>OY039088.1:10110804-14910804 GCA_955850985.1 Elophila nymphaeata | reverse complement strand
TTGTTCCGGTTCCGTTTTGAATCCACGTAGAGACAAACGTTAGTTAATAAACAAGAACATTTGTCCACGGGTCATGGTTGTTTATACATCTCTTTTAATTTGCATTGAGTACAAATATTGAATTATTTAAAACTGCGATTGACTCCTATTATACAGCATTTCCAATCCTTCAGTCAGTTATTGCGTAGTTTGTATTTTAAGGCGTCATAAGGTGAAAATCTTGCATGACCTGAACGTCAATAATTCAATGGCCTATATCAGGTTCCGAGAAAGAATTTACGGGAAAAAACAAGAGAAAATGCTGGAAAATATGTACAAGTGTTATTGTTTACTCCAACTAGCCGAACACTCATGCTTCAATTGGAAAATATTATGCTTCGACACCAAAATGTAATTATTTGCTTATAGTGGATGCGTAATTAGTTTCAGATGAAATACGCGAGGTTTCAGTTTGAATAAGAAGTGGAATATGATTGTTTATTTGGTTTGGTTCATCACCATCATCAGTTTTTTTTGAAGATCTTTAATTAGCGTGGTACCTTAAAATAAAATATAGGTTAATTATTGTTGTTATAAATGCAGTCTTCTACCAGTGAAAGAAGTTTTAACATCGGTTTAGTATTTTTTTGAATTCCACCTTTGTTGCGTGGAATAAGGATCTCGTGTTCATATTGAAAAAAGTACGAAGATTTTTAACCCAAGAGGTGCGTCTCCTTCCTAGTGGTCATTTGCCCTGGATTTTTCCCCTTCATTTATTAATTAGTGGAAATCGTATTAAACATTATAATCGCTTGTACTATTAGTAGGATCACGTTACTGGTATAGGATTTCTTTCTGTAAAAAGAGCAAGCAAATGACTCCATTCCACTTGATGGTAAGCAGAAGTGGAGTTTAACTGCGAAGATAGCTGGTGCGAGAGATAAACCGTTGCGCTAGCCACCTTCGCCTTGCCGACCTACAAGGTGCTTCTTCATGCCTCTGTTAATGACCCAGGATTTTAGGACGGAGGCAACACGTGTGCCTGCAGCGAATTCCATTTCTTGATTGTGCGACAAAGAAACGAGTAGCCAAATTTCTTAGTTTGCGTTGGATTAGCTAGTTTGTCGGTGACAACGTAAACCAGCACGCGTAGTCCTTAAAAGGAAGGCAGATGGTGGGATTAGGGAAAAAAGCTCATCAGAGCACTCGCCGCGGTACAGACGGTAGAACGCGCTCAATGACGCATAATAAGTAGGTAATGAAATCTATTGGTGACCTTAGTATAAATTTCTTCTTATCTTTGACGGGGAAGCTACTGACTGGCCTTCCATTCTCCATTCCCGTCATCCCATTTTCATCTGATGTTAAATGATGATAAAGCCGACGTAAAAACGAGCTTCACCCGTAGTCCCCAATCTAAGGGGATTAGCTATCTTAACTTAAACCGTGTAAACACAAGAACAGCTTAACAGTGTAATTACTGGGCATGGAAGGCATATCATCTTAGTCCCCAGGATGGCAAAGCACTTGCAGTGTTAAGTAATTTACCCTTAATATTGCAAGTGTCTATTAGGTGACGGTAACACTTTACACCAGGTGGGCTGCAAGCTTGTTTGCCATCTCATAATTCAGCATTATTGCTAAGCCGACAGATTTAGATAAGATGGTGGTGGAAATGAAATCCCGTAGCGTATTCTCAATCCCGGAATTTGCGAGACTGGACACTTTCGATGCCGCGGGATCTAGGTATTTGTGGGATCTCGCGTGATTAATAAAATTTAGCACATAATCGCAAATAAAAAAAAATCGTACGTAAACAAAACAATACCTCGTTTGGGTGTTGTCATGCAGCCGTGCGCTATGCTGAAACATGTATTTCGCTTCTCTTTACTCCCACTAATACCGCGCGGGATCCCGTTCAATTTACGAACGGGATTCCGGTATTTCGGGATCTCGGTATTGCATTCCCTAGGTGGTAGCTAGCCTAACTTAAAACAAGTTCAAACCGAGCACGAATTTGGACTCTCCTAGGAATCGAACGCTCTAAATTTAATTCCTGCGTTCTCGGAGTGCGGTTTAAAGTCAAGGTCAGTGTACCTTATACCAAAAGTGTATCCGTTTCAAACCACTCATTATTTTAAGTACATGTTGTTAACGTTGTTCAAAGCAATGGCGGCGTGTTTGTCAGAGCTGTACAATAAATTCGTTCCGTCGACATTTGCGAGTTCATATTTAGTTCAACGGGTAAGGAAACCCGGGAATTATGTTTGTGGACCGAGCAGAGCCATGTTGAAATGTAGAGTTATTATGGTACTGCGTAGTACGGCTTTGTTGATGCCCAATGCCCATTCCAATGCATCAACATTTACTTATGAATCGTATTAGTTCTTTTTCCTCAAGTGTTGATCCGTTAATTCATCCTAAGAAATCCACTTCAATTTTGATGGGACCATGGGAGCCCTTGCGGAAACTTCCACGACCCCGTTGGTGAAGCAAACTTCTGGGTGTGGTAAGTGTAAAGAACTACAAGTATTATCAATACCTTAGACGGCTCAGATTACCAAACAAAAGGCATGGGCGGTCCGGTACAATAACGTGAGGCAAACATTTAGCTGTGTGTTCCTTTGAAATATAGTATTTTGGTCTAATAATGAACATAACAGATTGTATGCGCTTTTTATTTTGTTTTTGCATGCAAGCCACATTCCGTTGGTGTGAGTAGTCAACCTGCCTTTATTTACGGGCCTGTAGACAAAGTAACAAGATAAAACGATAACGAAGTTCGATAAGAACAAAATGTATTGGATGGACTGCAGAGCTACCGCAAGATATGCTCCCGCGTCGAAAACCGATAGAAGTGCAATTATTTATATGAACATTGATTGAGTGTATAACTGCAAAACAAAAGTCTCAAGTTTGTGCTGAAGAAGAGAACGGACCTGCTGCCAAGCCGTTGGTCGCCAGGAGTGAAGTCGCCGTAACATCGAGCGCAGGTATCCATTTCCTAATGTTCCAGCATCACACGCCCGCATCCTATTTTAATTTCAAGTTTTGAACCGCATACCTTACAGTCCACTAAACTTTTCTACTTAAATATTTTACTGGTCCTTTATTAGGCCAGATTCCGCAACATTTTCTGGTGACGATAGACCACGTGATTTAACGATGGCATACATCGTTAAATCACGTGGTCAATTGTCATCTCTAAAGTAATAAGCGCAAGCTAAGTCGCTGTAGATATCCAAGCAATGTGATGTGCGTGACAACTGAGGGACCACACTTGGTATTTTGCAATATAAATTTCGAAGGATTTAGTAGAAGACTTACAACAAATGTAGGCCAAATCTAAAAACCGTAGCCTAAATATATTAAAAACTACAGCCATAAATTGTGGTCCCTCAGTCCTCACAGGCCATCAGCCAGATCTCAGAAAGTATCTGAAAAATTTAATTTTTTGTGGCCTAGGATTACATATTTCGATATGTTATAAATTATGAATTTCTATTTAACCGGTGTGCTCCTCACTGTTCTAATTTGTCTGAGTTGAAAGTGCATACCGATACGAGTATGATGGTTATGAGTCATATCTACACATGGCTCCTTTTATTTCTGTTCGGTAACTCTGTTTAGATTACGGCTTGTTTGTGTTTTAAAGGGCCCTTTGAAAGTTTGATTTTGGTTGAAATTTGCAAAACAAACATTCAAAGGATATTTTAAGGACAAGTTAGTTGTCTGATAGTATTTATACGACTACATTAGCATGAGTAGGTTCCCGCTTGTTATATGTGCCAAGCACTCTTTATTTATTTACAGTACTCTTTTATAATTGTAATTTTATTTTGTTACATATTATGTAATTGGGTCCAAGCCATTTATTTTTGGAAAGCGTAATAGAGTCAATCTTATATACTGAAGGACAATTTCAAACGTAAATTTAATCTTTGTTTACCTCGCCTCCACCTGTCAGTTCAACGAACTGGAAATTATCACGTTGCAAGATGAAACAAAATGCATCTTAATTATGTGCACTGGTTTCAAGCGAGTTTTTAATTAGTTTTTTTTTTACAGTTTTTTGGTTATGGAATAATTTTATTTTTGCGTTTACAAACGCGTAAATATAATACTAGAAAAATGCACTGAAAAAAATCGACTTGCCTCAGGCGGGACTCGAACCCGCACCTTCCACAATCCGGGTGGACGCGTAGACCAATTTCGCCACCGAGGCACTGATTTTTCTAGTATTATATTTACGCGTTTGTAAACGCAAAAATAAAATTATTCCATAATGTAAGGTAGTTTCATCTTAGCTGGGCGTCAAATATTTGCAAAAATATTTCGTTCGGGTCTTGGAAGTGCAAATTTCAAAGATTTGATGAAACGATGTTTACCATAAAAACATAAGCACCAAGCACTGGCAAATTTCGACAGCGAAAAGCAATGCCTCGGTGGCGAAATTGGTCAACGCGTCCACCCGGATTGTGGAAGGTGCGGGTTCGAGTCCCGCCTGAGGCAAGTCGATTTTTTTCAGTGCATTTTTCTAGTTTTTTGATTGTTAAAAAATGTTGTTGCTTTCGTCTTGTTTGCTTGTTTTGTGATTGTTTGGTAGGAGAAATCTTGGATGTTGCGTCGCAACGGGCAAAATAATAGTTATATTTCAAAGCGTTATTATGCGTTTACAAATTCGTGGAAAATTTTGTGTGAATAAAGAAAAAAGACGATTGCGTAAAGCGCGCACTCTCGAGCGCGCCACAGATAAAGAATATAGAGCGAGGCGTTGACAGTGATGCAAAATATTATAGGTACTGTTTTTACAAAAGTATTTAAAGAGAACATGTATTTCATATTAAAGTTTATTTATTTATTTCCCTATTGACTTAAGGCCGGTCTCAATATCGTACTCCTTACTAGAGTTTGTTAGGGCTATGATCATACAAGTTTTTATCACTGTCATCACAGAATATATTAACTTACTTGAACAAATCACAAAATAATTAAAAATTACGAAAGCCGTATTTTGATATTCCGGCCAGCACTGGCATCAAGATTCACGTTTTACAAATTTGAGAAAGGAACTTAGTAATAAGTCTACTTAACTCATAGGAAAGGGTCGTTGCATTTTTCATACAATTTTATTTGTTTTACGAAATTGTAAAAAATATAACTTCGTGCAACCGGTTGTGAATTCCGTTAATCAGTACCTAATCTGTCAAATAGTTATTGAATGTAAGACAAAGGAGAGGAATTTCTCCCGAGTTCTTGTTGTAAAAACACGTGTTGAGAGACTCCATTTTTAACCTCAATCAACCGTACAATTTTTGTTACTTTAGTTACATTCTCAGTTGACATTGGCAAAATGCGTACGCTTAATGCGACGCGACGCCATTAATTAAGAATAGAATAGAATAAAGTTTCTTCCGAGTGCTTATTGTAAAAACATGTATTGAGAGACTCCATTGCTATACAATTTAACGTACAATTTTAGTGTAGAATAAATATTTCCACTCGACATTGGCTAAATCTTAAAGCGAAGCCATAAATAAGATTAAGATAAGGCACAGAAAGACACGAGATGAAAACTCTTACGGCCAGTTGCACCAAGTTGTACAATTTTGCAATAAGTAACGTTAAGCCAGATTCACACACGGTAATAACTGATTCGTAAATTTCAGGAAAGTCAGTGTTTACTCGGTACTGATTAAGTTAGACTACCTTAGCGCTTGGACTCCACTTTACCCTTACCATCAGGTGGGAAGGAGTCAATTGACAACATTAAAAAAAAGGATAATTACGAATCGATTTGGAGCTTTGGTCATTTAGAACACTACATTTTTTTCAGAATTTATCACTTGCTAAATCATGAGACATTAAAAAAAACAAAATGTACCCAAAAATGGACAACGTAGGATTACGAACAGAAAATGTCCTTGCCGTCCTATTTTTTTAAATTAATGGACCAAACTCTCAGAGGAAGGACCAATGACGTAGGAATACGTCATTGGGAAGGACTAAAGCACAAATTTCATATGCGCCCTCCACACTCTCGCCGAGAACCCCCGAGAACACCTGAGAAGCGTGAGTGTGATTAGTTATTCATGTTCTCGTTCTCGGGCTCGCCTGTTCTCCGCTCTGTGTCGGTTTTTTGGCCCGCTTCAAAGGTTTTCTCGGGCGAGAAACGAGAACCGTATCACATTCTCGTTCACAGTAAATACCAAAGCCATTGCACTGTGAAAGTCATCCATTTCGCATAATGGTCGAGAATGCAAGTGAGAAGTTCGCGTGAGTGTAGAAACCATTTCGTTTCTCGGGTCAAGTCTCGCCGAGACTTCTCGCGTGAGTCTGGAGGGTCTAATAGATTTGAGAGTTATGTCATCTTTTAATTTTTTTCTTTTGTACAAGAAGCCCATGACATTACCTACAAAAATCCTACAGTTACACATACGTAGTTTTAGAATGAGTAAGTTTTAAAATTTTAAATTAAAATGCTTAGAATCAAAATTAAGAAATACGTGTCGAGTCTTTTAATTTCTTTTTCCATTCATATAAAAATACAATTAACAAAACTTAATGTTGTCAATTGATTGAAATTAAAGTAGTAAATTCAAAGAAACGCAAACCATTTAAGCCATGAATATTCATTAAACAGCTCACTTTAAATTTAGTGGGTTCCCTACCAATCACCTCTTAATCTGTCATCAGTTCAGTGAACTAGTTTGAACCTAGTGTAATTGGAACACATTTAGTTAAGTACTCACCATTAGCTGCGTTTCCAATTGCACCTGTTGGACATCAGCTTATCGTTGACAGTAATTGCGATAGGTTTTAAACGTTCAAGGATGCTGACAAAGACGGTTGAAACATCTGTTCGATTTCGTCTAACGTAAGTATTTTAATTGATAAGGTGTTTTGAGGCTTTTCAACATTTTTTATTTTCATACAAACTAAATGCTTGGATGTAATTTATCTAATATGAATTACTCTTTACCTGAGCTGGCAACGGCGCATTTGAAACTTTGGTTCACATGTCCCAGACATGTCCACATAAACTTTTCGAAACTTTTCTTGACGTTCTTTTTTTGAAATTCAGTTTGGTAGTTTTGGTTGCCACAAAGTGGCAACATTTCACAGATAAAGACTCTTTCTCTTTGCACAACACAATTAAATTGGTTAAACTTAAATTACCAATAACTTAAAAACAATGCTATTTGAACTACTACTTCCTTGGTACCAGCTTTGTACGATATGTTCAACAAGAGCTATAGAAGTATTATTCAAAGTTAATGTATATCCTCAGGCACACGGTGTATAATAAATGTCAAAGTTAAAATATTGTATTAAATTCAAATTAATTGTCAGCTTATCATGTCAATTTTATAATTACTACTTGTTTATTTTATCTTATCTTATCAAAATATGCAAACGCGGGATGCTCCATTTACTATGGTTAAGGTCGCCAGCTCTCATCGTCGCTTCGTCGCCTTAACAGTTCAGATTGGCGCATAACATCATGTAACAAAAACTGTGGAAAGACAGTAATGTGACCGAATTTTGAATTAGCAACATTGTAAAAACAACTCATCGAATGCAAGCAAGAAGCTTATATTTTACCTATAATACAAGAGAATGATCAAACTTGAATCTTGTATTGGCAACGTCACAGGCTCGTCGGTCAGTAAGGCAGTATTGTAATGTAAGGCCAAAATCGAATTTGCGATTTCAAGTAAAAAAATCAGGTCTGAAGGTTGAGGTTGAATGTTTAATATTTATTCACACATAATCGAAGTCTATTTATTCTATATATAAATCTAAAATTCATAAGGACAATCAACAATTTGTAAATCTCTAATAAATTCACTCGTTTTTAAGAATAAGGGGGTTAGGCCGTAAGTACTTGCCGGGGAGCGTTAGGTTCTTTTGTGAATAAAACACTGTGAGTAGGAAAATTCAAGTTCCTAGATTTTTAAAAGGGATTTTTCACAGACTAATAAAATCTGAGAGATTTTTTGGGAAAAAATTGGAGGAGATTTGTTAGACAGTTTTTTAAATTAACCTCGTTTTACAATAGCATTGTATTGTTTGGGACAACCATGTGGCGTGGTCGGTATCGATCATCGTTCACTCAGCTAAAACTCTTCTGGATGCTGTTATGAAAGTGTTACTCATCACTTATAAGAAGTTGCTATTTGAACATACAATTCAATCAAGTGCGGAAAGCTATTAAAAATGAAATTCAGTTTAACCTTCTAGTTATTTAAGTTTCTGTTATTGTGTATTTTCAAGGATGTTAATGGCATGCACTCGATTTACGTTAAATATCTCAAATTTTGTGGGTTTTCCAGACCTAATTTTCAAGCGATGTGAATAGACTGTGCAAATAAATTATATATTACTGGAAGATTAATTCTTGGTTAAAACCGCTATAGAGCGATATTTTAATTTACACTTCTAGTTTTGTAAAGCGAGAAGAATCTTATGGCACAATTCTACGTAAATGCAGTTTGGAGCTGGGGGAGTGTTGCGACTATACCTGCGTCAACCGCAAAAGGAGATAGTCAAAATCAAATATAAATTTACTGTAATAGAATAGAATAGAAATATATTTATTGTTACAAAACAGGCGACGTGCTTACCTTACATATACAAAAAAAAGATACAATCTAGAAATTAAACTAAAAATATTTAAAAATAAATAAATAAGTGTTTGGGCCATAAAAGTGATGGCACATCGCCGGTCATAACAATGAGGTCCACGCTCAGTTTGTTGCTATGCTGCGGCCAGGCGCAGCATAGTAATAAAGATTTGGACGATATCATAGGTGCCTATGTGAATGATGCATTAATTAAAAATGTTTACTCACACCGATATAATATTGCAGTAATTTTAATCATAATTATAAGAGTTTTTATAAAAAAAAATATTTATTAATTTAGTACCGCTAAAAAGAAAAAAACATCTTATGGCAGAACAACATTTGCAGTGTCAGCAAGTAACTTATATTTTGGAGTTTCTCCCGAGTTCTTGTTGTAAAAACACGTGTTGAGAGACTTCATTTTTAACCTCAATCAACCGTACAATTTTTGTTACTTTAGTTACATTTTCACTTAACATTGGCAAAATGCGAACGCTTAATGCGACGCGACGCCATTAATTAAGAATAGAATAGAACTTATATTTTTCTGGAATGATTTTTTTTTGTATCTAGGAGTATACTGTTTTTATCATAAACTTATGCTGTTGACAGTACTAAAATAATATTTAAGAAGAAAAGGTTTTTTTAGTTTCATTTATAATTCAGTATTCATCAAAACTTCGTTTTTCAATTACACCCAGTTACAGCGTTATAAAATTCTGTGTAATGAGGAGGCACGCGATCCTTAGATTATGTCTCTGAAGCATACAATTGTCTGCTTGGGAGGGCGGATCTAAGTAGGTACTGATAAACCTTAGACGGAATGCACCTGACAGATATGATGACGCAAGCTGTGAGTAGGTACGTGCTGTAACTTAAGGCGAAGGGTAAGTCAACCTAGCACAAACAATACATTTCACTACCTTGCTACTAAGAAACATTATAATTTTTTTTTAGTATTTCTTATCAAAAATGGCTTCGAAACGTTAGCGTTCAATGTAGCTCACTCGATGCGCACGGACACAAACGAACGGGGCCGCCCGGCGCCCGCCGCCGCCGCCGTCTGGCAAAATTATCGCAGTTTTGCGAGTTGCGTGCGAGTTGAGGGCTTTATATTGCGAGGTACAATTTGAATTTTTTTTTTCAACACCAAAAATAAAAATCATTTCCCAGCAATTATTTTTTAAAATGTTTCTTATTTTGATGTATAGAATAGATGGTTCAAGTTTGACTGTTCATATGTTTTATACTCTGTATAAGTTTCCGTAGCATCACAGAGACTTTTATACTGTGATACTACGAAAACTTAAACCGTATTCTCGCAATCGTCCAGTGGCCCGCTGTTGGCACCTCTAATCTACGCCTCTACTCAGATAACAAGCCGCTGAGCTTTGTCCCGCTCAAGACTTCTATAGACTGTGATCACGCTGTATTACAAAACGGCGTTGCGGATTGTAGTGTGTCAGAGTGATGAGTGACAATAATGCTAATTCGCTTGGCCGTATAAAAAACAACATGAACATTCCAATAATAAGCGATCTCCATTCGACTATACAGGCTAATATTGAATCTGCTACGGATTTATCAACAAACTTTTTTTTAGTTAACTTTTTTCACACACTAAAAACTACCGCACCATTTTGTGTGTTAGTTACACGATACGTTAGTTTAACGATAGTTATGTATGGTGTTGATGGTTTTCCTTCTATTAGAATATTTGTATTAAAAATCACATTGCCCTTAAAAGTTCATAACTGTTTTATAAAAGTATTTCCTAAGCCGTCCAGACATTTCTGTTTACATTATACCGTGTTTTCCTACTACAGCGACTATTTGTCCTGTAAATGACAGGGTCGTTTATAACCCGTTTTGCAATAAGTCTCTTGTATACTTTTATGAAATACAATTACCATTGTGCAATAAACAATAACAAGTATTAAATTTATTTAAGTTATTTGAAAACAAAGATTTTTGAAAGAATCGGATAAGAAATAGGGATGCGGGACGATGCGTACATGCATTTGACCTTTTTTTTATTTAATTTATATCACTATCTGTCTCTCTCACACTTCTTAAAATTACTCTCCTGGTCTCACTTAAACTAGAATGTTAACGTTATGGCCTTAAAGCAAACCATGGGTATACTAAAATAATTTTTAAGTACGTAAGAAAACTTTGTTTACAGCTGCCTGTTTATGGAAAAAAAATATTGTCGACAATTGAGGAAATTCATCTAGCAAGTATCATAGCATTTTGGAACAACTTTTGCAGTTACTTGCCAAACTCGCATAGAACACTTTTTTTCAGTACACCTTGTTAAAGCTATGCGAAAAAAATATTTTGAATATTTAATTCAAATAAAAATGGCAATTCTTCTAATCTGGAGCAGCTGGCTTTAAATTTTAGATTAGAGTATTCAGAAGCAATATTCAGGATTAAAAAACAAAAGGAAATGTTTAGAAAAGTCAAAATTTGTAGCAACAAGAGTGAAAAAACCGTTACAGGGTGTAAGTTTTATCGATTTTCTCAAATGCTAATTTTTTTTAAAATATATGATTTAGATTTTATTTTTATATTTTTCTGATAACTTGTATGAGTTAGTCTATCACCCGCTTTCGGCTTGGCGTCGGCTTCTGGGCTACCCTGTATAACATTAGGTTTAGCCGGATAGGAACTTAGGCTTACCCGGTATTACTGGACTAAACTTAAGTTTATTAGTACTTCTGACTTTAAGTCAGAGTAAATTTAAGTTAATTAATACTTCAAACTTTATCCGCATTTCTTGTTAAAGAGAAGCATGCAACACGGCACGTTTCTCGCTTAAAGAAACCAAACAGAATTTTAACAAGACAAAAAACTATTGACTGAATTAAACGCATTTACACAAAAACTGAGGCGTTTTTATGAAACTTCCCCCTGAAAAAACAAAAGCGAATCGAATCATAAAATGCTCAATCTAGTGTTTTCTTAAAAAAATACTTTCCGTGGTGCACTTTTTGCTAGAAGTCTCTGTCCGAAGCCATTAAGTTTTTTCTTTTTTTTATGCCAAGGGACGAGCAAAAAGTTTCGATGTAGTTTTTTGTTCTCACCGGTCATCAAAGTAATGATTTTCTTTTGTTTCCAATTAGTTATTCGAGCGTGAGCGACCTTCCTCGGTGGTCTTCCTTCATTGCCGCTTAGTCTTATGTACTATACCTTCGTACTACAATTTTTAGAATCCTGTCTTTAAACTTTACATTTACTACGGCATAAAGTAAAGGATTGGTGAAAGTTTCATCATCCACAGCTCATATAATTAATTGTCTCACCGAGGGGCTCGAGCCTACCCCACATTAGGGGCGATTAGGCCTTAGTCAACCACGCTGGCCAAGTGTGGATTGGTTGACTTCACACACAAACTAAGAATTTCTTCATAGGTGTGTGCAGGTTTCCTCACGATGTTTTCCTTCACCGTAAAAGCATCGATTAAACGTACATATGAATTCAAAATTTGAAAACACATTGGTACATGGCGGGGATCGAACCAGTGCCTCCCGGGTGGGAGACGACGCTCTTACGCACTACTCCACCGACGCTTCTTAGGTTAAACTTGTAAATTATTTAAACAAAAATAGAATTGGGGTACGAATTTGGAGACCACGAGGCGGTCCTCTTAATATAACAAAATTAAAAAAAAACTAGTATTATTTGACTTTGGTCTTCTAAGGTAATTGAGCGTCAACATGTCTGCATCGTATCATACGGATAAGTTTTTCACAATGCGTCCACGTAAATTCATGCGATGCTTTCTTAACAAAGAATATCACCTTTACGACGTTTACCTTAAGCATCGGTACCGAGTGCGCAGGCAGGTGAACTTATTTCTGTATGAAGAACCGACTCCCTACCTACGGAACCGAAACGTGGCCGCATACAATGGGCCTTATAAGAAGGAGCAAGGTCACTCAAAGGGCAATGGAGAGGCCTATGCTCGGAGTTTCTCTGCGTGATCATATCACAAATGATGAGATCCGTAGGAGAACCAAAGTTACCGATATAGCCCAAATAATTACGAACCTTTAGTGGCAGTGGGCAGGGCACATCGCGAAGAGGACTGGCGGCCGTTGGGGCGGAAATGTCCTCGAGTGGCGATCACGTACCGGGAGATGCAGCGTTGGTACGGGCCCCGACAAGGTGCACCGACGATCTGATAAAAATCGCGGGAAGCCGCTGGATGCGGGCGGCGCAGAACCGGGTTGGAGAACCTTGGGGGAGGCCTATTTTCAACAGTGGACGTCTCTCGGCTGAAATGATGATGATGATGAACCGACTAACGATGTGAATACCCCAGAAACCAAGTAACAAAAAAATTTGTAACCGGTTCCAACTCCCCAATCTCAAGAGTTTGTAAAATTCACAACGGCCTTAGCACTGATATTGATGTATTTGGCACTTCATATTCTAAATTCCGCCATCTGGTCCATTGCTTGCCAATGGAAAATAGCACAGAACATAGATAGTGGAAAATAGTAGGTAACTAAGATTAACATTTGTATTTTTTTTAGTTCATGTTTACCTATTAATTACTGTACTTTTAGATATTTAACCTGGTCTGTTTCTTATTAAGTATGTATTACTGTGCAATTGTTGGTAAACCAAATAAATTTTAGAAAAAGGCCATGGAAATGACTCCATGCCACCTGATTGTAAGCAGAAGTGGAGTCCAAATGCGAAGATAGCTGGTGCGAGAGATAAACCGCTGCGCTAGTCACCCTCGCCTTGCTGACCTGCAAGGTCTACACACCTCTTTTAATGACCCAGGATTTTAAAAACAGTGAATTTCATTTCATAATTGTGTTAGCACCATTTTAATATTAATCTTAAAAAATAATGATTGTAGGGTGGATAACCGCTTCCCTGGTCTAGTACGAGTAGTTCGCCGAAATTTGTTCTTGGTTTCGTTGGTGGTAGTCTACTAATATAACAATTAATAATGCTAACATCATTATTGTGTTCCGACAATTAACGAGAAGATAGCCAGTCCCTCTGTGGTTCCAGGGGTTCCAGGTAAGCTCTATTACATCTTCGGCATTATCGTCAGTCACCATCAGGTCAGATGAAGGCCAAGAGCTTCCTCGCCAAGTACAAATAAAAAGGCTATAAATACTAAACTTTTATTTCGGGCTACTAAAGCCCATACAATAAATACCTTATAAACTAACATACATAATTGTTATATCATTTTTGTTAGTAAATTACACTTAAAACTTATGTTTGCTTAATTTACACGATTTGAGCCGACGTGTGACGCTTAGTGGTGTCAGGAAGACGGCCTCGGAAACGCCGGAACCTTACACCTTTCGGCCAAAATTCTTCCTTCATGAAGGTCGTCAGATGGTCGGTCGGTACTCTCACCACAAATGAGTTGAAATTTACGCTGTGGTGTGACGCCAACCGTTCGACCTTAGGAACTTGGTCTTGACTCGGATGCACTCTGCGATCTCCTCTGCCTTCGTAGAGTAATGCAGCCGGGACACGTACAGCAGCGTCGTCGGTACAGCAGGACGCAGCAGGTGGTTAGGTCCGGTCGGTGCACCGCCACACAAATTACGGCGAGTGGGCTTCCTCTTCTTCCTCTCCACAGTTATGAACCCCTCCTCGTCACAACAACGATGCGGCGGTGCAGCAAGGGTAGCTCCTTGGGTGACAACCCTACTACCCTTCTCCCTCGTTTGAGTCATTTATTGCGTGGTGACTTCGACGCGGCGGCTGTAGGGTATTAAGTGTGTCATAGATTTATAATTGCTGAAGTTTATAGATTGGCAATGAACGACTAGGGCGAAACCAAAAAAATGCACCAATGTGTGAGTAATGCGCATGTGTGCGTGATAAATAGTACTGCAGTCTGACAGTTGCTGTCTTTTCTACGTGACTTACAGACCGACATAGGCCGCCTGTGTGTACGTGAAATGGTCTCCTCTATCTATCTCGCTCTAATATATGCGTTAGTATGCTCTTTCTCTTTCACATTGCCGATCTACAGTTTCCTATATTTATGGTATCACGTAGACTGGCGTTCCAAATAAGATCGACTAACAACCTATATGCCTCTGAAATATTCGTGGAAAATCTTCAGCAGTTTTTGAGTGGAAAACACCGTTGTAAACGAACCTTGTTTAGTTAGCAAACAATTCTAGGTCCAAACGAGTCTCCTGACCCAAATCACACGTGAATTCGTTTATACAACTTGTGAGGATGTGTAATTCATAGCGCTGAAAACTACTTTGTATACGACCTAGATGTTAGAGTAACACTGGCCCGTTCAGTGTGCCATATCTGGTACGGCTGGTAATAATAAACAGATTTTAAACTTTGCCAGGGAATTTGGTGGATGTGACACATCAAATGTGAAAATAGGTGCCACAATAATATTATACTGTTTTCGCAATGTCTAATAGTTATTTGATATTGTCAAATGAAAATACAATTAAGTAGGTTAAAAGCCTTCTTCTTCTTCGAGTGGTTGACCTGATTGGAAATGGAAAATACAAAACGTTGCTGCGTTTTGACGGGTTCTTAAGAGCTGCAAGGCGATCGCTTCTAGTAGTTACAATATACCTGTCAATTACGTCGAGAGTCAAAGTCAAAGTCTTCTTTGACAAACAAGAAATAGAACTCACTGTGCCAGAAGTCCAGAACACGTGTTCCATCCTTCCTACAATCCTGGGTCGTTCAAAAGAGGCACCTTGCAGGTTGGCAAGGCGAGGGTGGCTAGTCCAGCGTTTTATCTCTCGCACTAGCTGTCTCCACTTCTGCTTACCCTCAGGTGGAATGGAGTCATTTGCTTGACCTTTTGTCGGCGATGTCGCCCGTCGTGTCTTCTCTTTCTATTCTATCGTAACCACAGGGCTTGATAACTTCATTAATTTCTTAGTGAAAGAAAGTATTCTATACTACACCTGATCGGAACAGTAGCTATTACCTATTCCCTCAAATTAAAAAGAGAAAGTTAATCTTTTCTTCGACCAAAATATGCAGGAGGAAAAGTTGTACCAAAATCCATTTCTAACGTGTTTTAGCGGGAGGAAAAGTTGTATAAAAATCCATTTCTAACGGTCCATTCACTCCTACTACATTTTGCCGCGGAGTCAATTAATTATCAAGACCCTCAACCTTCTACGAGCGCCGCGGTTATGGGCTCTGTCCCACCATGAAACCAGAAGTGTTAGAACAACCTAGCATAAGTGCGCCAACGCCTTCTTTTCCTGTTTTGTCTCAAATGTCGAATACTAGTATAAATCTTTCTAACAAAACTGTATCATTAAATTTAAGTAACTGTACAAATTGTAACATAATCTTTAATTAATTTTGTCACAACTTGCTCCAACAATGCGGCGCCTTATTTTTGTATTAGTCCATACAAATGTTACAAATGTTATAATCTCTTTATAATTCTTTTAAACTACTTATTTCAATTAAACAAGTCTTTGAGCTTCTCACAGGTGTAGTATAAAGCACTATGTAACACTTGGGAGAAAGTTCGATTCCCAACTCGGAAGTATTGAGGCCCTCGGCTGCGCGTCCTAGCCACAACTGCTTCCAAACTGCTCGTTAGTAATCTGTCACTTTCTTCCCGGGGTGAACAATGCACTATTGTTGGCGTACGATATAAATTATTAGTTTTGATGAATTTCTTGCAAGTTCGTCTCAAAACAACGCCTCCGGTAGACTTACGAATCGATGGTTTAGAGTTTGACTTTCGGGCACAAATTGTATCAAAATAAATAAAGAGTTTAATATGCGATCGCTTAAGCGAAACTTAGATATTTTTCCAAATACAGTTGTTGTAGTGGTAATAGCACTTTCTTATAATCAGGTCTGGAAGAAGTTCTCTTAAAGCACTTGATGTTGCGAAATCGAAATTTGTACATTTTCATGTGTACATATCATTTAATTATGTACAGCGAATTACATACCTAAAATATTTATGGTCAAGAGCGAAGCGGTGGGTCCACGAGCAAAGTTAAAATTACTCGTGGGCCCACCAGTGGGTCATCGCAGGGCGGCCACGCGTATTATTTATTATTCAAAAAGTAAAACACCCACAAACCTATGAAAACTTTGGGAATGATAGAATCTAGTGTAGTTTCTCGCTGCAGCGAGTTCTTGTTTAAATATTCCTGAACACTCCCGTAACTTTACGACGCATGTTACCACCCTGTTACAAAACTTTGTTTCAAAAAAATGTGTAGACACGAAATAATTTGTAACATGTCGACACAGTCACAACACGGGGTTACTAAAATTAATATAACTCACATTGTTACTTAACTGTTATACGTGTGAGTATATTTGTAAGTGACAAGAATATCTGGAACTTGTTACATTTTCAAAAATCTGCGACTAAAAATGGCTATATGGGTTGACCGCTCCGCTCGCTCAAAGAGCCAGCTTTACACCACAACATCATGTCACACTCCAGCCACGTGACCTTAATGCATTTTGAACGGGAACACTTCAGGATTCAGCATTACAATCTATTAATAGTCGTAATCATAATTATGGATCGCATTCAGTTGAACGTCGGGTGCTATTTTTCATCTTCCTTTTACATAAATAATGTATTAGAATGTATTTGTAGATGGTCGGATGTTTGGGACTTCCGAATTGTTATTGTAGTGTATGTTTTCAATGTTATGGAGATTGTAAGACGAAATTACTTTCGGTTATTCTATGGTTGATAAATTGTTAGGTAACGCTTAAGGATAAATTGTTGTTTTTGTGTTCGAACGACATGGTCGTTTGGAAGACAAAATGGGAAAATCACGTCATAGGACGGAAATTACAACATGATGCTTTCTTGTTGATATTTGTATATATAAAATACTTTAGAAAATATAATTTGATGACTTGACGTGGCCGAATTCTTTTGCGTCCTCTATGGGCTTCAATATTCTATTCAAAGTTACAGATCGCCCTACCAAGGTTTGGTTGCTGAGTGACCGCCGTGGTTTTTCGTAATTTAACAATAATTGCTAGGGAACCAAACTTCAGTATAAGCTTCTTTTACTAGCAAATACAATATTGAAACCTGTCGGACTCTCCTCATACGTGATCGGTGATTTCAATTATATATTTTGACGTGGCATCTCTTTAGGATGTTTTCGACTTGGCCGACGAACGTTCGCCTAGGTTTTCTCTTGCGAATTGCGATTCAATATATCCTTTTCATCAATCAACTGTCACTCAAGAATAATCAAATAACTTTTTTCATCGTTTTTGGTTTTTGCCAAGGGTTTTTGCCATGAAGATAGAATTAAGAATGGAGTCATTAGTCAAATGAAAAAAGTGAGGGCAAAAATTTTGACAACCCTTGACATTTCATGACATTTCTTGACATTGCTAGAGAGGCCCTGTCTCTTTCTAGTAGGGTGCCTGTAGCATAAATTAATCACGGACAGTCTTGTGCCACGGGTAAGGTCTCACGTGCTCCCACGGTCCTAAGATATAGGGAGTTAAATGAGACACGAGAGATCCGTGCAGAACAATTTATTAAATGGTGGTATAATGCCCAATAGCGTGTACTCCCCTGGTGGTAGCCGGAGATGGTCTCGGTGAGGGTCGCTCGGTGGGACGAGTTAGGGCGGCTTGTACTGCTGCTCACTGTAAGTCCAGCCCTGGGCGGAAGTGAAATAGCTGAGGCGACAGCGGCTACCTTAGCCTAATCTTGGACCCCAATTAGGGGTTAAACACATTAAATAAATAACTATTATTGCACACGATTATCAAATTAGTTAATTAGTATTAGGTAGGTCTTGTCGGTGCTCAATTTACTTAGCGAACCACGCAAGCGCAAAACCGAATCACCAAGCCTTTGTTTGCGATTCCTGACTCGATCGAGACTGCCCGGCGACGCAGGCGCAATCTATCGGAGATTGCCCGCAACAGTCGTACGGTCACTAAAATGTAGCTTATCAACGTTAATATGGAGCGCTAAAACCTATTGATAAATTTAGGAGGCGAACTCTAAAGAAATATATCAATTAGATGAGCTTCCTTTATATCTTAATTTATGTAATATTTATTATAAATAGTGTAATCTGATTTAATTAAAAAAAAATTATGTATGTAGGTCGGTAAAATATGTATGTGTAACGTTACACTTGAACTTCGTTACGTTAATAAAACCACAAGTTGAAAATAATTTGAGTTTTGAGTTTTCCATGACAAAGAATCAAAATTCATAATAATTACTTTAAACTTTTTTTCCTGAGTGCCTTTTAGCACGGTAATGTTATCTATTTTCGGCTCCCAGGAAAAAAATCAGCAACCGAAATACGAGGATTTATCGCTTCTGTGACTCTTGATTTAAAGAGGCACGTTACAGTTTATTATATAGCTTATCTCATGTCACGTCAACTCATAGACAATAAATTATTCTTGTTTTTTAGGTGCTAAGCATACATATAAGGTTTTCCGGTTAGCAATGCTATAAAAATACATTGTGTGGTATACCGATCTAGCCGTTCTTGAGTAATGATAATAGGGCCGTAATGATGCGCAACTTACCAACTTACTACCAGACTTTCTTTATATTGATAGATATTACGGCTGAAAGCCGAAGTGCGGTTTTTTATACAACAGAAGAAATTGCTAGCTCTAGTAACTTTCCGTGAATTAGTTACATAAGTAACAGCTACTGGCTACAAAAAAGTAAGTTTAGTAGCACTTGGTTTTTAGTATAATACAGGCTGTAACATGAAGGGTACTTAAACATGGTACCCTACATGTTACAGCCTGCATTATATGTAATATTTGGGGTGTTTTAGGCCATCAATATAAACAACTTTTTGACGCCGTCATGGTGGAGTGGTCAGTATAGCTACCTACACATGAAGCCTTTCGGGTTTGAATCCTGGTGCCGGCAAATATTTGTGCGACGAACACGAATATTTGTTTGCGAGTCACGGTTATTATATATTTATTTAAGTTTATTTATAAAAATATCTAAAGCTATTAATTTATATTGAAAAAATGACCGTTATCTACACTTACGTGCAATAAAATCGACCCAACTCGTCGGTTTCGATTCGACATTTATCGGTATATAAAAAGAAGATTAGGCAAACAAAACTTGTAAATATAATTCAAATCAAATCAAATAATTTATTGCATTCATGAATGTAAATAACAGATGTTCACAAACAACACCAGCACATCATGGTGCCCATTTGGGCATAGCATAATCAAGATAAAAGTGTAACGGACTAGATTAGAAATTATTCATACTATATTAACTTAATTCGAATGTATATTTCTTACGCTTTATTTAACCTACTCTAAACATCGATAAATGAAGTGTTGGTGACAATAGACTAATTACTTCGGAAATCCTGGTTTCTCATTTTTGCGTCATACGGCATTTTGGTGACTATACAGAATGTTAAAATTCAATTGAGTCATTGTATATTCAATAATTGATGATGCCTGATGCCCTTAAAATTATTTCCCCAAACATTTTAGCTCTCTGTATTAACTGTACCTATATTATCAAGAAAATTTTTACTAACCAATTCAAGGGTTGCCTTTGAAAAGTGATTGAGTAGTGGTTTTATTGAAAAAAGGGCTTGAAGTTTGACATAAGCAGTTGCCTTGAAAGTGTCGGTGTCTTGAAAGTGGAAGCTACATATTTTCGAACTTCATTAAAATTTTGTTTTTAAAGACACAATACACAACCATATGGTCCGTCGCTTCGGAAATCTAAAAAGAAAAGAAAATTTTATGTATACAAGTTAAAAGTGTATATAAATATTTATGTACACTTTTAACTTGTAATCAAATAGCATATTAAAAACTATCATTTGATAGATTTTAATATGCTATTTGATTACAAGTGCAGAAGAGCGCAGCCACAATTTTATTAATACTGTCTGTCTGTGTGCAATGTATCTGCGTTGCATGTTAGTACATGCAAATGTGAATGATAAACATTATTACACTAGTACAATCCAATCAATACTCTCATTATCTTTTTCTCAAATAAAATAATTTACATTACACAAATTACATATTTTATTTGTAAATAAACATTTCGAACTAAAAATGGGTAAAACTATTTATGTATTTTATCTATGTAATAGTTATTTCAAAGAATTAAATAAAATAATCTATCAATTTTGATTGCCATTTATAAAAGGAATGGATAGAAAGGGATATTATTTCCTTATAATTCCGGAAATCCTAGTCACCCTAGTCATTTGTTTACAAATATTTGAATAAGTAAATTATGTACAAAAATTCATTAAATTCTTAGATAGGATTAAATACGAGTATCAGAAATTTCTCCCTCTTATGGAGTTTTGCAAAATAACGCTAATAATCTGGAATTACGGGTGAAAAATGAAATTTATAGATTGAACAATATTATATGCAATTATGACACTTACAAGTGAAATTCACACTGCATCCTCAATACTACTCACTTCTACCAGCACGAAATAACTATATATGTATAATTATGCACTATTTATCCTTATTTTAAACTAAAAAGCCGTACCAAAATCGCGAGTCGATATTTATGAATACGTCAATTACGACAATTTATGTCATGTTGAGATTTCGGGACATTGACACATGAAGAAAGTGCTGCCATTACATAAATCCTTTCATTTCCCATAAGTTATAGAAAGAATCACAGTGATGATTTTCAAAATAAAATACAAACCTAAACATTAAAAGTAAATATATTATATTTATTTCTTTCATTGATAATAAATACTGATAATTGAATACAATATGTTAAGTTTTTAGCTACTTTTCTACTTTTGTTTTAGAAAGATGGCGAAATACTGGGGAAATCTTGTTTCTATGTAGTCGTGTTTAGAAAGAGATGACGACAATTTCTAGAACGAGAAATGTGTAATTTGAAATGTCAAGTATTGTCAAAATTTTTGCCCTCACTTTGTTATTTTGACTAATGACTCCATTCTTAGTATAAGCTCCTTGGTTTTTGCACATTGCTTAACTCTGCAGAGTTTATAATCTCCACAGAAAAATAACTTAATGGCGACGCTCGATACCCTGAAAGTTCTAGAGGACGACATTGAGTTTAACTTTCACAGCCTTAACAATCAAATAGCTTTCCACAAAGATTTAAACTGTTAGTTACGACCTCGCAAAGTTCTTTATCGTGGAAAACTGTAGGTACCTGATTATATAAGTGCACTCACTTATATTGAGGTGAAAGAAAGAGAAAGAAGTAACACTGGTGTGATGGACACGAACATTTGTTCACGAACTGTGGTGGTTTATATAATTTAATTAAGTTTGTTTACAAAAATACATTCACCGGCACGGAATCTTGGCCAAGCCATTATTTCGCGGGCGGGAGAATAATTCATAATGTTTGACAGTGTTATGGGGTCAGTTTTTAAGTTTCTGTCGCATCGGGACATTTTGAGCAAACAAGTTCAAGTTTACAAGTCGGTACTGTAAAAGAATATAGTTCTGGTTACTGAAGTTTTGTCATTTTATGGATTCAATTTAACATTGAACCGGTCATTGAAACCAAAAAGATGGCTGTAGCACCAGTCCAACTTGCACAAGTCGTAGCTTTAATCAATCAGGGAGTGACAAAAGGTGACAAGAGGTGCCTATTACACGCTCTATTCTGCACTCGTTAATGTAATACCTATGCCTTGAAACAATGCCGCCGGTCAGGCAGTGGCGTGTAAATTGCACATCAGCTCGAGATGATCGGTTTAACTTTAGTTTAAAGAAACCGCTACCTCACTGCAGTTTTGGAGCCGCCAGCGGCTCCAAAACACGAGAGATGTGAATGTCAGCGAGCGTACAAGAGAAGAAGAGGAGGTAAATTTAAATGCTCACAAGTCAGACTGTGGTTCAGAATACCTCAGACAGCACCGAGTAGCTAGACTTCGATTCGCACGTGAACGCGCCAATGGAACTCATGAGCAATGGTCTAGCTAGAATTTTGTTGACTTGCACCAGATGGTCAAGAACGTGTGTGGAGAGGAAGGGGAGAGCGGTTCCTGGAGCCGTAAGCCTTCATGGCGGCTCCATAGGTGTGGGGAAGAATAAGTACTGATGCTCGTACAGAATCGGTTGCCGTTGACAAACGATTAACAGTGGCTATGTCGGAGAGATCCTTCAGGTACATGTGGTGCCTTATATGGATTTTATTGGGTACGATCAGTTTCTTTTGATGTACGGCAATGCTTGTCCAGGCGTAGCCGAATCCCGTGGACGAATACCTTCATGAAGTTGTAATCCAAAATTTGCAGTGGCATGTTCGAAGCCCATATTTAAATCCCATGGAGCACATCTGAGACATACTAAAAAAAGGCTAAAGATTTCTCTCCCAACCAGCCGCAAACACTCAACGAGCTATAAAGTGCAGTGTTGGATGCTTGGAACAGCCTTTCGCAAGTGGATGTACGTAACATCACCAAAAACATGCCAAAACGCATGCAGGCGGTTATCTGGGCTAGAGGAGAAAACACCCGATATTAAAATGCATAAAGGACAACGAAATTCGAAAGACATTTAATTATGTATTTGATAACAGTGTGTTAATTTTCGTGTAAATGAGTGATTTTGAATTAACATTAGTTTTATAATAAAATTTCATTAAGCGATATTGAGAACCATCTTAAAAATATTAGGTAACACATATTGATCCCGTTTACAGTAATTTAAGTAACTAAAAAATGTTAAACGTGAACCATATCGAAAACTTAACTTGGCTTAGTTTCCGTGCCGATGAGTGTATATAAAATTATAAATAATATTGTCCCTTATTTGAAAAGAAAGACAGAAAGATAATGATGTGGTTTAATTAAATTATTTTGTTTATTAAATTTACTTATTGGAAAACAAAAAGTAAACAATTTATGTACCAACATCATATAAAATTATTACAAAAACATTTCGCAATGGCTAAAATAGTTTCCATCTGAGACACTTAAATTGGTTATTATAAAAACTAAATCAAATCAAAATTAAAAATCTTTATTCGGTAACTAATTTTGTACAATTGGTAGTGCTCGAAGTCTCCTATTAAGTATTAAAGATACGTGTGCCAGGAGACTCCGCTCTTCCTTAACTTAGGTTATAATTAGACACAAGACTAGTCACATCTTACAGTAGGTTTAAGTATGGTTACAATATTCAAATTTTTAAATTAAGCGTTTCTTAATCTGATAGTAATAATGATATACTTAATAATAAATCACTGGAAGTAATAGTTAAGTTTACGGCTGGTTTCACAGGCTCCCGCTAGGACATATCTGGTATGTATTGACATTAAATAAAAACAAAAAACTAAATCAAGCAATTTATGAACAAAAACTTGTTATTAGGCTATTGAGAGCGCGAGTGGTGGTTTCGGCGTTAGGAGGCACGTTCTCGCTTCTCCTTAGTTTAATTAATTTATTTTTCATCCCACCACCTCGGAAAGTGTAATTTTGCGCTTCGAAATCTGGCTGGAAAATTCTATTTTATTCGCTTGAGTGGCAAAGTAGATTTGAATTTAGAACATCACATATAATGAGTACTCAATATAATTGTAAATTCAAAACGTCATTAAACCTATTTAATGTAACCTCTATGGTGCCAAATTTATGATTAGAACTTTTTAAATTGTGAAAAAATTCGTTTTCATTTTGTCATTTCCTCGCTGAGGTGGGATGAAAAGTTACGTATTGCACTCGAGTGGAAAGATTTTTCACCTTGTGCTCGTTTGTTTCCCTCGCTGACGCTCAGGATTCTAATTTAGAATCACTCGCTGCGCTCGTGATTCAACTTTAGAATCCTTCGCTTGCTCGGTCATCCAAATCGAGCACGCGGTTAAAAAGGAACTTTCCACTCTTGTATAATAAATAACTATTAAAGGTGTGTATTATTTATTTATTTTATCATAAATTTTAACTAGACCCTCATCTTATCTGATGGTGATGATTGTCACTTGCTTTTGTATTTAGAGGTCTGGCCTTTAGATTCAGCAACGTTCAAAGAAATCTCTGGCAAGCCTTCGGTGTCAATGTACCTACGTACCTACCTACTACTAAATCAAACGAAGGTTTTATTCCATAAACCTAGCAAATGTACGCTGTAATATAATAAATAATTCACAAGAATATTAAACCTGATTATACAATGAAGTTTATAACAGAAACAAATGTTTAATAATATCATTGATGACATGGATAGGTACTGCGATGGCGGAGAGGTAGATAACCTTTTGTGAAAGATAGATTGCACCTTGAAGATAAAATAGAAATGTATTATCATTTAACCTGATTCAGGGGACGTGCCATGGTCAAAGTATTTAATTTATCATCGCATCTACTAGGTGGTAGACCCATATGTAGGGTCGTCTGGGTAGGTACCACCGCCTTTCTTATTTCTGCCGTGAAGCAGTTCGCTGTGTTTCGGATTGAAGGGAAAGGTAGCCAGTGTAATTACTGGGCATGGAGGGCATATCATCTTAGCCCCAGGATGGCAAACGCACTTGCGGTGTTAAGTGATTTACACTTAATATTGCAAGTGTCGATATAGGCGGCGGTGACCACTTAACATCAGGTGGGCCACGAGCTTGTTTGCCATCTCGTAACATAAAAAAAATCACTTATATGAGCATAGGACTGTTTCACCCTACGTTCAATATTGGGCCGACATAGGCTGCTGATGTCTAACTTTGACTTGTCTAATAAAATTAGCCCATCAAGGCGTCATTATCACCTTTTCTATTTCTGATTTTCTTACATATATAAATATACTAGGGGAATGCAGTGCCTCAAAAAAATAGGCAACAGGCTGGCAAACTATCACTATTTGGTGGCAGATATGGCGTTAATGTTCCTACAACAAAATATTACCTAAGACTCTGCTTAACCCCTCTTGGCATTACGAGCCTGATCGTATATGTATGTGAAGGTAATTAAATAAAATAGTTCTCATTATTTAGATTTATTTTCATAATACGGTTTGTTCATTAGGTATAGCTGAAACAAAGTTACGAAAGCGTCAATAGACATCACGTCTACCATTAGAAGCCCAGTCGTATTGCTTCAGAGCTGTACATATAATATGAGTTCATTAAAAATCATATTCTATGTTATGGCTAGCAATACTGTCAATGACTCCCCGTGTACACTGTGTTTGCATAAATCCATAAATAGGTTTCCCATCTACACATTGATGTTATTGTGGTCACACGGCACTCTTAAGTTGATGCGAATGAACGTGTTTGCGTCATTGCTTTGAGTGGAATCATGTCGATTACTTGAATCATTTCCAATTTTATTTATATTTCACTTTCACCTATTATCTTAGCCAATACTGCACTGCAGACGGTTGTGAAGGTTCACGTTGCGCTGTTATAGGTATAAATGAAAGAATCCTCCATGGTCACGTGGTTTTCAGTATTCCTTTCCTTCACATTACGATTTTATTCCTGATTTAATTTGGCATAACGAGTTTGGCATAATTTTTAAGGCTCCATACTTCAAAAGGATAAAACGGAACCCTTATAGGATCACTTTGTTGTCCATCTGTCAGTCTGTTTGTCAAGACCCTTTATTTCTCAGAACAAGACCTCCTGGTAGACTCTCGAACCGATGGCATCAAAATTGACTTTCACAAGTGTACAAATTGTACCTAAATGAATAAAGTAATTTTGACTTTGACTTTGACTTTGACTTTGACTTTGACTATCTCGGGATCGAGTTGAAATTAAAACCGCTTTGAAGCTGTGTAAAAATCGAACTTCTTAGCTAACGCAAAAAAAAAGATAAGGCCGTTAATGTCGCAAAAAAACGTAATTTCGACCCTCTCAAGGGAATCAAAATTCATAGGGTACTTCCCGTTAACCTAGAACTATGAAATTTGGCAAGTTTGTCTTATACCACAGGTACAGGAAAATCTCTTGGTTGCTTAGCTAATGTGATCGACGACTCAAAAGTTGATAGAAACCTTATATTTTGATGTCATACATGCATGTTAAATTTGGTTGCAATAAGTTAAAGCATACTCGAGTTATCGTGCTAACGCACAGACACACACACACTGACATAATTCCAAAAACGGCATTTTTGGTTTCAGGGAGGTCCAAAACGTGTAAATCCGTCAAAATCTCGAGGTCGAATTTTTTGACGATTACAAGACTTCCTCTATACTACGTATACGAGAAAGTAAAAATGTAATATTGTCAATTGTTATTTGGGGTTGTTGCAGTAAGCCTTTGATATCGACAATACTGCTGAAACTTTCAGCATTTGATTTTTACGGCCGTCTGCCTGACACCAACCCTCCTTGGGAACGACTGCTATCTTTCAACAGCACCCGGGACCACCAGCTTAACGTGTCTTCCATAACGGTAAATCAATTTGAAAAATTTTCGGTCATCCATCTGAGTACCGACCACGCATTTGGTAGCTTAACTTACGTGATCGTTGCGAAGAACGCACGACCGCAGCGCCATCGACCTCTTCCTCTCCCCTGTCTTATTATCCTATAAAAATAAGTTCAACTTTACCTTTATCACGTATCTCAGTATAATGTTTAATACAATATCCAACAATATCCAAGCATTACCACAGACTCCATAATGTATGGGGTTATCATACCAACCAACACGTGACTTCATTGCGTTTCGCCAATACATTGACTGCATTTGTTATGCCCTTTAAGGCAAAGTTGTTGTTGTGATGTAAATAATATTAATAGCAGCGTCCTTTCTAAGTGGTTAATTTAGTGAAATTTTCAAACATTTAAATACGTGCCAAAAGTACAAGGGCCAGGGCGGTCCTTCAAAATCCTGTATCCTCTAGCCATATTTATGGAGTGGGATGGCCAATCTTATATAATTGTTGCAGCCAACTTAATTAGTTCAATTTATAGCCTAGCTCAACAACGGCATCGCTCTACTAGCAGCCTGACTGTTATATGATAGCAGCCGTAGCGTCTAATAAAACATTTGATGAACTCTGGTAACAACAAAAATATGAGATCTCTTTCATAGGATACTTCAAGAAAGGCGTTAATTTTTTTCTTTGGAGACGACACGTATGTGCTGCTTGTGTATTCCAAGCGTTTCCCAGCGTCCTATGCTTGCGGTGATCTCTTACCATCAGACGAGCCGTTTCCTGCGGTATAAAGACCAGAAGACTAAACTGTTTCTTAAACCTTTTCACATTTCTTCCATATCCCACCAGAATGAACATTAAAAACAAAAGATTTATTTTTAAAACATTTAAATCCCCTTCCCGTGAACTCATTGCAAGTCGTACGAATTTATCAACAGCAGCGTCTATTGCAATTCAAATGGACCTATGGTAATGTGGTACGTTCGATGCAAAGGGGCCAACGTGATGCCCGGAGCATACGCGTATGGTAAGGCAGGGACTGTTGCCTGCTCCGGCTAAATGGAGCAGAGGAGTCACGTGTTTGATAGAATAACAAAATAGCCTCGAAACTACACGAGACCAACCTGATGCCTGCGGACTGTCGCACACAGAAATTGTACCTTAAGGCGAAAGAAAGAAGACCGCGTATTAGCTTAGGATTTGGGATACACGGGCCAAAAAGGTTGTTGATAGATCTGATGGTTGAACTTAGAAGAGCGGCCAATTAGAATAATAAGAACTAAGAATTAGAATAACATAGAGTACAAGTCTAACAGAAGAAGTGTGTGAGAGATTAGCCATGATTTTGTTCGCTTTTTTACGTGATACCTCATAGCTCATTTTACTTGATGGTAAGTGATCGGGTGATCGACCAATGGTAGCCACAGTTTGTCAGTGACACCGTGAACCAAGTACGCGTAGTCCTTAAAAAGAAGAGAGATGTTGAGATTAGGGAAAAAAGTTCACCAGAGCACTCGCCGCGGTGCAGACGGCAGAACGCGCTCAATTTTTTTATTTTTTATTTTACGAGATGGCAAACAAGCTTGCGGCCCACCTGATGTTAAGTGGTCACCGCCGCCTATAAAGATACTTGCAATATTAAGTGTAAATCACTTAACACAGCAAGTGCGTTTGCCATCCTGGATGCCCTCCATGCCCAGTAATTACACTGGCTACCTTCCCTTCAATCCGAAACACAGCGAACTGCTTCACGGCAGAAATAAGAAAGGCGGTGGTACCTACCCAGATGACCCTACATATGGGTCTACCACCTAGTGAATGACGCAACATCGCTCAAGATATTTGGTCACGCTCTTCGTCACCGATGAAGCCTATCCAAAGCATCGAGTAAGTACTTGGTGGAGCCATTCCACAAGTGCGAACAGTATTCCACGCAGGATTGTACTTGCGTCTTGTACCTATAGCAAGAACAGTTGATCAGGCGTGAAAAAACGCTGCACTTTGTTGAGAACTCCGAGTTTCCGTGAAGTTATTTTTATCACGCTTTCAATGTGAGATATCCTAGAAAAATTAATATTTCCGATTCGTCATTGTGGAAGAAAATAACATGGCTCTTCTTACCTGTACTAAGACAGAATGATCACGTAATGTAGACATGATTACTCACATATATGTCAATGCTGAATAATTTGAATGGCGCTGGCCATCGGCATCCTAACGTTACCAGTTTTGTAAGGTAGGAACATGATTTTGTACAATGTAAGGGGCTCTAGCTACAGTTTACGGTCACAATCAAAGCAATAGTTTATTTTGCTATTTATCTAAATACTATCAGTTGAGCAAAAATTTAATTCATTATTCATTATCAAGTATTTTTGGTAAACCAATTTGACATCATAATTTTATAGAAGCTATAATATACCTAGTATTAATATTATAATACTAAAGGGAAAGATTTGTATATTTCTAAAGAATAAACTCATAGATAATTGGTGTCAGCGTGGAAGTATATTATATTATATTATTATCCTGTTAAGGATGATTTTTATACTTATGCTAAATTTTACTTTTTATTTGTTAAAATATTGACATCAATAAATTATTAAAGGCCTATATTGAATAAATCTGAGTTCGAAATAATGTGTTAATCTGTTCCTATTTTATTTTGTGTCCCAGATGTAGGTAATTGTTTAATGGGTGCAATGAGTGGTTTTCACTCAAGATAACACCCACTCAGACGCTGACGTTAATTGATTTAAGAGAGGAAACTAGATAATGGAATTTTTAGTCCATTTAGTTTCACTTGTGTCTTTGTTTACGCGTTTCGTTTCAATTTCTCATCGGACTAAAGTCTCAGTGAGCAAAGACTTCTTATATTGTTTTATTTTTGTTTGGCAAGTTTAGTTATGATTGAAATTGTTACCACATTAAATAGAAAACGACAAACATATATCGCCCGTATAGCGAAAGGTTGCGGGTTCAAGTCCCGTCTCAGCACTTATCCATGACAGGATTTTTTCCATGTTTTTCGTTTCATTTCATCAATTTCAATCATAACAAAGACTCCTAACTTCATAGCAATATTTTAACTACACCTTTAGGATGTGTTTCTTCAATCAAATCAGAAATGAGGAGCTTTGTCGAAGAACCACAGTGTACGACATAGTCCAAAGAATTAAGAAACTTAAAGCGAAGGGTGAGCGAGCCATCGCCATCATTCAATTTCATTTTAATAATACCAAATCAGATCAATTTTCAATAGTTGGGTGACTAATTAGAACCTAGTAAGGTAGTAGTAGGTTTACTGGATCATTGTTTTGTGTTCCGTAGCTTACAAAACTAGCGACCCGACAGAGGTCTCTTTTTTGGGCAGCTTTTAAGACCTTAAGAACAACTACAGATAATAACGTACCTAGGTACAGTACTTTTTCTTTTCAACTTGAAGCGTCGGTGGCGTAGTGCGTAAGGCCGTCGTCTCCCACCCGGGAGGCACTGGTTCGATCCCCGCCACGTACCAATGTGTTTTCAAAAATTCTTATGTACGTTTAATCGACGCTTTTACGGTGAAGGAAAACATCGTGAGGAAACCTGTACACACCTATGAAGAAATTCTTAGGTTGTGTGTGTAGTCGACCAACCCGCACTTGGCCAGCGTGGTTGACTAAGGCCTAATAGCCCTTAATGACATGACTTGTATGATGACAGTACTTTTTCAGGCAGTGGGCGGAGTCACATTGCTCGGAGAATATTATGACCGATGGGGCCTACGTTCAGTAGTGGGTATCAAAACTTCTACCCTGATCCCAAGTTACGAGGTCGATGCATGCCTCTATACCTACTTGTATGGTTTTGGATGGTTTTGCATAATTTTACGCAATGCTGTTGTTGGCAGTTTACCCCTTGGTGTCTTGGTCTGCGTGAGTTTCCGAAACTTTCACAGTCGATACTACCCCACTCCCACGGGATAACAAGGTGTTGGAACCTCATCTTAATTTTGTTTATGATTTCTTTTTTTTTAAACTGTAAGATATGTCATGAGTTGAGTACTTAATTGCGTTTTTGTTAATATGTTTTGCTCGTAAATAAAAAGTGAAACATTTATGTTTCGGAGTTCTTGTTTTCTTTCTCCGATCGATCTCGCAGCTAAGTATATTATTATAATAGACCTGCGAGACATAAAATATAACACAAGGGGTAGTCCCATTCGTGACCAGGAGCTGGGTAGTACACCATAGTTTTAGTGACTAAATAACTAATAAATCAAGGTTTCTTCGAGCGAGTGCAGTTCATTTGAAGTATCACTATCGTTAGTAAAAGTTTTTAGTGATTAGCTCCACTAGCCTATAATTGACAACATTTAAAAAAAAAAAAACAAGTTATGTTGATTACGAAACCATTTGGAGCTTTGGTCCGCTAGAATACTACCTTTTTTTTATTACTCGCTAAATTATAAGACATTCAAAAAATTAACTAAACGTACCAAAATGGGCAGTATATGATTAACTAACAGAAAATTTCTGTGCCATCAATCTTTTTTATGTATGGTCTACATTAACCAAATTAAAGATTTGACAGTTGTGTCATCTTTTTAAATTTTGTAGAGCTCATGAAATTAACCCACAAAAATCCTACAGTTGCACTTACGTCGTTTTAGAATGAGTAAGTTTTGAAATTTTTGATTAAAGTACTAAGAATAAAAATTAAAGAAAATAAAAAAATACGTGTTAACTCTTTTAATGTGTATTTTACATCCATATAAGAAAAAAACTACTATCAAAAAAAAATAATGCTGTCAATTATTTCGTCCCAAAATGGTGGTAGGGCTTTTGACGCTTTAAAAGTACAAAGTCCTTTTTCATTTCATTTCATAGCGCAAAACACGTTTCTCATACAATTTGAGCTTGTAACGCAACTACAATAGTTACGTTACCGTACGAACAAAACCTACTGCGTAACCATAACACTCCCGGGGTTCCCTGTTACCTCACAGTTTTGCATAACACTAGGTACAATTGACTGTTAAACGGTGAAATATTACGTCCATAACAAGTTGTAATAACGCCTTGAGACTAAAATCAAGCTTTTTAAGATTAAGCAAGATTTTAAAAACAACGATTAGAAATGTCAAATTAACAAATAATGTAAAGTAGTCACGCTTAAAGACCTCTATGAGAGATAGCAAAACGCATCCTCATTACACGACAGACCACGACAGACCCTGGTCAGCTGAGGTCCGGGATGACTACGGCCCCTACTTATACCATTAATTCTTAGTCGCGAATTCGGAAAGTAAGGTTTTTTGAAAATGAGGCATCTACCCCACCGCGGCATCTATCCCGGTTTTACCCTAGTGGTTAGGATAAGTTCGGCACATTCCAGCGTCATTCGGAACTTATCGGCGCGTTCTCGTCATAAGTTTACAGCAGGCGCCGCCAACCAGCTTTGTTTGATAATAGGATAGCCTCGAAGAGGAAAAGTCCTTTCGATTCTCTGCCTGAAGCCGTCTCAATTTTAAACCCTAGAATTTAAGTTTAAATAACCACTGCCAGTAGGAAAAGGTAGTTAGGATTGTAGGACTCACCAATGCTGCTTTGTACTGAAGGCTTCGGGTGCACCCATCACATTATCATTCGAGTAGCTTTTAAACCAAAATATCGAGACGTCCAGCACTTCGAGAAAAGTCCTTTTTCTTCATAAAACCACAAAAATCACAGAGCTACGTGTGTCTCGTAATTCGCGCGGCGGCCATCGGTTTTTTCTTGCACAGTAGCGCACTCTAGTCGGCGCTTGCGGCAATTGGCGGGAAATTTGAATTTGCCATTCGGTATGGGTTTCAAAGGGTAGGAAAGGGAAACTTACTAGCAGTGATGTCGTAACATTTCCCCCCACTTGAAATACTCCAGGATTTCATACAAAATTAATGATTTAAATGTGCTCGGCATTTAAAACTAAATTAGTTAATATGAATACATATACTTAGATAAGATAATTATATACTAATATATATATATATATATATATATACCTAAGTTAAAAGATAAACTACAACGTTTAGATCTTATAAAGGTAATGGGCATATTTTTACAACCGGTCGCCGAAAGGTATGACCATTAGCAGTTCGAACGGTAACCACTCTTACGACTTTGTCTACACCCGGATGAATATTTTCAATTCTTGCTAACTTCCAATGTAGCGGAGGAAAGTTAGTATCTATTAGAACGACCAAATCACCTACGTTAACATTTGGATGAGATTTGTGCCACTTACTCCTCTGTTGAAGAGTGTGTAAGTAATCAAGATGCCATACGCGCCAGAATGACTGCGTAAGGTTTTGTATTAATTGCCAACGAGAACGAGGCGACAGAGAGGGGTCGTCAAAAGGCATTTCAGGTAAAGCTACAAGAGGGCCACCTGTTAGAAAATGACCCGGGGTCAAAACGTCTACCTCTTTAGGATCCGTTGAAAGTGCTCGCGAGTAAAGCAAAGTGGTCGCGAATTTAAAATCGCTTCGATCTTAGTTAAGACGGTAAACATTTCCTCCAAGGTTAATATCTGCGACCCTATCACGCGTTTTAAGTGGTATTTGGTGGATTTGATACCACTTTCAAAAATCCCTCCGAAATGCGGAGCTCCAGGAGGGTTAAATTCCCACGTTATACGTCTACTGGCCAAACAATCTGTAAGGTCCGAACGATTACTATTTAAGAACTGTAATACTTCATTAAGTTGCCGGTTAGCCCCGACAAAATTAGTCCCACAGTCGGAGATAATTTTTTGACATGTACCTCGGCGCGAAACGAACCGATCAAGAGCTGCCAGAAAGGCGTCAGAGCTAAGTTCGGTCACTGCTTCGAGGTGAATAGCTTTAGAACTGAGGCAGACGAACAGACACATATAGGCTTTATAGGTTCGGGCATTACGACGCCTACTTTCTTTTACCACAAACGGGCCACCAAAATCTATGCCAGTAACATTAAAACATCTTCCAGGTTGAAGGCGATCAGGTGGGAGTATACCCATAATAGGCTGACAAGGAATTGGCTTTGCCTTAAAACAAACAATACATTTAGACAGTCGCGAACGTATTAAAAGTCGGATACCTAAAATCCAAAATCGTCTTTGTATTAAAGATTGTAAAGTGCGGGGACCGCAATGAAAATATTTCAAATGGAGACTGTCGACGATTAATTTCGATAAATGTGAAGACTTCGGTAGTAAATAGGGATGTATAGCGCAAGTTGCAATATTAGCATTATGTAGGCGTCCACCCACTCGCAACATACCGGCTTCATCAAGAAATGGGGAAAGTTTTTGTAACGATTTTACACAATTTGATTTTTTAAATATTTGGCTTATTTCAGTTGGGAATGAAATTAATTGAACCCTTTTTATAAGAATTTTTAAAGATTGATCTAATTCGTTGCTTGAAAGATTATGAAAGGAGCGATTTTCAAGTTTTGACCTCGAGTTATTTATAAACCGCCAACACCAAGCGAAGGTTCGCTGCAATTTAGTGAAGGAAGAAAACTTTTCTAAGAAATTTTCAATAAAATCGTCATGTCGTAATCCTATTAAACTGGACGTAGGAGGGACTTTCATTTCTGGCAGAGCTTCCCCTGGCACAGACATTTGGTGAGTCGGCCAGTCCACTGGGTTTTTAGAGAGCCAAGTGGGCCCCGACCACCAAAGCCCGTGAGAAGTGAGCTCTGCACAGGTAGTACCTCGACTACAACAATCCGCGGGATTTTCATGAGTTGACACGTGACACCACAATTCGGGCTGTACTAAATCCGTTATCTGTACAACTCGATTTGCAACATACATTTTTAATAAATGTGGAGGGGTATTAATCCACGATAATACTGTAGTACTATCAGTAAATGTCCTAACGGAATCTATTTTAATTTTAGACTCTAGTAAATTGTATATATGGCGTATAACACGCGCTAATAAAACAGCGGCACAAAGTTCCAATCTATTTACGGTAAGTGTCTTTAAAGGGGCTACTTTGGATTTACCTATTAATAAACTTGTATTAACAAGCTGTGGAGTAACTGCACACAGGTAAACGCAGCACCCGTACCCTCGAGAGGAACCGTCACAGAATCCTACTAAATGAATTTGAGTAGGATTTGGAGGCAAGATTAATCGAGGTAACTTGATCTCTTGGAGGTCAACCAGATTAGCAGCAATAAGATGCCATTGCTTTGCCAGACTTGGTGGAACACGCTCGTCCCAGGATAACTTAAGACGCCACATGTCTTGGAGCAATAGTTTGGCTGCGAAGATTATTGGTGCTATCCATCCGAGAGGGTCAAAGATTCTAGCTACGATTGAGAGTATCGATCTCTTTGTAAAGTCAATGTTAAAATTGTCAGAAAACGAATAGGAAAAGTAATCATTATTTGGATCCCAGTTGATTCCTAGTATTTTAAGACTACAGTCGCCGCTGTCGTTGTTGAAAGTTTTAGGAGATTGGCAATGTTCTATTGGAACATCGGCAAGTATTTCAGGGGCGTTGCTGCTCCATTTTCGAAGTTCAAATTTACCCAATTTAAGCAAAGCCACCAAGTCGTCTTTTAATTTTATAGCTTCCTGTAAAGATGAGCAACCGCTGGTGACGTCATCCATGAAAGTTTCCTCGCACAGAACCTGCGCAGCACGAGGGTAATCATGTCCATGATCCTTAGCCAGTTGGCGTAAAGTTCGAATGGCCAAATAAGGGGAGCTGGCAACACCATAGGTGATAGTGTTGAGCTCGTATTCAATTAGAGTCTGATTGGGTTGTTCACACTACCAGCATATTCTATGCTGGTAGTGTCTATCTTGTGGTTTGATAAGTATTTGCCGATACATTTTACAAATGTCGGCACTGATTACAATTTGGTGTAAACGGAATTTTGTAATTAAATCTATAATATCGATTTGAAGTTTAGGGCCTACGTGTACAATATCATTTAACGAATACCCGCTAGTGGTGGAGCCACTACCATTAAAAACGACTCTGACTGGGGTGGTCGAGCTACTTGGCCTAACGATGGCATGATGAGGGATGACGTAAGTATGATTAGTAGACGAAGTACCTACCGGTTGCATGTGACCGAGTTCCTCGTACTGTTTCATGAACTTAACGTATTCTGTCTTAAGATTAGATTCGCGAGCAAGGCGCTTCTCTAAACTGAGAAAGCAATTTAAAGCGTAACGGTAAGAATCTCCCAACGAAGGAGCATTCTCTTTAACCATCAGCGGGACTACGTAACGACCGTCAGGTGTGCGATAAGTATCTCTTTTATACCTTTGTTCACAAATATCCTCTTCGGGAATAGTAATACGAGCTTTAGGTGGTTCCTCGCTTTCCCAGAACTGTTGAACTATCACATCGAGCGCACAGGTGGACGCGATGAGAGAAGTAACTGACTGTGGAAGAGTTAGCACGTGAGTATTAGTTTTAAGTTGACCAGTTATCACCCAGCCAAACACGCTAAGGAGGGCGCAAGGTAAGTCAGGTGCGGGTAGGTACCGCGGTCCCTGATAAATCTGATCAAAGCATTCAACTCCTAGGAGTATGTCTATACTATCGGGTTTATCGTAATTTTCGTCAGCTAAATTTAAATGATCAATATATTTACGAATAGATGACGGTAACGGTGCAGAAGGCATCGCTGATGTGATTTTTGGTAGGATAACCAAGGGTAAATCAAATTGTGGTTTATCATTTTGGCGGGGAATGATAGAACAGAATGTAACACCCTGTATGTTATGAACAGAGTTTTGACCTAGGCCAGTGACAGACATGCGACAACGTTGTACCGGTAAAGCTAGCCGTCGAGCACAGGAACTAGTAATAAAGGAGTCCATAGAACAGCTGTCTATTAAGACACGCGCGTGCTGCCATGAGCCATGTACGTCGCGAACGCGTACTACCGCAGAACCTAATATTTTTGTTGACTGCGGCTCGATAGGATATCGAATAGCGCTAGTGAGTGTAGCAGAGCACGGTTGATCTATCGAATCGTCTGGCGCACGCACAGTAGGAATCGATACACTCGGTTTAGCCTCATCGAAATGCAACAGTGTATTATGTTTTGAACCACAGATGAAACATACAGATTTGGACTTGCAATCTTTTATTTCGTGGCCAGATCTTAAACAATTTGTACAAAGTTTTAAATCATGCGCAAGTTGACGGCGACTAGGAATATCCATAGACTGTAACTTAAAACATTTATAAATAGAGTGTGGTTTATCGGAGGAAGTAGACGCAGTAGAAGTAACTAGCGAAGATTTTGGGCGTGAACTGTACTTATTATTAGTCTTATGTGTAAAAACAGGGTTCTGAGGAAGCGTAGATGTGGTTTGAGACACTTCTAAAATTTTAATATAATTTTGTATGAAACTCAATAAATCGTCAAACGTAGGTATTTCACGAGTATTTTGTAATTCGAAACGTTTACGTGTATCATTATCTAAGGTACGAGAAGCTAAATAAAATAATAGAAACTCAGTTTCATCTTGAATTTTTAAAGCGCGAAGTGCATGTACCGACTCATACAATGTATTAGTTAACTTATTAAGCCCTTCTAAGGAGGGTTTAGTCAACGGAGTGAGTTTGTATAAGTTGTCTAAATAAGCGGTAGCGAGAACTCGCTTATTATCGTATTTTTCCGTGAGCGCACTAAAAACTATTTCGTAATTGGCTGCTGTTAACGGAACACCCTTTGCGATAGTCAATGCAAACCCCGATAAACATGAAATTAAGTAATGAAATTTCTCAATATTTGAAAGCGATTGGTTCTCGTGAATTAACGGTAAATAGCAGTCTTTGAATGTTTGCCAGTTTTGTATATTACCGTCAAAACTTTATATTTGTATTTTAGGTAATCGAACTTGTACTTGGTTGGGCGTTTTGTTTATAGGTACTGTACCTCCCGACTGATTTTCGAACGAGTCCGCAAATTCGACTACCGCAAAATACAAATCATCGAACGAGGAAACTATTTTAGTATCTAACAAACAAGTCGGTTCTAAAGACAATTTTTTCAAATTTATTCCGTGAGTTATATCTAAAAAATTTTGTCGAATTGATTCAATATGTTTATAACGAACACGAAATTTACTTAACTTTGATTGATCCTTTATCACTTCCAAAGACAGATCGTAAAGAATTTGGATTGAACGAAATTCATGTTCTCGTTTACTAATAAATGCCTTTATCTCCGCCTCCGATTTAGTTTTCTTAAGTTCTGTAGTATCGTTAGGCATGTTGATATACTTATTACAAAAACTTTTATCAAATCACTAAATGTTATTTTAATATTTGATAATTATGTGAAAGGTACCTACTTTCTTAGACACGCGTAGGAACAGCTAATTGTCCTTGACCTTGACCTAATGTCGTACGTGTAAGATGTAGGTAAGTATAACTCAAACGTTTTATATTTAGGTAAATATGAATTGTTTATTAGGTAAGTAATCCTATACCGACCTACGTACAAATTAATAATTATTAAATGTATGCAATAAATACATAATATACTTAGATAGGTATTATTACTTAGTATTAATCCGAGCACAAATCAATAATGTTGTAAGTAAATATCTGGAGTTGAGACGACTACAAGCAGATAACCAAAATAGCTAGGTAGAACACTAGACGCGGCATGAGGCGTCCGTGTTACCGGTAGGTACTTAGTTGAATCTTTTAGCTTGCAATTCTCTCATTTACTTTGAAATGTTCGGATAAACTAATCTAACTATTTGAATGTATAGGCACTTAGCTGTTTTTTTTATATTTAAGTTTAAGATAAATACGGAGTAAATATCCGGATAGACCGTTAATATCAGTAAGTAACCGGTACTTAATCCGACTCGATTGGACCACTAATAAATGTTTGATAATAGGATAGCCTCAAAGAGGAAAAGTCCTTTCGATTCTCTGCCTGAAGCCGTCTCAATTTTAAACCCTAGAATTTAAGTTTAAATAACCACTGCCAGTAGGAAAAGGTAGTTAGGATTGTAGGACTCACCAATGCTGCTTTGTACTGAAGGCTTCGGGTGCACCCATTCACTTTATCATTCGAGTAGCTTTAAAACCAAAATATCGAGACGTCCAGCACTTCGAGAAAAGTCCTTTTTCTTCATAAAACCACAAAAATCACAGAGCTACGTGTGTCTCGTAATTCGCGCGGCGGCCATCGGTTTTTTCTTGCACAGTAGCGCACTCTAGTCGGCGCTTGCGGCAATTGGCGGGAAATTTGAATTTGCCATTCGGTATGGGTTTCAAAGGGTAGGAAAGGGAAACTTACTAGCAGTGATGTCGTAACAAGCTTTCTTTCTGTATGCGCCCTTAGGATGTTTTCGATTGATTGACAAACGTTTGCCAGTTTCCCTGAACGAGGCCTTACGATCACGTGTGATGTCAATGTAAACGTAAAGAAAAGGTAGCTCTACGTTCTACCAAGATGAACTTGTACAATACGTAACATAAATATCGCAAATCCTGATAGTCCTGATGATCCTTATAGCGTGTTTGGAATCGGCTTCTGACTTTGTTCGTTACTACACAATTTGGACAGTAAATTTACTCAAATATAATTAAAATATAAATAAATTATTATATACCTTAAATAATTTGACAACCAAAGCAAAGAGTTTTATGTAGTTATATACTTTTTTATGGCAAAGGACATAAACTGCAGACGGTTCACCTGAAGGTTAAGTTATACCGCCGCTCATGGACACTTGCAAACCCAGAGGAATCGAAAATGCGTTGCCGGATAACGCTCGGAATACGCAAAGGAATACGTTCTTCTTTTGAAGATTTCGAAGTCGTATCGGTCCAGGAACACCGCTGGCGACAGTTGGTTCCACAGTTTTGTGGTTCGCGGCAGAAAATTGCGCGAAAAACTCACGGTTGTGGACAACGAGGTATCCAGACTGTGGGAATGGATTTGACATAAACAGGGATTAAAAGAAAAATCTATACGGACATCATACAACGACCAATTTTAAAATAAAAATGACTGAAATTGATTATTTTCCACACTAGTAACAAACTACTTTCAGGGTTTGCGTTATTCGTGATACACGTTGTATAATTTAGTTCACTATTAACAAGTTGTTGTAATTACACTGTGCCTAGAAAACTGTCTATTAATAACCATCACGTTGATAGGAAAATGTGGAACTGATCTTATTGTTTAGTCTGAGAAGCAAAAATTCTTTCAGTGAACAGATATAAAAAATAAACTAGTCTATAATTTTCCGTATTAATTGGCGGGATAATTGCATTACAGGAATTTCATGGCGAAATCTGCTCTTTATATTTTGATTGAAATCAAACAAAGTAGAACTCAAAAACTTCTGAAATCTAATGGACTTTGTTAACTACTTCTTGAAATGTGGTAGTAGTAGAGGATCCCAAGCAGTTTTTGTAGGTACCTTGAAAAAAAAATTGAGAGTGGGTTGGCTAAAAACTTCCTGGCCAAACAAGATACTTTTTATTAAACAGCGTACGTATGAGTTACACGAATAAATTTAATACCAACTATGTCACCTATAATATTTTTTAATAATTATTAAGTACAACGTGTTACAAAATAACCCGTAAAAAAATCATAAATTATCAGTGGAAATATTGAGAATCCTTAGTACCTAAGGTGCCAAGTCCGGAGCAACTCCGGAGGGAGACTCCGGTTGAGTTAGCAAAGATTATTTATAACTTTATTAAAATCAATATCCTACAATAATGTTGTGTGAATTTTCCAAATTTTTTCCAAATTGAAGATTCTGTGTATTGTGTTCTTGGTCGTTCCGTTCATATTAGCTAAAAATATACACATAAATATAAAAATGTACACATTAATATTCTTCAGGATTTTTTTAGCCACCTCATTTGCGATATTTTTTTAAACGTACAAAATTTGACATTAAGTACTCTTTATTAACCGACTTCAAACAAAAAAAGGAGGAGGTTCTCTATTCGACTGATAATTCTTTTTTCGTTAGGAAGGTCATACTTCAAAGGTGGTCCCGTATAAATTATACCGAAATTGGTTCAGTACTTTTTTGTTGAAATGATAATTTCATTGGGGATGAAATAATGATATCGTCCACGAACACAAAAATAATGACAATTTTTTTTTTAATTACCTAATATGCAATAGTGAAATTTTGGTTAGTAGGTCCAATAGTCAACACATAAACTATGACAAATTATTTTATGAACTTAAGTTAAATAACTAGTTTCTCTTCAAATTTTAATGCTTCATAGTTCATTAACTTACCATTAAAACTATACCATTCATTCTGAATTAATGGAAGGCATTTGTAATGAGCTATAGGTCTGAGACGTGATATTATTTGTTAACCGACTTAAAAAAAAGAGGAAGTTCTCTATCCGACTGTTTTTTTGTGTTTGTTACCTGATTACTCTGTCAATTATGAGTATTACGACTCGATTTTAGTGATTCTTTTTTTAGGTACGTCAAGATCAGAGATGGCCCGTATAAATTGTGTCGATATAAATTCGACCCTTTATGAACAACTCATTATAACAAAAAAAAATTGTTTAAGTTTCCGGTATGTTTTAATGAGCGCCTATCCATTTATCCAGTAGGCATATCCATTTTCAATAAAATATACTTAATTTTCACTATAAATAGAAAAATAAAATATTTTTAGCAAAAAAATAGGAAAACCGACTTCAATGAATACAAATTTAAACTAAAAAGTAAGAAATAAATAATATTTTTATGAAGTAGTTGAAAAGAACGTCACAGAAAACCAAGGAAAGTGTTGATACACATTTATAATTCTTTATTTATAATTCATACTCGGATATATTCGGAGTCGGTGCCGTCGGTCCGTAGGTCCGTTATCTAGTATCCAACACAAATTCTTAAAGATACTTAATTTGGGCTAGATAATTGGTGTGAGTGTAGAATTATATTATTGTATTATAAATATTATATTATAGTTCATCCAACAAAATTTTAAATCATCACTCCTCAAAATAAAATCCCAACGTTGTTCTCGGTACTCTTTGATAATGGTAGCAACTAGGAGGAAAATTCTCACCCAATTGCTTGTAATAATGCAAAAAAACAATGACTGCATGCCCTGCAAACCATCCATCATTATCTAGGAATTGCTGATTAGTGTGTGGGGAAAGAAAATACGCTTACAATGCTAATAAGAAGGCTCAAGGTCGCTCAAAGTGCAATGGCTATGCTCAAAGTTTTAATCATTATGATAAATAATGAGATCCGTAGAAGAACTAAAGGAATTAAAAGAATCTAAGTCCTCCTAGACTTCAAAATCTTGAAACTTCTCGCCGATTTAAGGTCACTGACATTGCCAAAAAACTTGCGAACCTTCAGTCGCACGGTCCATTGCGAGGAGGACTGATGACCGCTAAAAGATCCTAGGCCCGTATTACAGAATGATACTCAGAAGTCAAACATGTCTTCAGAATCGTCTGTCACTTTCTATCACGCACAAAGTGATAGAGACGTAGGACGCTTAAGTCAGCGTTCATTCTTGAAACTAGAGTGGCGTATGAAAGATCGCGGGAAGCCGCTGGATGTGGGATGTGACGGGCCGGTAGGGTTGGAGATCCTTTATCTGTGATATCATGTATGGCCGACTGCTGATATCTTTTTTGTTTGTTCGTAACATTGAAGGTCTATTACAGGTTTGATGCCCCTTTAATGAAGGTGATGGCCGTTAACCTGTCACTACTTTGAGTCACAGCATAGCATGCTGCCAGATGTGAATTAATATGTAGCCGACTTTTACGTACAGCTCCTACTCAGCCCCTTTTGGAATGACAGCGTATGTATGTAAAAAAAACAATTGCGGCCCGAAGTAGATAATTTTTGGGCATTTTCTGCAAGTGCCAGCCAACCAAGAAAAAATGATGTTGGTTACAACTAGCCGTTTGGAGCAATAGTTATTATTGCAGAAAAGAATAAATATTCTGGTGGTAAGATCCACCACTAACTAGTACATGATAGTACTGTATTCTATTGTTCATTTCAAACTACATTTCTTTATAAAGCACCTCTCTCTGACTCATCTAGCACACCGTGTCTCGTATATTCTGCGCTGCTCCCAACTCGTATTTTCTAATTAGCACTGCAAATTGCATTCAACGTCAACATAATCATAATTCTTGTTGTCATTTATTTTGGCTGTTCCATTTCATCTCAGTTCATTCATTCACAAACGCGGGCATGCTGAAACTGTTACAGTTTGGCTTAGGGCGACCATGTTGATATTTAAATATATAGGTCCCTTTTAATTAATCAGAATTTACAATCATGATTGTCATTAGCTTATATATAAAACTACCTTCCGCCCGCGATGGAATTTCTAAAAATCCTTTCTTAGCGGATGCCTACGTCATAACATCTACCTGCATGCCAAATTTCAGCCCGATCCGTCCAGTGGTTTGGGCTGTGCGTTGATAGATCACTATTTCAGTCAGTCAGTCACCTTTGACTTATATATATTTAGACGACACGTCTTTCAGATAATAAAATAATAATAATAATAATATATTTTCACGCTCACACCAATTATCTAGCCCGAAGTAAGTATCATTAAGAACTTGTGTTACGAATACTAGATAACGGACATTTTTTTTAATATACATAATAATTTTAGATATTTTTATAAATAAACTTAAATAAATATATAAACAACCATGACTCGCAAACAAACTTCGTGTTCGTCACACAAACATTTGCCGCTACCAGAAAAAATGAAACGACTTCCTCGGAATAGTCAAGAATTTGTACTTTGTGTGGACTCGTTTCTAGTTTATACTTTATGCAATACATAGATATAAAGTTTATTATGTTATGTAGGTAACAAAATTCACTTTCATTCAGTTTCGCCACTGCGTACTCTATTAGTAATTAATGGCATTCGCGACACTTAAAGAATAGGTACGTATTTTGCCAATGTCAAGTGAAAATATATTTAAGTAATGAACTATGTATACCTAAATTGTACGGAATATTGAGTTAAAAATGGAGTCTCTCATTACGTGTTATTACAACAAGAACTCTGGAGAAACTCCCGCCACAGCTTAAATTGAGCGTCATAGTAACATGATGTTAGTTTAAATTTCAGGTTACAACCTTACAAAGTATTATTTAACTAAGAATTAAGTTATTCTTATCTCAATCACATTATTAACTGTCCTTCTTTTTTTTCTTAAATAGAATTTGATTTAAACTACTACTGACCAATTAGGCGTAAAATAAAATAATTTTTAGATTGTAATTGAGGCACAGTAAAAGGCCAAAGTCCAGTACTATCTCAATACTTAGTTGACAAGAGAATGGTGAGGCGCGGGTTATCTGCAATGCTTGATCACCAGTGAAAGCATATAAAACATAGGTATGGTTTCACTGTTGATGACACTTCGTAACGCGGTGCGGTTGTCCGGGGCAATCGCCTGGCAACCGCACCGCGATTCGAGGTGCGCTACTCCCTATATTCGCCTTTACAATTCTACGCATATCTCTGTGAGTCATGTTTATAATTGACATACTGAATTCAAATAAAACAGAACAACGTTATGTCTTTTTCAATAAAATGGAATCTATTAAAAGCGACCAATTCGTACAAGTAAAAGACCTTAGCAGTGTATAACACAATGCCGGAGGTGATTAATACAATTATCGATGAATGAATTAAGTGAAACAATAAAAATTGCTGCAACCTCAACCTTCAGAGTTAATGGATTAAAAAAAGATTTATTATGCACATTTCAATGTTATGAATGAACCTGAAATGCAGTTCATTATAAACACTTTCTTGGAATTTTGGTTCAATGTCAAATCTTAAGCATCAGTTTATTTTAACCGGCTTCAAAATCAAAAAAGGAGGTTATCAATTCAACCTGTATCTATGTAATACTAGCTGCCCGGCCACGCGTTGCTGTGGTAATTTCATACTACTGACCTGTAACATTGTATCTGCAGTAAAAAAAAAATGACTACTTATCAAGATAAAAACTATCCTATCTCTCAAGTTGGATCAAACTGCACACGGTGTATAAATTTGATTGAAATCGGTTAAGCGGTTTAGGAGTCCATTGAGGACAAACATTGTGACACGAGATTTATATATATTAAGATTGTCAGAATTGCACAGTTTTTGCATTTATGTTAGTCTATACCAGCTTCTAAACACGGGTGCCAAATTTCATGACTGTATGTTTGTATATTTGACAAGCACTAGCTTCCAAAGGTTAAAATAATCTTCAAAATCGGTACACCCAGTAAAGAGTTATGAGGAAACATACATAAAAAATACAGTTGAATTGAGAACCCCTTTTTTGAAGTCGATAAAAAAAGAACCATTGGTGCGAGGGTGCTCAGTCGTCTTTTAAGATAGCAAAGCGTGGTCACCCCAGCTGTCTGTTCAGGCCAGTAGGCGGCACCGCTGGCAGCGACTCAACTATGCAACTGCATGTAGGTAAAGTTCACAATTTGTGTTACGGGCCATCGCTATCCTTCAGTGGTACCTTGTCTCGATTCTTGCGCAAATTGATGAAACGAACCTGAGAAAATGTTAATGAAAGTAATATTTTTGGAATTTCAGTTAAATAATTTTGTTTATTTGCTTAAATTGTTTTTAAATTCGCTGGGTTGGTGATTCGATTGAAATCTGCTTTACAATGGACACTAATTTATGTCTGGTATTGCACCTATGTGGCCTATATTCTTTGGGACGAGTGAATAACACAACAAAAAGCCATATCGACACCCTTGGCAAACCAGTCAACTCTACATTTCGTCAAAAATTTTTTTTTTTGGTTCAGATTATACACAACAGTAAATTAAGAGTAGATAGTCTTTGTGTCTATTCAAAAAATTATTCATAATATGTAGTTAGCTGATTTGCGATGATGATTGATCAGATATATGATAGTAATGATTCGTTAAATTTCATTTTTTACAAAATAGAACCTGCGTAAAAACAAAACATCATCTAATTAAATCCACAAAATATTGAAAATAATTACGATGACTTGAGTTTGTTAAGAAATATATGCGATGTAACGCTATTCGAGAAGTTGTTAAATCTACCATCTATATCTTCCATAGATAGTCTAAAACAAAGTCGCTCTTTCTGTATGTACACTTAGAACTTTTAAACTACTCAACGAATTTCAATGCAGTTCTCACCAGTAGATAGTTATTTTAGAGGAACGTTTATATGTCTATTTCGTTAAGGTAATATCCGTGCGAAGCCAGGGAGGGTCGCTAGTTTCTGATAAAAAAGGCTGCAAAACAAGTCCTAATTTATTTTGGGGTGGGTCAATGTCTCAGTAGACATTGCTCTAAAACAGGCACACTTAGGGATGCCACAAAGTTGGGACTACCGGGGCGTAAAGAAATGGGTGCGTCCACTGGCGTAGTTCCACTGGGTTGTATGGTATGCACTGCTTTACTATATCCTCTCTACTGCTGCGACTATTGCCGCAGCGGCTGCTGGTAGCCTCGATCTCTGTTACGTCCGCGCGCATCTCCAATTCTAAAGTGCATACTTCCAACCCATGTAGGATTCACCCCTCCTTCCCTCGCTAGTCCGGAATGTTCTCTTAGCTTTCTTTCGGAAGGAAGGCATGAGTGACTGAGGGGGTTAAGGGAGGAAAATACTCGACTACTCGAACAGTGACAGATGAACGTGACGTTCCTGTAACTATATGCCAAAACCTTTCTGGGAATGCTATAGTTGGTAGTTTCCTCGCCACCGTGCGAGAGACCCCTTGGTGCCATCGCTTTCACGGGGTTCAGAATCTACCTCAGTTGTCTTTTACGACATCCTATTAGTGACTGGGAAATACGGTTTGCTGGTTAGATCAGATCTGCGAAAAGTATTATGGAGAATGATAATTTTGTTAGTCAATAACGTTGTTACCTCTGATATTCAATGACGTGGTATCATCATTATGAAGCCGAGTGACATCCACTGTTGGACATAAGCCTACCCCAAGGATCTCCAACCCGATCAATTCTGTGCTAGTCACACCCGGCGCTTTAAGCTTTCAGAGGAGTGATGGGTACGACATGTGAATTCGATATAACTTTCGTCTGACCCACTTGTTGGGAGACTCTACAGAGATCGTCAAGCATTGTGCTAAGTCTTCACTGACGTGGCAACGTTACAAAAAATCTTGCTTTATCTTCAGTGACAAAAATAACCATTTTTTTGTGTCATTTACATATTTACTAAAACAGACAGACCTTTTTTTCAGACCTGCAAATACTCTGTTTCGGGACTCGCGTGATCGAATCACGTGACGTACCTACGTGATTGCAGCTTCTCAATTGTAAATCAATCGTTTTGACTTCTCGGTTATTTGTTTTCATTCCATTGATATCGATTTGGTCGCACCTTGACATTCCGGATGTTATTCAACACCTAACGTGTTGGTAACCCATTAATGTGCGGTCTTAACCTATATTCTCAGTGAGTCATGGGCTGATAATGTTTATCATAACTGAAATCTTATTTGGTGTTGCTGTTTATATGTTGCAGAAGGTTGCAGTATATTGTGAATTAATATTAACAAATAAAGTCGTATAAAATTTAGGTTCCCATCCGCAATTGCTTATATATTTATGCAAGGACTATACTTATGTTCAAACTTAGACAAAGTGTTCCAGGAGCAACGCAAACCCAGAAAGTAGTTTGCTTGTAATCGGCCCCGCCTGTTCCTTGATATCAGTATGTCTTGATATCGGCAATATACTGCTAAAGGATTTGGCATTCGATTTTTACGGCCGCGTGCCTGACACCAACCCTCCTTGGGAACGACTGCCATCTTTCCGCAGCACCCGGGACCACCAGCTAAACGTGTCTTGCGAAGCACATAGGCAAACGAGTTGAAAACTTTTCGGTCACCCATCCGTGTACCGACCGCGCGACTTGGTAGCTTAACTTTCGTGATCGTTACTGAGAACGCACGAATGCTGCGCCATCGACCTCCTCCGCCTGTTCTGTTACACTTTGTTAATGTGTAACCAATTGTTGTAATAGCTAAAGCTCTCAACCTCCACTCTTTTGTAGCCATTTGTTTCAATGAATAACAAGTTTCTATAAAACACATAAATGTGTAATATCTTGAAAATAGTTCGCTTTTACGCATTACACTCAGAACAGTTGCTGCAAATAAACTACTCTTCTATCCTTTAATGAATCCTGGACATATTACTAGTAGAAAAAATGCACTGAAAAAATCGTCTTGACCCAGGCGGGAATCGAACTCAGCATCTTCCGCAATCCGGGCGGCAGCGTTAACCACTACGCCACCCGGATTCTGGAAGATGCTGGGTTCGATTCCCACTTGGGGCAAGTCAATGCATTTTTTCTAGTTTTTAAAATATTTACGCGTTTGTAAACGCAAAAATTATTCTATAATATTACCAGTAACCCTGTAAACCTACTCTTTATTTATATTTGGAAACTCTCACAACGCGTTGTGGTGACAGTAAAACATCCACATCTGAGTGGTTAGTGTAAGTTTTTTAGTATACAAAACGCACCGATTCTAGTTGCGTTAAGAGCTCAATTTGTATGGGAAACATGATTTGCGCTTCTCTCCGCTAGGGGCGCTGTTGGCGTTTCCTATACAAATGGAGCTCTTAACGCAACTAGAATCGGTGCGTTTTGTATAATAAAAAACTTACACTAACCACTCTGTTATTGATAATTATCCTTTCGAACCTTGTGGCTGAGTGAGTGGTAGTTAGGGTTATTCTTTTTTAATGACCAGGCAGAGTGTAATGTTTTTGGGAAAGTAGTGTTTTATGCACCTACATGGCTGAGTGATGGGTAGGTTAGCTCGATTCCATTGATGTTAAGCAAGTTCAAATATGTAACGTTTGTGCGAGAGATAAACTGCTGCGCCAACCACCCACGTCTTGTGGACCTGCAAGGTGCTTGTTCACGCCTCTTTTGAATGACCCAGAATTGTACGAACGAGGAAACAGGGGTGCTGGCAGTGAATTCCATTTCTTGATTGTGCGACTTTGCCAAATTTCTTAGTTTGCTTTGGAATGGCAGCCATAGTTTGTCAGTGGCGCCGTACAAGTCAGCATGTATAGTCCTTAAAAGGAAGTCAGATGGTGGGATTAGGGAAAACCTCCTCAGAGTACTCGTGATCTTATGACACTTCCATTAATAATCTGTAAGTAGATACCTAACGGTGAGTGTGGGTTTCACGATAATTAATTATCATTTTATTAAATAAATAAGAAAAAATGTGACAACTATTTGTTATCCCTAATAAACAAAAATAATTAATATACTCACTGACTCCATGACCTCAAATCTGCGTCACCGCCTTCTAAAAATATAATTTACAAGTCGCATCAAAATGGAACCTTTCTTGAAACGCGGCAGCTGTATGTACAGTCTTGTTAGGAAAGGTTTAGAAAAGTCGATATTTGCTTGCATAAGGACAAATTATCAGTCATTTTGACGCCATTGTGGTGGAATGGTCAGTAGCGCTGGCTACATATCAATTCGATATAGAGTCCCGCTAGGGGCAAATGCTTGTGATGAGCACGAACATTTGTTTACGAGTCATGAATGTTTATATGTATTTATGCAAGTTTATGCACAAGACTATATAAATTATTATATATTAGTTCGTTATCTAGTATACATAGTACAAGTTCTTAATGATACTTAATTTGGGCTAGATCAGGGGTTCCCAAACTTATTTTAATTGTGAGGCCCTAAAGAATTTGCCAATTTTTTTGCGAATCCCTCCTTCGACCCTTATAGGTACTAGTCCAAATAACATTTACAATTTAAATAATTGACTAATTAGAAACTAAGGCTGGTATTATAGAAAGAGTCTCAAGAACAAACGCCCCGCGCCGTACTGAGCATCGTACGTCTCTATCACTCTGTGCTTGAAAGAAAGTGACAAACGATTCTCAAGACAATTGATTTCTGAGTGTCATTCTGTAATACGGGTCTAAGTTAAGCACTTAGGTTTAGGCACAAAAACAAAACAAGTATAGTTATGAAAACAGGTATTTATTTATATCATCATCATCATCAACAGCTCATATAATGTCCCCACCGAGGGGCTCGAGCCTACCCCACATTAGGGGCGATTAGGCCATAGTCAACCATGCTGGCCAAGTGCGGGTTGGTCAACTTCACACACAACCTAAGAATTTCTTCAAAGGTGTGTGCAGGTTTCCTCACGATGTTTTCCTTCACCGTAAAAGCGTCGATTAAACGTACATATGAATTTATAATTTGAAAACACATTGGTACGTGGCGGAGATCGAACCAGTGCCTTCCGGGTGGGAGACGACGCTTTTACGCACTACGCCACCGACGCTTTATTTAGGTACATAAGTATATATAATACTGATTATATTGCTTTTCTGAGCACAGTTTCTGAAAACGGGTCTTAAGTTTGGGATTCGTGACTCTCATCTCTTTCTCACTTTCGCTCGCCTCGCTTGCATCACACAGATAGCCGTTATATGTGGATCGCCTCACGATGCCCCTGGGATAATGACGCACAGTTTGGGAAACCCTGGCTCGGTCATGTGTGTGAGCGTGAAAATATACAAAGATATTATAAATATGTTTTTTTCAGATTTCAGAAAACTGACGAAGGTTTTTGTACACCAACTGTACAAGATTGCACCTAATTTTAGGACGTTTTTTAAAAAACGTGTACGCAAATAAATCATCATCGCTAATGTGAACAGTGATTCGTCTACTTGGCTCGAAGCCAGCTCTTGACAGTTCATCGACTTTTCTTACGACACAATCATTCTTTCAGCGGGCCGGTACAATAGTGTGGCTTTTTATGACTTCTTTTATAAGATTTACATGGACCTCACAAAAACATTGTAAGTTTCAGTACTCTGCAGATGACTGGTAAATAAAGACATTATTTACGATGTGTTACTTATGCTTGGGCAAAAAGAAGATGGATCCAAAATCCGCATTTGTTATAAATGCGAAAGTAACTCTGTCTGTCAACCTGTTAAGCTTTCACGCCTAAACCACTGAACTGATTTTGATGATATTTATTATGGAGACAGTTTGAAACCTTGGGAGGGATATAGGATACATTTTGGCGCTACAACCGGAATTGGCGCGAGTGACGCCTTTGGCAACTTACATATACAACATGTAAATTAAATAACCAACACCCTGCATACAGGTGGTTTGGGATCGGCTTCTGAGTTGATTTCAATGTTTTTTTTTTTATAAAAAAACGACTTTTTTTTTTTGGAAAAAAATCGAAAAAAAGTACCCAGAAAATATTGTACAACATTTTCTGGGTACTTTTCGGTTTTTTTTTATTTTTAAAAAAAAAAATTATTGAATTCAACTTAGAAGCCGATCCCAAACCACCTGTATTCAGGGTGTTGGTTATTTAGTTTACATGTTGTATATCATTACTCCTACAAACCTTAGTGGATGTCTAAGTACTATAATGATTAATTTATTGTAATTTTTTCCATTGTTAAATAATTAAATAAAAACTTTAAGTCATATTATAAAAAGATCATAAGATTTACTCTATAGTGCGAAAAAAAATTATGATCCCCTTAGACTCACATCAACTCTTTCTCTTAACTTATTTTTAGTCTTAGTCTTACTTCTTAAAACTTCAAGATGTATAAGTAGTAATAAAAAAATTAAAACACTAAGTGCGGTTATTTTAGTAGAGTTTGTTTAGTGCGAACTTTATTAGCATCTTAGCACTTCTGAATTGAACGCTATAGTCTCATAGTATTTAGAAAATGTATGATAATTATTTGAAATGGCTGCAGCGCGCGAGCCGCATCATTTGCGATGTAAAGTTGACTAACCATCTATAGCCCCTACAATTTTGCGTCACTGAGCGCGCTTTATCATCTTTCCCGCGGTGAGTATTCTAAGGAGCTGTTATACCTTAAACCACCTTATTCCTTCCTGATAAGAACTACGCATGCTGGCCTATGTTGTCACCGACAAATTGTAGTCACCATTCTAACGAGAACTAAGTAATTTGGCAACTATATTTTGTGTCGCACAATCAAGAAATGGATTTCTCTGCCAGCACACGTGTCTCGTTTCCAATCCTGGGTACTTCAAAAGAGGAATGAAAAAGCACCTTTGCGATCCCCTTCTTTCGAAAACAATAGGTTAAAAAGTATTATGTATGCCAAATGCAAAATTTAGTCAATGTTCATCATCATAGCAGCCTTTAAAATTTGACCCAATCCATCGAAGGAGGTTCAAGGTCACAGCTCATTAGAGCCATCCGGCACCCACTCAGCACCGTCTCGCCTTGTTTAGTATTCTTTATATGGACTTGTATGGACAATGGACATGCGCTCACTGTATCAACTCCGTAGCGTCACGGGATCGCCTCGGTCGTAAGCCCTGCACGGACGGCTGGACCACTCTGTGACTACTCACTAATCGCATGCTTGCCTTGCGTTGACAGCGCATTGCCAACGCACGAATGACTCACGCGAGGACGATACGTCCTTCGCTCCTACAATTAACGTCGTGGACCAAGCGACGTCCACCATTTGACCACGCGGCGTTCACTCGTTGACCGCGCGGGGTCCACTGGTTGACGACACGAGGTCCATTGGTTGACCGCGCGACGTTTATTGGTGATAACGCGGCGTCCACCCGTGGACAACGAGTGGACGCCGTGCGGCGAGGCGGTGCTGTGTGGGTGCCAGGTGGTTCTAATGAGCTGTGACCTTTAGACAGTAGTCCACCACGCTTGCCCAATGCGGATTGGTGGACGGAGGATAATCCCCCTTCACTGATCTTCTGCTTTTTACGACACGCATTGGATGATATGGGGTTATGCTATTCTACTCTGCGGGCACACGGCTAGTCGACGTTAGTGATGTCAAAATTAAATGAACTGTTTTTATGGGAACTGGATCCCACCTTTTAGTGGAAGCTAGAAAACATTTCCTAGATTAGTAAATTTCGTAAGCTCGCTTGTAAAAGACGTATTACTACTTATTAGATAGTTCTTGAATGATCCATCTCGGAGCCATATTGTAGCGCAAATTTATGACACTTGGACCGTGTTCAAGACATCTTGAAAGACAGACGACAAGCGTGGAAAATGTAAATAATTTGCCAAAATTATTGATATTGTCAGCGAAGGATAGAGTTGCAATGTTGGCGTGCTTTTTGCGATATTTTTTTTCCAGTATTAGGTATTATGGTGTTGCGTGCGCTGCCCTCTTTATTCATTGTCAATGGTGAATAAAATTAAAGATGTTAAGTTACAATACGAGCGGTAAACTTATTTATTGATGATAATCAATTGCTTGTATGAATGAATGAATGGCGTATGAATAAGACGAATGGAGATTGCTTGTATGACAATACATGCATGTTAAATTTGGTTGCAATAAGTTAAAGCATACTCGAGTTATCGTGCTAATGCACAGACACACAAACATACAGACACACATACAGACATAATTAAAAAAAAATATTTTTGGACTCAGGGAGGTCCAAAATGTGTTAAATCCGTCAAAATCTCGAGGTCGAATTTTTTGACAGTTAAAAGACTTCCTCTATACTACGTATACGAGAAAGTAAAAAACAAGCTTAGACATTATGTAGGTATATTTGTCCGTTATCTATATTTGTCCGTTATCTAGCATTCATAGCCCAAATTCTTAATAATACTTAATTTCAGCTTGATAATTGGAGCGTGGGAATATATTATTATTTTTTACGTAATACCCGGACTGCCGTGATGATTTTGAGTGTAAGAACTGGCCTGGGTCCCGATCACGGTAATATAAAACACAAATAATTATCTTCGTTTTGTTTTTGTTCCAGCTGCATTTGCGTTCCATTTGAGTTCCAGTCAATGTGAAATTCCGTATCGCGCTAAAGTTTACGCGCAAGCTAAGATGAAACGCAGCTAGAACACAAGGGTATTATAAATATTAGAGATGCAACCCTAGTGTACATACGTGTAACGTTTGAGAAAAAATAGCGTCCTTTGAAATGTAACATAATCGTAACTTTGACAGCGTTTGTGTTTCATCTGTGTTCGATCGACATGCGTTCGCAGCATCTGTCAAATCAACATCGCGATACGAAAACATTGAAAAGTTGCATTTCGTCTGTGTTCCATATGCGCTTCATCTTGAAATGATTTACGGCGATCGGGGCCCTGGTTGTTGGTTTTAGTTGGTTTGTTTACTAAAGGATTGTTAATTTTTGGGTTTGGTGTCCCTTTTGTGTAGGCGACAGGCTGGCAAGCTGTCACTATTTTGGGGGTACTATATGATCCATACTGCCAGATGCGTCTTTCTGTGTAACCGAATATTCTGTTCGACCCCTTTTGGAATTATGAGCGCGATTATAATTGTATATGTATGTATTTTTAAGGTAATTGTAGCGGCTAGATATTTAATTCCACCGATTTATTTATTATGAGAAGCGTCGGTGGCGTAGTGCGGAAGAGCGTCGTCTCCCCCCCCGGGAGGCACTGGTTCGATCCCCGCCACGTACCAATGTGTTTTCAAATTTTGAATTCATATGTACGTTTAATCGACGCCTTTACGGTGAAGTAAAACATCGTGAGGAAACCTGCACACACCTATGAAGAAATTCTTAGGTTGTGTGTGAAGTCGACCAACCCACACTTGGCCAGCGTGGTTGACTAAGGCCTAATCGCCCCTAATGTGGGGTAGTCTCGAGCCCCTCGGTAGGGATATTATATGAGCTTTTTTTTTTTTTTTTGATGTCGATGGGGAACCAATTGACTGGCCATACCGCACGCTGGCTAGGCGTGCGACGTGTGCAGGGATCACCGACGCGGAACAGCGCCAGTACTACCTGCTAAACCCCACCGGTACCCTCCTAAGCCCTCATGGGGGCGCTTTGGGATCGACGCACTATACGTGCGCCATTTCACCAAAGCGTCCCCGGATGGGGGATATTATATGAGCTGTTGATGATGATGATGATTATGTTACCAACTTATAATAATTGTTTTCATTTTATAAATGTTGGCAACCCTACATGTAATGTCTGTAATACAGGGTTGGTATTAAACAGTACAATAAAACGTTATGTGTTCAGTTACAATTCTGTACGTCATGCGTCACTCCCTTTTATAGAGTAGACATCGGTCATTTCTTATAACGTCATCAGATAATGCTTAGATAGTTATAGTGCAGTGGCTTGGCGAAGAATCTTAAAGGGTAAGAATAGTTATCATATCGCAGGGGCATATTTCGCGGTGAACTTCATCTTTTGTGTTTCCCCTTTTCTTGAAAATATAGGCCATAAAGATTTTTAATTATTCTAAATTCAAAAATACGTACCAAATTGTTAGCGACGGCGAGGGAGATCAGGGAAAAGCTGAGGGGAAAAGAGTGGAATCAGTTATGCACACGAGTTTACTGGTAAAATTTAACAAAACTAGTAAAAAAGTAATAATCAATTTCGGAAAATTTTACTTGACATTTACTACTGATATTGTATCTAATGCAAATGCAAATTTTGTTAATTACAATAATCAATATGTTATTTGACATGATATTATTTATGTAAATTGTTTAATTGAACTAGCATAATTTTGACGTAATATGATTTGTATGTGTAGTCGTGACGTCTATTTGACATGATATTTTCTATTATTAAATTGCAACACAATTGATCTAGAAGAATTTATAGTTTAGACATGGATTTTATTGACATAATATTATTTGTATGTGTAGTCTTGACGTATAATTGACATGAATGTTAGATTTAATTTGCTTATAATATATTTATTGGTTTAATTTAATTTAGGTAAGTAAGATATTCTATTGTTTTATAAATTAATCTTATAAGCGCTTTGGATAATTGTTTCTGTTAGCTTTTAAGACTAATAAATAAATAAAAAGTTGACAAAAAACAGAACAAAAGGAAAAAACACAGAATGACATTGAATTGAAGTACAAACATAAACAATATTAAAAACATTACAAAAAGAGGTTCGGTTTGCCACATTCTCCCCGCTCGTATGGCAATGCTATATAGTATTGCTAGTTTGGGTAAAGATGGCAAACCGTTAAAGTAAAATGAGATGACATAACCCGAAATATTTACAATATTTTTTACTGGTCTACGCAAAGTACCCCCCCTGGTTGCACCATAAACAACCCTGACAGCTCCATCTCGACCTGGGTAGACTGGTAATACGTCCCTTTGGCCACACTCGAGGCAAACTTTCGTCCGCAATTATGACAACGTCTCCAACATTGACGAGGCAAGGTGTCGCTGGCGGTGGACGGGTATGGAGCAACGGGAGGACCTCTCAAACCCAGCGGGACCAGAAGTGGGCAGAAGGAGTAATTGGGTGGACTACTGCCTAATCCTCCTTCGATGACAAGGAGAGGCCTTGTGTCCCAGCAGTGGGTCAAATTATAAAGGCTGTTATGATATGATGATGATACGAGCACGCTAATAATCCTAAGAGGCAACTCCTCTTAAGATTTTTAGAGCAGAGCTTTAGGTAACATTTTGTTACACATAAAGTCACATCTGGCAGTATGGGCCATGCAGTACCTCCAACTAGTGTATCCTACCGAAAAGAGGCACCAAATCCATAAATAAAAAATCCTTCAGTGCCCGTAGTGTAAGTTTTTTCGTTTTAAAAACATTACTATTGTAGTTGCGTTAGGAGCTCAATTTGTATGGGAAACATGATTTGCGCTTCTTTCCGCTAGGGGCGCTATTCACGTTTCCTATACAAATCTAGCTCTTAACGGAACTACAATAGTTGCGTATGCTACACGAAAAAATGTACACTACGGGTACAGTAAACAAACCAACTAAAGCCAACCAGGACAGATAGATGTTACACTCAAAATCATTTCAGCAGTCCGGGTGGAAATTTTATTATACCTTCCCATAATAAAGTATTTATTAACTGATTGTATAAATATTTACATAAATAAAAATGAATACTCTGTGTTATTTTCATAATTTAAGTGGCAGGAAGAAAATGATTTGCTACTTTTGCTAACGAGTACCTACAGGCGAGGCAATAAATATTTTTAGAAATAGGAAAATGTTCAAGTTAGTGAAAGGAAATTTTCCATCCGCTTTATTGAATATGTCAAGTTTTATCAACTTTGGCGTGAGTTTTATGAAAGCTGAATTTCAGTTACTAAGTTTTCAGCGTCGCTTAGACTACGTCTCAGGTGATTTGGCAGTTTTATGCATACACGACACGGTAGCTGTACTTCGGAAATCGCATGCGGATCATTGACCTTAAACTATCCACATTGGTAAGTTATTTTTTTTTGTCTGCTCCGTGGCAATATCGCACCCCCAGTGGAATAAAGGTGTAAGTACGAATACGTCAATTATTTTTATTGCTGTTTTGGATAGTATAAGTAAAGATACATGCGGTGAATTTTTTTCATTAATTTTCAACTTAAAATGAAGGCTTAATACCAAAAAAATAATTCTTCACGTCATGTAAGTTAAATATTTTTTCAATTAAAGAAGTCGGTAAATCAACATAAGCACGTAAAATAGTATAAACATATACCTAATCGTTCATAGGTCTGTCTTTCATTAAAATAACATAAACATTTATGAATGTATTTCGCAGTAGGTATGCTTTTTATTAGTTCATAAAAAGGCATGTTTTCTAAAATAATACGGTTTACTTCCCACCATAGTTATAAATAATCAAACAAAAAAAGACGTATTCCTTGTTTACAGATACACCCGTCGAATACTCCTCGAATTAATCATGCTTACGCCTTTTTCTCACTCATAACTTTATTTAGTTCGTGGAAGTAATCACGAACTCTTCGCACAAGCAAGTTGAAACCTGTGGGTACTCATCCTTACAGCGCATGCGCGCGTTCGGTTTGTTTACTTACCTTTCAAAGCTCACGCGCCCCTCAGTCTCAACGGGACATAACGTGAGTTTATCTAAGATCTTTGGAACCCAAAGTCATCCTCACCTCCACGCGGTGCACCCTGCTAACTAACGGACGAGGCTCTGGCGCAGGCTTTCCCTTAAGGGTTGGGAGGTCAGACGGCAGTCGCTCCTATAAAGACCACACTATAACCACTCAAAGATGGAAGGAAGATCAAGTAGACCCGACACGGTTAGGGCGTTGCCGCGTGACGACATGCAGGTGGGCTAGAGCTACCGAATCAAGGGCGGATTCGGCTAAAGACGCGAGCCCAAACCGCCTTATAGTTGTGAGGGTGGTTGTTGAGGGGTCGTGACTAACTTGATAAGCACCTATGCACCACAGGTTGGTTGTAGCGACGGCGTTATTTTGGGAGCAAATTGGGGAACTCCTTCAGACTACGCCATTGTCACAGGGTGTCATTGTGTGAGGAGATCTGAACGGTTATGTGGGTGATAAGTGTGAGGAGTTTAGACGTGTTCACGGCGGATTCGGATTTGGGAACTAAAATGCAGAAGGGAAGAAATTCTCCGGACGTGTGCGGCTGCCGACCTGGCCGTCATGAACACTTTCTTCAAAAAGAAATCTGAGCATCTTATCACCTACAAGAGCACAAGGAACTCTACCCAGATTGACTACCTTTTCACCTAAAGAGACCAGGGGGGCTATTCGCTATCTTTTTTTGACAGTTGAAAGTGATGATCACTGAGCGAATTACGTATCCATTGGTTTTTTACGCGAAAAGTGCCATAATAGTGTGTCGTGTAAAACAGCAATGGATGTGTAATTCACTCGGTGATCATCACTTTCAACTGTCAAAAAAAGTTAGGGAATAGGCCTACAGATTGGCAAAGTGGCCACCTGTAAGGTCATACTCGGTGATAGTCTCACTTCCCAACACCGTCTCCTTGTGATGGATCTGAGAGTGCAACCCCATAGAAAACACCGAGAGATCTGCCGTCGCCAAATTAGGTGGCGGCTGCTTGAAGGCACCAAGTCCCGGGAGTTCACCGCCGCTGTCAGCTACGTACCGTTGATGAGGAAAGCGAATCCATCCAACAATTTTGGGACAGCACCCAACTGGTTATCATAGAGGCGGCGATGGCGGTATTGAGGGTGTCTCGGGGAGGGCGTAGATTTGACAAGGAGACTTGGTGGTGGAACAGCACGGTCCAAAGGGAGACTAAGGCGAAGAAAGCACTCTTTTAAACGTGGCAAGCTACTAAATCTCCTGAAAATTGCGCGGCGTACAGAGATGCCAAACGTACCACTAAACGAGCAGTAGCCAGAGCCAGACGAAACCACTTCCAAACCCTATACGACAAGTTGGAATCGTGTGAGAGGCACACGTTCGAGGCACAAGACATCTCCATGTGCCGCTGTGTAAATGATCCTCACGGTAACATGCTGTATGAAGACCGCGCGGTGAAGGAGAGATGGCGCTCATATTTCCACGAACTGCTGAACAAGCAGCATGAAAAGGTGCAGCCGCCGAACTTTCCTCCAAATCAAGGACTAGTGCCACCCACAACGCCTGATGAAGTCCAAACGGCTCTTCGCCGCATGATGAATAGGAAAGTGGTCGGATCCGATGGAGTTCCCATTGAAGCGTGGAAGTTTATGGGTTCTCGTGATTTGGGCATTCTTACGCACCTTTACAACTGCATCCTTCTCGCCAGAAATATACCAAATCAATGGAGACTGAGTATCATCACTCCAGTCTTTAAAGGTAAAGGTTCGGCGCAGGAGTGCAGTAACTACCGCGGTATAAAGGTGATGTTCCACACCATGAAACTTCTCGAACGCATTTTGGACTCTCGGATTCGACACGTGCTGAGTCTCGGAGTGTCAGTACGTGTTTCGACCTGGTTGTGGAACCATGGACCCGTATTTGCCCTGAGAACTCTCATGGACGTAAACAGATCAAAGAATACACCCCTGCACTTCCTGTTTGTAGACACGCAGAGAGCCTTTGACTGTATCCCCTATGAGATGATCTGGTGGGCACTACGGTCCATAGGCGTACCAGAAGCCTATATAGATATTATCCAAGACATTTACCTAAATTCCGGTTCCATGGTTAGGTTAGGCCTGCTGTTGGTGACATGGTCGAGCGCACGGATAGGGTCAAATATCTGGGATCTGTTCTTAGCGTATCCGGAGATGTCAACAGCGATGTTAAGGTCCGAATATCTGCGGCTTGGGCCAAATGGCAGGAGGTGACGGGTGTCATTTGTGACCCCAAAATGCCGGTCAAGCTGCAAGGGCAGGTTTACAAGACCATCATTAGACCTGTCCATCTATATAGCAGTGAAGCGTGGCCTGTACTAGAGCGACATAAGTAGGTGTTGCGAGTAACGGAGATGAAGATGTTGCGTTGGATGTGAGGAGTTTCACGTAAAGACCGCATATGAAACTCTCACATTCGCGGCAGCCTTTGTGTCCGCGACATCGCAGATAAGTTGCAGGAATGTCGCCTGCGCTGGTACGGTCACGTTCTGAGAAGGCCGGCAACCTATGTTGGCAACAAATGTCTTACCATGCCACCTCCGCCAGGTGCCAGTAAAAGAGGCAGGCCCAAGAAACGCTGGCTTGACGTCGCGAAGGAGGACTTACGTGCCACCAGTCTCTCTACCAATGGTGCCGAGGACCTAGAGAAGTGGGCAAGAAAGGTAAGGAAGGCGGACCCCGGGCCCTCGCGCGAGAGCATTTAAGGTACAACCGGGAAAGCGCAAAGATGATGATGATGGTGGTGTTCCGGGAAAACGCAAAGATGATGATGATGATGGTGGTGTTCATAAGTATCATGTATGTTATCCATTTGAATAAAAGATTTATGTATTTGTATTTGAAATTCATTAAAGATAAAATAATATTTTAGTACCTTTAATATCAATATTAAGTAGGTACATACGAATATTTTTTTATAATTACATAAATGAAAATTCATGTTTATATTTCAATACAATTAATAATTACTTTTTGTATGTTTACTAGTCGATTTATTAAATAATTTTACAATTTTTGTTAATGCCAGATTTGTAAGGTGTTTTGTATAATTTTAAGGAGTTATAATTTTTAATTATGTCTTGTTAGAAAGATTATAATTGAATTTTTTTAGTTTTATATTATAAAAGAATCTCTTGTGTCTAATACTATAATAAAGTGTAATTTTCTAAACTCCTGTTTTATTACACCTTTGAAATATATTTTACTTAAAGACTTAATTTTCCTTACAATCATGGATTATTTGATAATACTATTAAAAAAGTCTGCATCCAGACTTAAAATTATATTTTTATTTTATTTTTGAACAAACAAAGCTGTAAACACGTCTTACAATTTGATATGTAAAAAAAATTAAGCAAAGAAGGGCGTAAGGACTACTTAGCCTCTGTATTTTTAAATAATATAGAACTTAGTAAAAGATGTAACCAAGAGTAGTTACAGTATTATAATCATTTAGAAAACGAACAGTAAAGTAAAAGTCTTTACGTTTGAGGATTAATCGTAAAAAAATAAGGAAAACGTCTGTAAAACTTTTAAACATTAATTATTCATTACCGAGATAGGTTGAGATATTTTAAATATAAACAGAAAAAAGCTTAATTTTTTTTCTATTTTTTGGTATACAACAAAAGATCATAGAATGAAAAACATAGCAGATAAACCTGATTAAACAGTTTTTTTGCTCTCCTGTAAAGTTAGTGTTTTCGTCTTACGCCTTTATTCCACTGGGGGTGCGATATGTTTTGCAAACAATAAGCCACTCACCTAGTTGGTCAAGACCCGACTCCACTGACTGTCATCAAGCACTCTTCAGGTAGTTTCATCCGAAGGGCTCTCGATTTGTCATTTTATTGAGAATCTGTTACATAGTCTTGGTATGCCATTTCGTTTCATAGAATAGAATAGAAGGTCAGAGCTCCACAGCGTAGGGAAGGGGACTAGGATTGACAGAGCGCGAGTCACATCAGTATTGCAAACGTCTATAGGCTACGGTGACTACTTACCACCAGACAGGCTGTATGCTTTTCTCCCAACGATAATACAAAAAACAAACATTAAAATCGATTCAGTGGTTTCGGGTTCCGTTCCCTCGTGATGGACTACTATTTAAACCTACGATGACAAGGAGAGGTCTTGTGTCTCAGTGGGTCAAATTATAAAGGCTGTTATGATGAGTGGTTTCGGAGATTAGCGTGGATGAATAAGACGATAGGTGACAAGCTGGTAATCTGTCACTATTGCGGGGCAATTCATGGCCCATACTGCCAGATGGACTAAATGTGGAACAAAATAATAGCTAAAACTCTGGAATAATTTTTAAACGCGTAAATATTTTTAAAACTAGAAAAAATACACTGAAAAAATCAGCCTACCCCAGACGGAAATCGAACCCCGCCACAAGGGCACTGCTGTTTGTAACCGCAAAAATTATTCCATAATTTATGGTAGTTTCATCTTAACTGGGCGTCAAATATTTGCAAAAATATTTACTTCGGATCTTAGAAGTGCAAATTGATGAAACAATGTTTACCATAATAACATAAGCACCAAGCACTGACAAATTTCGACAGAGAATGAAGTGCCCTAGTGGCGTAGTGGTTAACGCAGCCACCCGGATCGTGGAAGATGCTGGGTTCGATTTCCGCCTGGGGTAGGTGGATTTTTTTCAGTGTATTTTTTCTAGCTCAAACTCTGCTCAACCGTTTATAGATTATGAGCGTGATAGTGTGTATATATGCGTCTAAATTAAAAGTTATTTTTTGAATCATTGTTTTATAAAATATGTTTTTTTTATTTATATTTCTCAATAAATTTAATTAGTCCATGTGGTGAATAACTAAATTATGGCGGCCATTCGTGCAAATGACAAATGTACAGCAACAGTCGGAAGTCTGTTGTAGATCACTCAAGTCATTACTCACCTGTTGGCGTACTCACAACAGTAGACGAGGCAATATTTTGACGCCAATTTGGCGGACGCGGCCCTTTAGTTCATGAGTTGGATAGGGTGGGAAAGAATGAAATGGGTATGAAAAAAATTCGGTGTATAATAATGGTATTTTAATTTTTATATAGTTGGTTTGTTTGCGGCAGAGGTAGGCGCGAGAGGAGATACCAGGCAAATCCCTACTTACATTATTAAAAGACCTCGGTTTATCTAGAACTACCTTAACTTCTGTATTGGAACATGTATTTAAAGCGGTTCTCGTTCGAGCTCCTTAAGCCTACAGCTTGCGGTCACAAGTCCCAGGCACTGCTTCGCGATGAACCTGTGGCAACGTGTAATCCATGCAATGGTAAGAGTTTTCATTTCTTCTCTTTATCAGCAATCGGCTTCTAAGCCATTATCTGATTGGTCCAACAGTCAGTTTCAATGGTCCATAATAAATCTTATATTTCCCATCTTGTAAGTGTAAGAATATTCAGGTTCACCTTACCATTTAGAAGATTTCGTTGCAAGATCATATGTGTAATTAGTCGGTCCTTATAGTATATTTTGCTTGCTGTGATAAGAGTTTCCTTGCTAGTTACCATCGACATATTGGACCATTGTTCGTGTATTTTAGAGTTTCTTGTAAACCAAAACGCAGATATTTTTCTCAGTGTTGTATTTTGGAATCTTTGTAAGATTTCAACATTGGAGTTGCTACCTAGTCTTTTGAAATAAAATAATATTCTTGAAACGGAGAGGTAGTACATAAGTGTTAAAAATATCATCATAGTGTCGTTCAGTAATTGTTAATAAACTACGATGTCGGGGCGCGTCACAGCCGTTTCCTCAGTACATAATACCTATACACGACCAAGATCCGATATTGCGATGTACCTACTGACCTATTTACGAGACATAATGAAAAGGGACTCCAAGGACTCCTGATATTCTAGCCCACAATGAAATCCATTCAGCTGATCTATTCAAAGTCTTTGATAGTTAATGAATTTCAAGGACGTTCATTTTGTTTAGAATTTTATTTTGCATAGGTATGATTTGATTTGTCTGAAAATTCTATCAAATTAAATAGGAAAGGAAAAATAAGGAATTCTTAGACCAATTATAAAAGAAAAGACAACGCTGTGAATAAAAACACTGAGGCCGGTTTTATATCTATGTAGTGCGTGAGCCGGCTTTTTTTTGTGTAAGGCTAGGCGTAGTTTCGTTAAGCAGGCCACATACGCTCAGGTTTACATGACAGTTTTAACTGTTCAGGTGAACTGTTCAGGTAAACATGAGCGTGTATGCCACAAAACTGCGCAGGTTTCCATACATACACGCTCATGTTTACCTGAACAGATAAACCTGTCAGGTAAACATGAGCGTGGATGGCTACCTTTACATTTGTTTGCGTGTAACTGTGTGGATGTCGTGGCCCGATGAAATGCTTGGGCATATCGTCTACTTACCGATCACACTTATACGTAAATTAGACTCTCCCACAAACAGACCACTCCGCTTGGTCATAAAAAAGACCTTGAACCTACAGCTCACTCCTCCCCACTACCATTTTTAGATATTGACAAGACCAGTGGTCGAGATTTTTATGGTCCAGTAGCATTTCATGATATGCCGCACATATCATGATCTGGCCAATTATACGATCGGGCCACGATATACATACACGGGCGACGGGCGAGGCGTAGTTTGATTTTACCGGCCTCACTCGACTGAGATGATGAATTTATTCAAGTCTCGTCTCTGATTACTTCAACAGTTGACGTATGGAATGGTTCCCCTTTGGTTGATCAACAGTTATTTAACAAATTTACAGATGACAAGCAACGAAATTCAAAGTTATCATTTCGCAAATCAACGTTCCATTTATTTATGTTTCACAAACTTTACATCTCACCAAGTAATTGTTTCATATATTGTCATTTTGCAAAAGAACATTAGTCAATTTTTCCTAACACAAATACGTTAAATGACAAAGATCTATTGACCAATTTTTCTTTAATAATATGGTTACTTAGTCTAAAGACATTAGGCAATTTATGGTATGGCACCGTATCATTTCTTAAATTTTCATACTAAAACACAAAGAAATTGTTCTTAGGTTGCATGGTGTATGCATGCTTGCATTGCATGGTGTATGCATGTTTGCATTGCATGCTGTATGAATACTTGCACTGCATGCTGTATGCCTGCCTGCGAGATGCTTGCCGGGGGGTGCAGGGGGGCTGGCCCCCCTGCTCGGGGGGGTCGGGGGGCCTGAGGCCCCCCGCTATAAAGAAAAACCATAAGTACGAAAATAAATATTGGTTAGGTTAGGTTAGACTTGTGACCACGCATAGCGGAGCGAGCGAAGCGAGCGGAGCATTATATTGCTTGCTGCATGCTTGCTTTGCTGCATGTTTGCTTGCATGCTGCATGTTTGCTTGCATGCTTGCTTGCACGCCGCATGCTTGCTTGCATGCTGCATGCTTGCTTGTATTTGCTTGCATGCTGAACAACGCATGAATCACGTTCCGTTTTACTTTTGTTTAAATGATTGGGACGCGCATTGCGAAAATTATTATATTTTAATGGTAATTTATAAATTGATAATATTTAATTTGGAAAATAGTTAATTGAAATTTTAGTAAACAAAAAGTTTGTAATTGAAATTTAGTCAAACAAATTATTTGTGAAATATTATTTTTGGTTTGTGTAAATTGTTGATATGTCAGTTTGTCTTTTAAAAATTTATTTAATAATGCATTTTTGAAATGCCTGCTTGTCATACGCATGTTTGCGTTTTGATGTCCTTGTTAAAGCATTAGTTTGCGTAATGAAACATTGACAAACGTTGCTTGTGAAATAGTAATTTGCTAATCAATTGTGTGCGAAACATTAGAGAACCGTATGGAATACCTAAAATGTCGAAGGGATTACACCTTTACTTAGGTACCTATATGATTTGAGGATTATAATCAATTATAATCATCTTCGAGATGTGATGACATATTTATTTATATACCATGGACCGTTACACATTTTCCCTTTAAAAACATTGTTTTTTTATATAATCGCAACTAATGTTAATGCGAAAGTAGCTGTCTGTCTGTTAGCCTTTCACGCCTACCGATTTTCATCCGATTTAGATAAAAGGCATGGAAATAACTTGAGAATCTGGGAAGGACTTAATGTAATTTTTGGCGTGACTTTGGCTTTTTCTTATTATTTTATATTCAATTAATTTGTTGTTGTATTCAAAGATTTCAAGGACGTTGTGTGTATAGTATAATTATGTGTTTATATCTAGCGGGACGACTGGATCTAGAGTGAAAAAACAAGTAGCAATAGCTAGTAGCTCATCGCACTTTCGCGAGTTTATTAACAAAGTCCAAAGTACCAACCTCAACAATATTGCTAATAATTACGGCATATCATTTCACAAATTCAGTGGGACGCGTCTGTATTCCGGTTTGAATACATAACAACAATGCTGATAGACTTGTCCCAAATTACGTCTACATTCATTTTAGAGATATTTAATGGAAAATTAGGCATTCAGCAACAAAGTGCGGACAGAAAAAGCGTACCATTGTTATGTATTATCATTTCAGTTGAAAGACGCCGACTGTTGGACATCGGCCTCCCCCGAGGATCTCTAACCTGATCGAACCTGGAACTACCCGCAGCGGCTTCCTAAGACCTTTACCAGATCGTCTGTTCGCATTGTGGGGAGCCTACCAAGCTGCGTCTCTCGTTCACTAGAGGAGCTTTCCGTTCCAATGACCGCCAGTCCTACTCGCAATGTATTGCCCTCTGCCACATAAGATTAGCCTTATAAGTAATTTATCGGCCTTCGCGGCGGGCCGTTTCATGCCATCTCCATAGAGCTGCGCTGCGTCTCCCGTCGCACGCGACGCGGGCATTGGAGATTACATAAATCAGCCCGGCGCGCGGATGTCGCTTAACACAGCGCACGGCCTAAGTCGGTGACTTTCTCCTGCGAAATCCCATCATTTCTGATACGATCACACAGAGAAATTCCGAGCTAAGCTGCCCTTGGAGTGATACGAGCCTTCTAATGATGTCCATTGTAAGAGGCCACGTTTCGCTTCCAAAGGTTAACACACGCGTATTTAAGACAAAAGCTCTGTGGAAGGTAAACTTCTCAATAAGTTAGCACAGTCAGGTGACGAATAGCCACGCCCCCATTGTTAACCGGTCATGCCCTTTGTACCGGCGGGCGGTGGTTCAATCGCCTGAAATTCAATATGGAGCATAGTTGGTTTTGTCCGCTTACTATCATTTTCAGTTACATTTCTATTTTGAGAATCGTATCCATATTTAGACTACAAGGGTGCTAATAAGAGAACATGATAGGGTTGCGCCGTTCAAAATGTTTATTGCAGTGAAAATATAAAATTTTCGGTTTTTGGTATTTTCTTAGAATAATTGTGTTCTCTACATTTGTTATATTGAGTAAAGAAAACGTGGTATTTTAGATAATATAATATTTTGAATAGAACAAAAATATTTGCACAAAGACAAAAAGACAACATTTCTCATGTGATTCACAAAATCAAAAGAAAACCTTTTTAATTTTAATGATCTTTGCTAACTAAACCAAGTACATACTTAGCTTTTTTTCCCCATCTATGTGGACTACTTGGCAATGAAATTTTAGACCTTATTTTTTTTATATAAAAAAAGTCTAGTAAATAATTCCATCCCACTTGAAGGTAAGCAGAAGTGAACTTCAAATACAAAGTCAATGTAAGAATCTCTTACAATATCTTCTAACTTACATACGTTTCTTTCATTCCCCTAATTTGCTTGTCCTTTCGGGGTTCACAACGAATTTTACCTATTGTTAAGATCTTTCATACATTGAGGAATGGCAATAAATGAATGTGCGAAATGATACAAGATTGAAAGAAGGAGAGTTCATATCACTTGATGGCAAATGATGACGAGTCAGAAGGAAAACAAGATTCACACGGAACACTCAACCACCGTGGCTGGATATCATGTCGATATACAAAAATATGCAGATATTCTAATTTCTTAATTTTTCTAACTAAAATGAGACCCTTTTATTTCCATAATATACTATTTATGTAATTTTAAATATCTCATATATTTTGAAGAATGCACGATAAACATGTCATATTTGACTTGTATAAATTACTGACACGTGGCCGAAATGATCTCAATGTATTTTAACTCTGAAATGAAGCCAAGATCGAGACGTTAGATAAATACTAAATACTGAATAATAACCGGGAATTATTCAGAAACCTATGAACATACATTTAAGATTCAGGTTATATTTCATGTGTTCATTCGTCCGTATGGCCTCCATGACGTTCTCCTTCAAGGTCCGAGCCTTTAGCATCCTCAGCTGTTCCATTTCCCTTCTAACTCGAACGCCCTAGAGACTACGTAGAGTCACCCCGCGGGAGTTGGTTACCGTTGCCTATAGACACTTGCAATACTTACGACCGGTTGCACCAAGTTTTACTTTTTACAATTTCGTAAAAAATTAACATATTTTTAAAAATGGAACAATCCATTCATATGAATGGAGTTGACTTTTACGTTACTTTTTACAAAATTGTAAAACGTAAAATTTGATGCAACTGGCTGTAAGGGTAAAACACTTAATATTGCAAGTTTCTGTAGGCGACGGTAACCACTTAACACTAGGTGGGCCACAATCTAGTTTGCCATCTTGTAATATAAAAAAAGACCAATCATATTTTTCAGTTCACATATCATAGCACTTATGAAAACGGTTTGAACTATGCTATGTTTTAATATAGAAGAATGCATGCTATGGATAGAAGAATGCATGTTATGGCTTTCAGCAGCCTTGGATTAAACCTAAACAGACTGGTGCAGAAGGCAAGGGGAAACCACTTCAACTTTATTCCCAAGACAGTCAACATTGAAGTATTGAGGCGAGCAACATCAACCCCTAAACCACCTACATGTTGACCACGACCTCTCTATCAAGAGTGACACGAAAGAGAAGAAGATGCTATGGATCCGTGCTCTAGATGCGTGATATGGATGAGAGCTATAGATTTCTTCCCTACTCTCGATGCATCGCATAGCTCGAGCTGCGAATCTTCATAACACAATCTTATTTATTGTTTAGACAATTCGGGGCTTTTTGCGTCACTGCGACTTAAAAAGATCTATTGTGACTAGCCTCCAAGTAAGTCCTATTGAGGCCTTACATGTACTCCTTTAGCTAGGCACTTTCTAGAAATGATAAGATATTCCTAACACAATCTTACTTGCTCCGCTACATAGTTTAGGATCAGTGGAGACGGTCACATAGTTGCGTGGAGTAGCTTTTACATTCTCGCAGCCACAGAATTAATCAGCATAGCTGCATAGTACATCTCTGGTGGAAAGACACCCAAGTCAACAACATTACGAAGCCAATAGAATAAAGCGTGTGGCAGAAGCCATTCACACATGGCAGAAGTAAAACCTCCAGAAAAGTAGCAGAAGTGATTTCCGAAGCAACAGATTTTTATATTGGTTGTCAAAATGTTGCAAAACAAACTTGCGTCAAAAACTTCTTTGTGTCCCTTTTTCGTTCCATCGAATTTTCAAATCACAACGATTCTAAACAAGTGTATCGCCACTAAATTAGTGTTAGCTTGTGATCCGACAATTTAAGGTAAGTTTCGGGTGAAGATTACTTCCATTTTCAACCGTTACATCATTATATAGACGTCCGAGATCATCAAGTACACTTTCAAACGAACGCTAGGGTTGGCTGGAAGGCTGGAAGAGACCTCTTTCAGAGATAAGCTCTTCATTGTACATGTTTTTTTCTATAATTGTTATAACTATTTTCAGTCATCATCAACAGCTCATATAATGTCCCCACCGAGGGGCTCGAGCCTACCCCACATTAGGGGCGATTAGGCCTTAGTCAACCAAGCTGGCCAAGTGCGGGTTGGTCGACTTCACACACAACCTAAGAATTTCTTCATAGGTGTGTGCAGGTTTCCTCACGATGTTTTCCTTCACCGTAAAAGCGTCGATTAAACGTACATATGAATTCAAAATTTGAAAACACATTGGTACGTGGCGGGGATCGAACCAGTGCCTCCCGGGTGGGAGACGACGCTCTCACGCACTACACCACCGACGCTTTGGCCCACTATTTTCAGTGTATTATAAAATAATCCATTTCATTTACCTACAGGTGAAATGACAAATTGAAAAAAAAAAAATTCCTCGACAAACAAAAGAAGCCATGGAATTAATCCATGTTGCAGAGAGAGGAGCCAGGAACGGTGCATGGGACTTGTGAAACACTATAAGAAGACATTTTCGTCCACTTAGCGTGGCGAAATTAACGACCGCGTCAAAGGAAACTGGATTGGAATTGCAGCATATTCAAAGCCAGTTTCCTTTGACGCGGTCGCTAATTTACTATAGTATTTTACTAAGTTTTAATAAGAGTGATCAAGCGATTTTGACCTTATGCAGGTGCACAAGCAGTTGGTACGCTTAGGTTCTAGAATGAACTCCCTGTTGAGGTTTTCCCAAAGAACTACATGGATTTCTTAAAGAAAGGCCTGAAAAGTGTCCACAAGTTCGGCAACGCACGTGTGATCCCCTCAAGAGTTTATAAGTTGCGGTGACTGCTTAATAAAACGGATTGTATGTTTAATTTCCACCAATGAAAAAATTACTTGAATAAAGATATTATTAAACCGATCAAGCCATGAAATGGAAATGACTTGACCGGTTACCGATATTGCTGAAGTTTAATTTGTTAAAGACCTTGTTAAACGCGTAAAACGTTATTAACTATAAAGATGCTCGCGAATCAACTCATTTATTGTTTACAGACAATAAATATAATTTTATTAAGTTTTATAATTGGACTGACACGAGTAGGCATCAAGATCAACTATCAAGGTTATTGTTGTGAATTTAACACTACTATTTTATTAATTTACTTTACCGATACTTTATTAATAACTTTCAGATTTGTTTCAACAATATTTTCGACCTATCTCTTTTGTTTCTAAAATTTCTTAGTTAGAAATAACTATCAATGCATCTGAGAAGTAGGGATTATTACAAATTGTATTTTTAATATTATCAAATAAAACGTGGTCTGTCTGTTCAGTACCTACATACATACTTCATGTACCGTGTAAATATTTACAGTGTAAATTATAATTACAGTCTGAATTATTTAGTGAAAATCCGTTACTATTTTTGTTGCGTTAACAGCTAAAAAGCGTTAAAAAGAAGCGCAAATTACGTTTCCCATAAAATTTGATTCATATTGCAACTAAAATAAAAGTTGCTTACTCAAACAAAAACATCTTTAATTAAATGAACTTTGCTAAGTATATCATCACGCTGCATCATAATTATCATGGTGAGACGGAGAAGAAACGGCGAAAAAAAGCTCCATAGCATACAATTTCGTAATGATTTCAAAATATTATTATAGGTCGATAGATATACCAATACTTTACACTTTCACATGCGTAAATTTTGGGCAGCTTTTACACCTGCGCATTTGGATCTTTTAGGTATATAATCGGTACCTTGTCAAAAAAATATAGTAATTCAATAAATCAAATGAACTAAGTATTTTTTCATATCGATACCCACCACCATTTTGTGATGTCAAATATATTTCTTATAAATTAGGTGATAAGAATACACTATGTATGGTCCCCCGGTTAATAATAAAAAGGAATATTATGTGGTATACAAAAACAATAACTCAGTAATGCATTATTTACACAGAATATTGTGTAAATAATACTTTACTGAGTTACACAAACTAAATTATCTTATTAATTTGCTGAACTAACCTTCAATATGTTAAGCTGAAAATGCAAATGAATGCAGGGAATTGTAAACTCTATTCACATTTATTTTCGTACCACGTTGGAAATATTCCTGAAATCGTCAATTGCATAACAAATGCAACGGTCACTGTATCATCAGGGACTCGAACACGCTTGGAGTTCAGTGGTCTCCAAGACCCGTGCGGGGTTACACGTGTCCTCACCAAGCTGGGTGCCGAAGCCAATAATCTTTTTTATAGGGTGTATGCTAATAGTGATGTCCGGTCAAATATCCGGCGACGGATATTACTGATTACGGTTAATGATATCTACTCGGTAGGTACAGTCGGGATAAGGAAAGTCGATATTTGCTGGCTACAGGATATCGCATAGACGCTCCACACTTTACTAGGTGGTAGACCCATATGTAGGGTCGTCTGGGTAGGTACCACCGCCTTTCTTATTTCTGCCGTGAAGCAGTTCGCTGTGTTTCGGATTGAAGGGAAAGGTAGCTAGTGTAATTACGGGGCATGGAGGGCATATCATCTTAGTTCCAGGATGGCAAACGCACTTGCGGTGTTAAGTAATTTACACTTAATATTGCAAGTGTCTATAGGCGGCGGTGACCACTTAACATCAGGTGGGCCGCAAGCTTGTTTGCCATCTCGTAACATAAAAAAAAATAAAAAACACTTTAGACTTGACAATGAAATAAAACATAATTATTTGATTCGAAGTTATTATTTGGTAACATGATATTTGGTTACACATAAAGCTAATAATGGCAGTTTGGTCCAGGCCATGCCCCAAAATACACGGTGACAGGTTGCCAGCCTGTCGCCTACATAGAAAGTGCATCAAACCTAAAAATCCTTCAGTGAACCAACAAGCAAAAACGAAGGATATTCACTGTAAAATTTCTGAGCAGTCCGGGCACTCAGCTTACAATATTTTGTTTCGAATAGTCGTTTTAATATTCTATCCGTAATTTGTTACCGAGAAATTTGTTGCCGAGCCATTTGCTAAATTATATAATTTAGTTTCAGATTAAAGCTAAAAATAACAGCGGTTACTTGATAACAAAACTCTCGTCTAGGGCGATCACTATTTGCATATTAAATATTGAAGCCGGCAGTTAATTGGTTGTTAAGAAAATTAACGGTTTATGAAAGAGATCATACAGAGTTAAAGCATTTTTAAATACGAGTATTATACAATTTAATTATATTAAAATAAATAATGTCTCAGTAATGCCTCCGTAGTTGTTCGCCCACAGGAATGGTGGTAGAAATTGTTTCAAATCCGCATCGCTAGCCTTTATTATCTGATCAAGGTATATCGTTATTGTAATAGTGATAAAAGCATTATTGAGTTCCGACAGTTCCTCGGTTGTCGAAGGTTCCGAATGAAGCTCAATTTCGCCTTTAGTCTTCGTACATCACTTATTGTCAGAAATATCGTCAGCAAAAACCTCCTTTTCATTGATGAAGTTATCATATTTTTTCTTATATGTTATGTTTTTATATTCGCTATGTAATCTCTGTCGGGTTTAAGGTGTGGAGAAAGAAAAGTTATGTTTGCTCCGTTTATATGCTCCGATTAAAACCGTTCATTCCTCTCAATTGTGGTGATTATCTAACGTAAACTCCATTTAACATGTGAGATGTGTGACTAAATATCTATATTATAAAATATAGATATTTAGTCACATACATCTACACTTCTGAATAAATTGCACTGTTTTGGACAAGCTGATCTGCTGCTATCTTAACCAGATATTTTTTGTAATCATCACATGAAGTAGGTATCTGAAGGAATTTAAGTTTCTTTTACTTGACCGGGAATCCATGGAACACTTGCTGTGATTATATAGCCAGGGTTAGAATGAATATTCTAGGAATGGCCTATCCAAGGCCAGAGCACTACAGATTCTTCAAGTTCACAAGAGTAAAAGGAAAGCCGAGACACAAAAGATCCCGTAGGGTCGAAGTGCACCGTAAGGAGACTCACGGCCCGGTGACAAGATAAGTTTCTTCTTCTTATCGTGTGTTTAACTTGATAAGGGTTGGCCTGTAGTCTGAGTTTTTTAAAAGTCGCAATTTTTGATCTCTGACGAAACTTCTTTACGACTGCCATCTTTACAGCAGCCAGAATCGGTAATTTAAGTTTAAAACAACGGATACTCTGTAGTTGCAACGGATATCACAGCACATCCCTTTTTATGTTCCAATGTACGTTCAATTAGAAGTAATTGGATGTCGGTCTGTATTGCCACATAAAGTAAAATAGTCCAGAGCATCGAGATGTCACGCTCGACACATTACCTGGTCATTCGGAAAGGTTAACTTAATGAGGTGGAAGGGAAATCTATTAACCACGTCTTTGATCTGGTGATTCGGCCACCGGCATGAGGTGCCAGGTTCGAAGAGACAAACTTAGGTTCGTATTATAGAATGAGTCTCAAGAATCAACGCCGACTTGAGCGTCATACGTCTCTATCACTTTGTGCGTGATAGAAAGTGACAATAAACGATTCTTAAGACATGATTGATTTCTGAGTGTCATTCTGTAATACAGGCCTTAAATTGGTTGGTTGGTGCAAGGGTTTTCTTTAAAACCATCTGGCTGTTTTTTTTCTTCTATTTATTAGGGTCAACCAATAGTTTCAAAAATCAGTTTACAAAGCAATGGTAAAATGAAAGAAGTCTGATTATGAAACCAACACTGTCAACCACAAGTAAATTAATTTCAAATGCTAGTTGAGAGACCTTTAATAAATAATATGTCACGAAGTGTTAAACTTAGTACCTTTACTTAATAAAAAGAAAAAAAAAGAACTTAATTTGAATTTGAACTATTAATAGTGTTGTTTTCATGCAGTTTTGCCTTTGTTAGTGTTTACAGTAATATTGTGTTCCGATAGTTAAAAATCAGCCAGTCACACAGTGGTTGAGGGCCCCGAATGAAGCTTTCTTTCATAAGCATTGTTTATTTATAAGGAGACTAAACGCTGCTATCCAATAGGGGTGGGGTACTATTCCACAATCGGTCACTATTCCCTATAACACCTACTCTACAAGGGTTAACATTGTTATTTATCACTGGCATATATAGTAAGTATAAGTTCCGAACCAATTATATCTGCTTGCGGCCTTCATTGTTCCTCATTTACATCAGTATTCTGAACTAGGTGAGTTCAACGACTCCTCGACTGCACGTGGGCCGCCCACGGGATCACTACAAAGTTATGATTAGTATTGGAGAACTGAGCAAACAGGGCTATCCGAGACTGCCCTTATTGAATCGACTATTTTCAAAGTCAAACATGATTTAAAGAAACTTCCAGAAATAGCAGAGTGAGTGTGTATCAGGCACACAGTCGTTTCGAAATTTTTATTTTGTGTTTAGTTTGGAAAGTTTAAACTGAATGTTTTTTTATACGAAGCAAGCACTAAAGTTATTTAAATACTTTTACGAACTTAAATAGCATGCGATTTGTTTAGTTTTCTATTCACAATTCTAAACATAAAGTTATACCACAGTATACCAAGAACAGTAATATGTCTTCATACAAACTGTCCGCTATCCATTAGAATGTGACGCAAACATTGACATAAAAATATGGGGACATAAGGTGGTCTCGCCGTCTCGGTGTGATCGCGCGTTTTTATGTCATTGCACATTCGCTCGCCGCTCGTTCCCGCCCGGCACATTTACGATAGCCCTAGCGTCAACGTAGAGTAGGCTAATAACTCGCCGACAGCCCGCAGATACACTACTGTTATTGGTATACTGTAGTTATACCGACAACACGAATCTTTAACATAAGTTACTCAAGTGCGACTCTAAAGATACCGTTTTTTACCATTAGACAATCATTTAAAGATACTAATAGGGACAGGTGGCGTAGCCACACACTTATGTCTGCCGTCTTATTGGATGCATACATACTGTAGGATATTAAGCTGGGGTCGGGAGACTTACCGTGGTCGTTCCTTCCACGCTCCGGGATCCGAGGGCTAGGCACAGAACAGGAGACCAAGCTCGTCGCGCACTATTGCCAGCAAATATATTCCACATATGGTCCACAGGTCACTAATTATTGATATAACCAGTCGGTGAGAACGTCGCGATGATTGTGCGATTTTATAGGTGCGTAAGAGTGCGTACGCGTCGGTAGTAATCTCGCAACTGAGGTGGCGCTGTTAGCACGCACAACCCACAGATGAGAGAAGCTTCCAGAACAGACGTAGGAAAAATCTCCCTACCCACTTAAATCAATCAGTGATATTAAATTAATCCACCACTTGTGTTGTTATATAAGAAAAAATTAAAACAATAATCTATGCTACGAAATGATAAAGTATACATAAATCTGTTCCAGTACGGAACACATCTGCTACTTTATGTTTTGATAGGTTATAGCTGAGAGTAACAGGGTATTTGAAACAATTACCATGTGCAGCGAAAGCAAGATAACTTACCCGCATTTGAGATCTCTGCTGAGTTGCTGCGGAATGCATCCTCGTGGAACTTGTTCACTCCAGTTTCCTTCGTTTCCACTCACATTCGATAATGCTTTTATCAACGATAGGCAGTGCAAGGCGACCATTCAGATTTTTTAAAAAATTTATTTTAAGTGGTTGGCAAGCATACGAGCTGCCCGGTAGTAAGCAGCCACCGTAGTCTATAGACGCTGGCAACTCTGACATGATACTCGAACACTCCAACCTCTGACAACCCTAGCCTATTTCCCTTTTTTTTGTTGTCGGGGAAGTAAAATGCATTTATCGTTCACGCGGGGTGGTGCCAACCGCTAGGGATATGTGGGACTCGTGGTAAAGGCGTTCCCGCCATACCCACTAAAACATCCTCCCCGCTCTGACCTTCAGTGCGCTATTACGGGACGGCTTGGGATCTGCGCACGTGGGCGCAACTACACCGAGACCGTCCCAACGCTGCCCGTCTAGGCACTCCTTGTGCACCAATTGGTGGCCAGCAGCCCACAGGGCTACCGACTAACGCCAGCCACTGTGGGCTGCTGGCCGACGCCGGCCTTATAGGCTGCCTCCTCACCGACGGCTGCTCAACCTGGCGCGTCCTCCTGACGAGGACACCGGGAGCAGGCTTCGGACCGCACCCGGGGGACTTCGGGCGGGTCCAAAAAGGGCCGTCCAGAACTTCCCATGATGGGAAGCCCCTTTCCCTACCCCGTGGAGCTCTGGGGACCTTGGTCACCAATAGAAACACAACACCAAAAAATGTAGTGTTATTTGACTGTAGTCTTCTGTAAGGTGGAAATACTACCTCAATACGGGCTAAATTCGAGCGGCAAATGCGAGCGGTACACCTAACGCAACCAAAAACAGCAAAATGATCCCAGAGAGCATGGAAACCTGCGTCAATGAAAATTGCTTTTAATCGCACTATTCACAAATGATATTTTTTTTTTAATATTATACGATTTTAATAAGTCCTTTGTGTGCGATGTAAGCAAACTATTATTACGCTTTGGTTATTTATATATTCAGAATTTCACTCTCGGAGATTATTAATTTCACACAATCGGCTTCCATTCCTACCCATACCGTACACATGTGACGCACAAGTATTGCATTTGACGTAATAAGTTACAGGTGTTCTCCGCATAAGATGTTTGTTTGCAATTACATAGTTGATTGAAAGGTAAAATTGTCTGGTTCTTATTTGAACGTCGCAATAACAAATGTCCTAATCTGCTCTATGGTGAAGATAGAAGAGAATAGAATAGACACAAATTTTATTCAACACCATCGATAACGATTGCCGCACCTGCGGCTATCGTCCCGAAGTAATGCGTGGCGATACTTCGTACGATACACGCAGGTGCGGCCCTAGCAAAGTTATCGCGATAAAGCATGTGGCATTTCTTTATTTGCACGTAACTATCGTGCAATAATCCAAGATGGCCGAAATAATTTCCAGACGTGTGAATTGCGTAGTATTATTATCCTCTTTGCGTTTAACTATGGATAATCACTTTCTTTACTTCTAAATTGTGTGCTAATAATTTACGTAATGCATTTATTCAAAAAAATAACGCAGCCGTTTCGTATACCTAGTCACCCGTATGCGTCTGAACTAATGGAGAACAACCTCCGAAATGAACAACGCATGTCTGACCACGCAGCGCGATAGGTTAGCGCGCTAAAACCCTGATGTACCGCCTCCCGGCCGATAACGCACACGCAACCCGAATATTCGCGACGTTAGCCGATAACGGTCGGTCACATCTGCGCGTATCGTGTCCTAGCAAGAAGCTTCGTGACGATAGGCGCAGGTGCGGCCCCAGCATTTTAGCATAGCAGATTTTTAAGAACATGTTTACAAAAATTGGGCGGCCTCTTCGTACATGTTACCTTAGATAGTAGGTACATGTTTTTGAGAAAAATAGTAAAATCTTTAACTTTGTATCCCTACATAAGTCAAAATGAAAACTGTTTGATCGGTCTTGTTCAGTAATGTAATGAAACTAATGAAAATGTGTGCACCTCCTTCTCTCCTGAGGCTGCTCCGATAGCCTTATAACTGTTTTGACACTAGGCAATAATGGGGTGTTTAGTCGGTAGACTCGTAGGAGTCCTACATAACCCTAGGGCCAGCCCACGGGTATCCATGTTGGATTCTCCTTCGTTTGTCTGTAAGGTTTTTCTGACTGTTTTCGCGTTTATAATATTAGTAGGATTAGCTGTCTCGGCCAATGCCATCCTGCTACTATTGAGGAGCTTGTGCTCAAAAACGCAATTGGCCAGCGCGTTTGTATCGATACTGGCGCGTGTTAGACGCGCATCGTGTCTGTACCGATACAAACGTGAAACTGAAAAAATCAGATGTGCAATGGTCTAGGTTCTGCGTCTGGCTCGCATAGGTATCGCGTTGGTATCGACACAAAATCGCGTCGACAGCGCCTTTAAAAACGCTGTGTGCAAAGAGTAATGGCAAAATACCTACATTACAAAGGTTAACATATTATAGGGTAGCGCAGCGACCTCCAGGTAAGTAATCTGATCGATCACCTCAAAGGTAGTTCACACTATTAGGAAGACCGCCTAGCGTGCAATAATATAATTAAATAAAATGAAATTAGAATTTATTGCGCTCACGCCCATTCGTGTCGGAGCAAAATGAAGTAGAAAGAAGAATATTTTCTTTCTAAATAGAATAGATTGATTTTAATCACAGATAAACGTCTGTTAATTGTATATTGACGTCTATTAACATATTTTATGCTACTCGTATAGCTGCATGGTGAAACAATGAAATTATGGAGATTAATTTAATGCAAGCGTCACTTGTTACGTTAGACATATTCAGCACTCACATTTATGACGCTGGTAAAATTGACAATCAAGTCAACAGCCTGCGTTTGTCCATTGTTGAAGGTAGGTCATTATTGTTATCTGTTTTTAAATTATGGTAATATAGTTTATTTTTCCAGTTACGGCTTTAATTATTATGACTTCAACTTGTGAATTATGACTCATTCCAAATGAAAACTATAAAAAATTCCGGTTCTTCTCAAAACAAGGCCTCCTGGTAGACTCTTGAACCGATGGCATCAAAATTGACTTTAATATGTGTACAAATTGTATCTAAATGAATAAAGAAATTTTGACTTTGACTTTTGATTATTTATTTATTTAATAATAATAAAACATACTTTATTACGGTTTCATTTACAATGCTTTAAGAAAACCACTGAGGTTTTTCACAAATGCTAAAACAACATCTGCAGACTTACATATTTTAAATAGATATCAATGCAAATTTTATTTATGTACTTAGAAATACAATTCAGGTAAAAAATAAAAGTAAAGAAATATACACTTATTTGTTGATTGAAAATTGAGATTGTTTAAAAGTAAATGCAATATTTTAAGAAACGAACAGAAATCAGTTCTAGACATAAGGAACCCAATACAAAAAAATATTATATCACCCTCCTTGTACCATCGACTTATAAAAAAGAAATGTATGTAGCATGTGTATTTGTCTTTTTAATAATTTACCAGAAAATATCAAATTAGAGAATGGCAGGAGCTACTACAGTGCAAAAGAGTATTTGTATTTGGATAGATGTAAAAAACTAGAATAACAAATAATTTGCACACCTGCGTGCAGGTTGAATACATCATGTACTTACACTAATTTAAGATCTTGTAAACTGTATTATGGCAAATAAATTTTAATATTATTATCGGTTGTGGATTCTTCAAATACGTTAAACATTTTCTTAGGAATCGTCTAAATATCTAATGAAATTGCTTCACCTCAGCGCGTTGATAATGGCTTGAACAGAAACAAATATAATAAAGATAAAGTTGTGTCGAAATGTATGCACTGTAAGATACATTTAACAATGAAAAATTTAAATGGCAAGCGCACTTTGATCAGGGTATAAGTGTCCTATGAAAAAACTTAAAAATGTATGAAGCCAGAAAAATGCAAGTCGATTTTTTTCAGTGCATTTTTCTAGTATTATATTTACGCGTTTGTAAACAAGCAGAATGGATATTTCAATTCTATCTTGAATCGGTGTAGTTGGCCATCACGAAACGAGTCACCCTTTTTACTTTCTCGTACATAGTATAGAAAAAGTCTTGTAATCGTGAAAAAATTCGACCTCAAGATTTTGACGGATTTACACGTTTTGGACCTCCCTGAGTCCAAAAATACAGTTTTTGGAATTATGTCTGTGTGTGTGTCTATGCGTTAGAACGATAACTCGAGCATGCTTTAACTTATTGCAACCAAATTTAACATGCATGTATGACATCAAAATATAAGTTTCCTATCAACCTTTTAGTCGTTTTCGATATACGAGAAAGTCAAGGGGAGACCACTTCCGATTTTTATCCTGTGGAAGCTGTAAAAGCTGACTGAGGAAATTTCTAGACCCCATGCAGACCATCGCTCCAATGTGTCACTCGCGTGGTGACGAGAACTGTAAACCACCCATTCCCAAGGATAGTGGGTGGACATAAAGAGGTTTTGGCAATTCCCTTGGGGTCAGAGCACACTGCTATCAGTGCACCGACCCCAAGGAAATTGAGAACAGGACGAAGAAGAATCCGTTCTTAAGCCTAATGTTTCTTGGAGTATTCTAGCCGATTGCTATACATTCAGTCAAAAAAGTATTGGGAATGGATGATTTGTTTTTGGTTCCAAATTCTATTTTTTATTTTTTTTGTTGTTGTTAGATTGGCACAACTGTTTTCCATTTTGGCGCGGAGTTTGAGTGGCATCTGTTATTTATATACAATGCTGTTTTTAGTTATATCATATCTAGTGTGTATTGCGAATTTTATAATAGATAAAAACATCGAACAATGATGATCTTTTAAATTTTGAATTTCGTGTTCGGAGTACAGGGTTCTACTCAGTCGTTTGGCTCATTTTTTTTTTTGGTTAAATTTTCCTTGTTACGGGACGGCAAAGGGATCTAGCCCATACAGCCAAGTCTTCAGTTTTATTCTCTTCTTTCTTTATGTTTGCATTAAAATATGGGCGTCTCAAATTTTAATGCATTAGCTTAGAAAGAAATGTATGTGCAACAGACCTCATGATTGTGACTGATGAGAATTGTATAGTGGGATTTCCAACCACTATACAATTCTCAACGCCACATACACAAAACCTTTATTTCAATGATTCCTCATAACTGTTCGTGAACACGGATGCTTTTGCAACGAACCGACACCACTTTCACTACACAAAATCCACTCCGAAGCAATTTTGAATTATCGAAATAAAGATCGACATCCAGACGCCATGGTTTCCCGCCAAACACTCCCGCTCATTTTTAAGACTAAACAATATTTTTATAAGTCCCGTTTCAGATTCAACCTTCATGTGTAATTCAGATAAAATACGTGACGAGGAAAACTTTTAGATGTCTACGATTACTATCGGCACGTCCGATCAAAGAATATCGAGTATTCTGTCGATTATCACAATGCCTATAAATAATAATCAGTGATTATGAAATTCGGAGTAAGGTTGCGTAGCACGCTCGTATTTTCGATTACGAAAACAAATCAAGTATTTGAGGCTGTCGTGGTGGTATGGCCAGTAACGCTGCCTACACATCGGGCGATCTAGGTTCGAATCCTCGTAGGGGGGTGTTCATTAATCATGTGATGTTTTTTGCTTAGCATTTTTTGGTGATACGTGGTGAGGTTTAAGACTAACCCCCTAAAATCACGTGTATTTTTGTATCTTTTCTTCTTAGTAAATTAAGGTTGTTAGTTGTTATATGACTTAGAAAAAATACTAAAGCAATGGTGTAATCATGCGAAAAACATTTGCGTAACATACATGAATTATTTGTCCTCCGACCACGGATTAGCAAGACGCTTTTTGGTTTAAAAATCGCGCGTTTGACGAATATATATACACGTGATATCTTACTTCCAACGAAAGAAGGTTTAGGCAGTAGTCCACCACGCTTGCCCAATGCGGATTGGTGGACGGAGTATAAGGAGATCAATACCCCTTTGTCGCCTTCTACGACACCTATTGGACTTTATGGGGTGATGCTATTCTATTCTGCCGGAATCACATGGCTAAGATCTCAGCATGACTAGGATAATGATCTAAATAAAGTAACTAAATCAGAACCCTAGAAACGTGGTAGCCCTATCAATGAATTCCGTAAACATCCCGTGAGATTACGCAATAATAGTTGCATATAGAAAATAAAATATAGGCAACCTAACCGGATTTTTTAATGCACGTTCGTAGTCCCAAGAGGGGTTGAGCAGAGCCTTATGTAACACTTCATTACACATTAAGCCACATCTGGCAGCAAGGGCCATGTAGTGCCTCCAAATAGTGTAAGGTTGCCATCCTGTTGTCTACATAAAACGGGTACTTACCCAAACCCAAAAAGTAACAATTCAGTAAACAAAAAATGAAAAGTCAACACAAGGCCAGGTGTTATACTCAAAATCATCTCAGCAGTTCGGGTAACCGTAATAAACAACAGTGCATGGTTGACTTTGTTGTTTGGTATCGTTTGTATGGCTATAAGACCATTTATTGAGACTCATTGTCTAGGGTAGAGTGTATAACTCAAGATCCTGGGCTGCCTTCTGTATTTTTTAATTGAATACTAGTTGGTAGTCGCCGAAGACCTTTCCAGGATCACCTGGGTTTTTATAGACAAGGACCTTCGAGGGCCCTATAGCTTGTAATTCAAACCATTCAAGAGAGGATCCCGTGAGAGACAAACCCATTAGAATCTCTAAGGCTTTCGGAACGGAGCAGTGCGCCTGAGGGTGCCTCTAGGTACGGATCTGGGCTCAAGCACACCGTGCCGTGGAAGGATAGGTAAGAGGCGTCCTGATACGTCATATCTGTGCCGGGGGAGAGATTCGTCGTTGCGAATGCACGCTAGTCCATAGTCACGTTTGCCTCACAAGGAGGCTGGACGCCGCGACATTCCCCCCATCAGCTTACAGATCCGGCTCGAAGGACCACTTGTACGCGTCTAAACGCGCTAAAAAAACCACTTCGTCTTGAGAAATTAATCAGCTTATTTTCCAAACAGAGTCCCGTATGAGTCCCGTCGTGTTCGTGTCGGTCGTCGAATGTCATACATTTTCAAAGGTCTCGTCCATAGTCACGTTTGCCACGCAAGGAGGCTGGACGCCGCGACACGGTGTTGCGAAAATCTTTTTATATGGTACTCTAGATCGATTTATTATCCTTGTTAGCGTAGACAGTTTTTAGTAATCTACGGGCTCGTGATTTAGATTCCCGTACAATAGATTCGAATAGATAGGTAACTACTCTAATTGCAATATTGGATTTCGAAACCGTGAGCCGATTGAGCGTATCCACATTTATTAAAAAGTTTTTCGCATTAGCGTGTTCGTGAATCTGTCATTGGATAGAGCATTGTTCGATCCAGACTTTTCAAACTAGCGTGCTACTTGATTTTTTTTTGAAACGGCGTGCGTCGCAACCACGGCATTCGAATCTACATAACATTTACGCATCGTCCCTGCGGGGTGGTGCCAACCGCAGGGGATATGTGGGACTCGAGGTAAAGGCCTTCCCTCCATACCCACTAAACATCCTCCCCGGCCTGACCTCCAGTGCGCTATTGCGGGACGGCTCGGGATCTGCGCACGTGAGCGCAACTACCCCGAGACCGTCGCAACGCTGCCCGTCTAGGCACTCCTTGTGCACCAATTGGTGGCCAGCAGCCCACAGGGGCTACCGACTAACGCCAGACCCTGTGGGCCGCGGGCCGACACCGGCCTTATAGGCCGCCTCCTCACCGACGGCCGCTCGACCTGGCGCGTCCTCCTGACGAGGACACCGGGAGCAGCCATCGGATCGCACCCGAGGTCATCGGGCGCGGTCGTGGCCCTGAAAAGGGCCGTCCGGAACTAGCCATGGTGGGAAAACAAAAACAACTCGACGATGGCATGTGACTTCGAATGCCAAGCGGGGACACACTTGGCATCAAAAGCCACACACCCGCTGAGAAAGTTTCCTCACCACGTTACCAGAGTTCGCAACGATCGTCCCCGTGCCGGCGCATATGTGATCCGGGTCTTGTGTGGTGTGTTTCCATTGTGAGTGTGCTACGAGTAATCTGCCAGACTACACTTCACTTCACTTGTTGCATTTTATGGCAATCGGTTGTCTTTATAGGTAACAACCATTTATGCCAAGCTCAATAAATGACTAAGAAGAAGTACTTACAATAAAGAAAATTCTGTCCATCTGTAAGTTATGATCCCATTTTAAAATCAATGCGGACGAAGTCAGGAGCAGAAGCTAGATATAAGAAATAGTAAATTTGCATTTTTTATTTACCTATTGTATGTAATACTTATTTGATATAAAATTCAAGGCCACTAAATATCCTATTATGCAACGGTGAATAAAAGTGTTAATATCACGGCTCCAAAAGTCTGTAACTTTATACCGACTGAAGCAATGAAAATAAATAATATAAAATAATAATTGCATTTTTCAATCAGGATTATTTAATACCGTTTTTACGCGGACTGCTGAATAATTTAGAGTGAAATATGTTTTCTGGTTGTTGGCCTTTTTTTAATGTTAAGTGGTTGCTTAACGTAATCAGCCACAGCCTATCATCATCAACAGCTCATATAATGTCCCCACCGAGTGGCTCGAGCCTACCCCACATTAGGGGCGATTAGGCCTTAGTCAACCACGCTGGCCAAGTGCGGGTTGGTCGACTTTACACATAACCTAAGAATTTGTTCATAGGTGTGCAGGTTTCCTCACGATGTTTTCCTTCGCCGTAAAAGCGTCGATTAAACGTACATATGAATTATAAATTTGAAAACACATTGGTGGCGGCACGCCACCGACGCTTCACCATAGCCTATAAACGCTTTCAACACTGATGTGACACTTGCGCGCTTGATCCTAGTACCTTCTCTGGCCGTAGAACTCTAGCGACCTTACTCACCAACAGAAACTCAACACATCAAAAAGTAGTGTTATTTCACTGTAGTCATCTGTAAGGTGGAGTTGCTTTTGCGTTTGATGAAGGCGACTGTCACTATTTTGGGGTAAAACCTTTATTTCAATGAATCCTCTTAATGATCGTCAACACGGATGCTTATACATCAAAATAACACCACATTCACTGCCCTAAATGCACTCCGAACAATTTTGAATCATCGAAACAAAAATCCTACTCCCGATGTTATAGTTTCCCGCCAAAACATAACCACGAACCTTTCTACAAACACAAGGATAACAATTAAAAAACATATATTGTACTAATTTTACAATAATAAATACTAATTATACCTAATATTATTTACGTCAACTGTTTTTTGCACTTAACATTTTCCTCGCTCGGATCGGATCAGCAAAGGGGTATAGAGCACCTTATACTCCGTCCACTAATCCGCATTGGGCAAACGTGGTGCCGAATAATGAAAGCTGTTATGTCGACGATGACGAAACATATTTATATTAGATATTATAAATATACTTTGACAAATACGTAAACTACTATGATTCAAGTTCATCATACAAATTACAAATTTGCTCCTGCCAGGATTCGATTCCCGGACCGCTTGATGTATGACGACGGCGGCAAATATAAATGACATAAGAAAAAATCGGGAGTGGTCTCCCCTTGACTTTCTCGTATACCGGAAACGACTCAAAACTTGATTTGCGAAGGCCATTAATTAAAAATAGAATAGAATAGACTCAAAACTTGATAGAAACTTTATATTTTGATGTCATACATGCATGCTAAATTTTCGGTCACCCATCCGAGTACCGATCGTGTACTTGGTTGCTTAACTTTCGTTATCGACGACTCAAAAGTTGATAGAAACCTTATATTTTGATGTCATAAATGCATGTTAAATTTGGTTGCAATAAGATACAGCATACTCGAGTTATCGTGCTAAAACGCACAGACACACAGACACACACACAGACATAATTCCATAAACGGTATTTTTGGACTCAAGGAAGTCTAAAACGTGTAAATCCGTAAAAATCCCGAGGTTGAATTTTTTGACGATTACAAGGCATCCTCTATACTGCGTATACGAGAAAGTGAAAATACTGAATGAAATTATACATATTTACTTTAATCAACAACAAAAAAGAAAATGATTTTAGAGACATTTCCCATAATCATCTCAGTATCTACGCAGTAGCAGCCAATATTTCGTCGTCGCGTGTAGGTAATAAATTGCTCCGAGCCAGCCATGGTCAAGGTTAAATATATTTTTTGACTCCGTATTATATATTCCCGTCCATTGAAATTGAAATTGCTCTTAAATATTTAATGTTTCGATTTCCAGCCACTCCCAGGTGTTCGTTGACTCGGCTAAAGGTAGATTTGAGATGGGAATATAAGATTAGGCACTAAGCAGATACAGTAATTTAAGTTGGAGCAACTATCAACTTAGTTAAAGATATTAGCAACATTGGTTGCCAGTAGCGAGAGCAAAAAGTTTAGTGTTGCCGTGATTCAAAATAAACTTTTCAAATCCATGGTCAACTGTCTGTGTGGCTATGGGCCATTTGACACAACTAGTATAAATTTGACACAACTAGTATAAATATGACAGTTGCTAGTTGCGTCAATTTGAAACTGATTCTGTCTTCGAGTTCAGCAACAGAAAACTGATGACGATCATTGAAATAAAAAAAAACTATAGAGTTGCTATGTCTGCTCAGTTTCTTTGTGTTTTATGTAAGCAGCTAGTTGCGAGTTGCCTGTTGCCGCAATACGGAGATCGAAGCGTCCTTGTCTGCATAGCGCATTACTTAACATAGTGAGAGAGCAATTGCGTCCGTTTGTTTTCAGATTTGTAAACTACATTGTATATCTTTTTCAAATCCAATATTGACATTGTCTACAAAAACAAAAAAATTAGAATATTTACGGTTGAAATGAGAGAATCATGTCATCAACAGCTCATATAATGTCCCCACCGAGGGACGAGGCTCGAACCTACCCCACATTAGGGGCGATTAGGCCTTAGTCAACCACGCTGGCCAAGTACGGGTTGGTCGACTTCACACACAACCTAAGATTTTTTTCATAGGTGTGTGCAGGTTTCCTCACGATCTTTTCCTTCACCGTAAAAGCGTCGATTAAACGTCCATATGATTTCAAAATATAGAATAGAGAATCATGGCTGAGATAAAATTGAGTGAAGTGAGGTACAGGCGTTACCCACCTACCCAATAAACATCCTCTCCGGGTATTGTACCAAGGCACACTACGGCAGCACCCCGGGATCGCGACAGTTCGCTTTTCACCGGAAAGCCATCTATGTCTACCCTTTCGGGCCCAACCGGTGCACCGTTTAGCCGTGTCCGCTGTCCGGTGGTACAACAGACCGCCAGTCCTGCATACTAGCCACCACCAAGCACAAAGCTCCACCGACTCTGAAAAGGGTCTTTACCCACGTCCTTCAGAGTGTTGTCAAGAGTGGCTTGTGAAGATTGCGAAAGCTCCGAACTTGGAATTCTCAGTAGCCGGATAACAATGTTGCTGCTCCGATTAGTATTGCTAAGTCAGTCAGGGGCTCGTTACAAAGAGAGCAGTAGTACTCTAAAGGCTCGTGGGCATCACACATCAAACCTCACACGGCGCTTTCATAGAAATTTCTGATTTATATTTGAATGTTTTTTATTTTTATTTATTTATGTCAAGCATTTTAAATGGAATAAAACTCATTAACATTATTTTATGTGATTAATGTCTCGAAATGTGTAATAATGAACGCATACGCAACAAATTGTTGGTTCTTCGGTTTTAATTAATAAAAATATTTAAATAATAATAATATATTTCCTCGCTCACAACAACTATCTAGCCCAAATTAAGTATCATTATGAGCTTGTGTTATGGATACTAGATAACGGACAAATATACATAACACTAGATATTTCATAAATAAACTTAAAGAAATATATAAACAAGCATGACTCATGAACAAATATTCGTATTCATCACACTAACATTTGCCACCTAGGACTCGAACTCGGACTGCCCGATGTGTAGGAAGCGTTACTGACCACTCCACCACGACGGCGTCGTGGTGGAATATAATCTGCCATTTTTGTCACTTTTATATTCTGGGGTATGTATGTCACACCACCCCACCCAGTACTGGACGCGACTTTTAGTGACCTAGTACAGGGAGGATTAATAAGTGTACCTACTAATAAATTGTACCCAAATAAATGAAAAATTTTGAAGTTTTTAAGCGGTTATTTAACTACTAATATAAATTAAACAATTCTGTGCCATCGGTAAGTTCATGGTTATTTTTTATAACCAAAGAATGGCATGTGGAAAAAAATTATTCAATTCGATTAATCGGAAACAAATTGACTATTTATAATTTCAAGATATGTGAACACATGGGAATTAAGTTTCCGAGTCCTCCTCAGAACGGGCAATCCAAAATCGACCGCTTATCACTAATATCACTCATAAATTAGTATTCATAATTTTATATAGCATTTCATTCGAAAGACGCACATTATTGGACGTAAGCCTCCCCTAAGGATTTCTAAAACGATTGGTCCTGCGCTGCCCCCTCCGGCAGCTTTCCGCTGCTTTTACCAGTTAAGGCGGGTCCAGATATGATCATTTGCTCGATCCGATCAGCGTATCACGTATCAAGCCCCGTATCAAGTTGTGGACGCCTCGATTTTCTCCGTATGACAACCGTATGAAACCGACATGACATGGGACGGGCCGTATCATAACGGCGTATCAAGATCGTCCACATACGCGATCATGATACGCGTCGGCGATACGAATACGTTGAACGGATCGGGCAAATGATGCATATCTGGACCCGGCTTTATATAGCTATCTTTGCCATGAGTGATTCCCCGAGAAGTCACTTTAAACAATTTTTTTAAGGAATCTAAAAAACAACTAATATAGTTTTAAGAAGTTGACGCAGGCTTTTCATATTTGCAGTATCAAAATTAAACTTTTAAATACTGCACCTTAACCGGTCTAGCGTGCCTCTTAGCTGGGGAGTCCCTCGGACGAACGATGTCTGGTGACGCACACAATCATGAATAAATATGAGTTATTTTTATTGAGGTCAACAATTAGTCTATAAACATTTGGTTTGCGTATTTAAAAATCATAAAAAAATATTTAACTAACCAGTGTTAACTAGATATTTGTCAAAGCAATATTTAAATGAATACTGAATAAATAAATCAACTTGAAAATATGTAAGGGTGCTTGATACAGTCAATGTCAGAAATTGATGATCAAACACAAAATAGTTAAAAAAATATAGCTAACGCAATGATATTATAGTATTAGATACTTTATACGCACATAGAACAGAAAAAAAATATTATCTAAAATCCTGTAGTAACACATATGTACACTTTTACTTATATTTCACTACATTGGCAAAAAATGAAAAGGGATGGCATTAATTAATCCAATAGGAACAAAAAAGACTGCTAGAGTTTGTCATTGCGTAACATTAATGCCATTTTTATTTTATCTAAAATTAAGATCACGGTTCCTAAGAGAGTTTTGCTCTATCTCTTATAGTTTAGAATTTCCCCATACTGACCCGAAAAAAAAACTCACCGTGTATAGTCAAAATTGTGCGTTAATTTGAAGTTACTTAAACTTTTTTAATAAGTAAATGTTCCAGCCATTTCGTACAGTGTAAAAAGTTCTCTGAATTACTTACTTACTTAATGTTGATTTACAATTCTTTTCTTCTTATGAGGTCAAAGATCTCATTACTTATGGTGAATCAGTGCGCTTTTGTTGCAGATATCAGTTCATTAAACTGTTATGTTTCAGTCATTATGTCTGTATTGAGTGATTTTTGCAATAAATATTTTTATGACTTGAGGTTTGAATGAATAAAAGTACTGATCAAAATACGGCGTTTACCATTATTCCAAAATGAAATAGAGAGTAAGAACTTTTTTTTTATTATATACCGATTTTCTATCTGCTTGGCAAACTATCGTACGGCTTGCCTGATGGTAAGCGTCGATCTTGGACTTTTAGTATATACAAATGTACTCTGTGCCTAGGACCAAGCAAATAGCGTCATCGTGGCCTATAGCACCCATAGAGACGAGTGCAAGGGGGACATCTCATGCGCGCGCTGTCAAGTAAGGTGCTTTACAGACAGCGGGCGGGGCGGGCCGGTCAATTTCACCGCGATCGATAGCGCAAAGGGAATCCTATACTACCAACTTACATAGAGAACAAAAAAATAACTGTGGCTGCGGGCAGCCGCGGGCATCGACGGGCAAGCGCGGTCTTTATTGATTCGCGGTCAAAAAGACTGCCCCGCCCCGCCGTCTGCAAAGCGCCTTAGAGTGGTCTTGTTTAGGTATTACCTTTTGATTTTTATTCAGGTGAAGGCTGTAGGTATGTCTTGTTAGTTTATATAATCAATTATTTATTTAGGGAAAATTAGAATTAAGAAATTTCATGCGACAGTGGTTTATGGTACATGTCATATTTAATTTTTATGCTGTTTTTATGTCAGTTAATCTCTACTTAATATTATAAATGCGAAAGTAGCTCTGTCTGTCTGTTACGCTTTCACACATAAACCATTGAACCAATTTTGGTATGTTGTTTGCTAAAAATCCTAGATATATGATTAGCCTGCCATGTTTCCATTTTTATCTTTTTATGTTAAATATCTATGACACACAGACAGACAAAATGGACAAAGAATCTTTATCTCAAAAATCCTTAAGCAACACCGGCCAATGGTTCCTTAAGCCAGTTAAGTCTTGAAAGTTCAGTCAATCGTTAGACTAGACAGAAAATCCAATAACACTCTAAAAATACTGTAAATTGTATGCCATAAAGCTTATATTCGTGTGTGAGTTTTACGCTAGGGATGCTAGCATGCAAAATATCGGATCCGATTACGGATACGGAAATTTTATTACTTATGGATCGTATTTAACTGGTCAGCAGATCAAACTAACCTAAACCTATGCAAATTCTAAGTGGGCGACAAGAAAATCATTAATGGGCAACTATCAAATGATTACTCGCCCATTTAGTATTTTTAGTCGCCCATTCTGGATTTTTTTAGTTGCTCGATTTAGTATTTCATAATTACTATTACTTTATTTGTTGCTGTATTGTTTTTTTTTATTATTTAGAACCTGTATAGAATATATTACTTTACTCTTTCTTTTTTCTATAAGGGTTTTTTTTTCTATTAAAGTTATTTATTACATATACCTAGCATCTAAGATAAATTATAAATGACTATTGACATTATAAATGACATTATGAATAACTTGACATTTTGAATGAATAATTTTTATTATAGGTATGTAATATAATTTGATTTAATAACCAATTTAATTTCAAAATGATTCTTATAACTGTAGATTATTTTATTCTGTTTGATAATCTTAACATAATTTCAAACATGTACCCTCTTCTATAGATTTATTATGTACCAATATGTTTTTGCTGTGGCCGACAGGGTCCATAATGATGTCTGCTTAACTTTGAGATCTTAATTGCTTGTAACATTATGGATTGCAATAAATACTTGAATACTGAATATTATTATTTTATTTAATAATAATTAAAATTCTATGCAATCTAACACAATCTCAAGTGGTAATATTATAAAATAACAGTATTTTATATAAGTAATTGCAATCCCACTAGAACGGTGTCTCATTTGGACTCAGTTCTTTTTCATCTTGCCGGAGACGCTCTTACCTTTAATCTTAATTGATGGTCATGTTAGGACAGAATTATGGCAGAAGGTGGAGTGAGCTTCACCCGGAACCTTAAAAAAGGACAATATTCTGTTAACTGTCATTATGGCGACAGATTTTAGTAAGATGGTAGCGAGGCGGAATTAGAGCAGGTCCTATCTGGCAGCCAAACTAATGAGCACAAAATGTGTACCTATTCGCTTGTGGATCGAATCCGGAACCTCTGGATCAAATTCCGTTGGCCTATCTCCTAGACGCTGGAGCCAATTGAGTCCATGAATTAATTGCGGATAGGAATATATTGAACATTTTTCTATCAGCTACGTATACGGTAACGAATATTCTTATATTTACGACGGATATTCTACGAAGCTGCATAGCATCACTGATTTCCGTGAAAGGATTTTAAACACGATAAAGGTATTTGATCCTTTTGGAAGACGTTAAAGTTGCCGTTAAACGCATTGTAAAAGAAGACAATGTGGCGACAAAAATAAAATCTTCACAAACCGATTGCATTTCAAAGATTTGAATTTATACTTACTAAAAATGTGCTACGATGTACGTACAAGAGGAAATTGATAGTGTCGTGTCGACGTCTGATTGTACAGTCAGCTTCATAATGATATGAGGTGCCAAGGTGGTCAAAAACATGTTAGGAACAAAGTTTCAATAATATGTTTGCATTTAAAGTTATCAAAATATTGTGCACAAACAACCAGTCTTATATATCTTCATACCATAAATCTCCAATTACATATACACGATTAAAATGATCTTTTATATGTACGCATCGTAACTGTTCATTGGTATCTAAGCGTTCAGAGTACTCATAAATATCTTCACTTACATAGATTATTCCATTTTCAATAGATTGAAAGTTAGACATTAAGGGCCTTCACAGATTTTTCTTTAAATTGGTATTTTTGCGATTTGTTATGTTTTAATTTAGTTACAATTTTCAGACGGAATATGTGCCATGGGAACTTGCCCACGGTAACAATGAATTTTTATGACAACTTCTGTCAGCGATTTTGTGAGCAATTTTGTTAGCAAGTTAATTTCTGCTCGTTCGTTTTTACAGCGACAATCGCTTCGCCCGGGATACACACCGACTTAAATGATGAGCAACTTTTTGTAGCAAGTAGGCGTTTAAGTATTTAACTCTGATTATTTTATATTCTATAACAAAATAGCTCAGCGATTGTCGCTAGTGGACGAACTCCCTAAACGATTTTGAATTAATGTTATCAGAGATCGATAACCCAAGGTAACAAAATATAACGCAACAGAAATAAAAAAGATCATCAATATTATTTTAAATAGTTTAAACTAGAGGAGATAAATAATATTTTAATTGAGACTCTCAGCAGTGTCATGGCAGATGATTGCTTGTGAGCAAAAAGAAAGAGAGGAAAAAAATTATGTAGTAATTGCATTGATGATTTAACATACAGAATAATAAAATAAACTAAGCCTATAGTAAAAGTTCTCAAACAATTGTAAATTCAACCTTTCATTTGTGAAAGAAGATACTCAAAAGTTATAATCGGTTAAAGGTGGCCCCTTAATCGTGACTGACAGATATCCATATCTTATAATCTAGGTAAAATTTACAACTTCTATAAATGACTACTCTTAGTAAAACATTAGTAAAAATAATTATAGGGTAGTTCTGCCAGTTCGCCGGCCACTGCCAGTTCTCGGCCATCAAGGATATTTTGTAAAGGAATAAGAAAAATACACGTTTCCAATTTGAAAACTCTACGTTATACTACTAAGGCAGTAGTTACGCGTGACTTTGCCAAATTGCAGGGTAATAAAATCTTTTTTGTAACGTCAGTGTACCCTTGACGTTCAAGGAGTGAAAACGTATGTTAAAATCAACGAAAAAAATAGTGCGCGGCAATCTGTTAAAAGGTAAGTTAAAGGGTTAGTTACATGAATTTCTGAGTCTGTTTGAATTTTTTTGTGTTATTAGATTGTTAAAGTTTTATAACAATACATTTTTTTTGAGATTAAATAATGTTTACGTAGAAATTTTACGTGGCTGGCTAACTCAATACATATTTAACAAGATTTTGAATTCTCGGCCAGGTGGCCGACAATCGGCAGTTCCGTAAAGGTTTTCATTAATTTATATCTTCAACAATTGTATTTTTATCTAGTATCTCAGTTCTAATGAAGAAATTATAACAAAAATCCAGATTCAGTTCCAGTTTGCGGCCACAAGGACTCATACAAAAAAACTGAGAAAAAGGTATTTGAATTTGTTAACTTTTGGCGGCCGAAAAGAGACATTCTCGTATCCTTATCTCGGCCTAAGTATATGTATAGGAATGTACACATAACAAATAATTATTAATCTCTTGAACATGTTTTTAAAATAATTCCTATTCAATAGGTTTATCTATTATTCAAGCATTAAGCTTCCTTTTCGTTTGATTTTTAACACAAATACTCATCTAAAACTTCTGACTAAAATGAGTGGCCGAAAAACGACAGCACTTATGTGAGCTCTCGGCCATAAAACGAATAGCGGCCGACAAACGGTTGCGAAGTTTTAATTTGTCGGCCTACCATTTCTAATGTGGCCGAGAACCCGCTGCCGCTATTCTGATTGTCGGCCACAACATCATGCACAGGCCGACAACTGAGTGCAGTAATGTCAATTTTCAGCCACTACTTTCCTTATGGTCGAGAACTTGCACTATCCAACTCAATTATCGGCCATACAAAACAGCAACGGCTGACAACTGGGTGCAATCATATCAGTTATCGGCCAATAATTTTTTAGTGGTCGAGAATTTGCTTTAGCTAACACATCTGTCGACCAAAATCTGCGAAAAGGTCAAAATTTTATCACAATGATTAAATTTTATTACAGATACCCATCTATAATAAAATTTAATCATTGTGATACCTGAGATAAGAAAAAAGAGGAGAAAAGTGTAACGGAAGAGAAGAAGAGAGGAGGTAAAATACATTAAAAGAGGAAGCTATTTAACTATAAAGAAGAAGATTGACAAAGGGCAATTGATGCCATAAATATTGATAGAATCGGTGTAAGACAAGCCTGTCGTGATTATGGTGTTCCTCGGGCTACTGTTCATGTTTAAGATAGATTATCAGGGCGAGTTGTGGTTTATCGAAGGAAACCGAGAAAAGTAGGTCCGGGTCCAGTTTTAGGTTGATAAATACCAAATTTTATATGTTCCAGATATCAGACTCTATAATAGAAGAAGAATTAAACACAATGATTCCTGAAGAAAAAAATAATACAAGTGAAGATGAAGACTATTTTATCTTTAATATATAATTCAATCAATGTAAGGTGAGTGATACTGTTACACACAATATAATATTATTACATGCATACCAGTACTAAATTAAAGACAAACTACTTAAGTATTAATTTTAAAATATGCTTTTTTTTCAGGGGATAAATAATTCAAAGCAGTATTTAATAGACTTGATTAGTGATTACTTGCACAAAAGAGAAGCGAGACAAAGAAGAAAAGAAGAAGAAAGAAATAGAAGACGCACATAAAAAGCTAAGAGTAAAAGTTAAGAAACTAATTAGGAGAATTTTAAAATCACGAAGACTGCATTAAATATAATTGGTATTTGTTGATTATATTTTATACCAAGAGAGTCCAGAGAGAGAGAATACCAAGAGTATACATGAAGACTGAACACAGTGTATTACAATATAGATAGTGGATAATGTTATGATAGATGTTACAAAGTTATTTTTAAGACACTGAACAAACTGTGATAGTTATAGAAGGAAAGTTTCTAGATAGTGATGAATATAATAGATGTTGATAATATATTTAACAAACAGAGCTTTTTATTTCGTTTTTAATGTAAATTGTCATTCCAGTTTCTTAATCTAAAAGAAGTTTATCCAAAATCATGAAAACTAAGCAGAGACTGGTGGTATTTTGGACATTTAGAAAGTTGATGTAAATTAGTTGTTTAGTTAGTTTTATAATTTAACTGTCAAGTTCCTAAATAAAAACTTTGAAATATACGAGAACAATAATATTCTTTATTTTTTGTAAGGACCTACCTATACCTAAACAAAATATAAATATATTTGAAGGAAAACAAAGCGGCCGACAACTAGCACATTAGTGCGGCCGATAACTCATATAGATGGCCGAAAACTGGCATATTTACTACTTTTCTATATTTTTGTAAATAAAAAATAAATGGAAATATTTGTTTATTTAATTTCTAAACAATAGATAACTATATTAAATTCCCGTTCATACGGTATTATTATTTTTTATTTATAGTGAATGCTTCGAAAGTTATACGAATCAGAAGTCGAAATTTCGCTTAATTGGCCGAGAACTGGCAGAATTACCCTATTAAATATCACACCTTCCTGTTCACTGAATAAAATGCAGAAGGTGGTCTCTAGATCAAACGCCATAAGTTCATATTAAGTGAGAACCACAATAATATTTGAAATACCTAGATTATAAGATATGGATACCTGTCAGTCACGATTGAGGGACCACCTTCAACCGATTATAAATTTTGAGTGTCTTCTTTTACAAATGAAAGATTGAATTTACAATTGTTTGAGAACTTTTACTATAGGCTGACGCATTCAAAAGCTTAAAATTCCAATGTGGACCCGCAACGGGAACGCAAACGACCAACCCGCACTTGGCCAGCGTGGTTGACTAAGGTCTAATCGCCTCGTAAGGTCTAGTCGTCTCAAATCGAGACCCTCGGTAGAGACACTATATGAGCTGTTGATGACGATTTATTCATGCCCCATGACACACTAAATTCGATTAAATATGCAGCCTTTTATCCAAAAACTTATCTAAGTTGCAATAGAAAATTACATTTAAATCTGTAAATATTTTCTTTTCATTGATTGATATTTTAATCAGCATTCAATTTCAGCATTTTAGCAATTAATTTATATTAATAAATATAATTATTTGTAGATTCGGTAAAATTAATACCTTAGATTTAGAGCCCCTGCATTTGTCATGTGACATATGCATATGACAGCTCTGGTTAGTTTACCTTTGTTTATAGGAAGGGAGTATATGGACCGTAGTACCCCGGATTAGCGTTTACTTTTCTTTACTACCAAGATATTTTTGATAACTTTGAGTGCTTAGATACCATTGAATAGTTATTCGTGAATATATTATTGGTCATCTTAACACATTACATAATATTGGAATTGTGTTGTTAAGATAATATTGACAACTCTGGATGGTTACAACAATAAGATACTCTAACAGCACATATAATATTGAATTTTTGTCTGTTAGATAATTTTGATCAGTCTTGACACTCAGATATTTATGAAGCTGACTGTACTTTGACGACGGCACATAACATTTCATAGTCATATAGATTTTCAAAGACTACTGAGATAAATTTGACAGTTTCTTGTAGCCTGACGTGCAGCCGTGTGTGTGTCTGTACATAAGGATCGCGAAAGTTAAATGACTAAGTGCGTGATTAGTTATTGATGGGTGAATTATTATATCGCAATCAATAAATTGTAAAGTCTAAGTTTTTAACCTAGATACATCTGAAATATTTAGTTGTGTTCGAACTTAATGATTTTTAACCTTTTGGTCTCCGCTCGGTAGATATCTACCGCGAGACATTTAAAATCAATTGTGTCTGGATATTATTAATTATCCACAGATTACTATGAGGATTACATACTATACAGGGTGTAAAAGACATGAACAGTCAAACGAGAACCATGTATTCTGCTCACCATCATAACATTTTTCTTCCTTTAGACTACACCTGGGAAATTGATAGTTACGATTTTATTGAAGGTCAAAGTCATAAATATTTTTTTAATTTTTTTATGAAAACGTATTCTATACGTTATTTCTTTATTATTGTCCAAAGACACATTATCATTTTTTTAGTATTTCATAACAAAAAATGGCTTCAAAACGTTAGCGTTCAATGTGGCTCACTCGATGCGCACGGCCACAAACGAACGGGGCCGCCGGCGCCGTCCGCAAAATTATCGCGGTTTTGCGAGTTGCGTGCGAGTTGAGCCCTTTACATTGCGCGGTACAATTTGCAATTTTTTTTAACACCAAAAAATAAAAATCATTTCCCAGCAATATTTTTTTTGAAATATGTCTTATTTTAATGTATATAATACGTGGTTCTCGTTTGACTGTTCATGTCTTTTACACCCAGTATAGTAACATGGGAAAAATATAAAAAAAAATATCCTTGTGAAAATTCGGAATAGCCGGGTAAACTGCAATGATTGCATGTTACAGTTGAACAGGACGGCATTTTGAAAGAAAAACGGATATTTCTTTCTGACATACTAACGTGGCTGCCAGATAGGACCTGCTCTAAGTATTCACTTGACTTATCGGACGGCGAACTGGCGGCAATCTATGCCCACTGGGCATACACTTGTTACAAGTTAAACGCCGGCTTGGCCTATCTCCTTGTATTATTAAATCTGTGTTTATGACAATTTATAAATTACCTCAACTTTGCCTAAAATATATAAGCATTAACAACTTCCCCTTGTTGATCGTACAGAGAACAGCATGGCAGGTTAACCACAAATTGTAAAAAAATGACAATCGATTTTGCACTTTATATCAAAAAAAAATTAGATTGAAAATCGATTGTAGTCATTTTTAATTTTGTGATTAAATGTCTGTGTCTGTACATATTTTAAATATATTTATTCTTCCCACCGCACAATTTGTGGGCTCTCTGACGTCAGTTTGTAGTGCAAACACAACTAAATTTGTTTAATAGTCACCACCTGATCAGACAAACGAATTTTTAACATTGCTGCGCTTTCCAAATATTATCGCAGCGAGAATCGTACTGATGTTATAATTTCAGTAAAGAATAAATTAAAATTACTCGTGTAGGTACGTACTCCGGAAGACGGTGACATGGGCCTTTTGTATGTTACGCAACTAATGATATCCCTCCTATATCCTAACTTTTTACTTTCTCGTATACTTACGTAGTATAGGGGAAGTCTTGTAATGGTCAAAAAATTGGACCTCTAGATTTTGACGGATTTACACGTTTGTGCAACCTTACGCACCAACATAAACACAACATCACAAAAATGTGGAATTATTGGACTGTGGTCTTCTGTAAGGTGGAGGTACTACCCCACTACTGCTCCAGATTCGAGCGGCTAGTCTGCTGCTCCTCGACTTAACTTATCCTAACTAATGTTAGGTTATATGCGAAAGTAATAACATAATAATAATAAGTAGCCGGGATCTTGCTGCCGATGGGGAACTGCATTTTTGTATTTTTAAATGTTATATTTTTTTGTGTTATACATTGTAAAAATTTAATATTTAGAAATATAATTTTGTATGTATTTTAAGTGTAATAAAGGAGATAATAATAATAATAATATATTCTACGCTCACACCAATTATCTAGCCCAAATTAAGTATCTTTAAGAACTTGTGTTATGGATACTAGATAACGGACAAATATACTTAATAATCTAGATATTTTCATAAATAAACTTAAATAAATATATAAACAACCATGACTCATGAACAAATGACCGTGTTCATCACACTAACATTTGCCACTACCAGGACTCGAACAAAAAAATTTAAATTTAAGTACACTCCACCAGAAGAAAACCCACTGAAAATTAAAAACTTCACTCAGTCTTTTAACTTCATTAAAATAACAGAGTAGAATAGCATCACCCCATATCCTGCAATGGGTGTCGTAGAAGGCGACTAGTGGATCAGCTAAGGGGTATTGGTCACCTTATACTCCGTCCCCAATCCGCATTGGGCAAGCGTGGTGGACTACTGCCTAAACCTCCTTTGATGACAAGGAGAGGCCCTGTGTACCAGCAGTGGGTCGAATTATAAAGGCTGTTAGGATGAAAAAACCAATAGCAATTAATACACAACTAAATATTCAAGTCAACAAATTTTCGTAAGCGTGAGGCTTAACGATTGACTGATGCGACGCTCCTTGCATGACCAAAACTAAAAAGTTATACACATTTGTTGATTACACCCATTGTATGCAGTACGCTCTGCTTTGTTCTACAAGACCTTGCTGCTTACCCTTCCATAGAATTTGAATTAAACTCTTTTGTCTATACGTTTAGTATTCAGAGTACATTGGCGATGCATTACGACATTTGTAATATTCGTGGTAATCGCTTTATATGGGAGCCTTAGCAGGTTTTCTTAAGTTGACGGGGAAATCCTTAATGAATTAAATTATGAAACGAGGTAAATTATGATAAGGCCAGGTGTATACGAGCTTGTACCCGGCCTTCTGATATCATTTAGAGTGTAACTTCTGTAGTGTTAGTTGTCTTTTGTTTGTTAGATTACTTAATGCTTAATGTTCTCTTAGATTTGCGCGAGCACTACACATTATAAATAAAACAACTTTTACGGATTTAACTCGCGTGTAATTAGATTTTACATGATATTATTATTGCCCGACGTTTCGTAACACTTTTCAGCGTTCGTGCTGAGGAAGAATCTCGAAAGCTCGAAAGCGAAATCTACAACAATTAGTTCAAGTTATAAAATATATAACTTGAAGGAATTGTTGTCCATTTGGTAATATTTAGGGACATAACTTACGGCAATCACCTTGACAAACACGTTCCTAGTTCGAACTAATTGTTTATTCGTTTATAATTATAATATAATATAATTTATAATATTATAAATGCAGTAAGTAGAAAGTAGCGCTATCTGTCTGTCTGTTACGCTTATACCGCCTAAACCAAAACCGATTTTGATTAAATTTGGTACGGATATAGTTTAAGACTCTGGGACGGACATAGGGTAATTGGGGCGTTAAACTATATTGACACGAGCAAACCCGCGGACTATCACTAGTTAATTATAAAAGGCAAACGCCAGTGACCAAGGAGGATCAAGCAGGCAAAGTACTCTGCTGTTAGCACCTGGAGACATGCGAAAATCTTAACCTTAAAAGAATTTACTACTTACCAGGTCTTTTAATCAAATCATCTCTTTGATTAAATCTTCGAGTGACATCCAATTGGCTTTTACTAACAGTGAAAAGCAATCGAAAGTGTCGTTACCTCCGAAGATACCTAGACATGTTCACTTTCCTCGGACATGTCTGGACGACTAATCGTGCAGCGCTCAAATTGAACTTGTCGAAAACTTATAATTTTATCTTCAGGGTTAATTAATTTCATTTTTCTGCTGGCACTTATTGATTCTATTGTGTTATTTGATTAAAAGTTGTTAGTTATCTATTTGTGTACCCAAATATCATAAGGATGAAAGATTTGCACGTTTGTAATTACGTTCAAGGGAGGATTTCCACAATAATAATTTTTAACGACTGGATTTTTGCTAGTCTAATAAATTATTCTGATACACATTAGAAGTAATGAAAATGATTGTAGATCAGTATAGGTACATATAGAAGATGAATTAGACCAAAGAAAAGAAAATAGGTGGACTGTGTTAAAGGTGATAGTGATAGGTACCTAAGGTAAAGAATGCTGTTGATATTTAAATGACAGTGGATTAAGAAGGGTGGCAGAAGATAACATAATTATCATCAAGCTGTTAGAAGCAACATAAATACAGCCCGTTTTCGCCCTTCTTAGTATAAGTTGTGCACGATAAAAATGTGTGTGCTCTAGTAGAATGGAACAAAGACATTATTTCATTTGTAAAATTGATTAAAAGCATGATTGGGTTTTTGACTGCAATCCTGCGCACTACAAGAAGCCTTCACCAGCGTCTAGACATACTGTGCAACTCGTTCACAAATTTCATAAGGAACAGGAAAAACAAATAATTATAGGATTTAAATTAAAAAAGTCTCTAGTTTGCTAACTTTATGAAATTTCATAACAACATTTGACAATATAATTTCAATTTCAAAACAACTTTTGACTACATAATAAATAACACAATAACTCAACCGACGTCTATGGTAATTATGGTCGCGTTAGAAAGTGCTATAATTTCTCAAGAAACGCGCAACGTGCGCACCTTCCGTGTGCGCAAGGACAAGCTAAGTGGCGCGGACGTGATCATCATTAATCATCGACTGCGCATGCGCATACGAACGACAGCTTTAACGGCAACGACGACATTCAAATCCTAGTTCAAACTCGTAGGGCAAGTATTGATTTGTCTTTGTTGCTTCTGTCATTAATGAAAAAACATACATTAATCAATTCACTCTCTTAACCCCAAAACGGATTGAGTAGAGCCGTAGTTTTTTATACAACTAGATGACAAACAAGCAGACCGCCCATCTGGTGGACTGGATACCGTTGCCTATTAACGCCTGCAATAACAAAGAAAAATCACTTGGTATTGCAGGTGCGTTGTCATACTGATGCCTAAGATGAAATGCCTTCCATGCCCAGCAATTACACTGACTACCTTTCCCTTCAATCCGAAACACAGCAAACTGTTTCACGGCTGAAATAGGAAAGGCGGTGGTACCTACCCAGACGACCCTACATACAGCACAATAATATTACAGTGACAAGTCGCCAGCCTGTCGCCTACATAAAAAGGACATGAAACCATAAAAAACGGCAAATCATCATGTCTGTTGTCAACCAAATAAATAAATATGTATTTCTTCTTTTTAATAAACTAATTGTATATTCATCATAACAGCCTTAGCAATTCGACCCACTGCTGGGACACAAGGCCTCTCCTTGTCATCGAAGGTGGTTTAAACAATAGTCCACCAAGCTTTCCCAATGCAGATTGGTGGGCGGAGAATAATTAATACTCCTTTGCTGGTCCATTAGTCGCCTTCTACTTACGACACTCATTGGAGGATATGGGGTGATGCTATTCTACTCTGCCGGCATCACATGGCGAATACAAATTAGTACTACCTACTCCACTGGTACCTAGTCCCCGGGAATACTGAATATAATTTCGGTAGCCGCTTCACTCCTCGACAATTATCATAGTCAAAAGGCGCTTGTTAAATCAAGGATTTCACACATTGTCAACATTACAAAAATAAATGATGCGGAATTATCATTTACTGACAATTACAAGACAAACATTCCAACATGGCCGAATTAAATATAGACTGCCAAGGCATCCAGTATAAAAATAAAATTACTTTAATTGTAATTTTACCAATTTGACAATGAGATTCTTAAGTGTATGTTTTAAAATACATAATTATGTATTTTCAAGACAATTTCATAATAAAATGACAATGTATGCAATTATTTTTTGGATTTTTCAAACATTATCCTTGGTCACAATTTTAGAATAGGAAGGCGTCTATAGTTAATAGTGGTTCCAACTTCAATTCCTGGGTGACGCAAGTTTTGTACTGCTATTAAGATAATTAGGTGCGCTTGACGCATTCTTAATTTTATTCTTGATTAGTGCAATAATTTTAATTGTTTCACTTTATTTGTAACGTCACATACCCGTAACACGATTCGGACAAGTTTACCTAATTATAGCTAATTCACTCTTGCTTTGAAGGCATGCAAATTACCTATAATGTTCAACGAACATAGCAGGCAACGAGTGCCACTCCTTAGCTGTTCGCATTATGAATTGTTTTCACAATAAGAGCATATTTGCAGAAATGTAAATAAATAATATAAGACAGTTGCACTGATAAATCATTACTGTATTCAATAGTACCTATATGTAGACATAATAATGTTATTTAAAGGCAAGCATATAGACACAAGTTGTTATAACAACATAACACTTGTGTACGCAAGGTTTCTGCCAGGAAATAAATGGTCAAGTTGGCAGTGAATTATAAGGCCGTGGGCTTGCACTGAAACATAAGACCTTTGTATGGATAGCCTTGTTCGAGAATAATACAAGCTGAAGGAATAATATTTACTTTTTAAACTACTACGTGACAATATATTTTTCATCCCACCACCTCGGAAAGTGTAATTTTGCGCTTCGAAATCTGGCTGGAAAATTCTATTTTATTCGCTTGAGCGGCAAAGTAGATTTGAATTTAGAACATCACATATAATGAGTACTCAATATAATTGTAAATTCAAAACGTCATTAAACCTATTTAATGTAACCTCTATGGTGCCAAATTTATGATTAGAATGAAGATTATTTTGTCATTTCCTCGCTGAGGTGGGATGAAAAGTTACGTATTGCACTCGAGTGGAAAGATTTTTCACCTTGTGCTCGTTTGTTTCCCTCGCTGACGCTCAGGATTCTAATTTAGAATCACTCGCTGCGCTCGTGATTCAACTTTAGAATCCTTCGCTTGCTCGGTCATCCAAATCGAGCACGCGGTTAAAAAGGAACTTTCCACTCTTGTATAATAAATAACTATTACCGCTGACCTAAGTGTCTAGGCCGTAATATGGTAACAATTTCTCCCAGCTCGCGCTGCCATCCATGAGGTATCCAGAAAATAATAGTCGGTCACACCAATTTATCTAGCCCAAATTAAATGGATACTATAATAAACAATAACGGACAACGGACTGATTAATATACCTACATACAATATGAAGGAAGGAAGAGAGGAAGCGACTGGTTTCCCTGCTCCATCGAGTGCGCGGCAGCACCAACAGCATTCTAAGAGTTCTGGCTGGTCGAGTGGACTGCCTTATGCATTGGATCCGGCTTCATGTCCTTGATGCATAAAGTATCGGATCTAGAGCGATTAAGTTATCCTATATTCTATCTTATTGACAGTTCTTAAGCGCATTGTTACTAGAAAATTCTATGGATATTTCTGAAGCAAATAAACAACAACAATAATAATAATAATAATATATCAGTTTTTTTAACCGACTTCAAAATAAAAAGGAGGTTATCAATTCGACTTGTATGTGTGTAATATTGTCAGAATTGCACAGCTTTTATGTATGTTAGTCTTTACCACTTTCTAAACACGGGTGCCAAAATTCATAAGTGTATGTTTATATATTTGTAGGTAAGTTTGTTCACGCATATCTCAAAAACCATAAATCGGATTGCAAAAAGTGTTTTTAGTACGATTAAGTTTGGTGAAACTTAGGGATCTGTGCAGGTTTCATCAAAATCGGTTGAGTAATTTTTTGGATAGAGAGTAAAATGTGTATCAGTCAGAAACGAGTCGTTGCCACGAACTTATCTGGCCCGTTAATGTAGTCGCTGCTGGTGAACCTTGAGTGGTGTATGTACTGTCAAATATGTCAACATCTATGGATAAATTGTAGGTCCAACTTTTGCCGCCGGCGTTTAGCATGTTGTTTCAATTACAATTAAAGTTAAAAAATGGAGAAATAAAAAATAATTAAAAAATACAAACCGACTTCCAAACTGACAAACGTTTTATGTTTAAACTATATAAAATTCAATATAAAATTCATTAAATTGCTTACTCTGCTCTCTCTATCCATCCACGAGTTAGACAGAACCCTGACCATCCTTCACATTTGACACCAAAGACGTGTCGGTGTAAAATGATGATGCCTACTACGTTAATAAACGGTCTGTAATACCGTAACAGTACCTAGTATATTACATTTCATAAAAGCGTGTAGATTCAATAGAGTGAAATGGGGATAGTTGGCACGTAATTTAGTAAAATAATATTTTTTTCACTGTCTTACAAGAAAAACTGAAGTTTTACTATTTTAATAATATTATATGAAGCGTCGGTGGCGTAGTGCGTAAGAGCGTCGTTTCTCACCCGGGAGGCACTGGTTCGATCCCCGCCACGTACCCATGTGTTTTCAAATTATTAATTCATATGTATGTTTAATCGACGCTTTTACGATGAACGAAAACATCGTGAGGAAACCTGCACACACCTATGAAGAAATTCTTAGGTTGTGTGTGAAGTCGACCAACCCGCACTTGGCCAGCGTGGTTGACTAAGGCCTAATCGCCCCTAATATGGGGTAGGCTCGAGCCCCTCGGTGGGGACATTATATGAGCTGTTGATGATGAATAATATTCTAATAATCTTGGATAGTACATCCACGTTACAGAAGATCACAGTCAAATAACCTTACATTTTTGTGGTGTTGTGTTTCTGTTGGTAAGTAAGGTCACCAGATCTCCACGAGTAAGGAAGGGGGCGCGGCAAGCTAGTTGGCCACGCGCGAGTGTCGCGTCAGTCACTGCTTACCACCAGGCAGGCCTTATGCTAGCCAAGCATGAGGCCTGCCTGGTGGCAGACCACTTGACATAAAAAAAAATACATAAAAACTCTTAAGATTACGTCTCCTAATTTAACGTCGGCAGCCGTAGTATTATAAACTGTGTTACTGCTGCCAGTATCTGCTACTCTGAGCACCAAGAGTTACTGATGTCTCCTCATATTATTTTAGAATGGAATAAAACACACCTCTAATATACATCAACCAGTTCTATAAATACTAATAAATAGGCAAAAAAAAAATCACAAAAGGTGGCCTTATCCCTAACGGCTGGCGTGGGACGGCAACATATTAACTTAGGATGCACAGAATTTAAAAGTACGATTAGAGTCATTCGATTTCTGTATCAACTATAGGCACATGCGCGCATGCACGCGCATTTTACATTGCAGAGGGAGATACTGCCGTCTGGCGGTCGCATTAACACGTCCGCACGTCATTTAGGAGCTTTACAGACGGCGGGGCGGGCCGGGCCACTCAATAGATACTCGAACGATAGCGCAAAGGGAATCCCATGCTACCAACGCACATAGAGGGCAAAAAGAAAGCGTCACAGGTGCCCGGTGGGCTCTGGCACCGCGGCATTTCCGTGGCTACCCGCCATGTGTCACACCAACCAGTTTGTATGCAGTAACGCAGACGGCGGCAGGGCGGCTAGCTTAGTCCGCGCCATCTTCACTAGAACGAACGTCGTGAACTAACTGCCTCCGTCCCTCGTGTGCTTTGTGCTCGCGGTGAGGGCAGCCGTGGGCATCGACGGGCAGACGCGGTCTTCATTGCTTCGTGGTCAAAAAGACTGCCCCGCCCCACCGTCTGCAAAGCACCGTATCGTTCACGCTGAAAACCAGCGCTATGCTGCGATTCTGTTACAACATACTTAATTCGTAGACCTCGTTTTCACAGTCTATGCTGCAACATACGATCACTGTAATAGCACTTGTTCTGTATAATTTTCTTTGTTTCATTCATTAGCATTTCTTTGTGCAAGCACTTAGTTTGTGTTGTAATAATAAACTTTCTTTCTAAGTCTAATATATAAAATTCTCGTGTCGCGGTGTTTGTGGTTAAACTTCTCCGAAACGGCTTTCCCGATTCTCATGAAATTTTGTGTGCATATTGGGTAGGTCTGAGAATCGGACAACATCTATTTTTTATCCCCCTAAATGTTAAGGGTAATCCACTCCTAATTTTTTTTTTAATTTTTGGACGAAATTTTTTATTTTATTTTATTTTTTTATTATGTGGCATTAAAAAATACATACAACCCTAAATTTTTACTTTTTTATCACCAACCCCTATTTTTTATAGCCATTTTTGTAAGGCAAAATAACGTTTGCCGGGTCAGCTAGTTAAATATAAAAATACAGCCAACTTTGCCCACTGCACCCTTTGCTTTACTCGCGTTTACCTTAGCGACAGACAATGCTAGGTCCCGCTTTATTTGCGTAAAGAGCCTTTCCCAGGTACTCCAATTACTTGTATTATTATCTAATGATAGCGTAATATGATTAGGAATACGAGTAGGCGCCAATTATTGTCATAATTTTACGTAATTAATCGATTTTATGTCTGACCGTTGACGCTTGGTCTTTGAAACAAATTCTATATTTTGTTGCAAGACGTCTAAAAGAAATGGGCGACCGTGAATTACTTTGGTAATACTAGGCGTCGTGCTCCTGTGGTTCGTTAATAGGCACGGAATAGGTAATAGGATGCTAGGTCTTTAGGGGCCTGCCACGGGAGAACATATGTACCTACTTGTTGGTACGTGTATTTGTACAAGGACCCCCAATTCCCTGTGTTACACATCATCATCATCAACAGCTCATATAATGTCCCCACCTCGGGCTCGAGCCTGCCCTATTAATATAGGGCAGGATGGGCCGCAATGGGGCGATTAGGTCTAGTCAACCACACTGGCCAAGTGCGGGTTGGTCGACTTCACACACAATCTAAGAATTTCTTCATAGGTGTGTGCAGGTTTCCTCACGATGTTTTCCTTCACCGTAAAAGCGTCGATTAAACGTACATAATTCATATTATGAATTCAAAATTTGAAAACACATTGGTACGTGGCGGGAATCGAACCAGTGCCTCCCGGGTGGGAGACGACGCTCTTACGCACTACTCCACCGACGCTTATGTTACACAAATGTCTTAAATTATGAAACTGTAATGAGATGAGGCTTAATTTTCACCAAAACTGAGATCACGTCTCTGTTTGATGAAAAACGAGGGATAGGAGGTCTGATAGGATACGAGATGTGTTTTACAACCAATTCTTCTTCTTCAAGTGCCTCTTCAATCCTGAAGGGTTGGCCGTCAGCTTCTTGTGTTCCTCTCTGCCAGTCGTAAGCCGAAACAGTTGTTCAACGGAGGTAATGTCGGTCCACTCCCTAATATTTCGCAGCCACGATTTTCTCCCAGCGCGTCTGTTTCCCTTCACTGCTCATCATTATCAACTGAAACAATCTATACCTATTGACGCCGCCGTCGTGGTGGAGTGGTCAGCAATGCTGCCTACACACCGGGCGGTCCGGGTTCGAGTCCTGGTAGTGGCAAATGTTAGTGTGATGAACACGAATATTTGTACATGAGTTTGGTTGTTTATATATTTATTTAAGTTTATTTATAAAATATCTTGACCTTTTTTTTTCATTTATTAACGTCTGAACAAACTAATACATAGTTTTATAACCGATAACATTAAAAAACTACTAAGGTTTTAAGACTATGTTATCGAGAGTTTACACATTTACATTTTTTTTTCATATGCGGCACCACAGATCAATATATCACGTAATAATATAATAATTTTGATTTTATGGCAATATCTGTGAAATATTATATTAATTTTTTTTATATATATAGTGGGTAGGTAACAATACAGGTATTAGAGTGAATATTACTTATTAACGTCAATAATATCTTATATTGTTTTTCTATAGTATGAAAATATTGTATATTTGTCCGTTATCTAGTATCCATAACACAAGTTTTATACTTAATTTGGCCTAGATAATTTGTGTGAGCGTAGAAATATATTATTATTATATTTATCGTGTTTTCATTCGTTTTTTGATATAAACAACTAATAGATTTCGATATTTACATACATCGTCTCAGCGTCGGCGGAAAGAGTTGAGAAGGACGAAATCCTGGCCGGCTACCACCGACCAGTACCGAACAACGTTGCCAGTTAACATCTGATACTGCTAGTTGGAATTTATAACAGTTTTGTACCGTTTAGTTTCATTGTAATTTACAACAGACTATTGTCTGTTTACGGTGGTGTTGCCAAGAGAAGTCACTTCGAACTAAATTTCGTATCAAGAGCTCTTATTAGAACTTGAAAATTAAGTCTCGCTTTCAACTTTAACATAAGATGGAATTACTAAGAACACTCATATCGACCCCTTAATATTACCTATACTAAATGTTCTTTACAGAACCCTTCATTAAATGAACAAAAATATTAACACTATTTTTGAACAACACATAGACCAAGTTGAATGTATGTAGAAAATGACGTTATCAATAGAAAATTTCGTTATCAGTATTTAACCAACAATAACGTTTTTAATTTTGAAACATACCTACTATACCTAAATATTTTATGGTGTAGGACATAGGTACACCAACCTATAAGTATTTTTTAAGATTCCGTACTTCAAAAAGAAAAAACGGAACTCTTGTAGGATCACTTTGTTGTCCATCTGTCTGTCAAGACCCTTTATCTCGGGAACGAGTCGAGGTATCGAGTTGAAATTAAAACCATATACTCAGGTCCCTTGAAGCTATCAAATAATCAAACTTCCTAGTTAACGCAAAAAAAGATGCGGCCGTTTATGCCGCAAAAACGTATATTTCGACAATCTCAAGGCAATCAAAATTAGAGGCGTATTTTCCTTTTATCTAGAACTATGAAATTTGGCAAGTAATATCATCTTATACCACAGGTGCAGGAAAAGCTCTGAAAACTGTACGTTTGTAATTAAATCATAAAAAATATAGTCTTTATTTAAAGTCCGTAAACGATCATCGAGGTTTGCCTTTATCTCAGGAACGCGTGGAGGTATCGTGTTCAAATTAAAACCATATACTGAAGTCACAATAACTTTTTTATTGGTCTGAGACTTAAGTCTACAACAATCCCTTGAAACTTTAAAAAAAAAAATCAAACTTTTAAGTTAACGCATTATAGATACGGCTGTCCATGCTGCAAAAAAATACGAATTTGTACGGAACTCTCTCGATAGGCGAGTCTGACTCGTACTTGTCCGGTTTTTTATTAATATGATACCATTATCATCCATTATTCCTCACTAACGCTCTACAATGGGTTGAAGCTCACTGTAGATTAGTGTACAGCAAATACTGAGAAGGTCGATAGCGCCATTGTCGTGTGTTCTTCGTAACGATCACGAAAGTTAAGCTACCAAGTGCGCGGTCAGTATCTACTCGGTTGGGTGATCAAAAATTTTTCGATTCGATTTACCTCCGTGCATCGGAAGGCACGTTAAGCTGGGGAAACCGACTGCTGTTGTAAGATATCAGTCGTTGTCAAAGTGAGTCAGTGTCAGGTAGGCGGCGGTAGAAATCTAGTACCTATAACCATATATTTACTATTACTGACGTTTATAGATTGGCAATGAATCGACTAGGGCGAGACCAAAAAAATACACTGATGTGTAATACACAATGTGTAATGCGCATGTGTGCATGAAAAATAGTACTGCAGTCTGACAATTGCTGTCTTTTCTACGTGACTGACAGGCCTCCTTAGGCCTCCTGCGTGTACGTGAAATGGTCTCGTCTATCTATCTCGCGCTAATATATGCGTTAGTATGCTCTTTCTCTTTTACATTGCCGATCTACAGTTTCCTATATCTATGCCTATAACAGTATTGTCAATACCAAGACATAATAGACCGATCCCAAATAAATAGGGAGCAAGGTAGAAAAAAATATTTTTAGAATAGGTGCCATCTTTAATTGATTATGAGTTCTATATAATATACTTACTCGTGCCTGGAAATTATATTTGACCCCTACAAATCCTATTTGCAATAGAAATGTGAGTAAATTGGTCACTCGAATCGGAGCCATGATGCTGTTTACAATGTAATTATTAATTTCGTAATTTCATAAACGTGACTGACTTATTTGCTACGTAATCTGTTTAAAATAAATTCAAAACGTTTCCGATACTACCAGAGCTTTATTAATGGTATTGTAAATTTACAGTACTTTTGTTAATTTTCGAAATTTTATAGAAAAAAAACTACTATCCAAACAATAGAAAAAGAAGTATAATAATAATAATTCTTTATTTCAGGCAATATAATGTGTAAAATATAAAACATTAGGCCCATATTACATATACCTTAAAGACTAACATACATATAAAAATTATAATTATCTAATTAACACCAGGCACTATCTTCTGCCTTTCATGACGTAATGGCGCAGTGTCCGGTAATCGTCCTCTAAAGCGCCGAAAGACAACACCTTTTAGCCAGAAATCATCCTTGAGTAACGTCTGCAGTCATTCTGTCAGCACGCTCACCACAAACGAGTTAAAATTAACTCTGTGACGGGACTCCAAACGTTCAATCCTTAGGATGAAATTGATCTTCACCCGTATGTAGTCCACAACATCTTTGGCTGTACCAGAGTAGTGGACGCGGGAGCCGTAGAGCTGCGTCGTAGGTGTTGCAGGACGCAGCAGGTGTTGCAGTCCCGTTGGTGCCGTGCCACAGTGGTTCCGAACGAGTATAGAACCTGAGGAATTTCTATTTAAACAAGCCGAAATATTTGAATAACTGCTATACTGGGTATAAAACCTAAAAAGGGATATAGGACTTAACTGCTACTTATACTCCGCCCCCTCAACCGCTTGTCCTAAAGCCTGGTGAAGCAGAGAAGGTTATCAGAGACACCCTGCAAAATGAGTCCTAAGCAAACCGCTTGTTCAACGATTAAAGTATTTTATAACGTGGTCTTTTGGAATGTTCGTTTCGGACCTATCTTAGACACCAGCACATTAGTAACGCTAACGGTTTATCAGATATTGACCGCTTACTATCAGGCAGGCTTCATGTTCGCTCATGAGTGCCCGGCTGCTAGTCCACCTAACATAGGTTATACTAATACAATAGTATAATGTGTCAGCCACAGTTTGCTTTGCAGTTAAGTGGCCATATAGTTTTAGTACTCTTATGTAAGTGACAAAGACTATATAGTTTAGTACTCCGTGGTAAGTGACAACCCTGCCCTGGCGATATGAGTACCATGCGTTAAGATCGGCGCTCGGTAAAGGAGACATTTCATTGGCGAGTATAGTCAGAGCCATGCTTGGCAATGGGTGGATCTGGAAGGATTTTGCCTCCTTCTGTTAACTTGCAAACCGGTAACTTGCAGAAGGCCGCGGAAAGGGCAGGAGGACGATCCTCTAGCCGCGCCCATACAGCCGGGCAACAAAGGCCGCCGGTCTTCTCCAGTGCTAAAGTGAGGCCTACACATGAAGTGTGCACACTGGAGCCCCCTTATCTGGGGATTGACCTAGCGCTCTAGAGTAATCCCTCCGAGGCGCAGCCTGGAGATGTATATGAGACGAGACGTACTTAAACTTTTTTTTAATCCACCGCTGTTGTTAAGTGGTTACCGTCACCCATAGACACTTGCAATATTAAGGGTAAATAACTCAACACTGCAAGTGCGTTGCCATGCCATGGACTAAGATGATATGCCTGCCATGCCCAGTAATTACATTGGCTACCTTTCTTTTAAATCCGAAACGCAGCGAATCTCTTCACGGCAGTAATAAGAAAGGCGGTGGTACCTACCCAGACGACCCTACATATGGGTCTACCACCTAGTAAAACTGTGCGCCGTTCCCGAAACGTCCCTATAAAGAGTGCTGTGAGTGTACTGATGGGTTTTGTGGGAAATCCCGAGTGAGTTCCACACACGCCATACTGTCTAATCCACAGTGCGGTGCGGTCCGTTAAGGCTTTTCTATCGAAACAAAAGGTAAGTGGTAGCAGTAAGGCCACCATGATGACGCGAGAGTAATAATTCACCTCTTTCAATAAAATCCACGTCATAGTGCCAATTAAAACAGCGTCAAAATAATAATGGGACTCGAGTTTTTCACGTAATTAAAAACAATAAAAGCCGTAATTGGAACCGACGTCAGTCGAAATAATCAATCTTAATTTAAAGTGAGCAATGACAAAGAAAAAAAAACTGTTTGTTGCAGTAGTTATTCATTGCAGTCAATTGGATCCACGATTTTATATCTTTTTTTTTTGCGTGCAATATGTTTCATATTCTTATGCAAGGGGCTGAGGCCGTGTCTCAGAGCACTTCGACCCTAAGACCCGGGAATAAGGTCTATAAAGTCCTCTGGTTCAGGGTTACCTAAACCCGTTAGTCGCCTATTGGCTAGTGCATTGCAGTCACATAGTATGTGTTCCATGCTTTCTTCCTCCTCACCACACAATGTGGAATGTGTTTAGACAACCTTTTATATGCAATTGTGGTGATTGCTCTAAATCATAGTCTCTCAGCCTTTTTATTATACAAAAAGGACAAAGGTCTATCAAATGAGTCCATTCCACCTAATTCATGATTGTATGTCATCGTAAAGCCCTCTAGCTATAGACTTTTTGTGGGCAGTAGAAGATCCAGAAAGAAGCTTCTTTCTGGATCTTCTACTGCCCACAGAAAGTCCATAAGCAAGAAAGCGATATCCTCATGATGAGAACCTATACTCTAAATAGTACGGTACAAGAAGACAGGGACGTCAACAAAAAGATAGGAAGATGACATTCGTCTAACTTTGGGGCCTTATTGGACCACCATTGAAGATAGTTGGACGAACCCATGCCAAGAGGCACACTTAAGATAGAGACGTTTTATGACTAAACAATAACAACGCAAAAAAAAAAAATCATACGCTATAATTTTAATCACGACTTTATTTACCATAATGGAAGCCGGGACATCCGTATTTAATTCCAGTCAGCACATACAGCTACTTCGTGAGTCTGGTGGACTGTTAGTCCAGCTTGTTTGTGAACCACAAAAATATTTTAAGCTAAAGAATTTAAAGTATGTACCTATTCAATTAAGAGATAGGATCCCGTGTCGATTAAATTTAATGAATTACCTATATCTAATTAAATATAGAAAGTATCAATTCTGATATGATTTTAAAGTATAGTAAACTTATGTTCATTTTCTATTTCACTGACTCTAATGATAATATTAAAATCATTACCAAATTGAAAACTGTGGAAGTTTGTTGCACTGTTTCTTCTCCACCAGCGTAATAATCATTCAATTAAGTAGAGTAATTTTTGATGAATTAAAAGTAAGTTCATTAAAATAAAGAGCTTTTGATTTTGTGCTCAAGAGTGATTACGAGTAATAGAAGGCCACAAGATTACTATTAAACAATACCTTGTAGTAGTTTTAGACGCTAATGTAAAAATATATTGCCTTCAGATTTATGCGAATGGTCTTCAAATTTTATTGCAAATAAATAGGCATTAACTCATAAATAATATGTTTCAGAACATTTTGCAAACAGTTTGCAAGACGTCCTGGCATTGGTCCAAAGGTCGTAAGTTCGCGTGTAAAGCATATAGTCCAAATATTTATTGTCTAGTTGGATGTTTACAGTTTCAAGTTTAGGTAAAAAGATTTCTATTGTGATATAATAGTTTATGTTGCAGATGACTTTAATGGAATTTGGAGAAACACCATTTAAAATTTCACTCTACGGGATAAAAAAATCTTAAATTCCAAAATATCCTCATTTGGCATTAAGAAACTCTTCTATTGTTCTCCTCCTATTTTACTCCTTAAAGTTGTTTGGCGTTTCACAGCGAGTTTAGTAAAGGATCGATGTTTCTTCTTGCTCCTACACCGCTCTCCGACTGATAGGAACACGAGGACACATTATGCCTCTATTCACGCTGATATTACTGCTGATATGCCAATGGGCTTTTTTATGACCAAGCGGAGTAGAGTCTTTATAACAGGTATTAGTAAAAACACCTAAACTGATATAGAGCTTTCGGCTAAGCGTTCATCGACGAAAAGTAATTCTGGTTCGCATTATGAAGTCTGTATAAAGAGAAGTGCCGAACGTCGTAAAAGTTATCGATCAAAAAGATTAGAACAATGATGTGACAATGAGTTGGATTATTGAAGCTGACGAATACTAGAGTAGAGACTAGGCTTGGGTTTATTTTTTTATATAAAATTTCTCCATTCCACCTGTTCATCATATCAGCCTTTATAATTCGACCCACTGATGGGACACAATGCCTCTCCTTGTCATCGAAGGAGGTTTAGGCAGTAGTCCACCACGCTTGCCCAATGCCGACTGGCGGACGGACGATCCCTTTGCTAATCCATTAGTCGTCTTCTACGACACCCATTGGAGGATATGGGGTGATGCTATTCTACTCTGCCAGCATCGAATGGCATCTAATTCCACCTGATGGTAAGCCGAAATGGAGTTCAAATGCAATGATAGCTAGTGTAAGAGATAATTCGAGTGTTGCACTTATCACCCTCAGTCCGTGTGGCTATTGACTCACTTTACCATTACACACTTATTTTGAATAGCCCAGGATTATAAGAAGTATAAGGGAACACGTGTGCTGGCAGTGAATTCCATTTCTTGATTGGACACAGAGATAGTTGCAAAAATTCTTAGTTCGCGTTGGAATGGTACAGTGACTGCTGGCAGTGGCTGCAAGTACGAACCCCAGGATGTAGAAGTGGGTTTTGCATCAGTAAACCGAAGCAGACTGTTTGGCTTGACTTAGTTTATGGTAAGTCAACTTAAGTTTCCATTATCTTCAGGGATTTTTTATAAAAGTTCGCTTGTAAAATGCTGTTAACACAATATGAAAATATTTTTACTGGATGATGTAAGCCAGGATAGGATACGGTTTTTCAAAAGTAAATTTATCTTCGTTTGTCTTTAGCAGTCTTATTAGAAAGTTCCCTGAAATTCCTTGGCTTGCATGATACAAATATCATTCATAGCTACTAATTAATCACCCACAAAGAACATAATAGCTTTACAATCGTCATCATCTTATAAAGAAACGTTGTGAAATATAAATTGGTGAAAGTTTTGTTGGTTTTCGCCGCTTTAGACTTTTTGTCTTCAACTACATGTAATATAATTGCTTTTGTCGGACCCATATCATTTCTATCTTTAATAACAATCATGACTGTTATTACATCCAGGCATCCATACGAACTTTTGCGTTTATAATATTAAGTAGGATTGTCAGTTGCGAAATTATATTGGTTTTGAGTGCGGTTCGCTTGTTATTCCTTACAAACACCTAATGACAGCTCATGGAATGTAATTTGTTTATCAACTTTTACCTTTTGCAATTATCATAAAGTTCATTATTAGATTCGTTGCTGCTGCTAGTGACGTGCCCATCAGCGCTCGCGCAACTTTCGTGTTAATGACGTAGTTAGTTGGAATCACATATTTCCTCAAATCATTTATTTTTAGGCGTTTTGTTTACCATGTGGGCGTGGTTAGGTTGTCGCATTGTGTACTGAATGAGTTATGACCTTGTAGTTAATCTGCTATTTCTTTTTGTTGTAAAAATACAAAATGTCTCACTGAGTTATGATACGAATGTGAATGACCGTTACTTCTGTCAGATTTTGAATATTTAGTTTTCAATTGTTTTTATGTTCTTTGGTTGGGAGACAAGCATACGGCCTGCCTGGTCGTAAACATCATAGCCTATAGACGTTTGCAACTGTAGGTCCTTTATGGGTTCCAAACACCATAAGTATGTGTTCAAGAAATGAGGCACCGACTACGTCACTATATTTTTATTATTGATCAAGATGGTAGTAAGGTAGAAATTAAGGGTAGTAATACAAAGTACTAATATTATTTTTAGTCAAGCTATGGGCGGGCGTCCAGTGCGAGATCCCAGTAATTTGACAATAGTGTGTGGAGTCACACGGTCAGCAATAGAATGAGTCAACAGCGGGAATTGAACCAGACGTCAAGATTTTTGAATTTCACTTATTTTTAAATATTGCCAGTAAAGTTGGATATGGGAAAATGATGGTGGTACTATAATAACATGACAATGTTATAGAACCACGTTACACAATAATGAGAGCGTCGTCTTCCGCCCGGGAGGCACTGGTTCGATCCCCGCCACGTACCAATGTGTTTTCAAATTTTGAATTCATATGTACGTTATATATACGTATATGTACGTTTAATCGACGCTTTTACGGTGAAGGAAAACATCGTGAGGAAACCTGCACACACCTATGAAGAAATTCTTAGGTTGTGTGTGAAGTCCACCAGCGTGGTTGACTATGGCCTAATCGCCCCTAATGTAGGGTAGGTTTGAACCCCTCGGTGGGGACATTATATGAGCTGTTGATGATGACACAACAATGACGTGAGACTCGCCCGCTGCTAACCCTAGTCCCCTTTCCTACCCGTGGAGCTCTAACAACCTTACTCACCAACAGAAACAAAACACCATATAATGTCGTGTTAATTAACGGTGGTCTTCATTAACGTGGAGGTACTACCCCAGTGCGGGCGTTCCAAACTCGACCGTCTGATCTGTTGTGCAAAAAAAAATTAAGATAAGTTTACTTAAATTAAGAAATTAATCCCGCATTTTAAAACACAAAGCTAAGGCTGGGGCAAGTTTGAATAGATCACTATTAGAGATATAAGCATACTTCATAATATATTTTTTCTAAACCTGTTTATGTGCACGATAAAGGATAATAAAAATAATTTTTAAATGAAATGAAATGAAATGAATGAATGAAATTAAATGAAAAAAATGTTTATTGCTTCTTAAAAACTATTACATTTGTTTTAAAACTATATCAAATAAGTATACCTAGCTATACTTTATCTTACAATATAATTTAATCCTTAACATAATATTTGTATACCTACAACTAATCAATTTTATTTATTTAAGGGCAATAGGATTTAGCTCAGCTTCTGTTACCAAGACTATCGGCCGTTGTAACGCTGTTTTTCAGCTACTCCCTAGTCCTAAAAATGGTATGCGGACTATATTGTGTTGTATTTGTACGGGGATCCATCGGTGTATCCAGTTCTTTCTGCCATCCATAATTTTTATATTTAGGTAAGTGAATAGTACTGACCAAAGATGACAAATGACTCGATCACGTATCCTTGACCTCCTATTGTAGGACCAAGATCAGTGCTACCGACACGAAGGTCGCGCATCATCGCAACTATACCATAGTATAACCAGAATAGTACGCCTTCTCCATAGAATGTACATCTCGCGACTTGTATGTGTGCGCACACGCACCGTCGTATGCACATTAGACAAAAACTTGGCATGCAAGGTATACTGTGCATTATATCAAGTTTTTGTCGTTGTGAGTTGCGAGACGTACCGTTCTATGAAGATGGCGTACTATTCTGGTTATACTATGACTATACGGCTGAGTTGATGAAACTCAACACTACTTATATAGTTGCCACGCGTGTAATAGCTTATGTGGTTACAATAAATTAACAGAGCAACCGTCATACATAACAATTAAATTTCTTCTTCTTACCCTGGTCTCAATTTTATTAGCGGTCAGTTCAATATGTTACCATACAGCTTTAGGTTTTGGTCATAGTTTTGTAATTACTTACAAACTAATGGAAATAGTTGTCACCTAATTTTGAACTTTGCTACTTTGAGATATGGCTGGAGTTTCTCCCTAGTTCTTGTTGTAAAAACACGTGTTGAGAGACTCCATTTTAACAAAAATCTACCGTACAATTTTTTTGTAACTTTAATTAAGTTTTCACTTGACATTGGCAAAATGCATAATCTTTAATATTTGCGAATGCCATTAATTTAGAATAGATTAGAGATAGGGCTGAATAAGGTTTGAAACACATTGAAAAAAAAAGGTTTTCTTTGCCTTGTGATGGGTTAAAACTATGTGTAACATGTTAAGACAGTCATATTAATAATTCTTATTAAATAAAAACAATGAGAAAACCTTCATTTATGCATTTAATTTATATAAAAATATTTTACTATAAAATTAATGTAAACTAACACATAAAAACATATTTCTGCATCATAACAACGGATTCCAACACTTTAATGAGATACTTATGACACCACATTCACAGTCAACACAGCACTGTAAAATCCGCTATTATCTTAAAGGAATAAGATCAAAGTTACACTGAAGTAGTGCTAGTAGATATGTTGTTGTCTGTTCTTTGTACATTCCTACCAAGTCTTTGTAAGAAGCCATCTTTTTAACAAGATAATTAACACATCTTTGTAAGAGTTCCTCAGTGCGAAATGATGAAGTCATGCCAATTTCAGACAATGATTTCACTATTTTGTTATACGTTCTATTTGACATTTGTGGACAATAATACTATAGGGCTTCCCAAACTTATTTTTAATGTGACACCCTTAAAGATGTTGCCCAAACAATATTTATGAGATGGAATAATTTTATTTTTGCGTTTACAAACGCGTAAATATTAATACTAGAAAAATGCACTGAAAAAAATCGACTTGCCTCAGGCGGGACTCGAACCCGCATCTTCCACAATCCGGGCGGACGCGTTGACCATTACGCCACAGAGACGCTGCTTTTTGCTGTCGAAATTTGTCAGTGCTTGGTGCTTATGTTTTTATGGTAAACACTGTTTCATCAAATCTTTGAAATTTGCACTTCTAAGACCCGAACGAAATATTTTTACAAATATTTGACGCTCAGTTAAGATGAAACATTATGGAATAATTTTATTTTTGCGTTAACAAACGCGTAAATATTAATACTAGAAAAATGCACTGAAAAAAAAATCGACTTGCCTCAGGCGGGACTCGAACCAGCATCTTCCACAATCCGGGCGAACGCGTTGACCATTACGCCACCGAGACACTGCTCCTGCTCCGCCCGGATTGTGGAAGATGCGGGTTCGAATCCCGCCTGAGGCAAGTCGATTTTTCTCAGTGAATTTTTCTAACATTTATGAGAAATATGTGCTTGCTTTTTTGGTTTTCTGACCATAGCTTTTCAAGACGGGGTCACGTTTAGTAATCGCCACTCTCATCTCTTTCTCTACTTTTTTTTCGCTCTACTCGCTCGCATCACACAGATAACCAATCTATGGATAGCCTCACGACGCCCCTGGGATAATGCCGCGACCCATGGCGTCGCGACGCACAGTTTCGGAAACCCTGCTATAGAGTACTAATAGTAATTAACGTGTTTTGTGGGAATTTGTTGCGCAGTTTCTTCTACACCAGCTTAACAATTATTCGAATAGAGTAATTATTATATCGTCCGAAGATAACAATTTTTAGCAAAGTCGAATCGACAGTCGGGGCGAATAGATTATCCTCCCGTCGTCGTGTCAATGTCGTGTCATAACCGATTGAGGGAGATTACGAACCCATTTAGCCCCTTAATGAGGTTGGTTTTTAAATTCTCGTTTTCCAAGAGAGGAATGGAATCTAGTTCACACAACTACGTCTTCAATTTATAATTATGTTACTTCTTTATTGAAGTTTCCAAAAATGGATGTCACACATCATATCTACTGAGAGCTTGGCGAGAAATACACGCCAGAAGACTTCATGCCGACGAATGAGGTGATGAAAACCACCTATAACCTATAAAATAAATACAACAATAAACAATAAAAAAATTCTTTGCACATACATTTCAACGATTCCTCTTAATCGATTGACATCAATACTAGTGCATCAAAATATACCAATTTCACTGCACAGCATCCTCTCAGAATTTTTGTTTAACTTATTTATTGCACAACCCAAGGACGCCATAAGAGCACTAACTCTCCACAATGACAATGTAACTATGATGTCCTTTATTTTTTTTAAAAAAGAGGATAGAGAATGAGAAGAAGAAGAAGAGAACTGCTGGAAGAGATTACTTTTAGAAATAAGCAGTACCTTTGTACAATTTTCTGTGTTATGTAATGTCTTCTTTGGTAATTGTCTTTGTGTGTACCTACATGAAATGTTAAATAAATAAATAAAAACACATACACATAATTGCATTCATAATCCCAAAAGGGGTTGAGTAGAGCTTTAGGTAACATTAAATTTGGTAACACATAAAGGCACACCTGGCAGTATAAGCCATATAGTACAACAAAATAGTGACAAGACAGCCTGTCGCCTATACAACAGGGGAATCAAACCCAAAGATTAACAATCCATCAGTATACAAACCAACTAAAGCCAAACCAGGACAGATGTTACACTCAAAATCATCTTAACAGTCCGGGTGAGAATATAGCATAAAAAAAACGAATTTTATATTTATTTTTAATACTAGCAATACTGGACGTTTTTGTATCAAACATTTTACAATAGGAATGTTATAATATATTATTACCGTTATAATAAAGTTAAGGTGTCACGGAATCTCCGTTACGGTCTAATAAAATCAAATATGGCAAATCTAATGAAGCTATGAAATAATACGAATAAGACATAATTGTATTCACTGCCGTGTGTCTTTACAATTATTATTTTCTTAATGAAACCAAATTGCTTAATAAAAGATATTGAATCTGACATTTAAGTTTTTAATATTAGCTATTAACTAAAGGTGTTCAATCACTAGGTATGTATGGGGCTTTGTTGTACGTATGAAGTTCATTGTACAGACGACGGCAGATGAAGGCAATTTTCTTCAATAGACTTAGAACTCTATGATGGTCCTGCGATTATCTATTGATGAATAAGATTGAAAATTTATTGAAGCAGTTTGACAATTTGGGTAGCCTGCTAGATCTGCTGTTCTTTGCACAACAAAAAAGGAATAAATATATCGAATATTTTTTGTTCACCGTCACTTTTACTTGATTATGATAGCTAGCAGGAATAAAAAGATGCCGTAATTTCAATTTTAAAAGTAGGTACACACTTTTCTAAGAAAATCCATATTTTGATTTATATTCCAAGAGCAGAATAAGACTAAGACAATTGACATGACAGTAGTTCACCGACCGTAACAATATCCAGACATCTCGTCCGTGATCCCCAAAAGAGTATAAATATGTTCGTATTGTCTCTGCGCTTCTATGCCCTAGTGTAAATGACAAGGGCACCTCATCGCATCTCCTCAGAGGGCAACTGTTTCCGATAGCCGTATAGTCTTTTTCACAATAGGCAAAAAGTCGGTAAGAGTCTTATATAGTCAGAGGGCCGCTCATGAGTTTTACACCTCCTCCTTCTCTCATGGGTCCGGTAGGTCTTCTTAACTCTTTCGTTCCTCTCCCTTTCTCTTCATCCTGTGGGAGAAGGAAAGGGAGAAAAACAAAACAGGTTCGGCCTGTTAGAAACCCGTCTGGCTAGATTTGTGTTGACAACATTATTGTGTTCCTGCAGTTAATGGTCAGATAGCCAGTCTGGGATAGCTAGCTGATTTACGGTGCTATTATTACTTATCATCAAATGTGATGAAGGCCAAGAGCTTCCCCGTAAGTGTCTAAGCACACTCCTGAATATACGTGAAAGAATTTGGCGTGATTGCGCCTGCAATGCAATTTTAATTACTTGCAACACATTTGAAATTAATTAATGAAGAATATAATAATAAAATTAATTAATGAAGAAAGCGTTTAAAAAGTTCAGGAATATATAGACGATAAAAATATGTGGACACATCCATTGTAATCTACTGAGATATCAATATGTATACAATTTCAATTTTCTAATTGACAATATTGTAAGGGAAGACTCTTAAATCACATTTTTATATATATAGTATGTATACATATATATTTTTATTGTAAGTTTAATCTTTATTTTATAACATTATTATGATTAATTATTATAGACTTGACAATGTGAATCTTTCCAAATCAATGCTATGAAAACTGTAAAGGGAGCATAAAACTTGTTGTATTAGAAAACTTATGAAAAAAAGATACATCAAATAGGTAAAGGAGTTCTGGAGTTATGGCGTGACTAACCTTTAATTAGTCGCACAAGCAATTCAAACGAGTTAGTTTGTTAAAAATTTTGGCAAATATTAGACTTACGCATCTAAATGCTCTAGTAGCTTCCTAGCTCACCCGGACGTTCTGTCCGAGTGTTCCGCTAACAGCAGCGTTCATCACAAGTGCTCTACGGAGGTGCTTAGGGTCCAACAGACCCCACGCGACCAATAGTGTAGTAAAATTTTGGCAAGTATAATGATTATATTTTGTTTTTTACTGTCCTAATTTTATGCAAACTTGTGTTTCATAACAATTTATGAAACTTTTTATGTAAAAAACACATTATCAAACCGCTATTAGAATAATATACAAATTTAACCATGCTAAATAAAAATGAATAGGAATCATTGAATGACAGTGACGAAGAGTTGAACAAAGGAGACCACTCAGTTGAACAACAAAGTCGGAGTTCTGACTCTAAGCAGAATGAAAGCGAATCGGTTTTATATTGAAAATGCAACAGGGTCACCGTCATCAGAGTATTATTTAGACAAGGAAAAGCAAACCAAATGGTCCAAAAACTCTTACCTTCCTTCTACTTCTAGAAGCAATTCAAGTGGTTGTAAAGGCCATTGTGACCTATGTGGGAAAAGGCGTCCTATCTAATAATAGAAAATGAAAACCAAATGTGGTAAATGTAACAAATTTATGTTCAATGAACACCTTAGAAAAGTTTGTGATTCATGTGCCTAATAATTTATGATAACTTTGATTGCTGTCATAGAAGTTTATAATATTTTATTTTCTAGAGGCCTTATTAATTATTTTGTTCATTTAGATGTTGTTTTTGAAGATCCTATATTAAATTTAAATCTTCAATTAATTATTTTTTTCTTTTCCGCAAGTAAACGCTGGGGTCCGACGGACCCCATGCGACTAATAGTACAAGTATTTAGACGCGACTAGTTTTTGTATCAAACATTTTACAATAGGAATGTTATAATATATTATTACCGTTATAATAAAGTTAAGGTGTCACGGAATCTCCGTTACGGTCTAATAAAATCAAATATGGCAAATCTAATGAAGCTATGAAATAATACGAATAAGACATAATTGTATTCACTGCCGTGTGTCTTTACAATTATTATTTTCTTAATGAAACCAAATTGCTTAATAAAAGATATTGAATCTGACATTTAAGTTTTTAATATTAGCTATTAACTAAAGGTGTTCAATCACTAGGTATGTATGGGGCTTTGTTGTACGTATGAAGTTCATTGTACAGACGACGGCAGATGAAGGCAATTTTCTTCAATAGACTTAGAACTCTATGATGGTCCTGCGATTATCTATTGATGAATAAGATTGAAAATTTATTGAAGCAGTTTGACAATTTGGGTAGCCTGCTAGATCTGCTGTTCTTTGCACAACAAAAAAGGAATAAATATATCGAATATTTTTTGTTCACCGTCACTTTTACTTGATTATGATAGCTAGCAGGAATAAAAAGATGCCGTAATTTCAATTTTAAAAGTAGGTACACACTTTTCTAAGAAAATCCATATTTTGATTTATATTCCAAGAGCAGAATAAGACTAAGACAATTGACATGACAGTAGTTCACCGACCGTAACAATATCCAGACATCTCGTCCGTGATCCCCAAAAGAGTATAAATATGTTCGTATTGTCTCTGCGCTTCTATGCCCTAGTGTAAATGACAAGGGCACCTCATCGCATCTCCTCAGAGGGCAACTGTTTCCGATAGCCGTATAGTCTTTTTCACAATAGGCAAAAAGTCGGTAAGAGTCTTATATAGTCAGAGGGCCGCTCATGAGTTTTACACCTCCTCCTTCTCTCATGGGTCCGGTAGGTCTTCTTAACTCTTTCGTTCCTCTCCCTTTCTCTTCATCCTGTGGGAGAAGGAAAGGGAGAAAAACAAAACAGGTTCGGCCTGTTAGAAACCCGTCTGGCTAGATTTGTGTTGACAACATTATTGTGTTCCTGCAGTTAATGGTCAGATAGCCAGTCTGGGATAGCTAGCTGATTTACGGTGCTATTATTACTTATCATCAAATGTGATGAAGGCCAAGAGCTTCCCCGTAAGTGTCTAAGCACACTCCTGAATATACGTGAAAGAATTTGGCGTGATTGCGCCTGCAATGCAATTTTAATTACTTGCAACACATTTGAAATTAATTAATGAAGAATATAATAATAAAATTAATTAATGAAGAAAGCGTTTAAAAAGTTCAGGAATATATAGACGATAAAAATATGTGGACACATCCATTGTAATCTACTGAGATATCAATATGTATACAATTTCAATTTTCTAATTGACAATATTGTAAGGGAAGACTCTTAAATCACATTTTTATATATATAGTATGTATACATATATATTTTTATTGTAAGTTTAATCTTTATTTTATAACATTATTATGATTAATTATTATAGACTTGACAATGTGAATCTTTCCAAATCAATGCTATGAAAACTGTAAAGGGAGCATAAAACTTGTTGAGTTTCTCGCCGGTTCTTCTCAGAACAAGGTCTCCTGGTAGACTCTTGAACCGATGGCATCAAAATTGACTTTCATAGGTGTACAAATTGTGCCTAAATGAATAAAGAAATTTTGACTTTTGACTTTGTCGAAATTAAGTCAAACTTTGGTGTAAAACTGAACTTCGTTCGGATGCCTTTGGCGGCTACGTAAATATATAGCAACATATGGCACCAATTTCTGTGGTGGTACCACAGAACATAGATATCAGATCGTCTAGACTTCGTTCAACCCTATATCTTGAATATACCGAGTACATCATCAAAGATAGTACTTGACTGTGTCCAATTGTCCATGTACTCGGTATATTATAGGTACGCGACGGAAGTTCGGTTCGATTGCTGGGGATGCCCAACCGAATTTCTGCAGCGTGATTTCCGCGTTTATGGTTTGTTATATCAGCCTCATACGTCGGAACGCAAATTAGCCGCGGAGCTTCGGTCACGTATCTTCAGAATAGTGTGCTTAGACTCTAAAGCACAAGCAGTTGTATTGACGATGATATCTGATGATATGAAAATATTTAAATATATGAAGTTATTATCAATAGCGTGTATATGACATACACAATAATGCAGTATGTATAAAACAATTACACTACAATAACAATATTGCATTATATACCTACATGAAAATGCTAAAATATAATTTTTGAATGTTGATTTTTCATAATACTATGTAAGTATAGTACCTATTTACATGACTATGTTAGCATGATAAGGAGCCCGCTTGTCATACCATGTACCACACATTTTATAATAAACAAAATTATAATTAACTACCTGACCCGTCAAACGTTGTTGTGGTTAATTTGCAAAAGAAAATTTCAAAATGGACGATGTAAGTACATCATTTTATCTAATCACGCTCATAATCAATCACAAAACATGGTTATATTTGTGTTGAAAATTTGTATGTTGTAATATTTTCAGTAAATTTTCTAACTATCCAATTTTCGGCGCTATTTTCTTCATTTTTCTCTCCGTAAGAACGTTCTACAAAGTATTAGAAAACTTATGAAAAAAAGATACATCAAATAGGTAAAGGAGTTCTGGAGTTATGGCGTGACTAACCTTTAATTAGTCGCACAAGCAATTCAAACGAGTTAGTTTGTTAAAAATTTTGGCAAATATTAGACTTACGCATCTAAATGCTCTAGTAGCTTCCTAGCTCACCCGGACGTTCTGTCCGAGTGTTCCGCTAACAGCAGCGTTCATCACAAGTGCTCTACGGAGGTGCTTAGGGTCCAACAGACCCCACGCGACCAATAGTGTAGTAAAATTTTGGCAAGTATAATGATTATATTTTGTTTTTTACTGTCCTAATTTTATGCAAACTTGTGTTTCATAACAATTTATGAAACTTTTTATGTAAAAAACACATTATCAAACCGCTATTAGAATAATATACAAATTTAACCATGCTAAATAAAAATGAATAGGAATCATTGAATGACAGTGACGAAGAGTTGAACAAAGGAGACCACTCAGTTGAACAACAAAGTCGGAGTTCTGACTCTAAGCAGAATGAAAGCGAATCGGTTTTATATTGAAAATGCAACAGGGTCACCGTCATCAGAGTATTATTTAGACAAGGAAAAGCAAACCAAATGGTCCAAAAACTCTTACCTTCCTTCTACTTCTAGAAGCAATTCAAGTGGTTGTAAAGGCCATTGTGACCTATGTGGGAAAAGGCGTCCTATCTAATAATAGAAAATGAAAACCAAATGTGGTAAATGTAACAAATTTATGTTCAATGAACACCTTAGAAAAGTTTGTGATTCATGTGCCTAATAATTTATGATAACTTTGATTGCTGTCATAGAAGTTTATAATATTTTATTTTCTAGAGGCCTTATTAATTATTTTGTTCATTTAGATGTTGTTTTTGAAGATCCTATATTAAATTTAAATCTTCAATTAATTATTTTTTTCTTTTCCGCAAGTAAACGCTGGGGTCCGACGGACCCCATGCGACTAATAGTACAAGTATTTAGACGCGACTAGCTAAAGGCTAAGGGAAACAGAGATTCATTTTTATATCAACAATAAGTAGAAAACTTATTACAATTTTTGTCTTCTTTAGATTAGATAGCTTCCAGAATTTGCTAGTAGATTTCACTTTGCGAAGTGATTGAAGCTGAAGATTATAATTGATTATAATAAATAGGTAATATTATTAACTATGTAATGAATCACACAATCACTGTTAATTTTCCATAAACAGTGCGGGACTTATTTAATTATTTCTTCGTTTCGGGACTTTTTGAGTCACTGCGACCTATAAAGATCTATTGTGATTGTGACTAACCTCCAAGTCAGTACAATTGAGGCTTTAGATCTACTTCTTTAGCTGGCCACTGTCTAAAAATGATAAGATATTCCCAGCTTGGATTTTTTTGATATCGTCTTGGTCGAGAATGTGTTCCCCTAAATGACGATATATTTTGTGAGAGGTTCACAAGAGCACAGGAGGTGCATTGGTGTTTCACGCCCCTGTTCACATAATCTCCAATTGTTAGTATGCCGGGACTATGCCGGGACTTCATCATCATCATTTCAGCCGGGAGACGCCCACTGTTGGACATAGGCCGTGACTTGCGTTGTAATATTTATTTATTAAACAATAAAATATTTTTATTACTTATTATTAAATACATGATGTTATCGTTCATTTCCACAGCTCAAAGATTTATAAGCGGGCCGATGATTTAAGTGACTTGAGGTGTGATTTATTTGTTGATTTATTTGTGATTTCTGAGCGTTTGCGTCAGAGTTAGGACTTTGAAAAATCCGTCACATTACATTACATTTTGGGAAACGGTTCATTGATCTGTGCAGAAGTACTGAGGCCTGTAGATCGAAAGCTAAGCTAACTTAGTTTAGCTAAGGTCGCATAACTTACCCAGATTTCTATGAGCCACCATGCGAAGCTAAGTTGTATGCCGATGGGCAGCTATGTGACTTGCTAAAGACTCTCCGGCCTATCCTGCCTTTTTTAAATATGTACATTTTACTATACCTATTAAGGGGGCGATAAGGGGTAACTTTGAATTTGTAAACGATCATAATTTTGAAAAAAATATACTTTTGAAACTAGACTACTTACTTACAGAATAAATAAGTATGAAAACATTTCTTTTGTACATTATAATGTAAATAAATCTTGAAATTAAGGTCTCACCAAAATAAACTTATTACATAACTCTGAAATTACTGGAGCTATTTTCACTACATTTTATTTCTCTTGTAGATAATTTTCATTTTTAAATATTCATAGAGAAAAAGTAACACCTTGTTAATAAAAATCAATATTTTTCTCGTTTTCTGTCTGTTTTCTCTGGTTTCTGAATATGCTATTCAGGCGCGGGCTGCTCTGCCTACTAGAGCAATGTCGCCAGTACCTATCGTCGCCTTAAATTTAGCATTTACACAATTTTTTAGTACTTTGTGTGCAAAATATATATTTCTAGTTTAGCTTAGTTTAGCTGACTTATTAGCTTAGGCATAGCTTAGTCTTCGCTCCGCATCTCTTTTACATGGATCTCTATTCTATTCTATTCTTTAATGGCGTCTCGACGCATTAAGCGTACGCATTTTGCCAATGTCAAGTGAAAATGTAACTAAAGTAACAAAAATTGTACGGTTGATTGAGGTTAAAAATGAAGTCTCTCAACACGTGTTTTTACAGCAAGAACTCGGGAGAAACTCCTTCATGGATCTCTTGGAAATAATACAACTAGTAACGTAGGTATGCATCGCTACATTCAAATTTGAAAGACACACCTATTAGTCTAACAATAACTAATGTATTATCAGGTGTTTCCTTCTTGATTACGTAATGACGCAAAAATTGTCTGCCGATGATTGTAACAACCTACTAACTAAATGTGAGACGCAGGTACGAGTACCTACCTAGTAAAAATAACAGCTTTTATGTGAGTGTGGATACTTTTTAGTTATTGTTTTGTATATAATAATATTTACGTTTACTAAATATTTATTTTGTACATTTATTTAATCATTTAACTATGTCCGTATTTATCTAATACTCATCATCAACAGCTCATATAATGTCCCCACCGAGGGGCTCGAGCCTACCCCACTTTAGGGGCGATTAGGACTTAGTCAACCACGCTGGCCACGTGCGGGTTGGTCGACTTCACACACAACCTAAGAATTTTTTCATAGGTGTGTGCAGGTTTCGTCACGATGTTTTGCTTCACCGTAAAAGCGTCGATTAAACGTACATATGAATTCAAAATTTGAAAACACATTGGTACGTGGCGGGGATCGAACCGGTGCCTCCCGAGTAGGAGACGACGCTCTTACGCACTACGCCACCGACGCTTTTTATTTATCTAATACTCTTGGTGTACAATAATAAAAGTTGCAGGCCGAAAACTAAGCTATTCCGAAGCTAAGGTAAGCTAAGATAAATTAAAAATATGTCCCGTGCAGTACTGAACGAAAGCTCAGTCAGTGTTGCGAAGTTTAGTTCGACGGACGTCGCTCATGAATATAATCAATGAAGAAAGTTCCAATGATGAATACGTTACACACAGAAACTGACCTATTATTATTTAAAAAAACATTAAGCGATATCTCATTACAAATTGGTTGTCTGTAAAGTCGGTTTACTGACGATAGTTGAACGTGACAACGTCTTAAGAAAATACTGATGGAATGGTAGCATTTTTCAAAAGAAAAATTTAATTTCATTTGTTTAATAGATTTTTGCTTGCACTTCAAGCCTTACATGGAACGCCTCAGAGCGAGGTAACGCCGCATGCGTCATGTTTTTTCGTGCGTGCAGCCGGCTCTATCGAATTATAAGACGTTGTCACGTCAAAAAAAGACATTCATGGCCTTGGATATGTCAACACATTCAATCTCGGTAGGCGGGATGGATTTCTTTTAACTCCGAATAAGAGTCAAACGAAAGAAAGAACTGAAGTCAAAAAAGAGACACATTTTATTTATAAAACTTAATAGTACCTACCTTATCTATAATTATTATAAATTATGTATTGATATGTTTTTTTTTAAAAAGCTTGTATGTTTATATTATTATTATCATTACTCATGTTATACCTATCATTTATTAGTATTTATTTTGCACGCGCAGTCCGCAGCACCTCCCCGACTAGGTATTTAGGGAAGACCAGCGTAGAGTGAGTGTGTATCCTGCATGCTTGACATTTCATGCTGAGTAAATGCCTTTTCGGTGTCTTCAGTATTGTACGCACTTGTATAATGTAGGTATATCAATGAATTATCTAGATATTGTGAATAAACATTTTTTTGTTCTTTCTTTCTTTCTATAATATAAAAATTAATCGCTTAATGTGTTGCTAACCGCAAATCTCGAGGGCAACTGACCCGATTTCAATAATTCTTTTTTTAAAATAGGCATTCCTTGAAGTACGAGGATGGTTCTTACGGAGAGAAAATTAAAAAAAAAAATTAATTTCATAATGTGATTGTTGACTTATTAACTTCCTTTTTTCTGCGGACACCGGGTCTAGAATAGCAGAATAAGTATTAAAAAAAATATTAAAGAATCGACTGTTATGCGGTACGAAGTTCGCCGGGTCAGCTAGTATTCTATAATGTATGATTAAATTCGCAAACCTTGACCATTGGGTTACCATCACTACAACAGAAAATCAAAATAACTTCTGCTTTATAGGTATCTACTGGAATGGAAACTGCATAATCTAAGTTTCCACGTAATCCCATTGTGCTTAGATTTGTCTAATGACGGCATTGCAATTAAGGGCACGCAATCTCAGGCTAATACGTAACCGATACTCTAGCCTTCTTGAGAAACTCTCAAAATTATCGTCATTGTAATAAAAAAAGTGACGGATGTGCAGCTTACGTCATGATGACACGTCGAATCTTGTTACCGTGATTAACGCACTTAGATTTTTTGGCAATATTGATTAATAATCATAATGCCAGCCTAATGACGTAGGTGAACTACTGGTAATAGGCGTGTTCAAATTAGAATCAAATAGCTCTTCATTTGTTATTTTTGAAGTAAAACTTCTTTAGGCGCGACTAGGGGGTAACTCAGATTTTTCTAACGGAAGTAACGCTCAGTATTCTATAGTCTGTGTAGTTTCCGCTATTTAAAAATAGTAATTTCGATTGGTCGTAAGTATCTGTCATATTTTTTTTTTCAGTTAAAATTTAATCATTTCAGTGATCTACGTCAAAGAAGTTTTACTTCAATCGCGCGTAAAGGTTACACGCACACAATTTTTTTTATCGTCCGGGAAGCACTTGGTCTTTATCTCACGTGCCTATACAAGTGGAAAACGATATACAATCGTTTCTATAGAACGAATGTCAATTTTGAGAATTTTGGGTGTATACACGTAGAAAGCGGGTAGCCAGTGTTGATTCACCATCTGTTTTTTTAAACAGCGAGACCGAAAACAAGCTTGTGGCTCACCTGGTATTAATTGGTTGTCGTCGCTTATAGACACTTGCAATATTAAAGGTAAATCACTTAACACTGCAAGTGCGTTGCCATCCTGGGGACTAAGATGATATGCCTTCCATGCCCAGTGTACTATTCTTGATGTATTTAATATTAAACTATTATTATCGGCTCCTTCGTGCACCGCGTTCGTCAGGTCCGCCACAGATTATATCCTCTTCACCAACGTCACTTCTCTATTCCACCACAGTGCGCAAAGGAGACGACAGCCATACATCCGACGTACACTACATCTCTTCCTTGTTTTAATAAGTTATTTTTAACCAGTAAGTAGTTTTCAAATAAAACAATTTATTTTACACAACTTCATTGGTATTTTAAACTTCCGTCTCTTATCAACAACAATAACTACAAACTAAAATCAGTTCTTACTTCGCTTCCCTATTTTCAACCTTTTATTAATATTTTACGCTTCCTTCTATAATCAACAATAACAACAACAATAATTACAAATTTAAATCAATACATCTTTATTTTCAATTTATACTTTTACCTTATTAAAAAACGTCATAAACTTTCATCACTTCACTAACAATGTTATCCTATTTGTTAAATTTTACAACACAGAAATATTTGGGATAAACTCTATTAACTATTTCCCATAATATCTTTTCCGTCCAATACTTCTTATTAATTTTCTAAATCATCCTTCATTACTTGCCATTCCCTTTCTACTTTTTTAAAACGTATAATATTACGTCGCAGATTTTATCTAGTTTCGTCATTCTATATTGTAATGACTCCCCTTGAAAGTTAATTTAACTTATAAGTTCAAAAATCAAAATACCTATTATTTAGTTAGCTTTGGTCTCTCGTCAAATTAAAACTTGCTACTCCCTTTCTCTTGTACGTATATTCACTATTTTTTCTTTATACTTTCTTTTTGTACTGTAGACGTTTACTGTTTTACTGACGATCATAAGAATCTTATCCCTAACTTCCTTTGCAAGATTTTCCAGATTTTCTTCACGTTTTATTTAGACCACCGAACCTTAGATCTCATAGATCCTTTTATACCAACCGCTTACGCATGAACAGGATCTAGCTTAGGCTTCAAATTCAAATCATTTATTGCATTTCACATGTCATGTAACATCTTTTTAAGTTTTCAGGAATTAAATGTTTATCCTCGTGATTTGGTCTATGCCCAACGAGTGAAACATCCCCACCAAAATATTTGTATATTTAACTTTCATAGAAACAACTTTTTACTTCCTGAATATCATGATCCTGTAGAGAATTTTGTAACACTTGGTCACACACAAAACCACATCTGGCGGCATGGGCCATACAGCAGTTAAAAAATATCTTCACCATACCAAAGTTAAAATGCGGCGCATTTTAACTAACCCACCTACTAAATTCTAATACCTCTTTTTTATTGGTTACAGTAATGGCGCTCACATTCCGATAGTTATGTTTTCAAACACAGATTTATTTATTTTTACATTGAATTTAAACTAAGACATCATCTAAGGCAGACTTGGATCCGCAAAACATTTTCTTTAATGTTCTCATCATAAACGCCTATTAAATAATTTAAGGCATTTTTTATTGAATGAAAAATTTTCCTAACTTTCACTCTACAATTAAGAGATGTTACAACAAAATTTCCAACGAAGCCATTCTTTTAAATGAACATGTTACATTTTAGATAATGTATCTCATTGTAGGTGTACAATAAAGTGTAAATAAATAATTCCCCACATTCTTGCAGTACTGACATGAATGGTGGCGCCCAATCAGAAGCCTTTTATTATTTTATTTTGCCATTATTTTATTTTTAAACTCCTTTATTTGGCCTTAGCAGCCATAGGAATCCTTTCAAATTGAACAACATTGTTTACAAATTTCATTCATCTATAGTAATTTCATTCTAGCTATGTAACAAACCATCGGGATCTAGAATGTCATCGATATCTATCTAGATTTTTTTTTTTAATTTTGGGAATGTCCTTACATTAAGTATTTTCACCGTTTCCAATTCGATTAGAAAAACCCTGAAAGCCACAGCTATGGTGATTTTGCCTAATAAATGCCTCGTACCACCGTCCACTACCTACATATAATCGCCAGGGATTTCTCTCTAGCTTTTTCTATATAAAAAGGTCAAATAAATGACTCCATTCCGCCGCCAGCTTGTTTTGTGTACAATTAAGCCATACTTTGTCATATATTTAATTGATATTTGCAACACTAATCATTAAACGTTTTCACTTCGTCTTACAAAGCAAATTACCAAAATCTAATCACTATCTAGGTTGAAAAACATAGGTAATAAATATCAATATCAGTATGCTGTTCATTAATGTTCCTTATCAATATTTTCTTAAACAATGCGCAACATTCTTCCTTCCTAAATTCTGCTATTAGAAATAACCTGCTTGTCCGCAAATATACACGTCGTCTCTTTTGGAGAATAATTCTTATTGACTTATGTCCTTTAGATCTGCTATCTATATCATTAACTTATTCGTTCTTCTTTTGCGTATTTTTTTTTTTTTACTATTATTGTAGTTCTAAGCGTTTGCCTTTGCAATACTATCATCAAATTCTTCTATTTGGTCGAGCAGGTATTTGACTCTCGACTTACACAAATTTACTAAATGAGCTTACTGCCTTTAGACGCAGTAGAAACCTTTGAAACTTTTCTTATCTTAATATCCTAAAAATATGTCCTTCGTCCTTCCACTCTCTTACCTTGCTTAGGTGCGGAATAATAACCTATCTTATACAGAGCTATTTTAAAACCATCCTTTCATCAGTCGAACCATCTGAATAAAAACCTACTTCTTGCAGTTCGGGTCCACCCCAATGCAATAAACTAGAACGCTTCTGACAAATACCGATATAAACTGCTTCTGAATATATGGGGTTCCAACTTCATTTCCAACGTTCTCGCCTGGTAACTACATAAGTATTGAATTAACATTTTTGCTACACGTCAAATATGTCATTATTTAGCCTGTTCACCTGTTCCCAGAAGGATGATATTTAAATACAAGCCAATAAATAGGCGCCACCTATTTATGACCCATATCATCCAACAAACTTTCCATTCGCCATGCTTCTCATATCCTATTTTAACATTAGCTTCCAATTTACAATTTTAACATCATTAGAAGTCATCAACTTCCAATCAAGCCAATAAATAGGCGTCACCTATTTATGACTCATATCGTCCAACCACCTTTTCGTCCTTCATCCTTCCCATATTCTTTTTGACATCATTAACTTCCAATTTACAATTTTAAAGTCATTAGAAGTCATCAGCTTCCAATCAAGCCAATAAATAGGCGTCACCTATTTATGACTCTTATCGTCTAACCACCTTTTCGTCCTTCATCCTTCCCATATTCTTTTTGACATCATTAACTTCCAATTTACAATTTTAAAGTCATTAGAAGTCATCAGCTTCCAATCAAGCCAATAAATAGGCGTTACCTATTTATGACTCTTATCGTCTAACCACCTTTTCGTCCGTCATCCTTCCCATATTCTTTTTAACATCATTAACTTCCAATTTACAATTTTAACGTCATTAGAAGTCATCAACTTCCAATCAAGCCAATAAATAGGCGTCACCTATTTATGCCACCTTTTCGTCCGTCATCCTTCCCATATTCTGTTTTAACATCATTAGCTTCCAATTTACAATTTTAACATCATTAGAAGTCATCAACTTCCAATCAAGCCAATAAATAGGCGTCACCTATTTATGACTTATCGTCTAACCACAACATCATTACTTCACTTACCTACTTTTTATTTTACTTGCTTAATCATTCATTTCTTCATCATAAAGCCAAATTTAATGGAAATAACAAGTCTGTACAAATATGATATTGTAAAAAATAATAATTTTAAAACCGCGCTTATTTATTACTAGCGAGGCAGTGGCTAGTATCTCATTTTTACTTTCTTGTATACGTAGTATAGATAGAGGAAATCTTGCAAACGCCAAAAAAAATCGACCTCGAGACCCCGACCGATTCACACGTTCTGCACCTCCCCGAGCCCAAAAACACCGATCCCGGAACCATGTCCGCGCGTGCGTCCGCGTGCCCGTGCGTCTGCGCGACAGCACGACAGGCCGAGCACGACTCAACCCACCGCAACCAAACTCAACACGCACGCATGACACATAAATACAAGGTCTCCATCAACCCCCGAGCAATCGACCACGAAAGCCAACAATCAAGCGCGCGGTTGGCACTTGGATGGGTGACCAAAACCCAACATGCATGCACGACACCAAAACACAAGCCCTCCATCAAGCCCCGAGTCGTCTCCGGCACACGAGAAAGTCAAGGGGAGACCACTTCCGATTTTTACAGTTTAAATTAATATAGGTAGTAAAATCTTTTTAGTATTTTTTATTATATTATGCTACTTTTTAGATTATAATCTACTAACTGATCAATTTATTAATTGTCTTTGGACTTTAGCAAAACATATTCAAATACCAATTTCACAATCAACAATCAGGACACAACCGGGAATTGAACACAGGACCCAGGCTTTACCATAGCTTATAAGCGTTATATTTTTCTTTTTGCAATAGATAACAATTATACATGACATTAATTAAAAGGTCCAATTAAATACCATCAAAATGTAAACAAAATTGTGAAAAACGTCACTATGATAAATAGTAACGAAAAATCTATTCGATACTAAATATCATATTTTAACTTTGTATATAAATTATTTCCAACTTCATTATTAACTGTTGTTAAATATTGTGTTATTCCTGTAGCCTGATACAAATTAATCATGATGAAAAATTACAAACTTCTCTTTCTAGGTAGGTACACTAAAAAATTTGTTGGTAAGTATGTAATTTTGTTGGACACTTCATATTACCCTGACAAAAAAAATATTTTCAAGCTGTTACAGATTTGACTTCTGCAACTAAGAAAATCCATTGAATTTACATCTATATTTAATCATTACTACTGATATTTGCGAATAGTACTTACAGTCTCGTCGCCAAAATGTACTATTCTTGATGTATTTAATATTAAACTATTATTATCGGCTCCTTCGTGCACCGCGTTCGTCAGGTCCGCCACAGATTATATCCTCTTCACCAACGTCACTTCTCTATTCCACCACAGTGCGCAAAGGAGACGACAGCCATACATCCGACGTACACTACACCCAGTAATTACACTAGCTACCTTTCCTTTCAATCCGAACTGCTTCACGGTAGAAATAAGAAAGGCGGTGGTACCTACCCAGACGACCCTACAAATGGGTCTACCATCTACTAACATCTTATGGGTATTTTGGCTGGAAACCTGCATTGTTTAAAGCTATGCTCTGTCCTTTTCAGATTATAGCCGTTATAGTATAAAAGTGGATGTGAGTTTTTTTAAAGGGAAGAGTTGTTTTTTGTGCCACCTAAGGCAGAACTAGCACCAGCTTCTGAGAAGTAATCCAAAACACGTGACGTCATTAATTCGTGTCGTCGTGGTTCAATATTTTTTTAACTATATACGCGAATCTTGCAAATTATTTCACAGATTCTTTTAATGAGATCAAACGCAAAACGACGGAGATAACATACGTCATGAGATCGCTAGAAAAAAACCGTTTGTGTTGTTTGATGATGACGTTTTATCATTCGCAACAAAAATGCCTAGAAAAAGCGGTTTGTTTTGCGTTACATCATTAGTACCCATTTACCTATGTTATGACGTAACACACACAACTTATAATCCTTGCTTTGTATTGATGGTGATCTGTTTTTGCACCCACATATACATATTTAATAAAAAAGTGTCTGTCTACGATTTCGAAATACATGCTTTTTTCTAAGCTCATATGGTTATTTGCATATTAGGTACCAAAACCTTAAATTGCATTTTTAATTTTTTTGGAGTGAGCGTGGGGAAAAAAAATACAAAACAAAGATAAACATACCTACAATTAAATACATATACTAACTACATAAACAGTTAGTACAAATACTACATACACAATGTTAAAAATACTATAAGTAAATCATGTAGTAGTCAACAATAGCAAAATAATAATAATATTAAAAGAATCTATATACTAATATACAACAGACAGTGACAGGTAATGATCTTTTACGAGACTTTTGAAAATGTTCAGAGATTTAGCACGTCTTATCGCGACCGGCAATGCATTCCACAAACTAACAGCATGCACTGTAAACGACTTGTTATAGAATTTAGTAAAATGCATTGTGATCTCCAATGGCTCAAATTACTAAATAGTCGCATATCTCGTGAATGTCCTGGAGGAATGTAAAACGTTGTTTGTGATAGGATGGCGTCTTGGGGTTGAAGCGAATATTATAATAGGTCCTTACCTATGTAATTGGCGTTTTTTTTTCTTACACACTATTAGCTGTGTAACTTCTTTGATTTAGTCGCTGTTTCAGTTTTATATTTTAATTATGAATAAGGACTATACTGTTAAGGATTTGCATGTAGTAAACTTAGAATTATTTAAATGTTTATTTAAAATAAAAAATAAAAAAGTGACTGTTTTATTTTGTCAGCAGAATCAACTCTTGGAATCGTTGTAACTCATAGACAGGCCCATCTTTTGTCTAAATCATTGATGCAATACTTAACCAAGTCTTGCTCAATTATACACTCCAAATTTCAAAAGATTTGGCAACGGAGTTTTTTTTAGAAATTTTAAATAACGTTAGTATGGTAAATACACATTTAATTGAAAATCTTCATAAAAATTGGCGTTGTTCCATACTAACTCTATTTTTTTTTAACTATAGATCCTAATGTTACAAAATTTGGAGGAAATAAACGAACAACTCTCGGCTAAGTCTAGCATCAATAAATTATGCAAAAATCAAGTCTGTCCATGAGTTAGTAGGCATCAAATCGCCAATTCCGATGAAGAGATTAAAGAGTCATTTTCACATTTTTTGAGAATTTACCAAGTGAAATATAATTTAATTACAGACAAAATCTTGCAAAGAGTGTAGTTTCGAAATATAATAATAATAAGAACCTAAAACAACAATTGAATTAAAGAAATTGCAAGTTTAGGTACAAGATAATAAAACGCCAATTTCATAGGTAAGGACCTAATATTAGAATATATTTATACTCTTATAGGATTTGGCATTAGAATTTTACGGCCGTGTGCCTGACACCAACCCTCCTTGGGGACGACTTCTATCTTTCAACAGCAGTCGAGACCACCAGCTTAACGTGTCCACCAACGCACGGAGGAAAATCTAGTTGAAAAATTTTCGATCACCCATCCGAGGCTGACCGCGCTCTTGTTAGCTTAGCTTTCGTAATCGATACGAAAACTGCACAAACTTGGCGCCATCGACCTCCTCATAGCTATTAGCATACTTTGTATAATTAAATATGTTACAAGAAACCTCTCATCTTCATACTCGTGAGAACTGTATCACGTGTATGATAAACATTCTTCTTAAATGGTCATCGGCAGGTGATAATGAGATTATTTATTAATATTTGTTCTGTTTTTTATGTAGGCATACGACGAATTCCTTCCGCAAATTAGTCTTGTGGTCTAGACTTTAAAGTCTGTTTCACACAGACCTAAGATATATTTTCTAGCAATAAAACTATGTAAATAAGGTTTTCTAATATCTTTATTTATATTTCTGTGTAACTCTTTCTTTACAATATTAAAATCGAGAGAGCAGTATTTTAATTACTTTTAATTATTTACAAATTAGTGCATTTATTTTAGTTTTAATGTTGATGAAAATTTCTCCATAGTATTACTAATTACTTAGTCATGATATTAAAATTCTAGGTCAATTTATAAAGAAATATATTATACATAAACGCTCGGTATGGTTGTTAGTAACACTCATTTTAAACCCATATTAATAGTGATACCAGCAATTTAGTGATCCTACAGTTAAGGCGACGATAAGTGCTGGTGACCTTGTTCATAGTAAGCGGAACACCCCGCAACTTCACAGCCCACTCAAAAAACATACAGAAAACTATTGATTTTATCTTAACTTGTTTATGAAAATAGCTCCAGACGTTTCAGACTATGTCATCGTCATCATCATCATTTCAGCCGAGAGACGCCCACTGGTGGACATGGCCTCCCACAAGAATCTCCAAACCGGTCGATCCTGCGCTGCCTGCATCCAGCGGCTTCCCGCGACCTTTACCAGATTGTCAGTCCACCTTGTGGGGCCTACCAACGTTGCGCTTCCCGGTCGTGGTCGCCACTCGAGGACCTTTGAGCCCCACCTGCCGTTAGTCCTTCTCGCAATGTGCTCTACTCACTGCCACTTAAGGTTCACAATTCTTTGGGCTATGTCGGTGACCCTCGTTCTCATGCAGATCTGATCATTTCTGATAAGACTATGTGATTTTTCTTTATTTAGGTAAGCTCTTTTTTCAAGTTTTTTATATTACACTAAATTACACTTATTTCTGCCGTGAAGCAGTTTGCTGTGTTTCGGTTTGAAGGGAAAGGTAGCCAGTGTAATTACTGGGCATGGAGGGCATATCATCTTAGTCCCCAGGATGGCAAACGCACTTGCGGTGTTAAGTGATTTACACTTAATATTGCAAGTGTCTATAGGCGGCGGTGCCACTTCACATCAGGTAGGCCGCAAGCTTGTTTGCCATCTCGTAACATAAAAAAAAACACTTTTCAAAAATCTTGTAGTTTTATGAAATATCGATAGAGTAAAGCAATTTTAAACCCTTACAAAAATAACTTTTTAATCTCCTACAAAGCGATATCACTGCTATATATCTCGTTTTATTGGAAAACAGACCCAAGTAACCACGGGCTATTTGACACGATAATTGCCAATACTTCGCATAAACATGACTCATATAACATAATATGTTATCGATATGAAAACATAAACGCCGATTGTTGATGACGACGAGGTGACCCTTCTATAAAATAGTTTTAAGTTACGTGTGTTATGTTTTTTAAGTTTGATTTGTTATTATTACTAGTTAGATAAGTTTAGGATTAAATGATTATGAAATGTTTTACACCTTATTTTACACAACTTCTCAGAAAGAGAAGACTAGGGGAAGAGAGATGGACATAGCACCCCCCCCCGCGAATATGTTCATCTCCCTTCCACACTTACACGCTACAGGCACTTACACCGTGTCGCAACAGGTACTATTTGCGACACTGTATATTCCAATAAGAATATTTGTACTGGCCAGAACGGCACTCATTGTCAACTCATTCGTAAACCAAGAATAAACATCGAAAATATATCGAAGAAGGAATTTTACTATACAGTCCCCAACAGTTTGGTCCATCGATAGCCGGATCTAAGGAAGCTACATTTGAAGAACAGATTTCAAGAAAATCGTCATGCCGGTAACAAGGAGCACCTCGGGAAGGAAGGAAGGCACGGAAGCATTGACAGAACGAGCACGTCAAGGCATATACGAACAACCGCCCGCCTCCCCTTCAGACGCGGAGGGAGTACCGACCACACAAGGAGAGAAAACAGCAGAAAATACGCAGAAGCAACTGACGGAGGCGAAGAAAAGCCACATACCGCCGCGGCCGGCATCGATCCGTTCGACCACGAGCGCTACGGCACGACTCCGCCAGGCAGAATACGAAGCAGAGAAACGTATGCTGGAACTACGACGAAAAGAAATCCAAATGGAAGCCGAACTAATTAAGAAGAAACTGGCATGGGAGACAGCAGTCATTCAAGACGACGAAGGAGGAAGCCTGGCGGAAAACCTGAACGTAGAAGATCGCGTCGATACATGGCTCGACCAGAACGTCTCCACGATGCTGACGACAAATGAAAGAGAAGAGGCCGCCGCACGGGGGGAGCCTGAGCGTCAACGTGCTTACACAAGAGAACGCGAAGAAACACGAAGACAACGCTCGCCTACGCCGGCCAAGCAGAGGGAAATGGAACAACAAGCGGAAGTACTTCAGAAGATTGTACAAGTGAGGCCACCACCGAGACAGGCATCGGAGCTCCCCATATTCACGGGAGCTGCATCAGAATGGCTGCCGTTCCGCGCGGCCATGAAAGAGACCACCCAAATGTACAACTTCACAGCAACAGAAAACATCGCTCGTCTACGCAACTGCCTCAAGGGGGAAGCAAGAGAAACCGTGTCCGCGCTACTAGCAACAGCCACGAGCCCAGACATCATAATGAAGACACTCGAACAATGCTACGGGCGACCAGAAGTAATCATCGACTTAGCACTCGAACAAATAAGAAAACTGCCGAAACCGGGACCGGCTGCCACCGATCTCAACAACCTCGCAGTCAAACTACAGAACATCGTGTGCACCCTTCAGCAGATGGACAAGAGAGGGTACCTGAACAACCCCATGCTCACGAGGGAAGTCATAACGAAGCTCAGCCCACATACTGCCATGCGCTGGTGCGACTACGCAGAAGAACAGGGGTCATACGCCGAGCCAGAAATAGTCACACTATCAAGATTCCTGATGCAAGAAGCAAACCGATCGCTTCGCCACGCATACGCACCGACTACCACCACGACCCTGAGAAGAGAAGAACGCAAGCCACACACGATCACGCTACCAAGAAGAGCCGCGGTACACAACGTCACAGAAGACAAGAAGAAATGCTACTGCTGCCAGGGCAACCACGAACTGCCCGCCTGCCCGAAATTCAAAGCGATGGAGGTGAACGACAAATGGAAGATGGTAGTCGACGAGAAGATATGCTTCAAATGCCTCATCGGCAAGCACAAACGTATGTCATGCCGAGCCAAGCCGTGTGGGGTGAACCGCTGCAAACGACCACACCACTCATCACTGCACTATGACTACGAAGAGGAAGTCACACCAGCGGCGAAGACACCGACAACAAACGAAGCCGTACTATCGGTGGCGCATACAAAATCACCGGAAGCCCGCGCCGTACTATTGAAGATGTGCCCTGTCACCGTGAGGGGTCCGCGGGGGGAGGCATATACCTACGCCCTGCTAGATGAAGGAGCTACGATCACCCTCATCGACGAAGACCTAGCTAACGAAGTCGGCGCCAAGGGGACCGCCAGCCCGCTGCATCTACACGGCGTGAACATGTCACAAAAGCAAGCAGGAAGCAAACTCGTCACAATTCAAGTCCAAGGCAGAAGAGAAAACGCAACATACAATGTGCGAGCGAGAACAATAAAAAACCTTGCACTACATCAACAAGTAATACCAGAAGAACTTATGAAGTATGAACACCTGCGAGACCTCAATAAAGAAGACATATGCTACGCGAAGATACGCCCACGCATCCTAGTGGGTACCGATCACTGGGAACACATAGTCTCCAGAGAGCTACGCGTCGGCGGCCCGAACGAACCGGCCGCGTCAAGAACACAACTCGGCTGGGTGGTGCACGGAACAGTACCACGCTACCAGCTCACGAGAAATGACGGCAGCGTACTCCACCTTTTCGACTACAAGCAACACCATGCCAATGAAGAGCGCAACAACGACCGGCTCCACGACATGGTAGACTTCCACTTCAAGATCGACGCCCTAGGCGTGGCACAAGCGCCGCGCGTCAGCGACGCAGACCAGCGAGCGATAGCGATAGTCAAGAAAACAATAAGAAAAATAGAAGGGGGATACGAAGTCGGCTTACCATGGCGACGCGACGAGGTCACTATGCCGCCAAGCTACGACATCGCCTACCGAAGACTCAGAGGCATCGAAAAGAAGATGGACGCCTCACCCGAATTCGCTCAAGAATACACTGCACAAATAGAAGAATTCATCAAGAAAGGCTACGCGACGCCGTGCGAGGGCACCGAAAGAAACAGCTCCGTGTGCTGGTACCTACCGCACTTCGCCGTACGCAACCCGAACAAACCAGGAAAACAGAGAATAGTTTTCGACGCCGCCGCAACAAGTAACGGCGCCAGCCTCAACAGCCAGCTGCTAGAAGGACCCGACATGCTGCTATCGCTGCCCGGAATACTATTTCGCTTCCGGGAAAGAGCGGTGGCAGTGACAGCCGACATACAAGAAATGTTTTTACGAATCAAGATACGTAAAGAAGACCAGCCGGCACAACAGTTCCTGTGGAGGGGGGAAGACAGAGACGGCCCACCGCGCCACTACAAAATGACGAGCATGATCTTCGGCGCGGCGAGCTCGCCGTTCACAGCCCACTACGTACGTGACTACAACGCAAAGAAACACGCTGCGCAATATCCACGGGCACTGGAGGCGATAACAACATGCCACTACATGGACGACTACGTGGCGAGCTACGACACTATAGAAGAAGCTCAAACAACGATACGAGAAACCATCGAAGTACACAAGGCAGCAGGCTTCACGCTTCGAAAGTGGAGCGCGAACAAGCCGGCGACGCTACGCGACGTACCAGCCACTAGTTGCGACACCTCGCCTACAACACTAGGGGGAGATCAACACGAAAACAAAATTCTCGGTTTAATATGGAACTCCGAGAGCGACGCGCTAGGCTTCAACACTTCAATGAACCGGGTGCCACATGAAGTTCGAACACAAGCACGAGCCCCAACGAAGAGGGAGGCACTCAGCGCGGTCATGTCCATATATGACCCCCTAGGACTTCTTAGCCACTTCACAATAAGGGCGAAAATCATACTGCAAAATTTGTGGCGACTGAAGACGTCATGGGACGAGCCGATACCTGCAACGGAGGAAGAGGCCTTCGCGAGCTGGTTGGCACAGCTGCAAGACATAGCGCGATTACAACTGGAGAGATGTTACGCGCCCGGAGGGTACGACCGAGTGGAGCTTCATATACTGTGCGACGCCAGCGAACAAGCCTACGCCACAGTAGCCTATTGGAGGTACATCCACACCGACGGGCGCATCAAGGTCGTGCTGGCGGCAGCCAAGGCGAAGGTGGCACCACAGCGCACGCAGACGATACCACGTCTGGAGCTGCAAGCAGCGGTCATCGGAGCAAGAATAGCCGACAGCATCAAGAAAGAACATACCATTACGGCGGCACGAACACTCTACTGGTCAGACTCATCGACGGTGATACACTGGATACGCAACGATGCCAAGCGATATACGCCCTTCGTAGCACACCGACTTAGCGAAATATCAGAACTCACTCAGCCAGAGGACTGGAGGTGGCTACCAACGGCCGACAACACGGCCGACGACGCGACCAGGTCATCATGCGAAACCATCACCATCGACAGCCGCTGGTTCCAAGGTCCACACTTCCTATACGAACCTGAAGAGCGATGGCCCGGAGACCCTACGCACATAACGAACGAAGACGAAGAAAGCGCGCTGCACATAACAACCAAGCCCCATGAAGACAGCTGGCTGCCGGACCCCTCTCGTTTCTCTAAATACGAGACCCTAGTCCGGGCGGCCGCCCGAGCCTTAGCTTTCATCGACATGTGCAGACGAAGTGCGACATGTTTGGAATATCGACATGTAGAACGAGCGGAGGCCGAAATTATAAGAAAATCGCAACAAGATAGTTTCAACAAAGAAATCGAAGCCATCAAGTCCGCCCGACCGATAACAAAGGGGAGCCGACTTTTTCAACTAGACCCCGTGTTGCAAGACGGACTATTGAAGGTGCGAGGACGAATACAGGCAGCCGACGCGCCGGTGGAGGCCAAGCAACCTCTCATACTTGACGGCCGACACCGGGTGACGAAGCTTATAGTACTACGAGAACACTGCGCTGCGGGACACGCTAACAGAGAACGCGTAACGAACGACCTGCGCCAACGCTATTGGATAATACATCTACGACCTACAGTACGAGCCGTCGAGAGAAACTGCGCACTATGTCAAGTCAGAAGATCGAGACCGAAGCCCCCCGCCAAGGGTGACCTACCGCGGGCCCGGCTCGACCCTTTTCATCGTGCATTCACCAACTGCGGGGTAGACTACTTCGGCCCTATGATCGTGAAGGTCGGACGACGAAGAGAGAAGAGATGGGGTGCACTCTTCACTTGCCTCACAACTCGTGCCGTGCATATCGAGCTAGTGCCAACACTATCAACCGACTCTGCACTGATGGCACTTAGACGGATGGCCGCGAGACGGGGTTGGCCGAAATTAATGTATTCAGACAACGCAACGAACTTCAGAGGGGCCGACCATGAGCTGCGAGCGGCGTACAACGAGTGGGGACCCGCCCTTAAGGAAGAGGGGCACTTGCACCGTATGGAGTGGCGCTTCATACCCCCCGGGGCTCCGAACCAAGGCGGGGCCTGGGAACGCCTAGTGCGCTCGGTCAAGGCCGCACTTAGCGCTACGCTACGAGAACGAGAGCCGACTGATGAGGTGCTGAAGACCCTGCTGGCGGAGGCAGAGTTCTCCATCAATGCGCGCCCACTGACGCACGTGAGCGTGGACGCTCGCGACCCCGAGGCACTCACGCCCAACCACTTTCTGTTGGGCTCATCGACCGGGCTGCCTTCGACGGGACCGTGTGAAGAAGCGGATAGAAGGACATGGCGGGCTACCCAAGCGCTCGCTGACCACTTCTGGCGCCGGTGGCTGCGCGAGTACCTACCTACTTTGGTACCGCGGGGCGAAACCCAACGAAGAGAACGACCGCTGAAGGAAGGCGACGTCGTGCTGGTGGCAGACAGCACGCTACCTCGCAACGTGTGGCCGATGGGGATCGTCACCCGCACCTACGAGGGTCCAGACGGCGGCATAAGGGTAGCCGACGTACGCACGCGAACCGGGACTTTCAAACGTCCTGTCAGCAAGCTCGTCGTGCTCCAGACCGAGGAGGCTGCGCAGGCTACGCCGGGGGGAGGATGTTGATGACGACGAGGTGACCCTTCTATAAAATAGTTTTAAGTTACGTGTGTTATGTTTTTTAAGTTTGATTTGTTATTATTACTAGTTAGATAAGTTTAGGATTAAATGATTATGAAATGTTTTACACCTTATTTTACACAACTTCTCAGAAAGAGAAGACTAGGGGAAGAGAGATGGACATAGCACCCCCCCCCGCGAATATGTTCATCTCCCTTCCACACTTACACGCTACAGGCACTTACACCGTGTCGCAACAGGTACTATTTGCGACACTGTATATTCCAATAAGAATATTTGTACTGGCCAGAACGGCACTCATTGTCAACTCATTCGTAAACCAAGAATAAACATCGAAAATATATCGAAGAAGGAATTTTACTATACAGTCCCCAACACCGATTGTTAGTGCCAAACTGGTAACAAGTATCAAAATGTGTAGAGGTGTCAAACTAGTATAAATAACCTTCAAGTTGCTATCGAATCGGTCTTAATTTACCCAGGCCTTGAACTTCACGCTGGCGTATGAGTAAATAAACTTAAGAAGCTTACATAATAATCGCGGTTCGATGTTGCATCTCTAAACATAAAGCGAACTAAGAAAGTTGGCAACCTTTTTTATATCGCAAAATCAAGAAAAAGATACTGGGTGTAAAAGACATGAACAGTCAAACGAGAACCATGTATACATCAAAATAAGACATATTTCAAAAAAAATATTCCTGGGAAATGATTTTTATTTTTTGGTGTTAAAAAAAATTGCAAATTGTAACGCACAATGTAAAGCGCTCAACTCGCACGCAACTCGCAAAACCGTGATGATTTTGTCAGACGGCGGCCCCGTTCGTTTGTGTCCGTGCACATCGAGTGAGCTACATTGAACGATAACGTTTTGAAGACATTTTTTGTTATGAAATACTAAAAAAAATTATAATGTTTCTTTGGACAATGACTAAGAAATAACGTATAGAATACGTTTTCATAAAAAAATGAAAAAAAAAATTCTGACTTTGACCTTCAATAAAATCGTAACTATCAATTTCCCAGGTATAGTATAAAGGAAAAAAAATGTTAAGATGGTGAGCAGAATACATGGTTCTCGTTTGACTGCTCATGTCTTTTACACCCTGTATATGTATACAGATATTTAGAATCTACAAATTCTAGCCTCTACCACTTCTTTTGCATGCTTTGCAAACGTTTTCGGGTTCGAAGTATATGTCGGTAGAACCCACAGTCAAACCGAAAAGTATATCTACATATACTTTGGTATATCTATATATACTTTGGTGTCGAAGTGCACAATTAGATTATGTCAAATAAGACACTAATTGAGCCTCAGAAGAGGTCAATAGCTCTTCAAAAAGAATGAAGTAATAATTGATAACTTTGAAAATAAACAGAGATAATTTGATTAATAAAATGGCTTCATGTTATTGAACCGACAAACATTTTACGTTAATTACAAGTAAGGAAACTTTATATTGAATCTAAAATTTAAGGTCAAATCTAAAAATAGTTTATGTAATTGACTTTATAAACTTGATAGAGTTCATTGTGAACTTTCTCCAGTTCAAGCACACGAAGCTATACGACCGTAAGGGTCTGTTTCACAAGTTTCAAGTACAGGTAGTTCCCATTATCTGATAGATAGTGTATACAAAACTGTTAGTTTAACTGCCAGATATCTAAATGACTAATCAGAATTTGTAAAACCTTACTATCTATAATATTAACTACTTTATATTACCTATCCTAAATAATACCACAGCGTAAAAACGTACAGTGATTCGTCGTATTTGAGTTTGAGGAAAATGCCGCTTTTGTCTAGTTAGCGTGCAGTAAACATGCAGTGGACCAGCGTCTACCGAACGAGTGTATGGCAGTTCGGTGGCGTACCCGCGCCCCTCTCGTCCCGCGTCGCCCTCGCGATTGCTGTCCAGACGTGCCTGTTGGCTAATTGTAAGAACTTATTTACTTAGGACTGTGTTAATAATATCAATGCGAAAGTGAGGATTTTTAAAAATACATCTGTACATAGTATAAAACAAAGTCGCCCTTTCTGTATGTACGCTTAGAACTTTTAAACTAGCAACAGATTTCAATGCAGTTTTCATGAATAGATAGAGTAATTAAACAGGAAGGTTTAAAAGTATAATTAATTAATGTTACAGTAAGTAGGTAGTAGGCAATATCCGTGGGAAGCCGAGGCGTTGCTAGTACATAATAATCACAATCAGCTCCCAAAAGGGGTAAGGCAGACCTCAAACCATATAATCTCGTTTTTGGGAGTCTTTATGCGAAAGCGATACCGACTCACCACTAGGGGTTCGAGCGAACACGCCGGTATGAGTTCGTGTACCGAGTCCGGTTTTTTGAAACACGAAATGTAGCGCGCGTATGGCGAAACGACCGTATATGCTTAGAAAAAAAAACATTGGAGTGTAACCGATCTAAGACTAAAAGCTTACGCTACCGTGGGTAGCAAAAAATATCAAGCGATATTATGGCTGCTCCCGGTGTCGGCGCGCCAGGTCGAGCAGCCGTCGGTGGAGGAGTGGCTGATGGGCACCAATTGGTGCAAGGGCGTGCAGCGTTGGGACGATCTCGGTGTAGTTGCGCTCACGTGCGCAGATCCCGAGCCGTCCCGTAATAGCGCACCGTCCCGTAATAGCGTCAGGTCGGGGAGGATGTTTAGTGGGTATGGAGGGAGAGTCCCCAGCGGTTGGCACACCCAGCAGGGACGATGCGTAAGTGCATTTGACCTCCCCGTCAACAAAAACAAAAAGGTACTGGCATGGTACTGGCTTAGATACACATTGTTATAGCCCACACCCACATACGTGACTTAAAATTACTATAACATATTTTAAACAATATCTCTTCCTAGTTTTATTGGCATTTTTATTGTCTAATAAAATAACTGTATAACCTTCGCTGTGTGAACTGTATATTTTTTGTTAACTTTTTCTGATATAAAATCAATTTAAACTCTTTTATTCAATACACTCCTTATATTCCCATTTTAAAGTTTACAATTTTTTTACACAATATTTTTTCTCTTAAATTTGAACAGCAGATACCAATTTTAAATCGTATTTTTTTTTGTTTCTTTTGCATTTCTTTTTTATTAATTCTTATGTAATAAAAAATAATTCAAATGTCTAATATTTTTTTTTTTAGAAATTACTTGTAAGCAATAAGGTCGCCTATTTTGTACATGTCTGTGATCTGTTGTATTGTTTATATGTATACTTTTATCTTTTTGTGTGCAATAAAAGCTTTTATTATTATGAATAATAATTACGATTGAGAATTGTTATTGTTCAAATTCTTTTGAGAATACATACCTTCATGTATGTATTCTCAAAAGAGCTTTAAGTCTTCTAAAAACTCTTTTGAGAATACATGGAGGTTGAACAATAATCATATGTATAAAATTCTAATTGATATTAATGCAGTGGGTAGTGGCGACTGTGTCACGTGTACAGTGGACTAATTTACGCCCCTTGTTCGACATTCCGATTAGTATTCTTATCTTTTATATAAATTACGCATTTGTGTATCTTACTACTAATACAAATGCTAAAGTTTAGATAGATGTACCTTTTTTTTTGTTGACGGGGAGGTTAAATGCATTTACGCATCGTCCCTGCGGGGTGATGGCAACCGCAGGGGATATGTGGGACTCGAGGTAAAGGCGTTCCCTCCATACCCACTAAACATCCTCCCCGGCCTGACCTTCAGTGCGCTATTACGGGACGGCTCGGGATCTGCGGACGTGAGCGCAACTACACCGAGACCGTCCCAACCACAGATTTAATAGATTGATATATCTGTGGTCCCAACGCTGCCCATAAGCACTCCTTACACCAATTTCAGGCGCCAGCAGCCACTCCTCCACCGACGACTGCTTAAACTGGTGCGTCCTCCTAACGAGGACACCGGGAGTAGCCATCGGACCGCACCCGGGGGACTTCGGACGCAGTCGTGACCCTGAAAAGGGCCACCACGCCACGAAGAGGCTTCCGAACGTGGCCCCTAGATAGATGTACCTACTCAATCACGCTAGAACGGCTGAAGAGATCTGGATGAAAGACACATAAATAGATTACCGATATTTGGCTCGATAACCACGAAAAGTCGTTTCATACAAATCAGCCGAGTTCGTTTGGAAATATTAATGAACTACGGTGAAGTGTTTTTCAGTGCAACAAATTCGAACTCACGTATCACACTCGTATGAAACAGCTTTTTTTTGTGATATAGGATTTGTTTCCGTTGTAAAAGTTGTTTGTATTTTTAGTTATTCAAATATTTAGGAGGTTATTAGTGTTTTACTAAAATTCCCAGCGTAGTTTCCTAAGGCATGTATTTAACGCGGCGACAAATTATTCTGAATTTGTGATTAAAAAAAAAAATTAAAGCCGGTAGATAAATAATAAGGTTGGCAGCTACAGTGAAGGATAATTTTAAGTAGAATGTAGCAGCTTAATAATCAGTTGTAAGCTTTGACTTATTTTAAACTGACATTGATTCCCAAAAACAGTGCACCCTGCTTGGTCATAAAAAATAACCCTAACCTACCAATCACAGAAACAAATATGTAGTTAGGTTACTTGCATGGAATCCTGTAGTTGCCAATAATACAATGTTTGTTAGCCCACTGTTAATATTATAGTCGCCATGTCATTATTTAAAGTACCCGGCGAATAATTTCACTGGGTCTGTTTAATATTTTTATTACCTTAAAGTAGCAGACATTATTTAGTTTTTATAAATCCTTGCATTTGGAAGCTCATGTAATATAGTTATTGTTAAAATATTTAATCGCTGCCAAGTTATTATTTAGTAACAAAATAGTTAGTTTCCTAACCAACCGTTAATTTTTGTCCACAACAATATTATATATGTACAATTTAAAAGGGCAATTACAAAGAGATGTGTGTAAAAAAATAATTATTTTACCATGTGCACAATTAGCCGGGCGCCCCGTGCACAAGCGCATGATATGCTTGCGAAATAGTGGCGCCCGCGAGTGCTCTCATGGAACACGTGTACGGCCTTGTGATAGCTCTGAGTCAGTAGACGACAGCGATTCTCAAAGCCCGCTACAAGCTTATCGCAAATTTTTAATGAGCGATAGGAAATTAAGAACTTCAATTATTTTCTAAAAGAAATTGGGAAACGACGAACCTAAAAGACCCATTAAAACCAACAAATACTTTGATTTAAGGGGGCGATATTGCCTGGCAACTTTGGCCATACGGCTCGGTAACTCAAAAAAAGCTAAAAAAACTGTCGATTTTTCTTAACAAGGTGCTACTTTTCATGCGAATCAAATTATATTATTAGGAATATCAAATTATCTACAAAATTAATAAATTTGTTTGAAAATAGCTCCAGCAGTTTCCGAGCGATGCCACTTTTTTGATTTTGGTAAGACCTATTTTCAAGATTTTTTTTAATACACTAAAATATAGAAATGTTAAAATGTTCTCATTCAAACTTATTGTTAAAGTAGTCTAGTTTTTTATTAAAAAAAATGTTTTAAATTAAAAAAAATAGGTACTATTAATAGTACCTATTTTTTTTAATTTACGCTATTATTGTTATCGCGTGATGATCGTTCAAAAATTGCTTGTTACCCCATATCTTCGCTTTAACAAACCCAATTAAAGAAATGGCTATAGAGCGGTTGGCTTACCAGCTATACAACATGTAAATTAAATAACCAACACTCTGAATACAAAAAAAGTTTTTTTTTTAATTTTTGAAATCAACTCAGAAGCTGATCCCTAGCCATCTGAATTCAGGGTGTTGGTTATTTAATTTACATGCTGTTTACATTAGCCCTCCATCAACAACGTTTATTCCGTATGACTTATCCTCATGGATAAGCTGTAGAGAGTCATCGTAGGGATAAATAAAACCGCCAATAACTACTATCATCTCCTCTCTATGGTTTCCTGCGGCCTTCTATGTAACTAAGTCAAGTTTGTCAAGACGGAAGGGACAAAAATATTTAACACCGCCGTTCTTTCGCGTTTTGTCCATTCACTAGTATTCATTCCTTATAGATTGTACATTCCAGCAGGAATAAATGCTAGTGGATGGGGGGCTATTACTAATCGATCTCGGTTTGTGAACTTCCATAAGTTCTGTACTCGTATCTAAAGCAGGCTAGGCAGAGAGAGAAGACAGAATAATGATGGTGCGTACCGATGCATCATAAGGAGACTTTCTTAAACCTACTACACCCAGAGGCGTAGCTGGGTAAATCAAGTAGGGAAATATTTTGCAGTCATTTTAAAAAACAAATTTTTGATGCCCCTGATCTTAGGGGCACCGGTGTGCACTGTACCGGCTTGCCCCTATGTAGCCACGCTACTGACTACACCTGGCTACTGGGTCCTGACTCTCCTCTGTTGGACCCAGCACCCACGTGGTGCTGACGGAATGCTTATATGTTATAGTTTTCGTCTCTATCTAAAGTCATAAAGGACCCATGACATTGCTGTTTTGAATCGGAGTTTTAAAAAGACAAAATTTTCCATACTACCTTTTTGATACAATCTCACTGACTCTGCGGATCTGTATATTACCCCATTATTACTATTAAAGCAGAAACAAAGTTACCAACTTCAAGGAGGTCTCATCGAAAAAAAATTGCGGTACAGAATTAAAATTAATACTAATACCTACCTAATTTATTTATATCGTGATTTCTCTTTGCTTGCTAATAAATAAGCCTTGAACCTATCAATGTTACATAAATTAATTTAAAGTGGTCTTGACCGGTTATGAGTGTTGACTTAAGATTAAGTAAGGAAATGAGATAAAAAAAACATGAACTAAGTTAGGCATCCGTGCTTGATTTCAAATGTAAACTAATTCATTGAAGTTATTCTCTCTAATTTCTGTCGTTACCACAATTTGTCAAGTAGCCATTAATCTATGGTAGCCATTAGTTCGAGACTGTTCCGTCGAAAAGACATTGCAACTTGATATTCTTGGATTGTTTATTGACTTAAGGTAATCTATAAAGTATATCACTTATATATATCATTTCTCACTCCGCATCTCACCACGAATTTAGCTGTCAAACGCGAACGAATATTCCATAAAAAATGTATTCTACCCCTATACCCTGAGCACAGTATTGTGCTTAACGTACCTCTTAGGGTCTCCTTTTTTTATTAAAACAATTTCAATTTCATTTAATTATTTAATTTGACCGTTGTTGACAAAAAATGCACGAACGTCCTCTGCTATCGGTATTGGTGCGCGCTTCCGTCAATGGGCGCTAAGTAGCAATCGATACGTAACTCATGAGGTATATTTATCTCTTTCTAATAACAGGTTTGCCTAGTCATTTGTCACTTTCTTTTCGCAGTATCTGAATAAATAAACAGTACGTAGATATAGGTCTACTTGAGCCACTTTAAAATAAAATTACGTTCGTGTTGTAACTAGTTTAAATATTTTACGTCATTGAGCGTATCTACTCGATGGTATCTACCAATGACATAGAAATACTGTCAGAACTAATGTCATTGGTACTCATTGGTATCTACGAATATTTGACATTTGACACGATAGGCCGCCATGATGTTTCGTCATATTATTATGTCAGTTACATCATCATAGCAGCCTTTATAATTCGACCCACTGCTGGGACACAAGCCCTCTCCTTGTCATCGAAGGAGTTGTAGGCAGTAGTCCACCACGCTTGCCCAATACGGATTGGTGGACGGAGTATAAGGTGATCAATACCCCTTTGCTGATCCATTAGTCGCCTTCTACGACACCCAGTGGAGGATATGTGGTGATGCTATTCTACTCTGCCGGCATCACACGGCTTTATGTCAGTTACATAAACTATAATATTCTATTCGTAAAGCGTTAGATGGAATACAACCACGTCTAGGTATTCAGCTCCTCCGTAGCCACCGGACAAGATCTGCCGCTCCATGGAACTCAGCTGGCTGCGCACGTCTTAGCAATAGGGTGTGGAAACCACTATTATTTATTGATCACCAGGTCACTTTATTCTATTAATAATACTTTACGACATTTAGAAAACCTGTTACAGCTTAAAGATTATAGAAGCTCGTATTTATTATGAATTCTAATTTTCGTATACGTTCAGGTATTGCAAAATAGATCTTATATTAGTAACAAGTGTGTTATGATAGGTATAATATTTTTTTGATTGCCGTATGATTTTTTTCGTTCTAGAATGAATCATAGCTTACTGGACCGTTGAGGGATATTACCATTGATCTTTTGACCTTCAGCGTTTATTACCGTCGCATTTGTTTTGGTGTTAATAATAATGACAGTGATGTTCCTTTTCTAAATATAACAATTATATAAAAAATTTGAAATCTAAGGCGTCAACAAACGGAAAGATTACAACTATAAATGCATTCATAGACGATGAGCGATTCATCTGGTTATAAAATGATTTGCTCAAACAATGTACCTAACGCCTTAAGATTGTGTAGTGTAGCTGAGATTATACTTTCAACAACATTCCGTTTACGATTTAGGGAAAGCGCCACTGAACGAACGGCCTAGCACGGCGCGCTATGGTACTTTTCAGCACACCGAATCATACTGTGCCATCACGTGGCATGATGAAGGATCCCGCGGCATACCATACGAGCTTGTGGGTTTTCATATCTATCACATCAGTAATATACTAAGATTCTATTATTTCCCATAACCCCTTCCGTTGCTCACCCTTTCCTTCCCCCACAGGAGGAGCAAAAGAGTTAAGAAGACCTTCTGGATCTTGAGGGAAGGAGGAGGTGTAATCCATAATGGATATCCGAAGAGCGGCCCACAGGTTATTTTGGTCTCCTACCGACTAAGCACCCCCTTGCTTACAGCCAAAGTGGTTATAAGGCTGTCGGAAGTAGCCGCCCATCAGGAGAGGGGGAAGTGCATAAGTTAATATAGAATAGCAAATGTGAGGAAGGCGTACGGACACCATTGAGGGGCCGAACGCATGTGTGTAGGGGATTATTCTCGAAGTTTAGGGCACTAACACTAGAAACGAACGAACACAAGAGTAGACCGTACGCAACGGACGGTGGCCCATTGCCGAATCCACAGAAGGTAGCTCCATCACAACTTAGGAGGGAGACGGCGCTGATGCCGCCGCCTGCAGGGCCAGTAGGTCCTACGTCAAAGTGCTAGATGCGTCTGAGGACGTGTCGGGGCCTACGGTACTTATGCCGAGAGGGTGATGGAGCGTGTTCCGTCGCCTCTTTAATAGTTAGGATACTCTTCAGCGGCCTTGAAGAACCGTTCAGAGCAGGTAAGGAGGGGCTGTTGCATCGTAGATAATTCTAGGTCCCAAACTATTCTTGATACTAAATTCAATCATATTTTTATTTAAACCTAGCACTCGCTTTCTTTTAATAACTTGAAGTAACCCTATGCTGTGCTGCAGCGGCGTGCAGTGGCATCACGCGAGATGTTTCGACGTGTTGAAATAAAAGAATGTCAGTGCTAAATTCAATGAAATATGGACGAAAAATAATTTGTCTGCAAAAAAAATATATTTGCCACGCCCTGTGCCATGCCAATTCCGTTAGTGGGCGCTGGCCCTTATGTAGCCAAACACATCGAAAGGGGTGCAGTTATCAGCATTGAATATGTTTTTATAAAACTAATTAAAACTTTTAAAGAATGTAATATTAATCAAAATTTTATTAAATTTATGAAAGACAGAACTAGCACAATCACTTTGTTAAAAATACTTTTTTATATAGAGAATTTCGAAACGAAATAACTAGAAGTTCCTGTCGTCATTTAGTATTGGGACGGTAATCGAAAAGTGCACTTGAAATATTTGATAGTATAAAATACATAACTATTTCTTAGATTAACATTTGAACCATACCACAGTCGACCTTACACATTGGAGTTAATTACCTTCATATTAATTCTTATACACGCTACTTTTGCGGTTATTGATAGTTTGTTTTGTGTTTTTCTCTTTTTTTTATATAATAGAAGTTTGTATTTTTGACAGTGCATCTCTTGGTCTTTACCTCTTCTGGCAGCAATTCTCATGCCTTCGAAACAATCTCGAGTTCGAGATAGATCTCGAATTCAAACTTTAATCGAGTTTTAATGACGTTGAGCTATTCTGTAAATCTGGAGTTCCACTTTTCTCGAAGGGAAGCCACTTGAATTGCTTCGAGTGGTTGGTAGCGGTCATGACGGATTTTGAATTCGAACTACCATAATTATTATCTGTCTTTGTATTTATATTTATTATTATAATCTATGATCTTAAGCGTCAAAAAGCTACATGCAGTCTTAGATTATGCTACCTTTATTTTATTTATTTTGGACATAGGCCTCCCCCAAGGATCTCCAAACCGGTCGGTCCTGCGCTGCCCGCATCCAGCTGCTTCCCGCGGTCTTTACCAGATTGTCCGTCCACCTTGTGGGGGCCTACCAACGCTGCGTCTCCCGGTACGTGGCCGCCCCTCGAGGACCTTTCTACCCCAACGGCTGTCAGTCCTCCACGCAACGTGCCCTGCCACTGCCACTTAAGGTTTGCAATTCTTTGGCTATGTCGGAGACCTTGCTTCTCCTGCAGATCTTGAGACACTGCGGTAGATGGGCCAAGAATATGCCGCGGTTGAGATATGTAAGAGTATTTATAATTACACTACAACAATATTGACTAATAGGTTTACTGCGCCCCTGATTGTAAGCGAACACCGTACCCTAAAAGATGAATAGTTAGTCGATAAACTTTATAATTATAAAAGGTATTATTTTACTTACCAAATCTCTCGTTTTAAGCACCGGAAATATTAAGTGAATCATTACAGATAATATTATATTTCGCAGTTGTTAAAATCCTAAACTATTATTCACGCACAATATTTTTATGTTATTTGGTTAGTGTTCATTCATAACCAATATCTTATCAAGATAAAATACATGTAATAGATGTATTTATAGAACTTTTATCTAGCTCAGAACGCGGAAATGACTGAAACAAAATCGTCTTGATAAGGCTAAATCTGGCCTACTGTGGAGCTCTGACCTTCATACATGGTGGGGCTATATTCAATAAGTGGACGATAAGGCATCATGAAAATTTTATCAATTTTCGAACAATTATTACGCGTTAATATGGAGCGTAAATTTTGAAAAAATATTCTTGTGAATTTAGAATACTTACACAACAAATCTACATTTCAAGATTGTTATAGATTAGTGCATTAAAAAAATCTTGAAATAGGTCTCACCAAAATAAAAAATATAACTCTGAAACTACTATTTTCATAAAAAAAATATTCATTTTATACATAATTTCATTATATTCCAAATGTGAGGGCGTGGGATGCTCCGCTTTAAGTGCAATATGGGTAAGATTGCCAGCACTTATTATATACATCTAAATTGGTTAATAATTTTATTTGGCGTAATTTAAAATATTTAAACTTAAATCTTTATGAATATTATACAGCTGAAGAGTTTATGGAATTATTTATACATTAACAAACGCACAAATATTTTTAAACTTACAAATGGACTATCCATGGCGGGAATCCCAGCATATTGCGTAATCCGGGCGGATGCGTCAACCACTACGCTGCCGGGACACTGCTTTCGCCGTCGAAATTTGTCAGTACTTGATACTTATGTTTTTATGGTAACATTGTTTCATCAAATCTTTGAAATTCGCTGAAGAAATTGTTTCTGTTTGGTTGATCGCATCTAATCTCAGGAACTCTGATTCAAACTGAAACTTAAAAAAAAATTGTGTTGGATAGTCCATTTATATAGGAAGGCTATATCTCTAATATACAACATGTAAACACCCTGAATACAGGTGGTTTGGGATCGGCTTCCGAGTTCAATATTTTTTTCAGAAAAAAAAACAATTTTTTTTTTGAAAAAAAAAAACAAAAAGAAAAACCAAAAGTACCCAGAAAATATTGTACAACATTTTCTGGGTACTTTTTGGTTTTTTAAAAAAAAAAAAAATTTTTCAAAAAAAAATTTTTGAACTCGGAAGCCGATCCCAAACCACCTGTATTCAGGGTGTTGGTTATTTAGTTTACATGTTGTATATTTGTTTAAAAAAAAACTCCACGCGGACGAAGTGGCGGGCGGAGAACTAGTAGTTTAAATTAAGTGTTGAAAAACAAATAGGCTATTTTTACAAATACCGTCGATCCTCAAAAGTGTCAAACTTAACGTTATCGAAGTAGGGCGCGGACGTGGTGCACTTCTGGCAAACCGCTTCTGTTTTCATACATTTTGTTCGGTTGTAATGCGACTTGCAGGCAGTGAGTGACGCGCACTTTGGTTCAGCTTCAGTTTTGGTTCAGTTCAGTTCCACACAGAGTGCCCTGATATCTTCTCCTTTGCAAATTGACCAGTTGAACCAGTGCTAGGATCTTCGTCGTCAGAGAAAGACTTGTTGTTAGATCAAAGTTAAACACTATAATGTCACCAACACGCACGACAACGCACCGAGTATACCACATACGTGCCACGCCTCTTCTGTCTGGCTTGCTTTTAGATTTAAAAGTCATACATTTTAATGCATCTGCGGAGTTGTCCGTTGGATAACGCTTTACCCACTTAAAGCAGCCGTTGTTCTTGTTAGCGCTTAGGGTGCAGTTGGCGAAAATGCTCTGTAAAGCGCCATTGCGGGTCGACCAACCCCTAGTAGGTACTTCATCATGAGGCCGATATGGACTCTGACATCTTTCAGTTCAAGAATGACTCCTGCAGGCAGCCCATTTGTATGGCAACCTTGGTGACAAGGGCGGTACTACTAATTTACCATCAAGCTAAGTAATTTTGCTATCTTTTACAGCAAAAGTTAAATTTAACAATAACCTTTTTCTTTAAACTTTAATGTAACTAGCAATTAGGTGCAGTTGGACCGTAAAAGAAAAAAAAGAAGTGCGATGTTTACGAGTATAACTGTAACGTTTACTAATTAAAAACAATGAGTGTTAAGTGAATTAGTCAGACAGATAAGGGACTTCCCTCCCAACCTCAATAGGCAAGAACCGTGAACACGAGTGCTATGAAGGTGAGTAGAATGTGAGCCGATACCGATGATCGAGTCAGTATCGATACCTTATCGATAGATGCGGCTTACGATTAGGGACCTGCGTACCAGTAACTTGATTTTGTAGTTGTAGAAGATAAATCGTTTGAGATATTCCGAAAATTATACAAATTAAATATTAAACGAAATGCAATAAAAAATCCTGCACAAGTGCTGAGATGTTGAGCGAGATGGAACTTGAGCTTGTCAATATTTTTCCTAGTTTGGGTCATTTATCAGCTCGAAAAGGGAAAGTCTCTTTTTACTATGAACGCATCGCCTCTTTTTCATAGTAAAAATAGGCAATACGGTTTTCAAACTGATACGTGTGCTATGACCTTTAATCGTTGTCTATTTATTTGGTACAAATTCATACAGGTGTGCTCTCCAGTTATGCTGCAAGAATGTAAATGCTAAGCTACATAACTATGTGACCTTTTCCACTGATGCTAAGTAGCGGAGAGAGTAAGATATGCTATGAAGAGGGCCGCAGCAAGCTTTGCAAGGAAGATGCGCAGCTCGAGCTATGCGACGTATCGACAATAGGGAAGTCTCTGCACATAGTTACTAATTTCTGCCGAGAGACGCCCACTGTTGAACATAAGCCTCCCCCAAGGATCTCCAAACCGGTCGGTCCTGCGCTACCCGCATCCAGCGGCTTCCCGCGACCTTTACCAAATCGTCAGTCCGCCTTGTGGGGGGCCTACCAACGCTGCGTTTCCCAATACGTGGTCGCCACTCGAGGACCTTTTCGGTTGGACGTCTAATCATTTCGTGTCATCACTCACTTAGTTGGTTGTTTTCAATTGATTTGCTTAGAACTTTCAAGACATTTTATTTTATTTTTTAGTACGGTTATCTAACCCAAATTAAATATCTTTAAGATTTGTTTTATGGACTACATAGCGGGTAAACATACTCGTAATAATTTTATGTTGTTTATTATCAGATTGCTGAGATGATAATCTGTCTGTATAATCTGTAACGTCTGGTGTGGTTGTTGGCTTTAGTTGGTTTGTTAACTGAATGATTGTTACTTTTTGGGTTTGGTGCCCCTTTTTAACCGACTTCAAAAAAGGAGGAGGTTCTCTATTCGACTGTATGTTGCTTTTTGTGGCACCGGCTCCAAATATATCGGAATATGAATTATAAATAAAGAATTATAAATGTATATCAATACTTTCCTTGGTTTTCTATGACGCTCTGTTCAACTACTTAATTTAAAAATATTATTTGTTTCTTACTGTTTAGTTTATATTTGTACGTCTTGAAGTTGGTTTTCGTATTTTTTTTTGCGAAAAATATTTTACTAGCTAGCAACCTATCACTATTTAGAGGCACTGCATGACCCATACTGCCGAATGTGGCTTTATGTGTAACTAAAGGTTGCCAAAGGCTCTGCCCAACCCCTGTTGAGATTGTGAGTGTTATCGTACGTATGTGTGCATCATGATATTTGTATTTTTTGCAAATGCAATCCCTGAAGCTTTACAGACTGAAAAACTGAGTTGTTCTTTCTGAAAGTTGGTAGTCTTCGGTGAAAACTAGAAATGGTGACTAAGAATTTTAAAATAGATAAATTAAAAAAAAATCTACGACATTGTAAATTTTATGCACCTACCCCCGACATAAATTTATAGCTAAGAACCATATCGATAACGTCAGCTTTCAACCAACTAAAACGCATCATAATTGGTCCATTCGTTCAGCAGCTACGATGCCACGGACAGACACACAGACATACAGATACACAGACAGGTCAAACTTATAGCACCCCTCTTTTTGCGTCGGGGGTTAATTATAAATGTCAAATAATTCTGTATCTCTCTAACCTTTTTGCGCTTAAATCGCTGAACCAAATTAGATGAAAGTTATAGACATTTGTTTTTAATTATAAAATTTTACAACTTTAAATAATTAAACATCCTGATGTATACTACCACTATAATTAATATTAATCTCATATATAAAATTTCCATGTCACAATGTAGTACAATGTAGTTACCGTACTCCTCCGAAACGGCTTGACCGATTTTCATGAAACTTTGTATGCGTATTCAGTAGGTCTGCGAATCGGCTACTATCTATTTTCCATACCCCTAAGTGATAAGGGTTGTTCACCCTTAATTTTTTTTAATTTATAAGGCAAAACAACGTTTACCGGGTCAGCTAGTTATTAATAAAACTAATTATCGTTAACCTACCTTACCTACCCGGCTTAGAAACCGGGAATTCAAAAAAAAACATGGTTTCAGCGAGAGACCACTCCCCAAACAATCACTAAATAAGTTCATAATAATGCATAGCATACCTAACTCTTATCTTAAAAGATCGTTATCTTTTAAGATAACAGTTAGGTATACGGACAGGTACTTAATTATTTCATTTTGGTATTTCCTGAGAAAGACCGAATACTGATTTTCTATTTATTATCATTGATAAGATAACAGTTAGGTACTGTTAAAAATGGGGTACGATATACAAGACCTTGTCCGTAATGAGTCGTCTAGACTAGATTTTTATTAAAATATGCGAAAACAAAATATTTTTAGAATTTCCAAAACTAGATAGTCACTGGGTAATATTTTATTTCTCGAAGGAGTTTTTTGGCCATTCATAATTTTTCTGACTTTCTTCCAATGTTGTGGTCATCGTAATATGGATTCTTCTTCTTAATGTTAATGTTTATTATTGTTAACTGGTTCAATATGTATTACCTAATGTTTAAAGATGGTTTTTAACGTATCTATGAATTTTATTAAAGAAAATAATGTTTAAATAAATGTTTAAATTTTCGTGTAAATGAGTAACTTTGAACATTCAAAGTTCAATTTGTCCAACGGGGTGGACCGCGTTAAGCTGAGTTTGTTTTGGGTTCCGTAAGAGAGGAGGACGACGGAGTGCTTCATCCCAAGTGGGAGAACAAATTTTTCCCTCGCGCTGAGGGGTCGTCCCGGCGTTGTCACACACGGTACTGGAACTTATCTTCGACAGTGCTAAGGCGTCATCCTAAGGTTTAGTGGGTAGGGTGATGTCATGTGACTTCGAATGCCAAGGGGACACACTTGACATCAAAAGCCACACACCCGCCGAGAAAGTTTCCCCAACACGTTACCAGGGTCCGCCACGAGGAGGCCTCCGGACGTGGACCCCTTCCGTTACTTAGTCCTACATATAATTGTCGTCACAAAAAGTACTTCTATTTTAACCACTTCCATTGTCCTTTCGCAATCAAATAAACAAAGTGTCAATAAAAACGAACAAATGAAACCGTTATTGTTTCCGCATTCAATAAAATGAAATCGACGTGGACAAAACTTATTTTGGGATGTAATCAAATCTATTCTGTTTCATAAAAAGATACAGGGGGTCGTTTACCTCTTTGGTCATTTTGTGAAGAAAATACGGTTAACAGTTTCCTTAAGGTTTCCTTGGACCGATGTAGGTTAGCTAGAGGCAAATAACAATGGAAAAAATAAATATTACTTCCTAAAAACTGGCGTATTTTTTTGCTGTCTCCAATGGAGATGAACATTAAGTAAATTAATATTGAAAAGAAAGCAAGCAAAAGTTACGCAACTAACGTACGCATTAGAAAGACAGATATAGCGGTCGGTACTCGGATGGGTGACCGAAATTTTTTGACTCGATTTTCCTCCTGGTACATTAAGCTGCTGGTCTCAGCTGCTGTCGAAAGATAGCACGCGTAAGGTCAGAGGGTAGAAATAGCGACATTGAAACTTTGACACCAGGCTATTCCCAAAGCGGGTTGGTGTCAGGCAGGTGGCTAGCCGTAAAATCTAATCCCATTACCTATAGCAATATATCAACAGCACGATGTATTGCACCAAATAAATTAGGAGCAGAATTTAAAAAAAAACGAAGAAAAAATTTATTTTCCGTAGATAACTTATTAAGAGATGAGTAATTTATTTAAAATTTTTGATTCCGCAATACTATCGTGGCTTATTATAACCACGTAGCACACCCTAATTTTCTTTGACATTATTACATTTCTGAATTGATTGACAATCACATTATTTTACATATTAATTTTCTTTGAAATTACATTATAATATCACTTAATTGAATTTGACTCTAGCAATATTTTCAAATTAAAAAATATTTATATAGAATATAAAATATGAGCAATTATATGGTATAGTGTTATAAATAAATTTTGACATTGATTTAAATATTTGCATGAACTGCAACAAGCTAACACTAATTTATTTGACCTTTTTGTAGAATTGTATACAGTATTCTGCAAATAAATATTTGATTGATTGATGTATATACGAAAAATTACAAGACTCTTTTAAGTGATCTCTAAAATACAATGATCTAATACAAAACAAACTACTTTTCCTAACAGTTTTTGTTATTCATGTCACGATACGCCATCGCATAATGGCTTCAAACGGTTTTTTCTCTAGCGGTCTCATGACGTATGTTGTCGACGTATTTTTGCATTTGATACCTTAAGGTAATTTACAAGAACGTCTATAGGTAAAGTATATTTTAAAATACTATTCCTTATTATGTTACAAGTTAAAAAATCCAATACGATTATGACGTCACATGTTTTGGATAGCCTCTTAGAAACTAGTCTTTCTAGTTCTCAATGAGTAACTTTTGTTATGTTATTAATAGTATTGATTTTCCTTTAAGAGAAGACTTTATAACGATCTCCGAATAATGTCAATAGATTTCAACTTTCTTTTTAATCATAAATATGTTTTTTAAGAAAGGCACAATAACAGTCTCTCGTACGGTCAGCATCAGAGTCACCCGTGTTCACAAACATTACTATGAGGTTTCTCGACATTTGGATAAGGAAATGCATTGCACTGAATAGAGCTCTGTCATTGGTTCGATTCTGTTGCCTAGTTCACATCGTTGAATGTACTGACGTTTTATTACCTACTATTCAAACCTACTTCAAACTCAAAACTTTTGACATCTGGACGTTGCTTTTGACATCTGGACCTGTGCTTTTTGAATATAGCTAGCTAGCTACCTAAGCTGTGCGTTCATTTTAGAGTACGCATAGTTCCGATCCCCACTTAAGTATTGTCTATGAATAGGTTTTTACGGCCCTGTGCGTCCACGCGCACTATGAGACCTCAAAATCCTTGCCATATGGCACGCACTGAGAAATACCTTATTTTGCATAGCATTGTTTTTACTATGATAAGTATTGTTTGTGAATACGGGCGTAGTAAATTTAATAAGTAACTTGTCATAATAATCTTTATTAGAAACTGGTGGTAACTACCTACCGCATAAACGCTGGCTTTGCTATGACTTGGTACTAAAGTGTTAAACTTCTACGCAGCACGTGAGCGCAACTACACCGAGACCGTCTTGCCCGTCTAGGCACTCCTTGCAACAATTAATGGCCAGCAGCCACTCCTCCACCGACGGCTGCTCGACCTGGCGCGTCCTCCTGACGGGGACACCGGGAGCAGCCATCGGACAACTGGAAAATAGACATAAAAGACTCGTACGACACGTATTTTAAAAAATATTTAATTTTAATGCTAAATATTTTTATTTAAATTTCAAACGACGTAATTGCAACTGTGGGATTTTGTTGGTCTACATAAATGTCATGGGCTCTACAAAAGTAAAAAAAAAGATGACACAACTGTCAAATCTTTGAAGTTTGGGCCGTAAATTAAAAATCGAAGATGGACGGAAAAGACATTTTCCGTTAGTAATCCTACGTTGTCCATTTTTGGGTACATTTTGTTTTTTTTATATCTATAAATTAGCAAGTAACAAGTAATAAATTCTAGATGACCGAAGCTCCAAATGGTTTCGTAATTATCATAACTAGTTTTTTGGAAATGTTGTCAATTCATTGTCTGTATAAATACTGTTGGTAATAAACAGCATTAAAAAAAACATGCGACGCGAACCCAGAAAACAAAACTCAGAGGCAAAAGAAGAATAAAATTAATGAGAAAATGTGAATAATATTTTTGAATCTAAAAAGGAGTGGGATGTAGTGCAAAGAAGTGGCGAAAACGGATTTTTTGTGTGAGGTAAAGGTAAAACTATGCGAAGCTAACATGGAATAAATACAAGCGTGTTGTGCCTAATGCATTAAAATTAATTCCGGCGTAGAGCCACTAATAATCATTGCGCATGTAAGATACATGTAAGGTACGGGGCATCATATTGCGTATTAATATTAGTTAAGTCATAATTATTTAAAAGATAAAAAAGTGGAAATCTCGCGATGCAAAATTAGCCCTTAAAACCTTATAAAAAGAGTGTTTTATACCAGTTTTAAGCGTTTAAGCCAGCTTTATGTATTCCAAATGACAATACTAAGGAGCATGTCGAATTGATGAGTTATTATTTGGAAACATAGACGCAATTCGTTATCGGTCACAATTTTACACCAGACGCCGGTGAATCATGCGCAAACAGTAGTGACATTGTATTCAATGCCATTAAATTCCAAAAGGTTTCAATTGGATTTAGAATGTTCTAAATTAGAGAACTTAGACGTACAAGAAATTTATGAATGAAAAATGACTAGATGTTAATAATAGAGATGATAGGATGGAATGAACGGAAAAGATATTTGGCGCCGACCTGCGTAACCTTACATAAGTTGGGACTAGAATATTCTTTCTGGTACTCTCTGACCAAGTAAAGAAGTCAAATCAAATCAAATCAAAAATCAAAAAATGCTTTATTAGGAAAAAAATGTTGAAACAAAAACAATTTCACGATGATGTCCGCAGGAAGTATTAAACTGTGTAGCAGACAAGAACGCCCTCCTCCGAGTGTACAATCCAATGTTCCAATTTTAAAAATTAGCTTTATAGGTAAATTAATAAAAGATAACAATAGGCAACTGATTCAAAATATACACTTATTTAAATGAATATATTTGGAATGTGCGTGTGGGTATTTGTGTGTGTGTGTGTGTGTGTGTGTGTGTGTGTGTTTGTGTGTGTGTTTTTTGTGTGAGATATGTTGTAGTTTTGGAATATAGAAAATAATAATAAGTATGTACACCCAAAATCGTACAATGTGTTCTGGTCGTTTTCATTAACTGAAGGATTGTTAATTTTTGCGTTTGGTCCCTTTTATTTTATTGGTTACCCTTTTGTGTAGGCCTACACAAAAGGGTAACCAATAATAAAACCAATAAAAGGGAACCAATAAAATAATGGAACGTTAGAAAAATGCACTGAAAAAATCGACTTGCCTCATTTTTTTTTCAGTGCATTTTTCTAGTATTATATTTACGCGTTTGTAAACGCAAAAATAAAAATTATTCCATAATGGAACGTTATTTAGAAGTTTAATAGTAGATATTACTTTTTATAATAAAAGAAAGTCATAACTAAATAGTGGTAAAATATGTTCCGTAAATTAATCTATTAGGTAGATTGTTACTATATTGATGTTTACAAATATTGAGAAAAAAATATTGTAAATCTATTCAAGCCCTAACTGCTTAGGTAAATTGAGAAATAAATATTATATAAACTTTAACTATTTGGCTTGCAATGTGTAAAACACAATGAAAAAGTAATGTTAGTAAGTATTCAAATTATGTTTATAAATCAGTTCCTTCTTCTCTAGGAAAATTTTATATTTACTTTTTGGACTCGGCATTCTGATAAAAACACCGAACTTATTACATAAAGCTTCTGGATTCTTAAACACATAAAAAAGTTTATTATCATATTGCTACGTCTGTTTTTGACCACACTAATTAAAACTGGCGGAAATAAAATAGCTATTAATAACTTTAAAAAAAAGATCAGGAAAAATACGTAACTCTCGGAATTGAATGAACAAAAAATATCTGCTTTCCTATTTAAAAAAATGTTGTAGGTTGTCATAATCATAGTAGAGTTTAAAATTAGGTACAACGGGTAGTTATCTACTTAGGTACTTACAAAATTAATCAAAAGTAAATACTTATCAATCATTCTTTTCCACTAAGTTTTATCGGAAATACTTTAAAAATAAATATATTTTTTATACCTGTAACCTACTTAGCTATCGAAATAGCTTTTGCAAATATACTTAATACCTATTATAGATCTAATATGTTAATTACCTTAAGTAATCATTAAGGGAAATGACGTTAAATATCGCTGTATAAATGTCAATTACTTAAAACGTGATTAATTTCAAAATACACACAATGCAAAAATTTCAAATTCCAGGCTATAAATCAGCTATAATTATATTGGTGATCATGTTTGTATTTTAAGATCAGTATCGCGGAAATCAAAGAGACGGTGTCATATTAAACCGCATGCAACGCGCCTTTAAATAGTTAATTAAGCCTCTAAAATTCGCGTAAACAATCGATGGGAAAATCCTACGTTAACATTAACGACACGCAACGCTCAAGCGGAGCGACCCGTTCCGCTAACAACGCTGTAGTGGGGATGGCTCACCACGGCACCCGGTCGCGAACTCGCCGCCGCGCCGCTCTCTCAAGTCTCAGTTGTCAACCGACAGCACTCCGAGAAAGACGCGGCCACTCGCCGAAAGTGTTCTCGAAACTTTACGCGACTTACAACTGCAGTGACTCGATTCAAAAATAAAACTGAGAGTGTCTAGTTGCAAGTGTTCAAGTGTAGTGATGATATCGGACCAACGCTGATGTCAGAGGAGATGGAACGGGACCGGCTAGTCGAGGAGATAGTACTCCTAGCACTCTTCCTGGTGTCCACCGCGGCCAATTCCCTGGCCTTGCTCGTCTTCTGCCGACGACCGGGTCTAAGGACCATTTCTAATCGGTAAGCCCCAATTTCACTTTCACACGGAATAGTTGAACCGCTTTGTTTTTGTTAGTAAAGAGTGCATGAACTTTGCATTAGAAATATCAATGTTTATTTTAATAATCAAGTAGTTTGATGCAATATTGATTTATTATTTACCTTGTAGAATGGCACCTTGACAATAAATGCTCTAAGGTTTTATAAAGTTTGGATATTCAATGCTAAACATTTAATACAAATGTGGCATACTCAAATGAGCATTGTAGCAATTCACAAATAGATAAATTTCGTAACTGAGAACAATGAGAAGCTAAAACTTTCAAGAACGCACTTGAAAATATACAAACAAAACGATCCAAAATTCACAATGCGGTCGCAGGTTTAAAATCCATAGAATTTTTTTAGGGTGAAGCTTCCCCTGTTTGGGTTTGAGCCAAAACTGGTTGTATTATTAGACTATTAGCATCGGTACTCTGCATCTACCTGAGTTGCTGACATTCATTTTCAATGTGCAGCTTTTGTAATATTAACAGCCTGATTACAATACTTACATCACAACTGTTTTAGAATAGATGAGGTTAAACCGAAACTTTTTCTTTAGGCTTGAAATTGAAGGTCGCGATGCAATGTCCGTTTCCTCTTAAAATTTGGCGAAAAAATCGCATGGTCATCATAACGGGACTTACAATAGTTTAAAGTTTTTATTACTTCCAACGTGGGGTTTAACAGTTTCTTAACTCTGAATTATTTGAGAGGTGCTAAAATTTGCAATAGGAAATACCATGTTTACTTGCAATATATCAGTATGGATTAAAAATCTACTCAGTTGTAAATCCTCAGCATCAATTTCAACCAGTTTAAATAAATTTAGAGGCCAATTGAAATCTTGTGCAGACGAAACAATTCAGTTGTAATTTTATTTATTTTTAGTAAACAAAATTAGTTTAGCGTGTAACCTAAATTGATCCAACTATCAATAAGGATTACGCGGTATTGAAAAGAATTGCCAAACAGAAAAAAGTTCCTAAACAAAACTTTTGTTTTTAATATCCGGTTTGACCTCAAGAAAGCTATTAAAGTTCGTTCTTGGAACGAGGTACTTGACCAAATTATTTATGGACAAGCAATTGAATAGTGACTGTGAATATAACGACTTCAAATCCTTTTTGAATTTAGAATAATTGTTTCCTAAGTCAGAGTGCCAGTCTTAATACAACCGCAGCTTTTTTGTCTGTAGCTCTAAGGTTATTAGCTTTATTTGTTTTTGTTTTATCTCATCCTCTTCACTTGAACCTGAGTCATTCAATTCTGACCCCAAATAATTGGTAAGTCAATTGCGACCACGATAGCCGTGGGTACATTTTGTGAGTTGATGCAACAGTAGTAATATCGTCTGCTGGACTGTTATTGGCTAATGTTACAAAATCTTCTCTAATATCTTGTAATTAGGTTTGCAATTTATGCAAAAACGTTGGTAAGGTTACTATTTCATTTTATTTTATAAGTTGTTTTATTTGCTCGTAACATGCCAATTGAATTCAGCAAACAATTATTGTATACTGAAGTGAGTTCAAAAACATATTTGAATAGTATCGAAGAAACGGTTTGGTTAAATTTGTTCAAGTATTCTCCTTTCGTAACTTTGTTGAATTTCGCAAAACTTTCATTGGTCGATCACGATTCTCACGCCTTGCCGAATTAGTACAATTTGTTATAGGGGGTTCCTTACAGTCCAACTTATGCAATCGCTCGTAAATATTATAGTAAAATTAGTTTTTACTTATCTCAATAAGATGTCAAGGAAATAGGAAAAAATATGATTCAAAAAACTTAATATAAATTTAGAGTTATGATGTAATATAAAAGTTTCATGATATTAGTGTAAATATGTGACATAGGTCGTAAAAGTGAAAATCATGTTTATTATTATTAGAGAATCCGATAAGAAAGAAACATGAAACACAATTTCATTTTACGCTTCTTGAGCTAAAGATAAATTACAGATAGACAAAAACCAAAGATAATTTGAATCGATAGTAAATCATGAGGCATACTCCGTTTCACAGTGGCTAAGTCATTTAATAGCCGTTCCGACAAGTCGCAAGTAATCAAAGATACAGCATTTAATACAGTGGAATAGTACAGGTCCTTCACAGTAATCTTAGTTCAAACGTAAAGTAACGTTTACATGTTATTCATAATTTATGTGTGTAAAAATGCACGTTCGTAAGTCTTGAATGTTATCTGGTCATTGTAGATTAAGCAAAAGTGCGAAAACTTTTTGGCAAGATTTTTATGATCGCGATATCATTGTGTCGGATTTGATTTGATCGGTTTTTCCATTGACAAACTCGAAAACAATTTAAAAAAACGTGTTTATATTACGTAACTAACAATTACACGGCATTATTTCCTAATTAGATACTAAAACTAAAACAAATAACGATAGATAACAATTTAAAAGTGCTTTGTCATTGAACGACGCCATTCTTGAAAAATGTCATCTACTAATTTTACGAAGAAAAAACTAATTGACCGTAAGCTTTTTAAGCAATTAGAACAATGATACGACATTACGCAAGTTCTATAAGTAATAGATAGACTAGTACCTCCACATGATATCACTGTACTATGAAACCGCAAAGACGTCATAGAATAATGGAAATCCTATGAGAAGTGTATTTTTTTAAATCTGAAAATGTCTTGGTTCCAATTTCTCAAACAATACAGTCAAGTACATTCTTTATGATGTTTTGAAGAACGATGTAGTAATTTTTGGTCTTATTGTAATTAAAGTGACAATTGAAGATAAAGTATGACAAACGTCTTTGGAATTTAAAAGAGCTTGAGAAAAAATAATTGATTCTGAAGCAGAAAATGCAGTGTACTAAAAATCTTAATGAAGCCAAGATTTGATAGTTAAAAATATTCTAGAAACAAGTATACAATGGAAATTATCACTGTATTGTAGTAGATTTTGATTACAATACTCGAGTAAAGGATGAATCAACGAGTTGAATATGATAAGATCACGCTCATATGTAATGGAAGAATCTATGGGTTATACCTTTGCACATTTCAATAGTCAATATATTATGAAAAGGTAAATAAACGTTGACGCCATCGACATGATTCTAGAAAGGATAAGTTAAATTATATATAATTAAGAAAACGTTATGAACATTTAAAGTAGGTGAGATGTTAAGTTGCATTGTGAACTTTTCGATAATTATCTGTTAGGCATAGAAAAATACCACGTCCGCTTTAGTTGGCGTGAATCTAATAGAATACAATTCTTAAAAAAATCCAAATCAGGCAAAAAAATACTTAATCACTTCTAATGACCATTGTGTTTATATCCGTTTCATTGAGAGACTAAACCTAATACTTTTATCGATTACGAGTCGTAAAGATTGAGTTTACAGTCGTAATATATACTAACGTAATATGAATCAATCAAAACAAACGATTAAATGTTTTATTTCCACGCAATTAAAAAGTCATAAGAATTTTAAATATTTTCAAGCAAGATAAAATGTATCAAAGTCACAACTGCGACTGTCGAATAAAACAATATATATTAGTACCAATCTTATTCCGAAGTATCTATCACATATAACCTTTGTTATTGTAGATATAGTAGCTATATACAAAGTGAAAGCTTAATAACAACATGTGAACACGCCCTCCTAATACAAACAGAGTCAAACGGTCAAAGTAATCGATACAACAATCGAAGAAAACCATAAACAATAAAATAAAAACATATTGTTAACAATAAAAGAATTGTGTTACCGCCGTCATGATACGGATAAAATGTGTATATTAATAAGGAAGAATTCTTGTATCAAGATCATTACGCCAATTTACGTATTGAGTTGGTTTTGTATTTTTCCAAACATACTTATCAGGTTCAGTTTAGTGCTAGGTAACGTTGACTTTATAAACTGATGTTATTAGATATAATCTCTAACGAAAATATAACAAAATATTGCGTAAAGAAGCTAGCAAGCGGAACAAAGTGAGCGCTTTATAGCTGCAAGAGCCATGCGTGAGTTTCGCAAGTTCGTTCTTGACCGATTATTATTGCACACTTTTAAAAATAGTATTTCAGTGAACGTGTTACAGACTCTTTTCCAGTGTCTTTCACAGTTTGTGGGTTTCCTTCGCACTCGACTACGAATGCTAACGCATTCTCGAGTAGACTCTCACAATATATTAGCCAAATTACTATTATGAACTCTTCCAAAATCAGTTTTCCTATCACGTAATAATCAGTAATAGTTTCGTAATGTATCAATTGTGCGTCTGTTCAATGTTTATTATAACATTGAGGCCGATATTTATTCAAATCTGAGCGTAAACTTATGTTTGAAAGCAATTCGCCAATCGTTTGGCGTGTGTCGGGAGGTCGGTTAAATTGGGTCAATAGATTATGACGATACAAATATTGGATGATACGAAACGTTTTTAGACTCCTTGACAAAGACTCTGGGCAGGCAACTTCAATTGAAATCTTGTTTGTTACTTTGACAAGTATGTCAAGAACTAGTCGGTTTTCTTCAGCCTTCGTGATCAATTTTGACTGTTTAGTACTTCAGTACGCGTATCAATTTAAGATTTCTTCACGTCTCGCCACTTCAAAGCCTCCTAAAGATATAGGTAACACGCAAATGGTCTTAGATTCTTTTCTAGGTTGACTTACTGTTTCCTTTAATTAGAAGTTAAGAAACGTATTTATCATATTATAATTTCTTTAGTCCTTACAACTCCGTTCTAATCTGAATTGTACTTTTGTCAAATTGAAATAGACTTTAATTTGGCATTCTCTTTACATTTCCCAAAACTAATTCTAACAAATGCGATACTGTGTTATTATTAAAATTGGAGGTATTCCATAAACTCTTTACTTTAGCAACATAATAATCTAATATCAAAACTCTACAATTTAATACGATAATAATATTGTTATGACGAGATTACTTGGACCACGGACTTTGGATAGCCAACAGTGTTATTAGGTATCTTGATTAGTATTTACTTAGAAGGCAAACTAAAGACTTCGGACATGATAAATTGTTACAACGTTATTGTTTTTTACACACAGTCTGTATAGGATTCTCGGAATCAATCTTAAAATCAGAATTGAGGATAACGGCGTGAATGCTCTTATTTATACTAAGTTAGAGTACAATATCTAATAAATGCAAAAGGATGGACCAAATGTTAGCTAAGAATTTTACTAATAGGTAATTTATCGTTGAATATATTATAATTATGTTTTAAAATAAAATCTAAGATATAATAATTACAATAAAATAAAGCTTTTATCTAAGAATTACATTGGTTATGTCTCGAAGTCAAAGAAGACAATGATCCAAACTTACACACGGCAATGAAAAATATTTAATCCTCTAATTCGAAGTCCTATTTTAGAACTTAAATTTAGAACTGAGCTTTTGTTTTTTTTTCTACAGATTAAGAATACTAAAAAAAATACGCCCAAAAAAGGAGTGCACGTATAAAGTTGCCGCCTTTACATAATTATAAGCAAAACGTTACTTCGCCTGCTATCTGAGAGATTCTCTCGTAAGCTATTCCGTTATCTACATCGAATGCAAATAATCTTAGGAAAGGTAGAAGCGTATATCAAAGTGCATTAGGTGTCGCCGTTATGTGTTGAGCAATGCTAATGACACTGGCTTGAGTGACTCTTAAATTCCATATGCCACTCGCTATCTAAATGGTACAGTGTTTTGGAACGCATTTTAAAAAAGTAATTAAGTACCGGAACGCGGCGCTTGTGAATCGCGGGAAAACTTTGAAAATGGAATCGAAGAAGCTTTTGAATTCCGTAGTTTTTGAACCAAGAAGGTTGGCAATGTGATTTTTATTTATGTTATAGTATAAATTAACAAAAAAATATAAACACTATTCTTGCAGACGCGTGTATTCTGAATTTTCACTAAAAGGTAGAATAAAGAAACATTTTTTTTACTACAACTACATTATTATCACTCCGTAAAATAAAGTAATTGCTTGTTTAAAAATTTACAGGTACGTTAACTCAAATAATTAAAAAAAACACGCGGAACTTTAATCGAACTGTCAATTCAGTTAGTCGTACATAAATGATTAACGACTAAATGGCGATTGACGTCCCCGAATAGATCATAATCGACATGGGCGACCGAATCGACTCGGACAAAACATTATCCATTACAAGATCCATAATAAGAATCGAATGTTTGTATAACACACTCGAATTCTAAATCCGGTGAGAGACGCCACTTGACGTATGGACAGTGTCACTCAGCTTTCTTTGGCCAATGAATACTACTTTCCAGAGACTACCAGACGTCACTTTGACAGATGATCATGTCATGATCACAGATAAAAGTTATGTATTACACCTATTACGTTGCAGTTTCGATTTCACTAAAAGGCTTTATTGTTATACAAAAATGCGCATTGTAAAACGTAGTGATGTCACGCCGCCTTGAAATTAAAAAAAAATCCGGTGGAAATGAGGATTTACTTTGAATTCAATTTGGAATATTTGAATTCGGTCAATGTCACCTGTACCTGCGTACCTTTGCAGAACAAAGCAAATTGTTTATTCTCTGACTCTTCCCTATTTAAATACTAGCACTCCGTCCGCGGCTTCGTCCGGGTGGAGTTTTTTCAGCAAATATAGCTTAAAGCCTTCTTCGATAAATGAACTATCCAACACATAAAGAATTTTTCAATTTGACTCAGTACTTCCTGAGATTAGCGCGTTCAACCAAACAAACAAACTCTTCAGCTTTTTAATATTATTTTATTAGTACAAGACAAGGAAATAAAAATCAAATTAGAACCCTAACCGAGATTGGTTTATTTTAACGACCAACGTTTGAAAATAAAAATATTTATTTGCTTTTATTTGACACGCAATTTTGAAGTGAACCTTATTCAGTCCTAAGAGAAGCTATTTTTAATCGCGTTGCCAAATGTTTCGAAGTAGATGCAACTGGAGATATTCTAATGTTTCTTTTCAACTCGCAAATTACCATGAGCTAGTATCAAGGCACCATTTGTTGGGCATGACCTAAGTCATCTCCGCCATGTTTTCTCCAAACGAGTTCAAGAACCGATGTCGAGACAATTTTAAATTATAATTTCTTTGACTTTTGACATACCTCTGTACACAACACGCTTTGTTGACACACGCGAGCGTGAAAAACAGCCGGTATTCACCTCTATTACGGCGTGATAAGGACTTCTTGCAAAACATTTGACTGTAGAATTAGTTATGTTGATTAAATCGTTCACGGCATGAATTTCGATATTGTCGAGACCTGATTGTTCCCAATGAATGAATTATGTGTGCTGAAGCGAAGTGTTCTTTTGAACAGGAAAACCCTAGCTGTCGTCTTAATTTGTGACTTACTCCAACGTGATAAAGGTTATTATTACAGTTTGATTTGAACTCCAATTTTTCATACGGCGCGTCTGAAAATTGTTAACCACCTCTGCTCATAATAGGGATTAAAGAACGCTGCTTCCGTATTGATGCCTTCTTGGTATCTGCGATATTACTGAAAATAAACAGAATTGATAATTATTGTACTATGACTCTTCAATTTACTAACTTACTATTCGAGATAAGGCTTGTAGGTGTACAAAAACATGGCACGTGCATTGAATTTCGAAATTTACAATTAAAGACAATAAAGAATTTGAATTTGAAATCTATTCGATTTTTAATGAACATCCTGAAGTCGTCATCAATATCTTCTACATTCAAACTTTTTTAAGAACTGCTTTCTGTATTAGCTTCTTTATTACATATTTATTTTCAAGGTAAACATACATATTTTGTGTTCTTATAAATAATTATACAGTAGTTAATTCAAGTTACAATAAAGTTTCCATAGATATAGTTACCGAGAGAGCACTTTGAAAATATAATTGTCATAAAATTTATTTACTAACTTTATCATTAGACTGTATACCGAATTGCATTTCATTGTTGTCATTTTTAATTAGGAATTCCAATTTTAATATTGAATCTATCAAATAGCTTCCGTGATGCAGGAAGCTGGCACATTAAGGCCTGCAGAGGTTTATTGTGAGTCTACATTTTCATATTAGTTCTAGTCACGGCTGTGTATTTTAGTAACTACTGGGTGCTTTGTGTTCAAATTAGTAACGGAAATGTATCGGGGTGCGATCGGTTATATTTGGACACGGATAACTTGCGTTCTAACTACTTGCGAGTGCCGGTCTGTCGATGTAACGTCGAAGATTTTAAAAATGGAATCAAGTTAACTGACATGCGTTGGAGACAGTAATTAGTCGGTACTCTTGTATGTAGTTATAAACTGTGTTGGCATTTGAAATTTATTTTAAGAGAAGTAGGACACAGTGGACTTGCATGTCGACATTGGAACACCTGCCTTGAGGAAGTTACCTCAATCTTACACAAGACTCTTGAGAGAGAGTAAAAATTGAGTCTCTTGGTACCATGGACTGGGGGTTCAGAAACTTACTACTCAATCAGCTTTTACACCACCCACATAGTGAGAAGACGTAATCGTATTCGTAATCAGGACCTAAATGTCCTTGCGCATTTATTAGCTCGTAAAGGGAACGCCTCTTTTTACTATGAAAGCTATGCATCAGCGGGTACGAACCGTAGCGCATCGCCTCTTTTTCATAGTAAAAAGAAATGTTCCCATTCCGAGGTGATAAATGTGCAACGATCTTAAGCTGGTAGGGCCTCATTTGTCTTCAAAAGATAAATCACGGCACGGATGAATAGCAAAACAAAAATATAGCTCAAATTGTTTCGTGAAGTTAGGAAATATAATAACAAATTGCACACAATGCCTTTACGTGTAAGAATGCTCGTTAACGAATCGATTCATTATTAGGCTTGAGCTATTGCGAATGTAACCTTCAAACGCACCGAAAGATTAGCTAATAAATTATTTGAACGACAAAGCAGTTTGCATGCAAAATTGCTTTTTTAATTATCGAAAAAAGTTTCTGTACGACAAAACTTTTAAAATTCTGACAGGTGGAATACAAATTCTGTTCATAAATTAGCAATTTGTGGAATTTCAAGAAGACAATGTAATTCATGAGTTATTTGGTTTTATTGTTTCTTGATGGCTGGAAAAGATTTCTTTATAACAAAGGCAAGTATTTAAACATGTGACGGTTGTAAATGACTTAAAATTTTAAATTTCGTTCTCAATGCTTTAATAATCAAGGCTTTAAAAAATGTTTTGTATTGTGTTAAGTAAAAAAACTAATTATGTATGTATCGTATCTACATAAATTTAATTCTAATTAAAGAAATAAGCGATTCTGAAAATGATTGAAAGGCAATTCATAATGTCTTCCGAATACAGTAATTCAGAAAATATTTCAAGTGACTAAAAGGTTCAGAGTTGGAGTCCAGCTTCGTGTCATTTTCTATTTTTTTTTTCGTAATATTTTATCTCGTTTACTTTCGTCTTTGTCTATGATTTCAAATTACTACTCACAAAACATGTTTTTAATAATTATCGAACTTGCCCGTGAACAAAGACTACCAGTTCATGTGTTGAATTATATTGTACTCGCACAGTATTGAACAATAGAGCTATGAGTTGGCAACAGTATTGTTGAATAATTTATTCATAATGTTATTGTCCTGTCTACAAACATTCTGAAAGAGATCTGTCAGAAGGAATTTTGTTTTATTTTTTTACTTAAAATCATAATTACGATCGTATATGTATATCGCCGTATTACAAAACGGCGCAGCGGATTGAACTGTGTGCGAGTGATGAGTGACAATAATTTAAACTTAAATTGTCAATTTTCATTGTCTTAAGCGATAACCTTAATTGCCTTACAAAAATGGCGTTGATTGAAAAATAGTTCACACACAAAAAGCTATGTAAAAAGTTGTTCATACCATACTTTTTTTGAGTGGGCAACAGACTTGGACAGACAGTAATATAAATTATATAGTGGCATATGATTCACCTGCCTTAAAATTGTGTTGCCAACCTATATTTTGGCTCTCCTTTTTTGTATAATCAAGTTCACTGGCATTTAAAATTCGATTCTATACCTTTATGTAATAGAAATAGGGATAAGAATTATTTGGTTAATAAGATTAAATTACATGAGCCTTACTACGATTTTTTCCAACTTATTTCACAGTGCACGTATGCATAAAAAACACATACGCATAATGACTAGGGCTATCTAGGATTTAATTGTTAGGCCTTTGTCAAAGACATTGGCTTAAATATGTATGTCTAAGTCAACTTATATAAATTTAAAACGTATCACATGCGCTATATCAAGGAATGTTAATCTCAAACACTCGATTAAGTATCGATAAGTAACATGAGATCAATAACCTCGCATGTAAGTACACAGTCAATATAAACATATATGAATCAATATAGTATTTCTATTTCGAAATGAACTTCAAGAAAATAGGTACTGAATAATTTATGAAGAAAATTTTGTTGTTTTAAGAACGCGTTCTCAATTTAAAATTGCCTTTGAAAAATACTGTGTTCCTACAAGTTCGTTCTGAAATTGAACTTGAGTGCCGTCTAATATCATGGAAGACAAAATTTGACTTTGAAAGAACATTCCGTGCCACAGATAATGGAGACAATTTATCAATGTTAGTTCGGGTTGTTAATTCGATGAATGGTCCCACGGTCAAGGTTGGGCGTTACCTCGGTGAACGTTCCAAATAGTTCCAATTGAATTTATCGCTCCGATATCGTTTTCGTTTACACCACTAGTTTCGCTCGATAACGGTTTTTAAAGTTGGCAGAATGGTGATTTCCTGAACTTTAATAAAAATTTTGAATTGCCAATGTTGTTTGGCGGGAATTAAGTCGATTGAAAAGTAATAATATAACATACAAATTGTTAGTGGAATAAATATATTTACTCCAACTACATCTTGATCGTGACAAGTTGATGACACAACGGCATAGTGTGAGCAACCACAATAAACCGATCTTCGTGGTACGTGCCACACTCAGTCACGCATTGCTTTTGAATAAAAATGACGGTCATGCAACCATAATGTAGAGCTGTTTGGGGATGGGCACGACTCTAAAAATAGAGCTAAATAAAAAAGTCACTGTTCGATTTATGAATTTTTAAACAGGTATTCTAGAACAGTTTACTGTGGTAACGAGGTTACATTTTGTTAATCGAATAGGTTTTACAATATAATAATGTAAGTTTTCTGTCCAAATTGTAATGTAAACCACATAAATTTTATATAAAAACATATGTTATTACTATACATGTGTAAGGATATTGTAACACGAAAACCACATACCTATATTATGTTAATACAATTCTACAAAGTCGCTAAAATTTTCTAATGTTAATTTATGTCTTGAAGCTACTATTGAAACCTGCACTTATAAGATAGACTTTAATTGGCAAACATTCGAGTCTAATTATTGCCATTGAAAATTAAATCAAATAACCAACGAAGTTCTGGTGACCTTATGTTTAATTGTATGCTGTACGGCCTTAGGGAACTCATTCTTCGGTCATAGCTAAGAAGGGCCATATGCAGGTGTAATTTAAGCAAAACGGAAATATTGTGGCCTCGTGTTGATTGCATATAGACACAGTTATAATAGCGACCTTTACTTTCAAGCGTTATTTAAACAGCTTTATGTATTTATAAACGTTAAAATTAAACATGGATTACGTTATTTTGATAATCGAAGCCTGAAAAATTAAACGTTCTATATTTAAAAAATAAGTTGCGCGAGGTTTTGTTTCCAGTTCTGCCGGCTCATTATGTGAACTCCTTTGACAAACAATTGAAAACAGAAAAAGTAACGTAAATATTTATTTTAAGAAACAATGTCATACCACTCCCTGTGGAGTATTTAAACAAAATTGCGCTTATAAAACAGTCTGTGTTAGCGAGAATTTGGCACAAAGGCAATTTTAGTCCTAAACAGTAACGTAAAATGTCTTAAACGGTATTAGTTTATTTACAAGCTATCTTCGACAGAACGGGAAATGAGTGACTATTTTAATAAATTGGCGACATTTTATTTTAATACCATTGACGTACCTACGTCGTCTGCGTACATCTACCTAGATGACGACTGAAGGTCTTATTTCTAAAATGTTCTAGAAAACAATGGCGAAAAGTGTATGTTAATTACAAGGAAAAGCTTTAAAAAAAAAAAAAGTAGAAAGCTGTATGTAGACCAGATCCTTGTACCTTTGTTTACCTCAAAATATCTGTGAAACTACTGCTGTTACAAGTTTTATTAAAAAGTGTTTAAAAACGATAAAAGCAGGAATCAAAATATTTATTTTTGATTGTGCTTTTTCCTTCAAATTTCCGTAAAAACTAACAGATTTATTTAATTTCAGTTACTGTTAATTGAATTGTGTTGTTTGGTTAGTACGAGGTCTTTTCTACACGCCATTAAAACAAGGGTTCGCCTCGCTTCGGAGATTGCATTGACCTATATAACAAACTACTGAACAACATGCTAAGGATGCACTAGATTTTTTTAATCATCTCTGATTCTGCAGAAAAATGTGTCACTACAATATTTTAAAAAAGACGTTCATTCTCGAACGAAATTTCGAAAAAATCCCCTTTCGATTTGTTTCCGTGAAGTTGATGCTAAGGAATGTTATTGAGTGCTAAACTGTTTGAATAAAAAAAAATATTGGTCTATTAATTAGAGTAAATTAATAGACCAATATTTTTTTTTATATTTTACTATTTTTGATTGTCAATATTTGGCGGCATGTGCAACAAAATTTATGTGTTAGGAATTGGTTATTTCCGTCATTTATCGCCGTTTTACTAAAAACAAATGCCCCTAATCTTGAGTATTTCTTGGTGTTATAAATTAAAAGCATTGCTATTGGTTATCTTTCTATAGAACTAGTAAAACAAACTGGATAACATTTTCCTTATTCTATAAATAATTACCGTTCCACGAAAGTAGGCCAAGATGTCAACCAGAGGATAATATTAATGTAGCTAGTACCTACCTGTCTTAGCCAGATTTCCATGGGACGTTTACAAATAAAGAAGTGACACAGAGTTTCTGCAATTGCTTAAGCAAACTGGGATTTTTCCACCAGCTTCAGAAAGCTTACAGCTAATTTATAAATAAGAATAATAAATAACTTTTTTGACTCGAAAAAAGCTAAGGCATAAATCAAACGATTTCGCGCCATGACAGCGTTTACGATTCAAATTTCGAACATCAAAACTTTTTAAAACGATCTTCACTTTGCTGCTTCAAACTAAAAAGGTGCAGAGCTCTTTGGTTAATAGTTTATTGACTTAAATATATTGCTGTTTATTTTGTAAGCTCCAATGTTCGTTAGGTAAACGTTATGCACCAGCCTTCACCTGAAAACATGAATACCAAAGCCAATATCATCAGAGACACGGAGGTGACCTAATTTCCCAGGTCTATCTACGAAGTATAAGTGTACAATCAAATCAAATGTTAGAGCGATGTTTGTGTAGTTCACTAGAAGTATGACTTTTTATCTGTTTTATTGTCATAACAATACCAATCAGACCATTTTTAATTATCCTTACATTACACATTTAAATAAACAATTCAATCATGTCAATATATAATTTTCCTTGATAAAAAGCAAACCAAATTATAGTTTATACTTTTTATACAAACACTAATATACCTTTTCTCGATTAATAAAAATAGTATTTATAAAAATGGTTAAAGCTTACAATAATTATACATATATGCTATATAAATATTTTAATTTCAATTAAGTAAAATGAATATTAAATAACATTGATTTTGTTTTTTTTTTTTTTGCATAAGTCCGTCTAGTCTCAGCACTTATCAGGGCAGGAATTTTTTTCCTTGTATTTGGTTTTCTGTTTAATTTGGTATAAATTTCTATTACAATAAATAATAATTTTATTAAGTATATTAAAAATAAAAATTATCCTTCAACATAGAGCTGTAATTGTGAATTTTGTAATGTGACTTTTATAAATGGTTTTACAAAGACTGTTCTATGTTAATTTAAATAAAATTGTTCATTAAAAATGAGGAAAGTTATGTTGTGAAAGATGTTTCTAGTTTTCAATTGCAATACCGCAATTATGTTACGTAAAATAAATGGTATCTAATTTGCTTAAGCATTTCTTAGCTAACTCCACACGTGCAGTTGATTTTCAATTCAATGAAGGGCGAACAAAATAGAATATTGCTTGTTTTCCATTTTCAATATGTGTAAAGTTGCTATTCGATGCTAAATTATAAGGAAACTAATATTGTACGCACAAAAATAGGATTTTCCCTTCGATTGGTTTCGATAAGCCAGATTACGATCGCTGAATATTAAAGATTTCCTTAAGTTGCATTCGGTGCTTTGTTTTACACCTGTTGGGTAATAGTTATTCAATAGCCAACACTAGTCAAGGCTTTTAAAACAATGACCAAAACATGTAACAGTTTTTAATACAAGTGGAAACCACGAAGGTTGTAAACACATTATCTTCTTTTAATCAGAAAGAGTTTTGTTAGTTGCCAATGCTAATATAACGCTTACTTAAAATAGACATTTTATTCTGTTTTTGAAAATGAACTTTTTCTGTGTTTGTGATAGTTCTACATTCAGTTGTTTCGATTTGTAAATTTACGTCATACCATAAAGGAAGTTAGTGAAAAGGTCAGTTTATAGGAAAACTGCAATTACGTCAAACTATATAGCATATAAACTTGATAAAAAAATACGAAAGTTTATTTTATTTCATTCTTCAAGCGTTGATTTTATGCAGGACCTACATATATGTCACATGTTATCTGTAATTTCGTTTGTACAACTCTTTTTTGTTTAAAAGCATGAACAATATTTCTCTCTACGCTACCTTTGTGTCGAGAACATTCGATAAAAAGAACTCATTTTGGCATATACAGAGTGGTTTTTCACAGAAATTCTTTGTAAAGTATGATATAAATTAATCGCATATGTGTATATGCGTATGATATTCAGGTCATCTTGGATATTAGAAGAGAAAGCGTGTTTTTTAAAAAAATATAATCGGTCATAATTCATGACATTTTGCGAAGAAAACTAAATCATTAATCTTTAAATAAGTCAAATGTTCACAGCAATAATAGCACACTTTGTGAACGTACTTCTTACGTCAATATTAAATACAAGGCCTAGGAATGTAGCACAAATTACTAGTATATTATAAAGATACATAATTACAATATATAGTAGAAGTGTTTATTTAACATTTACATAGTATTTGAATAAACTAATTATGTATAGTTTAAAATTGATAATTATGTTTAGTTGTTAACTGGTTTCATCTGCATTGGAAGATTGATAGTCGTTCTGTGACTGCGACCTACATTATTATTAAATTATGGCTAATTATGTTCTTGCAATATTACTTACTGCTAAATTATTGATAATTTTAAAAGATATTGTCAATATAATCTCTTAAAAAATAAAATCAAAATACATTACCGCGTACTTTTCGTATTGTTTTGTGTCTGAAAAATATTTGAACGCTTTTGTGTTTGTCACACAAAAAACTGTAAGAAAGAAGGAAAAGTATTTTTAGCAGACGATTATATAACTTATTTTTGATGAATGGAAAATGTATACAAATAAAAAGTCCATGGGGTTGTGTTACGTAATTGTAGCAATGACGCGTTTACAAAAACTTTGGAAACAGGCTTCAAGTCTCAATCCTTATATAACAGATCTTAAATAGATTTTTCGTAACTACAGTAATATATTTTTATGCTGGAAATTGAGATAAAATATTTAATAGGAAATAAATATCGAACTCATTAATTACAGTAAAATTGTATTGTATTTTTTAATGATAAAGAACAAACAACAAGTTTCTAACTTCTATGATTAATAATGAAATCAAATAGCAAAACATGAGACAATATATTTATACAAATTTAGAAAAAATGCAGCCGTATATTTTCGCATGATTCCTTTTATAAAATAACATTACTTACACGAAGATATAAAACTTTATAACATTGCCTACTAGCTAATAATATGCTTCTTACGATAGAGAGAGTCATAAGTTGAAACTAGTAACGCAGGATTCTTATGCACCTCACTCTGCAGACATTTGCCTAGACGTAAGTACAATTGGCGTTGGTCCAATCGGGGCAAAGTTGTGCAGAATTAGCTCCTATATCGTTGCCCTTAGGTTTGATATAACAATCAGCATATAAACATCTGCTGTTGATAGAGCTGTGACGATTACGGCACAGTTCTCAATTGCCTTCCTGAGCCTGGACAATTTGGTTTTATTTACATAATTCCCTGAAAACTTGCTTTAGCACTGTTATTTTAAATATCTACATGCTTAAATTGGACAGTTCAATATATTAATAGAAATGTTTAATTCAAAATGTTAACACATTTCCTACTGACATTTGTGACTGCCAATTAGTTATCTGATACATTATTGAGTGAGCGTACGAAAAAGAATTAATAAGCCACTATGTTTATCAAGGTTAAACAGTACAAAGCTAAAACAAACATTCAAGCTTATTTGTTAATCGACAAAGTTGATATTTGAATGCATTCATAACTTACTTCATTATTTCATACTTTCTACGTTCTCTCCGTTTTTATAGTTCCTTTTCTAATAGAGTTTATTCCTTTGTTGTTGTATCCTTTATAATTTTTTTATTTATAGCGTCTGGCTGATCAACGATTTCTTTGTTTCCATATTTGAATGCATAAAATATTGTACAATTGCATTGTTATCTTTACCAATTATAATTGTCTCTTTTTCTAATTATCTTTTACCACAATTCTGCAGAGATTTCTTTGTAATTATAAATAATATTTTAGTGTCTTCTCGTACTTATTATATATTATTACACAACTTGTTTTATTGTCAGCACGTGTAGTTTTGTTGTTACCGCTAACGGTATGTAATTAATGTCAATTTGCTGGTTAATTTACATAACAATGGCTCGTTTGGCCAAAAAGTGTGATGTGCGTAACTCCTTCACATTACCATTTTCAGTTACCGCTATTGTCTTATAGGAAGTCATTTCACCAATTTCCTCTTCGATATTATTAACATTGATATTTATATGTTTATTCGCGTCTTTTCAATTTCTATCAGAGCAAAGGTGTATGCAAAGTAAAGTTTTATTTAAATGCATTACTCTTAGTAACCCTGAATATCTTTCTCTAGAATATTCTATCTATCTAGTGCCACGCTGATACTGCATATTAATATTAAAAGTATGATAAGATCCTTTAACCACAAGGCCACGGTAGGGCTATTGTTTTCCATTGTTGCTTCTTGAAAGCTAATGTACCCTTGATAACCTACATAAGGAATGTAACGGTGCTTAAAGATTTCAAAATTACTAATGGCTAAACAAATATTATAATATCATTGTGGCTAATATTTTAATGTTAGGAAGTAATTTCGAAACAAAAATTGTTCCAAATCCATTCAAAATTAAGAAAAGTATCCATTAGACTATTTTAAGAGTACTAAGAATACATAATGTTCAAGAAAGTAGTAAATTTGAATCTTTAAGCAAATAAAATTACATTTTCATTTTGGTATTGACTGATAATTAGTACAAAATTGTAAACATAAAACCTACATATTAGTAACAGTAGAAGTGGTGTGGATCATTTTAGAAATCCATTAGCTTTATTACAAAAATTAACAAGGATGTAGTTGTAAGCGGAAAATCCTTAATACACCCACAAATGATTGTTTCATGTAGAACTATTAATGAAGTGGAAATATCGTGCGTTTTCCATTGTCTTTTAATTGTTGCATTAATTCTGATATGGTGTGTTCGCAATTTTGCATTCAATATCCTGGTTATTTTAATCAAATAATCTTAGCGAATCAATTGTACTGCGTGCTATCTTCGAAACTTTTCTTAATTTTATTATTACTAAGTATTTTCTAGATTGGTTTTATTGCATATTTACTGAATCTTGAAGTTTTAATTTGAGCTTGTAGATAAACTCAAAGATTCCTAAATTTTTGGTGAGGTTTTAGCTTATCGTGTATACAGATCATTCTCTTGAAAAATTTTGTTCTTGATATTGAATAGTTAGCCTAGAGTCTAGTTTATCTCAAACGATAAATTATAAAAGATCCTAATAAAGGCTAAAGGAAACCTACACAAGATACTATGGATGATGCATTTAATATGTTTTGCATGCACGATCCACAACCGCAAATAACTGGAAACCACATTATTTTCTGCACTCATAAAGTGTATCAAGGTGAACTTGTATATCTTTTGTAACATCATTTGAAATAGAGATTTCTCCTAACGCGCTCATTTTAGATATTGCTGTATCATAACAAAATAACGGTGTTATAAATCTCAGACACATGCTTAAATTACACGATACAAGAGGAAGAAATATATAACTTATCTTTTAAAGAATAGATTTGAAAACCCATTATTAATTTTGTTTTTATAGAACTATTAACTAAGGACCAAAAACTTACTGATACATCAGAAATAGAAATACTATGAGAGGTAGAATTGTCAAAATAATATTCATGACTCATAAGCAATGTAAGTACAAAGTGTAGGAATTGCAAAAATATTGCTGAACATTAGCCAAAAGTGATATCTATAGCAAATGAACAGTTTTAACCACGTTTTAACATACAAATGGAATACTAAGAAGTAGATTAGACACTCGTGAATCATAATGAAATGGTGCAAGTGCCTGAATACTCCTTGACTAACAGCTTGTATTTTTAGACATCTAATGCTATACTTAGTTTCCATTTCGTAAACACAAAAATAAGTCCATGTTATTCTTTGCAGGGTTTCGCCAACTTTGTTGGGAGTATTTTTACTTCTAACCTCAATTCGTGTGGAAACATATTACATGTCTTATTAATACTGGATCAATGATTCCATTTTACAATGATTCCATCTGAAAAAAATGATTCCATCTTAAAATTGAAAAGTTTGACAGAATTACATATTAGAGGATTATCCAAAGCGAGAATATGAAAATAAACTTTCAAATGATATTTTAAATATATGTTTTACATCATATGATTCCTCGCTAATTTCACAAAAAAACTGTGAAGGTGACCTCCTTCAATGCTGACTAGTAGCGTACGTTTTCTTCTTTATTATATAAATATAATATAAAAAGCACTTAATTTTGAGCGATGCACTGATAGTTGTAATTTCATAGATAAACATGAAAATCATATACATAGAATATTCCAATTACAAAAGTATTGTATACTCACACTGAGTAATAGCTGGTACTACAGAAATTAAAAATGACTTAGGAAAAAAATGCTTGGATGCTGCAGTAGGACGTGTAGCCAAGATTTTACGAAAGAAACAACTGATTTCAAACCAAGTCTTTCAGTCGATGCTATTTTCATACATCCGGATAATGAAGTGTAGACAGGTTTTAGTAGCAGCTATTAAAAAGGTAAAATCATAATTTATAGTTCATGTCACTTTTTTACAACGAAATATCAGAAGATTCGCAAAGATAACGAACAGGGAACACGAGTCATATGTAAATAACGAGATTGACATCTTGTTTGATGTCTGATTTAATAAGGATTAATATATGAGTTGAAAAATTATATGATGGCCAACGGTAGTCCGTAGCTGTGATGAACGGGTTATACGATAAACAGTTGTTGAAGACGAAATAAAAATGAGACTGTATCACGGGAAATTTGTTTGTCATTAGACTTATGCGAGAGGATTAGTCATTTGAGTAAAAAACGTACTGACTGGATGACTGTAGACAAATAAACTTCTTCCTAAGATTGTTTCCTTCGGTGTTTTAGATTTATCACACTTGTACAAAAATATATCTTGCTGAAATAAAATGAAAATAATTGCCTAATTACATAATGGAATATACATTGCGATGTATTCAAATATTTATGCATTTGAAAGCAAGTGAATGCAAGCTGAGATTTCACGTTAGAAGCCATCATACCAGCCATCTCTAGAAAATCTAAAAATCACGCCATTGAGTAATATTTAAGCCATGTATTTCATTGACATCCCAAATAGCAGAGTAAAATCTATGAATGTGTATTCTATAACAGAATACGATCATTTTTTTTTAAATTGTACCGTTATACAAGTCCCGATAGTCTGTGTAAAAACATTTTCTATGCAAACTAAAACAAATCGAGCAAACCTTGATGGTAAAATCATACAATTTCATTCATAAATTCACAACAATTGTTCAGGATATATCCGCGTACTCGATAATATTGCATGCGGCTCTTGCATAAATGTGCAACATAAACGCTATTTTGATTTTCAAATCGCAAACCGTCCATCCGCGAAGGTCGTCTGATCAATGTCACAGGTTATGTATTCACAAGGGCATCATTTTCCATTTATTTATGTAAGATTGGGAACATTCTGGATTAACTCTATTAATAAAGATCGGCCCTGACATGGCGTTGCTATGGAGATGTGCTCGACGGATATTCTTTGTCGCATCACTTTGTTGTAGGTTCGAAGATTTTCTTATGTTTTCCTATTTTGGTTGAAACTATGACAAAATTTATTTACGAGCATTAACCAATTATTATTATTTTACTAACTTTTTCTTTTTAGACCTATAGACCTATTACCCTAGAGAAAAAATTGTTACTTTTAGGTTTTGTGTCGCGAACTCTCACGATTTCCATATTATTTAATTAATGTTACAGTTTCTAATCAGAAGATAAAATTAAAAATAAAACTTAGCTTATAGATAATAAAATATCAAAGTAATTTAATTACTACTAAAATCAGTGCTCAATACCTACGGGGAAAAAACATCCGAATTGAATGAATGTATGGCCATGGGCAGATCTTCGCCGGGGTTCACTTACGCAGTAAAATTCCCAGAGTTGGTGTCAGGCAGGTGACTGGCCTGACACAAAATTTAATGCCAGAACCGACTGTTGTATGTGGATAAACCTACTGCACTCCTAATAAATCGAGAGCAGAATAGGAAATAGATCTTTCAACAGCAGGCGGGAACACCGTGGTAATAAGAAGGAAAATATTTGATCACTCATCCGAGAATTATCCACGCACTTATTCGCATAACTTTTATGATCGTTGCAATCAATCCAGTCTTTAATCAGTAATAACTCACACCTAGCTCCTGATCTTACACAAATATATAGTAAATCTAATACAATACAAATATCGTGTCTCAGTGTTCGCAGTCGCACTCCTCCGGAACGGCTAGAGCGATTTTTATGATTTTGTTTGTGTATATTTAAGAGAATATGCCATAAAGTACCTTTATTTCATATAGCTGAAAAGAAAAAAATTTAAGTACAAGACAGAACAAGGTTTGCGGGGTCAACTCAGTATAATATTTTATTTGTTTTTTGATCGTTTTAGACTTTTCTATCTCAATATATTTTCTATAACGCTAGTCCATTATTATATAGTCTTGTTTACAATGTGTCAATCGTCACCGCTCAGAGGACGTTCCAAAAATCTTTTGTCGGGAAAATAGTTTAATATTTCGAGTTTCCTTGTTTCAAAACAAACCTTTCCTTGGCAATATAGCGAGGTCGAAGCGAAACAACTGTGTTTTCCAAAGTATAATAAGTTGTTGATGCTTAACAACATATACTTATAATTCCGAATTTAATTATGAATTTCTCAAGCTGATAAATAATTTAATAATGATTTGGAAACTTATATGGACGAATCAAGGCATTGTTATCCGATGCATTCGTTGCAAAACTTTTAACATCGTATTTAATTTACAAATCACACATTTTAGGATCTTCACCTTCATCACTTTCATGAACTACCTAAAAAGAATAAGAAGGATATTTTGTACAAAATATTGATATTCCGTAACATCCTCTTTATATGCTTTTTTTCCTAATTGAATTAACCTGACTGCTCATGTGTTCGAGTTTTACATCTGTTCTAATTGTTGTTTAAATATTAAATACTAGTGGTCGCCCGCGGCTTTGCTGGCGTTAAGTGTCAGATTAGCCCATAGCCTTCCTTGATAAATGGACTATCCAACACAAAAAGATTTTTTCAATTTGATTCAGTAGTTCCTGAGATTAGCGCGTTCAAACAAACAAACTCTTCAGTTGTATAGGTAACGTTAGTATAGATACGTTTCAATTATTTTTGAAAATACAGAAACTTTCTCAAAACAACAGCAACACAATCAATATTTTGAGAAAAGTGACGTAACCATGATGATATTATTCGGTATTTGTTCCCCACAACGGAAGCTGCTAAAATATTTTATACTTGCTAATGTCATACCATCCGCAGACGAAGGCCACAGATTAGAAAGAATATGTCTAAAGACAGATGGGAAACACTCCTTGAAAGAAGCAAGCAATAGTGAAAATAAATGACGGGGTGCAATGAAAAAATGTTGTACACAAACTATCGACATGATGAAGTATCGACATCGATAAATACGTATTTATCGATACGAATAGTGCGGCCCTAGTGCGTATTATTCTAGTATTATTATAGTAATAATGGGTGATAATAGAAAAAAAACAATGAAAATAAAATATTTCTTTATTGAATTCAAAGAGTAGCAATCAGTTACAGCGGTGGTCGTCGTGTAATGTATCTAAAAGAGTACATTATTATGCTGGAAGGAAAGTCAACATTTAAATTGCATTCAAAGATTTTTTAATAATTGCCCGTTTGAACCAGGAATCGAACCCACCCAATAGTAAAAAAAAACACCCGTAATTTCACGATACCGAGCGAAAGGGTCGTAAAGATTATTTTTTTCAAATAACATAGCTTCGTGTATAATAGGAAGACCACGAAATTTCACATTTATAATTTCAGGAGATTAATGCTTAGCTCTTTCTTTTACTTTGCCACTGCTTTGCTTTTAACAACTGATTTTAGCATTTCAAAGTATTAGTAATAAGTACCTTGAGAAATCTTGAGAATCACATATCATTTCCTAAAAATTCATGATAAAATAATAATGTGATAAATAAATAAACTCTGGATTTTTTTGAGGATGATCTAAAATATTAAATTGACAAGAAGCAGTATGAAAAAGTGCAGGAGTTACAAACTGAACTTTGGTGAATTACTTTATACATTCACCATGAAAAAATAAACAAATCAACAGAGGACGGAATTTTTAGGGGGATGATGTAAAATATTAAATTGTCAAAAAGCAGTATGAAAAAGTGCAAGAGTTACAAACTGAAATTAGACGATTTACTTTAAACATTCACCATGTAAAAATAAACAAATCAACAGGGAACGGAATGCTTAAGAGTAATTTTCTTTTGTACACATTATATACTGCAATATGAGACACATTTTTACATTTCCTAAATTAAAATTATTTAAAATAACAATGAAATTTCATAATCTTCCTTTTGCTTATGATGTTACATTAGAAAAAAGCCTTTCACTCGGCATCGTAATATTACGGGTGGTTTTATTTACCATTTTGCGGGTTCATTCGGATTCCTGGTTCAAACAAACGATTATGCAAAAAAAACTTTTACCATATACAATTTCTATACACCTTTTTTCTTATCAGATAACACGAGCTTCTACAAGTTCTACTGCTTAAAACTACCCTACCTGACTAGACTGACTAGATTGGCTCTTACCACTTTATCCACCAATCATGGGATTTGAAAAAAATAATAAATTACAATTTATGTTACGATTAACGACCATGATCGGCATAAGAGAAGTCACTGTGTCAACTTCCCCACGATCCCTTAACCTTTTAAGTGACTGACATATTATAATATAAATAAACCCAACAACTGGGAAAAAATATATATTTCAAAATCAATTTTAATCAAAAGTAAAAACTCTACACTAGTTTCCACAATACTCGATATCTCTTGATATCAATCGAATGAGACAGTGACTCTCCCCTTGACAAGTAAGGTAACAGGCATTAGAAATGGAGACAGGAATCTCTATCAACATACATCAACAAGGATTATTTCATAACTTTCCAAAACTCGATGTATACGTCCATAATAATACACTTATAAATCCGAATATAAATTATCTATAGTTTTTTTAAATCGATGCACAAAATTTTTGGAATTCGTTCAGAGCATTAAACTGAATAATTTTCTTTATTCCCACAGTGAAAATTGTCCAGTTTGATGGTCGGAAATTCCAAATCCACGAAAAATATATTAGCAGTTTCATACAAAATGACAATACCCACTTGACCAAATTGTATGTTATGGTAATAAAACAGTTTCTTATTAGTTTGCTTGGAGAACAAGAACGAGTGTTCACTCATTCTTGTTCTCCAAGCAAACTAATTTATAATATTTAATTCCAGTAGGTATAGTATAGGAAACGCAACAGCTGTGTTGCGCAAATAATAAAAAAATACTTTTTACTAAAATTATACAACAACGAAGCAATTCTCGTTTCCTTCCAAAAAGTTTCGAATTCGAGTTTACTCTTCGAATCCTTTTTCGGCCATAAAATCTCGTAAATCGAGTATTTTTCGAATGTCCTATTGTCACTACTAATCGAATTACTTCGAGATTTTGTGTAAAATGTTGTCATTTGAAAACATAATCACGTTACTATGCGTTCCGTTCCTTCATCCAGTTTTAAAACGGTAGCATACAATAAAACACCTGTTTAAAAAAAATCTGAAAGTTTTTAAGTATATAGGTTTTAAAGAATCCTACTAATATTATAAACGTAAAAGTTTGTATGGATATCTGGGTGGATGTATCTACTCTTTCACATAAAAACTGCTGAATGGATTTTAGTGAAACTACAATAATATAGCTCATACATCAGAATAATATATAGGGTTATAATTGATAAAGCTATTGAGTAAGTACTAATCCTGCGCAGACGAAGCGTCGCGGGCAGAAGCTAGTACTTATTTTATAAATTAGTATAGGAAAAATATCATAAAGTGCTTCCATAATTCCTATTTTAGAAACTGCTTTTAAAATTTTGTAAATTAATAAATATCAACAAATAAACTAAAAATTACAATAAAATCTTAAAATAACTGTGTGAATGGTAAGTACCGCACTACCAACACGAGCATCCCGCACTTGGCCAGCATGGGCGACTAAGGCCTAGTCGCCCATAATGTGGGGTGGGCTCGAGTACCTCGGTGGGGACATTGAGCTGTTGATGATGAATGGTAGGTAAGTAGTTATGTTATGAACTGCATTGCTGATCATAGATTACAGATAACAATTTTTGTGGCTCGAATTCGAAATCTACGTCTCGATCGCTACCAACTATTCGATGCAATTCGAGTGACGTTCCTTCGAAAAAAGTTTAACTCGAGAATTTCAGAATAGCTCAGCGTCATTAAAACTTGTATAAAGTTCGAATTCGAGATTTATCTTAAATTCAAGACGGTTTCGAAGGCATGAGAGTTGCTGCCCTGATCACTCATTCAGCAAGAGATCTAAATAGACTTGTAACCATGCACGCCAGACAACCGAATTTGGTATCCAATGTTTCTCATAGGAACTAATGGACTTTAGTATAAGTGTCCATAGGCATAATGACGGCGTGGCTCCTATATCTCCTCATCAATTTGTAGACCTATCTAATCGTTTTTCTTTCTTGTCGTCGCCATCTTGTTGATCTTCTCCAAGAACGTCGTAGAAATGTCTGCAGCTCGTGGAAAGATCATCTCGCAGCTACTTCTTGACCGACAGCTATTCAGCAACCATGAAACAATTTAAAATACATCAGGGAACATTCAAAGTCCTAGGTGTACACATTATTTTACAATATATAATTATTACGAAAATTTATTTAACATGGCAAATAAATGCAATTAGTATTATTAATCTATATTATTTAATTATTAACTGATGCCTTGTTTTATAAAATTGGCGATTTTCCCATGTTACATTAAAAAAAATGTTGTCTGCATGTCGGAAATAAATTAAGAAGATCTTAGTAAAATATGGAGAGCAATTTGTTGAGGAACGCGCCTGCTTAAAGGTTAATGAGTAAGAAAAGTTTAAGGAAAATATGTATTAAATGGTTATATATACTTTTTAACATATCTTCAGTTTTATACATATAAAAACTAAAAATCATCATTAAAAAGTTGTGATTTCTATAATAATGTACGTATGTTTTCACTCTAAAAAATCGGTAGTGGTCTCCCTTTTTCTTTCTCGTATACTCAAAGGTTGATAGAAACCTTATATTTTGATGACATACATGCATGTTACTAAGTGGTAGACCCATATGTAGGGTCGTCTGGGTAGGTACCACCGCCTTTCTTATTTCTGCCGTGAAGCAAATCGCTGTGTTTCGGATTGAAGGGAAAGGTAGCCAGTGTAATTACTGGGCATGGAAGGCATATCATCTTAGTCCCCAGGATGGCAAACGCACTTGCGGTGTTAAGTGATTTACACTTAATATTGCAAGTGTCTATAGGCGGCGGTGACCACTTAACATCAGGTGGGCCGCAAGCTTGTTTGCCATCTCGTAACATTAAAAAAAAAATTTGGTCACCCATCCGAGTACCGACCGCGCACTTGGTTGCTTAACTTTCGTGATCGACGGCTCAAAATTTGATAGAAACCTTATATTTTGAGTTGTTCTCTATACTACGATATCTACGTATACGAGAAAGTAAAAATAATACTGTGTAAATTTATAATACAACTAGCTAGTCCCTGCTACGCGTAGCTGTGGTAATTTCATACTACTGTCCTAGAACATTGAATTTGCAGTAAAAAAATGAGGACTACTTATCAAGATAAAAACTATCCTATCTTTCAAGTTGGATCAAACTGCACACGGTGGTCAAATTTGATTAAATTCGGGTAAGTAGTTTAGGAGTCCATCGCGGACAAACAACGTTACATGTAATTTATATATATTAAGATAACTTGAACAAATAATAATATTTACCCCCAAGTTCACCATTTAATAATTGTTCTCGTTTAGTCTCAAATTAGAAGCTCTTCAAACATGTCTGAAAACTCAATCCTTGATCACAGACAGGACCATTGGGTGTAAGCCGGTCTGTGTTACGGCCTCTACAACATCCTGTCAACAACAATTTCGAAATGTTTACTTTCAGATTTTAATACAATTTACGTAATAAAAATTACTTTATTAATAATATAAAAATAAATACCCTGAAGAAGTTCTTCAAAGTGGCAGCAGAGGTATCACCCTCACAATAATAGAATGCTATGATTTTACTCCACGAAACAACAATTCCCCAAAACCATGAAAACTAAGCTATGATCACACAGTTTTTCCTCACTGCCTTGCCCAAAGTTGACAAAAGCATCTTCTGCCTCTACAAATTTGTAGTGATAATGACATTTTGTCAAAGAAGACCCTCTTCTTCATGTCCCAAGTATAGCGGTGCGGTCAACTGAGCTAGTACGTTAGTATTAAGCCCTGGAGACATTGCAAATTCTTGGATGAAGGTACTCAAAGTCGAGAAGGCAGAACGAAGAGCTTCTGTAGTAATCTGCGCCCCTTTGGGCATCGTTTAAGCAGTGTCAGTGCAAGTAATTTTTCATCAATGGTGAACCACCGCCTCTTAATGTGTTTGTTGATTGCATTTAATTACATAAACAAGAACGTCTTTGTGTGATATGGTAGGCTTTCAATAATAAACTTGATTGATTGTTGTTCACTCAAGTGCTCGGCTTTTTGTAGACTGTCTTGGGATTGAATCGCAAGTCTTTCTAACAACGAGGTGTCAGATTCTGGACTGACTTCACAATTATACTCCTTCCAGTCGACTCGTTTCTGAAAACAAATTTAAAGCATCTTAATAAACAAGAAGCATAAATAGACAGACTCAATAACTGCTTAAACTTTCCGTTATAAAGGTTAAAATATTAAACAAAACAGATTTATACCTTGAGAAATATAATGAGACGGCTCTGTAGAGCCTCCTATTGAAGAGAGTGTGCCCAATGAGCTAGTGACAGCAGTTGCTAGATGAGACCGTCGTGTAGAAGCTCGTATTTGGGAGAGTGTGCCCATCGAGGCAGCAGTTACTCCTATTTCTGAAAATTTATAACAATCCTAATAATCATTCCACACATTTTTGGCATGTTGACCAAGGTTAGCGCACGCGACGATACCGGCCGGCCGCGCCACCCCATCTACTACCTAAACTTTTCTGACACACCCCGACGATATAAGCTAGGTATGTTCTACCACACCTGCTAGATAGGTACCTGTCATAATTCACAAGCATAACAGATGATCCCGTTTCTTAAATTTTATGACAGACTAAAGTAGGCTTCTAATGTAAAATAGCCCATGTAATTAAAGAAGGTAAGTAGCTAAGTATTAACATTTTAGTACTGAGTTAGAATAATCATTCTTATTAGGTACCTAGGTACGTAATGGCGACATTTCTTTCGCCTGGATAACCACTCAATTATGACCAAAATTATCGTAGGTAGGTACTGCATTACACAGTGTCGCCTACGGGCTTAAATATCATCATAATTGTCCACTCTTCCACAGAATACTGAGGGGATATATCATTATTACGAAGTTTTAAAACACCGCTATTAGCCAGGGTACCTACTTAGTAAACAAGATAATGTAGGCATCTACGTCATCCATCAGTCAACACGCGCCAGGAGACTCTCACGCAAACTCAACAAACTAGATTTCATAACTCACTTATTGACGAGAACTCAAGGCAACACATTTAAACCCCTGTACAAACAAAAGTAGGTACCAAAATAATCTTTAGTACAATGCATCTTGCACACATAAAATCTATTATTATACTAATAATAAAGCTGAAGAGTTTGTTTGTTTGTTTGGTTGATACCTAAGATCTCAGCAACTACTGACTCAAATTGAAAAATTATTTTTGCGTTGGATAGTCCATTTATCGAGGAAAGCTATAGGCTATATAACATCATGGTACATCCAATAGCAGCTGAGCATCAATGAAGAATGTTGCATAAAAGGGATAAAAATATTTATTTTCAAAGCTTTCACTGCGTGCGCTGCGTAAACAGTTAAAGTTACGGAAAAGTCATGTATGACGGAATTGTTCTCCATTAAAATTTCTAAAGAAAATTCCGCGACAGCATATGTCTATCTTTTCAGATTGGCTCACTGTAACCTTTCTTTTTGGTAATCAAATTTCAAATAATAAATCTATTTGCGATAGTGTTTTTGTATGGATGATATTATTCCTTATCAAAATAAATACATTATTTATCACAAGTATTTAATTTTGAACAAAATTGTTCATGACTTCATTTAATTTCAATGAATATCTTAAGAGATATATATCATAGTTTTAAATAAACGGAAAATAATAAATTTTGATATGCAGAGCTTTCGTTGCGTGCGCTGCGTAAACGGTTAAAGTTACGCAAAAATAATGTGGAATTATTTTCCTTTAAAAGTTCTAAAAACAAGTTACAGACAGCATTTATCTATCGCCGTCGTGGTGGAGTGGTCAGTATAGCTGGCTACACATTAAGCGGTCCGGGTTCGAATCCTGGGCCCCGATCGCCGTAAATCATTTGAAGCGCAAATGGAACGCAGACGAAACGCAACATTATACTGGGTGTAAAAGACATGAACAGTCAAACGAGAACCATGTATCCTATACATCAAAATAAGACATATTTCAAAAAAAATATTGCTGGGAAATGATTTTTATTTTTTGGTGTTAAAAAAAATTGCAAATTGTACCGCGCAATGTAAAGGGCTCAACTCGCACGCAACTCGCAAAACCACGATAATTATTATTTTGCCAGACGGCGGCCCCGTTCGTTAGTGTCCGTGCGCATCGAGTGAGCTACATTGAACGCTAACGTTCTGAAGCCATTTTTTGTTATGAAATACTAAAAAAAATGATAATGCTTCTTTAGACAATAATTAAGAAATAACGTATAGAATACGTTTTCATAAAAAAATGAAAAAAAAATTACGACTTTGACCTTCAATAAAATCGTAACTATAAATTTCCCAGGTATAGTCTATAGGAAAAAAAATGTTATGATGGTGAGCAGAATACATGGTTCTCGTTTGACTGTTCATGTCTTTTACACCCTGTATATAAGATAGAGAAGCGTCGGTGGCGTAGTGCGTAAGAGCGTCGTCTACCATCCGGGAGGCACTGGTTCGATCCCCGCCACGTACCAATGTGTTTTCAAATTTTGAATTCATATGTACGTTTATTCGACGCTTCTACGGTGAAGGAAAACATCATGAGGAAACCTGCACACACCTATGAAGAAATTCTTAGGTTGTGTGTGAAGTCGACCAACCCGCACTTGGCCAGCGTGGTTGACTAAGGCCTAATCGCCCCTAATCTGGGGTAGGCTCGAGCCCCTCGCTGGGGACATTATATATGAGCTGATGATGATGATATAAGATATAGGCTATCGAAGGACTTGGCTCATGAGTTAATAGTGGAATTTTGTATATTTGTATTTTGGTGGGTTTTTAGAATAGAATAAAACTTTATTGCACATCTACAGAACATAAAAGATCACATACAACAAAAAAATTGTTAACAATAAAATGTACAATGGGCGGCCTTATCGCTAAGAGCGATCTCTTCCAGGCAACCTTAGGATGGACAGGAACCTTATATTTTGATGTCATACATGCATGTTAAATTTTCGGTCACCCATCCGAGTACCAACCGCGCACTTGGTTGCTTAACTTTCGTGATCGACGAATCAAAAGTTGATAGAAACCTTATATTTTGATGTCATACATGCATATTAAATTTTCGGTCACCCATCCGAGTACCGACCGCGCACTTAGTTGCTTAACTTTCGTGATTGAAGACACAAAAGTTGATAGAAACCTTATATTTTGATGCCATGCATGCATATTAAATTTTCGGTCACCAATCCGAGTACCGACCGCGCACTTAGTTGCTTAACTTTCGTGATCGACGACTCGATTATTAATAAATAATGCAGTAAAAACCCACCAAAATACAAATATACAAAATTCCACTATTAACTCATGAGCCAAGTCCTTCGATAGCCTATATCTTAAAATGAACATTCTCTCATTTTTTAACCGACTTCAAACAAAAAAAGGAGGAGGTTCTCTATTCGACTGTATGTTTTTTTTTTTTTTGTATGTATGTTCCGCGATTACTCCGTCAATAATTAATCGATTTTGGTGATTCTTTTTTCGTTAGGTAGGTCATACTTCAAAGGTGGTCCCGTATAAATTATACCGAAATTGGTTCAGTGCTTTTTTGTTGAAATGATAATTTCATTGGGGATGAAACAATGATATAGTCCACGAACACAAAAATAGTGTCAATTTTTTTTTTTGAACTTGCTATTACCTAATATGCAATATTGAAATTTTGGTTAGTAGGTCCAATAGTCAACGCATAAACTATGACAAATGAATTTATGAACTTAAGTTAAATAACTAGTTTCCCTTCAAGTTTCATAGTTCATTCACTTACCACTAAAACTATACCATTCATTCTGAATGAATGGTAGGCATTTCTAATGAGCTATAGGTCTGAGACGTGATATAATTTTTTAACCGACTTAAAAAAAAGAGGAAGTTCTTTATTCGACTGTTTTTTTTTTTGTGTTTGTTACCTGATACTCCGTCAATTATGAGTATTACGACTCGATTTTAGTGATTCTTTTTTTAGGTACGTCAAGATCAGAGATGGCCCGTATAAATTGTATCGATATAAATTCGACCCTTTATGAACAAATCATTAATAACCAAAAAAAATTTTGTTTACGTTTCTGTTAAGTTTTAATGAGCGCCTATCCATTTATCCAGTAGGCCTATCCATTTTCAATAAAATATACTTAACAAGCGACCCGCCCCGGCTTCGCACGGGTGCAATGCTTATGTGAATATGCATGTATTATACATATAAACCTTCCTTAAGAATCACTCTATCTATTAAAATCTCGAAATAGACGTCGTATTCGGAATCGGGACACTCGAAAACCACGAAAATGATACCCGTATTGACATTTTGTCAAAAAGTCGCGTCCGCCATCTTGCATCTCTAAATAGATGTTTTATTCGTAATCCGGATCCCCAAAAACCACGAAAACGATATCCATATTGACATTATGTTAAAAAGTCGCGTCCGTCATCTTGGATCTCAAAATGGACGTCGTACTCGGAATCGGGGCAATCGAAAACCACGAAAATGATACCCGTATTAACATTTTGTCAAAAAGTTGCGTCCGCCATCTTGGATCTAGAAATAGATGTCGTATTCGAAATCGGGACCCCCGAGAACCGCGAAAATGATACCCATATTGACATTTTGTCAAAAAGTCGCGTCCGCCATCTTGGATCTAGAAATAGATGTTTTATTCGTAATCCAGACCCCCAAAAACCACGAACACAAATATATTTCTTATCAATCTTTAACAATGACGAACTTCCATACAAACTTTCATCCCCTATTTCATCCCCACATGGGTCTAAATTTCCAAAATCCTAAAACAAATATTTCTTTCTTTCTTATTAAGTCCCTAATTTCAACGTTTCATGGTACTATCTTCAAAAATGAAGAACTTCCATACAAACTTTCATCCCCTATTTCAACCCATTCAACCTTTCTTTTCGCGATAAAAAGTAACCTATGTCCTCACCCAAGATCTAATCTATATTTGTACCAAAGTTCATCAAAATCGGTTCAGTGGTTTAGACGTGAAAGCTTAACAGACAAACAGTGAGACAGAGTTACTTTCGCATTTATAATATTAGTAGGGATGTTTAAAAGTCACGTCGCCATCTAGGATCTATGGACGTGAATGCGTAGCTTTATTTTGACTTCTTTACGACCTTTCATCCCCTATTTAATCCCCACATCCCCAATTTCCAAAATCCTAGAACAAATATTTCTTTCTTACTTATTAAGTCCCTAATTTCAAACTTTCATGGTTTTATCTTCAAAAAAGAAGAACTTCCATACAAACTTTCATCCCCTATTTCAACCCATTCAACCTTTTTTTCGCAATAAAAAGTAGCCTATGTTCTTCCCCGAGATCTAATCTATATTTGTACCAAATTTCATCAAAATCGGTTTAGTGGTTTAGACGTGAAAGCTTAACAGACAGACAGACAGAGTTCTTTCGCATTTATAGTAGGGATATTAGTAGGGATGTTTAAAAGTCACGTCGCCATCTAGGATCTATGGACGTGAATGCGTAGCTTTATTTTGACTTCTTTACGACCTTTCATCCCCTATTTCATCCCCACATGGGTCAATATTTCAAAAATCCTAAAACAAATATTTATTTCTTTTTAACCGACTTCAAAAAAGGAGGAAGTTATCAATTCGACTGTATGTTTTTCTTTTTATTAAGTCCCTAATTTCAAAGTTTCATGGTTTTATCTTTAACAATGACGAACTCCCATACAAACTTTCATCCACTATTTCACCCCCACACAGGTCAAAATTTCAAAAATGTTAGAAAAATTTTCTTTCTTACTTAGTAAAAGCCTAAATTCAAAGTTACATGGTACTATCTTCAAAAATGAAGAACTTCCATACAAACTTTCATCCCCTATTTCAACCCATTCAACCTTTCTTTTCGCGATAAAAAGTAACCTATGTCCTCACCCAAGATCTAATCTATATTTGTACCAAAGTTCATCAAAATCGGTTCAGTGGTTTAGACGTGAAAGCTTAACAGACAAACAGTGAGACAGAGTTACTTTCGCATTTATAATATTAGTAGGGATGTTTAAAAGTCACGTCGCCATCTAGGATCTATGGACGTGAATGCGTAGCTTTATTTTGACTTCTTTACGACCTTTCATCCCCACATGGGTCAATATATCATAAATCCTGGAACAAATATTTATTTCTTTTTAACCGACTTTAAAAAATAAGTCCCTAATTTCAAAGTTTCATGGTTTTATCTTGTACACAGGTCAAAATTTCAAAAATCTTAGAAAAAATTTCTTTCTTTCTTAGTAAGTGCCTAAATTCAAAGTTTCATGGTATTATCTTCAAATAGAAGAACTTCCATACAAACTTTCATCCCCTATTTCAATCCATTCAACCTTTTTTCGCGATAAAAAGTAGCCTTTGTTCTTCCCCGAGATCTAATCTTAAATTTGTACCAAATTTCATCAAAATCGGTTCAGTGGTTTAGACTTGAAAGCTTAACAGACAGACAGAGTTACTTTCACATTTATAATATAAGTAGGGATTAGTAGGGATAGTAGGAATTATACTTACATTTTACTAATACTCTACATAAACGTATCACTACACCAACAAGCAAAATCAAATGTAAAATGTGACAACCCTAGGTAAGTATCTAGATAAAAGCTGCATTTTCCTCAACTTAAAAGGCGTCGGACCACTGGATGTATATTTACACTGTGCTAAATCTATTATTTTTTTTTAAGTCCTGCACCACCTTTTCGACACCCTAACCCAAAACTAAGCTAGGTACCAAATCTACTGAAACAGGTTAAGTCAACGCAATGTCACGTAAACAATATTACATACAAGTCTATAATATTATTGTAATATTATGAGATTGGTAACTAAATAAAACATATTTTATGGAGTTAGCTATGTTGAATCCATCGACTCAGCCAGAATGCCAAACTAACTACATAAAACTAAATTTGTGACCCATAAGAATATTAAACTTAATATACATCTACACTACATTAAATAATCTCTGAAACTATTCAGTAAACATCAAAACTTCTTTCACCGAGATATAGAATGGACCTACAGGGTAGTCAATTAGCATACCCATATTGGTCATCACACTAAAAATGGCGCAGCACCTATAGGTAAATGTGCACCAATAAGATTTAGAAACATCTACTGTTAATAATCAAATAGAGATGTATTTAAATAAAATTGTAATTTTGATGCATTGTGGTACTTTAGAGTACGTAATAGAATCCTACAAAACAATAGCATCAGCTATGTTACTGAATTTTTTAAGGAATTTAAAAAGCTAATTATAGAAATAAACAAAATTGCAATTAAATCACTCTCTAATTTAAGATCATCATCAATCATTTTAAGGCCATAGTTGTATTAAAAAAATAATTATTAATACCTACTTGGGGCTGTATTCGCAATGAGTCACACTGTTACTCGATGCGAATATTTATTCTCATTTAGTAACACTGATTGTGAATAGTGTTACTTGTTTGGAAAAACAAATCTCAACGAGTAACAGTCTGACTTGTTGCGAATAAAGGTGGGGTGTCTGTTATTTTGCAAGTCAGTGTATAGAAAAGAGTATGATTTTGAATGGTATTTTAAATTTTTTGAACCATGACTGATTTTAAAATACCTAAAATTGGCAGAGGCTAAAATAGTTAGATACTATATTATTTTTTTTTTCAAATATAAAGTCATTAAGAGTTTAAGATACTTACTTGATATAAAAGCTCGCTTGCGGATATTACTATCATCTTCTTGTTGAGAATTGTTAATGTTTCCTTTGGTTTCCCACCCTGAAAACCAAATAGATATTTAAAATAAATCGTATACTTACTAGTTGTTAGCACAAAGATTATCTAGTCTAGATACTGTATAATTCGTATTCAACTTACACAATGAGATTGGCTGGGCAGGCTCTCGTAAGTCAATTTCAGATTGCTGGAGTAAATTGGGTATGGCCAACCTGAGTACGATTATCTGAATGCAAATATTTAGCCTCAAAATGAAGAAGTGGATGCAAGAAAGTTTTAGGTAGGTAGATGAGTCCTGTTAGAAACAACAACAAAAACAAATTAAGGAACTGTGTCCGTAATTGACATATTACAGGTAATCACAACATAATTTACTATTACATACCACACAGAAATTTGTATGAACTTTTGAGTTATAAGCGGAAGGTGGATTTCTTCGTTCGTCGGCTCTACTTGTTATCTGCAATTTCTCGATACAGCCCAGCCGATATAATTTGCAACAAACAAAAACAAGAACAAGGAAAAACTAGAAAGAAATAATTTATTATGAGAAATATAATTCAACAAATCGTAGTGAAAAAACCGATAGCATAATATTTCACTTCAGAAGAATAAAATCAACATGGCGGTGGCGTCTGTCTGCCTGATGAATCACAGATTAGAAAGAGATGAATCCATATTTTGTCTCTTTTTTTCATGTCATTTTCATTTTCCCCAATCAGTCACTAAAGGAAAGGGCATTGTATGGCTGATTCCAACGGCTGACGAAGGCTGGCTTTTCGTCAATGCAAAACTGTCTATGGTTGAATCGGAAGTCGTTATTTTATAATGTTATTTATACTTTGACCTAACGTGTTACTGGTGACATTGTTTAAGCCAGTGATATCATCAATTTGAACGAAAGTATTTTTTGTACTTGTTTACAAATCTACGTCCTTGCAATATTTTTTCGAAAATTCCCAGATCAATCAATCAATTCCACATTAGGTCAATAAAATGCTGATTGTTATTAAAAAATAGCATAAGAGAGTATTGAAACGCCGAGATTACAATAACTTTTGAATAAAACATGCTGAATTAACTCTGTCTTCTTAAGTAATTGCATACTTTGTAATCAGCACGTTGAATGGATAATAACGATAGCTGCTATTTATAATTACTTAACCAATAACCCCGACGTAAAGGCAACGATCTTTTGTGAGAGAGACTTGCCAGTGTTGCGTTAATAGAACGAGAAATGCAGGTTATCACGACACACCCTAATTACCTTTGTTAACTGCGCTGGGTTCATAGAAATTTCTCGATTCTAAAAGCAGGCACCATAAAGATTCCATTTTACGCGCTCCTGTAGACACAGTACGTGGAGCGGAAAACAATGTTTGTTAAACAATACAGCAACGATATGTTTCGAATCACATCAACTGTGGAAAGTTAATTACCGTTAAATCATATTAAACAGACCATCGCATTCAAAATATGTCAACAACACTGCACGACAACAGGGCTTGCGTCAATACACGACCTTGTAAAGCAGTCTTGTAACCTGAGGTTAAAAACAAGTATTCATGTGCGTCTCTATTGTTACAGGTTCGTCATTAATCTACTGGCGACCAACCTGCTGACCACCTCTTTGCTGGCGCCCGCGCTCTTCGGCGAGCACTCAGCCAAGGAGGACGTCGCAGCGTGGGTCGAGGCTGGTGATGCCGCTGCATCTGCCTGCAGTCTGGCAGCACTTCTCGCCGTTATGCTGATCGCCCTTGACCAGCATCACGCCGTCACCGACCCGCTGCGTTGCCACACAAGGCTACTCCAACGCCGTCCGGCAGCACTCTGCGCCGCGACTTGGCTTATTGCTGCCGCCGCAGCAGCCATCCGAGCTGGAATTGCGGTCTTTCGTCGCTTCTACCCACTCGAGCCCATCGTACAGGGAGTCGAGTTCGCTTACTACATAGTGTACTTAATCTTAGGGGTTCTAACCCCAGCAGCTATCGTCTGCGTTATGTATTCAAGAATTTATCGGGCAGCTCGTTCCTCTGGACTGCGAGCTAGAGCTCATGGAGCCAGCGCATTGCAGCTACACGAGCCTCCGTCGAATTTACCAGAACTCGTAGAAGAAGCCGAAGGTCTAACTTTGAGAATCGACGTGCCGGACGTACCAGACAACGTCATATCCGGAGATGTAGATCGCAAATTTGGCCCATTTCTGCTTCCACCTGAACGTCCGCTCCGTTGCCCATCTGTCGCCAGTCTACGCAACTCACGAAAAGATGGCAAATCGAATGAAGACCTCAGGAAAGGATTACCGGCAGTGAGCTCAGCACCATCTCTGGCTGCGCCGTTGCTCGCTGTGCAGCCTCGTACGCCGCAACCATCACATAGTGGCTCGAGGATAACCTCAATTAGATGTAGAATTTCAAACGCTTCGTTGTTTAGATATAGGGAAGAATCTCGTGCGGCCCGTGTTGGACTATTAACGGGTGCACTAGTTATGTTGCATGTGCCGCACGCTGCAACTGCGGTAGTGTCAGCCGCTGTGCCAGGCCTGGCTGAGTGTGTGCGAACGCCCGCGTTAGCGCTACTCCTGTTAGCAGCAGCTGCTTCGCCGTTCCTATTTGCGCTGCGCTCGCGACGCGTCCAAAGAGAGGCAAGAAGGTTGTTGCTACCGGAAAAAAACGCTTGGGAGCGGGCATCCGGCGCCGCGTCCGCCGCAGCAGCTGATGGTCAGCGTGCTAGGGCTGCCCTGGAACTGCTGCGTACATTGTCGCCAGGCAGCGGGGCGAGTGAGGCGCCGGTCCAGGGAAACGGGTCGGAGTCCGGCGCCTGCCGCGGCTCATTCAGCTCGGGCGGCAGCACGCAGCTGTCGTCGGCGTCGGACGAGTGACCGCCGCCCCCCACCCGCGTGCTCCCGCACGCCCCCTCGCGGGTGCGCTTCGCCCCGCGCCCCACCGCTCTACTCATCTGTGATACTAGGCTAAGCCGAAATGCGCTCGGCGCGACCGTTAGACTGATTTAGTATTAAGCTAATTTATTATTGTGTCCATGTACCTTTCCGCTGAGCGGACGATTTTATTACCTGATATAGAGATAAATGTAAGAGAATATTAAAATTCTTATCGAAGTGAAATTGTCGTTTCTATTTCATTTCACTAGCTGACCCAGTGGCCTTAATGTTCTGCGTAAACCACAAACTTACCGAAATCACACGTGCCACCTGCCTCACACGTGCCCAAGGTTGACAAAATGTAGCAAGTCTGAGAGACAAAAGTAATGAGATTAATTTCACAATTTTTCCACACAATGCAATTATAGCAGAATAAGGTAATAGTCTCTTTAGTATTGACATTGAATTTTAAGACAAGGCATTTCGCAATGTTACACATTTAGATAATACTATTGAAATGATAACAGGGCACGTGATAGATTTATGTAACAAATTTAACATAATTGAGGTCGTAACATTGCGATGATTGAATAACATAATGATCTGATGATGTCTATTCAATTCTTACTATATAAAAAATAGTAATTAGACACACTATACCAGTTATTATTTATCTCATACACGCAGTGCTTGGATCGTAAACATATTATATTCAATAATTGATAACAATTCTTCAAATAGTTTAAAAAAATAGACCAACACATTCTGATGATCGAAAACTTTAACACTGCCAAATATAGTATACAAGGATATAAAATGCTAGTGTTTAAAAGATTCTTATTAACAAACAAAGACTACAAGAATATACAGACCTTAGAAGTAAAGTGAAAACATAGTATGCAAATACAATGAGAGATTATACGCCTCGGAAGCTGGGTAGTTTCAAATACAGTACTTGTTCAAAATAGAGCATTAAGAATACTTGTGAAACAAAGCAACCAATGTATTCGAAACTACACCACCGCCGCTCACTCGCGTTTGCATACTGTGTCAAGTCTTAAAAAGATTGGTCCAGTACAAACAACTAAAAATAATGCATAATAATATGTATTATTAAGTATTATTTTTGCATCAAAAACAAACTTACGCAAGCAGTACTTCCACGAGAGATCGTCACTGGACAGCGCAACAAGGATATGAAAAAGAATAAGTATGTACAAAAATCATATTGGTAAGTATAAAAATGGCAAAGGTTCAAAAGGAAATTCTAACTTTTCAACATTTAGTAAAGGAGACAGAGTTTTAGGAAAAAATAAGTAGAAGTTAAATTTTGTTTTGAATTTTATTGGGGATGATTTGAAAGGTTTTAATTTGATCCAATGTCGCGGGTTCGAGTCCCGTCTCAAGGACTTATCACGGCAGGATGTTTTTCTAGTTTCTCGTTTTCATTTAATTTGGTAAAAGTTTTAAACATTAAAAATAACATAACTTTAAGAGGACTACATTCTTTGAAAATCTCATCAGTTTCAATTTCGTAAAGTGAAAAATTGCCATTTAAATTCTCTGTGCCGATTCAAATTCGATGAAAGGATAAAATCGATTATTCAAGTAAATATAATGATAGAAATATACAAATTGAGGATCGATGGCACCGTGGTCGTGCGTTCTTACTAACGATCACGAAAGTTAAGCAACCAAGTGCGTGGTCGGTACTCGGATGTGTGACTGTGTAAAAAAATTTCAAATCGATTTTCCTCCGTGCCTCCGAACGCACTTTAAATTAGTGGTCTCAGCTGCTATCGAAAGATAGCAGTCGTTCCCAATGAGGGTTGTTGTCAGGCACACGGCCGTAAAAATATAATGAGCAGATATTTTCGACATATCAAAGGTCTCCAAAACCCTAGGCCAAGGCATAGGCATCCCAAACCGGGCAAACCCCTCATTATACCTAGTAGACACCGCCCTATAAGCATACTTAGCGCTATGGGTAAGACGTATTAAAGGGTCATTCTAGCTCGTAATAAAGGGCAGGTACCTTGTAGCATTGTTTATTTATCAATTTTTCAAAGTCAACATCGTCATCTGACAAGTGACATTACGTTCCGTTTCGCATTAAGTTTGACATTTAGGCAAAGTGATAAATTCTATACCCAGCGACTTATAAAAAAAAAAAAAAAAAAAAAAGAAATAGTTCAGACGAAAGTTTCTTGTCTTGGTAAGTTGTATCATGTTTCAGTTCGATATTAGAGATTATGGTCGTCTGTGTGGAATTTTTACACTTTGTTTTTGAAGTGGGGCGCGTTAGAGCGTTTTCTATAGTCTCGTCATTATTTAGGTGACGTTAGGCTTACGGGGATCATATTAGTTGTTCAGAATTCATTCAAAGTAGTTATTCGCAAAGATTCGTATTGACAAGAATTTTTCGTTCATTCGGATGTATGGACTCACTTTCCTTTGCCTCAGACGTTAAAAAAACATAGGTAGGCCGACCAATCGGGGACGTTTGTTTTTGCTTGTCAGATTATTCATTCGCATTTCGAATTTCAAATTCAAGGCTGAATTTATTTTGGAGAAATATTATAAATCTTCGTCATATTAACATATGCGAGGATTATATTAACGAAGGAGAACTATTTTCTAATTTGGAAGGAAGATAATTCCGTATTTACATAATATCCTGGAACGGATAAATAGCCGTTAAGGAGTTAATAATTCACCCGAAAGGTAACTATAAAACTCTTATCGTTTTTCAATTATTCTGAAAGTTAAAAGTAAATTCTGTGATTGCCTTGATTTTGTGTTACAGTAAATTAGTAAATTCGGTTGTAAAAAACCGCCTCATCTTGTAAAAATTGCCTGACTACCTACTAAGGTAATTATATTTTGTCAGGTTCGAAATTTTAGGCAATGAATGATCTGTTTGTTTAAATTATGAATAATTCACATCTCGAGATATCATATTCTAAGTACTGTTGGTCGGGTTTCGTAATTGCTCAAAGATTTGCCGTTGTTTTATATTAGTTTTTGGACAAGTTGTGGTTCCAACTCCCTCTTGGGGTTTTATAATGAGTAGTGTAACATTTATTGATGTTGTTTTATGATGACACATCTTCAGGGTCGTCGGTACGGGTTTAGAGACCCAAATTTCCATTACAAATATAGTCGGCGGGTATAGAAACCTGCGCAGAACCAGAGTTTGGAGTTGTGAGATCAATTTGGAAAAGTGACCGGTGAACTACAATATATAGAGAGAGCTAACTAGTGGCTGATCTATCAGAGCCAAGACACAACGCACTGATCCAGGTACACTACACTAACCAAACGGTAGCGGCTGACTGTCGAAGAGTTCTACAAATACTCTGCAGAAGGTTGTCTCATAACGCGTTTACTAATAATTTATACATAGTAATACCCAAATTCCACTCGTTAACGATCAGAGCAGACTCCAGGACCCTACCTTGCATTATTTTTATGGTTGTATTTTACTATTAGATATATAAGTTAGAAGGTCTAAATTGTGTAAAATCTAACTTGTGTAAACTAGGTATTTTCAAGGAAGAGAATTCTCACAAAGGTATATTATTTGGAATATGTAAATTGTAAGTAAATAACTTTTCTAGTGCAACAAACAGAATATTGTCCACCCTAAATAAACATTGTACTGCCAAACCATCAAATTGTTGTTTCACTTCATATATACCCCTTTAGGAAAGGAAAATACAACCAGTTGAAATCCAGTATTACAACCTATTTGTCCTAGTCCAGGGCTTCCCAAACTTATTTTTATTGCGACGCCCTTAGGGATTTTAACGTTTTTTTCAAGTACCTACAAAAGTACTACGATGCAACTGCAGGAGTATGTGGGTAAAGGCGTTCCCCCATCTACCCAATAAATATCCTGTCCAGCCATCCAGCCAAGGCACACTGCGACAGCGACTTGGGATCGACAACTTCCGTCACATTCACCGCGAAGCACCCTAGCAATTATTGGATAACACCGGTCGCTTAGCAACCAATCCCCGGTAGGGCGAACTGTAACTGTGAATAGAATATTGAAACCGGCCATTAGAAGATCTAACTATGTCAACAAACTCACCACAATGAGTAATAACTTTTATGGTGAGAGTGATACCGACTCACTTTCGTTGTGTTATGCAAATATTCACTGGTATACGATAAACAGACCGAACAATGCACATTGTTTCATATGAAGACATGCTCATTGATGACATTAAATTAGATACAAATAAAGTGATAACTGGTAACTTCTGTTGCTATGTATCTTTTCCACGATTCAAATTCCAAATTCTAATAAAATCATAATGAGTATTAATCTACGAAAAATGTTGACCAATTGTTAAATTCAGAGAGTTTGATCCCCAGGTTACAAGTATGGCATCAGAAGTAGATTAAAACTTAAGTACTATGTCATATCAATACCAGCGCTTCTTCAGTAATAGTCGCCACCATTTATGTATGAATGACTATTATGAAAAGGTACATACTAATTTGTTAATCTACTTCTGACCAGTACTCAATGTGGTTGATATTGGGACTTATTTTTAATCCATCTGGCTAGAGCTACCGCCATCTTTGAAAGTTTGTCGCATTAAAGGTGTTCCGATAGTTAATAGATAAGACAGCCCGCCACGTGATACCGGCACAGTAGAATAGCATCACCCCATATCCTCCAATGGGTGTCGTAGAAGACGACTAATGGATCAGCAAAAGGGTTGATCTCCTTATACTCCGTCCATCATATAGTGGGTCGAATTATAAAGGCTGTTATGATGAAAACAGCCGGTTCTCAGTGGTCGAGACTTCGGGAAGCGAGTGACCTTTGACCTTTTCATAACTTACTATCAAGTGAGATGAATGCCAAGGGCTAAATATCGAAGGAAAATAAAAAAATTAAGTAGAAGCATCGCTTGATAGTAAGCGGTCAACGTTGCCTACAGACGCAGGCAACAACAAATATAAATATTTATACATTACAATACAACACAAATATTCTTTACTGCACACTAATTAATACACTAGATGGTAGACCCATATGTGGGGTCATCTGGGTAGGCCACCACCTTCTTATTTCTGCCGTGAAGCAGTTCGCTGTGTTTCGGATTGAAGGGAAAGGTAGCCAGTGTAATTACTAGGCATGGGCATATCATCTTAGTCCCCAGGATGCAACGCACTTGCAGTTTTAAGTGATTTACCCTTAATATTGCTAGTGTCTCTAGGCGACGGTAACAACTTAACACCAGGGCCGCAAGCTTGTTTGCCATCTCGTAATATAGAAAAATTCACCAAAGTCCACCAATCCGCATTGGGCAAGCGTGGCGGATTACTGCCTAAACCTCTTTCGATGACAAGGAGAGTCCTTGTGTCCCAGCAGTTGGTCGGATTTTAAAGGCTGCTGATAAATATAAAAAACATATAAAGCAAATTTACACACAGGACATAAGGCGACCTTATTGCTAAACAATCTCTTCCAGGCAACCTGCAGTATATAAAAGAAAATTGAAGCGATAGCGATGGATAATGGGTGCAAGAATGAGAACTAATAGAATGAAATCATTATATCCGTAAAATTCTTCAGTCCGTAATGTCACTGATTTCCGCTTAAACTATAACACTGATGAAATATGTATTTTAGTGTGTGTTTAACCAAATCTTGATTGTTTTAGGGTCACAATTAGATCTGTTAGAATATGAGGCGTTCTAACCTTAATATAATATATATTTATTTAAAGGAAAATTAAGTACCAAGTGACGTTTATAGTTACAGAAAAAAACCACCTTCAAAACTAAAAACTAAACTAACAACTTTTCTTGAGGTGGACTACGTTCATTCCAAATATTGGCACCTTTCTGAGATTGGCACTGACTTCAAAAAAGCATTTAGATTTTCACAAACATAAAAATTTTATTTATCCGTTTTTAGTTTTGAATGCGTTTTTTTATTAAATTTTTGTGTTGTAAGTATAGAAATTTTCAGGACAACATCATCAACGTAGATGTAAATACCTATAAGGTATAAGTATAACTCAAAAACTTCGTATAACGTATAACTCAAAAACTACTCGTCAGATATCGTTCAAATTTAATGGGACCACATGATAAGCACCCAGCTTTTGGTTACAAAAAATATCATCTAAATCGGTACACCCAGTAAAAAGTTATGAGGTAACACATATAAAAAACCTACAGTTGAATTGAGAACCTACTCCTTTTTTTAAAGTCGGTTAAAAATAGAAAAAGTATTAATTTCATAGTAAGTACAGAGATTGCCTCTGTCTACGCATGAAACACCCTATCATGTCAAATTAGGAATGCATGCAAGCGTACACGTAACTATTACGTGTTAGGCGTCTTACGCGATTATACAGGTCAATGTAATTTAGCAGTACATCACTAAGAACGCGTGAAAGGAGAAAATTGGTAAAGAAATAACATATTATTTTATAGCCTACATTTTTTTTATGTTAAGATATGGCAAACAAGCTTGCGGCCCACCTGATGTTAAGTGGTCACCGCTGCCTATAAACACTTGCAATATTGAGTGTAAATCACTTAACACCGCAAGTGCGTTTGCCATCCTGGGGACTAAGATGATATGCCCTCCATGCCCAGTAATTACACTGGCTACCTTTCCCTTCAATCCGAAACACAGCGAACTGCTTCACGGCAGAAATAAGAATGGCGGTGGTACCTACCCAGACGACCCTACATATGGGTCTACCATCTAGTAACCCTACTCGATTTTGGACCCACTTTAAACGGTCAGATTTCATTTAAACTTTATAGACTTGTCAAAGACCGATGACATACAATAATCCGATAAGAATATTCCATTATCCTGATTAGAATCGCCAGGGCAAATAAATTAAACTTTTGGAATGTTAGTTCAGCTAGATGGCGTTGTCAGTTGGCGGTGCTAAGATTTTTCGAGATCGGCGGTTATAATTCGCAATAAAAAGTGGATAATAAAAAAATAGTTTGAACAAAAACTAAAAAACACGCTTTTATATTAAATCGGACTAAAAGTTAATTGTACCGTTTGAATATTTTCAAGAATTAATGTTATTGAGCACCCCATGCTTTTCTCTAAATAATAATTATACTTTTCGTTCATCATGTAGTTTCTATACTAAAAAGTTATTTATCACTTTCAGTCAGATTTAATATAAAAACGTGTTTTTTAGTTTTTTTAAACTATTATTTTTTATTTCATTTGGTAGTTAGTTGTAGAAGCCAGGACTTGTTGGAACTGAGCCTCTTCAAGACTCAGATAAGAACAGACATTGTCGCAATCTCATTCTTTTTAGGCTTCCCCTTATATCCGACGTATAATTTCTTTCGTATTTGAATGTTTAATAACACTAATGGCATATAGATAACTTTAATTGATTTTTAATAAATTCGGTGACTCGTGCTACAGAAATTTGATTGTAATTAACAAAAGCATTAGATTTTCCAATATCCTATTGTGAAGGAAAGGCGCAATAAAGAACGTAATATGTATTTGAAAGAGATAAGAAGTTATGGAATAATTTTCGCGTTTACAAACGCGTAAATATTTCTAAAACTTGAAAAATATACCGAAAAACAATCGACCTGCCCCAGGCGGGAATCGAACCCTCCTCAATCCGGACGGCTGCGATAACCACTACGCTACCAGAGGGTCCAGCCAAGTGGCAAACGATACAAAGTTTCTATCGAACTATATACATATCAATCTTTGACTACTACTCATTTAATACGGTTCATACTGTTTCCAAGCGACTCGCACACCATTCCCGTTACCTGGGCGTGTCCGTCATAAATCAAAAGCGAAATGTAAATATTAATAAATATTAATAGTTAGAACTCAGATTGGTTAACAACTTTTGTCCAATGTCTGTAACAAACGATTTTCATTTCCAAGCGAGAGTCGAAATTTAAAGCGATAAAGACGATAAAGTTGAATTTAACTTTTCGAGTTTAACTTAAGAAGAAGTAAATGTGTGGAATAATTTTATTTTTGCGTTTACAAACGCGTAAATATAATACTAGAAAAATGCACTGAAAAATATCGACTTGCCTCAGGCGGGACTCGAACCCGCACCTTCCACAATCCGGGTGGACCAATTTCGCCACCGAGGCACTGCTTTTCGCTGTCGAAATTTGTCAGTGCTTGGTGCTTATGTTTTTATGGTAAACATCGTTTCATAAAATCTTTGAAATTTGCACTTCCAAGACCCGAACGAAATATTTTTGCAAATATTTGACGCCCAGCTAAGATGAAACTACCTTACATTATGGAATAATTTTATTTTTGCGTTTACAAACGCGTAAATATAATACTAGAAAAATGCACTGAAAAATATCGACTTGCCTCAGGCGGGACTCGAACCCGCACCTTCCAAGTCGATATTTTTCAGTGCATTTTTCAAGTAAATGTGTGTTTGGATAACAACAACACTATCTCAACACGTCTTTTGAATATGCATAAGGAAATGTATATTAATGATAACAGGAAAACTTTGCAGGAGCACTTGAATAACTGTTGCGTAATCACTCCTCACTTAAGTATTTATATGCAGATTGGATCATTAAAAGTAGATCTTAGAACTATAACGATAGTAGCAGTTACGTGGTACTTCTCCCGGGACACCATTGTGTAGAGAGTAGAACCGTTAACTACAAATTCATAATCACTAGCTGTTAGAAGTAGACCTTTGCAATATAATATGTAGATGCGGACAGAGTGAATTGAAGAGATACAAAATAAACCATTGGATAGTGTTATTCAACTTAAGTTACAATTTTCTATATCAATTTAATGTGTGACATTCTGTAAAATAAGCTATTTAACATTTTTTTTTATGTCAAGAGATGGCAAACAAGCTTGCGGCCCACCTGATGTTAAGTGGTCACCGCCGCCTATAGACACTTGCAATATTAAGTGTAAATCACTTAACACCGCAAGTGCGTTTACCATCCTGGGGACTAAGATGACATGCCCTCCATGCCCAGTAATTACACTGGCTACCTTTCCCTTCAATCTGAAACACAGCGAACTGCTTCACGGCAGAAATAAGAAAGGCGGTGGTACCTACCCAGACGACTCTACATATGGGTCTACCACCTAGTAAAAATAAATGTTGACAATTTATAACATTTGTTTCGGTATTTTGTTAATACTAAACCCTACAAAATGCGGTATATAACTACTGTAACGTTGCATTTAATTGTTGTATGGGAGCATCTTTTTACCAATCTCTGACTGTTCCTCGAGAGAAATCTACGAAGGCAACCGGTGGAATTATGAAGTTGTGTCATAACATAATCTTCTGCAGAAAATAGAGAGTTTTCTAAAGCAATTGCAACTGCAAAAATACAGTGTTACGTCATATTATGGGACTACTGTTTGACATCTTTTGCGATGATGAGCAGATTTCAAGATTACGATTCTGTTTTTAATTTACTAGTTTAAAATAAACGTTATAGTCTTTGAAGTATTTCTTTGCAAAAAATGCATTACACTCATACAAATTTTTATTGTTGATTTATAAATATGCCAATCTACAGATTTAAAAATAAGTTTTAACTTAAAACAAACTGTTTGACTTGAATCAAAGTGTTATGATGACAATTTAAGTAAGTTATGACTAATTCACAAAGATGTATTCTTTTTATTTAATTCCTAATTGTAGCGCCTTTTTAACTTCAATTCTTATTTCGCAATTATTTTGAGCGAACAATTTTAGCAACTAGCTTTCAGACGAATTTTCATTGGGACAAATTTTGCTTTGCGTTGTCCAAAACATTATTCCAATCTGTTTTCTTTCCACTATAAACCATAGTTAAAACACCAACAACACTCTGATGTCCGGGTCTATGCCTACGTGCCACTAACCATGGCGAGGGCTATTCAAGCAAAGCATACCCAGAAAATTTGACAGTTGTCACGTTTACGACAACGACCGTGGTTAGAAGGACTTTGAAGGTGCCTCCAGTTCTTTGTACGTTTTGTAAGTTTCGTTGACATGACCTTAATTTAACTTCAGACAATTGTCACTTGAAGAGATATGTTTTGAAATTTGATTTCAAAATTATTATTCTTTATCTCTTATTTTATTTGATATTTTGTTTAATATTTGACAAGGAAATTTCATCTCACCTAATGGTATGTTCGGCCTTATGTAAACAGGCATAAGGTCGAAGTTGGGTATCACTAATTAGTAAGCCCAAACACACCAGCGGAACGCTTCTAGGATAAACGACCATGCTTTGTTTTTCAACCGACTTCAAAAAGGAGGAGGTTATCAATTCGACTGTATGGTTTTTTTTTTCACGGATTTATTTAACGATAGTCTTTATCAAAATATTTATTTTATAAAATAAGATTTATGTTCGTATTATAGAATGAGTTTCAAGAATGAACGCCGACTTGAGCGTCCTACGTCTCTATCACTTTGTACGTGATAGAAAGTGACAAACGATTCTCTAGACATGTTTGACTTCTGAGTGTCATTCTGTAATACGGGCCTAAGATTAGGGGAATATCAACCCATTAGAGGGCTAAGATGAGATTTTACGTTTTACTATCCGGTTTTGGCCAGAAGAACCGCCCACCCATATGGTGTGTCAAGATAGAGTCGCATTTAAAATTGATAGCAAGAAAGGCAAATAATATTAATTTCACTAAAAATACATGACCTTAGTTTGGTAGAGCTATAAATAAAGACATAAATAAACTACTAGACATTACTAAGTAGTATCAAAGTAATTTAGTTTGAACTTTTTATTCATTAAAATCCAATTACCTATTCCATTCGTAATTTATTATTCATATATCTGGCACGTGCTTCACGACAGGACAATGACTTTTCAATGTGTTATACGTTTAACAGCGATAACGTGCTGGTAACGGGGAATCTTTTTTAGGTTTCGAGAATAATAGAAAGGAAAACCATTGTTACCTAATGTGATGTAGTCTTTGCAGGCCCTCTTTGTGTGTCTGAGTTGTCTTTGTTTATGAAAAGGTCAAGCAAATGACTCCATTACACCTGAAGGTAAGCAGAAGTGGAGTCCAAATGTGAAGATAGCTAGCGCGAGAGATAAACCCTCTCGTCTTGTCGTCTCGTACTGCAAGATGCTTCTTCAACTAGACACTTGCAATATTAAGGGTAAATCACTTAACACTGCAGGTGCGTTGCCGACCTGGGGAGTTAGATGAAATGCCTTCCATGCCCAGTAATTACACTGGCTACCTTTCCCTTCAATCCGAAACACAGCAAACTGCTTCACGGGCCGAAATAAGAAAGGCGATGGAAGCGAGGTTTACCTGCCCGGCACATACTGAGGGACTGACTATCTTGACACCTTTTTTTTAGCTTAGGGAAAAGCTCATAGCACACTGGTCTACTCCGGAGGGAGCAGACCAGTAGTGCGGGACTGTCCGTGAAGCAGACCCTACCCACTAAATCCCTAGGATGACGCCTTAGCACTGTTGAGAAGAAGTTCCGGTACCGTGTGTGACGACGCCCCGGAACGACCCCTCAGCGCGAGGGAGAGTTTTGTTCTCCCACTCCCTATTCACGACGAAGCGGGCGTCATGTGTCACTCCGTCATCCTCCTCGTGGCGTTGTGTTGTCAGTGATTGAGTGCCCCCGCACCGATCGCTCGACGCCGCGAGGGTCGCCGCCGCCGGATGGGATCGGCTCTCTCCCTATCCCACTCTGCGTCATCCTTCCGAAGCATGACCGCTTCACAGAAAGAGACCACTGTTCGCCAGGAGCTCTGGTCCGCCAGCAAAGCTGCAACTACCGCTAGCGGAAAGAGATCACTCCCTATCTGGACGACCATGGTACTCCGCTTGGAGGCCCACGCGGGACACTCCTCCAGCGTGTGCTGGGCAGAGTCTAGATCACTCTCACAGTGGTGGCACTGCATCGTCTGTTCGCGACTGATTCGACAGAGATATTCAAAGCAGCCGTACCCGGTGAGTATCTGTGTCAATCGGTACGTGACGTTTGACCGCCGTTCGAGCCAGGCTTCAAGGCTCGACAGAATTGCAGTAAGAACACGCTGGCGCGAAATCCACGGCTAATTTAGCCTCTCGCACCATGCCAGAAAGGCCCTTCGGCGCTCTTGCCATCGCGCTACTTCCAAGGGTGCAGCTTCCTCCTCTCCCTGGCGGAGGCCCATATACACCCATGTATACCCCGTATCTTCTCGCCTGTCCCAACACAACAATAATGTTAAAGGCAGATTTACACAAGATAAGTCACTAACTTGCAAATTCGAAGAAAGTCAGTGTTGACTCGGTACTGACCCAGTATAAATTGATTTGGTGTCAGTACAGCGCTGGCGTTAGCGTGACTTCAATATTCCAGCTTCCTGACTGCATGTAAACGGAGTGATCAGTTCTCGGTGCCAGCACTGGCGTCTGTTACCGACTCTTTGCTTACCTTGTGTAAATCAGCCTTAACTCTATCGTTTTAGCGTGGTGGGAGCTAGCCAGGCGGAATTATTGACGCAAAGTTTTGAAAATATATATTCATAGCGCGAATCGGAATATCTAAGCTCCATTAAAATTATAATTAGGTATAATTATTCGATTTTATAAACTAACAATTTATTTTTGAAATATAAGGTGTGATGTTCAAGGATAAAAATATCCATAATTTACGTATTTTTTTGTGCTAGATTACTCCAATCGGTAGGTACTCATTTCTACTCGCGTAAACCAGGGCACGTTGCTAGTGCGCAATAAATTTATAAATAGTTTTGAATATTACAAATAATATGATTTCCCACATAAACATTTGGCTTACAAAGTAACACATAGATGTAAATATTTATCTACTTGACTAGTTCCCTATTAGCATATAAGTAATTGAAAAACTGTAAACATATTTAGGCGTGAGGCGTAATTGAAGATTTTGCAGGAAGAAGAACTGGGTCTTGTGATGTACTTCGTAGAGGTTTTAACAAAACACCAAGTAACTCTGTGATTCTCTCCACGTGAAGGTGGCAGACGTCCGCTCGGTTTGGCTGTTCGAATACGTCTGACTCAGCTGACTCTGCAGCGTTTTTATTGTTTATTTAACAACTACCTACATATTTAGCTAGATATCACATGCCTGGATACCAGGTAAGGTCAGTATCTGAGGAAAATTAACACAATAAAATTAGTACATGTCATAACAATAATTCATACTTAATGGTGGCACCTGTTACTGAACAAGTACTGGCGTTGATATCACATGATGACTACCTTCGAATCGTATCAAATATCGAGGCAGACAGAGAGGGGGGCCGGGGCTGTGGATGGGAAGTGCTGATGCACCACTAGGAGGCCTTCACCCTACATTTTATTATTATTTAGACAATTTGGGGCTTTTTTCGTCACTGCGACCTATAAAGATCTATTGTGGCTTCACCCTACGCCTGCGGTCACAAGTCTCGGGCACTGCTTCTGGCTCTCCTCTTTGCAACGCGATGGACCCACGGCGAGAATCCATGGAATACTAAGAACTTTCGTCTCTATTATAGAGGCTCAAGGTTGACGGTCACTTTCATCGTCGTTTAAGACGAAAACTTTTAAGTGGAAAACTCAGGATCGGTCCAAGCCACATCACGCCAAGCCCACACTCGAAAATAAGCCAAAATCCGTGTGTTCGGAATCTCACGTGGCTTGTATGGGGGGACGAAAAAATTTGGATATCCAAATCCATCACTCCATCGTTCCAAACTCCAAATCCGCGCCACGTCCATTCCATGTCAGAAGTCGTTGCGTAGAAAGAAAGTAAGTTGGAGTGACGCAACTGGAGCTATCGTGTGTTTGATCAATTTTTGGATGACATCCACATCACAAAAACTGATGAAAATATGGAAATGGAGTGAGTTCCCCACTTTAGTATTCACTGGGCGGCGACTCCATCGTGTTGTACAGGCGGGCCAGAAGCAATGCCTGGACTTGTAACACAGGTGTATGGTTAAGGGGGCCTCCTGAACTCCTGGTGGAGCACCGGCTCTCCCCTTTTTCTGTCTGTAAGTGGTAGAATCCAACGTGATAGAGGCATGGGTTTGCCAACCACAACATAAAAAGAACGCAATGAGTAGAGAAAGTAGGTACTTGGCGGAAACTTTCCAGAGGTCCGAACAATATAACTATTATGAATATTTTCAAGCATTTTGTGGGTTCACTCAAAGTAATAATGTGTTAAATTGTAATAACAGACAATTGGATTTAGTTTTGAGCATATTCAGTGGGGAAACGGTGGTAAGAGTGTGTGAAGCGAGCTTAGCGCTTGTTACACCCGATGTACAGCATCCACCGTTGGAGGTGTCAGTGCAGTTAGAAAAGCGTGCTAACCTCGCCAGCAGATCTGTGCCTACCCCCTCGGTACAAGTTTTGGCTTCAACTAATGAACATATTCGTTGGAATTTTAATAAGGCAAATTTTTCATTGTTATATTTTTTGATTGCAAATATCGATTGGACCCCGATTTATGATCTAAATTTAATTGAAGGCTTGTCTTATTTTTATGACACGATGAACAACATATTGGACGAATGCGTTCCTAGGAAAAAAATAGGCCATATAATATATTCAAGTCGCGTCTATCCGGAGTGGTATACAGGGGACATCATTAATGACATTAAACTAAAAGCATCGCTTCATAAAAAATTCAAAACAACCGGTTTGAAAACTGATTACGAAGCGTTTGCTCAATGTAGGGCGAGAGTAAAGGTAAGCATAAAATCGGCGGAACTCCAAAATCGAAATACGGTACAGGCAAATTTGTTGGAAGACCCAAAATCGTTCTGGAATTACATAAACTCCAAAAAAGGTAGAACAGATTCTCAAAACATTACACAGAATGGAAAGCTATTGTCGGGTGCACAAAGCGCATGTGCATTTGCCGAATATTTTAAATCGGTATATAGTATGAGAGGTGCTGAACTGAATGTAGATGCGGCAATGAAGAAAGCGTGCAGCGCAAATGCGGCGGCAAGAGTTCATCTGGACAAATTACGTAAGGCAGATGTCGAGAATGCACTACAACGACTAAAACCAAAAAGATCAGCGGGACCTGACGGCATTCCACCTTTCATATTCAAGGATTGTAGGTTGGTGCTAGCGGCTCCTCTACTTCATTTATATAATCTTTGTCTTGGTACGGCAGTATTTCCTGACAGGTGGAAACTAAGTAGAGTTGTGCCTGTGCCAAAAGGTAGGTCACTTACAGAGGTGGAAGGGTACAGACCAGTCGCGGTGTTGTCTACTCCAGCGAAAGTATTGGAATCAGCAGTACAAAAGATTATACTGTCACAAGTTGGAGTGCAATTGTCGGATTCCCAACATGGTTTCCGTCCAGCTAGGAGTACTACCACCAACCTACTGAACTACATGGCTGAAGTTCTGCCCACAGTTGATGGTGGAGGACAAATCGATGCTGCTTACTTCGATTATAAAAAGGCGTTTGACCTAGTAGACAATGATGTCTTACTAGAAAAGTTTGCTGGTATTGGTTTTACTCCACATTTACTGAATTTTTTTGCCAGCTATATGAAGAATAGACAACAATATGTGGAATATGGGGGTCATTATTCAGACAATTATTTTACTAGATCGGGGGTAAGTCAGGGCTCAAATCTTGGTCCCCTCGAGTTTTTGATAATGATAAACGATCTACCAAAAATAATTCAAGACGCAAAATGTTTACTATTCGCGGATGATCTAAAGTTGTATCTTTCGATTAGAGACGAGAATGACTGCAAAAGGCTACAGGGAGACATAGACAGAGTGTTGATGTGGAGTGAAAGTAATTATTTAAAATTCAACACATCAAAATGTGCCGTGATAACATTGTCTCGAGCCAACACTCCTATTCGATATAGTTATGAGATGGGCGGTGTTCTTATGAACAGAGTCACAGAAGTCAGAGACTTAGGAGTACCGATAAACACTAAGCTAACGTTTCGTGATCATATAGTAAATATCTGTAAAAAAGCATTTAGGAATTTAGGATTTGTTTTAAGAAGGGTTTATAATTTCACAAATATTAATGCTATAGTCGTTTTATATAATACGTTGGTCAGAAGCCAGCTTGAATTTAATGCAGTAATATGGGCCCCACATGAAACGAAATACAAGCTAATGTTGGAGCGGGTTCAAAACAAATTTATTAGATATTTATATCTGAGGCTGTATGGCGTATACCCTTTTTACCCATTGATGTATCCCACCCTATTTGTATTAGGTATGGTGGGGTATAACGAACTGCACGTACGGAGAGAGTTTGTATTAGTTTCATATATCTACAAAGTAATAATAGGGAAAGTGCACAATGCCGAGTTGTTAAGCCGCCTCAGCATAAATGTACCTGACAGGTACGTGTGGCGTCGTAGACGGCCACCTCTGCTGGCGGGGCCGCGCTCTCGCACTAACCTAATGAGGGAAGCACCGCTGACTCGCGCTCTGGCCGTACTGAATCGTTTGACGGTGGATGTTGACATATTTTACTGTACTCTGAGTGAATTCACAAGAATGGCATTGTTTATAATATGTTACAAGAAGTAAGTGAAATATAATAAGGATAGGTTGACTATTAATTAAGTAATTATTGTTCAGTCATCGCATTAGATATTAAGATCTGTAATGATGTCTGATAATGGTAAATAAATAAATAAATAAATAAATAAATAATAAATAAAATATTTTACGCAGGACCTTAGCGTCTGTAGCAGTTTTATCATTTATCAGATCAGCCGTGAGGTTATTGGCATTCCCTATATGTTGTACTATATGTTACTAGTTTTTCTTCCGACCATCTCAATCCAAACCTCAACAAAACTGAATTTAATCAAACACCCTTTCTATGAAAGGCGCTTCTCCAACGGTTAATGATGGAAATGTCAATATGATTGATGTTACCACTCAATCTAGAGCTTCCGTTTTGAGTAGGTATTGAACCAACGTCTATCTGTTAAAGCAGGCCTTACCTACGAGACTACAAAGGAATTTATCAAACAGTTACGAGAAACGCCGATAATTTATTATCTACACCTGCCATAAGATAGGAAGTCGATGGCCACGGTCGTGTGTTTTGCGTAACCATCACATAAAAATAATATATTTTCAATTTAGTGAATTGTTAAATTATAGCACGGTCATAGAGTTCAAAATTACATGAGCAATTGAGCACGTAATTCCCTCCGAAAACAACCTTAATTACAAGGGTGTTACAAGATGTTACACTTAATAGCCGCATTAGGAACATATCTCATAGAAGTTAGACATTTCATACCAACTTTGCTCATATTTCGTTTCATTATCACTTAGAAATGGGTTATGTGTACACAGGCAACTCACATTGGTTCAAAGACCTCGCTGATTTATTGTGATCTCCTGGACGTAAAGGCAATATAGCAGTTTGTTAAGAATTGGCTAGCTACGTTTTAGGAGTAAATTTTTATAATAAGTACTCGTTGAGACTTATTATTAGGTTTGTACTGATAGGAAAACATGTATAGTGATCTAAGCGTTCTTATACACGAGCGACACGTTACGAACGGCAGAGGTACCTGTTGACACGCGTCGATGACAGCCGACGATGTATCAACGGCAGTTGACGACACTCGTCGACGAGCCAGCGCCATAACTATAACAACGCTTGCATTGAAACTTAACAAGATCGTCAGCGAATCTTTTAGAGGCCTTTTTGAGGACGACGGAAAATCTATTTAAGGAGCGTACACCGCAACGTTGGCTTACCGACGCCTTGACATTGGTGTCCCGGTCCTACCCACTAAAACCACTGATACCCTCCTAAGCCCTCCGTGGGGGTGTTTCGGGATCGGCGTATTATATTCACATTTCTATTTCACAAATAAAAACAGTTACTTACCGAAACTTTACTTCTCTTATTTCTGAACGAATCGTATCAACTTTATAAGCAAGCCAGAGACAATCCATCCAGCCATATTCCAGCCAGCTTAACGCATGTCGTAATACGAATAAGAACAAGTCAGTTTCACGCCGTAAACTGACTTGCCTGGAACTATCATGGTTTTTATAAAGTTCATAATACGAACCCTGGTTACTGAAAACTCCCTGGATTCTAAAGGTCTATCAACACTTGACTACGTCGTTCGGTACGTATGGTGACCACTCGAGGACTTTTCGACCAGATCAGCCACCTGTCTCAATAACTAATATAGGTCTGCGAACCTAGTGCAGAAGTTGCCCCGACCATTGGTATTTTACATGACAATAATGCTTAATAAGTTTTTACTATTTATATCTTTTCCCAAGCAATGAAAGAAGGAAATTGAGGAAGACAAATAATTAATTTTTTGCCATGATCGTACCTAATAGTTGTAAATAGGTGGCAAACTAGGCATATTTAAAACAGGTCGTACCATTTACCAACCCTACTTACCTAGTATTGTCTTCTTTTAAATTAATGGCGATTGCAACACATAAAGATTACGCATTGCGCCAATATCAAGTGAAAAATATACTTTAGGTAACCAATAATTGTATGTACGGTAAATTGAGTTTTAAATGGAATCTCTCAACACGTGCTTTTACAACAAGAGCTCGCGAGAACCTACCTATGTATTGAACAATGTCCTCTTGTTTCAACAGACGTCCACTCTCAAGATGAGATTCTGTCGGCGTTTGCTATACTAAACCACTTGACAACAGAGGTGGAAAAAACCTCTAAAATAGTCTTAGAACATTCGTAAGACCAAATGACCTAGAATAACCTACTTGTTTATTAGCACCAGTGCTCTTGCTACGCAGATCGATTGTTTATTCAAAAAATCGTGACAAATAAATCTGGCATGAATTATCGGTCTGATAGTTGGAGGTGTGCCTCTGACGTCACTCATTCATAGCAGAGATAACGCGCCGCATGTTATAGTACTGATAACGAACGTAAATAAGTCCGTAGTGTGCTTATAAGAGGCGTTTGTTTATGAAGATGGATAATTATTTTTAGTGTTGCATACTATACAACGTCGCCATAGCTTTACGTTCTAAGACGTATTAATAGATATGAAAAAGACGTATTTATAGATAACTGTAATGATACAGCGTTTTTGGTATATTATGCTATAACAAGCGAGCGACACATGCTTACATCGTCATTAAGTAAAAGGCTTTTTCAAAGTATTTCGGCGCGGCGGCTTTCTCTTGGACTATCTTCGCATTTGGACTGCACTTCTGCTTACCGTTGGGTGGATTAATGTCATTTGCTTGATATTTTATAAAAAAAAATGTCAAAAAAAATAGGGGTCATGAGAACTGTACAGGAAGATTTTTTAATCACTGTTCAAATTTTTGGAAAAATATTAGCTGTTTCATACATTTTGGTCACCATTTGATGATGCTGATATTTTTTTCGTGAATTTGGAGTTGATCCCATCATGAAAATTGTTCAGTTTGATGGTCTGAAAGTATTTTGAAGTAAGTTGAACAAGAATCGTATTCAAAGACAGTTTTCACACTCTTTGTAACGTGACTAATTTGAGGCAAAAGGTAGGTTATTTTATTCAAGAGGGAGCGAGAAGAACTAGTTTATGCAGAATAATAAAAAAAAAGTTTGGAAGAAATGGGAGAGTTTGATTGTAAAAATTAAAAGCAAAAAAACCTTTAAAAAAACTTTTATTTAAATGCTCTAAAAAGTAGAAATAGTACATTGTTCACCGCGGGACGAAAATGACAGATTACCAACGATGAGCAGTTTATGGCCCGAAGGCGCCGCCGCCGGGGCCTACAGCCGAGGGCCACAATACTCCCGAGTTAGCAATGGAACTTTCTCCCAAGTGTTACATAGTGTTTTATACTACACCTGTGAGGAACATTCAAAGACTTGTTAAATTGAAATAAGCAGTACCGATAAGAAAATTATAAAGAGATTATGATTATGCAACACTAGTTGCAGATGTTCTGCAGAACACCGGCCATCCAATGGCCTGGTAGTTGTCGTAGCGCGAGTACCTAGGTGCCTAGCACCGCCGCTAGGCGCGCACCCCGCTGACGGCGGCGACGCCGACGCCACGTTAGAAATAGATTTTGATACAACTTTTCCTCCCGCTAAACACGTTAGAAATGGATTTTCATACAACTTTTTCTCCCGCATATTTAGGTCAAAGAAAAGATCAACTTTCTCTTTAAATTTGAGGGAATAATAGGTTCCGATGAGGTGTAGTACCTATAAATAATATTTTCCTATAAAATTTTAACTAAGTATAAATTTATAACCTCATTATACACAATTTATATGATCATAAAAGCTTGTTGCTAGAATGTTAACTGAGGCTCTGCTCAATGGGACTACGAGCGTGATCTGTATGTATGACACGTTAGGCCATATTATCAAAAATGGCAGTTGTCAAGAGTGATTAGTAGTTCTAGTTTCGGAGTTATTTTGTTATAATTAAGGGTGGACTGTTTGTGGGGGAGTCTTATGTCATCTACATATCTGTGTGCTGTTTTGGTAGGTTCAGCGAAACCTCGATCGGCCCAATTCAAAGATTGGCCGACGAAATATCATCATAACAGCCTTAATAATTCGCCAGGCCTCTCCTTGTCGTCGAAGGAGGTTTAGGCAGTAGTCCACCAAGCTTGCCCGATGCGGATTAGTGGACGGAATATTAAGGTGATCAATACCCCTTTGCTGATCTATTAGTCGCCTTCTACGACACTCATTGGATCCCTATGGATACGACGTCGTATAACTCCTTATTTGTACCTTTTATCCGTATGTTTTATACCTACCCCTCATTTGCGTACACTGTCATAGTCGCGTGCTATTATACTAGTGTACAACAAATATCAATAAGAATCAAATAATGAGATTTCCTGGTTAACATGTCATTAAGACTCGCTTATTATAATATCAGCAATCATTCAGTATTACCCGAGCAAAACAGCTGACTTCCGTCATAATAAAGTCAGCAACGTCATTATTATTAATAAATTAATTAATTGTATTTATTAATATTTACTGTTACCTGATTCTGAATAAACAGGTAAACAAATATCTGAGCTAAACAAGATAAGATAAGATAAAATTTATTTCTTTCTAAACTTAGTCTAAATAACATAGTAAAATCTAAGTAAATTACAAAAATATAGTGATACAGAAAATAATAATGAATTAATGCCAACTAGAAGTTCATAATAAAAATTGAGGTCGAAGAGTTCTTAATTAATTTGACACCTAAACTAAGTAAAAGTGTTTACCTGTGTCTTAGGCTACAGGCTACAGATACAGGTGGTTGTAGAAATTTTCTTTCTAACCTAACTTGTTCTGTTTTATAACAACATTCAACTATCCACTTGGTCTTAAAATATAACCTGAACCTACTGACGCAGAATTTTATACAGTTACCTTAAATGGGTAGTGACAATAAAGGTGGAAAAAGAGCAGAGTCGAACGCTCTGAAAGAATCTAATTTTAGAATTCTTTATATGAAATCCTATGAAACCTCGCTCACCTGTCCGCGTTGAATCGTCTGAATCTGGAAGAGCCCCAGAAATCCTAGAAGAATTCAGATGAGGTCACCAGATTCGGCGCAGGTGATGCGGATGACTGCCGGTGCGCTCGCATTCATTCACTGGCTGTTCTTTTATGTACCTGATTAAATAAATAAAATTATGCGTGTAATAGTATGTATGTATTATATCAGATCAGCGATCTGGGTTCAAACGGAATTTCTCGGCTTTTCTCTACAATAATATGCATTAATAAACATATCAACCTTCCTCTTGAAGCACTCTATCTATTGCAGAAAACTTTTTTCAGCAATAGAGTCAAGTTTACAAGTTCCAAACGCACATACTGAAAGGGCGACTTAATTTTATACTATCTATAGATTCGTTATGCATATGTTGTTTATCTTACAAATTGCCTGCGGTCAGAATATCCAAGAAGTCTATCTATTAGTGCGGTCTGTCTGTAGCCAAGTATCTAAAGCATTACATATCAAGTTCCTGCGTTGAATAACTAACAGATTCATGTGACGGTGTCAGAGGACCACCTGAAGTTATATTTATGAGAAGTTTAACTGGCTCGAAATTAGAGTACCAGCAAAGTACCAGTCATCACGAACGCCTCATAGAATTGTCGGATTTGTATTTGTCAAAGGAGTCAAATATCTAAGGCAAATATTTACTATGTCTCTGTTTTCTCGTCACTTGACTAGCTCTAATGATACCTTTATTTCAAATTTAGGACGAGTTCGATGGCGCCGTGGTCGTGCGGCCTTCTTAACGATCACAAAAGCTAAGCTACCAAGCAAAATTGTCGGTCACCCATCTGAGTACTGTGGTCGGTACTCAGATGGGCGACCGACAATTTTTCAACTCGATTTTCCTCCTGCTTCGGAAGGCACGTTAAGCTGGTGGTCCCAGGTGCTGTCGAAAGATAGTAGTCGTTCCCAAGGAGGGTTGGTGTCAGGCACACGGCTGTAAAAATGTAATGCCAAATCCTTAAGCAGTATTGTCGATATCAAGAGATACTGCACTGAGCCCAAAATAAGTCAGGAACAGGGTAGCTTGGCAAAGCGCTTTACAGGATTATGTATTTTTAGTAGATTAGTTATTAAGCTCAAAACCTATTTGAAGCTCTCATCGACACAAACAATTTTTACTATAGAAGCAACTATATTAAAGTTGTTCCATACAAATTCACAAACGAACTCTTCTGAAATAAAGTATGGAATGGTAGTTTTTGTTTATCGCGATTCCAATTTTGCTTTCATTGAAAAAGTTGTGTATATTGGTGAGATCTTCAAATTGCTTTGAGCTATTGTATTAAAATAACTCTGTATGCGTTTGGCTATACGGTGCGGTGCCGCTATCAAAGAAGCAACAGAATTATGCCAAGTTGCTCGCTCCGTTCTTCAAGAATAAGGCTTTAATAGTAGACTTACAAACGGAATCATGGCTGGATTTAATTTATTTATTTATTATGGTCTGTCAACATTGTTAAGTACATAACAGCATGTGCACTTAATAATAATTTATAGCGTTAGGGTTACAATGCAACAACAAGTTTAGGGAAACACAACGTGCCAACATAAATAAAACAATTGATTCTGAACAGTTCATCGATACTTACTGACTTAATTAATATAAATTTAATTTAATGTTAACCACAAAACAATATAGTGGCATTACTTATACAATGAAAAAAAAATCGGGAGTGGTCTCCCCTTGACTTTCTCGTATACCGGAAACGACTCAAAAGTTGATAGAAACCTTATATTTTATATTATAATTGCATGTTAAAATTTGGTCACCCATCCGAGTAAAGACCGCGCACTTGGTTGCTTAACTTTCGTGATCGAAGACTCAAAGGTTGATAGAAACTTTATATTTTGATGTTATACATGTTAAATTTGGTTGCAATAAGTTAAAGCATACTCGAGTTATCGTGCTAACGCATAGACACACAGACATATTATACCTATTTATACATTCCAAAGACGGGTTTTTTGGCTCAGGGAGGTCCAAAACGTGTAAATCCGTCAAAATCTCGGGGTCGATTTTTTTGACGATTACAAGACTTCCTCTGTAGATACTTCGTATACGAAAAAGTAAAACAATATTTATGACACTTTAAAGCAGTATAGGTTACTTTTATAGGTTTCAAGGAGCAGTCAAGGAAATCACTTGCCTTTCATAAGCGTGCTAAATTACACTAATAAGGATATTTGAGTTTGGTAAGCAGTCCCTGTTTTGCATCCTGCGGTCCGTCATAGGACCCGCATTGTGGCTCGCATAATATGCTTGATGCATACATACATATTATGTATGTATGCATCAAGCATGTCAAATGGTACGATGATGCGGGCTCAGCGAGAAGTTACCACCTTGCGTTTAAGTACCTATCCGCCCGCAGTATTTTATTTATTAATAGCGGTCACCCGCGGCTTCGCTCGTGTCCATGTCGGTTATTGCGCCAAACTATCCTGTGTCCTTGCCAAGGTCTTAGGCTATCTCCGTAGCAAATGCCATCAAAATCGATTTAGTGGTTTAGGTGTGAAAGCGTAATACAAGCGCAACAAACAAACTCATTTTCGCATTTATAATATTAGTTAGGATGTTTTATATAATATTTACTTTTAATATATTAATTCAATGCCAAATTATAAGCCGTGCCAATTTGTTAAACCGATTTTGATGAAATTTGGTACAAATATAGAAAAGATGTTGGGTTGCCATATAGGCTACCACTACACAACAATTTTTGTGTCAAATTAGATCAAATTGTTTCAGTATTTTTGAGTTTATTCGTTACAGACATACAAATATTTTCAATTATAAAAATGAAACATTCTCTCTGCGATTATACAAAAATGTTTAAAGAATAATATTGTCGACCCGTGTGAAGCCGGGACGTGTCCCTAGTTTAAAAAAAGAACTCCTTGATTTTGATCAATTATTGCTTTTGGCCACAAACTCTAATACTCTAGTACCATTTTTACGCTTATGAAAGGCCTTATACTCTTCGTGTTTAAGGTCGTGTTGCGCAATGGAATAGACAAAAAAAATCCGTCGTCTCTATATGCCCTTAGATTCTCATTTCAGGGTTATTTGCATATTAGTAACTATTTCCACTACAAAAATTGATTTAGTTTAAAGTTGTCAACTAACCAAATGTAAACTCAAACGACACAAACATTGAAAGATAAAATATGGAAACAACTTAATAAAAATTCCACCTTAAAATTTCAAGGCATTTAGGTATTAATCAGAAGGTAAGTAGTAAATTGTTTAAACTAAATTAACACAAAATATTTACTTACTGAGCGTGAGAAAAACGTTAGATTCAACTAATAAGGTAATCTACATACGGTAAAAGTATGCTTGTCTTTAAAATGTAAAAAATATTTTTAAATAAAAAAACCGCCTTCGAACCTAAAAACGAGAGAAATGAAAATTTTGTTTATAAAAATCTAAATGTTTTTTTTGAGGTCGGTCCCAAATACAAGTGACAACGTTAATTTCAAATATTGAGGTTGGCACCGACCTCAAAAAAATTAAAAATATAGAGTTTTATAAACAAAATTTTTATTTCTCCCGTTTTTAGTTTTGATGGCGGTTTTTTTTATTTAATTTTTTTTTACTTTTTAGCGTTTTAAGTATAGAAATTTTCAGGAAATTATCTCAAGATCTTTTAGACACACAAGTGATAAGATTACGATATCGTCGATGTCAATTAAATAGGCATTATTAGGGATAACTTAAAAACTAATCATCAAATGTCAAATAAATTTAAATGGCACCACATGACAAGCACTAGCTTCCAAAGGTCGAAAGAATCATCAAAATCGATACACACAGTAAAGAGTTATGAGGTAACAAACATAACAAAACATACAGTCGAATTGAGAACTTCCTTCTTTTTTGAAGTCGGTTAAAAAGTAATGTTGCTTATCTATTTGTTTGAGGTTGATAATAGACTTCAGACTTTGTTGATTGTCTAGAAAATAAGCATATTTTATTTCCAATTATTTAATTTATTGTCGTGGATAAGTTTTATGCTATCCAGTTTGTTATAACTAGGCGAGTAATTGCACTGCGGATTAGCTGCACATATTTAAAAGGGCTCATACTAGAGCAGCACTTCCACCTTAAAGAAGACCACAGTCAAATTAAATTAGAACTCTTAATTTTTGTAGAGTTGTGTTTCTATCGTTGAATAGGTTTGTCTGCTCCACGGGGTAGTCTATGGGATTTGAGTTGGCAGCACGCGAGTGACACGTCGGTGCTGCAAGCGTCTATAGGTGGAGGTGACTGCTTATCACAGTAGTTAGATATTGAGGTATCTGGATCTGGATCAATCGGAGATCCAGATCCAGATCCCTCAATATCTAACTTTTAATTATTCATCTATCAGTATGACTATTCATTTATTAAACTACGTTAACGTACGTAAAATTACGTAAGTATTAATAGTATCAATTTTGTCGTAAGATCCAGATCCAGAGCTCAATATCTAACTTCTAATTATTCATCTATCAGTTTTACTATTTATCTTTTAGTTGTATGTAGCTGTTCCTCTATCGAGCAGAAGCTGCTGGATGCGGGCAGCGCAGGACCGCTCGCGTTGAAGATCCTTGGAGGAGGGAGGTATATTATGTCCAACAGTCTGTCGGTTGATATGATAATGATGATTCATCAGTCATCACTCAAATAAGATCCAGATCCACAACCTCGAATATCTCTCTCTCTCTCTCTCTCTCTCTCTCTCTCTCTAACTATTCATTATTCAGTTTTTTACAATTCATCTTTTAGGTCTACCTATTCCTCCATCAGTTTTGGATGCATTCAAGATACCAAAATTACGTTATAAAGTGTAGTTCAGATATCCGTGAGGCTGATTTTCTCAGATTAAATTGATTTTATATAATGGGTAATTCAGTTGGTTTTAAATAAAACACCAAAATATATAGTTTTTAAGTTTATTTAATTTTAAAGAATATTATTTTCTAAACACCATTTATAAAGACAAGATACATTTTTTAGGGCACACACTTTGTTATGATAGATACATCTAAAAATATCTGAAGATAAAGTATATTCTTTATACAATGTATTTAAACTCGGACAATTCTTATCTTCTAAGTTATGCACATTATCACTTTGTAATATATTTTTCAACCAAACAACTTTTTCAGAACCTTTAGTAAAAATACGTTTGTTTTTTAAGCAACCACTAATGAGAACCTTATAATTAAAATATGGGACATATCCCTCATTCCACAATATTCCTCTGTTTCTCTCAATCCAAGATACTTGTGAACGTTCTGTTTTAGTTAAATTATAAAACGGATATGGTGGTTTTATCAAAAGGGTAAAGATTCGCCCTGCATTTTGAATTGCTATTTCTTTTGGTATAAACTCGTTGTTTTCATTTTTAAAACCTTGTACATCGACGATAACATTCATGATAATTTTCGAACAATGTTACTTAAAGGCCTGTACTCAAATAGACGATCGTTTATGATCAAACAGTAGGCTGTTGTATTATCTGGTATATCTTCTGAACATTCAATTTCTAACCGAACGTCAACTGGTCCAGTTTTTAATGAGTCATTTTGTCGTGAACAGTCAATAACAATCAGTGGAGCTTTTTCTCTGAATGTGAACAGATCAAGCAACGGGTCAACAGGAAGGTTGTAATATGACTGTCGAAAATATGCATACATTTCATATAATATACCGTATTTACCTTCGTCAAATTTCAGATTCAGTGAATCATATGGAAAATATTGAGAGTTCAAAAACAATTTAACGTTTGTCACTTTACAGTGATCGAATACGGAAGAACTATTGGTAGCATTATTCTTTCTATTAGTCTGCAGACCGAGTATAACAAATCTTGGCTTCTCTAATGGGGAAGCCGTTTTAATAGACCAGGAATGTTTTGTTGTTTTAGGTAATACTGGATACTCATATAAATCCCAGTTTCTAAACGCTAGTTGCAATGGTCGATCTTTTTCTAATAATTTAAGTAACAATAATCTATCACGATCAGCCACTCGGACATGTGGGACACGCCATTGCACTTTTTGTATATCTAATTCAAAATAATCACTTTTTTCCATAGTAAGACAGTTCATGACGGATCTGCTTCTTTGTAATATAAGTTCATGTCTACAACTAACAATTATTTTATTATAATCTTCTGCAAACCCCAGTATTTTATTTAACGGAATAATGACACTAAAATTTCTACTTTTTTGTTTGTTGCCGTTTACATTCCACCCCCACATTGCACCAGCTTTACTTTCACCATCATTCATAGAAATGAAAGATTTTATTGTGGTTGTGATACCTGCATTTTTAATGTGGTCTATTTCAACGCCATTTAATTCATATTTTACGTCTTGAAATAAAAATGAAAACGGGTTGTTAACAAATTGAACATCTTTTCTTGTAATTTTTCCAGACACATCTTTTGTAAATACACTTGCATATCCTTCGATGTAAATAGAGCTTGCTGAGGGTAGCAAATATACATCTTGTTGATGAATTGGTATTCTGATTTCGTCGTTCTCTTTAAAACTATTATTATAAGGATTGTAGGTATGAATTTCGTAACTTTCGATGGAATTATCATGTTGCGGTAAATCTGTGATTTGTAACATTTTATATTTTAAACCCTAGAGCGCGAAGAAATTCTTTATTATTTTTAGTAATCTTTTTAGTAAAACTCTTACTAGTGTTCAACCGTCTTGCCACCTTCGTTATTGGAAGTGAAGTATTCAGTTTTTTTGTATCATTGGGGTTTTTATTGAAAATAATCATATTTATTTAATAATAAATCCTTGCAAAATAAATACTGCGTATATTTACTATGAGTGCAATGTTAATAATGATTAAAAGTGAAAAGACGAATCTTTATAAATATAAAATTGTTTGTTTTCTTAACCAAAATGACTTAAGAAATTTTAAACACAAATGCCCACAGTTGTATAAATTATTTCTTTGAACATTGTCATTGTTAAAGTATATATTTGAACCCATATAGTTGACGAATTCTTTCGGTGGTTTTAAATTCCCATAACTATCGAAATATTCAATATAATTATTTACTTTTCCATAGGCTACCCAATGAGTTCCGGTGTTTTTAGATGAATCTAAGTTAATAATGGCGCATTCTATTGGTAATGGCCGTATTGGTAATTCATCTCTCATAAATACACCTCGAAAAAAGGGAATGTTTTTCGAATATCTCATTAAGTCAATATTTGTCAAAGGTCTTTTGGGTAGCCGATTATTTAGTTTTTTTTCTTTGTAACATAGATTCCGAATCCATCTTTATATGGTTTGAGATGTAATCCTTTTCCGATACAGAGTGATTCCATTTTTTCATTATGCCGTTCTAACTCTGCTAATCGCTTTTTAGCCGCTTTATATTCATTAATTGTTTTTGTGATTCCAGCAACCCCACCAGCTAAACTACCAGCGGCAGATAAGCCCGCAAATATAGGTATTAATGGAAGAAATCCTCCAGTTTTCGGTACCGGTGATGTCTTTTTGTGTGTGTTACAATATTTTTAAAAGTTTTCTTAAACCCGACTCCTGACTTGTATTTTTTTGAAGGTATCGAATTGTTTTCATGGATATTATTTCTTCTTTTTTTTGACATTTTTAAATATATCATGTAATAATTTAAAAAAATTAACAAAACTGTTCACTGCTTCAATAATCTTGAGTAACTGATTAAAAAAAAACATTAAGTATCCCTTTATAGGTAGTAGTCATTTCATTTATATAACTACAGGATATTATTTTTATTTATCCAACTGTTTTCAGTGTTCGATAGCCCTAACCATTTTACATAAACTTTGTCCCCCTTTCTTTTTATAATTTTTTCAACGAGATATATATCTGAATGCTTTGTTTTTTGAAGTTCTTGACTGTAAAATGCACCCAATATAGGACATTTTTTAGCATCTTCTATTAAATACGTAATAGGGTTAGTGTTTTGTATTTTTATGATTTTAAATATCTCTGTAGACCAATTAGGGGTAAAACCTTTTTCAAAACAGCCTTTATATTTACTGATTCTCACATAATCACCTTCTCGTAATTTTTCTTTTTTCCATTTTTTCTTAGATTTTTTGATATATCTTTGTAAAACAATTCCTTTATTATCCTGATTTATTGATGCCGGTTGCTGTTTTACGGTATTGTGAAAAGTATGATTATATTCAAAAACTTTTTCCTTTTGCGTTCCATCGACCCACTTATTTGACGCCGTCGTGGTGGAGTGGTCAGTATAGCTGCCTACACATCTAGCGGTCCGGGTTCGAATCCTGGTAGCGGCAAATGTTTGTGTGATGAACACGAATATTTGTTTGCGAGTCATGGTTGTTTATATATTTATTTAAGTTTATTTATAAAAATATCTAAAATTATTATGTATATTAAAAAAAAAAATGTCCGTTATCTAGTATCCGTAACACAAGTTCTTAACGATACTTACTTCGGGCTAGATAATTGGTGTGAGCGTGAAAATATATTATTATTATTATTATTATATTATATTATATACTTATAATTACCTTTCAAATGAAACTCTTTATAAAGTTTATTTTTTAATGTCCTTATGAACCTTTCTACAATTGAAGCTTTTTTTGTTGAATATGTAGAGTAATGATTAATATTAAATGTTTTCGTTATGTCTTTAAATCTGTTATTATAAAATTCTTTTCCTAAATCTGTCTGTAAATTTTTTGGAACCCTTCCTTCAAGTAAAACCGTTTTAAGAGCTTTTGATACAAGTACTTTATTTTTTTGTTTAAGTGGAACAGCCCAAGCATACTTTGAAAAACAATCTATAACCACTAATATGTATTTATATCCACAATTAGCTTTTGAAATTTTCTGCATATCTATCAAATCAGCTTGCCAAAGGTCGTCAATATCTTTAAGTATTACATTTCTACGCGGAAAATTTTTTCGTGCATTTTTGTGAATTTCATTTATTACGTCCAGTTTGCTCATATTGTTTTTTTAACTTCCCTACAATTTCATTTACAAATATTGCTTTTTCGAGTATTTTTATCCGTTCACTTAAGTTTGTTAAATGTTTATCAATATTTCTTAATTTTTCGCGAGTAAATTTATTGGCTATTTCGAGACAATTTATGTTGGCAACATTTTGACATTCAGAGGTTTTTGTTATTAATTCAATATCACAACTTTTACTATTCTTTATATTAACGTGGTGTTTATTTTTATGAACATCCATGTTCATGAATATACAGCTACTGAATTATATATTAAATTTTCAGTCTTTTATAACACCAGTTTCTTTTAATTCTTCAATAATTGATATGATTTCATTGTCATGATTAGTATTCCAGCACTTTGTGATGCAATTAATAATTTTAACCTTTCATCTAATTCGTTTGGGTCGTCCCAATAAACGTAATCAGTGTTTTGTTTATATTTTTTAAACTTCGGTATATAACCGCCAATTTTAGGTTTTAACAATAGCTCAGAACAAAGTAGTTTTTCATTTGTTTGATTAAATAGAGGTTTAATAATTTGACGATATTTCAACCCCTTGTCACCTTTTATTTGCCCATTAGGGTGAAAATCCCTCTTGTGTGCATTTGTAATGCTCAGTATGTCTTTATAAACAACTTTATCTTTTTCGGAAACCAAGTTTAGATTAGGTTTATTTCGTATCAAGAGCTCTTGTAAGCCAGAGGTTAATTCAAAACGCTTATTATTGATGCTAATAACGTACATCTTTTCTGTATTTGAAGAACTTTTTGATAATGAAATCTTGACCTCAGAGTTACCGATCATTAGTTTCATGTTTTCACTACGAATACCAAATGGTATATTTATATTATCATAGATATCCATAACATCTTCCTTATCAATTGACATTAATGTGTCATTTTTAGTTTTTATCGGAGTTTTTTCATCTTCACTGTAATATTCTGAACCGGTATCTGACAAGATATCTTCTTTAAAAGTGTCATCTCCTACGGATGAATTTAAATTTCCGACATTCTTTACTTTTAAAGTAGGAATATCTTTTTCTTTCACTTTAATTAAAGTTTCCAAAGGATCAGTTATATGTCTGAAAACTTTTTTGTACTTAATGTTAGAAGCATCGTCTTCATTGCGCAATGTTTTTAATTTATTTTTTATATTGTGCACTGACTTCACCAATTGTTCTTTTATATCGGTATCCATCTGAGATGATAATACGAAGTGCAACTGCTATTTACAGAAACATAAATACAAATGAAAAATGTCCAACAGAATACAGTATATATGCAATTTCTATAAAAAAATGAATGTATCAAAACCTTTTCTGTATCTTCCTTTGTCAAGAGCACAATCTTTATTAATAACTAAAAAACTGAAAAAGTCTTGCCAAATAGAAGAACACATTTTTTTAAATTTTAACCACTCCATGTCAGTGTTAACATGCTCGTTGTATATATGTTTTAAATTAATATCATCTTGTTTAAAAACTATCAAGAGATTTACGTTATCACGCACAAGTTGCTTAGGTATTTTTGAATAAGTTTGTGATAAATAAAAGCAATCAATTTCTTTATGCCTTCCCATGGCAAAGTAATTGCGTATATTGATTTGATTTTCACATGCAACATCATCAAATATCATGATGGAATTTTGTAAAGCGTCATTAGGATGAAGAACTTCTTTATTGTCATCGAAAATAAAGTATTCAGCTTCTGGAATTTTCTTCATTACCTCTTTTAAAAAATAGTACTTTGGTTGAAAGGCAGTCTTCGAGTACAAATAAACATGCTTGAATCTAAGCCCATTTTCATGAAACAAGAGATTCAACATAACATTCGTTTTACCACAGTTTGAAGGACCACATATGACACACCGGATTGTACTAGGTAGAAGAATACTGTGTTTGATTTTGCAAGATTTTTTGTTGACTTTTATATTGCGAACTTCTAGATCTAGCGATTGTTTAACAAATTTCATTGTGTTTTCGTTTCAAAGCCCAATGATTGTCTGTATTTTGACTGAGGTCAACTTGTGATTATAAATGAAAACAAAGTCAATACATCTAATTTAAAATACTGTGCTACAATGACCCCAAGGTATTGTCTCAATTTGGTTGGGGAGTACTTGTACCTTGTCATCATTTCGATTTATTACTACTTTATCTATTTCTTGTGAGTATAATACATGTTTTATTGACTTAATAAGATTCATTTTATATTTGAAGCTTTCATCAACTAAAAGCGCTTTTCTGTAATTACTCTGATGTAGTTGCTTTTTAACTGATTTAGTCACACCTTTAGCCTTTTTTATTTCCCTTTTTATGGTATTTATGCAATATAACTTAGCTCTTAATCCTGTAAATTCACTGACAACTTCACCTCCTAGTTCATCTTTGAATAGACCCGGAATTTTTGCGTTAACTCTAGGTATTTGATAGCAATTATCAACTTCAAAATTACTAGTATCAAATTTTGCTATTTCCATCTTCATATCATTATAAAAATCTATAGTTTTCACGAAGTATAAAAGACTATCAGTATCAGTGTAACATAATCTTGCTTTGTTTTGATATTTAGTTTTAATGAAGTCGTAATGGAATTGATATAAATGGTGTTTCGCATATTCCAAGACGGTAAACCCGATATATATTGGTCGGTCAAGAGTTAACTTTTCTGGGCTTAGATGTATAGCTGCAAAATTTTCTGAGAACACTGTAATACTTTTCAAGTTAGGTTTTGCTATTAGTTTTTCTGCGCCAAGTTTTTTATTAGTTATATTTTGATCATCCCGCCAATTTGATACTAATTTGATATTGACTTGCTTGCGTCTATTTTCTATAGTTTTTCCGAAAATAGCGTTATTTAGTAGTTTAAAAAAATCTTTTTCAAAATTTGAACACGAAGCTTGACGTAACCGAGTATTTAGATCTATATATTTCTGTAAGTAGTTTTCTTGTGTAAATGTTATAACCCTATGGATTTTTTTTAAAAGAAGTCCGTTTTTTAGACATCCCTTTAAATGAACGTAATGAATTACATATTTGAATTTATCATACAAGCTAGCAATTAATTTAGGAGCCTTCCCCCCTGGAGGAATAAATTTTTCTGGTGCGAAAGGTAAATCACGGTGCATGTTATGTAGATGGTCGGGATAGGCTAAATCAACTTCTAGAATGTATCCAACATGTGAATCATCAGATACGTTAACTATATCTAAGGCATCAATTTCTTGAGAGGTTAAAAAGCGAAAATTTGATATCGGCATTTTTTTCGTCATTGCATAACCGTAAAGATTGTTACAGTCAAGATATATCAAGAAAGTTGATGGTTGAGAGTGATCAAAATTTGGTAAATATTTATTATTTGCTTTAGCGTTTCGGAGAGAACATTGCGATAGACCACCACGTATTCCTTTTTCTATCATCTCATATATCTCTAAATTATCTACGAGCTCTAGTCGAACACCTGTATATAGCAACATAGCGTCCCAACTCAAGCTCGGGGCAGTTATGTAATAAGCAGGGTCCAGTTGGTAGTGCCATAAACACGTATTTCGAAAATGTTCAAATATATCACATAGTAACAAGACGTCAGTTTTCAAATATAAATCTGTGTATTCTCCTAAGGATTTTATATTAAACTCATTCCATACATTATGCGCGTGTTTGTATTCTTCGTCACTTATATGTTCACATTTAATGCTATTGTAAAACGTTTTTTTAGGGGGGAGAACATCGTCCTCAAATTTAGAAAAGTTATCCATATAATCATATGGGTAAATACCCTTGCGGCACAATAATTTGATCTGTTCTTTTTCGGGAAACGCTTTTATCAAAGAAACAAAATCTGTTTCATTTAAATTTTTAGATAAATCATTTAAACTTGAGCTTAAAAATTGAAAGGAATCAATAAATTTTATTTGTATGGGACATGAGGTATTTTCTGATTTTAAAATTTTTGTGACAGATATGTATTTTTCTTTTGATTGGGGTATAATTTTAAAGCAGCCATCATATTTCGCTAACTCGTGAATAAAGAGGTGACAATCGTAACCACCTAAATTATGGAAAATAACTGGCACAAATTGACATACTTTATACATCAGATTACAGCGGGAATGTGCAGCGCCTCTGTATTGAGATGTAATGTGATCGTGGTCTCTTACTTTATCGTCTAAGAGGAAATAGCCGCATATGTGACACTTCAAAGCGTTTTTATAGTTTTCTTCTTCCATCGGTGACAAAGGCGTCATAGGTTTTTTAAAAGACAGTTCATAATAAATCTTTTCTATATCACTAATCAAATATTCGATAAATACTTTTACACAATCTGGTCCTCTATATGAAACGTACTTGTTCAAATTAGAATCATGCGAACAGCAAATGTAATAACCAAAACAAGAAGGCTTGTGTAGTTTATAAAGTCGTGAATTTTTAGTTTGATATACATCGTGATTTAAAAGAAGACTTTCAAAGTCAGCGTATATAACGAAATTATTTTTTTGTTTTCTTTCATAGTTTTTAAAATGTAAAGTTGTGTTTTTCTCTGGTAGAACTGTTACGATTTCATTGCACATATGTGAACAATATTTTATCTCACTCGTGAAAAATTGCAAACATAATTCACATAAATATATTTTGCCTTTATTAAGAGTTATCTGACGTTTGACCAAACGTACTAAATCTTTTATTAAACAGTAGTGACCCGTACCAGACTTCTCTATATACAGCAAATTTATATGATTTGTTTTTCGTAAAGAAGTTACATATAAAGGACCAGTTACATTATCTTTATTATCTAGTCCATACACGTTAATACTCACTTCGTTATTCATCTTCTCAAACAATCTAATATCTTTATAAGTGAGGGGGAACGTCATACCGTCTATATTTAATACTGTGGTATAATGAGGATATGAATTGGTTCTACTTACATTTTTCTTCTTAGGGAATAGACCCGCAACAACGCTCCACAAAAAACAATGGTCGTCGTTGTTTTTAATATTTATACAACTTTTAGTATTTTTTATTTTTCCTGGTAAATCAATATAAGAACCCCCTCTTAATGGAGAATATTTATTTATATTTATCTCTAAATGACTCATTAAAACACAAGACCACCCAGACTCACAGTGTTCAAGTTCAGATATTTTTCTTTCAAATGTACAAATAGTATTCATTAATAACTCTTTAATGTCTGTACTTTGGTAAACGATTTCATATTTTGTCATAAACGATTTGAGTTGTCGCTCATCTGATGTCGACTTCATAAAATAGGCAAACAGCTCGAAATTCAGCTTAATACATTTATGCTTCACAAGACAGTCATTGATTAATTTTAGTATTTCCTTCAGGCTGTCCATTAGAAAAGCCTCTGGCATGAGGTACTCGTCTGATGGATTTAGCCTATAAGATACAATTCTATTTCTAAACGCTGCAGCTATAATATTTATATTCTCAAATTCTGATTTCAGTATGCAATTAGATTTATGTAAATTAGATCTCTGGTGAAATCGGTATTCATTTTTAGGTATTTCAATTTCACAGTATTCACATTTCATTAAATCGTTATAATCAGATCTTGAACTGATGGTGGGTTGTACTGTAAAAGAAATAAACAATAAAAAATATTAATTATATTTAATTAATCATTTTATAAACACGTTGTTGAGTAGATAATCCTTACATCTAATTGGGTAAATACGATTACAATGTATAATAATAAAACCATAATATTAGTTATTAGAAGTAATTAAGTAGTATGATTGTATACACTTAGGTTTGTTTAGGTAAATCATTAAATCTAATTGGGTAAATACAATTATAATAAAAGCATAATTGTAGTTATAATAAGTAGTATAGTAAACAATTTAATTAATAATAATTACTAATAAATGTAGGGGGACAGCCTCGGTATTCCTTACGAGTAGCTATGAGAAAATTGGCAAGATGTTGCCATGCGTCAGTATTTTCGTCTGTACGATTTTTTACGCATATAATCGAGTGCCTCCAACGATTCATTGGCTGCACTTTTTCGATTTCATCGCATTTATAAATCCGCAAGTCAATAAAATGCGTCCCGGGTTTCTCATCGAACACTTGACGGGAATACCCGTTTGCGAGTCTACGCGTCATGTAAGAAAGGAGAGGCGATGGTCTTTTACCAGAACTGGCAGGTACGATAACATCTTCTTCCTCGCTGTCGCTCCCGAACAGATCATGAGCAGATGATCTCTTCGCGGGTATAGGCTTGAATACCGGTTTCTTTTTCTTCGGTATTGGTGAGTGAGCCGGACTCGCTCTCGATGTGCTCGCCTCCGATGAATGTTTTCTTCTATGTTTTTTTTCTATTCGGGGGCGAGGAGCCTCGTCGTCGGACGGGAATAATAAATCAGCGTTTGCTCGTTCGTGGGACCTACAAATAATAAATAAATAATTTCAATAGTTTGCACGAAACAGTATGTAATATAGGCTTTAGTAGGCTTTAAATAAAATATAAATTAATATCTAACAGACGTGAATAGCACCAATGATACTATCCTAGAACTACTATACTACTAATACTATAGTTAATCATTATAAAGACTTAAGTTCTGTATAATGATCATTATAAGCTAAATAATATACCATATTACTTAAACAATAAGAAACTGCATATAATAATATTCACTAAACGGCTCATTAGAACATAAATTGTTATTAGAAAGGAAGAAAGAAAGAAACATTCATTAAGACAAAAATAACAAATAAAAAATATAACATAACTAACTTATTACGTTAATGAATACTGAATAGATGAATTAATAACCATGAATACCACTCACGCATATTGAAAACTCAAAAACTAATATTGTAAAGTAAAGTAAAGAGTAATAATTTCACTGTTCACGAATATAGAAAAAAAAACTAATAATGTAAAACATAGTAGGTAGGTAGGTACTAATAACGCTAATGAAAACAAAACTTACATTTTTAGAAGATGTGGTGCACTGTTTGAAACTCTAGTTTGTTGATGTTCTGCTTCCAGAAAGCACAGTGATGCTCCAAATCATTTGTATGGCTTAAATATCCTGAATTACACGTGATTGATGACTATATTTGAATCACCCCCCGCGGGTACAAGTACAAAGTCCAATCTAACCCCGAAATGGAAAATGCTTCGCCATCGAAACAATATACGATCGGTATCAAAAGTAGAGTTAGTACTTTGTCATAATAAGAATTCGTATTAAATTATGGTATGTATCACTGAACAAGCGGTTGCGTTGTTGTGTCAAGGTACTAAAATGATAATCTTCTGATGCTTACTTTGTTCAAGCTATACTAGTCTTATACCGCAGGTTCTGAGGCCTTAGTACGAGTTTGTTAGTTTTCGAGCTCGATCAAACGTATCGTCTCTTTTCATACATTGCCCACTAGCGCCCCTAGCGTAAACTATCAGAAACAGTGGCCAATGTATGAAGAAAGACGATACGTTTGATCGAGCTCGAAAACTATCAAAACTCATACTAAGGCCTCTGCTGTGTGAATTTTAATCCTGACCAATTATATACTTAAATGTGAAAGTAAGTTTGTTTGTTTGTTTTATTATGACCTTACACGCCTTAACTACTGAACCGGTCATCAGTCAATTTCACATTTACACTTAGTCATGTACCCCATACATTTTATATGAAAAAATAATAATCCTATAGTGAACGAAGCCGTGAGAAACCACTAGTGTTTCTTTATATTAAAGAAGAAGCTTACCTAGTCTAGGATAATAAGTAGATTCATTTTCAATGAACAAACATAATAGTGTTAATGTGTTTTTATTCATATAGGTAGATAATTGTACAAACTCTACAGCAGAGGTGCTTAACTTTGCGATTGAGCTGTTGATGTTCGGCGGACCGCGTGAGTATACAGGCCACGGTCTGTGCACCCCTGGCTTGACAACTCAGGCGGCGCCTGCCCGTCGCGAGACTCCTATTTCATCTTACCAATTTTGTTACAGTAATGAATAGATTAGGAAAACAATACGATTTTAAACTCTATTAACACTTTTACAAAATGTATATAATAAGGAAACACTAAATTTACCACATTAAAAAAAATTAATTCTCGCGTCACAACGTTTACCATAAAATTCTCCAATGTCGGTAAGTTATTTTTTTTTATTAAACATATTATTGTTTTCATTGCTAAATTGTTTTCCTGATCATGAATCAATAGTTTCAAGAGTTCATTTTATATATTCACTTTCGATATGTTTCTTCTATAATACTAATATGATTTTTTATCTATTTACTTTTCAGGACTCTGAAGACATTTTTCCTTTTCAACCAATTCAAACTAAAAATCAAAATGTTCTTGCACAACGTGTGAGCCATTACATGCAGCAGCAAGATCATGCTACGGAGGGTGCTGGAAACCAAAAAAAGAGAAAGGAAAATGAAATGCTTTATTCCTACATAAAAAGGCCTAAACACGGAAAGAAAATTGTTAGACTAGAGATATATGATGCGGATAAAATTGAAATTGTTCAAAGTGCAATATTTTGTAAATGTGATGCTGATGTATGCATGCAATATGTTGTAAATAACGATAATATGTACTTTGATGACGTATATCAGTCTGTAAAGAGTTTGATGACAAAAATTCAAAATAGTATGGAAAAGGATTAAGTTATGAAATAAACGTATCTATTTAAAAACTGTACTAGCTAAGAAGAGTCAAATAAAATTTATATGTCCAACCTAAATATTAGTTTTTTATTTTGAAATTTTATTTCATCATTCAAATATTCAACAATTGCAAAACTTAATATTTTTCTAAAGTAGGTTTTACTACATACTGTGATATAAATATTTACTAGATAATCATACTTACATAAACTACCTCCCTATTATACTATATAAGACAGAAACGTAGCATTATTCGTGCTCAGTAAAGGCAATGCTTAGCCGATAGTATCATCGTAATAAGTTATAGAATTTATAAAACTGCTGAGTAGTGCATACCTGGCGTACCTTAACAAAACAATCACGCGTGTCGCGCTAAAAGTGAACGCGTAATAAGTTTCAGTTTTTAAAACAGTAGGTACCTACCTACCTATCTTGAATGACAAAATTGATTTCTATTAATAATTACATAATTTTATGTTTATTAGATGAATAGTCATACTGATAGATGAATAATTAAAAGTTAGATATTGAGGGATCTGGATCTGGATCTCCGATTGATCCAGATCCAGATACCTCAATATCTAACTACTTATCACAAGGTGGACCCCTTTGTTTCCTGTGTTACTACCAGCAGTAACATTGGTCAAAAATCTTCCCTTACTACTACCAGCTGGCCCAGTGGTAAGACAGAAAGATTTTTTTACCCGCGATACTACTAATGGGACATTAGTTATTCTGTCCGTTGATTCGGTTAATCAGTTAATAATGGTAGTAGCTACCACTGGTATTATTAGTAACACGAGAAACAAACGAGCGATCGTATGAGCATACATCTGCCAGCCTTATCACATAAAAAATTGTACATGTTATATAATAATAATAATATATTTTCACACTCACACCAATTATCTAGCCCGAAGTAAGTATCATTAAGAACTTGTGTTACGGATACTAGATAACGGACATTTTTTTTAATATACATAATAACTTTAGATATTTTTATAAATAAACTTAAATAAATATATAAACAACCATGACTCGCAAACAAACATTCGTGTTCGTCACACAAACATTTGCCGCTACTAGGATTCGAACCCGGACCGCTTGATGTGTAGCTATACTGACCACTCCACCACGACGGCGTTCTTCTTCGAACTTCTTCTTCTTCGGCGAACTTCTGTTCCGCTTTAGTCGCACGTATGTAGATACCCTAATCATACTGTTTATGACTTTAGTGTGTCAGCTATCATTAACTCTCCTGATAAGACTCAGAGCCTAATGTTGAACTTCTGATAATTTTTAACGTGCTCCAAATGGATGAACTTTACTTCTCAGAAATTTCATGAAGTCAACAAATACAAGATTATCAATCACTTTGCCGAATTGCGTAAGATTTTTGTTTGTATCGTACATACATAACAAAGCATTTAACTTACTAAATTTATGGTTGCACTGCACACCCAGAAACTGCTTTCAGGGTGAGTGTTATTTCTGTAACACATTGTATAATGCCTCAACCCCAGATTCATGACATTACCATGTTCATGAGGATCAGGGTTGGAAAAATAAGAATATTGTAACAAATACTATGTGAATCATTCTTATGTACGAGTACATAAATCAAATTTATTTTCGTCAAAGTGTTGTAATGTTCAACTCTAATTTGCAAGCTGCGAATACGCAACACCAAAGAAATTACAAAATTATCCATAGCGAGCTCGGTTCGACATCGACACCAAATTATATCTCGAATGTCGAGTTTGAAAATTGACTCAAAATATGAGACGGGAGAGATTTCGCAATATTCCCACGGGGCGAACGGGTTACTGTAATGAATCATGAAACCGAAGTCCATGTTAATAGTTTAGAATGCAGGCGGTCGACGACCTCTGCGGCAAGTGGGGACCCTACGATTATGTGTCAGACCATTGAGCTACATAATCAGTTTTAACCTACGGTTGGATGCTCTCTTGGAGGCAAATGGTCGAACGCATAATGTTGAGATGTTTTAAAAGAAAATTGTAGTTTTTCTTAAAAATATTTATAAATACACAACTTACTTATAATATTTTATACTTATCAACATTTTTAAAATTATCGTTTTACACCCTTTTTGCATCCAAACATGCTTTACGCGTACTTTGGGGCAGGTTATGTGGGATCACCTTGCTAGTCGGGTCATGCCCACTAAATACTGAGGTGTTTCTCTAAGTCTTGGCTTTAGCGCTCACAGGGTGAGATGGTTTGATGGTTGAATTGTCTTAATGGGAATAAAGATCTTTAAACTGAACACTTGTCCTGGTTGTTGGCTATTATTGGTTGCATCAATAAAGGTTTGCCCTTTTTTACTTTCTCATAACGTAGTGTAGAGGAAGTCTTGTAATCGTAAAAAAATTCGACCTCAAGATTTTGACGGATACACGTTTTGGACCTCCCTGAGTCCAAAAATATTTTTTTTGGAACCATGTCTGTGTGTGTGTCTGTGCGATAGCACGATAACTCGAGCATGCTTTTACTCATTGCAACCAAATTTAACATACGTGTATGACATCAAAATATAAGGTTTCTTTCAAACTTTGAGCAGTCGATCACGAAAGTTAAGCAACCAAGTGCGCGGTACTTGGATGGGTGACCAAAATTTAACACGCATGTATAATATCAAAATATAAGGTTTCTATCAACCTTTGAGTCGTTTCCGGTATACGAGAAAGTCAAGGGGAAACCACTCCAGATTTTTGTTTATGTCTATTTTACGTAGGCGACAGGCTGGCAACTATCACTGTTTTGTTTTGAGGAACAATTTGGCTCAATGCCAGATGGGACTTTATGTGTAACCAAAATGACGAGTATGTTACCTAAAACGCTGCTAAACCCGTTGTGGGATTATGGGAGTGATTGTATGTAGGTATGTATTATTTCAATGTGAGATCCTGGTACCATTGGGTCCAGGTGTACACCTGGACTCCATGGTCCAGGATGGTTCGGGGAGCGACACACGAGCGATGCGCTCCAGTCAAGTAGCGCCCGAGCGTCTGTATTAACGTAGTGTTGTGCAATTTATTTATTGTTTTTTATCGACCGACTGATAGGACAAAGACCCAAATATCTCAAAAGACTACGCCGCTGTGGCGCCGCGCGATCTGCCCGCTGGCTTCGAAGCCGGGTCGGCGTCCGCACCGCCCCGTTGCCGTTGCTCCGCTCGTAGCTGGCTTCGAGTCCACGGCCTAAGAGACAATAAGGTTGGTTTGTATCTGTCTTCAATGCAGCTATCTTCGCATTTGGACTCCACTTCTGCGTACCATCAAGTGGAAAAGAGTCATTTGCTTGTCCTTTTAACAAAAACAAATCCAGTGTTATTTGAAAACTTCTTTTTCTATATTCAAAAATTTTCTTACATTGCTGGGTACCCTTGTTACAACTCGACACACCAGTATACTACTTAGGTAGATAACGTATAAAATCAATGGAATTACTCTTCTGCGTGAGTGATTTACCAGGGCGCCACGCACCGCCTGAGCGACCTTGTCGCGCCCAATGCACCGTACGTGCCGCGCGCGCATCCACGCGAAATGCATTTGCGAGTAACGCACGTAGAATTTTAAGCCGAAACTCCTCTAAGACACAGTTCAGTCTTGCATGCATTGAATAAATTATTCTTTTCCTCAGTCTAGTTCCACATTAGTTGCAGCATTTGAAATTTGTATTCCCCTAGTCCCTGTTCATTGGTGAATAAGGAATGTTTCTGAATATTTTTTAAAATAATAAGCACTATCGATTCCTTTTTATTACTTAGAACTGGACTCAATTTCAACTAATAGAAGATATTAACCAGGCGACATGGGGGTTGGGTCTGTTGTATGCTGATGACGTGGTCCTTTTATCTGAAGATAAACAAGAAATCCAAAAAAAATCTGGATCAGTGGAGGGAAGTTTTGGAAGGAAGTGGTTTGAGAATTAGCAGAAGCAAAACCGAATATATGGTCTGCCACTTCGGTCAGTCGCAGCCCCCGGACACACACATTACGCTGGATAACATAAAACTGCCACAGGTTCACAAATTCAAGTATTTGGGCTCTATAATAGCAGACAATGGCAGCATAGATGCGGACGTCACACATAGAGTAACCACTGCCTGGAGCAAACGGCGTTCACTTACTGGAGTTTTGTGTGATGCCGGAATACCGGTGAGAACCAAAGGTGTGGTGTGCGGAATTCCCTAGAGGTTTTGGCTTTTTAAGGTTTGAAATACTCTGCAGTGGAAAATAACTAATTCATGAACATTACTAAACCTAGTTTGTAGCGCTTGTTGTAAGAAAATCCACATCTTAACGACCCGAGTCAAATAACGATACTACTAAGGCTATACAGAAACCGACTGCATTTCAACCGTGTTCCGACTGCGAAATTGCAGTTGCTGTGTAGTTCCAACAAATGTACGCTGACTGCAAGCTAGCATGGAAGTAAGAAGCAACTTCAAATCACTTAATGATTAAATTACAAACAGGTTGTACAAATTTCTTAGTATCTTCGTACCCTACATTGATCCAACTGGTCAATGATCAAGTCTATTATTGCGGTCTTTACATCAAAAGTGTAAAAACACTTTTCTTAAACGGCAATATGCCACAAACCACATGCTCAACAGAATGCACTTTCAACACCGAATTGCAGAGCATGTATGACCAGGAATCGATGGGTGCCTGCGAATCTATACCCGGGGTTAGAACTCAGACCAATAAAAAAGTCTTTATTGGTCTGAGGGTTAGAATGAATATCCTGGGAATGGCTTATCCAATACCAGAGGCTCTTCAAGTCCATGGATATACTGGGTGTAAAAGACATGAACAGTCAAACGAGAACCATGTATTCTATACATCAAAATAAGACATACATATTTCAAAAAAATTATTGCTGGGAAATGATTTATATTTTTTGGTGTTAAAAAAATTGCAAATTGTACCGCGCAATGTAAAGGGTTCAACTCGCACGCAACTCGCAAAACCGCGATAATTTTGCCAGACGGGCGGCGGCCCCGTTCGTTAGTGTCCGTGCGCATCGAGTGAGCTACTTTGAACGCTAACGTTTTAAAGTATTTTTTTGTTATGAAATACTAAAAAAAATGATAATGTTTTTTTGGACAATAATTAAGAAATAACGTATAGAATACGTTTTCTTAAAAAAATGAAAAAAAAAATATGAATTTGACCTTCAATAAAATCGTAACTATCAATTTCCCAGGTATAGTCTAAAGGGAAAAAATGTTATGATGGTGAGCAGAATACATGGTTCTCGTTTGACTGTTCATGTCTTTTACACCCTGTAGATAGGATGATGGCCTACATATTCAAAGGACCTTTTTCTTTACTCTTAGTATATTTATTTTGGCCGTCCGCACTGTTATTTTAAGTCGTATTCTTGCTTTGTATGCCACCCCCTTTAATATTAATATTTTTTTTTTGAAAAACGAACTGATGATAAAATTAATAAAATATTCGCCAAGGCTTTCCCCATTAATCTAATCTCCTAAAAGCTAAAATAAGAAATATTTCATTCAAATTGGCGAAAGAAGATTTCTCAATCAACTGATTGTCAATCAGAGTAAGTTCTTTCGAAGACAATTTTGTTATTTGAAAAAAGTTTAATCCCCGCCTATTCATTGACAGAGCAAGGTTGTAACAATTATCTTGTAATATTAATTTTCATTACTAGTCCGGCTTAAGACTAGCCTTCGGATGTAACAGGGCCGGAGTTAGTTAGTCATCATCATCATCAACAGCTCATATAATGTTCCCACCGAGGGGCTTGAGCCTACCCCACATTAGGGGCGATGAGGCCTTAGTCAACCACGCTGGCCGAGTGCGGGTTGGTCGACTTCACACACAACCTAAGAATTTCTTCATAGGTGTGTGCAGGTTTCCTCACGATGTTTTCCTTCACCGTAAAAGCGTCGATTAAACGTACATATGAATTCAAAATTTGAAAACACATTGGTACGTGGCGGGGATCGAACCAGTGCCTCCCGGGTAGGAGACGATGCTCTTACGCACTACGCCACCGACGCTTCTTCGGAGTTAGGTATACTTCCGTAAAGTATTGTTCTGATCTTCAAAGGGGATTTATTTTGAAGTACTTTTAGTTAAGTGTATACTACTTATGTACAATCCTCTTGCTTCGGAAAAAACTGAAGGTTTTTATTTGTTTAGGATTTATTGTTGTAGCCAAATATTTTGGATAACTAATTCTGTTAGTCACAGAGTTTTCTAAAAAGGCCAAATCCTTTTCCTATCCTCAATGGGAAATTCGCCTTTCCAGCATGTAGTTCAGGTCAGGAGATGTATAGCGGCCTGGAAATTAAAAATCTTTAATATACCTATCCTTTAAAGGTTTCGACCTTATCATCAGATCTAATCTAATCTAAGGATCTAACACTAATTTGACTAGAAATGGTTACTCAGCCACTTACAATGCTAATAAGTTCGCTAGCGTAGTAAAAATCAAACCGACGATAAATGTTATATTTATAGTGTTAACTTAACATTAACAACCTTAACTCGAATCTATTCGAGCCTGAACTACTGGGGAATCACTGAGGTTGAGATCAATTATTCTGTTATCCGCAGTTAGGTAATGTATATCACATAAGGAAAAAGTATCCATTTACGGCGTACCCGTATGTAGATAATTATAATTTTAGGCTTTTCCCGAACGCTGTCTGATCATCTAATTAAGCACAAATTAGATATTAATTTTCCTTTGTTTTAATTTGGTATTCTCTTTCCTTGGGATCTACTACAAGATGTTTTCTTATTGATCTACGGAAGTATAGAAAAAATAATAGTTTTAGCTAGAAATAGAATAGCGATTTTAGGCAGTCAGTGAACTATAATCACTGAAGAACTGTAAAATTAACGCGATGATTAAAGTTGGCGACCTTGCCCTATAGTAAATTGAGCGTCCCGTGCCTGCATATCTTCCCTTTCGATTCTGACGCCGTAGGGACGCTAAGCGGTTGAGAGACTCCCCAGAGGGAGATGCTCGGTCGCCCAGTAATCCCCTAGGAACGTTCGACCTACAGGCTCGACCCCAAGGTTTTTAAGGCCTTCTTAAAAATCCGATGACGCACGAAATGTCATCAGCGACAACATGTAGAAGTCAATTTAAATAAAGCCTGCATATGCAGAGAAAACGAACAAAAACTATTGATTTTTCTTAACAAGATGCTACTTTCAATTTATGAATATTTAAATAATAAAATAAATTATCTACAAGATTTAAGACGTTTTGTAAAAATATTTCCAGTAGCTTCCGAGTTATGTCACTTTTTTATATTGGTAATATGATAACTAGCTGGCAGACAAGCATACGCATCGCCTGGTGGTAAGCGGTCAACTCTTTCGAACCCCGTCACGTACCAATTTGTTTTCAAATTTTGAATATATATGTACGTTTAATCGAAGCTTTTACGGTGAAGGAAAACATCGTGAGGAAACCTGCACACACCTATAAATTTTTAGGTTGTGTGTGAAGTCGACTAACCCGCACTTGGCCAGCGTGTAAGGCCTAGTCGCCCCTAATGTGGGGTAGGCTTGAGCTCCCCGATGTGGGCATTATTTGAGCTATTGATGATGATGAGAGTTATCTGACTGCGGTTTTCTGTAAAGTGGAGATACTGCTCCAGTTATGGCGCTCTAAATTCAAGCGACTAATCTACTGTGGTCATAGATATAGGAAAGTGTGGATTGGCAATGCTAAAGAAAAAGAGCACGCTAACACATATATTAGAACGAGATAGATACACGAGACCATTTCACGTACACGCAGGCGGCCTAGGTCGACCTGTCAGTCACGTAGAAAAGATAGCAACTGTCAGACTTCAGTACCATTTTTCAAGTACTCCCTATGTGCACTACTCGCACATTGGGCAGTTTTTTGGTTTTGCCCTCGATTCATTGCAAATCTATAAACATTATGGTGTACTTTTTGTATGAAGTAATTCATGCCGGACCGTGGCTCGGCGGTGCGTCGCCGGGACTCGTCCGGGACACGGCGTTGAAATGTCGGTGGATATTGTTTCCCGGCTCCGGCACGGTCCGGCCCCCATCAGTACCTAACAAAAATCACACACAGATATAGTCGTGCAAATAATACACCCAAATAGCCCGGTGTAACATAATGGATGGTGTTGCGTGAATCATCCTTTAATCTATGACTGTGGTCGCCTGTGTATAAACTAATATTTTTAATTCTTTTTGCATTCTACAATCCAAGTCCAGCTCTGTTTTCAATCCTGTGGCTGGCCTGTAATTTGATGTGACTATTTATTGACTCACTTTATAATCTTTAGAAGATGTTATTATTAATATTGAACGTGATTGAACTAAAGGAGTTTAAATCACCTCATCACAAAGGGTGCTTGTGTACGTTTTTTTAGTAGAAATTACTAAACTTGACCCCAAAAAACAATGACAACAAACAGTTCAAGATAAATAATACAGTAAAAAAAATGTAAATCCGTGATTTGCGCTTCTTTCCGCTAGGGGTGCTAATCATTTCCTATACAAATTGATCTTTTAACGCAACAGGAAGCGTCCAACCAAGTTTTACTTTGATCTTAAAATAAACAATAAATTATAAGGTTAAAGTATACTAAATTATATAAATTATGATAGCTTATATTATACAGATTTCAACAATATAAGTTTTATATATATCTTTCATACAAATTTTCGGAGGAATCGTCATTTTAATAAGACGCGGCGTTATAGAGCGAGACCACCCACGTCGATTTGACAGATGTCCCTAATTACGTCATAAGGCTATCGACAGCGCAGGGGATAACAGCCTTTAAAATCGACCCACTGCTGGGACACAAGGCCGCTCCTTGTCATTTAAGGAGGCAGTAGTCCATCACGCTTACCCAATACGGATTGGTTGATCAATACTCCTTTGCTGATCCATTAGTCGCCTTCTACGACACCCACTGGAGGATATGGGTGATGCTATTCTACTCTGCCGGCATCACATGGCTACTAAATATTTGTTTATTTTTTAATAAATAATGTAAAAAGTACTTATAACTTAGTGTAATCGGTCGTATAGAATTAGATACTGATCCCGGGTGTAATCGCTAGACAGGCTCGCTTAGGGTTTTAATTGTTTATTTATATCTCGACAGAACAAAATAGCCGATCTAAAAAAAACCGGTATTCGAAATTACCTTCCTTTCCTTTATTAATTATCGTTCATAAGTCATACGCCTTGCGTAATAATGTGTTTGATTTGAATCATAGGAAAGTAACTCCAAAGTTATTACTAGTACAGTATGTAGGTAAAATTAAATTTAACATGCTTGTACAAACTCCACGGAGTTCCCGCTGGGAGGAATATGTCACATGCTAAGCAAAACCGCGCCCGGAAGCAGACATGTAATTAAAATTTACGACCAGGGAAGTGTTTCCCAAGAGCAGGATATCGTAACAATAGATAATTACTAGTGTTCAGGACCTGTTCTCGCCTCAATTAAGTTGCAAAACGTAAGCTATTATGCAGTTGCGGAGGACGCTTAGATTGATCATTAGGTATGTAGGTTTATCAAGAATGTATATCTATCAATTAGGTTTTGAAATATAATCCTACTTTGAAATTTGTTTCTGATTAATATTTGGTTTGCGATTGAAAATACAAAATCAAATAGAAAACGTAGGCGATAGGCTAGCAACCTGTCTGTAATTGGATGTCTCATACTGCCAGATATGGCTTTATGTGTAACGAAATGCTACCTAAGGCTCTGCTCAATCTCTTGGTACACCAAAATAACATTTTTACAATTTTTGTCTGTCTTTCTGTCTGTCTGTTTGTTCGGGCAAATCTCTGAAACGGCTGGACCGATTTTAACGGGACTGTTTTAGGCAGGTAGCTGGTATAATAAGGAGTAACTTAGGCTACTTTTTTTTTCTTTAGGTAAATTCTACGCGGACGAAGTCGCGGGCACAGCTAGTGTATTTATGTAAATAGAAAACGACTAAAACGACGAAAGTTAAGAACCGAATTGACCCGGACTGCTGAGATGTTTTTGAGTGTAACATCTGTTCTGGTTGTTGGCTTTTGATTGTTTATGTGCTGAAGGATTGTTACTTTTAGGGGTTGGTGGCAAGCTGTCACTATTTGGAGGCACTGAATGGCCCATAGTGCCAGATGTGACTTTATTATTAAGGCTCTGCTCAACCCCTCCCGGGATGGCAGGTGTGATCGTATTTGACCCTTAATTAGTATGGTTAATTTGACTAGAATAAGCTTTCTATAATGTAAATGTTTTTATTCATATAATAGTTTACTAAAAGAGATCACAAAAATTGGACACCTTTATAGTTGTTTTTTTATAACATTATAAAAAAATAAATAAAAAAAAAACTATTATTTCGAAAGTCTATAACTAACATTGTATGTTCTCTCATTCTTTATAAAATAAACTGTGAAAAAAACCTGAAATATACCTCTAATTACCGTTTCAGAAAAAAAAAATCAAAAATTTAAACCCTAAGGGCTCAGAAACATTATAAGTCAAATAATTTCAGTCTTGACAACTATCACATAGTACTTTTGTGCTACTATGCAATTTGCAAATGAAATACAGGTTCATCTTCACTCTCTGAAGAAGATGCTTCAATTTGGGTCTTCACTGCTATTTGAATCTTGTGGTGGCGACTGTTCTAAATCGCTAATTTAATCATTGTCTCTGATTTGTTCTTCTGGGTGGCCACCGAGCACTGATTCGAAGTCAGTATCCTCGTTCAATGTCTCTTCTATTGTCTTAAAACTTCAAGGTCTCGCCATCCTGCAAGTAGCAACGTAACGAGATTAGCCAAAATGGCGGATGCGCATAATGCATAGTTTTTAAGAAAAACAAAAAAATGCGGCCCCCACGATACCAGTTAAGGGTTAAGTATACATATAAATTTTCAATAATGACGTCACGAACGTAAAAATGTAAACTTCGCTCAAAGTCAAAGTACCTACGTCGATGATAAAAATTTCTCAGAAGAGTTTATTTGTTGATAAGAATTGTATTTTTATGTCAAAAAAGCGTTTGACCCATGAACTGTTTGTGTAATTACATGTATCTGTTTTCTCACCAGTTAAGCACTATACAGCGATTATGTTATTAAAATTCTCGGCACTTTCAACTTCATTAATTTTAAGATCAGCATCGCCGCGTTTAGGGGACCACTAATCCATACTTTGTCATCAACAATATTATTTTTACCCGACTGTGCGAAGCCAAAGGGAAGGATTTGGGAAGGAATTATTTCTTTTAACAATTAATCTTTGTAAGATTATTTTCTATGAGACCGCTAAGTAGGGTACGTTTAGAAATCTACCGAGTTGATTAACTATTTTAATTTATTAATTTGATATCTTGCTGAAAAGTAAATACTATTTTCTACTTTAATACTACTACCTACCTACCTGCTACCCTGCTGCTCCGCTATTGTGCTTCGTGCCACCCTACCGGCCGAAGCTGAACCCACGCCGACCACGCCGGTAGTCGACGTGTCGTGTTCCTGCTGCTTCCTACGCTAACCGGCGAAGTAAGTCCTTCTTTTTTATATTGAAGAACCACCGAGCTAGGACCTATTACCCACGCCCTGAGCCATTAAACAGTGTTAAAGTTAACGACTCTTTTATTTCTCTTTATCCCGCACATCTGGCCGTGCTGCCCACAGCCATAGGGTGGTAGTGACAAAGGGTAATAAATAAATTACGATTTTAGCAGTCTACGTATGTTTGTATTTCTGTATGTTCCTCCGTAGCGGCTAAACTAATCATTCGATTTCGATGAATAAGATGTCTCGATTCGTTATTATGGTTCGGGTAACACAGGTCGATTTTACCTTTTAAACCCCGATTTGAAACCATTTCGTTCCTTTTTTCAGTAGTCGGGTAACTGTGTTTTACACGTTTTGCTTATTATCTTTACTCGAAGTAAGGATCAGCGGATTGGCCGCTTTAATATGGAGCGCCCGAAATAGGGTAGTACAGTCGAACCAACTGAATCATGACCCACTTGGCCGATCTTCCTTTATAAATATAGTTAGGTTTTCTTCGCTATCATGCGTGTTGCACTTAGTACGTTTTAAATATGAATAAAAATGTGTCATTACGGGTCAGAGATCTATGCAATTTTACTCTTTGTTATCACTGCACTAAAGTCTCAATTGGAATTTCAAATAAGATGCCGTTCATAATCTAAACTTTTTTCACTACTGAGAAAACTAATGTTAAGGAAAAGAAATAGCTTCAAACGTGTTTTTGTCATAGGTGATTTTAATGTAAACATTTTAGAAAAACACGGAGAAATTTTTGAACTTGTTCCGCTCTTATAGATTGCATCCTACAATTAAGGAACCTACTCGAATTACAAACCACTCACAAACACTAATTGACAATATATTTACAAATTATAAGCACTATGAAGCGGAGATTTTGGATGTAGGCATATCTGACCATACCTGTCAACTTATCTCAACCTTGACTGATTTGGCCTACAGTGAAAACTACTGGTATATCTTCAAAACAAATATTAACAAATACTCAGACGTTTTCTTAAAATATATCTCACAGGTTAGTTTTGGAGATGTTTTTGTGGAGAAAGATCCTAATATAGCATATAATATATTCTTGGATATTTTTAGCACAACTTTTAATCTTTCCATACCTAACGAGAAAATTAAAATAACTTTTAAACAATCTCCAAACTGGAAAACAAGAGGAATTATGACATCCAGCAAGAACAAAAGATATTTGTATTTGAAGACACGAGCCAAATGCTGTTCCAATATAAAAAAAAAATACAAAACATATAGTAAAATAATGAAGTCAGTAATAAGGCAATCAAAGATTAATACAAACACTAACTATATAAACAGAAACGACAATAAAAGTAAAGCCACGTGGCAAATAATAAAATATAACACAACTAAAACCAATGACATTAAAAATACAATTGACAGTTTAAAATCTGATGACATATTCATTAATGACCCTTTTGACATAGCTCAACAATTAAATGACCACTATATAAATAATAATAATGATATCCGAAAAAACAATGATATGACATATAAACCAATAACACAACCAAATTTGACTAGCATATTTTTGACTCCTGTGGATGCAAATGAAATAAAAAATATTGTTAAAAAATTAAAAACTAAAAACAGCACTGGATATGACAACATACCGATGAATTTAATAAAATTAAGTGCGGATTACATATCTGAATCACTGTCTTACATAATAAATATATCACTGGAAACAGGAATCTTCCCTGACAACTTAAAAAAAGCCCTAATAAAACCAGTGCATAAAAAGGGTCCTAAAGACAATATAAATAATTATAGGCCGATAGCATTGTTACCAAACTTCTCTAAAATTTTTGAAAAAGTTATAACAAATCGATTACTTTCATTTATAAACAAGAATAATATATTAAATCCAAATCAATTTGGTTTCCAAAAAGGAAAAAATACTACGCTGGCCATTTTTAGGGTATTTAAAGAAATATGGGCTAACGTAAATAAGAAAAATAGTAAATGTATAGGGTTACTGCTGGATCTGTCTAAGGCATTCGATTGTGTTGTCCATAGCATACTATTGAGACAACTAGAACATATAGGAGTTCGGGGTGTAGCTCAAAAACTTTTTGAATCATATCTACAAAATAGGCTTCAGGCAACAGTGTTGGACACTTATGACAAAAAAGCAAAAACTGTGAAGCGAATTCAATCAACTTATAAGAGAGCATTGCTTGGTTTACCACAGGGCAGTATACTTGGACCGATATTATTCTTGTTGTATGTAAATGAATTTCCATTAATTGTAAAACATTTATGTGTCATGTTTGCTGATGATGCCACCATATTTATTTCTAATAACGAAAATGATGACGAAATTAAAAATGAAATTCATAATACACTTGACACTATAATAAAATGGCTTTTGTCTGTAAACTTAAAAATAAACCTAAGCAAAACAAAAATAATAGAATTTAGAAATTATAAAAGAGTACCGATAGATTTAAACATAAATTATAACAATAATGAAATTGAGAATGTAAATAATATCAAATTTTTGGGAATCTATATTGATACACATATAAACTGGAAATCGCACATTGATTACATAAACAAGAAAATATCCAGTCAGTGTTATGCAATTTCCATACTAATGAATGTTACTAATATAGACGTTGCAAAAAATGCATACTATGGAAATGTATACCCTTTTTTAACTTACGGGGTCATATTTTGGGGCAACTCAGTTAATGTAGAATCGACTTTTCTGCTTCAAAAGAAGTGTCTTAGAATTATTTATAAAATGAAACCTGACGAGTCACTGCGAACTGTATTTATAGAAAATAAATTCTTAACATTGACGTGTATTTATATACTAGAAATATGTTTGTTTGTAAAACAACAAGATAAGTGCTTTAGTAAAAAAACCGCAACGAAAAGTAACATACGTGCACAATACAAGCATAACCTTTCTGTAATGAAATCTTCAAGCTATATACAAGAGAAAAGCACTTATATTGTTGGAATCAAAATATTCAATCATCTGCCGAAATATATCAAACCGTTGGAAGGACTCTTATTTAAAAGCAAACTAAAAGAATGGCTGTTCCAAAAAGGCTTTTATAATTTAAAGGAATACTTTAATGTGATTCATGAGTAAATTTGTAATCTGAATTAATAAATTGTATCTAGGTATATGTAATTAAAATCTCTAAATATTTTATCATCGACATTTTAATATTGTACGCCCGAAAATGGCAATCTGTTGACACTTATTTAACTCAGTATGTAACATCTCAAATTGTACACAGAATGACAATAAACTGCATCTTATCTTATCTTATCTTATCTTAAACAAATTTACCTTGCTTAATAAAAAAAAAAACGAATAACTATTATATTTTTAATAAAATTACGTTATGTGTCATATGTCAAGTAGTAGTTGAAAAAAATTTAAAAGGCCATATTTATTAGACACTTAAGAAATGTCTGTTCAAGCGAATTTCAACCTAATTTGTATTGAGTGACTGTAGGAAAATGATCTTAAGGTGGGTCATGATTCAATTTGGTCGACTGTACCTCCATCTTACAAAAAACACACGTGTGAAAAATAGAAAAATAGCACTGCAGTCTGACAATTGCTGTCTTTTCTGCGCGACTGACAGGCTGTTATTTTTTTTTGGAGTTTTTTCTAACTCAATCTACCGTACAATTGTCTTTTAACTTTAAATATATTTTCACTTGACATTGGCGAAATGCGTAATTTTTATGTGTCGCGATCGCCATTTATTTAAAAGAAAAAGAAGAAGACTGACAGGCCGACATAGGCCACCTGCGTATACATGAAATGGTCTCGTCTATCTATCTCACTCTGATATACGCGTTAGTATACTCTTTCTCTTTCACATTGCCGATCTATAGTTTCCTATATCTATGGTTGCAAGAGTCTATAGGCTACAGTACCTGTTTACATACACTGTTTTTTTTACTTACCGGTTACACAACCTATGTGCTAATTGACTTAACTCGTTCAACAACCTTGATATTGGCAATACATTTTTTCTGCAAGGAATTGGGTAATTGGAAACTTTTCATTGATTAATTATTTGTTGATCTTGCCCCAAAGTTTGGTTCGGATTACAACGCTCACGTGCGCACGTTTGAAGTCGGGTGGACGCACACGACTGGCTTAGCCCGGGAGCTGAATATATAATACCGACTAATAACTTTCTTGTTGACTTGTTTATTTCAATATGATATAACGAATATTTCAGTTGTAATGTTTAGTGCTTGTAATGAACTAAATTTAATATGTGAAATAATATCGAGCAAAATACTGAGAGTATTTACAAGATCTATTCAGGTAAAGAAAAATCTTTGTGTGATGATCACGAACATAGTATAGTGTTCATCACACAAAGATTTGTAATGTGCAAGTGTAAAATGTTGCAGCGAAGGGAGCGATAAAGGGCCTTATCGTGCTTTTTACGTTTTTACCAAAACCAAATCGTTATCGTTTTCATACATTTTGACAACAGTTTGACTTGTCTTGTCTTGTTTGACTTTTGCTTGCCTAGATCCGACCAAATTCTTGTCTTGTGTAGAAACGACACGAATTGTTGCACAGGCGCGGCAATTTTTCTTAGCATGTCAAACAGCCTTACCGCATGACTGCTTTTGGTCGCTGCGGTGTGGTGCGCTTTCGGTACGTGTTCTCAATTATTACATAAAACGTCTTTTAATTACAACGTCACGTTGCTACCAACAACTTAATTCTATTTTCTCTCCCTTACCTTAAATAGGCCTAGTTAAGAATGAGGTTTTGACATAAATTTGTTTATCTAGGACAGTAGCTAATCAACGTTTACACAAAACGGTAGAACATCAATGCGACTGTATTAACCTTAATTAGTTTTTCTGATTGTTACACAACAGACTTGCAAGTTTACTCTTAAATCAAAATCAAATCAAATACATTTTTTCAGTTTAGTTATAGACCCACACTTATGAATGTCAAGAAAACCCAAAAATTTAAATATAATATTATCCCATACATGAATTTGTTAAAAACTTTGAAAAAATTGAATCTCTATTATGTACTTAATTTGTCAAAATTAGATTAATGAATTAAAATTTAACAATTACAACTCTTGGCCTATTATACTATTACAATCTGAAATTTCTCGAACAAAACGTGTGTTATGTTACAATATCCGATATCGTCTCGTGTTTTAATATGACATTGAAAATTACGACTTTATCAATTAATTAGATAATAATTAGGTAATACTGCGACCTACGAGTATTTACGAGTATTTTACAAATTAATTTGAAATATTTTGGAGATTTTTGTTCTCGTCTTTGTATCCTGGTCCATATTTTTTTATATACCATAGTTTGATATGCCATATCTTTTGTATTTTTGTGTCCTGCCGATGAATTCTACCTTTTGGGGGATAAAGCTGAGCGCATCTATGGACGTTAGCTCTAGATACCTGTCCCCTTTTTTTTTGTCAGGGAGGTCAAATGCATTTACGCATCGTCCCTGCGGGGTAGTGCCAACCGCAGGGGATATGTGGGACCCGAGGTAAAGGCGTCCCCTCCATACCCACTAAACATCCTCCCTGGCCTGACCTTCAGTGCGCTATTACGGGACGGCTCGGGATCTGCGCACGTGAGCGCAACTACACCGAGACCGTCCTAACGCTGCCTGTCTTGGCACTCCTTGCACCAATTGGTGGCCAGCAGCCACTCCTCTACTAACGGCTGCTCGACCTGGCGCGTCCTCCTGACGAGGACACCGGGAGCAGCCATTGAACCGCACCCGAGGGACTTCGAGCGCGGTCGTGGCCCTGAAAAGGGCCGTCTGGAACTAGCCGTGGTGGGAAAACAATAACAACTCGACGATGGCATGTGACTTTCACACACATTTGACATCAAAAGTCACACACCCGCCGAGAAAGTTGCCCCACCACGTTACCAGGGTCCGCCACGAGGAGGCTTCCGGACGGGGACCCCAGATACCTGTCCCCTGAGTAGCGCCAAATGCTCAGCACTTTATTGGTTTTATTAGTAGGTTGACCACCTTCCAGGCAAAACCTAGCCGCCAAGGGACTCACATCGTGTTCTGGCTGGTGTTACAGTTCTGAAAAAAAATCTTAATTCTTTTTCTAAAATATAAATATATTTGTTTCAACTATTCTTGCTCTTAGTCAATAATAACTACTTAGTACAAAGATTAGTTATTTCCAAGCGCGTATCTGGACATGAAACTATATTTTTTTTTAAAAGTCAGTCATAGCTGTAATATAATTCTAAACTTTAAATCAATATGTCGTTTATTTATAAGTATTGAAGACAATATGTGTTTTTAATGAAAAGGGCTTTATAAATAAATCCCTAAGCTAAAGACCCCAATAACATCATTTTCTGTACAACGACCTTGTAAATATTAGTCTGAAAACAATCTCTTGAGTGGAAAATTCCAAAAGTGATACAAATAAATACACTACGTAAATTAATTTACGAGTTAACTGAAAACTAATAAGAATCAAACGACTATAATGACCGAGGGGAGACAGAATTTCCACAAGAAAAATCTTGACGTATCTCTCTTTATTGGACGACCGTATTTCTAGAGTTACTTAGGCGAAAATGCTGCCGATCAAAGTGAAACAGTCAATAACCGGAGTTGATGAAATATTTAAAAGTAACTTAAAATAACCACACAGAAAATTGCGCATAGTTGTAAATGCCTTATTTCTCAATCGAGAATATCAAGAAGAGGAAATTTTAAAGTAGCATCAGTGGCAGAAAGACTGAGAGGTAACACATTTGCATGGTATGGGCAAGAAGAGATGACGAGTATATAACAAAAAAGTAACGAGAATAAATTTGGATGGATACCCCCTTTCCACTACCGGACGACCAGGCGCGGCGAGGGCTTTCACCTTTATGTTGTCGACATTCCTCCAATTCGCACGAAGCAATTTATGCTTTCGTTATGCGAACAGCTAACGAGTGTAACTCCTTGCCAAGGTCTGTTTTCCCGGATCAGTATAATCTGGAAATCTTCAAGGCCAGAGTGAACAAGCATCTTCTAGGCGAGCGTGTACCATCTTAGGCCTCATCATCGCTTTCCATCAGGCATGATTGTAGGCAAACGCCCAAAAAAATATGAGACCGAAGAAAAGATGATGAAAATGAGATGTCAAAGAAGTGTGTTAATGTTGAGATGAAGGATGATCGATGAGAATGGAAGAAGAAAACATATTACGCCTCCCACAAACAAAATTGGAAGCAGGGCAGGCAAAGGATGATGAATGATCATCCGTATTGTGTTACCACAGTCTTATTAAACTAAAACCCAGTCTATAGAAGTTCTTACAGTCGCCGACGTTGGTCCGACGAGAACGTAGACTGGGCGATCGTGAGGGAGACGCTGGCGAGCCCGAGCTGCATATAACCGCTCGGGACACGCATATTTAACCTCCCTTTGTAGGAACTGTTTTAAAGTACGGCTATCAAGCTATCCCTTTATTACCGTTGTCCCCGTACGCTGTGTCCCCGTCCTGCAGGGACAGCGGTACTTCAATTAAATATTTAAAAATACTTCCCGTTTTCCCCGTTAATATAGTTGAATAAAATAAGTAAAAATTACTGCCCACAGTCCCCGCTTTTTCTTTTTTCGGTAGTATTATTTGAGTCAACATCTTTTACCCACCATCAAAGTGTATGGAATATTGGTAGATTAGTCTTGGTACCCGGTAGATTAATATAAAGGATTTAGCGCTTGTTTTCAAGAAGGATTTTGTTATATAATGAATTTGATAGAAATAGTAGATTATTGTGAATGATAATGCCCTCAATTTTGCCTAAAAATAGGTGAATACACAATCTTAATCAAAGTCGTTCGCCACAACAATAGTGTTAAAATCATTATTGTGTATGTAATCAGTTAACGATAGGACACTTTATTTTTAAACGGTGGAAAATTCCCTTTGCGGACAGTACCGCCACGTTCGTTGGCTAGACGATGTGGCGTGTGTGGAACTCCCCGATGCTTTGCTCACTAAAAACACTGGTACTTTCCTAAGCCCTTTTTGGGGGCGTTTCACAATCGTCATACGATCGTACTCTTTTTCACTGAAACGTCCTCGGGCTGGTCCCGCCCAAAAGAGAGTTGGGCGAGGCGCCGTTGGGGGATTGACCTGTGCATGCATAAAGGGCCAATCTCAGTTCAGGCCACACCTTAGGGCTGGACAAGACTGTGACAAGTGAAGGGCCAGCCACGCAGGCAGGCAATCGCCGGTGGGGGACTGGATGAAAAGGCTCTGCCGGTTTCCCAGTCTCCCCACCAAGTAAGGCGATGCAGGAGTGCCGCTGGGTTATTTTAGTGGGTATATCCGGGATTTTTTTCCGGGGAGTCCCACATACCCCTCCCGACCCCGGCGGGAGGGGTAAAAAAGGGCCTTCAGTGGTTCGCCGGCAGAGGAGGGGCAGAAGGTGAATTCACAACGGCCGCCCCTCCCCCCCACGGTGATGAGCAGAGAGTGACAGGCTCGGGGGCGCCCTCGCCTGCATGTCATTGCTCACCGCCTTACCGTACTGGAGTAGCCAGAGCACTCCCAGTCACCCTCAGACCCTCGACCCCGTATTTGGGTTAGGTTATTTGGGATAGGCGGGTAATCACGGGGTGGAGGGCGAACGCGAGGGTGAGGGACTGGAGGTAAAGGCTCTGCCGGTTTCCCAGTCTTCCCACCACGTAAGGCGATGCGGAGTGCTGCTGTGTTGTTTTAGTTGATATACTCGGGAATCCTTTTTCCTTGGTAATCCCACACTTCCTTCCCGTCTCCCGGTGGGACACATTTAATGCGTAAGACATTTTTCCCAGCGAGAAAAAAAAGCTTATCAGTGGTTGACGGTTTCGGGTTAAACTCACTTCCACTAGCCTTATTCTCAGGTAAGATGAAGGCCGAGAACTTCCCTGTTAAATATAAAAAAATGGTCACATTGAGACGATACGACTGAGAAGTTTAATTTGTGAAGTCACTTTAACAAAAAAGCCAAACCACGTGTAGAAGACGCAATTATAACACCTGATTACCTAATTGATAACTGCACTTGATTAAAATATTTTTTTTACAAAATCAGTGGGTATTGTAAGTGCATTGACTCATGGTCGACACTTAGGCGCCGTCGTATACCTAACTTTAGATTAAGCATTTTGTACAATAAAGAATTTAATAATTGCTGTATGCAAAATTTACTCTCGGACGGCGTAAAAAAAATCCGCCGACGACTTCTTTTTTATCAAATATTTCTTTTGAAAAATTTAGACTGATACCAATTCATTTAATATATAATTTTTAAACTTAAACTTAGCTGCCTACAGATCAAGCGGTCCGGGTTCGAATCCTGGTAGCAGCAAATATTTGTGTGACGAACACGGATATTTGTTGACGAGTCATGGTTGTTTATGTATTTATTTAAGTTTATTTATAAATATATCTAAAAATTATTATGTATATTAAAGTGTCCGTTATCTAGTATCCATAACACAAGTTCTCAATGATACTTACTTTGGGATAGATAATTGGTGTGAGCGTGGAAATATATTATATTATTATTAATTAAAAACGGAATTAACGCGACAAATTGCCTTATATTGTCTTTATTATTTTGCATATTAGTAACGATAAAACGAGTAATAATTCCCTATCCCTACTATATATTCTTAATTAATGGGGTCGTGTCGCACTAAGCGTACGCATTTTGCCAATGTCAAGTGAAAATGTAACTAAAGTAATAAAAATTGTACGGTTGATTGAGGCTAAAAATGAAGTTTCACAACACGCGCTTCCACAACAAGAACTCGGGAGAAACTCTATCCTGCTTAATATATTTAGGACCAATTTCCCCTTCTTTATTGTTAAGGTAATGTGAAAAATTAACACTCTTAGATTAGAATCTGTCTTTGTTAAAAGTTCGATCACCCGATTAATTGCCGTCACATTCCTTAGGTCAATCAACTAAACAAAATCTGCGGAATTCAACGATTGATGAATCGGAACAGGTGATCACAACACTGCGTTATTCGATACTTTGGCGTCGATAATCATCGATAGACGTGCATTGATTGCGCACGTGAATTACCACGAGACTAATGAGGCAATAACCCGCTGTACAGTAAACACATTTTGTGATTCACAATTTTTTTCTGTCTTTCTCTCAACCAAATATACACTCATCAAAAGTGTTTCATCAAAAAAATTTATCTATAACGCTATTATACACTTTTATAGGAAACTACATATTTGATTTTATAAAAATTTAAGAAAAGTCTTTAATTTTAAACAATGAAATTAAAAAAAAACAAATTTTAAATAGTAATCCTCAATTGCGGCGATACTCTAAAACGCATTTGAGCCCCAGACACTTTTGATGAGTGTCCATATAGTTTTCCGCCTGACGGTAATAAAATTGATGTCTGTAGCCTATTGATATTGTAAGGATGTCACAAATAACTTCATCCTCTAATAGTAAACGCGCAAGTAGAGTCCAAATGCTAAGATAGTGTGAGTGACAGTATAGGCGCCGCGCTAGACACCCTCGAATTGCTAATCTACAAGTTACTTCTGTAAGAAGGAATAAGAGTTGCAAGAAAGAGGGAACACGTGTGTTAAATAAGATAATGTGCTAATATCTTTTATACACCTTTTTCTTACATTTTTAGGGTTCCGTACCCAAAGGAATGATGTAAACTGTAATGATGTTTTGAATTCATTACGAAATTGTAAGCTGTGGAGTTTCTTTCGCCATTTCTTCGCCATCTCAGTATAATAATAATGTTTTAAGTAAAATAATTATTTAGTCGAAATGGTGATAGTAGTAGGGCTTTGGACGATTTAAAAGTACTTAGCAAAGTCCTTTTAAATAAAGAGCTTTTTCATTTTCAAAGAATAAAACGGGACCCTATTACTAAGGCTCCGCTGTCCGTCCGTCCGTCTGTCAGCAGGCTGTATCTCATGAACCGTGATAGTTAGATACTTGACATTTTCACGGATGATGCATTTCTGTTGCCACTATAATTACCAAAATACTAAGAAAGAGAATAAAATAAATATTTAAGGGGGCGCCCATACAGCAAACGTGATTTTTTTTGCTTGTTTTTTATAGATAGGTACTGATAGGTCTGACTCGCATTTGGCTGTTTTTTTTTAGAAATATTCCTAGCGCCTGCAGTGCAAGCATGAATTTATAGACAGATAAACGCATCTGTCCTATTGAAAAGCAAAGGGCAGATGCGTTTTGCGATCGATTATCTTCATCGATAAATTCATGCGAGCACTCCGGGCGCTAGAAATAGGTATTTCTTGTTTATTGTTCAGCAATGTGAGTGAAATTTGGCATAATCGACATACAACAATTAATTTGACATTATTTAAAATAATAAACTAATACAAATATTCTTTTTGACTCTATTTCTTATGTCCAAATACGAAGATAGCCCAACAACATTCTCAAGGAGGGATGGTGGTACTATAGCAGTTTGGTGACATAATTGCACCGATCCCTAATAAACTGGAAGCAGGGTAGATAGAAGACTATTCTAGAATATTCTACCATCTGCTGTAAAGCAGTTCGCTGTGTTTCGGATTTAAGGGAAAGAAAGCCAGTGTAATTACTGGGCATGGAAGGCATATTATCATCTTAGTCCCCAGGATGGCAACGCACTTGTATTTGTTAAGCGATTTACCCTTAATATTGCAAGTGTCTATAGGTGACGGTAACCACTTAACACCAGGTGGGCCGCAAGCTTGTTTACCACCTCGTAATTATAAAAAAAAAACAATTTCTAGCTTTTTGACCACCTTTTCTAGCGTAAGCAACTGACCACGTTGCCGTTGTTGGAGCAGTTCTTTTTTCTGAAAAATGTGTCTTGATAGTTTTTCAATTTCTAATAATCCTCCTGAGTTTGTTGATAATTTTAAATTTAGATATAATTTGTGATTAAATGAAAAAGGTTAAAATCATAGATTTATATAAAATAGATTTCCTTGCTCCGGGACATTCACGGAGTACCCATATAGTATTTGGAAACATTCATAAATTTCAATAGGTTTAAAAGGAAAAAAACAAATTAAATTGATTATGAGATTTGAACCCTTGACCTGTTGCTATCCAAGTGGCCGAGTTGCACAGAACTGGGAAAACCCGGATCATTTCTAGTTTCTTATTACGTTACAACCTGACAATTGCCTAACAATGTCGAATTCGGCCTCACTCTCGCTGGCCACCTATTTCATCACTTTCTTTGTGAGATGCTCATCGTCTCTTCTCCGATACAAATGTCCATAGCACGAAAAAAAGGTAAACTATCTCGGAATTTTTTTTTGACTGGAATTGCCGTCACATTGTCCTGCTTCATCATCAATAACATCTCATATTATGTCCCCACCGAGAGGCTGGAGCCTACCCCACATTAGCGGCGATTTACCCCAGTGGACCCGGGTGCGGGTATGTCGCCCCGTCTTTGACACACACACACCCTTATTCATAAACATTACTATGAGATCTCTCGACTCTTGTATAACTAACCAATCACAGAACTCTATTCAACGCAATGGCCTTGAATAGAGCTCTGTGATTGGTTCGTTTCTTATCCAAGTGTCGAGTGATCTCATAGTAATGTGTGTGAATACGGGTGACAGTAATTGCGCCAAGTACCCTGTGTGCGTTAAACAATAATAATAATAAATCTTTATTTTGGACCAAAATCCATGTGTTAGTAACAATAGAACTTAATCTAGTGTTAGTAGTTATACAAAAAAGACATACACAAAGTTATACAAACTAGGAGGTTGCAGCCGTTGAGTGCAATTTCACCCAACGTTTAAACAGGTTTGCTTATAATATAATATATTTAAAGGTTTAATTTAATTTAAGTAAGATATTCTATTGTTTTATAAATTAATCTTATAAGCGCTTTGGATGATTGTTTCTGTTAGCTTTTAAGACAAATTGAATAAATAAATAAATAAACAGTGGCGAGTCCCAGCGCTCGCTGAGTTAAAACTACGATCTAGGAACACGTCAGTTTTTACAGGGTGAGTCCCACATAACTTTGGGGTGGCCCCATTTGCCCTAAAACACGCGTAAAGCATTTTCTGACGCAAAAAAGGCCTTAGTCAACCTTCTGCTTACATAAATATTTTTTCTGATCTGAAAAATGTGACCTTTACCCGTTTGAGTATTTTTTTCTCATCTCTAAACTATTTTGCTGAGTCACCGAGGCATTTCTATGCAAACAATGTAAGGTGCAAGTCGTAAAAATAGATTCGCTGACCATTTACGTAATATTACAATAGATCTTATGAAATACCGATTGTTCTCAAATGTGCAATTGGATTGAACTAAAAATAGTTGTCTTAAGGAACGTTTACACTATACGATAAATTAAACGTCAATTTATTAAAAAATAGGTACAGTCAACAGCACATCAGGATATCACAAACTGTCTTTCCCCAATCGGTTTTGGGCTTTGTTAATCACAGGTTCAAGGTTGAAAATCAATTAGAGAACTTTGACAGTTATGGGTAGTCTGATGTGCTATCGTCTGGTACATTGAGTGCAAGGAGCTTATATTTTACCTATAGATTCTATCTTCGTGATTGAGTGTAACTCTCCTTGCTTCTATAGCGGTAAACAGAGATCACACTTTTCCACTTGCTACGATGCTTACATATTTCTTTAACTTGACCTAAATTGATGTTTTGAAATCATTACGAAATTGTAAGCTGGTGTTTCTTTCGCCATTTCTTCTCAATCTCAGCGTAATAATAATTATTTAAGTGAAATAATTATTTCGTCCCGAAATAGTGGTAGGGCTTTTGACGAATTAAATAGTACCTACTTACCTAAGTCCATTTAAGTAAAGAGCGTTTTCATTTCATTTCACTTCATGTCTTCGCTTTCATCACTGTGATTACTCTCATCACATGTGATTACTCTCATCACAGTGATGATCGCAGAGTAAGTATGTCTATGGTACATACCGACTCTGCGATCGTGAGTACTTTTAACCTGGTTTTTATTAAGAAATAATTTTCTTCTTCTGTTCCCGTATGGACTCAGTGACTTCTGTTTTCGTGGCAGTTTTTTTTATTAATATTTTTATTCCCTTATAGCTTTACGTATATCTCATGATTTTGCTGAATTTGTTTTGAAAATAATAACGCGTTTTAAATATTAAGAAATATTATTGGAAATTTTCCTAACTTTTGGACACTTGGGTGAAATAATTATGACTGCAAGAGGATTAAACGTAAAGTGAAAGGTGTTATTACATACCTTCAGTAGGTATCTGATATCTGTAAATTGGTGCAAGGGAAAAACTACCAAATATGATTATGCTCAAAGCAAATACTACTTTATTTCTGATAAAATAACTCATGGTCTGACCATAGCATCTTGGACTGTTCGTGGCTGTCTTGAGCGGAAGTACCTACCAATATTTTCAGCGTTATATTTATATTATTTAATCAATACTGGTTAACTTAATACTGTTTCCTAATTTCTACAGTATATTAATTGGCATTGAATTCTAAGGTCATAAGTGCAGACAAATTATAATAACGCATCCTGATGTAAATTTCATCATCATTTGCTTTCGGTTGTTGCTCTCAATTTTAATTGGGGTGAAGCGTAATTATATGAACTAATTACAAAACAAGATTTGGATGGAAGTTTTACGACTTTGAGCATTACTTCTCGGGAAATTTATTGCTGGTGGATACCCGCCACTGTTTAGGGTGCCCTGAGACGACACATGGTTTTACATCAGGTAATTGGCCATTTAAATACTTCATGGCTATTAAAATTTTCAACAAATAACCATTACAAATAAAAAAACTTACCATACATTAACTTAATCTCAAGACTTTAAAATCATCCTTAATTTCCAATTTCTACTATTCTATAGGTGAATATATAAATAAAAATAAAAAAATAATAACAAGAAACTATGTTATAATCTTATCTATATTATATAAAGCTCGATTTTTTTTTAATATAATTTTAGATTACCTGTCAAAAAATATATATTGTGTGCGATTTTGTAGCTATAATGTATTCATAAAATTGTCTTCAAATTTGCTTTGCCGGTCACTAAGTATTAAGTACACAAATACCTAAAATCCTACATGTTAAATAAAGAATTGAATTGAGTTGTATTCTCTTAGTCATCTTTTACGTTTTTATCCTCACCCACTGTGAGAAACACTCATATCTGTGATAGTGTTCGTATCCGTAATAATCATCGTCATCATCAACAGCTCATATAATGTCCCCGCTGAGGGGCTCGAGCCTACCCCACATAAGGGGTGATTTAGGCCTTAGTCAACCTCGCTGGCCGAGTGCGAGTTGGTCGACTTCACACACAACCTAAGAATTTCTTCGTGTGTGCAGGTTTCCTCACGATGTTTTCACGATGTGTCCGTGATATTGCAGATAAATTGCAACTGTCGCCTTCAGTGGTACAGCCACGTTATGCGGCAACTACCTGGCTACATGGAGAACGAACGTGTGGCCATGCCGCCTCTGCCGGGCCTCGGTAAGAGAGGAACACCCTAGAGGAGCTGCATTGCCGTCGTAAGGGAGAGGATGTTCATGCCAACGGTAATAACTAAACGTGATACTGAAGATCGTGTGCAGCGGAAGAGAAAATATAGGAAAGCCGACTCCAGGCATCACTAGACGCAAGGATTAATGATCGGATGATGATGTCTTCTACGACCCATAAGTAGTTTTGTTTTGGGGTAGGTAGTAGGATTCTGTACGACCGCTACCTCACGTTATCTTGATGCAGGTATAAAATTGTGTGTAATACATAATTTTTTCTCCTTTCTGCTTGTGTGCAGGCTCCTTAACATTTAATACTGCACGCACCTGACGACAGCCAAGACTAGAAGTGCAGTTGTAACGATATTAACACACGGCTACGTTCTGCTGACGAGAATAATTTGACGCGTGTAACACAGTTTTCAGTAGATTGATGTTAGTAGCTTCGTCTGTGAGGAACTGGATATTAAGAGGACGACGACTAAAAAGTACAGTGAACAGCAGAAGTAAATGGTCAAAACAAGGAACTCCTAAACACGTTGAAAGAAAGATGATTGAAGTAGGTAATATTTAAGTTTTTGAAATAACTTTCATGTAATACGTGCGTGCATTCATACAATTAATCTCAAAAGGAGTTGAGTCGAACTTTAAGCGCGTTCTACTATCTATTTATACTATTGGGAGTGATGAGTTTCTTTTATTCTTTCTTATAAGTTATAACCATGCGTATTAAGGCACAACCAAAATCAGAAGTAGCTAAAAAAATAAGTACTCTTGTAAAACTTACCGAACAGACAGAGGGGTCTCTACCCCATGTTGTGCCCATGTACAATCATAACCCGAGCGCTCTCCTTGGTCCTTGGACGAGATTTCTCGCAAAAAATATGGAAAGGTTTATAAATGGCGCTTATGTCGCCCTTTGTAGCCTGTAGCGCCCCTTTGCATTTTGGCCGGTGCCAAAGGTAAAGCCGGTCCTGTACGCACTCACGTTTATATGGTTAGGCACTCTCTGCGTGCGGAGCGTTACCAGTGGAGGCTCTATGTGTCGCGTGCGGCTCTCGGCGCCCCCTAACACCCGGCGCGCGGGTGTATAACCGCCCCTGGAACAGTGATTCCTTTTCTTATTTACATACTTACCTAATTTCTAATTACTATTAATTAGGATTTCTGATTTTGTTCTTTTTCTAATATTGGCATTATATTTTGTAATTGAGAAGATACAATAGGGCAGCCATAACTATGGTTAAAAGCCCAAAATTAAATAAAATCATAAAAAACTACGCGTAATAGTTACGTTGTTCCGATAAACTGTGAAAACTAAAATCTTAATCTTTCGGATAAAGTTAGGTAGGTACTAATATTATAGATCAAGCCAAGCTTTGATTCCAACTATTCAATAGAAAAGGCTCTTTTGTAAGGTCATATATGTTTTAAATGGTTTTAATGATTGATCGTTTTTTTGGGACACGTACACTCAATCAAAGAAACTTATAGGTTTACAACTTAAATTTGAATTGTGTTCTAACCAATACTTTGCATCTGTGTGGTCTTAAAACCACCCACCAAAGAAAAGCAATAATTCAAAAAGTGGATCAAATATTACTTTTCAATGCCTAATTATGTTCAATGCATAATTTAATTGAGGATGCCTAATAATAATTTCCCTCTTAAAACTGGTTTATATATAAAATGTGTTCCATCTTCTGGTGTCAAAAGAACATTTGATAAAAAAAAAAAACAATTGACAAACTTAATGTTTAGTTTCCACGCAGACATTTTCCATAGTTCATCGCAGGAATATCAATTACAAACGTAATCTTTATCTCAGTCCAATAATGGTCAGTTTACATTGCCGCTGTCTTTATCAATGCCATTTAAGTTTCATTGGTCACTTTAAATTGTTAGTTACGATGTATCAAGTATGGAAAATTACACTATAAAATAAACGGAAGGGAAAATTATGGTTTGTTATAATGAAATAGCATTAGTGGCACTAGGTCTAATTTGTTAAGGTGAAACGAACTTGCTATTATCAATTTAGTATATTTTATTATTTTTTCAATCTTTCATCTTTTAAAATTAAAATGTATTGAATAATTTTGTACTAATTTTCATTGTTCCATTTAGTTTTAATATGGGTTTTAGTCACATTTGACTGAAACCCGTTTTAAAATTAATGAAAGAACATAAACTTCAATAAACATTAAACCAATAATGATGACCTGATTGTTTTAGTTGTATTTTTTATGTCAAGCAGAGGACTCCATTGAAGTTTGTGAAGTCAACCAACACGCACTTGGCCAGCTTAGCAAATTTTGAATTCATATGTACGTTTATTCGACGCTTTTACGGTGAAGGAAAACATCGTGAGGAGACCTGCACATACCTATGAAGAAATTCTTAGGTTGTGTGTGAAGTCGACCAACCCGCATTTGGCCAGCGTGGTTTGACTAAGGCCTAATCGCCCCTAATGTGGGGTAGGCTCGAGTCCCTCGGTAGGGACATTAATGAGCTGTTGTAATGATGATGATGATGATAAGGAATCCATTGCTTCTGTTCGTAAGCAGAAGCGAAGTTCAAATACGAAGATAAACCTTCGTGCTAGCCACCCTCGCCTTGCCGACCTGCAAGGTGCTTCTTCACGCCTCTTTTAAATGACCCAGGATTGTAGGAAGTAGGGAACACGTCTGGTGGAAGTGATTCCCATTTCTTGATTTAGAAGTTATAAAATTAAATCTGTTGTTAGCTCGAGTCGTTCTTAACAAAGATTTAAATCAATAAATATTTTTCTTAAATGTGAATTCTTTTGAAATAACCAAATCTTGGGTAGCTCATTAGCGAACAGTCATCCGGCTAAGATTTTTTTTCTCCTAATCATTTTCACAATAAAATGTAACTTGAGAATTGCAAAAATTATATTTAGAAAATAACAAGTTCTACGAATATAAGCGTTATTAATTTCTCTTTCTCAAAAATATAAAATAAATTTATGCCTAAAGTTGAACATCCTCTCTTCAGTCGATTTGGTTACTATAGTGATATGACCCGAATATCAAGTCAGACGGTGACTCAGAACGGTCTACCAGAGTTTCTTATTGTCTATCACTAAAAGAATGAGTGGAAATTTCGTTCAATTAACGTCTTTATTTCAAGTGTCATAGGTACTACAACTTTAACGGATACTTCGTAGATTTAATTTAAGAAGCAAAATTCGTTTGCGGTACTTAATTCCACATGTCCGATCGATTATATTGGTATATTAACATAGGCAATATCTATAAAAGCTTATAATATCGCAATAGTTTATTTATTCATTATATTACTACGATATAACATGTAAAATCTTATCAATGGAAACTTTATTGGTTATGTTTAATCCTTATGTACATACAATTGTATTGCTATGTGCTTCCCTCAATAAAAAAAATAAAAAAAAATATCAGGGGTCAGGTGAATTGAATTTTGTCACTGTATCTACAACATGTAAATGAAGTAACCAACACCCTGAATACATGTGGTTGGGGATCGGCTTCTGAGTTGATAAAAATATTTTTTTTTAAAAAAGAAAGGTTTTTTTTGAAAACAAAAAAACCAAAAAAAAAGTTTCTTTTGTTTTTTTTTTTCAAAAAAATCTTGAAATCAATTCGAAGCCGATCCCCAACCACTTGTATTCAGGGTGTTGGTTATTTCATTTACATGTTGTATATTGTCAGAAGAGGTTTATACTAGATACACATTTTATAGGTACTTAATACAAAACCAGGCCACATATTTTAGTTTAACGAAAGTAAGAATAACTAAGTCTGAACAATACCAGATTCTAGTATAACATTCTCACGTCTCTGTGTAATAGAAAAAAATAGGTTAAGTAGATATTTTATTGTAAACCTTATGTAACATTTAGTTACACGCCACATCTGGCAGTATAGGTCACACACAGGCCTCAAAATAGTGGCAGGTTGCTAGCACGGTGCTAGCCAGTCGCCTACATAAACGGGGCATCAAACCCAATAAACTTTCAGTGAAAAAAACAAAAGCCTTTAACCAACACAGATGGTACACTCTTATCATCTCAGCAGTCTGGTTGAACCAAGAATTCTTCGATGGGCAAACTCCAGGACGTTATTATAATGAAGTTACAGTAAAATAAAACTATAAACAGAAACACCTTCACAGACTCAACCCGCGCTATCCTAGGTTCCACACCAAATTCTGCTACTATTACTCAATAATACCAAAAAATGTAAAACCCAAACACGCTCCAGCCAAGTCTGCAAAAGTAGCCCTATTCATTATGTGTGGTGCTCGCGCAGATCTAAGAATCTTATCTTATCTTATATTATGTAAGGGCCGTGAGTTTCCCCACGGTGCACTTCGACCCAATGGGATCTTTTGTGTCTCCCCAGTCTCGTTCACTCTTGTCGCTCCTTGAATATGTAAGCCATCAGTCTGACTATATCCATGGGCTTGAAGAGCCTGTAGTCTTCTGGCTTTGGATAAGCCAATCCCAGGATATTTAATCTAGTCCTGGCTATGGAATCACAGTCACATAGTAGGTGTTCTAAGAATAGGTAGGTATGTATGAAAATTGCAATTATTAAAAATTTTACAAAATTACAAATGAATAAAAAGAAATGTTCAGATATCTTTAATTTGTTTGGTTACAGTTTAAGTAATTTCATCATTACTTAATTTTTTTGATTTTTCCACAATTTTATTTCTTATATGCACTGACAGGAGTATTCAGTGACATAAAGGCGCTGGGAAATTTTCTGAAAGAGTTGGCATGGCTGGAATGACCCAGCAAAACAGGCGCAACCGTCGCCGAGTGACGAAGAAGCTGGTACGCGATAGCTAGCCAGGCAGACAAGGTAAGTAGGGCCCTGGAGAACCAACCCGGAACTTATAATTACAAAATGCAAACCACTGGAACATGAAGACGATTAAAGAAATTTAATCACCACAAAGATTCTCCTTAACGAATATTTCCATTGCTTAATGATATTCAATTAGATATCTCTTATTGCGTGTTTAACTTATTAAGGACATCACTCGGTAATAGCAAGAGACCTTGAATAGAAATACAGTGACAACTGTGTTATGTATTATGCGAAATAGTACATCTCTGTATTGATGAGTCACCCATGTAATAGACTATTCTGTGATTTACATTACATTGGCTGAAAAGATTACGCGATAAGTAGGTATGCTGTAATGTTCTTTGTTGGATCGTTAAGGTGAGGTTGTCGCACTTCTGCTTTTTTAACCTCTATAATCGTATGTTTTCATCTTCAGCTGCCTGTCCTGTTCTTAATTTTATTTGGAGTTAGCTAGAGCAGCCGCCATCTCGATGTTAACACCTCTTTTTACCAGACTATCTTACACAGTCTTTTCTTCGGTCTTCCTCTAACCCTATTATCCTTTTCGCCCATGTTTTTGATGAATACAGGATGGCAGTTCTTGTGATGATCTTACAGATATTCACCTTTCATTTATAGGGTTGATAATAAACCAGATAGACATTCGGTTTTGAATAGGACTACCCCTTTTTGGCCCGTAAGTGACGCACGATCTAAAATGTTATGAAAATAAATACGCAATAAAAATTTGCTAAATTTAATAACCTATAAGCAAATTCTACGTACGCAGACAGTTTATGGTTAAGAAGATATCTTACATAATAACAAATTATATGGATATTCCCCATATATTCCCAGTCCCGCCCGAAGACAGACCTTTTTTACTTTTTTATGACGATGGAATAACCATTAATGGACCATTCCGCACGCTGGCTAGGCGTACGGCATGTGTCAGACTCACCCGGCGCGGAACAACGCCGGTCCTACCCACTAAAAACCACCGGTACCCTCCTTAGTCCTTAGGAAGGCGTTTTAAGGTCGGCGTACTTTACGTACGCCATTTCACTAAAGCCCAATAGTGTGTCAGGCGACGCGCCACTGGGGGATTGCGCTAGGGTACTAGGCAATCCCCAGACGGTGGGACCTGTGCACTGCACATGGGGGCCAACCAGTGTGCAGGCTACGCCTTAGGGTCGGACAAGAGCGGCGGTCATAACCGCCTGCCTTCTCCGGCCCGATGTGAAGACAGACTTATGATTAGATTTATGATTAACATTATAATATAAGGGATATAGGCTGCGGTGTTATCATCTAGTACAAGTTTCCTCTCGCCAAAAATATTTTGAAAATACTTTTAACAACTTGTCTTTTCCTTGTGATATTCTTAGTAAATCAAAATTAAAATTAAGCAAACAATCTCGTATTCAAAGTTCAAACAACGCAGACATAATGGTGTGATCTCATTATGCGCACGCGCCGCACAAATAACATACCGCAACATCGGTTCTAGTAAAACAGTCTTCTTTATGAGGAACGACTTTAAGAAAAAAGCAAAAGCATATTTTATCTTATATATAAAATTCTCGTGTCACAATGTTTGTTCCCGTACTCCTCCGAAACGGCTTGAGCGATTCTTATGAAATTTTGTGAGCATATTGAGTAGGTCTGAGAATCGGCTAACATCTATTTTTCATACCCCTTAGTGATAAGGATTGTCCACCCTTAATTTTTTTTTTTAATTTATAAGGCAAAACAACGTTTGCGGGGTCAGCTAGTATTACTATAATACTCTTCATTGCACTAAAAAAACCTCATAGTAAAAGTCGTCTGTATATAGTTGTATGTATCTGATACATACTTTGTAGAGCGGACTTATCTCTAAGAGAGATAATGAGTAAACTAACATATTATAACTATTTTTTTTTTTAATTTACTGTAGTCTTAAAAAGAGATCGTAAGAGATGACCCTTTCAGAGATGGTGGAAATATGTGACTGCTGCGTTAAGAGTTGAGGGGACAAAATATCGAACCATATAAAAATTGTACGAAGCCGCTAGGCGAAAAACGTACTGAAGCCGATAAAATAAAACTATGCCTTGCCTATACATAAAACACCGACTTGAGTAAGTGCTACTAGTATCGCAGATAATATAATACTATACTAGTACTAGTAGGTATATATATTTGAAACCATTCTCAGTTCGTTTCAACGCAACGCTCCGTCTTCACTTCTTTATTTGGTCTGAGATGTCTAACGTGTTTATCAGTTAGATCCGTACTGGTAAGCTTCAATCAAATCACACGCTACCTCAAGACAACGTCACGTAAACGATAAGAGTAATGGCCTCAAAACGTGACATGTAAATGTCTTTCGTCGTAGGCATGCCGTTGTGTTTACTCCTTCCGATTCTGAGACATATAAGTACAATACTCGTTTTCACGGAACTATGATGTCAGGACAGTGTTTGATCAGCTTTGACTTACCAATGGGCTTTTAACAAGTTCCTCGAATCTAAATATAATTTGACATATTTGAGGCGAGGAGCGTTAACGACAATACGCTTTAATTACGCGTTTGTTACGAGCAAGTTCTATACTTGCTGTATATTCCATACAGCAAGTAAATAAGAAAATTATAAGAAATTGCTTTATACAGACTTATAAAGCTATTTCTTATTGGTAGCCCAAACACCAATAACTACGGGAGCCTGTAGTAGTATTCTTAGCCGATACGGGAGACGCCGCATGGACCAAAATGGGCATCATAAGAAGACTCAAGATCACTCAAAGTACATGGAGAGGGCTATGATCAGCGTTTCTCTGCGTGATCATATCAGAAATGAAGAGATCCGCAGGAGAACTAAGATCACTGACATAGCCTGTAGAATTGCGAACTTTAAGTAGCAGTGGGCAGGGTGCATTGTGAGATGGGTAGATGGCCGTTGGCGCTGAAAGGTCCTCGAGTGGCACCGCGTACTGGGAGATGCAGTGTCACTCACACTGTGGACCTACGACTGGTAAGCGTCACGGAAAGCCGTTGTTCATTGTTAACGACACCACCAAACGATACCTCTAAGGGTGTCATTGATAAATTTTATTTGTTGGCTACACCACCGTGATGTTAGGATAACATATCGTTTAAGAATATTATTCCAAGTTGTATTAGGGGTTTAAGTATGAAATTGCCGTTTTGTATAGAGAATTTAACCAAAATTAATTTTTCCATACAAACATATTTGCCATTTTTTAAGGAACCACAAATCTAAATTTTGTGTAACTTTGTGGATATGTTTAGACAATATTAAGCTATAGGATACTTAGAGAAAATAATTGAGAATTTATACCTGTAAAAAAATATTCATATTTTTATAACGGAGACCTCTTAGGACGAGCTGTTTTTGAAGATGTATTTCTAGTGAAAAAAATAAAAATAATAATAAAATTTTATACATAAATATATGTCCATGTAATGAAGTTTAAAATAGAAAAAGAATAATGGACATGGATGAAATATTGTATTAAAGGAATTATTCACTAATGAATAATGAGGAAAAAATACTTTAACCCCTATTATTTACTCTATATAATATTTTGGTATACGAATTTATATCAGGGCAACAACACTATTCATTAGTAATGTCATCGATAAATCCTTTTTGGCAACCGCACCCCTAGGGTGTCATTTGGTGGGGTCGTTAACAATTTACAGAAGCCATTTGATGCGGGCAGCGCAGGACCGATCAGTTTGGAGATCCTTGGGGTGTCTTTGTCCAACAGTGGGCTTCTTCAGCTGAAATTGATAGAAGAGATGCTGTGACACACTGGGTACGGGTTTGATGGTTTCGGGTTAAGGTCGTGACACACTTATGTCAGCTCGGAAAGGGACTTGTTTATAGTAATCTAAATGTTTTTTTGAGGTCGGTACCAACTTCAATATTTGAAATCAACGTTGTCACTTGTATTTGGGACCAACCTCAAAAAAACATTTAGATACTTATAAACCAAATTTTTTATTTCTCCGTTTTTAGTTTTTAAGGCGGTTTTTTCATAGTAAAAAGAGGCGATACGGTTCCAAGCTGATAAGAGTCTTACGACCTTTAAGAATCCAAATATTGAGGTTGGCACCGACCTCAAAAAAACATTTAGATTTTTATACAGAATTTTTATTTCTTCGTTCTTAGTTTTGAAGGCGGTTTTTTTTTATTTAAAAATTATTTTATTGTTTGCTTTTTAGTGTTTTAAGTATGTAAATTTTCAGGAAACGATCTCGAGATCTTTTAGACACACAAGTGATAAGATTACGATATCATCGATGTCAATTAAATAGGCATTATTAGGGATAATTTTAAAGCTACTCATCAGATGTCGATTAAATTTGAATGGGACCAAATGACAAGCACTTAGAAAGGTCGAAAGAATCTTCAAAATCGGTACACCCAGTAAAGAGTTATGAGGTAACAAACATTAAAAAAAAAATACAGTCGAATTGATAACCTCCTCCTTTTTGAAGTCGGTTGAAAAGATGATTTATTTACCTAAATTATTTATTTATACATAAACTAACCATCACATTAGGTAGTGACATGATTTATCTTAAGATGGCAATATCCGACGCCAATTGTTTATTTCCTCTTGTCTTTTACATTAAATTACCATCAGCATATCAACTAATTCGATCGAAGCCACGTTCCCGGTGACGTTTATCAAACAAAGCGTTTGTACATGATTATTTTCAATACGGTTTACATTGCTGCGGTTTGTAAATAAGAAAATATTTTATTTCTCTAAAAGTTTTGTGGACAAAATAAATCTTGGCTAACTACAAGAACAATGTTGGAAAGTCAGAAATAAATTATAAACACGTATTATCTTGTTCTATGATTTTATTCTTTTTCTACTAAGGAAAGATATGGGAAAGATACTTTAAGCTCACTTACAGTTGAGTAGCGATTTTATTTTATTATATTTATATATGCGATCGAATAAATCGCTACTCAACTGTAAGTGAGATTAAAGTATCTTTCCCATATCTTTCCTTAGTAGAAAAATAATGAAATCATAGAACAAGATAATACGCGTTTATAATTTATTTTTCCAACATTGTTCTTGTAGTTAGCCAAGATTTAATTTTTTCGCAAATCTTGTCTTGTTTAGACAAATAAAATCTTGTCTTATACAAACCGCAGCAATGTAAAGTAGGCAGCTCCATACCCTATCTATAGATATATTAAACAAAAAGGTTACGCCATATCCATCACCCTATGAAACTCTGAAGAACAGCAAAGGAGCTTTAGACATGGGGCATCTCAAATGCGATATCATTTTAACAAGCATTTAGAAATACATAATAGAAACATATTTCAAGCACTAAATCTTTGCATCTGAAAGTAATATTACGGAGTCAAGGAATCTATTTTATTCTAAATTACTTTATACAAACACATTTGGTCTCTGTAAGAACGACGACACTTTTTGAATCTAATACGAAACGGTTTGAATCTATATGAGACAAAGTGGAGGAAATGTTAAACGTCCTGTAGATAATATGTTTTTAAAATTTGTTATGAATTCTTTCAATTAAAATTAAATAAATATTATACTGAGGGTTTTAAACAGTTATTAACAGTTTATTTTTTTTAATTTAATGGTGTAAAATAACGGATATTTTATCTATCTAAAATTCTCCATCTTATATCGCAAAAAATCCATTTTATATCGCTTGTATATAACGCGTCCTTTGCAGTCGGTTGTAAGATTTTATCAGGCATTTGTCATTCAGAGTGCACCAGTTTGTTTTGGTTCGGTGCACGCGCACTTTCTCGCCCCGCAAACGCACTCGCTAGGGTCACTAACTTGCTAACTGCACAACAGCAGTTAAGTCGACCCGTGGTAACGTTTTTTGCAGCTGTTACTTTGATACTTAGTAAAAGAGGTCTATTTTTTATAGTCTTGTGGGTTAGTGATTCAGATATTAGATCCAGAGATTGGTTCCCTTCCCGCATAGTAGGGTGGACAAAGGCTCATTACGTACTTAAACTCTCGAGACCTTTGAAACGATTGGCTAAATTATCTTAATTCGGAATTAAGCCAACCACTGGACTACGGTTGCGGTGGGAGTCGTTTAAGCAACGACCTGATGATTTGCGATCAACCAAATGGAACTATGTAACTACCAACTAGGAGTTAGAAAGCAAATCAGTAGAAATTCATTATTTGTGACGGTTTCAGGAAATACATGTGTATGATACTTACCCAGAAACAACACTACGAAAATGTAGAGTTTTCGACTGCAGTTTTCTGTACTTATGAGCCTTTATAATTCGACCCACTGCTGGGACACAAAGGCCACTCCCTTGTCATCGAATGAGGTTTAGGCAGTAGTCCGCCACGCTTACCTAATGTGGATTGGTGGACGGAGTATAATGTAGTCAATACCCGTTTGCTGAGCCGTAAGTCGCCTTCTACGATACCGATTGGAGGATATGGGGTGATGCTATTCTACTCTGCCGGCATCACACGGCTTGTGTTTTCTGTAAAGTGCAAATATTGCCCCAGTCCAGACGTTCCAAGTTCACTGAGCCATAAAATCTGCTAATCTTGTTTTCATTTTTAATCATATTATGCAATATTTATATATGGTCAGTTAATATACTATCGAGCAAATAGAGTTATCATTTAGTCCCCAGGATGGCAACACACTTGCAGTGTTAAGTGATTTACCTTTAAAATTGCAAGGCGGCGACACAATAGGATAGGGTATGAATTAACTTAAATATTTACATCTTATAAAATCTATATAATTTCTCTAGTAATTTCAATAACTTATTATTATTATTATTCCCTTTATTTCTTTTAAAACACATACAAAATTATTATTATTATTATAATAACATGTGTAGTAGAGAGAATATTTTTTAGACATTAACACTGTTATACAATATACCTACATATTATATAATTAAGTATACATACTAATACAAATTAAAAATTAAATTAACACATTTTATAAGTACTTTTGTTTTACCATTCTTTGATAGGTGTATAGACTTTGGAAGAATACATCTACATTATCTTTACTAATATCATTGTAACCTCTACATATTCCATACAAGTTGTGGAATCAGCTTGTACCAACAACGGTCTTTCCGTACGATTTAGGGACCTTCAAGAAAAGATTCTATTCCTTTCTTAAAAGTAGACAACGCAACCGCAATTGATATAGTGTTGTGGTTGATAATGGGCGAAGTTGACTTAACTTTGATAAAAATACAATTTTTCACCATAGGTCGGATTCCATTTACTCAATCGTAGCGTACTATGTTCAATGCAACTACAACCAAGCTCAGCGGATGTTTATTATATATAAAATTATTTTATTGCGCGCATTATACTAAGGTCACAGTGCATTGAACGCAGAAAATACAAGATTCCTACTGTCGTTAACGTATTGTATTTTCAGTTGAAAGGGCCGTTTACACTGAGCCGATTTCGGCAAGGTGTACTTCCTGTTTGATATATTGAATAAACTTGAGCGACTTCAAAACTTTTGCATACGGTTCATATTTGGTTTACGCAAATATGATCATGTCTCCGAATTTCGTGCTAAACTCAAGTGGTTACCCATTCGCCTTCGCCGGGATGCGCATATTGTCTCCCTTCTTTACACTATCTTGTTTTATCCTAACACTCCTTTTTACTTAAAAAGTAGATTTAAGTTCCTTCAAGACACTCACCCAAGAGTTTTGAGATCGTCGGAGAATCTTAGGTTGGAGACACCTGTACACTTCACCAAATTCTATAGTAAATCTTTCACTGTGCAGGCTATTCAATTGTGGAACTCTTTACCTGTCCGCATACGGCAAGCACAAACCTTGAGCAACTTCAAGAAACAGGTGGAAGAGTATTACTTGTCACTGATTATTCACTCGTAAATATAGATATATACATAAGTAGATGAATTGTATGGATTGTATATTTAAATATGTATTTATATATTTGTATGTATTGGTGTGTAGATATAGTATGTATTATGTTTATAAGTTAATATGTACCTATATATTATGATAAGTATATTTATTTATTATTTAGATAGTATAAATATTTCTATTTTATTTAATATTACTATTATATCGATTAAAAATACATCGCCATCTTCCCACAAATTCAATATTTTTAAATCCTGTCCATCCTAAGGTTACCTGGAAGAGATCGCTTTTAGCGATAAGGTCGCCCTTTGTACAAATCGTATATATGTTTTTCCTGTGTATAATTGTATGAAATTGGTTGATGTACAATAAAGTTATATTCTATTCTATTCTATTCTATCTATGGATGTATATCAAATTACGTGTAGGTCCCGGTCCCTTTCCCATTCCTTGGTTGTTCCAAAATACTGTGAGAGGTTCTGTTACCACGTGCAAACCGTTGTTGGTTGCATTAGCAAGGAGGGTTGGTGTCAGGCAGATGGACGGCTATTAAGCTATTTCAAAACCTGTAGCAGTGTATCTGTGCCCACCCTTTCAGGCCCAACCGGTGCATCGTTCAATCGCGGGCATAAACACCGAAGAGCGGACCGCCGCTCTTAGAAACCGGCCTCCACCGAGCACAAAGCTCCGCTGGCCCCGAAAAGGACCCCCTTTTTCCTGGTTCCCACAGTGTTGCCAAGGGCGGCTTGGATTAAAATCAAAGCAGTTTAATCCATGTGTCAAAACTGGAAAGGCTATTGAGAGAAAGTCTCAATAGCCTTTCCCTCAATGAGGACCGGTGTTGCGGACTCATTAGGGTCTGGATGTAACGTATTGGCACCAGGCGCTAGCTTTGACAGGATGATGCTGCCTTCTGTGACACCACCACGAACAACCAAAACCAGGCATCTATCGCCCACCCCTGAAAGCAGAGGCGTGTCAGGAGCGACCGACCACCATGCTCCGATCAAGGCGGCCCAGCACCACTGGCCATAAAAAGGGCCCCCGTGTTTCCACGTCAGCTGTCTGTCCGGTACCACGAGGAGCTCTTGGAACATAGCACCCACAGATATATCAATCTAAGGAGATCGGTCGAATCGCCGAGTTCATAGGAAGACCGAGTGTCGCGATCACCGGCCGTACTACATAACATGGTCCTAGTTTATCATGCCGTAATATACACTATTCATTGCGCGCCTCATAAGGACAGCGAAGTAATGAAAGTAAAGCACAGCCGCAAAGGAGATCGGTCAAATCGCTGAGTTCATAGGAAGTCCGAGCGATGCGGACGGCGAACTGGTGGCAATGTATGCCCACTTACATACACTTTGTCACAGTTAAACGCCGGCTTGGCCTATCTTCTCGTATTATTAAATTTGTGATAGCACTCTACGCCAAATTATTACCTGGAACCTGTGAAACAGGCCCTTAGTTTTAATGGATACTAATGGGCTATAGGCATTGAGATATAATGTATTAACGTTCTCTCAATGCCTCAATGGCTTTTGTTAAAAAAATTCTCCGCTTCGATTTCAGCACCGCGGATGTGTGCGGCGTCCTCCACCATGTTTAGTTTAATGACAATGTATTTCGAGTTTAATTGGCGACTGCAACTGTTGAGTTTGTTCTGTCGCGGACATTATGTTTTACTACCCTCTTTGATTGGCAGAGACACCGGCTGTGTTTGCTTCTGTTATTTTTACGTGAGTGTTCTGAGAAGTATGTGTATGTTGCATCAGGATCGTATTCCACGAAGTATTACAAAATGGCGCGGCGGATTGTAGTGTATGAAAGTGATGTACAAAACGGCACGGAAAGGGGTATTGATTATCTTACACTCCGTCCACCAGTCCGCATTGGGCAAGCGTGGTGGATAACTGTCTAAAGCTCCTTCGATGACAAGGAGAGGCCTTGTGTCCCAGCAGTAGCTCGAATTATAAAGACTGTTATGATATAGTATAGACTATGTAGTGCCTCCAAATAGTGAAAAGTGGCTAGCCTGTTGCCTTCATAAAAAGGGCATCAAGCCCAAAAAGCAACAAGGATAGATTTTACATTCTGATTTATCTCAGAAGTTCGAGTATGCAGTTTTCCTTTTTTTTTCTACCCTGACCGCCCCAGCTGGGACGCTTTCCTTCCCCCACGAGGAGGAGCGAACTATAGAGCAGCGAAAACAGTCAGAAGAACCTTCTGGATAAGCGAGGAAAGGAGGGGGTGAATCCTCATGGATACCCTAAGGGCCGGCCCCTAGGGTTATGTCATGGCGCCTGTACACTCTCGGCGAGGCACCACGAGATATGGCGAGCGCGAGAGTGTACAAGGTCCTCTCTCTTCGCCTCGGAATGTCTCGCCTCGCCTCGGCTCCTCTCGCTCCCGTGGCGGTTTTTTGCGCCCGAGTCAAAGGGTCTCGCCGCGCTTCACGAGGGGACCCGAGAGCATTGCTGTACACTCGCGCTATTTCAGTTCATTGTGTGCATCCGAAAGAAGCGGCCGTACTAGTGTGATGTGACTACGGTAAATTTAACTACCTACCTACATCCTACTATTAATATTATGTAATACTTAGAGATGTGTTGATACTTTAACAATGAAAGTGAATTACTTAAATTTCACAGAAATTTATCAAACAGAACCAGTGCTGTGGGAGCCATTCCACAAATATCATAAAGATAAAAAAAACAAATAAATGATACTTGGGTCAGGATATCGGACCAAACCATATTCTCTGAGGACGTCACGACACCAACTGAAGTAGCGCGAGTGTACAGGGCCACTACTCGAGCTCGCACTTCTCGCCCGAAAGTCTCGGCGAGACATGACGAGAGGTCTCGGCCGCGAGTGTACAGCCGCCATCAGACTTTTACTGACTAAACACCCCCTTATTGCCTATTGCCAAAGTGGCTAGAAGCAGCCGCCCCCTCAGGAGAGAGGGAGGCGCACACGCTGCCCTAGACATATAGACTAGGGCATATGCGTGGAAGCGCGAATGGACACCATATCGGGGCCGATCGCATGTGTGTGAGGGGACTGTTTACGCAGTGGCGGAAAATCACGCGATGACGCGACAAACCTGGGTTGAAACAAAGAAGGACTGAGAAATTAATCTGAGCAGACACCCAGTGCAGGGAGTATGCAGAAGAAGTATGTACCTTTATACATACCACTATGGGAGAAAAGCGTGACTATATATTCACGCCTTTCTCTCATAGCGGTAAGCAGAGATCACTTGTTTCCACTTGCTACGATCCTTACATATTTCATTCGCTTCATCTACTTTCATCGCGTTCCTCAAACATGCTCGGCGGTTGCCAGTATTTTTGACCTGGCCCTTTTTTAAACATCTCCGATTTGATCAATAAACGTTCGCCTACGTCTTCCTCGTACATCCGATTCATACATTCTTTTCGTCAATCTACTTTCACACATCCTTTCTAAATAACTGAACCATTTGAGCATCCCTTTCTCAATTATTGTCATTATAACCTTCTTTCAAACCATATATCTCTTTCTCTTATAAGAAGAAAGATATTTGACCTTAACTTTTCTATTGCTGGTCATTGGTCTCAATTTCGGCTGGCATTCGCCGTGCCTGAACCTGATTGGTCCATTTCATCACCTGTTCCTTACATCAGCAACGGTCTTGTGAGAGTGCGAATGAATCAGCTGAACTTGACACAAATCAACAGCCCAATTATCACCATAGACTTACTTAGCGCCCCGAACATTCCAATGTATCTGTGATTGTTGAATGTCATGACTCGAACGACTTGTATTTAAACACTATGTTTACTAAGCAATTTTGCACCTAATTAACTTCTTGACACACTTCCAAAGTTCTGTTAAACATTCAAATTATAATTCTGCATAATTAACCTCAGTAATGTTCCATTAGCGGGTTAGGCAAATATGTTTTAAAGACAGACTTTATTTTTATTAGTAGAAGAGTTTATTAGAATAGATTAAAATAATACTAAGTGAAGTGAATGGAAAATGAAGCCACCAGACTCCTTTTTCGAGCACCATTTTTGATACAGCTGTGCTATTATTTATTTTATGCTCTCACTTCGAAGTCGAAAATCTCATATTTATTAATAGGTAGTAATTTTTTTGACTAGGGCGGTAAAACAAAGAACGTCTCAGATTGATGATCAGACAATTAATATGCGATCGGAGGCTTTATAAATATTTATTTTTTGTGAAATATTCGTTTGCATTTGACAGATAAATTCGACGGCAGCGATCTAGTGAGAAATGATTCGTTATGGAAAATAGCAGTGATGTACCCCCGCTTTTCATTACAGGAGCAGTCAAATTGACTCTTCAACTTTATACAACTTTGTATTTTTGTCTTTAAATGAGCTCTCATATAATATTTGTATTAAGTTTAAATGTCTCTAAAATAAAGATAAAAACCTAATAATTTTTAAGGATACTAAATTATTTTTAGTACCCTAAAATTATTAGGTTAACCCTAACTACTAACCGATCGATACATATAATTTACGTTTTTTTTACGAAGTCTGAAATAAAGTTTATTCTATTCTATTCTAACTGAATAATTTGTTTCATTTTTGGTGTTATTAGTGGAGATGATTACAAAAATTGATTTCTGAATATTTATAAAAAACTAGACTTACTTTTCCTATCAATACCAAAGAGCAAAAATAATAGTTATTTATTATACAAGAGTGGAAAGTTCCTTTTTAACCGCGTGCTCGATTTGGATGACCGAGCAAGCGAAGGATTCTAAAGTTGAATCACGAGCGCAGCGAGTGATTCTAAATTAGAATCCTGAGCGTCAGCGAGGGAAACAAACGAGCACAAGGTGAAAAATCTTTCCACTCGAGTGCAATACGTAACTTTTCATCCCACCTCAGCGAGGAAATGACAAAATGAAAAAGAATTTTTTCACAATTTAAAAAGTTCTAATCATAAATTTGGCACCATAGAGGTTACATTAAATAGGTTTAATGACGTTTTGAATTTACAATTATATTGAGTACTCATTATATGTGATGTTCTAAATTCAAATCTACTTTGCCACTCAAGCGAATAAAATAGAATTTTCCAGCCAGATTTCGAAGCGCAAAATTACACTTTCCGAGGTGGTGGGATGAAAAGGAAATGTTCGCTCACGTTAGTCATGTTAACTTGCACGATATCTCGAGGTGAGCGCTGATGGAATATGCAACCTTCGTCATGTTCCATTCATAGCTTAACTTTAATAGGGTAGTTTCAGTCATTGGCAGGACGCCTGTCACACCGTTACGTGATTTTAAAGGAAGTCCTGATCATCCGCTTAAAGCGACTACCTAACTCTTTCTTTGCGCTTAGACGTAATTTTAAAATATTACTGACACTATAAATAGTTGGTTGAGGCTGATGTCGATTCAGACTCAACCATAGATTTATAATTACTGACGATTGTAGATTGGCAATGAATCGACTAGGGGAGACCACAAAAATTAACCAATGTGTGAGTAATGCGCATGTGTCCGTCTATCCGTGCGTACTGTCTTTTCTACGTGACTGACAGGTCGACATAGCCCGCCTGCGTGTACGTTAAATGGTCTCGTCTATCCATCTCGCTCTAATATACGCGCTAGTATGCTCTTTCTCCTTCACATTTCCGATCTACAGTTTCCTATATATATGACCACAACCGACTATTTAAAGAGTCATTTGAGACGAGACTCTACGAATCTGGAGATGATACTTATGTTCATCAGCAGATGAAGCTAATTATAACGTTAAAATTTATTGTAGGATTATCCTTGATAATAAACACTGAAAACAAAAACTTAATTGTCCATTACTTGTTGGCCTTACTGAATTGTTTTTTTATCATTTTCTGCATTTAAGTCCGCCTTTGATTCATCTAGCATTACGAAAAGTTAAGGAGTGGAACTCAATGCCTACTGATCTATACCGAACGTTCTGAAAGAGATGGACGGCATAATGTGTTTTGCGAACTCTGTTTTCTCTACCGAAAAGAAATAAGTGCTCACATTACTCGTACGTGAATAAATTACATCCATTAGTATTCCTCCACTGAAGTCTATAAAGAGTTTTTTTTTTTTATATTTTTGCAAAGGTTGCACCTATAACAACATTCGGTGTGGTGTAAATGAGGCCCACTGCGCCCTCTCCTCCCTCGTCGCCATACAATCGACTGTCTGTCTATCACACCGTCCGCTCCAGGGGGCGCGTCCTCAAACAAGGTCAGGTTTGTGTATGACAGCAAACGTATGAGACTGTACGTGTAACGATGTACTACACTAACTATTGAAGAAAGACATTGGATAACTATACGATCACCTTTACGCGGTCTTTAAAGTCAAAGTCAAAATTTCTTTGTTCATTTAGGTACAATTTGTACACTTATGAAAGTCAATTTTGATGCCATCGGTTCAAGAGTCTACCAGGAGGCCTTGTTCTGAGAAGAACCGGCAAGAAACTCAAGGTCTATGCTGAGGAGTGGTCTAGTGTAATTTTAGCCTACGTTCTATAGTATACTATTTTGTTCAAAAATATGCACGTCGGATATATGCAGGTATTTGTATAGTTAAGTGCATTATCTCAATGGTAAATATTTAGGGAAAAAAATCGAAATGAAATACTATCAATTAAAAATAAGTACAAACAATTGTACGGTGGGAACATAAATATTACTAAGAAGTTACGACAAGCAATAATCATTTTGTGCAAATTATCGTACGCGGGGTCTTAGGAGGTCGCACCGTTTTTGTAAAGTTAAAAATTCTAGTAGAGTCGAATTTGGAGCAGTCCAGACTGGGGTAGTACCTCCTCTTTACAGAAGACAACAATCAAATAACACTGCATTTTTGTGGTGTTGTGTTTCTGTTGGTGAGTAAGGTTCCCAGAGCTCCAAGGGGTAGGGAAGGGAACTAGGGTGGCAGCGCGCGACTGTCTTGCAGTTGCAAGCTCTCAATAGTCAATTGGCTCGGTGGCAGGTTACCAATGCTTGTATGCTAACCACTTAGCATAAAAAAAACTTTATTACCATCACGTAAAACTCAATTTTATCTGTCAAATTATTTGTCAAAATATTTTTGGGGAAATTTATTCTCTAATTTTTTTTTTATTGTAATGATTCAGAAACCTATTCCAAACAACTTTCAGGGCTGGCGTTATTTCTGTTACATGTTGTATATCGTTTCATTCTTGCACTGACTTAACTTAAAACATTCCAATTGAAACATTATTAACCATAAAACCACACAATGAAACTATTATTATTTATTAACTACTAACACATGACAGCAGCTTCGCTCGCGTTAAATTTACTCTACTGACTGACCGTGTTCCTGAGGTTATAGATTAATTTCGGCATGTTATTCAGACTATTAAATTGATAATTTTTTACTATGGACACTTTTATGAATTCCAATTTCTTTAACATTTTTTATTTTCATACAAACTAAATACTGTAATTTATCTAATATGAATTACTCTTTACCTGAGCTGGCAATGTCGCATTTGAAACTTTGGTCCACATAAACTTTTCGAAACTAGTCTTGACTTCTGAGCTTGACTTAGTCTTGACGTTGACAAGTTTGATAGTTTTGGTTGCACAAAGTGGCAACATCTCGCAGATAGTCAAGACTCTTCCTCACTGCGCACAATTAAATTGGTTAAATTTAAATTACCATTAACTTAAAAACTATGCTATTAAAACTACTACTTCCTTTGGGCGATATGTTTAACAAGAGCTATAGAAGTATTATTGAAAGTTAATGTATATCCTCAGGAACACGGTGTTTAGACTTTTTGTATGAACTCCCGGGCTGGAGATGAAGCTTCATAGTTCGAGTTTCCGCTCGACACGGCCCGGGCATAGCCCGGATGTGTTTGAATAGACCATTAACGTGCCTTCCGTTGCACGGGGAAAAATCTAGTTGAAAAATGTTTGGCCGCCTATCCGAGTAACAACAGCGCTCTCAGTAAGCAGTTTAACTTCTACGTCGTTAAGAAGAACGTACGCCCTTTGCGCGATCGACCTTTTTTTTCACTCCTTGTGCACCAATTGGTGGCCAGCAGCCCACGGGGGCTACCGACTGACGCCAGCCCCTGTGGGCCGCTGACCGACGCCGGCCTTATAGGCCGCCTCCTCACCGACGGCTGCTCGACCTAGTGCGTCCTCCTGACGAAGACACCGGGAGCAGTCATCGGACCGCATCCACCGCGTCTTGCGCGATCGACCTGCGTCTCTAGATGAAAGTACTTAATCCTTTTCTGTACTCCTTACATTGCTTGTACTAAATTATTGATTATTTATTGAATAGTTTAGTCACAAGCGTAACAAACAAACCAACACATTAACATAAGTTTGGATTGGAACAATTCCACGCTATTATATTATTTCTATAGCTCTAAACAATAAAAGGTAGCACATTAATAAAACAATAGCCAACCATATCGTAATAAATATATAACACGTGCTTTTATCACGAGACTTCACTCAATAAATATTATATTTCTTAGCAAAACTTTACAATTATAAGAAACTTTACACTCGTAATAAGTTATAACTAATTTTATAACTCGAAACCTATGAACTTCAAAATTTGTTAGAGGCTACCTTTACAAATTGGCAACCTGAATATCTAAAGGGCTGGGTTATATTTTTGGTATCTACGTACAATTTTCGGAAATTTTATTTAATATAAGCACTTATAAATTATGAGAAAAAGAATTTAATTAGGTTTTTCCTTTATTATGGTGTTCTACAGTAGCGGCCATAAATAATACTAATACCCCATAACTACTCATGGGAGTCAAAGACTAATAAAATAATGTTGACTTAACGTTAACGTTAAAACAGATAAGCATATACTTAGTGTGCTACCTTTCCAACGCAAACTATGGCCCGTATTACAGAATGACACTCAGAAGTCAAACATGTCTTCAGAATCATCTGTCACTTTCTATCACGCACAAAGTGATAGAGACGTAGTATGCTCAAGTCGGCGTTCATTCTTGAAACTCATTCTATAAACGAACGAAAGGCAACTCTATTTACTATTTCGGAAAATAAAGAAATGGAATTCATATCAAATCAAATAAAATTCTTTATTGCAAACTAAGTGTGTTACAATAGGTCTTATAAGATACATTGTGCTTAGAACTTATGTTGCCCTTTTTAAGCAATATTAAATATTGCTGACAAAATAATAATTAAAACCAAAATACTTTATAAATTGAATATACATTCACAATTTCATAGACTAATAATGGTTACACATAAATAAACTACTAATAATTTTGAAACAAGTTACCTAATTGTCAAAGAATTCTTTCAGTGTGTAGTAACATTTAGAGATTAGATAGGTGTTTAGTTTTTTTTAAAGCCTCTAAATTTAGGTTCTGTTTTTTTAACAGAAGGGATTTTGTTGTATAGTTTTATCGCCATGTAAAATTCTTCTTTCTAAAAGTCTTACTTTATGTCGGGTATTAATATTGTGAATATTTATTCATCTTTTTAAAAATGTATAATGTATATGTTGTTAAATAGGGCTTTTGACGATTTAAAAGTACTTAGCAAAGTCCATTTAAATAAAGTTTTTAATTTCATTTCACAAGTTCTTAATGATATCTTGGGGCTAGACAATTGGCGTGAGCATGATATAATTGTGTTTCAATAACATTTTAACTGATAGCTATCGCTAATGCCTGTGCCTAAACAAATAACAATAGCTACGCTTAAGGGCGTGAACTCGATTTACGTCAAAATTGACACATTTTGTGGATTTTTTAGACCTCATTTTGAAGCGATGTGAACAAATTTTGCAATGAAATTATATAATTATAGGAAGACTTATTATTGATTAAAACCACTATAGACAGATATTTTAGACTGATAGTTTTGTAAATGGAGGAGAATCTTAATGGCGCAGTTTTACGAAAATGTTGTTCACAGGTTGACAAAGCACTGACAAATTTCGACAGCGAAAAGCAGTGTCTCGGTGGCGTAATCGTCAACGCATCCGCCCGGATTGTGGAAGATGCGGGTTCGAGTCCCGCCTGAGGCAAGTCGATTTTTTTCAGTGCATTTTTCTAGTATGAAATACAAGCATTATGATGGCAAACAATTCTTTGCAAAAATAGTGTTTCATATAGATAATATATTATTTTAAACTACTATAGAGTCCAAATAAGTAAAAAATGCGTATAACATTTTAAAAAGTGGATACCAAAAAAAATATAAATTAGTAAATTTTATTGAGGATTTTTACAAGGTTTTTACAAAACAGGTAGGTATGCTCATTTAAAAAACTGAGTATAAAATAACACATATAATGTTAGACATAATAACGATATTATAACATTGTTAAATTGCAATCAGATATTTTTAATAATTTTTTGGAAAGTGGTCTAAATCCAAACTTACGGCCATTTTTCGATTGAACACCCCAGGTCCTCCCAGCTAGTGGACATATCGCTCTGCAAGCAATGCCTATGTGTGCATTGGGTCACAAAGACATGTGTATCTTACAAGAATACAGCGAAAAAAATCTTATTAGTGCATCAAAGAATGCACGCTCCTAACAACTTTTTTCTTCTTGGACAACTTCCCGACATCTGGTTCCCACCATCCCACCTATAATAGGCACGTGAGGAAAACCAATCACGTGTTTCAATAACCTACTTTTACCGTTGCGTCACAAAAGTAATAGACTCCTCGGTATAATATTACCGGCTGTCTTATCACGCTACAACTTAAACCAAGTCTAGATATTTCTTTATATAGAATAGCCTTGTTTTCTTATTGTAGGTCGGGACAGCGCTTGGCTTTTTAACCGATTTCAAAAAAGAGGAGGTTCTCAATTCGGTTGGTATGTTTTTTTTTATGTATGAAAACCGATTACGCCGAGATTTCTGATCCAATTTAAGATATTCTTTTTTCGTTCGATGCAGAAGTCGTTTTTTTAGAATCATGAAAATGCAGTCACCATATGATTTTTTTCGAACTGTTCCAAATTTATGGTGAGTGGTCAGTAAAATTTTGTTCACAAAAATCTAAATGTTTTGCAAGGTCGGTGCCAACCTCAATATTTGGAATAAACGTTGTCACTTGTATTTGGGACCGACCTCAAAAAAAATATTTAGATTTTTATAAACAAAATTTTTATTTCTCCATTTTTAGTTTTGAAGGCTTTTTTATGTTAAGTAGTTGGGAGATAACAATACGGCCTGCTTGTTGGTAAGCAGCCACCGTAGCCTATAGACGCTTGCAAGACTAGCGCACTGCCAACCCTAGACCTCTTCCCTACCTCGTGAAGCTCTGACAACCTGACTCACTAACACTAGGTGGTAGACCCGTATGTAGGGTCGTCTGGGTAGGTACCACCGCATTTCTTATTTCTGCCGTGAAGAAGTTCGCTGTGTTTCAGAATGAACGGAAAGGTAGCCAGTGTAATTACTGGGCATGGAGGGCATATCATCTTAGTCCCCAGGATGGCAAACGCACTTGCGGTGTTAAGTGATTTACACTTAATATTGCAAGTGTCTATAGGCGGCGGTGATAACTTAACATCAGGTGGGCCGCAAGCTTGTTTGGCATCTCGTAATATAAAAAAAACAGGAACACAACACCACAAAAATGAAGTGTTATTTGCATAGATATAAGAAACTGTAGATGGGCAATGTGAAAGAGAAAGAGCATACTAACACGTATATTAGAGTGAGATAGATAGACGAGACCATTTCATATACACGCAGGCGGCCTAAGTCGGCCTGTCAGTCACGTAGAAAAGATAGCAACTGCTGCAGTATTATTTTTCACGCACAGATGCGCATTACTCACACATTGGGGATTTTTTTTTTGTTTCGCCCTAGTCGATTAATTGCGAATCTATAAACGCCAGTAATTATTAATCAATGGTTATTTGACTGTGGTCTTCTGTAAGGAGCTACTACCCCAGTTCGGATTTCATTTCATTTCAATCGCCTCGATTAATCGCCTTCATCTGGCCTGCTAGAAGATTTTTTCCCATAACCCTCTCAGTTCATTTCCCTTTCATTCTTCCGTAAAGGAGGAGCGAAAGAGACAGGAACGAGAGAATCAAGAAGATCTACTGGACGGAGGGAAGGTGGAGGTGTAATCGTCATTGATAGCTGAAGGATGGCCCTCAATGTCGGACTCTTACCGACTAAGCACTCTTTGTTTAGTGCCAGAGTGGCTATAGCTCCCTTGTGGTAGAATCTGATAGATGATGTAAGGAATTTTGATATGATTTATAATAAGGAAAATAAATGTTAATTTGACATAATAATCACGATTGTATTTTGTTAAAAATCGAAAATAATTATTAACGCTTATTAAATTATAATTATTAATGAATAAAAATGGATTTAATATCGGCAAAATAAAATAATACAGTCCACGGTCAGTGAGAGTTATACAATTGACCTATCACTGGCTCGCCTTTATAGTTCAAGGACTTTTGCATTTGACAGGATGATAAGGAGTCAGCCAACTGGACTTAAAACCATTTATGACATTGTGCCGATACATAATCTTACTTCTTCTTTTTATAACCTAGTAATGGTAAGTCCTGTGTCAGAAGTTTACAAATAGTTATTTACTATCGGAAGTATGTATTTGCTACGAAATTTGCATTAAAATAAGAGTGTCACACATTTAGTCAGACGGGGCCAGCGTACCCTTTCTTCCAAAAAGGAAAATGTATTTTAAAAGATTTTAGTCACCCATCCGAGTCCTAGCCGTGCTTAGTTACTTTTTTTGTTGACGGGGAGGTCAAATGCATTTACGCATCGTCCTTACAGGGTGGTGCCAACCGCAGGGGATATGTGGGACTCGAGGTAAAGGCGTTCCCTCCATACCCACTAAACATCCTCCCCGGCCTTAACTTCAGTGCGCTGTTATGGGACGGCTCGGGATCTGCGCACGTGAGCGCAAATAGGTACACCGAGACCTAACGCTGCTAATTGGTGGCCAGCAGCCACTCCTGCTCGACCTGGCGCGTCCTCCTGACGAGGACACGGGGAGCAGCCATTGGACCGCACCCGGGGGACTAGGGCCGCTCGGAACTAGCCGTGGTGGGAAAACAAAAACAACTCGACAATGGCATGTAACTTCGATTGCCAAAGGGACCACGCTTGACATCAAAAGCCACACACTCGCCGAGAAAGTGTCCCCATCACATTACCAGGGTCCGCCACGAGGAGGCTTCAGGACGTGGACCCCCTGTGCTTAATTACTTAACTATTGCGATCGTAAACGTAACGCATGACCGTGTCACTGCCGACCTCGTAAACATACTTGAACTTATTTGTACAATTTATTTTTAATCATCTTAATTAGGTCGCGCGCTTATACATATTGTTTCTGTATTATATTTAGGGATGTTCGTTGGATTTTATGTACAAAACTATCGGATATTGGAAATAAAAATCATATGCTGCCGTGACTGAATCTGGCATATATGAAATATGACTAGGCAGACAGAGTGAGGGGCTGCGGATGAGGAGTGCCAAATGCACCACTAAGAGGCCTTCCTACGGGTGTGAAATAAAGTTGATTTCGCAATTGGCTTCTCACAGGGCATTTTTTGGTAGTTTAATTGTTATTAGTTAGTATAAGTGTATATTGCATAACGGTTTAAATGGTGTGAATTCCAAATAGGCATGTTGGTATTTTCGACACTATAATATTGGAAAAATCATATATCATATAATCATCCTTTCCGGCACAAAAACCCCACAAAACTGCCTTTAATTTTAGTGTCAACTATTGTTGCCTCCCTATAAGACGTTTTTAGATATTTAGACTAATAATTCAAATTTAAATGAAAAAAAATATGATTAGTTATTTAATCACTTCATAAAATAATATATATTTCATTATAAATTCAGTGATTATTGCTGATTAGTGTCATTAAGTGAACATTCCATATGATTTTTTTAATAAAGGTTTAACGTACCTGGACATTCCATATTAAGTCGCGGGAAGCTGCTGTATGCGGGCAGCGCAGGAACGTTCGGGTTGGAGTGGAGATCCTTCAGAGAAGCCTATGTACAACATATGATGAAAGCTTGAAACAGCCATAAGTTGGTTTTATTTTAAATATAATATCATTGGGTTTTATGTGTAACAACAGCTTATCAGAGTTTTATGTTTTGAGTTTTTAATACTAATATTTGTCTGTTATTTTGTTGTATTGTACATATGTTTTTATATAAATTGTAAACGTATGACATATTATGTTAATGTCACCATCTAACCCGTATCACCGGCTACCACTGAAAACCAGCGTCACAGCTTAGCCTGTGACATAAAGCTGAATGGTAGTCCGTTTCGGCACTAGGTAACTACCTATATGTACAATTTTTTATGTATATTTTATAAGCCGAATAAAGATTTCTTTCTTTCTTTCTATCTAAAGCTACTGCCCAGTGTACAGTCCTTTTGGGATTATGAGCCTGATACAATGTTTAAGAAATAAATGTCTTTGAACCTTTATCCGTATAGTTATCCGAAACATATCCATAACATCCCTATTTATGTTCCCACTTTATCAACTAGGCCAGAAATAGATGATGGCGAACATGAAGATAGCAGGCCATCAAATATCGTTTATTAATTTCACAACGCAATTACCTTATGCGTTGTATCTAATAAAAAAATAATGGAGCGAAACGAGTGGCATTGCGTGATACTGCAGATAAAGCTATGCATTTTTGCTCGAAACATACTTAACTTAAAAAAAAATGTATGCTCAATTCTGAATAAAACTACATTATTAAACGGGCCTCTTCAATCTAAAGATTTTTTATAAAGCCTGCTATTTTTCAGGACCAGACTTAAGCGGGTGATCCATTGGCGAGTCTGCGAGCTAAAGGTATAAACTGTAGGCTCGTTAGACTGTCGACTCGTGGTGGTGATCCATTAGCGTGCCAAACAGTCTACTCTCATCGTTGGCGAAGTCATGGCATGCTCCCAGACGGAACTACTTTTTACCTACTTAGGAATACTACTACAAGAAGAACCACCAAAGAAAAAAAAGACTCCACAAAGTGTGGGTCAAAAACTGGCTGCAAGAGAGACAACGATTATTTTAACAACTTGATTTTCCCTTTAATAAAAAGACAAGATGCAGTTTTTCATGTATCGATTTCCCCATATGAACGCTTATGTGCAACTCTAAAGTACTAACTCGTGATTATACGATCGTAAATCTACCATTTTGCCGTGCGGCATGCGTGCATTCTCTACAGCAGCGTGAAAAAGATGTAGGTGCTCCTTTGGCGGTTTATACCTTTAGCTCGCAGGCACGCCACGAGCCAGCGGTCTTAGCTCGCCAATGGATCACCCACTTTAAGAGTTTATTTCACAAAATAATAGTCCTTACAAAACTGTCAATTTAAGTGCCAGATTTGTCTTAATTCTGATTAATGATACTCACGGACTGGTACATTCGTCGGATCATAGTTCTCCACAGCTTCGCTGACTTTTTTTCCACCTTTGCCTGCGGTACTTTCGAGCGTTAGGTTATCCTTTGAGCTGCGATGTCAACTCGCAAGTTGGAAAAAAGTCCTATATCTTTAAACATCAATAAATTACCTTAAATTATTGTTATTTTCATGTTTTTTTTAATTCTCCCTTCTTAGTGATGGCAAAACAATCTAGACAATGTTTTGCTAATCGGAATAATAATCTATATCTATCTATAATATAGCTTCTTCTATACATAGTACCTATAAAATGAAGTCGCACTTTCTGTATGTGCACTTAGAACTTTTAAAGATTTCAATGCAGTTTTCAGCAATAGATGGAGTGCTGTAAAAGGAAGGTTAATATGTATTATATATGCATAAAAGTAGAGAAATTCCGTGAGAAGCCAGGGCGGGTCGCTAGTGATCCATACCATAAATTAATATTAGCAGACATTTCAATAGATTTAGTTCGAATTTGGCGTAAACAAATTCTTGGGTCTAAAGGTGTTAGCTTTATTAGATCATGCCAATTACCTGCTAGACGATTGGAAGCCAATTATCGGTTTTCTGATTGGTCGATAGTACTGCCGTTATATCGGTTTTGCTGGAAATGTAAGTTAATGAGCCCCAAATTAAATGAAATTAGGGTTCCCTAGGAACGGAAAACTAGAGACCAGAGACACAGGATTATAACAAAAAATACAATACAGGACAAAATATATTTATACCTTAAAATAATAAAAATAGTTTATTTCATTATCCTCTATTTACAAAGATTATATGTGGCCAGGAAGCATGCGATAATGCTTGTATTGGGTCTATCTGCTCTTCCCTAATTTCTTTACAGTTTAAGGTAAATTAACTATTTTAATAAAAGTAAATAAGGTAATTTAACTATTGAACAAAATTATTATATAAAAACTGAACAAATAATGATATGCCTTGTACTAATTGCAGGGTGAGCAATGTCATGTTATTGTATTGGTCATTATAAGTCGAATTGATGAATAAGAGAAGTTAATATCGAGTGGGCGTTTACACTATCATTCACAGATGGTATCTAACGACAACACAAATTGATTTCAAAATAATACTGCGCACATTACACAGTAAGTACTTATGGATGAAAAGCAACATTGTTTCCGTATTTGAGTTTTATATAATTAAATTGTTATACCTACAGCTCGTCTAAAAAGTTAGCTTTGACTAGGGTCAAATAAATTCTGCAAGGTGGTATCACTCCAGGAATTACTTATAGGCAAATGGATAATAATAAAACTAGGAATTGATAGTTCATCCAGCTATTGAGATGATAAGTGTAGTGGAATATTATGTCCTGCTTGTTGGCTTTGCACTTTTCCCTTTTATGTAAGTGATAGACTGGCAACATGACTATTTTGTGGCACTATGTAGCTTTCTGATAAACTAAAATTGTTACTTATGTATGGTTCTGCTCAATCCCTTTTGGGGCTATATGCGGGATTGATTATTTATGTATATATGTCATCATCATCATCATCAACAGCTCATATAATGTCCCCACCGATGGGCTCGAGCCTACCCCACATTAGGGGCGATTAGGCCTTAGTCAACCACGCTGGCCAAGTGCGGGTTGGTCGACTTCACACACAACTTAAGAATTTCTTCATAGGTACGAGTATGTGCAGGTTTCCTCACGATGTTTTCCTTCACCGTTAAAGCGTCGATTCATATGAATTCAAAATTTTAAAATAAATTTGAAAAATTTGGTACGCGGCGGGGATCGAACCGGGGACTCCCGGGCGGAAGACGACGCTCGTACGCAGTACGCCACTGACGCTTCATGTATATATGTTAGGGTGTCCCAAAAAAATCAAAGTAGTTATTTTTTAACGCATACCCTCTAATTTTGTTTCAATGATGACAAAACACTTATAACTAAAATTTCATTGACATAGGACCACGGGAACCCGTGCCGACTTGCATCGAAACATGTTAGTACTTATCTATAAAGACGTCAGTGAGCTAACGTGTTGAGACACATATAATAACGTGCAAATGCAATTATTTCTCATTCAGTCAAGAGGTCGTTAGTATCACGCAGTTATCGAAAGAGTATACTTGTAATAGGAGTCGTATAACACAAAAATATCGGGTTCTAAACAGTCCTTTAATGGAAGTTCTGGAAGTTATGTTCTACAATATCCTCGGTAAGTGAATTCAACAGTCAATTAAAGTGTAAATCTTACAATTTTGCGAGTATATTATTCCAATGGTATAAAGCGCATAAAAATACTAAATCTTCGCCTAATTCTGTGAAGTAACATGTAAATTTATGACAAGTTTGGAGGGACTAGCAAAAAAATGCTCATAAAACACAAGATTTTAGAACGTCATCAAAAGTTTGTCAAAAACTAAGATAATTAATTTGATATTGCATATGCCAATGCCCTTGAATTAATAAATGAAGACCTAATCTTCTTTCAGTAGCAAAGAGAGCCAGGTCGTCGTGCCCTCTTAGCTGTGGTGGGGAAAAAACCTATTACTTCTCAAAAACGTATTTCTCTGTGCCACCTTCTTTGAGATTATCTTATAAACCATTACAAAACGACTGATTACAAATTTATAAGATTCGCCAGAACCACTACGGAGTAGGTACTCAACCTGAAACCAGTCACCAGAAAACGTCGATGCGAAAAGACTTTAATACTCTTAAGTTAGTCGCTGCGACTACTAAAAGACAGGTGCCAGTTAAGTATGAGACGACTCAGTATTCATTCTTGAAGCTACTTTTGAGGCGCTGGGGTGAAATATTGTTAAGTTTCCAATAAGTAAGGCTACGACTCCAAGAATTTGAAAGGAGAAACGGAAGAATCCCGCGAAAATCACAAAAGTTTATTTTCAAAATGAGGTACCCGATGTTGTGAGTCTTCACTGGAACGGCAAACTGTTGCCTGCTTCAGATCCTCGGAAATCAAAAGAAGAATATCTTCCAATTTTCAATAGTTATATTTTATGGGAATAAAGAACAAATTATTGCGGGGCTATGAATGGAAAGCTCTCTCAGTGGCTGCTTTATGAATATGATTGTAGACTTAAATCTAGAAGATAAATTATAAATTCTGTGTTGTGACAACCAACAGGTTCAAATATGGATTGTTTCAATGATAATTGTGTCATAATTTAGTGTTTTTTTTTTCAGAGGGAAAAATTACGACTTCATTGGTCAACAGCAAGTCTCTGTTTGATCGTCTAAAAACTATGCCACTTTTCTTAACGAATGTCCTCTGAGTGGCCAAATAATGCCTATTTTCAAAAAGCTAGAAAGAAGACGTCGTCTCTGAGGGTAGTGAACGATACAACTGAAAGAGTAGTTAAGATAATGCATGATTTCCATCACAGTCGAGAAGGAACAATATACAAGTTTTGTCACAATTTGTTTACGAATACCGGAAGATTTTTCTGACTGTAAAAAATTAACTTTAAAGGGAAAATTTAATAATGAACCGTTTTAAATATAAATAAGTGCATAATAGATTTTTTGGGTAGTTTTAATTTTATTTATCCAACAAATATCAAGGTCTTAAATATTTTCCTATTAAACTCCATACAAAAAATTTTTCGTATGTTTGACGTCAAGTCGGCACGGGTTGCCAGTGTCCAATCACAATAATATTTATTATATGATCTATTGGAATCAATTGGAAAAAAATAAGAGGGTATGCGTAATTAAATTCACGAAAAAAAAAATTCCCCTTATGTCTTGGGACACCCTAATATATGTAAGTACATATTTATTATTGCAGGCTTACTTATAAGATTAGAAGAAGATTATAATAATAACTTTGAAATCTATCTAAATATATAAAACTCAAAGGTGACTGACTGACTGACATAGTGATCTATCAACGCATAGCCCAAACCTCTGGACGGATCGGGCCGAAATTTGGCATGCAGGTAGATGTTATGACGTAGGCATCCGCTAAGAAAGGATTTTTGGAAATTCCACCCCTAAGGGTGTAAAATGTCCACGCGGGCGGAAGCTAGTAATACAATAAACAGGTGGCGTATTATGAACTCTTTACCTACTCGTAAACTACTTGCATGTCGCAGGAACATAGGCCAGCGGCCGCACAGACTTCAATAATTCAGTTTCATTAAAATATTTCTAACTTTTCATAACTTTTTAACAGTTTTCTATGGAATAGCTGTTTTTTTTTTCGCGATTTCGGTGTTGGTCCCATAGCAAAAGTTGATTTGTATGTATGTAATGTCAGAAGCGTTATTTAAATTCTAGAAGAGATAAAAAATAACGGTTTATAAGTTATATTACTTTAAAATGAAATATGTGTGTTCAAAATTCAAAATCAAAATGAATGTAAGTTTTTTCTTGTTGCCATGCAAAGTAATCGATATCTATTAAAAAATTCGATTGCGTTATTCGGATTCCCCTTCCAACGTCACGATTACGGAACAAAAACACGTGAGATATCTACCAGGAATACAGAATCTTACAGCGGTGATTAAGTACGAAACGTGGAAGCAGGGGGAGTAAACATTGAAAACTTCGACAATGACCCTTATATCTGCGGAACAAGGATGAATCAGTGCGGTGACATCATAATACGTTGTATACGCATGGCCGAAGTGAAGCTGTGTGTATGACAAGCGATAATAAAACCACACGCGTACGCGTTAAGGTTCAATCGCAACTTTTATGTTTCCGGGGTACAGGCGAAGGATGAGCTTTGTGTGTTTTATGCGAGCCTGGTACATTCCGGTAAAAAGAGGGTCGGGATACGGGAATGAGAGACCCGTTGCGAGTTTTTTTAATCGTTCATTCAAGTGAGTTCGTTTTTAAAACCGTCTAACTGGTCGAATATCGGATATAATCGGAGATTCAAAGATTTTATTCGATTTTTATAAAACAAGCAAAATAAATGACTTTAACGAATTTAGCCTCATTCCGTGAACACATATTGTTCGCAGGTCTCATTGCCCCTGATGGTAAACAGAAGTGTAACATATATGCACTGTATTAGCCACCCCCACTCACCATGCCGACCCGACCTGCAAGGTGCTTCTTCGCGCTTATTGTTATAAGAAGCAAGGATAATGCTTTCAGAGAATTCTATTTGTTGATTGTACGATATAGTAATGAGTAGGATAATTCATAATTAAAATCGCTAAGTGGGTACGTGCCGGCTTCATACCCCATGTACCAAACACCTTGTATACGAAAGTTATTCAGTGCTAGTCTTAATATGAATATAATAAAATAAGCTGCAGTGTCTTATTACTCGTTTCGTGTGGAGTTGAGATTTTTATGAGTCCCGTAAGTCCTCATAAATAAATGCAGTTATATTTATATCTTATCGATTGATGAGCAAATGTTTAAAGAATTATTTCATACTCTTGGTGCCAGATGTATAGCTGGGCGGGACTGGAACTCAGAGAATACATTTTGGGGCTTCAAATTTATCACACCGAGGGGTAGGGAGCTAAAAGAAGGCTATGGATGTAAACTTATAATTATCAAGAGATTTATCCACTAATAATAAGCGATCTTCATTCGATTCATCATCATCATCATTTTCCTACCCTTTATTTGTAGTCGGTGCAGTATGCCTGATATTGATTTGGCATTATATTTTTACGGCCGTGTGCCTAACACCAACCTCCTTGGGAACGACTACTATCTTTCAACAGCACCCGGGACCACCAGCTTAACGTGCCTTCCGAAGCACATAGGAAAATCAATTTGAAAAATTCTCGGTCACCCATCCGAGTACCGACCGCGCACTTGGTTGCTTAACTTTCGTGATCGTTAATAAGAACGCACGACCGCGGCGCCATCGACCTCCTCGATTATACAGACTAATATTTAAAGAACCGACTAAGGATTTTTCGGCGAAATATTCATGGCTAAAAAGTTATTCGGTTATTCTGTTTCATAGTAAAAAATAATATATTGTTTTAAACTTACGTGGTCACTATCAATTAAATGTGAGAAAACGGGATTTATACCACGTACCTCTGTTTTTTGCATTATCCGATATTTCGGTGCAGTTTCATGCGCCATGGTCACGGATGAACTCCATGGCGCATGAAAGTGCGCCGAAATATCGGATAATTCAAAAAACAGAGGTACGTGGTATAAATCCCGTTTTCTCACATTTAATTAAAAAATAATAGTTTAAAAAACTAAAAAAACACGTGTTTATGTTAAATCGGACTAAAAAGTAAAAAATAAGTTTTAGTATAGAAAATAAATGATGAACGAAAAGTGTAATTATTATTTCGAGAAATCGCGGGGTATTCAATTACATTAGTTCTTGAAAATATTCGATCGATCGATACAATTAAATTGAGCACCCCCCTATAACATTACCATGACCCCACGCGTTTATCTAAATAATAGTTATACTTTTCGTTCATCATTTAGTTTCTATACTAAAAAGTTTCTCTTTACATTTTAGCCCGATTTAAAATAAAAGCGTGTTTTTAGTTCTTTTAAACTATTCTTTTATTTTCCACTTTTAAGTGCGAATTATAAACGCCGATGAAAGAACTTATATTATTAAAAAAAACTCGGCAATGACAACGCCATCTAGTGACGTATAACTGAACTAACATTCCAAACGTTTAATTTATTAGTCCTGGCGATTCTAATCAGGATAATGGGATATTCTTATCGAATTATTGTAATGTCATCGGTCTTTGATAAGTCTATAAAGTTTAAATGAAATCTCACCATTTAAAGTGGTTCAAAATTGCGTACAAAGGAGTCGGTTACATACAAACATACAGGTGAAGCTTATATAAGCGTGTAAAGAAGGTGATATGGTTTCGAGCTGATATTGTGCTACACCCTTATACAAAAAAAAATGTGTGCGTGTACTAGTGTACACACGTAAGAAGTGAAACTTCTTTATGACCTTACATAGACATGAATACAAAAAAGATGGCGCGTAACCGAAAAATGTGACGGTAAATTTTTTTCCAACGCCGATAAAGAAGTTTCACTTCAATAATGATCAATATTACGTATAACAATGTCTTACATAGTATTAAAACCATTTTAGAAATAACAATAGCATGTTTACGAAGTGTTGATCAGAATAATGAATAAATTAAAAATCTAAAATAATCCATTTTCTTCCAATTCACTGACCCGTGATTTGATTTATGCACATGTTAATATATCACTAAGCTTTCAACTGTGTGTATTTTATGAAAACCCACGTGCATTCATAAATGCGATTATTGTATTTTTCATTAAACATTGCTCGACCTTGCATTTTGAGGTTAACGAACTCTATAGTTCAATGTAAAATAAATTCTATACACTTAGTATAAGGACAGCGTAATTACAATTAAATTATTCAAAGATAATTATTTTAAGTAATCCATTCAGTTTGACTTTTGAATATTAAATACAAGTAATAAACAGTGTAAGCTTAATTTAGGTAATTTAACTAATTGCGTATTCCAATTCTAAGCTTGTGGCCTTACTCGTCCTGACGGTAAGGGAAAAGTATAAAAATTTGGCGCCAATTACATGAGAATTCTTTGCATTCTCGACATAATTTATACCATCACCGTAACGTAAATAAAGGTGCTTTCGAAAAATAAAGAGCCCTTTGTATCCTTTAGCACTCCTTTGTATGCACTCTGCACCAAAGGTAAAGCCGCCCCTGGGTTACCTGCGCTGTTACAGTGGAGGCTCTATGGGTCGTGAGCGGCTCTCAGCGCCCGGGCGCATGACCCCGATCTCTATGATGTATTAGAATGGCTTTGATGACGATGATGATGACCTTTTTCTTTGATGCAGCAAGCACGCATATTAATGCATAATAAAATAACGAAACAAGGGCGATGTAGTGTGTAAACCTTAATCGTATCGTACTATAAGATGCATGTGCCACATGGCACTAGACACACCTTTGTAAATCACCGCACCCGTCGAATAAGTACACACTTCACGCTATACTCGGTACAGATATGTACCGGGGCGCTTTTCCCCACTTCCACCACCCGAGCCGAGGGCCGAGCCCTTAGGGGCACCCTCGGGCGCGTCGCTCCCTTCCGATTCGGACGCCCTAGGGACGCTAGGCGATCAAGAGACTCTCCAAGGGGGAGTTGCTCGGTCGCCTAGAAATCTCTTAGGAGCGGCCGGCAACCGACCTACAGGCTTGAGGACCCCCCAAGGTTTTCGCCTTCTTAAAAACCCCGGTGACTCAGTAAATATCATCATCGGCAACGAACAGTACAGTCAACAACAGAAGTCACTAAAAAAAGGTCTACAAGTACACTTACCCGACGAGTCATGTGCGAAGGCTCTTGAACACGAAAATATAACTTATCCTTAAATATAATATTTCCTGCCTATTTATTTTTCTTTATATCAATTTTTCTTTCTGTAAATTGACATTATAAAAAAAGATGTAAGTTAAGCGTATTTATTCCAATTTAGTTCATTATTTTGTCTACACAAGTACACAAAAAGTCTGCATGAAAGAAGACGAACGGCGACAAATATTCTTAACAAGGTTAATACGATTTAGTAAGTAGGTATCTAAAAATAACAATCTTACAGATTCAATGCCTTAACGATTCAAGTTCTTTTTATAAACTGTTATTATAAGTATTTTTTATATTTCTCAAGAAAAAAGTAAATCTATTTGCCAGACATGACTAAATCCGTATCCATAACTTCTTCTTCTTCTCTTATTTTTATGGCTCTCGTTTTCACGAATTCTGCCAATGTCAAGTCAGTCATGGGAGTGACACTATGAATATTACACCTTAAAGAGAAGAATTGGCGCGCTTTCATAGTGACAGTCAGATTTTTTTCAATAAATGGAGCCCATGCAAAAAATAACTAAAAGGGAGAGTTATTTTTAGAAATTTTACCAACAAATCCATTTATAGCATAATTCTATACGAACCACTTATGAATTCGAAGTCAGGCTCTTCTGCTTTGTAAGCGAAAGTCGACCCAAGATTTTTTAAGAAATAATGACCACTCTTTTTTAAAGTACTTAAACATTATTAGTATCTACCAGGAAAGAAACGTGTTTGTTCCATATCCGATGGAGAGCAAGGAATATTCCTCAACCGGGAAACCCAGGGGTTATCGGCCACTGAGTATGATAACAGTGCAATTGCAAAAACTACTATATTTGTACTAGTAAATAAGTTCCATTATTCTATAAATAAACTTTGAACGGTCAATGGTTGACTTACGCCGCGTTTCAATAACTTATTTGCAGACAGTTTTGCTTACTGCATGCATACTAATATGCATATACAACCAGAGTCTCGGGTAACATATGGTTACACTTAAAGCCACATCTGACAGTATGGGCCACACTGTAGTGCCTCAAAATAATGACGAGGCTCTTCAGAGTTCTTGTTGTATTAAACACGTGTTGAGAGGATTTTAGAATAGAATTTTAGTTTAGAATAACTAATTTCATCCAAGTGACTATATGCTTATTAAGATTAAGATTTAGATGCCGTGACGAAGGCTATAAGTATTTGAATTCAAAAAGCTCCACATGGGCTAAGTCACGGGCGGTGCGCTGGTTTTTATTATACGGCATCTTTAAAACAAAATTGTTTAATTCCTGCAGTTTTGTGACCAATGATTGCAATAATTTTTATTGAGGAATTTAATTGCGATGGCACATTGTGAGGATGACTGACGGCTGTTGGGGCCGAAAGGTCCTCGAGTGGCAACCACGTACCGGGAAGTGAAGCGTTGGTAGGCTGACGATCTGGTAATGTTCGCGGGAAGCTGCTGGACGCGGGCAGCACAGGGCCAATTGGTATGGAGATCCTTGGGGGAGGCCTATGTCCAACAGTGAGCGTCTCTCGGCTGATGATTAGCAGTTTAATTATTACGACAGTTATAAAAGAATGTTAAAAAAATATATTGCGTATTTAATTTTCATGTTTTCCTCTTCCATACATCACAGTCCCTTGATTCTGCAATAATTCCTTTCTTTGACAAATTATCTCTCTCACACAATCTATACATCTTTTCTACGATTTTTCTCACTCTATGACATTTCCATATACCTAAAAAAAAATCAATGCGTCATCAATGGTTACTGAAGGTTCATCATAATAATACAATAATTAGAATTTCCAGAGAACTGACCTCGAACAAGAGAATGACCAAAATAACATGGGATGATTCAAGGATTGTCTTTGATTAAACAAATCAACATTGGAATCGATAGATTTCGGAGAACTAGATCAAATCAATGCTGTCTCAAGGTATTTTCCTATAAAAAATCAAGATGCTATTATTAGATTCATCTAAAAATAGGCAGAGGTTAAAGTTATTTGCGATTCGGTGTCTAAGCACAAATTGATTCGGTCATGGATCAGCCGATGTCGTTTTGTTTTGGGATTTACTCATCATTAATTAAACATTTTTTTTTACGACCGAAATTGCGTTTCATCGAAATTGCATCTTAAATTGCGATCACAAATAACCAATCACTTAACGTCATACAAGCAGTAGGTACGTACTATCAGGGTCTTTCTAATCTTCACAGTTTAAAATTTTTTCGTTTGAAACGAGCCTTTTGGTTTACATTTTTACTATTACTGTTGACCAATTATAGTAGACCCTATTTTGTTCTGTAAGGTATCTGGTTACAATTTATTAAAAGAAAAGGTCTTTACGGCAATGTTTGCTAAGGCTGTATTGCATCGCTCTGAGATCTTCACTCAGAATTCTATTGGTCAACAGGCTAAGGGTAGTCGTAGATAGTGAAATACAAAAACGACCCTTAAGAGCGGGCATAAACCAAGAAAAATATCAGAATTCACCCGCGCATTTCACCCTTCCCCTCTTGCACATCGCAGTTCGCAGCCGCAAGGTGGCACTCGCTTCATGATTTTTCTTTTTTGTGATCGCACATAGTATACGCGAAAAACTAGATAAAATTGGCTAAGCACGAGTCGGACTATCTATCCATTACCTATACTTTGACATGTGGATTTTTAATACTTTTCGCTGATGGTAAATAAATATAATAAATTCAGATTCAAATAATTTATTCATTGTGTGTGTTTACAAAGATATGAGGTAGGTACTTACAAGTAAAATATAGCTCAACACATGAACCCTGCAAGGTTATAACAAAGTATATAAATAAAGTTTTATTTACATCAATTATATTTTTTTTTTATAAAATCATGCTAATCGCTCAGAAGAATTACCAGGTATGCACATTCTTCAAAAAAATAATTATTGGTAATTAAATCATTTATTCATAAAATATAATGTTACTTTCAGTTTTGATTATGTTAATGTCAATCTGATGTGACATGCTCAAACCAAGTGGTATGCTATATCACATTCTTGTTATTTATGACAAGAGTTGACAAGATACCACTTTGGATTGTCCAAAGCTAAGACAATGTTCGTAAAATTGGCCATTATTCTTTATTACATTTTTCTGTGGATTTTTATCAAAATCAGTGTATTTTAACATATAAGATCTTTGGTTACATAAAAAAATATTTACATTTTATGACAGGTACATTTTTTTTGTATTATACATGCATGGAAATTTTGCAGTACAGATCTGGTGGTCAAAGTAAAAAGTTCCTCATTCTGGGCTAAAATACAATATATTGTGGGCATAGTCGCTACACATTCACGAAGTCTCATCAATGATTCCATCATCAGCTCACCTGAAAAACCTAAAAGAATACAACTATCGGTATTTAGGTACCTCTAATACTTAAATTATCACTAACCAACTCCTAATAGTTAAGGAGTTTTACCATACATCATCAGCTCATCAACACGAGATGACAACCAGACGCAAATACTAGAATAGCTTTATAAAAAATATGAATAACCCTCTCTTTCTGTTCTTTTCCGAGGGTTGCCCTCGATTTCTCTACCTTCTCATCATCAGATCCTGGCTTGGTGAGAACGGGACTACCTCAGGAGTATACATACACTATCGAATAAAAAAAGAAATTTGAGAAACGGTCCACAAATGGCAGAGATATCGGTGAACAGATATTTACCTTCCATCATCAGCTCATAAACATGAAATGATGACTACCCGGTGCAAATAATAGAATAGGTTTAGGAAAAATATGAAAAACGTTATATATGCGTATAAAATTTGAGGGTTGCCCTCGATTTCCCTGGCTTCCCATCATCAGATCCTGACTTGGTGACAATGGGACCTCAGGAGTATACACTATCGAATAAAAAAAGAATTTTGAAAATCGGTCCACAAATGACAGAGATATCGGTGTACGGGTCACCATCAAAAGTAGATGAACACTGTAGTACCTTGTCATAATAATATTTCATACATAATTGTAGCAACTATTACTGCACAAACGCTTGCGTTGCTATGACATGGTACTAAAGTGATCATCTACTTCTGAAACTGACTGTACGTGTACATACATAAAAAAATACATACAGACGAATATCTCCTCCTTTTTGGTAGTTGGTTAAAAATACTTTACACACACCACACAATTGAAACTTTGCACCAATTCATGAGTAGCCAAAGCATCTATTTTTTTGCGTTTACTGCTACCCGCGCCGACATTGTTACATTGTGCCGTGAGCTAAAACGTCAAATTGCGATATTTTTTGGTTAAACTACTTATATAATATAATAAAAGCAATGTACATACCTCCGACAATTATTCATGAGTTGAATTTTTAAATTTCTAAGCTCTTTCTTAGAGTGTTTTCGCATTTTATTTTTATTTCCCATATTTTTGACGAAGTATTTTCTCGAGCCGGTGGCGGAACACAGAAACACAGCCCACTCGTCTCAACGGAGCAGTCAAGACTGATTGAATTGATGAAACAAAACATGCCCGTTACCACGGGTGAAGCGCGATAGACTGATGCGTTTTGCGCGGAATAAGAACGTAATAAGCGACAAATTGGTTTTATGAAAATAAGTCGTAAAGTATTCATTATTTTTTAAAATCCCTAGTAGTGCTGCTTTGTAATATAGTTTTATATTATGTATTAAAATGTTGACGCAGTAATATGCATAGCATTGAAAATAAACTGATTTAAGCTGGAAATTAAAGGTAAGTTCGTGATATTTTTCCATGCTTAAAAATATTTCATTATATGTTTTTTCCCAGACTAAAATCTCTCAAATATAATGTTATATCTATTTTAAAAAAATGGGGTGGCTTGTGGCTTATTTTGGGGTGTAAAAATCAAATCAAAGATTGGTAATTTTGCTTTATACCCCCTCTTAAGGTGGAAGTTTAGGGAGACCGCGATAGTACACCTGTTTTGTTTGCCTCCATTCACGCAAAAGATGTCACTAATAAATAAAAAATACACGGTGCGAATCCTTTCACCACTACTGACTACTTATTTTCAACCGACTTCAAAAAGGAGGAGGTTATCAATTCGACTGTATGTTTTATGTTTGTTACCTCATAACTCTTTACTGGGTGTACCGATTTTGAAGATGCTTTCGACCTTTGGAAGATGGTGCTTGTCATTTGGTCCCATTTAAATTTAATCGACATCTGACGAGTAGTTTTTGAGTCATCCATAATAATACCTACTTAATTGACATCGATGATATCGTAATGTTATCACGTGTGTGTCTGAAAGATCTCGAGATAGTTTCCTAAAAATTTATTTAAGCTTAAAAAAGCAAGAAATTATTATAAAAAAAACCTTAAAACATATTATTTAGATTTTTATAAACAGAATTTTTATTTCTCCGTTTTTAGTTTGTAGTTTTAAATGCGGTTTTTTTTTATTAAAAATACTTTTTGAAATATAAGTAATATTCCAGAGCGGACTAAGAAAAGCAAGTCATATATAATTGTCACACAACCAAGCAATATAATTCACTGTTATCCTGGGTCACTCAAAAGAGGCGTAAAGAAGCACCTTGTAGGTCGGCCAAGCGAGTAAAGTATTTCTTGCACTAACCATTTTTGTATTTGGACTCGACTTCTGCTTTCTTCAGGGGAGCTATTCGCTAACTTTGTTTGACAGGTGAAAGTGATGATCACCGAGTAATCACATGTCCATCGCTGTTTTTACACGACAAGTGGCATAAGAGCGTGTCGTGTAAAACGGCAATGGATACGTAATTCACTCGGTGATTATCACTTTCAACTGTCAAAAAACGTTAACGAACAGGCTAGTCATTTAGTAGACTATAAGAATAGACTAGTCTTGAAAAAACAGCTTTTATGAATATAATAATTATTATTATGTATTCTCTATCCTGTGCCTACACTTTTTTTTTCATTTAGAATTATCTACTAGCTGCCCCGAAAGATTTCGTTTTGTTACTCATTTTTATTATCATTATCTCTAGTTTTGTGTAATCTTATTGGCTTGACGCAGTCCCTTGGTTTGTATGGGAAAAGGAAAGAGTTTTTATTATTTTCCTCGCAATTTTTACATTTTTTCTCTCCATAAGAACCTTCATTGTGCCTTAACGAAAATATGAAATAAAACTTAGCCGAAGTAGTCGAGCCGTTCTCGAGTTTTGTACTTAACAACGCATTTATAGGCATTTTTATTCATGCATTAAGGCATTAAATCAGTTCGATCGAGACTTGTAAAATGTGAACTATCGATTTTTTAAAATACATAACCGAGTTTATAATATTGTTGAAAAAGGTTACGTAAATCAATATTGGAATACAAAGAAAGGAAAGATTATAAAATACTATTTTACATAAATTAAATGGTCCTTAGAGGCTGGGTGAAACATTTTATATTTATTTTATTAAAATCACATTTGTTAATAATAAAATAATGTTCGTTATAAAATAATTGATGTTAAAACAATTAATACATTTTAAAAATCTTTAAAATAATTTTTTGCTTAACAAGTATACATTTCTTTTAAACTTAAAAATTATTTTTATATTTTAAAAGAAATGTATACTTGTAAAGCAAAACATTATCTTTTAAATAGATGAAAAAATAAGATGTCGACCGTGACAGGACTCGAACCTGCAATCTTCGGATCCGAAGTCCGACGCCTTATCCATTAGGCCACACGGTCGTTGTGAGAAGTGGCAAAATAGGTCATGTGGCCCTGCGGAGCGAGCCTCCGCGCATGACGTCATTCGTTACGTAGTCCTTCACATCTAGGCTTACTTGTTTATAAATATGTAGTGATTTCTTATTTGTCTTTTCTATTTTATTTATTCTGACAGAGTCTAAAAATAATCAAATTGTTTCTGGATGCTTGCACCCAAGCTAGAATTGTATAACTTATATCAATTTATTTTATTTGTCTTGTTGGTAAATATAGATGAAAATATAATATTATCTTGCGTTATTTTCACTGCGGTACATACTTTCTTATACATACCTAATTGTATACTTATAAAATTGCATAGATAAGCTCGACTCTTTAAAATTTAAATAATCTCTGAAAAACATAAATTGTATAACCTATCGGTAAGTCAAATATTTGAGGATTTTAATTTGCCGAAATAATTATATCTAATTGATGTGATTATTTGATCATTTATTTAAAGTTAAATGCCCATAAATAGCTGTACAAAATTAGGCCAAATTAAAAAAAAAACAACATAGTTTTCTACCACCCAAGCAGTAGACTGCAAAATAGTCCAAGTGGCAGCACTTTAAACATATAAATAATATCTAGTTTACGTATATATTAATAAAAGATGGTGGCGTTTAAATTAGAATTAGATATTATATCGTCTTCATTGTTCAGAATACTTGATGTAGATAATTTTGTAGTGATTATCAAATTTAAAGTGTTTGTAGCCACCGCATCAGGCTCCTCCTTGTGGCTTCAGACTTCATAATGGAGACATCATTATGAGATCTGATCAATGTATGTATTGATTAAACATGTATGACATTTATTTAATGCAAACTTCAACAATAACAGAAAAAAATGCCCTCAAAAATTAGGGCGACTTTAAAAAAAACGCAATAACAAGAAAGAAAGACACTATTAATCTACTTATCAGGATTCTTATCCTTACGATTGTAGCTAAAGTAAACTAAAATATATATACAGACGACAGCAGCAGCTGCAGATCAAACTACCCAAAACTGTCAAATTTCTCTCAATAGATTTTCAATCTTCAATAATTATCTAAGTATGTGTAAAAACCACCTTCTAAACTAAAAACGCAAAAATGAAAATTTTGTTTAAAAAATCTAAATGTTTTTTTTGCGGTCGGTCCCAAATACAAGTGACAACGCTTATTCCAAATACTTATTGACGTTGGCACCGAACACAAAAAAAATGATTTCACAAAAACATTTTTTTTTGTGGTCGGACATTTTTTATTTCTCCTTTTTTAGTTTTGAAGGCAGTTTTTAAATATATTTTTTTTACTTTTTAATGTTTTAGGCATATACATTTTCAGGATTATGATATCGTCGATGTCAAGTCAATTAAATAGGCATTATTAGGGATAACTCAAAAAGTACTCGTCAAATGTCGATCAAATTTAAATGGGACCACATGACAAGCACTAGCTTACGAAAGTTGAAAGAATCTTCAAAATCCAAAAACCCACTAAAGAGATATGAGGTAACATACACAAAAAAACAGTCGAATTGAAAAACCTTTTGAAAAAAAATTTTAAAGTCTGTTAAAATGCGCAAAAGCGATTGAGAAAATTTACATTGTGGTACTGTACATAGATACATGATTATGCCTTATAGTTTAACACCTAACATCCATTACAGAAAAGAAGGCGGATATTTGCTACCAAGAAATATATAAAAAGTATCATTATTATAAATTTTACTCTCACGAACACGTAATTACGAGACACTGTTCACTGTAATTCTTTTGTCCTATCCTGTATCATGGAGGACAGAGTGGTTACAGTTCATTAGAGTTGATGCTCAGAAAAAACGCCAATCAAGAATTTAAAAACGTTCTAATTTTTTCGTGTATGTCAACATTTAGCTACTAACATAGCTTTTGTTACTAAACAACCACCATTTGTATTTTTTATTTTTATGTTTAATGGATTTAATTATCTACTGGAATAAACGAATTACCTATTATTATTATTATAGCTCTAATCACAGATTTAATAATACAAGTAAAGGAGATAGGCCAAGCCGGCGTTTAACTTGTGACAAGTGTATGCCCAGTGGGCATACATTACTGCCATTTCGCCGTCCGCGTCACTCGTACTTCCTATGAACTCGGCGATTTGAGCGATCTCCTTTGCGGCTGTGCTTAACTTTCATTGCTTCGCAGTCCTTTCTTTGACGCGCGCAATGAATAGCGTATATTACGGCATGCTCAACTAGAACCATGTTATGTAGTACGGCCGGTGATTGCGACACTCGGTCTTCCTATGAACTCGGCGATTCGCCCGATCTCCTTAGATTGATATATCTGTGGATCTAATGTACATTAGATCTATGAAAAATCCTTATTTACCTATTTCGTAGGTATACTGTTACCCCCTTATTCATAAAAACAAGTGTATTTATTAGAGATTTACAAATTGGTCGTCTCTGTAACTCTGGCATGAAATGAATGTGACAAACCACTTTTTAACAAGGTAATAACTAAAATAGGTTTATTGACTGTTTATGAATAAGGCTGTTAATATTTTTATAAAGGGGTAACCGATCAGACAGTTCACTTGATGATAAGTGATCACCGCCGAAATTTGCAACACCAGAGGAATCGCAAAAGCATTGGGGCCTTAGAGAAAGGAATACGCTCTTTATTTAAATTCGAGGTCGTTCAGGAACACTGCTGGCGACAATTGGTTCCATTTCCGCAGTCTTGTGGTTGTTGTGGACAACCAGGTATCCAGACTGGGGGATGGATTTGACGTCGCGAGAAACGATGGCGAATCTGAACAACTTATCAAAACACTCCCTGTGATATAAGCGTTAGAAGATGCAGAGTGATGCCACATCTCTACGCAATGCCAAAGTGTCAAGCCGATCAGAAAGGGCTGGTTTGTCAACGATTCGAGCTGCTCTCCTCTTGCGAGTGCTTGTGAAAATGAAAATGAAAAAAAAAACTCTTTATTTAAATGGACTTTGGCAAGTACTTTTAAATCGTCAAAACCCCTATCACCATTTCGGGACGAATAATTATTATGGTGAGTGAGATGGAGAAGAAATGGCGAAAGAAACTCCACAGCTTACAATTTCTTCAAAACTTCAATACAAGTCAATAAATAACTATCGATATTTTTACATGCGTAAATTTTGGGTTGTTATTACTCCCACGCATTTGGATTAATTATCTTGTGGAAAGCTTTTCTATATAATTCAATTAATCATAATGAAATAAGTAATTTAAATTTTGATACCTACCACCATTTTATGTTATTGTTGAGTGTTGTCCTTTGTTGCTAAGTACAGGACGAGGTGGAAGTTGTGCATTAGCGCGTGTAATGGGATCGCCCTGGTCGAGCTGGACGTTTCTAGGTCGGTGCCTGAGGTGGCTTATATCTCTAGTCGGAACTTAATCTGAAGCTTGAACTACTAACAAATTGGTCGTAGGCAGCCGGTCGTGTAACTTCTCAACCATACTCTTTTACCCGACTATGGCGAAACCGAAAGGTAGGTTTATGATTTTAGCAGTCTATGTTTTGTATTTACGTATGTTCCTTCATAGCGCCTAAACAATTCATCTGATTTTAGTAAGGTGTCAATATTCGTTATTATGGTCCGGGTAACTTAGGCTACATTTTAACCGACTTCAACCTTAATAAAAGTTTTTTACTTTCTCGTATACGTAGTAAAGAGGAAGTCTTGTAATCGTCAAAAAATTCGACCTCGAGATTTTGACGGATTTACACGTTTTGGACCTCCATGAGTACAAAAATACTGTTTTTGGAATTGTGTCAGTGTGTAACTCGAGTATGCTTTAACTTATTGCAACCAAATTTAACATGCATGTATGACATCAAAATATAAGGTATCTATCAACTTTTGAGCCGTCGATCACGAAAGTTAAGCAACCAAGTGCGCGGTCGGTACTCGGATGGGTGACCAAAATTTAACATGCATGTATGACATCAAAATATAAGGTTTCTGTCAACTTTTGAGTCGTCAAGGGAAGACTACTCCCGACTTTTTAGCTTGTAAACCCCGATTCGCCTTTTTTTTCCGTCGTCATGTTGCAGCTTATAAAACTTTTTCTTGTTGTAATTATGTTCATAACATATTACGCCGATTTCAAACAAAATAGGGAATAGGATAAGCAAATTATGATATTTGTTTTTCGAACAAGGATAAAGTTATTTTATAATTATGACTAGCTGACCCCGCAAACGTTGTTTTGCCTTATAAATTTAAAAAAAAATTTAAGGGTGGACAACCCTTATCACTAAGGGGTATGAAAAATAGATGTTAGCCGATTCTCAGACCTACTCAATATGCTCACAAAATTTCATGAGAATCGGTCAAGCCGTTTCGAAGGAGTACGGGAACGAACATTGTGACACGAGAATTTTATATATACTTAAGATATTTGTTTTCCCCTTTTCCAACAAGGATAAAGGTAAGTATTTTATTTCACAAGAAGCTTTCGGTAAACGTGCAGGGGTATTTACCAGCACCTGGTTAAGGAAAACATTTGCATAACATGTTGGTTTGTATTCCACGTACATTACTTTGATACCGCATTTGATACACTATTATCGGGACTTTATTTTTAACTAAATAAAAATAAGGATGGGACATGATTATTGTACAATTTGTTTCGTTTTTGTTGATTGGTTGATGGAGTAAACCTTGTGTTGTACTATCTGCTATGACCATCGGGGTTTTTCTGATATCTTTAAAAAGTAAAAAATCTGGAGTGGTCTTTCCTTGACTCTCTCGTATACCGGAAACGAAAAAAACTTATAATTTGATGTCATACATGCATGTTAAATTTTGGTCACCCACCGGGCACTTGGTTGCTTAATTTTCGTGATCGACGACTAAAAAGATGATAGAAACCTTTTATTTTGAAGTCATACATGCATGTTAAAGATTGCAACAAGTTAAAGCATACTTGAGTTATCGTGCTAACGCACAGACACACAGACATACAGACACACAGATACACACACAGACATAATTCCAAAAAAAATATTTTTGGACTCAGGTAGGTCCAAATCGTGTAAATCCGTCAAAATCTCGAGGTCAAATTTTCTGACGATTACAAGACTTCCTATATACGAGAAAGTAAAAAAACACGCTTTTATGTTAAATCGGACTAAAAAGTGAAAAATAACTTTTTAGTATATAGAAACTAAATGATGAACGAAAAGTACCTATAATTATTATTTAAAGAAAAGCGTGGGGTGCTCAATTACATTAGTGCTTGAAAATATTCGATCCATCGGTACAATTAAATTGAGCAACCGACGCTTTTCTCTAAATAATAATTATACTTTTCGTTCATCATTTAGTTTCTATAGCTACGAAAAATTTATTAATAGTTTTTAGTCCAATTTCAAATAAAAGCGTGTTTTTGAGATTTTTTAAACTATTATTTGATTTTCTACTCTTTAGTGCGAACTATAACCACCGTTGAAAGTACTTATAAATATTTTTAAAAAAGCTCTTAACACTGCCAACTTAACAATGACAACGCCATCTAGTGAAGTATAACTGAACTAACATTCCAAACGTTAAATTTATTAGTCCTGGCGATTCTAATCAGGATAATGGAATATTTTTATCAAATTATTGTTATGTCACCGGTCTTTGATAAGTCTGTAAAGTTTAAATGAAATCTGACCGTTTAAAGTGGGTCAAAATTGCGAACAAAGGAGTCGGATACGTACGATCATACATGTGAAGCTTATATATGCGTGTTATAAAGAGGCGAAACGGTTCCGAGCTGACAAGTGTGCTATGACCTTTTTTTTATCGGAGAGGTCAAATGCATTTACGCATCATCTCTGCAGTACGTTGCAACTGCACGGGTATGTGGGACTCGAGGTACAGGCGTTCCCCCCTACCCACTAAACGTCCTCTCCGGGCATCCTGCCAAGGCACACTACGACAGCACCCCGGGATCACAACAATTCGCTTGACACCGGGAAGCCATCTGTGCCCGCCCTTTCGGGCCCAACCGGTGCACCGTTCATTCTTGTCCGCTGTCCGGCCGGACAACAGACCGCCAGTCTTGCAGACCGGCCACCACCGAGCACAAGGCTCCACCGGCCCTGAAAAGGGCCTTTTCCCGCGTCCCCCATAGTGGTGCCAAGGGTGGCTTGGGTGAAACTAAACGCTGTTTAAGCCGGATGTCTACGCCATCTGTCCCCCTACCTAGGGCCGTAGCCATCCGTCATACCCTCACGAGGAGACGTCTCGATTGGGTCCGGCTGTGTCGTGTAGGCGCCAGGCGCTGGCTTCGACAGGGCGGCGCTGCCTCCCATGTCACCACCGCGGAAAACCAAACCAGAGGTCACATCCATCCGCCACCTCTGAGAGCAGAGGCGGCTCTTCCGTTCCGATGTCAGCCGTCTGTGGAGGCACCAGACGTTGCCCAGGGTGCACCGCGGGGAGGTCTCAGAACATAGCACCCCCAAGTGTCCTATGACCTTAAATCGCCACAGTAGTCCGGGTTTTATTTCATGATAACAAATTATTAAGGTAAATCCCCGTAAGTAAGCTAAGTTAATATTAATATTCCACACGCGTATTCCCGACTCCCGCTGTTCACCCGTAATATACCTAACACGCAAATTTGACACTTACAATAATAGACATAAGTCAGAGAACTCAATCAGGATTAGCGTGATGTGTAAATGATTTTCGTTGTATGTAAATTACTTGCGTGACAAATTAAATCGTGTAATGTTCATTGTTGTAAATTAAACCACACATAGTTCTTGGAAGTTATTCGAATGGGGAAATGGTAGAAGGAAAATTATATGCTTTTTTACTTACTTTACTACAGCTTAGCAACCACAGTTAGCAACCCTGGTTTACACGTGTAAGATTAAGTACCCAATTACGTAAACCCTCGTAAAGAAAAATATGTGTTTGTGTTCTTTTACTTTTCTAGGTACAAAGCTGAGATAATAAGTAATTGTTAAGTCAATGATATAAGTATGTATAATATCATTGTGCTCAGTTACGTAATGTTAAGTTTCCTAAAAGTGAAAACAGATGGCAAAATTGAGTTTATACCATTTATTTATTTAACATTTAATGTACACACAAAGACAATTACAAAAGAAGACATTATATAACACAGATACATAAATTACGTGTCACGTTGTTTGTCCGCGATGGACTCCTAAACTTCTTAACCGATTTTAATCAAATTTGTACACCGTGTGCAGTTTTTACTTACACGTATACGTAGTATAGAGGAAGTCTTGTAATCGTAAAAAAATTCGACCTCGAGATTTTGACGCATTTACACGTTTTTGACCTCCCTGCTTCCAAAAATATTTTTTTTTGGAATTATGTCTGTGTGTGTCTATGCGTTAGCACGATAACACGAGTATGGTTTAACTTATTGCAACCAAATTTAACATGCATGTATAACATCAAAATATAAAGTTTCTATCAACTTTGGAGTCGGTGATCACGAAAGTTAAGCAACCAAGTGCGTGGTCGGTACTCGGATGGGTGACCAAAATTTAACATGCATGTACGACATCAAAATATAAGGTTTATATCAACTTTTGAGTCGTTTTCGGTATACGAGAACAAGGTCGAAGTCAAGGGGAGACCACTCCCGATTTTTATCTTGATAAATGTCATATTTTTTTACTGCAGATACAATGTTATAGGTCAGTAGTATGAAATTACCACAGCAACGCGAGGCCGGGACTGCTAGTAGATATACATATGTAGGAAACTGTAGATCGGCAATGCAGAAGAGAAAGAGCGTACTGACACGTAGGTATATTAGAGCGAGATAGATACACGAAACCATTTCACATACACGCAGGCGGCCTAGGTCGACCTGTCAGACTGCAGTTCTATTTTTCACGCACACATGCGCATTACTCACACATTGGGGCACATTTTGGTCTCGCTCTAGTCGATTCATTGCCAATCTATAAACGCCAGTAATTATAAATCTATGAAAATAGCTGTACTTATTTCTAATTAGATATCGCTGCGAAAATTACTTTAAATATAGTCATTATTTGACGTTAATATCAAAACGCCAACCCATTTTGTTATTTGGAGATCCCTTTGACACTTTATTTGCGTGCTCTGCAATTTTGATAATTGTTAAAAAATTTAGGTTAGTTAGTTACTACTGGAAATCCCTCCTATTTTGCTCCCATTGCTTTGACACTAGACAGGTTCCACGTCAGGGTTCCACATTGTCCGATCCGATATCGGTATCGGAAGCTAATTTCAAGACAAATGTATGAAATTTGACAATCCGATATCGGGCCGGTCAATATAAAGGCGGGTACACATTTCATACATTTTAATTGCTTCCAATATCGTATTCTTTGCCGATACTGATATCGGATCGAATAATATGGAACCGCTCTTAACGTTTTTAATATTATAAAGAGAAATGTTTGCATTTTTCTAATGAATCATTTTCAACATCATTTATTCCAATTCAATTCAATTCATTTATTGCATAACCATAATGTATGTACACACAAGATAATACATAAAAAATAAATAGATCATCATTAGTGGTCGGATATTCGGATGCATATTTACCTAAAGTGAATTTTTGGCTGAGAAAATATGGAAGCGGCTTCTTAAAACACATTTTTTAAATACAAATTCCGGGATTCCAAAAAAAATCGGGAATGTCGATCTAATCGGATGCATATTTACCTAAAGTTCATTTTTGGCTGGAAAATTATGGAAGCGGCTTCTTAAAACATACTTTTTAAAATATAAATCCAGGGATTACAGAAACTAATCGGTAGCATGGTATGGAAACGACTTGTTAGCATGTGTCATTAAATGAAGAAAAGGAACTATTTTCGGCTCACTACCTGCACACAAGCAGGTATATAATTTGCCGTCTCACTCGCACTCATTACGAAATGCGTATCAGACTCAAGACACCGAGTTGTTTGTTGCTATGTGGAGAGAAGAAAGAAAATTACTCATCGGGACCTTTGCTATGCTAGTTTGGCAACCTGCTTTACAAAATTAGCTGGCATCCGATTCCACAGTTAAATTTTTCCGATACAAAAGTACTTTCTATATTAGCCAATACCTGAACGTAAGTATATATACATTCGACCCGATTTGATTCTATAATCAAAACACAAAATTTTGTTGATTCTGGAATCCCGCGATTTTTCCGATACAAAAGTGCATTCCATAACTGCGAACATCTCAACTTTAGGTAAATATGCATCCGATTATCCGACCACTGATCATCATGGACCCTGTCGGGCACGCAATACTTATAAGAGAGGAAGCGTTTTCTTAATAAATAATGGTTAGGTATAACCGCTGATTTTAATTTTTTTTTAACTAATTTGCGCACCGCTAAAGAGTGGAATTCCCTGCCAGCGTGCATGCATATTCCGAAAAGCGTCGGTAGGAAAAACGTAGGTGGCTTTTACGGCGAAGGAAAACATCGTGAGGAAACCTGCACACACCTATGAAGAAATTCTTAGGTTGCATGTGAAGTCGACCAACCCGCGCTTGGCCAGCGTAGTTGACTAAGGCCTAATCGCCCCTAATGTGGGGTAGGCTCAAGCCCCTCGGTGGGGACATTATATAAGCTGTTAATGATGATGATGATGTGCATATTCCCGTTTCCGAATCCTGCTCTATTTAAGGTTAGAGTAAATGGCATTTTCTGGATAAACTCTCTCCATCTTTTTAGTCTTATTGGAAGTTGTACGTAGATTATTTCTACCCCCTAAGATTGGGCGAGAGTCGACTCGACTCGCTCTCTCCTCCTCTGAACACCTGACCATCTCAAATGCATGCCCCCTACCGCCAACCAAGCACACGGATGTGATCAGTACCTACATAATGACATCGGTGGTAGACCTTGAAATAGATAGTCAAAAGAAAACATACTATTGTGTGTATATGTTGGTATTGACATAAACCTACTTATCTTAGAAACTATTCTAAGAAGTCAAGTGACGAAAACGAAAGTATTGTTTCGTTGAAACCGAATTAGTGGTTCATTGAATTCTAATGTCTGCACCTACACAAGTTTTTACTTTTAATGATGAGTCATAATACAACAATGTTGACATGGAAACTCAAAGTCTAAATTTCTTTATTTCATTAATAAATGAAGACTATTCATCGACTGGGAGAGATTTATGAGTAGTTAAAAATCGAAAGTAAAAGAGGTCAAAATTGTTTAAAAAGGATAAGAACGCTTCTCTGATTAAGAGACTTATAGCATGTTTATTTATGTTTTATATTTATCGATGCTTTTTGGAGTTTGGCGTATGCTACTTGTCCTACCAGACTTTTTTCTTTGGTCTAATAATGCAATAGGACAGGAATAATCAGTTTGTCACACAGTGCTATATGTACCTTCCATGTTAGTAAAATAAATAATGTTTATCAGATTTTTTTGCGTGTTGTAGGTTTTAAAGCCTTATAATGGGAACAGGGCACGGATGATTTTAGGTATGTAAGAACAATTTAATTGTTTGTTTTGTCTGTTGTAAGCGTAGGTAATCTATTGTATTTTATTTGATATTATAATATTTTTATACGTGCTTAATTTATGTAGTCTTGTTAATACGTGACGTGCATGTTCAGTGCTTCTATTTTATAAATGATTCACGAAAGTATCTAAATTTCCGTAAACACCCGCAGGTTTTCCGTCTTGAGAACAGCTTGGAATATGATTATTTGTATTTAAATTTAGAATTTTATTATTTTTCTTAATGATTGTTGTTGTTCATAAATTGCTTTGTTTCACTTAAGGGTCATTTCACGCTGACTCCACGCAATGAGATGGTGCTTAAAGCGGTCAGCGGTTTTGTGGCCCTAGACACATCGCGGCTTTGCAAGGCGCATCAAGGTATCTGAAGCTTGCATAGCGCGACGTCGAGACGTATTTTTAACGAACTTCAAAAAGGAGGAGGTTATCAATTCGACTGTATGTTTTTTTTAATGTTTGTTACCTCATAACTCGTTACTGGGTGGACCGATTTTTAAGATTCTTTTGACCTTTGGAAGCTAGTGCTTGTCATTGGGTCCCATTTAAATTTTATTGACATCTGACAAGTAGTTTTTGAGTTATCCCTAATAATGCCTCTTTAATTGACATTGATGATATCGTAATTTTATCACTTGTGTGTCTAAAAGATCTTGAGGTAGTTTCCTGAAAATTTCTATACTTAAAACACAAAAAAGCAGATTTTTTTTTAAATAAGAAAACCGCCTTTAAAACTAAAATTTTTGTAATAAACCTCAATATTTGTTTGTAATAAACGTTGTCACTTGTATTTGGGACCGACCTTAAAAAACATTTAGGTTTTTATAAACAAATTTTTTTTTATCCGTTTTTAGTTTTGAAGGCGGTTTTTTTTATTTAAAAAATTCCAATTCTCTTAATGTAACTGTTTCTCTGCACTAAATAAAGTTATATTTTGTATTGCTATTAAAAGGTGCGTCACGTCTCTCTATAAAAGCTATAGTATACGGCCACAGATATATCAAATTAAATCTGTACATACGGCGTATTTTAAGCGCGCAGACGACGAGCGTTTACCTACTCGCGTTTTAGGAGCCGTAGATACTTTATTGATTGATTGAACATAGAATCTACAGCACTTTATGACAGTATTTTACAATTAACATTTAAGACTTAATGCCAATTACAGATTCTCACTATGTACGTGTGACAGTTCAAATCGTGAGATAGATTTAAAATAATATTAAAATATTATAATTTCAATTGAATATATAAAAAAAGAAAACAATTTCAAAATACAATATCAAAAAGAAACAATTTCAAATTATCATACTAAAAAAAAACAATTAATTTCTAATTAAATTATCCATATTAATTATATTAAATAAAAATAATTAGTAAAAATATTTATTTATTAAAAATAATAATAATAATTAAATTAGGGTATCCCTTTTCGTTTCATTTTGTAATGTTCTTTTCTGTTATCATTGTTATTTGTTTGTTTTGTATATTGTGTTTTCACTTCTTTGTAGTATGGGTTGCCTTTGTGCTGGCCAATAAAATGTATTTCATTTCATTTCATTTCATTTGTGTGTGCGTGTGTGTGTGTGTGTGTGTGTGTGTGTGTGTGTGTGTGTGTGTGAGCGGTGCATGCAAGAGCCTGCTTGCTAAGTGTCGTTAGTTAGTATAACAATATATTGCATACTGATTGTAGCGTTTGTATTGATGATACAAACGCGTAAACGCGCCTTTGAAGAAATGCAAACCCCCGTGTGCTTGGGTTACAATCTCGTTTGAATACGCTGTGTCCTAGATTCGTTTTCCTTAGCTTAAATGGCTAATCATGTCCACAACTATGCGCTACCAAAAATTGAGTTAAGTATAATGTACTGACACGACGCATCTCCGCACGGACCGTTGCAAAGTACACTGCCGCTGCTTCCGCATACCGGAACGAAATACGTTCCAGTGTGTTCTAACTATTGTGGTCCAAAAGCGTATTTGCTTGAAATAACTGTTCTTGTATAATAATTCTTATGTTGACACAATATTACGTTATGCCATTAAGGCAACAGTGTCTTCAGTAACGGTCAACAACAACATAATTGATACCTGTTTTGATCGGAATTCAAAAGAAAAGGCGGTGTCTTTATTACGGTGATAGCATTTCTATTGTGACGAAGCACCCTACATATTATAGCGGGAACGCTATGGTGTTTCGCGGAATGAGCCCACGCGTCGTCTGGTCTCCGAGTCCACGTTGACACGAATCGCGGAAGAGAGGTTTGCCAAAAACGGCTCAGCTGTTACTGTCGTGAGACGAGGTAGAATTTCAACTGATGTTGAATACTTGCGATCTATTTATTGTCTCCTAGTCACATGGAGGTAAAACGATGTCTAGAGAAGTCTAGTATTAAGTGTCAACTCAGGTCTGAGTGTATCAAGTAATTTATATTTTTTATTACAAAACCGAAATAGGATATATCTAAATTGTTTTTTTAGAGAGCAAATAATATCGGTCCTGGTTGTTGCTTGTTGGTTCACAAAAGGTTTAGTTACTTGTAGGGCTTGATTTTTTGACACCTTTATATTGACTTGATTTTATGTGTTACTAAATATTACGTTAAGCTCTATCTTATAATCTTATATCTCATAATCGAATAAATGATTTTTATATACTATCCAAATTTTTGGAATTCGTTCAAACCATCAAATTGTTTAGTTTGTTCACAGAGTAATAAATAACTTTGTGGTTTGGTGGTCTGAACGAATCCCAAAAATTTGGGTAGTGATTAAAAATTTTGTAATATGTATGTATTTTTATTATCTGTTTACTTTCTCGTAGGTATACGTAGTAAAGAGGAAGTCTTGTAATCGTCAAAAAATTCGATCTTGACGGATTTATACGTTTTGGACATCCCCGAGTCCAAAAATACCGTTTTTGGAATTAAGTATGCGTAGAGTATGCTTTAACTTATATGCAACAAAATTTATTATGCATGTATGACATCAAAATATAAGGTTTCTACCAACTTTTGAGTCGACGATCACGAAAGTTAAGCAACCAAGTGCACGGTCGGTACTTGGATGGGTGACTAAAATTTAACATGCATGTATGACATCAAAATATAAGGTTTCTATCAACTTTTGAGTCGTTTCCGGTATACGAGAAAGTCAAGGGGAGACTATTCCCGATTTTTTGAACCGCTGTGTTTCTGCCAGTACCTAAGCAAATATTTTTTAATGACCAATGCTGGTCGCCACAGATGACCTTCTCAACGTCACCGGATTATATAAGTTTCCAAATCTTCATTTCCTTAGTGGTTAAGGGTTCAAAATCGCTTTAATCGCCTTCGTCCTTATCGTCACTGGAGATGTAGGTGGTTAAGAACTTCATCGTTAAAGACTAAATAAATACATCTATAAGATTTTTCTGAGAGCAATGGAAATACGCAATGGCTGCTCAATACATGTGATAGCGGGCAGTTCATTGATGGATTAGATATTTAGATGGCTCTAATTCTGCCCACGCTCATTGTTACGATGTCAAGGGCAATTGATTTCGATTAATTTATTAGCAGTGAACAGAGATGGCAATAGTCGTGTGCTGCCGGCAAAGTAGAATAGCATCACCCCATATCCTTCAGTGGGTGTTGAAGAAAGCGACTAATGGATCAGCAAAGGGTATTAAAAATGAAAAATGAAAATGAAAAATCTCTTTATTTAAATGGACTTTGCTAAGTACTTTTAAATCGTCAAAAGCCCTACCACCATTTCGGGACGAATAATTATTAATATGCTGAGATGAAGAAGAAATGGTGAAAGAAACTCCACAGCTTACAATTTCGTAATGATTTCAAAACCTCATTACAGGTCAATAGATATATCAATATATAAATAAAAAAATTGTATGCGTTTTTGGGCAGATTTTACTCCCACGCATTTGTATCATTTAAATAATTTATTTTGTAATAAGCTTTTTGATATATTGATCACCTTATACTTCGTCCACCAATCCGCATTGGGCAAGCGTGGTGGACTACTGCCTAAGCCTCCTTCGATGACAAGGAGAGGCTTTGTGCCCCAGCAGTGGGTCGAGTTATAAAGGCTGTTCTGATGATGATGTGATGAATAGACATGCGGGATGAGGAAGACCTAGTAGAACTTTGATTGAGCAAATCGAAAACATATTCGAAGACTAGGTGGTAGACCCATATGTAGGGTCGTATGGGTAGGTACCACCGCCTTTCTTATTTCTGCCGTGAAGGAGTTTGCTGTGTTTCGGATTGTAGGGAAAGGTAGCCAGTGTAATTACTGGGCATGGAGGGCATATTATCTTAGTCCCCAGAATGGCAAACGCACTTGCGGTGTTAAGTGATTTACACTTAATATTGCAAGTGTCTATAGGCGGCGGTGACCACTTAACATCAGGAGGGCCGCAAGCTTGTTTGCCATCTCGTAACATAAAAAAATATATTATATATTGAACAAGCAAAAAGTGTAAAACACTGTAACCCGACTACGAAAAAAAGAATGGAATGAAATTGGTTAAAATCGGGGTTTACAATGTAAACCCAACTGCACTCAAAATCAAACATCATTTTGACATGACGGTCGTAATTCCGTGTTTGGCCATTTCACATTGCTTAGCAACCACAACAAGATTTTGTATACAAGCTTGAATGGAATTTCATTAAAATCGGTTACCAGGAAAAATTCTTGTTAAAGTCGCTTAAAATGTAGCCTATGTTGCTCGTATCATAATAGCGAATTAATTGACACCTTATTAATCAAAATCAGATGAATAGTTCAGCCGCTAGGGTGGAACATACGTAATAAAGTCTTTAAATAAATAAGTTAAACTTACCTAACAGAACTGATGTACCGAAATTGGAATATTAACTGCGACTAAACAGATTACGCTGATTGTACTCACATGTGTCTATTACCACAGATAATATAATACCTGTTAATAAGACTTTCTATTAATAAACTTCAGCGAATACAATATGGATACTTAAGACACTGTAGACTTAAGAGGACAATATTATTAATGTCTTCTAGATTAAATTGTAATGCACAAGGTATGTTGTGGTTAAATATAGTCTAGGAGACAGTGTACAATAAAACCTTTACATATTTAGAGACACTGATAGAAGATAGATTTAACCGCCTCTGTGGTCTGATGGTTCGCTTACCGGGTTCGATTCCCAAGCCAGTGTAGTTACTGGGCATGGAAGGCATATCATCTTAGTCCCCAGGATGGCAACGCACTTGCAGTGTTAAGTGATTTATCCTTAATATTGCAAGTGTCTATAGGCGACGGTAATCACTTAACACCAGGTGGGCCGCAAGCTTGTTCTCCATCTCTTAGTATAAAAAGAAGCCCGCCTGGTTAACACCATCTGATCAAAGTCTGCCACCGCAACAATAATGTTAACAGCCAAATTTTGTTCGGACAACAAATAATAAAATAGTTGGTCCCTCTCTGGTGGAGGTCCGGTGAAGCTTGCTTCCATCTTTGGCCTTATTCCATTTCGGCATTTATCCTTTATAATTCGAACCACCGCTGGAACATCCTCTCCTTACCATCAAAGAAGGTTTAAGTATGTTCCTGATGAGTGACACCATTTTGTGAAACATGTTACCCACACATATATCAATCTAAGGAGATCGGGTGAATCGCCGAGTTCATAGGAAGACCGAGTGTCGCGATCACCGGCCGATTACATAACATGGTTCTAGTTGAGCATGCCGTAATATACACTATTCATTGCGCGCGTCATAAGGACTGCGAAGCAATGAAGATAAAGGAGATCGGTCAAATCGCTGAGTTCATAGGATGTCTGAGTGACGCGGACGGTGACGTGGCGTTAATGTGTGCCCACTGGACATACACTTGTCACAAATTAAAACACCGGCTTGGCCTATCTCCTTGTATTTTTAAATCTGTGATGTTACCCATTGAAATAAAAATTACCGATTAGTAACACTGTTGCTCAATACCCCCTTTTTGTCCTTTTGAGTAACAGAGTAACTCAACAAAACTCTTCGCCGATAGAACGATTCGACATAAACACACTTCAACAACGATTGATTAAACGAAGATAATGATCATTCGATCAAGCGAGAAGCGAAGCGACGAGCGGGTTAGGTGTGGCAGGCCGACGAGTACCAGAAGCGACTTAAGGGCGTTTCTTACGGCAATAGGTGGGCAGATCTATTCTATAGTTCGTGAAGGTGTTACTTAACGGGAACACAGAGTTTTGTTGAGTTACACCGGTCACTCAAAGGGACAAGAAAAGGTGGCATCGAGTAACAGTGTTCTAATCTAACTAATCGGTAATATTTTACCAGTGGGTAACAGTGTTACACAAAATGGTGTGACTTATCGGGAATAAAGGAAGGTTTAGGCACAGTCCACCACGCTTGCCCAATGCGGATTGGTGAACGGAGTATTACAATATCCCTTTGCTGATCTAATAGTCGACTTCTACGACACTCATTGGAGGATATGGGTTTATGTTATTCTACTCTGCCGGCATCACATGGCTAATTTCCCGAAAAAGCTTTCTCCGTTACTCCACAAATGGTATTATGGACCATGTAGTCTCAAAGCATGTAACAGGTAGCGAGCCTACTATAGTAAAAGAAACAAACCCAAAAAGTGACAATCCCGCAGTAAGAAAACAAACTAAAGCCAACAACCAGGACAAATTTTACACTCAAAATCGTCTCAGCAGTTCGGGTATACCCTGAAATTAGTTTTTTACGAATATGCAAAGTAATTATTGCAGTAATTTTTATTTTGAAACTAGCTGCCCGGGCGAACTTCGTACCGCCTAAGAGTCGATTCTTATTATTTTTTAAATACTTATTCTGTTATTCTAGACTCGATGTCCCGAATAGCAGAAAAGATACAGCACTTTAAATGGTTAGATTTCATATAAACTTTATAGACTTATCAAAGACCGATGACATTCAATAATTCGATAAGAATATACCATTATCCTGATTAGAATCGCCAGGACTAATAAATTAAACGTATGGAATGTTAGTTCAGTTATACGTCACTAGATGGCGTTGTCGTTGATAAGATTTTTTTTTCAATAATATAAGTACTTTCATCGGCGGTTATGATTCGCACTAAAAAGTGGAAAATAAAATAATAGTTTAAAAAAATGGTCGGGAGTGGTCTCCCCCAGACTTTCTCGTATACCGGAAACGACTCAAAGGTTGATAGAAACCTTATATTTTAATGTTAGACATGCATGTTAAATTTTGGTCACCCATCCAAGTACTAACCGCGCACTTAGTTGCTTAACTTTCGCGATCGACGGCTCAAAAATTGATAGAAACCTTATATTTTGATGTCATACACGCATGTTAAATTTGGTTGCAATAAGTTAAAGCATGCTCGAGTTATCGTGCTAACGCATAGACACACAACAGACATAATTTCAAAAACGGTGATTTTGGACTCAGGGAGGTCCAAAGCGTGTAAATCCGTCAAAATCTCGAGGTCGAATTTTTTGACGATTACAAGACTTCCTCTGTAAGTACTACATATATACGAGAAAGTAAAAAACTAAAAAACACGTTTTTATATCGGACTAAAAAGTGAAAAATAATTTTTTAGTATAGAAACTAGAGTATGAACGAAAAGTTTAAATTTAATTTTTAGAGAAAAGCTTTTGCCCGCGACTTCGTCTACGTTGAACAGTTATATCGGGCAGCATTTAAATTTTCTTATTATTTCTTCTAACCCAAGCGCCATATACCAATTTCCATCGATTTTACTCTAAAAAAATGACAGACTTCCATACAAAGTTCCATCTCTCGTTTTACCCCCTTGAATTGAATTTCCAAAAATCCTAAATACTTCTTACTTAATTTCTAACTGAAAGGCCATACACCAATTTTTATGGATTTTACTACAAAAATGACAGATTTCCATACAAACTTTGCACCCATTTTTCACCACCTTTGAGGGTGAATTTCCAAAAATCCTTTCTTATTGCACCCCTGGACGTTATCGCCGGTTTAATGCAAATACCAACTAACCCATGGAATTGTAGTTTTGAGTTATTGCGATTTTAAAGTTTGGGAATCTTAAACTTCTGCTAGATAGAAGATTTTCTAATTTTTGTAATGATCATCTGCATTCTCATATATTTATGTTTTTAATTATGTAGAATAAAGGCAGATAAATTCATCGTAAATCCGAAAAATAACAGTGACAGTTAGTTGGTTTTTGCACTAACCCGGCGTTATAAGGAACGTACTTACGTACAAATTTTGGAATCTCTAGACCCAGCGGTTTGGGCTGTGCGTTGTTGGTCCTTGTAGGTTTGTTTATATTGCACCGTTTTTGTAAAGTAAACTTTATTGCCATAAAACATAAAACCCAATCTTAGCTGTAAATTATTTTTTGTTCATTGGATGATTCAGAAATCGATTCCTAACAAACTACTTTCAGGGTGTGAGTTATTTCCGTTACTCGTTGTATAAATCCAGAAATTTCCATCGAAACAGGACACCGTGAATTATACTGAATTAGATTTCACTTTACAGGGTTAACTAGTAATGTCTTGTATAATAGCATCCTCCAAATGTTGCTGCAATCCGGCACTTACGATTAGAAATTACAATTACTAGTAAAAATCATTGCATGTTGAGTCTAGAAAGCGGAGCTGAAAAATCATGAACCGCATCAGATTGTCTACACAAAATAGAATTTTAAAATTTTATAAATTTAAATTCCTAGATCTTCCTAGGTTGAAATACTGCAATTTAAATTCATAAAATTTTAAAATTCTATTTTGTATTTAAGAATGTCACGATTTTGTTATATCTTATTTATAGATAGGTAATTCTTCAATAACTATCCCATAGTATCAACAAACAAAATAATCAACAAAGAAAATGTCAACAATTTAGATTATAATGATTGAAATTTGTACCAAATCAAATAGAAAACGAAAAACACGGAAAAAATCCTAGGGTTTTTTTACATCAGAACCTAAACATGCTAAACTAAAAATTTGTAACAAAATGAAATAGCCCCTTCAGGTGTTCATTAGCGGTTCACCTTAAAAAATATTTCATTGATATTTTTGAAGGTTATTTATATAATTTTTGATATTTTAAATATTTTTGAAAATATTATACTTAGGTACACATTTTTCATAGCTGTTGTTTGATACACAGGACACAGAACTATTATTTAACTTCATCTTAACATTTATTTTAAACAATTTTTTCGACGTTGAAGTCTGTAAAGTCAATTTAAATACTTTTTATTGATTTGAAACTTTTTAGCACCGTTGTGATTAATTCAATGAATCGATTAATCGACATCAAGAAGTTTTTGACGCATAGAAGTTTGTTCAACATTTTTACGGCCAGGCGCGGCGACGGCTTTCACCCTTATGTTGTCCAAATGTCCAGGTTCCTCCAATTCGCACTAAGCGATTTGCTTCCGCCTTCATTATGCGAACAGCTAAGGAGTAGAACTCTTTGCCGAGGTCTGTTTTGCCGGATTGGTATAATCTGGACATCTTTAAGGCCAGGGTGAACAAGCATCTTCTAGGCGAGCGTGTAGCTAACGGCCTCATCATCGCATTCCACTAGGCGTGATTGTGGTTAACGCCCTGCCTGTTCAACATAAAAAACTCTAAACATCTGTTGCTCTAAAATCACTTTTGATACTTATCTGAAGTTTCACTTCTGCCGTGTGTGAATTGCAAATACGCACACTTTTTACTTTCTCGTATACGCAGTACAGAGGAAGTCTCGTAATCGTCAAAAAATTCGAACTCGAGATTTTGACGGATTTACACGTTTTGGACCGTTTTTGGAATGTCTGTGTGTCTGTGCGTTAGCACGATATGTCGAGCATGCTTTGACTTATTGCAACCAAATTTAACATAGGTGTATGACATCAAAATATAAGGTTTCTATCAAATTTTGAGCCGTCAATCACGAAAGTTAAGCAACCAAGTGCGCGGTCGGTACTCGGATGGGTAACCAAAATTTAACATGCCTGTATGACATCAAAATAGGTTTCTATCAACCTTTGAGTCATTTTCGGTATAAGAGAAAGTCAAGGGGAGACCACTCCTGATTTTTAGCTCGTCTCTTTGTTTTTCTGTGTGTCTGTGTCTGTGCAATAAAGATTTTGAGCTTAGACCTTGTTAGTTCTTCTTCTTTTATTTGGATGGCGTTATTATTATTTGATTGGCGATTATTGAAAAAAAAACTCTCAACACGTGTTTTTACAACAAGAACTCGGCTTGTTACTTCAGGAGTTTTTTTTTATGTTACGAGATGGCAAACAAGCTTGAGGCCCACCTGATGTTAAGTGGTCACCGCCGCCTATAGACACTTGCAATATTAAGTGTAAATTACTTAACACCGCAAGTGCGTTTGCCATCCTGGGGACTAAGATGATATGCGCTCCATGCCCAGTAATTACACTGGCTACCTTTCCCTTCGATCCGAAACACAGCGAACTGCTTCACGGCAGAAATAAGAAAGGCGGTGGTACCTACCCAGACGACCCTACATATGGGTCTACCACCTAGTATGCTCTGTCAATGGCACTGACGCACACAGAGAAACACAAACCGTCTTAACTCACCCGTATTCGCGAGATAAAGATACCATATTACGCAACGTAATAGAAAGTTTGAATTTATCCAACATCTTTTTAGTCACGTGGACACGGTAGTACTTTAAAGCGCAAAAAAAAAATTTCCGTACTTGATATTCTGACTTTTTTGGATTTCATATTGCATAATTACAGGCAACAAAAAAAGCGTCTCTGGCGCAGTGCGTAAGAGCGTCGTTTCCCGCCCGGGAGGCACTGGTTCGATCCCCGCCACGTACCAATGTGTTTTCAAAATTTTAATTCATATGTACGTTTAATCGACGCTTTTACGGTGAAGGAAAAACATCATGAGGAAACCTGCACACACTTATGAAGAAATTCTTAGGTTGTGTGCGAAGTAAACCAATCCGCACTTGGCCAGCGTGGTTGACTAAAGGCCTAATCGCCCCTAATGTGGGGTAGGCTCGAGCCCCTCGGTGAGAATATTATATGAGCTGTTGATGAATTACAGGCAACTGCATTATTTCTTTAGTGATATGTGCTGTGGTTTATAGAGAAAGTGCTGTAAGAATAATGATAAAACAAATACATGCGAAACAAGAAAGTTTGTAAATGTTTCCTGAAATCAAAAAGATTTTTATAAGAGCTCAGATTATCAATCTAGAAAAATAGCTATTTATTATTTTCGTCTCAAAACAGTGGTTGAAAGTATATAAACAAAGAACATTTTGATTTTTACATACAATTACTTAACTTTTAATTGTTGTTTTTTTATTTATTTTTATCCGAAACAAACCTGGCTACAATTAACTTTTACTTTATTAAATTCTCTGTTAATTTAAAATCTTAACGACATTAAACTATTGTAAGAACGGAATTGTAGAGAAAGCCACAATATTCTGAAAATAGTTTTTAATCTCATACTGACACTTGAAAAATCTAATTTATCCGCGCCAATATTTGATCCAATAATAAAATTGATTGCAACTTAATGTATTAAAATATCGTTGTCTAAAACTAATTACAGCCCTTCGTCTATACGGCACTTTCACTAACGTTTCGGTCGTTCACCCCTCGAAACACCCGAGGTCACCCACCCTTCACCCCTTACGATAGAACACCTCTTCTGGATTGATGTTCGCCTGGTACTCTCGATAGTAGCGCGGGGAGATTTTTCTACAAAAGTTAGTTTTTTTTATTATTTTCCTGTGGGGGCACAACCTCAATGAAGTTCAAATATGGGGCATTGGCCGGGAGCACAAGCTCTCGAAACTATGTAAGGTAGGGAGGTGTGTAACACCTACATGTGTTTTGGCAATGTCGGATTAGGGGCTCGGATGGAAATTTTAGCGTTTCAAAGCTCCACGTGTGATGCGTATGGATATGTGTGTACATCAAAAGGTCGTAACCGCCGGAATGCGAATAATAAACTGCAAGATTTGTTGTTCAAGCAAAGGGATGAAAATCCTGTGACTGTTATTCGCGTTCAAATGAAAAATATTATTCTCAGTGCTAATCCACGAAATTACTGAAAGGAAAACGAAACTCTGTAGGTATACGAAATAAGTTGCCTTTTAAGTAATTTATTAACGCAGTTATCTGCTTCAGCAGTTGGTGATTCTTCAGAAGTTGGTAACAATACAAAATGTTATTTCATTTACATAATGTTTGCTGTTACTGACTACATAGGTATGAGTGTGTCTTTGAAGATAACAAATAGTAGATTATGACAAGCTAACTAGACCACTCATTACACACCTTGCCGTGGGGTACAGCCGTAATTCAGCCGAGTGCGTATTAACCAGCTCACGACTGTCATTCGCACAGAAATAAATCAATTCGGCTGTTTTCACCACATGGGGACAATAATTTTGGATTATGCGGGAAGTGGACTTTCAACTGCAATTGATTCGCCGCTGCACTTGTTGTCTTCGCTTATAAACTCTGTCAGCAATAGAAGTACCTAGATTTAAATTGTAGTACCTTGTCGTAATTATCATTTATATATCCTACTAATATTTTAAGCACGAAAGTTTGTATGGATGTTGTCTGGATGTTTTTTTGTTACTCTTTCATGCAAAAACTACTGGAAGGATTTCAATGAAACTTTACAGTAATATATATCATACATCAACATTAAAATAGCATATAGACTATAATTTATACTGATACTGCGCAGACGTAGTCGCGTGCAGAAGCTAATATTATATAATAATAATTTGATTTGATATATTTCCACGCACACCAATTATCGAGCCCAAATTAAGTAGGTGTCATTAGAAACCTTATGTTTTGAGTCATAGTTATTAAGTCTCAAAATATATTAAATCATGGTTTAGGGTAATATACTGTATTAAAAATTATATACTGATATACTTATATACTGTATTAAAATGATTATAAAACAAAAACTCGGGAAGCGACTGAAGAACCTACTTCCCTTACAAACTAACGCTTAGGCACACACGCACGCACAATTACACAAGTACTGTATATTAATGTAATTTTGTAATTATCAATTCTATATTCTATTATCAAGTCTATCCTTTGGAGACATTAGGGTCATGGAGGTGAGCGCATGTTACGACGTGACAAGTGGGTGAAATTTGGTGCATCTCCATACATTTCACGAGGGTGACAAAATAGTCACCTTGACAAAAGTCACCAGTACGCGCCTGCTCTAATAGTAAAACTTGTAAAAAATGTGATTTAGGACCTCATCCCTTACAATATTGTCAATTTGAAATTGTACACATATTGATGTCTCACTAGATTACAATGGAGAATCGAGCACAATTTGAATGTATGTATGATGAGACGATGCATACTCATCGCAAGATGAATTCAAAAAAGGATTTCTTCAGTGTAGAAAACATCGCGCGAGCACAGAAAATACTCGATAACAATCGTACGATTGGTTTGATCGTATGATCGATCATGCAATCAATGCCTCAGATGTCTTTACAGTGTCCTCATTAGTTACATGTTATATCGGTAGCACAGCAAGTGACGATCTTCATCGTGCGATCTAGGCGTCATCCATGGCAACGATCGTACAATGAAATTATACATTTCATCGCGCGATGAAATTAATGTTTCTGTTCTCGCGCTATGACTTGCGTGCTCAAACAGGACACTCTAAAGAAATATTTTTTGATGAACTCGTGCGATGAGAACGCATCGTATCGACAATCGTACAATACGATCGTTAGTCAATCAGGACAACGCCTAAAAATTTTTATCTTAATATATTACAGTAAAAAAGTTTTTTTAAGAAACAAAAAGTGCAAAAGAATTAATACGATCGATTGCCAATTAGGGCGAGGCCTAAACATTTTTAGCTTCTTCTATTATGATTAAAAACTTTTTTAACAAACCAGAAAACAACTAAAAACGCAAGAGAAATAGGACCAATATAGCAGGGTTCAGAAAAGGGTCGTTCATCGAATAGTTATATGCGGAAATGGGTATTTGAAGTAATAACTAGTTGTGCGTTTTTCACTTATACTGGTGATTTGACAAAGGATTCTATGACTTTGTGATACTTCCCGGTGCGTTGAACCCAATACATTTTTTATTGTAATAATAATAAAGTCTATTATATTATAAAAGAGTTCAACGCCATCGAAATCATTACTAGGTACGACTTCCAGAGAATACCGTAGAAGTGAAAAATATAATTTGTATTATTCGCTCTTATTTACTTGTCAACAGAGTTTGCTCAGAAAACTTGATAATATTCAAAAAAAAAGTATGTGGTGTGGTAGCTCTACTTAGTGGTATAGGGCTGTATGTAATGTAATACTCGATTCCAACTGGTTGTATTTTCCTTTCCTAAATGGGTATATATGAAGTGAAACAACAATTTGATGGTTTGGCAGTACAATGTTTATTTAGGGTGGACAATATTCTGTTTGTTGCACTAGAAAAGTTATTTACTTACAATTTACATATTCCAAATAATATACCTTTGTGAGAATTCTCTTCCTTGAAAATACCTAGTTTACACAAGTTAGATTTTACACAATTTAGACCTTCTAACTTATATATCTAATAGTAAAATACAACCATAAAAATAATGAAAGGTAGGGTCCTGGAGTCTGCTCTGATCGTTAACGAGTGGAATTTGGGTATTACTATGTATAAATTATTAGTAAACGCGTTATGAGACAACCTTCTGCAGAGTATTTGTGGAACTCTTCGACAGTCAGCCGCTACCGTTTGGTTAGTGTAGGGTACCTGGATCAGTGCGTTGTGTCTTGGCTCTGATAGATCAGCCACTAGTTAGCTCTCTCTATATATTGTAGTTCACCGGTCACTTTTCCAAATTGATCTCACAACTCCAAACTCTGGTTCTGCGCAGGTTTCTAAACCCGCCGACTATACTTGTAATGGAAATTTGGGTCTCTAAACCCGTACCGACGACCCTGAAGATGTGTCATAATAAAACAACATCAATAAATGTTACACTACTCATTATAAAACCCCAAGAGGGAGTTGGAACCACAACTTGTCCAAAAACTAATATAAAACAACGGCAAATCTTTGAGCAATTACGAAACCCGACCAACAGTACTTAGAATATGATCTCTCGAGATGTGAATTATTCATAATTTAAACAAATAGATCATTCATTGCCTAAAATTTCGAACCTGACAAAATATAATTACCTTAGTAGGTAGTCAGGCAATTTTTACAAGATGAGGCGGTTTTTTACAACCGAATTTACTAATTTACTGTAACACAAAATCAAGGCAATCACAGAATTTACCTTTAACTTTCAGAATAATTGAAAAACGATAAGAGTTTTATAGTTACCTTTCGGGTGAATTATTAACTCCTTAACGGTTATTTTTCCGTTCCAGGATATTATGAAAATACGGAATTATCTTCCTTCCAAATTAGAAAATAGTTCTCCTTCGTTAATATAATCCTCGCATATGTTATTATCACGAAGATGTTTAATGTTCCTCAAAAATAAATTCAGCCTTGAATTTGAAATTCGAAATGCGAATGAATAATCTGACAAGCAAAAACAAACGTCCCTGATTGGTCGGCCTACCTATGGTTTTTTTAACGTCTGAGGCAAAGGAAAGTGAGTCCATACATCCGAATGAACGAAAAATTCTTGTCAATACGAATCTTTGCGAATAACTACTTTGAATGAATTTTGAACAACTAATATGATCCCCGTAAGCCTAACGTCACCTAAATAATGACGAGACTATAGAAAACGCTTTAACGCGCCCCAATTCAAAAACAAAGTGCAAAAATTCTATACAGAGACCCCCAAGGTCTAATATCGAACTGAAACATGATACAACTTATTAAGACAAGAAACTTTCGTCTGAACTATTTCTTTTTTTTTTTTTTTTTTTTTTTTTTATAAGTCGCTGGGTATAGAATTTATCACTTTGCCTAAATGTCAAACTTAATGCGAAACGGAACGTAATGTCACTTGTCAGATGACGATGTTGACTTTGACAAATTGATAAATAAACAATGCTACAGTAAGGTGGTGTGGGTACGTACCACTGCCTTTCCAATTTCACCCGTGTAACAGTTTGCTGTATTTTGGATTAAAGGGAAAGGTAGCCAGTGTAATTACTGGGCATGGAAGGCATCTTAGGTCTCAGGATGACAATGCACTTGCAATACCAATTGATTTTTTTTTCATGTTAATGCAGGTTTTATAGGCGACGGTATCCACTTACCACCAGGTGGGCCGTCAGCTTTTTAAGCGACTTCAAAAAAGGAGGAAGGTCTCAAGTCGACTGTATGTTTTTTTTTTATTGTGTTACCTCATAACAGTTTTTGAGTTATCCCTAATAATGCCCATTCGAAAAAAGATCTCAAGATTATTTTCTGAAAATGTCGCACTATTTCCATTGCGGTTTCGCGAGGCGTTTGTCGCGGTCAATATATTGATTTACTAACTAGTTACTTTAAACACTAATTAAATATTCGTGACCAACGTTTTAATGTACAAGGGACGTTATGATACGAAAGAAATGAAGTGTTTTGTTGTTTTGCAAATTTACTGCCAGCCAGTATGAACAATTACGATCACTTTAGTGGTAGTCTTCTTTGTTTATAGGTATTTTATAAAGCGTAAAAAAAACGCCTATACCCCCGTAGCGTACTATAATAATATGTATTGTGAACGCCCCTTAACATTTTGCGCTTTGTCGCTATGGAAATAATCTATAATATAAAAATGAATCGCAAAATGTGTTGGTAAGCGCATAACTCAACCACGCCTAGACCAATTTGGCCAATTCTTTTTTTAAAATGTTCGTTGAAGTTCAAGGATGGTTTTCCCGTCCTGCATAAAAAAATTCGAATAATTTCTTTATGCAGGACGGGACGAAGTCTGTCGGGTCCGCTAGTGTAATATAATTAGGAAGAAACGCTCCCACAATTAACATTTTGCATTTCCATGGAAATAGTGAGACACATCTGACTATGGGACATAAATGAGTAGGTAACTAAATTTCTGTATTGTATTGAAGGCTATTCACATCATTCGGTAAACGACAATAAAAAACTAAATACTTATCCCACCACATTGTGTACTCGCGGAATACTCTCGAGTTCAATCAAAACTATGTTTTCTTGGGAGACATCAAACCCGACAATAAAGAGGTTGACTTACAAAAGTTTTGTTGTGTGATTCTGATCTAAATGTGAATGTCCTCAAAGGAAAGTAATTTTCGCGAATTCTCATTTTCGTTATACTCAACTAACTGTTTAGGAGAGTTCGAATTTTGGAAAAAAATATTATTTTTTGACAAGAAAGCTCTTGATCTTCATCTGATGGTAAGTGACGATAAGACCAAAGATGATATCAAGCCCCACCTGGAACCCTCAACCATAAAGGGACTGGCTATCATGACGGAACAGAATAATGCGCTTGACACAGATTAAAGCAAAAGGGAAGAACGGCATCCTCCTTATCGCATCTTTCAAAAAGCCTCGTCAACTACTCAGACAAACTATGTTGAACGTGTCGCTCTCGCACGACTCTGCATTTTTTATCTCCCTCACCTAACAATGCAGCTGAGACGTAGTAGGGCCATTGGTCTCAGTTTTCTAGGCACGCGCTTACTTGGGTAACGTATCTTCCCTTTTTTGCTGTATCTAAGGGTTGACATTATTATAATAGCGACTGATTTTGATAAGATGGTAGTTAAGTAGCACGCCTCTAGGAAACGCCTCTCTTGGTTAGGTTAGTGGTAGGACTTAGTTAAGGGTAGCACGCCTCTAGGAAACGCCTCTCTTGGTTAGGTTAGTGGTAGGACTTAGTTAAAGGTAGCACGCCTCTAGGAAACGCCTCTCTTGGTTAGGTTAGTGGTAGGACTTAGTTAAGGGTAGCACGCCTCTAGGAAACGCCTCTCTTGGTTAGGTTAGTGGTAGGACTTAGTTAAAGGTAGCACGCCTCTAGGAAACGCCTCTCTTGGTTAGGTTAGTGGTAGGACTTAGTTAAGGGTAGCACGCCTCTAGGAAACGCCTCTCTTGGTTAGGTTAGTGGTAGGCATTTTTTCAAGTCCGCCTAGTTAGCTACCACTATCTCCAAAACCTTTCACCATAATAATAATGTTAACAGCATTATTACGTCCTTCTAGGTATAATCATCATATTTGCGCTTTCCTGGTTGTGCCCTAAACGCCTTCGCGCGAGGGCCCGGTGTCCGCCTTCCTTACTTTCTTAGCCCACGCGGTCTTCGGCATCCTTGGCGGAGTAAACGTTGCCACGTAAGTTCTAAGTATAATGAAGCACCTAAAAGATCATCAAGATTGCCAGTGCGGCGCAGATACTCTTCCCGCACAAGTTAGGCATTAGGGCACTTTCATTTTCCATCATTCCATCATGTATGGAGTCTTTTGGAAAGGAATATGCCATTGTAAATTTGAGAAAAATAAAACTAAGATGAGCCGGGATATTTTATCTTTTTTTTATAAAGAAGTCTAGCTAATGACTCCATCCTTCCTAATGGTAATCAATCAGAAGTGGAGTCCAAATATGAAGAAAGCTGGTGCGAGACATAAAGTCCAATTTCCAGAAAGAGGTCACTCGCCGAATCCTACTCGGCTGGGCAGCGTTCGAGAAGCTACGTGGTATATTCTCGGCCCATCTACTGCAGTGTCTCAAGACGAAAGTCTCTAATACATGTGTATTGCCAGTGATGAACTACGAAACCGAAACGTGACCGCTTACAATGGGCCCCATAAGAAGGCTCAAGGTTACTCAAAGGGCAATGGAGAGGGCTATGCTCGGAGATTCTCTGCGTGATCATATCAGAAATGATGAGATCCGCAGGAGAACCAAGGTCACCGATGTAGCCCAAAGAACCAAAAGTGGCAAGTACATTGCTAGGAGGCCCCCCACAAGGTGGCCTGACGATTTGGTAAAGGTCGCGGGAAGCCGCTGGATGCGGGCAGCGCAGGACCGCTCGGGTTGGCGATCCTTGGGGGAGGCTTATGTCCAACAGTGGACGTCTCTCGACTGATATGATGCGTCACCTTGCTGACTTGATAATTCTGTACGTTGTATTAGGACCCTTTATCGAACGGACAAAATAACTAGCACACCGTAGGTCGAAATTCAAATACACGTGACCTCTTTAGCTTGGCGTCCTCTCATATGGCGTATTGACATATCCATTTATTCCGTCCTATTTAAACTGGACTAGATGAAAAGTTACGGTCCGTTCTCAAATATGTTATTTGGAACACGCTTTCACATTTTAGGTTCTTGATTTGCAACGTCACGGTTTTTTGGTGAATTTGTTTTTTTGTGGCTTTACCTTAAATAGGTTAGCTTTAGTCAGTAATAGTATTAAGATATTTTTTTTTTATTTAGGAGTTCAGTTAACGGGTTTGTTTCATTCTTCTTTTTTAGTAATCCTTTCTGGTAGGTGACTGACGGAAAACAATAGCCGCGACGCGTTACGATGCGAATTCGTTTGCTAAGGAATTGATAACTGAAACCACGTTTTGCACTTACGCTAGAAAACTTAGATGAAATTAGCATGTTGGCTGTACTGCTCATTCATAGATCTTGTGTAAAAAACAAAGTTATATTCTTTTTTTTCCTACCCTGCTACTAATTTATTTGGGGTAGGTCCAGTAGGTATTTCTTGCTATCGCCATTTAAAAATGGGAACAAATTTAGTGCCCACAAAAAAAATAGTACATTGCTCACCAAAATGGTTATTTTGCTCACCAAAATGGTTATTTTGCTCATCAAAGGCATCTTTTGGTGAGACTTTACACTTTTTTGGTGAGCGTTTATCCTTTTTTGTAGGTTAGGTTAATATGGTGTTCATTTAAATACAAGCCTTTAAAAATTATAATATATTATTCATTGTAAATGTCGCATTTCACCGGTGAAAGAATTAATTCATTTACCTACTTATTTGGTACACCAACGATTGTTACAATAATACAAAATCTTATGCTAGTAATATAAATTAGATCTCATTGCACAATCAGTTAAAGGTATACACCGCATGACATAGTATAGTTACAAGATTTGCAAGAGCTTAGTTTTTATTACTTATTGTTATAAATTCAGTCCAGTAGCTTTTGAATCTCATCATTACAAACCATTTACAAACATACACAAGCTTTTCTCGTTTCATTAGAGTTTAGAAGACAAGTATTCACAAAAAAAAGTTTGGATAGAATGCTCCATTATAAATTACTAGTTACGTAACAAACAAAGCCATCATAAAATAAGCAGTATAAAGTTATGTCTGTTTACAATCAAGTTTCTAGATATGAGCAATATTCAAATTACATACCTTTACGACAGTTTCATTAAAGAGTATAACGCGATCTTGCATTTGATTGCCTATAAATAAAATATGGTATTCAACGACAAGTTTATCTATTACAAAAAGTTAGCCTGATTATACAAAACATTTTCTTGTCCAGAATTATTACCTTAGTATTAACAATGAAGTAATGAAAATTGTTGGCGTCAGCCATATTAGACAAAAGTATGAAACTAGTTATAGTGACATAGAAACTGAACGCAGAAAAGCTAAATACAAAATTAGAGCATTTTGTACTAGAAAAATGCACTGAAAAAAATCGACTTGCCTCAGGCGGGACTCGAACCCGCATCTTCCACAATCCGGGGGGTGGAAGATGCGGGTTCGAGTCCCGCCTGAGGCAAGTCGATTTTTTCAGTGCATTTTTCTAGTATTAATATTTACGCGTTTGTAAACGCAAAAATTAAATTATTCCATAGAGCATTTTGTATTTCTAAAGTGAGGCTTCACATGAATTACGTACGTGATTAATTCATTATTAACCTTTGTATATTTTTCTGTCTTTTGTAAGGCAATTAATCATTGCGTATAAATTAATAGTTTATTGGCCATTCAAGGTCATTCTATTACGAAGTTATCATAAAAACAAACATATAGAAAAAGTTACTACCACGAAAAGTGTAAAGAAAACAGTCAAGGGCTAAGTAAGAATTAATTTAAATTTACAAGTTGATTAAGATTGTTCTTTTACAACTCTGTTTACATTTTAATTACTCTACGTAGAGATAGTAAGAGCTCCCAGTATAACTTGGCTTGGAGGTAATTAAATAATATATCAAAACAAACTTTGGGTACCTAGTTCAACGACTTCGAAATTGACCTCTCGCTGAACCCAGCTCTCATGAAAATGTAACAAACATATTGCGCGGAACCGGGAATACTGATCAGCTTTCTAAGTACCAGGATAGCATAAAGCGTTAGAGTTAAAAGGGGCGAGTTTCGTAACTTTGGCAGAGCGTTTTGAAACTGCCTTGTTAGCAAACAATGCATTAGGCTATTACATAATAAATTGACGTTAAGTATTATACCAGATTCCCGGACTGTTGAGATTATTTACATCTGTCCTGGTTGTTGGCTCACTGAAAGTTTGTTGTCTCTTTTAAGTAGGCGACAGGCTGGCAACCTGTCACAGCATGGCCCAAACTGCAGGATGTGGCTTTAGATAAAACCAAGTGTGGGGTGCTATGATCCGAGACCTCCCCGCGTTGCATCATGGGCGTCTATCTGCACGTCTAGTGTCTCCAGAGAAGGCTAAAGTCGCGACACGGAAGAGCGAGCTCAGGCCCAGCGGACCTTTAGGTCTGAGTCAAGTAAGAGGTGGCGGATGGGTGCGACCTTTGGTTTGGTTTTCCGTTGTGGTGTCTTGGGAGGCAGGACACAGCCGGACCCAATAGAGTAAGCGGCTCCTCGTGTGGGTCTGGTATGACGGATGGCTGTGGCCTAAGGTAGGGGAGACAATGGCGTAGACATCGGGCTTAAACTGCGTTTCGTTCCACCCAAGCCACCCTTGGCACCAATATGGGGGCCGTGGCTAAAGGCGTTTTTCAGGGCCGGTAGCAACCGGTCTGCAAGACTGACGGTATGTTGCCCCGCCAGACAGCAGGCATGATTGAACGGTGCACCGGTTGGGAAAGAAAGGGCGGGCACCGACGGCTTCACGGTGAAAAGTTCTGTCGGGGTGCTTATTAGGTAGGAGAGGGGGAGGGGGGACGCCTGTACCTCGAGTCCCACATACCCCGGCAGTTGCATCGTACTGCAGGAATGATGCGTAAATGCATTTGACCTCTCCGATAAAAAAAAGTAAAACCGAGTGTATTGACCGAAGGGCTCCAATCCATTTGGTAACCTCATGTTAGATAGGACCGGCCGGTACACCCTCAACTACTGAGGGACAGGCTAGCATTAATTGTCGGTACTGTTACTTTCATAAGATGGTAGGTAGCCAGCTAGGGCTTAAAATACGCCCTAAAGTCTATCCGTTCAGTGACTAGGGCTAATTAGAGATTATCATATTAGAAGAAAATTAACAACAAAATAAAAAAGTTCTATATTTTATTTGACTTTGCTAACTCCTTTTAAATTGTCGAAAACTACTACCGTTTCGAGACGCAATAATTATTATATGCTTTGAAGATTATCGTAGTTGTATTGGAACAAATACATATATTTGCGTATTTCTGTATACGAGTATCTTTACACTTACAGAGGAAAAAAACGATTTAATTTAAAATTCGGAAATCAGCTAGTACTAGCTGACCCGGCAAACGTTATTTTGCCTTACAAAAATGATTAGATTACTAAAATGGCTATAAAAAATAGGGGTTGGCGATAAAAAAGTAAAAATTTAGGGTTGTATGTATTTTTTAATGCCACATAATAAAAAAGTAAAAACAAAAAATTATGTCAAAAAATTAAAAAAAAATTAAGGGTGAATAACCCTTATCACTTAGGGGTATGGAAAATAAAAAGTAGCCGATTCGCAGACCTAGTGAATACGCATACAAAGTTTCATGAAAATCGGTCAAGCGGTTTCGGAGGAGTACGGTAACTAACATTGTGATATGGAAAATTTATCTAAAAGACTAGCTGACCCCGCAAACGTTGTTTTGCCTTATAAATTAAAAAAATAAAATTAATGGTGGACAACTCTTATCACTAAGGGGTATGAAAAATAGATGTTAGCCGATTCTCAGACCTACTCAATATGCTCACAAAATTTCATGAGAATCGGTCAAGCCGTTTCGGAGGAGTACGGGAACGAACATTGTGACACGAGAATTTTATATAATAAGATGAAGCAGAGACAACAACAGAAGTAAATGATCATTTAAAATCATTAAATTGTAATGTATTGTATTGGTTTAAGTAAACATTTTGGTACCTATTGCATTATGACGTATCCATTAAACTGAGCTCAGATTATTGGTTAATTTTGTTCCAAATTTGAGTATCACAATGAATTTGTTTTCGTTCCTAAACCATATGATAATAAAACAACATTCGCTCAGCTGTTCCTCACAACTTCCGCTCGGAAGTTGCATGAAAAAAGTTTCCCACCCTATGTACAGTAGACGAAATATCAAGTCTATCATTAAACCTTCTTACGTGACCAATATTAAGGTTGAAACTCCTGAAGCATTTCGCTCGAATTGGCTTCACGTACATGACTGCACCGGCCACCTGTCGATGGTAGTGAGGGAACGGGACAGATATCGGCTATTGATCGGTTCGGAAGTGCTCTTGTTTAGTTCTATTGCCCTGGTACTTTCCGATCGGTTCTCCATTATCGACATTTGCTGATACCCATCCAATAATTTATCCGAGAGGACGTTATCGAGAAGTTTGAATGCCCAAGCGATTTAGTGGCGATCTCGGCGTATCGATAAGAAAAGTCTGGACTCGTTCATCTTAATCACTGAATCTTTTATTTAAGTCAAACACGTGAATGAGAAATCTTTTATGTGTTTTTATAAAGTAAGAAATTAAAATTTTTGCCCTTGATCTCTGTAGCGCCAGTGTTGGTAAAGTAATGAATATACTATAAATTTAATCGAAATAGCGTATCGAAATTACTTCTGTACAAAAAGAAATCGAATACTAAGTACTTATTTTAATTACTATTTCAGTTGATTACGACGTAAATTTCCATATCCTTCTATACTTATATGAAAATTGAGAGGTGGATAACATTCATTAATTTGGATTTACTATTAGCGGAGCAAAATAAACAATTAACTTCGAAATTGTTTATGTAGGTAATATAGTTAAGTCTGTAGTTTAATTAATAACGAGCCATCCAATAATAATTAGTTCTATAAATAAGCAGTCTTACGTTTGTCATTTATGATACAGTGATATTAAATTTAGAACTGTAATCTTTCTTAATTAGCTCTTTGTTACAATCAATTATTGTCTAAAACACAAAGTCTTAGCTGACAACTAATAATAGTGTTCATACGTTTCTCATACAACCATAAACGAACGGATTGCCGGTATGACTAAAGGTTGTAGCACATTTATTAACTCGGAAAGGAAACGCCCACGGGCGGTGTACGCGTGGCTCGATCTTGCACTATAGTGCAAAATTCGTTGAACGTTCATTCAGACAGCGCGCACATCTCTACTAGAACACACCGCAGCGGTTGTAAAAAAATGTCTTATTTTGCAGTGTCTAAATACGAAATTCACACATCAAGGGCCCAACGCCGTAAACCCCCGAGAAGCGTGAATGTGATTACTTTCTCGCCTTCTCGTTCTCGGGCTCACCTTTTCTCCACCCGGTGTTGGTTTTACCCGCTTTAAAGGGTTTCTCGGGCGAGAAAAGAGAACCGCATCACATTCTCATTCGGTTTCATTGCGACGTGGAGAGTGGTTTGAAATAAGATTCACAAACCTTGTTCTATTTCGATGAATTTGTGTCACCACCATCGCCTGGGCCTTCCTTTTTCATAATATTACTGCCGTGTGAGCTGGCAAACGATATTTTGCCTTACAAAAATGTTTAAATTACTAAAATGGCTATAAAAAAATAGGGGTTGGTGATAAAAAAGTAAAAATTTAGTGTATTTTTTAATGCCACTTAATAAAAAAATAAAAACAAAAAATTTCGTACAAAAATTAAAAAGAAAATTAAGGGTGAACAACAAAGAACGAAAAGTATAATTATTATATTTTCATTTTCTCATTTTCATTCATTCATTTTCATTTTAGAGAAAAGCGTGGGGTGCTCAATAACATCACTTCTTGCATATCACGGCCGAGACTCTACTTTACTTGATAACTCGATATCGAAAGAGGGTGATAGTTGTGATTTGGTAGTAGAGAATCCGTACTGCACGTTACTGTCACCCGATCAGGCATAAGGTCGCTCAATACAACGTCTAGAACACCACTATGACTGTCGCGACGGGCACACAAACAGAGTCGCGAAATGTAAATATTGTATATGGCAACAAGAACTTTTAATCTATGGTGAGTAGCATTGAATTTAATACTTACTCTGTGCTTGTCATTTTTTCCGCGGTTTTCCATGCCAAGAAAAAACCGCTTTTTTCCTGTGCGTAGCTGATCTGAGTGGGGTTCCTTCGTGATCCAGGATTGAGAGCTAAGTATCTTCTCGTTGATTAATTGACTTTGTTTCTTAATGTGTATCATGTAATTTACGTGTCGATTAATGAGTCAAAGAATGAATTGCTAATAGAAAAGCATGACAGTCTGTTGGTTTGAAGGAACGGTCTACCTAAAATGAAAGGTCTAGCTCTAACATTGTTCGGGAGCTAGCTAATGATCACCGTGCTTGCGGGCATAGTGTGTGTGAATATGTCGGGGACCAGTGCACTGGGTCTGAACCCTATGGGAGACCAGGGTGTGTGCGAGGGTACAAGGGGTTGTAACTCGACACACCTTGGTTCCATGATGTGAAACCTTTGAGAGACCAGAAGGAGTATGTGCGAGGGTACAAGGGGTTGTAACTCGACACATCTTCGTTCCATGATGTGATGTTTATGAAAATCAAACAAGACACGCAAGGTGTCTTGGGCCAATTACGAGTTGTCATGTAACTTATACCGAAATCAAAATAAATGAAAATGTTCAATGTGTGTATGGGTACATGTAATGTAAAGTACCATTCCTAGCGCGGAAGATACTTAGTGTCTCGGCTCAGAGATTCATGTTATAATTTCTTTGTACAGGTGCCTTGAAAGTCATAACAAAAGGGAGGAGAATAAATTAAATAAAGCGAAGCAGATATAGGAAATTAAACACAAGACAGAATAAGGTATGAAACATTGATATAATTTGCACTAGAATAGTAACTTGGTTAAATTGTTTATAATGCCGAAAGTCTCAATATTCGCGGTCCGTCTCAGTCCAATGTACGCCTCGTTGGTGTGGGTTGTAGACGGACGATGACATAAGTGTGGTCCTGTGTGGGGAGTTGAACCTGTAAGATTATGTATACGTATTTGGTAGTACATAATATAAATCATTACACTCTCTAGATTATGTATACGTAGTTGGTAGTACATAATATAAGTCATTGCACTCTCTAGATTATGTATACGTATTTGGTAGTACATAATATAAATCATTGTGCTAGGTGCAACTGGCCACACTTATATTGCATAAAACCACAACATATATAATATGCACAAATAGTCACATCCGCGACATGGTGGAGGTGCTGGGATAATGCTTGAAGGGAATCTATGACTCGGCTCGGCATAAAATTAATGATTTGTTCTAGTGCAAGTTTCATACCTCTGTCAATCAGTAATAAAATAATTCTAGTAATTTCTTGAACAGGTGTTTGTAACTTAAATGAAAAATGACAAAGTTATTTGTTACACAATGAACAATTAATAATAGCTAAAATGGTAAAAGTTTAGATAATTTATTCTGACTACCTATCACTCAACAAGATATCATGGTATCACTTGGTTGTTCACTAATCATATAGGTAAATTTATTAAGATTGAATCCATTGTCATCATGAGGAAGTTTGGTTTATGGATTTATACACTCATGTGATATAAGAATGATAGACTACTTATTACACGGTTTACATGATTATACACCATAATAAAGAAATTAGGTATTGAATAGAAAATTCATAATTTTAAAATTTTAATGTACTTATTCTTAGGGTGCAAGCACACATATCATGTCTGTATGTTAATAACATTTTTTTTTAACACAGATAATTTGAATTCCTATGAATACATTAAAATTAAATTCATAAAGAAAGGGTGAATTTGTATCACACTCATTAAGAGATTTAACTTAACCTCTAGAGGTTGGTTGTCAGAAACAATCACAAAATCCCCTCTACACCTAGATCTGCATTGAAATTAACAAGTGCAGACAGGCGTAATAATTTGTTTGATGGTTTTGAAGAAATATTTTGACATAAAGGGGGACTGCGAGACCTCAAATACCTACTCTTATTAATAAAGCAACACTAGCAAAGGGGGACTGGCTTAGTGTAAAGTACTTACACATAATTTTCTTAGTCATAATAAATCCTGAAAAAATTATTTGATAAAATATGCAGTTATGTAAAATACTACTTATTGTCATATTTATTATATTAAATTTAAACTTTGCATATATGTCACTAAAGTTTCTACTCACAGTAAGGAAGTAGAATATTTTTTTCATATTCCTTATCATTCTGGGTTTATGAAATCATTCATACACACTTAGAAAATACAAGGAGATTTCGATATGTACAGTCATGAACACAAGTTGTTGTTATAATAATTAATTTTTAGAAAATACAAGGAGATTTCGATATGTACAGTCATGAACACAAGTTGTTGTTATAATAATTAATTTTATAAAAATGAATAAATGCGTGGATTTATTAGTACTATTAATGTAATACTTGTATAATAAAATTTTGAGATTTGTCGTAAAAAAAAAAAAAAAAAAAAAAAAAAAAAAAAAAAAAAAAATTGGAAAATAGGATTATAAATCTTTAAGTGATACATACTTACCAATACCATACCTATATATTTTTGATGATAATAATAGTACTGAGTGTTACTAGTTGACTTGATAGTAATGTAACATTTTCGTATTGTAGCAAGAACAACCAAGTGAATAGCCAGCAAAATGGAGGAAGTTATGCTCCAAAGATTATCAACTTTTGGAAATGAAATAACTATTTTATCTGATCAGTCTCTCAGTCTATGCGCTACATCTAAGATTGATAATTTAGATAATGCTAGAGTACTTTCTGCAAAGTTGCACAATGTACTTACCCGATTTAATACTGAAATATACAATTACTTTAACATCTCTAAAGAACCTGATGCGGATGAAATTTCTAAGTTGACCACGGTCCAACTGAGAGGATAACAGATGGTTGCCGAGTTGGATGTTAAAATTAAAATGTTAAACGAACCAACCACATCATCTTCCAATGTAGAATATGGGTCATTTAGTAAATTGCCACAGTTGGGACTACCTGAATTTGGAGGTGATCTGCTCGATTGGCATCAATTCTGGGACCAATTTAATTCTAGTATAGAATGCAGAAATTTGCGTAATGTGGATAAATTACTATATCTGAAAGCAACTCTAAAGGGTGAGGCCAAAAGAATAATAGAAGGGTTTGACTCTACTGATCTGAATTACCAACTAGCTGTTTCTACACTGAAGGAGAGATATGGTGATGAAAGGAAGCTGATTGATGCACACTACTCGACTCTGTACAAGATACGAAGAGCCGAGGGCTTAGATGATTGTCGTAGAACATTAGACGAAATTGAGAGGCATCTTAGAGTGCTGAAGTCGTTGGGTGAGGATACAAATCACAATCACCTTCGATTCATCATCATGGAGAAATTTCCAAAGGATATAATTTATGAAATGAAAGTTAAATTAAACATGGATGGGGATAATTATACAATCGAAGACATGCGTAAACAATTAGCGTTGATAGTATCAGCAAGGGAATACGCCGGTAAATTTACTCAAATGGAGATTGAGAATACACCACATTGTACAGTAGAAGCCTTACATGTTAATAATAATATCATTAAAAGAAATGATAAAATTGAAGTAGTTAAAACAAAACAAGAAAGAAAACCACAGAATTATAGACAAAATAAAAATCAACGAATGACATTTGATAAAGGGAATAAACAAAATAAAAGAAAATTCAATATTGAAAGGGAAGGTGATAAGAAACCAATGATGAGTAAAAGGACAAGGTATTCCTGCATATTTTGCCAAGGAGACCATTATAGTGATAAATGTGACAAGGTCAAAACTATAGCCGAAAGAAGGGCAAAATTAAACAAACGTTGCTTCATGTGTTTCCGAGAGGGACACATATCAGAGAAATGTTTTAGTAAAAGGAAATGTGTACACTGTGGAAAGTTTGGACTTCATAATAGAGCTTTATGCCCAAAGAATTCTAGGAACTTTATCGAGTCTACAAAAACAATGTTATTAAACAATAAAGGTACCACAGTTCTACAAACTGCAATAGTATATTTGAAAGATGAAGAAGAGAATTTAACTAAATGCCGTATATTATTAGATACAGGAAGTCAGCGTAGCTATGTTACTAAGGAAATAGCAGAACGACTAAAATTAAAAATAGTAGAAATTGATAATCTTTCTGTCTTTACATTCGGTTCTAAAGCACCACAAGAACTAGAAAGCCCATTGGTTGAATTAAAATTCAAGATGAGAACTAATGAAACAAAAACTTTGCTAGCCAACGTTGTCCCGATTATAACTAATAGTGTCCCATATCATGGAATGGAATTAAGAAAATGGTTAAAACCAAAAAATTATATACTAGCTGATGACGGTTCTCTCGCTGACCGCATCGACATCTTGTTAGGAAACGACTATTACTACACGTTCATTTGCACTAAGAAGATTGAGATTAGAAAAGATTTATACCTAATAGATTCAGAATTCGGATGGATATTATCGGGTAACATGGAAAGTAAATCTGCAGATAAATTGTCAGTGTTAACTTATTTTCAGTCATCCTGTGATATCAAGTTGAATCAACCAGACCTGCCTATAGACAACGGCAGTTTGAAATTACTATGGGATTTAGAATCGATTGGAATCGTTGATTCTCCTAAAGCTAACAGAGATGAAGAAGCTATCAAACAATTCAACGATACTATGCAATTTGAAGATAATAGATACCATGTGAGTTGGCCATGGAACGAATACCCACCTAATCTTAATTGTAACTTTGGACTAGCGTATGGTCGCTTAATTAATTTACTAAAACGATTAGATTCAAAAACTCTATTAATGTATGATCAGACGTTAAAGCAGCAACTGAAAGAAGGTATCATAGAGGAAGTTTCTTCTCAAGAAAAGGTTAATCATCCTGTTCACTACATCCCTCATCATGGAGTCACAACACCTGGTAAAACGCTTAGAATTGTATATGATGCTTCTGCCAAGATTAAAGGCAATAAGAGTCTTAATGAATGTTTGTATTGTGGCCCGATGATGTTGGAAGATCTGACGGGACTATTAATTAAATGGAGATGTCATTCTATTGGAATAACTGCAGATGTTGAAAAGGCATTTTTACAAATCGGTCTTCATGACCGTGACAGAGATGTTACTAGATTCCTTTGGATAAGAGATACTACGAAACACGCCGATGATAAGAACATAATCCATCTAAGATTCACACGTGTACCATTTGGAATCATATCAAGTCCATTTCTTCTGAATGCTACCATAAAACATCATCTTTCTCAATCAAACAACGAAAATGTTAAACGAATTGCACAAGACATATATGTTGACAATGTCGTCACTGGTGCAGATTCCATAGAAGACGCCAAAAAACTATATGATGACTTGAAGTACACTTTTGATGCTATATCCATGAACCTACGAGAATGGAGTTCAAATTGTAAAGAATTAATAGATCACATCTCTAATTCTCTTCAAGATGAAGTTATAAAAGTATTAGGTCTAGAATGGAATCTAAAAATGGACACTCTTAACATTAAAACAAAAAATTTAAATAATAAACCTACTAAAAGAGGTATTTTGAAAACTATTGCATCCATCTATGATCCATGTGGATATAGTGTACCCATAGTATTATCAGCGAAATTACTTTGACAAGATTTATGGAAGATGAAAGTTAAATGGGATGCAACTCTAAATGAAGACATTATAGATAAATGGAATGAAATTAAAAAACATCTAGAAAAGATCAAAGAGATATCCTTACCAAGATGTTACATACCAAACAATAAGAACAAAGACTGTCAACTCCATTGCTTTACTGACGCCTCAAAGAGAGCGTACGCAGCTGTCGTTTATATAGTGGTAAAAAATCATAAAAATTTTGTTATTGGAAAATCACGCTTAGTACCGATCAAGGATCAAGACGACCTGAAGATCCCACGCTTAGAGTTGTTGGGAGTCTTGATTGGTGCAAGATTGATTCAATATGTTCTTCGATTTCTACAATATAAAGTAACTTGTCAATTCCTATGGACAGACAGTCAAATTGTTATTGATTGGTACTCATCTAATAAGTTGCTTACTCCATTCGTAACAAGACGAATTGAAGAAATACGCAGAAATAAAGAATTAACAATAAAGTACGTTCCATCTAGTTTGAATCCAGCTGACGTTGCTACAAGACCATCAGGCTCTACTGAAGAAACACAAAAATGGCTTGATGGGCCAGATTTTTTGGTTGAGCATCCGAAAGAGTGGCCCAAATTTAATAGAAAAGAACTCTCCCTTCTAGCGGGGGAGGGTCTTCTAAACAAAGAAATAGACAAAGAGCAACAAACAGATATGAATAAAATTCAGTCAGGTCAGAAAGAGTTAAAGGACAAGGAAAAAGAAAATGTAAACATAGATGAAAATGATCCAAATAGAAAAATAAAACAAGTTCAATCGGAATATTTTAAGCAAGAAGTACAAGGTATTGAAAGTAACTTAACACGGAATTTAGGCCTATTCATTGATGTTGATGGAGTCCTAAGATGCAAAGGTCGTATGACTAACACAGATTGGCATTATGAAAAGAAACATCCTGCATTAATACCTAGGAATTGTCCATTCACAACTAACATTATTAAAAGGATACATGAAGATAATTACCATGTAGGTGTATCACAGACCCTAAGTATGGTAAGGCAAAATTACTGGATACCTCAAGGAAGAGCGGAGGTACAACGAGTTTTAAAGAAATGTCCACAATGTATTAAGCACGGAGGAGGCCCGTACCAACTGCCACCTACTCCATCTTTACCTGTAGATAGGGTGAATTACAGTAAACCATTTACATATACCGGAGTAGACTATTTTGGTCCAATGATAGTAACCACATCAACGGGTAATGAGAAAAGATGGATTTGTTTATTTACCTGTCTAGCTATACGAGCGATACACATGGAAGTTGTCAAAAATTTAACTGCAGATGAATGTCTACTGGCGTTACGGAGATTTACAGCCTCAAAGGGTATACCTGGAAAAATAGTATCAGATAATGCTTTACAGTTTAAATTACTAAGTGAAATTTTGTCAAAAGAATATTGTTTAAAAAATAATATAAAATGGAAATTCATACCACAACTAGCACCCTGGAATGGTGGATTTTATGAACGACTGGTTGCTTTGGCAAAACACTGTTTAAAACGCTCACTAGATAAACATTTACTTAATGACACCCAATTGCATACAATCATCAAAGAAATTGAAGCCGTAATTAATATGAGACCTTTAGTGAATGTCGGTAATGAAATCGAGCATGTATTGAAACCATGTGATTTTCTCTCTCTAGGAAGATGCCTAGAAGCTAATCTTACAACTATCAAGGTTGATAGTCTGTCTGAGTCGTCTACAAAGACGGATTTGATTCAAAGTTGGAAGAGAGGTCAAAATATATTGAAAGAATTTAAACTCATGTTTCGTGATCAATATCTGGCCAGCTTAAGAGAAAGATATAGACATTCAGTTAAACAGCCCAGAATAAAATCAAATAAAGAACCAGCTATAGGAGATATTGTACAGATTAAAGATGACCTTAAAAATAGAATCAACTGGAGAGTAGGCAAGATCACTGCTCTAATAAAAGGAAACGATGGACTTTGCAGAGTTGCCAAAGTAAAGACAAATAAAACAGAGCTAATCAGGTCTATTGCTCATTTGTACCCTCTAGAAGTAGAAGATGATGTGGAAGAGAATAATCAGAAAGATGTTGTCGTTAACTCTAAATATGATGATCCAGATGGAAATATTCCGTACAAAAATGAAGAGTCTTATGTACAAGCACCTAAGATTAAATGTAAATCGTCAGAAACAGCGATAGATGTTAATAAGAGCAGAAACATAGTTGAGAGCATAGATAACATTAATGATGGATCAGATACTAACATAGACAAAGAGGTGACCGATGATTACAGTACAGGAAATGAAAAATCATTAGCCGATCAGTCTGGTGAGGAGAAACCGAGAAGAGTTGCTGCGGTCCGAGCCCTTGAAAAAATTAAGGAATGGACGCGCAGCCTGATGATTAACCTCCTGTAATTTAACATCAAGTTGCCTGGTGGGAGTGTCGCGACGGGCACACAAACAGAGTCGCGAAATGTAAATATTGTATATGGCAACAAGAACTTTTAATCTATGGTGAGTAGCATTGAATTTAATACTTACTCTGTGCTTGTCATTTTTTCCGCGGTTTTCCATGCCAAGAAAAAACCGCTTTTTTCCTGTGCGTAGCTGATCTGAGTGGGGTTCCTTCGTGATCCAGGATTGAGAGCTAAGTATCTTCTCGTTGATTAATTGACTTTGTTTCTTAATGTGTATCATGTAATTTACGTGTCGATTAATGAGTCAAAGAATGAATTGCTAATAGAAAAGCATGACAGTCTGTTGGTTTGAAGGAACGGTCTACCTAAAATGAAAGGTCTAGCTCTAACATTGTTCGGGAGCTAGCTAATGATCACCGTGCTTGCGGGCATAGTGTGTGTGAATATGTCGGGGACCAGTGCACTGGGTCTGAACCCTATGGGAGACCAGGGTGTGTGCGAGGGTACAAGGGGTTGTAACTCGACACACCTTGGTTCCATGATGTGAAACCTTTGAGAGACCAGAAGGAGTATGTGCGAGGGTACAAGGGGTTGTAACTCGACACATCTTCGTTCCATGATGTGATGTTTATGAAAATCAAACAAGACACGCAAGGTGTCTTGGGCCAATTACGAGTTGTCATGTAACTTATACCGAAATCAAAATAAATGAAAATGTTCAATGTGTGTATGGGTACATGTAATGTAAAGTACCATTCCTAGCGCGGAAGATACTTAGTGTCTCGGCTCAGAGATTCATGTTATAATTTCTTTGTACAGGTGCCTTGAAAGTCATAACAAAAGGGAGGAGAATAAATTAAATAAAGCGAAGCAGATATAGGAAATTAAACACAAGACAGAATAAGGTATGAAACATTGATATAATTTGCACTAGAATAGTAACTTGGTTAAATTGTTTATAATGCCGAAAGTCTCAATATTCGCGGTCCGTCTCAGTCCAATGTACGCCTCGTTGGTGTGGGTTGTAGACGGACGATGACATAAGTGTGGTCCTGTGTGGGGAGTTGAACCTGTAAGATTATGTATACGTATTTGGTAGTACATAATATAAATCATTACACTCTCTAGATTATGTATACGTAGTTGGTAGTACATAATATAAGTCATTGCACTCTCTAGATTATGTATACGTATTTGGTAGTACATAATATAAATCATTGTGCTAGGTGCAACTGGCCACACTTATATTGCATAAAACCACAACATATATAATATGCACAAATAGTCATATCCGCGACAATGACTGTTAATTATTTGATTATACTGCTGTAAGGAACAGTGTTGTCTGCCACCCGGGAGGCACCGGTTCGTACCCCGCCATTTAGATTTTTTAACATAAATTTTTTATTTCTCCATTTTTGTTTAGAATGTTTTTTTATTTAAAAATAATTAAAAGCTTTTATTTTAGTGATGATTTCGATTTGATCAAATAACGCTCGCCTAGGTCTTCAACGTACCCCATCTCCTCTAATACTTACGGGTTGACAAACCACGAATACTACTGTGGTGCTTTAGTAATTGATCTGAGACTTTGGTACTTTTAATCGTCATTATTTTAAAAAAGCAACGAAGCAGCTATCTACTCCAAATAGAATAACAATTCTCGGAATCATAGTAAAGCGCTCGATGAATCTCCGCTCTCTTTATTGGCATTTCTCCTTTGGACAATCCACCTAATTACTGGAATTATCAATTAATTCTTCAATAGTTAACTCACGTCCCAATTACATGTAAACCATGTGGTGTATATTGACCGCTTAATAAATACGTCATTATAACCTTATTACGTCCGCGTCTTGTATAATTTATAGGGCGAGAACATTTTACGATGTTTTCCAATGAAGATCGGAATCGTTTTCAGTATGGGCAATTTGGTGAACATAATAGCAGATGGACTAGTTTTGTGACATGAAATGGGTCGCTTAACTAGAATGTGGTTATATAATTAAAATACCAATTTGCATAAACAAGTCAAATATTTAAATTCCGCCCCTAGTAAAGGTCGTGGCACAATGATCAGCTCCGAGTCGTATTCTTACGTTGAATGAACGAGAAGAATAATTATTATGATTATTTTATATTTCATTTTCATTCATTCATTTTTATTTCAGAGAAAAGCATGCGGTGCTCAATAACATCATTTCTTGCACAACACGGCCGAGACCCCACTTTACTTGATAACTCGATATCTAGAGAGGGGTGATAGTTGTGAATTGGTAGTAGAGAATCCGTACTGCACGTTACTGTCACCCGATCAGGCATAAGGTCGCTCAATACAACGTCTAGAACACCACTATGACTGTTAATTATTTGATTATACTGCTGTAAGGAAGAGTGTTGTCTCCCACCCAGGAGGCACCAGTTCCAACCCCGCCACGTACCAATGTGTTTTCAAATTTTGAATTGCAAAAATTTGAATGATTTTTTAGTCTGCAGCTATACATAAAAACCCCGATCTTTATGTCCTGGTACTTTTCTGATAGCTCACAGTGTGTCCACCTTTGTAAACCATATGAGTCCCATCTCACAAAAAAAAAGTAATATACTGGGTGTAAAAGACATGAACAGTCAAACGAGAACCATGTATTCTATACATCAAAATAAGACATATTTCAAAAAAAATATTGCTGGGAAATGATTTTTATTTTTTGGTGTTAAAAAAAATTGCAAATTGTACCGCGCAATGTGCTCAACTCGCACGCAACTTGCAAAACCGCGATAATTTTGACAGACGGCGGCCCCGTTCGTTAGTGTCCGTGCGCATCGAGTGAGCTTACATTGTACGCTAACGTTTTGAAGACATTTTTTGTTATGAAATACTAAAAAAAAAATGATAATGTTTCTTTGGACAATAATTAAGAAATAACGTAAATGCGTTTTCATAAAAAAAATAAAAAAAAAAATTATGACTTTGACCTTCAATAAAATCGTAACTATCAATTTTCCAGGTATAGTTTAAAGGAAAAAAAATGTTATGATGGTGAGCAGAATACATGGTTCTCGTTTGACTGTTCATGTCTTTTACACCCTGTATAGTGTACAGGTGAACAGCCCACATATGGGTTGTGGACTGTGAATTTGCATTGATTAGGCTATGTCGGTCGGATATACGGATCGGACCATGGTTCTCTTGCGGATGATGCGATGAGTCGCATCATTTCCGATTTGGTCGCGCAGAAAAACTCTTTTAACAGCCCTCACCATTACCCTTTCAGTGATCTTGCCTTCATTAGGCCAATATTTTTAAGCACCGTACTGCAGCATCTTCTCGCTAGGGAATCGACAAGATTATCTGGCTGACTCAATTAATACCGAATGATTCACACAGACAATAAAAGCTGCCCCGCGTTCTAAAGCCGTAGGAATTAGACTATCAATTATTGGCGCAGTTCGAACAAATATTTACGTGCAACGCCGATCAAACTGTCTAGTTCTCACCATCTTACGTAGAAAACATAAATTAGGCACCTACGCAATGTGTATACTACCGCTAAGTTGTTTATAATTGCATCTAAAAATAAACGGTTTATTTTTACAGATTTTTGAATTGTGCTGTAATCTTTTATTTCGGGAAGGACTAAACCACGGAATAGGTAGATAAATATGTGTACCTAAACAACTAAGATAAATAACAATGCAATATGACTGCAAGGCTTTTTTGTTTTTCTTATTTTTAATAATGACAAAACTTTCAAATAGATGGATAGAATCAAGAAGCTTATATTTAAAGAATTTATTTATCCTTTTTTTAAATTAATGGCAATCGCGACACATTAACGATTACGCATTTCGCCATTATCAAGTGAAAATGTACTTAAAGTAACAGACAATTGTACGGTAGATTGAATTAAAAATGGAGTCTCTCAACACGTGTTTTTACAACAAGAACTCGGGAGAAACTCAAAATCTTTATTCATCACAGTTTAGACTGACATAAAGCGCAAAAAACCGAAAAACTACATGCATTTTAAAAGTTAATAAGTATTTTTTTATACTAGGTACTAGATGTATTGATATAGTAAACTGTAGATCGTCAGTGTGAAAGAGAGAGAGCATACTAACGCGTATGTATTAGAGCGAGATAGATAGACGAGACCATTTCACGTACACGCGCAAGGCTTTTTTTTGACGGCGAGGTCAAATGCATTTACGCCTCGTCCCTGCGTGGTGGTGCCAACCGCAGGGGATATGTGGGACTCGAGGTAAAGGCGTTCCCTCCATACCCACTAAACATCCTCCCCGGCCTGACCTTCAGTGCACTATTGCGGGACTCACTAGCATCTAGTCTCTACAGGCCACTAAGGGGTTAGACACGGCTTAAGGTCATGCACACATATCAAATCGGAAAAGGATCGTAACCGCGTAAAGGTCTTAGCACATTTATCAGCTTGGAAAGGGAACGGAACCGTCTCGACTCTTTTACTATGACAAAGAGGACATCAACCTTTTAATTGACTTTTAACAGTTTACTTAGAAATGTTTATAATATTAGTAATGTAGTAGTTTTACTATGAAAAAAGGTGATGCGCTTGGTTCGAGAAAAAAAGAAGACATTCCTTTTCCGAGCTAATGAGTGTGCATTTAGTCACTTTTCATCAGGCGTCATCATCAGCCTTAACGTAACCATTAACGCCTTGATTACAGCTCGCCAACCGCTAGTTGACGGCTAGGTGGCACATGTTTTAATGAGTCACCTGGATGATCATTCACTTCTGCACTTCCTTCATAATCTCTGAGACCTAGTCAAACAAAGTGAGGTAAGTACCTACTTTGTGTGAAATTAGCAAAAGTGGTTGCTTTTTTTGCAAGTCATTGTAATTATTTGTTCACCTGTCACATATGATGATGATTGATGATATTTTTTATTTGGTTATAAGTACTGAGAGCCATATCGGATATTTATAGGACATTGACTTGAAAATTATCGAAATATTGTCAGATAATTTGTTATAATTTACAAATGGTGAATAAAATGAAATATTTACTATATGCACAAAAATATTACCTAGAGATTTTTTTAATATATTTGGTTTTAAAATACTAGAGCGAGATAGATAGATGAGACCATTTTACGTACACGCAGGCGGCCTAAATCGGCCTGACAGTTGTGTAGAAAGGACAGCAACTGTCTACTATTTTTCACGCACACATGCGCAATACATTGGTGCATTTTTTGTGGTCCCGCCCTGTATTGCCAATCTATCATCAACAGCTCATATAATGTCCCCACCGAGGGGTCGAGCCTATCCCACATTAGGGGCGATGAGGCCTTATCAGCCACGCTGGCCACGTGCGGGTTGGTTGCCAATCTATAAGCGTCTGCAATTATAAGTCTACAGTAATTATAAGGCTACGCTTAATACATACCCGTATCAATGCATCAGAGGCTTCCCAACCAATGCCGTAAACTAAATTAATTTGTAAATAGGTAACACAAATTGACTTCATTCAGATCAGACCACGTAGAAAACCTTTCGAAGCAGTGATGTAAGATTTAGAATTAAGGCTTTCAGTTAAGTTAATTTGTAAAACGTATTAAGCGAATTGAAGACGGAATTTTGTCGTTAACAAACACCGAAGTTCATAAATATTATTATTTGGATTACTGGTCTTACGCTTAGCAAGAAAAACATGAATTAAATTTTTCAGAAATTTTTACTTACATAATGTTTTTAATTGTTACGGACTTGTAGGGAATTAATGCCGCCGCACGTTATTGTTAACTTAATTTTAAGTGTAATAAAATAAAGCAAATAATATTGTGCAACTGACAATACCTAGTTATGTAACTGTCACATATTAGGGGTTATTAAAACTACTTAGGTTTAACCAAGTTATGTACAGTAGAACTACTTTATCTACACTCACACACAAATTCAAATAAAACAAAAATATTAGAAAAAAATATTTCTAAAAAAAGCTTTTATTTTAAATTAAATGCACTAAAACGATAAAAATAAACTTTAAATAGCAATAAAAGCTTGTCGCGAGATTTACTTGTGATTAAGATAAACGATAGATCGAAATTGCTATTGAAAGTTTATTTTTATCGTTTTAGTGCATTTAATTTACTTTTTAGTCAATAAATTTATTTTGTACTTTGTTCTTCTTTAATTATTCGTATTCTTCTCAGTAAACCCTTTCATTTGATACCCATATTGTAGAAATGCATTAAAAATAACTATTCCGCCATCTTGGATGGTCCGCCATATTGGATTTAAAATGACGTCACACAGTTGTCATCCAAACTAAACGTGTATACAAAATTTCAGCTCAATTGGTTGAAGAAATCTGTTTCAAAATCGACTTGCAAGTTTTCCAAAATAAGAGGTTTTTCTCAATTGTCTATTTGAATACAGCGCGAACAAGCATATTCATGCTTGTTCGGTGGCGTATTGGAAACACAGATCTGAGCATTATTACCAATCAGCAAGCGCTCCGCCAGAACTGTCCAATCGGAAGCGCCCCGCCCGCGCCGTGTCATGCAGTGAACAAAGCGAACCAATAAGAAGGCGCCGGATTTCCTAACGTGACCGAATCATGGTAATGTTAATTATCGGGACCAAATCGAACCAATAGAATAATTTTACACACTACAACAATAGAATGAAGAGGGCTCGCCAATTTTTCATTTAATTAACTTTAAATCCTTATTAATCATTGTTTGTTTTTTCCTTTTTTTTGTAAATTCTGTATGGGTTAGATCACTTTAACCTCCCGTTTTGCTATATGTTTGTTATTTTTTAGGAAAAATAACTGTAACATAATGAGTCGAACTGAGGTCGAACAAGTGATAAATTGGTCATTACTGGTCATTAAGTTACAGGTTGTTTTTTTTTTATTTTCATTGTAATTATCTGTAATAAAAGCATGTGATTAAAAGTATGTCATTTTATGTTCACATTATTTTGAGATCGTATATATTATGATGTGATGTGATGATGTGTAAATAAATAAAAAACTAATACATAATTTAAAATGTAAAACCATTCCGCTTAATTATGATTAATTACTGATTTATTTACAAACATAACTATAAACTACTGTAAAATTATCTAAAATGCCATTTTGATGTTATTTAATCCATTTAGGTGTCTTCGATTATTTGATTTAAGTAGGTGTTTCTTTTTTGAAAAAACTGTCAATATTTCTTTGGCTTCGCATCAGAGCTCCAAGCCTTCAAAACTACCAGGCTTGTATAAACCAATAGAACGTTCCTGCATTCCAACGTTCCCAGCTTTCCAGACAGATGCGGCAGCCGGTCAATGAACTAGACAAAGAGAGAAACGGGATGTCTATTGCCGCATTGCTCGCTCACAAAACGGCGTTACGGAACTCGAGTCTCTAAATACTTGCGTTAAAGTCTACAGTCATGTGCCAACACGACAGGATGCAGGTAAATTTTATAAGACAGTGCCAGCTGATTTCCCGCTATTGATTGAAATATCGTATCAGAATGCCATCGTACGAGAATTTCAGCTTTATTGCTTTAGGTTTTGAGTTCAAAACTCAGAGACAAATTCATTTTGGTTTTGTTAAAAATGTGATAGGACCGTGAGAAATTCGGGAAGAAACTTCTTCGGAGTTACTAGGAAGGCATCCTATGTAAGGATATCTCGTTCCCACGTCTCACAGGCTCTCCTCCTTCTCGCGTGCAACATTCAAGTGTGTGCTGAAATACTACGAAGGGCAAAGTTAATTAAGTGTGCGTTAATTATAAACAAAGGATGGTACATAATTTATTTATGGAAAATCGTTAATTACTAATGACAACTTATTATGTACAAACTACTATGACGTGCGATGTTTTGCTTACGTGTAAATTAAGCTAAGCGTCTTAATATAAATTCGTTCGACCTTCTCTGAGAACGTTGATTATGTTTGATACGACGCCGGGTGGGGTATCAATTGAACGATATTGGTTGGGTATTGGCAATTGCCGATAATGGACAACCGTTCGGAAAGTACTAGGAGGCTATAACTCGACGAGAGCTCTTCCGAACCGATCGATACACCACCGATACCATGCACACGAGTACACCCACAGGTGTACACAGCAATTTCCTTGTGTGCTTGGAAAATGGACCACTGAATTACACAGGACTGTGCAGGGGTTGTCCACCTTTGGATTCATTTTGCTCTCCAAATAGTGCGTGTAGAGCGAATTGAGGACATTCGCGTCATGGAAAAAGTGCGTGCAATAGTTTCACGAATTTATGGTGAATAAGGTTTAAGGACTTTCATTCAGATATCGTTAAGGCCAGCCAGGTCTAATACAAACTGACAAAATATAGACGCATATTTTCTTATGTAAACTGTAGGTAATAATTCCATAAATTTCAACAAAAAATCGTTCAGGGGTCCGCCATAACCCGTTACGTAGTTCGTACAGCATAATTCTAACACCATTGCCTTACAAAATGTAAATTAATTGGGGTTACAAATAAATTAACTCGCTATAAACATCATTTCGACTAAAACAAGCCGCGGCTGATTAATAAACCCACTCTAATTCATCACGCTAATGTGTCTAATTATTTACAGGAAACTGTAGTAGTGTTGTGAAATTCTGATTTCATTGAAAAGGGGATTAGTGGAGCAACTTGTACAGTCTTAAACGTTAATTAGGTAACAATTGGGCTTGGTTTAGCAGATGGCTTCCCGGCAAAAGTTCGATTCCGGGTCGCTATCATAGTGTGCTTGGCAAGAGGACGTTTAATAGGTAGTGGAGGGACGCCTTTTTCTCCGAATCCCACATATCCCAGCAGTTGCATCGTATTGCAGGGTGATTCGTAAAGGCATTTGACCTCTCCGTAAACAAAGAAAAATTATGGACTTAGCCTCACCAGCAGTGCGCGCATGGAATTATGGATAGACGGACTTTGACATTTGATTTACATATCGGTATTGGTAGTATGATACGCCAAACTCTACTAAATAAAGCATAAAACTGCTGAACCAATTTTAAAAACTCTTCACCAGTAGAAAACTACATTTTCTCTAAGTACGAAATGGTAGACGAAGGTCTAGTTTTCTTTTCATATTTACTGGTATTTGCATCATGTAAATATTTACTCGACTGTCCACGCACTGTACTCCACATAAAATCTGGGATAATCGTATGTAAGTATTCATTATTATTCGACGAAGCATAACGTCTATTAATTTTATTAAGTAGGTAGGTACTGCAGGGAATTGTATTATGTAATAAAACGGGTAAATACTAACTTGGATTCAGTAAAAATTTTTGGACGTTATGTTTAATTAAGTATCAAAAGGGACATTTCAAATGAGGACAAATAAGAATATTGTATAATAGAAAAAAATGTAAATAAGTTATTTCGGTTGGTACTAAAGCTCTTTATTTATATGGACTTTGCTAAGTACTTTTTAGTTTAGAAAATTTATAACTATAGGTGAAAGTCATACACTTGCCCAATGCCATGCCATTACTAGAAAACTCTACATTATTTTCGCAGAAAAGAATTACCTGCACCGAGGAGTTCTTTCGCGATTTCATCAGTGCCAACAAATTTCATTCAAGCCTACTTCGCGGCCTCACCCCGTGAATGTTCAGTTACAAGAAAAAGAAAAGAAATTATTCCCGTCAAATGATTTTTTCATTGACACCCTTCCAAATAATTTGTTAAACAATTATTAAAGACTGAATATATCGTGAAATATATATATCTTTTATAGGAAAGGACTGTAGGTACATTTAATAGAGTTTTCTACAAAAAATACTTGTTTTCTGTTTCAAATATCTAGGCAAAAATATTTTCCGTAGCATTTAGACTGAGGTGCCAGTTAAAATGTGCTATATCTCCAAATTCAATCATTTCAATTACTGAATTATTAGCCTACATTTCAAACAAAAATGATACAAAATGATAAAGAATTTGCGCATTGAATAAACTGTTTCTTCTTTGAAATAATTACGCGTCAAAGTGTGCTCTGAGGGGCCACCTATAAAGTATTGTATCTTTTTTAATATCTACACTACCGAGTTCAGATTTTGTGTAGTAGTTATTCTCAAATCCTACAAAAACATATATAGTGTTTGATAAACAAACATTGATCCATTATGTTCGTAGTTCTGAGGTGGCACCTCAATTCAAACGCTTAGATTGAGGTGCCACTTTTATATACATATAACTTTAGATGTATTCCACTACACAATCAAAGCTCGGTCGTACAAAACTTTCTTCACTAATACTAAATAACTCAATATATTTAATTATACGATAGAAAAAGTGGCACCTATTTTGATGGTGTGGCCATGTGATGCCGGCAGAGTAGAATAGCATCACCCCATATCTTTCAATGGGTGTCGTAGAAGGCAGACTAATGGATCAGCAAAGGGGTATTGATAACCTTATACTCCATCGACCAATCCGCATTGGGCAAGCGTGGTGGACTCTGTCTAAACCTCCTTCAACGACAAGTAAGGCCTCTTGTGTCCCAATAGTGGGTCAAATTATAAAGGCTGTTGTGATTATGATTCAGAAAAAAGCTTTTGGCATGGAGTTAACCCAAGACCACACTAGGAATTGCCACTGCCTGCCACTGTTTGCCAACATTGTCCTCCAAATTTCCAGGATTTTTGACTCGCAGTCCCATCAATTTTGTCCCACCGGACTCGTAGCCCCACCAATTTAGGGTTTGTGGTCCCACTCCAAGTCCCACTGAAGGTGGCACTTAAGATTCGTGACTCGTAGTCCTACCCCGTCTCATAGAAGTTAGTCGAAAAAATAAATGAATAATATATATTTTTTCTATTTCATTCCTAATGCTGAAGATTAGTGGGACCACGAGTAACAGTAGGACAAAAATCATGAATCGTTGCCAGATGTGCAACCAGAAGTTACCTAATCTCTGCTAGCTAACACCTTTATGATTACAAATCTTTCCTAGAATTCTTAGAATTTTCTAGTTTGTTTTCACCAATTAAATGAAAAAAAATGTCAAACTAATTATTTTCATTCGTAAAAGAGTAAATTGTATACATACCTTAATGTAGAAGTAACTATTTGTCTGGCAGTAAAACATGTCCGCACCTCATTAGGTATTATCAGAAAAGCCGTAGTGTTGTAATCTCTAGAAATTGTCAATCATTGGGGCCAAGAAACAATTTAGGGGAGATTAAGGTGAAATAGCGGCGCGTTAATAGACTAGCCCACTTCGGGACTGGGGTCAGAAGGTTATCAGATGAGCTAGTGATGTGGTCACAGATTTTTTATTTTATCCGTAGCTAGCTTTATTTTCTTCTTCCTACCCTGTAGGCATATTCCCTAACATTTTTTGACAGTTGAAAAAGATGATCACCGAGTGAATTACACATCCATTGCTGTGTTAAACGACACGCTATTATGACACTTGTCGCGTAAAACAGCAATGGATACGTAATTCGCTCAGTGATCATCACTTTCAACTGTCAAAAAAAGATAGCGAATAGCCCCCCAGCTCACGATTTATTTGGGGCAGTATGTTGTTATCGGCAATAGATAATGCTTTCGTTTTGGCTTTGGAAATAGATTTTTACGGCCGTGTGCCTGACACCAACTTTCCTTGGGAACGACTGCTAAACTTACTTTTCCTAGGTAATTTATTCTGCTCGGAGATACCTACGTAATTTATCTTATTCTATTTCAGGTACAGTTTTTTCTCTTCCGCGTTATCCTTCCGTTAGCAAATTGCTAGTTTTACATGTAAATCACCATTTTTCCAAAGACTGTAAAAATAATCTTTTTTTAAGGAGAAGGAAAACCTCTAGTAATTTGTTCAGGCCTAAAAGCTTATAAAAGGTAGGACAAGTAAGAAGTATTTTGCATTTTTATAACACTATCAATTGAGTAGGTATAGATAGGTTATTGCCCTTTAGTAATTCAATCAACAACAACAGTTTTGCCACGGTAATATTATCGATAATATTACCGTGGTTTTGCCTCCATATTTTAAGGCGACGTGAACCTTCTTCATAGTGAGCGTAGCACACAGAACACAGAAAGTAGCATCTCGCGCCTGCATAGCACACTCAGAGAACGAAAAAAATTAGTAGCCTCCTCAGACCAATAAAAAAGTTATTGGTCTGAGGTAGCCTCAAAGGTTTTATTTATTCCGTATGACTTGTCCTCATGGATAAACTGTAGGGAATCATTACAGTTTATCCATGAGGACAAGTCATACGGAATGAACGCTAGTGGAAGGGGTCTAATAACCGGTAATAAAGTAGGTACCTACTACAGATGCTGACTCTGACTATTTTAACAGCATTCTTATTTTGCCATCTCCTCTACTCTACTCTCACTTATCTTGACTGACTATTGTAGACCAGATGATCTTTACTGCATCACCGACTTTTATGAAGGGCCTTTGTGAGCCCATATAGACTGTCACGTAACGGAAGGTCACGGAGCATGAGACTGTGTAATGAGTAGGTACTTAACAAAAATAAAAGAGCAGGAGGGTACTATAAGAATTTATTGCATTAATAGGGCACGTCTGGGGATATAAAAAAGACACTTAGCGGGGCCAAGCAGCAAGCAAGCGTGAGAGGACGCAGGGCTCCAGAGGGTCAGAGACCCGCCCAGAGAGTAGTGCAGGTAGGGCGCGTAGGCTGGGCGAAGACGTAGAGGGCACGCTGGCTGGGCACGCACTCCGAGGGCGTGCAGGCTGGGCGCGTACGTAGAGGGCGCGCGAGGACGGTGGCGCACACGTAGGTAGGCGCGCAGGCAGGGCGCTCAGGCTGGGCACGCCGGCAGGGCGCCCATGCAGGGTGTGCAAGCAGGGCGCGCAGGCAGGGCGCGCAGGTAGGGCGCGCAAGCAAGGCGCGTAGGCTACCTATAGTTTTATTTTTTATATTTGAACTTTTTTTGGGCTAGTTCGAGAAAAGAATGTTAGAAAATCAATGAACAATAATTTGACACGTCTGAAACAACGAATACAAAGGGGTTATCGTATTAGTACTCAATGAGTGAATATGCAAATATGGAGTGTTGCTCTTGAGTTTCGAAGGCGCAAGAACTTAAATAATTTTTAATAATATTATAATCACCTGTATTTTGTATATTTTAAAAGACTTCAAAGGAGGTTCTCAATATGACTGTATGTTTTTTATAAAGTTCCACGACATTATCATATTTTGCAAGTCGCTTTACATACATAAGTCTGGAATGAATAACCTCATTTGTGGGAGTCGATTAAAAGACTATGCAATTTTGCCGTAAAACAAATACAAAAAGTTTTGTTGTAGATACGCCAGCCTACTTATACTAAATAATTTCATATCAGGTTTCTCAGGAAGCTATTCAGTAAAGATTAATTTAAAAAATATACCAGTTCACAGAATACCTACCGAAAATATGCCCATCTCTGCAACTAATCACTCCTGGCCGCAGCCAGCGACTTCGCCTGATTGGCACAGAAATGTAATTTATTGCTCTATAAAAACTACTAGGCGTTTTGAGGACAGTGTTACACTAACAGGCCGTGTAATTAAGTAACATTGAATAACATTTAGTGGGACGATATTATTACCGTATAACCGTAATAAATGATTTGGGCTAATTTCAGGGATAGTTTATTGTTTTACGGGGTTGTTATTCGGACATTCAACTTTTGTGATTGGAATTGTTTATGGAATAATTTTATTTTTGCGTTTACAAACGCGTAAATATTAATACTAGAAAAATGCACTGAAAAAAAAATCGACTTGTCTCAAGCGGGACTTGAACCCGCATCTTCCACAAACCGCATCCGCCCGGATTGTGGAATTGTTTATTTGATTTTATTACAACACAAATCAACAATTATCTACATACTGTACCTATTGAGTTGGTATATCAAACTTATCATTTGGGACCAGCTTAATTTTGGTGAGGTTTGTAATTAAATAGGCTAGCTGGAAAAAATATCTAGCCTCCTAAAATATATTTAAGAAAAGGTTGTTAAAAAATAGGCCTGTTAATGATTTTTTAGGTTACATTTGCAACTTAAAGCGCTAGTCTGGAAGCACGCCTACCTACATTCTGTAGCTTGGTCAATATTCTATATCTACCTGCTTAAGTATACCAATGTACTAACGAATATTCCTTATCTGTCTTTCTTTTTTTGAGGTCTCTTATTTTGGAATTTAATATTTATACAAAAAAAAAAAATAACAAGACAAAATCCTTTTTTTTTCCAAAATAATATTTCAGTTCGCTTGTGACAACAGCCGCAACAAGACGAACGAAACATCGAGTTTATTGCGCGTATCCAGACCCTAGGTACATAATTTATCCAAGACAAAATCCTTGCATTGCTTCTCAAAAAGCATTAATACCCATGAGTAGCAAACAACTCGACCTTCGTCATAAATGCTCAGTCATGGAACGTATTTATAAATTTTCCAGGGATACTTTTGTTTATTTGAGGCGGCCGGCCTTCGGCCAGCAAGGCCGGGATCGAGTTGCTCTTACAGTCTTTCAGTTGTTTCCAAACAGATTACATAAAGAGCTCCCATTATATTCCACTCGAGATATCCTTGGAGAAGCATTTTCCTGTACTCGTCTGGTACTTAATGAGAATAAATCACCTGAGTTTGTTTACGTAACTTTGGGGCGAGCTTTGCACCCCTAACCGCTCGTAAGTTTGAACTTCGAAAGATGATCATATTTTTTTACAAACTCAAAATACAAAATTCATTAAAAATCTTAGCCAAACCCACATTTTTTAGTGGATAAAAAAGAATTGGTTAGAACACCTTTAAGAACGAATAAAATATTTTTAGAAGGCTTTTTTGGGGAAGTAGTGCTTAATCTCAAACAATCTGTATTGATCGACGAATTCCTTTTTTTCCTAGAAGTCATCGTCTTTAAATTCATAGTTACCTACTATTTCAAATAGGTCGATGTATAAAAACGGTCTATTTTTTCTTTGTCTTTCGCAATAAAACTTTTCCTCGTTTCAGTAAATACATTCTGAGGGGCGTTATGAAAAATGAAGATAGTGAAAAGTAAAAGCTTCAAGAAGCTAAGACATTAAAAGTGTAAAGTGTTTTTTTATCTCATGAATGAAGGCGAGCCTGCGTAGATGTCGCAGGCAAATTGCAAAATTCCGCATTTTACAATATGCCTCTACGCATAGGTACATGAAACGCCGCAATTTTGGCTTAGATGGCTACTGGCCGATGCTTTGTCTTCTACCGCAGTATTTCAAGACGAAAGTCTTTAATTCGTGTTTGTTGCCAGTGATGACTTATGGAACCGAAACGTGGCCGCGTACAATGGGCCTCATAAGAAGGCTCAAGGTCACCCAAAGGGCAATGGGAGGGCTATGCTCGGAGTCTCTGCGTGATCATATCAGAAATGATGAGATCCGCAGGAGAACCAAGGGCACCGACATAGGCCAAAGAATTGAGAAACCTTAAATGTAGTAGTAGTAGGCCCCCCACAAGGTGGACCGACGATCTAGTAAAGGTCGCGGGAAGCCGCTGGATGCGGGCAGCGCAGGACCGACCGGTTTGGAGATCCTTGGGGTAGGCCTATGTCCTATATGATGATGATGATGATGGCTACTGGCATAATCCTATAAATTACATAAACCTATTTTCTAAAAATAATAGTAGATAGGTGTGCGGTAGGTTAAGGGCAAGCGTGCACTCGATTAAGTCAAAATTGTCACATTTTGTGGATTTTTCAGACCTACGAAATACTAAAAAAATGTTATTGGTACTGCGATGAATGCACGCTCTTAAGGTATTTTTTACATACTTTGTAACAGTGTTGTCTTTACCGTTATCAGGGTTGTTTTTCATAAGATTGAGTCATGTAGCGAGTACGCTAATGTTTCAAAAAGAAAGCCTAAACTCTAAAAAAATAATTGACTAATTGTAAGAATTTTTATTAGGTAAATAAAATAAAAGACGAGGTGTTTACGTCGGAATTATTATGAAAGCTTTTCAAATAAACCTTAATACTCCGAAATGAATATGAATTTTCATGAATTTTCAGTGTAGGTACGTAATCTCCCTTCTAGAATAGAACTGAATTGATAATAAAAGTGTAATTTGCTATGAATGTAAGCGCAAGTGTAAATCAAAATTTTTCGTCTGATATTTCAGAAACACAAAACACGGAATGCCAGAAATATTTTGAGTGCTAGTTTAATAGTTCAGCAAGCGTTGCAAAACTTAAGCTCCTAATCCGCAGAGCCGTGTTGAACACGTGCCGAGAATACAAATTCTTGTCTTTGCTTAACTGCTAAATTGCCACGTGCATGTTCAGTCTCGAGTGTCCACGAGGCATATCTGGGTGTATGTAGTTACACGTTGCAACTTGCAGTTTCAAACTTTTTTGAAAATTATTTACGCACCAGACAATTTCAAAACTTAATTTCAAAATTAGATAAATGAGCAGTTTTTTTATTTGACGGCCAAGCTCTGGGCCTTCGTCTCATCAGTGTGCTTAAAACAAGTGTCCAATCAATTAGATACAGCCACTTTGATCGCCGCACAACAGGCAACTCGCAACTAACTGTTTACATATTATACGAGGTAACTTAAAGAAACTGTGCAGACGTAGCAACTCTTAGTTTTGAGTTTCGATAAATGATATCAGTTTTCAGTTCCTGCACCAGGCCGCGTATTTTACAATTTGCTGAACTAAATTGAAACTCCGATAAAGTAGTTAAGTTGCAATTTACGCAGCTTTGAAGCCGATGTATTTGATCGAAGCTCCTCAATCTATGTAAAGAATGATCAATCCAAATCAGTACGGAAAAGTCGGAAACTATGAGAGATAGCTGCTCACGTGACCAGATCGTGCGGCAGGTCGCCTATGCGCTGGACTGACCAAGTAAATCCGCAGTGGGTAGCCGCGGGTCTGACTGTGCCAGACAGTCTGCCAACAGAGAGAGATGGTGGGAGATGGTGCGGAGAGCTATGTCTGCCTCTACCACCAAGGTGAACGCCTCAACGTGACCACGACCGTTCTGCCAAGAGCAAAACGACAGAGAATAAGAAGAAGAGATGAGAGACAGTGAAATCTGCTCTTAGGAACCACCATTTTTTAACTCTCATACATAACCGGGAATCGAACCTCGTCAAAATTCTATTTGTCTGTATAGTTGACCCTGTGAGTATCAGGACCAAATTTTGCGATGAAATCTTGTGCAAACATTAGACTGAAATGCCCATACCTACTTTAAATAATTTGCAAAATGTCGTCATCACTATTATCATAAAATTATCTAATTTTGCAACCTTCAATTTTTATTAATCGTTGCATCCAGGAAAATGGCTACCATTTTGAACATATACCTAAATAAAATATCTTCTAAATGAAATTTTATTTTAATTATTTAAAGAAGATTCCATTAAAAATGTTCCTTGGGACTTATGATTCAAATCATTAACAATAACAACGCTGCAACAACTTGCAGAATTTATAACATTATTTATTTTCTATTTTATGGTTGTCTGGAAGAGATCGCTCTTAGCGATAAGACTGCCAATTGTACAATTGTGTTTTGTTGTTAATTGTATTTGTATCTTTTGGTGTACAATAAAGAGTATATCTATCTATCTATTTTGAACAGGATTCCCGGTTATGTATGAGATTTAATTTAAAAATTTGAATGCCATTATTAATAAATCTTAAATGGACGCCACGGTTCCTAAAAACATATTTCACTGCCTCTCAGAGTTTCTGACATCTTCCCTACTCGCCCATTTGGATTGATCACTCTGTATAAGAGGGTCACATCTCCCTTTACTCCTTTCTTTTAAACGGCCCAACCATCAGACTGAGCCCACCATTCCTTCTTTCAACCCTTCAACCCACATTAATTTTACATCATCATCGGTATTATTAATATCTATTAATATATTAATATACTGGTAGGTAGGGATATATTAATAGGCCTAACGTACACCAACAAATCTGAATTTCTGCCATGCGTAGCGCCGGATTTTTGAGACACGCACCGACACATTTACTAAATTTGGCTAGAGAGAGTATTTCTAGACAGAATTACCACAGACTACGGCAGAACACTGAACCTCTGTTCACTCAGTCATAAATAGAGATCTTAGGGTTAGTTCACACCAAGACGTGACCCGGTCAACTATGTTTGAAGAGGCCGGTGGTTTTGCGCTGAGCAGCACGAATCGCATGGAGACATCGCGAGACGCATCATGTAGTCGCAATTGCCGTGGCGCGAGCTTCCGCCCCGCCGCGTCCACCTGCAGTATACCTACCAATATAACAATGCACCACGACACGAGACCTCGCGACATCGCAATCGTAATGTACCGCTGCGTCATGAATCATGATGCGTGCGCGCAGCGGCATCAGGCATATCGCAGCAAAGCGCGAAGCTGCATGACATTTTTGAATTTTCGCAATGGAACATGTATCTATTTGTGTAGTTAATAAAGTTCCTTATATTTGGTATGTTTCCCGTAACCAAAACTTATTTAAAGTCGATTAAGTCGTGTCTCGCGAATCACAAATCGTATGTATCGTCTAACTCAGACAAGCGCATCTGCATACCCATACCCAGCCAATTGGAGAAAGGATGGAATTCATCGACCTGATCAATTCTTTAATTGAAGAAGTCTGTCCCAGAGATAGCAAAAGTCACAACTATAGTCTTATTTTTCTACGGCGCAGCGCACACCGTACACGACTCGATGTGAACTTACCCTTAATCTCAAAGCTTTTAAAATTATGCATAGCAAACCCTTCATGTATTAATAATTTGATCAATTATCGAGTAAGCTTGCTTTGGACACCTTCATATCTACGTCACTTCCGACCTTTAACGGTAAACGTAAATACTTGACACGAGTATTTTCGCCAAACATTATTCATAAACAATAACAAGATGCTTCCTACATAATCTTACGAGATAATAACGGCGACACTCCATTGATTTAAATAGCACAGGGAATTAATATTGGCACGCCCACACGGCCCGCAAGTTTCGGTACGGTCATATAATGAGAAGAGATGAGAATTACAAAGAACTCTCTATCTAGCTCAGTTGAAAGCGCAGTCTCAGCACTTGTCCATGACAGGATTTTTTTTTCCATATTTTTCGTTTTCTAATTTGGTATCAATTTCAATCACAATGACCAATCATTGCTTATGTTTACGTACAATGCTGACAAAAAAAAACTAAACGTAGTAACTTATAATCTAGAGAAATATTCTCGTCACATAACTAATTAGGACCTATTTTCTTTTTTTGTCGGTGAGGTCAAATGCATTTACGCATCGACCTTCGGGGTGGCGCCAACCGCAGGGGATATGTGGGACTCGAGGTAAAGGCGTTCCCTCCATACCCACTAAATATCCTCCCCGGCCTGACCTTCAGTGCGCTATTGTGGGACGGCTCGGGATCTGCGCACGTGAGCGCAACTACACCGAGACCGTCCCAACGCTGCCCGTCTAGGCACTCCTTATGCACCAATTGGTGGCCAGCAGCCCACAGGGGCTACCGACTAACGCCAGCCCGCTGGCCGATGCCGGCCTTATAGGCCGCCTCCACACCGACGGTTGCTCGATCTGGCGCGTCCTCCTGACGAGGACACCGGGAGCAGCCATCGGACCACACCCGGGGGACTTCGGGCGCAGTCGAGGCCCTGAAAAGGGCCGTCCGGAAGTAACCGTGGTGGGAAAACAAAAACAACACACCTGCCGAGAAAGTTTTCCCACCACGTTACCAGGGTCCGCCACGATGAGGCTTCCAAACGTAGACCCCAACTAATTAGGACCTAACTAATAAGTCTTAATTAGTTATGACACGAGAACATTTCTCTAGATTATAAACTTATGCCCCCTTATTATAAAACATGGATTAAAGTTAGTCGTTATTTAAAACTGAGACTAACTCTGTCTTTCTTTCAGCAAATGTAAATATATATAACTCAAAGGTGACTGACTGACTATCAACGCACAGCCCAGACCACTGGACGGATCGGGCTGAAATTTGGCATACAGGTAGATGTTATGACGTAGGCATCCGCTAAGAAAGGTTTTTTGGAAATTTCACCCCTAAGGGGGTAAAATGTCCACGCGGACGAAGTCGCGGGCGGAAGCTAGTAAAATATAAAATTGACAGCATCAGTTTAAATCGTGACTAACTTTAGTTCATGTTTTATGACGCGGGTCGGGGCTTTTTTAAAATTTATTTGCATTGTAAATCGTGGTATTTATTTTAATTCTGCTTTAGCAAAAGCTCATAATTGCTGCATTATCTTATTAGCCTAAGAGCCAGTGGAAGGCTACCTGTATGTATTTGACCAGACTTGGGGTTTTGTACAGTGAGGCCCCTATACCTACCATATATGAGATGGGGGTTCACTAAGCCCCAAGTGGTGGACACGGCGCGCGCTCAAGCAAGACAGGTATCGATTTTTGGCGAATTTTTAATGCATTTGACGACGTCTGCCGTTTTTAAAATTTGATAATATATTATTATTATTATCTAAAAACAACAATGGCAGACCATTATCGCGCGGTTAACATTGTGGCAGACAGTTTTGAAAGTGCTGAAAAAAATTAAATTTTGAATTTATTTGAAGAGATCTGCCATTGATATATTTTATTTATTAGGGTCTTGAAAACTTATATTCATCACGGCAGACGACTTCATTGAGTACACACATCAGCAGACAACAAAATCTTTGCTACTATCCGGTCAGATGTATGTGTATTACGTTCCCTATTTTACATCAATATGATTTACTTTATCACTGTGATTAACTAAAATTGATAAGTTTGATGATTAATAAGTTTGATGATAAAAAAGTTAGTATATTTTGGAAGAATCTCAAATATTAAGGTATATTGCAGATAACAAATAATTATTCAAATATTTATTTAATTTTCTTCTTTTTATTTATTTAAGACATAATTAAAAAAAATGAATAACAAAATATGAAACGTGCATGCAATAAAAAAAAATGTATGTTTTTTTACTTATTTAAATCTTTATTCATCGTCATCGGAATCATGGTCGTCGTGGTGTGACTCGTCTTCATCATCCATAGAATCGGAATCTGTAAAAAAATAATTTCAAAATAAAAATAATTTGTAAAGTGATCCGAATATATTCGATTAAATTTGGTTATTATGAACTGAAAAAATACTGAATTTTGATGCAAGCTCAATACCACTGTGTAAGAGTGAGCTTTACCAGCAACTTCTAAGAGCACATTATATTTCAAGTGTTTGGAGAAATGCGTATAAGAAGCAACCTACCACATTGGACCCATTAGAGTATGGTTGGATTGAACAGGATGATAAATTTTTATTCAAATGGTTCGAAGGTGATCAACTTCCAACTTCTGTGAGCGACTTAATCACCCAAGTCCATGGTAAGTTCATTAATAACCAAATTTAATCGAATATATTCGGATCACTTTACAAATTATTTTTATTTTGAAATTATTTTTTTACAGATTCCGATTCTATGGATGATGAAGACGAGTCACACCACGACGACCATGATTCCGATGACGATGAATAAAGATTTAAATAAGTAAAAAAAACATACATTTTTTTTTATTGCATGCACGTTTCATATTTTGTTATTCATATTTTTTAATTATGTCTTAAATAAATAAAAAGAAGAAAATTAAATAAATATTTGAATAATTATTTGTTATCTGCAATATACCTTAATATTTGAGATTCTTCCAAAATATACTAACTTTTTTATCATCAAACTTATTAATCATCAAACTTATCAATTTTAGTTAATCACAGTGATAAAGTAAATCATATTGATGTAAAATAGGGAACGTAATACACATACATCTGACCGGATAGTAGCAAAGATTTTGTTGTCTGCTGATGTGTGTACTCAATGAAGTCGTCTGCCGTGATGAATATAAGTTTTCAAGACCCTAATAAATAAAATATATCAATGGCAGATCTCTTCAAATAAATTCAAAATTTAATTTTTTTCAGCACTTTCAAAACTGTCTGCCACAATGTTAACCGCGCGATAATGGTCTGCCATTGTTGTTTTTAGATAATAATAATAATATATTATCAAATTTTAAAAACGGCAGACGTCGTCAAATGCATTAAAAATTCGCCAAAAATCGATACCTGTCTTGCTTGAGCGCGCGCCGTGTCCACCACTTGGGGCTTAGTGAACCCCCATCTCATATATGGTAGGTATAGGGGCCTCACTGTACAAAACCCCAAGTCTGGTCAAATACATACAGGTAGCCTTCCACTGGCTCTTAGGCTATATGGGTTCATATTTCAAATAATACATTCTAAAATCACTAATGTCGAGTATATATTTTCCTTAGTAATACCTACTTTATAAGGCATTAGAAAACTAAATGTACAATCTTGGTCACAGTCCCTGGGCTCCATGATTGGTTTGTTAACCTGAAACAAAAAGGTTATAATTGAGCCTTCAATATTGAGCCTTAAAAAAGCCGAGGTAATTAACAATATTTTAAATTACAACTGCGATTAATTGTACAATGTTATCGTTGTACAGATTCGAACATGATGGAGAGGTAGCTGCTGTGTTTTTTATAAGATAAATTCCCGAGAGTTTGCGAAGAAATTACATGACATAATTTCTTCCGGTTGTGGGAGGAACGGATTGGAATGCTAAAGTCAGATTCAGAGCGATCGAAAATCGAACTGGATTGTCTGCTGATTTTTCGAAGAAGAATGTGAGAAATTGGGTTGCTACCATAAAAACATAAGCACCATAAGCACTGACAAATTTCGACGGCGAAAGCAGTGCCCTAGTAGCGTAGTGGTTAACGCAGCCACCCGGATTGCGCAGGATGCTCGGTTCGATTACCACCTCGGGCAAGTCGTTTTTTTTTCAGTGTATTTTGTAGATACTTGAATGCTTGCTTAATCCATCGACGATTATTAATATCCAGACACAATTGATTTTAATTGTGTTCTCGCGCTCCTGAGCGCGAACGGGGCTTAACGAGTTAAAATCTCATCGTATGCTGTATATTTAATACAAAATACGATATTTATCAGTTTTGTGAGATTTAATGTGACAAGTGAGATTCTTTATAAAGTGTCATTGAATAGGCACTTAATAGAATAGAATAATCTTTATTGCACACCAGTAAAAAATAGGAACAGTTAAATATGAGCAATACAAAAAAAAATGTACAATGGGCGGTCTTATCGCTAATGAGCGATCTCTTCCAGACATCCTTTGGATGGACAGGAAAGACTAACTAAAATAATGGAAGTTGTTGGTGTACGGTCTAGTACATAAAAGTTATAAATATTAATAATACTATATCTATATGTATAAAGATGCATAAATACATATAAGTAAGTATAATACTATATAAGTATAAAAATATATAAATACATATTGGTAAATATAATAATAAACAAATATTTTTTTGCCTTTAAAAATTTCGAAAGTTACGATTCCAAAAAAAAAGTTTTTTAATGAAGAAAAGCAATACATTTGTGGTTAACAATATCAACTGAATTTTGGGAGATTTACGCTCTATAATGATCTTACATATAAACCATATATCCTGTTGATAAAGACACATGCTTTTTGCTATACGGTGGTATACATCTCAGAATAGAGGAAGTACATCACCTGTCATCAATTGTCGATTGAATAGTTTCTATCGAAGCTTAGATGTCTAGTTCGTTATTTACAACAATGAAATAGAAGACGATGAAGTGCAAAAATCCTAAAAGTGTTTTCCTAAAAATTGGCTAAAAACTTCTTCGTTAACAAGAGAAAGTTTAGCTATAATAAAATCTTTTTGGGTCGAACGAACACCCTTAAGGGACACCAAAATGGGTTAGCATTCTGTATAAAACGATTTTGTTTTTTCACAAACAAATTGGTGGCCTTTTTTCTCTACGACTACGTTCATCTCAATGCCGAGTCAGTTGTAAAATGGAAGACTTAATTGATGGAGACTTGGGTTATTTGCCCAGAGAACATCGACCTTTTGTATCCTCGTGTCTTATAATATAAACACATACGTAAAAAGTTATAAAATTACATATAGATAAATTAAAATTATAAAAGAGAGCAAACTTAGAAAAAAATACACTGAAAAAACTTGGGATTGGTCTCCCCTTGACTTTCTCGTAAACCGGAAACGACTTAATTGATAGAAAGCTTATATTTTGATGTCATACAACTCATACATGCATGATAAATTTGGTTGCAATAAGTTAAAGCATACTCGAGTTATCATGCTAACGCACATACATAATTCCAAAAACAGTATTTTTAACTGAGGGAGGTCTAAAATTTGCAAATCCGTCAAACTCTCGAGCTCGAATTTTTTGACGATTACAAGACTTCCTCTACAGGGCGTCCCACGGCCATGCCACACGGAGGGAAAGTATATTAAATATTGAACGTAGGATATTTTACTAAAAGAAGACATCGTTTTATTTTTAATAATAAGTAGAACTGCATTTACAGATTTTTTAAAAATCGCCTACCTCAACTGGGAATAGAACCCGCCAAATGTGATAGAAAAATTACATGTATTTTATAATAGCGTTTGAAAAGGGCTACTCATGAGCATTATTTTTTCCTAAATAACCTAGCATATTAAATGAAACTAAGATCATAAAATTTTTCATTTTATTTAAAAAAAAAATAATTTATCAAATGCTCAAAATGTGAGCTCACAATTACCATGCAACTGGCTGATATTAGTAAAAATATCACATTTGGCGGGTTCGATTACCGGTTAAGGTAGGCGATTTTTAAAAAATCTGTGAATGCAGTTCTACTTATTATTAAAAATAAAACGAAAAAAAATCGACTGTGTGTGTGTATTTTTTCTAAGTTTAAAAATACGTCAAATACCTATTAGTAAAAATATTTCGTTCGGATCTTAGAAGTAAAAATTTCAAAGATTTGATGAAACAGTATGTTACCATAAAAAAATAAGTACTATGCACTGACAAATTTCGACGGCGAAAGCAGTGTCTAGGTACTTAGTTCAAGTAACGTATCGCCGGAGTCCTATAAGATAAGTTATGAAACTGCTAACAAATATCTGTGAATTTAGTTGAGCTTGGGCATTAGTTCTCCCACATTCTACTGAACTATCACATAGGTAATTATATCTAACAATTGTAACATTGTCATTTGTATTTAATTTGTGATCTGTGTGTATTTTAGTGTCGTGAAAAAATTAAAAAAGTAAATTATTATTATTATAGATGAGATGTATGATATTTATTTAACCCCTTCGGTCCTGGTGCCCGTTTCAATGGACAAAGTTTAAAAATACTGTTATTATGAAGCGCTCTTACCAGAGTTGAAATATAAACTATTTATGACATTCGGTACATTCTTAAGACGAAGTTATATCAAACAATAGCTAGGATTTTTTAAGGTACATAGTTAAAAATAAAAAAAAATCATTAAAAACGATATTTAATGAGGTATCATATTCAATAATAAAAATAAGTCGGGTTTTCCTTCCTGACGCTATAACTCCAGAACGCACGAACCGAATTCCAAGGTTTTGCATTGGTTGGAAAGGTCTCGGGCTCCGTGAGGTTTATAGCAAAGAAAATTCAGGAAAAATTTCAACAGAAAAGAAAATAGGCGGTACGAAGTTCGCCGGGTCAGCTAGTATTCAATAATAAAAATATCACCGAAATATTTTTTTAAGTTCAAACACTAATAATCAGGTCTGAATGGGTTAAGTAGGTACGGTCGTGCGTTCTTCGTAATGATCACGAAAGCTAAGCCACTAAGTGCGCGGTCGGTACTCGGATGGGTGATCAAAAGATTTTCAACTCTATTTTCCTCTGGTCCCGGGTGCTCTTGAAAGATAGCAGTCGTCCCCAAGGAGGGTTGGTGTCAGGCACACGGCCGAAAAGTGTAATGCCAAATCCTTAAGCAGTTGTCGATATCCAGATAGATTAAACCGACTACAAATAAATTGGGAACAGCGTAGGCAAAAGAAGTCTATGAATGTGCCCCAAAGACTGGCCCCACACATCCATGTCGCCGAAGTACCTAGCGAAAAAGCTAATGCTATCTACTAATATTATATCATCACATCATCCCAACAGCCTTTATAATTCGACCCACTGCTGGGACACAAGGCCTCTCCTTATCGAAGGAGGGTTAAGCAGTAGTCCACCACGCTTGCCTAATGCCGATTGGTGGACGGAGTATAAGATGATCAATACTTCTTTGCTGATCCATGTAGCCTTCTACGACACCCATTGGAGGGTATGGGATGATGATATTCTACTCTGAGGACATCACGCTGCAAATATTATACTTTTAAGCGAAAGTAACTCTGTAACTGAACTTTTCACTCGTAAACTGTTGGCCGGATTTAGATTTTTTTTTAAAGATTTTAAGTGGACTCGAAAATGGTTTAATTACTTTCATAATTCGATACAATAGAAATTGATCTTGTTTTCGTCTTTTTGAACAAGACAACGTCTGTCGGGTCCGCTAGTAAAATTTAAGGTTAGGCGCAAACGACCACAGCCACCAATGATACGCTACCAGCAATGCTTATTCATTTTGTATACTCGCCGCACACGTGTGCCGGTGGCGGCCACTACAAAATGTATTGCTAAATTTACACGCTTGCCGAGGTTTGGAAGTCCCCACAAGCAAGCAAGCCAAGCACAAGGGTGTTTAGCTTGGCTTGTGTGAGCTTGTAAGAGCTTGTGCTGGATCCGGACTAATGTCGGTTTTAATTTAAACGCAAAGGAAACTTGTGGCAAGCGCTTGCGACGTATTTACACTACACGTTTTGCCGCGTTCATACCAATACGAAATACTTTATAATTTCATTACCTACCAATGTTAAAAAAAATTTAATGGTTATCTTGGTACTGTTCCTGTAGATTTTTAACATTCACTACCTTCTCAGACGTACTTTTCGATCTTTAGTCGGTGGCCCGTTTGCGCCGAGCCCTAAGCTTTTAAATTCGGCATCGCCCGGTCACGTTCCCAGAATGTAAGCTCAGTCAAAGCTCTCTAATACTATAATCCAGTTAATAACTTTGCTAGTTCAGTCAAATCTCACTGAACTGCGGGTTTAATTAGGACGTAAGCCTATTAATTAAGGATGGTAGGTGAAACTATCGATAGCAGATTAATTATGATAACTGTGAACTAGTGTACATAATATTTTCAAATAATTTTCAACTAGGAATTAAATGAATGACTAAACAAATATAATTCATTAGTTCAGGCATAGCCCACAATATTTTATTAATAAAAAAAAATCTTATTCAATTATTTTTAAACATTTTTTGGCGGCGACAAACGACTAGGGCGGGCGGAACCGCGCGCGGGCGTCCACTAGTGCATGTTAAATGAGAAATAATAATACCACGGTAACGTGGTAATACATACCTACATTTATTAACAATAGGGCGTTATTTTAGGTGGGGATGTAAAATACCTGGGATTTGAGAGATTGTTTTACCGCCCTCGTTAATACCTAAATGTACGTATTGGGTATTATTTAAGCCTGTGATGAGGAAGTGGGATTTTCCGCACGCATTTTCTGGTCAGGTGTGGCAAAAAAAATACATTTAGCGGTAGTTTTATTTGCACGCGACTGTACCATATCAGACTACGGGAGCTTTTCATCGAATGAATCTGCATATTTCGGGGATGATAAAAACGCCTATCACACCAATTTTTCTCGATAGTGTCACTCCTTGAAAATAATGGCTTGACTCTGTAAATTGCGTTTAGTTTTTTTTACGAATATTTTTGTTATTTTTTAGAACTGTTAATAAAATGTATATTTTTGTACCTATGACACTCTGCGCTATTGAAAACCTCCCTTTGTACTTTCTCATATACGTAGTAAGTATAGAGGAAGTCTTGTAATCGTCAAAAAATTCGACATCGAGATTTTGACAGACCTCCTTGAGTCCAAAAATACCGTTTTTGGAAATATGTCTGTGTGTCTGTATGTCTGTGTCTGTGCATTAGCACGATAACTAGAGTATGATTTAACATATTGCAACCAAACATGCATGTATGTTATCAAAACATAAGGTGTCTATCAACTTTTGAGTCGTCGATCAACCAATAAGCAACCAAGTGCGCTGTCGGTACTCGGATGGGTCACCAAAATTTAAAATGCATGTAGGTATGACATCAAAATATAAGGTTTCTATCAACTTTTGAGTCATTTCCGGTATACGAGAAAGTCAAGGGGAGATCACTCCCGATATTTCATAGTTGGAAGAAAAGCTTTCTCCTTAATTTTAACTCGCGGCCATTAACGTTGTAGAAGTACCACCTTCGAGGAGAAATAAATGGCGACGCTGCGCTCAAGCGAAACGTGTAATGACTCCAGTAATTATTTCGTTCAAGTTATGTTTCAAGCGATTACCCATTAGGCTAAGCTGAGCCTATATTGTGTTAGACACCTCTGGGGCGATGTCCTTTGTCGGCTCAATTAATTCAGCATCCATTATGAACTTTGCGAATGAGCGCGGTTGATAACCTGTTGAGTCTTAAACCGCCTGGTTTTACACCCACAGACCTATTTGGGGAATCTTTCACCAACATAATCTTATGCTTAAAAGCATACGGGTGCTAATTCCAAAATAATTTGTAATTGACTTCCTATATAGGTATAGTACCTAATTCCTAAATCATTTCCGTATACTCTGGGCAACGTCTGAATTCGTTTAGTGGTGTACAGTACCTACCTATTAAATTAACAAAAAGGTATAGGTACTGTGAATGAACTAGACTTGCACAATAAACCAGTAGGTATGAAATTGAAAAAAAATTAGAAAATAGGTAACAAAATAAAGCTATCAAAATCCGTGAAATTTTCCGACTATCCAATGTTACAGTGGAAAATTTTCAAATATTTTGCGCGATCAAATTATGAATTGGGATCATTCCGAACCTAAGTTGAGGGGAATAATTTTTGCGTATACAAACGCGTAACTATTTTAAAAACTACGCAGCCGCACGGATTGCGGAGAATGCTGGGTTCCCGCCTGGGGCAGGTCGATTTTCTTTTTCCAGTGTATTTTTTCTAGTTCTAAGTTGAGTAGCTAGATATAAAAGCCGCAGGTTTTGATATTAGGTCCGTTACTTTTTCTGATTTATTATTATTATAGGTATTATACATATTTATATTTACAGATGATACTTCCCTAATTTTTAAACTAAATAGACAAACAGAAAATGTTGACGATGTGAATAATGTCCTTTTAAATATAATACTGGATCTCTTTTGAAATAAACCCAGCTGTGTACTTAAAATAATATTTTATTCTATTAATGTGCTTAAAAAGCAAAAGGTGGCAATTTTCGCCATTATTCTTCACCCATATGATAAATGCGCAATGAAAATCTGAATTATGACTCTTTCCAAATCAATACTATGAAAACTGTAAGGGGAGGATAAAACTTGTCGAGTTACTTGCCGGTTCTTCTCAGAATGAGGCGACCTGCGGGGCTATTCGCTAACTTTTTTTGACAGTTGAAAGTGATGATCACTGAGTGAATTACATATCCATTGCCGTTATACACGATAAGTGCTATAATAGCGTGTCGTGTAAAACGGCAATGGATATGTAAATCACTCAGTGATCATCACTTTCATCTGTCAAAAAAGTTAGCGAATAGGCCTACTGGTAGACTCTTGAACCGATGGCATCGAACTTGACTTTCATAAGTGTAGATACAAAATTGTACCAAAATGAATCTCAGACCAATGACTTTTTTATTGGTCTGAGAAATGAATAAAGAAATTTGAAATTGAGTTTTTGAGTATCATCTACGCTACGTCACGGCAAACCACTTGTTTTGGCTGCGGGTGTGAGGTTGCTATGTCTACCTACTTTGCAATTTGACTTCGTAAATATTTTGTTCATAATTTGATAAAAAATCACAAACGAAAAGATTTACTTGGCTTTTTAGTATTTAGATTAACGAAAAGATTTAGAAAAAAACGAAAACAGCCGGATAAAAGTAGGTACCTGTAAGTATAATGAATGTACTTACCTACCTACTTTGGGACAGGTTACGTACGATTAGTATTGTTTTACCTAATTATTTAAAATGTAACATAACCGATGTCCCAATGGAGAATAAAGGGAAGTACCTATCTTAAATAATTTCTATGAAAACGAGTGAGGTAGGTAAGGTACCTAAGTAGGGTCATTGCGCCTGTTTGCCGACCGCTTCCACTTTTCGTCCATTTAACCGCCCTCCTTGATATAACGCCAAAAAATAGCAAAACGGTTATACATAGGTCCTTAAAATATTTATGTATTACGACCTGAATAACTTAACAGTAAGTACATGCCTACACAGTTCACTGGAACACGGCCATTAACTAGGATTAAGCTATGCAGTTTATGGTACCCGACGAAAGAGTGAAAATGTGTCAAATATTGCAGAAAAAATAGTGACGTGCCGGAACTTACGCAGTAAATAAAAAATAGTTGTATTGTGTTTCTTGGTTTGTTTACTGTTTATACATATAGCTTGCTATAAATATAGTGTGGACGAATAGTTTATTATTCTAATTTACAATAATTAATATATAAAACGAAGTGGACGAGAAAGGGTACTCCCTTTTTATTAGAAAGTCCTAATCTCGACCGGGTGGTCTTTAACAGGCCCGCCCATGTCAATTAGGTTCTGTCTAATATACGAAAATGCATGTAAGTAAACTAAATTTTATTTAGCAATATGAACTTTATGTATACATATATTCGAGATGGCCAATTTTCGTCCGCTTATTAGCTTTAATAAAGTATAAACCTAATACGTTGAAATGGCCCATGGTCGGAAATCGGGCATAAAGTACAATACGTCCCAGTTTTCGACATACTCTGTTACAACAAACTAAAAGTGATTATTTTATGATACCTGCAACCAAATGTTACAATATTATTAAATAAAATAATATTAAACAATTGAATGAAAAAATATTTACGACGGCCAATTTCAATCCGCTTATTAGATTTAATAAAGTATAAATGTAAGACATTTAAATTGCATGCGGTCGAAAATTCGACATAAAGTAAAAAATCCCAGTTTTCGACATAGGTACTTTGTTATTTTAGAATAAATTAAAGTGATTATTTTATGATAGTGTAATAAAATTTTACAATATTATTTATTCAAATAGTATTCAAACAGTTGAATGAATGGGCCTTACAATGTCTTACAATGGGTCTGATAAGAAGGCTCAAAGTCACTCAAAGGGCAAAGGAGAGGGCTATGCTCGGAGATTCTCTGCGTGATCATATCAGAAATGATGAGATCCGCAGGAGAACCAAGGTCACCGACATAGCCCAAAAAATTGCGTACCTTAAGTGGCAGTGGGCAGGGCACATTGCAAGGAGGACTGACGGCCATTGGGGTGGAAGGAAAAGTCCTCGACTGGCAACCACGTACTGGGAAACCCAGCTTTGGTAGGCCCCCACAAGGTGGACTGATGATCTAGTAAAGGTCGCGGGAAGCCGCTGGATGCGGTCAGTGCAGAACCGACCGGTTAGGAGATCCTTGGGGGAGGCCTATGTCCTAAAGTCTCTCGGCTGATATGATGATGATGAGTGAAAAAATATGCAAGTTTAACATCATATTTTAGGGGTTAAAAAGGAAACACGGACTAACGGGTTGTTTTTTCTTTAAATTTGTAATATTATGATGGATAATAGTAATGACCTCATTATTTGAATAGTGATTGGTGTTATTTTTTATGGTAAATGGTTGGCAGACAAGCATACGTCCTGCCTGGTGGTAATCAGCAACTGTAGCCTTAGATGCTTGCAACAGTGATCGACACTCGCGCGCTGGCAACCCTTATCCCTTCCCCGTGGAGCTCTAGCGACCTTACTTACCAACAAAAATACAACACCACAAAAATTTTTTTTTGACTGTGGTCTTTTGTAATGGGGAGGTAGATACTACCTAGAATTTGCAGCCTGAACTTGGGCTGCAAATTCTAGCGGCTAGTCTGTTGTGCCCTACCTCTACTCTATATACGGCAATATTTCGTTCGGATCTTCGAAGGTCAATCTCTTTCAGTGTATTTTTTCTAGTTTTAAAAAATATTTACGCGTTTGTAAACGCAAAAATTATTACATATTATTATTAATTTATTTTAAAAATATGTTTTATAGAAATGTCGTGATTGTGATTTAGAAAATTATGATATTTATGTTGAATAAGACTATGTCTTGTTACATTATTCGTTGTCTTTTTATAAGTTTTATAAATATTAATTGATTTGTCTGTATTATGAGATTCATATCATGAGTGTGTGAGTAAAGATATAAAAACAAAATTCAAATTAAGAGAAATGCCTAATTAATACGAAAACTAATTCTGATCGCTTGTAATTTTTTTTAATAAGATAACTATTAACAACTTTTTGTAACGAAGACTGATTTTTAGACTACAGTTATTATCTTGATTAATAATTTCATTTTAAAACATATTTTTATTCATGAAATCCATACTCAATTGATGCGGTCGAAAATAGGACAACTGGTGGACGAAAACTGAACTTTGCGGTCGGAAACTGGTAATATTGGCATTTTATTACTTATTTTAAAATATTAAAAACAACATGACTGTTACCACTAACACGTTCAAAATAGTTATAAATAGACTAATATAGGAATTCATTTCAGTAGTTATTTTATTAAATTATAATAAAGAAATATTTTAATTTTATTTTCAAAGTTGATAACTCCACTAAGTGGACGATAACAGGCGTAATGACCCTACCTATTTCGAATCTTGTTATTAAACCGTGAGACATTGAACAAGCAAAGTATTGCTACACGTTTTTTCAAACAAGCTCAAAGCATGTTATGTAGGTGGTAGTCGGTACCTACCTAACCCCGCTACACATTTTCCACGTTTTAAATAATCTTATTGACTAAAAAGCTATGTTCGGAAAACGCCTGTTTTAAGTGTGATCAAGCGACAAATTCAACATGACGGCTCGATACATTTATAATAGACTGGAATTTTACGACGAGCTTAGTGCAACGGTTCAACGTACAAAAGTTAACGACTTGAGAGGAATTCCTTTCAAAAATTCAAAAAATCTAATGAAAACTGACAGAATTGTCGGTTGGAAATTGCAAAGGGAAAAGTACCGGATGCGGTTGTTGACCTTGTCATTTTTAATAGTTTCTGGATAGATTAAAACCTGACCCCAAATAAAAGAGTAGGTAAGTACCTAAAAGAATTTGCAGTGAATCTTTTATTGAATTTTCTTCAACGTCAATTAAACTAAGTAGGTACCTACCTTACCTACTTAGGTACGGGCGGGGTCAAAAGTTGATTCATTTTTTTAGTGCCTCAGGCACTCTGAGCTCTAATTTAATTTAAATATTAGGTACCTAAATTGCTTTTGGGCTAAGCAACTCAAATAGGTAAGTACCCAGTAAAATTAAATCCAGATACCCCCGGGTTCGATACCTACACAAGGTGAATAACTTCGTGCGTTGTTTTATATTTGTGGTGTTTTATGTGAAAGATGCAAAATGGCAAAAAAGAGTGTAAGGACAAGTTGGTAGGTAATATTGTTTTTGGTTTTAATTTTATTTCGCATAGCTTGAAAAACTTTTTTTTTACCAACATTATAATAAGATAAACCAGATGCAAAAGACTTATCAGTGTGGGGTCCACGTTCGGAAGCCTCCTCGTGACGGACCCTGGGTAACGTGGTGGGGAAACGTTCTCGGTGGGTGTGTGACTTTTGATGTCAAGTGAGGCCCCTTGGCATTCGAAGTCACATGCCATCGTCGAGTTGCTTTTGTTTTTCCACCCCGGCTAGTTCCGGACGGCCCTTTTCAGGGCCACGACCGCGCCCGAAGTCCCCCGGGTGCGGTCTGATGGCTACTCCCGGTGTTATCTTCAGGAGGAAGCGCCAGATCGAGCAGCCGTCGGTGGAGGAGTGGCTGTTGGCCACCAATTGGTGCAAGGAGTGCCTAGACGGGCAGCGTTGGGACGGTCTCGGTGCCTAGTTGCGCTCACGACGTGGGCAGGTCTCGAGCCGTCCCGTACCTAATAGCGCAATGAAGTTCAGGCCGGGGAGGATTTTTAGTGGTTATGTAGGGAACGCCTTTACTTCGAGTCCCACATATCCCCTGCGGTTGGCACCACGCACCCCACAAGGACGATGCGTAAATGTATTTGACCGCCCTGTCAACAAAAAAAAAGCTCTAGTCAGTGTAGCTCAGTTGGAAGAACACTTGCCCGGGTCGCGGGTTCAAGTCCCGTCTACGGCACTTATTATGATAGGATTTTTTCTTGTATTTTGTTTCCTATTTAATTTGGCATAACAAGTGTTAAAGTGGGCTGATCGAGAAGAGTGAAAGAACAAAACATTAGGTTCGTAGATACCAAATCAAAATAAATTGAGAGCAAGCCAGGGAATGATGACGAATGACGAAAAAATATTATATTCTTAATCTGTCACTTGAAGATTAGGTAGGTAGGTAGGTCCGCATTTTGCTAAAGTCAAGTGTAAATATATCTTAAAGTAACAATAGGTTCATTGTAGGTAGGTACCTATGGTAGATTGAGTTGAAAAATGAAGTTTCTCAACACGTGTTTATAGGCCCCCATCCCCCAGCGTTTATTCCTGACGGATAGTCCAATCTATAAGGAATGAATTAGGTATAGTGGATGGGCAAAGCGCGAAAGAATGACGGTGTTAAAATTTTTTGGCCCTTCCGTCACGCATGCACTTACCTACCTACATAGAAAGTAGCAAGAAAGCATGTACCTACAGATGACATTAGTTAGTGGCTTCAACGGTTTCATTTAAGTATCCCTACAATAATTCTCTACAGTTAATCCATAACGACAAGTCATACAGAATAAACGCTAGTGGATGGAGGCACTTACATTACCTTTACCAAGAACTCCGGATAAACTCCACGAAATTATTATGTCCTATGACGGTTATGAAATTATTGTAAGTAGGTACAACTTAATATGATGACGTAATCATTTAATAGTTTATTAGAGACTGCTATCTTTCGATAGCAGCTGAGAACACCAGATCACGTGCCTTCCGAAGCAAGAAGGTTAATAAGAGTTGAAATATGTTCGATCACCCATCCGAGTACCTTTTTTTGACGGGGATGTCAAAAGCATTTACGCATCGTCCCTGCGTGGTGCTGCCAACCGCAGGGGATATGTGGGACTCGAAGTAAAGGCGTTCCCTCCATACCCACCAAACATCCTCCCCGGCCTGACCTCCAGTGCGCTATTGCGGGACGGCTCGGGATCTTCGCACGTGAGCGGAACTACACCGAGACCATCCCAACGCTGCCCGTCTAGGCACTCCATGTGCACCAATTGGTGGCCAGCAGCCCACAGGGGCTACCGACTGACGCCAGCCCCTGTGGGCCGCTGGCCGACGCCGGCGCCGGTTTTTAGGCCGCCTCCTCACCGACGAACCGAAGAACGCATGACCAGTATTTAAATACCGAATATCTTTTGGGTTCATAAATTTCATAGTGAGTCTTAGGGTTTTTTATTGCAATTTCTTTGCTAAGCAAACCTTTGCTCATTGCTATGTTCATTTTCTACGGACAAGCGCGAAACGAATTAAGCGTTTGCGAACACCGCTATAATCTAGATAGGCAGATTATAGCGGTGTTCGCAATCGCTCTGGGTAGCGAATATCGCTGCGGTATGCTATATTCTCACTGTTAAAACCTATCCGAGCGAATTTCGCTACCTCGATGGGTAGAGAAACATTTCGCTTAGACCAGCGGAACTTGGCTGTCTAATGACTAGACAGCACTTTCGTGCCGTCCGGCAGTGAACGTCAGCGTATCAGACCAGTGAAAAATAAAACATCTCATTTCCTTTAAATAGCGATGAACGAATGGATTGATACCTACTGGCGAAATCTGTTTCGCAAACTAAGCGAAACTATACCGCGTGCTCAGGCGATAATAGCGCAGATTCCGCTTTTGCGCTACCTGCGAAACTTCAAACAAATTCCCGGCGGAATATCAGTTGAAATTTTTCGCTACCCGCGGAGGTTGCGAATTTCGCGTATCTATAATATCTGAACGGCATTTAGATAAGTACCTAGCTATACAGATTACGTGGGTAAGTAGGTCACAGAACAAATAAAAGAGGTTAGAAGTTGTAAGTAGGCGGCGCGCGCGCACTGAGGTTATGAGTAAACACTCATATTCGATCCTTTTCGAAGGGGAAAAATATTTAAAAAATAAATTTAAAACATCCTGTCTTGTTCTATTTTAACTGGCAGGAAGCAAAGTAAGACTCATAATCTTACTAATGGAGACATTTCTTTCACAAATATACTGTTAAATTGAAAAATTATTATGGCGCGTGTGGCGACACTGGATCTGGTAATCCCCTTGTGTGTCGGGCGGCCTCCTGGAGGTCGCTGTCAAAAACGCCTGTGTGTCGGCCGGCCTCCTGGAGGTTGATCCCCGCCTCCACAGTTTTCCGATGATGAAAATTATTATTATTATTATTATTTGACAATATAACTGTACTAATGATATTATAGCCTGTTAGCTTATTTTATAAAGATGTTAGTGACAAAAACTCATATTTACAGTTTTATTACAAAATTTTTATTAATTTTTTACACCCGGAAAATTCGCGACGGAATGTCCGGAAGTAACTGACACATGCGCGAAATGTTACAAAATGGCGGCGTCACAATAGGCATCGCTTGATACGACTTCTACCTCTTTTATCTGTTGTGTGAAGTAGGTAGGTAATAATTATCGAGTACGTAGTCACACATAATAAAGATACCTACTGTTTATGTCAGAATGCTTACTTGAAGTATATTTGATTGAGATGCTTGGCATACATAATAATATCTTTTAGCTTTGTAAATTTCGGTAACTTGTATAAAAAACTGACTATCTGACAATGATGTTACAAGTCCTTAATATTATTCAAACAGTCAAGGAGACACTTTATGTCAATGGCATAAGGTGGTAAAGTGATTGAAGAAAGTTGTCAGTTCATAGAGTTGTTTAAGTTTCTTTTTAAAGAGACATATTATTTATTATTGTTTTTATTCAAATAGGGATATATTATTATAATAGATACATCTGGAGTGCTTGGCGAGAAATATATAGCAACAGAGTTCACGATGACGGCTGATGAGGTGGCAATTACTTATACTTTATTCCAATGTTTCCTGAATTATTAGGAATCATTAAAATAAAGTATTAATTAGAGATAAAACCGATATCCGGTATCCGGTCTAATTTTACCGGATAGTAATTTGATATCCGGCCGGATACCAGATATTCCAAAACTACGACAATTTCCTTTAATAAAATGCAATACATTTAATCTTTGTGAGGTAAATACCAATAAAATGGCTTATAATTGTGACGGCTTTTATTATTATTTAAAGTCGAAAAACTTACAGTTTTGATGTTACAAAAAAGTCATAAGGCCTTCCAAAAAACATTTTTTTTGTAGTTGTTTTTACCAACTCATCAGCCGTCATCATGGACTCTGTTGCTATATATTTTTCGCCAAGCACTCCAGATATATCTATTATAATAATATACCCCTATTTGAATGAAAAGAATAATAACATATGGCCAACGAATTAGGAATCCTAATTCGTTGGATATGGCCTAATAAAGGACTTGTATCCATGCCAGTAGTCTCTTAAGTACCTAAGCGTGGTTAGCTACGAATAGACCAGCCTCTGCGCTCAATGGTTCTGTCAGAATAAATAGTCTCTACTACATTTATATCCTAAGAAAATTAACTGAGTACTTGTCTTATTTGGAAGAATTTGGATGTAAGTAGGTACTTATAATCAAACAAAACTACTTTAACTAAATCATAACTTTAATAGTCTTAAAAATATCAAAATTATTACAACTAAAATGAGAATAAATATATTATGAACATGAAATATATAAAGTAACAAAGTACATTAACATTAATACTTAATAAAATGATTTCGATTTTAAAAACTAAATTTCATAATTTTATTGTATCTAACGACATCAAACTATTTTGTTCTAAAATACATAAAAGGTTATATTTATGATACATACATACACTCGAATGCAAAGAGATTATACAATTATAATTTAACCATAATTTAATTGTAACATTTATTAAATGCTTTTAAAATATTTGCATTAGGTAACATTATGAAAATTTTAAAAACACTTTTGCAAGCGAGTGTACTACAACTTGAAATTTCGTCTACACATCGAAAGAAGCTAGAATACCATGATAATTATCTATAATCTCAACATTATAATGACTGGCAAATACCACTACATCTATAATAGCATCAACACTGTTTTTATGTATGTAGGTATTGTAATGTACGTAAACTTATTCGAGAAGTGTCTTAAATTGTCCCTAACAACACTCTTCTAAAATTCGCTGGTAAAAAGTCAACTGTTAATTATCCGCCATTTTAAACTTCAGTGGATCACAAAACAAAGTGGCCGGTAAATGTCGAATATGTCAATTCTCATCGTCAACGCGGATGTTGCTAGATTTAAAATTGTTGTGTTTAGTAAGCGTGGTTAGCTACGAATAGACCGGCCTCTGCGCCCACACCTGTTACTGATCCAGCGACGTACTTGCCCTGGGAAGCCTGACCGTTAGCCTAGAACAAAGAAAATATTATTAATACATTATTCAACAAAACTTACAGTTTACTTTACAATTAGGTACTTTATCATTTATCTTTATTAGACTTGGGCTTAGTTTTTCTCTGCACATCTCTATGGATACTTCACATAAAAATATACAAAAAAATAAATGTCAAAATATATAAAACTCTACAATCGAATATCATTTAACATCCAATACAGTAAAAAATATCGTAGGTAAACTAACAATATCTCATGCATTACACCTCATTACACTATATAATTTACCTCCGAGCCACAAAAGAAAATGCGAGTATAGTACCTATATTCCAATAGCTTCTTATTTTTCTTTATGGTTAGGCAAAGGGAAATACTTAAACATAGAGTGTCATTCACAGAGTTCCATGATATTTATATGAATATTGAATATTCAAGCACATCATATTAAAATACAAATAAATTCAATTATTTTATTAAAATTATACTTCACACAGACAGAACTATCTTTTTATTCAGAAATTGACTAGTAAGTATACATAAAGTAAGTCTACCGGCAAAGAAAACAATTTTTTTATACGAATATATAATTAATATTTAAAATGTATTTTGAATTACATATACGAATAATTCAAAATACATTTTAAATAGGATTGGGCCTACAATTTACAAGGATGCAAGCAAATGTTACCTTAATGTGCGAACCAAAGAAAAAACACATACCAGTAAACCACATTATCCGTTATGAGCTTGGACTAGAATTGGGGCCCACAAGAAACCATTCACGCAATAATGTCCGCTACGATAATTAAAATAAGTTATAGAGTCGTATACTAAAATTTGGGCACGATAACATAATTGATGGGGCAAAGTCCACATCGACCTTATCTACGCATATAAAAGGCCGAATTTGAATTTTCAAACCATTCTCATCGGGGAGGTGGTCCAAACAACATGTTGATAGAGCGAATACAGATTACGTATCATTAATTAAATATTGGGCAATGTGAAGGTCGCCACAATGTCGTAAACATATTTTCGGTCTGTTATCTTTATACTGCGTGTGATGTAATTTCAAATGTTGATACTTAAATTATTGACTGTTGTAACAATTATTAGAAATTTCAGATAGAAGTTTATTATACATTATTAGAAATTTTTTATTATTTGTATGTCATTTTAAGAATTTAATAGTTTCATTCCTTTTGGTACTTTAATTGGGACCAGTATCTAATGTAATACCAGTCTCAATATATTATACAGAATATTATCAACTGTAATCTAAATATTAGCAACATTTACTGCGCTATTATTACCAATGAAACTACACTTGCGTGCAATAAAATCGACTCACCTCGTAGATTCCGATTCTTAATATATCGGTGTATAAAAATAAGATTAGATAAACAAAACCTGTAAATATAATTTGAATGTATATTTCATAAGCTTTATTTAATCTACTCTTAACATCGATAAACGAAGTATTGGTGACAATAGACTCATTTCTTCGGAAACCCTGGTTTCTCATTTTTACGTCATACGCCATTTCTGTGACTATGCAGTGTTCAGAGTTAATTGAATCATTGTTTATTGAATAATTGATTAATCTTACAGATTTATTGACCCCTAAAATTCAGCAGATTTCACCAAAATTTTTTACTGTTTTAACTGTATTTGGTTTTCAATTTGTAAAATCATTAAACCAAAATCTATCACAGTAAAAAGAGGTCTAATGTAAGTTTAGGTTCTTGTTTAACACACGAGGTTAAAAATTATTATTTACTAATTGTAGATTTTGATTAGGGAGTTCTGAACCAAAGCATACCGGTAGTCGATTTCATTGCACGTAAGTGTATAAGGTTCAGTACTATATACTTGAGGAAGTGCATGTCAAATCAATGTACTTATTGAGAAATCTCTCAAAAATATGCTGTCCAATTAACAAAAAAGGAACGCTATTATATTTTCAAAATTACTAATTTTCAATAGAAATACAAATCTCGCACTGCTTATTGCAACTAATGGAGCTAAATTCACAATACCTACTCAAGCACTTCTTTGTTAAGTGGCTTCTAAATCAGCGGTTTGTTTCTAAAGCAAGTCAAATTCTAAAATAAGCCGAGTTGACACCTTTTTGTATCCGTGTGCCGCAAATTCTGTCTGTCTCATAAATATCTCATACATAATTGTCTATTTTATATAAAGATTTTTTAAAATTAATGTTTAGTTTCTATTTTCTATGAATTTTAATTTAATGTGTGTATATTGTAATACAAATGAAATTGTTATACATCTATCAGTTTTAAACTACGACTAACTTTAGTCTACGTTTTATTATAAGGGGGGACTATTTTTTTTGTCCTATAGCCAAAGTATTAATTGTAACTCTAGTACAATATTTTGCTGGTCTGGTACATTATTTTTGCAAATCTTGGGTAGTAGAAAATGAAATATCGGACAGCCATACTTTTGAATACACTTCCCAATCTATATCATGAGCGGTTTGTGAATAATGAAAAAGGAATAATAAAAAATGTAAAAAAATAATGTTTATTTCACATACATTTAACAGTTCTGGCATAATACATTCATTATTACTTACAAAGTAATGTGCAAAATTGCTAGGAGGCAGTTGTTAGCTAAAACTAATAAGTACACAGTGAAACCAACACGACATGCTTAATTTGTGTATGTTATTTTCAGAGAAATCTATGAAGAATAATTATCAACAAAGGTATATCCACTTTTAGAAATAGTTATTGAACTCTTCAAAAATGTTAAACATCTAGGTCTAGAAAAAATACATTGAAAAAAAAAACGACCTGCCCCAGGCGGGAATCGAACCCGGCATCTTCCGCAATCCGGGCGGCTGTGTTGAGCGGCTGGATTGCGGAAGATGCGGAGTTCGATTCCCGCCTGGGGCAAGTCGTGTTTTCAGTGTGTTATTTTCTAGTTTTAAAAATATTTACGTAAAAAATATTCCATAATCTTTATAGTGTAATCTATACATGATGATTAGAAGTGTGGATACAACTTTGTAAAATAAAAATATTCTGGTTGTACTATTAATAATAAAAATTGGTTGTCTGTAAAGTCGGTTTACTGACGATAGTTGAACGTGACAACGTCTTTTCAAAAGAAAAATTTAATTTCATTTGTTTAATAGATTTTTGCTTGCACTTCAAGCCTTACATACATGGAACGCCTCAGAGCGAGGTAACGCCGCATGCGTCATGTTTTTTCGTGCGTGCAGCCGGCTCTATCGAATTATAAGACGTTGTCACGTCAAAAATATAGGCCACTTCAGAACTACGTAAACAGTAAACTAATTTGCTGTAACGAGCTAAAGAATCTAGCTAAAGTATCATTCTGTCGCGTTACCGAACTTACAGCGTATGCAGAGTTTATTGGGCAAAGTTCCAAAGTGGCTTAGATTTTGAATTTAAAAGCATAACAATTCTATATTAGCAACAAATGCATTTATACTACTGCTACTTTGAATCGAAACACCTCGCATTTTCATTGAGGAAATTAATTATTTACAACTTTTCCATTGCTTACATTTATAAAAAAGGCTTATAAGTATAAGGAGGTTCGATTCAAGTGTCAAGGAGTTTTAAAATTAGTATTCTATAATGTCAACACCAAGGAGCTTATACTAAGAATGGAGTCATTAGTCAAAATAACAAAGTGAGGGCAAAAATTTTGACAATACTTGACATTTCAAATTACACATTTCTCTTTCTAGAAATTGTCGTCATCTCTTTCTAAACACGACTACATAGAAACAAGATTTCCCCAGTATTTCGCCATCTTTCTAAAACAAAAGTAGAAAAGTAGCTAAAAACTTAACATATTGTATTCAATTATCAGTATTTATTATCAATGAAAGAAATAAATATAATATATTTACTTTTAATGTTTAGGTTTGTATTTTATTTTGAAAATCATCATTGTGATTCTTTCTATAACTTATGGGAAATGAAAGGATTTATATAATGGCAGCACTCTCTTCATGTGTCAATGTCCCGAAATCTCAACATGACATAAATTGTCGTAATTGACGTATTCATAAATATCGACTCGCGATTTTGGTACGGCTTTTTACATTTTAATAACTATAAATAGTGCAAAATGGTGCATCACTGTATAGTTCGTGGTTGCAGAAGTGAGTGGTATCCAGGATGCAGTGTGAAATTCACTTGTAAGTGTCATAATTGCATATAGTATTGTTCAATCTATAAATTTCATTTTTCACCCGTAATTCCAGATTATTAGCGTTATTTTGCAAAACTCCTTAAGAGGGAGAAATTTCTGATACTCGCATTTAATCCTATCTTAGAATTTAATGAATTTTTGTACATAATTTACTTATTCAAATATTTGTAAACAAATGACTAGGGTGACTAGGATTTCCGGAATTATAAGGAAATAATATCCCTTTCTATCCATTCCTTTTATAAATGGCAATCAAAATTGGTAGATTATTTTATTTAATTCTTTGAAATAACTGTTACATAGATAAAATACATAAATAGTTTTACCCATTTTTAGTTCGAAATGTTTATTTACAAATAAAATATGTAATTTGTGTAATGTAAATTATTTTATTTGAGAAAAAGATAATGAGAGTATTGATTGGATTGTACTAGTGTAATAATGTTTATCATTCACATTTGCATGTACTAACATGCAACGCAGATACATTGCACACAGACAGACAGTATTAATAAAATTGTGGCTGCGCTCTTCTGCACTTGTTATCAAATAGCATATTAAAATCTATCAAATGATAGTTTTTAATATGCTATTTGATTACAAGTTAAAAGTGTACATAAATATTTATATACACTTTTTTTTTTTCCACGCTCACACCATTTATCTAGCCCGAAGTAAGTATCATTAAGAACTTGTGTTACGGATACTAGATAACGGACATTTTTTTTTAATATACATAATAATTTTATATATTTTTATAAATAAACTTAAATAAATATATAAACAACCATGACTCGCAAACAAACATTCGTGTTCGTCACACAAACATTTGCCGCTACCAGGATTCGAACCCGGACCGCTTGATGTGTAGCCAGCTGTACTGACGACTTTTAACTTGTATACATCAAATTTTCTTTTCTTTTTAGATTTCCGAAGCGACGGACCACTATGTAGCTTCCACTTTCAAGACACCGACACTTTCAAGGCAACTGCTTATGTCAAACTTCAAGTCCTTTTTTCAATAAAACCACTACTCAATCACTTTTCAAAGGCAACCCTTGAATTGGTTAGTAAAATTTTTCTTGATAGTATACAGTTAATACAGAGAGCTAAAATGTTTGGGGAAATAATTTTAAGGGCATCAGGCATCATCAATTATTGAATATACAATGACTCAATTGAATTTTAACATTATGCATAGTCACAAAAATGGCGTATTACGCAAAAATGAGAAACCAGGATTTCCGAAGTAATTAGTCTATTGTCACCAACACTTCATTTATCGATGTTTAGAGTAGGTTAAATAAAGCGTAAGAAATATACATTCGAATTAAGTTAATATAGTATGAATAATTTCTAATCTAGTCCGTTACACTTTTATCTTGATTATGCTATGCCCAAATGGGCAACATGATGTGCTGGTGTTGTTTGTGAACATCTGTTATTTACATTCATGAATGCAATAAATTATTTGATTTGATTTGAATTATATTTACAAGTTTTGTTTGCCTAATCTTCTTTTTATATACCGATATATGTCGAATCGAAACCGACGAGTTGGGTCGATTTTATTGCACGTAAGTGTAGATAACGGTCATTTTTATCAATATAAATTAATAGCTTTAGATATTTTTATAAATAAACTTAAATAAATATGTAATAACCGTGACTCGCAAACAAATATTCGTGTTTATTAACGTAACGAAGTTCAAGTGTAACGTTACACATACATATTTTACCGACCTACATACATATTTTTTTTTTAATTAAATCAGATTACACTATTTATAAATATTACATAAATTAAGATATAAAGGAAGCTCATCTAATTGAAATATTTCTTTAGAGTTCGCCTCCTAAATTTATCAACAGGTTTTAGCGCTCCATATCAACGTTAATAAGCTACATTTTAGTGACCGTACGACTGTTGCGGGCAATCTCCGATAGATTGCACCTGCGTAGCCGGGCAGTCTCGATCATGTCAGGAATCGCATACAAAGGCTTGGTGATTCGGTCTTGCGCTTGCGTGGTTCGCTAAGTAAATTGAGCACCGACAAGATCTACCTAATACTAATTAACTAATTTGATAATCGTGTGCAATAATAGTTATTTATTTAATGTGTTTAACCCCTAATTGGGGTCCAAGATTAGGCTAAGGTAGCCGCTTTCGCCTCCGCTACTTCACTTCCGCTCAGGGCTGGACTTACAGTGAGCAGCAGTACAAGCCGCCCTAACTCGTCCCACTGAGCGACCCTCACCGAGACCATCTCCGGCTACCACCAGGGGAGTACACGCTATTGGGCATTATACCACCATTTAATAAATTGTTCTGCACGGATCTCTCGTGTCTCATTTAACTCCCTATATCTTAGGACCGTGGGAGCACGTGAGACCTTACCCGTGGCACAAGACTGTCCGTGATTAATTTATGCTACAGGCACCCTACTAGAAAGAGACAGGGCCTCTCTAGCAATGTCAAGAAATGTCATGAAATGTCAAGGGTTGTCAAAATTTTTGCCCTCACTTTTTTCATTTGACTAATGACTCCATTCTTAATTCTATCTTCATGGTCAACACACAATTTAGAAGACAGTATCTCAAAGAATTTGTTAAATTATCTGGTAAAAACTACTGTATGTATAAAAATAAGTTATACGTTTGCACAATCCATGATTCGAGTCAAAACGGATAACAATGATAAAATCTCAATAACGATAAACGCTTCCAAAAATGTGGTTTTAAAATAAATATTTAGTATGCGTGACTCTTCACGAAATTGGATTTGGACGCGGCTAGAGATGGAATAGAACCTGCTTTATATTTGGCTTGACAAGCGAGACCGTTAGCCTATTTAATAAATTAAAAAAAAAAAACAATAATTCAAATTTCGAATCACGAATGGCCCAAGGTTATTGGCAGATAAATGAAATTCCAAAGAGTAAAATTAGTTGTTCAAATTTAAAATGCGCATGATTCGGTCACGAGACGTCACAGGATCGATGCGTGGCCGCAGAAGAGATGTGCAAATAATGGGGAGAGAAAAAATGCCAATTAGTACTAATACTACTAAAGCGTTAACAACACAACATTTAAAATACAAATCGAAAAGTAGTAACTAGACAATAAAACGAAGCATTAAATGATACTTAGGCCGGAGTTCACCAACACGTAAAACAAGTGATTAAAAGTTAACCACCAGTTTTTGACATTTCTGCCATACAATGAAATGTCAAAAATCTTTGGTTATAATTAAATAATAATCGCCTGTTTATGTGTTGGTGAACTCCAGGGTTAGATGGCTATAAATTAGAAGTGCAAATAGGAACCGATAAGATATTTCTGCATTCATTTAAATTCATATTTATTTTAAACAAAATTTTTGAGCCAAGTTAATACTTTATCGAGAAAGAACAACACAAACGGTCATCACAATAACATACTTTCCCTGGAACATAACGATCATGTTTCGCGAAAATATCATTGTTAACTATGGGTACATTATTGTGACGACATTTTAAGTATTTATCAACACATACACTAACTACTCTATAAGCATGCACAAATCTAAATGCAAGTCAAGCACTTACTTGTAAACAAATAAAAGTTGTCTATACTATTTTAAGAAGGTATAATAACTATGATTTCGACTGCTTTTATGTATACTGGTACTTATAATAAATATAAAATTAATAATTTTGCTGCAAAATAATGTCTAACACCCGGTACTTGCATCCTTGTGATCCATGTTTATCTAGATTTATTTAATTTTCACGTAATTTGTATATTGACAATATAACTCTCTGTTTTAAAGTGAACTTCACTCAAGTTAATAGTGGCAGATGTTCATTATTTTTGAATTTATCGTAACAAGACTACCTCTAACGTGTTGATAACAACCTGGTACCTAAAGCGAATCTAAGACAAATTTCCCGCGGAGGTACCCTCAGGGAGTTGCTGAAGCAGCAGTTCACTCATTTCCCTAACTCCATATTCACTGGTAGTTCTGCTGTCATGAATACATATTTACCTTACCAAGACGATCCTTTACACGTTATTAACTGCTTGGTAGTGAAATGGATGTCTTGGTTCTTTCTTATTAAGGACTATTTCCTATATTTTTCACCTTACCTCTTACTAGTTGCTAACAGCCTGGTACTCCTGGTACCTAAAGTGAATTGGAGGAGTTTATTCACTCCGGTCCTGGTTCCTTTATCAGGGTTATCTCACCTTAGCACGAAGAAGTTTCTGCTGTCTCAAGGGCCCAATATACGCTGCGATTCATCGTTTCGGTCAATCTGACGAAAATGGTAACGATCGATCGCAAAGAACCATAACTGTATTCATCGTTACGAGATTCATGATTGAATGCGATTTTCCTATCGTCTTCGATTAAGTAAATCGTTAACGATCTTGCCATAAACTAGCGATTTGTCATTTCAATCGGTCTGAAAAGACAGGTCGTACAAATCAATCGAACCATATATGGGGCCCTTGACGAGTACCTTCTCAGATTGACCTCTCCAGGCACCAAGTATATAACTAAAGTGAACCGCTTATAATGTCTTACCTCTTACGCGTTGCTGACAGCCTGGTACTCCTGGTACCTAAAGTGATTTGGAGGAGTTTCTTTAATCTTCCCTGGTTGCATCTTTTTCAGGGTTATCTCACCTTAGCACGCTTGAGAAGTTCCTGTTGTCCAGCGACCACGTTCTCCGGTTTGCCTCCCCAGGCGCGGAGTACAGAAGCTTGGAGGGCACGACCGTAGCTGAAGGTGAGTGCCCAAGGCCTCTTGAGACCTTCGATGGCGTTAATAGCGTTCAGATGAACTGACGCCTCTTCCTCAGACTGGCCGCCGGAGAGGAATGTGACGCCTGGAAAGTAGAATAAGATAGCAATTATATTTTTTTATTTACACTCGTGTCATGTCATATTATCTGAATTATGATCTCAAAGGTGAACATTCAATGACATACTATTCCCCTCAAAGCGTATGACATTTTTAGCCAATAGATGACCGCCGCGGATGTAAGGGGTAAAGATACATCAAAATGAAAATTAAATAAATAACCTGTAACATAACGACTATTATAAAATCGGTTCAACTTATTATATTACAGTTATTTTTCTTAAAAAATATCAAACTTATGGCATAACGAGAAGGCAAAGGGATCTATCTAACTAATACAGAAAATTTTACTTCGACAGATAATTTGCAATAATCCCACTGGGATAGCAAATACATAATTTGTTGCCAGAAAAATCATATTAAAATGGAAAATTTTGAAACAGGCACTTGATTTGGAAAACGTAACATAAGCCATTTTTTATTTTATTTGAATGTTTTATGCGGATACTATTAAAAAAAATTGTGTGTGTCAGCTCCGACGCACGACTGGAGTTTACTCCGAGACAGGTGAGATGGCGCACCCGCTATTATCCGTGTTTTGATAATTAGAAAGTTGCGCAACATAGGATGCGCACCATTTATGACTTTGACCTACAAAAACGTAACGAGGTCATTCATCGATAGATTTTGCTCCTCACATTTTTCTCATACCGGGCCCCTTATATATGCAAATCGATTCTTAAGGAGTAAACTCCAAAAACTCGCCAAAGATAGCTTTTTAAACTCCCGCTCGTGTTTAGATAACCCCATTATGTGATAGTTAGATAAACAACTATTTGAAGTATAAAATTTTAAACCGGCTCCGTGGTCTATGTCAGGCTGTGCATAGTGCAGTACTGTATTCTTCACGCACACATGCGTATTACTCTCATATTGCTGCATTTCCTTTTTGGCTTTCGCCCTAGTCGATTGCCAATCTATAAACGTCAGTAATTAGAAATCTTTGGTAAAAAGAGTGTCAACAGCATTATTGTGTTGCGACAGTTGCATTAATTTACTGGGTATTCTGCTTGTCAGGTATCCTCAGCTGTGATCTCACTAACTTCGATTTTTATCATAAAATATCAAAACAAAACGAAAACAAAAAATAAGTGTTTTTTTTTTCGAACTCTGACGTTACCACGACGACGGTAGAATCACCGTCAAAAATCGGTGGAGCCATACAATAAAATGAAGAAGAATTTACGGGTGTCTACCTAATGTAAAAAAGTCCCAAAGTTTTTAGTAGAGATGAAACGGATATCCGGTAACTATCCGGTATCCGGCCTACATTTCATATCCGGACGGATACCGGGTAGTAGTTCAATATCCGGTCGGATTCCGGATATTCAAAAGCTACTACAATTTCCTATTATAAAATGCAATACATTATTAATCTTTGTGAGGTAAATATCAATAAAATGTCCTATAATTATGAGGGCTTTTATTTAAAGTCTATAGGGTTACAAAAAAGCCATAAGGCCTTGCAAAAAACTAAAATTTTCTTCTGAGATATTCACCTAACTAAACTAAAAACTTTTTGTAAAAACTTAGCGAAACAGCCCGAATTGATATGATCGCGTTCGCCGTACGCGTGCGGCGCTAAACTCGTCACGACATGCACGAGACAATGGGCCAAACGGCCACCGGATATCCGGCCTCGCAGCTCGCCGGATATCCGGTATCCGACCAAACAACTATCCGTTTCATCTCTAGTTTTCAGACAATAGTTTTAGAGATGCGTTTATTTTGTTAATATTTTATTGTCTTCCTATCAGTGAGAATACCAAATTCTATATCTTACCGGGAACGGCAGCGGGCACAGTTCTGAGTAGAGCAGTGACAGTGGCACGAGCAACGTCCATGGGAGGGTAAGTCTGCTTGCAAGACTGGCCAGCAGTCACCTAGGATAAACATACATAGTTATTAACTCGTACTAAATCCTTTTACTCTTATGTACTGGTATAATAATTAATATATCTTAATAATGGAGAGAAGTGCCATCACATGCCAGTAGCCATGTGATGCCGGCAGAGGAGAATAGCTACGACACCCGTTGGAGATCCAACGGGTGTCGTAGAAGGCGACTAATGGATCAGCAAAAGGGTACTGATCACCTTATACTCCGTCCATCAATCCGCATTGGGAAAGCGTGGTGGACTACTGCCTAAACGTCCATGGATGACAATTAGAGACACTGTGTCCCAGCAGTGGGTCGAAGTATAAAGGCTGTTACAATGAATGGAGAGAAAGTACTAAAAAAATCCGACAGGTATTGAACTCGTCTCTTCCAAGACGCAAGTTCGCTCCTGGGTAGAATATTGCTCGCACTTGTGGGATGGCTCCGCCAAGTACTTACTCGATGATTTTTTAAGGTAGCAGTGTCGCGCGACCCGCATCCTCGGCGACGAAGAGGTGACTAAATATTTTGAGTCTCCCCAATTGCGTCGCGAGGTTGCGTCATTGGGCGCATTCTACCGTCTACGTTTGTACTTCAGCGAGTGTTCTGAGGAGCTTTTTTCCCTAATCCTACCATCTCCCTTCCTTTTAATGACTACTTGTGCTGGTTTACGAGTTACCGAGAAAATGCGGCTAGGCGTGAAGTCAGCAAGGCGAGGTTGGCTAGCGTGGCTGTTTATCTCTCGCTAGCTAGCACTAGCTATTTTAACCCCCGACGCAAAAACAGGGGTGTTATAAGACTTATTTGACGTGTCTGTTGGTCTGTGTGTCTGTCTGTGGCATCGTAGCACCTAAACGAATGGACCGATTTTGATGCGTTTTTTTTATCGAAAGCTGATCTTGTCAAGGTCATCAGCTCTCTCTTGAATATTATTCAAGAAAAATGTAATTTAAGTACCTATCCTTAGAGCATTCTAAGTACCTATCTATCTATAGGGATTAGTCCGCAAGTACTTTAAAAAGAATGAAATAAAAATAAAATTAAAAATTTTAAGTAACCCGGACACAAAAAACATGAACAACAAAAACTGTAAAAAGAAAAATTTTCGCTCGGCCTTTTGCCTTTATTAAAAGAACCTATTCATATTTTATAATAATTTTATAAAAAAAATCTAGTACAAAGGACCGTTTGCTTATTATGCTTATTATGATTATCGCCACGCTGAAAGAAATTAAACTGATAGATTAAAATTTCTTTCAGCGTGAAATTGAACTCACCATGTTAGGCTTGAGGAGGGTACCCTCGAGGTAGACGTGGTGGTCGTTGAGCGCCTTGTAGACGGCAGCCAGGACGGTTTCGGTCACCTTCTGGGCGCGGTCCAAGTCATGCTCGCCTGGGAAACAAAATAACAATATTGGGTCTCTTCCAACTATACCATAGATATAGGAAACTGTAGATCGGCAATGTAAAAGAGAAAGAGCATACTAACGCGTATATTAGAGCGGGATAGACGAGACCATTTCACGTACACACATGCAGCCCAAGTCGGCCTGTCAGTCACGTAGAAAAGATAGCAACTGTGAGACTGTAATACTATTTTTCACGCACACATGCGCGTTGCTCCACACATTGGTGCATTTTTTTGGTCTCGCCCTAGTCAATCCATTGCCAATCCATAAATGTCAGTAATTATAAATCTCTGATCTATACTAATATTAAAAAGAGGAAAGATTTGTATGTTTGTAATGAATAAATTCAAAAACTACTGGACCGATTTTGATGAAATTTAGATTAGATGTTAAGAAACCACATAGGCTACCTTTCATCCCCTATTTTAACTGCAAGCAAGTTTCATCTCCTATTTCACCCCGACACAAGTCAAAATTTTAAAATTGCTAAAACATTTGTTTTTGCCTAAATTGTGAGTTTGATCGTTTTATCTTCACAAAATAACCATTTCCATACAAACTTTCTTCCCTTATTTCAAGCATTTGATTCGCGATAAAAGTTAGCATATGTCCTTTTCCAACGTCTAATCAATATTTGTACCAAATGTTATCAAAATTTCTTGAGTTTATTCATTACAAACATTTTGTGTTTTTAATGAATAAACTCAAGAAATTTTGATCTTTCCATAAAATAAAATTGTCCACCTATGCGAAACCGGGACATGCCGCTGGTATATTATACTAGGTAATATTGATAGGAGACCATACAAATAAAATTCATCACATCATCACAACAGCCTTTAATTCGACCCACTGCTGGGACACAAAGCCTCTCCTGCTATCGAAAGAGATTTAGGCAGTCCGTCTACGTATCAACAAAATAAAGTAGAACAATATAAAACGTGTAAACTCACCATCAGGCAATACTTCGGGTTCGACGATGGGCACGATACGCTGGCTCTGGCAGATGGAGGCGTAGCGGGCGAGAACGTTGGCGTTCTCCAAGATGGACTGGTACGAGGGAGTGTTGCGGCCGATCTTGAGCACGCAACGCCACTTGGCGAAGTGGCAGCCGTCCTTCTTGTACTGGGCGCAGCGCTGGGCGAGGTCGTCCAAACCTGAAAGAAAATAATACAGATTAGATTTCTAATTCTAATTTCCTTGTGATAGAACTGTATTATATGTCGTGGATCATGAAATGTGCGGCATTTCATGAAATGCTACTGGACCATAAAAATCTCGACCACTGGTCGAGTAGCCCATTATCTAAAAATGACAGTGGTCAGGAGTGATCAGCAGGTGCAATGTAATTTTTTTATGACCAAGAGGAGTGGACTGTTTGTGGGAGTCTAATCTACGTATCTGTGTGATCGGTAGGCCACGACATATACATAATAAGGAAACATCATATGAACTTGTAGCCAACTCATGTTCATCTGCTAATCTGGATTGGGTCGCTTGTTTCTGGTAACGTCAAATAAAGTTTAATAGTAATCATATAAGTGGGCGACAGGCTGGCAATCTATCACTATTTTGTGTTGTTTTTTTATTATGACACTTTTTGCTTTCTATATCTTATCTAAAGCTCTGCTTAGCCCCTTTTGGGATTATAAGCGTTGTTAGGTTACTATTAACATAGCAGATGAACATGAGTTTGGACAAATTTTAATGCAAATATTACTAGAAAACTTATCATGGATACCATCATCATCATCAACATTGCAGCTGAGAGACGTCCACTGACGTGAGAGTCTGATATTCTTGGGGGAGGCCTATGTCCAACAGAGGCCTCCCCCAAGGATCTCCAAACCAGTTGGTTCTGCGCTGCCCTAATCTAGCGGCTTCCTGCGATCCTTACCAGACCACCTTTTGGGGGTCTACCAACAATGCCTTTCCCGGTACGCGGTCGCTACTCGAAGACCTTTCCGCCCCAATATGGAAACCGTATGCAAATCTAATAGGGTTCCCGAAATTAGTGTAGTCATACGGACAGTGAGACAAATATTTGCGAAAACTATAAAAATAAACGTTTACATAATGAAGCAACAATTGCTAAAAATACATTACGCTTAGAAAGGCACCAAAACGCTATTCTTTGTAACGTGGAATCAAAGGACAGGTATGGTTTGTATGACTAGTAAACAAAACCGTCGATGAAAAAGTAATTACGCAGAAGTTGCCATTAAGCCACGGATAAACTAGGGAACAAATGTCCCGCGACACGTGTCACCGGCGACGTACGGTGAAGTGGCGCAACGTTGCCGGACTAAGCTATATCGTCAGCGTCGATACCGACATGAGCCGCGCGATGTCGCCAATCGCTCGACTTCGCTTGACATGTCGTTGACACGTGTCGCGGGACATGTGTAACCTTGGCTTTAAAGGTAGTAGTAGAGAAATGTAATAGAAAACGATATTCTAAAACTAATATGCAAGTTCTCTGCACAATGTAGTGAACAATGTTCAAGGCTATTTCTTTAGGCACGATTCAGGTAATTAATAAAACAGCCAAAAAAAAAAGTCTGAAGTTCTCTAGTAGAAAACCTTTCACTCGCCTTTTATGTTTAATCATCAAAAGTTGAAATTATTTTTAACCATACGCAGTTGGAAATATTCCCTATACCAACGTATGAACGAGTATGACCCCGCTATCGCTGAGATAAGAGAACCCAGTTAGGCAATCAAACACGAGTTATTGATATTGATAATGACTTAGTTCTGAAGATAAAGCAATATTAAATAAATGACATTGGTAGCGATCAAGGGTCTGTAAAGAGAGTGTCTAATTGAGACTGAAGAACAGGCCTCTCCTTCTCATCGAAGGTTTAGGCAGTAGTCCACTACGCTTGCCCAGTGCGGATTGGTGGACGGAGTATAAGGTGATCAATGCCCCTTTGCTGATCCATTAGTCACCTTCTACGACATCCATTGGAGGATATGGGTTGATGCTATTGTACTCCAGCATCACATGGCGCATACTAATCAAGCAAGGAGATACAATTTATAGATGTAATTATAGAAAGAAAGTTAGAATTATCAGAATTTACTACAGAAGTTCAAGGATATCAATCTAAACTTACTCAGTGGATCCAAACCAACAATAGGTATTTTTAATTTCAGATTTAGGGAAGGAGTGGAAGCACGATTGCTATTGGCCAGTACCAGGATATTAATATTGAGATCAGGTGACCTTTTAATTTCACTTAAACTTTTTTATAGTTCTGAATTTGTTTTCTTTTGCCTCACGGCTTATTAAAGAAAAAGACAAACATAAGAATTACACGTAGAAACATTCAGTCTCTAGATGGCAATTATATAATAATGTCTAATCACGTGCAATATAATAAACGTATTGAGTAGGTACTTATTGTAGGTTTTTCATATAGAATATAGAACATTGCTATTTATTGTATAATAATTTCTATAATAGATCGGTAATTAACAGGATAAACCAAATGCACCAAGGAAAAAAAAGCGAAAATACACTGTATTTTAATATTTAAAACTCAAATTTGTACATAGAAAAATGCACTGAAAAAATCGACTTGCCTCAGGCGGGACTCGAACCCGCATCTTCCACAATCCGGGCGGATGCGTTGACCAATTACGCCACCGAGACACTGTGTGACCGAGTAGACCGACCACCGAGTGTCTCGGTGACGTAATTGGTCAACGCATCCGCCCGGATTGTGGAAGATGCGGGTTCGAGTCCCACCTGAGGCAAGTCGATTTTTTGCAGTGCATTTTTCTAGTATTAATATTTACGCGTTTGTAAATGCAAAAATAAAATTATTCCATAAATTTGTACATATTTAAAATTATAAGACCTACGTATACCTATGTCGAAGGTAATTTGTATGATTCCGTGTTTTACAAACTGGCATTATAAAATGTGCCAAAGGCAAAATGCATATGACTTTAGAATCTCCTACAAACAGTCTGCACTGCTTGGTCATAAAAATCCCTAAACCTACTGATCACTGCTGACTTCTGCCAGTTTTAGAAAATTGGTTCTCGACCAGTAGTCGAGATTGTTATGGTCCAAAATGCAAACCAAGCGAAATTGTGGCCTATCGAGCCAGTTGATTCACCAGTCCTGTGAGTCCGGTCCCACCCGAATACGAATTGAGAACCTCCTCCTTTGTTGACGTCGGTTAAAAACTATACCACACCGAAAACAAGCCAGGCAAGTATCTCGGCAAATAATGTACAGATGGAAGGGGTTCTACCATCTCGTTTTCTTAGCTGCTAAGCTGAAATATGGCTGTCTTGTTCCCTCACCTTGGGTGGTGCACTCGTCCTCAGAGCCGAAGAGCGGGACAACACCCTTGTCGACCTTGATGCCGGGGATGATGCCACGCTTCTCAAGGAGGCTCACCAAAGGAGTACCGTCATCGGCTTTCTGGTACAGGGTCTCGTGGAAGAGGATCACACCAGAGATGTTCTCGGAGATAGCCTGGAGGAAAGCATTGGGTCTAATTAGATATTTTAAGATAAGTGACAGTGGATTTGAAAATCGTATTTTGAAACTTGAGAATTGAATTTTGGATATCTTTTAAAACTCTCCCTCCACCTTACAGAAGACCAAAACCTCTATTGTTACTTCGTTTGACTGAATCAAATGAAGTAAAGATAGAGGTCTTGGCTATTGGGACAGCGTTGCTAGTGTCTAATATAACGTTAAATGAGACTAACGATCGTCATAAATGGTCAAGTGGACCATATTAAAGCTTGCCTGCAAGATCATGTGGGTAAGATCACTCAGTGTAAAGCTTAGTTGATAAAGAAACTAATGGGAGTTTAGTTCCTTCAGGCCTGAAAGTTAGTTTAACTTATGTCTTTGAACCCGATTGGTCTGATCAGTATGCTTAGACAAGTGGTAATCGCTCTAAAGCGTTTCTACAAGTATTTGACATTAGACACGATAGGCCGTCATTATGTTTCGCCATTAATGACAGTTTCATACATTATATTCTATTCATTAGGTGGAATTAGGTGGAATGAATGGGCCACTTGACTACTCTGGAGTGATCAGATTAGCTGGCGTCGTTCGTCGTTTTATGGCAGAATTTAATAAAAACTTGTGTCATGATTGGACGACTATCACGTCTGCAGTTGTATTTTGGAACCTTTGATTTATAATACAATAGTATCAGATGACAAAATCAAGATTGTCTCTATAAATATTCCCCACAACTATTCCTGTTTTCTGATCACTTAGGTATATAGCTATGTCTACAAGGCACTTCAATCGGCTTTGATGCGACGAATTACCGTGTCGATTGTCTTATCTAAATGGATAAAGCCATTTTACAATTTAATCTGGGATTAAGGCGATTCCACTGCATCGCAAATTCGTAAGCTGTGCATGATGAGTATGGGCGTTAGCTGCGTGAATCTTGCATTAATATGTATCCTTCACTATGCTATGTTTTATCTTCTAAAATTATTCTTATTCTTGTCATACTTGACGTGATCTTCTCTAGTATCAGAGTTAATATTGGATGTGATATACAAGAACCAAACATGCACGTTGTTTTTCATCCCGCGATAGTTAACAAATTCTAAGCATAGGTAATTTTAGATCAGTATCGCTTAGTTACATATTTTTACGTTAGCTAGTGTTATCGCCTTCATAGGCATATTTTTAATATTAAATTATAAAATAAATTATTATGAAATATTTTTAGAAAAAAAAATAGGAAAACCGACTTCAATGCGTACAAATTTAAACTAAAAAGTAAGAAATAAATAATATTTTTATGAAGTAGTGGAAAAGAGCGTCATAGAAAACCTAGGAAAGTATTGATACACATTTATAATTCTTTATTTATAATTCATACTCCGATATATTTGGAGCCGGTGCCAGCTAGCCAAGGAGGATTGTGTTTGCAATTTTCGAACTTCACGGAGCGGCGGATTATTTCTCATCTTTATTATGCATTCATTATTATGTATAGTTAATGGATTAATCAAGTTCGTATCTATTAGGTAAGTTTATTTTGCTTAGGCTGGCACCGACAAGTTAAAAAAAAAATTGTCATTATTTTTGTGTTCGTGGACGATATTATTGTTTCATCTCCAATTTGTTTGAAGTCGGTTAAAAAGTAGTAAGACTTCTATAGACTATGGTGGTACGTTTTATGGTACTAACTATGAACTATTTTAAAACTATATTAATTAAGTATAGCAATGTTGTGGCACCAAAGAATAAATAATATATTATCGAGTGCAATATACTACACCACCGTGATTAACGTCCTAATTATTTAAATAACGTAGAACAAGTTTGTTATTTTCGTGACAATACTCAGCACTTTGGAAACATAACAATCATATTAATCGGCATTTTTGGTACAGTTGAAGTAGATTTAAGAGCAGATTGTATTACTTTTCTTACACGATATAGAATGTCTTAAATAGCGAGTACCTAACAAAATATTACGTATTATTACTTTTGACATACTGCCATTAATGTACACAGAATAACGTATTATTACTTTTGACATACTGCCATTAATGTACACAGAATAACGTATTATTACTTTTGACATACTGCCATAATGTACACAGAATGCGAATACCTTTCTGTTTGATAGTTATCCTTACCGTGTCAGTGCTGAATAGAAGCTGACGGTATTTGCGGCGGTTCTCCTCGGTGTTCTCAACGCCGATGTCTTGGAGGCGCTTGCCCATGGTACCTGATCAACGAAAAATGTTGTAATATAAATAACTTCATAAGACAATGGAATATGTTATGGATACAATCACTCCTACTTCGCTGTCGACGAATTATTTGTAATAAGTTACAGTGAATTATTACAAAATTTAGACAACTATGTTGTATTATAATTACTAAATAAACTTCTGCATAGTTATGGTAGCCTGGTACCTACTTTCGTGTTGAAAATTTAATCTTATTTTATTTTACATAATTAGTATATTAGTTGAGTAGTGGGTCATAAAACGTTCATACATACAATTAGAAATAAGTAAGTCATCCGTTTTTTATTATTTACTCAAATACAGGATAGAATTGTTCATCGGTACCTGGAGAGAAATACTCAAAATTGTGAAGAAATACTTTATTCCATGGAATATTCCGGTAGCATTTCGATTATTTTCTCTCAGGTACGGTTCAAAACTTACATCCCGTATTTATGACCCGCTATTACTCGCGACGAATTCTAAAACTGATTTTCTAGTTAAACCGATCTTGGGCCAATCAGGGCTAAAGATGCATTGTTTCACAAATACTAACAGAGTATTACTAACTAGCTCCTCGAATGTAAGTTCTTATCTTTATAGATTTGAACCTAACTACCATAAAATTATGTACTAACCGGTGGACTCATCGGCGGCGAGGATGCCCTTGCCAGGGGCGACGATCGCTTGAGCGATCTTTTTGAGCTCCTCCTGCAGCTCGGGAGTTGGGTATTGGAAGTAGGTCGTCATTGTGGCTGCAAAGAAAAATGTCATTTAAAGTTATGATGAAGAACACAGAAGTCAGGACTTAAGATTTCAAGAAAATTCCTCCAAGTCAATGCATTATTTACTCTTTGGGAAACTTTTTACGAATTATGGTTAATATAAAAGATAAATAAGTATAAACAAGATAACGTAAAAAAACACACAAACCTAATATTTGAAACTAATAGAACTCCCTAAATAAGTGACACCAACTCGTGTTAAGCACCAACAAACAACTAAATAAGATCAAACGAAAATTTTAATTACGTTGCCAACGCGGCGATAAGAAGTTCGTAAACAGGTTATTTTAATTATTATCATGCGATAACATTGTATTATTCAACCGGTTAAACTTTTACATAAGTGGGTGTGTCTCTATGTGGAGGTCGGCTGTGACCTTTTGGACTTGAAAATGTTTTAAATAGCTTCTTTCTGATTAACATTTTGATGGCTCCAACCACACTCTAACAAAATCTGTTTTTAAGTCCAAATAACTATAAACATTATGAAATTGTAGAATATTTAGTTAACTATTTATTTTGCTTGTTTCTTGATTTACCTACTGAAGGTTTAGACACCTTTTCAGTTGTTTTTTTCCCAGTCCACAATAGTTTTATTTCAACTGGTGGCAAATGGGAAAAATCACAGTTCTTTGCTGTCCTCGTTGTCATCACTGGTGACAGCTGGGAATATTTTTCCTCTGATTTTTCCCATTTGTCACTACTAGGGAAAAAGACAGTGGTGAGGACTGAGAATAACCCTTTCATGCCTCTTTTATATACTTTTCATTATTTTGTGGCACTAGATAGCCCATACTGCTGGGTATTAGGGTTTGTGTGTAGCCCAAATGTTACCCAAGGCACTGCTCAACCCTTTTTGGGAATGAGTGTCATAGTATGCATTTATAATTCTTTGAAAGGAGCAAGTTGAGGCATTGAGTTGATTTCTTATTGTATGTGTATATTGGTAGTTGTCTGTATATGTCGTAGGGGTATTGCAAAATTCAGATTATTGGAAAAAAAAGTAGGCAGCGAGGTGCAGAGCGTGGCGGAACCCTATCAGATTTTCTTTCTTAAAAGAACCAAAAATAGTCAAATGTTCCAAGGATTGTCAAATCATCCTGCAACATTATAGGTATACTTGAATAACAAACATGTTGTTTAACTATAACATCTTATAATTACTTCCATGCATAGGCAAGTAGGTACCTAATTTTTCTTTTCTTGAAATTTACTTTCAATTTAATATTGCTATTTTGAACAATTATGCTTAAATTACATTAATTTTTTTATCCTAAGAAAATGTTATCTGCTAAAATCTATTAACTGTTTATCTAAGACCAATAACATGATGCAATACTGAAAGTACACACCCACCAATTTGACATTGAAAACCTGTTTTTCTTTTAAATAATTCATTCACTAGATGTGTACTTTGGTAGGTGTGTCTTGTAGCAAGATAAAATGGCTGACACCAAATTGTACGAGTATAATTTATAGGATTTATCAGTAAAAATATTTCAACAAATACCTATCAGAAATACTGAATTTGAGTAGAAGCTACTTAATGTTGCATGATACACATTATAGAATAGAAAATAAACAAACTTTATAGTACATCAACACAAAGATAGTGCAATAAAAAAAAGTTTGTATTTCACAATGGGAGGCCTTATCACTAAAGTCGATCTCTTCCAGTCAACCTTGATGAAATTATTAATGTAATGAACTTGAAAAATGAAAACTAAATTGAAATTGTAAACTTATTAAATAATTATTAAGTAATTTAGAGTGTTCAGATTTACTACTTGGTGATTATATTTCTTGAATTATAATCAACAATTGTTTAAATGCATCTACGCCTGTACAAGTTTATACCATCCAGCAGAAGGTGACAGAGATGTATCGGCTATCGAACATTTCATCGATAAATTTAAAAGAGGTTTTATTCAGCCAATGCTATAAAACAGATTTAAGAAAGTTAAGCTAAGTAAAGTCTGTTTATTTCATTTACGCGGGTGAGCAATTACTGTGTGTGTGTTGTTTGACAAACTGTGCTTTCGCCGATTTATATTGCTTGACATACACAAACATGTAACTACATACTCGAGTAAATTACATATGTGTGTCAAGTTTCGCTTTATATGAAATCTTAGACAATTTAACATACGACGTGCCATAGTGCAGACTTAGTACTGTAAACATTCTGCCATTTTTCACGGAAGGTGAGGCAAACACGCATAGCACACATTTACTCACTTATGCACACTGTTGCAAAAATTTCAATCGCTATTATGAGCGCACACTCACTTGCTTGGCTTACCCGCATACCACCATATCACCTAATGTTGTTATATCGTTGTTTCTGTCGCAAAATTTGTAGATGAAAAATTGTATTGTTATGTGAAATAGTAGTTAATTTCAATAGAAAATTACTTCAATGTGATAAGTAACTCTGTTTTAGGATAACTTTAATGTTTCTGAAATTTACAAGAAAACACTCCACCACTAATAATTTTCCCACCCTTTGAGTACCTCGGTGGGGACATAATATGAGCTGTTGATGATGAAATTCTATGTAGTTGTCTATTGATTTCTACACTTACTCGCAATATAAATAAATTATTCCTAAAACTAGAATACTAGGTAAAATATTGATATCTTAAATCTTGTGTATCCCAACCCCAACACCAGTTGTGTTAAAATTCCATAGGTACATATGTCAAAGTCACCATATAACTGCCACTATAGTAACTATGTGTAATACTAATATTAGATTTCCTGATTGCAATCTCACAAGTGCCTTAAATAGGAGGACACTACTAAGAAATTTGGCAAGACATACCCTTTGTGCCAAAGCCAGGCATCCATCCTGATTCCGGAGGTCCCTTTTTACCTTTTTTTCCCTTTGGTGGCATTGTTTACATTTATAATTTCACAATAAAAATAAAAATAAAATCACTTACAAACAAATGGAAAATATTATACTCGACATTGTTATTGTTTCATAAAACTCGCCTCACTTAGCACTCTTGATTGATTGATTGATTTGCAGTCGCTGTCTTTTGTTTTTTAGAAAATAAATTGAATTTTATTTGGAAATTGACTTGACAACTTGACATTGACATGACAAGAGTTTAGAACTTAAAAAAAGTTTATTTATGTCAAAATTAGTGATGTAGACCAAGTTATAATACTATGAACTATAAAGAACTTTTGAGCCAAAAGTTATAAGGTAAGTATTAAAATTTATACAAATTTATAAATTATCTAGTTAGCAAGGTATAATGCAGTGCCGCAATTATTAATGTTATAATAAATTAAACTATAAATTCAATTCTTGGACGTTACCTTATTACAAAATAATTAAAAAATATGCGTATAAAGGTAACTGTAGCAATGATTTGTAATACTTATTTAGTAGAATTAACTTCTATTTGCTTGAAGTTTTAGCTACTAGCTAATATTTTTACATTTCGGGCATACTTAGTAGGTAAATGTCATCTGACGGTGACCTTGAAAGGTCATTGAAAATTGGTCATAATTATCAGAGGTTCAGAATAGCACAAATCGTTATCAATATAATCCGGACTGGAGGACTATGAATTACTTTAAATATTCAAACTATGTCGGCATATAAATGGGGTACCAATAGGTAAATAAGTTGGTATTTCAAAAAGGTTTAAAAAACATAAATTATCATTAGCTAGGTACCTATGTCAAAAAATTCATGTCAGTTACAAAGATTTTTAAGTAGGTCGATATTATTATTTCGGTTAAATAATATTCATTTCCATTAAGATATTTTGTTGTCACTTACATGAAAACTTAAAAAGTACAAAAATTCCGATACCGTTCACCATTCATATTTTCCTAATATTTTCATTCCTAATTTTCTTTTTTCTTAGAAATTCAGTAAAAAACGTAGATAATGGGCACAGAGCAACTACGTGACCGTAAGTACGTTGTGAAATAACATGAATACCTAAATAATAATTAATTAAAGAAATTTTAAAAGTAATGTTTTCTAGTGATTTTTAACAAATCAAAAACATTTATTAATAGATTTAAGTAAGTACATGTTTATTTTTATTTAATGATTGTTCTATTACTAAAATTCATAACCTCACTAACCTATTGAGTTTTTAAATGATATTCGTAAAAGGCGAATAGTCATTGGAAGAAAGTGAGGATATGTGATTGATCTCCAAAAACACATTAAAGTACTCACATTTTTTTGGGTAAAAGTTACACAGACACTCCCCGAACTGCACCTCAGTTGGTACTACTGTCAAATTGAACGAAGTCGAAGAGAGGGCATAACACAAAGGTCGTTTGAAGGACTAGCATTAATAATTTGACAAAAATTGTGTTATAGCGCCATCTGGTACTTTCCACTTAAAGTACGTGAGCACCTATTTGATAGCTTGCTTTTTTCTTTTGATAGCATGGTCATTAGCAACATGGAACTGTAGAGCATGCTTACGAATTGTTAAGTAGTTAAAGATTAACATATGAGATGGCGCTAATGACAAAATTTAATTTCAACTAGTATTTCTTTTATTTTACTTTTATTATAGAAATAAAGTATTTTATTTTAGGAAATAAATTAATGTAAATAAAATGAAAAAGAAGGAAAAAAGTAATTTTATGATGTGGTAATTGTTAACTCGTGAACATACTTTTGAAAAGCCACGCATTTTGACTGTTGGATAATGTTGACGTAGGAAAACGTATTTGCTGTAAAACGTATTGGCTGTAAGCCTCAAAATATGAAATGCATGAAATCCATGAAATGTTCATAAGCCAAAAACTTTTCTAAAATTAGAAAAAAATTCAGTAAGTACTCAAAAACTGAATATAAAAAAAAAATTGCTTTTGTTATGTACAAATGACTGTATCGCTATTATGTCGATACAGTCATTCTTCTAAGTCAATATTACCAGTGTTTTCGTGGCGAATAGGATCACCACCCACACAACGCACGCGGCGCGGCGCCACGGTAATATTATTAGATAATATTACCGTGGCGGCGCGGTTACGAGCTTACCTATTAGGGGTGCGTTCCAAAACGATTAGGGTAGAGAATCCGAATGTATGCGAAAATTTACTCTGATAGTGGTACCTACCTTAGGGTAAAATTTACTCTACCTTTACTCTACCCCGAGCGTTTTGGAACGCACCCTAGGTAGTTAGTTAGACAATTAGTGGCAAACGCTACAAAGCGTTTTTGCGAATAATAAGCTAAATCATTTGAAATAACGGTCGTTAATGACTTGTCGTGATCGATTGACCATGTCTAATCGTCTATGCACTTTGGCCAGCAATGTGGATAGTACTGCTGGTGGTTGCGTCGTGTTTGCAATGGCTGCCTTTGTAGAGTAAGATCCCCGATCTGCCTTATTTTCTCATAGATGAATTGTGTGTAATCGAGTGTTTCTATGTACCTACGTTGAACACACGCATACTTACTAATTTAATTAGATGTCCAATCAACAGATATCAGGTGCTAAAAGTGAAAAAATCGTAGGGACCTAGGTACTTACTTCACTTAAATTCTGAGAGCTGATTTTTGTATATGTAAGAGAGAAAGAGCATACTATTAGATATATTAGAGAGAGATAGATAGACGAGACCATTTCTTGTACACGCAGGCGGCCTAGGTCGCCCTGTCAGTTTCGTAGAAAAGACAGCAACTGTCAGACTGCTGCAGTAGGTACTATCAAATAGGTTTTATAGCGTGGTCTTTTGGGGATTCGTTTGCCATGGTACAGGGTAGGTATTCAGGAATAAAGTAATATGTGATATGGCCTAGATGTCAACACCGCTACGTCATTTGGTATTTTGTAAGGGTAGTTTATCACTAGTGTATCATTCGTCACGGTTTCCGATTCCCAGGGCTCCGCTATATTTTCCTAGGTCTAGGGCGTTCGAGTCGGTGTAGAGACTATCTCACGTGAAAGATGCTCGCTAACTAGAAATTCTCCCACATGGTAGAGGACCCCCAATGGCTCGTCTTATTAAAAACCCGGTGAAGCTGGGAAGGCCATCGGTGGCCACCATGGCCACCAATAATAGCCAGCCCAAAAATATCTTGAACACCTAAAAACTTCCTTGGTGATATCCATTCTTGGTACATATCTACTGAACACAAACAGAATTTCGTTATAAGAACTATGGAACTTAGGTAAGCTAATTAGATGAGTCAGCTAAACAGCGAAGGGATAATCGATACTGTTCGAAACACGAAAATGGGTAGCAACTGAATAAATGATTCAGAACCGAGTTACGGTTACGTGAAACTGACACGTGTATTAATTAATAAAATGTTTGGTTGATTTCGTAACACTGCCCGCTATTAATATTACATTAATTGGCATTTAAATGAGTATTACGAACAGATATATTATTAAATCTATGGTATTACGATTTGTAAAGTGTGGTTGGAATGACTTGAAAAGAAATTGTGAAAAAACATCGTGTAAAGACATCGTGTAGAAAGAAATGAAACAAAAAATAATATAAGTTTAGCTCCGCGTTCTATCTATCATGCAACCTCAGACAAGAAGACCATTGTCTTAATGTAGTAAGGATCTGAAAACAAAATAACGTACCTACCATTTTTTTATTTAGCAAAAAGCTACCTAATATGGTCATAACACGAGCCAGTAAACAGGTAGCACAGGCTACGATAGCCCCTGAGGGACACTTCGAGTCTGGAAAGGCACGCAAACAAAATAATAACGTCCTCCAAGAATCTTCTACACTAGATGCGATGTATACCAAAGCGTTAAAAAGAGGTAGGAGCATATAGCACATTACCTACGTGGCATTTCTTTGGGGAAGTATCTTCATCTTATGATGCATTCACACCACAGTTTTAGTCGATCCCTTGAACGCCAGACCTTATTTTATGCTGAAATTGCTCGGCACCTACTCCCAAGTCCCAACACAGATAGGAACGATGGGTGACTATGAAGGTTAGGTCATCGTGTCTTTAGGTACTTAAGTACAGGTACCTACAGCAGGGCCCGACGTAGGGGGGGACAACCGGACATTTGTCCAGATCGGAAAAAATGAGAAATAATTTGTTGTGTTAGTATCATACATAGGTATGATTAATGATTGAATGTTGTGAAAACAAATTCTGTTATTTCATCGATTTATTATCTTCGCTTTCATTGGCAGACAGGGATAAAGCGAGGGCTTCTACAGTTTCGTAGTAGATTTAGAAAAATGTTCGCATATCACTGGATGTCTCCCAGAGGATCCTCTAGGTACGGAAAGGTACAATTACTCCGGAAAATAATATATACGCAACACTATTTTGCGCCGGGTCCTAAAGGAAACAGAGAACGCGTGGGACGAATTTCAATAAATGAAGGTACTTTACGCACTGCAGTGCCAGTGCTGTACATTCAGACTGTATTTCAAATTGTATCTTCCATGGTGTATCTAGAGACTGTACAAGTATTAAATCTCTACTTCCCTATTAATATTATAAATATTATACTGGGTGTAAAAGACATGAACAGTTAAACGAAAACCATGTATTCTATACATCAAAATAAGACATATTTCAAAAAAAATATTGCTGGGAAATGATTTTTATTTTTTGGTGTTAAAAAAAATTGCAAATTGTACCGTGCAATGTTGAGGGCTCAACTCGCAAAATTGCGATAATTTTGACAGACGGCGGCCCCGTTCGTTAGTGTCCGTGCGCATCGAGTGAGCTACATTGAACGCTAACGTTTTGAAGCCATTTTTTATTATGAAATACTAAAAAAAATGATAATGTTTCTTTGGAAAATAATAATAATAATAATAATAATAATATATTTCCACGCTCACACCAATTATCTAGCCCGAAGTAAGTATCATTAAGAACTTGTGTTACGGATACTAGATAACGGACATTTTTTTTTTTTTTTTAATATACATAATAATTTTAGATATTTTTATAAATAAACTTAAATAAATATATAAACAACCATGACTCGCAAACAAACATTCGTGTTCGTCACACAAACATTTGCCGCTACCAGGATTCGAACCCGGACCGCTTGATGTGAAGCCAGCTATACTGACCACTCCACCACGACGGCGTCAAAATAAAAAATAATAATTAAGAAATAACGTATAGAATACGTTTTCATAAAAAAAAGAAAAAAAAATATGACTTTGACGTTCAATAAAATCGTAACTATCAATTTCCCAGGTATACTTAAGTAGTTTAAAGGAAAAAAAAATGTTATGATGGTGAGCAGAATACATGGTTCTCGTTTGACTGTTCATGTCTTTTACACTCTGTATAATAATAATTCTGTCTGTCTGCTACGATTTCACGCCTAATCCATTGAACCGGTACATATATAGACTAGAGCTTGGGAAATGACATAGACCAACTTCCTAAACTGTGCATCGCGACGCCCAGGGGCTTTTGCTCTATTCTTTTGCTCCCTCTACGGCGTATTGTCTTCACTTCTCTCGCTTCCGCAGGTTGCGTCCGCTCCCCGCAGTCGCTCTAGCGTGGCGAACGACTAAACGGGCGCTCTTTCTTGTGCTATGTTATCTTGTTAAGAAAACTGTGCGAAATGCACACACTCCAACACGCGCCAGTTTAGCAGGCTTACGCGCGTGCAATCTCCTGTCGCTCCCGACAACGCGCGAAGGCAGGGGAAAGTGGGGTAATTGTGAAAACCTAACTTATAATACTCTAAAACACGAAAGAAAGTCACAAACATAATAAATTTTTATTGCAACATTAACTTTGCTAATCTACCTACAAAAGAATTAAATCAAAATACTTGAAAGCTAAACTCTGAAAAAATTTAAAGAAAACAAAAAACATTGTCGTTTTTATTTACCCGATACCGTATGGGGTAATTGAGATCAATCGGCGGGGAAAATAGGAACGATATGGGGTAATTGTTCTGAGATTGGGGATCTTCAATTTCATATCTCTAGACGACTTTTCATACTACTAGACGACAAACAAACTGACGGCCCAACTGGTGGTAAGTAGATACCGTCGCCTGTAAACACCTGCAATAACGAGGAAAAATCATTTGGTATTGCAAGTGCGTTGTCATCCTGGGGCCTAAGATGAAATTGCTTCAATGCCCGGTAATTACATTGCCTACCTTTCCAATCAATCCAATACACAGCAAACTGTTTCACAGCTGAAATAGGAAAGGCAGTGGTACCTACCTAGATAACCCTATATATTTAGGCTGAATACGAGCCTCTGCCAGAAGTTCCTATTCACTCTAATGGGTAACTGGGCGTTCTACACTACGTTTGCTCTAAATGCAGCCTCCAATCCAGATCTCTGTGCTCAACATAAATGACCAGCACATTGCCACTTCAGCGTTTTGTTATTCAAATCAGTATTTAAATTTATTATTTACGTATATATTTCGAAACAATGACAAAACTGTTTACGTAATTCTCTTGTTTTCCCGTCAACTATTCGCTTTCCAATAAATATCATTTCTGTCACAGAGCTGCACAGCGTCCTTTGATTTATGTGTTATTGCAAGGTTATTGCGTCCTGTGATATATTTTGGTCGGAGACGGTCACTTGCCAAATGTGAATAGGGCGCATTCACATTAAACAACAGACTGCATGAAGTTTAAAATGCATTGGCAGCTCAAAGGAAACCAACAAAGATCATCACTTCTAAATCGAGAAGCTGATTTAAGTTATTATCATCATAGCAATCATAGTAATGTTATAATAATATCCCGCAGTCGATGCATGGAGGCAGAAGAAGTAGTCACTCACGTCATGGTGGAATACAACGAAGCGGCAGCACACCGGGCTCGCTACCTGGGTTATTCGGGGAGACTCCAGGCTTTTCCGAGATGTCAAAGCGTTAAGAGACTTCCTGGAAGAGTTAGGCTAGCTGGAGTGACCCGGCCTATATACGGATCTCACCTTCCGATGCAAAACAGGCGCATAGTCGAGTTGTGAAAACAGCCCGTAAGACGAAGGAGAAGAATAATATCCCAGTGCCCAGTGCAATGCCCAGCTGCCTACGTTCCCATAATCTTATTAATTATTAGACTGCGACGGTTGGTGTCAGGAATAACAAAAAATAATGGACAAAGTGAGAAATGAATACATAACACCAAGTTTGAAAGTATCGCCAGTGGCAGAAATATGGAGAGGTAACAGATTGGCATGATATGGGCATGTAATAAGAGCTGATGAGCACGTTACAAAGAATGGATGTACCTGAATAAAGACGGAGAGGAAGACCGAAAGATAGATGGATGGACTCTGTGAAAGGTGATATGGCAAAAATGGGTGTTAATATTGGGATGACGGCTGTTCGAGAAGAGTGGAGGAAGAAAACATATTACGCCGACCTCAAATTAAATTAGAAGGAGGGCAGAGGAATGAGCCAATATGCCCTGGCGATTGAAAGGACAATCTAAATCCCTAGAATCCCCACTAGGGGAGTAAAGGCTTGGGGTCCACGTCCGGAAGCCTCTCCGTGGCGGACACTAGTAACGTGGTGGTGAAACTTTCTCGGCGGGTGTGTGGCTTTTGATGTCAAGTGTCATCAGATTGGCATTCGAAGTCACATACCATCGTCGAGTTGTTTTTGTTTTCCCACCACGGCTAGTTCCGGACGGCACTTTTGAGGGTCACGACCGCGCCCGGCGTACCCCGGGTGCGGTCCGATGCCTGCTCCCGGTGTCCTCGTCAGGAGGTCGCGCCAGGTCGAGCAGCCGTCGGTGAGGAGGCGGCCTATAAGGCCGGCGTCGGCCAGCGGCCCACAGGGGCTGGAGGCTGCTGGCCATCAATTGGTGCACAAGGAGTGCCTAGACGGGCAGCGTTGGGACGGTCTCGATGTGGTTGCGCTGACGTGCGCAGATCCCGAGCCGTCCCGAAATAGCGCACTGGAGGTCAGGCCGGGGAGGATGTTTATGGGTATGGAAGGAACGCCTTTACCTCGAGTCCCACATATCCCCTGCGGTTGGCACGACCCCGCAGGGACGATGCGTAAATGCATTTGACCTCCCCGACAAAAAAGGGGAGTAAGAGCTTATTCCGCTGCAGACTAATATGATACTCACAGCATATTGACGGTTGCGTAACATGCGATGAGAAAGGATCCGGCAATTTAGTGGGAATGCCAACCATTACAGCTGGTGACTCTCACTTAAAATTGGTGTTACCCTATTCACGCCTAGGGTACGTATAAAACCTTTTTTGTCGTAAAAATGGTCAATGATGATGTTTTAATACTGATTTTATGTTTTAAATCAAAAAATACCCTTAAAGATTCTGGCAGCGGAACGTAATTAACTGGTGCTAGAGGAAATTTCATAACTGGATTAAAGTAAGCCGTGTTCCGATGTAATTATTGCAGTCGCGATGGAACGACGGTAACCGATAAGTTACAGCTGTTAAGTTCTCGAAGGTTCCGTATCAAATATCTCTTTTGTACAGTCGACCAAATTGAATTATGACCCACCTTAAGATCATTTTCCTACAGTCACTCTATACAAAGTAGGATGAAATTCGCTTGAACGTACATTTCTAAGTAACGAACCTGTTGTCAATTTGTTAGACACTGACAGTGTCAAATAAATATGGCTTTTTAAAATTTGTTCAGACTACTACTTGACATATGACACATAACGTCATTTTATTTTTAAAAATATAATAGTTATTCCATTTTCTGAGTAGTGAAAATAGTTTAGATTATGAACGACATCTTATTTAAAATTCCAATTGAGACTTTAGTGCAGTGATAAGAAAGATTAAAATTGCATAGATCTCTGACCCGTAATGACGCATTTTTATTCATATTTAAAACGTACTAAGTGCAACACGCATGATAGCGAAGAAAACGTAATTAAATTTATGATTCTAAAGGAATGATCGGCCAAGTGGGTCATGATTCAGTTGGTTCGACTGTACATCGGCTAGCTAACTTGAAGGCCTGTTCTTAAATTCGATTTTCGATTTTAAGAACAGGCCAAATACGATTTTTAAAAACACATATTTTTATTCGTATTAGTTTGTTTTGCTGATTTATTTTTGTAGAGATTTGATTAATTTTTATTTATTTAAAATTGGACACATTCTTTCAGCAAATTGTTGACCTATTCATTAGTAGCTAGAGCATAGATTTTATTCTGAATACGGGATATTGACCGCCACAAACGCCGACCTAGAAACGTCCAGCTCGTTAAGAACGATCTCAACACGCTTTCATCCCGTTCTTTGCGACATATCCTTCTACGACACGGCGCGCCTAAGCCTAGGCCAAGCCCTTAGAGGCTCAGGCGTTGCGCTCCGTTCTGACTCCAACTGCCTAGAGACTAACCGGTATAGATACTCCCCCACGGGAGATAATCTCTGCCTAAAAATCCTCGAGGGAGGTTCGTCTTACAGGCTGGAGGATAGACCAGAACCAAGTAACCTTCCAAAAAAATCTTGTGATGCTTTGGCGGTAATCTGCGGCAACAGAAATAGCCAATAAAATAAAATTGATGAACACATTCCAACTTAACGCAAGATGATAGTTTCCTAATACCTACTTTAAACCAAAACTAAAAATTTTCATTTTTGCTAAAGCTGAACCCCAAACAAATTCAGTGCATTTTTTGTGTGACGACGGCTACCGGCGAGCGGCGCGGAAGTAGCGTTCGGACATTTTTGAAATCATATTTTAAACTCTCGTTATACTAACTGGCTGTGCGGATTATTGCTTGACATTTTTATGTAATTGAGATTTTTTACAGTATCATTTTGAAAATATACATACATAGGTACAGTCGACCAAATTGAATCATGACCCACCTTAAGATCATTTTCCTACAATCACTCAATTTAAAGTAGGTTGAAATTCGCTTGAACATACATTTCTTAGGCAACGAACCTGTTATCAATTTATTAGACACTGACAGTGTCTAATAAATATTGCCTTTTAAATTTTTTGACGTGACAACGTCTTATAAATCGATCGAGCCGGCTGCACGCACGAAAAAACATGACCTCATGCGGCGTTACCTCGCTCTGACTCTAATTCTCTAATTTGAATTTGGAATTATGTTCTTTAAAATTTAAACTTTCAATGATACCAAAACCAGTCAGATACAAATAGTATAGCCAAAGAGATTTTATTACAAGTTTATACATACTATAATGCGAAATCTATTAAACAAATGAAATTAAATTTTTCTTTTGAAAAATGCTACCATTCCATAATTATTTTCTTAAGACGTTGTCACGTTCAACTATCGTCAGTAAACCGACTTTACAGACAACCAATTTTTTTTTTAACTACTACTTGACATAATGACACAAAACGTAGTTTTATTTTTAAAAATATAATAGTTATTCGTTTTTCTCAGTAGTAAAAAGAGTTTAGATTATGAACGGCATCTTATTTGAAATTCCAATTAAGACTTTAGTGCAGTGATAACAAAGAGTAAAATTGCATAGATCTCTGACCCGTAATGACACATTTTTATTCATATTTAAAACGTACTAAGTGCAACACGCATGATAGCGAAGAAAACCTAACTAAATTTATGATTGTAAAGGAATGATCGGCCAAGTGGGTCATCATTCAGTTGGTTCGACTGTACATACAATCACGCTCATCATCCCAAAAGAAGGGCCATACAGTCCAAAATAGTTTAGGGGCATAAACGCAAAGAGTAACAAACTTTCAAATAACTAAACTTACAATCGAAAGAAACTACCTGGACAGGTCAACTGTCTGATGGAAGGTATTAATAAGAGTTGAGTATTTGGTGCTGATATCTAGACACGCGGTAGCGTGTCCAGCCAAGTTCCAAAAACGGAACTGGCAACGCTGAACAAAAGTAGATTTTATTCAGTGTATATTTTTTAATTTTAAATATATGTAACATATTTTATCATAACGAATAATTTATTTGAAAAAAGTAGATAATGATTTCCCATCAAAAACATAAATGTGAAAAAAGAGACAAGTTCGATATTGAATAATGCATCCTTCTCGACTTCACCGACAAAAGAAACGAGATCTATTTAAGTGCCAAGTTCTGTTCTGATTTCACTTGGCTATTTTTTACCAAAAAATCCAAATATATCACCCTAATTTTGTAGAAGTCAATTACAAACCGGAAGTACACTAACTTGCAAATCTAAACAGCTAGTACTTAAAAATGGCCGAGTCAAATCTTGAGCTTAAATTATATCTAAAGTGAACACAGAACTCGACACTCATATAGATCTCGATTCTTTTGTCAGTGAAGTCGAGAACTACACATCATTCAATATTGAACGCGGTTATAATTTCACATTTAATAATTTGGGAATAGGTACTATTAGGAATAAGAAGAACCAGCTATACTTAAATGCCCCCTAAGCAGTGGCGCATTTACAAATTTGCCGCCAGTAGGCTAATAATTTTTTGCCACCCCTACATCTGTAATTCATTACCTAGTTCCATCGAGCATATGCAAAGTTCAGAATTATATATTATTACATTTTCAACTTTATTGTGCTCTATCCTCCCCAAGACATCACGTTTTTACTAAAAAATTAAAATTTTCGGGCTCTTTTCTCAAAATGTTGGGCCAAATTTGCCGCCCCCTAAAATTTGCCGCCCTAGGCTCCAGCCTAGTCAGCCTATTCGTAAATCCGCCACTGCCCCTAAGAAAGCAATTTGACTCTGAAAATATACTTACGGAGTTTTATTGTGAACCCAAAGGGAACACAATATGTTGTAACTTAATTGAAATGTAAACTTACCAGTTTCTCAAATTGTTTCGATTGAATTCTGATTGCAGCTGCTATTTTGTTCCGACGTCCAATATTGACAATATGGCATGTTTAAACCTATAGAGCCAAAACAGTTTTACTACATTAGCATAACTAATTATTTCCTCTGATAGCATAGTTTTGACCCTGTTCTATTAACGATGTGGCGAGTACTGATTTAGGTCGCGGCTTATGCAAACTTGTATTATGTATCACGGTCGCTGCTAAATAAATATGGTATGGCTAGAATAATTAATTTACTGTCCAGAGAACTTTAAAAGGAAAGGAATTTAATCCGACGGGATAGGAGTGGCTTTTGCAGGGCAAATGTTATTTGATATGCTGTTTACCTACTGGGTATATCATCAAACTTTTAGCCTATATCAAAGACTAGGCCAAACAGAAACCTGCAGTTGAATATATATAGCAGCTGTGAGACGTCCTCTAAACAGATTGAAGAATTTCATAATCTGACATAATGGCTTTTGATTCAAACGTACGTCATCTGATAAAAACGTCCTAGTAGCTGTTGCTTAGATTATATACCTGTAGATGGAGCCATCGCGTGGCCACTCATGAAACAGCTATATATATTTTTTTTTAATGCCAGTGTTACTATTACGCAAGATTTTCCCAAATTATGGGTAAAACGGTATATACATTAGCTCTGCTCTAAAAATATATAATCTAACTAAGGTATGCACATTGCATTATTACTACATAATTATTTATTATACTGAGCCTGAAAAGAAACGACGAAAGAAACTCCACAGCTTACAATTTCGTAATGATTTCAAAACATCAATACAGGTCAATAAATACATAGATACAAACACATACATAAAGTAACGCATTTTTTCCATAGTGTAGGCAGAGATCACTTATTTGTTTCCACTTGCTACGATCTTTGTTCAGTCGACTCTCAATGTCACTGTCACATTTTCCATCTCTCGTAAATACACACCCCAAATATAGGTACCTACTCAACCTTTTCACCTCCTACAAAATGTCACACAATAATTGCATTGCATTATCCTATTAATTGCACGTGCCATACAAAAGAAAAAAGACAGAATTCAGGACAATTTAGTTTTATTTGAAATAATAATAATATAATTTGTGTGTGAGTTTATATACATCTTCTTCTTCTTTCTTATTCTGTTTCCACAACTCGACGACTATGCACCTGTTTTGCATCGGAGAGGAAGAGGCCGGTCATTCCAGGCAGTCTAACTCTTCCAGGAAATCTCCCAGCACTTTGACGTCTCTGAAGACATAATGCAGTCTACCCGGTTGTCCCAGGTAGTGAACCCGGTGTGCTGCCACTGCAGTGCAGTCCATCAGGACGTGAGCAGCTGTTTCTCTGTCTGTCTGTTATACCTAAGGTGAAAAGGTGTTTGTTAAAATTGCCATGACTGGTTAAAACTCCTACTAGAAAACATAGACGCGACCTGCTTTGCGGTAAAAGGGCTTAGGATAGCCTATATTTATTGTTGGCAGTGCAGCCCTGACTTGTCGAAAGTCTACTAGGTTATGCCCGTGTTGGTTGTTATAAAATATTTGCCTCTTATCAAATATAATAGGACACGCTAAGTGTATGGCGGCGTCTCCGTATCAGTTTTGCACTCAATTGCAGGTATCATAGCGGGAAGAAATAATAAACATACACAACTACCGCATGTTTTATATTAGTAGGGTGTGCTTACCACACATTGTTGCATTGGTTGAATATTTTGTACTTCTTGTAAAATAATCTTCACCCTTTTTGTGGGAGGTGCCACTGGTTTTTGGACTTTCACCAGAGTCCTTCATGACTGTGTCAATATATTTTCTTGGGTTGAACTCGAAAACTGCAATTTTTAAAAACCATTTAGACAAGGTTCTTACCTACTTACTTAATTTGTACTTGTTTTTTTTTTAATATGAGTGATTCCTTATCAAAATGGATTGAAAAAATCCTGGAGTATTTTGGTTGGTTCCCAATTTTATCATCCAGTAGCGTCCGCCCATTTCGTATTGACATTACTATTACTATTAGTAAGAAATCTAAAATGTTTAAACAATAATCACCAAATTGGAAAATGGGGTAAATGAAATTCGCTATATGACAGCCCGAAATTCTTGTCATCTTCTAACTATATTTATTATAAAATGTAAAAACGCGCATTATTTAAGAATTTAATGAACTAAATGCGTTGGATCACACCAGGAAAAACTAAAAAATCACTGTTTTAAAGGGTTTTCTATCCAAATGAAAGACGTTTTTACATACTCACGCGTGAAATGTTAATCCGACAATATTTCGCTCACTTCGACTTTTACACCCCAAAATAGCACAGCCCACCATCGCACTTATTATTTTTATTTAATTTGATCACCAAAAACACATCTAAGTACACATAAACTGATAAAACTACAAACTTGAGATATTGACTGACACAAACATTTCATTGTTTGTCACAATGTACATTGTGACAAACAAAAAAACAGGCCACGGTGACAGGGACAAAAAATTAATCTTTTCTCCTTATTCTTTGCATACGTTTTATATCTAGCTATCTCATTTTAACAGTTTGATGACGTCATATGGCTCCATCTACAGGTATATAATCTAAGAGCTGTTGTATATGACTTACGAATGAAAAAGAAGGATGATGTCGATGACGCTCCAGTCGCGCGTTTTTCGTAACGATCATGAAAGCTAAGTTACCGAGTGCACGGTCGGTACTCGGATGGGTGATCGAAAAATTTTCTACACGATTTTCCTCCGTGCTTGGAAAGGCACGTTAACTGATGGTCCCTGGTGCTGTGGAAAGATAGCAGTCGTTCTCAAGGAGGGTTGGTGTCAGGAACACCAAGGATTCTGCACTAATCCCAAATAAATTGGAAGCAGGGCAGGGTATGAGAAACAAGATGTGACTAACGAATGAAATGAATTTTTAATCATCACAGCTCTATAGAGCGTTTACGAATAACTGAAATTGCTTTCAAGATTCTACCTGAAATTGCTTTCAAGATTCTACATCAATACAATGTTAAATTGTTTTGTGGTATTTCAACAGTAAAAGCCACAGTCGAGCCATAGAGCCACTAGACAGAGGAATTCAGCAAATAACGCCTGAATCCTTTGGCTCTAGCGATATAACTCTGTAGTATGCTCGGAGGTAGACTATCGACGATAGTGGGACGTGAAAAATGTTTGCTTGTAAAAATAAGTGACGGTACAATTATAATTCCGGTTTTGATCAAAATCATAAAGTTCTTTATTTATATCAACTTTACTTAGCAGTTACTTTCTTTTAAATCATCAAATACCGTATCATCGTTTCGGACGAATAAAAATTATTTTAATAAATCATATTTAAATAATTATTATACTGGTGGAGAAATAACGGCGCAACAAGCTCCCACAGCTTACAATTTCGTAATGACTTCAAGATATCATTTACCAGACTTAATAAAAAAAATTGTGTGTGTCAGCTCCGACGCACGACTGGAGTTTACTCCGAGACAGGTGAGATGGCACACCTGCTGTCATCCGTGTTTTGACAATTAGAAAGTTGCGCGACATAGGATGCGCACCAAAAACGTAACGAGGTCATTCATCGATAGATTTTACTCCTCATATTTTTCTCATACCGGGCCCCTTACAGTATATGCAAATCGATTCCTAAGGAGTAAACTCCAAATATAATCTTTAAAGCTACTTAAAAAAAAATGGCTTGAAACTAGAAAAATGCACTGAAAAAAATCGACCTGCCACTGGCGGGAATCGAACCCAGTGTTAACCACGTCGCTTTTTTCAGCGCATTTTTTCTAGTTTAAAAAAACTTTACGCGTTTATAAACGCAAAAAACGTAGTTTCATCTTAACTGGGCGTCAAATATTTGCAAAAATATTTCGTTCGGATCTTAGACCGACCGCGCACTTAGTTGCTTAACTTTCGTAATCGTTATTAAGTATGCACGAACGCGGCGCCCCATCGAACTCCTCCTCCTAAATTTTAATATGACTAATGTCTTGAAATATTTGTAGTCTACACCCGAGTAGACTATACACGGTATTCTGTTACATTTATTTCGACCACGCTCCGCTCTAAAATTCATTGCATTGCAGTTGTACGGAAGATTTAAAAGGGTGAGCAACTTGATTTAGGATTTGGGTACATTTGAAACCACTCCTTAGGTTAGAGATTTACATAAAAGTGAAATTTATTCGTAATAACTGTAAGTTATTCCACGCATGCCTTTTTATTTAGGGCCGCGAAAAAATTCGACTTTTTCAGCTTCATCCCAATATTTTTATACAAAAAAGGTTAATAACCACCTGTACAACGTAGTTTAATGATGATGGGAATTTTATAAAAACAATGACGAGGTCGTCCCCGCGTCGTATGCTTTTTATGTTTGTTACCTCATAACGTTTGACTGGGTTTACCGATTTTGAAGATTCTTCCAACCTTTGGAAGCCGGTACTTGTCATGTGGTCCCCTTTAAATTTGATCGACATCTGACGAGTAGTTTTTGAGTTATCTTGAATAATGCCTATTTAATTGACATCGATGATATCGTAATCTTATCAGTTGTGTGTCTAAAAGATCTCGAGATAGATTCCTGAAAATGCATTCTTACTTAAAGGACTAAAAATCAAAAAGTAAATTGATTTTAACTAAAAAACCGCTTTCAAAACTAAAAACGGAGTGTAGGATATTAAGCTGGGGTCGGGAGACTTACCGTGGTCGTTCCTTCTACGCTCCGGGATCCGAGGGCTAGGCACAGAACAGGAGACCAAGCTCGTCGCGCACTATTGCCAGCAAATATATTCCACATATGGTCCACAGGTCACTAATTATTGATATAACCAGTTGGTGAGAACGTCGCGATGATTGTGCGATTTTATAGGTGCGTAAGGGTGCGTACGCGTCGGTAGTAATCTCGGAACTGAGGTGGCGCTGTTAGCACGCACAACCCACAGATGAGGGAAGCTTCCAGAACAGACGTAGGAAAAATCTCCCTACCCACTTATATCAATCAGTGATATTAAATTAATCCACCACTTGTGTTGTTATATAAGAAAAAATGAGAACAATAATCTATGCTACGAAATGATAAAGTATACATAAATCTGTTCCAGTACGGAACACGGAGAAATAAAAATTCTGTTCATAAAAATCTAAAAGCTTTTTTGAGGTCAGTGCCAACCTCAATATTTGAAATAAACGTTGTCACTTGTATATGGGAATGACCTCAAAAAACATTTAGATTTTTATAAACAGATTTTTAATTTATCCGTTTTTAGTTTTGAAGGCGGTTTCAAAGTCCTGACAGATATCAACGCCCAACACAAACCGCTGAACCCAGAGACTTGAAATTTTGCACATAGATACCTTATACAGCGTAGGCATCCACTAAGAAAGGATTTTCGGAAATTCCACCCCTAAGGGCGTAAAATGTCCGCGCCGACAAAGTCGCGGGCGGAAGCTAGTGAACAAATATTTTCTTCCTTTTTTCTGATTTCTGGATGTAAGTCCGACGGGTGTAACAGAAAAAATGTGTTACTTAATGCAGTATTTATACGTAGTATAGAGGAAGTCTTGTAATCGTCAAAAAATTCGACCTAGAGATTTTGACGGATTTACATGTTTTGGACCTCCCTGAGAACAAATTTTTTTTTTTTTGGAATTATGTCTCTCTATCTGTCTGTGTGTGTGTGTGTGTCTGTGCGTTATCTCGAGTATGCTTTAACTTATTGTAACCAAATTTAACACACGTGTATGACATCAAAATATAAGGTTTCTATCAAATTTTGAGCCGCCGATCACGAAAGTTAAGCAACCAAGTGCGCGGTCGGTACTCGGATCGGTGACAAAAATTTAACATGCATGTATGACATCAACATAATAGGTTGGGGAAAAAGTTTCTTCGCATTTTTTTAGAAAATTCAAAACATTTTTTAATATAGTTTATTTACATTTAACTAAAGTATGTAGGTACCATTTTGTTCAATAACTTTTTGCCATCTTGTAGGTAGGGACATGATCCCATTGCTATAGAAATTTTGGGACTTCTGGTCAAAATACCTCGACAAGTGGTTTTGGCAGTCCTCTCGTGATGTTAACCTGACACTGCCTAAAGAATTCTGAAGAGACCGAAACAGGTGGAAATCTGAAGGTGCAAGGTCAGGACTATACGGCGGATGCATTAACACCTCCCAGCCAAACTCTCTTAATTTTTGCTGAGTGGCTAAACATGTGTGAGGTCTAGCGTTATCATGATGAAAAACCACACTCCTTCTGTTGATTAATTCCGGCCGCTTTCTCTCAACTTCTTGCTTTAATCTCATCAGTTGTTCGCAGTAGAGTTCAGAATCGATGGTCCTGCCTGGTGGTAACAGCTCATAATGAATAATGCCCTTCCAATACCACCACACACACAGCATCACCTTGTTGCGAGTTAACCCGGGTTTCGCCACAGTCTGTGAAGCCTGACCGGCCTTTGACCACGACCTTTTTCGCACGTTCTTGTCGTACGTGATCCACTTTTCATCACCAGTTATCAGCTTCTTCAAAAATTGTTCGGTTTCATTACGTCGTAATAAAGAATCACAAATGAGTACACGGTTCATTAGGTTTCTTTCAGTGAGCTCGTGAGGTACCCAAATGTCGAGCTTTTTTGTGTACCCAGTTTTTTTCAATGCGCCAAAACTGTTTTGTGGTCAATTCCCAGTTCTTCAGCTACGTCGTAACTACTGACATGCCGATCTTGCTCCACTTTTTCAAAAATGGCATCCATTTTATCTGTAATAGTGCGACCAGAGCGACGTGCATCTTTGACATCAAAATTTCCGGATTGAAAACGCTTAAACCAAATTTGTGCTACTCTCACAGACACTGCACTAGGTCCATAAACATCGCAAATTTTTTTCGCGGCTTGCGTTGCATTTTTACCTTTTTTGTAGTAAAATTTTAAAATGTATCGAATTTCTTCATTAGATTCACTCATCTTGGCGGTACGAAAAACAAATGAAAATCACACATTTTCCTAATTTGAATTTGGAATTATGTTCTTTAAAATTTAAACTTTCAATGATACTAAAACCAGCCAGATACAAATAGTATAGCCAAAGAGATTTTATTACAAGTTTATACATACTATAATGCGAAAAGACTTTTTCCCCAACCTAATATAAGATTTCTCGCAACTTTTGAGTCCTTTCCGGCATACGAGAAAGTCAAGGGGAGACCACTCCCGATTTTTTATTCTAGCAAATGACCCCCCAACCACCTGATTGTAAGCAGAAGTGGAGTGTTAATGCAAACATAACTACAGCGAAAGGTAAATAATATGCGTCGCACCTAGCCATCCTCGGCTAGCCGACCTGCAAGGTCTTCACACCCATTTTTAATGAGCCAGGATTGAAGGCGTTGTTATCTTTATAACGTGTGTTTTCAGAGAATACCATTTCTTTATTGTGCGCATAGAATACGTTTGTTTTCCTTAAGCACCCTCTTCTAAATTGTAAAACTAAATGTTGGCTTATCTTGAATTCTCAAATACCCATTCACATCTCATATATCTTTCACTCCGACAACCTCTGAAAGGGCTTTGTTTAAATCCGTATCATTTTAAAACTTTGATCCTTACTGCAACTTGGATGCTTGTCTGAGTAAAGCTCAAGACGGTTAGAGTACTTTCAAAGGTAATGTAAAGAGTTAACATTGGATTTGGCGTAAATAAAATGTTTCGCATAATCAGATTACGAGCGAATTATTACAACTATTAGTAACTTGTTCAATTAGAATTTTATTACTTTAGAAAACAACAATAAAAAGAAATACAATAACAAACTAAGTATAGCAAACTAATAATAATGATGCCTCTTTTGAATTATATTAAAAAATATTGAATTCAAAACGCTGCAAGTGTAAAGTCCTTCTGCTGAGAACAACAAAAATGTAAGTTAAAAAAGGACAAAAAGCCTCGTCTTGCTTGGTAAACTTAATTTACAATGACAATTCTCGTTACCTTAATTTCCTCCATTTTCACGAAAACTTTGTGATTGCAAATTTTTGTTTAAAACAGCGGTCTTGTTCGCCAAATGCGTATAGTTTTAAAAACCTTACCTGAATATAAACTGGCATTAATTACGACGTCACCTCTAACACCGCAAACTTTGTCGAAGTGTCTCCTAGAAATTTATTCATGAAGGGAAGAACGATGTGGAGGCGGAGTACTTGAAGACGCGTGAGATATTAGCGGTAAGATGACTCCAGTGCGGCTTGCAAGACACAAATGTTCATTACAATTGATTTGTTTTGACTCAATCAAAGCGGAAACGATAGAAAAAGAAAGTAAGAAAATAAATTTCTCAAAAATCTCATATATAAAAATCTTCAATGGTTACCACGCAATAAGATGCCTCGTCGCTAATTTTCTTTAAATTGTACTACATTATATAAAGACATAAATAAATATAAAAATGACAACTAACTGTTTCATAAACCACTAATAAGATTTATTTATTTACACAATCATATTTGTAACACGATTATGGCACAGATGTAAGCTAGAGAAATAAATGATGTGAGGAACGCGCCAGCCAGCTAGGACAACGTTTTCTATTTAAAGATAATATAAAGATAAAATTTATTTCTTTTTAAACTTAGTCTAAATAACATAGTAAAATCTAATTTAATTTGGTATCAATTTCAATCATAACTGAACGAACATGCCTAATAAAAATTAGAAGCAAAATCAAATTCAAAACACACCGCAGCTCAAGTCCGCTACAGCCAATTCGCAACTCCTCCGGTCCAGCCAGCCACCAGACAGCAGCAGTGGATACACCCTAGCTGTACAGCATCTCCTCTTTGTTAACTTTCGTGCATCTCCGCTTTGGTCAAGTCTGACAGTAAGGAGTTGGATAGCGGTAAAACTTGGGCGAACTAAGACGAGCTGGAAGGCACTGACGACATTCGTCTGCCCCAGAAAGGGAAGAATAGGGATAAGGAAATAGAAAGAAAATAACTGGTAACGCTGACTAAGGTGGTAGGTTCGCAGTTGTAATACATATACATTCTCCCGTGATTCAGCCTGTAACCTTATGTTATGGGCCATTGCGCAGCGGGTGGCGCGAGCTTACCGCTCGGTAAGCTTCGCAGCGGCGTGCGCTCTGGCGGGCACTCCGCCTTGGGAACTCGAGGCGTGGGTGCTCGCCAGAGTGTACGAGTGGATGGCGGGGCGAAGGGCGCTCGGGGAGCACCCTGCTCCCGAAGAGAAGGAGGCCGTCAGGCGGGAGGCGAAGGAGGCCATCGTCCATCACTGGACGGTGGACCTCGCCACCGCTTTTTATGGCCGCCGAACCTTAGACGCGCTCGGGCCGGTCCTGCAGGACTGGCTCGAGCGGCCACACGGCTTCCTCTCGTTCCGACTGGTGCAGGTGCTGTCCGGGCATGGTTGCTTCGGATCGTACCTGCACCGGATTGGACGAGAGGAGAGCCCGGTGTGCCAGGACTGCGGCGCTGCGGAAGACACGGCCCAGCACACCCTTGAGGTGTGCCCGGCGTGGTCTGAGCGGCGTCGTAGTCTTATCACGGCGGTCGGGCCGGACCTCTCGCTTCCCAGTGTGGTAAATGCCATGCTGGGGAGCGAGGGGGCTTGGGCGGCGGTCGCCTCCTTCTGCGAGAACGTCATCTCGCAAAAAGAGGAGGCGGAGCGTGCGCGGGAGGATGATCCTGAGGCACCAGCGCTCCGCCGGCGGAGGAGGGGCAGGAGGAGACGGAATCGTCCTCCCTCCCCCTCACGGTGACGAGCAGCGGACGACAGGCGCGGGGGCGCCTCCGTCCGCATTGCACTGATCATCACCCCGACGTAGGGGGTGACCGAGCACTCATGGTCACTTCCTGGCCCCTCTCCGATAGAGGGGCGGAGGCGTGAGGGGCCCGCCGCGTGGGCGGGCAATCGCCAGTGGAGATTGGAAGTAAGGGCTCTGCCGGTTTCCCAATCCTCCACTATTTATGGCGAAGAGGGAGTGCCGCTGGGTTTTTTTAGTGGGTACACCCGGGGCTCAGCCCCGGGGAGTTCCACATACCCCTCCCGACCCCGACGAGAGGGCATGCGTAATGCATTTTTACCCAGGGGAAAAAAAAAAAAGGCTATACGTAGGCTCCGCGCGAATGTCTACGTAGTTCCCCGTGCGGCCGGAATCAACACGGGGTACACCAGTTTTTAGTGGCTATTCCTGGTTTAACCTGAGACCCTATATAACGCAGGTAGTGAAACCTTTTCGCAAACTTAACGAAAAGAAGACCATAGGAAGGCCGCAGGTTTGGCCGTTGTACATAGGACGACGACATGTTCCTTTCATGCTAATTGCAGTCTTGTTGGTCCACCGCTACCGGCTTGGTGTAAGCCGACCTTTTAGTATGATTTAACAGGGTTCACTCTTTAAAGCGTTTGCTGCTTAGACTAAGTGGGAACTTGTACGAATTAGTTGGCAGAAGTTAGCGTGATAAAGTTGCTTACCCTATCTACTTACGGACGTGCTTTGAAAGAGCAGCGAATTGGATGCTAGTTGGTAAATGTAAAATTTTTATGCTACGTCTTGTAGTTGAAGCTCGGAACGTTCAGAAACTTGTGAGTCGGTAAAAAGTAAGACATTTAAAAAATCTTGCAACAATCGTGTTATTTTTTCAACCGACTTCAAAAAAGGAGGAGGTTCTCTATTCGACTGTATGTTTTTTTTTTTTTTTTTTTTTTTTTTTCGTATGTATGTTCCGCGATTATTCCGTCAATTATGAATCGATTTTGAAAATTCTTTTTTCGTTAGGAAGGACATACTTCAAAGGTGGTCCCGTATAAATTATACCGAAATTGGTTCAGTACTTTTTTGTTAAAATGATAATTTCATTGGGGATGAAATAATAATATCGTCCACGAACACAAAAATAATGTAATTTTTTTTTTTGAACTTGCCATTACCTAATATGCAAAAGTGAAATTTTGGTTAGTAGGTCCAATAGTCAACACATAAACTATGACAAATTATTTTATGAACTTAAGTTAAATAACTAGGTTCATAGTTCATTAACTTACCATTCATTTTGAATGAATGGCAGGCATTTGTAATGAGATATAGGTCTGAGACGTGATATTATTTGTTAACCGACTTAAAAAAAGAGGAAGTTCTCTATCCGACTGTTTTTTTGTGTTTGTTACCTGATTCCTTCGTCAATTATGAGTATTACGACTCGATTTTTAATGATTCTTTTTTAGGTACGTCAAGATCAGAGAAGGCCCGTATAAATTTTATCTATATAAATTCGACCCTTTTTGAACAAATCTGTAATAGCAAAAAAAAACGTTTTAGTTAAAGTTTCCATTAAGTTTTAATGAGCGCCTAGTAGGCCTATCCGTTTTCAATAAAATATACTTTATTTCCACTAAAAATAATAAAATAAAATATTTTTAGCAAAAAAATAGGACAACCGACTTCAATGCGTACAAATTTAAACTAAAAAGTAAGAAATAAATAATATTTTTATGAATTAGTTGAAAAGAGCGTCATAGAAAACCAAGGAAAGTATTGATGGTACACATTTATAATTCTTTATTTATAATTCATACTCCGATATATTTGGAGTCGGTGCCAGCCTAAGCAAAATAAACTTACCTAATAGATATGAACTTGATTAATCCATTAACTATACATAATAATGAATGATGAAGATAAGAAATAATCCGCCGCTCCGTGAAGTTCGAAAATTGCAAACACTATCCTCCTTGGCTAGCTGGCACCGGCTCCAAATATATCGGAGTATGAATTATAAATAAAGAATTATAAATGTGTACCATCAATACTTTCCTTGGTTTTCTATGACGCTCTTTTCAACTAATTCATAAAAATATTATTTATTTCTTACTTTTTAGTTTAAATTTGTACGCATTGAAGTCGGTTGTCCTATTTTTTTGCTAAAAATATTTTATTTTAAATAATGACTGTTTATCAACGAATTATATCATTCCTAATTCGTTGCTGTTTATATAATAGGCGACAGTCTGACAACCTGTCACTATTTTGGGTCAGTGCATTGTCCATATTGCCAGATGTGGCTTTATGTGTAATCAAATGTTACTTATAGATCTGCTCAACCCCTTTTGGCTGTAGCTTAGCTCAAGCTGAAAAAAGTATATAGGAACAGCTATCTTAATCAAGCTACTAAGACACTACTTTTCCCTGTTTCTGTACGCTGTTGAGACGTGGACGTTGCTTGAAATCGAGAAGAAAAATACAGATGCTCTGGAAATGTGGTGCTGAAGATGAATGCTTAGATTGACCCGGACCAAGTTTCGTACCAACATTTCTATAGGTACCCTAACAATTCGGTATCGCAACGGCTATCTAATGTAGTTCAAACTCGAATTTTGAAATATTCGGACATGTCTCAAGACTCGCAGACCATTGTGCCCTTCGTTGTACAAGGCAGAGTAGAGGGTACTAGACCTCGTGGAAGGTCACCCATGGGATGGTCTGCAGTGGGCAGCCCCTTGCATAAGTATACCAGGAACACAACAAGCAAAGGGAGATGGCGGGCTGTCTTGAGGCGAGCAACATCAGCCTCCAAACTACCTACATGCTGACCACGACTTGGTACGAGTGTAGGTCAGGAAAGAGATGAAGTATGACCTATGTATCAAATCGATACCTCTATTCTCCAGAGAAAAGGAGTCTTCAAAGTTTTAGCATTAAAAGTTTTTATTTTCGAGTGAGTCAGGTTTAATAAACTTTAATACTTTTGATTTTGATTGTAAGTAGAGTTCACTTATCAAGCGCTCCAAAGTTTTCGTTTGCCGCGTCCATTAATATGTTCCGTATTTAATTCTCTTCATATTCCAATCTAAAATAATTAGAGCCCAATGACACACATTGACTTGGGAAGTTATAAGATTTGCGAACAACTTTGAGGATTCCTCTGATCAACTTTGGAGTTTGTCACGTGAGTTTGTAATTGGACGAGATTAAATTAAGGTAGAATTTATGAACAGCTGGTACTAAAGATTTCCCTGAAATTCGGTTGTATTATTTAAAACTGTTAAAATCTTTGTGGCTAAAATATAAACTAGAAGTAACTGGTTTAGTTAACGTTCAATAGATACATTTGCTTGCTTGTACTTTTCATATAAACATCTTGTTTTTTTAGTTTGAGTGCAATTAAGTTCAAATAAGAGTTAATAATAGTTAAGTGTAATAAATAGCCGTGTGATGCTGGCAGAGTAGAATAGCATCACCCCATATCCTGTGGAAATCACCGCACTATTCACCGCGCAAAGAACTTTTATAGACTGTGGCGCTACAATCACGTGCGGCAGGAGAACGATCCAAAGGCGCGCTCGGTGTGCACGCCTGATCCAAGGATACGCATTCTTTTGTAGGTAGTCCACGATCCAGGTCGTTTACACTGGATCGTGGACCTGGCTAAAAGCATCTGAGTGCGTGGAGCGAGCTTGTAAAAGATTCTGTGGTGGATCGCACGATTTGACAAAATAGTTCAAAGTCACTGTATGCAGTTGTGTAGAACTGTGGAATCTATATTGTATAGGAACAATCCCGATTGTATAATCGAACGCATAAGCCGCGCCATCATATCGAGCAAGAATTCCTCTGAACTGACTATCACGGATAGCCTATGGATCGATGGAGAGTATTTCAGGGATCGTAAGTTTCAACAAACTGGATTGGCCTAGTATGATCCACGATTCATATCTATGACCCTGGATCACGGGACCGCCGATCTCAAATGAATCGCCTGTGTGGACCTGGCTAAAGGTTCACGCGCGATTACGACGCATCGGCGGCACACCGTTCTCCCTCCGTCCCTAGTGGCGATTCCTGATAAAATTCCCATCAAATCGCGTACAACGCGGCGTCCACCCGTGGACCACCTGTCGACAACGAATGGACACCACGTGGACCCCGAGCGATAAGAACCGCACCTCCATATAGCAACCGTTGCGCAACCAAATGTTACTTTAGGCTCTGCTCAACCTTTTTTGGGATTATAAGCTTGACCGTGATTGTATATGTGGGTAAATTTTCAAAGCGGACTTTTTTACGTCATTGCGGTGGCAATTTTTTTTTTCACCAATCACCCGAACCAAATACTCTAGATTATAGATTAGGATGCTGTGAATCTTACAATTTATGAGGCACCCTTTAGAACACAGTACTATCGGAGAAATATTATTTTTTAAATTTTGTGCCACCGAAATGATGATAAAAGCCACTGAAATGACTCAATTAAATAATTAAGCAAATTTTCTTAAATATTCATATAAAAATGCGGTAATGTACTTAAAGATATTTTTTTTTATAATCAACTTTTCTAGTACACTGATGGCAAGTAAACATTGATGACACAGTATCAAAAATAAAACAAATATATCTTGGTTAAGCTAGGCTTCATATTCTTACGTTATAGTTAAAGTTCATCATCATCATCATTTTTGCCGAGAGACGCCCACTGTTGGACATAGGCCTCCCCCAAGGATCTCCAAACCGGTCGGTCCTGCGCTGCCCGCATCCAGCGACTTCCCGCGAACTTTATCAGATCGTCAGTCCACCTTGTGGGGGGCCTATACCAACGCTGCGTTTCCCGGTACGTGATCGCCACTCAAGGACCTTTCCGCCCCAGCGGCCGTCAGTCCTCCTCGCAATGTGGCCTGCCCACTGCCACTTAAGGTTCGCAATTCTTTGGGCTATATCGGTGACTTTGGTTCTCCTGCGGATCTCATCATTTCTTACGTGATCAGGCAGAGAAACTCCGAGCATAGCCCTCTCCATTGCCCTTTGGGTGATCTTGAGCCTTCTTATGAGGCCCATTGTAAGCGGCCACGTTTCGGTTCAATAGGTCATCACTGGCAATACACACGAATTAAAAACTTACGTCTTGAGACACTGTGGTAGATGGGCCGAGAATATGCTGCGTAGCTTCCCAAACGCTGCCCAGCCGAGTTGGATTCATCCCAGGTAAACCAAGGTTGTTAATCCAACCGTCCAAGGTTGTTTGTCCCAGGTAAATATAATGGTCTCTACCAGTAACAGCAACACTTGGATGTATCCATAGTCTATGTGGCACCTCTGGAGTGACTGGAGCCCGGCCCCGGTCTCGACAGAATCGAAAGCTTTCTCATAGTCCACAAACGCTAAGCATAATGGCAGATTATCGCTCTTTGGTCTTCTGTATAACCTGCCGCAGCGTATGTATGTGACTATGGTACTGAAGCCTTTTCGGAATCCAGCTTGTTCGGTAGGCTGGAAGTCGTCAAAACTGCACGCGAGACGATTCGTTATAACCCTCGAAAACAACTTATAAACATGACTCAGGAGCGTGATGGTCTATAGTTCTTCATTTGGGCCCTATCGCCCTTTTTAAAGAAGAGTCTCACCACGCCATCATGCCACGTCTTTGGCGTTTTGCCCTCGAGTATAACGGAGTTGAATAGCCTCTGAAGAGCTTCTTCAATCTCGGCCAAAAGCTCAGGTCGCGATGAAACGATTCTGCCATCCTCTGTCTTCAGCTTCGACAGCAAGCTCTCTCCAAGCGCCAGATCTCTAGCGAACACTATATAGGCACTTGGAGAACGGTTTAGTGAGCTGCCGACGAAGACGAGTGTCTGCAGAACCATTTCACGTCTTACCTTCATCAGCTTTAACGTCGGCTCTGAGACTTTTTTGTCTTTTTTGGTACGGCGGGTTTTAAAGAGCTTTGAACCCACCGTAGAGACAGCTTCCACGAACCTGTCATTGTATGTGTCCACATCTAATATGCAGTCCTACAGGCATTCGAAGCAATTTTGCACTTCGAGTTGAAAGTGTTCGGGGTTTTGGATCTGGATAGCTTCAGGGCAGGCGTAGACTTCATCAGTCGATACCTTTCGGATTTGACGTTGAGATTCAATGTGCCTCTTACCATTCGATGATCGCTCCCCGTGTTAAACGAGTTGATCACAGAGATATCATTGAATATCCGAGCCTTGGTCGACATGATGAAATCAATCTCATTTTTTGTTGTACCATCCGGACTTTCCCAGGTCCATTTTCAGTTACAGTTATGTAATAATAAGTGAGCATAGTAATACGTGCAGTATTTTTCTTTCTCTCCTTATACCTCATTGAATTTTTCTATTTCTTTCCCATGTTATTTTCCTTTTTGAAAAGGCATTTGAGCTATAGGGAGAATCTTTTTCTCTGCCTTGTTTTTGTAGACATAATTTAGAGTAATTTTTAACTTGGATCTGTAGTATCTACCTAGTAATAACTAACAATACTAATTTTATTGTTAACTGAATATTGTTCCTAAATATACTAATAAATTTTATGGACTAAGTATTATGGGTCTGAACGAAATAAATTCATTGCTTCAATAATACCAAGAAGAGAAGAAACAAGAACGCAGTATGAAACCATTATCCAGTATTCCAGTCCCAAACTAAGTCAGATATACTAATTGTATTTTAGGATAAAATTAATATTAAATAATGAAAGATTATTGTATTTATAGTATATATATAGTATCGATTATACAGGTATATATCATTACGGTGGCTCATGCGTCATTCCGGTGGTTCAATACGCCACCGCAATGACGCCACCGTAATGACGACAAAATGTATTTTTTCGTTATAATTACCCGAGTACCTAATTAATTTAGTAGATATTTACAGGACGTAAGACTGAGGCAATTATCTACAACATACTAACTTGACGATACAATACATCATTCTGTTCATAATCTAAAACTTGCCACCGAACTGACCACACACGGTAACCAAAACACATTTCTCGAAAAACTTACCTCGGGAACGAGTTAAAACTTGCTTAAGCTTCGTCCTTTCCACACACAAGTTGGGGCCCGATTAACACTCAGGCTGGTCAGAAATAAAAATATGACGTGACATCGCTTAACTGATAGAAAACAAGTAGTCAACTGCAAGCATCGGAAGAGCAGTTTTACGCGGGACAAAGACATATTGGCGTCTCAGTTTTTTAATTTAATAGTTACTAAAGTTTTCGTGCCTTAAATTGTGAAATGGAGTAAATATCTTTAAAATGAGATAGTTTGATAAAAGATACGTTAAAATTTCGTTTAATAGTGAGTGGTTTTGTGAGCGCGATTTAAAGTGGGACAAGCCTCCCAGGGCTAGGCCGCTCATACAAGTCGGATGTTCAATGTGGAAATTATTGTAAGTTTTATATTAATTCTTATCTAGTTTTTTAATACCGTTAAGCTACAAGGTATATTTTCAAAAACGCGTGTGTTTAGTCTGTTAAGAATGATAGTTTCTCTATAAAGGTCATAGGACGCCCAAAAAAGTACGTTCGAAAATTTACCCATGTATAAATATGTACTGACGACAGCATATCAGACTATCTAAAACTATAACATTTCTCCAAAATATTTCCAACCTTAAACGCATGTGTTATAAAGCACAAAATCGATTGGAAATATTTGACAGTTTTTTGGTAGCCTGATTTGCTGTCTGTACCAACCATGGAAGGGCAATTCATAAATAAAAACAATTTTATTTCACCGTTAGAACACTATTGGAAAAGTAATTGGCGCGTACTATATTTACGTTGCAAACGAATCTTTTCAATATTCGTTTCAAAGTTCATCATAGTGCAAGTATAAAAAACATTCCAACTAAACAAGATAAATAAATTTTCTGGCAAACCTTACCCTATAATTATGTTAAATAAAAATAAAAAACATTTCATTTAAATGCACTTATATTTTTTATTATTTTTTTCCACTTTATAGCACAACGCACCGTTACGAGCTAATACTACGCGCTATAACCCTTTGATATGTCAAAAAAAAAAACGCCTTCAAAACTACAAACGAAGAAATAAAAATTCTGTTTATAAAAATCTAAATGTTTTTTTGAGGTCGGTCCCAAATACAAGTAACAACGTTTAATCCAAATATTGAGGTTGGCACCGACCTCAAAAAAACATTTAGAATTTTATAAACAGAATTTTTATTTCTTCGTTTTTAGTTTTGAAGGCGGTTTTTTTTTATTTAAAAATAATTTTATTTTGTGCGTTTTAGTGTTTTAAGTATGTAAATTTTCAGGAAACGATCTCGAGATCTTTTAGACACACAAGTGATAAGATTACGATATCATCGATGTCAATTAAATAGGCATTATTAGGGATAATTTTAAAACTACTCGTCAGATGTCGATCAAATTTGAATGGGACCAAATGACAAGCATCTGCTTCCAAAGGTCGAAATAATCTTCAAAATCGGTACACCCAGTAAAGAGTTATGAGGTAACAAACATTAAAAAAAAAAACATACAGTCGAATTGATAACCTCCTCCTTTTTGAAGTCGGTTGAAAACCGACACCCTAGCTATCACTTAACGTCGCCATTAGTACCTAATGCCGTTACTAAATTACGACGTTAATATCTTGGCCACATCTATGTGACTCCCAAAAATAACGTGTAATGTATCGCGCAGTAGCATAACAGGTACCTATATATAAAACCACGTAAAACTGACTATAGACTTTATATGCTAGGTAATTTTTATTGCCATTATTTTACAAAGCTACTCTACTGTGCATGTTTACATTGTGCACTGTAACTGCAATGTACATTCAACTATCACAGATTGATCAATCATTGAGTGAAACTGGACGCGTGAATAAACTCGCGGCGCTTTATTAGTTTCAAATATTTTTTACTCGTGAAAAGTTGGTCAGACATTTTTACATGTTTTGATATGATTAATAGTAAAAAAATATCAAATTACTTAGATGTTTTGACTGAGATACATTCCCGGGTTGGTTTTTCAACACTACTTTAGACTTATAAAACTTTCGTTATTTTCCGCGAACTTGGACTCTTTAGTAAAAAATAAGCAGCATCTCCATACTTCGCGCTCAAATTTAGTTACTAAATAGGCGATACTAAAATATGTAAAACGTATATGCTATTAATAAATGTGTATTATCCTACCTAATGGAACCAGCTTGGGTTTAAAAGTAAGTGGGTCATGAAGGGGCAATGTGAAAATTACCGGGCCACGGTAGAACAATGTTTGGGAAACACTGGGTAACGGTAACGCTTCCCACCAGATAGACCGTATGCTTGTCTACCAACCAAATAACATAAACAAAAAGTAGGTACCTACTCGGTGAGTCGGGAGCATTCGTGCTTGTTCGTACGAATTAAATTCGCATGAAAACGCTTCCAATGTGCTGCTGGCCTAACCCGTATTCGCATGTATAAACTCATGTTTACCCTATATCTATCTATGTATACTAAAATGGCCCAATCATTTTAATAGCATAAACTGTTTATTCATCAGAAAAATACGGGAATAACTTCGACAGGATTTGGCTTAAATATTCAAAGGCTGAAAAGGATATTGCAATAAAAGAGATTGCTAAACATTTCCAGGAAGTATTTTGGTCTCACAATATTCTGACTGTTTCGGCAAAATCGTTATTGGAAATATTACGAGATCTATATTAAATGTGATTTTTATGGCGTATTTCTTTGACTTTCGGCTACAATTGTTCCCTATTACTTACAAACTTGGGTCCTGTAAAAGAGGCGGAAATGCGAGTGTAGGCAGTGTAAGCAAGCCACTTAATTGAAGGCCAAAAGTTCGATGACGAAATTATGCGCATTATTTCTATGCAGGTCGTAATAATTTAATGCCAAAACCTATAGCAGTACGTCCATTCCAAGATTTATACTGAACCGACCCTAAATAAATTGGGAGCAAGGTAAGAGGAATGAGATCTGTGTGCGTGAGTGTTCCCGCTATAAGAATCAATGTGTGTGCATCTACACACAAGTATGGCTCACTCATGCTCATGACATAAAAAAACAGTATTTTTTGGGTTACATCAAGAGTCATATAGCCAGCTAGCAAGAGTCAGATCCCAGCAGTTAGTGGAAGTTCTTGTTTTAGGTCTTGTTGGCTGGTTTTCCAATTTTCTATCGTGGACCACAAGCCTGAAGGGTTTACCCTTGTTTGGTATAACAACGTTTGCTCGAAAATCGTTTCGTCTAATTTCAGTTGCAATAAAGTCATTTCGCATAATTATTCATTTGACCGAATATTCAATTGGTAGAATTTTATTTAGCATAATTATTTATTTGACATACTTAATGTCATTTCACCGAATTTTCATTTGCACTAATTTTATTTAACCTAATGTTTAATTGGTAGAATTTTATTTAGCATAATTATTTATTTGTCATAATGTCATTTCACCGAATTTTCATTTGCACTAATTTTATTTAACCTAATTTTTAATTGGTAGAAAAAATGCCAAATAACTAATGTCATTTTATTTCTCTGTTATTTAAAGTGAGTAAATAATTATGTGATGTATATCAATGTGAGAAACGCCCTAAAGTCGCTTCTGGCACTCGCCGGCCGCTGCCGCGGCACGCTCGCTTCGCTCGCTCGGCTCGTGCGCTTTGTTCATGTCAACCTAACTCGCTCGTCGCTTCGCTCCTCGCTAACCTATTGTTCAATTGAACATTCGATGAAATGAAAATTATACCACCTGAATAATACATCAAATGAACATTATACTTTTTGATCAATAGCGCAAATGTTGTTATCGCAAATGAACATTCGATGAAATGAAAATTATACCACCTGAACAATACATCAAATGAACATTATACTTTTTGATCAATAGCGCAAACGTTGTTATCGCAAATGAACATTCGATGAAATGAAAATTATGTCAATCGATATTATACAAAGTAATTATTTTCTTAAACGTTGTTCGAAGAAATGATTTTCGACTAAACGTTGTTATACGAAACAAGGGTGAACCAGCCTGAAGAACAGCTATACTCAATCTGCAGCAGTGACTAAAAAATACGTTGAGTATGGCTGCTGTAGAACCAACTTTTGCCAGCAGTATTAACCTTGACATTTAAAAAAAAAAGAGATTCCTTCCTTCAAACCCGGCAACGGTGATTGGTTACCATTAGGCGAACTGTGTGCTCGTTTATCCTCTTTTCCATAAAAGGTCCAGGGTGTACTTACACCTGGCTATTTACCACTATTTTAACAATGACTGTTCGTGTTCCAGTTTGAGATAATATGGCCAGTCCCCGAGTAGTCAACGGTTACATGTTAAGATCGCTTTCCCTCTTCTCTTAATCATCATTTACCATCAGTTTAGATGAACACACCTTACCTGCTAAGATACAAAAAGAAAACCCTTCGATTTCTAATAAAAGTGTTAACATAATGGTGTGTGTAATATGCTGTCTTCTTCCTTATATCTTGGCCCGCTGTTATCTCAGTATTAGCTCCTTTCTTTTGCAGAATCCATCTTTTCTCCAGTCATCCCTCTCCTCCATTCCCTTCCACATTCATCACTCTCTTTATAAGATAATCTTTCTGACTATTGTTAGTTGCAACACTAACAAACTTCCTGGGCCTCAAGTCTGCTAATTTAAAACTGTCGCAATATAATAACAGTAGTGTCTCAATGGTACAATTTTATTCATTTCGTATTCTCTTAATCAATAACGTTCCAATGGCTTACCACTGAATTACTACTCCACCGTTATTGAATCATTTGGTATTCTGCTATATGTTAGTGGCCGATGTCTTGTCAGTGGCTTCATAGTAACGTATTCTGCTATTTATTTAGACAGTTTGACATTTCTATCAATAACGTCGTGATGGTACTTTTACCATTCAACTACTATTGATACGCCATTGTACAGAGACACGTTTTTTGATCCTTTTGCTTCATGAAAATTAATTATTACCCTGATTATTATGCTCTATAAAGCAAAGAAAAAATTAAACAAGTCAAATCAAATCAAGCCAAGCTGTGACTGTCAGTGATTGAAGTCATTCCGGTGATTCCATGTGTTGTTTGTTTGTGTTGGTCAGTGTCCCCTACATTTTGGTGGTTTTAAGTGTTTACGCAGGCATTTTTAGAAACGTACTTACGTACATTCTGGGAATGAGACCCCGGATCAGCATATTGTTGAGGCGACGGTCATTGGAAATTGATTAAATTATTTAAAATGTTAAGAGAAAGAGATCTAATAATGGATGTCAAAAAACAAACTTTTAAGTAGTTCAGTTTTTGGAAATAGAATGCAATCGTTTCTCATTACCTTCATCAAGTATTCATAACGCTAAATAGGTAGTTAATTACATTTTTCGATTAAATGGAAAAGGTAGATATATGCGTCAGTAACAATTTTCGATGGCAAAAAAGTAGGTATAAAAAGTGTCTAAGCACGATACATAGAAATACTTTCACTGTTACGTTATGATTGAATAAGTAAATTAACGTATAGGTAGGAATTGAAAAATACCTTTCCAAAACTCGAAAGAAGTTCATCAAAACTTTTCACAGCCAACCAAACTTTCCGCCGTTTTTTAGTGGGTAGATTATTTTGTCTGTAGCTTTTTTAACTAACAGCGAAGCAAAGGAAACAATCATAATAGTCCTTTATATGATTGTTCCCTTTTCAATTCACAACAATTTATACAAAATTTTAAGCTTTTTATAATATTTCAACTATGTATTGTAATATTTGATTAAGAACAAAGAATTTAATGTCTCATTTGATTATTTTAGCCCACCAAAACAAATAAAGATTCAAAGTTGAAAATAGTAGGTTTTGACAGGCAACATTGATTACAGTACCATTGAGACGCCATTCTAACGCGATAGCCATCCCATAGCCATACTGACGAGACACTGTTGTTATTTTATTGAGACTGATACAATTTTTGTAGAATACCAATTTTGACAGCTGTCTCAATATAATAACAGTAGAATAACAATAGGATAGCGCTTTGCTTAAATTAAGAGAATTGGGGCCCTGTAATGTTGAGTACGTTCCTCAATTTGTCCATTTTTATTACTCCACACGCCACTCTACGTACCATACTTGTCTTGTTGTGAACTGTAATCTCATATTGAATTCTAATTAGCGCTCTGACGTTTAGAGGTAAATTGCATATTGTTCTCGAGAATTCTAGTCGACATTCATTAGCCAGCGCATGACATATACCCGAACCCAGCGAGCAGGTAAATTCACAAAGGCTCTTCCCCGAAATCCCGTACCTTTATCTCATTTTAAATGTTCACACCTCGCATGTGTTTAGTACACGAGAAATTTATGTGAATATAGGATAGTTCTAAACTCAATTAAATTTAATTGCGAGCTTCGTAGGGTCGCACTCTCCTTTATTAGCAAGTTGTAACCCTATTGGAATAACCGTCACTAAGTTGGTCCCTTCTAAAATAGTTATACGCCGGGCTCGGGCGTAGATTAAGGACTCTGTATTTGAACTATGGGTAATATTCAAACATAGGTGGTATATTGCTTTTTATACATACATACATAAAGTCCCGCCTTTTTCCCATATGATGCGCTTCTTTCCACTTGCTACGATCCTTAGATATTTTTTATCTTCATCTACTCTCATAACAGTCTTCATGTTATGCTCGGCGATTACGAGAACTTTGACCTGGCCTTTTTTCAAAATATTTTCGAGCTTTTTATACAAATTGCGTATACAGGATGTAAAAAGACCTATAAGAACACTCTATAAGAACATCAAAACAAAAAACATACGTATAAAAAAAATTGCTCGGAAATGATTGTTATTTTTTGTTGTTAAAAAACTCCAAAAAATACAGCGCGCAAGTCGAGCGGCGCTTATCAACTTGGAGACGTGCGCGACGTTCGGTCGGCTGAGTTGAATGTCCCGAGATCGAGTAACCAACATTGAGCGGTGACGTTTTAAAGCCATTTTTTGTTATATAAATACTTTTTCTTTGGACAAAAATTAAGAAATAATATTTTGTTTTCATAAAAATTTCGCAGCAAATATTCTAACTTTGACCTCCAATAACTTCATAACTATTAATTTCCCAGGTATAGTCTAGAAGAAAAAAATGGTCCTAATGATGAGCGGAATACGTAGTTCTCGGCTTTGTCATAGGTCTATAAACACCCGTTATTAATTTAATACATACTTAGAGTCACGCTTTTTCCCGTAGGGGTAGGCAGAGATCACTTATTTCCACTTGATACGATCCTTACATATTTCTTTCGCTTCATCTACTTTCAGAAGTGCCTCATAGATGGTCGGCGGTTACCAGTACTCTTGACTTGCCCTTTTTCAAGACGTTTTCGATTTGATCGATAAACGTTCGCCTAAGTCTTCCTCGTTCCACGTCTCCGTTCACTTCAGATTCATATATCCTTTCTTATTACTACAAGTCTTTAAATATTGATAGTCTTAGCCCCAATTACCGTATAACTCTGTGGTTTGATTTGGATCCACCTAAATGTCCAAGTTGTACTCAACTCCTCGGCTGTATTCGGTTTAATTCGTAATTGATGTGCCGTGGTAGTTTATCGGATGACAAGGCGTTTGCGTGCCCCTGAAACTTCGAAACCATCACAGAGAGAACTGCGAAAGTAGCCCTTAATGCCAGTTTACATGGCTCATTAGAAACCCAATAGTTACGATTCAAAACCCCAATTTGTCTATACCTAATCTAGTTTATTGAGTAAGGGAGGAGACCTCAATTTTGCCTTCTAACTTCAAATAAGCTGATATTTAAAATGATCAATTCAACTTTGTACAAACCTTTCTAATTGGATTTTAGCATTTCGTCATATCATACATATTTATAGTATTAACGATCTTATATCCTTATTGTAATATAAGTCCCATATCTTTCATTTTAAATATGTCTTTAAACAATAAATAGCGTGTTTACTCGCTTTAATTCCAAAGGGAGTTGAGCACAGCCAAAGGGAACTCCTCTTTTTTACTATGAACGCTACGAATCGTTGGCTTTTTTGTTGACGTGGAGGTTAAATGCATTTACGCATCGTCCCTGCGGGGTGGTGCCAACCGCAGGAAATATGTGGGACTCGAGGTAAAGGCGTGCCCTCCATACCCACTAAACATCCTCCCCGGCCTGACCTTCAGTGCGCTATTACGGGACGGCTCGGGATCTGCGCACGTGAGCGCAACTACATCGAGACCGTCCCAACGCTGCCCGTCTAGGCATTCCTTGCACCAATTAGTAGCCAGCAGCCCACAGGGGCTACCGACTAACGCCAGCCCCTGACGATGACACCGGGAGCAGCCATCGGACCACACCCGGTGGACTTCGGGCACCAAAGTCTGCCACGAGCCGGCTTCTGAACGTGGACCCCACGGATCGGTGGCTACGGATTGGCTACGAAACGTAGCGCATCGCATCTTTTTCATAGTTAAAAGAGGCATTCCCTTTCTGAACTGAAAAGTGTGCTGAGACCGTCAAGCCACATCTGGCATGAGCCATGTAGTGCCTCAAAATAGTGACATCGCATACAAAGGGCATCGAAACCAAAGATTATCAAACCTTCAGAAAACCAAGAAACAAAGGTCAACAGACTACCTAAAACTGTCAAATTTCTCCAATCGATTTCCAACCACAAACGCATGTTTTATAATGCACAAAATCGATTGGGAAAAATTTACAGTTTCTATTAAACTGATGTGTAGGAACGAACAGTCAACAAACTGTACTCACCAAAGTGACCCACCTTAGTGAACAAAAAAAGAAAACAATTATGTTTGTAATTTTATTTGGCATCATTTAAAATGTTTGATAATAATTAAGGAACGAAAGACTAGAAAAAAGTCCTGTCATGATAAGTGCTGTGACGGGACTTGATAATGATTTTTTTTATCATTTTCTATTGATTTTGAACCAGTAGTTCAGGAGAGGTTTGTTAGGTATGGTCCCGTCGTGCGGCACTTTGCTCATCACGCGAGTGACGGCGTAAGTACTATTTTTTTAGTTGGTCGCTTATTTAAAATTAATATTTGGCTTAATTTGAATACTTCCTTGTTATTTTATTGTTAAATAATGGTCAAAAATGAGTTAAGCAATTTGCATAATAATATTTAATATTTTTACAGATGGATAGACGGAACAACAATGTTGGCATAGCTACAAGAAGATAGTTCCGAAGACATCAATGAATAGGTTTATAGGGCTGATGTTATTGAAATCGACGGAGAGATATTGAACACGGCGATTATTACACTGATACAGATTTCAGACTATGAAAAGTGATGGAATATGCGAAACCTGGTGGAATCTGCGTAATATGTCCAGGGCGGAATGATCGTAAGACAAAAAGTCCTGTAAAAAATATGTACAGTACGTATGCTTTTACTATGTGTGTCATAATTTGGAATAAACTGCAAAAATACTGTAATAATAAAATTACAGAATGAATAACAAATGAGCATGTATATCAGGACATACATATATTTTGTTATTCATTCAGTAAATTTTTTAATTAGAGTATTTTTTTTTTCAGTTTTTTCCAAAGGTGCATTTAAGTAATAATTTAAATAGGTTTGCTATAATTTATGTACTTTTTGGCGATTTATAAAACGTGAATAAAATGCTCCACGCGCGAGTTCTCGCGGATTAAGTTCACTTTGTACTCAATTTTACTGTACACTAAGTTCATTAGTGTTCTAACTTCACTATTGTTAAACTATATGAAGTTACTGTGGCCTCGAGCTTTCAAGGAACCTATTAGCTGGCTGCAATTGTAATGGATTTTGAAACATTGTAACAACGAAACTAATTCCGTGATACCTAGTTTAAAATTATGTTATCTGTGGTGATACTAACGAATAAAGTCTATTTAGAATTATTCTTAAAAACAAACTTAGTTTTATACAGTAACACGGCTTCGCTCACGTCAATGTCGGCTATATAGCCCAGTGTTTCCCAAAATGAGCGTCGCAACGCCATGGGAAGTCGCGGCAGTATTCCAGGGGCGTTGTGAGAACATTCACATAGATTGGCTGTCTGTTTGAGTTGACGATTGATCCGAGGGAGTCGAGCGAACATAAGAGATGAGAGTGGCGATTTCCAAACTTAAGCCCCGTTGTGAGAAGTTATGCTAAATAAGCAAGCCCATAATTTCTCATTAGTAGTCAGCCAACAAACACGTCCAACACCAATAGGGGGCTTCGACAAGCGGTTAGTTTCATAACGAAAAGATATCTAAAAGTTAGTACATGATCACTATCTAAAAAAGTCCCGTCAAAATCGGTCCAGCCGTTTCAGAGATTAGCCTAGCCGGAACAAACAAACAGACAGACAGACAAATTGTAGAAAATGTTATTTTGGTGTATGTACCTTACATATATTCATATGCATGTAGTAAAAAACGGTTATTTCAATATTACAAACAGACACTCCAATTTTATTTATATGTATAGATGTATAGATATGAAATTGTATGTAATTCTTTGTACCAATATATTTATTCCAAATATTTCAGTTTTGTAGATCCTGCCTTCTACACTTTATCTCACGTACCCTACTGATTGACTGAGAATGCATTAAGTCCACCCTTTGTACTGTCTTTGTGCAATACGGTTTTTAAATAAATAAATAAATTCGTCATCATAGGCCATATTGCTTGGTTATCTACAGCGTCTTAGCTTTCGCAACCAAATTACTTAGAGCTACGATTGTCCACGTGATTTAACGACGGCTTAAGTCAATCCCATACATTTTGTTCTTATCAAACTTCGTTATTCTTTCTATTTGTTACTTTGTCTACAGTCATCATCATCATCATCAACAGCTCATAGAATGTCCCCATCGAGGGGTTCGAGCCTACCCCACACTAGGAGCGATTAGACCTTAGTCGACCTCTCTGGCCAATTGCGGCTTGGTTGACGACACACACACAACCCAAGAATTTTTCATGTGGGTGTGCAGGTTTCCTCACGATGTTTTCCTTCACCGTAAAAGCGTCGATTAAACGTATGCATAATTATGAAATCAAAATTGTAAAACACATTTGTACAACGCTCTTACGCACTACGCCACCGACGCTCCTAAAGACCCCGATGTTACACTCTAAATCATCTCAGTAGTACCTATCTAATAAATAAGTTGGCGGATACTGCTTCGGTATCCCAGGCCATTAATTAGTTAGGGCAATCCACGTCAATGCAAATTATCCGAGGATATTCGGGAATCGCGCCCGCAGACAGAATGATTAAATGCTCCTTGGTATTATTACGTTAATATCTACAACCCTTTGTTTATTGTGTACTGGAATACTTACTTTAACCATAACGATAAACCTCCTCTTGAATTGAGTTATCTATTGATGTACCACGTTGGAAACTGTTGCGTTTATTTAAAAGGTCAAAGCATACATAAAGAAAGAGCTACTTTGTAGTTTAAAACTGATGCTAATTCTGTCTTTCCTTCATCAAATAAGAGTGACAGCTTCAATTTTAAGCAGTGACTAACTTTAGTGTCATGTTTTATAATAAGGAGGTTAGTGTTGATAGTTTTAGGGATAGTATAGTGCCGTATTTTTGACTTGTCAGTCTGAGAGACCAAGCAACGCGCGAGTATACAAAGGTTATGGGGCCTTTATAGACAAAATGGTAAAAAGGTTAAATTGGCACATAGAAAGATAACCTAAAACGCTCGTCACCAGGTTCAAAGCGTTTTTTGCTTGGAGCTTTTAACCAAAACTTTCCATTGTACAAATTGCGTATTCACCGGGCATCAAAGCTGACATTTAAATAACCCATTGTGATTCTGAAACAAAGACTTTCGGAGCCTGTAACTGAGATACGAACGGAAAACAATTGCGGATCAAATAATATTTTTTATCGTCGAGTTTCTTAACTAAACAAGAAAAAAATAACACATTTTTACGACTTGCTGCCTACGCGAGTGATGTATGAAATATTTTACGTGTCCCAACGAATATTACACATAATGCGTCCCCGTATTAGATCCCTGTTGGCCAAATAAATGGATGAGAACGTGTACGTACAGTGACCTAGAAATGTGTCGAGTTTTTCTGTGACGTTTTTATCAAGTTATGTCTTTTTTTTGTAAACAGGCTATTTCTTTTAAGGAAAGTGCTTATGTTATCTCATGTTTATAGAACTGTTAAAATATTCGGTGGATGGTACACTTTTATTATAAAAATCATCATCATCATCAACAGCTCATACGATGTCCCCACCGAGGGGCTCGAGCCTACCTTACATTAGGGGCGATTAGGCCTTAGTCAACCACGCTGGCCAAATGCGGGTCGGTCGACTTCACACACGACCTAAGAATGTCTACATAGGTGTGTGCAGGTTTCCTTCACCGTAAAAGTTAAACGTACATATAAAATCAAAATTTGAAAACACATTGGTACGTGGCGGGGATCAAACCAGTGCCTCCCGGGTGGGAGACGACGCTCTTACGGACTACACCACCGACGCTTTTTTTTATAAACATGCTTTATTGATATTCTAGCATTTTTCTGTGAAAGATTTCTGCGTCTTTTGTTCTCTTTAAAAGTAGCAGCAATTACCAAGGGAAAGTCTTAAGAGTCGAATGGATGTGAAGGGACTCTAACGCTCTCAGCTTTATACAAAATTCAAGTTCAGTGTCCATTTCATTCGGGTTACCAGCGTCCAAATCTTTATCCGCTTTAGGTTTTACTCTGGTGCTGTATTTAATACTAGGCGTTGGTATATTACTACATAAGAATGTCAGAATGCATTTATCTGCCGTGCGGCTAATAGTTTCAATGCTGCAGCCAAGAAGTTAGATATAGACTTATTTAATACTAGCCTGTCATCGGTAAAGCGCCTTATGAACCAAACATTTTTCGAGAGCTAGTGGACTCTTATATAGTAGAAGATCCGAACCTAAATCGACCTTCACCGAGCTGATAATAGAATGAAACATATTTTATTATTAATTTAGTATATTAGAAAATATATTAAAAATGGGTTGTCTAAAAAAATCCTGGACAGACTATTTTTAATTATTTTTTGAAAAAATGATTTTTAATAAAATATTGCAACATCAAGATAATAAGAAAATTTTGTCCTGACTGTGATAGTAGAAACCGTATAGAATGTGCAGCCATTGGGTTGTCTATTATTTACCTGCGCGAACTACTGGGTTGTCAGGTATGAACAGGTATGTCGATATCAGTTACTTTCACTCGATTGGATAATAGAAAAAAATGTATATCATCATAAGCGCTGGACAAAATTTTCTTATTTATCTTGATGTTGCAATATTTTATTAAAAATCATTTTTCAAAAAATAATTAAAAATAGTTTGTCCAGGATTTTTTTAGACAACCCATTTTTAATATATTTTCTTATATACTAAATTAAAAATAAAATATGTTTCATTCTATTATCAGCTCGGTGAAGGTCGATTTAGGTTCGGATCTTAGACTAATAGTGTTATTTATGTGATTTATATAATGTGTGCGTTTTGTCTCTTTTTGCATAGTGTAATGTTATTTTTAAGAATGTGTCTACTAGTGAGGTCCTTTAATTGGCTTTCTGTTGTTTATCTTAAGTTTCTATGTTGTGTACAGCTGTTGGTCTTCCTATGAAATAAAAATAAAAATAAAATAAAATAACGTAACAATTTCCTACCATTTTTTAAAGGCGTGGACTGGCGGTCTAGCTTAAGGGTGGTGTGAGTCATACTCGTAATGTTAATTTCCGCAGGTGATCCATATTATAGCGGTGAGAGTAGTATGGGCTCGGTTCGCCCTCTCTGTGTGTTTGTGCGCGTTCGCTGGCATGCGTGTGTGTGTGATATTTATATCCAATCTTTAACTGCATTGCTCTGCCTATGTCAGAAACTTTGTAGAACTACAACCGGTACTGAGTTTTATGTGTTTTAATTGTTATCGTTATTTCAAAAAATTATATAGCCTGTGACAATATGAGTAACCTGTAAAACGATATTTATAAATGTAAGGTAAAATATGGGTCCGTAAGTAATCCAAAAAGGGTCGGACAGGGAATTGATTTTAAGCCATCAAATGGGTCCCGAGGGTAAAGAAATATCGTGAAAGATTTTTTGGCCAAATTGGGCGCGTTGATATTTTTATATTCGCTTTTTTTTAGGAATATTTAAGGTAAACTTTGAGAAGATTTGGAGCATGATTTTATATTGAATTATTTTAGCTAATTGGAAAGCATACGAGTTTAGACCTTGACATTTACCCCGCAAAGTCCTGTAAAGCTTAATCACCGACATAAATACAACATTAGTAATTATGTCGGTGATCGCCCTAACTGGGGTAGTACCTTACAAAAAACCAATACATTTTTTGTGGTGTTGTTTTTCTGTTGGTGAGTAACGTTGCCAGAGAGCTCTACAGGGTAGGGAAGGAAACTAGGCTTTGCCAGGAAACTCCATAGGGTAGGAAACGGGTCTAGGGTTTGCCAGAGAGCTCCACAGCGTAGGGAAGGGGACTAGGCTTTGCCAGAGAGCTCCACAGGGTAGGGAAGGGAACTAGGCTTTGCCAGAGAGCTCCACAGCGTAGGGAAGGGAACTAGGCTTTGCCAGAGAGCTCCACAGGATAGGGAAGGGGATTAGGCTTTGCCAGAGAGCTCCACAGCGTAGGGAAGGGAACTAGGCTTTGCCAGAGAGCTCCACAGGATAGGGAAGGGGATTAGGCTTTGCCAGAGAGCTCCACAGCGTAGGGAAGGGAACTAGGCTTTGCCAGAGAGCTCCACAGCGTAGGGAAGGGAACTAGGCTTTGCCAGAGAGCTCCACAGCGTAGGGAAGGGAACTAGGCTTTGCCAGAGAGCTCCACAGCGTAGGGAAGGGAACTAGGCTTTGCTAGAGAGCTCCACAGCAGGAAGTCACGTCAGTATTGCAAGCGTCCATAGTCAGAGGTGACTGCTTACCACCAGGCAGGCCATAATATAATATATTTCATCGCTCACACCAATTATCTAGCCCAAATTAAGTATCATTAAAAACTTGTATTATGAATACCAACTAGATAAACGGACAATATTTTTAATAAACATAATAATTTTAAATATTTGATAAATAATATAAACTTAAATAATATATAATAAAACCATGACTCGTCAACAAATATTTGTGATCGTCACACAAAAAGTTGCCGCTACCAGGATTCCAACCCGGACTGCGTGATGTGTAGGCAGCTATACTGACCACTCCACCACGACGGTGTTCATATTATGCTTGTGTGCCAACAAATAAACATAAAAAACACCACGAACAATTTAGTGCTATTGATTTGCGATGAGCGAGCGAAGCCGAGGGCGACTACTACCTACTAGTCGTATATAGAATAGATGATTATAGAAATGAGAGAATATGCTGTGCCCTACAGATCATGGGCACAGCAGATCTAACTTCGAGTGCCCGAACTGAGGCAGTGACTTTACAGTAGGCCGCAGTCCAAAATAACATTTTCGTATTGTTGAATTCGCTATTCTTTCTTAACCCTTTCCCGAATATTATTTGATTATTAACAAGATATATACGAATAAATATTTACTAGAACATTGCCAGGTAATTGCATTTACATATTCTCGCGAGCCGCCTTTTTCATTTGTATGATATGAATTTTCATTAAAGGTTCTTCACATATTTTTCTTTTGTTTGAGAGAGAATGTCCTGTTAGCAGAGGGGACGTCGCATAAGGAAACAGGGTTAGTAATTTTGATATTGAGAAAACCAATTTTGCTAATAAAAGAGGTTAATAAATAAAATTGACAAATACATTATAGAGTACTGCAAAAATAATATTGGAATACTAAATTCAAAGATGTAAATGTTTAGTTAGGAGCATTCCACACATATTTGGCATCAACAACAAAAACTGGACGGACACAGGCTTTTGAAGTGACTCTAACTACGTGTGTACGTGATATGGTCTCTATCTATCTCACTCTAATATATACGTTAGCATGCTCTTTCTCTTTTACGTTGCTAATACCGCTTCCTATATCTATGATGAATAAAAATAATAAATGGTATTCTTGCTAAAGGGACTCCAATTAAACTGATTGATTTAAAAAAAACTTAAAGCGTTGTTTATTACAGGCATATAGCAATTAATGCGAATAGCTCGAAACAAGAGATAAATAAGTACTGACATCAGCATTTTTACGGCATCAATTAAGAGAAGTAATTACAATGATCAAACGAACAATTAACTTCCGTTGTTTATAATGCCAAGATAACGTCAATATTTTGACGTATTTCGCGGATATCTTTGTTAAGTGAATAGGTGATTGTTCATCAGGAATACACAAGATAACAAAGATATAATTTTTTTGGGTTTTTTTATTTTTATTTAGGCACATCAACAATATAAACACGAAAATTACAGTTTCTTGCATTTATTTAAATGTAATGCTTATATTAATTAAAAATATACACAACATTTTTAATTAGTAGGAGTAAGTGTGGACCATAAGTTAACATAAAACATTAAAAAGTTAAAGCAAATTAATCCACAAAATAAGGAGTAAGCGTTTAATAGAACACTTTTTTTTTATAAATAAAAAGTTACAGTTCTAAATTTTTTTTCTTAATTTATTAATTATTTTTTTTCTTAACTTATTTAATTTTTTTCTTAATATTAATTTAATATAAAGTATTTCGTAAATATAAAAATCTATAATTTTGTCTGAGACTGAGCTCCGATTTCCGCCGTTACTACGATACCGACTGCTCTCGAAAAGCTCGCTTTAAGATCAGTTGAACTATTGCGGACAAAATGCTAGCTTTAATATTATGAAAAAAAATATATAAACACACGCTAACACCAATATATCTATCCCAAAGTAAGAACTTGTGTTATGGATAGGTACCTACTTACTAGATGACGGATATTTTTTATATACATTATTATAGTAGATATTTTTATTCATAAACTAAATATCTATAAACAATCATGACTCGTCGGTAAATATTCGTGTCCGTCACACAAATATTTGTCGCTACCAGGATTCAAAATTGGATCGCTGGATATGTAGGTAGCTATACTGACTGACTACTCCACTAAGACGGCGTCATAAAAATCTTGGTTCTTAAGCCAAGCACTTAAAATTAGAGTAGCTAATCCGTTTATCCCTATTTCTTAAATAACACCATTTACAAAAATCAAGCAAAGATCTCCTCTAATGAAATCTTTTCCAATTTCCCTTTCAACTGCCGTACTTACAAAATTCACTCTACAGAACAGGATTCAGCAAATCAGAAAAATAAATTACGTACAACATCTAAACAAAGAGAGTTTATCAAGGGACCGATTTTTTACTGTTGCGCAACGAGTGTCACACAGAAAGGAAATTTTCCGGTACCCTCCATTCTGGGTAACTTCGTTTGAAGGCATAAAAACGGCAAAAGGTGATTACGTCTTTTTCTACACAACCTGACCGGCCCACTGGCACATCTGCTGGCTTTGGTCTAAGGTGCGAGCGGCTAGCGTTCGAGCTAGTTTATAATAATTGAACGTTTTGGTGTGAAGGGTCTGTCCGAAAGGAGATTCAAATATCTGGAAATCAAACCAATAATTATATTTATTATCCTTTCATACCAACCTTATTGGCCGTGTGATACCGGCAGAGTAGAATAGCATAACCCCATATCCTCCAATGGGTGTCGTAGAAGGCGATTAATGGAACAGCAAAGGGGTATTGATCACCTTATACTCCATCCACCGATCCGCATTGGGCAAGCGTGGTGGACTACTGATTAAACCTCCTTCGATGACACGGAAAGGCCTTGTGTCCTAGCAGTGGGTCGAATCATAAAGGCTGTTATGATGATCCTTGCATCCATTCACCATTAATATTTATCCACTTACGACTTTCTTTCTAGATAGACCTGGAGAGAGACCTAGAGAGACCAGCCCCCCTAGCACGGGACGTGGACAAATTCTCCTCGGGGAAAACAAAATATTTTCCTCTTGCTCTAACTCTCACTAAATCCTGAGAAGAAATAGTGTCAAGTGGTGGAGAGAGATTTTGTCCACGTCCCGTGCTACGGGGGCTGGTATGGCTCAAAGAATTTATAGATTTTGTCTAGTCTATGGTTTGTTACACGTCATAAGCTGATCTTACTTACGGTGTAGCAAACATCTTCAACGTACCAGCCAGGTTGATTGTCTAAACGAAATATCACAAAAGCTAGAGGTTTAGTTTTTTTTACACTTTTTATTTTCATTTTAAAGGAAAGAAATGTGATTATCGAAATCACTTATTCAATTCTTTTGCAGACTTTCAGCTAATCAACACGCTGCCTCCTGTGCCCCATAAGCTAATCCAAACTTTGAACCCCCATGTGTTTTAGATTCGAAGCACGCAAGTTCACACGAGTTGAGAGAACGTCTAGTAAGGAGTACGTGACCTCGCTGAGTTAACTTTGTTTATTGCCGTTCTACTTCTCTAGAGCTGTATATAAGTACTGTCAAACTGTAGACGAAGGATAAACGTGGATAATGGACGCATGAGCCAAGAAATCTTTAATACGAAGAGATGGTGTGATATTAAGCCACGTGCAAATGATGGTTACGACATGACAAGGTTGTCCGTAGCGATAGAAATTGTGGGGTAGTGAGAATACGTGGAAACGATAGACAAAATGTTTGGTGGGCAATGTGCATAGTGGGAGAAGTGCACGGTGTAAGCTGGAGAGCGATGAATATGTCAAAATGTTCGACATTGCTGTGCGAGCACCGAACTATCGATAAACGATATTTGGCAGTAAAATTTGATATTATCAAAAAAAAAAAATTCAAATAAAGATGATACTTCATACTTGTACTGTTGATCAGCTAGTGATAGTGCGTAGATATTACGTACGTATGCGTTTGTCTACGATTGGTCTACGACGAGGAAGCACTTTGCCTTCTACTTGATGCCTTAACAAGCGGAACTAGATTCTCTCGCTCTCTCTCGCGTCCTCATAATCATCGTAATTCCTTCGCTGAATTATCTAATGTCTAATAATATTGGGATCTTAGACAACACAGCGAACTATGTGAATGCCAAACCAGCGTTGCGGACTTACAAGCACATTACGCATTTGGCCTGACTACTCGTATCGTACTTGGCTGCGGTTTCTTGAATGCCTTGTATCAACCTGTCCCGTGACCATCAAATACTATAAAGATTATGTCTGGTATTTCCAGCAATATGACCGAAAAGCTCGAGCACTTTCCAGATTCTGACTGGGATAGTTTGGTTTTTATCCCGAGGTTCCGCACCTGGTACGAAAAGCAGTCCAAGGAATTTCGTCTCCGTCAGCCGTAGACGCGATCACGATCCGTCTTCTTCAGCGTCCATATTTCTGCTCCGTAGCTGAATATGGAAAAAACAAGATAATTATTAACTTTGGTTTTCAATGAGATTTTGCGGTCTTTTTACATTTTGTGCACTTTGGAGATTGCCATTAGCCATACCTATTATGCCTCCTTATTTCTGTCTTCTACCCATGACTCAGTGTTAATCTGAGAGTCTAGGTAGATAAAGTCATAGACTATTTCTTGCTCACTTATAGTATGTTTGCGTGGTATAACACAATACTTTATTTAGACTAACCAAACAAGGAGTTTGTACTTAATGACTACACCACTTAAGCAGTTTTTGGTTTATTTCCAAAACCTTATCTGATATTGTAAGCTTCAGCAATAATGAACGTGTTCTGCTTAAAGTAATTACTGCAAAACAAAGGGCTATTCAGTCTTTTTAGGCGGATTCTCTTTGTGTACCGGTTTTATTCCAAATCCCATTGTTTTGGGATAATTAATCATACAAAGTGACAGGGGAGGGTGGGACGAAACAGCTCTATAGAAGTAAAGGGAGCTGTCTGAAATATTCGTCTACACTAGTCTTATTGAAACTCACTGTTAACGCCATTTAACGAGAAATGGACAATTGGACATCATTAGGAGATCGATTCCTCACACATTCACAAGCGTCCTTGGGTATAGAACGGATTAGCCGTTTGAAATTGGTGAAATAACTCCACACAAACGGTATTTCAGAGTCTTTTACCAACCATCAAAAAATTTTGGTCATATCCGATAACCATCAATAGATGATGTTGCTAAGACTAAGTTTTTCGTATTCTATTGATAAATTACTGAAAAATATTGTTAATTAGCGGAGTAGCATACTCAATCAAACATTATTGAATTTGATCGGACAAGGGAGAATCTATTCGATAATTGTCGGGGAATCCAATCGTTGGAGTAATTATCTGTCGGCAATTTGGAAATGAAATTGAAAACGTTCATTACGTGGCTATGTTGAGGCTGAGTTTACTAACGGAATACTGCCTTATGCTTAATTATACACAAGGTTGATACACAAAGTAGAGAAGAGTTTTTTTTGGCAATTTAAAAAAGCCATTTTGGAAACAAATACGTGGGGCGCACTAAAAGTTTCCGGAATGAATAAGAAAAAGATACTATTAAATGTCAAAAGTTAATTTATTGTTTCTCAAAATATTCTCCCTTTGCGTAAATGCACTTTTTCATTCGATTAAACCAATTTTGATAACTTTTGTGCCACTCTTCCGTGGTGACCTCAGAGGCGTGTTTTTCATACGCTTAGACAGCCTTTTCTCGTTGACCGCGTAATTGGTTCTTAATTTTTGAAAATAAAAAAAGGCATAAGTGCCAGGTTGGGCCTGTATGCAGGATGGCTCATAAGTTCTACGTTTTTCACCCTCAAAAATAAAAAAAAATCGTTACTGTTAAAGCCGCATCTGGCAGCAAGGACTGTTCCAAATAGTGACAGGTTGCCAGCCTATCGCCTACGTAAAAGGCCCACAAAACCCAAAAAGTAACAATCTTTCAGTAAACACACAAACAAAAGTCAACAACCAGGACAGATTACACTCAAAATCATCTCAGCAGTTCGGGTACAAACTACATAGTCTTAAAGCTTAGGATACATTTCATTAGAATCAAAGTAAGTAAATGTTGGAAAGAGCGCTTAGTTTCACAGGTTAACAATGTTTTATGTGCGAGCACTGTGGCTAGAGGCAGGGTTATGCCTAGAGCTTAGTAGCGGAAAGCAGATAAGAATAATTATAAATTACCAAAATATGGTTTCTAAAATCCTATTTTATCAGCTGAGATCTTTTGGCGTGTAACATCTGTTAGTATAAAAACATTATTGGGAACATGCACATGGCTCAGTCAATCGTCTTTCACTTTATCTTTCAAAATTTATTTATAACAGTGCTGTTCCTAAGTGCTAATAGCACTATTTAGTATAAGAACGAAATCACAATAGAGTGACACAGGCCGCGCAGGGGCAATAAAGAAGAAGCACTTCAAACTGAGTCTTCTATTCTGTTCTTAATTAATGGCGTCGCGATACTAAAGCGTTACGCATTTCGCCAATGTCAAGTCAAAATGTATCTATATAAGTGTAGTAACAATAAATTGTACGATAGATTAAGTTAAAAAATGGAGTCTCTCAACGCGTGTTATTACAACAAGAACTCGGGAGAAACTCCTTTAAACTGAGTCTTATCGGCTCGGTTTGTTTGAACGACCTGTCAGTTAATCAATCCACGTAAGTATAATTTAATTCATTTTTTTGGGAAACGGATTATTTACTGTATATACTCCACACATGACTTTTATTTGTGTACGTGTCCGGCGATCGTAAATACATAATGCTCACTCCTACGTCAATCTGACTTTTGCCTTACATCAGACGAAGCGCCTAGCTTATCAATCTAAGTTTATAAGTAATAAAGGTGAGATTGGGTTAGCCCCCCGCTTCAACTGTGTTTGCGACCTAGAGTTAGAGTTGCCCTTCCGACTCGGACGCCCTACGGACGCTAGGCGGTCGAGAGACTCCCCACGGGGGAGATGCTCGGTCTCCCAGTAATCCCCTAGGAACGTTCGACCTACAGGCTTGAGGACCCCCCAAGGTCTTCGCCTTCTTAAAAACCCGGTGACGCAGAAAATGTCATCAGAGACAATCTGCAATAGAATTCAAAAAAAAAAGTTACAGTTGTCAGATCGCGAAAGAGTAGCACACGAGCTTATAGCTCCTCATGTGACAGTGTTTTACAAGAATCAGTGGCGTAGCGTAGGGGGGGCAGGGGGGGCGGCCCGCCCCGGGCGGCACATTTGAGGGGGCGGCAAAATTTCACAATAATTAAAAAAATTGAAACCATTTTAATATTTTTATTGCAACTACAAATTCGGACCAATTGAAAAGAGTATAGAATTTTGCATTAGGTATTCTGTGACGAGTTCCCTTTCTTTGAATGATATTTTGTAGCAACTGCTGGCAACACCGTCTATTCTGACTTGCGGCGATTCCCCGTAGTTTATTTTGCGTTCACGAGGAATATTTTGTGCTTAGATTTTGTGCTTTAATTGTTTATGACTAATAATCAGCGATAATGACTTTGACTATTCAAAGAAAGTTTTATGCATAGATCAGTTAATGATTAGGCAAACCTGTTATTAGAAAGAGATAAATTTATATACCCCATGAGTTAGTATTAATTGTTGCTTAGCGCTCATTGGCGAGAGCGCTCACCCATACCGATAACAGAGGATATACATACGCGCACTTTTTGTTAATGACAGTCAAATTGAATAACAAAATGAAATTGAAATTAATTTTAAGACAAAAATAATACTGAAAATAGCGACCTGTCCCAGACGGGAATCGAACTCAGCATCGTCCGCTATCCGGGCGGCTGCGTTAACCACTAGGTACGCTATGCTTTCGCCGTCAAAATTTGTCAGTGCTTGGTGCTTATGTTTTTATGGTAAACATTTTTTCATCGACTCATTGAAATTTGCACTTCTAAGATCCGAACGAAATATTTTTGCAAATATTTCACGTCCAGTTAAGATGAAACTACCTTATAGTGTGGAATATTTTTTTTCGTTTAAAAACGCGTAAATATTTTAGACTGGAAAAATCTTAGACAAAGAATCCTGTTCTTTGTCTAAGGGAAAAATACACTGGAAAAAAATCGACCTGCACTTTACTTTTTTCAGACAGGCGGAGGGGTTTCGAGTGTTAATAGTAGTTTATGCAACTGTCATATAATGAAGGGTATTAAAACACGAGTGTGAGTTTATGAAACTCGCTGCGCTCGTTTCATAATAGTAACGAGTGTTTTAATACCCGTGTTATATGCAGTTGCATACACTACTTTATCTTCACTAATGCTTTTACTCTTGTTGTTTGATTAATTGCATTAGTGAAGATAAAGTAGTGGCGTCCGATTTTTCTGGCAACAAACTATTTGTTGTGGCTTTTTGCAAATTATTAGGAGTCAAATTTTTTGTATGGGTTAGATCCCTTTGCCTTCCCGAGTATTTAAGAAAAATAACTGTATCATAATGAGTCGAACCGGTGTTATAATGGTCATTATGTTACAGGTTGTTTTTTTTAATTTTAATTTTGATTATCTGTATTAAAAAGTATGTCATTTTATGTTCATCTTTGATATCGTAATTCGAATATTATGACATGAGTGTAGATAAAAATATTTACGCGTTTGTAAACCCAAAATAAAAGTGTTCCATATGAAATTCTTTTGATAAGAAAAATGTATTTGTCAAATGAAATGACACCTTTTCACGTCTCTAACTTGTCTAACAGTGATAATGTACAGTCAACAGCACGTCGGGCTATACAAAACTGTCAAATTTCTCCAAACAATTTTCAACCTAAGGCTATTCAATATAAAGTGCATAATTGATTGGGAAAATTTGACAGTTTGTGGTAACCCAACGTGCTGTTGTCTGTACCTAATTTGTACACTTTTTAACAACACAGGAAGGCATTTTTTCGAGCGATTACCTACTTAAAGCGTTGCAATGAAGTGCAGTCGACCAGCCGAAATGCGAGAGCGTTCCCGATTCTTTATTCATTAGTTCCAAACTGAATGTAAATCCGGCAATTGCCTGACTTTTTCGTTGCCATTTTCGAGCGAGTGCAACGCATCTAAATACTTTTTAAACTTCTTATTGTGTAATGTATAGTATACATTAAATTGAAATACCAAAATAAGAGGGCGGCAAAATTATCTTCCGCCCCGGGCGGCCGATACCCACGCTACGCCACTGACAAGAATCTATAGCCTACAATAAGCACCCTTCTTATATAAAAAATGATAGCCTAAATTACATGGATCTTGCTGGTTTCAAAAGCCTTAAGCGGCCTACCGTCCGTTTATTTATCCCAATCCGCTATTTAACTCTCACTATAACCTCACCCCGACGTAAGTAGTCGAGTGTTGACCCCGATAAATGGATATTGTGTAGTAAAAGACCCCATGCTCAGTCTCCCAGCTTAGTGTATTAGACCTCAGATTGTTAGCTACAACAGCTGAGTGATAAAATATCATTTGACGGTAATCGCCTTTTATCGGTCTGACCCAACATCTAAACAATAAAACTCAGCTTAACCGCGGTAAGTGTGTCTGGGTTTGTTATAATAATACTTTTTTACAGAAGAAACAATAGACACAATAGGTAGCCTTGTTTCTAAGCAGCCCTTTTCTGCCATGATTCAGAATAAAATCATGTGTCGTCTCCAAAGCTAAACAAATTTCATTACCATTAACCTTTTTATAATTATCGTAGATCAAATAAATCGAAACGAAACTCGAATTAAAGAGAGTAATAAACATTGTGACGAAGAATTAAAAATACAGAACGTGACTAGTGATACTAAAATTGTTTATAAATCAAGCTGAGGCTACTTGTCTAGTAGGGCGGAAATTTTAACTCAGCTAACGATGAAGGAAATTTATATTCACACAGACAATGTGCATACAATGTTACTTCAATGTATTAATAATAGCTTTACTCGTCTTAAACATGGTATTAGTATAAGTATATGATACACGATAGGGAGTATCATTTAGTAGGGCTTCGCATTAAAAACTTTAAAATTAAATCTTTTAGGGTCTTCTATTTATACCAAAAAATCATTAATAGTATAAAGTATTGTCCAAATCAACCAGTCGGGCTGAGATCCTTTAATCATCAGTTTTCATAAACAAAACATTCTTTTAAGTTATACTTCTTTAGGCGCGTTATGAAAAAATGGTGAGAGTGAAATTTTGAGATACGCGCGCCTCAATATAACACAAAAGTCAAAGGTTGAAATCGAAGTCTCGAAATAAATATATATGACTTAAATTGTACTAAATCTTGTAAGATTCTTAAATTTAAATATTGATTATTTAATACAAAAAAAAATCTTTGCTTTGTGCAAAGAAGTATAGTTTTTTACGCGCGTACATATGTGTACGTACATGTACCTACCCATTTTTTAATTTCTTAGTTTTTTGGTCTTACGAGCCTCGATGAAAAATTTCTAGTTTTTTTCTTATAATAATTTAGCTCAATAGCAGAGTACTTACTCTTTTAACTGTAGATAACGTTGCTGTTTGTATAATTAGTAATGAGAAACTTAGTAAATCTATGTGTAAAAGAATTCGCACAGCTGTTTAGTATCCCCTACAGAAGAAAATTATAACTTGCTTTCCCTATTTCAAATGCCATGTCCTGCAAATTATTCTAGTGGACAGTGAACCTTAAACGTAAGAAAATGTCTAAAAGGACTTTATAGATGCCATCTATAAGAGATGACCGTTCCTTATTCAGGGAAGCTCGTAAAAGGGTCCATAATTTTTAGAGGATTTTTATTTCAGCGTAAAACTCACGGCGACATTGATTTAACAAAGAAATTACTGCTACCTACCTCTTTTTTCATGAATTTTGTAAAGATTTATTTTTATTTTATCTAACATAAAGATGTATGGATAAATGTTATGCATTTATGTACTTTATATAAATAACATAAATAGGAAATAACATGTACAAAGGTGAGCTTATCTCTGAAAGAGATATCTTACAGCCAACTCTGGCATTAGTTTGAGCGACTTATATGCAGTATTGTATACATAGCAAATAAACCAATAACTATAGTAAAATTATATAAATTTCGATTACTAATAATACAGCCTAAGTTTAAAAGATATTAACTACTGTATATTTAAACAGTGGATATGAAACTAAAAATAAATTTGGAATACCAAGAGGCTGGCAACCTCAATGAAATAGTAGGCATATTTACTTTTAGATGTTTTTAAATATAGCACTTTTATTTCGCCCTTTTTAGTTATTAATTAGAAAATATACAGTTTTGAAGTCGATTTAATTTTTTAATTACTTTTCTTTTAACACTCTTCTCATTGTGGACATAACATCATACATCTCTTTTTCTTTCACACAGTCTATTTATCTCTTTTTCATTCTTCCTCGCCCTCTATGTCCTCTATATCTTTATTCTCCTTGCATCCATTAACATATGAGCACACCGTAAAAACATACAGTGGTTCAACGCTTTTGAAGTTGAGGCACTGCCGCTATAGACAGCGTGTAGTAGACATGCAGTTTACCAGCGTCTACCAAACGAGTGTTTAACAGTTCGGTGGCGCCACCGCGCCCCCCTCGTCCCGCGTCCCCCTCACGATTGCCTAGATATGCCCGTTGGCTGACTGTAAGAACATAACATTAGACTGTGATATTTACGAAGATTGGTCAAAAGTTTTTTTCTTGGGCATGACGACATATTACGTCAGGCGTCCTATTATGTCAGGACAAAATTCTCAGTCGCCTTTTCCTTGTATTAGATAATTATCTAAAGTTAAAATTACTTTTAACCTGTACTTTAGAGCCGCTCAATTACGTTCATTAGAAGGTAATCAAATCATAAGTACTCGTATACTCGTAATGAAAATTCCAACGAAATTTTAATACGTAATTGAGAATAATTGTTATAGTATAAAGCACTTCCCGTGCCGAGTTTACATGAGGGCCTTTTATTTACAATGTTCCTCGGAAGTTTTAATAAGAACAAAGAGAACAATCCAAACCACACACCATAAAACGGCTTAATTTGTCTTTTTTACGACAAAGCTTTCATAAAACTTTTTTACAACAAAAAACAAAGGATAACCGAGCTTACAGCTTTTATAACACCTGAAGTTGTAAAGTATATTGATAATCGGCCGTTACACACGTCAGGTGTGAATTTCTGCGACTGCTATAAAAAGAGTTTGTTGGAGCATTTTTATTGTAAAGCCTGTTGTCTACAGATTACTTAGCTAAAAATTTTTTATATCTCGCTAAAATGTTTTTAATAAAAAAGTTAATACAAAATAACTTTTTAATAAAAGTTTTTTTTCTTGTGGTCATAATAAAATACATAACGTGTGACTTATTTCTAAAAGAAATCCCTTCCAGCTGAGACACGTGAAAACAGATTATTTTATTTGTTTTTTATAGCCCGTCACAATTTAGGTACCGCAGAATTGGGTAGTTTTGCCTACACTTAAATTTCATTATTTCGTCGAAATTACTAAATCAGTGTACTTGGAAATGTGAAAATAGCGCACGTTTTTCAAGCAAAACGTTATTGCACCAATGAAACTCGCCATACTATCAACTAAGTAAAATTTTAATTGCCATAGAAATAATAACCATAACTATAGCGGATTTTGTAAATTTGATTGACATTTTTCTTGACCTTTTGAAAAAAATGGGCGAAATAATAAAACATGTACGCAAAAGTACACGATTCTATGGTACTTGGTAAGAGTCTTTTGTGAGAGATCGGTGCCTGAAATAGTAAAAAATAAATGTAATAATATTTGTATGGTTCCAAAAGAATAAATACCTAAATAAATAGGTTTTAAGATAGGAAAATTATGAATAGCCGCACTAAACTAAAAGCTTAATTTTTATCTCTAAATAGTACAAAACATATCTATACTCCATCAGTCTATACTCCAGGAACTCGGCATCAAGCAGCGTCTGTCTACTCTCGTGCAAACACGTATACTGAAGTTCTTCGGTCATGTCTCGAGACGAGAAAACCAGTCGATTGAGCGATTGGTTGTTCAGGGTAGAGTGGATGGTACTAGACCGAGAGGCAGATCACCCATGCAATGGACCGACCAGATAAAATCTGCCGTGGGCGGACCGTTGCATGAATGCACAAGAAGCGCTACAAATTGGACACGTTGGCGAAATATAGTGAGGCGAGTGACAACAGCCCATGGCATTCCCTCATGACGACCACGACCGCTCTGTCAAGAGCGAAACGAACAAGAAGAGTACAAAACAAAGTCGTTTTCCGCGTATGTCCATAATGTAGATATTGATAAACATATAAAAGAACAAACAACTCACTTATATCACCCTCTTACAAATTATTTTTAAATCTTGGATACGGAAGGTCCAATAACGCGAATACTTTGTTAAAGTTAAAATTTTACTACATCATAGGGCATTGGGATTAACAAGAGTGCTCAAGAGTGCTCCAGCTCGGCTCGTAATGATGTTTCTGTTGGGGCCACTTGTTACGAGCACCTTTCGTTAAGCTGATTCTGCAAATGTGAAGAAAGTCCGTTGCGAGGGCAAACTCCGTTGAGAGCGTACTATAATTGAATTTCCATATTTTGAGGTGTCAAATTGAGAAACTAACGAAGCTGATATTTTTACTTGTGTCCTGGTATCTATCTATATATAATAGGATGGGGAAAAAGTTTCTTCGCATTTTTTAAGAACATTCAAAACATTTTTTAATATAGTTTATTTAAATTTAACTAAAGTATGTAGGTACCATTTTGTTCGATAACTTTTTGCCATCTTGTAGGTAGGGAGATGATCCCATTGCTATAGAAATTTTGGGACTTCTGGTCAAAATACCGCGACAAGTGGTTTTGGCAGTCGTCTCGTGATGTTAACCTGACACTGCCTAAAGAATTCTGAAGAGACCGAAACAGGTGGAAATCTGAAGGTGCAAGGTCAGGACTATACGGCGGATGCATTAACACCTCCCAGCCAAACTCTCTTAATTTTTGCTGAGTGGCTAAATATGTGTGAGGTCTAGCGTTATCATGATGAAAAACCACACCACTTCTGTTGATTAATCCCGGCCGCTTTCTCTCAACTTCTTGCTTTAATCTCATCAGTTGTTCGCAGTAGAGTTCAGAATCTGAAGAAATGGTCCTGCCTGGTGGTAACAGCTCATAATGAATAATGCCCTTCCAATCCCACCACACACACAGCATCACCTTGTTGCGAGTTAACCCGGGTTTCGCCACAGTCTGTGAAGCCTGACCGGCCTTTGACCACGACCTTTTTCGCACGTTCTTGTCGAACGTGATCCACTTTTCGTCACCAGTTATCAGCTTCTTCAAAAATGGTTAGGTTTCATTACGTCGTAATAAAGAATCACAAATGAGTACACGGTTCATTAGGTTTCTTTCAGTGAGTTCGTGAGGTACCCAAATGTCGAGCTTTTTTGTGTACCCAGTTTTTTTCAAATGCGCCTAAACTGTTTTGTGGTCAATTCCCAGTTCTTCAGCTACGTCGTAACTACTGACATGCCGATCTTGCTCCACTTTTTCAAAAATGGCATCCATTTTATCTGTAATAGGGCGACCAGAGCGACGTGCATCTTTGACATCAAAATTTCCGGATTGAAAACGCTTAAACCAAATTTGTGCTACTCTCACAGACACTGCACTAGGTCCATAAACATCGCAACTTTTTTTCGCGGCTTGCGTTGCATTTTTACCTTTTTTGTAGTAAAATTTTAAAATGTATCGAATTTCTTCATTAGATTCACTCATCTTGGCGGTACGGAAAACAAATGAAAATCACACATTTTCCTAATTTGAATTTGGAATTATGTTCTTTAAAATTTAAACTTTCAATGATACCAAAACCAGCCAGATACAAATAGTATAGCCAAAGAGATTTTATTACAAGTTTATACATACTATAATGCGAAAAGACTTTTTCCCCAACCTAATATAAAAATGAATACTGACTGACTGATTGACATATCAACGCACAGCCCAAACCGCTGGGTCTAGAGATTCCAAATTTGGTACGTAGGTTCCTTATGATGTCCAGGGGTGCACTAAGAAAGGATTTTCGGAAATTCACCCTCTAAGGTGGTGAAAAGGGGGTGAAAAGTTAGTATGGAAATCCGTCATTTTTAAAGTAAAATCCATATAAATTGGTAAATGGCCTTTCAGTTACAAATTCAGAAAGATGACTGTACTTTAAGATTTTTGGAAATTCAATCCATAAGGGGGTAAAATAGGGGATGAAAGTTTGTCTGGAAATCTAAGATGGTGAAAAGGGGGTGAAAAGTTTGTATGGAAATCCGTCCGTTTTGAAGCTAAATCGATAAAAATTGGTATTTAGCTACTTAGTTATAAATTAAGAATGACGTATTTCAGGATTTTTGCAAATTCAATCCCTAAGGGGGTAAAATATGTGACGGAAGTTTGTATGGAAATCCGTAATTTTTTATAGTAAAATCCATGAAAATCGGTATATGGCGCTTGGGTTAGAAGAAATAATGGGATAATTTAAATGCTGTCCGAAGTAACTACTCTCCGTGGACGAAGTCGTGGGCAAAAGCTAGTCTATATATATAAAAATGAATACTGACTGACATATCAACGCACAGCCCAAACCGCTGGGTCTAGAGATTCCAAATTTGGTACGTAGGTTCCTTGTGAGGTCTAGGGGTACACTAAGAAAGGATTTTAGGAAATTCACCCTCTAAGGTGGTGAAAATGGGGTGAAAAGTTTGTATGGAAATCCGTTAGTTTTGAAGCTAAGTCTATAAAAATTGGTATATAACTACTTAGTTAGAAATTAAGAATGACGTATTTCAGGATTTTTGAAAGGCTTTAACACTGTGGCCAAGTTCAGTCTAGCACCAACTTTACTCGAGGTAGGGCGCAGAGAACTAGCCTCTTGAAGGTGACTAAACATCTGAGCCTCTCGCTATTGGGGAGGCTCAAGATGTTTGGTCATGTCTTCACCGCCGATGATGCGGGCCGCCTATATGAGATTCTGATGTATGACCTATATTATTGCAAAGTTTCATTAAAATCCATTCAGTAGTTTTTGCGAAAAAGCTAGTCTATATATATAAAAATGAATACTGACTGACATATCAACGCACAGCCCAAACCGCTGGGTCTAGAGATTCCAAATTTGGTACGTAGGTTCCTTGTGAGGTCTAGGGGTACACTAAGAAAGGATTTTAGGAAATTCACCCTCTAAGGTGGTGAAAATGGGGTGAAAAGTTTGTATGGAAATCCGTTAGTTTTGAAGCTAAGTCTATAAAAATTGGTATATAACTACTTAGTTAGAAATTAAGAATGACGTATTTCAGGATTTTTGAAAATTCAATCCCTAAGGGGGTAAAATAAGGGATGGAAGTTTGTATGGAATTCCGTGTTTGTTAAAGTAAAAACTATAAAAATCGGTGTATGGCGCTTGGGTTAAAAGAAAATTTAAATGCTGCCCGAAGTAACTATTCTACGCATACGAAGTCGCGGGCAAAACTAGTCTTGTTATAAAGTTTAAAGGCTTTCAAAAATAATTAATTGTACGCATTGACATTAACTTTGACTCCCTCAATAAGTTACTAATTCATAATTAAAGGACGCCGTCGTGGTGGAGTGGTCAGTAATGCTGCTTACACATCACGCGGTCCGGGTTCGAGTCCTGGTAGGAGGAAATGTTTGTGTGATGAACATAAACATTTGTTCACGAGTCACGGTTGTTTATGTATTTCTTTAAGATTATTTATAAAAATATCTATAGTATTATGTATTTAAATTTGTCCGCTATCTAGTATCCATAACACAAGTTCTTGATGATACTTAATTTCGGGTAAATAATTAGTGTGAGCGTGGAAAAAAAATTTAATTGTCATATTATTAACTTAATTTTCTCTTGCGTTGGCTCACCTATCGGTGTTGGGCCGTGTCAATGAGACAGCGAGCCATACGATTTCATAGAATTCCACCGATGTTGGAACCAGACTGGGCTAATCAATGAAGAAGATTATCACGCGATAATCTACTTCCGAAGCCAACCGTCCGTTGTAACTGAAGAGAATGTTAGTTTAGAGTTTAACTGAAACAGATTTAAGCTATGAACTACGCTGACACCGTAACTGCTGTGTTGTTAGATAACTTAGACGAGTTAAACTTTAATCATATAGCGAGCTCTTGGCCCGCCTTCCGGAGAGGAAATTTAGTTTGGTTAAGCATTAACCTAAATTAAATGGGAATTCATCAAAATATAATCCTAATTATTAACTCAAATACTTCTCTTTTTATATAACACTAGCTTTTGCCCGCGACTTCGTCCGCGTAGAATAGTTATTACGGGCAGCATTTATATTTTCTCATTATTTCTTCTAACATAAGCGCTATATCCCAATTTTCATCGATTTTACTTTAAAAAATGACAGATTTCCATACAAACTTTGCACCCCCTTTTCACCATCTTAGAGGGTGAATTTCTAAAAATCCTTTCTTAGTGCGCCCCTGGACCTCTTAAGGAACCTACGTACCAAATTTGAAATCTCTAGACCGAGCGGCTTAGGCTGTGCCTTGATATGTCAGTCAGTCAGTCAGTATTCATTTTTATATATATAGATATATATACACTATTTTTTGGGCAAAAAAGAGGTTACGTATTTTAATACAATAAGGCATTTGCTAAATCATAACCATAACAACATTTAATCTGTGGATGATTAATAATATCCAGACACAATTAATTTTAATTGTCTCGCAATAGATATCTAAAAGGACTGACAGTTTAAACACGACAAAATCGGGTAGTTATTGATTTAATTACTGCTAAGTCACAGAGGTCCTAGAATAAAATTGTACCTTGGTACTTATTCACAAAGTATGTTATTGCTTTTTACTTCGTAAAATTACTTGTAATTATGCATGTCGATCGGCCAAATAATTTATACGTAGCTACGGGGGACGCGGTGGTTTGTGATTGGCTGAAACAAAATAGAATATAATCATTACTATTCTAACTTACGACCTTGTCAATAAAATTAGTATTTGTAATTAAATTGAAATTTTGTTTCGGAGGTTTTTAGAGATAGTCCATTGGCTCTGCGTTCTGAGTATGGCTTTAACACTGTGGCCAAGTTCAGTCTAGCACCAACTTTACTCGAGGTAGGGTGCAGAGAACTAGCCTCTTGAAGGTGGCTAAACATCTTGAGCCTCTCGCTATTGGGGAGGCTCAAGATGTTTGGTCATGTCTTCACCGCCGATGATGCGGGCCGCCTATATGAGATTCTGATGTATGACCTATATTATTGCAAAGTTTCATTAAAATCCATTCAGTAGTTTTTGCGTGAAAGAGTAACAAACACACATACATCTAAACATACATAAACATTTTCACGTTTATCATATTAGTAGGATCCAAAGTATGTCCTCTCATGACACCATACTTAATAATACCTCAGTCACTTGATATTGCAAACAATTGATCAGAGAGCTCCAGCAATAAATCACAGTAGCCGTATCACCGATACGTCGCGTGGCTCGTATGCAATAACAATTATGCCGGAGGCTGTCACGCAGTCACTGTATCAACAAATTGGTCCCATATGATACGGTCACGTAGGAATTTAATATCTGTCGCGCGTTTTATTACTGCCAGTAGTTCTGTAGTGATAAAAAAGTTATATTTTCTAGTATTCATGTTGGCCGTGTGTTAGAGAGCATTTTGAACTGTTTGTCAAGTATTTTTAAAGCTAAAATTTCTTGCCACGTACGCAATACTCGGGACTTCATTTAGGGATTCGATCCTAAAGAGAGTACAGACGTTACTACGATGTTACTTACTATCCAATCAAAGTATTGTCACCAAGAAGACCTTGAGAGAATTTCACCCCGTAGGCGTCTTAAAAGTTGACTGGAAGAGTTTCTGAACCTCGTGCATACCATGTTAGTGTGATGAACACGAGCATTTGTTCATGAGTCATGGTTGTTTATTGTGGTAATCATACTTCTTAGTGATTTGTATTTAGAATAGGTTGTCTAATATAGCTTTGAGGGATTCTTGTCATGTGTACGGAGCTGAATAAATGTTGTTTAATTCTATGAAGTTTCTTCCATGTTTTAATAATATAACATGGTGTCAGAAGTGGTGTAAGAAGTGAAAATGATTATTTAATTCATATAAAATGGAGTACAGGTTCAAATCGTCAGATTCATCGCCCAAGTCGAGAAATTTTTCCGGCAGTGTAGTACCATTGCAGAGTGACGGAGATCCTTGCGAGAACTGGAAAAAATGGTATCAATCATTTAAAATATACCTTCGTGCATCTGGTCTCAACCAAGAGGACGACGAGCGCAAGGTAGCAGTTTTCCTTCATATGATTGGCGAAAAAGGGTTAGAGATTTTCAATTCATTAAATTTAGACGAAGACAATATTACGTACGATGATTTGATAACAAATTTCGAGAAACATTTTCAACTTAAAAGTAACATCACATACGAAAGTCATAAATTCTTCACATACAAACAGTCTGAAAATGAAACCCTAGAGGAATTCATAACAAATTTACGCAATAAGAGTCAGCTATGCGAATTTAATTCATTGCAAGATCGACTCATAAAAGACATTTTCATCTGCAATATGCATGAAAAATATCATTTCATTAGAGAAAAGCTTTTATTAGAGCAGGATTTGACACTCGACAAAGCTATTTCAATGAGTAAAACACTACTAATTTCTATGAACCAAGCGAACTTACTAAGAGGTCAACAAGAAAATGCTATTATGTACACTCAGACTCATAATTCTCTTAATAAAAATAAAGCTTCACATTCACGATCTAATTCACGATCGAGGTCTGAAAATCGAAATCAACGACAACAATCATTATATAAACCTCTGTGTGAAAGATGTGGACAAGTTCATCGATTTAAGTGTCCGGCATATGGTAAAACTTGTCGAGCGTGTGGTAAAAGAAACCATTTTGACAAATTTTGTAAGACGACAAAGAGTGTTAGAAATATAAGTGAGGACATTCAAGACACAGAAAATTCGCAAAATTTATTCGTTGGAAGCGTTAATGGATTGTCGACGTCAAATGATTTTTCGATTCCCGTGATGATTAGTGATACACGTATTGACTGCATTCTTGACACAGGAAGTGATGCAAATGTGATGTCACGGAAAGTGTTTCAATCTCTTCGAATGAATACGTCATTACACGACTGTCATCACAATGTTACGGCATATAATGGCAACAAGATACCAGTCGTCGGTGAAGCTAATATAGACGTACATTTTCGTAATTTTCAAGCAAAATTAAATTTTATTATTGCAGATATAGATTCACCAACTGTAATTGGGCGTGTATCTTGTGTAAAATTAGGTTTAGTTAAGCGAATTTATAATATTCAAGATATCGTTACTGATGATGTCAATTCATTAATTAACAGTCATAAGCAAGTTTTCGAAGGCTTAGGTTGTTTACCGCTTGACATTTCCATTTCGATTGACAAATCCATTCCACCGAGAGTAGATCCACCTCGCAAAGTACCATTTTCACTTCACAACAGATTGAAGAAAGAACTCGACGACATGGAAGAAATGAAAGTTATCACAAAAGTGACAGAGCCAACTAAATGGGTAAGTTCATTAGTTGTAGTTGAAAAGAAAAATGGTAAATTACGTATTTGTCTAGATCCACGAAACTTAAATCAAGCTATACTTCGAGCGCATTATCCCATTCCTACTGTTGACATGGTTCGATCGAAGCTTGCCGGTGCTAGATATTTTTCTACGCTAGATGCTAGTAGTGGTTTCTGGATGTTAAAGCTTGACAATGACAGTTCATACTTAACAACCTTCAATACACCTTTCGGAAGGTATAGATTTTTGAGACTTCCTTTCGGTGTTAGTTGTGCATCTGAAATTTTCCACAGAGTCATGACTGAAACGTTTGCTGATATACCAGGTGTTATTGTATATGTTGATGACATTTTAGTGTCTGGTAGGACAATGTCTGAACATAGTGAGCGCTTAAAACTAGTATTTCAAAAAGCCATGCAAGTCAATGTTCGGTTCAATAAGGCAAAGTGTAATTTTGCTACTGAACAAGTCAAATATTTAGGTCATGTGTTTACTGCAAAGGGTATCGTTCCAGATCCCGAGAAAATTCGAGCGGTAAAGGATATGCCGTCTCCAACATGTACAAAAGACGTACAAAGATTTTTAGGTCTTCTTAATTATTTAGGTCCATTCATTGATAATCTTGCATCAGAAGTTAGTCCATTGAGAGATTTAATAAAGAAAAATTCATCTTTTCAGTGGAACGCGACATACGAGTCAATTTTCTGCCATTTAAAAGAACTAATTTGCAAAGCTCCAGTTTTGTCTCATTTCGATCCCAAAAATCATAACATAACAGTCTCAGTAGATGCCAGTAGTACAGCTGTAGGTGCGGTCTTATTACAAAATGATCATCCAATTTATTATGCGTCAAAAACATTCACACCCACTCAGCAAAGAATGGCACAAATCGAGAAAGAGCTATATGCTATTGTATTTGGTTGCACCAAGTTTCATCAATTCATCTATGGGCAAGCAGTACACGTCGAGACTGATCATCGACCTTTGATTACATTATTCAAAAAACCTTTGGCGGACGTTCCTACGCGTTTACAAAGGATGATGCTGAGAATTCAAGCATATGATCTTCATGTTAATTATAAAAAAGGGTCTCAAATGTATTTAGCTGATACATTGTCGAGAGCTCCACTTCCCGAGTCAATACCTGATGACTTAGAGGATGAAATTATGGTCCATGTGAATTTATTAATTAAATCTTTACCTGTTTCTCCAGAACGACTTCGTTGGTTACAAGACGCGACAAATAACGACGAAAGCATGCAGATTTTGAAAGCTTATTCTAAAGACGGATGGCCAACGTGTAAATCGAAAGTCAATACATTAGTTCGTGAGTACTGGAATGGTAGAGAAGAAATTCACACTGAAAGTGACATTGTTTTCAAAGGTAATGCAATTATTATTCCTTCTAAAATTCGACCAGACATTCTCAAAATAATACACAGTGGACATTTAGGTATTGAAAGATCCAAAAGTTTTGCTCGTGGTATTGTATATTGGCCATTTATGTCCGATCACATTAAAAACATGGTTGAATCATGCCATACATGCTTATCACACAGAAGTGCTAACAAATGTGAGCCGATGATTCCACACGAAATACCTAAATTGCCCTGGCAAAAAGTAGGTGTAGATATTTTTGAGTTTGATCGTAATAAATACGCTGTGATCGTCGATTATTATTCAAATTATATTGAGCTAGCAAGCATCAGTACAACTTCAGCAGCAGTATTAATACCTGTGTTGAAAAGTGTTTTTAGTCGACACGGAATACCAGTTGAGCTAGTGAGCGACAACGGGCCGCCATTTAATGGTGTTGAGTTCAAAAATTTTGTATTCGAATGGGGTATTGAGCATACAACTTCTAGTCCATATTTACCTCGATCTAATGGTCTAGCTGAATCTGGAGTTAAGATTGCAAAGCGTATTCTTTCTAAATGCAAAGAATCTGGTATGGATACATATCTTGCATTACTGCAATACAGAACGACTCCAAGAGGATATTTAGCCTCACCTTCGCAACTATTAATGTCTCGATCATTGAGAACACAATTACCAACGATTTCAAAAAAGCTCAGACCAGCGGTGGTTAGGTTTGAAGACCATTGGCAAAACAAGCAGAAGAATATTGCTAGGTCTAAGGTGTATTACGATAAGGGAACTAAATCTCTACCCAATTTAAAGGAAGGAGAAAAGGTGATGTATAAAAAGACTCCGATGAGTTCTTGGTCTCCAGGGTTAGTCAAACTAAAATGTCAAGAACCAAGATCGTATATTGTCGAAGCTCCAGACGGTTCTATTCGGCGTAACAGGCAACATCTTATGAAGGTACCAAGTTCAGATTTCCATTCACCCATACCATCTACATCATCAGTACCTCCTGCACCAAAACCTCATGTACCATCTTCGCAAACGTTGCAATCTGAAAGTAACGATTCTCCTATTTATACTAGAAGCGGTAGACGAGTTACACGGCCAAATCGTTACATTAATGAGTGTTAATATTCTTTCTTTTTTATATACAGCATGTTTATAATTTTGTTCATATAGGATGTTTCAAATTGTTACTTTCTTTCAAAAGAAAAAAAAAGGGCATGTGGTAATCATACTTCTTAGTGATTTGTATTTAGAATAGGTTGTCTAATATAGCTTTGAGGGATTCTTGTCATGTGTACGGAGCTGAATAAATGTTGTTTAATTCTATGAAGTTTCTTCCATGTTTTAATAATATAACATTTATATATTTATTTGAGTTTATTTGTTAAAATATCTAGATTATTAAGTATATTTGTCCGTTATCGAGTATCCATAACACAAGTTCTTAAAGATACTTAATTTAGACTAGATAATTGGTGTGAGCGTAGAAATATATTATTATTATTTGTGCAGAAAAAAATACCTGATTTGACTCGCAGAAAGTAGCAGTCAGAATTCATTATCAAGATATGTCAGATAGATCAAGGTATGTCAAAATTATTCATAATTACATTATATTACTCACGATGAGGAGTTTCTCCCGAGATCTTGTTGTAATAATGTGTTATAAGACTTCTTTTTTAACTCAAACTACCATACATAAATTGTATGGTTGTTACTTTAGATACATTTTCACGTGACATTGGCATCATACGGTGCCGCGAAGCCATGACTTATGAATACAATAGAATACTTACATTGACCCTCGTTCCCAGAAAACGGAAAAATGTTTGGTATGTGACGCTACTTACGCGGACCATGTCCTATGTCCCAACTACTCAGCAAATTCGAATCGGCTGCAGCTTCTCTGAATCTCTTATACGGCGCAAATACGCTGGTCTATCAGTACGCTACTTGTTTGGGCCGTTTGTGGTAGAGATCCTGGGACTATAAGTTAAGGAGCACATCGCCTTTTCAACCGACTTCAAAAAGGAGGAGGTTATCAATTTTACTGTATGTATTTTTATTTTTTTTTAATGTTTGTTACCTCATAACTCTTTACTGGGTGTACCGATTTTGAAGATTCTTTCAATCTTTGGAAGCAGGTGCTTGTCATTTGGTCCCATTCAAATTTAATCGACATCTGACTAGTAGTTTAAAAATTATCCCTAATAATGCCTATTTAATTGACATCGATGATATCGTAATCTTATCACTTGTGTGTCTAAAAGATTTCGAGATCGTTTCGTGAAAATTTACAAAATAATTTTATTTTTTGGTTTTTATTTTTTAAACAAATAAAAAAATAAAATTATTTTTAAATAAAAAAAACCGCCTTCAAAACTAAAAACGAAGAAATAAAAATTCTGTTTATTAAAACCTAAATGTTTTTTTGAGGTCGGTGCCAACCTCAATATTTGGACGTTGTTACTTGTATTTGGGACCGACCACAAAAAAACATTTAGGTTTTTATAAACAGAATTTTTATTTCTTAGAGATGCGATTATTTCAGAGAGACTATGTGACACAGTATGTGTCAGTACTAATTTTGAAAGTAAAAATCTTGGGAGTCCCTTGACTTTCTTCTATACCGGAAACGAACAAAAGTTGATAGATACCTTATATTTTAATGTCATACATGCCTGTTAAATTTTGGTTGCAATAAGTTAAAGCATACTCGAGTTATCGTGCTAACGCACAGACACACACTCAGACATAATTCCAAAAACGGTATTTTTGGACACGGGGAGGTCCAAAACGTGTAAATCCGTCAAAATCTCGAAGTCAAATTTTTTGGAGATTACAAGACTTTCTCTATACTACGTTTACGAGAAAGTACAAATTAATCTCAGCGAGGTAATACAGTCAGTGTTACTGGTACACTTCCTGTTTCAGAGGATTTAAGTCAGTACTTTTTTATTAGTAAATACATGTTATTATGTAAGTAGTTTGTATCTTAACCTGTGTCTATATTTTTACGTTTTATGGATTAACTCATTATTATATAACTAAATATTATTTTTAATGTTATCACATAGAAATTCTTGAATTATTTAATAATATTTATGCTAAGCATCTTATGCATCTAACTTTCGAAACTTACATAACTTTTGCTAGCGTATTATAAATTTTGATTGCTTAAGAGCCATTGGAGTAGGCTTTAGTCGTTAGTACGAGAATAGACTTCAAGCTTATGCTTGCGACATTGCGTGCGTCTTTCTAACATAGTTTTGAAATATTCCATCAAAGAGATATGCTTCAAAGACGTAACACAAAATATTTCGGTCCTCAACTAAAAGCATTCGCGCCTGGTTATTACCAGAGATATGACGTATCCTTAAGTTACACAAATAGAAGAAGAACACAATAGAATGTTATTGTCTTCTCCCAAAAACACTTTGTGCCGGGATGTCGCACCCGGCTCAAAATAATCACATTGTCGTTGCACGATATAAATCTTTTTCCGTCATGCGTGATGTATTATTACTTGAGTTTTTTATTTATATTTCACTGCTGGCGAATAACAATTGGATTGCTTTGTTCTGCTACTTTTATTTCGTTGAGAAAGGTAGGGCATGGCTAAGACATTCGGGGAGTCATTCATATAAAATTTCATTTCTTTTTTATTTTGCAATTAGTTTATTTGTAATGCAAAATATGCGTTTAAATAAAAGGGCATGTGACATTTATGCAAGGACTCCGCTACTAAATTTCGAAGTTTGAAATTTCGATGTATGTCAGTTCTAAAGTATAGGATTACGATGTACGCCAGTTAGAAAGTATATGATTTCGATGTACGGCAGTTTGAATGTATCTAGTTCTAAAGTTTATGAGTACGATGTACGTCAGTTCGAAACTACACGGTAGCGAAGTATGAAATTCCGACGTATATTAAATACAATATGGAATAATTTATTATTAGAGTAGTTGATTATTAAGACTGTTTTATTAGTACGAGGCGTACGTAAGTACGCCGATCCTTAAACGTCATCACAAGGGCTTTAGGAGGGTACCGTTGGTTTTTAGTGGGTATGACCGGCGTTGTTCCGTGCCAGGTAAGTCTCACGCACGCCGTCCGCCTAGGCAGCGTGCGGCAGGATCAATCAATGGATTTTCATATGGATTGTCATAAAAAAAGGATCCTGATCGATGAGCACTGCAAGGGATACCTCGATCTGTTCAATCAGCACTCATCAAGCAGGTTACAGTTTAACAAAAGTGATTTCATACTTAGACCACGGAAGACCAGCGTCGGATGTCTGTGACAGCCGACACATGCTGAGTGGCTGTCTTTTTAGTGTCACATTTGATTATGTATTTTCAGCCTTAAGTTTTCAATTTTTGTGTGTCACTAAATAAATATTTTCTTTCTTTCTTTCTTTATATTCCTTAATATGCAACTAATAAGGTAAGGTAACTCAGTTGGAAAAACACTTGCCGGATTGCGAAATGACGCGGGATCCGGTCTTTTTTTCTAGTTATTTCGTTTCAAAACAATACATCTAATTTCATACATATTTCAAAATAGTGTCAAATAAAGGTATTGACTAAAAATGATAAAAATAAAATACCTACATCATACGAACACTATTTTTATAGTAACACTAAAGCAACTTAACACGTAATATTGTGACCACACGAATATAAGGAGATGTCGTAAAACGAATTACAGTATTTATTACAATTGGGGTCCTGTGGTAATAACTTGTAGGTATTAATGGTATATAATGGTCCCATTACCACTCGTTTCGCAATTGTGACCCTTAATGTTTGTGATAAAGGGGACAAATTGCAATATATTACATTTATTTCATCTTAGGAAGACTAACAGCTTATACGTAAATAGACAAATAACTTTACAGAAGTACTATTGCTTATTTGCTTATTTTAAATCTACGCAGAAAAAAACAATTATTTTGTTGATAAATATAAATCCATAGGTACTTATGTAACTTTTACGAATATTCAAGTATCTTGTAAATTATCATAATAATAGTATCTTGTAAATAATATTCAAGTATCTTGTAAATTATCTCATTAATAGTATCTTGTAAATAATATTCAAGTATCTTGTAAATTATCAAAAGCGTTTAAAAAAATATAAAAAATAATTAATACATGGTATATTTGCATATACCATGTATTAATTGTTTTTTATATTTTTTTAAACGCTTTTTAGTTTAAATACAAGTGTTTTACGTGGCCATTTCAACTAAAGCGTTTCAGCATTATACGTCGGATTCTTTTAGCCTAAATTATTTCTCAATAAATGGACTATTTAACAAAAAAAAGATATTTTCAATTTTGATCAGTAGTTCCTGAGATTAGAGCGTTCAAATAAAAAAACAAACTCTTCAGCTTTATTATATTAGTATTGATTTGAAGGGAAACTTATAGCTAACTTAATTATAATTTATAATACTTTGTTGAAATATAATAAATTTTCATAGTATTTTTTTTTATTTTATAATTATTTCAAGCAAATGACTCCATTCCCGATGGTATGTCTAAGAGGATATCAAATACGAAGATAGCTAGAGCGACAGATAAACCGTCACGCTAGCCACCCTCGCCTTGCCAACCTGCAAGGTGCTTCTTCACGCCTCTTTTGAATGGCCCAGGATTGTAGGAGGGCGGGAACACGTGCGCTGGCAGTGAATTCCATTTCTTGATTATGCGACAAAGAAACGAGTTGCCAAATTTCTTAGTTCGCGTTCGAATGTAGACCAGCACGCGTAGTTCTTGAAAGGGATTAGGGAAAAAAGCTCCTCAGAGCACTCGCCGTGGTACATACGGTAGAATGCACTCAATGATGACGCAATATCGTGGCGTAAGTGGGATTGTTGCGGCGTAAGTTGATGAGGGTCTCGCGACGCTGCAACCTGCAACCAGATAATATCTGGCACAAAACAAAAAAAAAAACATATTTATAATTATCACACTCATAGAATGACAAGATAAATGATAGCTTCCAAATCATTAGTGTTACGTAACGTAACGTAACGATAGCTGAAAATAATTAAATGTAATATAACTTTAAAGGTAGAATGTGTATTTGATTGTTTTCAGGTCATCGCTGTACAAATACAAAAACCTCTAAAGTATTATGTTAGTTTCTCTTCAATAGATTTTCCCCCTAATTACTGTCGTGAACTTTTAATCATAAGCATGTTGTGGCTGCCTACAAAGGTAATGCTTTTAATTTTGTTTTATAAGTGGTGTTTTTTATAATTTTTTAAAGTTTATTATATGTAGCAGTGGATGTCCTAATTTCATAAAATAAAATAAAAATAAAGTAGTATCTCTTTAGGCTCTGCGTTTGTAGAGCGTGTAAACATTAAGCAGCGTACAGACATCGCGTGACGTGTGTCGTGAATGGTTCGACACCGCATGCTACAACGAGGCATGCGTCAACGTTTATACCATGCCTCTTGAACGGCACATGCTCAAGCAGAGTACTTACGCATACGAACACGTTAATTGCCTCGCAACGAGCGTATATTAATTTATGCAATCGTTTGCTGCATAAAAGCTTAAAAAAAATATCGTTTTCAGCTTCTGTATAGTAAAAATTATTTAATGTGTTGTGCAGCTTAAAGCGAACATGAAATACAAAATTCAGAAAAAAAATTTTTTAATTGAAATCAATGTCAAATTTAAACAGAGCCATGCTGAATCATCAGCTACTATACAGCTGTTAGCAGTCTCATTTACTTCTATTTGAATATGGTTTATTTAATATATTCAAATAGAAGTAAACGTTATATTTTGAACAATATTATTGTTCAAAATTTATATTAATGAACTAAATGCTCTCACGTCAGCTGAAATACAAATATTTTGAAGCTTTAAATCACTTGTTGCCTATACAAGTTGCTGTTATGTGACTTAAATGTTTGTTGGGATGTGGCATCCTGAACATGCATGCACGATGAACCATACGCGGGTTAGGCCAGCCGCACTTTAGTTAAGTTTTCATACGAATCTGTCTCGTACGACCACGATTTTTCTTGTGCGAACTATCCCGACTCTTCGATTACTACTAGTACCTCACACACTCTAGGTACGCACGACTAGTTCGCATAGAGTGTGCGAGGCACCGTAGTACCCGGTAAGTCATGATCATTCATGCGTGTTCGTACGAAAACGCATCCAATGTGTAACCGACCTAACATCACATCACAGCCCAATCTCTTCAAAAAGTGCGTAAGAAATAGAACTGTTTTCAAATCGTAAACATTAAGCATTAAACAAATAGAAATAAGCCGTAATATCAACTAAATAAAGCGCAATATTTAAGATCAGAGATCAAATAACTCACACAGAACTCATAACAGCCTTAAGCCATCACTCTGACATACACCCTGAGTTTAATTACTAGCATTCACGTCGATGAGTGTGAGTGAGTCGTTTTGGCGCTTGAGTAGCCCATTATTAAAGATTACATATGGTCCAAGTCATAAGAGCATTAGAAAATTCTTTAAGTAATATTAATTTAATTACTTAGTAATAATTATATTAATTACTTCGTGGCCCGCGCACATCTCGCCGACATACCAGAAAAACGAGGCAGCATCTAAATAGCGGACAAACATTTATTTTTGTAAGTCGTCTGTGAAATGTTCTCTTAGATTTGCGCGAGCACTACACATTGTAAATAAAACAACTTTTAAGGATTTAACTTGCGTGTAATTTGATTCTACATTTAGTTATTATTACGGCGGGCTATAGTAACAAAATGTAAAACTAATTGCACGCGAGTTAAATCCGTAAAAGTTACTTTATCTTCTTTGAAAGTGAAATAGTGAGACCTAACCTAATCGATAGTAGATTCCATAGTAGACGGCTGAATGCCGCTCAGTACCAAGCCAAAGTATTGTTAGTGCTACGAAGCGTCGTAGCTCGTAGTCAACTTCCTAGGAGCGTCTGTGTAGTCAAGTTTAAAAAGAAAAAAAAACATTAAATTGTGAAGTTCTAGAAAATATAATCTAAGTTATTAGGTCAACGTAGAAGTATAATTTTTACTTTATACGAAAAGTGAGCTTTTTAATGAAGTTTTAAGAAATAAGCAAGGAAATGAAAGTTACGCTTGTAATCTACAAAAACTCTTGACGCAATTCATTGCTATGATAATTTCAAATCATCCTTGTATAATGAATAATGCCAACTAATATTATAAAGGGAATGCAAGTTTGTTTGTTGGGCTTTCACGGGTAAACTACTAAACTGGTCATAATGAAATTTAATACATACCTACATTTTCAGGAATACAAAAAGTCGTAGGTAGGTAGGTACTTTTCGTTCAGAGAAAAGGACTTTTAGCGAGATATAGAGAAATAACTTTTAGCTACAATATACACTAACGCATGCATCGCAGGCTAGATAGAAATATATAAAACAGTATTATAAATAATACAAGTACATTATGTCTATCCTCTTTCTGGAGAGAAGGATATATGTGGACAGGATAGGATCGTAGTACCATGATAATTTTTGTTATTCATAATTGCAAATTACCTTAAAACAATTATACAGAAATAAAAGCCATATTGCTTAGCGCTTGTCACTTGTACCACAAATAAGCCCGGATATATCCATTATATTGTGAAGTGTGAGGGTAATTCGCAGTTACTGATTATATCTACTTAGACAGCCTACCCTTATGCAATGAAATACGGCCTTTCATTGTCTTCATGAGAAGTGAATGAAATTTTATTTCAGAAAGAAAAATTGTATTTCAGTTTTGTTACCAAGTGTACACAACTAAGTAACGTCTGGCAGCTCTGGGTTCTTATCTGGTTCTTACTCTTTACCTAACATATAGTAATAATAAACAGTTTTATGGAATGAAAATTTTTGACGGTAGATACAGTGGAGCGATGGGTCGGTGGCGGCGACAAATTGGAAGACATTTAAGTTGATAACGATTGGAAAGAAAGATGGTTATATTTACGCAAGTTGGAGATAAACTAAATGCATAAATTCTGTTAAAAAAATTAGGTCTTTACCTATGAAATTGCCGTTTTATTTTCTTGTACTTTAACTTGCAATTTTTTAATTCAAAAGTTGTTTTAGTTTCTTATTATTATCATTTTTTAAACTACGTTTTTTACACGTTTTTTGTCTGTAATTAAATTATATTTCTATTGTCAAATTCTGAAAAAAATATGAAAATGACTCTTTGTCTCGTCATCAGAATCACATAAGAATTCATAATTGCTACTAGTTAAAAAATCGTGGCCAGACTTATTTTTTTCCTAAATGATTGATGCTAGACTTAAGCAAGGATTGTTCGCTTATTTCCTCCAAATTTTGTAACATTAGGATTTATATTTAAAAAAAAATAAAGTTTGTAAGTATAGAAAAACGCCAATTTTTTGAAGATTAAAAAATATTTTTTTCCTTACTAACGTAATTTAAAATCCTTATTCATAATAAAAGTATAAAACTGAAACAGCTACTAAATCAAAGAAGTTATTCAGCTTATAGTTTGTAAGAAAAAAAACGTCAATTTCATAGGTATAATATAATATATCAGAGCTCTCAAAATATTCTGCCGTTTTTGAGCTTTACGATACCCTTTATTAGGGAACAGCGTCAAAGCAAATTGACTCCAGTTGATTGTTCAAATGTTTCGGACCGAGCCAGTTTGTCCGTCCAATAAGGCAGCCTATCTTGTAATGAAGTTTAAAGTGGCAAACTGGTAACTTGGTTGTTTGAGTTTGTCTAGTTTAACAACTACCTTCATTTTGTAGGGACTCCGTCGGGGACGAATTTTCAGCAGTCTAAGATGTTACAGCTTTCATTATAAAGTTACAGATAATATGATAATTCTTCGATTAGGCTATGTACTATGAAATATGTTGATGTAATTCGACAGTGTCGCATTCGTTCATTTCCTATGTCATTTATGTGTTTATATCTAGCAAGGCCACTCGAGCTAAACTGAAAAACTAAGGGTAGGAACATGCCGAAGCTGCTGGCGGTCGCGGTCGATATCTCGATACCTCGATACTCGCTGTTTCTACATGGATGGCGGTGCCAACATGCCGATTCAGTCGCACCTGACAGCTCAGTTGCTCAGTGTTGTATTTGTTGTAAAAATTAAATCAATCAACACCTCCTTTATCCATAATTCAATTCACCAAAAAACAATCGAACAGCTAGCCGATCAATTCTCGCGACGATAGAAGCGGTATGAGAGTGAAGTAGATACCTACAACTTGAGGCGAACTGATATGACCAACGCGAGCCAGATCACATCGATGCCTGCCGTCGACCGCGATGTAAAAACAAAAAATTTTTTTTGCTCGTAGAGGTATCGAGCTAAACCGCGAAGCTGACCGCGAAGCTGACCGCGATGTATCGCAGTAAGGTATCCTTCGGCAAGTACGTGCGTGTTTATTAGCATGCATTTGTTTTACATGGAGGCGACATCGATGTAGCGAGCTAAACAGCGACCGCGAAGTATCGCAGTGAGGCATCTTCGGCATGTTCCTACCCTAAGAAGCAACGCTTAGCTTCTTCAATGTATAGACCAGTGGTGCCCATACTTTTTTCAATGGAGATCTACCTACCAAAAATTTATGACTCGGAGATCGACACTTGTACTAACAACTATCAAAAATAATTAACAAAACAAATTCTTTAAGTAAAACTACATTGGATGCTAAGTCTCAAATTTTTATTTTATAAGCATACAGTATTACCACATAATTTTATAATGTTACAATATTAGGTTTATTTATCGTGACGTCGAATCATGACATTGATGGTTTTCCGAAAAATTTTCGTAGTTAGGACTATTTTCACCTCAGATTTTCACTCAAAGCTTTTTTTAGACGCAAGCAGGATGTAAGGTGCTCGCTCATTTGTGAGACGAGTACGATCTTTTGATTTTATTTTCATCTGAGAAAATGCAGACTCGCACAGATATGTCGATGCGAAGAACGCAGTTATTTGCAAAGATATTTTCTTTATCAATGGATAGTTCATTTCAGGTATAGAAGACCAGAAAGGATTACTGTCGCCAGCTCTAGCTTTTAAGTTGATATCCGATCTTAACTTCAAAATTTCTTCTTGAATAGATTTCTTGTATGTTCGTGCAAATGAATGGGTATGACATAAATGCCAAAATATTCTAAATTTTTTATATCTTCAAAGCGTCTTTGAAATTCATCGAGAACTTTTCTCACTTCTTCCTCGTATATAACGAAACTAGCATAGTTTTAGTAGAAATTTTAAATTTGGTGTTTCTATACGTCGCTTTTAGGTTTAGTTACATATTCTAGGCGATCTACCTCAAAACCTCTCGCGATCGACTGGTCGATCGCGATCGACTATGTGGGCACCTCTGGTATAGACGATAGAGAGCTATCCAAAACTCAGAAATTTCTACAAATGATTTTCAACCTTAATATAAAGCGCCAAATTGATTGGGAAAATTTGACAGTTCAGTCAGTATCAGAAGTAAATTAACACTGTAGTACCTTGTCAAAGTTAACCAATTCATTAACAATTGTGGCTACTATTACTGTACAAGCGCTGTCGTTACAATGGCATGGTAATAAAGTATTAGCTGGCTGTACCTCACGAAAGTGTTAACTAGTAAAATAGGATCCAAAGAACCTCAACCTCAGCCCTCGGATGTTGTACTCTTTGAATCGTAACTTGTATCAAAGTATATCAGTGTCTCGATTCGTGTATAGTTAATACACAAATCGAAAGGAATGTAAGGAATCTCTAATAAACGATTGTGATATTCAGCAAGAAAATTTTGTCTTTCGAAAATAAAGTACACACCTTCTGTCAAAAGCAGTTAAACGTAAACTTCTAATTGTTTGAAAAAAGCAAGAATTTATAAATGAACTCCAACGCTGCAGTTTTAAAACTTGTATATTTTCAGAACTAACTCCAGCAAAGGCATAAAACCTCACGAACGGAGTTTTTACTATCCTATAAAATCTTAGTTTCAGGCGAACGGCGCTTAATGCAGTTTTTAATTAGATACTGTATGTATGAAGCCTTAATTGACTTCTCGTATGAATTTAGTTGATAGTTCACTGGGAACTATAGCCGTTTTGAGTTAAATGTCGAAATTAGCTTGTCATAAGAGAAATAAATAAACGCTTATAAAAGAATTTCACGGCCTTCCGTGGTGTACCTAAATTAACACTGGGTTCCAACCCCAGAGGAGTACAAAATGTCCTATTTTGTCCTAAAATGTTAACCTTAGAGATATGAAATAAAAAGGAGGTTATCGACTTTACAGTTCTTAAAACAACAAAACTAAATTTTCAATATAATTATTTTTATTTCATGTTTCTAACTTAAATAGAACAGAAGTTATCGTCACATTTATGTGTGTTATACTTTCTTTTGCAGGCCAGTGAAGTTCGTGCTTTAAGGCGGGTCCAGAGATGATCATATACCCGATCCGATCAGCGTATCACGTATCAAGCCCTGTATCAAGTTGTGGACGCCTCGATTGGCTCCGTATGAAACCGACAAGACGTGGGACGGGCTGTATCATAACGGCGTATCAAGATCGCGTATCATGATACGCGTATCATGACCAGTCCACATATGTCATCATGATACGCGTCGGCGATACGAATACGCTGATCGGATCGGGCAAATTATCATATCTGGACCCGGCTTTAGTGATTAAGTTCTCCACCGACTCCGTGATCTAAAAGTTCGCCCACCGGAATTAAGATCCAGAGATCCCGAATTTCTAGAAGAGTACAAATTTGTATTTTTTTGCTTGGTGGTAGGACTTTTACAATTCCACCTGGCTAGCTACCACCAGCTCAAGAAAATATGCCACCATATAATAATGTTAACAGCATTATTGTGCTCCGACAATTAATGATAAGATATCCAGTCCCTCTGTGGTTAAGGGTTCACCGTAGAGCTCGATTCCATCATCGGCCTTATCGTCATTTACCATCAGATGAGATGAAGGCCATGAGCGAGTGTTTGGCGGGAAACGATGGCGTAAACTGTACGGTAGATTGAATTAACAATGGAGTATCTCAACACGTGTGTTTACAACATGAACTCGGGATCATCATCAACAGCTCATATAATGTCCCCAACGAGGGGCTCGAACCTACCCCACATTAGGGGCGATTAGGCCTTAGTCAACCACGATGGCCAAGTGCGGGTTGGTCGACTTCACAGACAACCTAAGAATTTCTGCATAGGTGTGTGCAGGTTTCCTCACGATGTTTTCCTTCACCGCAAAAGCGTCGATTAAACTTTAACTAAAACGTTATACTTTTAACATCGATGCTTGATTAAAAATTTATAAAGAATTTATAGCTATTTACATTAAATGATTCTTTGACTTTCATTTACCTTCCCGCTTTATTGATACCAAAGAGAATTTATTATTAAACTCTATAATAACCAATTTACGTCAAGATGCCAAGTACAAAGTCAATTGCAATTTCCGTTCATATCATAATCGAGAAATAGAATACAAAATTTCTCGAGTGTTTAATCGATCGTCAAGCTTTCTATATTTTGTCATAATTAGCAAATTTCGTCGATTAAGAAATTTAAGAGAAGTTGCGCACAGCGGTTAGCCTGTCGAAAGTGGAGCTTCAGTGCTGGGGCAGTACCTTCATCTTACAGAAGATCGCAATCAAATAACATTACAAATATAGTCTTAGTGATGTGTTTCTATCGATGAGTATATTTCCATAACTTTTACCGAGTATGAGGTGTGAGCGCGCAAGGGACACTTCGGAATTGAGTCTGTAGTCCATACTCACAGAACAGATAAAAGAGGTTAGAAATTCGTTGGGTTAGAAGTCGTATCGAGCGATGTTAATACCAAAGCCAGTGTCACCACACGCGACATATTTTTTTTTCAATTTAACAGTATATTTGTACTTACCGGTGAAATGAAATGTCTCCATTAGTAAGATTATGAGTCTTACTTTGCTTCCTGCCAGTTAAAATATTATGCCAGTTAACACAAGACGGTGTTTTAGATTTATTTTTTAAATATTTTTCCTCTTCTAAAAGGTTCGAATATGAGTGTTTACTCATAACCAGCAGCGCGCGCGCTCCGCCTACTTACGACTTCTAACCTCTTTTATTTGTTCTGTGTCCGTACTAATGACCTGTTTAAAGTTACTGGAACCCAAGAGATGCGCGCCTAGCAGAAGAACTTCCTGTTGGTCGGTTCGCTTCGACAGAGTCATGGTATTCGCTCTGCGCTCGATGGAGCTCAGTCTTGTTCGAGTCGTCGCTAATAGCGGTGTGATAGTAGAGAGGGAAGCCGCGGTAATAAAGGTGTGACTATATTCCAGATCTTGTAAAACATACCGTTCTGCCAAAATTAACAGCGTTATGTTTTAAAGGTCCGTTTTATCGTAAACGGTTTTATTAGGCGATGGCGTATGTATTTGTAAGAGCGAGTTCATAAACACGACTATATTCCAGATCGGAATGGTGCTTTCCTCTAGTATCCATTAGAAACGATCTTTTAAATACGAACTTTCTACGGAATATGCCGTAACTAGGTACGCATTTACACAGCGATCCGTTTAACACCTTCGTTTTATCGCATACGCTTATAGATAGAATATTCTTTATTGTACATCATCAATGTCAGGAACATACATAAAAAAAACACCAGTAACAATAATTAAATGTACTATGGGCGGTCTTATCACTATATGAGCGATCTCTTCCAGACAACCTTTGGATGGACAGGAAAAGAGTGGTATTATATATTCTTATAAATCAGAAGGGAATTTAGTTTTTTAAAAAAAAGGTGATAACCATTAACATTACAAAAGGTTTATTATAATAATTGGCAACATAAATCGACTACCCTACGAAATATAACAAAGGAATCAAGTGTCGCTTAAATATCGTAAGAGAACGTCCGTCGCAGCCGACCGCTCAAGCAAAAGTGACGAGCCGCGACAGCGCTCCCTCCAACGCCGTTTTCCCCTTCCACCGCGTGCCAACCGATCGTCCGATGTGACGTCACTGGGACGCAGTGGGGTTTATCTCTAAGACGGCCGTTCCTGATGGTGCGGCGTCCTCGACCGCTTCCTGGTCCAGGCAAGGCATGTCCTTGCCCGCCTGGGGTTGGTCGCCATAGCTCGAAGTCACCGCGGACTGAGGCTCAGCGACCTGGGATACTGGAGGCTGATCCTCATCACATTGATCATCATCGATTTCTGAAACATGCGTGATGTGAGTTCATTCCAACTTAAAGAGAGTACATGATCCTCCTTGATTTTCACAGTTACCAAAAAGTTAGAAACAAAAAGACAATACTTCGGTCCCCTTACTACCATCCCATGCGTGCACTCATGCGATCGCAGTAAAAGGCCACAATAAAAATAAGTTGTAATAGCTATTTGGAAAAGTAAAAATCAAGTAGGAATTCACTAAATAGGTATTAAAACACAAGACTCAATACTTGTAAACACACATCATTGGCAGAGGCCGTATTTGCTTGCCCATGGCAGAGGCCGTATTTGCTTACCATGATTACGAAGATAGCGGTAGTTAACAAAATAAAATGACAGAGGCCGTATTTGCATGTCCATGGCAGAGGCCGTATTTGCTTACCATGATTACGAGGATAGTAATTATAACAGTAACTGAGAAAATAAACTGACAGAGGCCGTATTTGCATGTCCTTGGCAGAGGCCGTATTTGCATGCCAAGCAAAAACTTACCACCCTGGAAAAAGGCTGCACATGTCTCTGGAGTCCACTCGCCGCGCCACAAAACCATGTGCTCGGCGGCTGCTTGGGTCTTTTTGCCGTAGGACCCAGCCAGTAGTTCTAGCTCGTAACGGTGGTGAGGCAGGGCACGCAGGATCTTATATGGTCCCATCATCCCAGAATCCAGCTTTCCGGTACTCTGCGATGCTTTGCTCACAAAAACAAAGTCTCCGACATCATATTTGTGAGGCTGCCGTCGACGCTCGTTGACGTAAGCATCCTGGCGCTGCTGATTGACATTAAGCAGCTCGGATGCTCTTTGCCTGCGTAAACTAAGAAGAGCCTCTCGATTCGGACTAATGTTCTCTAATGCGACATCTCTAACTAATGATCTAATAACAGGTGTAGCGGCTTCTATACCGACAAGAAGTTGTAGTGCTGACGTTTGAGTTGTGGCATGTTTCGTAATATTCAATATGAGCTGGACTTTCCATAAAATATCGGACCATTGGGCACCTTTATTTCTTACCTCTACTCGTAACATGTTAAGAATTGTGCGACAATATCGTTCGACCTGTCCGTTTTCTCGATGCATTTCTGGTGTGATAAAATGTACCGAGGAGCCTAAGTCGCGTACCCAACTTTGAAAAGCCACGCTATCAAACATCCTACCCCTGTCGCATACTATAGTATTAGGTGTGCCAAACAAGGAAACTACATTTGAAGAAACGCGTTTTAATTTTTCGGTATCTTGTCGATATAGTGCGTACAACAAGCAGTACTTAGAAAATGAATCTACTACAATTAAAATATATTTGAAACCGTTTGAATCAGGAAGAGGTCCCAATACATCCATATGAACTACGCTAAATGGTACGTCAGGTTTTGTCCACGACTCGATAGGCTGAGGTGATGTTCTAGGAACCTTTTTGTGCGCCAAACAAACCAAACAATGAGTGACATACTTCCTGACAAACGTTCTCAAGCCCGGGAACCAAAAATGGCGGAGAATCAGGTCCGTTGTTTTATCGATGCCAATATGATCATGATCATCGTGAAATATTCTTAGAAGGCTGAGTCTGTGGCCTTTGGGGATAAAACAAAGCAGCCGTGATTCTTCTCCAGTACTAATAAACTTATAAAATAAAATCTCGTTTTTTATTACATACCTAGTACTATCTAATTGTCCGTCCCTTACTTTTGCGATCAAATCCTGACATTCACTATCAGCGGTCTGGGCGGCCTTCGCCCAATTATTGGGATTTCGGATATGAGCGACCGTAACCGGGTGTCGACTCAAAAAGTCAGCATGTTGCATAAGTGAGCCCTTTCTATATTCTAAAGTGAAGCAGAAATCTTGCAAGTAGACCCACCAGCGCGCGACCCGCGGTAGTAAGTCTTTTTTACGTTCCGTAAGCTTAAGGGAGTTGCAATCCGTCACTATCTTAAAATTGATACCGATCAAATAATGACGGAAATGCTGAAGCGCACGGACAATAGCGAGAGTCTCAAGTTCGTAACTGTGATATCTCGATTCCGCGCCATGGGTGGACCTACTGAAATAAGCAATGACCCGTTTTCGTCCATCATCATGCTGTTGCATTAAGATTGCTCCGTACCCAATTGAACTAGCATCGGTGTGCAATTCAGTGGGCAGTTTCGGATTGAAAATTGCTAACACGGGTTCATCTGTCAGACAGTGAATAATGAAGTCTCGACTCTTATCTTGGTCACTACCCCACACGAAAGGTTCGCCTTTCTTTAGTAATTTTGAGATGCACGCGGTTTTAGATGCATACCCCGCGATATACCTTCGAAAATAACCGGCAAGTCCTAAAAACTGTCGGACTTCTTTCACATTGGTAGGTTTTGGTGATTTGACTAATGCTTCTACTTTTCCCGGACTCGGCCGTACCTGACCCTGTCCAATTAATCGACCCAGGTACTCTACTTGTGTGTCAAGAAAGGTACACTTTTTTAAATTTATTGAGAAACCAGCAGACGTAAGTACTTTTAATGCATCACGTAACGTGTCAATTCCTTCATCAATTGTATTGGACAGGATCAGAACATCGTCGATATATGTAAGTACCCTCCCGCTATCAATTAAAGGTTTTAAGGTCTTAGTTATTACTCTTTGATACACAATAGGAGCATTAGCCAAACCGTAAGGCATTTTTAAATATTCGTAATGCCCTTCTGGCGTAACGAAGGCGGTTTTAGCTATAGAATCGTCATCTCTAGGGGGTAGCTGGTGAAAACCGGTAGCCATGTCAAGACTACTAAAATACCTAAAGCCGCCAAGCTTGTCAATATGGTCATCAATTAATGGCAATGGGAATCGCTCTTTAACAGTTATAGCGTTTAAGGCACGGTAGTCCACGCACATTCTATCACTCCCGTCCTTCTTTTTGACGAGAATAATGGGACTTGCGTATTGGGACTGAGACTCGCGGATTATTCCCTTCGTCATCAAATCATTAATAATATCTCTAACTCGGTTTTTCTCGTCAACTGAGAGTTTATAGGGACGATAACAAACGGGGGATTCAGACGTTAATTTTATTTCCATGCTACCTGTGTTCACGGTGGAAGTGGCTGTACCGGTAACAAAGAAACTCGAAAATTCTTTGATCACAGACATCAATCGTTCTCTGTCCTTGCCTAACAGTGGCGTCCTAACCTTATCTATTTCAACCGTGGACACGTGAAGAACATTAGAACATTCCATCCTTGTGAGTTTTTGTCCTTCGTTATTACGGACATAAACTACTCCTTTTCTATTCAAAACATCAGTGCCTAAAAGTACAGGTGCGTTAATACAGTCTGGTGAAACGACATACAGGTCTACTTCCAAAGAGATTTCCGGAAATTCTATGACCGTGGTAACGTATGAAGTAGATTCTACCATTTGGCTCCCTATCCCGCGCATAAGGCGATATGTGGGGATTCTATTAAATCTAAAATGCTTAAGTGTAGCTTCGGAAATTAGGGAAATGTCAGAACCGCTGTCCACTAATATGTCGGTAGGGATGTTTTGAATAACAGCTGGTATTAGGTTGTTCGATCGGGATTCGTCTCTGAGCAAAAATTTACAGTGGAAGAACTTGTTTTGTTTTGTTCAGTTCGTTGCTTTGCAAAACAATTATCAACTAAGTGACCACTCCTTTTACAGAACGAGCAAAATTTATTAGATTTAACCATTGACGTACCGGCAACAGGCGTAACGATTGGGGGCGGCTTCGACACAACACTATCATCCTTAAATCTCTTAGGGCAATACCATTTCTTATGCTCCGCTCCCCCACAAGAGAAGCAAGAGCCTCTTAACTTTGGCATTTCCCGTTTTCGCGAATTAGACAACCCCGTGTGAGACGAACGAACAGTATTATGATTATTAGAAAAATTATAATCCTGTTTAGGCTTAACATAAGCCGATAAAAATTCTACTAAGTCTTTGGTCTGTAGCTTGGCATTAGTAGCCGCGGCCTTAACTTGGGGATCGCCAATGCCTCGCACCACTATGGCAGTTCGCAGCTCATCCGAAAGCCCCGTTACTATATTCAGACGCATAAGGGACTTACGGGCATATTCTGCATATGTTACGTACTTATTTGAGTTAGTACACATAACTTCAAACAATATAGTGGCCACGTCAATGTTGCGTGGGCACAACGAACGGAACTCCAACTTGAAATTGCTCCATGTTCGTTCCGAAGTAACCCAATCATTGAGCCACGTTTTGGCATCTCCTTTCAAGCAATTGCCAATACGTCCGAGGCATTCGCGGTCATCCCATTTATTAGTGGTACGCGCGCGGTCTACCTCACCACACCACAAATCAAAGTCATGTAAGTTTGGATCAAAGGACGAAATATAAAAATTACTAGACCTTGTGTGTATTAGAGCGGATAGGGCATCCGCGATCCTCTCCGCTGCATCTTCCTTGCCGGCGCCAGCGTTGCTCGATGCATCCTGCCGCACCGCTTCCACAGGAGCGTGCTTGGCACCCGTGGGAAGAGGTGGCGTATGGCGCTCGATGTCAGGGTGCGACAACGGAGTTGACTGTGGTACTACTGACGTCGACAACCTACCCTCTATTTCATTAAGCCGTACTAAAATTTTTCCTATAGCCCTGTTTTGCACGTCGTCCTCTAAACCGTGCGAAATATCACGTCCTCTGCGAGATCTAGCAGGGCTATCACGATCACGACGTCTAAGTGACCTAGCCTCACGATATCTCTCTGAGCTATTGTCTTGTCGCGGCGTTACTGCGCGACTATGACTATAGCGCCTTCTACTCCTACTTCTATCATTATATGTACGCGAACGATCGCGCCGTCTTGACGAACGACCCGTCATTTTAATTTACCACAACAACAAAAAGAAAGTATGTACTCACGTTTAGCGTCAAATCCAGCACAAAATTAGCAATTAACACTCACACAGATGTATTTTATTTGGAAATAGTATTCACTCACTTTTAATCAACAAAACCAACGCACCATTCGCAATACCAATCATACAGATGTATTAAAAAACTAAAACGGTAATTTTAAGTTTTAAGATGGCTGAAAATCGAGCAAGACACGTGGCAATCCCACTTCTGATCTTATAAATCAGAAGGGAATTTAGTTTTTTAAAAAAAAGGTGATAACCATTAACATTACAAAAGGTTTATTATAATAATTGGCAACATAAATCGACTACCCTACGAAATATAACAAAGGAATCAAGTGTCGCTTAAATATCGTAAGAGAACGTCCGTCGCAGCCGACCGCTCAAGCAAAAGTGACGAGCCGCGACAGCGCTCCCTCCAACGCCGTTTTCCCCTTCCACCGCGTGCCAACCGATCGTCCGATGTGACGTCACTGGGACGCAGTGGGGTTTATCTCTAAGAATATATTATATTCGGCGATGACGTAGGTATGCAGTTGTACGAGCGAGTTCACATACACGACTGCATTTCAGATTCAGTAAACTGATCCATTTAAAATGAACCTGTAAATTTAGTGCCAGTAGTGTGACTATTACTGTCAGTAGGTAGTATCCATTAGAAACGATTTTGTTAGTATAGATACTGTGTGAACGCGCCCTAAAGGCCATGTAACCCACACTTGGGTGAAAACAAGCTCCTGTATGCTCCTGACTCCCTGGCTCTTTGTAATAGTCATGCATCCGGCACTCGCACGTTGAGTTCGCACAAAAATCCTGAAATTACCTGACAAATGAATAATATCTACATCGGAATAGCCAAATTTCAGTTACAGCTAGTCTCACGGTCAATTGTACCGAAGAATTAATTTGCTTTAATTAAAATTCTGACAGAGAAGTCGTGATAAATAACACAGCTTAAAATGAGAGCCTTTCCTTAATGAAATTTAAATGCTTAGCTAAGCTAACCATTTCCCGCCTTAAAGTAAACACGGCTTACCAACTTTCTGTTGCGAAACGAAATTTCGCAGGAATTTGATCTCTAGTCCATTAGCAAACGTACTGATAGTTTTTTTGGTGTGGTATCTTAAATTTGTAGGGATGGTGTTATGGGGGGGTTCTAAGAAATGTGACTTATTTAAGGCACTCACGTGTTCTTGAGAGGTAATAATCGTTGTATGTGTGCAGTATGAGGAAATTAGTTAGGAGTGTTATTACGTTTGCTAAACATTCATTAAAGATCTACAAGGGGTATTATCTGCCTACGGAATGTGACTAGACTTAAAATTTAACAAGAAACAGTAAGCGTTTTGAGTGTGTTGTAGCAGATTTTTCATACAACCTGTGTTTACTTCCATACAAAATGAAAATCTGCCATGCCGCGCTACTTACGATTTCAGGTAACAATAAAAGAATACTCCTTGAAAGACCACCAGATATTTGGATGTATATTTAATTTGACTTTAAAAAAATAAAGTTTATATAATATTTTTAGGATTCAGAAATGTAATAAAATAAAAAAAAAATGATTATCATAACTTAAAACAAATTTACTTGCAATTAGATTTTCACAACAAATAATAAGCAATTGCACAGAAAACAACTCTTTGACAATAACCAAATAATAAGAATGAAATAAATGACTCACTGCAAATCGCGTCGATCACCACTTCAACCAACCTCGCTCTTCAACGTCCGACAAGCAAAAGACCGTGGTAGGACTCGAGAGCGAACTAACGATTGCTGTTGTGGTGACGTCATGACATTCGCAACGACTCTTTCTTCATTTTTTCTAATAATACAATCTTAAATAATACAATAGAATATTGATAGAATTAAAGACGTTATTAACTTATTAGTGTGTAAGTATATTGGATATTTCATTAGTAAATACCTAATACTAACGTTCCAAAAAGTGACGGTTAGAAATTATAAAATGCATGTCTGAAATTTTCGAAAAATAGCATTTCTACGCCTTGTGGTGTAGTTAGGAATGTTGCATATCATTAATGATTAGACTGACCTTTCTTACAAATAAATTAATTTAAACCTGAATTGTATCGCTTAATCTTATATAAGTTTCTTCTTGCAGAAACAGCGCGCCTAACCTACACAACGGGGTAGCCATTGTTAAGATTGAAATTTATCTGCCCTTGGTAGAAACCCTGAAAAAACAATTAAAAGATAATCAAGGGTATTCTGATAAGGGTGAATAATGTATAAGGATTCATGGCGCGGAAATCTGGTGAAGATCAGACTCAGGAAATAACTTTGATGAACAGATAATGTTTAAATAATGACGTCATGACGTGCTATAATTTAATGAAGTACAAACCTATAGGGGAATATCCTGAAAAGAACTTTATTCAAATTATATATTTAGATAGTAAGTTCTTTTCACAAAAATATATACAATGTGTGTACCGAAGTAAGAGCTTTTAATATTAGGAAATACAATCAATTTCATCGATAAATCACCCCCCTTAAGTATTTTTTATACAACCTAATATGTTATAAAAAATATTTTTTATGATAATTTTCAACTTAATTATAATTTCTGGTCTTTTATCAACAAATTTGGGCTAAAATCTTTCAACTAGTCTATTGCTTACATTATTAGCTTTGAAATGAGATCTCTTTATTATATTTATAGGGCCAGTACATGAGTTCATATTACAACATTACCACGCGCAACCAAACTATATTAAGAAAAAATTAAAGTAAGTGCCATTTTAATATAGTTGTACTTACAGGAAATATTTTGGAAGGAAGGGTGATATTTGGAGGATGGGTGAAATTGATTGTACTTCATTCATAGCATTAAAAGGGCCGACCCCGGTACACAAACACATTGTATATAGAGTTGCATTCATAGAAAAAGTTGTTTGCATTGATGAGATGATCAAATGATCTGAAGGCTGCTGATGTATCACAAATAAACCTGTTTATACGTATAATCTACTAACTTTAAATAACTTGAAATTGTATTTCATAAAATAGTCAAAACAAATTAGTTATGACCAGTCTGAACACAAATCAGAATAGGCAACAAACTCATCCGAACTTTTTTAGGTTTGCGATCCCAAAGTTATCCTATTCACAAACATTCGAAATACAGTTTCCGATTGGAACTCACTATGTTTCACTTTAATCCGATGCAAAAAAAGAAGGAAAAATGTTTGTGTAGCTGTAGAGTGGGAACGCTGCCACGATGAATGGGGATTAAAAATAACATTTGTGGAGTAAATTTTTTACGTCGGAATATACAAGTTCGATTTTTTTTAATTAATTGCCGAATCAGATGTTTAAGAAATTAAGATAAGCGAATTTTACTGACTGTACTTCCATAAAACTTCTGTTTTATTAGTTTAGTTAATACATCGTTATGATATTTTTGAAGGACCTTCATATTGCGATTTTCAACCCTATCAGATAAGATACTAAATTCATTTTTCAATTCCTTTATACATTTCTCTAAGGTAGGACTGTCCCATCAATCCGCTAGTAAAGTTGATAAGAAACCGTAAAAGCCATCAACTTGGTATCCCTGTCAGTAACCGAAATAGATTACTAACCACAAAGTAACAAAGTGAAAGTTTGTTTTCAGGCTTCGTGTTAAAATTTATATTCTATTGGAAAATTTTGTTTTATGGACAACTGGAGACGAAATTTGAAGTTTCAGGCCAATTTCAGGCAGTTTATTGAAGATATGATTTTCTGACAGATCTGCCGGTGATATTGATATATTGTTGTTAGGGAACATTTGTATCGACCGATTGAAATTATAGTTGAACTAGCTGTGCCCGCGACTTCGTCCGCGTGGATTTCCTATTTTTGCACCATGTTTCATTGATGCTCAACTCCTATTAGTCGTAGAGTGATGCTATGGAGGTATATAGGCCTATATCAGGGTTTCCCATACTGCGCGTCGCGATGCACTGGCACCCCAGGGTTCGCGGTTCTATCCCGGGGGCGGGCGTAGTGAGACGATCCACATAGAATGGCTGTCTAGCTGCTATGCGAGCTAGTCGAACGAAAATAAATGTAGCGATTTCAATACTTGAGCCCGGTTCGACTGTCTAGGGCGGGCGAAAAAATCGAACACAGTATCTTTCGCAATCCGGGCGGCTGCGTCCGTTTTTTTTTTGTTTTTGTAGGTATGTACTTAACTTGGCTGTTACTATAACGGGGGGAGGGCTCGTAAAAATTGGAAAATTCCTAAGGGCGTCACTATGAAAATAATTTTGGGAAATCCTGGCCTATAGTCTTCCTCGATAAATAGACAATCAAAGAATTTTTCAATTTGAATCAGTAGTTCCCCTTTTTAGGGTTCTGTACCCAAAGGGTAAAACGGGATCCTATTACTAAGACTCCGCCGTCCGTCCGTCCGTCTGTCCATCTGTCACCAGGCTGTATATCATTAACCATGATAGTTAGACAGATGAAATTTTCTCAGATGATGTAGTTCTGGTGCTGTTATAACAACAAATACTAGTATATAGAATAAAATAAATATTAAAGGGGCTCCCATAAAATAAACGTGACTTTTTTTTTTTTGGTCGATTTTGATAACGGCAACAGATAGACGCTTGAAATATTCACAGAATATTTAGTTATTTTATTCATTTTAAAAATTAATAATTGAATTTAAGGGGGCTCAACTACAACCGTGATTTATTTCTCGGTCTCAATAAAGATAACAGGTAGAAGCTTGAAATATTAACAAAATATTTAATTTAAAATTCAAATAATTTTTGGACAGTTTTGATAAAATCTATGGCACGGAACCCTTCGTTCACGCGTCCCACTCCTTCTAGGCGTTTTTTTTTTTACTATTTTGACAGGATGTCTCCGATGACCTTCTTTGAGTCACCAGGGCTTTTAGTAAAAGAGTGGACCTCGGTGGGTCCTCAAGCTTTAAGGTCGAATCACTCCAGAGAGGATTCCTGACCGGTGAGCATCTCCCTCGGAGGAGTCTCTAAACCTATTAGAGTCTCTAAGGCGTCCGAATCTGACGGGATCAGTAGTTCCTAAGATAAGCGCGTTCAACCAAACAAAAAACAACTCAGTAAGTATAGATGCGTGCGTAGTACTTGATCATTATTTAGCTCCTGCTTATGTTAAAACTATGATATCTCTGAAGATATTCATTGAAATCTAATGATGTAAAGAACAATTTTGTACAAAATTAAATACTTGTGATGAATAACGTATTTATTTTCATAAGGAATAATATTATGTTTACAAAAATACCTTCGCATCTAATGCATTATTTTAGAACAAAATTTATTAACAAAAATAGGTTATAGCGAGTCAACCTTAAGAGATAGATAAATGCTGTCTGAAACTTTTGTTTAGAACTTTTAAAGGAAAATAATTCCGTCATACATGATTTTTGCGTAACTTTAACCGTTTACGCAGCGCACGCAAAGAAAACTCTGAAAATCAAAATTTATTATTTTCCGTTTATTTCAAACTATGATATTTCTTAAGATATTCATTGAAATCAAAAGAATCGCAGATAATGCATTATTTTAGAACAAATTTGATTACCAAAAAGAAAGGTTATAGTAAGCCAACCTTAAAAGATAGACATATACTGTCGCGGACTTTTTTTTAGAAATTTTAATGAAGAACAATTCCGTCATACATTATTTTTACATAACTTTAACCGTTTACGCAGCGCACGCAGTGAAAGCTTTGAAAATAAATATTTTTCTCCCGTTTTTGAAACATTCTTCATTGATGCTCAGCTCCTATTGGACGTACCGTGATGTTATATAGCCTATAGCCTTTCTAAATAAATGGACTATCCAACGAAAAAAGAATTTTTCAATTTGAGTCAGTAGTTGCTGAGATCTTAGGGTTCAACCAAACAAACAAACAAACAAACTCTTCAGCTTTATTATTAGTATATAGATAGATATATTTCGGACAGTGAATTATCTAAAGTTTACTGACTAATACTAGAAAATATACACTGAAAAAAATTGGCCCCAGGCGGGAATTGAACCCAGCATCCTCCGCAATCCGGGCGGCTGCGTTAACCACTACCCTACCGGGCCGTTTACAGGGACGTTTACTGACTTATATTTCACAATTATTTTACGCATGGAATGGTGATTTCAAATTAGGATAAATTTTGGACCTGGCCTGCCTTTATAGATTAGTAGAGGATGAGAATATCGTCGTATCGTTCTAAATATTGAAATTTGTAATAAATGCTTAGATAGAATAATCAAAGTTCCTAAAATTCAATTTGTGCTCTAAAATTGAACTAAATCTTGCTGTCTCCTGTTTTATCATCGAAATCGATATTTCATTATCTTTTTACTAGCATGCACAGCTGAGATAATTGGAACACGGAGCTATTGTAAAACGGTTGAATATTAATACCTTAATTACAAATATGAACAATACCTCAGATTATACCAATGCCAATATTTGAAATTGATTTCCTCCACTAGCTACACATCGAAAAGTCCTGATTTAGGAATCTGTTTATACTATAACAAGCATGGCTAACAATCGTACGGCCTACCTAATGGTAAGTGGTCACCGTAGCCTGTAGAAGAATTAACACCTTTTCTATCGTAGATGTCAAATGCATATGGGAATGTGGGACTCGAGAAACAGGCCCCTACCCACTCCGAGCATTCTGCCACGCAATGGAGAGGGCTATGCTCGGAGTTTTTCTGCGTGATCACATCAGAAATAATGAGATCCGCAGGAGAACTAAGATCACTGACATAGCCCAAAGAATTGCGAAACTTATGTAGCAGTGGGTAGGGCATATTGCGAGGAGCCCGGGGACGTTTTGGTGAAATGGCGTACGTTAAGTACGCCGACCTCAAAAACGCCTCCAGAGGGGCTTAGGAGGGTACCGGTGGTTTTTAGTGGGTAGGACCGGCGCTGGGTGAGTCCCACACACGCCGTACGCCTAACCAGCGTGCGGTGTGATCCGTCAATGGATTTTCCACCGTCAGAAAAAAAGGGCATATTGCAAGGAGGACTGACGGCCGGAAAGGTCCTCGAGTGGCAACCACGTACCGGGAAACGTAGCGTTGGTAGGCCCCCCCACAAGGTGGACTGGCGGGAAGCCGCTGGATGCGGCCGGCGTAGGACCGACCGGTTTGGAGATCCTTCGGGGAGGCCTATGTCCAACAGTGGGCGTTTCTAGGCTGAAATGATGATGCCAAAAATATGCATACATTCTAGGAAATCAGAACTTGTAATCGATTATGGTTTCGCTAATATTTGGCACAAAAATAACGGTGAATCAATTGCCGCTGTACATACAATGGTTGTACAAACACGGGCGACTGAAAAACTGAAAAGTAAATAGCTAAATGTACAACAATCACAAACAAACCGAGGCAACTCAAACACAGTTTGATCCAACATTGACCGCTTTAATGGAGACATCGATCCACCACGATACAGCACGTTTAATTCCCAATAATTACACAACTTCACTAGCTCAAGTGTAGAACATTCATAATTAAGAAGAAGGCGCTGTTGGTTCACATTGTCCACCTGTTCAGTTCTCATCGTATCGAAGACAGTCTATTGGACGAGTGACTTTGAAATTAAAACACGTCAGTGCGAAAGTAGTAATGACAATGAAATAAAAATCGATGAAGTAGCCCACTTGCGCCTTGGTACAGGTGAACATCACACGTGCTGGGACGGTAATTTTGGGAAAAGTTTCTTGGATACAATGTAAATTTATGTCGTGGACATCAATAAAGGAAATCTCTTAATTGCGAAAAGAAATTGAAAAGCTTTCAAGGTAAAAACGAAAGGAATAATAAACACACAATTAATTAATTTCCTAAAATCAAATTGGTGATTGACGAATTTCTTGCAGATGATGACCAAAGTGAAAACCCAGGGCCTTGTGACAGATTTGATGCCAAACATCAAACTTATGCAGGCGGCTGGACATTTTCTCTTTAATTACCATGCAGGTACTTTGAACCTAATTTTTTTCAATTATGTCTAGCAATCGCCTTCATCCCATTTGATAGTAACTGGAAATGTAGTCAAAATGAGAATATAGCGAGGGCGAGAGATAATCTTGCTTTACTGACCTGTAAGTTGCTTCTTCAGCTCCTGCTTGCAACCTCTCATGCAAATTGTGAAAAAGCTTCTACTATTCGCGAATAGTTTCTACGTTTTAGAATGCAAAATAAAAAAAAAAAATATCACAGAAAACAAGCCATTTTTATATATTCTCGAACATTCGCTGTAAATTAGTTTTGAACTCAGCTACTAAAGATATGAGGAAGAGTATTAAAGTGATAAATTTAGTGGTTATAGTCTGACTTACAACAATGTTTCAGACAATTCCGGCATGTCCACTTTGTTGCGAAAAATCTACTCCAGCGTCCACGCTGTGTTGATCGTCGTCAACTTTTTGTGCATGGCCGTGAACATGGCAAAGTACTCCGAGGAAGTGAACGAACTCACGGCGAATACGATCACTGTGTTGTTCTTTGCCCATTCGGTCATCAAGTTGCTGTTCTTTGCTGTCAGCTCGAAGAACTTCTACAGGTAAGTGTTTGGCAAGATTGTTGTGAGGATCCTGTTAATCTTTTACACGTTAATTTGTGAAGGTAAGAGAGGTAGTGTTCAGTGAAGTATTTGCTCTTACTCAAAATTACCATGTATGTATAACGACTGTCATGAGAGTAAGCGAAGACAAATAAATACATATGTAAGGATCTTAGCACGTAAAAAGGAGTGACAGGAAAATGTCTTATTGATTAACACCGGTTTCGAGGATATTAAGATGCAGTCTTGTAATATGGATCTTATAATATGGATCAGAGTAAAAAAAAATTAGTTACCATACAAATTAAAATTGTACAGCTGATTTGCAGCTCAATATTAGTTTGACTGTCCTGGGGATTCTTATATCACTACCCCGTCGTAGTTTCGTGTGTAAGATTTGCAAAGCTTCACAGGGTAGGGAATGAAGTTAACGCACCAGTGGTACCACATGCTTACCGCATTGCTCGCCATCATTGTCGGGAGGCTTGCTGACTAGAAATCCTGTTGGACGTCCATCTTACAGGCTTGTATGCTGCCCAAAATAACTATTCCACGCGGGCGAAGTTCCGAGCAATAGCTAGTAAATGAATAAAGTTGATAATTAGTTCCTCAAGGACTGCACTTTTTTGCATAAGAGACGTTACAAAAATTCATGCATGAGAGTTAAACCGAAAATGGTTAAGCCTGATAATTACACTTCAAACCAGCAAGGTTGCTGTTATTTATGGCTTGTGGTTCACCCACTGATATCAGATACAGAAGTCCCAGATTCGATCAAATTTATGAAATGTTTACTCAGTGTTGTGGGTTGTAAAGTCCGCATATCTAATTAATGACAATTAATTAATGGCATTGTCGGCAGCAAAAAAATAAAAAGGGAATTTTTGGCTGCAACTGGATAACGAGAAGAAAGCCTACCCCTCAGAGGTTTTGAATGAAGCTCTTTCCCATCTTCAGCTTTGCAATCTTGTAGACCAAAGTCCTCACCTTCCTAAGCACCCGGTGACGCTGTTAGGGCCACATAAGGCCAACAGGAAAAGTCAGTAATTTTTTTTTACCAAGATTTTACCAAACATTAATTTCCTTTGTCAAAAATAAATCAAAAATTTAATTTCCTTTGTTTACACAATTCTGCTGAATTGAAGAAAAAGTATTCGCAAAATAAAAGAAATGCGAATTTGATTTGAAGTGTTTGAAACGTAATAACAAAAGAATGAAAGGCAAATATATATACTTGAGAGGTGTATCTTAACAAATATCAAAACGTATCACAAAGAAAATTCATTTCAAACCAATTTTAATTTAACGAGTGAATACAAAAGGCTTTTTGAAAGGAAAACAATTTTCTCATCGCCGACGCCTCCGTTTTCTTTTATTACGACGAACGAATGTTTTAGACAGAGTTATAAAAATGTAATCTGTAAACCCATTTTTTGGAATTGAATGTTCTGTGATTTTGAATTTATTCAATTAATTTAAATAGGTATAAGAAGAGAAGCAAAATCTTGTCGGCAGCTACTTTTACACTTTAATATCGTATCCCATCACTTGGATTAAGTAGCTGTAGCAATTTCATATTGTAGAAAGAGTTTATAGTATTTTCGTAGTTCCAAATTTAATAGTAAAATTACTGCATTATTTTTTACCCACAGATATATAAAACATGTATAAAATATGTGTGTTACATACATAATAACACATTAATACCTTAATAATTATATTGTTATAAAAATTTATTGACGTCATTTTTAATGTCTCCACTACCTCAGTTTGGGTGCTCCAAATTCAAATGGCTAATCCACTGTACCCTACACATCCTGATTTTTTTTTAAATGCAATATATGCAATGTATTTAACATTAACAACACCAACTCAAGCAACAATGAATACAACATTGGCGACACTATAAAAACGAAAGTCAATAAAAACCGTCTACTTTACATAACCGTACCACGCTACGCTTAAACCCATCCCGTTCGTGAAAGAAATCTTGTTTGTAAACTTAATCCCAACAGAGCAGAGGTTGGCCATTTCATGTAATAAAGTCACTTGAATAACCGGTCCAATAAAATACGGTGGCAGTTCGTATTGGGTCGCCAAAATTTATTTGACTCCTGCGGCTACAAATAGAACAATATTTTTGGGCTAATATAAATTGGGCCCTATGCTCCGATTCGGAATCTTCATACGTTTTATTTACTTATAACGATTTTAATTAATTAATTTATTTTAGAGGCCAACTCCCAAAAATTAAGCTAGACACACACAAAATTAAATACATGGGAACTGAGACTTAATCTAAGTTCAGTTTTACTTATAGGTCGCCATGGCATGCAAGGTGGACATCATTATAAACGAGTTGAAATAATTATAGGAATTTTGAAGAGAAAAATAAAACAAAAGTTTGATGTGACATAATTAAACCAATTGAATTTTAATTTGCTTAAAATATAACTTAAATTATGCAGAATCGACAGTGAGATATGATAGAATTAATATTAGTTAGAGACAAGAATTAAAAAGGGGATGCTCCGATGACCTGTCTAGTTTCACGTCAAGAATGACGCCGTCTTGGTGGAGTGGTCAGTATAGCTGCCTACACATCAAGCGTTGCGGTTTCGAGTCCTGGTAGCGGCAAATATTTGTGTGATGAACACGAGTATTTGTTGACGAGTCATGGTTGTTTATATATTTATTTAAGTTTATTTATAGATTAATTAATTAGGCCCAGACCCCACCAAAGCGGAGACGAGACGAGAAGAGAGGAGCTGTGTTTTAAACAACCAATAGAAACTCATTATTCATACATCTCGTCTCCGCTGAGCTTCAGTGGATACTACCGAGATGAATCATGTTTGTATAGCGCGATCGAGCTAGCGGAGATGTGAGCTGTGCCTCGCAAGCTAGCGCCGGCCGACTGAACGCAGCGGAGACGAGAAGAGATGTCAGACGCGTGTAGTGAGCGACAGATCGAACTAAACTAAACTGCTAAATCTTAACAAACACCGCACACATCTCCACTACAGTCTAGTCAGTTCGCATCTGCGCTCAGATTTGGTCGATAAACCTTTGTTGAAAAACATCTCTTCTCATCTCCGCTTCGAACAACTTCGCTTTGGTGGAGTCCGGGCCTTAGGCTGTATAAAGAGAGAAATAAAGAAGACTGTAAATAAAGCAAGGGATGAGTCATCCCGTGACCACGAACGCTGCAAAGTGTTACGAAACGTCGGGCATTAATAGCAACATGTAAACTACCTAATTATACGCGAGTCAAATCCGTAAATGTTGTTTTATTTACAATGTGTAGTGCTTGGTGGACTCCGGACCTTAGGCTGTATAAAGAGAGAAATAGAGGACACTTACTAGTATGTCCAATAATTTGCTAGTACTTGATATCGTGTGGTCACCCGTTGGCACTACACTATTGGCGCTACGACTAGCTACGATGCTACGAAAAGTTACGACGCTACGACGTAGTGACATGTCGGACGACATTGTGACCCAGGCATACTACTTGATGTAGGAATCAATTTGTACGCAATAGATGACCCATTAGTTTCATCGATCCATGAACTCGAACAATGAAATGAAAAAGCTCTTTATTTAAATGGACTTTGCAAAGTGCTTTTAAATCGTCAAAAGCCCTACCACCATTTCGGGACGAAAACATCATTTCACTTAATAAATTTTACTTTGCTGAGGTGGAGAAGAAATGGCGAAAGAAACTCCACTCCAATTTCGAAATGATTTCAAAACATACAATACAGGTTAATAAAAGACTTTCATACAAAGACTTTTAAATTCACCCGTTCATTCTACTCGTAATACCATTTCGCTACAAATACTTACTTTTAATGCGACATGTTCCTGCTGTGTGTAATCTTGTTAAAACCGTGGGGGTTACGTTTTATTAACGGCAGGGGATCTTGTTTACAACGCTATTAAAACTGAGTCAACTTAAGATGGCACTTACTTGCACTGCAATAGAGTTTACTTCTATAATGCCATTAAATGTATGTAGATTGTAACTGAAAATAAATATTTAAGAAAAGAAAATTGGTTGATGTTGATAGTGTTGACTGACAGCATTATTGAGTTCCGACAGTTTGTAATAAGAAAGTCAAGTCCTCAATAATTAGGGTATTGATCCGCTAGATCAGAAAGTTCCCCGTTAAGTATAAAAAAATCGGGCCACCCGCCTTTGGTTCAACAGTATTATAATTGTGCCGCAACCATATTCTGCGTGATCAAATCAGAAATAATGAGATCCGCAGGAGAACCTACGTCACCGACATAGCCCAAAGAATTGCGACTCTTACGTGGCAGTGGACAGGGCACATTGCGAGGAGGACTGACGGTCGCTGGGGCGGAAAGGTCCTCGAGTGGTGACCACGTACCGGGAAACACAGCGTTGGTGGCCCCCCACAAGGTGGACTGACGATCTGGTAAAGGTCGCTGGAAGCAGCTGGATGCGGGCAACGCAAGACCGACTGGTTTGGAGATCCTTGGGGGAGGCGTACGTCCAACAGTGGGCGTCTCTTGGCTGAATTAATGTTGATGAACCATATTCTCACCCAACTCTCGTAGACAGCGGTGTAAATCGAATATCGCAATTGAGGTGGTCTTCACACCAACATCGGTGACAATATAAGGGTGACCAATGTCAATTTTTAATCGCTAAAAAACTTCAGAGAGTATTGTATTTCAGGACCCTCGCCGTATGGAACCAATCGAACAGCCATCCTCTGTTCACGGAGTCAGATGCTCGGTACCATCAACTGGCTCTCACGAAAATGCGAAGACTACTCTACTTCGTGTGCGCTGTAACTGTCTTATCGGTCGTTAGTAAGTATTGAAATCTCATTGTACACTAGAAGTTAGAATCATATTATTATAAAAAAACTACAAATAGATTTTTTTTGTAACCCCCGACAAATTTATAGCTGAGAACTATCTCGATTACGTTAGCTTTCAAACAAAAAAAACGCATCAAAATTGGTCTATTAGTTTAGGAACTACGATGCCACAGACAGACACACAGACACGTCAAACTTATAATACCCCTCTTTTAGCGTCGGGGGTTAAAAACAGACTCTGTGACATTTAGGTTTATAATTGGTATCTATATGTAATTTGCTTAAAACTTACTTATAACGTGTTTATTGTACTTTTAGCTTAATAAATGAATCGATACACATTAGACTATCACGCGCATAATCTCATTAGGGTTAAGCAGAGGTTTGTAACACATAAAACCACAACTGACAGTCTTGACCATATAGTACCTAAATTAAAATAATGTGTTTAGCGAGAAAAAGTCAACATAAAAGTTGACTGACGAATAAATGTATTTTCACCACCAAAAGACCTATTTTGCTTCGTAAAATCTCGAAGGAAAAACTTTTTCCTGCGAGCTTTCAATTTAAATTATTGTAGTACTCTTACTTGTAATTTTCAATGGTTATTTTTAAGATAATAAACATGTAATAAAGTATTGCCTTGTTATTCTCACATATAACAATTTTCTCGCTGGAGAGGTGAAAAGTTGTATGTTTCGTGTCTCGTGCCCTTAAATCACTTATTGCGCTCAGTAGTCTATTTATGAATTCTAGACTACTTCGCTGGTTCGTGATTTAATATTGGCACTCGCAGCAAAAAATATCTTTGTTCACTTATTGAACAAATAACTATTGTAAGGCAAGTGTCCCATAAAATCTAAAGCCAAATCTTATAGAAGCATGTCTACAGAAACATAATAGGTAATGCACCAACTCCAAAAATAATGAGAGCCCAGTAGAAGAAAGAAGAAGCAAACATACATACAACTAATCCCAAAAAGGATTAAATAGAGTTTTAGATAACATTTGTTGACACATAAAGACACTTCTGGCCGTATGGGCCATAGTACCCCAAAATAGTGATAGGTCGCCAGACTGTCGCCTACACATAAAGCAATAAACCCAAAAAAGGAGAAAGAAAGAGAACTAGTGTAATTGCTAGAAGCTGATGAAAAAAAAGTGTGAGTAATAACTCTATTTGTGCAGACTAGACTGACTGCGATAATTATTATTTAATTGAAATAAAGTCTTCAGTGATACTTCTCTATTTGTCGCAAACATAATAACGTAATTAGGCTAATTGTTGTTTGCATTCTATAGAGAGCTAATCACTTAGAATGGTGGGAAGTTATTCACATGCATTGGTCAACAACTACCTGCTATACTGAGCCCGTAACAAATGATAAACATTTTGCCGTGATTGTCAATTTGATATCATTATATTATGTTTTATTCTTATTTTTATTTTGTTGTGTATTTTTTTTCTAGTTTTAAAAAACTATTTACGCATTTGTCAGTTATTTTGATCATTGACTTTTGTCGTTAGCTGTAACTAATATAATATTAAGTACCTACTAAAGGGCGTAGCACACCTTATCAGCTCATAAAGGGGACGTCTCTTTTTTAATAGGAACGCTAGGGAACGGTGGCTACAGAATGTAATGCAGTTCCATTACCTTTCTTAGCTGATATATCAGTAACACATCTTGTACCGACGAAGGCTATATCTTTCCTTTATTTTCAAAATAGATACTAGAGCAGGCAACGCAACTACCACACTTTTAGGCATTATATAACACCGGGCTAAGCAAATACCGTACGTAAGGCCCGAAACAGGCTGAGCGCTGTCATTCGCAGTCCTTTGAAGTTGCGTTATGCGTATCTCGGATCACAAACGGTGCGCTATGTGTACCAGGGTGCTTCTCACCTCCATGAAACGACGCGCTCGAGCCTAGATCTGAGCCAGTAACCCGGAGACATTGAGAAGGTCATCAACGCCTACCAGGATACGCAGATCCTTTGCTATCGCGTTACGCTTATTGCACTACGACTAAATTCAGTCTGGTGTAATGAGAGCTACATCCTTTTTGATCCAAACCCTTCAGTGACTCTAGATGACAGCGGTGCTACCTTTAATGTGCAAAAACTCAGATCCTGACAATAACCCGTACTGTTCTCTGCAGATCAGCAAAACTCTATTGGAATTACGAGCGTGATAATAAGTATGTTAATTCTAACCCTAATTGTTCAGGCTGGGTGACCATCACGTTCTTCGGGGAGTCAGTTCGCATGATCGCGAATCACGAAACAAACGAGACATTGACAGAACCAGCCCCAAGGTTACCACTAAAGGCTTGGTATCCCTTCGACGCCATGAGCGGCACCATGTACTTAGTGGCTTTCGTCTATCAGGTGAGTTAATTATAGGCTCTACAGAAGTTTCGTCGAGCAGGATGGCGCGGTTTGCCACACACCGTTCTGGTCGTGGTGTGCTGCAGCTTAAGAGTTTCTCCGTGGAACCAAAAAAAATCAACACTTACTTATAGACCAATTTGGTTGAAAAGAAACCATCGAAAACAGGGGTTTTCTGAGTGCCGACACATCTTAAAGTGCGAAAGAATAAATCGTCAATTTCATAGATAAGGACTTAATATTTGAAAACAGTATTTGTCTAAATACTTAAATATAACGGGTGTGTAAAGGCGTATGACAAAAGCGAGACTTGTAGACTATACCCGGAAAATTAGAAGTTATTGAAGGTCAAAGTAAGAAATTGTTTTCAAGATTTTAATGAAAACAAAATTTGAAAACATTATTTCTTAATTTTTGTCAAAACAAACATTATCAAAATTTTTTATATTTCATACCAAAAAATGGCAGCAACCACTCGATATCGGGGCCATTCAAGTCAGCCGACCGAACGTCGCGCACATCTTCAACTTGCTAAGCCCCACGCGACTTGCGAGCTGTATACATTGCGCGGTATCTTTGGATTTTTTTTTAACATCGAAAAATAAAAATCGTATCCCAGCAATATTTTTTTATATGTTTCTTGTTTTGATGTAGAGAATGCGTAGACTTTTTTTCTTCCTAGTGTTAAGTAGAGTTCCACTTCTTTCCACGATCATTATAATTTTATCTTCCGCTTCATCGACTCCCATAATAGTCCTCATCACATACTCGCTGTTTTCGAGTACTTCTGACCAGGCCCTTTAAAAGACTGTTCGATTTGTTCCTTCGCAAATTGTTCGTTCTCTCTTTTATGTCAGATTGGAACGAAGAATAATTCTAATATTTTATTGAGGCAACGGAAACGTAGTCTATTCAAGAAAAGCAGCTGGCCTAGTTTCCGAGTCACATCGCAAGTTCATTACTATTCCGTTTCTCAACAAGTGTGAGAGTTCTTTTCAATACGTTTCGCCTTGGATAAATTTCTTGTACTCACAAGAAAGGAGGGAAATTCACAGAGAAATTACCTGATTTTTCCCTACATTTCAAATAAAGAATGTGCCGTAGCGCTGAAACGCCTTTACTTTCCATTTGTACCGTCAAATGTTCATTTGTAGACCCAGAAAATTTTCGTTTCATGAAAAATCAAGAACAGGAATAACGTATATTCATTTTTACCAGGAGTTTACTGGATGAATTGAGACCATACTACGAGGGATATAAGGGCAATTTTAATAAATTGCTGCTTGCTTGAACATGTCCTAGCCAAACAACTTTGCCATAGTCAAAGACCGACTGCAGCAAAGTTGTTTGGCTTTCAAAATCGAAACTAGAGCGTGCAAGCCACATTGTCACTAACTGTGGTCACTAAGTTGCGAGCTCCAGAATAATTGAATTAATATTTTAATGCTTAAATTAATGATTCAATTTCGAATAAGATTTTGTAATTTGCGATACTATGGGATGCATAGTTGATCTTTTGATTGGAAGTTGTTGATTGAATATGTGGCGTCCACATATTCAATCAACAACTTCCAAATACGGAAGATAATACAAGATACGGAATGGTTAAAGAAGTGGACACTAATTTGGAACGTCCAACTTGGGAAAACTACTCCCCAGTCAAATTAGATTCGCATTACTTTCTGCCAGTTTGTAAAGTTTTCATGCGGTAATGGATGGGTTGGAAAAGAAGAAATGTGAATCAAACCCTGTTTTTGCCTAATGCAGAGGCGGATTAAACGTTGAGTGCGCCATAGGCAAGCATCTCATCGGCGCCCCTAGGTATATTAAAAACTAACTTTTGCCCGCGACTTCGTCTGCGTGGAATAGTCACTTTGGGTAGCATTTTTTAGGGTACTTCTATACTCATAAATTGATAATAATAGATTACTTTAAATAGCTTATTTTAATACCTTTTTATAAACAATTTTTTTTGGTTTTCCATTTTTTGCTAACTTCCATACGACCTTTCATTCCCTAGTTGTCGGGTGTCAAATTTCCAAAAACGCTACATTTTTTTTTACTTCTTATCACGTGCTTAAATACAAAGTTTATTGGTTTTATCTTCGATAAGGAATCCTAAATAAACTTTCATCCCTACTTTCAACCCCTTCATGCCATTTCTACAACAAAATTTAGCTTATATTTTATCTCAACGGATAGTCTAATTTTGTACCAAATTACATAAAAACCGGTTCAGGTGTTAGGCGTGAAAGCGTGACATTGATTAGACCTGTTTACGACCTTTCATGCCCTATTATATTCCCACACGCGTTAAATTTTCAAAAACGCTAGATTAGATATTTATTTACTTCTTATCAAGTGCCTATAAGCAAAGTTTCATGGTTTTATCTTCGATATTGAAGAATACAAACTTTCATCCCTTATTTCAACCCCTTTATGCCCTCTTTAACAAAAAAGGTAGCTTATGTCCTATCTCAAGGATCTCAAGGTCTAGTCTATTTATGTAACAAATTTCATCAAAATCAGTTAAGCGTTTTCGCGCCTAACACCTCAACTGATTTTGATGTTTGAGCGTGACTTTTTTTGGACTTCCTTACGACCGACCTTTCATCCCCCATTTTATCCCCACGTGGGTAAATATTTCAAAAACGCTAGAACAAATAATTATTTATTTCGTATTGATCAAGTGCCTAAATTCAAAGTTTCATAGTTTTATCTTTAACAATGACGAATTTCCATACAAACTTTCATCCCCTATTTCATCCGCACATGGGTAAATATTTCAAAAACGCTACAACAAATATTTTTTTATTTCTTATCAAGTGCCCAAATTCCAAGTTTCATAGTTTTATCTTCAACAATGACGAACTTCCATACAAACTTTCATCCCCGATTTCAACCCCTTCATGCCTATTTTTCGCAATAAAAAATACCCTATGTCCTTCCCCGAGCTCAAGTATATCAAATTTCATCAAAATCTGTTCAGTGGTTTAGACGTGAAAGCTTAACAGACAGACGGACAGAGTTACTTCCGCATTCATAATATTAGTAGGGATAAATTTTACTATAGTATAAATCCTACTATAGACCGAAACCGCTGTACCGCGCCTTACAAAAAAGGGATGAGATGGAGGCCAAGGAAAAATGAGCATGAGTTTACATGAGATCGACGTTGTCGGACAGATCTTACGATTTCAAATTACGATATTTTAAAGCTTTTTTTTTGTACGACTGGCATGTAAACCCCAAAATTATGAAATTCCCTATATAATAATTTCTGGCTTTACAGGCGTGATATGAATTAAATTATTGAACAGGATAAAAAAAAATCAGTGTATTTTATATTTAATTTATATAATTAACTAACTTTAATATATTATAGTTACTTACTTAATTCGACCTCGATAGTGTAAATAGTGGCCTTAGGTATCTGCCGTAAGCACGGAAGGTCCCGGATTTCTTTCTCGATCGGGCAAATATGAGAAACGAACGCCGTTGTGAACTGTTTGGTGCTTTTTTGAAGAATTTATTAATACTCGGTAAATTAATAAAAAATCAAGCGAAGCACCACCGTGGTAGCACCCTCATCCCCGCAATTTTAGAAGCAGGAACGTCCGATAGTCGATACTCACTCACGGTCGACGCGACGAGCATTGCAGTCGTATCTTTCCAACTTCAATCAGAGATCATGTACCATCGCCAAGGTTCTTTGTAGGCGTATTTTGGTGTAATGGCACACTACAGGGTGTAAAAGACATGAACAGTCAAACGAGAACCATGTGTTCTGCTCACCACCATAACATTCTTTTTCCTTTAGACTATACCTGGGAAATTGATAGTTACGATTTTATTGAAGGTCAAAGTCATATTTTTTTTTTAATTTTTTTATGTAAACGTATTCTATACGTTATTTCTAAATAATTGTCCAAAGAAACATCAACATTTTTTTTAGTATTTCATAACAAAAAATGGCTTCAAAACGTTAGCTTTCAATGTAGCTCACTCGATGCGCACGGACACTAACGAACGGGGCCGCCGTCTGGCACAATCATCGCGGTTTTGCGAGTTGCGTGAGAGTTGAGCCCTTTACATTGCGCGGTACAATTTGCAATTTTTTTTAAGACCAAAAAATAAAAATCATTTCCCAGCAATATTTTTTTTGAAATGTTACTTATTTTGATGTATAGAATACATGGTTCTAGTTTGACTGTTCATGTCTTTTACACCCAGTATGTGCGACGATCCCAAAACGTCCCCATAAGAGCTAAAGAGGGTACCGCGGTGGGTTTTAGCGGAGTAGGACACAGTGAGTCCCGCACACGCCGCTCCGTACGCCCAGCCAGCGTGTGATATGGTCCCTATATGGATTTCCCATCGTCACAAAAAAAGGTTCTTTGTAGGCGTAAGTTTTAGTCAGTCATCTTTTGTTATATTTTTATATTATATGTCAAATTGAGGTTGTAAGCAAAATTATAGTTTTTATTGTGTAAATAGCTGGCTTTTTAACTGGCGCAATTAATTGTATACTATATTATTAGGAAAAAGGAAGAATGAATCGTTGCGAATCATGACGTCACCACAACCGCAGCTATAAAAGCAATCGTTAGTTCGCTCTCGCCCCATTTGCTTGTCGGACGTTGAAGAGCGAGGTCGGTTGGAAAGGTATACGCCGTAATGGCGGTGACGGCTCGGTTGAGTCAGTCGTGTTCCGACCGCCGGACCGAGCGGACGTCTGCCACCACAGTGTACAGTGAATCATAGAGTGACTTAGTGTTATAGCACAACCCTCTCCCGACATTCCGGAGGACACCACAGTGGTGATCGATGTGATTTGCAGTTAGTCATTTGTTTCATCCTTATTATTCGGTTATTGTGTAAAGAGTTGTTTTCTGTGCAATCGCTTGTTACTTGTTGTGAAAATCTAATTGAAAGTAAAATTGTTTTAAGTTACGATGATAATTCTTTATTTTTATTTTATTCCATTCCTGATTCCTAAAATCAGAAGTGGGATAATACTTCCTACGCCTACATTAGAGGTTTTTTTAGTTTAAAAAAGAAAATAACAAGCAGTTGCAGGGATTCGATTTATTATGCCGCTACCGTCACAAAATCTGAAAATACGCCACCGCGCCATGAGATTAAGCGTGGTATGTACAAGCAGATCACATCGACACCATTATAGATCTCGTTCTTGTAGTCGTGGGTCGCGTTCACGGTTGTCTAGGAGTGAAAATCTTTCACGGTTTCGTAGGAGTGATACTCGTGTGTCTACTCGGCACGTAGAATGTAGTTTGCGGTCTCAACGCGACTTCGTCACAACAGAACCGATTTACAACATCATCATAGTGACCGTCGCAGGTCACGTATAACGATTCGATGGCGGAGACGTTAAGCGCATAGTGTCTACACTAAATGCCATTGGGGAAAATACGGCGAGTGTAACGTCAACCCCGTCTGACCGTGTTCGTGTTAGATATACTCCGAATGTAACGCCAAACCCGCTGACCGTGTTCGTGTTAGAAATATTGCGAGTGTAACGCCAAACCCATCTGACCGTGTTCGGGTTAGAAATACTGTGAGTGTACCGCTAAACACGTCTGCACGTGTTCGTGTTAGAAATACTAAGAATGTAACGCCAAACTCGTCTGATCATGTTAGTGTTAGTCCTATCCCCGATGCGAGGACAGCAATCTAATCGCAGCGCAGGTGCTTGCTGATGCTATCATTAAATAAAGCAAGGGGCCACAGTAACTTTGTATCTAACTTTGATCTATCGTCTATCCATAATTTTGGTGCGAGGAGGTAGTTCGTTTCTGGCCATTTATGTCAAGCCTAACCGCAGTAAATTAGTCAGCCATACACCAGCTAATGCTTTTAAGAAACGCTACACTACTCCACTAGATGTGAAGTGTCACTGCGGTCAGACTGGACATTTAAGTGTAATGTGTACAAAAAACAATTAAGGATATAGGTAGCTCAAAAGTTGGGTACATGTTCTTTGTGTAAAAAGACAGGTCACAAGGAAAGTGATTGTTTTGCCAAGGTTCGCTCACAGGGGCGTGGTCGACGCACAGTTGATTTGTGTAGTGAGTTAAATAATTCTTCAAAAATATTGACATCACCACCGCAGTGATTCAGGGTACACCTGTGGACGTTTTGATAGATAGTGGCGAGCGCGATTTCCCTAATATGCGATTCGGCTCTCACTTTTCTTCTATTCTATTCTATTCTTAATTAATGGCGTCGCTATACATTTACGTTACGTGTTTTGCCAATGTCAATATAGTGGAAGAGTAATTATGTAACTAAGGGTTGTACGGTGGATTTGAGTTGGAAGTAGATTCTCTCAACGCGTGTTTTTGCAGCGAGAACTTTGGAGAAACTCCAACACTTTTCTTGTCGGCGTAATCTCATTGCGTATGTCACAATTACAGTGGAGTTCAGTAACATTGCTTTCGATATTGATTTTATGTTGTACCCGCAACTTGTATGAATGAATACCCCGATTATTATCATAACTGACGTTCTCAATAGAGATGGTGTAATGCGATGTATTGAAAACATTATCTGAGGCGGGATTCTCAATAAATCTTCGAAAGTGTACCTTCCTAACTACCGAGGTAACCTGGGCCGAGTTAGGCCGAGTTAAGTGCGCCAGTTTCTGGGCCTGGCCGGTTGTTTCCGCCGTTGCATCGTGTGAAACGTGTTGGTGTTTATTTAATGGGGTCACCCGGGGCGCGGATGGCCGATGCTGCTCATATGGGTTGGAGACTCTGGTGGTCGTCATAGCGTTGCGAAGTTTTGGGCATTATTTGATTGGGGTGGCTTTCAAAGTCTTAACCGATTGAAATGCTCTGGGGGCCGCCGAGGGCAAGACAGATCTTCTGCCAAGGGCTGCACGCTGGATAATTTGTCTACGGGATTTTTTACTTTCGAATATAGAAAGGGGAATGGTGTCCCGAGAGTTGTGCAGAATTTTTCGAAAATAATTTTGTGGTTTACCTAACGCTCTTATGTTACAGTTCTTACTTGCGAACGTCTATATGTGCGTGTGTATGTTTGCAAGTCACGTGGCGCTCTGGCGTGGATCAAAGGAGCGTTTACCCAGGCGCGAAAGGTGCCGTGCAGAGATGTCGGCGGACTAGTGGGTGGCATACCTATGTAGTGGGATGGACGAGCGGCACTGGGTTGCACGTCTTATGACGTGCGTGATCTCGCTTCGGCGAACCGGCAGACGTATCATTCGATGCGTGGTCTCGCTTTTGCGAACCGGCAGACGTATCATTCGATGCGTGGTCTCGCTTTGCGAACCGGCAGACGTATCATTCGATGCGTGGTCTCGCTTTTGCGAACCGGCAGACGTATCATTCGATGCGTGGTCTCGCTTTGCGAACCGGCAGACGTATCATTCGATGCGTGGTCTCGCTTTGCGAACCGGCAGACGTATCATTCGATGCGTGGTCTCGCTTTTGCGAACCGGCAGACGTATCATTCGATGCGTGGTCTCGCTCTTGCGAACCGGCAGACGTATCATTCGATGCGTGGTCTCGCTCTTGCGAACCGGCAGACGTATCATTCGATGCGTGGTCTCGCTTTGCGAACCGGCAGACGTATCATTCGATGCGTGGTCTCGCTCTTGCGAACCGGCAGACGTATCATTCGATGCGTGATCTCGCTTCTTCGAACCGGCAGACATATCTTACGATATGTGTTGGGCTCCGGCCTTGCGGACATATCTATCGATATGTGTTGGGCTTCGGCCTTGCAGACATATCTTGCGATATGTGTTGGGCTTCGGCCCTGTGTCTTTTGATGTGTATATTGGGCTTTGGCCTTGCAGACATATCTTTCGATATGTGTTGGGATTCGACTTTGTGTCCGTATCCATTGATATGTGTTTGACTTTGGTCCTGCAGACGCGTATGGCTTAGCTTTGTACGTGGAATTGTGAAAGTGGGAGATGTGTGTGGTCGATGAAGCAATCAATCATCGTATTACAGATGATTGTTAGTGAAGTGTTAAGATATACCATCGGGTGTATCATTGAAAGAGGGCCTTAATTGTGTGAGGAATGAAAGAATAGGCAACTTTACAAAAAAGTTTTGTGTTCATGTTGTTTCTCATTGACAGACTCCGAAGCTGAAGACAATGATGACGCTGTGCTGGACCCTTGTCTACTCAGGTTGACCCTGTTGAGGTCTCCAATGAAGATATCTTGTGAAATGCGGCCGAGGACGGCGCATGATCAGGATAGGCCGTATTAGGAAAAAGGAAGAATGAATCGTTGCGAATCATGACGTCACCACAACCGCAGCTATAAAAGCAATCGTTAGTTCGCTCTCGCCCCATTTGCTTGTCGGACGTTGAAGAGCGAGGTCGGTTGGAAAGGTATACGCCGTAATGGCGGTGACGGCTCGGTTGAGTCAGTCGTGTTCCGACCGCCGGACCGAGCGGACGTCTGCCACCACAGTGTACAGTGAATCATAGAGTGACTTAGTGTTATAGCACAACCCTCTCCCGACATTCCGGAGGACACCACAGTGGTGATCGATGTGATTTGCAGTTAGTCATTTGTTTCATCCTTATTATTCGGTTATTGTGTAAAGAGTTGTTTTCTGTGCAATCGCTTGTTACTTGTTGTGAAAATCTAATTGAAAGTAAAATTGTTTTAAGTTACGATGATAATTCTTTATTTTTATTTTATTCCATTCCTGATTCCTAAAAATATTGTACATTTTTTTTTTTTACGATTACGCTCGCGCGCCCCTTTGTATCCTCGCGCCCCTAGGCACATGCCTAGTTTGCCTTTAGGATAATCCGCCTCTGGCCTAATGGATATGTTCCAAAATTGTTAGGCAAGTCGTCAAGCGTGGATTGTTGAACAATGGAGGATGTTACCTTACCTGATCGAGAAATGGCGGATTTTCATGAGACATCGAGGAATTTCATGATGCCAATTATACGATCGTGCTTCTACATCGAAATCGTTATTTGATTGCTTACTATTAGAAGGCTCAGATGTTTTCCGTCTTTCAGTTAAAAAGAAGGGCTAGGAACCTGCTTATTGACGAACAGAATACAGCGTTACAAAAGAAATGTGTTATTGGACTATGGTAAGAATACTGCCCCAGTATCTAAAGGATTCAAAATTAGTGTGAATCTAATCATCTATGTCTTAATTACTTCTATTTGCTAAAGTCTTTTTGGATAACTGTAGGGGAAGTCTTTGACCAACATCTTTATATGTAAATTGTAATAATAGTGATGGTTTCATTTGAGTTTATCGTTGTCTAGGTATATTGGCTGCTATTCGCCATGGCGATCGCTAATCTAGTAGACGTGATGTTCTGCTCCTGGCTTATATTCGCCTGTGAGCAACTGCAACACCTGAAAGCCATTATGAAGCCTCTGATGGAATTGAGCGCGTCTCTGGACACGTATAGACCGAATACCGCCGAGCTGTTCCGAGCGTCATCCACAGGTAATGTTTGTTTTGTCTTGGTTTTCCGTAATTACGGCCTGTAGAAATACTCTTACTGCAAATTGCCATCATTCCTTAAATCAAAATGTGTCACCATGATAATATTGCTAACAGCACTGTTGTGTCCCGACATTTAATGATACTTATGCTTACAATGGGCCTCATAAGAAGGCTCAAGGTCACCCAAAGGGCTATGGAGAGAGCTATGCTCGGAGTTTCTCTGCGTCATCATATCAGAAATGATGAGATCCGCAGGAGAACCAAGGTCACCGATATAGCCCATGGAATTGCGAACCTTAAGTGGCAGTGGGCAGGGCACATTGCGAGGAGGACTGACGGCCGTTGGGGCGGAAAGGTCCTCGAGTGGCGACCACGTACCAGGAAACGCAGCATTGGTAGGCCCCCCACAAGGTGGACTGACGATCTAGTAAAGGTCGCGGAAAGCCGCTGGATGCGGGCAGCGCAGGACCGACCGGTTTGGAGATCATAGTCAGTCCCTCTGGTTGAGGGTTCCGAGTGAAGCTCGCGTCCATCTTCTGCCTTATAATCACGTTCGATCAGGTGAGACGAAGACCACGGGCTTCACCAAAAATAATAAAATATACCCACGCTTTGTATCCAAAGTACTATCATTGCAGTGTGATTTGTAACACCTCACACACACACCCACAACACTTTATTCGGTTTCTACTAGGACCATTTTGAAAGTAGTAAAAACACTTTGTTTTTTTACAGGTCAGACTATTGGGCACTTGTTTAATTTCTTCCTGATAATTCACAGAAAAGTCAGAAAAAGTACCTGATCCCGTCGATCTTGACATCCGAGGCATTTATTCTACGCAGCAAGATTTCGGGATGACCTTGCGCGGCGCTGGCGGTAGGCTGCAGACTTTTGGTCAAGAAGGCGGTAATAATCCCAACGGGTTAACGCAGAAGCAAGAGATGCTGGCCAGGTCTGCTATCAAATATTGGGTGGAGAGGCACAAACACGTTGTGAGGTAAGTCTGGAACAGTGCTCAATGAGAGCGGGAACGGTGTTGTTTTTTTAATTTTTCCCAAATATAGGGATTCAGCTTAAAATATGACATAAATAAACTTATGTAAATAAACATTTTTAAGATGAGCGGCCCAATAATAAATCAAATTACATCATAATATAAATATTAAAACAAAGTATGAATTAGGTATAAATGATGTGCGGACGCGCGCGGGCGGCAGGCGCCGTTAAGTCCACCGACGTCACACGGCTATTAGCCCCGCGCCAGCGACAGAAGCGGTGTTATAGTTTTATACCCAACTTAATTTTGTCTTATAACTTTCTAAATACGCATCGTATCGAAACAGAATAAAAACTATTGATTATATAGTAATGAGATCTATAATTTTATGAAATAAAAAAAAATACTTTCCCAAGCTAATTTGCTAAAGGTAAGTCAGGTTAGAGTTAGTAAAACTTAATTCTTCTTCTTCTTTTTCTGGTGGTGAGCAGTCACTGTATCATAAAAGGCTTGCAACACTGACATGATTCTCATGCGCTGCCAGACCTTATAAAACCTTTCCCTATCCCGAAAAGCCCTATCAATGTTACTCACCAACAGAAACACGACACCACAATAATGTAGGGTTATTTGACTGTGTTCTTCTGTAAGGGAAGTTCTATCCCAGGTTGAGCGCTCCAAATTCAAGCGGCTAGTACTAACTCGACGTAATGATTTAGGGGGTCGGAGCGCTATGTTACAACACTTCTTTAGGTTTTGGTATAGGTTTCTGGTCAGCCGCCTGGCTGAAACCAACCCTCCTTCTTTACTTACTCACCATCGCGCATGGATTTTAATTCTGTTTCAAAGTTGAGTCGTCGGAAAGACTATACTTTTAGTGGTAGTGACTGAATCTATAAATGAGAATAATGGGCAGATTTCTAACTCAAGAAAATTAATTTGAAAGCTAAACTAATTTAAATATTTCATAACGCCCTATTTATTTTACTTTAGCTGCGGTAATTTTTGTGTATGATTAAGTTTTTGTAAAGTATGTATTTACAGACTTTCTATTAGGCTTATACGATGTTTATTAAACATAACGTCCGCCTTACCCACAGATGTTGCTAAACCAATCAAGATATCTATATATTAAAGATAAATACATTACAGAACCCGCCTTCGTTCAATAATTGCATGGTAATTGTGACTGACGAGGGTCTTAGTAGAGGAATAATGTAGAGGCATACGCACATGTATATGCCGTAGGATGATTTGATATATTTATCGTTCTTTTAGGTTTATTTGAGGATTTTTTTGGTACTTAGGAGTCCCAGTTACTCAAAGCACCTAATTACTGTACAATAAATTAACTGTGCGGAAAGAGTGCCCAGAGCATGTTAGTGGATAAAGCTGGTTCACTTTCACCGTCCTACATATCGTCACCTTTATGGTAAACTTACGAAACTGCAAAAAACAAATTTTACAGGAGAGCGTTTTGAAACATTAAATTGATAATAACTTTTGTTATGATACAGATGTAATAAATTACGATACATTTGATTTTCAAAATCCTGCTGTTTTTAAATACAATGAATGGATCACACCTATGTAGTACAACATAAGGTGCAATTTTTTTAGATATGTCAAATTTACAAAAACTGCAGATTCGTAAGTTTGCCGTGGAGGTGACGATATAATAATAAATTTATTTATTGAAATAAAATGAAATGAAAAATATTTATTTGAGCATAATAAACACAGTACAAAAAACAGAGAGAGAAAAAAATACAGATAATAATGCATCCTAAATGGCATATTGCCTTTCACAACCTTGACATTGAACCCTTTTCGCGGCATGGTATAAAAGCTAAAGCTTTTTATAAACATCAACATTAAAAATTAAAGTTAACGGTACTTATTGCGGGCATATTTATTATATTACATTCTTTCGCAAAATATTTTTTATGTCCTTACCAAGATTTTGGAAAAACCTGCATTTTTTAACAAATCTGTAAATATATTCCTTATAAACAAATGCTACTACAACCGTCATGATTTTTTTAATGATTCTATAGTAGATTTTCTAATTGGGTACTCCTTATATGTGTTAATTTTTAATGTAGTTAATATAAAACTATGCTTTGGATAAAATTTAGCCTTCAAATGTTGCAGTGCCCTTGCAGGGAATTAAATGTTTACTTTGACTATTATTTTATCATCTTTGTTGTATTGTGGCATGCAATAAAGAAATTTGATTTTATTTGATTCATGAATTATACTGGGTGTAAAAGACATGAACAGTCAAACGAGAATCACGTATTCTATACATCAAAATAAGACATATTTCAAAAAAATATTTCTGGGAAACGACTTTTATTTTTTGGTGTTAAAAAAATTTCAAATTGTACCGCGCAATGTAAAGGGCTCAACTCGCACGCAACTCTCAAAACCGCGATAATTTTGACAGATGGCGGCCCCGTTCGTTAGTGTCCGTGCGCATCGAGTGAGCTACATTGAACGCTAACGTTTTGAAGCCATTTTTTGTTATGAAATACTAAAAAAAATGATAATGTTTCTTTGGACAATAATTAAGAAATAACGTATAGAATACGTTTTCATAAAAAAATGAAAAAAAAATTATGACTTTGACCTTCAATAAAATCGTAACTATCAATTTCCCAGGTATAGTCTAGAGGAAGGAAAATGTTATGATGGTGAGCAGAATACATGGTTCTCGTTTGACTGTTCATGTCTTTTACACCCTGTATACTCTGAGAGAGACTACCACCCTATTTATACAACTAATAATAATAGTTGAGTATATCGTATTTGAATATATCGAACTATAACAAGAACGGATTACGTCTAAGTTTAGTAGGTTACTTTTGTTACAACAGAAATTGACACCATTGTGATAACATAAAGTTTTCAGGTTCCAATGGCATAATACGCCGCCGTGGTGGAGTGGTCAGTAACGCTGCCTACACATCGGGCGGTCCGGGTTCGAGTCCTGGTAGTGGCAAATGTTAGTGTGATGAACACAATCATTTGTTCATGAGTCATGGTTGTTTATATATTTATTTAAGTTTATTAATAAAAATATCTAGATTGTTATATATTTTGTCCGTTATCTAGTATCCATAACACAAGTTCTTAAAGATACTTAATTTGGGCTAGATAATTGGTGTGAGCGTACAAATATATTATTATTATTATATTATAATTGGAAACACACCGGCTCATAATAGAAAGCTGTCTTAATATTTGTATACAGATCAATAATTTGAATAATTAAACAAAATAACTGTGGGAAGGCAACATTTGTTTCGACAGCTACCGATCGATATATCAAACCATTATGTAGTTTGTATGGCGTGTACAATATTATTTAAGGCAATTTGTCCAGCTAGATTACTTTTCACTATTATAAGGATACGAACTGCCAGTAAATAAAAAAAAAACAAAAGGTTCTATGAAGCCTTTTTCCTCGATGTGCATTTTTTTACATAACTTTTCAATTCCTATCATTTTAGGTCCGAAAATATTTCTCATGTAAATCATTGAAATTCATAATAATCATAAACTTAGTTTTTCCTAATATTTGTTTTCATATATTTTTCTATGCTAATGATTGAAACTCATAATCATTTAGTATCGAAAATTATAAAAGAATAATAGCGAGTTAGGTTGAGATGAACACACAGCCCGAAGCGACTTTAGGGCGTTTTCACTGAATAAAGAAATAATTGATTTATACGTAGGTATTCATTGAATGTTATGAAGAAAAAAGATCTAAAAAAATATATGTATTTAAAATGGTTCTTGGTAGTAACAGTATTAATAAAAAAATATGATCACTAACTGTTATGAGCTCCATTAGTAGTAATAAAAATGTATGAATAAAAAAAGTTTGAAAAATAAAATTATGAAGAGTGATTATTATGAACACAAATCGGTAGTAAGACAAAGAATAGGATTTAGAATATTATGTGAGCCAATATGGACCCCTTTTGCCTTAGGTTTTTCTTCTGATAACTACGGTGTTACCGATTTACTATGGTTTATTTCTCAGTCGCACGATTTGAGATTTTTAATTCAACCGACTTCAAAAAGGAGGAGGTTATCAATTCGTCTGTATTTTTCTATGTTTGTTACCTCATAACTCTGTACTGGCTATACTGATTTTGAAGATTCTTTTGACCTTTGGAAGCTGGTGCTTGTCATTTGGTCCCATTTGATGATATCGTAATATTATCACTTGTATGAAATTTGTAAAATTGTGAAATCTTTGTATACTTAAAGCACTAAAAAGCAAGAAAAAAAATATTTTTTTTTATAAAAAAACCGCATTCAAAACTAAAAACGGAGAAATGAGATTTCCGTTTATGAAAATCTAAATGTTTTTTTGAGGTTGGTGCCAACCTCAATATTTGGAATAAACGTTGTCACCTGTATTTGGAAGGCGGTTTTTTTTATTTTAAAATTATTTTATTTTATTTTCAGTGAGTCTTTCTTAGCACACCTATCGTCCTTTTTTGCATCACCTCGGGGTCCTTCATTGACCAATTTTCTTTAAAAAATTAATATACTTCGGTTTCAGTATTCTATCAATTTCTATCTACAGATAAAAAAGAAGTGAAGTTTTGTTGCCAATCAAATATATTTAAATTACTTAGGTACTAAAAATAGTAGCAGTTACTTGATAACTATACTCTAGTAGGAAATCTCTATCTGTGGATTGAATTTCAATATGATCTGATCAATAAATACATCAGCGTCGGTGGCGTAGTGCGTAAGAGCGTCGTCTCCCACCCGGAAGGCACTGGTTCGATCCCCGCCACGTACCAATGTGTTTTCAAATTTTGGATTCATATGTAAGTTTAATCGACGCTTTTATGGTGAAGGAAAAACATCGTGAGGAAACCTGCACACACCTATAAAGAAATTCTTAGGTTGTGTGTGAAGGTGACCAACCCGCACTGGGCCAGCGTGGTTGACTAAGGCCTAATCGCCCCTAATGTGGGGTAGGCTCGAGCCCCTCGGTGGGGACATTATATCAAATTCATTGAATATAATGTAGGGACTTACAAATCTAAGTCTTTTGAGAAAATTTGACATTTAAGGAAAGTCCCACTGTACTAAATTTCAATTACAAAACTTCTCTTTGATAGGAGCGACGTTAATCACACTTATTCAAGCGCGTCCTTTATTTTAAAGCAAAACCCCAAAATAATATTGAGCCTGTCACTCACAGTTTTCACGTCCTTCATACGAAAGGACTTAATGTATTCCGGGGACAACAAATAAACGTTTTTTCCACGGTATTTCAGTCTGCGAAATATCCAGGTAGACGTGACCGGCGTCTGTAAAAAAACAAAGGCAGAATTGGACCTGAATTTGTTTATTTTGTATACGAAACTCAGAGGGACTGTATAAATAGGAATGTCAATTATCCCTTTTAAATTTAAGCCAATAGAATAAAATACTATAAGGGTAGGATAGAAGTAAATAAAACATTTTAGATCGTTTGGATTTTTATTAGATCTATTTGCTTATTAGTCGGCAATAACTGCTGACTTCTATATTTTTTTTATATTAATCATATTAATATAATAATAATAATGTGGACTCGTACATAATGTTAAAGATATGTTTACTGTGGGTAAATTTGTATTTTAGTCATAATGAATAAACTTGTTTGCATATGATTTTTTTTTCTTCTTTCCTTTTATTTTATTCTTGTTTCGGTTTGTATTTTGATTATAATATAAAACTGTGAATGTGCGATGATGAATTCCGGTGTGCCGTCAAACCAACATTCGTTTTTGTCACACCGTTTAATGTGAAACTTTTGTAACTGTTTTCTTTAATTTATAAATAAAAATAATAATAATGTATTTCCACGCTCACACCAATTATCTAGCCCAAATTATATACGAGGAGGTATACGAGTATCCACAATATAAGGGTGTAAGCCTCGCCGCGCCTGGTCGTCCGGTGGTAGAAAGTTTTACCTTATTGTGTATTGTTACAGATTAGTGGCATCTATAGGCGATACTTATGGAACTGCTCTACTGTTTCACATGTTGGTGTCAACTATTACTTTGACTCTCCTTGCTTACCAAGCCACAAAGGTAAGTTATTTATCTTCCAGTAATTACTGGAATATACATATAAATGAAATTGGGTGATGAACACATGAACATGAACAGAACACAGAACTATGCCATAAAAATATAGTATTTTGGGAAAACACTTCCGTATTTCTTTTATAATAGATTAAAACACTTTAATTCCATTCTCCCGATGTTTGGTAAGTTGAAATAGGCAGAAGCTCGATGCTTGTTTGCATCGCTGTGACTGAGGCTGTGACTCACTGGTGACACGCAATGAATTATTATCATGTTTTGTTAAAGTTTATTTTTTAAAATATACAGTACTGTATTTGATACGATGTAGTTAGATTTTGTTTTTTAATTTGTAAGTTGTAAAAGTATTTGTAAATAATGATGCAAATAAATTATCTATCCATCTTGCTGTTGTTAAAGTAGTAGTTGATTTCACTTCGGGACAAGAATGTTAATTTTTTTGAAACATTGATTGAGTTACTGATTTTAATTTGGAATGTTTAGTTGTCATTGAGATTGATACTAAATTTAAAAGAAAATGAAAAACATGGGAAAAATTCTGTCATGGGCAAGTGCTGAGACGGGCCTTGCACCCACAACCTTTCGGTATCCGAGCGAAATTAATGTTAATATTTATGGTGAAATACGCCAAATTATTTCAAGTATTTTGTTAAAATATAGCATGCTTATTAGCCTAGATCAATAATAGTTAATCATCGAGCACATATACTTAATAAACTACAATACTATTCCTATGTATTTTCCCCCCGGAAATCTGATTGACAGGAAACTCTCTGAAATGGGGAACTAATTGAGAAGAATAATTAGCTCCTGTTATTCTCCTAATTGTTTCCTTGTTATAGATAAATGGAATCAACGTGTACGCCTTCAGCACAGTCGGGTACCTGTGTTACACGCTCGGACAAGTATTCCACTTCTGTATATTTGGCAACAGGCTTATTGAAGAGGTAATTAAATGTAGATTATAATACAGACAATTAATTATGACTGGTAATGTGATTGCTTCGGAAGTGAATAGTGGAGAATTATTTGGCAACTAGCTTATTGAAGAGGTAATAATATTGAATCTACCTAATACCTTAATATTGACACTTAATGGAATTAACTGTCTGCACACGTGTCTTTGAGCCAAAGAATTGCGAACCTTAAGTGGCAGTGGGCAGGGTACATTGCTAGGCGGATACTTTGGAACCACTGGGCCGCCACAAATTCAAATTCAAATGTTTTATTGCATACCATAATTTTTACATGGGATCTTAAGTAGTTACAGTAAAGGCACAATTATGGACCCTGATGGGCACAGCAATATAAATGATGAGCTGAGGAGAGCCACCAGCCACACGTGTGCACAGCGTTTATACAAAATGTATGAAAAAACGTGTACACTGCTTGTGGCCGCCACGGGTGGCGACCATCGGTGGCCCATTTGCGCGGAGCCTTAGACGCACGAAAAAATAGATACAATGCAAATCTTTATACCAGAGATACCGATGGTTAACGAAACTGAAAATATTTGTATGATAATTTTGGACTTCTCGCCATATTCGATAAAACATAACGCTAAGAAACCGAGAGTTTCTTAAAGCTTTGCTTATATTAAAGTATAAGACGATATTCGTTGATGTAATACAAATAAACCTCAAGCAATTGTAAATAAATAAAACAACTTTCACGAATTTAACTCGCGTGTACATGTTGTTATTATTGTCCGACGATTCGTAGCACTTTGCAGCGTTCGTGGTCACGGGATAACTAAAGATGTAGGTTGTCTTAATATTTTATTAATTAGTTAAATCTACCGTCACTTTAATTAATAATTTGGAGCGTTTCGTTTTACGCGAGCTCATGGTGTCATTATGTCTTGCTGTGTCATTAGGCCAAGCAAACCACCACACAGCAAAACCTAATGACACCGTGAGCTCTAATTTACACGCGAGGTAAATCCGTTAAAGTTGTTTTATTTACGATGTGTAGTGCTCGCGCAAATCTAAGAAAACATAACCTAAAGCAGTGAAAATTGGTTGAACACCGTTTCTTGGTGGACTTTGATTTGAAATCAAACTTTGTATAAAATAAATAAAAGGAATAATAATAGTGGTCGAGTTTTTCAGGAATCAAGTTCGTTTACTTTCGTTATTAATTCACGAGCGTTTTTTCCAAATCTGAAATAAAAATGACCAGTTGGATAAATTATTAACCTACGAATTTCACTTGCAGTCAAATAGGTACACGATCTTTTAGTTTAAGTTATTTTTCGACTAACGTTAAAAATATCAATCGATCGTTCGACAAAAATTCTTTTGGTCAATTGTTTAATCACTGAGTGACTTTTGACCAATGTTTAACCGGCTGTCTAAAACTGGGTATTTTATTAATTAAGGACAACAGTGCTGTTAGCAAGAAATTTTTTTTTTTCTTTTTTTAGAGCATTTAAATAAAAGCTTTTTTTGCTTTTAATTTATTTATTTCATTGTGGACAACAGTGCTGTTAACACTATCGCTATGGTGAAAGGACCTTAATAAAATGGCGGCTTAGCCAGTTGACAAGCTTCACTACCAAGCAAAAAATTCTAGATATCGACCTGGGAACCACTTAACCATAGAAGTAGCTGTAATATACTTGTACCCTGCTACAATTTAGAAGCTGGTCCAATATTGGTAAAAATCATGATAGAAAATAAAGTTTTCTTGCAGAGCTCATCGGTGATGGAAGCAGCCTACTCTTGCCAGTGGTACGACGGCTCTGAAGAAGCGAAGACCTTCGTCCAAATCGTGTGCCAGCAGTGCCAGAAAGCCATGAGCATTTCTGGAGCCAAATTCTTTACTGTGTCCCTCGATTTGTTTGCTTCTGTAAGTATTTAAATATCCCTTTGAGTTGACTTGACCCTTGACCACATCTACAAAAGAGATCAGAGTAGAGTTTTTGACCATACGTACAGCAGAGACTTTAAGAAAGTCTTCTTCTGTTTGTAATGTCACTAGAGATAATACGACAAGTCATTGGTCCAAAAAAAATTTGGACCATTGTTTTCGGAAATATCTATTATTACAAATTGAAATTGAAATTGAAAAGATTTATTGCCAGAAAAAATAACAATTACAAAAATATCACAACTTAAATTATTCCTTAATATAATATAATACAAAGTAAGTTAGCCGTATGATGCCAGAAGAGAAAAAAAGCATCACCCCATATTCTCCATTGGGTGTCGCATAAGGCGATTAAGTGACCAGAAAAAGGGGTATTGATCACCTTATACTCCGTCGCCCAACCCGCATTAGGCAAGCGTGGTGGACTACTGCATAAGCCTCCTTCACTGACAAGGAGATGCCTTGTGTCCCAGCAGTGGGTAGAGCTATAAAGGCTGCTATGATGATGACAAAGTAAGTACCTAGGAGTAAATTGTTTTCAGTTGATTGCAAGTTATGATTAATCACGATCTGCAACCCGATTGGATTGATCTTGATCGCAGACGTTGGTAAGATTTATTTTCTAAGGTACATAACTACAAAAATGTTTGGTCGTCTCTATTTGGAACAATCTGTATAGAGAGGATAGCGAAATTCCGCTTGATTCGAAGAATCTTCGTTTAGACCGTGGTATTAACACCTTTTTTGTACTGTTGATAATCTCTAAAAGCCTTGCTCAGTTTGCAGAGCTAAAAAGGACGTAAGGTCGTTTTTGAGAGCACACCAGTAGGTATCTGCAGGTCACGTGACCTAATAGCGTATATTATTTGCATATTTGCTACGAAAATATTAAAGACACCTTCATGTAAGATTCACAGAAGTAACGAAATTAACCCTCCCGGCTCGAATGCTATGGACGCTAGACGGCTGAGACTCCCTCAAAGGATGCTTAAATGTTTAGTAGCCCCCTTGGGAGGTTCGCCTTACAGGCCTGAGGACCCCTCCAAGGTCTCCGCCTTCTTAAGAACCCCGGTGATGCGGTAGGTCATCCGCGACCACCAGCTGTATTCAGTCAAAAAATATTAATGTTAATATTTGCTCAATTTTCAGGTATTGGGAGCTGTAGTGACATACTTCATGGTGTTAGTGCAACTCAAATAAATATTTCATAAAAAAGTTCTTCGTCGTGGTCTTGTAAACTAATCATACCCGTGTCAAAGAGAAAGAAAAAAATGTCTCAAAGCGAGGGGAAGAAAGGTGGCCGTAACAAATATATTTCTAATTTATTATTTTGCCTTGAATTAAGCTGAAAGTAAGGCGAAAGTATTTATAAAACAATACAATAGAGTCGATGCTATCTGTCTGATTTGCATTGTTCTTTACGTAATGATTTCCAAAATAAATTAATTCTCAGAACCAGATCTATTCAAACCTCAGAAACAAAATAAACTGCTTATTTCAAATTGTAACTTTCACTGTTTATTTATAGACAGTAGTGAATCCTTTCTCTCGCAATATTTATATAAAATTACTATTAACTTAGGTTTTAATTAGTGTATGATAAAATATTTACGAGGATATTATTATTACTATAACAATTATAAAAATATTATTTCAAATACATATGACAATTAAAATTAGTAATCGTTTTATTTTACCTAATAGAAATTTGGATTGTTTTAGAATAGTTAATTTATCATTAATAATATACGTAGTACAAATTGACATGTTTATACAAAATTTTGTGAGAATTTGTAATTAATTAAATAAAAGTAAAGCTGTAGAAATGTGTTATGATTTGTGAACTGTAGATTATTTTTCTTCTTATTTGGGGTTTTTGTTGACTTCTCGTTACATCTTACAACCACAGCCTAAAAGCCTTTGTAGTTGAGGAAACTGCCGCTTTTGTCTTGAAAGCCCGTAGTAACGTATGGTCGCCAACAGAGATAATTTCGTACAAATGACCTTTCAGTCTACTGGTAGTGTTAAACTTTTTTACTAATGGTCAAATTCATGAAATAATGTAAAATTTAATCTTTTTAATTACATTCTGTATTATTAGCATTATTCACAATGTTATGCTGAGGTCGGGCTTGTGTTCAACTAGTCATAGCTATTAAAGATGCAAAGAGACATTTGGTGTACTTATTTCCTGATAATTAATACATAAAATATGTACTTTATTAATCAATTGATTACTTCATAATTTCAAATTCTCCAAATAAAATAAAACATTGCTCCCGTGCAAATTCGAATAGTGAAGTCCTTCGGCCACGTCTCCGGAAGGAAAAACCAATCGATTGAACGATTGGCAGTTCAGGGAAAAGTGGATGGTTCTAAGCCGAGAGGTACGCCCACAGATATATCAATCTAAGGAGATCGGTCGAATTGCCGAGTTCATAGGAAGACCGAGTGTCGCGACCAGCGGCCGTACTACATAACATGGTTCTAGTTGAGCATGCCGTAATATACTCTATTCATTGCGCGCGTCATAAGGACTGCAAAGCGATGAAAGTTAAGCACAGCCGTAAAGGAGATCGGTCGAATCGCTGAGTTACGTATTCTCGTGACTTTATCGGAAGGCGAAGTCGCAGAAATGTATGCCCACTGGGCATACACTTGTCACAAGTTAAACGCCGGCTTGGACTATCTCCTTGTATTATTAAATCTGTGGGCACGCCCAAGTGATGGACCGACCAGATAAAATCTGCCGTGGACAGCCCGTTGTATGAATGCACAAAAAGTAAAAATCTGACAATCTGGCGAAATGCAGTGAGGTGAGCCACAACTAGTGATGTACAAGACTCGGGTCCTCAAGTCATAATGCTTAGGAATTAGATGATACTTCAATATGCTTCAAATTGATATAGTAACCTCTTTTCTATAGGAAAGAAAAGATATGGAAAGCTCAGGGTTAGATTCTTCAATTGACCTTTTTCAATGTTGGAGCTTGTCTAAGGCTGGTATTATAAAATGACTGTAACTAGTAACCTGATGTGCTGTTTACTGAACATATTATTCTCATATAGTTACATCACGGTTACCTGCATAATATTTATAGCGATAAGTTCTCCTATGTTACTTTATTAATTACCTAATTGTAATTGCTAGCTAAAAACGTAACGCTTAGACCAAAATGATATTTTAAATTATAAAATGAACTAATGGTCTTCAGATGCTTCACTCGCATCAATGTCGATTAAATTATAGCTCATATGTTATTCTGATGTTGGTACCTATGAGCTAATATTATTGTAAAGTTTCAATAAATCCATTCAGTACGAACGAGCTCTGGAGAATACACACGTGCTTGTATCCGTTGGAGATCCACAGTGATGTGCCTGTTTAACTAGTGAACTAAAGGGGTTTGGTGTTGTTTGGCACGAAACGGCGGGAGGATGTTGCGAACCATCTTTTAGTTTTTTTTTATCATGGTGGTTGTAAATTTAAATAAGTGACGTTGTCAGGTAATATCTTTTCGGTGACATATTAATTTTAATTTTGTAAACTTCCTTTCTAATAAATTTCTTTATATTTTATAAGTGTAGGTATTAATTGTGCAAGGGCACTCTTTCGCAACGACGAACCACCAACAATCTCCATACAAACTTTCACGTTTAGAATATTAGTAGGATAATGTGTGATTTTTGAGAATTACCTAAATGATTAACTTGATTTCAAAGGCTTCACACATCTCCTATCTCTAGAATAGTTAATACACTTCTGGCTTTATAAACAAGCCTCCAATATCTCCTCCATCTCTCGTAAATGAGCCTACGTAATTAGGTCGAGCAATTAAGCTTGCTTTCACGTGGTTTCACAGAATAATTAGCTCTAAAATCGGAACAGCACGGTCTCATTTTCTACATCAGGGCCTAGCGGCTTTGCGCTTTGAGTTGTTCATCAATTAGCTTCGGAATAAAAGAGAGGTATACATTGCCTGGGTATTTTAAAAAGATAGTTTTAACTATTATCGATTTTAAAGTGTAGGAAAGGAATAAATTTAACATTAACTATTCCAAGAGATTATTTTTGTAATTACCAAATTTGAACCAGGACAGATGTTACGTTCTTAAACGTCTCAGCAGTTCGGGTAACCAACAATTTTAATAACTAATCATGTTATTTTTTATGCTACGTCTAAAAGCGATACGGTCTTAATTGGCAAAATCGAAAAAGTTAGAAGCAAAGTTTTAATTAAATTATGAAACTTGAAAAATGTTAGCACTCGCCGTGTACAATTTAAAGAGAAAACTTTAGGCGAATGGAAGCTAATTATCTTTCGTTCGCCTCATCATTAAAAGGAACCGTCAATTTATGTCTTATTAGATGAAATACGTGAAGGTAAAAACAAATAATTGTAACAATTATGACGCTCAGAAAGGTATCTTGAGAAAACGAAATGTTATGACAATGAAGTTCTTATTATCGTCGAAATCGTCAACGCAACTGGATCTATAGTACAGACAACAGCTCGTTGGGTTACCACAAACTGTCAAATTTTCCCAATCGATTATGCAATTTATATTCAATAGCCTTAGGTTGAAAATCGTTTGCAGAAATTTGACAGTTTTGTATAGCCCGACGTGCTGTTGACTGTACAAGATGAAAATAGCTCCTAGCTGTATTTTTTTAATTTACGTATACATATATATAAAGTCACGGCTTTTCCCATAGGCCTACCCTTATGATCAGATTAGAGATTCACTGACAAATTTTTATTTGTTTTCATCCTGTTTCCCACGTTTTTTTTATTTAAAACTAGCTTTTGCCCGCGACTTCGTCCGCATTGAATAGTTACTTTAGGCAGCATTTTCTTTTTTGTTTAGGTACTTATTTTGCAAAAAAAAACATATACAAACTGCCGTACACTACTGTAAATGGCATTTTTACAATCTACCATTTTATGTTTTTCCATCCTTTGCTAACTTACATGCAACCTTTCATCCCCACATGGGCAGTGAACATGGGTCAATATTTCAAAAACGCTAGAATAAAATATTTGCTTATTTCTGATCGCGTGCTATTAAAAATTTTATGGTTTTATCTTTGGTAATGAGGAATCGCATAAAAATTTCATCCCATAATTCAACCCCTTCATTACCTTTTTTTGAATTTCCAAGTTTAGTCTATTTTTGTACCAACCCCCGAAAACCACGAAAATGATACCCATATTAACATTTTGTCAAAAAGTCGCGTCCGCCATCTTGGATATCGAAATAGATGTTTTATTCGTAATCTGGACCCCCAAAAACCACGAACACGATACATATATCACAGATAATATAATACTATACCCTATAATGACAATGTTAAAAAGTCACGTCCGCCATTTTGGATCTATTTCTAAAAAATGGATGGTGTATGGAATCGGGACCTCCGAAAACCACGAAAATGACACCCATATCGATTTTATATTAAAAGGCACAACCGCCGTCTAGGATCTCGAAATAGATGTCGTATTCGAAATCGGGACCCCCGTAAAACATGAAAATGATACCCATATTGACATTTTGTCAAAAAGTCGCGTCCGCCATCTTGGATCCCGAAACAGATGTCGTATTCGAAATCGGGACTCCCGAAAACCACGAAAATGATACCCATATTGACATATTGTCAAAAAGTCGCGTCCGCCATCTTGGATCTCGAAATATATGTCGTATTCGAAATCGGGAGCCCCGAAAACCACGAAAATGATATCCATATTGACATTTTATCAAAAAGTCGCGTCCGCCATCTTGGATCTTGAAATAGATGTCGTATTCGAAATCGGGACCCCCGAAAACCATGAAAATGATACCCATATTGACATTTTGTCAAAAAGTCGCGTCCGCCATCTTGGATCTCGAAATAGATATCGTATTCGAAATCGGTAGCCCCGAAAACCACGAAAATGATATCCATATTGATATTTTATCAAAAAGTCGCGTCCGCCATCTTAGATCTTGAAATAGATGTCGTATTCGAAATCGGGACCCCCGAAAACCATGAAAATGATACCCATATTGACATTTTGCCAAAAAGTCGCGTCCGCCATCTTGGATCTCGAAATAGATGTCGTATTCGAAATCGGGATCCCCGAAAACCACGAAAATTATACCCATATATATTGTCAAAAAGTCGCGTCCGCCATCTTGGATCTCGAAATAGATGTCGTATTCGAAATCGGGACCCCCGAAAACCACGAAAATGATATCCATATTGACATTGTATCAAAAAGTCGCGTCCGCCATCTTGGATCTTGAAATAGATGTCGTATTCGAAATCGGGACCCCCGAAAGCCACGAAAATGATACCCATATTGACATTATGTCAAAAAGTTGCGTCCGCCATCTTGGATCTCGAAATAGATGTTTTATTCGTAATTCGGGCCCCCAAAAACCACGAACACGATACCTACCTATATTGACAATGTTAAAAAGTCACGTCGCCATCTTGGATCTTTAACCATGACGAACTTCCATACAAATTTTCATCCCCAATTTCATCCCCACACGGGTCTAAATTTCAAAAATCCTAGAACTAATATTTCTTTCTTTCTTATTAAGTCCCTAATTTCAAAGTATCATGGTTCTATCTTCAAAAATGACGAACTTCCATACAAACTTTCATCCCCTATTTCAACCCATACAACCTTTTTTTCGCAATAAAAAGTAGCCTATGTCCTTGCCCGAGATCTAATCTATATTTGTACCAATTTTCATAAAAATCGGTTCAGTGGTTTAGACGTGAAAGCTTAACAGACAGACAGACAGACAGACAGACAGACAGACAGACAGACAGACAGACAGAGTTACTTTCGCATTTATAATATTAGTAAGGATTTAGGTACGCTCTTCGTGATAATCGTTCGAAAATCGGTAAAAATGCATGTTACAAATATCATCCCTTATTTCTATTTAATTTTGCTATTGTTTAATAAGTGTCCAGCTCTCGAAGAGGTGAACAAACCTTCTGTTTATTATAGACTAACCATTTATGTAAGACTTTGACAATAAAATATATAAAATTTGGTAAAGAAACATACTTACTCGCTGTGCTGCTGATTCGAAGAAAGCATCTGTCACTCGCTGCTGTCATTTGTTTCTTTTCACTGGCGCTGCGTTGTGAATCCACCACGCAGGTCCGATGTATCATTGAGAACATAAGTGTGCACCTCTCAACTACCGCGGGCATCGATTGATGCCTGCCAATTTGCTCCGTTATATATAAATAAATAAATATAAGAAAATATGAAAACTTTACATACAGGGTTTAGAAGACATGAGCAGTCAAACGAGAACCATGTATTCTGCTCACCATCATAACATTTTTTTTCCTTTAGACTATACCTGGGAAATTGATAGTTACGATTCATTTTTGAATGAAAACGTATTCTAAACATTATTTCTTAATTATTGTCCTAAGAAACATTATATTTTTTTTTTAGTATTTCATAACAAAAAATGGCTTCAAAACGTTAGCGTTCAATGTAGCTCACTAGATGCGCACGGACACAAACGAACGGGAGCGCCATCTGACAGAATTATCGCGGTTTTGCGAGTTGCGTGAGAGTTGAGCGCTTTACATTGCGCGGTACAATTTGCAATATTTTTTAACACCAAAAAATAAAAATCATTCCCCAGCAACTATTTTTTGAAATGTTTCTTATTTTGATGTACAGAATATATGGTTCTCGTTTGACTGTTCATGTCTTTTACACCCAGTATATCCCCTATGTCTCCGTAAATAAAAGTACCTCCTACCTCTTTATTTTAATTTTTTTATTTTAATTTTATTTTTATTTTTTTTATTTTAATTTTATTTTTTTATTTTAATTTTATTTTTATTTTTCTATTTATTTTACTGGACGGTAGCGATCGACGCCCGTGGTAGTTAAGAGGTTAATAATATTGTATTATTGCACACTTTAAGTGAACAATCAAGTTCACACTTTACGGAGTATTTGGTATTATTACAAAATCTTCGTTGCAGTCAGTAAAACACTGTACGTACCTATGTGAATAAATTACAATGATCATTTGCAATAAATAACTGATATGTAACACTCCTCATATTGTAGAATAACGGAACAGTTTCAATTAAATTTGTGAAACTATTATTAGGCATACACAATTAATATTTGGTATTCAAATTCAAATTGTTTATTTGCCATTAATAGGGTATGTTACAGGATGATTACTATTATTAATGTAATCTTAGCCTATTTAGACATTTTTAATAATAGCATGCAAATCTTAAACTCTAGTAGGTCTACATAGCCCTCATATACATTAATATTTAAAATAATAATAATTTATGATTCGCATTAAATTTTGTATCTTTGGTCACTAATAATACTGTGTGAGAAATAATATATAATGTCATTCAAAATATTATTTGGATCCCCCTTTTTAATTATTACTTTTCTTTGAGCAGGTGATAGGTTCTATGTTATTTTTTTTAATAACCACGCTGAAGTAAGGTAAAAAGAAATAAATTAAAATTTAAGTAGAAAAATGTATGTAAACCAAGTCATCGTCATCATCAACAGCTCATATAATGTCCCCACCGAGGGGCTCGAGCCTACCCCACATTAGGCGATTAGGCCTTAGTCAACCACGCTGGCCAAGTGCGGGTTGGTCGACTTCACACACAATCTAAGAATTTCTTCATATGTGTGTGCAGGTTTCCTCACGATGTTATCCTTCACCGTAGAAGCATCGATTAAACGTACATATGAATTCAAAATTTGAAAACACATTGGTACGTGGCGGGGATCGAACCAGTGCCTCCCGGATGGGAGACGACGCTCTTACCCACTACGCCACCGACGCTTCTGTAACTCTGTAAGTGACGCTGTAAATCAAGTATAAACTTATATCTCGGAGAAAGCAGTTTAGATTTTTTTGCTTAGGTGCTGGTTTTGTAAAGTTAAAAATAGATTGAGTTTTGAATAAATAAATTCTGTCTGCTTCTCGATTGAAAGAGTGAAATTAAATCTCAGCTAAAGAATAAAAAGTAAAAAAGTGTTATTAAAGTTGAATTCATTGAATCGTTGTGAGCATTCACTGGGTGTTAATTTGTAGCTATTCACGAAACTTAATTAAGAGAGCACAGTTAAATCGGAAAAGTACGAAATTTCAGACGCTCATTAATTTGTTTCGTTGTTTTATCATATATCATTATTTTGTTTCTTCTCGGTGTAGGATTTGAGGCGTCCTTTTGGTAGTGCCTTCGCCTTACAGAAGACCACAGTCATAAAATTAATATCCTTTAGAAACAAACTCGTTGTTTGGTGACTACGCATGATATAATTCTGACAATATATGTATAATATACACAATTATTACACGTACTGAATTAATGTACTTATTTCATGTTCGGTACTTTACTCTCAAAACGGAATGCTGATGCCGCCAAAACTGGCCACTGTTTTGCAGCAGTTTTGTGAGTTAACTACAAAATGAACAGAAGTGTACCACAGTGGTTCAATAAATTTTATTGATGTTTTGCAAGAGTACATGATCACCTAATTTTTAAAAAATTATCGGAGTTCATCATCATCATATCTGCCAAGAGATGCCTACTGTTGGACATAAACCTTTTCCAAGGATCACCAAATCGATCGGTCTTGCGCTGTCCGCATTCAGCGGCTTTCGCAACCTTTACCAGATCGTCGGTCTACCTTGTAGAGTGCCTATCAATGCTGCGTCTCCAAGTAGGCGGTTGTCACTGGAGGGCCACTCCGAGGGACTGCCGCCCCAACGGCCGTCAGTCCTCCTAGCAATGTGTCCTGCCCTCTGCTACTCAAGGTTGGTAATTCTTCGGGCTATGCTGGGTAGGTACCTTGATTCTCCTGCGGATCGCGATGATATTATCTTTCTCCATTGCCTTTTGAGTGGCCTTGAGCTTTCTTATGAGGTCTATTGTAAGCGGCAACGTTCGGAAGATCTAATTTTGTAGCAATAAAATACAAAGAGGTTTTAGTTCTCCTTATCTGTTGTTTTAACACTCCATTTCACGCGCGGGGCACTGGCTCAGCTAGATAATTTTGCTTATAATTTGTTGAATATTAAACCCAAAAACTACCCGGTTCCAATAGCTGTTGCTAAGGACCTTGAGAGTTCACTAATGACGAGACGGCAGCACCAGCAGAAGGAAGTGTGTACATGTTGGTTTCTTAATTTAAAAAAATATTACGGATTTAGTGCCAGTAGGGAACGCCTGTGCCTCGTGCGTGAGATCGCTCAACTTTATGACAATTGAATGAGGTTTGTAATTGTTCTGTTTTTCATATCCATTTTTATGTAAAGTTTAATATATATTATCAATATTCAAGTTCTTCATACTGTAATTTTAACTGTATTTTGTTGGTTTTAGCTTGTTATAAAATTAACAGGTCAGAAAATCGTTTAATAGAATGGCTGCATAAATCAGACGACGGACCAAGTGGAACTTTCCAACTACTTTCAGAGTAGTGAGTATGAAAACGACGGCCCTTTTGGCTCCCCAGGTACGTGGAATACCTTGAATCAGAACCAACTCTACAAGGCGCCCTGACTGTGGAAGGACCAAAGATCGGTCTACCAGACACGCGTGACAGAAGTACCATAAACCGATTTGCAATGGTCACAAATATTGTAGCACTCAGTGTGATAATCACATTCTAAATTAATATCATTATAGTAAACTAAAAAACACTAAAATCTCAAATAATTAGTTCTTTTGTTATTATTTCTAGATGTTTAGTTGTAAGTGTCAATACATAGAGACTACGTATAAATTATGTTGAAATAATTTTTCTACTAATTAATGATTTATGTCTTATTAGATAAGACATAAATTATTAATTACTATGAGGCACAAGTGCGCCCCGCACGTGTAACTTTATGCAGCGCGTGTATCGAAGTTTTAAATAACAAGTACCTAATACTGACTCCTAATCATTAGGCAGGCTGGCTTTTCTTGAATAAGAAAATAAAATTCTAATACATAATTATTCGCATTCAACTCAAAGCTTGTTTACTACAAAGCAATACAAAGTATCAAAAATATTTGTCCTACAAACTTTATTCGACATTAGACCTAATCCCGTTAAATATAAAAGTGAAATTCCGTCAGCCGAACAAAGTCTATGTTTGCAGCCAAATAAGTAAACAGCCAAAATGTTTTCCCAAACAAGATCCGATAAAAGTTTTCGACTTTGGACGGAGATAAAAACTTATTCGATCCGGTGTTTACTTTGTGATTAAGGATCGAGCTTAAGTAGGTTTTATGCTAAGCAAGTATGGTAACCTCATTTTTGGTGTTAAGATCTTTTCGGTAATACTAGATAAACAATTTTACTTATATTATTTAAGAGTGGTAAAGTAAGTAAGGTAAGGTATTATATTTCAGGAGGTTATTGGCGAAGCTATCAAGAGTGTGGTACCGGTTAAGACAATTTTTGAAAAAGATTTTCATTCTTGCTTCGGAAAGCACGTTAATCTGGTGGTCCCTGGTGCTGTTGAAAGATAGTAGTCTTTCCGAATGAGGGTCGGTGCCAGTCAGATAGCCATCTGTAAAAATCTAACGCCAAAACCTTTGTGGATCAGGATAGGAGAATCAAGAATCTCTTTGTTCATGCAAGTACAGTAAAACTTGCCACACTTCAAGTTCGCTCTGAAATCGTTTCCGCATCTTTTGCACAGCCGTACCACCTTCCAACAAGGTTCCATTTTGCTACTGCTCAGGTAATCGCCTCGTGTTCAGAACGAACTACAAGTTTGGCACGAGCTACACTTTAGTACTATGTCATAGTAACGGTTGCGCTTGTGCAAACACAACGATTTTGTAATGTAGTCAGTAATTAAAATAACTTGCAATAGCTCTAGCGCTCTACTAATGTTGCGGTGCCCTGACAGGGTGTCACATATCGGTCTAATTTAAGAGCGGGCATAAACCAAGAAAAATATCAGAATTCACCCGCGCGTTTCACCCTTCCCCTCTTGCACATCGCAGTTCGCAGCCGCAAGGTGGCACTCGCTTCATGATTTTTCTTTTTTGTGATCGCACATAGTATACGCGAAATAACTAGATAAAATTGGCTAAGCACGAGTCGGACTATCTATCCATTACCTATACTTTGATATGTGGATTTTTAATACTTTTCGCTGATGGTAAATAAAATATAATACATTCAAATTCAAATAATTTATTCATTGTGTGTGTTTACAAAGATATGAGGTAGGTACTTACAAGTAAAATATAGCTCAACACATGAACCCTGCAAGGTTATAACAAAGTATATAAATAAAGTTTTATTTACATCAATTATATTTTTTTTTTATAAAATCGTGCTAATCGCTCAGAATAATTACCAGGTATGCACATTCTTCAAAAAAATAATTATTGGTAATTAAATCATTTATTCATAAAATATAATGTTACTTTCAGTTTTGATTATGTTAATGTCAATCTTATGTGGCATGCTCAAACCAAGTGGCATGCTATATCACATTCTTGCTATTTATGACAAGAGTTGACAAGATACCACTTTGGATTGTCCAAAGCTAAGACAATGTTCGTAAAATTGGCCATTATTCTTTATTACATTTTTCTGTGGATTTTTATCAAAATCAGTGTATTTTAACATATAAGATCTTTGGTTACATAAAAAAATATTTACATTTTATGACAGGTACATTTTTTTTGTATTATACATGCATGGAAATTTTGCAGTAAAGATCTGGTGGTCAAAGTAAAAAGTTCCTCATTCTGGGCTAAAATACAATATATTGTGGGCATAGTCGCTACACATTCACGAAGTCTCATCAATGATTCCATCATCAGCTCACCTGAAAAACCTAAAAGAATACAACTATCGGTATTTAGGTACCTCTAATACTTAAATTATCATTAACCAACTCCTAATAGTTAAGGAGTTTTACCATACATCATCAGCTCATCAACACGAGATGACAACCAGACGCAAATACTAGAATAGCTTTATAAAAAATATCAATAACCCTCTCTTTCTGTTCTTTTCCGAGGGTTGCCCTCGATTTCTCTACCTTCTCATCATCAGATCCTGGCTTGGTGAGAACGGGACTACCTCAGGAGTATACATACACTATGGAATAAAAAAAGAAATTTGAGAAACGGTCCACAAATGGCAGAGATATCGGTGAACAGATATTTACCTTCCATCATCAGCTCATAAACATGAAATGATGACTACCCGGTGCAAATAATAGAATAGGTTTAGGAAAAATATGAAAAACGTTATATATGCGTATAAAATTTGAGGGTTGCCCTCGATTTCCCTGGCTTCCCATCATCAGATCCTGACTTGGTGACAATGGGACCTCAGGAGTATACACTATCGAATAAAAAAAGAATTTTGAAAATCGGTCCACAAATGACAGAGATATCGGTGTACGGGTCACCATCAAAAGTAGATGAACACTGTAGTACCTTGTCATAATAATATTTCATACATAATTGTAGCAACTATTACTGCACAAACGCTGGCGTTGCTATGACATGGTACTAAAGTGATCATCTACTTCTGAAACTGACTGTACGTGTACATACATAAAAAAATACATACAGACGAATATCTCCTCCTTTTTGGTAGTTGGTTAAAAAATACTTTACACACACCACACAATTGAAACTTTGCACCAATTCATGAGTAGTCAAAAGCATCTATTTTTTTGCGTTTACTGCTACCCGCGCCGACATTGTTACATTGTGCCGTGAGCTAAAACGTCAAATTGCGATATTTTTTGGTTAAACTACTTATATAATATAATAAAAGCAATGTACATACCTCCGACAATTATTCATGAGTTGAATTTTTAAATTTCTAAGCTCTTTCTTAGAGTGTTTTCGCGTTTTATTTTTATTTCCCATATTTTTGTCGAAGTATTTTCTCGAGCCGGTGGCGGAACACAGAAACACAGCCCACTCGTCTCAACGGAGCAGTCAAGACTGATTGATGAAACAAAACATGCCCGTTACCACGGGTGAAGCGCGATAGACTGATGCGTTTTGCGCGGAATAAGAACGTAATAAGCGACAAATTGGTTTTATGAAAATAAGTCGTAAAGTATTCATTATTCTTTAAAATCCCTAGTAGGGCTGCTTTGTAATATAGTTTTATATTATGTATTAAAATATTGACGCAGTAATATGCATAGCATTGAAAATAAACTGATTTAAGCTGGAAATTAAAGGTAAGTTCGTGATATTTTTCTATGCTTAAAAATATTTCATTATATGGTTTTTCCCAGACTAAAATCTCTCAAATATAATGTAATATCTATTTTAAAAAAATGGGGTGGCTTGTGGCCTATTTTGGGGTGTAAAAATCAAATCAAAGATTGGTAATTTTGCTTTATACCCCCTCTTAATTTAATGTAATAACATCTTTGTAACGTGTGACTTGCAATAAACATATTGAATTGAATTGAATTGATGCCGTGTGCAATAATAGTTGTCACATTTGCATGTGGATAGTTATTATGACAGGCTACTAAAGTGTCTACTTCTGATGCTGGCTGTACCACCATTCTTGCTAAAAGTCTACTCGTAATTACCAAAATCTAAACTTATCATAGGTCATGCATAAAGTCCAAAAATTAATACGAATTTCCATTTCTCTGAAGCATAAAACGAGACAGTACACGTTTTAATTAAACCAAGAAGCGAATAAGACGACTTATTTAATAAACCGGCGAAGCATTTAAGCGCTCCTAGTTTCGGTATAGCTTTTCAATTTAAGCGCTTTATGTTTTAAAAGACAAAATTGTGTCTTTTCATTGGTTTTAATTGGAATTTTACTTTAGCTTTAAAAATCTTCTGTAAGTTTCCTACAGGACAATCCTAGAGGAAACCAGAAGATCTAATTCTTCTGCAAAACAGTTGTCTGTTTTGCAATAAAAATAAATTAATTTTGTTAATGCTATCTATGATATAACTATTTATACTTATGCTATAAGTAAGACTACAGCCAACGGAGCCGTTGTTAAAAACTAACATCTCAAAATTTTATCTAATCACAGAAGAAGGTTGACACGAAAATTTTCGGGCCACCCATCTGAATATAAACTTAAGCAATAGTTATTATAACGATAATTACCGCTTCTGATTTTCTTTTAACCGATGAAATGAAATGTATTTCATTTCATAGTTAAAGGAAAATCAGTAGCTGCTATCATTTGATAGGTTAAAGGAAAATCAGTAGCGGCTCTCTACTTAAATGGACTTTGCTAAGTTCGTTTAATTCGTTAAAAACCCTGCCACCTTTTCGGTACGGTTCGAATATAATATTCTGATTCCAGCATCGATCATAGCATGCTTATACCAAAATTTATCAAAGTTGGTTTAGTTTTTTAGGCATTAAAAGGTAACATGCAGTATTTTCTTATGAAAACCTCAAAAATTTTATATAATAAATTTTTGCCTATCTAAATTACTTAAAAATAGAGGTACGAATATAAAAGTAGAAGTTTTTCACAGTTTTGTAAGTCAATTCATCATAAACACAGAAAGATTTTCTTTTTATAGTTGATAATCGCTCCACTCACAACTTTTTCCGAGAATATTAAAAAAATATAACCTATGTCACACAGGAATAATCTATTTTCTACTGACGAAATAATTTTTAAAATCACTTCAGTACTTCCAGAGGCTACTTCCCACAAACAAACTAACAAATTTTAATGTAAGTGTAGATAGTGAACAAAAGTATTGCAGGTTATTCCTAAAAGTTAAGCTAATTAGTTTAATATTACCCGGACTGCAGAGTAATTTAGAATGTCAAACATCTGTCCTGGTTATTTGTTCACTGAAGGTTGGGTTGCTTTTGGGTTCTCTTCTTCTTTTACGCATTTCGCCAATGTCAATTGAAAATGTACGAGTATTATAGAAACAGACAATTGTGCAGTAAATTGAGTTAAAAATGGAGTCTTTGTGTTTTTACTACAAGAACTCGGGAGAAACTCCTGTTTTTGGGTTTATTGCCCCTTTTTGTGTAGGCAACTGGCTGGCATCCTGTCACTATTTTGAAAGTACTTTGTGCCCCATACTGCCAGTTGTGGCTTTATGTGTAAAGCTCTGCCCACCCCTAAAGGTCAAATCATGGAACGTAAATTCATCAACTTAGATACATTATCCAACTATGTAGATGGCATTACATTTTACGTAACATCTGAACTCAAGCATGCGATAGTTATGTGGATTTCGTGGAAACTTTACAGAACTTGTACATTAAAGCTGGTCGAACTACTAAGTACAAAACTGGGTGTTAAGAAATAAACTGTGAGCAAACATGTGCTTTGGCAACTGTCCAGATTTGTGGTATTTAATTATTTACATTGTAACGTTCCTTCATGAGGAGAGCGCTAGGGTTACATTGCTATTATTATATCCTGGAGATCACATATATATATACATACAATTATAACGGACTATGGGTTACATTTGGTTTAACACAAAGTCACCTCTGGCAGCATATACCACGTAGTACCTCGATAGTGACAGGTTGCCAGCCTATCACCAACATAGGAGCCCTAAACCCAAAAAATAACAATCTTTCAGTACCTACAAACAAAATTGAACAACCAGGACAGACGTTATATTCAAAATCATCACAGCAGTCCAGAATACACAAAGAAAGCAACTGCCGGTATCATGCAAGTATCGAATAAATAAATTAATATTAGTGACTTGGTATAATGCGCGCGGGAAAGCCGTCGTGAAGATAAAACGTGTGGCTCGTGGGCGCACCCGCGACGCCAACCGCGACTATATTTCGTTCGTTTGGCGCCATTTATATTTTATCTTCACGGCGCGGCGTCCTGGCTGCGCGCCTGTACAGTGATATTTCAATCGTATTGTCAAAGCAGAAGTAGACACCATTCATTCAGTCATTAATATAAGGGAAAACTTTGGAAATAAAAAATATAGCTGATAATATTGATTTTCCCTATCAAGTCAGTTGAGATACATAAATATTATATTGAGATAAAATATAATTCTTCCTTACATTTTGTATGGCATACGAATTTGTGACGTCATAAATTCTTATAGTCAACTGACTGAATATTAAATGGTTTTGATTCGCTTAAAAATCAAATTCTAGAAGGAATTTGAAACAATGAATATTATTTTCTGACATAAAATATATACGTTTATAAACCCAAAAGGGGTCGAGCAGAGATTCAGGTAACATTCAGTTACATAATTATAAAGTCACATCTCATGGGTCTGACAGTACCCTAAAATAGTTACGGGTTGCCAGCCTATCGCCTACACTAAAGGGGCCCTAAACCCAAAAATTTACAATCCTTAAGTAAACAATCCAACTAAAGCCAACAACCTTAGGACAGATGTTACATCACTTAAAGTCATCTCAGCAGTCCGTGCAAAACATGACATAAAATGCCAACCTTTTACGAATTCAAGACCTTGTAATTATTTGTGAATGGTGTCAACATTCCTTTGATTTGTCACCGTAGTACCTAACAGAAGAATCTTGTGATTGAACTTAATAGGTTTTTATGCTTAAACCTATCCAAGTGGGGTGCAGAGAACGTGGTTTACACATACGAGTAGCATAAAAAAAATGAGTTGAAAGCCAAGGATTTTCTCTTCAAAGATGAAATAAATAAATACTGAGACTGAGACACATTGATTAAATTTGGTTTTTGACGCCGTCGTTGTGATGGACACGAACTTGTTCTGCTTGTTCACCAGTCATGATTATTTAAGTTTATTTTTAAAAATATATAATTTATTTGTCTGTTATTTCGTATCTAGTTAGTTTATGTAACCGTTGAAATATATGAATATTATTAAATACCTTAGTTTGTAGGCATGGTGACAGGGTCGACGTAAAGCCAGTAAAATCTTATTCAAAGAACAGAAATTTAATCATCTAACGAGTCATAATGGATTTCAGTTGTAAGTTCAATCAGTCAGAGTTGTAAGTTCAATCAGTTCGTACACGGACAAAGGAGAATTTTGCTTGTTAAATGTCTCGTGAAGTTTTCTTCGAATGTTTATCAAAGTTTCCTTTGTTACGCCACCAAAGATTCAAACTTTTAATTGTTGTAATATTACGGGGTATAATATTTCAAGATATTGAAGTATTAAGTGTATTAAAAAAGAAGATGAATAACGATGCTGCGCTGGATGACTAAAACTTTTTCAACGTGATTTTCTCAGAACTTCGGAAGTTGGTATCGAAAAACGTAAGTCATAAAAAGCACGTCATGCCAGAGTACCGAAATGGCTGAAATGGCGAGTTGGGAAACTCTATAAAAGCCATCTCGGCTTATCTATCTATCGGCTTATATAACCGAGATAAGAAGACTATGATGCGTTTTTTCGCATTCTCCTTTTTATAGCGTCGTACACCACGCAACAACTTTTCACGTATCAGATTTGGTAAAAACCAGGCGTGGTAACAAGCGTATTGTGTTTGATGGTAAGCCGTTACCGTAGCATTTGAATGCCTATAGCATCATCGTCTCCTTCTCATTCGTGTCAGAGTGATCGTGGTTAGCATTTAGGTGGTTTTGGGGCGGATGATCGCCTCACGATGTCCAGCCATCTTTCTCTTGTGGTGTCCCTCGTACACTCATACAAGGGACCGCTCACTGCAGCCTTAATTTGATCGGTCCTTCCACGAGGTCTAGTGCCCTCCACTCTTTCTTGCACAAGGAGGCGCTCAATGGACTCAGCATAGCGTCTTGAGACGTGTTCGTAATGTGTGCACTAATTAGATAACCGCTGCTTGATACCGAGTTCTCGGAGTATAGAAATTTTGGCACGAAACTCTGTGCAAGTGCATTCTTCCAGAGCATTATACATTAACATCATAGTGTTCTTTGAATCAGCATTTAGCAATCACGTTTAGAGAGCGTGTTTTATAATTATTTGAAATTGAGAATACACTAAAAAACAATGAATGTTGTTGTTTGTTGTGCCCAATGTTGGCAATTTTAGCACTCCACCTGCGGCGTTTGTGGATTGATTGTTCCCAAACAAACCAATAAAATTAATTAAACGTTTGGCAATCATTTTCACTAGTAAATTTTTAAGGACAACTCTAGTATATTATATGTACGGTTAGTCACATTTACTGAGGCGGCAATAATTAAACTTTTTTCGTCCATGTTCTTCATGGCTCAATGGTCTGATTCGTACATTATCAAAGTTACCGATTTTTCTTGCCCTTGAGATTGTTGGGACGCTTGAGCTAACCTTGAGATTTTTGATCGCAAGTTTCTCTTACATGCGAAAGATTAAGTATTATTTCACCAGAACTTTGAACATATTTTATAAGTTTCAAATACTCTTATACCACAAATTCTTCATAACCAAATTTTACAAAATGAACGATCACTCACGCATTTGTCTATCTTGAAACTATCACCCACTCAATGTACAATACTAGTAACCAGAGTAAATAGACCTTTCATTTACTCAGATATTATAATATTTTTATTTAATATTCCTTATAAAAGCCAGTAGCGTCCAGGACACAATATGGCAGAGAAGCCATAGATATAAGCGAATCAACCCTGCCGTGATAGGTATTGTGCCAGGAATAAAATATCTATTTTATTTCATCATAGTACGCTGCCCGCAGAATAATCATACTGGTGAACTCAGTCCCTGCATAAACCGGCATCACTATTAGTAAGCATGTTAAAAACTTTTGTGACTGTGCTCCATACTCCATTCCTATGATACCTACAGCTCTCGGACATACTACCAGTCAGTGGCATGGAAAATTAAACACTTTCATTTAAATAATTTGTTTATTTTAAGCATTAAACATTTCACTGATTTGATGGAATATCAAAACGAAGTTAATAACGTGGCCCAGTGTCTGAAACAAATATTTTTATAGTTAGTGTGTTATTAACCATATTAATAACCTCCGATGCAAAAAGGGGAAGAGTTTTACGTGAGTATCTTTGTCTCTGTGTGTCTGTCTGTAGCATCGGAATTTCCTAACGGAGCATAAGATTTTTATTAAGTGTCTTTTGTTTGAAACTTGAATCGTTAAAGTTGAACTTGATCGGAAGTGTTCTTAGCTATGATTCCAAAATATAATTTATGTTAACTCGTTAGAATATCATCAACTAATGTTCTCTTAGATTTGCGCGAGCACTACACATTATAATTAAAACAACTTTTACGGATTTAACTCGCGTGTAATTAGATTTTACATGTTATTATTATTGCCCGACGTTTCGTAACACTTTTCAGCGTTCGTGGTCACGGGATGACTCCTCATCAACTAGTTGATAAAAGGATATGAGTAACTTCTACAGGTCTGACCAATTCGTGGTATGCTGTAACTATGTTTGATTGCTGATGCTGCTGAATCAGCACACAGTTTTAGTTAGATGAAAATGTAAAACTTAGTAATACTTACAACAAGAAACCTAGTGCGTCCATAAACGTTGTTAGTCGATTCTAGAAGTAAATTGTCCAAAATAAAACTTTGGGAATACTTAGACATTGATCTAGAAATTTCGTCGTCGGCACAATTCAAAACTAAACGTTGAAACAAGCGAGAGGTGCGCTTCATCTAAAAGTTGACAAAGATTTGAGTATTTCCTTAAGTGCTTTTAAGAGACATATTCAACAGCAGATGAACAGTTGTAATTTTGGAGTGTTTCATTTAGAGTACAGTGTACCTCCACTTTGCAGAAGATCGCAAACACATAAAATTACATCTTCGCAATGTTATGGTGTCTGTCGTTGTGTAAAGTTGCTACTATTCATGGGGGAGGACGATGGGGCCAGGGTTGGAGCGCGCGAGTTGCACGTATGTGGTTAAAGAATGTATACTATGTATGCTTATCAGGTGAGCCATATATTTATTCGGTTACGACATCGACAGTCACTACCATAGATATAGGAAACTGTAGATTGGCATGTAAAAGAGAAATAGCACACTAACGCGTATATTAGAGCGAGATAGATGGACGAGACCATTTCACAAACACGCAGGGGCCTAAGGAGGCCTGTCAGTCACGTAGAAGAGACAGCAAATGTCAGACTGCAGTACTATTTTTCATGCACACGTGCGCATTACGCACACATCGGTGTATTTTTTTGGTCTCACCCTAGTCGATTCATTGCCAATCTATAAACGTCAGTAATAATAAATCTATGGTCACCCATATCGAAAACTTTTCATCGACTGCCTTCTGCATCGACAGTACACCGTACGGATGTTATCGACACTTTTGGATGGTAGTCTAGAAATTCGCAGTCTGCTACCGTGGCACCTTCGCTTGACTCTCTCGGCTCCCGGTTTGTTTTGGTCACAGTTTTATCCTAACCCAACCGAACACGACCTACTCGGCGCCAGTAAACCATCTAAAAATATCGATACTTACAACATATTACAGATATGATATACACTCACGAGAAATATGTTGACAGTTCTGTATATTTCGAACCTACGCATTAACTTTATTGCGTATGCGTGCGCGCACGAACTCTCAGACAGGTTAAGGCAGATTTCCATAGGGTAAGTGAAAGGTCAGTAACAAGCATCAGTGCTGTCACCGAAAACTGATGTATGTTTAGATGGAGGTGCCACCTTTTCTGTCGTAATCAAATATATTGAGTTATTTAGTAGTAGTTAAGAAAGTTTTGTACGACCGAGCTTGGATTATGTAGTGGAATACTGAATTATTAGCCTACATTTCAAACAAAAATGCTACGAAATGATAAAGAATTTGCGCATTGAATAAACTTTTTCTTCTTTAAAATAATCACGCGTCAAAGTGTGCTCTAATCTAAGGGGCCACCTATAAAGTATTGTATTTTTTTTAACATCTTCACTACGGAGTTCAGATTTGTGTAGTAGTTATTCTCAAATTCTACAAAATCATACATAGTGTTGATAAACATTGATCCATAATGTTCGCAGTTCTGAGGTGGCACCTCAATTCAAACGAGATTAGATCGAGGTGCCACTTTTATATACATATAACTTTTTATGTAATCTTCGCGTCATCGCGATAACGCGAAGATTTGCGTTGTCGCAACACGTCTGGCCAACAAGTTCGTCCTATCGCGAATCATGTTCGCGAATGCGAATGCCTTTCGCATGGGTGTCGGTAAACTGCCGCACATCAAAGGGTTTTATCGCGACAAATTTCGTGCGGTTGGCAACACTTCGCGCGCTTAGTTCTTTACCCTTTTATTTTTGTTCAAATAATAAAGATTCAGTAAATAATTATTTGCCGACATATAATATAGCGCAACCACCTCATCCATTTTTATTCGTGAAATGAATTTTGCGCGACGTTCTTGATTATCGCGACGTTTCAGATTATCGCGAAGTAACGAAGTTTTTTTTTGATGTGGCCAAGCACTTCGTCGTAGAGCGAACACGAAGTTTTATCGCGATAACGCGAACACGAATCTTCGTCTTCAATTGTGGCCGTAGCATTAGAGACTTTATAAAGAATAGAAAAAGTTACCTCCAAGTTTGTACGGTGACAAATCTCCGCGTCCTCAATCATCCAGCAGATAAATATAAATAACAATAGCATCACTTTGATGATGTCAAAAACAAGAGTAATATTGATAGCTGAAAACTAATATTCATTGTTAGAAACCCGGATAGGCTTCGCCGCTTTTAGGCTTTAGTAATTTGTTTGCCCATTTATCATAAAATACCGTTTAATTTACAGGCTGTTTGGTACATGGTATGACACGAGAGCACATACCCCTGATAACAATGGTGTTTTATAAAATTAAAAACTCTGGCTCTGTAAAAACGGGCCACCGATCATCGCCACCGGTGGCGGACATGCTGGCTGTTGCGTACACGTGTGGCCAGTGGCAGCCACGAGCGGCGGCTCGCGGACACTTAACTGACGAAGCGCGAAGAGGTGTCTGTGGTCGCGCGGTGCGGTGGCCCGTTTTAACGGAGCTTAATTAGTAAAATTGATTTTAATTTCATACTCATTTTGCTTTACTATCTGTGTATTATGAAAATATATTTATATTTTACAATTACCCTACCCTGTGTATACAGGTAGTCCAAATAGTGACGTGAACTATTTTTGATACTTGGTTATGTAAATGCTTACTTAATACGCTTTGCATAACCCAAATAGATTTAAATAATAAAACGTTTTCAGATATCAAGATACCATTTTCACTTATATGTATACAAAAAAATCGCAAAGCATATATGGAGTATTTTCGGATAGACATAGGTGTGACGAAAAAAATAGACGTGTGGCACTCGGGGACTGCCGCGGTAAAGCTATTGCATAGCATTTTGTATCAACTTATGCAATTATAATTTTATTTATTTATTTTATTCATGCAGTATTTCTTTTTCTTTGATATTAATTTTATAATTGAAATAATTAACTGAAATAATTAACATTCATATTCAAAACACTTTATACACAAACTTTACAAGTACAGCTATGAATACGTCTAATCGCACGCACACAACGCCGTGTCGAAGACTGCCGAACTGAAACGACGTTAGACGATGCACAGCCTTCAAGCCACAACTCCTTGCCCATCGGAGTGGGGAGCGTGAGGTTTTTTCGTTACGGAATTTCTGGATTCGGTCCCCGCGCTCAAGGCCCGCGATAGAAGCTATGCAATAGCTTAAAAAATAGGATGTTACTATATTTTGTACCATGCTGTATAGAAAAAACGTAAGTAGAAATAAGTAGATATTATTCTTACTTTCATGGGCCCACAAGTACAAAAGACTTATAAAGAAGGCAATACCACAATAACAAAGTAGCGTGTGCATTTTGAAGATAACTCTATAACATTTATATAGTTGGACGTTCTCGTCGAAAACCCTCAAGTAAATGGATGTAACACGTTTTGCTACTCTAGAAGACGCGTCATTCCAAGAATCTGCAAAAAGATATTTTCATAATAAAGGGCGTACACATAAAGAATGGTTACCGGTGCCGTTCTGCCAACGTTGTTTGGTACAGAAGGTCTACTCCGAAACCGCGCATTCAAATCTTCGGATCCAACCGATAGCCGATCGGAGTTTATTTATAAGATTTTGAAAGCACCGATAAGTTTCGACTGACGCTGGAAAGTTCCTACCTGCTCCGATCTGTGCTGTTTTCCCAAGCTACTATAAGCAGCCCCTTGCCTCTATCAGCTGCTTGATGTAGCCGCTATTAGTATCGATAAGTGCTGGTGGATCGACGCTGGCAACCAACTTTATTTATTTATTTATATTTCATTGTATACCAACTTCACAACATAATAAGACTTATGCTAAAATTAGGTACAATGGGTGGCCTTATCGCTGAGTGCGATCTCTTCCAGGCAATCTTAGGATGGACAGGATTTTCATGGAACAAGTAACTAGAGGGAAGTTCATTCTTATTTGTAGATATAATTATATAGGTATGTAGGTTTATGTTGCTTATTGTGTATCATTGATTATGCATTATTAATATATTTTCTTGTTTTGCCAACTTCCCTCTAGTTACTTGTTCCATGCAAATCCTGTCCATCCTAAGATTGCCTGGAAGAGATCGCACTAAACGATAAGGCCACCCATTGTATAATTTTAGCATAAACGATAAGGCTACCCGTTGTACCTAATTTTAGCAAAAGTCTTATTATGTTGTGAAGTTGGTATACAATGAAGTATAAATGCACTATTTGTTAGTCACCATTGCTTCAAATGTAATGCCAAAACTTACACTAGTATTTCGATAACTGAACCGACACTAAATAAAATGGAAGTAGGATAACACATTTTTAATTCGCAAAACAAAATGTGATTGGCGTTTTATTTCAAATAAACTAAAAATGAATATAAGAACAAACTACTTACGAATATTTAACATCAATTCTTCAAGGTCATCATTAAGCCGCTTTAGAATCATTCTCAACTCCCACAAAAGTGTCAAGTATTGCATTCTTACGGGAAAAAATGCCATTCTAGACGTGAATTCCAGTATAAACAACACCATCGTCAAAGTTTCTGGAGAACATGAAACAATGACTAGATTAGTTCAGCACAAGAATTTGCAGCCTCCGTCTTAGGTTCAGCACAGACTAAACGGATAAATATTTGCATGAGCTCGGGCGTTCTCTCTGTGGCTGACTGCGCAGTACAGTAGCTATAGCCCGTTTTCCAGTTCACTTCCAAAAAATTGGTACCTAAACCACTGATTATCGATTTTACCCTCCTAAATTACATTAATTTAATAGACACACATTCAACCCACATATATATAATAGAACATCGAGCAAAAGAATTAAGTTACGATAACTTGACCCTTCTACTCGATATTCCATTATTTGAAAACACTTTAATAATTATTAAAATAAAATTAAATGGACTTTTTTTAACGCCTTTAGCACCAAGAGCGATTATTTTGATTACAAATCCACATGTGCGCTTCCGTTGCATACGACGACGCGGGAACATAAAGGTCACAGCTCATTAAAACCACCCGGCATCCACTCAGCACCGCCTCGCCGCACGGCGTCCACTCGTTGTCGACAGGTGGTCCACGGGTGGACGCCGCGTTATCACAAATAAACGTCGCGCGGTCAACCAGTGGACCTCACGTCGTCAACCAGTGAACCCCGCGCGGTCAACGAGTGAACGCCGCGTGGTCAACGAGTGAACGCCGCGTGGTCAACGAGTGGACGTCGCTTGGACCACCAATTTGTAAATTGTCGAAGCGAAGGACGTATCGTCCTCGCCTGAGTTATTCGCGGGCAACCCGCGGTCCACTCGGGACCCGCGCGTTGGCAATGCGCAGTCAACAGGCAAGCATGCAAGCAGGGAGTTGTCACCGAGTGGTCCACCCGCCATCCGTGCGTGGAGGGCTTACGACCGATCCAGAGGGCCTAGACAAGTTGCAAACGATTCCAATCGTTTCTACGAGTAACAACGTCAACTCTAACATTTGACAGGACAGTCGCCATGGATTTTTCTCAGTATTATGTCAGTGTCATACATAAAATCCTTTTCGTTAAGCGTTCAACGCAATCGCTTGGCCACTTGTCTAGGCCCTCAGTGATGCTACGGAGTTGATGTAGTGAGCGCATGCCCATACAAGTCATCGTGTTAGCTGAGTGACGCCTACTGTTGGACATAGACCCCCCCAAGGATCTCCAAACCGATCGGTCCTACGCTGCCCGAATCCAGCTGCTTCCTACGAACATTACCAGAGCATCGGCCCATCTTATGTCCGACCAACGTTGCGTCTCCGCCGCCACTCCAGTTCCTTTCCGCTCCAACGGTCGTCAGTCCATGCAATGTGCCTTGCCACGGGAGCAGCAAGAACTCTGACCCGCCACAGACGATAATTCTTTCTCTGTACCCTTCTGCTGTCAATTTACATAAATAATACTGCAAGTGTACATTCAGCTGTACTTAAGGCGCCGTACTTTGATCTGTTCTGTCGCGACACTTATAGATACTTCTAAGAACCTAGTGTTTAACAGATAAGCAACTTACTAGTTTTCATAGTTTGACTTAGAAAAAATATCCTATGAAATCCATCATAAATTGTTACTGCCGAGTAATATACCAGAGAAAAGATGAATATAACATATCTCGATTTGCCTGCTGTAGGTAATTTTGTACTAAGGTCCAATTCTCGGGAGTGATAGCTTAGATCATTTTTAATCTGCAAGAGGTTCGAACGATTAGTTTTTGACGATAGGGCATAGTGGACTAACCGGTCCAATTTGTATCACCGAACTGGGGTAGTTCCTCCACCTTACAGAAGACCACAGTTAAATAATACTAAATTATATTTAGTATTAGTTAACTGTTGTCTTCTCTGTGGTCGCAACAAATTTTGTTGCTTTTGGTGATGTTGATGTTGAGATAAGATTGATGTAGGGGAAGAGGAAGACCACTGAAGAAAATAATCGACTGAAGAATGATACAAATGGAAAATGAGTAGAATTGAAGATTAAAAAAAAAGAAGACGAAATACCTCATTAATTTTATTGACACAATTAATGATTATCGCTGCGCGACCACGAGCGCCATACACCGCACTACATGAAGATATTGCGAGTAAAGAGGCCACTGTGAATTCTGTTAGCTCCGTGATCAAAGCTGTTTCCTTTATGGCATTAGTTAGTCGTTGGTGGATATATCCTACTAAGAGAATTAAATCTGAAACACAAGAAAATGGTGAATAGGGGAATTAGACTTGATCTCACTACCAAAATCCACTATCTCATTAGGATACCATGGTAGCGCAACCAATCGCGCGAGTCAGGCAGGCGGCCGGCCATAAAAATCTAATGCCAAATCCTTAAACAGTATTGTCGACATCAACGCATACTGCACTCATCCCAAATAAATTGGGAACGTACCGATTTGGAGGATACTGCTCCTAGTTGCGCTACCAACGGATCTTTTTGTTCCTGGTAGCGATTGGTTACGCCACCATGGTGGTGGAGATAGGGTCCTAAGGAGCTCCACACATCGCGCCGCGTCCTATGTGCGTTGCCTGCAGGTATGCGGTTTGATGCGATTTATCGACAATGCTTGCTGGTGCTTACCCGGACTACTGAGATGATTTTGAGTGTTACTTTTTGGGTTTGGTGCCCCTTTTATGTAAGCGACACGCTAGCAACCTGTCACTAATTACAGGCACTGCATGGCCCGTATTACCAGATTTGGTTTTATGTGTGGGTAATGAAATGTTACCTAAGGCTCTGTTCTACCCATGATCGTATGACTGTATGTACTTGCTGGCGCTTCGTGTCGACGTTAGGACTATTTCATGTTTTATAGACGATGGACGCAGAAGCTTGCTATATTTATTGACCTATACATAATATCGGATACATGGGACGTTGTGGATACATGGGACGGGCAGGACAGGGCACGACGCGGCGTGGTGTGGGTGGCGACCGCTCCGCTCGTCACCGCACCACGTCGGACTGCTGAGAAGCGACCTGCAGAAGCGTGAGGAATGAAGATGCTGCCTCTTGTCGTTGTAGTATGCCACGAAAGCGCCATGAATGCGTGGAAAAATCATCACGATTTGATAAATACAGGACACGCAATCACCTACTATGTCCTCCACTGGTCAGCGTGGCCAAGGCCTTCAGAGTGTGTCGCTCTATAATACACACGCATATAAAATTCGACAGCCGCGGTCGCTGCCCCATATAACATGTTTAATTACTCATTATTAAATATTAGCCTTACTTGTTATAGTGATGCGGAACACATGAAATAGATGTAGTTCAGGTGCAATGGTGAGGCGGGTGATACCTCTCTCAATACTTAAGCGGACTGGTGCGACGCCGAACACGATGGACACGCGTAGAACTGCTTTTAACATGTCAGGTACCGCGCATTCTGAGCGCTCACCCCACACGTGCCGCCTTCGAGTTGGTAATCCTAAGCAGAATGAAGTATTAAATAGTACTTACCTACATTGATTAACTAGGGTAGTAAAAACAATAATGTCTCAGATCACAGGTATTTGACCGCGATTAATATAGCGATCCTAAGCGCGTACCCAATAAGTAAAGTCCAAGTTGTGGGTATCTAAGAAAAGTCGCGAGCTATAGCGCGCGCGCGCCCTAAGACGCGACTTTTCTGTTCCTTACATAGCGAAAAGACTTCAGTCATTATTATGTCAGTGTGAATCGATTTTTTATAGAGACGATATATAATTTCGTGTAAGATAATGCGGTTCGACGCCCTTGAAGTTGAGGAAAAATGCCACATTTATCCAGACAGCGTGCAGTAAACATACCTACAGTGGACCAGCGTCTACCAAACGAGTGAATGGCAGTTTGGTGGCCACTGCGCCTTTCACGTCTGGGTCCTCACGATTGCCATTATTAGACGTGCTTGTTGGCCGACTTTAAGAACTTCTGTAGACTGTGGTATAATGAAGGCTGTTGATGCGAGTCGAATTTGAAGTTGATATGTACAAAATTGCAGTGTGAAACCATAATCAGCTGACTTCGATAAAGCAGGCAATATGTGGATGAGTCATGGTCTTATTTTTTTCTGTCACCTTGTATGTATGTCTGACTATCCACATACTGCTAATATATTTTATAGCATTAGATTTGTCAGCCGGTCGCATCTGCCGGTCATCAACACTTTACGGAAATATATGTGTCAGGAAATAACAATCACAGAACACAGAACTGTGTTCTGTGGTGACAATAGTCCCGAATATAAAACTTATTAAGAAACTATTCTTTACTTACTTTTCAATAATATATTATTCGTACTTGAGCTTATATCAAATATTGTAATATTATTGACAACACTTATTCTTTTTTTCTTACACCTATTAGAAATAAAATTTCGGTTTCGATAGGACATTTCGAATCAATGTTTTAGCAGCAATAAAATAATTGTAGATGTCCTTATTGTATTTTAAAACAAAATGTAATCAGATAATTACATCAATAGATTACAAGTCTGCTTTGAACATAAAACAAATATTATTTCATGACAAATTATAAAACAACGATGTAAAATGTTTGTTTTACAGGCAACCGTTGTTTGTTTTCCGAGCTTTAGGCATAAAACTATGGTACTAATGTGTACAGTCGCGATCAGAAAATGTTTACCACCTTTAGGATCACAAATTTAGGTCACAAGTTCTAAGTGTCTATTTGATAATAATTTGATTGACCTTATATTACGTTTTTCTAATGATATGACAATCAATCGCTCTAGGAGATGAACCTATGGACTGACTCAAGGAGATAGGTAATATAAGCTCCTTGGGACTGACTACTATCAACATTTCATATATAGAAAACCTTATTTGAAAAAACCATAAATGTAGGAAACCATAGGAAACCCAAAAGAAACCTTAGATAATATAAGTAGGAAACTATAGATGGGCAATGTGAAAGAGAAAGACAAGAAGCTTATATTTTATGTAGAAAGATCATACTAACACGATGTTCAAACAATCATTTTTGATAAATGTTATTTCAACAAATAAAGCAATTAATTTCATTTTAAAAAAATAATTTTAAAATAAATAAAAAACCGCCTTCAAAACTAAAAACGATGAAATAAAAATTCTGTTTATAAAAATCTAAATCAAAATGTTGTAAAAACATTTTTTTGTTTTTCACAAGTGATAAGATTACGATATCATCGATGTCTATTAAATAGGTATTATTAGGGATAATTTTAAGACTACTGGTCAGATATCGATTAAAGGAGATTGCTCAAATTTGCCCAAGAACCAACAAAATATTGGGATATTTGATAATTCTTGTTATAATTTATGCTATTATTAACAGTCATTAGATTTTAACGGACACTTCTGAATATTAAATTCATTTAAAAAAGACTTTATCATTCTACCGTTTTAGAAACCATGAGATCACCTTTTTAATGGCTTTGGTGTTCTAACATACAGCCAAAGATTTATCAAAGTTGTTTATTTTACAAAAATACAAATCTATTTGGTAGAGATTGATTAAAATGAAATTATATTTTTATTACTCAATCAATAACAATATTATTATTATCAACATCATTTACGCTAAATGCAAACGTGCAAAGCCAAAAATAAAGATGGTAGTCGCCACCATGAAGTTTATTGTCATACATTTTTCGCCAAGTACTACCTAGATACGTTAAAAGGTGTTACACAATAAAAATGTTTTAATACAAACCTAAAAAATAAATAAAACTACTGAAGACATGGCTGTATGACCTAGATCCCTTTACCTTCCTCTAATAGGGAGAATTTTAAAAATATAAGGTTGTTTTTGTTTGTTTGTTGTTTGTGTTTGTTTACGGTGTTCAATGCGATTTTTTATTTCTAACTTTACTTGGCCTTTCGGACAACGGACTTGATATCTTTTTGAACTACGGACTTTGTAAATAAGTTTTTGCATGATTTCCCTAGTTTACTTACTAGTTTCTTTTTTTTTTATTATATTACATTTGTTTGGAAACATAACCTCAATATCAGTAAGTAGTATGCTAATAATTAAGTTCTCAGAAGTGTCCGTCAATAATCAATGTTTATACAGTCATTTACTTATAATTTCGAACCTAGAAAATATTTTTTCATGATTGTTGGTTCTAGGGCAAAACATGTATGGGATCTGAGCAATCTCCTTTGAATGGGACCAAATGACAAGCACCTGCTCCCAAAGGTCGAAAGAATCTTCAAAATCGGTACACCCAGTAAAGAGTTATGAGGTAACAAACATTAAAAAAAAAAACACATACAGTCGAATTGATAACCTCCTCCTTTTTGAAGTCGGTTGAAAAGTGATTAATAATACTCTTTTTAACACGCTTATAATAGTTTTACCCTGTGTTACCTGTATGTTTGTATGTAACTGACTCGTTTGGGCTCGATTTGACCCACTTTAAACTTTTCAGATTTCATTTAACTTTATAGACTTATCAAAGACCGATGACATTACAATAATTGGATAAGAATATCCCATTATCCTGACCAGAATCGCCAGGACTTAATAAATTAAACGTTCGGAATGTTAGTTCAGTTATACGTCACTAGATGGCGTTGTAATTATTAAGTTGGCGGTGTTAAGAATTTTTTTATAATATAAGTACTTTCATCATCGGTTTTCAAATTCGCACTAAAAAGTGGATAATAAAATAAAAGTTAAAAAAAAACTAAAAAAAAAACACGCTTTTATATTAAATTGGACTAAGAAGTGAAAAATAACTTTTATACTACACCTGATCGGAACAGTAGCTATTATTCCCACAAATTGAAAAGAAAAAGTTGATCTTTTCTTCGCCCTAAATATGCGGGATGTAAAGTTGTATGAAATTCCATTTCATCTTCATTTCCATCTTTATAATTTTATATAGGTACTGCTTATTTCAATTTAACAAGTCTTTGAATGTTCCTTACAGGTGTAGTATAAAGTACTATGTAACACTTGGGAGAAAGTTCGATTCCCAACTCGGGAGTACTGTGGCCCTCAGCTGTAATCTGTCACTTTCGTCCCGCGGTGAACAATGTACTATTTAGTGTTGACGAACTAATGTTATTGAGCACCCCACTCTTTTCTCTTAATAATAATTATACTTTTCGTTCATCATTCATTTTCAACACATAAAAGTTATCTATCGGCTTTACTCCGAGGAAGGGAAGCCCTAGCACCAGCGGAACAGCCCGAAGACAGCGGCCGTGCGACGCATCATCTCTGACCTCGCCCCTGTTTGCACTGCGCCACCACAACACACGGACGCGTCCGTCCCCCAGTCATCCCACAAAGCATTGCACTGTATCGAGCACCCCACGCATTTCTAGTGAAGACCAAGTACAAGTTTAAACGCAATATACATTTATATTCAAGTTGCTGAGTTTTCCTGGTCCAGCGCCTCATCTCCTACAAAGTCTTTTTCACTTTTTAGTCCGATTTAATATAAAAGCGTGTGTTTTTTTAAAACTAACATTACTTAGAAGGTCGTAATTTAATAATCTTCACTGACCATAAACCTTTAACCTTTGCCTTTCGTCAAAAGAACGAAAAAGCATCTCCACGACAACTTAGACAATTACATTATATTTCGGAATTTTCTACAGATATACTGCACTTTAGTGGTCATGAACATAATATAGCAGATACACTGTCTCGAATCAACACCATAGATGTTATTGATTATAACTTGATAGCCAAAGCACAGGTTAATGACAATAAACTTCAGCAACTAAAGTTGTCAAATTCATTGAAATTCGTCTTTCCAGACCCAGATGAACGTTTTGAAGTGGTTCATATAGATTTGATATGCCCTTTACCTCCTGCAGATGGTAATGTCTATTGTCTTCTATGTATCGATCGCTATACGGATTGGGAAGTCATTCCAATACCCAACAGTACAGCAGAAACTGTAGTTAAAGCATTTCATTCAAATTGGATAGCTAGGTTTGGGATTCCTCATACTATAATTTCTGATAGAGGCGCTCAATTCCAAAGTCAATTATTTAAAAATTTTGCTAAAATGTGTGGTTCTAAAATCAAATTTACTACGGCTTACCATCCACAATGTAATGGTAAAGTAGAAAGAATACATAGGACTTTTAAAACTGCTCTTAAAGCACATAAACCTATAAAATGGACTGACGCACTACCAACAGTATTGTTAGGAATGCGTACTGCTCTTAGAGAAGATAAAAATCACACAATTAGTCAAATGGTATATGGCACTACTATCAAAATCCCTGGCGAATTTTTTGAGAAATCTCATACCCAAACCTATACTGATTCGTTTGTGTCTGATTTAATGAAAATAATGGACATGTTGAAACCACGCAAAAGAAATTTCAATTTAAGTAATGCCAACATTTTTGTACAAAAAGATTTATTAAGTTGTTCTCATGTATTTTGAAGGACTGATAGGGTTAGAAGGCCATTAGAGTCACTTTATGAAGGAACATTTTTAGTTGTTAAACGTGATTGTAAATATTTTACTAATTATATTAAAAATAAAAATGTAAATATTTCTGTAGATAGATTAAAACCTGCTTATTTATTAGATTTTGATAACAGCAATTTTACACAGACTAAACTTAAAGACATTGTTAATAATGATAAGCAAACCCGTAAAGAAATTAAAACTAGAATAGGAAGGAGACTTAAGATACCTGAAAAATATTTTACATTATTTTTATTTTGTATTGTTTTTTCACAATGTTATGTTAGGATATTTTTTGTTTAGATTGATGTTATGGCTTGTAACTACTCTTGTTAACTATAGTTAATAATAGTACTAGTATAGTATTATATTATCTGTGATAATAGTATCGTAACGCAGTTACTGGAAAGGTGATAATGTAGTAGATAGCTATACAAACTTTTTGATACCTCTGAATATTTTAAAATTATTGTCTTTAAAAATATTGACTTGTCAATTTTGATACAGAAAATTGTTTTTTTAGAGTTGCTAATAGCTAAAAGCAATTTTTTTTCATAATTAATAAATTTATAATATCCGAGCCCAATAAGCTCTCGGACCAGTCATGGGCATGGAAAATTAAACACTTTCTTATGTAAATAATTTGTTTATTTTAAGCATTAAACATTTCACTGATTTGATGAAATATCAAAACGAAGTTAATAACGTGGCCCAGTGTCTGAAACAAATATTTTCATAGTAAGTGAATTGTTATTAAATTATTAACATTCGATGCAAAAATCGGGAGTGGTCTCCCCTTGACTTTCTCGTATACCGGAAACGACTTAAAAGTTGATAGAAACCTTATATTTTGATGTCATACATGCATGTTAAATTTGGTTGCAATAAGTTAAAGCATACTCGATTTATCGTGCTAACGCACAGACACATACACACACAGGCACACACCCACAGAGACACACACACACAGACACATACAAAGACACACAAAGACACAAAGACACACACACACACACACACAGATATAATTCCAAAAACGGTATTTTTGGACTAAGGGAGTTCCAAAACGTGTAAATCCCTCAAAATCTCAAGGTCGATTTTTTTGACGATTACAAGACTTTCCCTATACTACGTATAAGAGAAAGTAAAAAGGGGAAGAGTTTGACGTGAGTATCTCTGTGTGTCTGTCTGTAGCATCGGAATTACCAAACTGATGATAAGATCAGGTCTAATCAATTCGTGCTGAATCAGCACACAATTTTAGTTAGATGAAAATGCAAAGCTTAGTAATACTTACAACAAGAAACGTAGTCCGTCCATAAACACTGTTAGTCGTTCCTAGCAGTAAATCGTCCAAAATAAAACTTTGGGAATATTTCGACATCGACCTAGAAATTTCGTCGTCAGCACAATTCAAAAGTAAACGTTGAAACAAGCGAGAGGTGCGCTTCATCTAAAAGTTGACAAAGATTTAAATATTTTTTAAGTTCTTAAAATTTAAGAGACATATGCCACAGCGGATAAGCTGTTGAAATTTTGGCGCGCCTGCATTAGAGTACAGTACCTCCACTTTGCAGCAAACCCTACTTACATTATTGCACCGCTCGATAGTGTTGTTAATAAGAATAAATTTCTGAGAAGCAATGATATACGGGAAACTAATGGAAATTGTTAAATTTTAATAAAATATTTCTTGTTCCACCTTGGTTCAAGAGATAATTAAAGCGATGATCATTATTTTATCAATCAATCCAATGACGCAGTTTTTCTTTTCTTCAAAATCGGGCTCGCGACTCCTTTGAGCATTTTTCGAGATTCGTTATAGTTTAGGATTTGGCCCTGAAGGCCGACTTGAAATAATGGGTTTAGAATGTTGATGGAGCTGCCGCGTTTTTGTAGCGCGTCGGGCATGTTTGCAGATGCGCACATGGTTGGATGGATGGCTTTCGTAGCGTTATCAGGAAGCGGTGCGCTTCGCTACTGAAACGTCTTTGTGGCAGCTCCAACATCATTCTGAACACTCTAACGGACAGGTGGGATTCACCTATACTGGGGCACTGGATGCGTGTCCACACGAGTAAATAGCAAGAGTAATAGGAGAATCTTGCAATATCCCAATTTTCTAGTATTTTTTTTTAGGTTTCCTCATAAATATAAGTTACTAATCCTTTTAGTTGTTCTCTTTTGGTTTTATTTTTGTTACTAACACATAAATATGGGCTGTGTCTATAGTTGCATGAAATTAAGTTATTTTATTTTATTTTACTGTGGCAGTTAACAGTCGATAATTCATGTAGAGAATGTTGTGGGTGGCGTGCCAGCTTTAAGCCTTTCTTGGACCCTGTGTGGCATTTGGAGTGCTTGAAGAATGAAGCACTCCAAATTGCTTCATTTCACTTCGTTTAGGTGAAGTATCAAAAAATCATTTATTTTTTATACAACATTTTTTTTGAGTAAAAAGACAACAAAGCGAACTCCTGCACCGTTTATTATGGATATTATAAAGAAAAAGTTACCTCGAACTTCGCACGATGACAAATCTCCGCGTCCTCAATCATCCAGCAGGTAAATAGAATTAGCAATAACATCACTGTGGTGACGGCAGAAATTAGGGTAATATTGATAGCTGAAGAAAGCAATATTAATTGTTAGGAACCTGGTTAGTACTGTACCTGTACAATTTGTCCAAACAGCGACGTATTTTTTTTTATTTTGGGTAAGTAATATAAAATAAAATAATGTAGGTATTAAACTTTTTATCACCGAGAAATAGATTTAAAGAAGAACTTGCGATGAACGAACGAACAAAAAAGGCGTGATTTAATATAAAAAATAGAAGTTATTATTTCTACCATTCTGTATTACAAAATGTTGGTAAAGTTGACGCCACACCGCGGATGGTGACGGAATGTCATCTTGAAGCTGAGCGTTGCATATACTGCGCCGTCCTGTCGAGCGGGACGTTGCGTTGTGACGTCTTCGACGTGTAATACAAGCGACGTCCTACAACGCTCAGCGTCACGCCAACGCTCCGTCAACATCCACGGTGAGGCGTCAGCTGTGTTTGCAGACGCACGCACAGACGGGTTTCGTGCGATTGTGCGAAAGAAAGTCGCGTCTTTGCTGCAGCGGTAACAGCATCCTGAAGAAGCTGATTGCTGCCAGAACAGATTGTCTTATACAAAGACATTGGGTCGAATAGCCATTGGGCTTAAATAAAGTTAATTTTAATTAAAAGCTTTAGTTATATCTAATAATATTCCCAAGGAATTTAAGTATAATTGTTACTAACCGATTGTTAGTAATAATTTATAGATTTTTTACCAAGTCTGAAATAAAGCTTATTCTATTCTTAGGAAAAAACTTAAGTAGGAAGAAGTATTTTTTCTTACTTTCAAGGACCCACAAGTACAAAAGACTTATAAAGAAGGCGATACCACAATAAGAAAGAAGAGTGTGCATTTTGAAGATGACTCTAAAACTTTTGTATAGTTGCACGTTCTCGTCGAAAACCCTCAAATAAATGGATGTAACACGTTTTGCTACTCTGGAAGACGCGTCATCACAAGAATCTGCAAAAATATATTTTCATTTGTTAATACTAGTAATTGAGTAGATATAAGTATTTTTTCAACATACTTGCTCATAAATTTTATGGTACTGTTTCTAGTGTCGTACTGGAGTCCATTACGCACTAGTGCCTTTTACTTTATAGATTTTCTTTATCTTCATTAACTTTAAGTAACAGCAAATATTTCCTAGCCCATACACACATGTCTTCGGTAATTTTCTTCTTTATTGAAGTTTGCATTAAAATAAAAATGACACATTTTGATGCTCCTAGGGAGTGCTTAGCGAGAAATATATGACAACAGATCTCCAATTTCTATTTCGGTTTCGATTACGAATTCAATAACAATAAGTTCCTTTTTTTGTAAAAATAAACTTAACGTCTTTGTTGAAAAATAGGTACCGTCGTATGACATTCGTGAACTCTGCTTCATACTCAGCTGAGTTATGCACTTAACATATTTTTTTACACTAAGTAGTCTTCAATTTATGCAAACAATTGATGGTGCTCACAGATACATAAAAAAAGTTTCAAGTAAATTATAAGCTAACTAAACTAAAGTTCTAAAGTTTATTTTTCTTTATTTTTCAAGGACTTTTATCTTTACAGACATGTCAGTCCTATCGTGAACTTATGTAATAATTAACCAATCATCTGAACCAATTAAACAACAATAAAGTTATGATCGGAAGAAAGTCACGGCAGACATATAAAGCGATAAAGCAGTCTGGCCTCTTCCGACACTGGTTGGGCCAGAATGCTGTGAAACACACCAATGTCTGACATGTTAATTTTAAATTTGCTCACAAAGGCCTGTCTCTCTTCCTGGTGCCGGACGCAATCCATCAACAAGTGTTCTAGTGTTAAAGGATGTTGGATTTAACTAGAGTTAAATCTAACACTCGTCCGCGGATCGTGCTGCAACCAACATCCACAGTATATAGAAATCTTTTACTCTGTACTACAGCCTCGTATGTAATGGGCAGCTTAGCTTACTTGTATCACAATGTACTATTTGTTACTCAAGTAGAGTTGGGAAGTGCACAGCTATGAATTCTAATGCCAAAACTTAAAGTAGTATGATAATAACAAAGCCTATTGCAGCGACCCAGGCATCGACCTTAACGAATCAGGTGTAGGATAACACATATTTATCATTTGCAAAATATTTTTTCTTTTGCGTTTTATTTCAAATAAACTAAAAATTCTACTTACGTGGCCTTGATATCAATTCTTCAAGGTTATCATTAAGCCGCTTTAAAATCATCCTCAACTCCCACAAAAGTGTTAAGTATTGCATTCTTACAGGAAATATTGTCATCTTAGACGTGAGTTCCAGTATATACAACACAATCGTCATAATTTCTGAAGAATGCGAGACAGTGATTAGATTAGATCGACACAAGAATTTGGAAGGTTCACAGACTAAATAGAAAAATATTCGCGTGAGCTCAGGCGTTCTTTCTGTGGCTGGTAAAAAAGGTAAGCCATTGATTATGGATTTTCACCTCCTTCTTTCCGTACTCTTCTGCTTTCAAGTTACTTAATTAATACTGTAAATGTATTCAGCTGTACATATATGTTTACATAGATATTCGCAAGAAGCTCATAAGGTTCACTAGTATCTATGTGACACATGTGTGTGTTTAACAGAAAAGTGACTTACTGGTTTTCATAGTTTTAGTTAGAAAAATTGTCCTATGTATTCCCTCGTAAATTATTACCAATGTGTAATATATCAGAGATAAGACGAATGCAACATATCTCGATTTGCTTGCAGTGGGTAATTTTGTACTGAGATCCAATTCTCGCGAGTGATAGCTAAGATCACTTTTGATCTGGAAGAGGTTCGAAAGATTAGTTTCTGTCGAGGGACTGGGGTAGTACCTCCACCTTACAGAAGACCACAGTCAAATAACACTACATTTTTGTGGTGTTCTGTAAGTTGCAAGAGCTGCATAGGGTAGGGAAAAGGACTAGGTATGTAGGGACTATGTATGTAGTGTCACGCCAGTGTTGCAAGCGAGCGTCTATAGGCTACGGTGACTGCTAAGCAGGTCGTATACTTGTCTGCCACCAACTAACATAAAAAGCCGTATCCCGCATGATTAAGTTCCTATAAAGTACATGCGAATGAACTCTTAGGTAAATATCGTTACAACTCAATAGTTTTTAAGAAGAATCTTGCAGAGTATATTGTTACAACCCAATAACTATATGGAAATAAATAAGTAAAATGCGTTAAACGAGTCTACAATAATTATCTGGGTTTAAGCGTGAAGCTGCGGTTTAATCTTATTTTATATATTTTTTTCTATACTTCATTAAACTTATAACTTTATAATAGAATTAAAAATGTATTTATTGAGAAGTTAAATTGTATTAAGGAAGCAGTCAACATTATTCTATTTTAATGGAGTATTTAAAGTAAAGGTAGGTGGTACTTTTATGTGGTCATAATTTTTGTAAGTATGTACTTTTTTTCTGTAGCTTAACTTATTTTGTTTTTAATTTTATTGTTCTTCTTTAACTTATGCCAATAGTTATCAAATAAATAAATAAAAACGTTGCGTTTGTGACCACGAACAGTTTTCAATCTGTTAATTAGTTAAGTTCTCATGTAAGTGACAATGTCTTTATGAGAATAAAATTCTTTAAACCTAAACCTAAATAACAATCAATGTTCCGTTATCTGGTGAATCACTCACTTCAGGAGTATTTTTTTGATCCGTTGGGTAGTAATGAGTGGGTAGTAGTAGGGCCAACGCAACAGCAATGCTGTTAACATCATTTTGTGTTCAGATAGTTATTGACAAAATAGGCAGTGTCTCAGTGATTGAGGGTATCGGGTGAAGATCGATTCCATCTTTCGCATTATCAAAGCAATGGTAGCAGAACGCGCAGGCAGGTTGACTCGGTATCTGTGTGAACGGAGATCGATCCCCGGCTGCCGTTACACCAATGTAAACCCACTCCTATAGAACAAGCCTTAGCTTAGTTGGATGGGTTAACAGAATTAACATTAATGTGTAAGCAGCACATTATTATTATGTTTAAGCCGCGCCAGACATGGCAATCAAAGTTGGAGCAAAGTTTTATCACAAATTTGTCTGTTAAATTTGAAACCAGACATGTGTTCAACTAAGCAATAGGTTTATGCTTATTTGAACACATGTCTGGTCAAGATGTGTGGCACGGTACACCACATGACGAAACGTGGCACGGTACACCACATTAACACCTTTTGGCCGCCCGCGGCGCGCCAGTCAGTATTGTACGCGATCCGCCACGCTTCGGGCGCGTGATTGTGTAAGGAATAATACGAAACAAAAAGGAGTAGACGACGATTTGACAGGTGATGGAGAAGATAAAAAGATTAGAAAACAAAAAGATTAAATACCTCATTTATATTATTCACACAATTAATGATACACGCCGCGCGACCACGGGCGCCGTACACCGCCGTGCATGACGCTATTACGACAAGAGAGGTCACTGTGACTTCTGTTAGTCCCGTGATAAGAGCCGTTTCCTTCGTGTCATTAGTCAGTCGTAGGAGTATAAATCCCGCTAAGAGAATTAGATCTGAAACATAAGAAAATGTTCAGACCAGCGGGAGAAGAGAAAGTAACAAATTAAAAGCGATATCAAAGTTTGGTTTTAAAAAAATGTATGGTATTGACTTAAGCCGTCGTTAAGTCACGTGGCCAATCGTCATCTCTAAGTTAAGTTTGTAGCGAAAACTAAGACGTTTTAGATAATAAAGCAATGTGACCGATGATGACGAAACTTGTCTAAGTTGATCTCACTACCATAATCCACTATAAGGAGCTCCATACATCAAACACGCCGAGTCCAATGTGCGCTCCCCAGCAGACGCGGTGCGGCGTGATTTATCGGCAATGCTTGCTGGCGCTACAAGTACTACCTCACGCTATAAAGCATTAGCATAAAATAAGTATAGCCGTGATGCCGGCAGAGTAGAATAGCCCATATTCTCTATTGGGTATCGTAGCAGGCGACTAGTGGATCATCAAAGGGGTATTGATCACATTATACTCCGTCCACAAATCCACATTAGGCAAGCGTGGAGGACTACTGCCTAAACCTCCTTCAAATGACAAGGAGACGCCTTGTGTCCCAGGGAAGGGTCGAATTATTAAGGCTGTTATGATGATGATCATAAAAGAAGTTGCTTGCTATATTCAAAACATTCGCATAACAGATATTTTAAGAAATTCAAAAAGAGATTGTGGGTGATACACGGCACGGGTGGGACAAGTCGTGACGCGGCGCGCCTGGCAAACGTGCCGCACCGCATTCGGTGTGTGTTGCTCATTATCATTATCATCATTTCAGCCACATGAAGTCCACTGCCTAACATAGGCCTCCCCCAAAGAACGCCACTAAGACCAATCCTGTGCTCCTCACATCCAGGCATGACCAGCAACCTTAATAAGACCGTCAGTCCACCTTGTAGGAAACCTGCCCACACTGCGTCGTCCGGTGCGTGGTCGCCACTCGAGAACTGTTTGGTGTGTTGCTCACAATAATGTAATTAAATATCAGCCTTACTTGTTACAGTGATGCGAAACACATGAAACAGATGTAGTTCAGGTGCGATGGTGAGCCGGGTGATACCTCGCTCACAGCTCAAGCGGACTGGTGCGACGCCGAACACGATGGACACGCGTAGCACTGCTTTTAAAATGTCAGGTACCGAACATCGTGAGCGCTCATTCCATGCTTGCCGCCTTTGAGTTCGTAGCCCTAAGTAGAATTCAGTATGGAAATTTTTTTGCATTTACAAACGCGTAAATACTTTAAAAAATAAAAGAATACACTGAAAAAAATGATTAATTTGATCGAGAGATTTGATGAAACAATGTTACCATAAAAACTTTAGCACTAAGCACTGACAAATTTCGACAGCGAAAGCAGAGCCCTGGCAGCGTATGGTTAACGCAGCCGCCCGAATTGCGGAGAATGCTAGGTTCGATTCCCGCCTGGGGCACGTCGATTGTTTCAGTGTATTTTTCTAGTCTTAATAGAATTCAGTATTTTGAAAAGAATATATATTTTTATACGTAATAAACATATATTAATACGTTTGAAAGAAAGAAAGAAATCTTTATTCGGCTTATAAAATATAGGTACATAAAAAATTATACATATAGGTAGTTAGCTAGCGCCGAAACGGACTACCACTCAGCTTTATGTCACAGGCTAAGCTGTGACGCTGGTTTTCAGTGGTAGCCGGTGATACTTTTGACGACAATCTCTTATGGATAACCCTGATGAAGCCTAAGAAGGTACATCCTTGCCTAGAAGTATCTATTCACTCTGGCCTTAAAAGATGTCGAGATTATCCGGAATACATTGTTATATAATCCGAAAACTCATTAAACTCAATCATTTGTAGCTACTACGTATCAAGATTTTTAACAGTCACTAGCTTGTCAACGTTTACATTAAAAAAGTGTCATTAGCGCGTTGCTAGTCCTAACTCCAATTGCCTTTTGGAATTCTCACTCAAAAGAAAAACAGCGCTACTAAATGGTAGAGTTACCTGACTGCGAGTCTTTCTTAACCCTTCTACTTTCACATATCAGGTGTTGTAACGTACGCATCATTGGCGATTTATACACCAGGTGAGTCCGCCCCCGAGGCACCGCCAGCAGTTGTGGTCGTCTCCGCCGATCAACGTGGATAAGTCATGATAATATGTGGATGAGTCATGATAATATGTGAATGAGCCAAGATAATATGTGGATAAGTCATGATAATATGTGGATGAGTCTGATAATATGTGGATGAGTCATGATAATATATTGATGAGTCATGATAATATGTGGATGTGTCATGATAATATGTGGATAGGTCATGGTCTTCTTCTTTCTCCTACCCTGCTCCTAATTTATTTGGAGTCGGTGCAGTATGTCTTGCTATCGCATATTCCTGTAGGTTTTAACATTATATTTTACGGCTGGCTGCATGCCTGGTATCAACACTATTTGAGAATCCGTGGTAACTGTGACGAAATCATTTCTACTTACTTTTCAATATTACATTCGTACCTGAGTTTACATCGAATAATTGAATATTATTAACAACACTTATTTTATTTTTCTTAGACATAATAGAAGCAAACTTTGGGTTCCGATAGGACATTTCGAATGTTTTTGTAGCAATCAAACAAGAGTGAAGATGTCCTTCCAACACTTAAAATAGATTACAAGCCTGCTTTGAACATAAAACAAATATTTCATGACAAATTATACATCAGCGATGTAATCAAGTATTTGCTTTACAGGAAACTGTTATTTGTTTTTCGGCTATTAGGCATAAAACTGTCGGTACGTTAATAATGTACTATAGAGTACGGTTTCAGAGCCGCCAGACCTTACTGAAATTAGAATTTTCTTTTTGTTAGCTTGTCCCGTGGGCCAGTTTACAACTCAAGTACCAACGACCAGCCCGCGGCTTTACCTGCATGTACCCCGTTCCGGTAGACCACCCTTAAAACTATTCTAAATGATATTGAAAGAATTTTTAAAAGTCGTCAAGTAATTCCAGAAATTACTTCCTGCAAAGAAACTCACATAATCACTTTTAAACTTTCGCGTTGCATGATTAATACGAGTAAAAACGGGAATTAATGCGATAAAATTACCTTTTAAATGCCTGACGTTTCAGCCGGGTTACACCGACCGTGGTCACAGGCGGACTGGAGAACTGCGATGTCTTCACTCCGTATGTGAGGTAGATTCATACGTCTGAATCCTGTGGGTAGACGAGTATGAATTTACCTCACATACGGACTTACAAAACAATATTTCACACATTATTTTCAAAAGGTAATAATCAATACACTTCTTTTTCCTACCCTGATCCCATTTTATTTGAGGTCGGTACAATATGTCTTGATATCGACAATACCCCTAAAAGATTTGGCTTAGATTTTTACGGCCGTGTGCCTGACACCAAACCTCCTTGGGAACGACTGCTATCTTTCGATAGCACCCAGGACCACCAGCTTAACGGTCTTCCGAAGCACGGGGAAAATATTGGTAAAAAGTTCTCGGTCACGCATCGGAGTACCGACCGCGCACTTAGTAGCCGATTGTTACAAAGAACGCACATCTGCGGCGCCATCAACCTAATAATAATTTTGTGCGCTGTCTTCCACCCACCAGCATCATCTCAATGGCCTACTAGCAAGCAGGAGCCTATCCGTTTTCATCGGGAGGAAAGAAAGAAAGAAAGCGACGAGGAGAGCTCCACCATAGTGGGGAGGAGGAAGAAGCCCGTAATCTGCAACTACTGCGGAATCGCACCGACTGAGGACATCCAACTACGTCCTGAAGTTCGAACGACGCAGCAGCTGTACTTGACCCATTTGCAAAGGTGGAGGAGGTAGTAGACTATGTCAGAAAGCAGACCACCTGGAAGCTGAGATTCAAGCGATTGGAGTCTCACCACAAAGTAAACTTCACTTATTTTGTGGTGAGAATGCTAACCCATCATCTGCCGACTTTCATGAAAGAGGAGTTCTGGCCGAAAGGAATCGTTTTTCGACGTTTCGATGACGGCTGCCTAATGAGTTGTCGCCACGTCACGGACCCTACGTGTGCCTTAGTTTATAAGATAAATATTTTTATTATGTATGTTAGTTTTAAGGTATTTATCTACGGGCCCTTTGTTTATTTGAACGTCTAACATTGTGAGCATTGTGTTGCCTGAAATAAATGACTTATTATCATCATTATCAAAACTGCCAGACGCTTTCCGCCAGTGGTAACTTATGTCAGACACATTATACATTGGACCCCTACCCAAACAAGTAATGTAATGATCTACTTATTAATCAGGGATTTATTTCAATAACTTCTATAAGTTGACTAAATAATAATAATAATGAATTTCTTCTTCTTCCTTGTCATACGGTAGGTACTCTTCATTGTTGAAGGTCGTGTCCCTCTTGAAATGCCTTCGTCACGCTGGTTACTAAACTCCTCCAAGCACTGTATTTGGCCTGTCTCAGGGCAGTAGTAATAGCGAGTGAGGGATTTAGCTTGGTCTGACTGACCAGGGACAAACCCACCACCTTCCCATGGCCTGACGCAACCTTACGGTTATACAGGCCGAATCATGGGAGAGTGCGCTGCTAGTTGCCGGAGGCTCTGGTTTCACAGCGCACCTTAATCTCTCCTACAAGTTATTCTTTGTCTGTCTTCCTTGTCCCTATGGTCCTTCTCCCCTTTCTGGGGCGGACATCACTCGTACGCCTTCGGTGCCTTCCAGGTCGTCCGAGCCCACCCGAAGTGGTACCGCTTGCTCCCACTGCCCAGTCTTCTGCCTCTTCTGCGGCGTCTTTGCTCTTCACCTCTCTCTTTCTAGCCCACTCCTATTCTTGTGCCATTGCCGCGCGAAGTCCCGTAGCTGTCTGAAGTTCGCCTCCGTCCCCACGAGGTCCGGGTAATAGACCGGTCTGACTGACCAGTGAGTAGGTAATCGTCCGGGTGGTCTATTCCCCTTTATTTTACCCACTAGAACCAGCTTTTCCAGGTTATCAGAACCACTGCGCGCTATAGAAATAGTTGATCTCCGTTAACGCAGGAGCCGAGTCCATCTGCCTGCGCGCATGGCTACAGCCCCTACGATGATATATTTATCATCATATCATCAATCCAACGTTATTTGAAAAAATAAACCTAGTCGAATTTTGCGCCCCCGTTTTTTGAAGTCGGTTAAAAATATAACAAACAAATTTGGACAGCAATGACGCACACTCTGAAAATGGTTTGCTATTAATATGTAAATCAGTCATTTTAAGATATTAAAACGCGTAGGGCGAGCAGTGTTCGCACCGCGCAGGCCGAGACGATCACAATAGCAAACTACTTTGATGGTGTGCGTTACTCTGTTACCCTTTGTATATACCTTGGGCATTGTTTAACGTAAAATAATAATATAAAGGGAACATAGAAGGAAAAAATAAAAGAATACCACAAATAGCACATTACAGTAAACTGCGGTACCTTAGTTCAGGGTCTTATCACCTTCTGGTGTCTATGTGGCAAGAGAAACGCGTTTTATATGATATAGCTATGCCCGCGACTTTGTTCGCGCGTTATGAAAAAAAATTTAATGTCATCTCGCAAAACGAACTTTTAAATACAAAATTCAAGAAAGAAAAAATACCGAAGGCGTGGCTGTATGAGCCAGACCCTTTTGCCTTCCTTTAGAATTTAAGAACAAAAAACTACAGCTTTCGTTCTGTCAATTATTTGAATATATTGTAAGAGTAATGTAACCTCGAAATGGTTAATAACAATTATGATTTCTCAATACTCACTTAAAATAATATAATGATAATTTCCCCCTGTATCGTGTGGTTGAATAATATAATTTATATAAGTTTAATTATTTAATAAAATGAGAATACATAAAAATCAGCCTCGAGTGAACCACAGATTAACTAGAGCCACAGACTAGTAAGAGCGGGAGCGTTCAGTTGTCATACATAACTGCTAGGCTGCGTTCAGTACCGCAACACCCCCATAAATACAGATTTTTCCCAGTGTTTGTCACTCATTTCATTAAAGCGCGCAATCATGGCCCAAATCACATACTAAATTGGGCATTCTCCTTCCGACAGCGAAAGCAGTACCCCGGTAGCATAGTGATTAACGCAGCCGCCCGGATTGCGGAGAATGCTGGTTTCGATTCCCGTCCCGCCTGAAGCAGGTAGATTTTTTCAGTGTATTTTTTTCTAAAAAAAATATTTACCCGTTTGTAAACGCAAAAAAATATTCCTTAAAATTGTCACTTACATTTTTGTGGTGTTGTGTTTCTGTCCGTGAGTAAGGTTGGCAGAGCTCCACGGGGTAGGGAAATGGAGTAGGGTTGGTAGCGCGCCAGTATCACGTAAGTGTTGCAAGGTTGCAAGCGCCTATAGGCTGCCGTGACTGCTTACCACCAGGCAGGCCGTATGCTTGTCTGTTCTTCTTCTTCGTTTCGCTCTTGACAGAGCGGTCGTGGTCGTCATGAGGGAATGCCATTGGCTGTTGTCACTCGCCTCACTATATTATAATAATAATAATAATTATAATAATCTTTATTTCGCCAACGTGTCCGATTTGTAGCGCTTCTTGTGCATTCGTGCAACGGGCCGCCCACGGCAGATTTTATCTGGTCGGTCCATCGCATGGGTGATCTGCCTCTCGGTCTAGTACCATCCACTCTACCCTGAACAACCAATCGCTCAATCGACTGGTTTTCCCGTCTCGAGACATGACCGAAGAACTTCAGTGTACGTGTTTGCACGAGAGTAGACAGACGCTGCTTGATGCCGAGTTCCTGGAGTATAGATAGATTTGTACGGAATTCGGTCCATGAAACTCCCAGCATTCGTCTCCAGCACCACATCTCTAAGGCATCTATCGTCTGTTACCAAATAATAAAATAAAACTCACCAAGGTCCTTGCTTATGCCATTTACGGCCAACAGCAACATTCAATCAAAAAAAACACCGTAAATAATTATGTTCCGTAATCTCATCCTCTTTGCTAACTTAGGACGAGGACGAGATTACTTCACATAATTAGCGATTAGACATCACTAGGTAAGTTAGTCCAATCTTTTTAATTATAGTTGCTTAGCAGATTTTTTTGTAACACATATATGCAACGATATTCGCTTCAACCTTCAACTTTTCACTTCGATCGCTTGAACTAAGCAATCAAAGTTCATTCGCGTGCAACTTCCGCTTAAAGCCGCGTCAACAACCACGATAATTGACAAGCCTTCAGAACAACACACAAGTTGTTCAAGCTGTTTCCACTCCCACGGTGTACAAGACCACAAGTTATTATTATTATTATTATTTAGATAATTCGGGGCTTTTTGCGTCACTGCGACCTATAAAGATCTATTGTGACTAGCCTCCAAGTAAGTCCTATTGAGGCCTTACATGTAGTCCTTTAGCTAGGCACTTTCTAAAAATGATAAGATATTCCTAGCTCGGATTGTTTTGATATCGTCTGGGTCAAGAATGTGTCTTCCCAAATGTCGGCTTCTTTTGTGAATGAGGCATTCACAAGAGCAAAGGAGGTGTACTGGTGTTTCACGCTCCTGTTCACAGAATCTGCAAGCATCAGTATCTTTTAGTCTCATATTGTAGAGATGTCTGTTTAGCTTGCAGTGGCCAGTCAAAGCCCTAATCAACACGCTCAGGTTGCCCCTGTTAAGCTTCAGTAGCTCGTCAGTGCGCTTGCGAGAGTATGGTTCGATTAGTGCTTTTGAGTGTGTTAACCCAGGCGTTCTTTGCCAGTCCGCTTTTGCCTCTTGGAGAAGGTGGGTTTTTAAGTATTGCATGGCCTGGTTCTTTGAGATACCACAGAAAGGTTCTGGGCCAAACTGTAGACCTTGAGCCCCAGCCCTTGCTAGCTCATCGGCCTTTTCGTTACCAATGATTCCAGAATGACCCGGCACCCATTTGAGGGTGATCTTGTTTTGTTGCCCCAGGTCATTTAGTTTTTCCACGCAGTCTTTTACTAGCTTTGACTTTAAAACGTTACCGTTTAGTGCTAGTAGAGCTGCCTGGCTGTCTGAATATATTACTATATTTTGGTTAACGTAGTTTCGCTGGCGGTTGGCTTGTACACATTCAATTATGGCACAAACTTCCGCCTGGAAAATAGTGGCATATTTACCAAGGTTTATGCTTCTGCTAACCTTGGGCTTGGCAGCATATATGCCACATCCTACGTTAGGGCCCATTTTGGAGCCATCAGTAAACCATACTAGGCTTCCGACGTCCAAGGGATCACTATTAAGGCGTTGTGCCCAGTCCTCCCTTTTAGTCAGTTCCACGGTAAACTTCTTGTAGAAGTTAAACTCTGGAAGCAAGACATCTGATGTCATTGCGAGTGGTGGACATTCAAACACTTTTTGGTGTAAAGACCTCATTGTTTGAGATTTCCAGTGTTTTATGCCAGCGTTAGTCCTGTAAATGCCAGCCTTCATCTCTTTCTCAATATAGAGGTGGAGGGGTGGGAGGCTGAGAAGTGCATTAAGGGCTATGGCTGGAGTTGATCGAATGGCACCCGTTGCCATGAGGCACGCAGTGCGCTGCAAGCCTGTCAGTTTTTTAATCGCAGTTACTTGCAGTGCTTTTGAGCCCCATACCGGACAGGCGTATGTTATTGACGGCCTGACAATGGTGGTATAGAGCCAAAGGGCGATTTTCGGGCTTAACCCCCATCTCGTCCCCGTTAGACGTTGGCATATTCCTAAGGCGGTTTTAGCCTTTTGGATGGTATTCTTAAGATGTGATTCCCAGGTCAGTCTCTTGTCGATGGTTACGCCCAAGTATTTGACTTCTGAGGAAAATGGTATAGTTGTTCCTTTAATAGTCAGTGTTGAAAGCTTATCCAGCTTCCTCTTCCTAGTAAAGGGAACAACAATTGTTTTGGTAGGATTTACAGTCAGTTGATTTTCCGAACACCACTTAACAATTATGTTAAGGGTTTTCTGTAAAATTGAGGATACAGTACTTTGACAAGGGCCTATAACACAGGCCACTACGTCGTCAGCATAGCCCTGTACATTAAGATCCATTTCCGAGGATCTAACTAAAAGTTCATCTATGACAAGGGACCATAGCAGTGGCGATAGTACGCCGTAGTAGCAGTGGCGTACCACAAGTTAAGCGTCATTGTCAATTGAAACTGATTGAAACAGATGTTGATAGCATCGTGTTTTGAGCGTTGACTGCAAACGTTAATCATGTGGGTAAGTACCTATGAGTTTCGTGCTCGGGTGGGTGACAGAAATTTATAAGCAAAACTTCTTAATTAGTGATTAGTTCACGAAAATTTTCGTTACATAAGCGAGAAGGAAACGTTAAGAAAAGAGAGCCATTTAGCAGTTTTTTCATGTGCGGTGTTTAGTATCATGTATAGTCGCTTCCATACCAGTCGCTCATCAGAAAGAAATCTTATTCATCGACAGATGACTAACACTAGGATTACTATTAAAGATCAATTAAGTGCGCCCGATAGTGCTATAGAACGAGACATGTTTTAAAACTTGCGTTAACTATAGCAAATATTAATGCATCTTGTTCCCATGTCTTCAGATACCGATCGATTCGAGCAATGATACTTCTTTTTTAAATATCATTGCAGCCTATGTAGCTCCCTGATAATGTAGGTAACTTTCTTTTGGTGAAAGAATTCTTAAAATCAGTTTAGTGGTTTAGGCATGAAAGCGTAACAAACAAACAAACTCACTCATAATATTACTTAGAATTAACCTAATTTGAATGCGGCTTTTTAAGGAAAAGGCAAGTATCTCCACAGAGCTCGTTCCAATATTGAGGGCTGAATGTCCAGTTATTCCTTACTGACTTACTGGAATAACTATATAAATTTATTATTTGGCTACTTTTACAATTTGCTTTTAAAACCACTAGATCTTATCACTTGACATGCGCCTTAGTTGTAAACCAACGTACTATCACGTTGAACGTAGTTCTTTATCTTCGTTTACGATGCCGTATAAGGCCTGCCGTTTCTTACCTCTGCCATGCAATTGCGTTTAATTTTCCTTATATGTAAGCACTAAAGATGTTAGCACCGGCACGGCATTAGTATTTAAAGGCTTTACAATCCGACTTTGGAGCATCTTCTCTGTGATCTTCTCTATGGAAGAGACGCCACCCATTACATACTATAGTATGTTCTTTTAGAAAAGCGTCGGTGGCGTAGTGGGTAAGAGCGTCGTCTCCCACCCGGGAGGCACTGGTTCGATCCCCGCCACGTACCAATGTGTTTTCAAATTTTGAATTCATATGTGCGTTTAACCGACGCTTTTACGGTGAAGGAAAACATCGTGAGGAAACCTGCACACACCTATGAAGAAATTCTTAGGTTGTGTGTGAAGTCGACCAACCCGCACTTGGCGAGCGTGGTTGACTAAGGCCTAATCGCCCCTAATGTGGGGTAGACTCGAGCCCCTCTTTGGGGACAATATATGATCTGTTGTGATGATGATGTATGTTCCTTTGAATCGCAGCAATCGCGCCGCATTTCACTATTCATAAGTTCCTATAGCCAACTGACTGAATAATTAACGATTTTGGTACGGATAATAATCAAATTCTAGAGATAATTTGAAACGAATGAGATTTTCTGACATGACTCTTTCTCATCACTCTCGTCTAAGTAAAACCATCTATAAATAGGGTCAACACCCCGTTATGTATTTTTGTTTTGTAACAAAACAGGAAACTCAATGTTGTGTTAGTTTTTTACGTCCAAACCAACAGAGCTGGTGCGAACACAATGGCAGTGTTGAAGCGAACTAATGGAACCGTTTACACGGGCGAAAAGTTTGGGACACGCAAACTTTTTTCATTTTAATTTCGGTCAGAATTTTGCAATTCGTTCCAGCTTTTTCATACAATGAAGATTTAAATAGTGTGCATTCTGTTCAAATTTTGTAGTGAAACTTCTTTAGCACCGTGTGATTTGAAAATTCGATGAATCGGAAAAGCGACACCAAAAAGTTTTTAACGCATAGAAGTTTGTTGTTCATTATTTTGACAGCCAATGTAAACATCTGTTACTTCAGAAATAACTTTTGCTACTTATATTATTTATTTATTTATAAATAATAAAAGTAGCAAATAAATAAACTTTTGCTACTTTTCTGACGTTTCACTTCTGCCGTATATGAATTGCAAACACATACTTTTTTGTATGGCTAGGCATCAGAGAAAAGTCAGTTAGTGGAAGTAAATTCCGATGCATCGTAAGGAGTTCCCTTAACCCACTGGTCACAAGTTCCAGGCACGCGAGTCGAAAGACGCTTTTAGCGTGAATCCATGAGTTTTCGTCTCAATCATAAATTATGTTGATTTCTAATTATTATAGTTTCGCGATTCTGCGAGGTAATGTAGACATTATTATGCACCAATTTATGGTACAGTTCCTGTTTTAGGGGACAAGGCGAAGTTTGTTGATATCGCTGTTCTCCATGACGACAACCTTGTGAAAGCTGAAATAGATAAAGAAAACAAATATCTTGATTTAGCTCACGAGATTGTTGACATGTGGGACATCGATTCAGCAATTATTGTTCCGATAGTCATATCTGCCTATGGTCTGATAGCCAAGAGTCTCGATAAACACCTTAAGAGGCTCGCGTTAGGTGGTTGGATTAAGAGTCAGATACAGAAGGCAGTACTCTTAGACACAGCCCGTATAGTGAGAAGGTTCCTGTCTCTGGATCCTTAACCACCGGTAGCCGTGATCCTGATCTTGCTACCGATAGGACACTGCATTTATGTATTTTTAAATGTTATATTTTTCAGTGTTATATATTGTAAAATTTAATATTTAGAAACATAATTTTGTATGTATTTTAAGTGTATTTTAGGAGATAATAATAATATATTTCCACACTCGCGCCAGTTATCTAGCCCAAATGAAGTATCATTAAGAACTTGTGGAATAATTGTAACTAAAAAGTAATAAGGCTTATATTTATATGCAGATGATCAAAACGCTCCGCGTAACGTGCATGTCCTATTACGAAGACAAATAATAAAATTGTTCTAAGAGAAATTAAGAAAATTAATTAATATTTTTAATGCTATGTCGTTGGTTTACCTTGGAATATTAGCTTTAGCTGGTTATTACTACGTGTATACACAGTTCTAGAGTTAATTGATCAAACGACCATCTCATACTAAAAGCACTGATGCGGTGAATAATATTAACAAGGGCGAACCGTTTCTACCACGCGCTATGAAAATTGTTTGTTCGAAGTTGTCAAGGTGGGCACAATATCAACAAGATCCTCAACAAACAACAGCACACACAGACAAAACAAATGTAAACACAGAAAGCCTCGGTGCCAAACAACTAAATGTCACCAAGCTAATTTCGAGCCGGATTTTATTTACAAAAGAAATTGATATTGATTCCGTGTTCTGTGTTTGAGATCACACGTTCGGGACACACAGTCGCCTTAATTAGCGTTTTTTTCTTATTTGATATAATAAATTGTAACTACAAAAAGATACAAAAGATCCCGTTGGGCCTAAGTGCACCATGAGGAGACTCACGGCCCATCCTATGATAACTACATAGAAAAGTTCGAATAGCTCCATCTCATCTGATGGTAAAGTGAAGTACAGTCCAACCAAATATAGCTAGAGCGACTGTTAATATATATGTCACCGGAAAATAACAAGCACCGTAGGATTCTAAACGAGAGATAAATGTATTCTTTTACGCTCACATTTTCGCAAATTGACAAACTTACCGAACTTACGCGTAAAATAATAAGTAAGCAACAACCAAACGTCATGTGCGCTCTGATTGGTTGAGTAAGTCACTTGTTCCTTCTCCTTCCTCTTCACCGCCATTGTTCACCACGGAACATAAACAAACCGGTTACTCGTGTGTTTTTGTAAAGTTTTTAATGTTGTAACTATGTTAACAGTTTTAACACAGTTACGACAAACTGTGAAAATAGTTATATTTTGCTAATCTGATTGTACCTAAGTCTCTGGACACAAGCATTGCCACTATCAACATCGACCAATCAGAGAGCAGTATGTTATTTGCCGTATTTTAAAAAAGCGTAAAATGGATCTTATGGAATAATTTTATTTTTGCGTTTACAAACGCGTAAATATAATACTAGAAAAATGCACTGAAAAAAATCGACTTGCCTCAGGCGGGACTCGAACCCGCACCTTCCACAATCCGGGTGGACGCGTTGTGGAACCCGGATTGTGGAAGGTGCGGGTTCGAGTCCCGCCTGAGGCAAGTCGATTTTTTTCAGTGCATTTTTCTTGCGGATCTTGTTATCTTCCGGTGACATATACGCAATATGTAACATCATTAAAATCCACATGATACAATAAATATTTGAGTACGCTGCCACTCCCTGGCCGTGCTGACCTGTAAGGTGCTTTTTCACACCTTTCTAAAGTATGATATACGTATGCTGGCAAAAACTTCCAATCTTCCATAGCTTGATATGGCGACAAATGACTGAAATTTATTTTAATTTCTTATGGGTCCATATTGGCTCACATAATATTCTATATCCTATTCTTTGTCTTACTACCGATTTGTGTTCATAATAATCACTCTTCATTATTTTATTTTTCATATTTTGTTTATTCATACATTTTTATTACTACCAACGAAGCTTATAACAGTTAGTGATCATAATTTTTTTATTAATACTGTTACTACCTTCTTGCTTATAAAAACAGTGCACTCCGCCTGGTCATAAAAAAAATAACCCAGCCATGTAGGTGCATACAACACTAGACTCGCCCAAAAATGTATGATTAATGATATTATGAATTTCAATGATTATGTTTTATGAAGTTATGAAGAATGATTTGTTAAGAAGAATGATCAGTATGGTTTTAAATGGTATGAGAAATATTTTCGGACCTCCAATGATAGGAATTGAAAAGTTATGTAAGAAAATGCGCACCCTTTTCTTATGCATTTGGCACAGTAAGCGTGTTTACACACAGCTACAGCAACCGCGACACTGCTGTCGATCACGGCGTCGCTGTGTTAGTCACCCTTGGATATGTAGAGCACATTATTATTATTCTTTAATTCCTTAAAAAAATTAAAAATGAATTTGTGTATCGATTTTGACCGCACATAGCATTTTATGGGTTGCCAAATTCCTATTTTTTGGAATGGGCGCAACTGTTTGTCGGTAAGTAAGTCAGTATTCGTGTTCCTAAAAAGGAAGGGATTAAACAGAAAGGTTCTCCGCTTGAAGCACGAGGTTTGTGGAGTAGGTAACACCATGTTATTAATATTTTACAACCATCTTAGCAGTGTGTATCATATTAATCAAAACACCACAAATACTTACTTTTCCTTTCGATCACGATCAGTTCGGTTAAAAAGAAAGTCTGATGACCTTGAAACGCCTGAACAGATTTTTATGAATTGTAACTAAGAACAATATTGATTACGTCAACTTTCAAACAAAAAAACACACGCATTATAATCGGTACAATCGCTTAGGCGCTATGATGCTACAGGCAGACACACAGAGACGCTTCATTAAGTAGAAATATGGTTAACTAGCTGTGCCCGCGACTTCCTCCGCGTAGAATTTACCAAATGAAAAAAAAGTAACCTAAGTTACACCTTATTACACCAGCTACCTGCCAAAAAAGTCCCGTCAAAATCAGTTCAGCCGTTTCAGAGATTAGCCGGAACAAACAGATAAACAAAAATTGTAAAAAATGTTATTTTGGTGTATTCACCTTATATACATTCATATGCATGTAGTAAAAAAACGGTTATTTCAATATTACAAACAGACACTCCAATTTTATTTATATGTACGTATAGATGTATAGATAATAGGTTGCGCACAGGCTACAATATTCTACACTTGATAAGTAAAAACCGCCTTCAAAACTAAAAACAGAGAAATAAAAATAGTACCTATGGTTAAAAAAACTGTTAATTGCCTAGAAATAAATATATAAAATTAAAATAAATGCCAACTATGTTTTTTTTGTACCTGGACTGCTGAGACGATTTTGAATGTAGCATCTGTCCTGGTCGTTGGCTTTACTTGGTTTGTTTACTAAAGGATGATTAATTTTTGGGTCTGGTGCCCATTTAGTGTAGGCGATAGGCTGGCAACCTATCACTATTTTGGGGGTATTGTCCGACTCATACTGCCAGATGTGACTTTGTGTGCAATCGGATGTTACCTGAAGCTCTGCTGGACCCCTTTTGGGAATGTGAGCGTGATTATTATGTATATATGTTTTTTTAGGTCGGTGCCAACAAGTGACAACATTTATTCCAAATATAAAAAAATCATAGGACCATTTGGAAAGTATACCCTTTCCAACAAATAAAAAATCAAAATCGATCCAGGTGTCTTCGAGTAATCATAACCTACACAAAAAAGATGAATACGAATTATTGAAGTCTGTTAAAAAGCCCATAATTACAATATCCATAGAGTAAGTATAAAGGTTTAATAAAACACAACCCATCAAGAGTCCCGGAGCCCTTATGAAAAGTTAATTTTGTCCGGGTAGTGGCGAGCTCGGGGTTAGTGCCGAGGTTATGAATTTTATGATGAACCTTATTATTTTACGAGTAGAGTATTAGTTTGGCTGCAACAATATTATGGTTGCGCCGGTCTAATTAATGAGCTTTCCTTCCCCTCGTTACTAGGCGTTATTTATCATTACACGATTTTCCTACCACATAACACAAAACGTAATCTAGAAACATTCCAATCTAACTTACGTCTTAAAAAAGGTGAAAATTATAACATTTTTTTTTTTGGAGAGCATAAGGTATTTTTCTTGAGTACTTATATTTTTTTATCCAATGTATCATTTGCCCGATCCGATCAGCGTATCCGTATCGCCGACGCGTATCATGATCGGGTGATGATACGCGTATCATGATACGCGATCCCATGTCATGTCGTTTTCATACGGTTGTCATACGAAGCAAATAGGGCTGTAACGTGGTACTATAACATTGCCATGTTATAGTACCATCGTCTCCATTATCACTGGCAATATTTTAAAAAGTAACAATAAATTCAAAATCATCATTCATTATGACATTTGGTTCATTTTTGATTCATTCCATTAGTATCCCCTTAGTAGTCTGTGCATTCCATTGCTAACCGTGTCAACACAATACCATTACTAACGTACCTAAGGGTCTCGCTCTGACCTCGGCTTGGGCCTATTTCTACTAATATAATATATAATACGTACTTACATTATATCAAGGCACTAAATTGTGAGTACCTTTTGTTAAACCTTTTTATATTCTTGTATCAGTTTTAAGTGTTTTATTATTTAGTTTCTACATTGTGTTTTATATTATTTTCAGAGTGCCTTTTATATACCCTTTAAAGCTGTTAAGTAACTCAATAAAAATAGTGACGGAAAACGTGTTTTGATTAGTGGACCATACTAGCAGAGTTGGACCATAGGGCACGTACTGTTATAGGGCGTCCACAACTTGATACGGGCTTGATACGCTGATACGGATACGTTGATCGGATCGGGCAAATGATCATTATCTAGACCCGCCTTTATACTCCCTCCACTGATCCGCATTGGGCAACCGTGGTGGACTACTGCCTCCTTGGATGACAAGGACAGGCAATAATGAAATATAATTAATCATCTTGCGTTCGTGATTCAAATTGAATAAAAACAAGAATTTACTACCTTACTTACCTCTTTTATTAAAGCAAGGAATTTTAGCAATTCCTCTAGCAAGGAATTTTAGCAATTCTTTACTACCAAACGGCTGTAGCACCACAAGCCGAGTTTGTATTAAATTTTACCAATAAAGGCACTCAAGACACAATATGGCTCAGCCTCCCCGAGGAATCCGACAAAAGAATCTCTAAATGAAGCGTTGGAATCTGTCCAAGTCGTTTGTATTGAAAACATACGGTGGACAAGTGCGTGCTGCTCGCAACGGTTTTATTTTTATTGAAATATTTTTCCTTGATGTCGCCTATTTTGATATACTAGTGGTCACCCACGAATTCGCTTGCGTTATTGTCGGTTATTATATAGCATATAGCCATCCTCGATAAATGGACTATCCAACACAAAAATAATTTTAAGCCGGCGGTAGCAAAGAAAGCCTCACATTAGCACATTAATCGACTTAGATTAATCGACAAATACCTGCGATCTGAGACGTTACTTGTTTTTTAGTCCTAGTTAATAAATGGACTATTTCAATTTGAATCAGTGTTTCCTGAGATTAGTACATTCAACCACAGAAACAAACAAACAAAATCTTTTTCCCTTATTATAAAACATGTACCCACTAAAGATAGTTCTGGTTTAAAACTGATGCTGTCACTTCTATTTGCTAAGTGAAAGACAGAGTTAGGATCAGTTTTAAACCACAACTGACTTTAGTCCACGTTTTGTAATAAGGGGGTTTAGTTTTAAAATATAAGTATAGATATATAAGGATATGTCTACTCTTAAGCAAAAAATAAAAAAAAAATAGAAATAGTTTTATGTTTGTATTATAGAATAAGTTTCAAGAATGAACGCCGACTTTAACGTCCTACGTCCTACGTCTATCACTTTGTGCGTGATAGAAAGTCACAGACGATTCTCAAGACATATTTGACTTCTGAGTGTCATTCTGTAATACGGGCCTTAGACAAAAACTCTTAACGTGGATTAACCGTGCGGGGCTATCGGGTCTATCACAGAACATTCGTCTTTCTATGTTCCGTGGTGTTCATGGTCTTGTAGAGAGCAATGCCTGGGTCTTGTCACCCAGGTGTAAGCTACACCTGGGTCACTTTCGATGCTTAGTTCGAGCAATGCTTACCTCCTCTCCCCTAGCTTCTATCTCTACCTAGCCATCTTTATATAGATAAAAAATAGTACGTAAATTTTACTCAGTTTCATTGCCTCTTTTCATTGTTCATTCTAGTAAGGGTTGCCAGACTCATGACTGGCTTTTTATTAGTGTTATTTTTCTATAGTAAAAATCGAAATTGTGTATCGTCAAAACTTAGTTAGGTACATAAGTAATCTACTTTATTTATTCCTTTACCCTCGATTTTGACTATTTGAATTCATTTGACCCATTTGACCAGATCTAGTAATGTCCATTACACGAGTATTCTAAATATCATGCCTAGTGGAACAATATACAAAATTTCATCAATCTTTTTCACATTTCATGCAATTTCTCACAAGTAGCTACATGGTCATAGGAAAACAATACTGGCGTTTATCTTAACGGCGTTTAAGCTCACAAAATTCACCCGTATTGCAACATACAATTCCTTGCAATATCGTTAAATTTATTTATAGAATGACAAGGGATTTATGTAATGAAATTTCAAATTCATCAGTAAATTTGGCATCGCTTATAAAATTAAGAGCTTTTATTTTGTCTGGACAATCGAATATCATTACTATTTGAAGATAAATTCCACAGTTCAACTGGTATGAAATATTTTCTTTACAAGAAGGAATATACATCAAAAGGTTTTGCGAATCATACTTTTCATGAATACCTACCTATTATTGTGTTCTATTGTCTCATACCTAAAATGTGAAACAAGTGATATTTATAGACAAGACAACCCTATAGAAAAAATAATGATTGAATATCGAGGTAATCTAAGTTTTTAAATAAATATTGTTTTCCTGTAAGTAGGTACGTAACTTGTTTCGTAACAATAGCCTTCTGAGTCCGGAGATTTTTTAAAGCAAATAAACGTTTTTTTTTGTAATTTTTCCTTTGTATTAGACATATAAGTTCACTAAAAATAGTTGAAAAATTATACGAATTTTCTTCATAGATTTTCTTTACGTTCCCAGACGAGTACACCATGATCGTGTTCTCGTATGAGTACGTAAATTAGTATATCAAATTATATATTAAATTAATAAGACAAGAACAATTGTGATAAATCACCATTTAACTCACCATGTGCCATGGAGCTCCAGCTCTTCACAAAGTCAGCTCGTAAATGAATGCGGATTATTTCAATAGGTAAATGGGATAGTTTTTTTACATATTATAGATGCCCACTCTGTAAATATGTATGCATTACCTTAAAATTACTCAACAGGACGACAGTAGAACCTTTAACTGTCTATGTACTCACACGAGTCGACGCGGTGTCAAGAGGATAGGTATCATCATCATTATCAGCAACTGAATGGTGGTCTTAATGACATGTGCGGATAGCAACTTTTATATCATTTCAGTAGCCTTAGCCTTTCAGTCAGCAGTTTTCATTCGAGAACTTTCTGGTCCAATTGGCATTCCATCATTTGCCATCCACTATTGTTTGACCTGTCAAAGTCATCTTCGTGTTTTTACCTCGTATAACTTTTTGTTATCATTATAAAAGTCGTCGTGAACGACCACTTCAACGAGCTGCAAGTCATTATTGGCAACATTAACTGATAATAGCTTTCGCTTTGCGACGCTGCTCTATTTCGGAGTTTTTAGACTTATATAACATTCTCAAATGCTCTCCAGCCGAGTTGGATTCAACATCGATTCAACGTTTTAAATATTTCTCGCAGTTAAACTTGCTTAGAAAATAGTTCAATCATGTTCTTTTCAGAATATAAAAATTTAAATTCACTTCGACATACTATTTCAATTGTGTCACGACACTAACGAATATCACAAAATAGTTTTTAATTAATGTGATTTTTTGAATACCTGGATTGCTGAGATGGTCTTAAAAGTGTAAGATCTGTCCAGGTTGATGCTTTTTGTTTGGTAGTTCGCTGAAGGGTTTATCAATAGTCTAGGAACTTGTAAAACAGACTAGATTTTTTTTTCTTTAATATTAAAGATTAAGAATAATATTTTTTTTTCTTTAATATTACAGTTTATGAATACAGATTTATGTTGATCCATTCCTTTGTTAAAACATTTTTTTCTCTATAAACCTGCATAATGATTAACATTAATTAATTAGGACAATGGTATTAATCTTACCCCTTGTTTGTGAAAACAGGGATCGTAAAAAATACTCCTCCGATTTTGTGTTAACAAGAATTGGCACAATAAAGTGAAGGTAACAGTAGAACTTGTCTTGTGAAGAAAACTTAAATTTGAATTATTGTATGTTTTAGCACCGCTTTTCCATAGATTTATATTTACTGGCATTAACAGATTATCAATGAATCGACTATGGCGAGACCAATAATGCACCATAGTGTGAGTAATGCGCATGTGTGCGTGAAAAATAGTAATGCATTCTGATCAGATTCTGTTGTTGTTGTCTTTTCTACGTGACTGACAGGCCTCCTTAGGCCCCCTGCGTGTACGTGAAATGGTCTCGTCTATCTATCTCGCTCTAATATACGCGTTAGTATGCTCTTTCTCTTTCACATTTCCAATCTAGAGTTTTCTTTATCCATGCACTTTTCTATGGCTACCCACCATTAGATTAATTTTCTCTTTAGTAATGTGATTTTCTATCTTATTGTGTTCAGTCGCGGCATCGCTCGCGTCAATGTCGGTTAAATTATAGCCTATATGTTATTCTGATGTATGAGCTATATTATTGTAAAGTTTCATTAATATCTGTTTAGTAGTTGTTGCGTGAAAGAGTAACAAACACACATCCATACATCTATACAAACTTGTTGTTACATGTTTATAATTTGGTAGGATATATTTAGACCATGGCACATTTATAATCACTTGAAGTTTTTGCATTCAAATTCAAGTCATACTTTTTAATACAACTATAAAATCCTGTCAAATATGTGTTTTCACTACTTTTTCGCTTTTCTTCTCCCTAGTACATAGAATAGGAAAATAAATTCTATCACATACAGTCTGGTATAAAAAGTTACTTCTTCTTAACATTTCTACATTTTAATATAGGTAGTTTTAATGCTTTTAAAGAATTTTTGGCCAAGGCAGTATGTTAGTTTGGATCTACAGAGATAAGAGATAAGGCGTCCTCAAAATGAAGTACCTACCTATACCTAAAGGTCAAAACAATTATGATCATCATTTTCATCATCATCATCATTTTAGTCATTTAATGTCCACTGCAGAACATTATCCTCCCCAATGAACGCCATAACGACCGGTTCTGTGCTCATCGCCCGCTATTGCATTTTTTTTTAGTATTTATTTCATTATTTTTTCCTATATTGTCAAAATTGTTGACCAATAATTGCTTTCTTTCTTTCTTTCAACCTGATTAAGGTTGCTGACCTTAATCAGTTCGTCAGTCCACCTACCCACAATACGATTATTCACCAAATTAATCTTTTCGGAGGTTTTCTTAACAAATACGAGTATCGTCTAAATTCAGTAGGTTCCCCTACTGCCACGTACGTTTATCCAATTTGCGGCACCTCCTGAAGACTAAAGAGCTAATTGATTAATGGTCTTTGCCGGAATTAATTTCACCGAACTGTTACACCCTTAGCATGTTAGCATTAAGGCTGACACCCCTATCCCATATTGCTGCATTTGCACCGTCAGCAAAACCCTCGATCGTGGGCGCGCCCGCTTCTCGGCCGCGCCAGTCTCTCTCCGACCTCTGTTCGCGACGGCTGCCTAATCCTACCAATTCATTTCGCGTTTAATTTCAATCTCCTTTTTTAAAAATCGAATTGAGAGGCTCGACCTAACATTTGGTGGCAGCGTAAAGGGATCCAAAAAACAGGATCCTCGGTTCGTCTCCTGCAAATAGTGAAACTACAAAGTGAAACCACAAAGTGAACCACAAAATCAAAGCGAACTCATATTATATATGTACAATTATACATTTTACCTACAAAACTCTCACTCTTGAAGCTCCTAATCCGTGCTATATACTTTCTCCGTGACCTGAAAATCTAATTCATCTTAGTGCATATTGCGCACTGAACACCGCATCGACCTACAAATATTCTACACATAATAATTTGGATAATCTCTGTGCCTCAACATCGACGTCCTACAAAATCGTCGCGCAAAGCGATAGACCTAGTGAGTCACCGCTGTCCCGGTATCCCGATAAGAAGCAGACAATTCGAGACCACCTGCGATGGACGTTATCGCGCACGTGTTCGTGTTCTATATTCTGTGAGTGTCTAGTTTATTAACCTTTCACCGCTCAGACGGCTCGAGTTTGTGACAACGACGATGGCATGTGACTTCGAATGCCAAGGGGATACCCTTGACATCAAAAGCCACACAATCGAACTCAGTGATAAAGATATTTTGGTGCTAATTTTAAGCTCATTTCACACGCGTTATTGCCCAGTACAAATCTCTGATTGTGCCCAAGAGTTTAGATAATTATATTTTAATATTATTATTTTGTTGTACTTTGCCTATATTATATGTCTAAAATGGCTAACCCACATATTCAGGTTCCTCTTAGTCTAGAACCACCTACCGATACCGAAGATGAACGGGCTACTAGCCCTACTGATAAACAGAAAGGGAGAGGGAAAAAATCAACTCCCGTCCTCCCAGTGACAGAGTCCTTGGATTTAAACATCCTATTAAAATTCATAAAACCCTATGACGGGAACAGGGAATCACTAAATTCTTTCATTATCAACTGTAACAACGCTTATGAATTAGCTACCAACGTACAAAAACCTATTTTATTTAAGTATATCTTATGCCAGCTTCAAGGGAAAGCGGAAGTTGCTTCCTCTATCAAAGAATTCTCTAATTGGGAGCAATTAAAAGACTTCCTAAAAACACAGTTTAGCGAAAGGAAACACTCGTCGCATCTCTTGATGGAACTTCAGGAGAGTAAGCAACTTCCCACAGAAAACGTAAACCAATTCGCTCTTCGGATAGAGACCATTCTATCCCAACTCTTAACGGAGATTTCACTATCAAACAATAAATTAAAAGAAATACCAGGTCGTTGTGCTGCAATGGAAGAAATGGCACTACACCATTTCCTCATGGGGTTGCATCCCCGTATATCAAACATAATCCGATGCAAATCCCCTAAAACTTTGAATGAAGCCATTAACTATTCGATATCCGAAGAGCGAATACAACTAACACTTTACCGAAAACATCCGGTGGTAAGTAAACCACCTATGACCAGAACGATAAGGCAGCCTACACAGTTCCATACAAATCCTAACAATTCCCAACAAATCCGAAATCCTTCTAACCCAATTATCTGTAGATACTGCAAGTTTCCGGGGCATACTATAGAACAATGCCGGAAACGAGAATATAATAATCGTTTCAGGAATCAGTCTCAGGGACAATCATCCACCTCCAATCCCAATCAGTTCCGAAGGGTTAACTTCAATCACGATCAAGACGATGAAAACCCTATCCCTGAGGATAATAACGATTGCACCAATAGCAACGATTTAAACTAACTTCCGTCTCGTCCTGGTGTCGCACGGGACGTCCTCCCAGAAAGGAAGACACCGAATTTACTAAATCCACTGCATCCACTGCTCCTGCCAAATCCGCTGCATCCACAGCTTCTACTAAATCCATTGTATTTACCAAATCCACTGCATCCACTGTTTCTACCAAATCCGCTGCATCCACTGCTTCTACTAAACCCACTGTACTTACCAAATCCACTTTATCCACTGCTCCTACCAAATCCACTGCATCCACTGTTCTTACAAAAACCGCCGCATCCACTGATTCTTCCAAATCCACTACACCCACTGTACTTACCAAGTCCGCTGCATCCACTGTTCCTACCAAACCCACCGACTCAATTGTACTTACCAAACCTGCCGAAATTACTTCATTCACCTTGCCGACTAATTCCTCAGTTTCCAACATACTCCCCACACCAATCTGCAATAGCAGAGTCTATGAAATCACGTTTGACCCTTCAAAAAAATCATTGCCTCACATAATAATTAACACTAAAGCCTCAGACTTACCTTTATCGCTCCTAGTTGACACTGGTTCTTCAATTAGTCTCGTCAAGAACTCCGTTATTCGCCAAGATATTCCCCTACGTAAGGACATATTAAAACTAAAAGGACTCAACTGTTCTGACGACACCGTACCAACTCTAGGCTCCTTCCATTTAAAGCTTCTCCTTGATGATAAAACTCCAAAAGCTGGTATTGAACACACGTTTCATGTAGTTGGTGACGTAGACTTACCTTATGATGGTATCATAGGCAACGATCTTCTGAACAAGTTCCAAGGTAACATAGATTTCACTCACAAAACTCTAAAATTTGGGAAATTCTCCATTAAGTTGAATTTCTCCGACCCATTTTATGTTATCCCTGCTCGCACTGAAAGAGTAATCGAATGCTCTGTTTCAAACCCACATGTAAAAGAAGGGTTGATTCTAGATGAAAGCCCCGCCAAAAACCTCATTATTGCAAATTGTCTAGTCCGTGTAAAGGAAAACTACAAAATCAATACCACAGTCGTCAATGTCTCCGAAAACCCCGTGACTCTTAAAACCAATCTTAATCTCAGACTCCTCCCTATACATAATAACCTCGATGCATCAAATACTAACTCAACTCCTGTCCATTATTCACACCGCACTCCTGAAATAAAAAATTCTGCAGATAGAACCCTCCAAGTTTTAAACCTATTAAGAATAGAACACTTGAATGACGAAGAAGCCAACGCTCTCCTACAACTCTGCTCAGACTATTCCGACATCTTCCATCTTCCTGACGAAAAACTGACGCATACTAACGCCATCAGGCATGACATCAAGACTATATCTGACGATCCTATTCATACCAAATCCTACCGATTCCCCGAAATCCATAAAAGGGAGGTCAATGACCAGGTGAATAAAATGCTCGATCAAGGAATTATAGAACCTTCCGTATCACCCTGGTCTTCACCAATATGGGTTGTACCAAAAAAGTTAGATGCATCGGGCCAACAAAAGTGGCGCGTAGTTATAGACTACCGAAAATTAAATGATGTCACTATCGGAGACACCTACCCCATTCCACAAATAACCGAAATCCTAGACCAACTCGGGAACAGTAAATACTTTTCCACTTTAGATTTGGCCTCCGGATTCCACCAAATTCCTGTCAACAATGCCGAGAAAACAGCCTTCAGTGTTCCTCAGGGCCATTTCCAATTCACTCGCATGCCATTTGGCTTGAAAAATGCACCTTCCACTTTCCAACGACTGATGAATACTGCTCTTTCTGGCCTACAAGGCATCCGCTGCTTCGTCTATCTTGATGACATAGTCATATATTCCTACGATCTCTCTTCACAAATTCAAAATTTATCCTCCGTATTCAATAGACTTAGAGAATTTAATCTCAAACTTCAACCCGACAAGTGTGAATTCCTCAGACGTGAGGTTGCCTACCTGGGACACATAATATCTTCTGATGGCGTGAAACCAAACCCTGAAAAAACCAAAGCTGTTCTCGAATTCCCTATTCCTGCATGTCCTAAAGACATCAAATCTTTCTTAGGGCTCGTCTCCTATTACCGAAGGTTCATCCCTGACTTCTCTAAGCTAGCCAAACCTCTAACCTCACTCTTGAAAAAAGATACTCCATTCAATTGGCAGAACCAGCAACAAGTTGCCTTTGACCTACTGAAACGAAAGCTTACCACTGCACCTGTCCTCTCCTACCCTGATTTTTCCAAACCATTCATTCTTACATGCGATGCTTCAAATCATGCAATTGGGGCTGTCCTTTCACAAGGCTCCATCGGACATGACCGCCCAATTGCGTACGCCTCTCGTACACTGAACAAAAGCGAGACCAATTACAGCACTACTGAAAAGGAGCTTCTAGCGATAATTTTCGGTTGCAAAACATTCAGACCGTACTTGTACTGTAATCTGCGCCCGTACAAGTACGGTCTGAATGTTTTATTCAGACCGTACTTGTACGGGCGCAGATTCCAAATCGTCACCGATCACAGGCCACTCAGATGGCTCTTCAACCATAAAGACCCTAGTAGCAAAATGCAAAGGTGGAGACTTAAACTTGAGGAATTCGAATATGAAATCATATACCGTAAAGGTAAATTGAATTCAGCAGCTGATGCTCTTTCTCGCTATCCAGTAAATCCAATATTACCAGACAACCATAAAAATCTATCTTTCAAAACGAACCCTACTACTCAGTCCGAAAATCTACCACAACAAGAAAATCAAGATGATGAACTCTCTCCTGCCTTCAGTCCGTTAACCTTAGATGACTTAGACATTAACCTTCCTACTACACCTAACTATGACAGTAGCAGCTTACCTTGTATAGATCTCTTAGATGACGATGAATTTCCACTCACCTACAGTCCACCTGAAATCCCTAGACCAATTAAGGAAGGAACACTTAACCCAGGCGGAGTCATACAATCTTCTCCACCGGATCCTCAAACACATACGAAAACTTCTACTCAATCTTCTTCCCAGAATCCTGAAAATCAAAGACCCTCGACTACACCGTCTCCTACCATACTAACTCGTTCGAAAGATAACGACATACAAAATCCTACTATAGCGCACAATCCTAACCATCAATTGCTTTCACCGGATCCCGAGCCGTATCTGACCTTACCTGGTGAAGCCTCCTCGCCGAATCCTGAAACACAAATGTCTACTAATACTAACGATTCTAATATGCAACTAACCCCCTGCCAATCGCCCTCCATCTTAGAAGAGGTTTCAACTAACGACGAATACTCTAAATTTTTGAAGGAAACCAATGACAAAACCAAAACCTTCAAAACTAATATCATGGAACACAATGAATCCCTCCTGAAGACCCAATACAAAATTATTCTTATTCCTACCTCCATCGACCTTGATGAGTCTAACCTATATGTCCCTGAAATCCTAGAGCGAGTTTCAAATCCTCATGAAGTGCTATATAGGGAAAAACAGTTATATTCCTTTGAAAGGTTAGAAGATGTCGATAAAAACACATATTTCTTGTACACTAAGGTACACCATTTCGATGAATGCTCTTACCCCGAAATCTTCCGCACTCTCAAACCTATAAAAATGCACCTCTTGACACATCACAAAGACATAACCGATATCGCTATTTCTGATTTTAAGAATCCTTTTGAAAAACTTTCCTTCGTCAAAATATACAACATTCTAACCTATATCTTCCATGACACAAATATCACGATACACATATACCATAACAGCATTATATACCCCGCTCTCAGCGAAATCAAGAAAATCCTGAAAGAAAACCACGACATTCCAATAGCCGGACATTTAGGTAATAACCGGATGCTGAGTCGAATAAAAGAACGGTTTTATTGGAAAGGCATGAAAACCGATATAGAGAACTATATAAAATCCTGTAGTTTATGTCAAGAGAACAAAGCCCTCAGGCGGACAAATAGAGCTCCAATGCAAATCACTACAACTTCCACTAGCCCTCCAGCTCAAATACATAATGACTATTCAAGACGACTTAACCAAATTCTCTGTCGCGTATCCAATGCGCAGCGTCGCGTCAGAAGAAACCACTGATTGTCTTGTACATTTTATCTCACTATTCGGTATACCCCAAGCCATACTCACTGACCAAGGTACTAACTTCACCGCAGACCTCTTCAAAAAGACGTGCTCTTTCCTGAAAATCAAACAACTCTGGTCAACTCCCTACCACCCACAGACGCAAGGAGCACTAGAGAGGAGTCACTCCACCCTTAAAGAGTATCTTAAATCCTTCGTAAATGATAATCAGGATGACTGGCCCAAATATGTGTATAGCGCTATTTTGACATACAACACTGCAGTACACAGCACTACGAAGTTCTCACCCTACGAATTGCTATTTGGACACAAAGCGTTCATACCAAACTCTATATACACACAAGACGTTACTACTTACCCAGACTATATTAGAATGATACAACATCGACTCAAGTTAGCTTGGGCAAAAGCCGTGGAAAACATAGAACAGTCCAAAGAACGATCTAAAACCTACTATGACAGCAGATCTCGACCGATTCATTACAAAGTAGGCGATTATGTTTACTTAAAAAATCACTTAAGACTCCGTAAGGCACTTTCACCTGTGTGGAAGGGGCCTTACAAAATACTCGCAGTCCACAGAAACAATACACTCACTCTTCTAATCAACCGACGTCATGTCGTCCACCACTTCGATGAAGTAAAACTGGCTGGCGTCTTTCCTAGCTCCCCTTGAAGGAGGCATCTACTGATTTTATTATTTAGTTTGTTTAATTAGACACTATAGTTAGTATTAACATATAGATTAGGACATATCTCCCTTAAATATAAATTAGGCTAAGCGTAGTATCTTATAATAAACTGTTAGTTAAGAAGCGATTATACAATAAATAATAACTACATATATATATACATAAATATATATATACATAAACAAATAAACGATATTTAGTAAGTAAATATATTATATATACTACATAAGCATTCCATAGTTTGTTTTAGTTACTAAAGATATTCATAGAATAGGTTTATTATAGGGTTAAAATATATAGGTACACATTTATACTTAGCGTCAATAGGATAAATACAAGCAATATACCATCAGAGCAAGTAAACTTACCTTTATTTAATTTTTCAGCTTTTCGGCATTGGTGATGTCGAGTTTTGTACAACAGATATCATCAAGTCCGGGCATCTATTTTGATTACGTGGGCAAAGCCAAAATGATAAATGGTCATTTGAGAATTGTCATTCCTGTAGACATATCTCACATAAAACCACACCTGGATAATATTAATTCTGTGTTAGGCACTGTTAGATTCTTTTGTAAGCAAACAAAGGAAATAGGAAATCTGGAGTGTGATAACATACTTTCACCTTTGACCGCCCGTTATAAGGACGTTGTAAAAGAATACTCATCCATAACACACTTAATTGATAACAAGGTTAGACGAGGAGCCTGGATAGGTGGCATTGGTACTGCTCTAAAGCAAATATTCGGTACCCTAGATGAAAACGATGCGATCAAATATGATAACGCAGTGAATCATGTTCAAGACGATCAGAAAAGGTTAGCTTCATTAATGAAAGAACACATCCTTGTCACTAAATCTACGCTATCAAAATATAACGAAACCATACATAAATTAAAATTTAATGAAGATACCCTTAACTTAGCCATTGATAGGCTCTCCGTAAATCTCAAAGAATTAAGAAATGTAACAAATAATTTATTAGTAAGTTCAGAAATAAATGCAGTCCTTAATAATTTGGAAACCTCTATGCTAACACTGTCTTTCCAAGTTGAAGACATAGTTAATGAAGTTCTGTTTAGTAATGTAAATGTCCTACATCCATCCATAATAACACCACAAGAACTATACAGAGAGCTTAACGATAATTATAAATTCTTACCTAATGATCTGGAACTTGCTGTAACCTTAAACCTAAATTTAATTCATGTAATTATGAATGTGTCAAAATTAGTCAGCTATTACCTAAACAATAAGATAATGTTTGTTTTGTTCATCCCTTTAGTAAGCCCACAAGAATTTTATTTCTATAATAATGTACCTTTACCTATACCTCATAATTCGTCAAATCCCAATTCATTTAGCACTATAATACCAAATAGTAAATATGTTGCCATTACTAAGGATAAATCACATTATATTAATATAGAAACAATGGACATATGTAAAAATGTAGACGATCAGAACTATATATGTAAAGTTATGAACGTATATCCGACCACAGCCAATCCAAGTTGTGAAAGTGAATTGTTGTCTAAAGTGGTCACATCTCTTCCAGAGCAATGTATAACAGAATTTGTACACGGTAACTTGGACATTTGGAAACCCATACTTAACAATAGGTGGATATTTGTACAGTCTTTGTCTAGCAAATTAACCGTAGATTGTTTTAATTCTCAACTGATCGAAGTAAATGTGTTAGGAACTGGAATGGTCAATATACCAACACATTGTAAAGCATACTGCAAAAGTGCAAAATTATTGCCAGATCACAATGTATTAAATATAACCTCACCCATTGTAAATGTAGATTTTAATATAATTAACGACACCTGTTGTAATCTCCTAGAATTTAATAAAATCGCGAATAGTGTTCCCCGTTTAAATTTAAGCGATCTTAACCTAGAAAACCTACATACTTTGAAATTACCACAGACTGATGCAATAAAGGAATTAAATAAAATTATAAATGAACCTCATATTATTAGATACGGTGCACACTATTCCACATTTTTTATATTACTTGTAATTATCACTATTATAATTATTTTGTGTAAAGTTTATAAGAAAATAAATATTCCCGGCAGCAATCGCAAACAGACTGATATCCCTAAGATCATCTTTAAAAACGAAACAATTGAATTAGAAAACAGCAATATGGGTACAGGAAACTTACCAGAAACTGTGGAAGTTTCTTCTCCAAAAACTCGCCGTAACATTTAAGATGCTTTTAAATAATAATAATAATTAAATGAACTCAAAACTAAATAAAATAATAATAATAAAATAAATTACATACATTAATAAATAAATAAAAAATAACAATAACAAAGGATAATAATATGCATTAATAAAAACAAAAATAATAATAATAATAAAAACATATTATTATGAATAATATCAATTATTTTAGTAATTAATTAAATATCATAAAATTCGGGTTCTAACTCCGAACTTTATTTTAAGGGGGGAGGTGTTACACCCTTAGCATGTTAGCATTAAGGCTGACACCCCTATCCCATATTGCTGCATTTGCACCGTCAGCAAAACCCTCGATCGTGGGCGCGCCCGCTTCTCGGCCGCGCCAGTCTCTCTCCGACCTCTGTTCGCGACGGCTGCCTAATCCTACCAATTCATTTCGCGTTTAATTTCAATCTCCTTTTTTAAAAATCCAATTGAGAGGCTCGACCTAACAGAACGTTAAGTCTAGATACCGTCAAAGAATCCATTAATTACGGCTTCGATAGCTATTAGTAAAGTTGAAGCATACGATTAAACAAACTTATTACAGGTACGTCTAAAAAAAAAAATTGTTGAAAATTTTTCGGTCACCCACCCGAGTACCGACCGAGCACTTGCTAGCTTGACTATCGTGATTGTTACGAAGAATACTTGAACTCTAATCTCTCTCCATTATTTAAGTATCTACTCATCTAAGAACTATCTCCTGTCAATCAAACGCAATAAAGATAAATAATACCCTATACTAGTGGATATCTGTAAAATCTTCTTTAAATAAAATTCAAAGTCTGAGACATTAAGGCACAGCCCAAACCGCTGAACCCAGAGACTTTACTTCACTTTAGCTCAGAGAGTAATGCAGGACCCTCGCAGTTACCTTCTAAAGTCACAACATTAGCCGTATCGGGCTGTGACTCACAGGTTCTGTTCTCAACGGCAATGGTGTTAGTTAAAAATAAATTTGGTAGGTTACAACCTGTTCGCATTTTATTTGATAGTGCAAGTGCTTGCAATTTTATCACACTATCATGTGCACAACAGCTGGGCCTTAAAATAAAGGGTGATCGTTCATCGGTGAACGGTATTGGTGAGGTTTCAGCGAACACTATGGGATCGGTTGACTGTGACATTGTTCCAACGAAGGGTGACTTGTCACATAAATTATCGTTGCAGGCATTTGTTTTGCCAAATATCTGTTCAGATATGCCTTCTGGGAAGATTGATACTACGTCCTGGAGACATATTTTAGAGTTAGATCTTGCAGACCCAACTTTCCATAAACCGGGACGTGTTGACATGTTGCTCAACGTCAGTGTTCTCGCTGCTGCACTTCTTCCTGGCCTCGTTAAAAATGTGTCAGGGCCCATTGCTATCCACACTATTTTCGGCTGGACAGTGATGGGTGAATGTGCCATTGACGTTGACAGCTCTCGTTTTCGGTCATGTCAAAGGTCCTGCGTTGCGACCAAGAGCTGCCTTTTCGTTTCGAACTCGTCCTTAGACAAGAGTATTAAGCAGTTCTGGGAGTTGGAAAATGTAAGCCCCCCTAAATCTGTCGTTCTTTCTAAATCAGAATTGTTGTGTGAAACCTATACAGAGGCTTCATATTATCGTACTTCTCAAGGAAGAATGGTTATACCATTAACTTTGGTTGACCCTAATGAGAAGCCCCAGTTTTCGAATTCTCGTGAAATCGCTTTCAAGCGTTTGTTAAATTTGGAGAGGAAATTTAATTTAAATCCTCAGTTTCGACAACTTTATCTAAATTTTATGACTGACTATCTTGAATGTGGACATATGGAAGAAGTTGAACCACCTTCGTCGTCTCGTGGCCACTTTTATTACATCCCACATCATGGCGTACTGCGACCAGACTCTGTCACTACTCCTCTGCGTACCGTATTTGATGCCAGCGCTAAAGATGCTGCAGGGATGTCCTTGAATAGCTCACTGCTGCAAGTTACAAAAAAGTATTTTCGATTTATTAGTTAGATTTCGCTGGCATGCAGTTGTGTTTACTGCAGACATCAAACAAATGTACAGGCAGTTCCTCGTGTCTCCTCAAGACTGTGACTACCAACGAATTTTATGGCGTTCGTCCCCTAAGGATCCTGTAAAAGACTATCGATTGCTTACTGTATCGTATGGTGTATCTTGCGCTCCTTATCAGGCACTTTGGTGTATCAAGAGGTTAGCTCATGAAAGTTCTGCTCGTGCTCATGGTGCTGCAGTCTTGGCCAGAGATACCTATGTGGACGATGTGGTCTCGGGTACCGATTCGGTAGAAAAAGCTTCGCTCATTCGTAAGGAGATAGTAGAAATTTTGTCGTCTGCGTGTCTTCATTTACGTAAATGGACTTCTAACAACCCAGAGTTTTTGGATAGTTTGTCGGATACTGATTTATATTCAGAACAGTTTCGTAATTTCGATAACGTTAATGATTTATCGTTAAAAATCTTGGGTCTTTCGTGGCTTCCAAAAGATGACACGTTCACCTTTAACACTTCGTGTAGTGATTATCGCTGTACTAAGCGATCTATTTTGTCGGATATCGCTAAAATTTTTGACCCGTTAGGTCTTTTATCGCCAGTAGTTTTTCTCGCTAAGTATTTGATACAGCGGTTGTGGGTGACTGGAGTTGATTGGGATAGTGATGTTCCAACAACTATCGAACAAGAGTGGCGTAAGTTTAAATGTCAACTGTCGATGTTGAGTACATTATCGATTCCTCGTAGAATGATTGATCATTTCGTGTCGTTACATCTTCACGGGTTTTGTGATGCTTCGGAGAAGGGCTATTGTGCTGTCATATTTTGTCGTGTCGTTCGTAGTGATGGTTCAATTGTCGTTCGTCTTTGTTGTGCGAAATCAAAGGTAGCCCCTCTTCGTAAGCATTCAATACCACGACTGGAGTTGTTGGCGGCCGTTTTACTATCGGAGTTGATCACTTCGTTCAAGGAAGCCTTGACGGAGTTTAATAGTTTCGACAACATTTATGCTTGGTCGGATTCAAATGTAGCTCTGACATGGATCCGCTCCTGTCCATCAAGGTGGAAAACGTTTGTGGCTAATAGGGTCACTGATATTCAGGACAAAGTCTCACCACAAAATTGGCATCATATCGCAGGCTCTGAAAATCCAGCAGATTGCGGTTCTCGCGGTTTACTACCTGCTGATTTAATCCAGAACCAGCTATGGTGGGCGGGACCTACTTGGCTTTCAGGTCCTCAAGAGTCTTGGCCACAATCTGAGTCGTGTTTCGATCAGGCAGCTGATGATGAGCAAAAAATCTACAGTCTCTTCACAGCTTCGAACATATCTTTCGTAGATGAAATTTTAAACCGGTTTTCGTCACTCTCTACAATCAAGCATGTCATGTCGTATATTTTTCGGTTTATCGCAAACTCCAGACATTCATTAGCCGAGAGTAAAATCACCGGTCATTTACAAAATTTTGAAATTAAAAAGTCCTTCATGTTCTTAATAAAACATGCACAGCAGAGTGCCTTTTCGCCAGAAATTGACTTTCTGAAGAAGGGACTCCCCAATGATCTGTCGAAGAACATGCGCAAATTGTCACTCTTTCTCGATGATGCGGGTCTTTTGAGGGTGGGCGGTCGTTTGGCTCACGCTGACGCAGATTTCGCTGTCAGGCATCCCCTGTTGTTGCCGCGAACGCATCGCCTCACTACTCTAATCATCGAAGAGTATCATAATAAATTAATGCACCCTGGTGCTCAAACACTCCAAAATATTCTAGCGCAAAGTTTTTGGATTCTTTCGCCGAAAAGAGCCATCCGATCTGTGATTGCGAGATGTATAAAATGTTTTCGGGCCAGTCCAAAACCTGCTCCTGTTCCATTAATGGGGAATCTACCTGCTTATCGGGTAAATAAAATTAAACCTTTTTCGAGTGTAGCCATTGATTATGGTGGCCCTTTCGATATCGCTTTAGGCCGTGGCCGTGGAGTAAAGACTTTTAAGTCGTATATCTGTGTATTCGTTTGTACATGTACGAAGGCTGTGCATGTGGAACTCGCTTCGGAGTTGTCTACCGAGGCTTTCTTGGCAGCACTAAAGCGCTTTATCGCGCGTCGTGGTCGGTGCTCTAATATCATATCGGACCAAGGGCGCAACTTTGTCGGTGCCAGCAATTATCTAGGGTCTCTGATGCAGATGGCTGCTGAGTCAGAGGAGTTGCAATTTTCGTTCAACCCTCCTGGAAGTCCACACTTCAATGGACTTGCTGAAGCAGGGATAAAATCCTTCAAAACTCACCTAGCTCGTGTTATCGGGAGTCAGAGGTTGACGTTTGAGGAGTTTTATACCGTGCTGACTCAAATAGAGTCCATGTTAAACTCGCGTCCCCTTACTCCACTTAGTTCCGATGCTAACGATTTTTCAGCATTAACACCCGCTCATTTTCTGACTCTGGAACCCTTGTCGTTCCTTCCAGAGGAAAATTTTGTCGATCAGAAAATTAGTGTTTTACATAGGTGGAAATTAATCCAAAGGCTTCACCAAGACTTTTGGCGTAGGTGGCAACACGAATATATTCACACACTGCAACAGAGGGCGAAATGGACGAAGTCACATGCTAATGTTACCGTAGGGACGTTAGTTTTAATAATTAACGAACAAACAAGTCCGTTGCAATGGAACATGGGTCGCATTGTGGCTCTGCATCCAGGTCCTGATGGAATTTGTAGGGTTGTCACGGTTAGAACCGCATCTGGCGAGTTCCGGAGACCAATAGTCAAGCTGTGTCCGCTGCCAATCACCCATAATCAATAGTTTATCGTTATTATCGTCTTATTTATTATTGTGTATTTATATGTGTATCGTAGCTAAAATACTGTGTATTTTGGTGGGCGGAATGTTCAGTTTTGGTATAATTTTTAAATATTCAAGTGGCAACACTGAGAGGTGAACATTGCGACCTTCAAAAGTTCAAAAATTCATTGTCGTTTAGTTATCGTTTTCGTATTGACGTTTAGCGCCTTTCGCGGCAACGTCCTTTATTTTCGTATTACATTTTAATATAGGTAGTTTTAATGCTTTTAAAGAATTTTTGGCCAAGGCAGTATGTTAGTTTGGATCTACAGAGATAAGAGATAAGGCGTCCTCAAAATGAAGTACCTACCTATACCTAAAGGTCAAAACAATTATGATCATCATTTTCATCATCATCATCATTTTAGTCATTTAATGTCCACTGCAGAACATTATCCTCCCCAATGAACGCCATAACGACCGGTTCTGTGCTCATCGCCCGCTATTGCATTTTTTTTTAGTATTTATTTCATTATTTTTTCCTATATTGTCAAAATTGTTGACCAATAATTGCTTTCTTTCTTTCTTTCAACCTGATTAAGGTTGCTGACCTTAATCAGTTCGTCAGTCCACCTACCCACAATACGATTATTCACCAAATTAATCTTTTCGGAGGTTTTCTTAACAAATACGAGTATCGTCTAAATTCAGTAGGTTCCCCTACTGCCACGTACGTTTATCCAATTTGCGGCACCTCCTGAAGACTAAAGAGCTAATTGATTAATGGTCTTTGCCGGAATTAATTTCACCGAACGTTAAGTCTAGATACCGTCAAAGAATCCATTAATTACGGCTTCGATAGCTATTAGTAAAGTTGAAGCATACGATTAAACAAACTTATTACAGGTACGTCTAAAAAAAAAAATTGTTGAAAATTTTTCGGTCACCCACCCGAGTACCGACCGAGCACTTGCTAGCTTAACTATCGTGATTGTTACGAAGAATACTTGAACTCTAATCTCTCTCCATTATTTAAGTATCTACTCATCTAAGAACTATCTCCTGTCAATCAAACGCAATAAAGATAAATAATACCCTATACTAGTGGATATCTGTAAAATCTTCTTTAAATAAAATTCAAAGTCTGAGACATTAAGGCACAGCCCAAACCGCTGAACCCAGAGACTTAAAATTTTGCATATAGATACCTTATAAGGTATAGTAATGTATAAATACAGTGAAGGCATCCACCAACAAATAATTTTTGGAAATTCCACTCCTAAGGGGGTAAAATGTCCACGCTGACGAAGTCGCTGACGGAAGCTAGTATTATTTATGGCTTTTTGTATATATTACGAGCTGGCAAACAAGCTTGCGGTGCACCTGATGTTAAGTGGTTAGCGTCGCCTATAAACACTTACAATATTAAGGGTAAATCACTTAACACTGCAAGTGCGTTGCCAGCTTGGGGACTAATATGATATTCCTTCCATGCCTAGTAATTACATAAGGAGGGAAAAATTAATAAGTAGCAAAATACGAGATTGAAATATATAATAATAATATATTTCCACGCTCACACCAATTATCTAGCCCGAAGTAAGTATCATTAAGAACTTGTGTTACGGATACTAGATAACGGACATTTTTTTTTTTTTTTTTTTTTTTTTTTTTTTTTTAATATACATAATAATTTTAGATATTTTTATAAATAAACTTAAATAAATGTATAAACAACCATGACTCGCAAACAAACATTTGTGTTCGTCACACAAACATTTGCCGCTACCAGGATTCGAACCCGGACCGCTTGATGTGAAGCCAGCTATACTGACCACTCCACCACGACGGCGTCAAATAGACTATGTAAAATAAAAACAAGAAAGTAAATAGAACCGCTTTCAAACCAAGTTATGGCCCGAATATGGAATGTAGAAAAACAATGTAATGTATGCTGGAAATAGTAAAGAAAGCTAAAAATAGGAACATGTAATAGAATATAAATAATCTGATAGTAAAGATATTGATTTATTTATTAACCGAACAAAATCAAGTTAATGTAAAACAGAGATAGAAATAGACATAACGTTGTATTGTACCACTAGCGACCCGGCCCGGCTTCGCACGGGTGCAATGCTTACGTAAATATGCATGTATTATACATATAAACCTTTCTTAAGAATCACTCTATCTATTTAAAAAAACCGCATCAAAATCCGTTGCGTAGTTTTAAAGATCTAAGCATACATAGGGACAGACAGACGGCGGAAGCGACTTTGTTTTGTACTATGTAGTGATTACAATGACAGCTTTTAAAATTCGATCCACTGCTGGGACACAAGGCCTGTCCTTGTCATCAAAGGAGGTTAAGGCAGTAGTCCACCATGCTTGCCCAATGCGGATTGGTGGATGGAGTATAAGTAATCAATACCCCTTTGCTGATCCATTAGTCACCTTTTACGACACCCATTGGAGGATATGGGATGATGCAATTCTACTCTATCAGCATCACAAGGCTAGGCAAAGACACTAAGCGTATTAGATTTCTCAGAAAAATGTATTATTCAATGTCAAAATGAAAATGACGAAAGAAAAATTCTTTATATACAGTAAGGTTTCATTATTTTTTGCAAACTTCTAAACCACGGAGGCTGTACTTTGTTACTTTTTTCTTTTAGTTATCGGCGATTTTATTTCAAGTCTCAAAGAAACTACTTTTGAAAACTTGAGATATTATTTGTCACTTACAAAAGATTTAGGTTTGGCGCGTTGGTATAAACAAAACCTTCAAGTCAAAACTTTGTGATTGAACATCAAACTTAACTCGGTCGAACAAGTTGCCTCTGTCAAAGTTGGGCAGAAATCTTTCAAGTTAGTTACAGACGTTCTTTTTATGTCAATATCTTCAAATGATAAATGTTCTGTTTTGGAGATGAGAATTTATGCCGATAACAGAACTAAAAACAGTGAATTGGTGGTGTTCCGTACTGGAACAGATTTATGTATACTACTTATATCATTTCGTAGCATAAATTATTATTTTATTTTTTTCTTATATAACAACACAAATTGTGGATTAATTTAATATCACTGATTGATACAAGTGGGTAGGGAGATTTTTCCTACGTCTGTTCTGGAAGCTTCCCTCATCTGTGGGTTGTGCGTGCTAACAGCGCCACCTCAGTTCAGAGACTACTACCGACGCACCCTTAGGCACATATAAAAACAATCATCGCGACGCTCTCACCGACTGGTTATATCAATAATTAGTGACCTTGGGAGGAATGACCACGGTAAGTCTCCTGACCCCAGCTAAATATCCTACAGATGGAATTCCTATTCGGAGAATTAACAGAGCGGCCCACCTTACGTCGTCTTTATATTTCACTTATTTCAAACAATATAAAATGTGTAGTTATTCCGTAAATCAGGTTTGAGGCGCCTGTATTGTTGGTCGATGCTTTAGTAAACTAGGCAATTCGTTCCTAATTCCTATGCTCACATTCGACGCGTAAGTACATTACCTGCCGTACCGGGGCAAATAATGTTAGCCGGGCCGATTAAATTGCTCCCTTACTCCACGATGGACGTTTTAACGAGAATCCAATCAGTTCGCTGTCTGCAAATAGAGTTTCTACACCCACTTCATGTTTTGCAGACAACAAAACATTTTTAGGAGGGATAGGGCACCGCGGATTACTCGCACGAATTATAAAGCTACGAAATTGGGTAACACAATTTCCTAGTCAAAATCAAAGCGTTCCTTTGTTAAATGGACTTTGATAAATACTTTTAAATCGCGAAAATCCTACCACCGTTTCAGAATTAAAATAACTAATTTTAAAGTTATTCTGAGTGTCCGTTTTTTTTATAAAAAGGTCAAGCAAATGGCTGTATTCTTTTTTTTATAAAAAGGTCAAGGAAATGACTCCTTTCCACCTGATAGTAAGCAGGAGTGGAGTCCAAATGCGAAGATAGCTAGAGCGAGATAAACTGCCGCGCCAGCCACACTCGCCTTGCCGACCTGCAAGGTGCTTCTTCACGCCTCTTTTGAATGACCCAGGATTGTAGGAACACGCGCTGACAGTGAATTCCAAGAAACGAGGTGCCAAATTTCTTAGTTCGTGTTGGAATCGTAGCCACAGTTTTTCGGTGACAAAGTATACCAGCACGCGTAGTCCTTAAAAGGAAGGGAGATGGTGGGATTAAGGAAAAAGCTCCTCAGAGCACTCGCCGTGGTACAGACCACGTACAGACGGTAGAATGCGCTCAAAGACGCAAAATTGCGCGCTATTCTACCTGATGGTAAGCAAAAGTGGAGTCCGAATACGAAGATAGTTAGTGCGAGAGATAGACCGCCGCGCGCCGCGCTAGCTACCCTCGCCTTGGCAACCTATAAGGTGCTTCCTCACATTCTGTCGATGAGTGAGATTGCTAGTCCTTCATGCCGTAGGGAATCAAGGTTTGAGTTGGCAGTGCGAGAGTAGAGATAGAGAATACATAAGTGATAGAATAGAGAATACATAAGTGATACAATATAAGAGATAGAATAAAGAATTTATAAGTGATAGAATGGTATATACTGGGTGTAAAAGACATGAGCAGTCAAACGAAAACCACGTATTCTATACATCAAAATAAGACATATTTCAAAAAAAATATTGCTGGGAAATGATTTTTATTTTTTGGTGTTACAAAAAATTGCAAATTGTACCGCGCAATGTAAAGGGCTCAACTCGCACGCAACTCGCAAAACCGCGATAATTTTGCCAGACGGCGGCCCCGTTCGTTAGTGTCCGTGCGCATCGAGTGAGCTACATTGAACGCTAACGTTTTGAAGCCATTTTTTGTTATGAAATACTAAAAAAAATGATAATGTTTCTTTGGACAATAATTAAGAAATAACGTATAGAATACGTTTTCATAAAAAAATGAAAAAAAAAATTTTGACTTTGACCTTCAATAAAATCGTAACTATCAATTTCCCAGGTATAGTCTAAAGGAAGAAAAATGTTATGACGGTGAGCAGAATACATGGTTCTCGTTTGACTGCTCATGTCTTTTACACCCTGTAGGCTACGGTGACTACTTATCATCAGATGGGTCCTATACTTGTTTGACAACAACATACGATTAGCATAGAAAATAGCATTCGTGAAATTCGCTATGGCTTTATCTGTCGATAACCTAGTGTAATTGTTATGATTGTAACATACACGAGTTAGAAATGGTGTTTTTTCTCACTTTCCCTACGGCTTTGATGTACGGGTTACAAAATATGATGATATATCATAGTCACTGTAATCTCGAGGCGTTTACAATAAATGACATTTTATAGTTAGAAAAGTAGTTCAATTTTTTTTACTTGAATAAGTAAGTGCTTAATGCACTACTTTCCTAACGACAACTTGTCGAACGTTTTATCTTTAGATTTTAGGATAACTTATTTTATATTAACGTCAAATCACGGAGCATACCTACATGGGATATTTTCGGATAGAAGGTGTGATTAATATAAAGTCTCCTGGTCGATTCTATAAGAAAGGTTTGTCACTATAATAATAGTAATAACAGTGTTGTTGTGTTGCGACAACGTCAATTAAACGAATCTAAAAGCACCTGAAAGTTCGGTTTTCGACTTCGGAATCCTGGTGTATTACCTGGTGGTACTACTTAACCAGCTTAGTAAAACTTATAATAATAATAATAATGTAATATATTTCGACGCTCACATCAATTAAATAGCCCAAATTAAGTATTTTTATGAACTTGTGTTATGGATAGGTAACAGACAAATATACCTACTTAAAAATCTAGATATTTTTATAAATAAACTTAAATAAATATATAAACAACCATGACTCATAAACAAATGATCGTGTTCATCGCACTAAAATTTGCCACTACCAGGACTCAAACCCGGACCGCTCGATGTGTAGGCAGCGTTACTGACCACAACGTAACAAATCTAAACAAATAAAACTCATTCATTCTTCCTCTCCTCCTATTCGTTATATTAGTTATATTCTATAATCAAGTTGACTTGAACCTTTCGGCTGTTTAATCAAGAAACCATACCGACAAATAAACACGTCTACTTAGTTAAATGACTGCTTAAAACTCATGTCATCTCATGATCTCACTCACTGTATGAGCAAGAAAGCTCAATCAAGAAACCTTTGATTATCCAACCGTGACAAAGTTAAATATTGCATAAATATCAAAATTTTCAAGTCGCTGTAACAAGATTTTAATTAAAACCGTCTTCAAACCTTTTATCTATATTCAATCTACCAACGTTTCTGAGCCGTCAGGGTCGTATTAAGGGGGACAATTAATTTTAATTATCACCCTATCTTTTGACGTAAATAGCAATAAAAATGATAGTATAGCTTCTGACAGGACGCCGTTAGCCGCCGCCATTTTAAATTAAGATTTCATGAAATGGAAAATTTAATTTTCAGAAATATGAACCTCCTTCAGAAGTCTCAAATTCAGAGTAAAATACATTTCTTTCAGTTTATTTACTAGTTAAACTGAGAATAGCGTCGTTGGCGTAAGAGCGTTCCCTCCCACCCGGGAGGCACCGGTTCGATCCCCGCCACGTACCAATGTGTTTTTAAATTTTGAATTCATTTATGTACGTTTAATCGACGCTTTTACGGTGAAGGAAAACATCGTGAGGAAACCTGCACCAAACCATACACCTATGAAGAAATTCTTAGGTTGTGTGTGAAGTCGACCAACCCGCACTTGGCCAGCGTGGTTGACTAAGGCCTATCGCCTCTAATGTGGTGTAGGCTCGAGCCCCTCGGTGGGGACATTATATGAGCTGTTGTTGATGATGATGATAAACTGATAATATCTCTTAGTTTTTCACTAGCTTTGCTTTTAAAACGCTACCGTTTAGTGCTGATGGAGCTGCCTGACTGTCTTTAGTCATTGAAATCTTTTTAAAATACATCAACTAAAACGTTCTACATAAACGTTAAACATCACGAAGGTTAATTAAGATTAAAAAGCCAAGCTCACGAATTAAACTTCAAATTAGTAGGTAAATAATTTATTCGAATAAAATAAACAACATTAACATTAAGTTAGTCCCTTCGTTGAAAAGCACTTAAATATTTATGAAATACTTACGCACTTCAATGTTTCTAAATATGTAATGGGCCTGTATCGCTTCTGGGAATTCAAAAAATTTTAACAATTATACATCTGCGTTACTCTTTTCTATGACTGCCGACGCAAAAAGAGGAGTGCTATAATTGGCTTGTATTTAAATGAACACCATACTAACCTAACCTAACCTACGAAAAAGGATAAATGTAAAGGATAAATGCAACCCAAAAAAGTGTAAAGTCTCACCAAAAGTTGTTTTTGGTTAACACGAGTCTGTGTGTATGTCTGAGGCATCGTAGTTTCTAGCCATGTGATGCCGGCAGAGTAGAATAGCATCATCCCATATCCTTCAATGAGTGTCGTAGAAGGCGACTAATGGGTCAGCAAAGGGGTATTTATCACCATATACTACGTCCATCATTCCGCATTGGCCAAGCATGATGGACTACTGCCTAAACCTCATTCGATGACAAGGAGAGGCCTTGTGTCCCAGCAGTGGGTCGAATTATAAAGGCTGATGATGATCGTAGCTTCTAAACAAATGGACCGACTTGGTGCCGTTTTTTTTAAAGCAGAGTAATCGAGGTGGTTCTTAGCTATAAAATGTCAAGGTTACTTAACATTATTATGGCCTTTTTTTAATTTCTCGGACTCGGGAAGATATAAAGGTAAGGTACTATAGCTTGAGTTCATCCCACGAAATAAAAATATGGAAAACAAGTCACTCACCTGTATTCAGCCGCGCTAAGAATCCACAATATCTAGCAACTCGGATATCACACATCGCATGCAGAAACTCACGCGAAAATTACCAGCAGTATCTCCGTAAAGAGTAATATTTACAGGAACTTGTCATAAATAACATAATATTTAAGCATTGAGTTAATCCGTTATAGTTAAAGCGCGCGGTTGCTTTTGCGGCGTACGCTTCTTTTTCTCCCATAATTTTAACCAACGATTGCCGCTGCGTCAAACTTAAAAAACATGTACTTAATGCGGGTCAAACGCAATGCGTTTTCCGAAATGTTTGCCGCTTAAAACAACCGCATGCTTTAGTATTTAAAGTTTGAAGATGTAAGATTATTAACACAATCGCATCGCGATTTTCAAACACACGAAATTATAAGAAAAAACAAAAGAATCTCGAAATGAGTATTTTCTTAAGATTTTTCTTTATAAAGTTTTGTGGCAATCTAAGGAGGTTTTAATGCATTCGCGCTGACACATGTGACCTTTTTTCATTGGTCACTCGATAGCCGCGAACATGAACAAAGTAGTATCTACTTACTTACTCTTAATCTTATAATTTTATAAATATTACAGTGTTAATAAATGTTTAGATAATTGCTTTACAAATATTATTTAAATAAGTACTTCATAGCTGCTTTTTTTGAAAGAAATAGTAAAAAATCGGGAGTGGTCTCGCCTTGACTTTCTCGTATACCGGAAACGACTCAAAAGTTAATAGAAACCTATTATTTTGATGTCTTACATGCATGTTAAATTTTGATCATCCATCCGAGTACCGACCGCGCACTTGGTTGCTTAACTTTCGTGATCGACGCCTCAAAGGTTGATAGAAACCTTATATTTTGATGTCATACATGCATGCTAAATTTGGTTGCAATAAGTTAAAGCATACTCGAGTGATCGTGCTAACGCAGAGACACACAGACACACACACAGACATAATTCCAAAAATGGTATTTTTGGACTCAGGGAGGTCCAAAACGTGTAAATCCGTCAAAATCTCGAGTTCGGTTTTTTTTCACGATTACAAGTTCCTCAATACTACGTATACGAGAAAGTAAAAATAAAATACTGTGTACAGATAACGTCAATTCAAGCTACTAGAAAGACCTTATTGGGTAGCCTAATCTGCTGCAGTCTATACTACATAGTGTTGTATGTTTTTATTTTATTTTATGTGAAACGATTCTAATGTAAATGTAGAACTAACATGAGGCTAATCCTGAGCCACAATATCCTACCATTATGAATGGTTTTCCTCTCGGCTCTAATTTATTCTATTTTTTACGATCTTTTGCCGTATCTCCGTAAATCAACAGCCTATAACCTTTGTTGAAGAAATGCGACTTCACCAGTTAATATGTAAAGATTTATTAATAAAAATAATTATACACATATTACATTTTAGCTGGCGAAGTCGTATTCCAAAATAAAGTGAAAAAAAAAAGAGTTTAACATTTATTTAATTTTCATTTATTTTTGATGCCCGTTTTCCTTAAAAACTTCCAGGTTTTAATTTTGAGTTGCCATGCCATTTAATTAAACGGTAAACTGAAAAGGATCGTATTTCTGAATGTTAGCGACAGAATTCATTCGTGAGCAGTGATAATTTTACCAGCTTTTTCGTTCGCCGAGCTTGAATCTTAATTAGCAAGTGCATTAACTGCTTTGAGGTGAAGACTTTCATGATTTAATATCTTACCACAGATTTTATCAAAATTTATAATGTCATTTTTAAAATACATATCTACTAAATTAAGTTACATAATTTTTTTTAAAAGTTTGATTGAGAAAATATTTCTACATTATTATCACTATCACGCTCATAATCCAAAAACGATTAACCCGACGTCAATCAAGGTGGGTCATATTGACCCCAGGCTATATTTCGCATTTTGCGTACTCTATGGTTTCGAACATTCTAGTAGCTGGAGATACAGTCTCCATACATACACAAGCGTCAAGTGAAAAGGGGTCAATATGATCGATCGGCGTCATTAACGGCGTTATTTTTACGTTACCTATTTGTAGATGTGTTCTTATAGTAATTGATAATTTGTTTGTAATTTACAAATGTCACTCACAAGTAACTCTGGGAGCGTTTTAGAGATGTTAAAAGAGTCAGACTCCAACAGTGAAAGAAATTCTCAGACGAAAATGACGAAGATCATGTATCGGAATGCAGTCAGAGTAGGGTAACGGTACAAGATGCAGGCGAAAAAAATTTAAATATGGACATTGAAAGCTCGGATTCGTCTGATGATGTTGGTCTTTTGAGCCATACTTCGAAACCGCAATATAACCCAGCCGCAACTTCAAGTTAAATACGTAATTATTTACTGAGAAAATATCCATTAATTTTCAGTAATGTAGGTTGACAATAGATTCGCATGGGCTATCAAAAACTGCGACACTCAATTGAGCTGATCGCAATCGACCTATAATGTTTTTACAGTGAATTCGCTCGTTTCTCCGGACCCGACATAATTTTGCTCTAAGTCTTGGGAATTAGTGTGGTGCAAGTCACGAGAGATAGGATTGTTTGTAATTTAAATTCAAATCCTTCTTTATCAGGGTCATCGGGTATCAATGATAAGAATTAAAGTAATCGTTGGTTGATATTGCTTAGAATATTTTCGTTAAGAATTCTAAAATTATACAAATTCATACATACAAAGTCACGCCTTATTCCCATAGATGGGGTACTATGAGATCGCTTGTTTCCACTTGCTAAGATCATACATATTTGTTTCGCTTCATCTACTTTCATCAGTGATTCTCATACGTGCTCGACCATTGAAATATATCTACTATACATTATATTGTTTAAACTAACATGTTCACTATCATTTAAATTAAAGTAATGGGATTTAAACCACGTACCTCTGATTTTTCGCAAATCCGATATTTCGGCGCAACTACGCATAGGACTTCAGTTCATCCGTGATCCATGTAACTACATGGATCACGGATGAACTGAAGTCCTATGCGAATTGATGTTATTGGCAGACAAATCTGTTACCATCTTTCCAAGTCTTTTACTACGCTCGGCACCAGTACCACCGTTCTTAGTCTCACTCAGCAGTTTCGAGTAAATAGTGGGACTGAGAACAGTGGTACTCATGTAAAGGTTAATTACATCGGTTCAAGAGTCTACCAGGCGGCATTGTTCTGAGAAGAACCGGCAGGAAACTCAGTAGCTGTTATCCTCTCTTTACAGTTTTCATAGTATTCATTTGGAAAGAGTCATAATTGACATTGTCAAGTCTAATAATTAATCATGATAGTATAGTAAAATAAAGACTAATATGGAATAATTTTATTTTTGCGTTTACAAACGCGTAAATATAATACTAGAAAAATGCACTGAAAAAAATCGGATCCACCCGGATTGTGGAAGGTGCGGGTTCGAGTCCCGCCTGAGGCAAGTCGATTTTTTTCAGTGCATTTTTCTAGTAAGTATTATATTTACGCGTTTGTAAACGCAAAAATAAATTATTCCATAATGTAAGGTAGTTTCATCTTAGCTGGGCGCCAAATATTTGCAAAAATATTTCGTTCGGGTCTTGGAAGTGCAAATTTCAAAGATTTGATGAAACGATGTTTACCATAAAAACATAAGCACCAAGCACTGACAAATTTCGACAGCAAAAAGCAGTGCCTCGGTGGCGAAATTGGTCAACGCGTCCACCCGGATTGTGGAAGGTGCGGGTTCGAGTCCCGCCTGAGGCAAGTCGATTTTTTTCAGTGCATTTTTCTAGTAAAGACTAATAATTAAACTTACAATAGAAATATATAGAAAACGTATTAAATCTATATATAGAAATATATATATATATAGATTTAATACGTTTTCCCTGACAATATAATACAGATTAGAAAATACCATTTAGTAAACCGCTGTCCCTTCTTCTTCTAACTTGGGCCACAGTACAACCTCCGGTGCCCGAGGCCAGACATTATTGGCAATATCGACTAACAGTCATCCAGTGGGATTACCTGCTTATGGCGAGTGCAATAAACAAGTCTGTACCGACTTTTGGTAATGGCCATTATTTCACATTTTGTGGCAAACCTTATTAGACTTTGTTTTGTCAGGACAAAGAAAAGTCAGGACATAGTAGACATTTTTATCGATTACTAAGCTGCTGTCGTGCCTTCTTTACAACGATCGAAGAGGTTAAGCTACTAGTTGGTACTAGGTTGCGTAACCGAAAATATTTCTAATAATGCAAATGCATAAATGAGACATAATTTAATTATATCTTCATCGTAGGCACCTACTAGTAAGTATAGACTTTAGTTAGTGAGTCACCCATTGATTAAAAACGTACTTATCTTAATATGTGTGCCTGGTGATCGAAAATATTCTGATTAGGACAAAACTGCCTTCGTAGAAGAAGAATTAATAGGATTTAATTAATTTAATTAAAACTTTCCCGTCACTCAAAAAACAGGGTCTGATTGGGTTGGCAAAAGACAAACTGTACCCAAATTAAAATATGTGCCTTTGAAACCAGCTGCTTAATAAAATATCACTGTTCAAACAGATCACTCAATCATTCCACTGTGCGGCATGTAACTGAATTACAAGCGGTTTCGCCTCATAATTGGAGCTTTGCCACACAAAATAAACTGAATAGAGAAGTCCAGCTTCTATTATCTCTACTATTATCTCCGCCGCATTTTTCGTAATTTCAAAGAAGTGAATTGAAATTAAACTGGACCTAATCATGCTGCTTCCTTGTGCGGGACCGGTATGACGGATGGCCTTAGGGCTGGTATGACCTTAGAGAGGGGGACGATAAGGCGCTAAGGGTTAGCACCACTATGGAACACCCGGGAAAAGGCCCTTTCTTGGGCCAACACAGCTTTGGACTCGATGGTTCGCTGTCTGGTATTTATGCCGGACGTCAGACGCGACTGGACGATGTACCAGTTGGGCTCGAAAACACGGGCACATATGACTTCGGGATGAAAAGCAAAAGCTTCGCGATCCCGGGTCGCTGTCATAGTGTGCGTTGGCAGGATTCCCGGATAATATTTAGTGGATAGTGAACGATAACGCCTTTACCTCTGAGTCCCACATACTACTGCAGTTGCATCATCAGTGAAAATGTGCAAATGCATTAGACCTCCCCGTAAATAAATAAAAAAGGCCCGTACGTATGCACAAGGGAATAGGAACATTCGAAAACCATGACCTAAATAGATACCTACAATACCACTTAGCATACTCACTTTTAATATTACTATGGAAATGTTACGGCAGTATTCTACGCAGGGGGAATTGAGATGTTCGGGCATTTTATATCCGAGATAGGTGTTTATATGCGTTTGTGGTAAAAGTGCTGTGAAATGCTCGTGCTCGTGAATTTTGAGTGTTTAGACAACCGAATCGATTTATACGCCTACCTCTCGACCGCACAGTTAGTCGCTCGTAGCTTAGGTCCGTAACACATCCGAAGAAGCTACTCAGAATGTGTGCAAACTACGCGTGCTATTCACTCCAAACCGTTATCCTAGGCGCACGTTTGGGCAACGTCATTGTTGTCGTGTTAACTGCAGAGTCTGAGTTCAGTTTAAATGCAATCCATCTGTCTAGAGACATAATGAATGATTTATTGGTGCGAGTTTCTCAAGCACAAATTGGACAGAAATTTCGTTCTGCACTGCCTCTACTTTGTTCTTGAATACTGACGCAAATCAAGCTGGTTGGGCTCTGCTTCCACTCTGTGTAATTTGGGCAGATTCGGTAAAGGTTTTCACTCGAATTTTCCTGTAACTTTACGAGGGAATTTGCATGCAAGTGTTCTTGTGGTGTAATTTTGCCTGTACACTGGTTGGAACCTCTGTGGTATTGAATCAAGATCAATAAAGTTTTTTACTTGATTGTAATCTACTCAAGTTTGATGGCACATTTATAGATAAGAGAGTTTTAGGTTGGGGATAAAAATTGATTAAGCATTCACCGTAGCCTATAAATTAACCTACAGTTTTTTCAAAGTAAGACACAGCGGACTAGGCTTCTCGAATTGGGAGCAGCCTGCACTGGGGTATCTCCATCTAACAAGACCACAGTCAAATAACAGTACTATTTTCCACATTATTTTCGTCTTATCCATGTTCAAGTTTTTATCCACATGTTGAGAGACATGATCGTCTAGCATTGTGCCCAAGTCTTCCAAGCTTTCAGCCATGACTACGATATCATCTTCAAAGTGAAGGTGAGTCATGCACTCGCCGTCTATGTAGATGCCAAGTCCTCTCCAGTCCAGAAGCTTAAATACGTCCTCCAACGCAGCTGTACAATAGCCTAATGAGATAAGGCCCTAAATCTTAAATTTTTCTTAGCGTGTGATTTACATGGTACTGTACACTGTTGTCAGGGTCGGCACAAGGCGCCATTTATGGCCTTTGACGCGACTTGTTTTTACGACTGCTATCTTTCGTCAGGAGCCGGGATATCATTCTATAATATGTGCTTAAATTATTGAGCAGTCCGGGTACATTTTATTTTTCACCTCACAACCTCAGAAAAATTCAGTTTGTCATATGAAATCTGCGTATAAAAGTGCATTTTAACCGCTAGCGTGGAAAGAGTTTTTAAAATTCGAACCTTTCTATTCAATAATTTTCTAAACTGCCAGTCCACTGTTATGACTTATACCCAACGAATTAGGAATGATACTTATACAATGTCAGTGTGCCAACCTCATTTTTAGAATAATCGCACTGGCCAGCAGGACGATGGTATGAAAACATCATTTTCGTTTTTAATAAAATCGTAAGAAATCATAAAATATGATCGATTTTAGCAGAGACGAATAATAAAAATTTAACACCTGAAGAGTTAGTGCAAACGGTACATAATGCCGAATTGAGTTTTTTTCCGGAAAAATCACGTGAAAAGTACATAAAAGAGTACAATTTGTTCAATGCATGGAGACATTCTAAAGGCTTGTAAACTTTTCGGCTATTGAACTATCTGAAGCAAGGACATCAATTTAACTTTCAATACCAATAACAGAAATTGTACTTTTAATTGTTAAAATAAAAACACTAATTTAATATTATTGTTCAAGCTTATTACGACTAGCAGTTTCCTCGCTGTAGTCTCAGACCAAATAAAAACATTTGGTCAGAGGCTGTAGTGAGGTGAAAAATTGTGTGTTACGGTGGCAGCAAAGTAATTCTGCGTCTCGTACCTTTCAAACCCTTGCTTAGGTTTCAATACAAGTACTCGCGGCAAAAAAAAACATTTTCCTAAAGGTTTTTCTCTAGCAAATAACCATTACAAAGAATATTCAAAATTTTATTATTATTCATAAAAGATTACTTCTTGGTCTTCTCAATTCTCCAATTCAACTTCGGACAAGGCTCTTGACTTCGAATTTTAAAAGCTCATTGCCTGTTATGGAATGGATCACCTATTTGAATATCTTTGAGCAATCGCTCTGTCGACTTGACTGTATAAATTATTTTTAAGTGCATGAAAATTTCAACGATTTTCTTTGTTATTTTAATTCCATTTCTTTTGAACTCTGCTTCGATTTTAATTTCAACGGCAACAATAAATTTATAAGAATTCTAAAATCAAATTTAAATAGAATTACTTGTAGACACCTTTGGAGATACAACATCTAGTTTTTTTTTTTATTGTAAGGTCAAAGTCATATATTATATAGAAGTAGTCAAGTCAAACACATTTATTTAAATTATATAAAACAAAATTTACAAAATTACAAAAAAATACCGAAAACGGTTCCATCGACCTATAAGATGTTATATATGTGGAAAACAGGGGCATAAAACAAAGGAATGTAGATTTTAGAGTATTTTAGAGGTCACAACAGAGGTCAAGGAAGGAGCAATTAAGAGACTGCTGCGGGAGCAGAGTTATCTATCAAAGCTTGCAATACATATCAAGAGAAAGAAACTACGCCAAGCGGAATTACTTTTGTTATTGACTCTGGTTGTACTAATCATTTAGTAAAGCAAGATTTCGAAAGGTATATGTCAGATGTTACTATTTTAGATACGCATGTAAAAATTTATGTAGCTAATGGTCAGTTTATAGAGACTAATAAGAAAGGTAAGATTAAATTTAATTTCAAAGGTGTAAAAATGTCATGTGAAGCCCTCATAGTTAAAGGTTTGAGAATGGAAGGTTTTCGATACAGCGACCGTCCATGTAGTGACTGTCGGTCTAAGCTACAAACTTCCACCTCCCGTTTCACATCCTGGTTTTCGGGATAAAAACTATCTTTTCCAAACTATCTTTTCAAACTATCTCTTTATAAATTCATGTAAATCAGTTTAGCAATTCCAGCGGAAATTTTGAGACAGACAGAGTTAAAACTAGAAAAAATACACTGAAATAAATCGACCTGCCCCAGGCGGGAATTGAACGCAGCATCTTCCGCAATCCGGGCGGCTGCGTTAACCACTACGCCACCAGGGCATTGCTTTCGCTGTCGAAATTTGTCAGTGCTTGCATGGTGCTTATGTTTTTATGGTAAACATTATTTCATCAAATCTTTGAAATTTGCACTTCTAAGATACGAACAAAATATTTTTGCAAATATTTGACTCCCAGTTAAGTATAAAGTAGTTTCATCTAAGCGTTTGTAAACGCAAATTAATGCGTTTCATTTACGCGTTTGTAAACGCAAAAATTATTCGAGACAGAGTTAGTATTGCATTATTAAATAGTGGTATGTATGCTGCTATATAAACGCAAGACGAGCTAATTTTCCTCGATACTACTACAAAAAAAAGCTTATACAGTATAAAGAAAATAGTATTTCAACAACTACTTTTTATTGTATAATGGAAAAAGCAATTTGAATAATAATAAAACAGATAGAAGGAAACCATCTCCTGGGAGGCTGAATAAACTGAGAATCTAATACGAAATGCAATTTGCAGTTATGCTTATACAGAATTTATGGTAGTTTAAATCGAATTTCCGGAAGATGTTGCGGAAAATCTTTGCGTATGTCACGTAAGGAAATTATGCTAATGCTCTTATATGAGTGGGATACAGATGATTTCAGCGATAAATGTTGCCTATATTTATCTTTAAAAGAAAGAATAAATATATTATGACACCGATATTTTTTAGTATATTTTACCTTTTCAAATTTTGTTTTTTATTTATTGTTGCTGTTTTTTCGCGCCACACACGTCGTAATTCATACTCCCCTGTAGATTGAACCCGGAAATGCATTTAATTCTGGTGGACGAACCAATAGACAAAAGCGGTTAAGCACCACCACCAACAATATACCACCTGTCGTCCACTAGCTCACATCGCGTACTTTTACACACAATAGGTAGGTTCCACCGCCTTTCTTATTTGAAAAGCGGTGGAACCTACCTATTGTCTATTTTTTTAAGAAACCGAAAATTGTGTATGCGTTGCTGTCGGTCCACGTAATCAACATAAAGTCCGTTTTACGCAAACGCCAAAAAAGACCGGCTTGTGTGACAAATGTGCAATGAACAAATATTGTTAGAGCAGTTTATTATTCACATGTCTGCAAAAAGTTCATCGGAGGAAGTGACCATGATACTTCTTAAGATTACAAGAGTTATATAATAATTATTTGATTTATAAGTTCCAGTATATAAAATATTAATACTATATCCAATATTATTTAAAACAAAGGCGTTGGCCACGCCCCTAACATGACCCATCTCACTCTGTCAATATCGGAAATATGCAAGAGACATACTCGGTACTCGTTTATTAAAAAAAAACAGACTCTACATATGGGCACCTAGTAATGTTTGATTATTTTAAATTATGCTTATATATAACAACCTCCATACTCGAGTGCTTATATATCATATATCTCTATAGTGGCTTATATATAAAATTGATTACTGGGTTACGACTTATACCCAATTCGCATTTTTCGCGAGGTACTCATAACATCAACATTCTTATTTGCATTCATAGCGTGTTTAACCTTTACGGCCTGAAAGGAATCTGGCTATTTCAAATTCAATCACGTACATAAATATTCTAGGCGGTTTGATGAAAAATAGATTTCGATTTCCCCCCATGTATCGACCTAAAGCGTTTATCAATAAAGTCCAATTTCCTAAGTCTGATATGAGTTTTCAGTATAGATAAGCGGTTTGAACTAGTTTTAAGTCTTATTACGGGAGTTTCAACGTAATGAACAGTAATATCACCTAACTAGGTAGCAAGAAACTAAGTTCAAGAACTTAGTTTAGGGTGAGTCACGGGAGATATAAAGTTCTTAAGTTTTTAATAGTTATTAAATAGGATCTCTGCGGTAATACTGCGACTGTCAAAATTAAGCCGTAGCATTACTAGACGTTATTTAGTCTTTTAAATTTATATTTTGGTTTTTAACCGACTTTCGTAATAGGAGGTTATCATTTCGACCCGTTGTATGTGATATTGTCAGAATTGCATAGTCTTTGTTGTTAGTCTTTACCAGGTTTTTAAACATGGGTTTTTAAATTTAAGTTAACTTTTGTGATTGCCACAAAAACAGAAGTTGGATAAAAATAGGTCGGTAAAAATATATCGGAATTCTACATTTTTTAGTTAGGAACTTGGCAAGTTTCATCAAAATCAGTTCAGTAGTTTTTGCGATAGATTATTAAGAAATCTGGAATACCACGAGGCTGGCACCGACCTCTAAACAATAGTTGGCATATTTATAACAATAGGTAATAATTTTTATTGGCTAATTAAATAATAATAATATAAACAAATTGTTTTTGCACAATGAGCGTTTTACAGATAAATGTACCTACTGTACATGTTTGTACTCTAATAAGATTGATATCAGTAGGTGGTTATTGGGCATTTCAGATCATCCCTTACAGGGCGATGCATGTGCTCTGAAATCCCCAATAACCATCAGATTCCGCTTTTCAATACTACATAAGAATAAAATAATCTGCATAATAATAATAATAATACATATACAATATTACAAAATTCAAATGTTCTCTATTTAAATGTAGAATTCATGATCAATTTCAATGACGTTGAAAATCTTTAAAATGCTTTTGTCATCAAATTAATGCTCATTTACCCGAAACTCATGATACATTACAGTCGAGTATTGGACGGCAAAATGAAATTCATTAAACAAAAAGAATCACTCAAATTATAATGCATCTGCCCTATATCACCCAGTCAACCAAAACGTCATGGGGAGCTATTACTGAATACGATACGTTGTATTGTGTGTGATCCTTCGAATTGTGGTAAAACTAATTTAGTGATAAGTTTATTGCTGAACAAAGATGGAACACGTTTTCGAAATCTATATATTTATTCAAAATCTCTATACCAACCTAAGTATGTATATTTAGAGCAAGTTCTTAATATGGTTTCTGGAATATCGTTTAACAAACGATATTATGTTGACAACTTCTTGCATTTTGTTTAGAATTCTTCAATTCTTTTGCTGTCAACATTCAGTATTTCACTGTATTAGCCTCGATTTTTTCAACCATCTTTAAATTGGAAAATATCTCGCAATATTACTGAATCCGGTTCACAATTGAAACGGCGGTCTACACCTAATATATTACGTCTTGCCTTACCTACCTTAGTAACAATGAAGGAATTCTCATCCGCAGAGCCTTGCAGAATTATTAAACGCCTGCCTCGTCTTTGCGCAAATTTCAAAGGAACAAAAGGATTCGTTACGTCTTTTATATTCGAGAATGACAGAGAAAAATACAGCAGGGCTGGTTTCGATTATTATTTGCAGATAGACTACGTGTCTCTGTAATTGGTGTTGGCTGTGAAACTGAAAGGAAATGTTAATAGATTATGCATACTTTAAAATTCAACAACATCAATAAAACATCACTTCACTTGGGACTTGATATACAAAGCAGCCAGGGCGAACATGGTCGCTGTACAAATAGGCGTGCCCTGTCCGCTAAGTGTATTTTGTTATACTAGAGCCTATTCACCTTATCACCTCAGACTCAAGATGCACTTTAGATATCAAATCCAGAATAGCCATCGGGAAGCAAAATTTTCTAAGTAAGAAGCAAATCTTAACATCTAAAATATCGAGAGAAACAAGGAAGAGATTCATCAAGACTTATTGCTGGAGTATTGCTCTGTATGGATGTGAGACATGGAAAATGACACAAAGGGACAGAGAAATCTTGGAAGCGTTTGAGATGTGGTGTTAGCGAAGAATGGAGAGGATTAGTTGGACACAGGGGGTAACCAACGAAAGGGTACTGGAAATGGTGAACGAGAAGAGAACGCTGTTAGATACAATAGAAAATAGAAGGGGAAGAATGTTTGGCCATCTTGTTCGACACGACGAGTTTTTTAAAAATATCATGGAGGGAAAGGTGGAAGGAAGGAGAGGGAGAGGAAGGCCAAGGTTTAGCTACACCAAACAAATTAAAAAGAAGGTTGGCGTCGAGTCGTACAGGGAGGTCAAAGAGATGGCTAAGGATAGGGAGAAATGGAGGAATGCTCATGCTCATAGGCTGCACCGACAAGAGCACTGCTCTTAAATGAAGAGAGAGCCTATATAAAAAAAACAGCAGCGTTGCAGGCATCCTGTGACCGTACTTCGAATACTGTACCGAGTCAAAGTACTGTATCGTTCTCTATATTGTGATGCCACTGTCAAACCGAGGCGTACATATGGGAACTAAAAAGATTGCTGTCTCTTTCCTATGTCGCATAATCAAGAAACGGATTTCACAGCCAACACACGTATTCTCCCCTTCCAACAATACTGGGTCGTTCAAAAGAGGCGTGAAGAAGTCTTTCCTTCATTAAGATGAAAGATCGTTAAATAAAAAGTTTATTCGTGTTTAATTGAATATCAGGAGTTTCTCCCGAGTTCTTGTTGTAAAAACATGTGTTGAGAGACTCCATTTTTAACCTCAATCTACCGTACAATTGTCTCTTACTTTAAAAGTAGGTACATTTTCACTTGACATTGGCGAAATGCGATAAATAACGCGAACGCCATTATTTAAAGAAGAAGAAGAACTGAATATCTATATTATGCAGTTCCTATTCATTCAAATCTTTATATTTATTATTTACCTACCTTCATAAATAGTTAAGTTAAAAGAAAACATTTCTTTGTGTGTTTATATTATAATGAGGTGTTCCACAAGATAGGTCGACGAAAGTAATAGAAATAAAATATTAATAATCTATTAATTAATATTCCTGCTTTATAAGCCACAAGCATGCCGTATTTAACCTTAACATCCATAACAAATAATATTTAGTTCATTAACTATTTCGAGACGAGTACTCTCAGTATTCCATGGAATTCACTATACGAGTGAATCCATGGAATGCCAAATTAATATTCCATCGTCCGACCCTGTGAAACTGTGAAAAACTCCAAAGACTGACCCAACACTAGAAAGTGGCAGCAATATTTGACTGCGATCTTTTCTAAGGTTAAGATAGCATAATAATTTCTTTAAGACCCTTTACACACTGCGACTAGAAATCGCATGGATGCAGCATCGCGACACCAGCAATGAACATATTTTTTCATCGATGCAGACGTGCGTTAGCATCGATGCAGAATTGCAGACGCGGGGTAGTTTTAAAGCCGTGTTGACGTCCGTCCGCTCGCGTATTTTTTCTTACTTTTACATAATGGAGCCACAGAAATTTAATTTGACACAGAAATTTTTATCTCTGCAATTGAAAATAGACCAGTAATTTGGAATTCATATCTACCCAACCATACCAATAGCCGTGCAGTGGCAGTCAACAAATGACTGATTAAATTAAGTTTCACGTCATGGCTCACGCAGTCGCGATGCTAACGCGATACAGCATCGATGCTGTAACGCTACAGTTTAACCCGGCGTCATTGAGGCCGGGTGTCTAATACCCGACGGTTTTTTAAATCTTAATAACTTTAAAACAAAGTATGTGTGTTATTTGCCGCATTCAGTAGCTGGTGTGCTTGATGTTTTTGAGTGAATTAGCGATTCTATTTAGTGTTACCGCTGCTATTGTGGAATTGACACGACTCTAAAGAGCGCGTGGTATTATTTATACAAAAATTGCGTTGATTTCAAGAGCGATTAACTTAGTTTAGAAGTCATATTGTAGCTTTGATTTAAATGGCTCATAATTTAATGTAATCGTGTTGATATCAATTTTGTTTATACGGTTTGTTTGATCTTTTGAATATTTCTTGTAACTTATGTCCCAACAAATTGATCTTAGGAAAAAAATATTTATTTTATAAATTATTATGATTATAAGTATATTTTATAATAAATGTGTGCCTAATTCTCACAAATTATGTACATAACTGCCTATTTCCCTAATATAGAAAACCAATATTAACATAAAAAATGGTTTTGTGTAAAATAATGTAGATGGGTATAATATACCCGGCCACAACAGCCGTGTTCTGTTTAGTCGCCACAATGACGCCGGGTTAGTGACCAGCTTCGGATTCGCGACTGTATCGATGCTAAAAGAAGCGCAAGTGTGTAAAGGTGGACCATTTGCGACACCATCCGACTGCATCGCTGCTAAAAGTCGCAGTGTGTAAAGGGTCTAAGACTTGTGTTAAGTACACATTCACGAACTTGTATAGTCTATCTTACTTCATATTTACTTGTGTATCAAATACTGGCATAAAATATAATAATCATGTTAGTATCCCATCAACAAAATTTCGTGTTTCAATAACAGAGTAATTGCAAATTCAATTCCCTGTAAAATGTTCACATTCGACTCGGTTGATGCTTCGTGCGTGCTCGAGTGCTCGTTCGAAGTTCACTCGATATCTAGTCGTGAATATGTCCGATTAATGGCCCGTTTAGCTATAACTGTTTATTATATAATACAGTGTACTATTATATAATAAACAGTCCCTTCTCCAATAATAATAATAAAATAATTGAAAATCCACCATTTTGCGTTTCTGACGAACCTTTCTTCCCCGTACTACAAAAATGTGGAACCACCTTGTACAGATGACGGCAGACCAAGCTACCCAAATGTGTCTTTCTTCAAGTTTACAACATTATTTCACAATAATTGTGTTTAAGGTCCGTTGAAGATATTTGACAGCTTGTTGTAGCCTAATATGCCGTCATCTGTACCAACTATCGAACAATCTTTCTGAGTGGGTAAGATTTAGGGACCTCCGATAAAAGAGCCTATCCCTTTCTTAAAGGCAGACAATGGAACGCAACCGCCATTGATACTGTGTTGTGGTTGATCATGATAGACGACGTGGATCACTTAACGCTAGATGACTGGTACTTATGCCCGTTTGTGTAAAAAAAAATCTCAAAACAGACCTGTAATTATGTACAAAAATATAATAAGCTAGCTGTCCTGGCCACGCGTTGCTGTGGTAATTTCATACTACTGTACTCACCTACAACATTGTATCTGCAGTAAAAAAATATGACTACTTTTTTTTTAAGTTATGTGATGGCACACAAGCTTGCGGCCCACCTGATGTTAAGTGGTCACCGCCGCCTATAGACACTTGCAATATTAAGTGTAAATCACTTAACACCGCAAGTGCGTTTGCCATCCTGGGGACTAAGATGATATGCCCTCCATGCCCAGTAATTACACTGGCTACCTTTTCCTTCAATCCGAAACACAGCGAAGTGCTTCACGGCAGAAATAAGAAAGGTGGTGGTACCTACCCAGACGACCCTACATATGGGTCTACCACCTAGTAAACTTATCAAGATAAAAACTTTGATACGTTCACACTGCAAAAATTACATTTTGGCCAACACTAAATTATTAAAACCACAATTTCAACCGAGACTCGTGAATCTCAGGATACTAGCAATAATAACATTATTTTTAATAAAAGTGATGTTTAAATAATTCTTTTATTTACAATTTCAACAGAAACTCTATCACCACGCTATAAAGTGGCATCTAAGACATGTTAACACTTAGAGCTACACATAAAAATGTTTTGTACAACTTATGTTCTAAGTTTATACGTAATACTAAACTACTTACGAATTCTCTCGTATTTATTACATTTACTTTGACGTGTTATCTTCCCAAGAGTTAGATTAAAATTGACAAAACCCCACTCAAATAACCTCTAATGTGAGATAGATATCGTCATGTGAGATAGATATATCAATCGTTAACTAGATATGAATGTAAAAATGAGGTGACAAGTTACTTACAATCACTCAATTACGAGGAAACTGAAAAACTTCTACAACATCTTAAATAATTAGAAACATTCGTAAGACGAATGCTGATCCACTTTTTAAATCTATGATAGTTACAGTTTACGTCAGTACCTACTTGAAAAATACAGACGCAACAACCTCGCTTACATCACGGGAGGGAGACCGATGTCTGAGATACAAGCTCTGCTTAGTTCAGGCATCGATCTCTCATAATCTAAAGTACGCACACAAGTCTACTTTCATTCCTAATGAAAGCCATCGTAAACTCCATAGTAATGTAATTATTTTAACATGACCACACCAATGATGTTGTAAATTTCGTTTATTTAAGTACTTATTTTTTGAATGTACATACTTATATTGGTATTGTTTCCATTAACTCACTGTGTGAGGGGAGGTAGATGACCCTGAATTTACTGAGATATAATAACTAGTCTCCTGCCTCCCCCATCTTTTAGTTGTACCCATGTGCCATACCAGTGTACTGTATTTTATGAGAGAATAAACATTATTATTATTATTATTATTAGGATAGGCTGTCTACAAATCCAATAATAATTAAAAGTAACTAACAATCGAAAGATAAAATTGATAAAATAAAACAATGTCTAAAGCACAAAAAAAAAAGATACATTTTTTTCTATACCTACCGATACATTTTCTATTCCCTTTCCACTTTAAATATAACGTGCGCGCTTAGTGATCTGAGTCGTGATATTATATATGTTTTTTGTTTTTTTATATAATATATACAAGGTGTTCAGTACATGGGGTATGAAGTCGGCACCTACCCATGCTAACATAGTCATATAAATACTATGATGATATCAAAAACTTTAAATTGTAAAAAAAAATTGAATTTCCCATACAAATAGTTCGATAAAAAAAAAGAATGGAAAATCAAAAAAATATTTTCACAATGGAATAAGTTTTATTTTTGCGTTTACAATTTTTCTAATATTTTTACAATTTTGAATTTTTAATATCACCATAGTATTTATATGACTATGTTAGCATGGGTACGTGCCGGCTTCATACCCTATTTACCAAACACCTTGTATATATATGGAATTATTTTTGCGTTAACGAACGCGCAAATATTATTAACCTGAGAAAAATATTTTTTCAGTGTATTAAGTTAAATTATGTTTGCGTGTTTGTTAACGCAAAAATAAAACGAGAATTTTAGGTAGTTTCATCATAACTGGACGTCAAATATTTGTAAAAATATTTCGTTCGGATCTTAAAAGTGCAAATTTCAAAGATTTGATGAAACAATGTTACCATAAAACATAAGTACCAAGCACTGATATATTTCGACGGCAAAAGCAGTGTCTTGGTAGCATAATGGTTGACGCAGTCACCTGGATTACGGAAGATTCTGGCTTCGATTCCCGACCTGGACAGTCGATTATTTTCAGTGTATTTTTTATAAGTTTAATATTTCAACTATTTTACTTTGACGAATAAATAATTTACCTGTGTTAATAAATAGTTTACAAAATGTTGTTCTGCATGTCAGTATGTCTACGCTAATCTCAAAATCTGGAGGCTAGATTTTTATGCAACATTCACTGTTTTGGTCTAGTTCTAGATAAATTTGTATGAATATATAATATAATTTAAAAAAATATATATTATTTTAACTCATAAAGAAGTTAAGCAAAACAAATATTTCCCAGAAGCGAGCAGGGTCGGTCATTAAAACAGAGCGATCTAAGTTTGTCCACGACGATTTTAATTTAACTCTTGGAAATAAAACGTTGACTTTCATAATTTAGCAACTCAGTTAAAATTTTATAATAAAGTAGCTCAGTAAAATATGATACCAATCTAAGAAAAGAAATTATTACTCATCGTTAACAACTCTACAGGAAGCTCATAGATTAAAGAAGCACAACACAGAGTAAAGATGTATTTTCCTATACTCGTAGCCTTAATTTTTCTGTACAATATTATTGAGGTCAGTTTTAAGCTTTGAAATATTGAGAAAACAATATGCGTAGTATGTTCAGAAAATGTATGTAACGAATATTAAGCTTCTCAATAGTGCGCACAATTTCTACCTATTTTCATAATGCTGTGATAGTCATAAAATATACTTGACCACGGAGCTGTAGCAAGTACTAACACTAAGTATTACGCACACAACGGCGTGGTAGGCCGTGAGAATTTATTGAGTTGGCTCAATTGATGAGCTACCAGTAGTCACACTTTTGTGTGGTTCTGTGAAGCTGAGTCTCATGTTCGTATTATAGAATAAGTTTCATAAATGAACGCTGACTTGAGCGTCCTACGTCTCTATCACTTTGTGCGTGATAGAAAGTGACAGACGATTTTCAAGACATGTTTTACTTCTGAGTGTCATTCTGTAATACGGACTTCAGTTCCATTTGTCTATTCATGTGGTATAAATTGTTAAAAATGACTGGTAATATTGTTACCTTGGAATTAAGTATATTTGGCACTCAACAAATCTATTGTTCTTAAAACATATCAATATCTTTAGTTCGTAAAGATGCCTAAGTTTTAGTAGATATAAATATGTCATTATTATCATTATACTGAAAGTAATAATCGGCAGCATAAATGCTTACGCATCATACCCTTTGTTAAATCAGCTTTGAAAGTTTTCATGAATTACGATTAATTCCAAAGATTTATACTTTTCATCTACCGTATTTATTTCAAAAATAGTTTTTAAAGGAAATAACAAGAGATATCTTTGCAGTAGAAAAGTGTAAAAATTACCCTGGAAATAAATTTTAATATAGGTAGTTCAAAATGCTTACAATTTAAAGCTTATATGTATTGTAAGAAGAAGGTTCAGTTACAATATGGCTTAATTTTTTTTCCTAGAATGTACTTACAGGCTTAAATTACACACATACTCTAATGGATATAGCTGCTATGATAAACGTAGGGAAGAAAGTTTTTTGCTTTATTTCGTATTACTGTATCAGGATTATATTTTTGTTTATCTAGTTCTACTTCTTTTGCCATTTATCATCCATTATCACCAGATCTGAAAATATGTTTGTCTAATATTTCATTATTATATTTACGTTGTATTTTTGCTAAAACACCATAAACATCAATCTTCCCCACATCCAAGGTAAGCTCATTTAATCTTCATTAATCATAAGCCATAATGCTATGCCAGATGTTAATGGAATTAACTGTATTATTTTTGGAATCATAAACATGAGATTATGTATCCTTAATATAATTTAAGTGGAAGGAAAACCATTTGGCACAAGAATAAAGATATTACAGAGATCTCTCAAAATCGTGCACGTATATATTAGAAAACAAAATAAGCGGGGGATTTAATAATTATGACTACAGATAAATTTGTAATAACATAGCCTCTTAGCCTAAGATAATTATTTAAATAATAGGTTATTAACATCAAATTCAAATAACAAAATAACATTTCAACGATTGTTTCATAATACGTGAGCAATGATGTTATTAAAACCTTTCGTTCACTGTTCCATTTTTGAACCAATTAATTCCTAATCACAATCAGTGCTAAGCAATCACACAGCGGTTTTCATGGGAGCCAGTTGCACCGCCATTAGAAGAGTCGGGTTGTGGTTCCGAGTTTTTCCCTCCACCGCTCCATTCCAAAGCATCTATCATTTCCATTAGCTCTTTAAACACGGCTATCACCCTCCAATTGTATTTCGCCGAGCATTCCACGTAACCGCATTTCCAATGTTTGCGTACAAGATTGACAATATTCCGTCTTTTTTCTCTGGAATCGCCACAAGCACTTTCAGCTATAGCTAGCTGTTGTAAGCCACTGGCTGCTGAAGGAGTGTTACTGCATAACAAATCTTGTTTGTTCCCCACAACAAGGACAGGGACATTCCTCATATCCCTGCTTTCGACCATTTGGTCTCTCAAAGTTCTTATGTACTGGAACGTTTCAACGTTAGACAAATCGAAAACTAGAATGTAAGCTGTCGCATTCCTCAGGCCGTAGAAACGATAATGTGCCCATTCGTAGTAGGAATTGATTGGGAAGTAAGGTATTACCGGTACATCCGTTATTTTGACCTCGTAGAGATGTTCATTAATGATCACCGAAGGATAAAATGTGTGTTTGCGGTCAGTAGGTACGTAGTCTTCGGAGAAGTCGCTCCAGACGAATTGCTGAAAAGAAAAATAAATGTTAAAGCAATCATTTAACCAAGGGATCAGTTAAGGTTAAGATTGAGCTGACATAGCTTTAAGACCTCCATTAATCATTGGCTGCCAGGATCATAACATTAAGGTTTTTCCCAAGAATCGCTGTTCATAGATAGTAAAAAAACGCCTTATTTTAGGCGATTTTTCATGTATTATTTAAGCCAAAGATAAGATATTAGAATCAGAACAATAATTAGTAAACAGAAGTCATTAAAAACAATTTAATTAGCAACCACATCATAGGCAGCTAATTTACCTTAATTCGCTTTTAGAGACTTTAACAAAAACATTAATAATCATTAACCTTTGAGCTGTTTAGGCTCCGCCAGCGTAGCAGTAATAAACTGAACTAATTAATACTCTTAAACGTTATTATGGAATCAGAAATTGCTAAATATTCGTGCTCTTTATTTTACTGCGGTATGTTATTAATAAACTTGATCATTAAAATCTAGTTCTGCCGGCTAGGCGATATCGATAATACGTATTTTTACCATTATTGGTGGCAAATAAGCATATGATAGTAAGTTGTCACCGCAGCCTATGTACACTTAGTAATCGCTAGGTATCATACGTGCGTTGCCAACCTAGCAGTAACTTTTTCACGCCTTTCTTAAATACACCCATGTGGTCCTAAAGGAAAACCTCGACAGGCACTTCATCAGCAGTACGCAGAAAAAAAATCTTCCAAAACACACAGTACGTGACCACTTAGGTTCCAGTGTGTGAGGATGAATACCTTGCCGAAGGCGAGCGGTGCGGTGATAGAAAGAAACTGTGGGCATCGTGTCAAATAGTTCCTCGGAACGTTTTTATTTATTTTAAAGTATCTTAATATTAGGGGTTTAAGTATGAAACTGCCGTTTTGTATGAAGAATTTAACGCAAATTCATTTTTCCATACAAATATATTTGCGATTTTTTAAGGAACCACAAATCTAAATTTTGTGTAATTATGTGGATATATTGAGACAACATTAAGCTATAGGATACATAGAGAAAAAATCTGAGAATTGATATCTGTAAAAAAATATTCATATTTTTATAACGGAGACGGGCACCTCTTAGGACGGGCTGTTTTTGAAGGTGTATTTCTAGTGAAAAAAATAAAAATAAGAATAAAATTTTATACATAAATATAAGTCATTGTAATGAAGTTTAAAATAAAAAAAAAATAATGGACATAGCTATTGTATTAAAGGAATTATACACTAATGAATAATGAGGAAAAAATCGGCAATTTCATTCTTTAACCCCTATTATTGTCGATATCGACAATACAATAAGTTCTGTTATTTTGTCGATAGTTTGGCAGCACTATGTGATACATAACGCCGTATATAATAAGGCTAGGTACAGATGTTTACGACATTTCTTTTACGATTCATTACCATCATCCATTTGTTTTTCTTTGTGGTACATCAGAGAGAATATTGCTCTCTCATGCCTTAATGTATCGTTAGTCATAACAATTGGGTAGATTTTAGTTATATTTTACGCTAGACATAATAATGGATAACAAGATTTGTTTTTATATTATATCTAATTCATTATCTACGCTTTCTCTTTGAATGTTTTGTTATCTAATATAGTTGTATATTTGCGATAATGTATCATTTATCCTCGTGTATTCATCAGTCATGAATAAGACTACCACTTCTCATACCGTGAATGTCTTTTATGTAGGGTTGTATTCAAAATTTCAATTTTACGCCATTTATCAACAAATAGCATTGAAAAATGTAAACGAAATGAAAAAGGTTTGGTCAATTATTCACACTCACGTTTGATAAAACGTGCTATTTTTATAAACACCTCTCTAACTGAAACACACGGAGTTCAATCCCATCTTTTTAAATCGAGTGAATTCAATTTCATTGTAACTACAATGTCACCGTCACCTTTAACTCTTACAGCAATAATAAAACGGCGCTGAAATTTCAAATGACACTTGTGTCGTGTTTGTAATGCATGGGACATGCAAATCCAATTATATTTCTACGTATTTTGCTTGAAATCTGAAATAGAATTCGCCGTGTAAGGGACTTGCACTCGTCGTCTAATTGCATTTCACGTGAATATTTCCCGGTGAGAATATTGGAATTTGCAATCGCATATTCCATGAATATATTATTCACGTCACCGCTACAATATTGAATGTACATCCTATTGAATGGTCGAAATACGGTCGATTTATGTTGTCAACAGGCACGCATAGGATACTTCGAATAGCTACAGTTTGTATCATCAGATAGTTTTATCAGCATTGATATTTATATTTATCCTTAATATCTGGATGACTGTTAAGATATTGATTTATACAAGAACTCGCAATGCCATGTGATGCTGGCAGAGTAGAATAGCATCATCCCACATCCTTCAATGGGTATCGAAGAAGGTGACTAATGGATCCGCAAAGGGGTATTGATCACCTATACCGTCCACCAATCCGCATTGGGCAAGCGTGGTGGACCACTGCCTAAACCTCCTTCGATGATAAGGAGAGGCCTTGTGTCCCAGCGGTGGGTCGAATTATAAAGTCTGTTATGATGAAGTGTTCGTAATATAAATCAATTACTTCTACTAGGTCTTGGGTATCCCAACACCAATTGTGTCAAAATCACCATATTAGAACGGCCTCACCCATGGAGTAGGTACAGTCAACAGCATGTCGGGCTATACAAAACTGTCAAATTTCTCCAAACGATTTTCAACCTAAGACTGTTCAATATAAAGTGCATAATCGATTGGGAAAATTTGACAGTTTGTGGTAACCCAACGTGCTGTTTGTACATTATTTCTGAGTCAGGTGATAGTTTTTTAAACAGTTTTGCTTATTTCTTTTATTTGGTTGGCAGACAAGCATACGGCCTGTCTGGTGAAAGGCTGTCACCATAGTCTATAGACGCTTGCAACACTGACGCGACACTCGCGGCTGCCAACTCTAGTCCCCTTCCCTACCCCTTGGAGCTCTGGAAAACTTACTCACCAACAGAAACGCAACACCACAAATTATTAGTGTTATTTGACTGTGGTCTTCTGTAATGTAGAGGTACTATCCCAGTTTGAGAGCTCCAAATTCGAGTGGCTAATCCGTTATGCCCTTCTTCTTCCCTGTTCCCTCATTGCTGAGGATCTCGACCACGTACGATCAGTTTCCACGTGGTGCGGTCGTGCGCGGTGTGAACTGCACGGTGTATGCTGCCGCCCATTGCTACCTTAGCTGTGTCGGACCACCTTAAAGGCGCTCTTCCTTGGGCACGTCTGTCGTCCATTTTACCAAGTATTATTTTCTTCTCCAAACCATGCTTTGCAGACCGCATAATGTGTCCGAAGAAGCAGAGAGCTCTTTGTTGGCAGGTAACTGAGAGCCACGTGGTGATATTCGAAGTAGTCTTCGCCAACACCACATCTCGAAGGCGTCTATCCTACTGTTATCACGGCCTCTTACAGTCCAGGTCTTGGCTCCATATAAAAATATTGAGAAGATCAAAGCTCGAACCAAGCGCATTTTTTTAGTATGCCGTACCTAGACAAAATTTCTTTGGTTCAAGATTCCTTGAAGGTTTGTTACTTTTTGGGTTTGATGCGCCCTTTATTTAGGCGATAGACTGGCTACCTCTTACTATTTTGAGGAACTATATGACATACCACAAGATGTGGCTTTATGTGTTAACTAAGGCTCTGCTCAACCCCTTTAGGGATAATGAGCGTGATTGTATACATCTGGCAGACATTCACAACTTAATGCTAACCCTCTTTGTAAAGATAATTGTTGGCTATTTATTAGTTGACCCCTAATAAATCTCCTTCACCGTTTCCTTCTCACAAGAAAATTCGTTCGTTTGATCTGAAGTGAGAGGTGGTTTTGGGTTTAAGTAGAGGTACGGTCCAGAATTTCCTTAACGACACGACATTACCAAATACTATTAACGTTAGTACCATTTCGTAATAACGTATCGACATTAACATTTTACGATTGCCATAACATTCATCAGGGCCATACTGAGACATGGTGCTCAAACTGTTAAGCGACTTTTTGGGCTGATCATAATTATGTAATTAGGTATACTTAGTTGTCTTTTATGACTTCTTTGACTTAATACAATGATAAGAATAGAATAGTATAGAAATAAACTTTATTGTACACATCGTCATAATACAAAAAAAATAAAAGAAGTTTACAGAAAATTGTACAATGGGCGACCTTATCGCTGAGAGCGATCTCTTCCAGGCAACCTTAGGATGGACAGGAATTATAAGATCAAAAACAGTGAGGGAAGATGGCGATGTAAAAATTTACAATATATACACAAAACATAAACAATACCTATAAGTACATAATTATTACCAAAATAGGTACATAAATATACATAGCAATACAAATACATAAATAACATTATTACACCATACATAATATGTATATTAAATACAGTACAAAAAATAAATACGATATATATAAATACATAAGTATACAAATTACATAAATTATTAGACAGATACACAGATTAGAAAGAATATGTCTAACACAGATACTTTCAAATTGGAAATGAATAGCTATAGTGACAGATAGAATTCCTTTACCATTTTCGCAAATGTACTCAGGGATTGCGCACGCCTAATCTCGACTGGCAACTCATTCCTTAATTGAACAGCTTGTACAGTGAACGATTTTTTGTAAAATTTAGACAAATGCATAGGGGTGGTTAAACAGAGCGTCTCTGACGACCTGAGTACACGTGAGTGGGTGTCATGGAGATATTTAAAGCGTTCTTTGAGGTAGAAAGGAGTATTGGGGTAAAACAGGATAGTATAAAGAAGGGAGAGTTTATGAGCATTCCGGCGACGGCGAATAGGCAACCAATTGAGCTTAGTACGAAATTCTAAAACATGGTCATATTTCCGTAAACCAAACATGAACCTAATGCAAACATTTTGAAGGCGCTCTAGTTTATTTAGTTCCTCCTCATTAAGATCTGGATAACTGTAATCGGCATAATCAAGGATAGGCAAGAGCAGGGATTGAGCTAGCGCAATTTTAGAAAGAATTAGTAATAAAAATATTGTTTAAAAAATCTTACTGTTTTTTTGAGGTCTGTCTCAAATACAAGTGACAACGTGTATTCCAAATACCGACCTCAAAACGACATTTAGATTTTTTTAAACAATTTTTTTTCTCCGTTTTTACTTTCTCGTATACATGACGTAGTATAGAGGAAGTCTTTATAATCGTCAAAAAATTCGACCTCGAGATTTTGACGGATTTACACGTTTTGGACCTCCCTGAGTCCAAGAAAACCCGTTTTTGGAATTATGTCTGTGTGTGTGTCTGTGCGTTAGCACGATAACTCGAGTATGCTTTAACTTATTGCAACCAAATTTAACATGCATCAAAATATAAGGTTTCTATCAACTTTTGAGTCGTCAATCACGAAAGTTAAGCAACCAAGTGTGCGGTCTTTACTCGGATGGGTGACCAAAATTTTAGTTTTGAAGGTGGTTTTGCTTTTTAGTGTTTTAATTATAGAAATTTTCAGGAAATCAATCTCGAGATATTTTAGATAAACAAGTATTAAGATTACGATATTATCGATGTCAAATAAACAGGCATTATTATAGTTAACTCAAAAAGTACTCGTCAGATGTCGATCAAATTTAAATAGGACCAAATGACAATCACCAGCTTCCAAAAGTTAAAAGAATCTTCAAAATCGCACACAAAAAGTACAGACGAACTGAGAACCTCTTCTTTTCTGAAGTCTGTTGAAAATGGGCACCAAACCGGAAAGCCTTCAGTGAACCAACAAAAAAAAGCTAACAACTAAAACAGATGTAACACTCTAAATTATTCAGCGGCAACAATTTTTCTTCTCCAGTCTGGTCTAGAAAATGTTTTCCTGTATTGAAGACCATATCAGAAATGATGAGATCCGCAGGAAAACCAAAGTTACCGAAATAATCCAAAGTATTGCGAACCTTAAGTGGCAATGGGCTGGGCACATTGCAAGGAGAACTGACGGCCGTTGGGGCGGAAAGGTTCTTGAATGGCGGCCGCGTACAGGGAGACGCAGCGTTGGTATGCCCCCCACAAGGTGGACCGATGATCTGGTAAATGTCGCGGGAAGCCGCTGGATGCGGGCAGCGCAGGACCGTTCGGGTTGGGAGATCCTTGGGCTTATGTCCAACAGTGGACGTCTCTCGGCTGATGTAATGATGATGATGATGATCGAAGACTATGCAAAATTCTTAACTTATCCTTATATCAAAACTATCGACAAGATTTCTAGTTTCTACAGACTTCAAGAAAGTTTCGTGCATCTGGAGTTCAAATAAAAAGGGAGTGCTAGAATCAGACGGGATATAAAAGTAGCAGGACACACTCGTAACATTACATTGTCCTTTAAGCGTCATAAAGGATACGAAATGTTTTATTTATACGATCACTGATTCATATGTCATGCCGTGAACAGATGTCACCAACAGGAGCTAGGCATGTTTGTTGTTATTTATGACATTGCAATATCCCTTTTGGGATAAGCAAATAATTGCTTTTCAACATTCTTGTCATAAATAACTAACTTACTTCGCAATGAACCAGTATGGTGGTGGAATATTTAAAAAAAAAACACTCATCATCATCCACAGGTCATATAATTTCCCCACCGAGGGGCTCGAGCCTACCCCACATTGGGGGCGATTAGGCCTTAGTCAACCACGCTGGCCAAGTGCGGGTTGGTCGACTTCACACACAACCTAAGAATTTCTTCATAGGTCTGTGTAGGTTTCCTCACAATGTTTTCCTTCACCGTAAAAGCGTCGATTATAAGTACATATGAAACACTAATTTAATGTTTTTCTATCATGTGGGAAGGTCATTCAGACACTAGGTGGATACTTTATTCCGACTCAGAGGAGAATGTCTACACGTCTTGACATTAATCCCGACTCTCTGCTAACCCTCCGTTGGACACTTGGTAAACACCCACTAATACTTGATCTGATACTCAATACTCATTCGGATGCTCTGTTGACCCTCGTTAAAACACTCGCCATGACAATCACCGTCTCGCAACTACCAAGTATGGGTGACTGTCCAGACAAGTGTCTCAACGATGGTCAGCAGACGGTCGGGATGAGTATTAGACCGTGACACTCGGTCTATTGTGAGAGTCTAAGCGAACATCTACCGAGTGTCAAGATAAGGCTAATTTTCGCTTTTGTTACTTTCTCGTATACGTAATTAGAGGAAGTCTTTGTAATCGTCAAAAAATTCGACCGCAAGATTTTCACGGATTTACACGTTTTAGACCTCCCTGAGTCCAAAAAAGCCGTTTTTGAAATTATATTTGTGTGTGTGTGTCTGTGCGTTAGCAAGATAGCTCGAGTATGCTTAAACTTATTGCAACCAAATTTAACATGCATGTATAACATCAAAATATAAGGTTTCTATCACCTTTTGAGTCGTTTCCGGTATACGAGAAAGTCAAGGGGAGACCACTCAAGCCAATGCAATATCCGGCCGTGTGTACTATAGGTAATAATTATTTTACAGATTTGATGAAATAATATTTTGCTCAAATCATAAACGATAGGACTTGTAAAGCCGTAAACAGATACTGTCAGAACTAAAATACTACTACTACAACAACGTCGACCATCTGCCAAGTCGTACGAAATCTTAAACATATTTACTGAAATAACTAAGACATTTTTCCTTTAACAGACACTCAATTATCGCCTTACTTACGTCTGGTATTAGAGTACATATTCTTCGCATAGATACAAATAAGTATTAGTAACTTAACGTCGTATTTTATTTCAAACATTCTCGAACGTGCCCATTACTGTCGACTACGCTAAAAGTATTCGACATCAAAGAAAATTCTTAATTATTGATTAAACTTGGCTCGTGAACAAGTTGTAAGGTTCTCGATTCCTTGGCAAGGTTTTGTGACGTTGAAGAGCATAAAAGCGAACTACGATCAATCCCTGATTTCCCAAAGGCTGAATCGTTTACTAACGTTCATATTACCGTAATATTTCATTTGATGTTACTTTCTTTAGGCACGTAAGTTTGTTACAAGGGATATCTCAAGGGAATAGGTACATGATATAATATTTTTCCTATTTTTTGGTATATCGCGATTGAAATAATGAAGCAATGAAATGCCTAAAAATGTTTAAATTATAGATGAGTTTCACATATTTTAAAATGCGTCATAGAAAATTAAATTATTTTTGTTTGTTATTGTTTTTAGTATATATTTTTAGGAAACTATCTCGAAATATTTTCAACCGACTTCAAAAAGGAGGAGGTTATCAATTCAACTATATGTTTTTTTAGACACACAAGTGGTAAGATTACGATATTATCGATGTAAATAGGCCTTATTAAGGATAACTCAAAAATTACTCGTCAGATGTCGATTAAATTTAAATGGGACCAAATGACAAGCATCAGCTTCCGAAGGTCGAAAGAATCTTCAAAATTAGTACAGCCAGTAAAGAGTAATGAGGTAACAAATATAAAAAACATACAGTCGAATTGATAACCTCCTCCTTTTTAAAGTCTGTTAAAAAAATATTAATTAGTGGCTTTTAAAAATAAATTTGTTACTTAATAATCAGCACTCTTTAAAGTTAGATTGATACTTATTTTTACGCTTTTAAATCAGAAAAGGAACAAAATGAATTTATAGGTAAAATGAATTGAATTGACCAATTGGTTATACGTCGGAACTCTTATGTATTTGAGAAAAGATAACTATCTTTTTCCCGTGAAAAAATAATAAAGACCCCAGCTGCTTGTACAAGAGCAGCCGGCGTATTCATATCTGTCGGGAAGTATTCGATCTTCAGAAATTCAATACTTGTCCCTGTACTTCAAAGTGGAACGGCTGACTGTGAAGACTGGGGTAAAATGATTAAGGCCTTCTTGTATTACGGTTTCTATTTACTCAAAGGTCATGTTTCACCTGCGCGTTTTGTTAATTATTCTTTATAAATAATGAAATAAATTAAACCCACATATTTGTTTGTAGACTTCTGAAAAATGATAAGCATCTTCGTATAGTAACTTAATTGTAGGCTTTGTACAGAAGTTCAAAGATAGTAGATATATTTATGATGTTAATCCTCTTCAAAATCAAAATCAACCCGAGCTTAACAAGATGAAATCGAATTATTTAAACAATGAAAATGTGATAATTAACAGCGGTTGCAATTCAAATAAGCAATGCAGAGCGGAATAAATTAAATGTTCTGTCGAACACAAAGTAAACATTGGAATTCTATTGGAATGTCGAAATTGACGAGTTTGGATTAGAAATTGAATTGGGTTGGTGGTTAGCTTTTGCGGTATGATTATTAAGATCTATATTAAAATTACTACAGAGAGCAATTATAAGTTAAGGGAAGGGCGTTTCCATTCTACGGTACACGAAGAAAAACATGAAATGATCTTTTGAGACACTGTATACGAAGTTTTGTCTAGTAGTTACAATGAAATGATACTGACTCTTCAACGTTTTTGGTCAAGTGATGCTGCAGAGTTGAATAGCATCACCCCATATCCTCCAATGGGTGTCGTAGAAGGCTTCTGATGGATCAGCAAAGGGATATTGATCATCTTATACTACTCCATCAATCCGCATCGGGCAAGTGTGTTGGAATACCTACTGCTTAAACCTCCTTCGATGATAAGGAGAGGCCTTGTGTCCCAGCAGTGGGTCGAATTATAAAGGCTGTTGTGATGATTCAACGTTTTGTGAAATTGGCATGGTCGAGCTCAACTATGCCCGATAATGCCGATAGACAAAACAAATATTCCACATCACAACAATGTATGTACGTAGTCCAAATGTTCTGTTAAGATCATATTAGATTGTGGACAATTATGTAGAGGTTTAGGTTACATTTGGTTAGACATGAAGCCATACCTAGCAGATAGGGACTGCGGTGCCTCAAAATAGTGTGGTAATGGTGTAATAGTAGGTTGTGAGTCTGTCGCATGCATAAAAGGAGTATCAAACGCAAAATGCAACACCAGAGAACCAAGAAAAAAGAGTCGACAACCGCAAGATGGTAGATACACTTAAGTCCAGTCATGATAATAAGATCTTTTTTATTATTATCATCAGAATAAAAACAGTATTTATCATTTTAATATTGGCATCCAATCTGTCTAAGGCACCGCGAAGAAAAGTTCAGAAAGTTACACTGATAAAATTACACCAAACATTGTCATCACTTTACTATTTCGTAGAAAATTATCTCTTATATCCCACTGTTTGTTGTCAACTACGATGACAGTCTCGTTAAATTAATTCAGTCTTGTCCTCTGTGAGACAGCCGTGCCAAATTACAAGGGATTCAAGTGGCAATTTACAGTAATTTTACTCCTATTTCTACTGGTGTTAAGTTCTAACTGGATTGTCAGGAGAAAACGATGAATTGCTGGAGTCAGACACGAGGCAACAAATATTATATTTTATTATTTACTAGTCCGAACTGAAAAGAAAATAATTTCTGGATTTTTTCGGACATTTTTTCGCTTCTGAAAATTTTATTGAACCGGGTCCAGATATGTATCATTTGCCCGATCTGAACAGCGTATTCGTATCGCCGACGCGTATCATGATCGCATATGTGGACGGGTGATGATACGCGATCTTGATACGCCGTTATGATACGGCCCGTCCCCTGTCATGTCGGTTGCATACGTTTGTCATACGGAGCAAATTGAGGCGTCCACAACTTGATACGGGGCTTGATACGTGATACGCTGATACGGATACGCTGATCGGATCGGGCAAATGATCATGTCTGGACCCGCCTTTAATTATTTATGAATCATAATTAATAAGGTACTCAGTGACGTACTCCACAATATTTTTGATTTTAAAATGAACATAATGTTCGTTTGGTCTGTTCAGGATTGGTCTTACAGTTGAAACTGGAATAAATTGTATCTGGTTGTGTCTACCCACCAATCATTGGACCAGCGTGTTGATGTTACGGACTTAAACTATCATGACACATGTTTACATACTCATTTATCTGTAAAATACTTATTATGTATAATATGTAAATGAAAGCTATCGTATATTCTATATAGAATTACTTATAATGTAAATATAATACACGTATAAAAACTAAGAACTAAGGTCCCATCTTAAGTTTATAGATAGTTTGAATGGATACCAGAAAAGCACCTTTTTGCTAATTTCAAGTAATGAGACAAATACATTTTGGCGACTTCAGATGGTGAGAGATATAAGGTTATTATCTATTATAGAAGGAGTGAAGGATAACCACATTTCACTTAGTAAGAACGCCACATTTTAACATTTACTTTTGGGCAAATGCAATAGACGGCAAGGCAAATATAATCTTGCGAGTAAAGAGTAAGTCATATTTAGGACAAAAATAACTTAAAGGAGCCTTACATGCTTTGAACATAAAGAAACAGAAATGTTGTTCAATATAATGATAACACAGTAAACCCATTGGATCATTGGGTGGATCATCAAATTATTGTTAGCAGTAAAAACGAAATTGTAACACAGTAACATACAAATCTTAATTAAAATAGAAGTAAAGTAAATAAATGAAACTGTAAATAATAGATAAAAGCATAAAAAGAACAGTGTAATAGAAAATAAGGAAAATATTTATCAGTATGTAATCATATTGATACAAGGGAAGGAGGCATAAAAGCTCCATATATAAAATAGAGAGGACTGAAAAATAAAATAATTTCAGCACTCCGGGAATATAAAAACAAATTAGAGTTAATGAAGACCAGTATCGAAGATGCAGAGTGTGTTGATTTACAAATCAGAGCACGGTTTACTGAATATGTAAATGGAACTGAGCAACAGCGGCCAATTATTGGTTTACAGTTTGATATATTGAATTTCGATAATAACAAGGGAGGTGTAAAAGCTATTTCGCTTCAAATGAACGGGGCTAGCTATATTTAAAAGACACCTTTTGATAGGGTTGCTTGAGGTGGTTGGACTGTTTTAGTTCAAAGTGCAAAAAATGAAATACCTAATGGCTGTATCATTGAATGTGTTTATTATATTTTACATGGTTTGAAAATTTTCCCCACTTCCCCATTGTTACGCCTCATCTCTTTTTTTATTATAAGAAGGCATTCGTCCACACTCTTACCACATCCACGATGTTACGTGCTTAACAAAAAAGTAGCCTATTCAGTTTCGCCTTAAAGGCACCCAAGATATAATTTTCGGAGCAGGCAAGAAGTTGCCTGTCCAGATGATAAACGAGTTAGCAAATCTTTTTGTGCGGATGGTTGGGAAATCAACAATATTAAAGTGGTAATTTAACCAGACTTGATCATAAGAGAATTTTTTCTTGTTTTTCATTTTCTACTAAATTTTGCCTCAGCATCATCATTTGCCTGCTTCCAATTTTATTTGGGGTCAGCGTAATATGTTTTTCTCTTCCATACATCCCTATCAGCAGTCATCTCTGCACTAACTCCTTACTTTTTCATATCATCTCTCAAACAATCTATCCATTTTTTCTTCGGTCTTCCTCTCCCTGTATCCATGTTCATTATGGTAATGAACATCATTCATGTCACCTTTATCACATGATTATCATCCCTTCTCATTACATACCATACCGTGCTAGTCGTTTACCTCTCATTTTTTCTGCCACTGGTTCTACTTTAAGACTGCCTCTAATATTAGAGGCAGTCTTAAACTCATTCTTCACCTTGTCAATTCTTGTTACTCCACACATACATCTTAGCTTACGCATCTCAGTCACGTGCAACCGACTCTCATCCGTCCACTTTACCGCCCAACTTTCTGGCCCATACAAGGCAACAGTTCTTATAAATGCCAAGTGTTTCCCTGTCTAACAAAAAAAGGTGTGCTTAGCGTGAAACCATGGCATCGGGAGGAAAATTATCGTTTTGTTAATTCAAAATTGCTTCAGAGTGGATTTTATGCAGTGAAAGTTGTGTTATTTTAATCCACAAGCACCCTTGTTGATGATTAGACAGAAATTATGGAAATACAGGTTATGGAGAGTGTGTGTGAATGAGGTTGAGAATTTTATTGTCGAATTCCCGCCTCATCAGTCACCAACATGAGGTCTGTTGCCATTCTTTTTCACCAAGCACTCCCTAAATAAATTACAATACATATTTTATAGCAAAATTGAAGAAAGAAGAAACTACATAACTGAAGACATGGCTGTATAGGCTAGATCCCCTTGCCTTTCCGTATTAGGGACAATTTTAAAACAACGAAAAGAAATAAAAGAGATTTTGATTCCTCCTATGAATGTTTCCTTCCTTATTATTTTAAAGTCAAAATTTACCTTAATCTTGTTTGTCGTAAAAATTACGGTAGGTACTGATTCAACTGAAACATGGTGAAACTATAGCGATGAGTTTCTCTCGAGTTCTTGTTGTAAAAACACGACGTGTTGAGAGATTCCTTTTTTAACTCAACCTACCATACAATTCTCTGTTACTATAAGTACATTTTCACTTGACATCGGCGAAATGCGTGTCGCGATTGCCATGTAATTAAAAAAAGTAGAAGAACTAAATCGATAATAATAAATGTATGTTGATAATGTAGTGAATGTAAAGTAATATATTACGGCAGTATTTTGGTACAGACCTGACGTAACCCTAGCAAAAGCCACATTTTAGATAAATTAATTGCGTGGTTTATGTCCCCAGGCATCAATAAACGATTAACATACTGTTTTAAAGGTGTCGTTTAGCAACATAATTGTGTATTTGACTTGTTTCAACTTAAGTGTGACTATTAATCTTCTATAATATAGCAGCTAGGGAATAAAGTTATTTATAAAACAGATATAATACTAGTGAAGGTCCGACAGCGCGGAAACTTGGTGAAATATTATATAATTTGGCAGTTTGCTTTGCCTTTTTTATTGATATTTTAACCGCCTCCGTGGCCTCAAACTCAAACTTCTAATAATAATAATATTAATAATAATAATTTCTTAGTTCATTTAGGCAGGTACAATTTGTACACTTACGAATGTCAAGTTTGATGCCATCGGTTCAAGAGTCTACCGGGAGGTCGAGTGGTTCGCCTGAATTTGATCTAGGGTTCCGGGTTCGATCCCAGGGTTGTACAAAGTTGAGCTTTATTTGGTTGGTGGTAGGACTTATTTTTAGTCCGCCTGGCTAGCTACCACGATCTTGTGAAAATCTATCGCCATAATAATAATGTTAACATCATTTTAATGTTCCGACAATTAATGAGAAGATAGCCAGTCCTTTTGTATTTGAGGGTTGCAGGTGAAGCTTGATTCTACCTTCGGTCTTATGGTCAAAAGAAAAATACATGAAAGTATATGAAAATTTTATGAGGTGGAAAGACTACGGAAAATTATGGAAATTTAACTATTATTCGACTAGAGTCGATTGTCGTTTAAGAAAATCTTCGTTTCCATTCGAAAAACAAAAAATCGGGAGTGGTCTCCCCTTGACTTTCTCGTTAACCGGAAACGACTTAAAAGTTAATAGAAACCTTATATTTTGATGTCATACGTACATGTAAAATTTTGGTCACCCATCCGAGTAAAGACCGCGAACTTGGTTTCGTGATCGACGACTCAAAAGTTATATAGCGACAAAGGTAAAGTATGTTTTATTTCCCTGCATTCTTTTGAGAAAAGCACTATATATGCCTCAGCCGAAATGGCAATTGCCTATCGCGACCTTTGCAATAATGTACTCATTAACATTCTCCACAATAACATGCATTCTCTACCAAATTACCATTTAATTTTCACACTCCTCTTCAGAACCCAGTTTTTCTTTGACCATCTCAATCGACTCTACGTTTTATGTTGTGGGGCTTTCGGTTGAATTTAACTTATCGTTCACTAAGCTCACGTATATGTGACCTCCATATTTCACGTTGTACTAACGACGCTCCCTTCATAATGTTAGATGACATTACGTATCCTCACCAAATTTTTGGTCGTAAGATATTTGGTTTCGTGTAATTACGACGAAGACGTGATTAAGGATGTACCATGAGAAGGCGTAGTTCTCGCTTGTATGGAGATAAGGGGTGGCATTCCGAATTGATTTATTGAGATTCGCTTTACCAGAGTCGAGTTTACAATTGATTTATCGGATATCGCTTACGGCATTGAACGTTCTATGGCCTCATCTTTCTATATAAAGGTTGGGAAAAAAGAAACATCGGAGCGCTTGGCACGCTTTCATGGCGTCGGATTTTTTTTTCAATAAAAAGCAATACCGAGTGAATAATTGAAAATAAAGGTAGCTAGGTTTCAGTCAAGTTACTGCACAGCGGACTAGTCGGTTGAAAAAAAGGTATAAAACATTTTTTTGGTGTGCATAACGTTGAGACTAGCAGTAGTATTCACCACCTCTTCAATCGTCACCATGAAGTCTGTTGGCATGCGTAAAATTTAGCACTGCAGTCTGACAGTAGCTTTCTTTTCTACATGACTGACAGGCCGACATAGGCGTGTACGTGAACTGGTTTCGTCTATCTATCTCGTTCTAATATACGTGTGTACTACTCTTTCTCTTTCACATTGCCCATCTACTGTTCCCTATATCTATAGTCCCATCTCAAAACAGTTGATAATTTTATAGTGGTTTTTACCACAGAGCACAGGAGGCTAAAAAGGTTTTTACCACAGAGCACAGAAGGAGCCTGAAAAGGTTATTACCACAGAGCATAGAAGGAGGTTAAAAAGAAGAAAGAAGAGGTTAAAAGGTTTTTACCACAGAGCACAGAAGAACGCTTAAAACGTGTTACCGTGATTTTTAAGAAGACTATGACCTTGGTTGGTTCCTTAGTTTGCCTAGTTAGATTTCTAGTTAATAGTAAGCTTCCGCGAGATTAAAGCGGCAACTTATTGTTGCACTTAAAGCGCTGATTATATACCAGCCCATGCAACATCTCTCTCTCGTAATATTACCCAAAATTATGAGAAAAAGGTTGTACTTTTCAATAGAGACATGAAAAGGTACCTTCTAACTAAGAAAAGAGGAAACAGTTTAACAATGCATCTTCTCGTTTGGAGAACAGTTTCTACTTAACATTAAAACTGCCGTGTAGTATTTAAATCTTCCATTCCTTTCATTTCACACTATCGAAATTACATCACCAGTGGTTTTTTTTTCACCCCCAGCTCCCTCCGCTGCTTCCCCGTTTCTTCCCCCACGAGGAGGAGCGAAATACAGAGCAGCGAAGAGTTGAGAGAACCTTCCGGACACCGAAGAAAGGAGGGGGTGAATCCTCATGGATACCCTGCGGTGCGGTCCTAGTTAGTCGGTTAAGTCGGACTCTTATCGACTAAACACCCCCTATTGGCTAGTGCCAAAGTAGCTCTAAGGCTGTCGGAAGCAGCCGCCCCCTTATGAAAGGGGTAGGTGCACACCACGTGCACACGCTGCCCTAGACATATAGACTAGGGCATAAGCGTGAAAGGCGAACGGCGATCGCACCACCAGTGGTGTCATCTGTATTCCCTTGGACACATCCCTGGTGTTGAATTTACTCTAATATAAGGTAGATCTTTTACTGTTCATGGTTTTCAGTTCTTGTCAAGTACAAGGACTCAGGGCCATATCTCGTTAGGACCCTATGGTGGCGCAACCAGTTGCTAGCCACCAACAAAATATATAGAAGTATATGGAGAATACCTCACTTAGTGTCTCGTGGTTGCGCAACCAACGACCCATTTTGTTCGTGGTAGCGATTGGTCGCGCCACCGTGGTACACTAATGAGAAAGAGCCTTAAGGGCAAAAAGGTATAAGTGTAGGTAGCGTGTCTTTACCTGTATGATGCTGGTCTTGCCGACCGCCGGCGCGCCCAGGAGCACCACTTTGATAAGGTCGAGGCTGTCAGGGCTGGGCTCCACGCTGGGAGCTCCTCCAACCGTCAGGGTTCCCCCACCACCTCGCTCCAGGTAATCCAGGTCCAACTCTGAAACAATAACATTTGTCGTTATTTTTAACCCCCGACGTTAAAAGGAGGGGTGTTATAATTCTGACCTGTCTGTGTATCTGTATGTCTGTGTGTCTGTCTGTGGCATCGTAGCTCTTAAACGAATGGACCAATTTTGATGCGGTTTTGTTGTTTGAAAGCTGACGTGATCAAATTGGTTCTTAACTATAAATTTATGGCGGGGGTTACATAAATTTTCAATTTTGTAGTTTTTTGTTAATTTATCGTTTTCTACCCTGCTCCCAATATATTTGGGGTCGGTGAAGTATGTCTTGATATTAACTAACATTGCTATAAGTTTTACATACGATTTTTATTACGGCCGCATGCCTGACACGACTGTTATCTTTCAACAGCAGCAGCATTCTTTGTTACCCGACTACGGCGAAGCTAAAAAGAAGGGTTATGATTTTAGCAGTCTATAATGTATGTTTGTATTTACTGATGTTCCTCTGTAGCGCCTTAACTAATAATCAGATTTTTATGAATAAGATGTCAATCCGGGTAACAAAGGCTAAATTTTAACCGACTTCAATAATAGGAGTAGTCGATTTTAACGTTTGAGCCCCGATTTTTTCATTCCTTTCGTTTTTCGTCGAGTCACAGTTTTTAAAACTCTTTGCTGGTTATTTATATGACGTATATTTTTTTTGCCTTCCTGTATTTAACCCTTAACTGGTATCGTGTTATGTATGAAGCTTAACTTCTGCGCTGTATTTATTTTGTTTCATTACTCTTACCTAATTAGAGACCACATGCATAAAGAAGTTAATGCCTCTCATTTTTCTTTTGTACTGTAATTAAATTTCCTCGTCTCTTAAAAGGAAAAATAATGCGTAAAGACGTAAGAGCTATTAGCACCCGGGTCGCCTAATTTAGTGTATTAGCCAAGCCTATGTGGAAATGGAGATTAATTTAGTATTAGTGGCGGAACATTCAATGTTGTTACACAGGATAATAACACGCATTATTGCGGTAATTCGGTCTATAATTGGCTGATATAGTGTTCGACTGACGTCAGTATTGATTTCATTTTCATGCTATGATTCTTTTAAAAGACTAGCTTATACCCGCGACTTTGTCCGCGTAAAATAGTAACTTGGGGTAGGATTTAATTTTTATTATTATATTTCTTCTAACCGTATGCCGATTTTCATGGATTTTACTTTAAAAATAACGGATTTCCATACTAACTTTTCACCCCCTTAGAGGGTGAATTTCCAAAAATCCTTTCTTAGTGCACCCCTGGACCTCATAAAGGTTTTTAAAATTTTAATTTTTTCGTAATATTGGTCTACAATCTATTTTACTTAAAAGCTATTATTTATGCGCTGTTATATTTATGCCCTAATCCTTTACAATGAGTAACGTTTGTACATTTATGTTTTTTCGGGTTTTGCTATAATTTAAAATTGATAGGTGATTTTTGGCGCTGCTTGCCTATTAACATAATACTACATAGCTTCACAATTTGATGTTTTTTGTACGATGAAGATGCATACCAGGAAAAAAACCTCAGAAAATATCAATCCCATTAAAAACATTACCATGTAAAAAGTTGCAAGTCCCGCAAGGCAGTTCTAATAAAATGAAAAAGTTTTGATATGTAATGCGAAGTGTGTTATTTTAGTCAGTACCGGAGGGTGTCCATAGAGTACGATTTCCACTGACTTTATCTATTAAAACCGTGAAGGAACATGTTTAATAGTTCTCAAATAAAGAGTAAGCCAAATTAGCTCCAGATTGCCAAGCGAATTAGGTTTGATGCTCCACCAATATTCACCACGCTTAGAGGTGTCGGCAAACCTCTGTGTTAGTGTGTGGGTTTTATAAAATTTATTTGTATTTTTTCTTTGTCCAGGAAGACGTGTTGGCGCATGCTTTTACACCATGTTTATTTTATACCGTTTTATACGACAACTTATGTCATCTGTTTATATTTATGGTTGCATTAAAGATGTGTACAAAACAAGACGGGATTTATTTATTTTATTTGTCACACAATACAGAGTTACAACAGACATTAGGTGGAGGACTCGACATCTTAAGTAACAATTATAGTCTGGAACTCTACACAAATATGTGTAAACAGCATATATAATCAAATTAGGCAACATAATAGATAGTACTAGATGAAACGATCTAAATTATTAAACACTTATATATACTTATTTATATCTTTCCATAATTCGGCAATCCTACGACAGTTTCCCTTTTCTTGAAGCTTATTTTAACACCAGAAGTATGTGACAATAATTATCTTTACCCTATAACAAAGATGCGGAAAAACATGTCACATGCAATAATATTATGACTAATATTCAATGAACTTTCAAACAGAAATAAAAGCAGAGAATTAATAAGCAGTACTTTTGTGTGTATTTATTTTCACAAAATCACATTATAGTAGTCTATAAGTTTTATGTAGTTTTCTATATGTTTTAACAAACATATTTTTCACATTTCGCTATATGTATGTATAGATTACGAATTGTGTAAAAAATAGTTTAGGGTAAAAATTTATAATCTTCTACATCGAGTAACGGCACCAAAAGTTAATGCAAAGTTCGTCTTATTATCCCGAAATGTTCTTGACAGATGGCTCGAACAGTGTCAGAGGACAGGGGACTTCGGAGGGTACTCAGCGGTTAAGACGACCCGCCTCTTCAAGGGTTCTTAATTAATGGGTACAGGGATGTGAGGCCACATTAGTGAGAGCGATGATAACCACACTCAATGTATTAAAGTAAATTGCATCTCTAGTCACCGTAGGCAGAAGACGTCAGCTGAACTTAGTTATTAAGTAAATATTCAGTGAACTTCTGTAAAAAAATTCAATAGAACTTATACTTACTTTCTCGTATACGTAATGAGAAAGTATAGAGGAAGTGTTGTAATCGTCAAAAAATTTGAGGTCGAAATTTTGACGGATTCACACGTTTTGGACCTCCCTGAGTCCAACAAGACTTCTACTATACTACGTATACGAAAAAGTAATGTTTGTGGAATTATGCCTGTGTGTGTGTGTCTGTGTGTCTGTGCGTTAGCACGATAACTCAAGTATGATTTAATTTATGGCAACCAAATTAAACATGCATGTATGACATCAAAATATAAGGTTTCTATCAACTTTTGAGTCGTTTTCGGTATACGAGAAAGTCAAGGGGAGACCACTCCCGATTTTTTTATTATACGATTGGCGACCCGCCCCAGCTTCGCACTGAATTCCTCGGCTTTTCTCTAATATAATATGCATGTATTATACAAATTAACCTTCCTCTTAAAACACTTTATCTACTTAATTACGCAATCGTAATGATTGTGTAATTTAAAAGTTATAAGCGCATATATACAGAAAAAAGCAACTATATTTTACACAATGTATGTATTAGACTAAAATGATTTTTTTTTAGTTAATAAAAATGTCTAGCAAATGATTTCATTCTACTTAAGCAAGCAGAAATGGAATTCAAATGCAAAGATGTGCAAGAGATAATGTAAACTTTGCATGAGTGGCCCTCGCCTTGCATTACTGCAAGGTGCTTCTTTGCGACTCTTTTTAATGAGCCGTGATTGCAAAAACAGTATATACGTATGTTGGCAGTGAACTGAGCGGTTTTTCTGTTATTGGAAGTACTTATTTAATTAATAATCGTGGCATATTTACGAAGTTTTCTGTCGCTACAAATTTGACGTTCATGAATCATTGATAAATATGGTGTTGATCTTTTGATTGTTGATCTCGACTATCACTCCCGTCCATGATATAACTAAATGCTTTTCGTAAAAGAAAAGAAAAATTTTGTTGTTATTTTTTTTCCGTAACTATATACTGTACTCAAGTATGGCCTTACAAGTAGTAATATAGTATTTTACTGGTTAAAAACAATTTTTCCCTTTTTGGTTATGTTGAAATTTTTCATTGCAGCATGCCTACATGAACTTTGTTATTTATTATCCTCATATTTATAAATAATTATAAAAATAGATGTAATTATCAGAATTAAAAATATATAATCATTGGAATCAAGCCTTTCATATCTGTTCTTCATTCTTTCTCAGAGTTTGTAAAGGTTATAAAATATTTTCTTACTCAAAATAAAATAATCGTTTTAAATAACTTTCCATTGGCGTTTATTTGACCGACAGTCCATACAAAACTATAAATTTAACTGCCAGACATCTCTTCATCAGACCCTGTAAAATCTTATAAATATTAATGTAGCAGTTACTAAGCGAAAAACATTGAACTGAAAGAAACACGAATTAAACCCTGTGGACCTTTTAACTTGGTAAATTTTAATATTTATAATTCCTTTCAGCCCGAAATGTTTATTTCTTTGAATGTCCACTTAGAGCGGTTTCGGGTGAAATTTACATTTCTTCTCCGTCTGTTTATTCGTAATAAAATTACGGTTCCGTAAATTATAGTTATTAATGTTTGATTAGAAATTAAGTATCGTGTTTGATTTTTAACTTGCGTTTATAACCAAACTGGCTTTTCTCTGATAATCTCTTTCTAATCCTGGGTCTTTCAAAAGAGGCGTGAAGAAGCACCTTGCAGGTCGATAAGGTGCTTCTAATGCTCTCGCACCAGCTATCTTCACATTTGGACTCCACTTCTGCTTACCATCAGGTGAAATGGAGTCATTTGCTTGACCTTTTTATACAAAAAAATATACCGTTATTATAATGAGTAATTTTCCTAGTTTTATTTTGGGTGTTGGTACTGAATTGTAACATAAATTTGAATTTCTATTGATTTTCAAATATGAAATGGGAAATAAGATAATTATATTATAATATAAAAGCTCCACATGTAACTTTATTCAGTGAAAATGGAGTATTCAACTACAAGTGAAATATTTTTTAAAATAAGTCAAGAGATTTTTGAGCCTATTCATAATTTATATTTTTATATATATTTACTTTACGTCACTGATAATTTTTTTGAATTATGTGTATGACTACCATCTAGCAACTCTGGTGTCCATTACATCTGGTGTCCATTAAATACTTATTTTTAATTTGGGTTACACAATAGGTATGATGTGGAAACATTATTTTTATAATTTTTCAGTAGGTAGGTACCTAATGTTAGTAAATTTTACATCTCCTGTCGTAAGTTTGCGGCTATCGAAATGCGTCAACTACATTAAAAGAAAAGTACAGAGTAGGTAGTGAAAGCTTTTTGTAGAAAGGGTGAATAATAATTTCTAAGCACATTAATTCAATAGTTAATGTGAATAAATGTGTTTATAAATTAAGTAAAATATAAAATTGCTGATTCAGTTTTCTAATAATATTTTCAATTAAAATTTTTGAGAACCGTTTAATTATATTAATTGAAATAAACTAGCGTTTTTTTCCGGTATTTTTTCAGTAGCTTAATGGTTTTAAGTGCTATTGGCTTAGATTTGGAATTTATATCAACATTTTAGGCAAAAACAAAAAACAATTGTATTTTAAAATCCCCAAAGGCCTTTTTCTCGTTCTCACAAAATGGTTGCACAAAATAAACTTCACTCACCCAATATTTTGATCTGCTTTGTACAATTGCCTTTCGCATTTTTCTCATCTTCTTGATCGTGTTTCGACGTATTGTCCAATCTATTCATTTCAGATCTACTACGTGACGGCAACACGAAATTGTTTTAGAAAACATTATTTGACAATTTAGTCTTTATAACGAAGTACGTAAGTAACTTTTTCCTAATTAACGATTATATTTCTATTTACACTTGCACATTAAAATAATGTAAGTTTAATATTTACAGTCAAATAAAACAGTTTGAAACTCACGAATTCTTGCACACATTTTTTGCACTTTGCACTAAAAAACCAACACGACCCTCTGTACAATTCAAAAGTTTTGTCAACTAGTAATTTCCAAACGAACCTCCATAATCACAAATCTTTATAAAAAACGCCCGAACTCTTTGGAACGCGCGTAAATTTGGCGGCAAATATTGGCGGGCGCGACACAACCGCCCCCTAGCGTTATCAGGGGTGAACTGCCGTGAGAGAGATCCCGCAGGTTGGTGCTAAGCCTGTATAATCTGCGATGTATCATTGGAGAGGGATTAGAAACGCTTTTCAACGGGGAAAACTGGCGCAGCTGTTTACTTTGGACGTATGGGGTTGTTTGAAAATGGCGTGAATACTCTTTGGTCCGTTGATGGACTATTTGAATTTGGTATGGGATGTAGTGCCTTTGATATTTTTGCGGTTTCTTATGCATTAAATTGCTCTTTATTTCCAACAAACACTTTTTATTAAATACGCTTTTTTCAAATATTTTTTCGTTCTTTTATTGGGCTTTCTAAACCATACCAAAGAAGGTATATGGTAATATTATGGTAATCATCGACTTAAAAATTAATTTCGACAAACCTTTGCTTGACAAGATCTTACTCAGTCAACACTGAACTCCGAAATCCCTTAATTCCAACCAAACATTAGATCGACATTATTATTCCGACAAAGCATTACGACAACATGACTTAACTAGGAAACGATGCTACTTCGACGGTATTAAACTCCGAGACGATTTGGAAAGTTGAAAAATTCATACATTTACTGCGTTCTTTCAAGACTCTAAACAAAACTACAGAACAGAGTCATGTAAAATTTTCAATTTTCATTTGGAAAGTATACCCTCTAAAACAAGAAAATCGGTCCAGGCGTCTTCGAGTAATCTGGGAATATACTAAAAAAATAAAAGATGAATACGAATTAGATTCATATTATTAGATAGAATAGATCATGGAATTAGATCATGAAGATGTAACGTTATTCGAAATTCGATTAATAGAAAAATAGAAAATTATATTTACCTTTTATTAATTTAATTTTTTATTTATCTTGACCATCATTTTTAAGGTAAGAAATAATTTAAATGTTCAGTATTGTCAGATAAAATATTTTGAATAAAGGTTTTCCAAAATGCAAATAAAAGTGTATTTCAAATTTTTTAATTTTTTTATAGTCGATGGGTAGTCTTATTTGTGACTAAGAACTGATATAGTTCTTGGTATACTTCATAATTGGGGTTTTATAATTAACCAAAACTTTATAATTATAAATAACTATATGATCGCTTGAGTTTTCCAAAAACATTTCAAAAGCTTTTAAAGTTAATAAATTTTAAATTCACATTCGTTTATCGTGCAGCACTCCTGAATATTGATTACAAAATAATATTTATGGAAATCTCCACATTTCCATAATCACGAGATAATGTCTGTTATCTCTGTTATAATCCCTTATTTTACATATAGACACGAAAATGTTAAAGCTGGGTATAATCTACGTTGTATTATATCAAATCGGAGTTTATATCTTGTTGATAGAATCCTTGAATAAAAAGCTGAATAAGTTTGTAGGCTAAAGGGTTCTCGTCAGTTGCCTTGCTTCTGCTTCTGCTGTTTTGAATGACCCAGGATTGACGTGTGCTGACAGGTGAATTCTTGATTATGCGACTTAGAAATAAATTGCCAATTTTCTTAGTCCCTGTTGGAATGATAGCCAAAAATAACTTGTCAGTGAAAACGTAAGCCTGATTTCGTAGTCCATACAAGGGAGGGAGAAGATGGGTTTCGAAAAAAAACTCCTCAGAGAACTCGTCGTACCATACACATTACGGTCGACCTTAAAGGCATTAATAGTTATAGTTTTATTTAATAAATGTTGCTTACACAAGTCTAAGTAAACATTACATGTTTTATTTTCTTACATGTTTCAGTCAGTGTAGGAACACATAACTTTTTTTTGGATTATTGTCTTTACCTTTGTGTTTTTTTATACATCTTTGTTTTTTACTTTAATGTCAGATCTTGAAAACTATATATGATATTGGTGCAGCTAAAAGAGTGTTTTGTTTTAATATATTAAAGCATATTATTCCACCAAACAGTCGTTGAAAATAAATTATTAACTCTACCTCCTACACGACCTCACAAACAAATAAAACGTTTTGCGACAATTCCTAAAATCGTCGCCATTCCTGAATCAAATCCTCTCTGCGTACGGTTTGTGTTTTGGCACGGAAATCCCCCGGGATAAACAAGATCTCAGACATAAAACGTCATCGAATCTGGAAATACCGAATGCGTAGACAGCCGTGTCACTCCGAAAGATTAACTTGTGATTGAGTTTGAAAGAGATCGGTAGCCTAAGTTTATAGTCCAGTCAACAAGTTCAAAAACGTGAAAAATAGAGATAAAGCTCCTAAAAATATGAGCAATAGCTCATTGGATTCGGAACGACCTCTAGAAAAATGAGTTTTGAGGATTTTACTGCACGTAAAAAATTGCAATTGTTATTAACAAAATAAGATGAAAAAAAAGAGGTATTTACGTTTTTGTTAATAACTCATAAACTATTAATATTTAAGATATTTGGAAAAAAGGTCCTTAAAGAGGAGGAAATTTCCAAAAAAAAATCCCAGCTCCCGGAACTCTACCTCTATTATTTATAATTTTAATTTAACGCTGAAAATAGGGCTCCGCGCAGCCATTACGGCATGGGCGCACTGCCGTTAAAGACAGTTTCTTACATAAAATTATTTTTTTATAGTAACAAATATGAATTTAAAAATTTAAATAAATTATGGTGTCATCCAGATACTTGAAAGAATATATTCCCGTTGGAAAAAATTTTTTAAATTAATTTTTCAAAAAGTTATGCAATTGTTAATTAACGAATTTTTTTCCTATCTCCGTTTTCATAAATGACGACATAAAAATTTAAATAATAAACCTATAAATTTTTGGCTCTGTGGAGCTCTTCTTATATATATACTTAACAAGATCCCGCGATAAAAGTTTATTAAAGTTAATTATTTTGTTTATTACAATTTTTTAAAGTTAACAAAAAATGAAAAGTCTAAGAAATGTTATTAAAAAAAATTTTTTAAACAAATGTTATATTATTGCTGCTTTCTTATCCAACAATGGCATTAAGTAACATCGGAAAAAATTTTTTTACATCATTTGTTAAGAAATTGTTTATAAACAAATAGACAAGTTTAATATTTAAAGAAATTTTTTTTTTACCATTATGTTGTCTTGGCAAAATAATGATTTTTTTTAAAAAAAATTTTTCTTAAATAAATTTTTTTATTGTTTATAATCGTTTTTTTTATATTTCGATTGTTTAAATAATTAGTTAAGGAATGATTTTCTCCTTAAAAATCATCATTGGCATTTCTTCATAGGTAAATAGAAAAAAAAAAAATTTTTATCAATAATTTCATTGTTTGTTAACTTAACAATTTGTTATAAACAAATTCTAACTACCGTTATATATTTTTTCTAGAGCTAAAAAAAATAACAAAAACAGCCATATATATCAAAATACTAAAAAAAATTTTAATATAAAAGCGTTATAAAAAATAGAAAAAAAATTTTTTTAGTATTTTGATATACATATATGGCTGTTTTTGTTATTTTTTTTAGCTCTAGAAAAAAAATATAACGGTAGTTAGAATTTGTTTATAACAAATTGTTAAGTTAACAAACAATGAAATTATTGATAAAATTTTTTTTTTTTTCTATTTACCTATGAAGAAATGCCAATTATGATTTTTAAGGAGAAAATCATTCCTTAACTAATTATTTAAACAATCGAAATATAAAAAAAACGATTATAAACAATAAAAAAATTTATTTAAGAAAATTTTTTTTTTAAAAAAATCATTATTTTGCCAAGACAACATAATGGTAAAAAAAAAATTTCTTTAAATATTAAACTTGTCTATTTGTTTATAAACAATTTATTAACAAATGATGTAAAAAATTTTTTTCCGATGTTACTTAATGCCATTGTTGGATAAGAAAGCAGCAATAATATAACATTTGTTTAAAAAATTTTTTTTAATAACATTTCTTAGTCTTTTCATTTTTTGTTAACTTTAAAAAATTGTAATAAACAAAATAATTAACTTTAATAAACTTTTATCGCGGGATCTTGTTAAGTATATATATAAGAAGAGCTCCACAGAGCCAAAAATTTATAGGTTTATTATTTAAATTTTTATGTCGTCATTTATGAAAACGGAGATAGGAAAAAAATTCGTTAATTAACAATTGCATAACTTTTTGAAAAATTAATTTAAAATTTTTTTTCCAACGGGAATATATTCTTTCAAGTATCTGGATGACACCATAATTTATTTAAATTTTTAAATTCATATTTGTTACTATAAAAAAATAATTTTATGTAAGAAACTGTCTTTAACGGCAGTGCGCCCATGCCGTAATGGCTGCGCGGAGCCCTATTTTCAGCGTTAAATTAAAATTATAAATAATAGAGGTAGAGTTCCGGGAGCTGGGATTTTTTTTTGGAAATTTCCTCCTCTTTAAGGACCTTTTTTCCAAATATCTTAAATATTAATAGTTTATGAGTTATTAACAAAAACGTAAATACCTCTTTTTTTTCATCTTATTTTGTTAATAACAATTGCAATTTTTTACGTGCAGTAAAATCCTCAAAACTCATTTTTCTAGAGGTCGTTCCGAATCCAATGAGCTATTGCTCATATTTTTAGGAGCTTTATCTCTATTTTTCACGTTTTTGAACTTGTTGACTGGACTATTAAGCAAAAGCGGGAAAAGACGTCTAAAGTGGGTGGTTTTACTAGGAACGACAATTATGCTGCTGATAGACTAGCGAGTAAAACAGTTAAGTCTTATTGAAGTAACGTGTCGTGTTTGGAGACTGAAAGCCTTAACGTTATGTCCTCAATGGGGTTCAAACACCATGAGTCTGGGTCCAAAAATGAGGCGCCGACCACGTCTATGTTATTATTGCCAAAGGTGTCAACAAAGTAGTAGCAAAACGTAATAATATAAGGTGGTAATAAAAGGCACTCTGAAGAGAATATAAAAACACACTGAAAAAATCACTTAAAATAGATACACATACTTAAATATAAAAAGGTTTATAAAAGGTAGGTACTTACAATTGTATTAGTGGCTTGAGAAATTATAGTTATTCTTAAGGTACTGATATTATTTAAAGCCTATCGGCGGGTGTCCAGAACAAGACCCCAGAAATTTTACAATAGTGTGTAATCAGACACGGTCAGCAATATAATGATTCAACAGCGGAAAACCGAACCAAACGTCAAGGATAATTTTGAATTGTATTACAATATTTACTTTTAATATTGCGAGTAAGCTGGTTAAGGTAAAAATGATGGTAGTACTACATGACATTCGTGGTTATCTCGCTATAGAATACTGCGAAATCATGAAAAAAAGTGAAAACTCATTAGAGTTTAGCACGCGGTTTTGTTGGACGAACCAATTCAAATTTTTAACGAGTCGTGAGCCAAGCTCGTCATATAACCGCTGTATTGCAGTGATAAGGAAGAGTCTCCATTGCTCAACTAAACTGTTCAACCAATTGAACAATGGGGCTTTATTTTGATCACAAACTGCCCAACTATTTCAAGATGAGTACTGCAGTTGAGCAGAGGATAAAAGAGATATACACCGGCGAGGTTTACCGACAAGCCATAAAATCGGGGTTTTATTTGCCTGTTGATCAGGGTATTAAGATATACATATATGACACAGTGCATCACACATTCCAGAAAAGGACACGCAGAGACCACAGACAACTAACGCTATTCCTACGATAAGTTTATGTGAGTACCTCCGCGTCATCTTAATACTGTATGTGTACCAACAGTTGATCGGTTAGTATTCCCTTCCCCATTTTACTTAATACTAGCTGTGCCCACGACTTCCTTTGCGTTGTTGTTGGAAATAGCCTATAGCTTTCGTTGATCAATGGACTATCCAACACAAAAAAATCAATTTGAATCAGTAGTTCCTGAGATCCTTCGGAAAATTCTGTGGTCTTCTGTAAAGGCGGCTACGGTCTGTGAATTGTGGATCTACACGCACAGACTAAGACCATGGACAGCCAAGCACAGCGCACCAAGGCTCGTTGCGTGATTATGCGGACGTGCATGAAATTACTGACTTCGGAAGTTACGGATCCGGCACACCGTTATGGACGTCGTGCATGTGCTTTTACACGCGACACTCTTTCCATGGTGCGTCGTGCGGGCTGGTACACATCTGTTCGTAATATCAAGGAGGCTGGCTTAAGATTTCGTAGTTCAGAGACGTTCCCAGTTGGACGCTTAAAGCTGGCTTCCCACGGGGCGTGATTCTGCGGATCTACACGCACAGCCGATGACTACGGAAAGCCATGCACGGCGCACCAAAGCTCTTCCAACGGTGCGTGATTCTGCGGACGTGTCGACTCGCGACGGATACAGCGCACCACACTGTTTCGGACATGAATACGCTTTCATACCGCACCTTTGAAGTTACTGCATCGGATACCGGCGCACCGTCACAGACGTCCTGTGCTGCCACGGATGAATCAGAATCAGAATCAGAATCGTTTATTTGCGTTTGAATAGGGTACACTGGAGATACAATTTATAATAATAGTTTCACCTAATCAGCAATCAAGCAAAGCATGCAAACATTAGAGCAATTATTATAATATTGCAATGTGAGACGTGGCAAAAACAGACGTAAGCCGTATAAGTATACATTTTATCATGTCTATATGTTATCAGTTTTGTAGGTTAAGAATTCCTGGACAGAGTAGAACCTGCGCTCAATGAGCCATGAGACCCTTCCCACGATGTGTCGTGCGAACTGGTCCGCGTCTGTCCGCGATATCACGGACCGTGGGAAGCTAGCGATACAGCTAATTCACTGTGCCTTTGTTTTTCAAATCGAGATCAATGTGTGGTGTGGTCACCACGAAATCTAACTGAGAGAGAAGTGAGTTCAAACTGATTTCGAAAATTTACTACCTTGTGTCAGTTCCATTTACCTAAAACGTCATGTCAAAATCTAATAAAAAAGCATTTTGTCAACCTTCATCGTATTATTAGACTTGAGTTCATTCGATTTTTGGCTAAAATAAGCACCTTACCTTTTCTTATTGAGTTAGAATGAAAGGCACCTTTATTTTAGTTTGGGAAAAGTATTGACAAGTAAAGCGGGGTTATTGTCCTTCTTATTTATTTGTGCTTAGCAACCAAGTGCGCGGTCGGTACTCGGGTGGGTGACCGAAAATTTAACATGCATGTATGCCATCAAAATATAAGGTTTCTGTCAACTTTTGAGTCGTTTCCGGTATATGAGAAAGTCAAGGGGAGACCGCTCCCGATTTTTTTACTGAAGTTTTGTTCCTTTTTGAGTTAGGTGCCCCTTTTATGCAGGCGACAAGCTGGTAACCTGACACTATGGAGGCACTGCATAGCCCATACTGCCAGATGTGGCTTTATGTGTAACCAAATGTTGTCTAAAGCTCGACTCAATCCCTTGTGGGATTATGGACGTTATGTTTACTACTGGCCGGTTTCAATATTCAATTAAATTTAAGTCCACCAATCCGCATTGGGTACGCGTACTGGACTACCGCCTAAACCTCCTTCGATGACAAGGAGAGGCCTTGTGTCCCAGTATTTGAATTAAAAAAGCTGTTTTTATGGTCATGAATATTCAATTCAAAGTTACAGGATCGCCTACCAGGGTTTGGTTACAAGCGACCGCTGTTATTTTTAGTAATTTATCAATAATTTCTAGGCAACCAAACTTCAGTAAGCGTACTTTTACTTGCGAATAGAATATTGAATATTATCTATCACAAAATCTATCCATATTTTGTTGGTCTTCCTCTCCTTCTATGCCTATCCACATTCATCATTCTTTTGTTACAATCATGATTATCATCATTAGATTTTCATGGTATGTTTTATTATAACAAAACACTTCTTTTTTTTTATACGATAACATGTTTTCCTCGAAGGCTGTTTTTATAACTCATTTCATTTTATCGCGTCATTTTTTTATTCAATTTTTACTGTCATGTTATGAATTTCGTGTCTGCATTTTATTGGCTTTTTATAGTTTTCTCCGTTTTTACGTATTTGACGTAAAACGTAAGCATTACCTAGACCTCGAGGAAGGTCACCCATGCGATGGACCGATCAAATTAAGGCTGCAGTGGACGGTCCATTGCATGAGTGTACCAGGAATACCACAAACAGAGAAAGATGGCGGGACATTGTGAGGCGAGCAACATCAGCCCCAAACCACCTACATGTTGACCACGACCACTCTGTCAAGAGTGACACGAAGGAGAAGAAGTAAGCATAACGCTTGTGATAGTTTTAATAATATAAAGAGTACTACAATCAATCGCGTCGGTGGCGTAGTGCGTAAGGGCCTTATCTCCCACCCGGGAAGCACCGGTTGGAACCCCTCCACGTACCGATATGTTTTCAAAATTGGAATTCATATGTACGTTTAATCGACGCTTTTACGCTGAAGGAAAACATCGTGAGGAAACTTGCACAGTGCACACACCTATGAAGAAATTCTTAGGTTGGCTTGCTCCTCTGTGGTGACTTTACATGAGCTGTTGATGATGATGACAGTCAATCTGGGTGAGTTTGAATTCCATGGTTAAATTGAATGCAATATTTTACTATCCGCCGTCATTGGTCAGTAACGCTGCAACTAACGCATCAAGCGGTTCAGGTTCTAATCGTGTTAGGAGCAAATGTTTGTGATATGAACACGAAAATTTTGCGTTTATGTATTTATTTAAGTTTATTTAGTAGATGATGTAAACTAACCTGTTTATTAAGTCTGCAAAATTTCAACTAAGCAAGCTACACTGAAGATAGTTGCGCAAGCTTGTTATACGCAAGCCTGAAATTCAATTGCAGTATAAAGGCATAATTGAAGTCTTCTCGTAACTCAGTAACTCAGAGTATATTAGTTTAATATACTCTACGATTTCTTAGCTGCTGTTAAGTTCGAAAATTCGAAATTGTCCTCGATTTTGTCACGACATTTCAATCGGATGCAAGTCGTAACAAGGTCGAAGAAACAACTTTGCGACTTAATGACTGTAGCGGCAATGCGTTAACCGCTATTTGGAAATTAGGTTTTTAATAATAATAATAATAATAATAAATTTGAGGTGCAGTTACTGGAGATGGAAATAATTGAATGCGTGTACTTGACAATCTTGCGTATTTAATTCAAGTGAAGAAAAATTCGGTTACAAAATTAATCGCTAAAATAAGAAAGGGGTGAGGGGAACTTTGTCCAATGGAATGTCATTCTTCGCTGGTAGGCATGATGTGCTGGTCACCCATTGGCACGACCCTGCAACTACGTCATTGAGACCCGATTCTAGACGACGCAGGGTTCCTCTTGTGCGCGGTAGATGGCACCATCAGTGTCGTCAGACCATCATAGGCTTGGACAATGACCTTATTCGTTACTACGTACAGATAAATGATACTACATAAATATAGTCACGCTCATAATCCCATTAGTGGTCAAGCAGAGCTTTAGGTAATATTTGGTTAAACATAAATCCACATCCAGTATTATACGTCATGTGGTGCCTCAAAATAGTGACAACATCTCACACGAAGCCTGTCCAACTCCTTTTTGAGGATGATTGTATGTATGTATGTAGGATTTTAACATGATTGTATGTATGTATGTATGTATTTATTATACTGCAGAATTTATTTACGAAAAACATGGACAAAGCCTGCCTTTATATCCCTTTTATGAATACCGGGTCAGATATTATAACAGTACTCGTGACTTAGATACTTTATTTTACTAATAAAATCTTAATGTTCTCTTTAACCACAGCCCGCGATAACCATCTTCTTTGTCAACTTTGCATAAAAACAAAAAAAGCAAACCAGCCAAGAGTATGAAGACTGGGTAATCATGCTTTTATTATTAGTATTTATTTTCACCCCGTAATTATTTCATATAAAATATAAATTAAAATTTATCAACTTTAATGACTACATTACAACACTGTTATCTAAACCCTAGAAACATGATAAAAAATGTATAAGATCTATGTTGTTCATTTAGAATGTAAGTGCACTTCAAATGTGTAAAATATTTATCTAGTTATAAACGTATTATTATTGTGTTAAAAAATCTGGTCAGTGGATTTTGTACGGCAAAAGTGAGATAACTTTCTTGATTTCCAAGTTGGTGATAAAAATGTATTAATTATATTAAATGATTGTGGCGGTTATAATGTTGTGGTTTTCGTCACCTCATCCATTGCCATCATGAAGTCAGTCACGGGCAAAAGGAAAGGAAGTTTCTTCGTTATTTTGATTCACAACTCAACTAGGAATAATTGAAAGAAATTGATATTGATGTGATAAAGGTGATGCACATCACCTGGTGGGCATACTCGTACATGTGGATAGGTATAGAGGGACAGCTAGACAGAAGTAAAAGATATAGGTACAGAATATACCAGATGCTATAGCAAAGAAAACAGTTATTGCTAAAATATGCTTACCAAATTGAGCTATATAGATTTAATGCATTTGACAGAGAAAATTTGAGAAACAACAAGCAAAAAGACGGCTTTAAAGCTCTACAAAAAAAAGCAAGGAATGAAATTGGTTAAAATCCTTGTAGGTAAGAAAGCTCCTTCTATTTATGAATTCGGTTGAAATGTGGCCTTTGGTACCCGGAACATTATAAACGATTAATTAGCACCTTATTCATCAAAATCTGGTTAATAGTTTAGGCTCTAAGGAGGATAATAACTCTTTCTGGCTTCGCGTAGTCGACTAAAAAGCAACATGACTTCCAAATTAATTTGAAACTGAGAACTCCCCGTTATTACGAAACAATGATCATGATAACATCGAAAACGAGAAAAAACGCTTCAATGCTAATAGACCTTAGTCTTGAATCATTGAAGACTCAAAATCGAATAAATCAAGCGTCTCACTCAAGAACATACCCTCATTTCTCAATGCGAGCTTATCTTCCCACGGCGTTCGCCGAGTGTTGATAGCATTGTAAAGAGACGTTGAAAAATGTAGAATGGATAAAATATTACCTGAAAACGTTGAAAAAGTGACACGCTAAAATAGAGAAAGTGTCGTTAGATGAGATGACGTATTGGAAAAATATGTTTGCGTCAGCTGGCGCAAAAATTATATTAGGGCCCGCCGGGGCTCAGTTTACGAAAACCTTTTGCATTATTTTTCTTCTCACATAGACATATTCATGACGCAGACTGATAAATATGAGAAAATTAACTCTGTATATAACTCTTTTCAACCCCTATAATATGCCGTTAACCTTTAGAATAGCATATAATAATACGAAAATGTCGTCGATATACTTTTATGTTTAACAGGAACAAAAGGAAGAAATATATATTTCTTCCTTTAATGACCCATATATATTGAAAAACCTAGCCAAAGGTAGTGCTTCGATAACATCGAGTATCATTCAATAGCAGTGATAATCCGACAATAATTCTCATTCATTTGAAAGGTTGCTACAGCTTTTGTTGGATTAAAAGCCTGTTTCACAGGTTCCAAACGTGTTCTCATTAGCGTTTATTTACCAGATCAACGATACTAAGCTGACAATTTAATTGGCAAATATATCCTACTTTGAATTAGTGAAAACGGCTCTTATTAATGTGACTTGCCTAGTAAACGTAAAAATACATTTTAACATTAAATATCTAATTTTCTCTTATGCTTGTCTGCTATTCAAAAAACATAAAAAATGCTGGTCTTAATTTAAATTCTAAGAGTAGGGTGAACATGAACAAATTAACATTGAGCTTCGCTGCGCTTAACTACGCTACGCTTAAAACTTAGGTTTTAAGTTTTATGTTTGAAACAAAGTGTAGCCGCACAGCAAGATTTTTTGTTTTTTTTTATTATAATCTAAGATGAAAAATTCGGCTATATAGAGCATAAATCTTAATTTTACCAGGGACAAAGAGATTTTTTTTTTATACTACGAGATGGCAAACAAGCTTGCGGCCCACCTGGTGTTAAGTGGTCACCGCCGCCTATTGATACTTGCAATACTACGTGGTATACCTATAAGTAGAGTAGGTACCACCGCTTTTCTTATTTCTGCCGTGACACAGTTCGCTGTGTTTCTAATTAAAGGGAAAGGTAGGCAGTGTAATTACTGGGCATTGAAGGGCATAGAAGAATATCATCTTAGTCCCCAGGATGGCAACGTACTTGCAGTTAAGTGATTTAACCATAATATTGCAAGCTTGTTTGCCATCTCGTTCTATAAAAAAAAACTGCTAAAGACAATATTGCTTCATACTACGTTCGACATAAATAGCTACTATCTGTCTCTGCAAATAAAAATTCCTTTTAGATGCTCCCTTATACAGTAATCCCCCGTAGAATACATATTTCCTGTAACCGCAAACCCAGAAAAGGGTTTGTAAATTCTATTTAAAACGTAAATAAACGAGACAGGCTAAGATACGGGTATATCCTTAGAGATAACATGGAGAAACTTACCCGAATAAGGCCGAATAGGGAATAATATGAGGGTAGGAATGAAGAAACTTTCATTGACGGATGCGATACCACAACCCCGAGCCATTGAAACACACTTTGAGAAGTGTAAGATGCTTCAGAATATTGTTTTGAAAAGTATTAAGATACTGAGTTTTACTACGTTATATTATTTCAAATTATACAAAATATATTTTAATTACTACGTCTTTACCAATGAAATTGCCGTTTTGGTTTTTAAAGAAAACTTTTTACTTTCTTGTATACATTTTACTATAGAGGAAGTCTTGTAATCGTGAAAAAGTTCGACCTCGACATTTTGACGGATTTACACGTTTTGGACCTCCCTGAATCCAAAAATACCGTTATTGGAATTATGTTTGTTTGTGTGTCTGTGCGTTAGCACGATAACTCGAGTATGCTTTAACTTATTGCATCAAAATTTAACATGCATGTATGAAATCAAAATATAAGGTTTATATCAACTGTTGAATCGTCGCTCACGAAAGTTAAGCAACTAAGTGCGCGGTCGGTACTCGGATGGGTGACCAAAATTTAAAATGCATGTATGACATCAAAATATAAGGTTTCTATCAACTTTTGAGTCGTTTCCCGTATACGAGAAAGTCAAGGGGAGACCACTCCCCCGATTTTTTTCCAAAACAACTTTTTCTTGAACTTGCTTATAAATTAAAAACATTATTGATTAACTTATACATAATTATGTCGTAGGGTTACTATTAAATCCGGGCTATTAGAAAAAGCCTCCGCAGGTTTTCTTTCAACTAAATACCTGCGTCAAAGTATGCAAGGTATTTGTTATCATAGTTCCAGTTATTCAAAATATCAGAGGATTTCCTACCTGTGAACACATCCCTATGTTCGTATAGATATCACATAAATTCAAAACCACATGCTTCGAGAGAAGTTTATGAGGCAGATATAAGCTACGCGGTTACTGGTGCGTAAAAGGGATATACTTTACTTTTTACTTTTCAAGGGACGCAATGCTTATGTCATTATAATATGGTTTTAAAATATACAATACGAAAAGATTCTTGACGTGGCACTGAATAAAAGCATCGTAGAATCAAATTGTATGTAGAAGATAACAGCCGTCGTGGTCTCAATAATAACAATGATAATTTTTTTCTCACCATATAATAAATGCCTTAAAGTTGACCCACTACCTACAGGGAGATACACTAGGCTTTTTCATCTTAGGGTAGTATTTCACCACGCTTGACCAATGCGGATTGGTGGACGAAGTATTGGGTGATCCGTTTTGCCCATATGTCACTGTCTACGACACCCATTGGAGGATATGGCGTAATGCTATTCGACTCTGGCGGCATCACATGCTCGTTATTTCTCACTATAATTTAATATCTAACAATATTTTAGACCCCTCAAATCTATGTTCGTTAGTATAAATAGATCCAGAGGTTATCCACCATATTATCAACCACCATATTATCAACCACCATATTATAAAACCACCATATTATCAAAATTTGTCTCCCTAAAAATAGTGGTAACAATGTTACTGTGTTCTGACAATGATAAAATATTCAGTCCCTCCGTGTTTATTATGTATCGACCTTATTCCAATTCGTAAGAATTGCGAACCTTAAGTGGCAGTGGGCAGAGCACATTTCGAGGAGAACTAACGGCCGTTGGGGCGGAAAGGTCCTCAAGTTGCGGCCACGTACCAGAAGTCGCAGCGTTAGTAGACTCCCACAAGGTGTACCGACGATCTGGTAAAAGTCGCGGGAAGCCGCTGGATGCGGGCAGCGCAGGACCAACCGGTTTGGAGATCCTTGGCCTATTGTTCAATGGTGGATGTCTCGGCTGATATGATATAAATAAAACTAGCAAATGACTCCATCGCACCTGATGATAAGCAGAAATGCAAATGCCAGATGCAAAGATAGCTAATCCGAGAGATTATAATATACGCGTAGCAATAGTCCCATCCCATTTGCCGACCTTCAAGGTACTTATTCACGCCTCCCAAATATCCGTCAAACTATCCGACATGGTAGACCTTAGACTAAAGCATAGATATAGGAAACTGTAGATTGGCAATGTAAAAGAGAAAGAGGACCAGCGCGTATATAAGAGCAAGATAGATAGACAAGGCCATTTTGCGTAAACGCAGGCGGATCAGTCATCGTGTCAGTCACTGAGCCTGTCAGCCTGCAGTACTATTTTCTACGCACACATGCGCGTTACTCACACATTGATCCATTTTTTTGGTCTCGCCCTAGTCGTTCATTGCCAATCTATAAACGTCTGTAATTATAAAGCTATGGACTAACCACTCAGCCGTTCTGGGAATGCAGGTTCCCAAAAAAAAGTAGCACGAGACGTCCTGGGAACTCACGTGCCCAGTAAGCGTTGATGCAATTTTAGGGATTATTTCTATGTTTTCAAATGTTATTTTCGTTTGGACGATGTTTTGTTTATGTCATTGACATTCGTAGAAATCTATAAACAGACTATGGTACACAAAACAAAGAACAAAGCTGTGTTCTGTTCACGAGTGTTTGTGTGTGTCGTGAAGTGGTTCGACAGCGCTCCGCTATAATGAGTACCTAATTCTAAAGAGTATTTCTTTTATGCAACAAAAGTTATAAGCGTGTTAAGGACTTGCCTGATTTTATCTAATAGCCGTAGCATAATTATAAACGTTTGCAACATCAGACTACAACTCATACGGCACCAACAGGGTCAGGAGACCTAAAAGCAGAGGCCTAAAAACTATACTCATCGATAGAACACACTTCAAGGTTTTATTTTCCATCTGAAATGCGAATTTGAACTACTAAGAACGAAAATCCGCACTGTTGATCCTACTATATCTCTCTCACATATCTTTCTTTTCATTTTACTTATCCCTCCTTCCTATCGCAGTCGGCTATGCCTTACACTGAAACCATAGAGTAAATTACATAGAAAAAAATCGAGAAACATATCTCAGTCGTAATTTTCTTCAAGCAGAGTCCCGTACAATCTCTAGTTAATCTAAACGATAATTTGGCAGCCCAATAGGCGACAAAACTGTGCGCTCCCTGGGGCAATAAAGGAAAAAGCTTCCATTTACTTGAACACGGCTGGCAAAGTAGAAATTGATTTATCAGTCAGCAGGAGGCTTGTGTGGGACCTGCTTGTATTATTTAAAGTTTTATAGAATGTTTATGTTTTATTGCATAGTGATTAGAGTTCAAATTTGTTACTGGAAGAAGCCGTATGCAATACGCCGCATACGACTTTTCAAGGTATGAACTAAATAAATAAAGGTAGAGTAGAATAACATTTATTCTAATCTATCTCAATATTTCTGCCACTGGTACTGCTTTCAATCTCACTTTAATTGACTCTCTCTCTCTTCATTTAAGAGCAGTGCTCTTGTCGGTGCAGCCTATGAGCATAAGCATTCCTCCGCTTCACCCTATCAGTTGCCATTTCTTTGACCTCCCTGTACAACTCAACGCAAACCTTCGTGTTAATTTGTTTGGTGTAGCTAAACCTTGGCCTTCCTCTCCCTCTCCTTCATTTCACCATTCCCTCCATCATATTTTTAAGACCTCGTCGTGTCAAACAAGATGGCCAAACATTTTTACCCTTCTATTTTCTATTGTATCTAGCAGCGTTCTCTTCTCGTTCACCATTTCCAGTGCTCTTTTGTTGGTTACCCTCTTCGAAGTTTCTAGAACGGCACACAGTGTACACCTCGTCTCCGAAGTCTCCGGGCTGTCCGACCTAATAGCTGCGCCTGAGAGGGATTACCCTAGCTAGGGCACTAAGACAATCCCCAGACTCCTATGTGCTGGCATGACTTTGGGCTGGAGAAGACTGGCGGGCGTTGCCACCCGCCTTTTCCTGTCCGTATCTTAAAAAGGCCTACAATGGTAAAAAGAACTTAACAAAAAATATTTTGAGCGTACAAATAATATACTATTGCCAAATTTTTCTCCGATTAACTGAATATCCAAACCTTAACAAAGCGCCACATAAAATACTGAGCCGATAAAATATTTATATGTAATATAAACTGCCCGATCGAAAGACAGCTACGACATTTATGTTGTCATTTCATATATTGCGGCGAAGTTTATTTAACATACCTATCTGACAAAGGAAATATTATATTAGTAAAATTAAATACCGTACGAAGTTTTAGGGAATGTTCTTCTTCAAAGATGTGAACAAGTGATACTACGTACTATAATGCCTATCATTATTAAGTCACCGTGTTGGTGATATATACGTCTACAACTCTGCTTAACATATGTGTTCGCAGTTAACACCTAATGACATAACGCTAGCATCTTTAGTTTAGATCTTTAGCTAGCATTCGTAGCCCGCGCATATCCCGTATAAAAAGCATCGTTGAACCCTTTTTTTTACCAGAGTAGCATATAAAATTAATCGATGAATATCATACATATTGTACCTATACACTGCTTAACACAACTACTTGTATTGTTCTTAAAATGAACAGCACGTTGTTAGCGACGGAGGTAGCTACAGCCGTTTACGTGTCAGTGACAGTCATTGGCCGTTGATCGTCAGGTTCATATGTCGTCAGGTGCCGTCATAACGGTTTACCCTTGTTTGGTATAACAACGTTTGCTCGAAAATCGTTTCGTCTAATTTTAGTTGCAATAAAGTCATTTCGCATAATTATTCATTTGACCGAATATTTAATTGGTAGAATTTTATTTAGCATAATTATTTATTTGACATAATGTCATTTCACCGAATTTTCATTTGCACTAATTTTATTTAACCTAATGTTTAATTGGTAGAATTTTATTTAGCATAATTATTTATTTGACATAATGTCATTTCACCGAATTTTCAAATGCACTAATTTTATTTAACGTAATGTTTAACTAGGCTAATAATGATTTGGTCGAAAGATCGTATCGAATATTCAGTTCAGTAATAATTCAGTGAAAACGCCCTAAAGTCGCTTCTGGCGCTTTGTTCATGTCAACCTAACTCGCTCGTCGCTTCGCTCCTCGCTAACCTATTGTTCAATTGAACATTCGATGAAATGAAAGTATACCACTTAAATAATACATCAAAAGAACATTGTACTTTTTGATCAATAGCGCAAATGTTGTTATCGCAAATGAACATTCGATGAAATGAAAATTATACCACCTGAACAATCCATCAAATGAACATTATACTTTTTGATCAATAGCGCAAATGTTGTTATCGCAAATGAACATTCGATGAAATGAAAATTATGTCAAAGGATATTATACAAAGTGATTATTTTCTTAAACGTTTTCTAAGAAATGATTTTCGACTAAACGTTGTTATACCAAACAAGGCTGAACCGTCATAACACGTCATCAAGAAGATTATCATTTTGTCAAATGTTATTTATGTTTTGCGTTGTTTTACCAATTAACAGATTTATAATAAGATTAGTTTGTCAAATGAGTTATTTACAGAAAGAGTAGTTTGTAAATTTATAACTTTATCAAGCGTAAAGTCTAACGTTATTTATAAAATGAATATTAGTTTTTTTTTGTTTTTTGTCAAATGATAGGACACCTAGACTTGAAAAAGACGGTGATGGCTATCCAGGAGGACTTAAACCTTTGACTGATGAAGAAAAAAATATTTTTCATTGTTTTTCAACCTTTTCACATAGATATAAAGTTCTAAACATGGCGGCAATATATCTGCCACCACAAGACAGAGGGTTAGAGCCCAACACAACAAGGATAAAAAACATAGTTTCTTAGCTTATAACGATTATTACGTTGAATGACTCGCTACAGACTTTCATGTTTAGTTTTTGCAAACATTAATCGGCCAAACCAAAGTTAGGATTGTACGAGTAGCTATTAATTAAAATTGTTTTTGAGCTTTGACCTTAATTAGTAGTCAAGCACTTAAAACTGTTTTCATAATCAAAGCACACTATTTTAATGTTCAGATAAAATAATCAGCTTAGATAAGGTCAGCCATAAAAGTAAATTCAACTTTGAATAACAATATTTGCCGTCATGGCACCCGTACGGTATCTATGGTGTTTTGCTCTCCTGGCGGTCAGTTTTGCACGTAAAAGTAAGTAGATAATTTTGTTATAAATCATAAACTCTGAGATCCATGAATTTGGAACTTGAAACTTGGGAAGATTCTTTACAAACGTTAGTTAGTTATCTATCTATATATATGTATATAACTCAAAGGTGACTGACTGACATAGTGATCTATCAACGCACAGCCCAAACCACTGGACGGATCGGGCTGAAATTTGGCATGCAGGTAGATGTTATGACGTAGGCATCCGCTATGAAAAGATTTTTGGAAATTCCACCCCTAAGGCGGTCATTTTTAAAGTAAAATCCATAATAATTGGTACATTGCCTTTCAGTTAAAAATCAAGAAAGAGATATTTTAGAATAGAGATTCCAAATTTGGCACGTAGTTTCCTTATGAAATCTAGGGGTGCACTATAAAAGGATATTTTCAAAATTTACATTTAATGTGGTGAAACGGGGGTCGAAACTTTGTATGGGGAAACAAGATTAGTTAGAATATTTTATTTGAAACTTCACAGGAGTACTCCCATCGATAAATAAGTAAACACGTATTTCATGCATTTTTAGAATTCAGTCTCTAAAAGGAGAAAATGGGGTGACATTAAAGTCTGAAAATCAACATGGCAATTTCTTCCTCTTAGGCACTTGATAAGAAATAAATACCATAAAAAATTTAATGCAGCCTGAGGTCACTTTTCCACGCGGACAAAGTCGCGGACAAAAGCTAGTTTTTTTTATAAAAAGGTCTCGCTAGTGACTTCATCCCATCTGATGATAAAAGAAAGTTTTTTTTTATATAGTTAAGTCAGGCAAATGAATCCATTCTACCTGATGGTAAGCAGAAGTGGAGTCCAAATACAAAGATAGTGCGAGAGAGCGCTACACTAGCCATCCTTGTCTTGCTGACTTGCAAGGTGGTTCTTCACGGCTCTTTTGAATTACCCAGGATTGTAGGAAGAAGGAAACACGTGTGTTGGCAGTGAATTCCATATCTTGATTAATAGACTAGAGTGCATGGAATGGACTAACGTGGAGTCTGAATGCGAAAATATCTAGTGCGAGGGATTCTAAACGCTCCACACTAGTCTACTCTATTGCTCTTTCTCCTTCCGAGCGGGAGTGTAATGTGAAAATCTCCACAAATAAATGAAAAAGACAAAAAAAAATCTCATATCTTATAAATAAAATTTCCATGTCACAATGTTAGTTACCGTATTGCTCCGAAACGGCTTGACCGATTTTCATGAAACTTTGTATGCGTATTCAGTCTGCGAATCGGCTACTATCTATTTTCCATACCCCTAAGTGATAAGGGTTGTTCACCCTTATTTTGTTTTTAATTTTTGGACGAATTTTTTTGTTTTTATTTTTTTATTGTGTGGCATTAAAAATACATACAACCCTAAATTTTTACTTTTTTATCACCAACCCCCATTTTTTTAAAGCCATTTTAGTAATTTAATCATATTTGTAAGGCAAAATAACGTTTGCTGGGTCAGCTAGTATTGATATAATTATTATGTCAGAAGAACAGTTTAAAAAGGCAATCAAGGATATAGTAGTGTAACTTTATAATCCCATTGTACATATTTATAGTAGGTATTTATTTTTTAATTAACTAGGCTTCACTTGTTTCGAGTAAATAATAAAATCTGTGAAAACTTTATTGTTAGTTGAATTAACTACTGTAAATTATTTATAAGAGAACAAAATAGGTATGTTTCCCTTGAAAATAAATAAATATCTGAAAATTAAAGTCACTTTAAATTATTTTTGACCAGTAGAGGACAGGGTACAGCCCTGTGTATTATGTTATTGTTCCAAGAAGCACCTTGCTAACTAGGTGTGTTGACTAGTGCGATACGTAATTGTCGGACGCACCAGCATCTTCGCGTCTGGACTGCACTTACACATGACATCGGGTGGATCGAAGACATTTTTAGGCCTTCTAAAAAAGTAATCTGGCCAAAATACTAAATATTTTCCCACTGTTATAACATTTACCCACTGAAAGGAAAGTATTTAGTGCAATAAATTACGAATCTCGATCTCGTATGCCACATAGAATGACAATAAACGTATTTACAAATAGATTAATTTTTCCACAGTTGACCATGAATCTACCAATGTGGGCATCGTGGGAGGACACTCGATCTCCATTGAGCAAGTCCCGTTTATGGCATCTCTTCGGCTGAATGGAACCTTCCATTGGTGTGGCGGGTCCATTATACATGAGCAATTCATACTGACGGCTGCCCATTGTATTTTAAAGTAAGTACTAAAATATCATACTGAGATATAGGGTACATGAGTCGTGAGGAAGTGTCTCATTCGCTCCACATTCTTGTCGGTTCTTGCAGTACTGTTGTCAGTCCTAAAGCCTGAAATGTTTAAAGCATGCTCATAATAGTTAATGGCGCAGGTGTGTGAAATGACACTAACGCCATAGTGACTCGAAGTAATCGACGAAAATTTGTGTTTTCCAAAAATGCTTTGGCGCAAAAAACCGTGAGTCGACATTTAACAAACCATTGTACTGGACACATTGTATTGAACATGATGAAGCTTGGAGGGGTCCAAGCTTCGTCGTGGATGAGCTTTTCAATTCAAAATTGAAATAGGTGAAGAATATATTTGAGACACCTTGTACTGTATTTATTTTCTGTAAAGCCCATATTCAAAACTAACTCAAATAACCGAACAATGTACAAACAGTTATCATTATTTTGGGGTTGTTTGTATTACATCAACGTAGCTTCTCTTATATGTAAATATAAGGCCTTGAGAAACTGAGAAAATGCTATGATTTTCCGAAGACAGAGAGAAGTCCAAAATTACGAAACAAATATTTTCAGCTTCGGTACCTTTTTCGTCTCTCAAATAAGGATTTCCGTAATATCGTCTATGCGTCTTAACATATATATATTAGGGGTTTAAGTATGAAATTTCCGTTTTGTAAGGAGAATTTAACGAAAAATCATTTTTCCATACAAATATATTTGCGATTTTTTAAGGAACCACAAATCTAAATATTGTGTAATTTTGTGGACATATTTAGACAACATTAAGCTATAGGACACACAGAGAAAAAAATTGAGAATTGATATCTGTAAAAAAATATTCATATTTTTATAACGGAGACGGGCACCTCTTAGGACGGGCTGTTTTTGAAGATGTATTTCTAGTGAAAAAAATAAAAATAAGAATAAAATTGTATACATAAATATAAGTCCTTGCAATGAAGTTTAAAATAAAAAAGAATAATGGACATAGCTATTGTATTAAAGGAATTATACACTAATGAATAATGAGGGAAAAAATCGGAAATTTCATTCTTTAACCCCTATTATATAGTTTCTGAAGATGTGCATAATCCTTACAAAATGCTTCTATAGCTTTTATGTTATATGCAGAATTGTGTGTGACTCGGCTCTGTCCTTGAAATAACTGCCTACGGCCGAGTGGGGCGTAGACACGCTATAGACATAACTTAGAAAGTAAGTAGTTATGTAGTATACATAATTTTGTTACTGTAAAACCCCGAACCACGATAAATACTAAGATATTTCGGTAAAACCTAAGATTAACAACTCTCAATGGTAAATGTTCGAATAGTTCTGTGATTATCGTTCCATTTCCAAATTTTACCACCATTCATTTGGCAATTAACAATAAGGTAACAGAAACGAGTTTTTAACATTTTACTAAAGGAATTTTACAAGTATTCATTGTTTTGTTTCCAAAACCAACATTTACCACCCGTCAAACTCTGATGGAAAGAGCCCAAAAAAATGTCTCTTTTTTCTTACATTTACCAACTCTTGTCGGTAAATCCTCAGTTTTAACGGTAAAACCTAAGATTAACCAACATAAGGGCTTTTACAGTAACATAACATATAAGTGTGTTAAATTAAGGTAATTAATAAACTTATATGTAGGGCTTTTACAGTAACATATATATAAGTGTGTTAAATAAAGGGTAATTAATAAACTTGTATGTACTACTACATACAAGTATTTTTTAATGTTGCTATACAGTGTAAAAGTGTCTTCATCTATGCTTTGACCGTTGGGTAATCAAATCATTAAAACTACCTATTTCATTTGCTAAAAATTAAAATTACCATGTTACATAATTTACCGTTCCCTAAAAATACACAACGTTTCTCATTAATATTAAAGGAATAGAATATGATTTTGATTTACTTAATTGGAGTTACTTAAACGTAAAATTGTAATTAAGCGTTGGACTGGAATATTCCAGATTCTATTTCAAGAATAAATTTACGGGAAATGAAATAGCTTTTAGTAAAACAACAATTAAGAATATAAATATTTGCGCTGAAAGAACTAATTAGAGAAACAGAATAGGTAGTCTGATAAATGTAAATTGAGAAAAATGGGAAGAAAGATATTTAAGTAGCCTAATTTAGCGTACTTTTTAGGAAAACAGTTATTTGGAAAAGGTCATTTACATATTTTTAAAGTAGTTTTATTGAAGACAGATAGTTTATTTGCGCGTGTTTTAATAGGTGGTAGACCCATATGTAGGGTCGTCTGGGTAGGTACCACCGCCTTTCTTATTGCTGCCGTGAAGCAATTCGCTGTGTTTCGGATTGAAGAAAAAGGTAGCCAGTGTAATTACTGGGCATGGAGGGCATATCATCTTAGTCCCCAGGATGGCAAACGCACTTGCGGTGTTAAGTGATTTACACTTAATATTGCAAGTGCCTATAGGCGGCGGTAACCACTTAACATCGGTAGGGCCGCGAGCTTGTTTGCCATCTCGTAACATAGAAAAAAAAAGTTTTTGAATTTTTACACTTTGCACGAAATGCAAAGGTTTATTCTATATTCAAACACAGCTACATTACAGAACAAATCAATTCCTTTATCCATTTAGTTAATATTTTTACGCAGAGAGTCAAATTCAAAGTCAGCTAATCTCCGGCGACTCGGTCGGCGGTGACTGTGACTCAGTTTATGTCGGTGTTTACAACTTGGTCACCGGTCGCCCAGGCGACTCAGCGACTCGCTGCGCAATGGCGACACACAAGCGACTGATGTTCGCCTATGTTTTGGTCGCCTCCCCGAGATACCAAGTTGACCGTGCCTAATGGCTCTAATAGCTCTTAAGTTTATCAGGAGGTGGGACTTATTCTGAGAAGAACGGCCAGGAAACTCGGCAATTTTGTTCCTCCCTTTACATTTTTTATAACATAAGTGAACAGTGATTCAATAAATATTATATGACTGTGTTTTCATAGGTCCTAGGAGCTGAATTATTGAAAATCGGTCTAATTTTGTAGAATACTAGGCAAAGTGTACCATACTAGTTATTTGTGTTGACTTCCAACACAAATAACTAGTATGGTACACTTTGCCTTAAAAAGTACAATGATAATTTTAATAATAACACAGATGAAATAATTATTATATTTTCCAGTACCTACGGTTACAAGGTGCAAGTTGGAACCGATCTTATTGATTCCGATGGACAGGTATACGACGTTGAAAAGATCATAAAGCATGAACAATATTCTTCAGAATCACAGGATTTCGACATATGCCTAATAAAATTGAAAACTCCGTTAGTGCTCGGACCTAAGGTGGCTAAAATAGAAATCGCTGGAACTGATTTGAAAATTAAAAGGAAAAGTCTCCTGGAGGTAACTGGATGGGGAAATACCTCGGTAAGTGATTGTGACGTTCCTTTTATGAATTGGAAGATACTTTAAGTTAATTTTATTTTTGTGATGAAATGAGCCTGCCGGAGGTGGTCAGTAACATCAATCAGTGTCGAGATCTATTTATTATTTCGACAATTCTGGACTTTTTGCATCACTGCGACCAGGAAAGGTCTATTGTGATTAGCCTCCAAGTAAGTCCTATTAAGGCCTTACATGTACACCTTTAACTGGGCACTATCTAAAAATGATAAAATATTTCTCGTTTGGATTGTTTTGATATCGTCTGGGTCGAGTATGTGTCTCCCCAAATGTCGGCTTCTTTTGAGAATGAGAGATTCACAAGAGCACAGGAGGTGCATTGGTGTTTCACGCTCCTGTTCACAGAATCTGCAGGTATCAGTATGTTTTAGTGCCCTAATCTACACGCTCAAGTTGCTCCTGTTGAGTTTCACTAGCTCTTCAGTGCGCTTACGAGAGTATGGTTTAATTAGTGCTTTTGAGTGTGTCGAAGAACGCCTGGGTTACAAGGCGTTCTTTGCCAGTCCACTTTTGCCTCTTGAAGGAGGTGGGTTTTAAGTATTGCTTGGCCTGGTTCTTTGAAATATCGAATGCGAAATTAGCTGAATATGATTTATTATATAATAATAAATAATATTCAGTTAAGGATAAACGAAAGCGCGTGGACGACGAGTCTGCCAGTTTACCACTCTCTGCACCCCCACTCGTGAGCTTTTCCCGACGCAAGGTGATGTCGTTACTTTGCTATTGTATGGAGTTTCATAAAAAATAGACTCGAGTTGAGGTGATACTCGTCAGTTTCCGAGTTAATAACCTTTTAAATAGCTCCAATTACTACTATATTACGACTTAATCGAAACTTTAAGTTAGTAAGCTTGATAGATTTTCTAAATTATTATCCATTTCAGCCGGACGGGACAGTGTCCAGTCATCTTCTTCAAGTTAAAATACCGACAGTTTCCTGGCGGATGTGTCAGCTGTCCTATTTTCCGTACCAAAGGAAGCTGACGCCGAGGATGTTATGCGCTGGTGGTAGCGGAAAAGATTCTTGTCAGGTAAATTATTAAGTTACATCAGTTTACTTCACAAATAGCAGTTCATTTACGGTCAATTGAAAACATTGTGTTACGCCACTTGATGGTACCTAGTAAAAAGTACGTGACAATATTTTAACGATATTATTAACCGTCTAAAGCCCGAATTAAAGAACGGCTCTCTGTAAAAATCTAATTTTAAACGTAGTTTTAATACTAGCTCTAATTAAAGAACTTGTTTTGAGACGAGATACACTGATCGAAGAGCATCTGAGTAATTGCATAGAACTACATACATGTCAAAATCTACTTTCAAGCATTGCGAATTTGCGAATATTACCTCTGTTTATTACTCTATGCTGAAGCGGAGATTTGATCTTTAATTATGTAAACAAGGTTCACACCAGTCTTGAGATGAGATACTGGAAGTAATATCTTTTTTTTATAAAAAGTTTTTAAGCAAATGACGTCTGATTGTAAGCATAAGTGGAGTCCAAATGCGAAGATAGCTAGCGCGAGAGATAAACCGCCGCGCTAGCCACCCTGGCCTTACCGACCTGCAAGGTGCTTCTTCACGCCTCTTTTGAATGACCCAGGATTGTAGGAAGGAGGGAACACGTGTGTTAGCTGAAGTCCATTTTTTGATTGTGTGATAAAGAAACGAGTTGCCAAAGTTCTTAGTTCGGATTGGAATGGTAGACACAGTTTGTAGGTGACAACGTAGACCAGCCTTAAGTAGTAATTAAAAGGAAGGGAGATGGTAGGATGGCGGGAGATGGAGGGAAAAAAGCTGATCAGAGCACTCGTCGTGGTAGAATGCGCTCAACGACGCAACATCAGGATGCATTTGGAGAGTTGTAATACGAGTTAATTAAGTTTCATGTATTAATATTCTTTGTATTTTTCATTTTGACGGGTTATATTTGCCATTTTTTACTTTTTCTGTAGCCATCACGTACCCACACAAACCTATATATTTTTGGTCTGAGCACCTATCGATTTGTTGTCACTTTGTTGATTTTGTTACTTTTTTGGATAAATACAACGACATATTTGACCTGAGCATGAGATATATAAATGTAAATATACCCTGACGATATCCACAAGGAGAACAAGACCCGCATCCCGTATGCAATGAGTGAAAATTATTTATTATGAGAGTTAAGGGATTAAGTGTATACGGATACCGCAATAAAAAAGGATCGCTAGTTATCATCATCATCAACAGCTCATATAATGTTCCCACCGAGGGGCTCGAGCCTACCCCACATTAGGGGCGATTAGGCCTTAGTCAACCACGCTAGCCAAGTGCGGGTTGGTCGACTTCACACACAACCTAAGAATTTCTTCATAGGTGTGTGCAGGTTTCCTCACGATGTTTTCCTTCACCGTAAAAGCGTCGATTAAACGTACATATGAATTCAAAATTTGAAAACACATTGGTTCGTGGCGGGGATCGAACTAGTGCCTCCCGGGAGGGAGACGACACTCTTACGCACTACGCCACCGTCGCTAGTTTAACTTATTTTTATTACTATGCAATTTAAAATGCAAACTACTCCACGGGGTAGGGAAGAGGATAATGATTGAAAGCACGCGAGTGTTGATTTTTTTATGTAACTATTTAGAAGTTTATATATTTTTATCTTGTAATAAGCGTTAATATTTCGCCATCTTCCTTTATACTTTACACCTTACAATCCCGACCTTCTTGAGGCTACCTTGAATTATACTTTTGGCGTTAAGATAGTACAATTATTTTTAGGTGGTTTGATTGTACTTTTACGCTATAATCTTTTCTATTCTACTTATGCTATTAATATTACTTTAAGTTGGTGTGTGATTCAAATAAAATATTATCGTCTTTATCAGGGAGACAGTGGTGGTCCACTGACGTATCAAAACATGCAAGTGGGCCTGTCATCCTTTGGCGCTGGTTGTGGCGATCTACCTGGAGTCTACACAAAGACATCAGTACTGCTTCCTTGGATCAACGAGCAAATCCAAGAAAACACCAATCCCAAACGTAAAAATAAACAAAGGAAGAGACCTACTTCTCACAAAGTTGAGTAGCTTTGGATAAATTTATTAAACGGTTTTTTCCAATAATTCATGTATTGGGTAAACAACAAGTTGCTTCTTGAATATAAATTGTGCTGAAGTTTTTTGTTTATTTTCCCTCTATTTATAGAAGTCGTTCAAATAACATTTCGGTTTCCTTGCTTCAGTTAGTGTCAATAATTGTATATTGCTTGGAGAATGAAATATATATTTTCTTTTGGTACGTATTTACTTTATCATAACTCAAACGCGAGATAACTTTACGATTCCAACATTTACAGTTCGATCAATGTTCATTTCATTGGAGAATTGAGATGACGTGAGATTATCACGATGAAGTGAATATATTGCAGAAAAGTTAATTGCTCTTTATATATTAAAAAAGGATTAGAAAAAATAGAAACCACAGAACTAAGAATAAACTATGATCAGATTTTAGCAATTCCCGTATTCTTGAATCAAAAATAAATGTCTGCGTATATGAAACTTTACCAACATATTGTCTTCAAATTAGAAATATTGCTATTAAAAGAATGCCTCTAACATGCCACTTCTTCTCTGAGGTTACAATCACTGTTTAAATATAGAGAAAAATACCAAAAAAAAACAAAGACTACACATAGAAAATGAGCATTTTCCCGGTCTCTGGCACGCCACGTTCCTTTTGTCTAGAGTCATGTCTTTGAAATATTAAAGCTGCATGTGTGCCAACGCGACGTGAATCACATATTACTGAACTCCATGCGCTTTGAAGCACCCATTGTATTCTTCACATGGCTCAGGATTGTTTCTCAAAAGAATACATTTATATGAGATGAATACGTATTACCCGCTTTGCGCTTTGCTAGACCGTAAAGATTAAATATATTATATCCCAAAGGGGGTTGAGCGGAGCCTTAGGTAACCTTAGTAACACATAAAGCCACGTTCGGCATTATGGGTTTTATTTGACACAAAAAAAACACGAAGGTAAGAAAATAATACAATAGTTTTTAAGCCAAATACGTCTCTGCTCAGCTTATGCCAAGGCACGGAGTACTTCGACCCTGATATTCTGTGTCTATTTCATGAACCACCACCCATAGCTAGCGACATGAAGCTGGCGACGCTTCGCCGAGCGGCAAACGACACTGTCACCCGACCGCGGATCAGTTGTGTCGCCGACGCCGGAGCGACATGTCGTCGTTGTTTCTCTTTAAGATGATAAGCTCATAAACTAGGTGGCCTAATACCCCGAATTGTACGATGCACCTCACAAAAAATATACAAACACTCTCATCATCATCATCATCATCAACAGCTCATATAATGTTCCCACCGAGGGGCTGGAGCCTACTCCACATTAGTGGCGATTAGGTCTTAGTCAACCACGCTGGCCAAGTGCGGGTTGGTTCACAACATGTTCACACTTCACACACAACCTAATAATTTCTTCATAGGTGGGTTGCAGGTTTCCTCGCGATGTTTTCTTTCACCGTAAAAGCGTCGATTAAACGTACATATGAATTCAAAATTTTCAAATTTTTTCACAACATACATTGGTACATGGCGGTGATCGAACCAGTGTCTCCCGGGTGGACAACGTTCTTACGCACTACGCCACTAACGCTTATGCCACAAACACTCTCTTCTAAGATAATAATATGTGAAAAAATATAGGAAATGAGTTAGGTATATAAAAGCGGTAAGTACCTACTTAACTGTTGATATTTATTTTAGTCGCTTCCTTAATTAAAAGTGGTAACTACGTACATATTCTGGCTAAAATACTTATTACTTCGAACCAACTGGATACGGCGCTGTCGTCTGCAGTTGTGGCGTGCAGTCGGATTCGAATTCATGACTGCAGCGACATGAAGCCACGACGTGTCGCCGCGACACAACGACACGTCGTCTGCTGCTACGAAATCATACCTTAACACTGCAGAGACTTAATACACACTAGGGTTAGGAAATGCGCAAACAGTAAAGCTCTCTTTGGTGCTCAGAAAATGTCAAAGTGAATACGTAAATAATTTGCTGAAAAAAATGCAGATAATTATACACCGTGTTCCTGAGGATATACGAGTACATTAACTTCGGCATGTTCTTCAGACTATTTAATTGATAACTTTTTACTATTCCACTAAATACTTTAGTTTAATTATATGAGACAAAGTAGTAGACGAATATGAGAAATAGATCGACTGTACCATCAATTAGAATTAGTAAATTATAGATGCTAACCTCAATTTAATTCAATTATCTAAGTTCAAACCACCTCAAATTACTCTCGCGTTAAAAGCGTGCAAACCACAATTCCTATCGACAGGAGTACTAATTTCTACCTCCGTTCCATCCCCTATTTACGTTGATTGCCAGTGCAAAAAGGCGACAGCTCATCGTGCAACTACATTGCTCGCTTAGTATGCAAAAAAGACCGCGATAGAACGCAGTATATAGCACGCATTGATTAAATAATTTATGCAAAAACATTGCGGCTTACATTTCGTTGTTTGGGTGAGAGAAGCAATTTAAATAGGCGTGTTATATAACTAAAGTAGAAAATTGTCACCTAAAAAGTAATGACGATGACCTCGTCTTGGTTGGAAAAACAACATAACTTAAAAACTATTTTAAAAAGTTTAAAAACTATTTACGCGTTTATAAACGCAAAAATATTTCCATAATATCCCCTAACGTTTAAATCTGGAGAGATGAAATTAAATTTCTATGAAAAGGGCGAATGAAAAAATATTACATGCAGCTGAGATGAGAATGTTCAGATGAATATAAGGCAATAATGGTCAAATAAGCAATGAGTACATAATGAGGAACTTTGAAAGTGACTCCAGTGACAGAAACACTAAAATTGTATAACCTACACCTTAGGCTCAGCACAGACCAAGAGGAATAACTCTGTCGTTTGACGCCGTCGTGGTGAAGAGGTCAACTTCACTACGACGGCGTTAAACGACGGAGTTAAACTTAGTATTACTTAATATAGCGACCCGCACCGGCTTCACACGGGTGCAATGCTTATGTAAATATGCATGTATTATACATATAAACCTTCCTTAATAATCACTCTATCTATTAAAAAAAACGCATCAAAATCCGTTGCGTAGTTTTAAAGATCTAAGCACACATAGGGACAGACAGACGGCAGATAGCGACTTTGTTTTATACTATGTACTGATGTGTTGTTCTCGCGCAAATCTAAGAGAACATAACACATACAGTTGATAAAATTAGGTATAATACGTTTTCCACCAAAAAAACATACCGGTAAATTGTATAGAAACATAAGGAGAACGCTCTCGTAAATCAGTCACGCGACTAACTCGTAAGATTTCGACGTTCCGGACAAATTACGACAGTTGATTGCACATTCATAGTTCTATATATAGAAAGGCAACCCCTTTCGTCATTTGTAAGCCTTACACCGAAACTTGTGCTATCTCGTCTCAGATAAAATTTTCAAAAAATATTGAAACCTTCTCTTATCACGCTATTGTATAACCTGTCAGTTAACACTAGCCATACTCGCCAAGGCTCTCATTTCAACCGCATTATTGAGACACCCTATATTAACCCCCTAACCATAATATTAACCGACCTATTTTAAAAGACTAGTTACAGAGTATTATCTTTCACTTTAATAAGTATCCATATGTATGTATTGCTTTATTTGTTATATATATTTATATAGTATATTATTGAATGTATGTATTAGGTTGGGGAAAAAGTCTTTTCGCATTATAGTATGTATAAACTTGTAATAAAATCTCTTTGGCTATACTATTTGTATCTAGCTGGTTTTGGTATCATTGAAAGTTTAAATTTTAAAGAACATAATTCCAAATTCAAATTAGGAAAATGTGTGATTTTCATTTGTTTGTCGTACCGCCAAGATGAGTGAATCTAATGAAGAAATTCGAAACATTTTAAAATTTTGCTACAAAAAAGGTAAAAATGCAACGCAAGCCGCGAAAAAAATTTGCGATGTTTATGGACCTAGTGCAGTGTCTGTGAGAGTAGCACAAATTTGGTTTAAGCGTTTTCAATCCGGAAATTTTGATGTCAAAGATGCACGTCGCTCTGGTCGCCCTATTACAGATAAAATGGATGCCATTTTTGAAAAAGTGGAGCAAGATCGGCATGTCAGTAGTTACGTACGACGTAGCTGAAGAACTGGGAATTGACCACAAAACAGTTTTGGCGCATTTGAAAAAAACTGGGTACACAAAAAAGCTCGACATTTGGGTACCTCACGAGCTCACTGAAAGAAACCTAATGAACCGTGTACTCATTTGTGATTCTTTATTACGACGTAATGAAACCGAACCATTTTGGAAGAAGCTGATAACTGGTGATGAAAAGTGGATCACGTACGACAAGAACGTGCGAAAAAGGTCGTGGTCAAAGGCCGGTCAGGCTTCACAGACTGTGGCGAAACCCGGGTTAACTCGCAACAAGGTGATGCTGTGTGTGTGGTGGGATTGGAAGGGCATTATTCATTATGAGCTGTTACCACCAGGCAGGACCATCGATTCTGAACTCTACTGCGAACAACTGATGAGATTAAAGCAAGAAGTTGAGAGAAAGCGGCCGGAATTAATCAACAGAAGGGGTGTGGTTTTTCATCATGATAACGCTAGACCTCACACATCTTTAGCCACTCAGCAAAAATTTATAGAGTTTGGCTGGGAGGTGTTAATGCATCCGCCGTATAGTCCTGACCTTGCACCTTCAGATTTCCACCTGTTTCGGTCTCTTCAGAATTCTTTAGGCAGTGTCAGGTTAACATCACGAGAGGACTGCCAAAACCACTTGTCGCGGTATTTTGACCAGAAGTCCCAAAATTTCTATAGCAATGGGATCATGTCCCTACCTACAAGATGGCAAAAAGTTATCGAACAAAATGGTACCTACATACTTTAATTAAATGTAAATAAACTATATTAAAAAATGTTTTGAATTTTCTTAAAAAATGCGAAGAAACTTTTTCCCCAACCTATTATGTGTTTAGGTATATTTTATTGGAATTATTAGATATTTATTTATTATTTGATATTTATTTTTACTATGTTAACTATTTATTTGCTTTTATAAATGTGTTTAATTAATGGTTACATCATCATCATCATTTTAGTGATAAGGCCGCCCATTGTACAATGACTTAGTAAAAGGTGTTTTTTCTGTATTATTTTTCTTGGTGTACAATAAAGCTTATTCATTCATTCATTCATAACCTAATTGGTGTACAATAAAGCTTATTCATTCATTCATTCATAACCTAATTACAGCTATATACAAATACCTGACCTGTCGGGTATCATTTTAAGTCAGCGAATCCAGGTCTTGCAGTGGCCACCAAGACGCTATCATAAGTAATGCCATATTTTTTTTAGTCTTGTTTACATATAAGTTAGTATTCCTAATATTTATATTTTTCATTGTTATTTTTTAATATAAAAGCATCTTAGAAATAATGATATACGAGTATTTTCCTAACATCAAACAGCTTCTTAATAACATTTTCATACAGAAATATTCGTCACAATTTTCGCTTATTATACCATTACCAAGAAAAATGTATAAAATAAAGGCAAAGTAAGTGCCTGAAGGCGTTTAGTTCAATAATAATTACCTTAATAAGCAAGAAACATTTCGTAAATCTTTACTTCTTAGAAAACAGTTTTTACCTTCGGGCAATGTGACTGAAACTGACAACCGTGTACAAATTATTACACGAAATAAATAAATAATAACAACTGGCCAAGTGTTAGTCAGACTTGCGGACGAAGTGTTCCGTACCACTACCTATAAAAAAAACGGCAAAATAATTATGTCTGTTGTATAGGTGGCTGTTATACGTGACTCCCTTTAAATAAGACTTATTTAGGACAAGAAAACACTTAGTGTTTTATTGTACTTTAATTATGTATTTTTAAATCTAGTACATAACTAAATATTCTGTGAATATTTCAAGCGTCTACTTGTTCCCGTTATCTATATCGATCAAAAACACGAGAAAAAAAAAACACGTTTGTTGTATGGGAGTCCCCTTAAGTATTCATTTTATTCTGTTTATTAGTATTTGTTGATAAAGCTGTTACAAACATACATCGTCTGTGAAAATTTCAACTGTCTAACTATCACGTTTCATGAGATACAGCCTGGTGACAGACGGACGGAGGGACGGGCGGATAGCGGAGTCTTAGTAATAGGGTCCCGTTTTACCCTTTGGGTACGGAACCCTAAAAACGAGCCTTCAAAGAAAGTATCGCCAAATTATAATAAGAGTAGCAAATTATACTTCATCTACATCTTCTAATTTGCTATGCCCGGCAGGGTCCATGATGTACGAATATTTTGTTTTAAGACCTTAACTCATTTATTTATTTATTTATTTATTGATATAGATTTACCAACAACATATCATTTCACAATTACAATAACATACAAAATTACAGAGTTAAAAGATATGCCTCGACAGGTAAATACAGCTTATACATAAAACTTATCGACAAACTCATTGTGGAAAGCAATAAATAAATGAAATACAACGATCGACTAATTGATGTCAAGCGTTAATCTAAAATATCTAGTGCGAAAGATATTATATGCGCCGCGCTAGCCTCACCTTGCCGACCTGCAAGGTGCTTCTTCACGCCTCTTTTGAAGGACCCAGGATTGTAAGAAGGAGGGACCAAGTGTACTGGCAGATAATTCCATTTATTGATTGTCCGACATTGAAATGAGTTTCTAAGTTCGATTGTTCGCGTTGGAACGTTGACCACTATTTTTAAGTCATTATCATCAACAGCTCATATAAGGGACCAAGGTACTCGAGCCTACCCCACATTAGGGGCGATTAGGCCTTAGTCAACCACGCTGGCCAAGTGCGGGTTGGTCGACTTCACACACAACCTAAGAATTTGTGTATAGGTTTCCTCGCGATGTTTTCCTTGACCATAAAAGCTTCCAATAAACGTGCATATGAATTCAAAATTTGGAAACACATTGGTACGCGGCGGGGTATGAGCCGGTGCCTCCCGGGTCGTAGACAACGCCCTTACACACTAAAACGATGCTTCCTAACCTTATTTTATATAACGTTAATGGTCACCTCGCTTACATTAATGTTGGGTATCCTGCCAAAAAGTATTCTATGTCCTTCCTAGGGTCACCAACTATCTCCATACCAAATTCCATCAAACAAGTAACAAACAAACTCACTTTCGCATTAATAATATTAGTGAGGATACTCTCAATTGGATGTGTAAATAAATCTAGAATATCTTACACTGCTTGCACTTTAAAGTCAGAATAACAGTGTAACTTTATACAGAACGAACTTTGTTCACAGTATTTTTATTTATCTAGTCTGTCCGAGTATAGAGTTGAGCGCTGAGCAAGCTGTTTTATAGTTCGGGCAAAGAGTATTTTACCAAAGCAACTGTAAGTAAAGTAGCGAAAGCCACTTGTTCTAAAAGTGCAACGAATCGTGAATATCTCTATAAAGGTCCGACGGTTCTTGCCAAAGCGAAACCGATGGCTTTGGTACGGTACTATCGTGATTAATTGAACTGAGCATTTTGCTGTGCAGTTGGAGTAAATTTTTGCTACTGATACTTTATCAAAAAATCGGGAGTGGTCTCCCCTTGACTTTCACGTATACCGGAAACGACTCAATGGTTGATAGAAACCTTATATTTTGATGTCATGCATGTTAAATTTTGGCCACCCATCCGAGTACCGACCGCGCACTAGGTTGCTTAACTTTCGTGACCGACGGCTCAAAAGTTGATAGAAACCTTATATATTGATGTCATATACGCATGTTAAATTTGGTTGCAATAAGTTAAAGCATGCTCGAGTTATCGTGCTAACGCACAGACACACAGACATACAAGCACACACACACACAGACATAATTCCAAAAACGGTAATTTTGGACTCAGGGAGGTCCAAAACGTGTAAATCCGTCAAAATCTCGAGGTCGAATTTTTTGACGATTACAAGACTTTCTCTTTACTACGTACGAGAAGGTAAAAATAAAAGTCGAGAAAACTCTGGTTTTAATTACTATTGTTTTTTGGCAGCTACGTCCGTCTACGGAGATTTTAAAAAGATGTAGGCCTTGTTTATGGAGCTACCACATAATTATAAACACAATACAAACAGTCTTCTCCCTTTGTAAACATATTAATGGATATAATTGTTGATCTTTAGTCTATTTATCGGAAGCGTCGGTGGCGTAGTGTGTGAGAGCGTCGTCTCCCAACCGGGAGGCACTGGTTCGATCCCCGCCACGTACCAATGTGTTTTCAAATTTTGAATTCATATGTACGTTAAAATCGACGCTTTTACGGTGAAGGATAACATCGTGAGGAAACCTGCACACACCTATGAAGAAATTCTTAGGTTGTGAGTGAAGTCGACCAACCCGCACTTGGCCAGCGTGGTTGACTAAGGCCTAATCGCCCCTAATGGGGTAGGCTCGAGCCCCTCGGTGGGGACATTATATGAGCTGTTGATGATGATGATGAGTCTATTTATAACATATTCAATGTAATTCCTGTGCTGATTCTCGCTGTTTTTGTATTATTCAGTGAATAACGTTATTGGTTACATAATTAGTAATGATTTTAAAGATTTGTTAAAAACTTAAACATTATTAAGTAATTGTTTGTTATTCCAATAAAATAAAAAAGAAAATAAAAAACAATAACGTTGTCGTGGTATGCCACATTACGTTATTGTGTGAGTGTGCGTGCGTGTGTGAGACGTTACTAATAATTCATCACCATCATCATAGCAGCCTTTGTAATTGAACCCACTGCTGGGACACTAGGCCTCTTCCTTGTCATCAAAGGAGGTTTAGGCAGTATTCCACCACATCAATCCGCATTTGGCAAGCGTAAGGTGATCAATACCTCTTTGCTGATCCATTAGTCGTCTTCTACTACACACATTGGAGGATATGGGGTGATGCTATTCTACTCTACCGGCATTACATGGCCTTAAAAAAGATAACATTATTATTGAAAATAATTACATTTGAGTATCCGGTTGCTGTTATAATTAAAGATACTGTATCCCAAATATAGTAACAAAACAAAAATACAATAACTCTAAATGCACAAAAAGAGAAAAAAAAATACAGAAAAAAACCGGCCAAGTGCGAGTCAGACTTGCGCATGAAGGGTTCCGTACCATTATCTATTAAAAAAAAACGGCAAAAAGATCATGTCCGTTGTATATGAGCCCCACTTAGGTATTTCTTTTATTTTAATTTAAATATTTATTTTTAAAGAGAATACATAACTAAATATTCTATAAATATTTCAAGTATCTATCTACCTGTTACCGTTATCAATATGGAGCAAAAATAAGCAAAAAAAAAATCACATTAATTTCTTGTATGGGACCCCTTGAACATTTATTTTATTCTGTGTATTAGTATTTGTTGTTATAGCGTCAACAGAAATACGTTATCTGTGAAAATTTCAACTATCTCACTGTCACAATTCATGAGATACAGGGTGACAGACCGACGGACGGACAGCGGAGTCTTATTAATAATAATATAATATAATATTTTTTCACGCTCACACCAATTATCTAGCCCAAAGTAAGTATCATTAAGAACTTGTGTTAAGGATACTAGATAACGGACATTTTTTTAATATAGGTACATTATAATTTTTGTAAATAAACTTAAATAAATATATTATAAACAACCATGACTCGCAAACAAACGTTCGTGTTCGTCACACGAACATTTGCCGCTACCAGGATTCGAACCCGGACCGCTTGATGTGTAGGCGGCTATACTGACCACTCCACCACGACGGCGTCAAATTAATAAAGTCCCGTTTTAACTTTTGGGCACCGAACCCTAAAAAGCATTACTCCTTTCATACCTTTCATTTCATATCATTAATTATTTTTCCATTTTGAATTACAATTATGATTTTTTCATGGTAGGTACTCCAAAATAATAAACCAGAAAATAACGACGACGTCTAGTCAAGGGAAGCATGCTTAGTAAAAAATCTTTCTTAGCAGCAATACTGGGAACCGGGCCAAAATTCGCCGTACTCTTGACTACGCTTGAAATCCTCATTTATCCAAGTGTACAGGAAAAAATATATCACTGGTTTATCTGAGCGGCTATCGGACATGACGGCCCAGTGGCACCTAATTAACGAGCTGATTAGGGGCTTTGGGAGAGGGGGCACGGAATATTAGGGATACTCTGACTAAGCAATGTCGTTAAATATTGTTATTAAACATTAAAATAATTTGAATAGGATAACATTTAATTGTGAACCTTGAAACATATTGTTTTGTGGTATTTTTTCATCAATCATAAAACTAAAAATAATTATAAATGTGAATTTAAGTTTGTTACGCTTTCACGATCCATATTGTTTAAGCTGTTTAAACCAGGCTTTGTAAAACTTTGAATTTTGGCCATCATCCGATCTTGACAATTGGGGATGTTTAGAATAATCTATTTCCGTGATAAAAAATTTGCGCCTTCTTTAAAATTAAAAATTACAACCCTTAACTTACTCCATATAGCGTTGATTAGTCCGACAATTGTGTTTAAATTTCAAAATGTAAAATATGCATTTATAACGTTCAATCTCGGTTGATGTTTAACTGAACGCCAGTTATATGAACACTTAATAGCCGTTTAGTGACCAGCGAACTGCTGCTGTGCACTTTTAGAGGCCACTGGGGAGCAGCTTGTAATTAACATCTAGAATGGATAGGTCGAGCAACTTTGTTAATGGTGGGTGAATTTATTGCGGAAAGTATACGTTGGCCTGAACAAGCTTAGAGCTGTCTTTTCTACGTGTACTCTTGATAAATCACTTTTCATCTGAAAAGTACACATGTTCTCATAACATGGGATTCAATGGAAATAGCAAATAGAATCCAACGTTAATATCTAAAAAATGGGATCGAAAATTGGCATCCAACGAAAATAAATGCTTCTTTCTGGTGCCGTTCACGACATCGCCACTCACTACATTGACGGAACGTTGCATGTCGATGGTACGTTGTAACTGTACACCTTATCGATAGTACGTTTGTTAGAACCGAATAGGTTATGTTCTGTTAAGTTAGAAGCGGCGAAGCACTGTAAACCATTCAAAAGATCCACTCCAAGTTTCGATACAACGTAGGCACCATCGATATGGTGAACCGTCGATAAAATGGCACATTGATGGAAGGTTTTCAATACAGCAACTGTCCATGTTGAGACTGTCAATGTCATGCGAGCACAAGTTTGTTCCAAAACTTTTGGTTCTAATTCCCGTGGGCGAGCCACTAGACTACATAAGTGTTTCAAAAGCTTTAAATATTTTAGGAGTAGTAGAATTTATTAATAAAATTCTGTTTTAAAACAAGTTCGTGATACGAAGGATTGGAGGAAATATTCCCCTTATATACAAAGTTACGTGCCCTGAGCAATACAATAGAACTTTGACTGGTTTTTGAAGTGCTTCACTCACGGTGTTACTTCAGATTTTTTCGATACATTAAACGTATTGTTCGTGAGAATTCAGAAGGTGTTCGTGTTCAAACACTTTGTTGTATTGAATTGAAAACTTATAAGACCTTTAAAAGAAAACTCAGAATGTTTTGTCTTCTTTCAGATTGTGCTCGTACTGGGTGTAATATTTATAAAATTAAGGGAGAAAAGCGTTGTGTGAGTATGAGAGAAAGGGTATTTGATTTTGATTTGGTTTAAAACGAAGAGCAGAAAGGCCGAAACCTTAATGAGAAATACCCAATTGAAAAATAAATTATAATATTAATGTGGATTAGGGTTTTCTGTAATGAGATATATCCAATTAAAAAAATAACTTATATCCAGGCAAATTACGGTTTTCTTCCTATATGCTACGCTCAAAAAATACTCATTGAGTGAATAAACTGCTCACACGCGTTGTGGTCATTGATGGACATCCACAATGCAAAACTTGTGTTATGGCAATCATCAAAACGCTCACAACGTATTATAGTTATCACAGAAAGACTACATAATGAAATTCGTATCGCGGCTGTCATACTTTATGACCACAACGCCTTGAGGTAATAAAGAACACGTCATAGGTGTTCTACATATTGCAATCATATTAAGATATGTCGCACAGTTATTTGTGATACGGGCCTTAGGAAACCTGAAATTTAATGTCCTTATGAATTCATGTTTTGCCTTGTAATAAGTAGCATGCACTTATAGAATTGATTGAATGAAAAAAGTACCAGACGTATAATAAGTACCTACAGAGTACCTGTAAGTAAGATGGCATCGCAGTGGTGTATTCTTCGTAACGACCACAAAAGCCAAGGTACCAAGTCTGCTGTCGGTACTCGGATGGGTGACCGATAAGTTTCAACTCCATATACCTCCGTACTTTGGCAGGTACGTGCCGGCTGTCGTTCACAAGGAAAGCTGGTGTCACGAAGGCGACTGGCCGTAAAACTCTAATGCTAACCTTGCAATATTGTCGTAATCAAGGCATACTGCTCCGACCACAAATAAATTGTTAGCAGGATAGGAAAAAGAATAAGTGTATGACAGATAATAATATACTTTTCTCAAACATGCATGGAAATGTTGTCATTATTTTCGAAAAAAGAACACGCGAAGTTTGGAATTTACGGACAAAGAAAACCAAATCCATTGCTGGAGCGTTTTTTGAATTTGGAACGTTACAACTCTCCAGCAATTTTGTATGAAACGGCGTGCCGGAGTTATTAAATACTCTGTGATTGGATCTCTTTTATCAATCTTGGCATACTAAAGGCTCTTTGCTTAGTACAAACTTCGTTAACGTGGCTGTATAGCCATACATGTGTTTGTCTTGGTGATAAATATAAAATTGGCGGCAAGGCAAAGCTGAAAATTCGTCTTGATTTGTTATTACATACATAAAATATTTTTAAATTTAATAATTAAAATGAGTTCCGACGGTTCAGAGAGTGAAATGGAGATTGATTGTACTCCACCAGATTTAAATGACAATCGACCGGATTCAAAGGCAAAAACATAATGCAATTTTTAATTAAAGCTCCAGATGATATATAATTTGCGACAAAGGTAAAGTATGTTTTATTTTCCTGCATTATTTTGAGAAAAGAACTATATAAGCCTTGGCCGAAACAGCAATTGCATGTCTCGTATTAGTGAAACTCATACTCGACCTGCAACTGCCTATTTCGCGGCCTTTGCAATAATGTACTATAAGAGCCTTTTCTCTCGGGATCTCAGATATATCATCTTCCATTTTAATAATAAAGATTTGTTACACTTACCGATCCGTGTTTGGAACACAAAAGCGGTATCGTTTGTCATTTCCTGCTCGGTATATCGTATCTCGCAGGAAATCTAACGCCCGGTCGGAGGTTATAAATTTAATGGAAAATACCTATTTAGTTAAATTTCAATTTGTGAAAGGTAGATAACAGCAGGAGTTCAGTAGCGTAATTCGCACCCCTGGTTTCAATTTCAAAAAGGCAGCAGGCATTTTTTTTAATGTTTACCACTATGGACCACAATTACCTGAGTTCACCTACATTTCCAAATACATTAACCCATAGTTTGAGTAAATTTCTTCTGGCAAGTACACTTCATCGTCAGCCATTTGCAAAAATCAACATGTCAGCGTGGGTTCACCCTTGTTTGGTATAACAACGTTTAGTCGAAAATCACTCCTTCGAACAACGTTTAAGAAAATAATCACTTTGTATAATATCGATTAACATAATTTTCATTTCTTCGAATGTTTATTTGCGATAGCAATATTTGCGCTTTTGATCAAAAAGTATAATGTTCAATTGATGTATTGTTCAGGTGGTATAATTTTCCTTTCATTGAATGTTCAATTGAACAATAGGTTAGCGAGGAGCGAAGCGACGAGCGTGTTAGGTTGACATGAACACAGCGCACGAGCCGACCGAGCGAAGCGAGCGTGCCGCGGCAGCAGCCGGTGAGTGCCAGAAGCGACTTTAGGGCGTTTTCACTGCATTATTAATGAACTAAATATTGGACACTATCTTTCGACTAAATCATTATTAGTCTAGTTAAACATTAGGTTAAATAAAATTAGTGCATTTGAAAATTCGGTAAAATGACATTATGTCAAAGAAATAATTATGCTAAATAAAATTCTACCAATTAAATATTCGGTCAAATGAATAATTACGCGAAATGACTTTATTGTAACTAAAATTAGTCGAAACGATTTTCCACTAAACGTTGTTATACCAAACAAGGGTGAACCGTCAGCGTGGTGGTGTTACAATTCTAAAGTCCTATAAGGAGCCTTGCAAATACGAGTCACCTCCCTTAGAAAACGGATTCTTTGCTGTTTTAAAAAGGCCTGTTCCATGGTGAACTTCCACTTTAAAACAAATCTTAGGCAGCATATTTATCGTCAAAGTTTTGTATATTTTATTTTATCTTTGTGTTATCGTAATGTGTTAAGGGTTTGGTCCTAACCGAACACACATCATCGAGGCGATGGTAACGCGAAAACATGCATGCTACCGCGTGGCGCGTCTAACGATCTTACCACTAAGGTCTTATACATTGCGACTTTATACAGCGATACAATCGCGATGCAGTCGCATTCAGTAGCTGGCCGCGTAGCTGTAGTGATACAGTCGCGGTACAAACGCAATACAACTTCGTTGCAAACGCGGTACATGATCGATACAAATACATAGACGCAAGACGTTCATTCTTCGATAGCCACTTTCCCTTTTGACCCCCATGTCTGAATCGATACAAACGTGCGTGTGCATCGCTACTCACGCGCGCTGCTTCGATATAAGCCCGATGGAGCAATCGCTAAAGGCGCGTTTCCATCGACACAAACGCACGTCTGAATCGATACAAATGCTTTTAGATCGCTGGTGTCGCGATGCAGTCGTGCGGCTGTCGAACGCGCATTTTACAGTATCACTGTAAAAAGTCGTAAGTGTAAGGACCCTAACTCGCAGAGCACAACAATGCAGATTTTGATAATATGGTCGTTTGATGGAACTGAAATCATTCCCCATTACAAACCAAACAGATAATAAATTTATACCACCCTTGAATCGACCCCGAGACCTCTGAATTTGATCGAAACCCTATTGAGTTATAAAAAAAACACATCATAAGAATTTCAGTAGCTACGTTAACACATTCCACTTTTAGCACGTTATTTAATAAGGGAACGTGGAAAAAATGTTAGCAAAAAAATTAACAGCCATCCTGAGGGAGCCGCAAAGCTTTGTTTTTCTGGAAATTTCCTCAACCGGGTAGCTTTTTACAAAATAAACTTACACTTTAATTAATTCACGGCTGGTGAAATTTTGTTAATACCCCGGTACAGATGGGGCTAATTTTAAACCCCTTTTCTTTAAGCTGGTTAAAAAGTAAAAACTGTATAAATTTTACCGCATTACATTAAGAAGTTGTTTTAAAACTTTCCCGCCGGTAGCACACCTCCGCCGCGGAATCAAAGCAGCGAAACCGCTACAAGTTTCGCTAAAATATTTGCATTAATAAGAAGCGAAATGCACGTACATTTTGTGCACATTCCCTATACATTGCGAAACACACGCGGCTCCGCTAACAAATTGGCGGAACAAATGCGGAGATATAGACGGCGTTCGAGGATGATTGGCGAAATGACGAAAGAAAGATAGAATCATTGGCAAATGTATGCACCAGAACAGGCAGTTTAGCTCCTGTTTCGCTTGTCTTACAACGGACAAGTCATGGCGAAACTAATGCGGATTCGCTGCTATGGTTTCGGCGGAGGAGTGCTATCGACGCCAAGTATTCCAAGTAAGTTTTTTTTATATATCATACTACGAAATGGCAAACAAGCTTACGGCCCACCTGGTGTTAAGTGGTTACCGTCGCCTATAGATATAGATACTTGCAATATTGAGGGTAAATTACTTAACACTGCAAGTGCTTTGCCATCCTGGAGACTCGATATGCTGTATGCCATGCCCAGTAATTACACTGGCTACCTTCCCTTCAATACGAAACACAGCAAACTGCTTCACAGCAGAAATAAAAAAGGCTACCCAGACGATCCTACATAATTATGGGTCTACCACCTAGTAATTGTACGCTTACTTGACATATACAACATAAAACTATCAATTTAACTGCAAAGTATATCCTAATCATAACTATTAAACGATTACCCTCATCAGGCCTTTCACCATTGGCCGGCCCGCTCTGGTACCGACACTGACACGTCCGGCAGTAACCAACGATACGACACAGAACGCCACCAACCCGCAATATTCTTCATTTGACTGACACGTTACACCGACTCTTTGTAAATACACAGTGAGGGACTTCTGAGATATCACTTCTGAACACGCATACAAGAAGCTTGCGTAGGTATATCCACAGGAATATATAGCGATGTCGGACGTCGGTGTTGGCTCAGGCCAGCAAACGAAAAAAATCGGGAGTGGTCTCCCCTTGACTTTCTCGTATACCGGAAACGACTCAAAAGTTGATACAAACATATTTTGATGTCATACATGCAAGTTAAATTTGATTGCAATAAGTTAAAGCATATTCGAGTTATCGTGCTAACGCACAGACACACACAGACATAATTCCAAAAACGGTATTTTTGGACTCCCGAGTTTTTAATTTAAGTAGATGTTTTAATGTTAAAATAACATCCCCAAAGTAAAAATTCAGAGTTTTATAAAACTCATTGTATATTCAACGAAGTATTTCACTAAGATTAAATAGGTACAGTAATACCAATTGTGTTTTTTCTAAATCCCAAACAATCTCTAAAACACTCTTGTTAATGAAAAACCATGTCACAAAAACTTATCTAGAACATTCTTTGTTAAAGGCCCAACTTCGGTAATTTGTCTTTAGTAAAAAAAACCCTCTTCCATTTCGCTGATTTGTAGAGAACATGCTACTTGGCAACAAATTTCAAATTTCTTTAGAGTTGGCAAACACTCTTGTAAATGGCGTCGTATGATATTTCTGAGCAGTGTTGTGACAACGCCGCGGAATGGCAAATGTAATTCCTTTTAAGGTTTTAAAATAAGTAAAATTTCAATGCAATATATTTTAAAATATAAGACATTTCATACACAACATTTGCCTTGGACGAGTCTTAAGAACGGATGATAAAATGCAACAGCTTTCAATGCGGTAATTAGTCTGATAGGTGACCAAAATATCGTTTATTAGGCCTCGGACTATTACTAGATATAATTATGAAAATCGGAATGCTGTTTTTCAGACCAACAGGTTTTTAATTTATATTATTATAATGATGTATTGTCATTTCTAAATTGTAAGCTGTGGAAGTTTGTTTGGGCCATTTCGTCTTCACCAACGTAATCATTATTCAAATAATCATATTTGAAAAATTAAAACCCTAGCTTACTTAACTCAAAACATCTCAAAGTCCTTAGCAAAGTTCATTTAAACAAAGAACGTTTTAAATTTGATTTTATTCTTCGTTCTTGTGAAAGTCGAAAAACAGAGATATCATTTTTATCCTTTGTACTTTCTCGTATATCATATGTAGTATAGAGAAAGTCTTGTAATCGTCAAAAAATTCGACCTCGATATTTTGACGGATTGACACGTTTTGGACCTCTCTGAGTCCAATAATACCGTTTTTTGGAATTAAGTCTGTGTGTGTGTCTGTGTGTCTGTGCGTTAGCACGATAACTCGAGTATACTTTAACTTATTGCAACCAAAAACATGCATGTATGACATCCTATCAACTTTTAAGTCGTTTCCGGTATACGAGAAAGTCAAGGGGAGTCACTCCCGATTTTTATAACATCTAGTAAAATGAAGTTTGTGGTATTAATAATCGACTTTATTTTAATTCTCCGGAAATAATAAATTCGGAAAATAACCAAATTCGAATCGGAAAATATTTGGGTATAGGACCTCTTTCGCAAACTTTCGTGGTAAAAATTATGCTCGCCTTTAGAGCGTTTTATTGTTAATTTCGCCAGCAAACTCGATTTTCATTGAAGTTAAGCACAAACAGGCAAATCTCGGCCTTACGGCAACGCTCGTTGAATATTAATGGCTTGACTTATTTCCCTTATTAGTCTTCTGGTTTATTCAAGACACAAGCTGTGATTAACTGCTCGGCGAGGCCTGTTATCGACTGGTTATTGCTTTTTATTTAATACGGCCAATAAATCTTTGGTAAAGTCAATCCTGTAATGACGTTAGGTTAAGGGAGGCTTTCCCAAATCGAATAGAATAAAATCTGATATTTTATTGTGATAAAATTAACCTTTCTGAAATTCATATATCTTAAAATTTATTTAATTATTATATTACTATATTATATTTGCAGAATGCCTAAACTATATAATCAGATTAGTGATGTAACCGATGTCAACCATGTCTCCCTGCGAACATTTCGCAGGAATATTCTGGAAGCGTTGTAAATGTTTTAATCTTCTTTGCAATGTTTTCTTTGTTTTGTTTTTTTTTTCTAATTACTTGTTTATCATATTTATCTAGAAGCATGCTGTGTTTAACTATAGTTAACTTAGTACTTAGTCTATTTACTGTTTAAAATTTTATTTTGTGTGCATGCAGTTGGTTTACCAACAAATTATGTTAGTACAAATTATGTTAGTACAAATTATGTACTAACATAATTTGTTGGAAAACCAATAAATAAATAAATATTACCTAGTGAATAATGAGGAGGTAGATGGCGCCACGGTCCTGTATCCCTCGTAACAATCACAAAAACTAAGCTGTCAAGAGCGCGGTCAGTACTCAAATGGGTGACCGAAAATTTTTCTCTCGCACGGTAAGCTCCTGGTCCCGGCTGCCGTCGAAATATAGAAGTCTTTCCGAAAGAGGGTTGGTGTCAGGCAAACTGCCTTGCTTTAAAGCCTATAGCAAGCCTATAGCAGTTTGTCGATATTAGGACATAGTGCACCGACTCCAAATAAATAGAACGCAGGGTAGGAGTAAGAAGAGAATACGTAGTGAATGCAAAAAATGGAAACAGAATTAGAAATAATTAAATCAAATCCATTTATTGTCTTAGTCATAGGTTACAAAAGGTCTTAATTATATTAATACAGCCAGCTACAACCCGCCATATCGGCGTACAATAATAATAGTAAAAATAATATTATGAATATGTCAATTCACTAAAAAAATTTAAAATAAATAAAAAATGATATAGTGAGTTGAAGCGCTTTCATAAAGTTTTATAACTTTAATTTTTTAATGCTTATAAATTCAGAAAACACTTTTCTATCTGGTATCTAAAGCTCATTTTAAAACCTTTCGTTTTCATTGCTTTTTTATCAACCTTTTTGCGCAGTTTTCTAGAAACTGCTGAGAGAGATAATGAAAATTGTAATACTCGATTTCAACTGGTTGTACCTTCCTTTCCTAAAGGGGTATATATGAAGTGAAACAACAATTTGATGGTTTGGCAGTACAATGTTTATTTAGGGTGGACAATATTCTGTTTGTTGCACTAGAAAAGTTATTTACTTACAATTTACATATTCCAAGTAATATACCTTTGTGAGAATTCTCTTCCTTGAAAATACCTAGTTTACACAAGTTAGATTTTACACAATTTAGACCTTCTAACTTATATATCTAATAGTAAAATACAACCATAAAAATAATGAAAGGTAGGGTCCTGGAGTCTGCTCTGATCGTTAACGAGTGGAATTTGGGTATTACTATGTATAAATTATTAGTAAACGCGTTATGAGACAACCTTCTGCAGAGTATTTGTAGAACTCTTCGACAGTCAGCCGCTACCGTTTGGTTAGTGTAGTGTACCTGGATCAGTGCGTTGTGTCTTGGCTCTGATAGATCAGCCACTAGTTAGCTCTCTCTATATATTGTAGTTCACCGGTCACTTTTCCAAATTGATCTCACACCTCCAAACTCTGGTTTTGCGCAGGTCTCTCTACCAGGCGACTATATTTGTAATGGAAATTTGGGTCTCTAAACCCGTACCGACGACCCTGAAGATGTGTCATAATAAAACAACATCAATAAATGTTACACTACTCATTATAAAACCCCAAGAGGGAGTTGGAACCACAACTTGTCCAAAAACTAATATAAAACAACGGCAAATCTTTGAGCAATTACGAAACCCGACCAACAGTACTTAGAATATGATCTCTCGAGATGTGAATTATTCATAATTTAAACAAATAGATCATTCATTGCCTAAAATTTCGAACCTGACAAAATATAATTACCTTAGTAGGTAGTCAGGCAATTTTTACAAGATGAGGCGGTTTTTTACAACCGAATTTACTAATTTACTGTAACACAAAATCAAGGCAATCACAGAATTTACCTTTAACTTTCAGAATAATTGAAAAACGATAAGAGTTTTATAGTTACCTTTCGGGTGAATTATTAACTCCTTAACGGTTATTTTTCCGTTCCAGGATATTATGAAAATACGGAATTATCTTCCTTCCAAATTAGAAAATAGTTCTCCTTCGTTAATATAATCCTCGCATATGTTATTATCACGAAGATGTTTAATGTTCCTCAAAAATAAATTCAGCCTTGAATTTGAAATTCGAAATGCGAATGAATAATCTGACAAGCAAAAACAAACGTCCCTGATTGGTCGGCCTACCTATGGTTTTTTTAACGTCTGAGGCAAAGGAAAGTGAGTCCATACATCCGAATGAACGAAAAATTCTTGTCAATACGAATCTTTGCGAATAACTACTTTGAATGAATTTTGAACAACTAATATGATCCCCGTAAGCCTAACGTCACCTAAATAATGACGAGACTATAGAAAACGCTCTAACGCGCCCCAATTCAAAAACAAAGTGCAAAAATTCTATACAGAGACCCCCAAGGTCTAATATCGAACTGAAACATGATACAACTTATTAAGACAAGAAACTTTCGTCTGAACTATTTCTTTTTTTTTTTTTTTTTTTTTTATAAGTCGCTGGGTATAGAATTTATCACTTTGCCTAAATGTCAAACTTAATGCGAAACGGAACGTAATGTCACTTGTCAGATGACGATGTTGACTTTGACAAATTGATAAATAAACAATGCTACAAAATTTAATGAAGCTTTTAAAAACCTTTATCTCATAAAAAATGCATTGAAAATGGCACAGCATTAGCGAGTTCGAGCCGCTTTTAGAATAAAGTGGTATAGCTTTCTCGGAATAACTAGACAATGTATTTTTTATGATAATATTTCAGTGGCAGACTAGCATACGGTTTGCTGATGGTAAGCAGTCAGCGTAGCGTATAGATGCTTGCAACACTGAAATTTATATCGATATCGTTTCGAATGAGTTGTTAGAATTTAACCAAAGTACGAAATATAATGAAAAAAATAGCATTAAAGCAATGATATTATATTTAAAAAGAGGTAGATAGGTTACCTTCATACTAATTCAAAGTCAAAAATGGTCCAAAATGTCATCATGTTACACGGTCAAATTAACTCGGCACCTAAAGTCTACGATTTCATGTTGTCGTATGTGGCCAGTTAACATGGTCGTATTGTAAGTTGTGAGTAAGGCAACATGATATCTAGTAATGTAGCAATAGAGTAAACGAGAAAGGATATGCTCGGGTGTGCTAATTAGCTTACTTTTAGAGTGCCACTTTTTGCAAACAAGTAACATATCTACCTCTTTTTAAATATAATATCATACTAATGGTCGCTTGCGGCTTCGCTCGCGTTAATGTCTGTTATTATTTAGCCTCAATAAATGGACTATCCAATACAAAAAGATTTTTTTAATTCGAACCAGTAGTTCCTGAAATACAACTCTTCAACAAACTCTTCAGCTTTATAATATTAGTAGATTAGTTGCTAAACATTCATCATCATCGTTTCAGCCAAGAGACGACTGTTGGACATAGGCCTCCCCCAAGGATCTCCAAACCGGTCGGTCGCTCCAAAGCGCTGCCCGCATCCAGCGGCTTCCCACGACCTTTACCAGATCGTCAGTCCACCTTGTGGGGGGCGTACCAATATCGGGCTATATCGGTGACCTTGGTTCTCCTGCGGATCTCATCATTTCTGGTGTGATCACGCAGAGAAACTCCGAGCATATCCCTCTCCATTGCTCTTTGGGTGACCTTGAACCTTCTTATGAGGCCCATTGTAAGCGGCCACGTTTCGTTTCCATAGGTCATCACTGGCAACACACTTAACATTCCAGCTTTCGAATAGTGTCAACATAGAAATAAATTCTTATGGTAAGGCACTAACTAAGGCAATAAAATAAATAATAAAAATATGGTATCTACCTTATTTTTTAGTTTTCTTTCTGTATGATCTCCACCTTTGTTTTTAGGGATACTTCATTTTGAAGCCAATTTATTAATCTAGGCTTCAAATAAAGTGGATCACTAACAAAAACTTCAATGAGTTCCAAAATATTAGAACTACCTACTAAGATGGTCGTAACATGATGTTAAACTCGTGCGTTGCCAACAATAGTCTACTTTTCTACCTCGTGGAGCTATGGCGGCGTAGTGGCGAAGAAGCGTCGGTGGCGTAGTACGTAAGAGCGTCGTCTCCCACCCACGAAGCACTGGTTCGATTCCCGCCACGTAGATCCCCAACACTTGGCCAGCGTGGTTGACTAAGGCCTAATCGCCCCTAATGTGGGGTAGGCTCGAGCCACTCGGTGGGAACATTATATGAGCTATTGATGATGATGATGGAGCCCTGGCAACCTTACTCACAATCAGAAACCCTCACATCCTTTCTAGATGACCGAAGCATTTGAGCATTCCTTTCTCAATTCTTGTCACTATATCTTCTTTCAAACCAAATCTCTCTCTTGCCACGTCATTGTATTGTATAACCTGGCACGCAATGTTACGCCTGCCATGCTCCTCAAGACTCTTATTTCAACCGCATTTACTCTGCTGTAACGCCTTTTATTTCCATACGTCGGGGTTGGGACCAGCTCACCGTTATGCACTGCCAGTTGTGCCTTTTCAGACACCTTCTTCATAATAGAGTGCAAAGCCTAATTCACCATGTTTTTTATTTACTTTGAAAATTGACTGTCTAATGTTTCGTCCTTTTTGCGAGTAACTATCTTTAAAACCCCAAACGTATTTATGGGAATTTTAATAGGAGGATAAGATGATTCTGACTGACCTAACCAAACCGTGACTGACTAATCATATTAACCAAGAGATGGTCACTGATGAATATAGGCCTCCTCCAGGGATCAGTTTTGTGGTTTTTCAAAAGCTTTTATTTAACTTGCAATGTATATTAAAAACATCTTTACAGCAACTTAGACCATGGCACCTTGTCGTCTCCAATTTAATATTAATTGCCTACTTAATACCTACTCCGTAAACTTACGCAACGAGTTCGTGTGAAGTTCTACGTTCATAATTTAAATACAGTTTCCGAATTCCGCGAAATCACGCCTACTCTGAGAAGTTTCGAGAAAGAATATTAAAATCATCAATTAAAACACTTTGCGGAAACACGATAGCTTTGCAACTTTCAGTAACGGAGCACTCCTCTTCACTTTGAAATAGAATACAATTTGTACGACGTCTAGCGAGCCGGACAAAGTTGGCTTCATTAATTAAAACTTTGTTGCTTATCGAATACGGAACCATTTATATCCCGGTTAATTGACAGCATTACGTTCTTTTTGGTAGTATTTTTTATGGTTGCAAAATAGACAACAAGTCTTGACTCAACACATATTTCTTTGTTTTCTTTAATTTTGATTCTAAGTATTTTAATTTAAAATTTCAAAACTGACTCATTCTAAAACGACGTGGGTTAATTTTATGGGCACTACAAAATAAAATAAAAAGATGACACTACTTTCAAATCTTTGAGATGTTGGCCAGAAATTAAAAAACAAATGGACGACAAAGACATTTTGTGTTAGTAATCCTACGTGGGCAGCGTAGGATTACTAACATTTTTTTTTAATATCTCATAATTTAGCCAGTAATGAATTCTGAAAAAAATGTATAGCGTTCTAGATGACCAAAGCTCCAAATAGTTTCGTGATTATCATAACTTGTTTTTTTGAAATGATGTCAATTATGAAAAATATGATTATGTCTCCTACCCTGTTCTTAATTTCTGTGGGCTCAGTTCATTATGCCTTGATATTGGAAGTAATGTTATACTAGGGCTATGGCTATGGGGTATAATCCCTTGGGCACCTTATAGTGCTGGGTTACCGTGAAGAGTGAGGACCGTGGGGTACTTGATTGAAAGAAGATTCTTCCTTTCCCTGGCTATTTCGATGCCGTTGTGAAGTGGAAGGAGCGTGCTGTGATGGGGTGTGATTTTGTTAAGTACATTTTTGTTATGTCGCAACTAGCGACCTATCTAACGAGGGAAATTTTTCCCTTTTTATCCTCTACTTTTAAGTGTACTTATACTAATCATATGGCAACTAGTGCCCTATCTAATAAGGGATTTATCCCTCGTGTAAGGTATGTGTAGTGTATACCTAAGTCACGCATTTATTGATTACATAAACTTATTCTATTTACCTAGTATTATAACACGTATCTTAATAAAAACAAACAATTTCGAACGTAAGTAACTAACAAAATTATAAATGTAAACTAGCTACTAACTATGCATAATAAACAAATGACTTATATCTAGGGTAATAAAACAAGAATAATTAAAACTTTGAAATCAAACTGATTAGGTACCTACATAAAACAATAATTAATGTCCTCTTAGATTTGCGCGAGCAATACACATTATAAATAAAACAACTTTTACGGATTTAACTCGCGTGTAATTAGATTTTACATGATGTTATTATTGCCCGACGTTTCGTAAACTTTTCAGCGTTCGTGGTCACGGGAATCAATCTAATTACACGCGAGTTAAATCCGTAAAAGTTGTTTTATTTATAAACAATAATTAATTAACTAAGTAACACTTTATTTTTCAGTCGTCCGGAATACTTATATTTGAAAATTAAAAAGGGTCTGTGCCAAAAAGGGTTATATGAGTGACATGAGTGGAAGAGTTTCCTGCCTGGTGAGACACACTATCAATTTTCGTGATGAATGGAAACGACCGGAAATTCTGAAGAATGGCAAAGTTTTAAAAATATGATACTTGGCAACCGTCTCAAGACAATAGATCTATCTTCGCCGGGTTAAGTACTTGCTCTTTAACTGGTCTGCATAATATTATGCAGAGGAGTTCTGTTGGTGAAAATACGTAATGCGGCATATTTAATGAAAAAAACCGGCCAAGTAACCGGCTCTTGCACGATGGGTATCTATAAATAACGACAAAAAATGTCTGTTATATTAATTCTCTGTTAATTATTTCTTTTTAAATTGATTTACCTGTTGCCGTTATCAATCAAAAACAAGCAAAATAATCACGTTTATTATATGGGAGCCCCCTTAAATATTGATTTTATTCTGTTTATTAGTATTTGTTATTATAGCGGCAACAGAAATACATCATCTGTGAAAATTTCAATTGTCTAACTATCACAGTTCATGAGATGCAGCATGGTAGCAGACGGATGGACAGTGGAGTCTTAGCGTCCCGTTTTACCCTTTGGGTCCTGAACCCTAAAAAGTGTTTTAGAACAATGCCCGGTCTAACCTGCACATAAGATTACATAAAGAGGAGTCCAGATGTCAAGATAGCTAATGTTAGATAGACTACGCGCGACATTTTTTATCTTCGCCTTGCCAACATGGAAGACATTCAGTTCCAAGATCGAAATTTGTCACATGCATGAGAACTTATACATGTTGATTGGGAAGATATTGGCATCTTTATACTCTACTCATTATTTATAGTGCTTAACCCAAATCTGGAGCAAAACAATTGTCCTAAACAATCAGATGGTCCATACATTTTGATTGCACAAATTTTGCACTTTTGAACAGCTAATTTAATATGCAGATTAACGACAGTATGTTTCTTCAAGTATGTTGCTTTTGAAGTACCCAGGGTTGTACGCTGGCTGAAAATTCCATTATTTGATTGTACAGCATAGAAACGAATTGTCTTATGTCAAAGTCAGACAGTAAGTAAGTCCATAAGATAAGAAATGTAAAATATCCACGGCCAATGTATTTTTTTTGCATACTACGAGATGGCAATTGCAATATTAAGGGTAAATCACTTAATAGTGCAAGTGCGTTGCCATGATAGGCCGTCCAGTAATTACACTGGTTACCTTTCCCTTCAATCCGAAACACTGAACTGCTTCACGGCAGAAATAAGAAAGGCGGTGGTACCTACCCAGACGACCCTACATATGGTTCTACCACCTAGTAATGTAATGTCCAATCAATCACTGCAAATGAAGATGGATTAGCCCACTCACACTCCGAAGAGATTGTGATCGTGTCCCTAAACAGATGCTGGATCGCATAACAAATAAAGCGAGGATTCCATTTACTCAACTAATCTTTGACTCCATATCCAATAAATTACACTTATCAGCAAAAAACTGCGCCTTCTACAAAATTTGTTTTATGGATTGCCTTTATTTTTGCAGCATTGTTACATTTTATAAGTATATTTGATTGTTATTGTTAAAAGTTTTCAGTATCGTAATGGACCATATTACGATACTGAAAACCTTGTAGGAATAGCGGTTTATAAGCAAGTGTGTTGAAAGTGTGTTGAAAAATCTATTTTTAAATTAGGTTCTTAGGATCTAGCCCACACAGACCTGAAGTGCTTTCATCTTTAAGCAGCTAAGCTGACTTGTAACATGATGTACTATTACGCCAGCTACACACTAAGTGGGACGACCTATTCTAAGCAAACTACTTTTAGGCTGCGAATTACTTATTTCTGTACACATTGAATAAACTTATTGTTTTTGTTTTATTTATTGTGGGTTTTTTTTATTAATGTAACCTCTAGTTCTTGCTTTATTTTATAAACTATCTATCTGCTACAACTAGGTGTTTTAATAAAGCAATAAACAAAATAAAAGACTATAAGTTACTGGGGGCCAAGTAGCTTCAAATAGGTACTTTAGATTGAACGCGGTGATAAAAGCAATCAATTTGGTGCTTGATTTTCTACTAAAATGATGTAACGTTAAATATTTTCCGTTTAAATCCTATATAGCGCAATTTTCTTTAAACATCGTGAAATAATAATAATATATCGACACCTGCAAGGAAAAACATCGTAACTCAGTTTTTGGCGCTTTTGAGATAAGATGACCGTCTTGTTTAAAAAAAAATGCCGAATATTTTACACCTATCATCGTATCTAAAATCCTAATAGTTTCAAATCTAGAGAGTGTAAAAACATTGTAAGTAGGGATCAACTGAAGATACCAAAATTGTATATTTAGTTACATGTCACTTTTTATGCTGCCCATAAAAAGTTTACATGAATAAAATTGTAATACTAGGTACAAGCTTGTTCTTAGAAATTATTATTTCATTTTAACGAAACTTTCATCTTATCTTTAATTGCAATCTTTTTACAAAAAATAATTATTTAGTTTGCAACTAGACTTCATCGCAACTTTAGATACAATCCTAATAATATGGAACAAAATATTGGATTCGACATTGTAACCCGACATACAATTATTTTCTCTGCAATGGTTTGCATGATCTGTCCATATTATGTCTAAGAAAGTCATACCTACAATGTTTTCATTCCCGAACGTCAGTTGCCCAAGCAGGTCTTGACGTGTTAAATATAACCTCCGACAGCGTACTTCAGCCCCCCTAGCACGGGACTTGGACAAATTCTCCTCGGGGAAAACAAAATATTTTCCTCTCGCTCTAACTCTCACTAAATCCTGAGAAGAAATAGTGTCAAGTGGTGGAGGGAGATTTTGTCCACGTCCCGTGCTACGGGGGCAGTTAAAAGACAGGACAAACTTACTATATCTAATAAAACCGAAAAAAAATTTCACCGGAAGTGTCGGAATACCTACCGTCTGAAGAACTTATTTTTTATAGAAATGATAGATAATTAAGTAAGGTTTTAATTATTGTGTTTGTACATCAAGCTATACAGCTTGACCATCTTTATGCCCCTTTTTCACAGGGAGAATAAATACTTTTGGGCATCTCCCTGCGGGATAGTGCCAACCGCAGGGGATATGTGTGAGTCCTGGGCTATCCTGACTACCCCGAACATCCGACTAAACATCCGACCTGATTTTCACTGCTTATCTCAGTGGATGTCCCGTGGCCTGGAACGCAACTCAACGGAACCATCTTTATGCCCTTCGCAATAAATACTGTTTTCTATCATCATCATCATCTTAAGCCATCGTCAACCAATTTGGTGTAGGCCTCCTTCAACCCTCTCCACTTTCCTCTGTTTTGGGCTGTCAGTATCCAATTTTGGCGCGCTACTTTTCTGATGTCATCTTTCCATCTCATTTGCGGTCTGCCAACTGGTCTTTTAAAGCCCCACGGCCTCCATTCTAAAAGAGAGACCATAAATCTGTTTTTCGGGCTATATGACCTGCCCATTGCCACTTCAGTTTGGCTATTTGCTTCACAATATCTGAAACTTTGCTCTGTTTTCTCAGCCACTTGTTAGTCTTGCGGTCTTTTAAAGTTACTCCTACCAGCCTACGTTCCATCGCTCTTTGAGTGACAATGAGCCTCTTGAGAATCGCTTTGGTAGTCACTCAAGTCTCAGCCCCGTAGGTAAGTACTGGTAGGACACACTGGTTGAATATAAGTGCTTTTTGGGCATTGGTGAGATTCATCTTAAAAGCAAAGTTTCCTGGTTTTCTTTTCCAAGTTTGATTTCTTGACCGAGATAGACATATTTGTTGACCTGTTCTAGTGGCGTGCCTTTGACTGGGATTTTTGTTGTGTTTGTCTTATTGGTTGTCATGATTTTGGTTTTCGTGAGATTCATTTCCAGCCCTACGTTAAGAGATGCCTCTTGTAGTTCATGAACCATAATCTGCAGTTCTTCGGGATCACTAGCGAATAGCACTATGTCGTCTGCGAAACGGAGGTTCGATAGACGTGCGCCTGCTATCTCAATGCCTCTATTTTCCCAGTCAAGTTTCTTAAAGATGTCTTCTAGTACCAAGGTAAACAGTTTAGGTGAGATAGTGTCCCCCTGCCTGACACCCCTTTTGATCTTATCAGGCTTAGTGTGCTGAGGAATAGCTACCTTCAGAGATGCTTTTTATAGATGCTTTCTATAATATGGGTGTAGCGATGGTCTATTCTGGCGTTTCGTAGTGCTTCCGAGACGGACCACGTTTCGACACTGTCAAAGGCTTTTTTATAGTCTATGAAAGCTAACCACAGCGGAATTTGGTATTCCGTACTTTTTTCGATAAGCACCCTCATGGTTAAAATGTGGTCGAGTTTACAGTATCCCTGTCTAAATCCAGCCTGTTCTTTAGGTTGGTAAAAGTCCAGTTTTCTCGTCAGGCGGTTTGTCAGAACCTTCGAAAAAAGTTTGTATGTTTGCGAGAGCAAACTAATGGGTCTGTAGTTATTGAGGTCAGCTTTAACCCCTTTCTTATATAGTAATATTACCAGCGCCGTTTCCCAGTTCTGCGGTGTGTTAGAAAACAGTTACCAACACACCGGTGTGTTAAAGGTAAAGGGCTAAAGGGCGCTCTGCCAAAGGAGCTCAAAATAAAGAGCTAGAAGAGTTACCGAGGAATGTCCCAAAAGCTTATAATGCACCATTACCTCTCCCTTCACCTATGTATAAAGACTTAGAAAACTTGTGTGAAAGTAATGCTATTCCTGCCATTTCTCACAGTTATTATCTAGCATTACCTCACTTATCTGTCACACGTTGAATGATTCATCTGATTCTAATTAAGTATGTAGTGTTTATAATTTGACCCACAGCTGGGACACAAGGCCTTTCATCGAAGGAGGTTTAGGCAGTAGTCCACCACGCTTGCCCAATGCGGATTGGTGGACGGGGTATGAGGTGATCTATACCCCTTTATAGATCCATTAGTCGCCTTCTACGACACCCATTGGAGGATAATTATGGGGTGATGCTATATCTACTCTGCCGGCATATTACCTATTTAAACTAATATTTTTTACATAACTGAGAATATTGGTTGGTTAAAAACTGTGATCGATAATTAATAAAAGAATCCTAAAATTCAGAATGATACACTAGATTAATGATTAAGTTTACTATGTTTAGTCAATTACACTTTGAAGACTGATAGTGATTAATATAATAAAGATGTTTAATTTATAATACTTAATTTTATTTCAAACAGTAACTCTAAATTCTACACTTAAACATTTTAATAACTGTATCTCAGACATACAATTATTATATCCTTCGAATATAGTAATTTGATTCAACAAGCCATTGTATGTCTGAGTTACAATATCATATTATAAAATATAACGTGGACAGATTTGATTGTAACTCACAAAAACATAAAATAACTCATTAAATATATAAATTTATGGAATCCTAATCATGCAGTCGTTTTTGTCTTGCCCCATTTACTTAAATTTTCAAGAATGTTTACCAATAGGACTCAACCGAAACGTGTAAGAATTTTTTAAATCTTTGTTTTGCTCTCCTGAAAAATGTCAAAAAGTGAGTTACGATGTTTTTCCTTGCAGGTGTCGATATCAACGCTCACACCTTAAAATATGGTTTAACATGATCTCATTAGAGTTTTTGACGCTTTCATTTTAGTGAGTAGACGTAAAAATCCAAAATCGAAGAGCTATCCGTCGTAAAATACGATTAATTGTATTTCTCTGTTTCAAAACTTCCTCAAACTTCGATCTTTATTTTAATGACATAAAGTTGATAATACTACTTAGAACAATCTCAATATATTAGGCCCGACAAAGCCGCAGTCTTTAATAAAGTCGTAATATTCTTAAGTCTTTAGCTCGCTATCAAAGACCTAAAAGAATATCCATTCAGTTAGGTAGAGCGCTTTATCATCATTATATTTGTTCGGTAAAAGAAGACTTATTGCTAAGATTTTAAGGCTCAAAATAAATAGCAGTGGCTTTATTTTCTAAAGATATGAGCTATTATTGTGCTTATAAAACAGATTCACTGACGTCAAATTCATCTCTTTAATTAGTGCCTGGGTGTTCGTGTTGTCTTAATTTACTAGTAAATATCTATAATACTTAAACGGGTTTAAATTTGAAAAATCTTCTTAAAATCAATAAGTATAAATGTATGTTATAAAAGGTAAATTATGTAAAAAAGCTAATTACAAGAAATTATTTAAATGTGTACTAGTAAAACCTGCCTAAAAACGCATCGAAAAGTGTAATATATTCTTGTTGGCCAATGAATTTACATGTCTAATTTTATTCATGACCATATTTTAACCGTATAGTTTTTCTTTCGCCGTCTTATCTCCGCCAGCATCATTCAATATAGTTATATTTTATTTAAATTATAAATTAAATTAAATTCGTAAAATTATAAATAAAAATTTATTTCGTCCTGAAACGATGGTAGAGTTTATAACGATTTAAAGTAATAATTATCATCTATACGTATTTCCACGCATAAACCAATTTATTGTTAACGTGTGATTAACGTTCAAAAAGTGCATGTTACCCGTATCATTTAGGTAGGTTATACAATAGAAGAATCAGAATCCTCTAAAACAGTAATAAGATTCATATTTTAATTTTCACCATAGAATATTGTCACATTTAGGTAAATAAATACATACCTATAACTATAATAATATTACTAAAAATATTTCAGCAAACATAGTATCTAAAAAATACTAAGATAACAACCAAAAGGAATTTAAGTACAAAACAAAAAATTTGCTTGCATAAAGCATACTCGAGTTATCGTGCTAACGCACAGACACACACAGACATAATTCCAAAATCGGTATTTTTTAAGTCAGGGAGGTCCAAAACGTGTAAATCCGTCAAAATGTCGAGGTCGAATTTTTTGACGATTAAAAGTAAAAATAAATTTTAAACTGTGGTAAGGTTGGTTCTTATTTATTTATTTGGTTTACAAATAATTGCACAGTAATACATCATCAACAGCTCATAAAATGTCCCCACCGAGGGGCTCGAGCCTACCCCACATTAGGGGCTATTAGGCCTTAGTCAACCACGCTGGCCAAGTGCGGGTTGGTCGACTTCACGCACAACCTAAGAATTTCTTCATAGGTGTGTGCAGGTTTCCTCACGATGTTTTCCTTCACCGTAAAAGCGTCGATTAAACGTACATATGAATTTAAAATTTAAAACACATTGAAACGTGGCGGGGATCGAACCTCGTGCCTCCCGGGTGGGAGACGACGCTCTTACGCACTACGCCACCGACGCTTTTTTAAAAGTACAATAATATATTGGTAATTAATGAGTGAACTTAAATAAGAAAAATAGAAATGTTTATTCTAGTTACTATTATCCATTGGCAAGCAATGGAGCAGACGGCGGAATTTAGAATATGAAGTACCATATACATCGATATCAGTGCTAAGGTTGTAGTATATTTTACAAACTCTCGAGATTGGGGAATTGGAACCGGTTACAATTCTTAGGCTCGTATTACAGAATGACACTCAGAAGTCAAACATGTCTTGAGAATCGCCTGTCACTTTCTATCACGCTCAAAGTGATAGTGACGTAGGACGCTCAAGTCGACGTTTATTCTTGAAACTCATTCTATAATATGAACATTAGTGCATATTTTCTTTCAATGGATATGTAAAACATGCATTACTTTTTTATGTTATTTGGCAGCATGGTAAGCAATCACCGTGGCCTATAGATACTGGGAACACTGACGTTCCCTCACGCGCTGCCAACCCTTAGTCCCCTTTCACCCCGTGGATCTCTGGCAATCCTACAAGTATATATTTATATATGTATAGGTATATTATATTCTATTAGTACCAACTGAGATCAGTTTACTACTATTCAATACTATAATTGATTTTGCTAGTACCAACCGACACACCCGGTTGACTACTAAGTATATTTTTATATGTATATAGGTATATTTTCTACTAGTACCAACTGACGTTGTCAATTTACTACTTTGTATGTACATAAATTCATATCATATAGTATATTTTTCTAGCACCAATTGACGTCACCAAAGAAACACAACACCACAAAAATATAGTGTTATTGGACTATGGTCTTCTGTAAGGTGGAGGTACTTACCTACTAGTTTGGGCGCTCAATTCGATAAATTCGAGCGATTAGTCCACTGTCACCCGTATTCACAAACATAACTATGAGGTTTCTCGACTCTTGTATAAGTAAACGCATTGCATTGAATAGAGCTCGGTGATTGGTTCGATTCTGTTGCCTAGTTCTACATCGTTGAATGTACTGTACTAATATACTGACGTTTTATTACTTCAAACCTCCTTCAACTTTAAACTTTTGACATAACACGTGTTGAGAGACTCCATTTTTAACCTCAATCAACCGTACAATTTTTGTTACTATAATAATTACATTTTCACTTGTAATTGGCAAAATGCGTACGCTTAATGCGACGCGACGCCATTAGTTAAGAATAGAATAGAATAGAACTTTTGACATCTGGACGTTGCTTTTGACATCTCGACCTGTGCGTTGTGTAATATAGCTAGCTAGCTACCTAAGCTGTGCGTTCATTTTAGAGTACGCATAGTTCCGATCCCCACTTAAATATTGTCTATGAATAGGTTTTTACGTCTCTGTGCGTCCACTATGAGACCTCAAAATCCTTGCCATATGGCACGCACTGAAAAATGTCTTATTTTGCAAAGCATTATTTTTTTACTAAGACAAGTATTGTTTGTGAGTACGGGCGTGTACCTCCTCGACTAAGGAATAACTAAAATGAAACGTTTATTAATAAAACAACAATTTATTGCGACTCCAAGTTTGTTAATAAACTTCTCGCTCCAGTTGCGAAGAGACAAGAGCTACTTTTAATAAAATAAGGAGAAACAACTTAATAAACAGTCGAATATAAATTGTAAAAGGCAAAGTTGGACTCTATTTTAAAGACAGTTGCTTCAAACTTCTGATAAATTCTTGATAAATTATACAACTTTGGAAGTTTCGAATGGCCATTCTTCAGTTTCGCTTTTATTTTGCATATAATAGCAAAATGAATTTCAAGACTAGATTCGGCTAAGTATACATATTGTAAAGTATTGTATTTTTACAACACTTTGTAATATAAATAATGGGAAGTGTGGTAAAAAGTTAATATTTAATTGAATTTAGTATCATTATTACCTGTTATGTACAGTCAACAGCACATCGGGCTATACAAAACTGTTAAATTTCTCCAAACGATTTTCAACCTAAGCCTATTCAATATAAAGTGCATAATCGATTGGGAAAATTTGACAGTTTGTGGTAACCCAACGTGCTGTTGTCTGTACCTAAGCTTACTGAAGTTTGGTTGCCTAGTATTTATTGTAAATATAACTAAAAATAACAGCGGTCGTTTAGCAACCAAATCCTGGAAGGGCGATTAGTACAACTGTGAGTAATTACTGGGCATGAAAGGTATTTCATCTTAGGCCTCAGGATCAAAACGCACATGCATTATCAAGTGATTTTTCCCTTATTACAGGTGTTCATAGTCAACGGTATCTACTTACTATCAGGTAGGCCGTCAGCTTGTTTGTCATCTAGTTGTATAAAAACATATTGGCTGTCTCTAAAAAATATCCAGAAAAAGAGTCCATAAGCATTTATTTTTATTTACCTACTTTAGTTGGCCAAAAAGTTTACTGCGCAAATTCTAGGTATTGCGCGACATTATTGCCGAGTCATATCCCCAGGCGCCTCTTCGGCTAGCTCCAGTCATTTATCGAAATCTGCTGATGACACCCGGTGAAATTCTGCTGTAGAAAATAAACTAGAAGTACGGATAGATTTTGTCGACGAAACGGGGGACAATTTTGAGAAAATGACATTTAAAATTTGAATTAGGTTCCTATTAGTAGTTTCATAGAGAACTGTTAAATAACAGAAGTGATAAGGAAAAGATTCTTATTAGGAAAACAGCTGCTGATAATTACTAAGTAGTAGAACGATTAAGGAGTTTCTCCCGAGTACTTGTTGTAAAAAAACGTATTGAGAGACTCCATTTTTAACCCAAATCAACCGTATAATTCTTGTTACTTACCTAAGTTACATTTTCACTTGACATTGGCAAAATGCGTACGTTTAATGCGACGCGACGCCATTAATTAATAATAAAACAGAATAGAACGAATAACGGACAACCTCAGCACACTGACGTAGTATAGAGTAACTTATTGAAATAACGAATTCGATGGTAGTTACAGGAAAATAAAGATAATAGATTATCTTTTAAAAAATAAGCGTGATTTAGATTTATTTACACAAGGCAAGTAACAAGTTATTGGCAGGTGCTATTGCTGGCGCCGAGAACTGACCAAACCGTTTACTTGCATACTGTATTTACTGGAATATAAAATTAACAATATAATACAAGAAAACGTGCAGACGCTAGACCGCTAAAACTATAAATTATTTATTTTCACATTCCCCACTCAGCAACCCCTACAAAATCACAGCGGCAACTAACGAATTCTTGCGTTATTGCTATTATCTGTCCCCAGGCGCCAGGCTGACTGAGCCCATTTGGCGAGAGTCCAATGCCGATATCGTGTGTTAGTGTCGTCGTGAAAGTACGCTCATAGTAGTCGGTTAAAGGAAATAGACTAAATGTTGTGTGCCGCTTAGTGGTTGCTCTGTGGTCTGTGCTAAACTTTAAAAGGTGCATGTGAAAACTTGGCATTAGTTGGTACGGAATATTCTGTACAGTTTTTGGAATCTCATTTGCAAAGTGCTTTTTCTCATGAATATATAATTTTAGGAAAGTGTTTTTCGAAAGGTTAACCTTACTAAACTATTTATATTTAAAGACGAAACGATATACGTAGGTATACGATACGCAAAGACTACAGTATCGTGGATATACAACCTACTTTATAGGTGGAGTTTGTATTGTATAAGAACAGGTTTTTTTGTAGTAATTATATTAAAAAAGATGAGATCCACAGGAGAAACAAGATTACCAACATAGCTTGCCCAAAGATTTGCGAACCTTATGTGGCAGTAGGTAGGGTACACTGCGAGAAGGACCGGCGGCCGTAGTAGGGGTGGGAAGATCGTCGAATGGCGACCGCGTAACGCGAGATGGCGAGACGCAGCGTTGGTAAGTCCCATAAGGTGGACCGACGACCTGCTAAAGGTCGCGGGAAGCCGCTGTATGTGGGCGGCGCAGGACCGAACAGGTTAGAAATCCTTTGGGAAGAACTATGTCCAACAGTGGACGTCTCTCGGCTGATTAATGATACTGGTATATTTTTTATTTCGACAGAACATTATCAATTAATTTTATCTTGGGATTTCACGTTTACTTATTCCTAATAATTCTGTGAATTTTATATATTCTTGCGTGCGTTATTTTCAGTAAATCTTTTTACCCCCGAATACGCATGTGTTATTTTAATCGTGTTTAGGGCAAGCCCCCAAGCCAGTTTCCTATGCGTAAAACATATAGCTAATGACTCCATCTTTTGAAAATTGAGTCCAAATACGGAGATACGTAGCGACGAGATAATAATTATGCACCGCACTTGCTACGTCACCTTACTGACCTGCAAGGTGCTCTTAAAAAGACTATGTCAAAGTCAGGTGAACTGATCTGACTGGATATTTTTTCTTGTTACTTAATTATATTAAACACGATTTCCAAAAATTATGAGAAGCTAGAATTTTCCTGTGGGAATGAAAATGAAAAAGTCATGGATTTGTCTTCGTTAAATAAATGGGTGTATATTTTAACACGTGCGGTGATAAATTAAGGTATTAACCCGGAGCTCATTTAATCCAGGTAGCAAATGGTGTGAAGCTCGTGATATGTGATAAACGTCTCAGAGAATTAGTCAATGTTAATACAATTAACGATTCATAATGACTTAATGAGGTAGTTTACAGAAGTCTTTAGCAGCTTGTAGAGTTATCTAGATTATCTCTGGCGACTTGAAAGGTAAAGGAAAATGTAATTTTTTATTATAAATACACTTTGTTTTTTATTTATTTTTATAAGTAACTTATTTTTATTTACACTTTATTTGACCAACAAATGAGAAACATAATATACAAAAACTTACTTATGTCAAATGGTAGAATGGGTGGCCTTATCATGTTCTTGAAGATATTCCTTAAACTTTGACCTGTAAAGCGAGGCTTACACGGGTGACTAAAGCCGCGCAATTTGTAAGACACAGAAAAATTGACCATCTAATTAGCAATTCGGCTAAACTGCAGATGACTAAAGCCGCAAGACCTAACCTATAGTAAACTAGTATCCGACTTCGACATTTACGAGACGACGACATGGCATCTCATTTAAATTGCGCGGCTTTGTCACAAAAGTGACAAATATGATGTGATTGATTGTGAGTGATGTGTAAAAAGTGGTTATGATTATTCGTTGTTTTTGTAATTTTTCATTTTTATACAAAGAAGAGATCGACACTATACGACCGGTTGCCCCAAGTTATATTTATAACAATTAAGTAAAAAATATTTTAAAAAATTAAGGAAACATACGTGAAAAAAAGTTGGCATAAGCATTGATTTTTAGATCGTATTGTAAAACATAAAACTTTTATTTCTCTCTTTTAGTTTTGAACTGAAATGTTTTATGTTTTACACGATCTAAAAATCAATATGCCAAATTTTTTTGCGGTCAGTGCCAGCTTCATGGTAGTTTACCTTTTGCAGTTATTTTTTTATTTTCATACCTACTGTAAATTATACAGTAGTTATTCATGTAATTATTGATTTTAAACTATGGTTGGCACAGACTTCAAAAAATAGTTAACTTTTTACAAAAAATTATAAAGTAAAACTTGGTACAACTAGCCTTATTTTTCACAATTTGAACATCGTATAATACAGAAAACTAAGTATTAGACACGGAGTAAAGGTTGTAGCACACTTATTAGCTTGGACGGGGAACGCCATTTTTTGTTATGAACGCTACGTAATAGCGGCTACAAAATGTACAGCAACGCCTCTTTTTCATATTAAAAAGTGGCTACACGGTTAATGTACTACAACCTAAGGGACATAAGTGAAACGCTTGATTGCTAGAAGCGCAATTTTTATTGGCAAGTCGCAAATGCGCGTGGACGCAGCATCTACGTATACCTATGTAACACTAAGCAATAGTATTCTTATAATTTAGTCGTAATTTCAGTAAAGCTAACAGTGAACATGACCCCTAAATTCACAAGTCACAAGTCGGTGACGTGGAAATAAACATAGCCTCTAAACGAGGCTCCTGACAGGCAGCGGTCATTTGGACTCGCTCCAGTCAACCAGAAATTATTACCTTGGGGGCGTCGTTTTGCAAGAATGGTGCCAAGATAAAGCTTGGATACTGAAGAAATTTCGCCGGGGAATGAAAGGAGGTATAGCAAAGTGCGCCCCGGATGGATATAAAAAAAGCAAACCCGGATACACATAGATCTACATATAGGTTTTATTGTAGGTATTCTTTATTATACACATGAGTAAGAGAAACTATATTTAGAAAATTATGTAGAAAGGAATTGTTTTGATTTACAGTAAAAACATAATTGATGAATTTGTTTGTGCTCACCTAAAAAGCAATCAAAATGTCTAAAGACGATAGCGTACACATAACATTCCATATTCCAGACATTGACTCTATAATACCAACTCATAACACAATAAACTATACTTATAAGACTGACTTTGCAGATTGCGACTCTACCCTATAATCCAAAACAATATATTTCTTAGTGCGAGTCACTGAACTTCATATTAAATTCAGCATAATATGACATTCCTGCGCTCCGAGATATTCATAATACATGAAACTAATATTGGCTAGGAACTTTCGATTTGTTCATTCCAAAACTTTATCTAGGGGCTGCGAAACTTCTCCCCTTAAATGTAAAATGTTACAAAATTACAGAACTTTCTGGTCGTGGTTTGGTTAGGAATAGTATCTAGTAAGTACAAAAGTGTAAATATCTTTAATCATTATCTAAAATTTCGTGTGTTTGTGGTTCAACTCAACCGAAACGGCTCGATCAATCTTTATTATTTTTTCTAATTATGAGAATTGCCTATGTGCACGGCTTCAGCGCCACCTAGCGTCAGTAGAATCTAACATATGATTCCCGTGCCATGCATGATGTTTGTCCGGGATAAACTCCGAAACTAAGAATACGAATTTAACTTTTTTTACTTTCTCGTATACGTAGTATAGAGGAAGTCTTGTACCTCGAGATTTTGACGGATTTACACGTTTTGGACCTCCCTGAGTCCAAAAATACCATTTTTGGAATTATGTCTGTGTGTCTGTGCGTTAGCACGATAACTCGAGTATGCTTTAACTTATTGCTACCAAATTTAACATGCATGTATGACACATAAATATAAGGTTTCTTTCAACTTTTGAGTTGTCGATCACGAAAGTTAAGCAACCAAGTGCACGGTCGGTACTCGGATGGGTGACCAAAATTTAACATGCATGTATGCCATCAAAATATAAGCTTTCTATCAACTTTTGAGTCGTTTCTGGTATACGAGAAAGTCAAGGGGAAACCACTCCCGATTTTTTTTAAATGTGTGTTTTGTTCTAACTGGAGAGATATCTTTTCTTTTCTCATTTTTTTTACTTCAAAAGGCCGGTACAACTATTAAAATAAAAAACGATGTATTAAATTATATTATAAAATTGATCAATACCGTGATTTGGGTTGTGATATAATTTTTGGTCATTTAAATGAGGTAAGTAAAATTTTATTCAAAGTACGTACTTTGAATATTTATTTTATTTTACTATGGAATAATTTAATTTTTTGCGTTTACTAACGCGTAAATATTTTTAATACTAGAAAAAATGCACTGAAAAAAATCGACTTGCCTCAGGCGGGAATCGAACCCGCATCTTCCGCAATCCGCGTTATTTTATTTCTTCAGTTGTAATTTTCTTTTAGTTTTCTTTGTTTTCTTTTAGTTGTAATTTTACTGTAAAACAACGAGATAAAGCTACTGTAATGGTTTCATTAAATAACAGTTATAATATATAATTATTCCTGTAACGCTAGTAATAAATTAAATATCGTTTGCGGATCGAAATGAGTATATTCTGACGGGAGGTTTGTGAGTATCGCTCACAATATAAAATTTCAACCATAAATGATTATCCACTGTATGTATGTAATAGTACATTATTGCAAACGCCGTGAAATAGGCAATTGCAGGTCGAGTATGAGGTTGAAGGCCGAGCCGCAGGCGAGGACTTCACTAATACGAGACAGGCAATTGCCATTTCGGCCGAGGCATATATAGTGCTTTTCTCAAAATAATGCAGGGAAATAAAACATACTTTACCTTTGTCGCTAAATTTATATCATCTGGGGCTTTAATTAAAAATTGCTTTATGTGTTTGCCTTTGTATCCGGTCGATTGTCGTTTAAATCTGGTGGAGTACAATCAATCTCCATTTCACTCTCTGAACCGTCGGAACTCATTTTAATAAATATATTGTGTATCCAAATAACAAATCAAGCCGAATTTTCAGCTTTGCCGCCAATTTTCTATTTATCACCAAGACAAACGCATGTATGACTATACAGCCACGTGAACGCAATTTGTACTAAGCAAAGAGACTTTAGTATGCCAAGATTGATAAAAGAGATCTAATCAAAGAGTATTTAATAACTCCGCACGCCGTTTCATACAACATTGCTGGAGCGTTGTAGTGTTCCAAATTCAAAAACCGCTCCAGCAATGGATTTGGTTTTCTTTGTCCGTAAATTCGATACTTCGCGTGTTCTTTTATCGAAAATAATGACATTTCCATGCATGTTTGAGAAAAAATATAAATTTTTTTCACTTCTGTTCAATACTGTTCCAAGCTGCATTTTTTAAGTCTCACCAGTTGCTCGCGGTATCGTAAATATAGAATGTCGCTCGGAATTTTCAAGAGCTTTCCTGCTTATAACTTGTTGGAATTTAATTTCCTCACTTCATTTTGTGTGAGGTGCCTCGACAAAATTACGTTTTCAAATATTCACGCGCCTCTTTGCAATTTCCTTTCTTTTTATGAGATTTTAATATTTTTAGATAGCGAGCTTTGTAAGGAAAACACTTTTGTCGCTCCAAACTTTTGGGAGACTTATTTTGGAAAATTTATAATCGGGAAATACGGTCCGTATTTCTGGGCGATAAGGGCCAAATTCGCGTGAGGAAATACTTAATTTACGTATTAAATTTCACAAAAGTATTAAGCTTTCTAAAGTTAAAATGTAGTCTCTCGTCCGATTTCATTTCTTAGAGTTCCGTAGACCAATATTGAGTATCTCTCTTTTATTTTAAGATTAATTTCTTTTTTTTATGAAGACAAAATATTAATTTGTAAAAAAAATAATCAAATCAGAGATTGCACAATATGCTTTTAAAACTTACGTGCAATAAAATCGACTCACCGGTACGCTTTGGTTCAAAACTCCATAATCAAAATCTACAATTAGTAAATAATATTTTTTAACCCCGTGTGTTAAACAAGAGCCTAAACTTACATTAGACCAGTTTTTACTGTGATAGATTTTGGTTTATTGATTTTACAAATTGAAAACCAAATACACTTAAAAGAGCTGAAATTTTTGTGGAAATCAGCTGAATTTTAAGGGTCATTAATCAATTGTTCAATAAACAATGATTCAATTAACTCTGAACACTCTGCATAGTCACAGAAATGGCGTATGACGTAAAAATGGGAAACCATGGTTTCCGAAGAAATGAGTCTATTGTCACCAATATTTCGTTAATCAATGTGTTGTGGACTGTATACGAATTGTTGTGAAGTGAAGCTGTTTGTTGAGGTAAGGAAGGTTCTTGTTGTTTCTTAGGAGTAAAAGTCTCATCGGTAGTTCACTTAATTTATTTCAAAACACATTGGCTATATACATTTTATACCTATTGCACTTATCACTAGTCTCAACGATCGATTTCAAGATTCAACCTTGAGTTCCAAAAAACGGGAGGGTATATCGGACGGAGGTATTGCAGTTAGTGACTGGTAGACCGATCGCGGCGCGCTGTCCTCTACAGCTCTCCCCCCGGCGTAGACTCGTCGCAGCCATCTTTCACTGGGAGGACGGCGAGCTTGGTAGTTGGACGTCGCAGGATCCCTCCTCGTGTGCGGACGTCGGCGGAGCGCACTCGGCCGTCGGGGCCTGGGTGCACCTCGATGACCTCTCCTCGGGGCCATACGTTTCGTGGCAGGTTGGGGTCGGCGATCACGACTAAGTCGCCTCGTTGAAGTTGCTTCTCTCCGGGTGTGGCGGCAGCTTGACGGGGCACGAGTGTAGGAAGGTACTCGCGCACCCATCTCCGCCAAAATTCGTTGGCAAGCGCTTGACTCGCTCGCCAGACGCGTCGATCGGCTGGGTCGCAGGGTCCCGTGTGTGGTAGGCCCATGGAGGTTCCCAACAGGAAATGGTTCGGTGTCAGCGCCTCCGGATCATGAGGATCGACGGAAACGTGGGTGAGGGGCCGAGCGTTGATACTGTGCTCGGCCTCGGTCAGTAGTGTTGCCAGCACTTCTTCGGTCGGTGTCTTTTCGTGCAGGACGCTGGTCAGCGCGACCTTCACTGACCGCACCAGGCGCTCTCAGGCTCCCCCCATATTAGGAGCCCCAGGAGGGATGAACCGCCAACTTGTGCGGTGTCGCTGGCCAAGGTCCTCCAAGGCGGGTGCCCACTCGGCGTAGGCGGCGCGTAGCTCGTTGTGAGCACCCCGGAAGTTGGTTGCGTTGTCGCTCATCATTTCGCGTGGCCAACCGCGGCGCACTGCCATGCGACGCAGCGCCATCAGGGCGGAGTCGGTGGATAGCGAGCTCACTATCTCGATGTGTACGGCGCGTGTTGTCATACAGGTGAAGAGGGCGCCCCATCGCTTCTCGTGGCGCCGTCCGATCTTCACCATCATCGGCCCGAAGTAGTCTACGCCGCAGTACGTGAAAGGGCGGTAGTAGGCAGCTACTCGGGCTCGAGGTAGGTCTCCGAAGATAGGTGTTCGTGGTCTTGATTTTCTCAATTTGCACAGCCCGCATTCTCTTGCTATTGTGCGGACTGTGGGTCGCAGGCGTAGAATCCAGTAGCGCTGGCGGAGGTTGTTCACTACTGTTTCTCGATTGGCGTGGTGTGCTTGTCGGTGTTCCTTCATCACCAGCAGGCGCGTAAAAGGGTGCCTGCCGTCCAAGATCGTAGGCTCCTTCATGTCGCGAGGTACGTCAGCTACGTGTATGCGTCCGTTCAAGCGCAGCACGCCGTCCCGCAGGGTGGGGTCCAGCCTGTAAAGCGGGCTGGACCGGGTGATTTCCTTCCCGTCCTGTAGGCTTTGGATTTCCGCTTCGAAGCTGTCTCGCTGTGCCCTCTGGATCCACATCTTCTCGGCCCGTTCTAGGTGGTGAACTTGCAGCTTGTTTCCTCGCTTGCGGCAGCCATCGATGAATACCAGCACGAAGGCGGTCGCTCTTATAAGTCGTTCGTATGAAGAGAACCGCGCGACGTCCGGTAGGTAGGGCTCCGGGCTATCTGTTGTGTGCCCTACGAGTTCGCTGTCATCTTCTTCGACTTCCTCTTCTATTGGCCAAGTGTCCTCTGGTCCAAGCAGGAAGGCAGGCCCGTCGAACCACCTGTCGTTGGCGGATATGGGCTTGTTAGATGTGCGCGTCGCGTCGTCGGCTACGTTGTGCAGGGTAGGCACCCATCGCCAGTGTTCGGGCTCGGTGCGTTCGGCTATCTCCCCCAGACGGTGCGCGACGAAAGGCGTGTAGCGTCGTGCGTTGCGTCGTATCCAGTGTAGCACCGTGCGGCTGTCAGTCCAGTAGACAGTGCGATTTGGTACCCACTCGTGCTCGGTGACGACAGCGTCGGCGAGGCGCGTTCCTATGACCGCCGCCTGTAGCTCTAGGCGGGGTATGCTTTGTGTTTTGATGGGGGCCACCTTGGCCTTGGCTGCGGCCAGGGTGACGTCGATGGTGCCGTCGATGCGTCGCGTCCTCCAGTATGCAGCGGCGGCGTAGGCTTGCTCGCTTGCATCGCAGAAGACGTGCAGCTCTCTCTGTTCGGCGGCTCCGTACCAGCGCGGCAGGCGTAATTGCGCGACGCTGCCTCGTAGCGTTCGCAACCAGCATGCGAGGTCGTCAGCTTCGGCGTCAGGCAGGGGCTCGTCCCATCCAAGTTTGTGTCTCCAAAGATCCTGCAGTATGATCTTGGCTCGTATCGTGAAATGGCTCAGCAGGCCCAGCGGGTCGTATAACGACATGACCGCACATAGGGCTTCGCGCTTTGTTGGTGTGCGCTGTCGCCCGATGACCTCCTCTGGAACTCTGTGTAGCTTCGTGTTGAAAGCCAGCTGATCTAGCTTAGCGTCCCACAACAGGCCGAGTGTCTTGTCTGGTGCCGGCGCCAGGCAGGTGGGGTTGTTCGATTGGAGCCCCGTTTCGATGTGTTCTCTGACTGCGCGTGCATTGGAGTTCCACCCGCGCAGCTTGAACCCTGCTTGTGCGTGCACGAAGTTCACCTCGTCGATCGTGCGTATCGCTGTCTCGGCGTCGTTGAAGGACTCGACGTGGTCATCCATGTAGTGATTGCGTGTGAATGACTTGTACGCAGCGGGATGGGTGACCGCGAAGTCTTTTGCGTTCCGATCTCGAACGCTGTGTGCCAGGAACGGTGAGCTGGAGGCGCCGAAAATCATCGCCGTCATTTTGTACTTTTGCGGCGGCCGGTGTCGGTCTTCTCTCCACAGAAACATTTGGGCTGGCTGGTCTTCCTCTCTGATGCCGACGCGCAGGAACATTTCCTCGATGTCGGCGGTGACTGCTACTGGGCCCTCTCGGAACCGGAACATGATGCCTTGCAGCGATCGCAGCAAGTCCGGCCCCTCGAGCAGTAGGTCGTTCAAGCAGATTCCGTGCGACTTGGCGGCGGCGTCGAATACCAGGCGCAGCTTCCCCGGTTTGTTAGGATTGAAAACCGTGAAGTGCGGTAGGTACCACTGCCTCTTGTTGCCCTCTTCGGTCCCGTCGCATGGTTTCGCGTACCCCTTCGTTAGCAGTGCCTCAACTTCGTGTTTGTATTGCGAAGCGAAGCCTGGCTCTCGTTCGAACTTCTTTTCGATCGATTGCAATCGCCTGAGTGCGGCGTTGTAGCTCGGTGGCGTAGCGGTATTGTCCTGGCGCCACGGTAGTCCCACCTCGAAACTGCCGTTGACTCGTCGGGCGGTAGCTTCGAAGATCTCGACGGCTCGTCGTTCGGAGTCCGCGACCTTCTCGGCGAGTGATACCCCCAGCGCGTCGATCTTGAAGTGTTCTTCGACTAATCTTTCCAGTCGCTCATTTTCTTCGTCGCTGTGGTTCGGTGTGAACATGTGCAATATCGACGCGCAGTCTCTGCCATATAGAGACCGCGGTGCAGTGCCGTGGATTGTCCAACCGAGTTCGGTGAGAGAAGCGGCCGGTTCGTTCTTGCGGCCCATCTTCACTCGCCGTGATACGATGAGGTGCCAATTGTCGGCGCCTATCAGCAGTTGCGGCTTCGCCTTCCCGTAGCAGACTTCCTCTTCGTTTAGGTCCTGGAGGTGCGCGTGTTTCAGCAGCGTAGCCGGTACTGCTTGACTGTGCAGTACCAGTTGCTGTATGGTGCGCATCTTCACCCGGTGACTGTCGGCGCCTCTCTTGCTCTTGATCTCTGCCTCGATGAGCTGGCTGTTGACTTCTCGGCTGCTGGATGTCGCGCCGTGGATGTGAAGCGGTCGCGTAGGCCCCTTGAATCCCAGTCGTCTTGCCAGTTCCTCTTCCATCAGCGACACGGTAGAGCCTTCGTCCAGTAGCGCGTAGGTGTCAGCTTCCCCCTTCGGTCCTCCCACGGTGACTGGAACCACCTTCAGCAGCACCATGCTTCTGTCTTCGGCGGCGGCGACAGCTACTGACACGTTCTCTTCGGCGGCAGTGGCAGCGGCGTGTTCCGGCGTCCTGGACTCTTCTCTTCTTTCTTCGAAGTGTAGCAGGCGGTGGTGGGGGCGGCGGCACTCGTTCAGACCGCACGCTCCCCTGTTGCAGCGTTGACGTCGGTAGCGGCTCTCCAGACACTTGAAGCACACGCCGTTGTCCTTGACAATCTTCCATCTTTCGTCGACGCTGGCTGCTCGAAACTTCTTGCAGTTTGGCAGCAGATGTTCTTCGTTGCAGCTCGTACACTCGTATTTTCTTTCTTGCGGCGGTGCTGTGGCGTCCGTCTTCTTCACAGGAAATGCGGTGTCTGCAGTAGTTGTATATATGTTGACCTTCTTCTTCACGGCGCCCGTCGGAGCCGATGTTGCTAGTCGGGACGTCTTCGGTATCGCAGCCGCAACCGGGTGCGACGAGTACGTAAATTGTAGCGCCAGGTCCGCTTCCTCCATCAGGAACTGTGACAGCAAGACGAGTTGTGGGTCGCTGCTGCGCATGCGTTGTTTCGCGTAGTCGCACCACCGGGCGCGCAAGTAGGGGCTCAGCTTCTCCAGTACCTCCCTCGGCAGCATCGGGTAGTGTAGATAGTCACGGCGATCTATGTTTTGTAGCACACATACGATGTTTTGGAGTTTTACTGCGAACGTGTTGATTTCGTTGGCGGAGCTCCCCAGGCGCGGCAGGCGGCGCAAGTCTTCCATCGCCTTGTCTATGATGAACTCTGGTCGACCGAAGCATTGTTCCAGTGTGCGCATTACTTGTGCGGGGCTTGATACGGTACACAGGAGACCGGCGACTGCTTCGCGAGCTTCCCCTCGTAGACAGTTTCGAAGGCGGGCCATGTACTCGGTAGGCGCGAAATTGTAAGTGGCGGTGGATTCTATCATCGCCGCTTTGAAGGGTAGCCACTCGTTGACGGCGCCGGAGAATGTTGGCAACTCGGTGGCCTGCCGGGGCGCGGGGCGCACCCGGGACATCCTCTCGAACGCTTCTGTGAGTTGCTCGATCCCCTTCTGTTTTCGTGTTGGCGTCGGTGATCGCGGTCGGCGAGCGTCATTTTCATCGAAATGCACCCGTTCGTGGTGCCGCTGGGTTGCGTATGTCGGTTGCTCCCCCCGTACGGTCAACGGGGTCCGCAGCGCCTGCGTAGGGACGGCGTCGTCGGTTGTAGGCGCCTTGTGTCCCGGAGTAATTCTCTCCCCCCGTCGCACGGAGGGAATTTCGACGTTCTGTTGCAGCCAGCTATCGATGCGCTCGTTGATGTCGGCGACGCACGAACCTTCTACGTCGACTTCTTCTTCTCGAATGTTCTCGATGTCGACGGCTAACCTCTTCCTAATGAGACTTGTTTCAATTGCGAGTTCTTTCTTCCTTATGTCTGCTAGTCGCTCTTCCAATTCCAATTGTGCGTTCCGTATGCGGGCCACGGCGCTGCTAGTCGATCTTCGTGATGCTCTGGACCTCGAAGGTGACGGGCGACGTGGTGACTCAGCGCGTAGAGCTTCGCTCGGACGAGAGAGACGCGAAAGGTGCGCAGAGGTGTGCAGCGCTTCGGCGCTATAGCCCCCCCCCCTCGGCGCCCATGGCGACAGTCGCGTCTCTGTTGTAGTCCGCAGGTGCGTTGCTTGATGCCTCAGGTCGGTCGCGAAGAGTGGCGTCGATCAAACCACTCGAACGTGCCGCGCCTTGGCTTGCGTTTGCCGACGGAGAACGCGGAGGATCCGTAAATACGGTTTTTGGTACGGGTTCTTGAGAGCGTGTCCTCACCATTTTTTCTTGCATTAAATATGGTGAGCGATGAAACCAGGAAACTGTTGTGTCCTGGCGCGGGTTTCTTCAATCTGGCTAACGAAATACCAGCGTGGTTTATTTGAATCCGGCTCGAAGGACCAGGAAACTGTTGTGGACTGTATACGAATTGTTGTAAAGTGAAGCTGTTTGTTGAGGTAAGGAAGGTTCTTGTTGTTTCTTAGGAGTAAAAGTCTCATCGGTAGTTCACTTAATTTATTTCAAAACACATTGGCTATATACATTTTATACCTATTGCACTTATCACTAGTCTCAACGATCGATTTCAAGATTCAACCTTGAGTTCCAAAAAACGGGAGGGTATATCGGACGGAGGTATTGCAGTTAGTGACTGGTAGACCGATCGCGGCGCGCTGTCCTCTACACAATGTTTAGAGTAGATTAGGTAAAGCACATGAAATATACATTCAAATTATGTTTACAGGTTTAGTTTATCTAATCTTATTTTTATTTACCGATATATTAAGAATCGGAACCTACGAGGTGAGTCGATTCTATTGCACGTAAGTGTACTCGTATAATAACTCTATTACACTTAAAGGTTAGTAAATGTAGAGACCAAATGGACAGGCAGTGTACGCTTCGGAGGAGTTCTGATTGTGCACACACAGTGTGTTTTCCGCGCAATTTTCCGCCAAACCACAAGACTGTGCAACTTACTGCAGCCAGCGGTATTTCCGAACCAATACGACCTTGAATTCCTTAAAGGCCGATAATGTATCGCTGATGTTCATGAACGACGGTCATCACTTACCACTTACCATTAGGTAAACAGCCTGCTCATTTGTGCGTTTCTCATAAAAAAAAACAACTGACAGTCGCCTTTATAATTATTAGTTACTAGCTTCTGCCCGCGACGTTGTCTGCGCAGTATCAGTATAAATTATAGCTGTATCTTTAGAAATACACTCGGGCAAATCAAACTGCATAAATTTATGTCTTCTGTATATTGACGTCGACTAATATTACAATAGTATGTGAACGCGACAATGGTTGGAGAGCAAGTGCGTGATGTATGCGCGAGTATGTGTGTCGACTTTTTCCTCAAGCTACGCAATGATAGATGACAGCCCATTTGCTGCTGTAAGTAACGTAGGCGACGCCGGAACATCTTCCCCCGCGTTGAAAGTCCCTCTTTCAACCCTTCAGCTCAACCTCTTCCACCGGGTGCAATGGACACAGACGAGTGAATGGCCTGCGCACGCAACCTCTGACGGTGTTTACGTCTGCTACCCGTGCAACTCCATCTGGCCCCGGAAACAAGCGAGCAACTCGGCCAAGCCTCCATTGCATTGGTGGTACACCATCTTCTTGAAGAAGTACCATGTCGCCTATATTGAGCCTTGCAGTGTCAGTCTTCCATTTCTTTCTCTGCTGCAACTCTCCAATGTACTCCCTTTGCCATCTCTGCCAGAAATGAAGGCGTATGCTTTCTAGTCGTACGTAGCGTTTCAGAGCATTGTCCTTGCAATTCATGTCTGGCGGTGGTAGCGCAGTCAACTGTCTCCCAATAAGGAAGTGTCCTGGGGAGAGATAAAGGAGGTCATTAGGACAGGAGGATAAGGGGTATAAGGGACGACTATTTAAAATCGCCTCCACTTGCGCAAACAAGGTTGTTATTTCCTCGAAAGTTAAGTTGCTATTGCCCATGACACGCCGTAGATGGTGTTTGGCAGATTTAACTCCGGCCTCCCAGATGCCGCCAAAATGAGGAGCGTAAGTAGGTATGAATGTGAATTTGATGCCTTGTTGACTTGCAAAATCAAATATAGGATTTCGAACATCCTCAATAAAACTACCTATCTCCTTCGCGGCGGCAACAAAGTTGCGCCCATTATCACAGAAAATCTCTGTCGGCTTACCTCTGCGCGCTATGAATCGCCTTAGTGTCATTATAAATGCATCTCTTGTTAAATCGCTCACAGCCTCCAGATGAATGCATTTAAAACGTAAGCATACAAAAAGACATAGATAACATTTAATAAGACGGGAACCACGCCCTTTTTTATTTACAATCATAAATGGACCTGCAAAATCTAACCCAACAGATGTAAATGGGTAGTCAGGATTGACACGCTGAGCCGGCAGATCACCCATTTTGGGAGATAAGGTTTGACCCTGTAGTCGTTTGCATCGAACGCAGTTGTTAACTGTGCGTCTCGCAAGATGTCTGCCATTCACTGGCCAAACTGATTCCCTCACTATGGCTAACAATAGCTGCGGGCCAGCATGCAAGCTCTCTATATGCTGTCTTCTAAAATACAATTTTGTTAAATTATGTGAGGAGTGAAGCAATATAGGATGTTTCTTTTCGAACGAATATTCAGATAAACCTATTCTTCCCCCCACGCGTATTACATTAATATCAAAAAACGGAGAAAGTGCTAATATCTTACTTTTACTATCTAACAATTTATTATTACTAAGCAACATAAATTCCTTTGAAAATGATTCACGTTGCGCAACACTACACAAAAAATTAAAAGATTCCCTCAACTCTTCAACCGTGAGTAAGCCTAAACGTTTATTTGATGGATTTTTTAAATTAAATATAAATCTTTTTACGTAAGCATAAGTACGTTGAAGCATATTAAGCGAGGAATATTTATTAAAATTAATAAAAGACTCATGCCTTACTAACGAACTGTGTGATTTTATTTCTGGTAAATTTTCGTTGTTATTGACATCCAGGGTCGGCCATTCAGATTCATTTTTAATCAAAAATATTGGTCCAGACCACCATAAAGATCTAGATATCAACCGCTGCGTGTCCACACCTCTGGAGATCAGATCGGCTGGATTCATGTCCGTTGGCACATATCTCCAGCACGAGGACTTGGTCAACTCTAAAATTTCACATACTCTGTTAGCTGCGAAAGGTTTCAGTTTAGATAAATCACAACGTAACCAAGCCAAAACAATGCTCGAATCACACCAATGAACTAACCTTTGGGGTTTATGCCTAAGAGAGCCCATCACAAGCTTACCTAACCTGGCTGCCAGTAAAGCCGCACATAGTTCTAGACGTGGCATGGTTGTTGGTTTCAACGGTGCTACCTTTGACTTGGCACAGAGTAAGTTAACAGTTATTTTATTATTTTTATTAATGGACCTTAAATAAATACATGCACCATATGCTAACTGCGACGAATCGCTAAATGCATGTAGTTCTACATATCTTGGTGAATCGCAAAGAACTAACCTTGGAATCTGTAAATTAGAAATTAGTTGTATGCTACTCATAATTTGTTCCCATTCTTTACAAATTTCATTTGTTACGGGTTGATCCCAATCAAATCCATGTTGCCACAATTTTTGTAACAACATTTTTGGTTTTATAACGATAGGGCTCAACAAACCTAAAGGATCGAATATTTTAAATGAGTTTGACATTATTAACCTTTTTGTAATCTGCATATTCCTGTCATATATAATATTTTTAACAGGAAAGTATAACTTATCTGTGGATGGAATCCAACCTAGCCCAAGGGTGCTGGATGACTCACTTATGGTTAAGTTGTCATTTTTATTTATATCAATATTATTGAAAATAGACGGTTGATTACTTTTAAATTTTCTCAGATTAAAACACCCATCTTGTAAGGCCTTGGATATAGCACTTTGTATATATATTAATTCATTTTCTTGGTCAGAGCCCGTTATTAGGTCATCGACGTAGAAATCCCTTTGAATTATATTTTTTATTAGTTCGTTACCCTGCTCCTCTCCCAGTTGCCACAAACATCGGGTACTGAGATAGCTTGCGCTTGCGGTGCCGTAGGTAAGAGTATTAAGCTCATAGGCCTGGATATACATTTTTTCAATGTCCCCCGTTAATAGAAATTTGTACTGTCTAGCACGTATTAATATAGCAAATAAACTATCTTGCATGTTCGGACCGGTCATTAAAATATCATTCAAGGAATACCCTGATGAAGATGGTGCTGAGCCATCGAACACGACTCGAACTTTCGTCGATTCACTTTCCTGCCTTATGACGGCATGATGAGGTAAATAATATGTTATGCCCTTTTCATAGTTAGTGGATAAAGACATGTGACCTAGAAAAGCATATTCCTGCATGAATTTAGTATAATCTATTTTTAAAGAATTATTTCTCTTAAATCTTTTTTCTAAATTGAACAAGCGTCGTTTAGCCAAATTGCTAGATTCACCTAGACAATCAGCCTTATTCTTTAGTGGCAGTTTAACTATAAATCTACCCGCTTCATCTCTACGAGTATTTACTAAAAAATGACTTTCACAAATTTTATCTGTATCGCTCATAATATTTTTTGATGGAATCTCTTCTAGGTCCCAAAACTTCGTAAGTAAACTATCAATGTTACATGTAGACCGAGAGACCAACGCATGATTGCAAAGTCTACTTCGATTAGACTGATAATAATTATTTATTGGACCCGAAATTATCCAGCCCAATTTTGACTGCATTAACCTAGGATTATTCTCAACTAAAGACTGCTGCTCGCTGCCCCAGATATCCCAGAAAACATCTGCACCAATTAACACATCTATTGGTAATGGCTGGTAAAAATTAGGATCAGCTAATTTTATGTCTTTAGGTAATTTTAATTGGCTTATGTTAACTGGGCTCCCGGGCAAGCGGCCCGTTAATTCATTTAACACTAAGCATGGCAAGGTGACCTTGAAATTGCTATTTAAAGAATTAATTTGTACATTACAACTTTCTAAAATCTTATTTTGAACACTATGTCCAATTCCAATAATCTTTAGAGTATCAATGGAACTCGTATTTATTTTCAATTTATCCTTTAGTCGTTTGGTAATAAATGACGACTGGCTACCGCAGTCTAGTAGAACGCGAACCTTATCCTTTTGCTGGGTAAGTGGATTCATCACTTCAACCAGAGCAGTAGACAGCAGCACTTGATTTGAATTTTGATTACAAATATTAACTATGAATTCGTTTTCACTATCATGATCTTGTTGATCATCAATAACAACGTTACTTGACACACTTGGACGGTGAAGTAAACCATTATGTTTCCTTTTACATTCTCGGCAGGGCCCCATGCGACACTCGCTAGTAGGGTGTCCCTGTCTGAGACAATTAGTACATAATTTGAACTTGGCTACATCAGCCATTTTTTGTTCATAGCCTTTAGCTTTAAATGTTGGGCAGTCGTAAATTCTGTGACTATCACCACATATAATACACACATGACGTGCAATTGATTTATTATTGTATTTATTAGCGCTAGTGCTTGGAAACGACTTTGTTGTCTGTCCTAATTTTTGATTATTCTGTGCACTATTAAAATTATTACGATAAGTATTATGCGTAAAAGTTTTACTTTCATAACGATTACGATTTACGGATTCGATTACATTAGCCCGATTTATTAAAAAATCATTAAACTGTTCTAAAGTTTCCACCTCATTCGATAAACTATTTCTATATTCCTCCCACTTTGTTAATGTGTTACTATCTAATTTAGAGGACAACATATAGATAAGTAGGACATCCCATTTATCCGTGGGTTGCCCCAAGCCGGATAATGCACGTAAATTTTTTGTAACGTGATCAACTAAGAATCTCAATGAACCCTCCGATTCACGTACAGGCTGCTTGATATTAAATAATGCATTTATATGATGGTTAATTAAAAGCCTTTTGTTGTTGTACCTACTACAAAGTAATTTCCAGGCTTCATCATAGTTAGCAGAAGAAACCTCTAAATTTGTGACGATACGGGCTGCATCTCCCTCCAAATACGACAGCAAATAGTGAAACTTGTTAATTGGCGGAATTCTCTGATTATTATGGATTAAACTTTCGAAAGTGTCGTGAAATTCTAACCATCGAAAATAAGAGCCATCAAATTTCGCTATTTGTATCTGCGGAAGTCTTAAACCTGTATCGCAATGCTCAAAACTGCATGAATTATCTAATACCGACAGACGTCTTTGTTCATGTTGTTTAGTAATTCTTTCTAATAAATTTTTTGCAGTGGCGATGTTAATAATTAATTCATGCTCCATGTTATCACGCTCATCGATCTCGGCAGTAATGTTATCGGGATTCAAAACATCTATTTCATTTTGCAACTCATCCACCTTCACTGACAATGCCTCAAACTTCGCAAGTTTCAAACTTAACTCTGTTATCTCAATGTCATTTAATTCACTCTTCATTGATATGCTATTTAAATAATTTCTAAATTTCGTTATTTGCCCTTTAGCTGACGACCGCTTTGTCATTAGCTCGCGTAATCGAACGTTATCACTCGCGTCTTTAGGCATTGTAAGTTAGGAAAGACACCAAAAACAACAATTATAAACTACTTTAAAATAAAGAATTAAACGCTCACGCTCCTCGTCTCGGCGACACTCCAGAAACAGCAAACCGGTTTCGCGCTCCTGGCTCGCCGGCCGGCGGGTGACGGTGCGCGGCGACGTAAACAACTGTAATTGTTACGAATATCTATTTAATTTTTTATAAAATAATTTCTACTCAAAAATCTACGTATCTAAATGATAGAATCTAATGATCACTATATTTATTTATTTTACTATCTTATTAAAATTGCAAATATATTTAAAATTCTACTAATAGCAATAAATTTATTTAATCTGAAATTATAAAAATTTATAAATGTTCAAAAATTTATATGCATAGAATGCTTTCTGGATTTTTCCACCAATATTTTTAGTTTGAATGGAGGTAGTTAAATAATAAAATTGCAATTGTGATATTTCTTAAAAACCTAATAAATTTAACCAAATTACTGTAACAATACCTTATTTGAGCAAATAGACACTAGATTAAATAATCATCTGAAAAATAAACTGTGATTAGGATGTTAAGGATAAAATTTTGATAGGAATGTATGGAGTAGGTATGGAATTTGGGACGGGCACTTATCTTATATAGGCGCTGCGTTGCACGATGCGATGCTTTAGATGCACCCCTGCTCGTTCAGCACAAGGATTGCACGCTATCTTCTTGATTTGATGCTTGGCTGCTACCCTTGTAGAATCGCAACACCAGGTTTCGTCGACTTGCTTCGCCCGTGATTTGCCTTTGTTTCTTGATTTTAATTTCTTCTTGGCCTTGATTTCTAGTTCCCCTCATGGGCCACCATTATGTATCTTTAGAAATACACTCGGGCAAATCAAACTGCATAAATTTATGTCTTCTGTATATTGACGTCGACTAATATTACAATAGTATGTGAACGCGACAATGGTTGGAGAGCAAGTGCGTGATGTATGCGCGAGTATGTGTGTCGACTTTTTCCTCAAGCTACGCAATGATAGATGACAGCACATTTGCTGCTGTAAGTAACGTAGGCGACGCCGGAACAATAGCCTATATATTATTCTGATGTGTGAGCTATATTATTGTAAAGTTTCATCAATATCCATTCAGTAGTTTTTGCGTGAAAGAGTAACAAACACACATTCAAACATCCATCCTGTTGACTATGCAAAGCTGGCAAGATATATTATATACTCTTTTATATTGTCTAATGTTTTTCTATGGTTTTATTGATTGTATTTTGTTACTTTTTCATATTACATTGTCACTGAGAGCAAACAAGAAGAAAGTTTTATTTTCAGCTTTTCACAATTTCCAACAAAGTGGTGTCTGAAGCGGGATAAAACATGCCCACAAGATCAAAAAAAGCTATGGAGGCTCAGAATGCCATTAAAAACAAAAATAATAGTGGTAAGTCTTCAACAAAACTTTCATCTTCTTTGGTACGGCTCCAAGTAGAAGCAGCGTATGCCAAGCGCATGGCTATAGCGGAGCGGGAGCTAGCTGCCGCTGAGGTCGCCGCTGCTATGGCTGAGGCCCAGCTTGCCGCTGCTGTGGCTGAGGCCCAGCTTGCCGCTGCTGCTCGGGTGGTCGCAGCGGAGCGCGCCGCAGCTGAGGCGGAACGCCTCGCCCAGCTAGCTAATTTAAGTTCTGGTAGCCGTACCGCCTCTCAGTGTTCATCCAACAACGACAGCCGCCTACAGACGCGGGCTAATTCTCGCAGCAGCTCGCAGTCGGGTGCCTCTGCGCATGAAGCGCTACTAGAGGGCTCGTCCGCGGAACTCTCTGTGCACGCAGTGCCTATCGAGGGTCTTGTCGCGGAGCCCCTAGCGCACAGAGCGCTCATTGAGGGGCCCGTGTTCACCGCGTCGACTGCTGCGCAATCACCTTGCGCGTCATTTTCTACCGGCCATATGTTGGAAGCCTCACGCCACCACCTTGTGGCCACACGCCACCATCTTGTGGCCTCATGCCACCTACTTGTGGCCTCTTACAGTTCCGCGGAGCCCCTGTCGCATCCAGCGCTTTTCTGGGGGCCCGTGCTAACCCCGCTGGTCTCACGCTTTTCCGCTGTGGTCACGCAGCGCCGTGTGCCAGCGGACTGTAGTCTCATGACTACTTCGTTTCATCGCGTTCATTCAATTCATTTACACTATACATTAGGTACACGCACTCAAAATTATAACATTAATAAAAATAGTCTTTGTTCAAACACTTCACACATTACTAAGTTGACCGCTAGCGTGGCCTATACCGCCACTACTGCTACGGCTGTGAAGGTAAGACCTATTTCTCTGCCTATTTTCGGTGGGCGTCCAACCGATCGGTTCGTTTTTATGAGACCCTACAAAGTCACGAGCCTATCTTTCTGGGCCCCTGAAGATATGTTAAGGATTAGTGCTGCATTTCACGGGGTTGCTTGCGACTCCGCTGGGGTCATTCAAGCTCGCAAGGTTCCGTTTGCCCGTCCAGACCAAATGGGTTGGAAGGAGCGTTTGATGGTACGCGGTTTTTATAGGTTTTGTAACGTTGAGAGCTTGAAGGACTTCACCAGTATCCCTTGTACTATGTGTGTACAGGCAGTTCGCCCGTTGAAGCAGTCGGAGTATTTAGTGACTTTGATTTTACGTCACGAGTTCTTAGGCGAGCTTACTCCGCTGCTACGAACTGGTTCAGCGGGCTTTAAGTTTACATTTTATTATCGTTTTTTGAAGCTTTTATTACTCTTAGTTCATGAAAGATATCATTTATTTGACAAGCGTAAGTCACTCAAATACGTGACATATTTCTTTGTGGCTTGTAAGGTAGCAAAAAAGTTCATATCATTTTTATTTTGGAAAAATTCGTTTATCATATTTTGTGTAGAACTCATCTCTCACTATATTACTATTCTCTGTGTACCAAGGAGCTTATACTAAAGAATGGAGTCATTAGACAAAGTAACAAAGTGAAGGCAAAAATTTTGACAATACTTGACATTTCAAATTTCACATTTCTCTTTCTAGAAATTGTCGTCATCTCTTTCTAAACACGACTACATAGAAACAAGATTTCCCCAGTATTTCGCCATCTTTCTAAAACAAAAGTAGAAAAGTAGCTAAAAACTTAACATATTGTATTCAATTATCAGTATTTATTATCAATGAAAGAAATAAATATAATATATTTACTTTTAATGTTTAGGTTTGTATTTTATTTTGAAAATCATCATTGTGATTCTTACTTATGGGAAATGAAAGGATTTATGTAATGGCAGCACTCACTTCATGTGTCAATGTCCCGAAATCTCAACATGACATAAATTGTCGTAATTGACGTATTCATAAATATCGACTCGCGATTTTGGTACGGCTTTTTACATTTTAATAACTATAAATAGTGCAAAATGGTGCATCGCTGTATAGTTCGTGGTTGCAGAAGTGAGTGGTATCCAGGATGCAGTCTGAAATTTCACTTGTAAGTGTTATAATTGCATATTATTGTTCACCTAAGTAAAATTGGTTTTTCACATTTAATTCCATATGATTATCGTTATTGGGCGAAACTCCATAGGGGAAAGTAATTTCTGATACTCGGCTTTAATACAATCTGAATTTAATTAATTTTCATACATAAATTACTTATTCAAATATGTGTAAACAAATTGACTAGGGTGACTAGGATTTCCAGAATTATTATAAAATAATAACCTTTTTCCATCCATTCCTTTCAGAAATGGCAATCAAAATTGATATATATATTTTTTTAAGTCTTTGAAATAGCTGTTATATAGATATATATATAGATTATATATATAGTTTATAGATTATGTATATATATATTACATAAATCGTTCTACCCATTTTTGGTTGGGAACGTTTATTTACAAACAAAACATGTAATTTGTGCAATGTACATTATTTTAATTGAGAAACATATTCAAAATGATTGATTGGATTTTACCAGTGTAATAGTGTATTTTATCTTTCACATTTGCATCTACTAATATGTAACGCAGAGTGCAATATGCACAGTGACCTCAAACTTCACTTGAATTTGGGTTAGTAAAATTGACACAGCATTAATAAAATTGTGACTGTGCTATTCAAGCCTATCAAATGATAGTTTTTAATATGCTAATTACAAGTTTAAAGTGCCTGTATACATAAAATTTTCTTTTCTTTTTAGATTTCCGAAAGACCCTAGGCGGAAATTACACTATATTACGGCTTTAGGAACAAGGCTTTTATCCTTCTGACTTCGTAACTGAGTAACAGGTACAGAAGGTTGATATATATGTCGAAGAATCTGAATACAAGCAACGCCATCTAGTTTTAGTTTTAAGAGTTACGATTGTAACGGTTGATTTTTGAGGACGTGTGATGATGCAGGATGGCCGTGACGGCGCTATGACATTATTAGGTTCAATTGTAATTGAATTTGTTATTTTCATTAGAAATAGTCCACGAGGGATTGCGAGTGACGTCAGCGCCGCACGAGCTATCGTACGATGCGACGTAATAGTGGTGGGGCGCGCCTTTGTTGCAGCGGTGCGCGCTCGACAGAGCTCAGTCTAGTTCGAGGCGTCGCTGAGTGCGGACGTGTCTATGGTTGTATTAGGAATGCTTGTGGAAGCTATGTCCGACGGTTGTGTGATAATAGTTAGAGAGAAGTGAAGGCGAGTGCCGGTGCAATGTAGAATGTGCGCTAGGTAAACCTACACACTGGGTCACAAGTCCCAGGCACTACTCTGGTTCTCCTCGTTGTGATGTGTGTTGATAAATTTACTCGGCATTAGTATGTGAGATAGTGATTCGGCTAAATCCTTGACGTTATCCCCGACATCAGAAGTGGGATGTGTTGAAATAATTTTGGAGTCTATCCTTTTTTTAATTAATGAGGGTAGTGCAAAAATTCTTATTGCATTGGATGTACCGCGTGGCAGATTGGGGTCTACGGGGGAGAAAATTTCATTATTTTTGGGCTACGATGCACCGTTTTAGAGATATTTAAGTTTTTATCTCGTGGTCCAGAAAAATTGAAAAATGTGTAGAGTAGAATGAAAAAGAAAATGAAAAAGCTTTTTATTTGAATGAATTTGGCTAAGTGCTTTTGGAACGTCAAAAGCCTCTCACGATTGGTCGTTCGTACGGTTTTTTTTACGATTCGTACCCAGCATGCCCAGTTGCCCACTTTGGACGAGTACGGTCGCGCCGCCCGCCGCCGTCTGTTGCATTGGATAGCTTTGGTGAGTGTTTAAATCATGATTTTAAGTTTAGAGCTGCTTATTTAAAAGAAAGTGTTGTGTAGTGTTGAGCGTAGTGAATTATTTGTTTCGAATTTAATCTAATTAGATTGAGGGTAAACGAAATTATTGTTGTTCAATAGAATCGTAACTGTTAATTTTAACTGCATTGGTTTGTAATTCAAATTACTCAATTGTGGATAGATTTTATGTCTACCCGACATAAAAAAAAATAATAATTGGACGTCTGAAATTCTATTCTAGGCTTAGGCGTGATGTTGCCTATTTGCGCAATATAATTTGTTAGGCAGTTTAATTTGAAATAACTAGTTTTGTGCCACTGTAACTGCGGCTTATTTTATCTTGGTGAGAAATAGGGTTGACCGTGTTCGTGCTATGCTGGATTGTATTGTTCCCTTGGAATTAAGTGCTTACTTAGAAGTACCGCTGGATGTGCCGATGACGGCAAAAGTAAGTAAATTTAAACAAAATGGAAATTTATGTGTGTTAATAACTCCAATGTAGATCAAGAGGCTATGGCCTGTGAATAACATCTTTTGTGCTGTGACGGTTAAACATACCATTTTTTTAATTATTAAGAGTGTATGATCCTTTGAATTACTATGTGTCACTTGTTTTATTTGCATTGCTTTACGGAGTAACCGAATGGAGGCTACTCGTGATGAAGCCGGATGGAGGCTTGTAACCGGATGGAGGTTACGTGTAGTTATGATAACCGGATGGAGGTTATCGGTATGGCGACCGGATGGAGGTTGCCATACGTGACCGGATGGAGGTCGTTGTGTGGTATGGTAACTGGATGGAAGTTGCCATACGTGACCGGATGGAGGTCGTTGTGTGGTATGGTAACTGGATGGAAGTTGCCATACGTGACCGGATGGAGGTCGTTGTGTGGTATGGTAACTGGATGGAAGTTGCCATACGTGACCGGATGGAGGTCGTTGTGTGGTATGGTAACTGGATGGAAGTTGCCATACGTGACCGGATGGAGGTCGTTGTGTGGTATGGTAACTGGATAGAAGTTGCCATACGTGACTGGTTGAAGGTCGCTGTCGGAAAGCTCTGCAAGTTACTAAATAGATTCATTGATGATATGAAGGAAATGGAATGTTTAACAGCCACATTATAGTTCACCTTATTTAAAAATTGTTTAAGTAGTTGTTAACTGAGACTGTATTCATTACTCTTTGTGGTCAGGAATGACCTAGACGTACGTTGTTACTGTTCGAGAAATTTTCACTTGTTTCAGATCCTTCACACGAGGGCGTGTGAAGTGCAGGATGGCCGTGTCGAAGAATCTGAATACAAGCAACGCCATCTAGTTTTAGTTTTAAGAGTTACGATTGTAACGGTTGATTTTTGAGGACGTGTGATGATGCAGGATGGCCGTGACGGCGCTATGACATTATTAGGTTCAATTGTAATTGAATTTGTTATTTTCATTAGAAATAGTCCACGAGGGATTGCGAGTGACGTCAGCGCCGCACGAGCTATCGTACGATGCGACGTAATAGTGGTGGGGCGCGCCTTTGTTGCAGCGGTGCGCGCTCGACAGAGCTCAGTCTAGTTCGAGGCGTCGCTGAGTGCGGACGTGTCTATGGTTGTATTAGGAATGCTTGTGGAAGCTATGTCCGACGGTTGTGTGATAATAGTTAGAGAGAAGTGAAGGCGAGTGCCGGTGCAATGTAGAATGTGCGCTAGGTAAACCTACACACTGGGTCACAAGTCCCAGGCACTACTCTGGTTCTCCTCGTTGTGATGTGTGTTGATAAATTTACTCGGCATTAGTATGTGAGATAGTGATTCGGCTAAATCCTTGACGTTATCCACGACATATATATATGTAGGGCGTTCAATTTAAAGTAAGAATGAGGTACAAACTCTTTGAAACCGAAAAAAGTTAATACGGGCTATTCCAAATACATGGTGTGATACGTTGCGTACCGACCAACTTTACATAGGAAATCCTTATCGTTTTATGCATATTTTTTTAATACTGGTTAACACTTGACTAAGTTATATACCTTGTCATACGTTAACCAGTATTAATCGAGTTACGAGTACAAATGATTCTTTTACATCTTTTACCGGTATTCATATTTTTAATTGTTGGTCTCATGATAGAATAAAGTCACATCTGCATAATTCTTTCTTTATAGCAGAGCGATTTTAAGTTTGTCTTGTACAAAATTAGCTGTAACTTTTTTCTTAGTTGTTTTACAGAATCGATTATTTTGCCAATCATTATAAAGTATTATGAAACATTGATTGATATGAAAGTAATATATTTTAGGTCAATATTTTGTAATTTAGAAGTATCTATGTGAATATGTAACTATATTCTGCGGATATCACTGTATCACATAATAATAAAGGATTTTGTTCTTTTAAGTATCAATATTATGTATATATATAACTTTGTTTTACATAAATTCTTGAGTCACATATGTAATATATGAATGTTTAGATTGTTATTTATGTTTAGATTTAAAATAGAACAGTTCTTGTGATCAAGTTTTTATTAAGGAATAAACTTAGTGTGTTACAGCTACTTTATTTATTTTTAATAACTACCCAAAATATACGCATGTAAAACTGTAACTTAAATTAAATTAATAATTATTTATTGACTTGTATTGATGTTTTGAAATCATTACAAAATTGTAAGCTGTGGAGTTCTTCGCCGGAGTCTTTCGCCATTTCTGCTCCATCTCAGCATAATAATTATTATTTCGTCCCGAAATGGTGGTAGGGCTTTTGACGATTTAAAAGTACTTAGCAAAGTCCATTTAATAAAGAGCTTTTTCATTTTTATATTTCGCCAATGTTAAGTGTAAATTTACTTATACTAACAGACAGTTGTACGGAAGATTAAAACTAATTATTATGAATGTTAATTCTTTGTCATGGTAAACTCAAAAATATTTTAAACTTTGAGTACTAATTAATTTTATTAACTTAACGAAGTCCAAGATTGTCCGTAATTATTTTTTCTGCTATAGGCACCCTACTAGAAAGAGACAGAGCCTCTCTAGAAATGTCAAGAAATGTCAAGGGTTGTCAAAATTTTTGCCCTCACTTTTTTCATTTGACTAATGACTCCATTCTATAGGTAATATAAGCTCCTTGCTGTGTACAGTCACTACCAGAGATTTCGGTTCACGCCGACAACAACTCGCTGGTTACCATGACAACTGGTATCACTTAGTTACTTACTTTATTTCTCTTTTTCATACATCTACACAGTTAGTTTGAATGATTTTGTTTAGGTTTTTTTAACGATTTAGCTAGTTTCGGTTCAGTTCGTTCATTTCATTTTTGTAGATTAGTTTTCAAAAGTGCATTAACTGGGACCAACAGCAGCCTTTTTTCCTTTGTTAACGTTTGCTTTTTTTTTGTTGGGCGCTATTTTAGATGCATGAGCGTCACGCTTTGGCTTTCACCTTTCATCGCTCATTAGATTATTGCCCTGACCAAAGTATGATGCTCTCGCTTTTGCCCCGACGGTGAGCCTCACAACTCGCGCTGTTTCCTTTCGCTTTACCGCGGTTATTGCTAAATATTTTTGCAATATCAAAACGTAAGCTTTTGACGCTACGTTTTGCAATATCAATGCATAAGCTTTCGAAGTTTCATTCTACTGTCTTCTTGACTGTTCTTTGGTACAGCGTAGCGACGTCCGCTCATTTACATTTGTGTTTTTTTTTGTGATTGTATGTCCTTTAACTGTTGTGGGCGACGACGCTATGCGTAGGTAGGTAATTATCAGAGTTTTTCTTGGCGATTTTTGTGGTTCCTACTGCTTTCGCTTTAACTTTTTTACACAAACGGTCACAAGAGTTGTCAAGCCTACTTTTAAACTCAAGCTCAGTTGTAAATGTTTTTTTTTAGGTAGACAGATTGTTTTGTTTGCAAAATTAAAATTAATGATGTTGTTTTTTTTATATAATTTTGGTTTTTATTACTTTGAGAAGATTGTTAAGTTTGTAACTGGGCTCCTATGGGGACGAGTACGATTACCCAGTTTTACTACACGCGGAAGAATTGCTTTCAAGAACTCATCTTATGTTGAAGATGGCTACCTGCGAGGCTGCTTGATGATACTTGATGGATCGAGGGACTGTTGTGCGGTTGCTCTTTCTTCGGTGTGCAAGACGACGCCTACTTTGCCTACGACAAGGTCACCGGCTACATTTTTCTTCGGGGGTTTCCACTACGTCGGTCTTCGTCCGGCTATGAAGAAATGTCACTGTTCGCCACCGCCAGGCGTAATTAAGACGTCTGGCTTTCTACAAATAAACTGCGACGGGACTACTTCAAGACGTTCTTACTCTACGAATGACTGACGTCAGCCCATTAACATTGGACGTGGAGGACCTGCCGATGCCTGATGACTTACATTTGGACTTTCAATTAGTGGGTACGGCTTTCCTGAGTCTGCGCGTCGAAGTTTTTCTACGAGTTTCGATATTTACCGCACAACCCGAAGCACATTTTCCTCTACAAGCACTGGCACACGTACGATTTTGAATATCTGCGGTCAAGCTACCATCATGTATGCACATGCACAAATTTGGATGTCTTCAGCCAAGCTACGACTCTACAAGGACTACTACTGCCATCCTCCGGGTTCTATTCTACCCCGCCGTCCTCGCTCTGGGTTCCTTTTTCTCTTTTTACACTCCCCTTCAACCCAAATTAAGGAGTCCAGTTGCACAGCTTTGTTAAGTTTATTTTACCTATCTTAGGTAGGTAGGTACTTGTTACGTTTAGTTAACCCTACCAACTTAGCATAGTCACTCCTAAGTTTTTGTGTTGCCACACCGGGGGGACCACATGTTGACTATGCAAAGCTGGCAAGATATATTATATACTCTTTTATATTGTCTATTGTTTTTCTATGGTTTTATTGATTGTATTTTGTTACTTTTTCATATTACATTGTCACTGAGAGCAAACAAGAAGAAAGTTTTATTTTCAGCTTTTCACAATTTCCAACACATCCATACATCTATTAAACATTCATACAAAATTTTGCGTTTTTAATATTAGTAGGAAGAAGTGTGAAACAGTTTCATGTTATTATTTTAATACAATGTTCATAAGTTTCAGTACGTGAGATAAGATAACTGGTTACAATATTGAACGACTTACTTAAGTTAATAGAGTCTCGCTTAACGCAGAAGTTTCTCATTCCAATAACAAGCATGAACTATTTTACGTCCGAAGCTAATCTAATATGCTGTAATTAATTTCGTTTTAGCTTATATTGGCTACTTATAAAGTAGTCGCAACTCATTTTTCCTTGCAACATAGATTTTAACCGATTCCTTTAAAGTTTGTATAAGTAGTCATGTCAATATGATGTTTGACTCTCAATTTGTGGTGAAATCGAGATCCGTAGATGTGTTACAGTTTTTTTTTTTACTTTTTTTGCTTGTTTATTTTTATTTCTTAATGATATGGGATATATCCACTTTATATAGCGACTTTTTTTGTTAGAACATCCATTACTGACCGTACCGCACTGTGGGTTAGACAATGCGTGCTTGGGACTCGCCCGTCAATTCCCGAGACAAACTCACTAAAAACCATCAGTACATTCACAGCCCTTTGTGGAGACGTTTCGGGAACGGCGCACAGTGTACGCCTCGTCTGCGAAACGTCTCCGGTTTGTCCGACCCGATAATAGGACAGGGAGATTATCCAAGGGCACTAGGGCAATCCTCACGGATTGGGCCTCCGGGTGTACATGGGGTGTCACTTCATATGCAGGCCTCACTTTACGGCTGGAGAAGACTGGCGGTCATTTCCGCCCGCGTTCTTCTGTCCGCCACTGAATTCTACTTTTGTACCCATAAATATCTTGAAGGTAATGCGAAAAACATTGTTTGTACCTATCCGCATTATTTGGAATGGGGTAACTTATACCGTGTACTACGCCTATTACTATTAAATATTTGACTAATATTTAGTGTTATTAGTTACAAAGGTGTATTTTGCGTAGCCGTACCAGTAATATATGTAGCTAATATAAAACAACAAAAATGTGGTAGTTCTAGAATGAACTCTATAAGGAAGATATAAAGTGGGTAATAAGTTGAAATTTATGTCAATTACTCACGTATAGTATACTTCTTGTCGGAATGGCGTGAGGACCTTGTCGTCTGCGAAGTTCGTCTCTTATATCGCATGATGAACTCTAGAACAAAAAGTTAAGTTTGTATTGTACTTCAAAGATTAGGATATACAAATTTCTGAGTCGTACAGTACAGCTTAAATAATATTTATAGAGGAAAGTGACAATAATTGTAGATAATACGGAAGATTTTAATTTTGGAATTGCATCCCCTGATTAGTTCAAAACCGGCTTAATTTTAAAACGTTCCTGTTAAATTATATTGAAAAAATAATTACAAAGGAAAATGTCATGTTCAATTTAAAAAAATTAATGTCTTGTTATGTCAGTTACTGTAAATTAACCTGCAACTGACGATATTTGTATAAGAATTAATACGCAAATTTATCTGTATATATAAAAAGCAATAGCTACTGACTGCTATTCAACACACAGCACAACACAGCGTATCAAATCACTGAGCGTAATGAAGAAAACTTCCGCTAAGAACGGTTTTTCCAAAATTCACACGACGTATGTAAAGATGTATGTATGGATGTTTGGTTGTGTGTTCGTTACTCTTTCACGCAAAAACTGCATAACGGATTTTAATAAAACTTTAGAGTAATAGCTCATACATCAGAATAATATATAGGCTATAAGTTAAACGACACTAACCCGAGCGAAGCCGCGGGCAACCACTAGTAATGAAATTAAAATAAATACTAAACTTGAATTAAAATTAAATTTAAATAGACATCATACATAATCTTTTACCTGCTCTGCTCTTAATTTTATTGGGGACGGTGTAATATGCTTTCTTCTCCCACTCGTCTCGATCAGTCGTCATCTCAACATTCCTCAACTCAACACCCTTCTTTGCCATATCACATTTTACACAGTCCATTCATCTTTCTTCGGTCTGCTTCTTCCGCTATACCATCCACACTCATTATCATCATCATGCCCATCATATCTTCTATTTACATAGCTATACCAAAATTTAAATATACTTCCGCGCTACGTTCCTACGTCAAAAGAGTTAATTGTCTCAGGTAAGCAAGCACGTAAAACAAGTACTTATGAAGGTATGTAACTGTTTTAGTTACTAAAAGGGAACAAACGTACCCACAGCCCGCATCGCGGCTACGACACGCATTACTAACCATGTAAATATGAGTATAGGGGACTTTTCTCTTCCTTTTAACAGCGGTAAGATAATGTTTACTAATATTATCAGCTAGAATTTAGATTTTACCCGGATTGCTGAGATGATTTTGAATGTAACATCTGTCTTCGTTGTTGGCTTTTGTTTGTTTGTTTACTACTACGACGCCATGCTGGTAATCTGTCACTACTTATTATGGTAATATGCAATTTTTTTGCATTTTTACTTTCTCGTATACGTAGTATAGAGGAAGTCTTGTAATGGTCAAAAAATTCGACCTAGAGATTTTGACGGATTTAGACGTTTTGGCATTAAACATGCATGTATGACATCAAATCAACTTTTGAATATACGAGAAAGTCAAGGGGAGACCAGTCCCGATTTTTTTAATAATAATACCATATTTTACTTAGTAACCTAATGTTACCTAGCCTGCAGCTTTGCTCAACCCCGTGATTACAAAATGTATGTATTAAAATTAAATTATCCTTTGAATCTAAATACGTAAAACCATTTAGCCATTTCAAACAAATATCAAAACGCTGATATCTCCTATTTGAAAGGTAAATATATACAGTAAGCAGTTGTTATAGAACTTCCATTGAAACTGTGTACAACTTTGTCTGCGCATTTATTGGCCAGCCTCCATCCGATACGTTTATCTGTTTGAAATCTAATAAAACTTTGAATTCTACTTTTGTAGCTATAAATATCTTGAAGGTAATGCGAAAAACATTGTTTGTACCTATCCGCATTATTTGGAATGGGGTAACTTATACCGTGTAGTACGCCTATTACTATTAGATATTATTTAAAACGAACGACGTGTCCAACTCGGCTGGGTAGTGTGTAGCGTTCGGTAAGCTACGCGGCATATTCTCTGCCCATCACCGCAGTGTCTCATGTCCTATGGAACCGAAACGTGGTCGCTTAATATAGGCCTCATAAGAATGCTCAAGATCACCCTAAAGGCAATGGAGACGGCTCGGAGTTTCTCTGCGTGATCATAATATCAGAAATGATGAGATCCGCAGGAGAACCAAGGTCACCGAAATAGCCGAAAGAATTGCGAAGCTTTAGTGGCAGTGGGCAGGGCACATTGCGAGGAGGACTGACGTCCTTCGGGGCGGAAATGTTCTCGATCTCGGGATACGCAGCGTTGGTAGGCCCCCCACAAGGTGGTACAGTATTATTTATAGCTCAAGCTACGTGCAGATGTCAAGAGCGAGACCCTAGTAGTATGACAATAGTGTGTAGAGCTTGCATAGAGTTGCACGGTCAGCAATGTCAGCAATAGAATGAGTCAATAGCGGGAAAGCCTGCGAACCTGAGCTGCGAACACAGTGTTAGCAGGGGACACAAAACCAAACTTCCAAACGTCAAGGATAAATATTGAATTTGATTGAAATAATAGGAGTTAAAGTATGAAATTGCCGATTATTTTCTCATTATTCATTAGTGTATAATTTCCTTAATACAATAGGTATATCCATTATTCTTTTTTTAATTTAAACTTCATTACAAGGACTTACATTTATGCATAAAATTTTATTCTTATTACTCCGTTATAAAAATATGTATATTTTTTTACCCCTAATATTTACGTTTTTTTTTTTCAATATTAAAAAAAAAAACAAATTATAGTAAAGTTGGATATGGGAAAATGTTATAGTACCACGTCACTTATAGATACATAGAAAGAAAATAACAGTCATTATCAAAATTAAGGAAATTAACTTGAACGACTCAAGAATTAAACCTTAAAATTATTTTCGTTTCATAATAGGTCACATCTTAATAAAAGATGAACAAAATGTAGAATACTTCAATTTCTTCCAAATATATCTCATCATTCAACTGCGTGTCGTTCGACATTCAAAAATAATTGGTGCTCTATTTCACAAAGGTTCTGGAGTACAATGGAATATAATTATCATAAGCGTGAGTCAGAGGAAATTCGATTGTTTGTGAAACTTTTTATTTAAAATGATGAACTTCAGACGTAGTAAGGGCGCAGTTACATGAACATAGTGAGGCCTCGTAACTGTGAAACGATACGATGCTTCTCACAGCGACATGCCATTGGATTCCTCAAGAATCATTATAAAAAATTAATTAAAAAAGTATTATAATCACACTCAACTATAGAGACAGGAACTGCATAATTTATAGAATAGAATTCACTTTACTTAAATCAAGAATTTTAAAAGCGGTTGTGAAAAGCACTGAGCACATCATCGGGAACGCCTCAAGACACCTCGAAGCTGAACTTCCGTGAACACCAGAATTTTTTTTAGCGGAAGTAAGACAGCACCACTTTGTTCTAATAAAGTAGTTTAGCGGTAATATGGAATTAGGGTAAACAGCCTGCATGTGTCTACGTCCTGTCAACTCCTACCTTGTGGTCCCTGAATTGAATAGTTACTGACAGGTTACACATGATGATCCAAATATCCCGTAGGATAGAGAATGCCCTATGTCTCCATAACAAACTCCTAACTTCTACAGCCCTTTTTTATGACGATGGAAAACCTATTGTCGGACCATACCGCAAGCTGGCTAGGCGTACAGCGTGTGTGGGAATCACCCGGCGCGGAACAACGCGGGTCCTACCCACTGAAAACCACCGGTCCTAAGCCCTTCTGGAGGCGTTTTGAGGACGGCGTACTTTACGTACGACATTTCACCAAAACGTCCCCGGGAACTTCTACAGCCCTAGCATAAGGGACAACTGTGAATAAGTAAATCATCATCATCATAACAGCCTTTATAATTCGACCCACTGCTGGGACACAAGGCCACTCCTTGCCATCTAAGCAGGTTTAGGCAGTAGTCCACCACGCTTCCCAATGCGGATTAGTGGACGGAGTATGAAATGAAATGAAATGAAAAAGCTCTTTATTTAAATGGATTCGTTTTATTCAAAAGACAATTAGGTAATCAAGTGAAACATACAATTTATGAGAGCACTGTAACTGCACTTTATTAACCAACTGGTGAATCCTTGGCTTCATAGTGGTCAGTGCACAGCGAAGATTATTTTATATGAACAATTTTAATACATATACTACAGTTTAATTCTGCGGGCGCTCGCTGCGACCCCCGGTTACTATACATATAAAGTGCGGTCGCCGAACAGAGACAATTTACACAACGTTAGATATCCTTGTCGCTCTTGAGCAATTATTTTGCTGACGCGCTCATACAGGTAGTGACCGTCCCTTTTAGAGATTCTAAACCTTTTGCAGGTAGTAATACGGTGTTAACGTGCGCACGTGTTCGACAAAAGTTGCGAGTTAGAATTCTGTAAAAAATTATAAATATTGCTTATTAACCAGAGTTTAATTTCTTTTGGAGAATTTGAAATTAGTAAAGTAAGCATTTTTATATCTTAATTATCAGCAACCAGGTTAATCTTACATCATTATATAAATTTGACTGTTAATAAAAATGTTTAACACAACAACCAGTAGAATAAAGGTCATTGTACGAAATTATCTCTGCTCGGCGACCGTACTTTAAATGAGTAAAGTAATGTCTGTAACTATTCACGGACCACTAGGTCGTACTTGAAAGGCTGCAAAGACATACTAGCCGTAAGACTGTTTATTTTGGTCCTACGAGCCGGATCTGAACCAGTGACCTATGGATTGATTACTCGATAATTAAAGTTCATTTGAACAAGGCATTGTTCTGAGTTATATTTACAAACATACATACTATCACGCCCTTAATTCAAATAAGGTTGAGCAGAGGTTTGGGTGACATTGAGTTACACAAAGCCACATCTTTCAGTATGGGCCATGTTCCTTATGCTACACCCAATAAACTAACAAACAAAGGTCTCATCACTTTTTTTTAATGACTACTACACGTGTCCGCAGAGGACCTTTTCTATGTCACTGGGGTTTTTGGTGGAGACGAGGACCTTGGTGGGTCCACTAGCCTGTAATTTGAACCACCCAAGAAAGTATTTCCAACCGGCAAGCATCTCCTGCGAGGAATTCTCTACACGGATTAGAGTCTATAACGCATTCGAGTCGGTCCCCAGTGCGCCTGAGGGTGCCTCTAAAGGCCCGACCCTCTTCTCAGGCACACCATGTCGTGGAGGCCGTCTCAGTCCAGGTTAAGAAAGCAGCCGTGTTGGATTTTCCAAGTTTTATTCATAAGTGTAACTGTGATTCAATTACTTAGGAGTATTTTTATATTTATGCTTTATAAAAAGAGATTTTAATAGTTCCTCTTCAAAGCTAAAGTAAGTAGCCTCTTCAGTATTACGAGGAAAATTCTCTGAGCTATTATCGTTCAAATTTAACACGATAAAGTTTGATTTTCCAGGAAATATACAGCTGAAGAATCGAGTTCTATTCTAGTAACCTTCGAAATAAGATTTATATTGTACCTCAATTTATATTTTCATGGATCCTTAATAAAAGTTAATTAGAAACTTGTGCCTCGAACGCTACTAGAGAAACCGAAGTATTTTCTCTCTAACCTAGTCATCAAGGGGCATAGAAAAAATATGCAGTTCTCAGAAGTAATGGCTGGTCTCCCAGAATTTTTATCCTGTACCTGTAATGGCTCAGGTGCCAACCCTTACAGTCCCCTTTCAAAAATCAATCCTTTAATATTATGTGATTGACAAAAAAATCATTAAGCTTTATCATTATGACTGCGTTTAATACTAAAATTATAATATTGCGGTTACGAAAAAAAAAAATCTTGAAGCTACAAAATGTTGTGTCGATCGTAGAACCGATCCTGCATAATGGAAGAGTTCTGATTTCTTTAAGCGCGTGCTTTGTAAAGTGGTAATGAAGCGGCGACGAAAGACCTCATTGTCTAAACGAACTGCTCACACTACCTGTTGCTTTAGCAACGCGTATTTTTTAATTGGAGAATAGTCTGGTACGATTAATTAGGTAATGTGTTTGTGACTTTTTTATTTATTGGTTTTCCGAATAACTGCTATCCATAGTCAGATCTATCAATATTATATAGGCTGGAGAAAAGAACGTGGTTGGAGGGAAAGTACCCTTAATGGCATACACTATGGCAAATTTTACTATAAGTAAACATTCTTTTATTTTCATAAATAATTAAAACAAAATTTAAAGTTTTTTATAAATCACCTGCTTGAGCCGGCAATCGAACCGGTGAAATATTACAAAGAAATATTCTGTATTTCATGATCCCAACAGAAAAAGCCATTCATAAAACAAAAAATCGGGAGTGGTCTCCCCTTCCCTTGACTTTCTCGTGTACCGGAAACGACTCAAAAATTGATAGAAGCCTTATATTTTGATGCCATACATGCATGTTAAATTTTGGTCACCCATCCGAGTAAAGACCCCTCACTTGGTTGCTAAAACAGACGCCATATTCAGGTGTCTGACAGACAGGCACTTTTTGACAGATGCCTGATTATGACGTCGGGACAGACAAGAGGCACATGTATGTTTAATTTGGTTGCCATAAGTTAAAGCACTCTCGAGTTATCGTGCTAACGCACAGACACACACAGACAAACATAATTCCAAAAACAGGTTTTTGGACTCAGGGAACTCAAAAAAGGTGTAAAGCCGTCAAAATCTCGAGGTCGAATTTTTTGACGATTACAAGACTTCCCTATACTACGTATAAGAGAAAGTAAAAAGCAGTTAAATAAAATGTAATGTACTAATGTTTTTAGTAACAAAAGAAAAAAAGAAGAAGATAACAAAAGAAGAACGAAGCTTTGGTTCCAAATTCAAACTGATCATTATAAAAAAAAGAAAACAGTGTGTTTGGCGGGAAACCATGGTGTCTGGATGTCGATCTTTATTTCGATAATTCAAAATTGCTTCGGAGTGGATTTTGTGCAGTGAAAGTGGTGTCGTTTGGTTGCATAAGCGTCCGTGTTGACGAACAGCTATGAGGAATCATTGAAATAAAGGTTTTGTGTATGAGGCGTTGAGAATTGTATAGTGGTTGGAAATCTCACTATACAATTCTCATCAGTCACAATCATGAGGTCTGTTGCCATGCATTTCTTTCTAAGCACTCCCTAGATGCATTAAAATGTGTGCCACCCATATTTTAATGCAAACATCAAGAAAGAAGATAATGAAACTGAAGACTTGGCTGTATGGGCTAGATCCCTTTGCCGTGCCGTAACAGGGAAAATTTAACAAAAAAAGAAGAGTGTTTGGCGGGTAATCATGGCGTCTGGATGTCGATCTTTATTTCGATAATTCAAAATTGCTTCGGAGTGGATTTTGTGCAGTGAAAGTGGTGTCGTTTTGTTGCATAAGCATCCGTGTTGACGAACAGTTATGAGGAATCATTGAAATAAAGGTTTTGTGTATGTGGCGTTGAGAATTGTATAGTGGTTGGAAATCCCACTATACAATTCTCATCAGTCACCATCATGAGGTCCGTACCATGCATTTTTCGCCCAGCACTCCCTAGATGCATTAAAAAGTGTGGCACCCACATTTTAATGCAAAAGTCAAGAAAGAAGATGAAACCGAAGACTTGGCTGTATGGGCTAGATCCCTTTGCCGTCCCGTAACAGGGAAAAACGTAGAAAAAAAAAAAAAAAAAAAAAAAAATAACAAAAAAAGAAACAGCCAGGTCACAGAGTAATAAATAAACCTTTCACTTTGTGGCCAGGTGCACAAATTACAAAAGCAAATACATTATTTTCATAGTGGCCAGTACAAATATTACGTCCCATTCACAAAAAAGTTGGACTAGTATTTTAAATATTCACCCTAACTCGATATAAAACGCGACGGCCATATATTTCAATGGGCGAAGATGATGGGTGAAGGCCATATTCATCACTTTTTACTCCGTCCACCAATCCACATTGGGCAAACGTGGTGGACTACTGCCTGAACCTCCTTCGATGACAAGGAGAGCCTTTGTGTCCCAGCAGAGGGTCGAATTATAAAGGCTGTTATGATGATGGCTTATGAACAAGCGAAATATTTAACAGTCTCCATGGTCTAGTGGGTCGCCTATAGGAATTACATCCAGAGTTCGATCCCCAAGGAGTACAAGTTTGTGATTAGTAGTTAGGGTAGCTTGAAGCGCGCCTGGCTAGCTACCGTCACCCCGTCTAGGTTTGCCGCCAAAACAGTGGCGTTAACAGCGTTAATGTCTTTCGGCAGTTAATGATTCCTCAATAGCGGAGGATTTCCGGTGAAGCTTTCTTCAACCTTCGGCAGTATCATCATTCACCATCAAGTGAGATGAAGGCCAAGAGATATCCCGTAAAAAATGAAAAAAAATTGTTCGTCAAGTATTCATAGCCTATGAAGCAAGAAAATTCCTTTCACAAAAGATACCTAAGTACTTGTAAGGTTAAAGCACCTCGCAAGTACTTAGGTGACTCGTGTGCGATAAGACACCGCGTTTGATCATTTAGTGCACGTAAAACTCGTATCAAACAACACTATCATTTTGATAGTCTATAAAATCTAGCAATAACGAGTCAATAGAGAAGTCAAACATAGTGAATGGCGCTTTTATGAAAACTCAGGTGTCTTAAAATGCAAATCTGGTTTTTGATGATGGTGTGCTGTTTCCAACACTGATGTATGTACCTAGTGAAAGTTGGGTATAGGAGAGGAAACATGAAAGCAGAATAGCGCTGTAGTCCTGAGGAACACAACTGGAGTAAACATTGAGGAACAGGTTATACAATATATTTATATTATTAGTTATATTATTATGAATAATTATTATTAAGACTTCAACATGTGAATATTTATGACTGTTATGAATCTTTTCAAATCAAAACTATAAAAACTGTAAAGAATGGATAAAACTTGTTGAGTTTCTTGCCGGTTCTTCTCAAAACAAGGCCTCCTGGTAGACTCTTGAACCGATGGCATCAAACTTGACTTTCATAAGTGTACAAATTGTAACTAAATGAATAAAGAAATTTTGACTTTGTCTTTGAATAACGTAATAAACGAGGGTCGTGGTTTGAAAGAAGACATAGTAACAGAAATGGAAAACGGGATGATCAGATGTTTTGAATATGCGAAAATAATGAGAAAGGATTGAGTCAAAGGATACTGGATAGTAATTTATAAATATGTCATCATCATAACAGTCTTTATAATTCGACCCACTGCTGGGACACAAGGCCATAAATATGTAGGCGACAAGCTAGCAACCCGTCTCTATTTTGTGGCACTACTTGGCCCATAATGCCAGAAGTGGCTTTGCCTCAAAGTTACATAAAGTTCTGCTGAACCCCTTTAGGAATTATGATTGTATGTAGCCTCCATTATGAGTCCTTAGTTCGCCTCAGCTTAACGCAATTCCCTGAGGAGCAATTGTAGAAAGTGCTAGAAAAACCGCTTAAGAGAGCAATTAAGAAATTTCTCTCAGTATTCAACTGAGATACTTAATTAGAGCTGCAATTAGTTAATGAAGTAAAATGGTTATACCTAGCGCAACTGCTTTTTATTTACTAACGACGGAATTAAAACCAGGTATTTTACCAAAACTTCCAATGAAGTTAGGTGTAATTTCCCCAATTCCATATATCCCTACTGATATTATCCCTACTAGACTTTTAGCTTTTTTATGAGCAGCATCAGTGGGTATGTGGTTAAATCTATGCAATTAAAATATTCAACTCTCCGCTTCATCATCATCATCATAACAGCCTTTATACTTCGCGATCTACTGCTGGGACACGAGGCCTCCCTTGTCATCGAATGAGGCACTAGTCCACCACTTGTGGACGGAGTATAAGGTGATCAATACCCATTAGTCACGAGACCCGTTGTAGGATATGGGGTGATGCTATTCTACTCTGCCGGCATCACACGGCATGGCAACTCTCCGCTTGCTCATAAAAAATAACCATTATATAGTCCTCCTCATCGATTTCGATGACGGCGACCCTACACATTCCTCCTATTGTGAGCCCTGATATGGCTGGCAAAGCTGAACTTGGTTTTAAATTTCCTGTGGCACGCGTGACAGAAAAGTTGTCCCGCTGCTTTATGGGTAGTTGTAAAAGAGCTTAGGCCTATCCTTTGTAACGTTATGTTTTTCACAATACGTACTCTATATTATATTTATTTATTATTTACTTATTTAAAATAAACATTTATTTGTTATGTAAATAAATCTATGTAAGTTTATTTTATAATCCATACTCAACCTCTTTTATTCATTCATCTGTACTTTAATAATGTATTTATAATCTGTATCTAAACCACGCCCACAAATAAAAAAATAAAATTATCTATTTCATTCATACATATTCATATTTTATATATCCTTCTCTCTTTTTTCTACTTCGCGCCGATAATTTTCATTTTCCCGCGCAAAAACGCAGGACAGCGCGTGCGTGAGTTTTCTGCGCATGCGTAGATCGGGAAGTTGAAAATTTTCTATCTGGCGGGAACCATTTTTGCTGAGAACAGAGGCAAAACATTGAGCTCATGAGATTTTTATTTGTAAATTTGAGTTTGCTTAATTTTACAACAGCTCAAGATTATTTTTATTAAAAACTGTAACAAATGCAATTGACGATGCATTAGATATTTTATAAATTCCGTACTTTTGGTGAGTTTTCTTTCATAATTTATACATTTATTTTCTCTTCATAACTATTTATTTGAAACTATGTAAATAATATGTATTTTTGTAATTACAGTTTATGTACCTACATCTGTAAGATTTTGTATATACCAACACTATTACTGTAAATAGCTAAAGTATCAGCATATTTTACAACGGGTACGTATTTGTGAAAATCATTGTTACTTACGTACTTTTTCCTAATTTTTTTATTTTGTTTATTTACCCTGATCCTCATTTAAAATTATTTTAGGAGGGCTGAGGAGGGATACATATTTTATACCGGAACATACTCTCAACTCTTTTAATTAACTAAAGCGATTTGATGGGTGCTGGCGTTGGCAGATCCAAGTCCAAAGCGGGATAAGGTTTTTTTTAAATTCCTATTTTTGTCACCAGATCTCAAGTAAGAAGATTATTATTATTTTGCACGTGTAAATACTATAAAAGAGCAAAGAAATAGGGATCCATATTTTTTATAATAACATTTTCTGGTATTGTATATTTTTTTCCTTTCTTGTAAATATTTTCAATTAATATTTTCAAGTAATTAAGTTTTCTGTTTATGTAACTAGGTAAACTAAATAAAGCTGTGTAAATATTCCAGTTTGTGTTCTATTTCATTTGAAGCTTAACTTGTAAATTATTGTACATATTATTTAGGTAGGTTCTTATTTTTTAAATCTGATCACCTGCCCCTGTGTATAGCCGGGTCAGGGTGCAGTGTGCGACTGTATGTACAAAAATATGTATAAAAGAGCAAGAAATAGGCCACTAAGTTGGGCGCCAACTGTCACACTGCACCCTGACCCGGCTATACACAGGGGCAGGTGATCAGATTTAAAAAATAAGAACCTACCTAAATAATATGTACAATAATTTACAAGTTAAGCTTCAAATGAAATAGAACACAAACTGGAATATTTACACAGCTTTATTTAGTTTACCTAGTTACATAAACAGCAGCGCACCGGCAGTATAAGAAGAACCGGTTCCACTTACTTTGAATCCCGATTATTCTTATAAGGGACGCTCTCAGGCAATATCTTCTGTAAATAATAATGTTCAATTTTCATGTGCTCGCTGTAAAGTCAATACTCACACTGGGAGAGATTGTACGGCAGATAAAATTGTAAAATGTTTTAATTGTAATTTAGTAGGTTACACAGTGAAGACCTGTCCTAAATGTAACATTTCAAAAAACGTTTAGAGCAGAATCGAAGCGAACTACGGACTACTAAGCTAGAGTGGCAAAATTGGTTAACGACTGTACATAATTTTTTTTCTAATAGCTCGCTCGCTTCGGTTCTGTTTAAACCTACAAAAAGTGATGTCCGTCCGTATATTAAGGTATCTGTTAGTGATGTACATATTTATGGATTGTTAGACTCTGGGGCGGCCATTTCAGTATTAGGAAATGGTTCGCATGAGTATTTTGTAAATATGGGTTTTAGTGTAAATAGTGTAAATAATAATAGTAGGGTAATTGTTGCTAATGGGTCAGAAAGTGAGACAATAGGTTATCTTTACTTACCTGTATGTTATAATGGTATTTCCGAGGTGATAAAGTTTTTTATCATTCCTTCCATTGTCTCCGATGTTCTTTTTGGCGTAGACTTTTGGAAGGCTTTTAATTTAGCTCCTAACATTTTTCAGGAGGTATCTTATATAGAAGCACCAAAAAGTTTTATTTGTGGAGCTAGTAATGAGGATTCTCAGCTATGTAAAATTGAAACTTTTGAATCTTTATTAGAAAGTCAAAAGGTTTTAGCTAGTGAGGTTGTAAATAAATTTGTAAATATTTCTTTCGATAGGATAGGTTTAGGTAGGACTAATTTAATTGAACACGTCATAGATACTGGCGATTCTCCACCTATTAAGTGCAGGCCATATCCTATGTCTCCAGAGAAATTGAAGCAGTTACATAAGGAACTGGATTACATGTTGGAGTTAGGAGTTGTTGCGCCGAGTGAGGGACCATGGAACAATCCTACTTTAATGGTACCCAAGCCTGATGGTCAACTTAGGTTTTGTTTAGATTGCCGTAAGTTAAATTCAGTGACCAAAGGCGATGCTTACGCAATACCCTACATTCCACAAATTTTAGACAGTTTGAAACAAGCTCGTTATTTAAGCTCCATTGACTTAAAGTCTAGTTTTTGGCAGATTCCTTTACATCCAGCGTCCCAGGAAAAGACTAATTTCACTGTTCCTGGCCGTGGATTGTTTAAATTTACCGTAATGCCATTTGGTCTTTGTGGGGCACCTGCTCGGCAACAAAGACTGATGGATATGTTGTTTGGCAGTCAATTTAATGCAGATTTAATCAACGGTATTTGTTTTGTTTATGTGGACGATCTAGTAGTAGCTAGCTCTGATTTTGATACACATTTAAGAATTCTTAACAGAGTATTCGAAAAACTAAAATCCGCGAACCTCACTGTAAATATAGATAAATGTAAGTTTTTCCGTAGTTCGATAAAATATTTAGGTTATGTTGTAGATGAATTCGGGTTACGTACGGATCCAGATAAAATACAATCTATTTTGAACTTCCCTACACCCTCTACCACAAAAGAAGTCAAAATGTTCATAGGTACTTGCTCGTGGTATAGGCGTTTTATTCGCAATTTTTCAACAATAGCTGCTCCGTTAAATACTTTAACTAGTAAGAAAAACAAATTTGTTTGGACTTCTGAAGCTGAACATGCCTTCAAAACTTTAAAAAGTGCTCTAGTTACAGCACCTATTTTAGCATGTCCAGATTTTTCACTTCCTTTCACTGTTCACTGTGACGCTTCTGGTTACGGTATCGGTGGCATGTTAACACAAAATTTTGATGGCATTGACCACCCTATCGCTTACATTAGTAGATCCTTAAACAAGTGTGAACGTAACTACAGTGCCACTGAGAGAGAAGCATTGGCTGTGGTTTATTCTGTAGAAAAATTTGAGCCCTATCTTGGGTCTAGACCTTTTAAAATTGTTACAGACCATGCCTCTCTCAAGTGGTTTATGAAACTTGAAAACCCGACGGGACGTTTGGCTCGATGGGGATGTCGTCTTTCACAATTTAATTTTGAAATTGTCCATCGTAAAGGGAAAGACAACATTATTCCGGACACGTTATCCCGGTTAGTTCATGTAAATAGTGTAAATAATATTTCTGATGAGTGGTATGACCGGTTATTTAGTGGTTGTTCAGTTTCACCCAATAATTTGCCTAATTTTCGTGTGGAAAATGGCATACTTTTACGATTTTCAAAATCTAAATACTGTCTCACAAATGAATTTGATTGGAAGGAAGTAGTTCACAAGCGAAATAGAGAAACAATAATAGCAGAAAACCATTGCCCTCCCACATCTGGCCATCTTGGCATATTTAAAACTCACCGCCGTATTTCCTTACGTTATTATTGGCCGGGTATGTTTAAAGATATTTCAAAGTACATCAACAGTTGTGAGACGTGTATTTCTTATAAGCATTCAAATCGCCTCACCCCGGGTATGATGGGTGAGCCGAAACGTTGTTACCGTCCATTTCAAGTTGTCTCAGCCGATTTAGTAGGTCCTTTGCCTAAATCGCGGTCAGGTTTTATGCATTTACTGGTAATTACATGTTGTTTTTCAAAATACACAATTTTAGTTCCTTTAAGGCGTGCGACTAGTGCAGCCGTTGCGGAAGCAACTGAACGGCACCTATTTTTGTTACACGGAATACCGGAAACCGTAATTGCTGATAATGGTGTGCAATTTACGGGATCCCAATTTCGTGCTATGTTAAATAGGTACCAGGTTCCACGCGTGCACTTTGGCCCGCGATATACACCTCAAGTTAACTTGGTTGAAAGGTACAACAAAACAGTTATGACTGCGGTAGCATCTTATGTTAAGGATGACCACCGTTCGTGGGATGTAAATATTTACCGTGTACAGTTTGCTGTAAATAGTTCCATAAATGAAAGTTCTGGGTTTTCTCCGTTTTTCCTTGTTCACGGACGAGAACCAGTAGTAAATGGTACTTTCTATCAGAAGTTTGTTGATAGTGAGTATGAAGTTAATATGCCTAGAGATGAATATGCGGAAGATTTAGGTACTTTGAAAGATATTTTTGAAAAGGTTCGTTCAAATTTATTACAGGCTCATAAGCATAATAAAAAGCATTATGACTTGCGTAGACGCCCAGCCCCTGTTTATAATGTTGGACAGGCAGTTTATAAGAGGAGCTATACACTTAGCGATGCTGCTAATTATAAAGCAGCTAAGTTGGCTCCTAAATTTGAAAAGTGTAGAGTCAGGAGGGTTGTGTCACCTCTAGTTCTTGAGCTAGAATCTCTCGATGGAAGATCGTTGGGTTTATGGCACGTCAAAGATGTAAAAAGTGTGTAAATATTGTATATAGGTAGGTTAAATTGATAAGGATAGTTTAATAACGCTGAGGACAGCGCAGTTTTGCCCTCACGTTCAAAACTAAAATAGGGAAGGGGGTACTGTAACGTTATGTTTTTCACAATACGTACTCTATATTATATTTATTTATTATTTACTTATTTAAAATAAACATTTATTTGTTATGTAAATAAATCTATGTAAGTTTATTTTATAATCCATACTCAACCTCTTTTATTCATTCATCTGTACTTTAATAATGTATTTATAATCTGTATCTAAACCACGCCCACAAATAAAAAAATAAAATTATCTATTTCATTCATACATATTCATATTTTATATATCCTTCTCTCTTTTTTCTACTTCGCGCCGATAATTTTCATTTTCCCGCGCAAAAACGCAGGACAGCGCGTGCGTGAGTTTTCTGCGCATGCGTAGATCGGGAAGTTGAAAATTTTCTATCTGGCGGGAACCATTTTTGCTGAGAACAGAGGCAAAACATTGAGCTCATGAGATTTTTATTTGTAAATTTGAGTTTGCTTAATTTTACAACAGCTCAAGATTATTTTTATTAAAAACTGTAACAAATGCAATTGACGATGCATTAGATATTTTATAAATTCCGTACTTTTGGTGAGTTTTCTTTCATAATTTATACATTTATTTTCTCTTCATAACTATTTATTTGAAACTATGTAAATAATATGTATTTTTGTAATTACAGTTTATGTACCTACATCTGTAAGATTTTGTATATACCAACACTATTACTGTAAATAGCTAAAGTATCAGCATATTTTACAACGGGTACGTATTTGTGAAAATCATTGTTACTTACGTACTTTTTCCTAATTTTTTTATTTTGTTTATTTACCCTGATCCTCATTTAAAATTATTTTAGGAGGGCTGAGGAGGGATACATATTTTATACCGGAACATACTCTCAACTCTTTTAATTAACTAAAGCGATTTGATGGGTGCTGGCGTTGGCAGATCCAAGTCCAAAGCGGGATAAGGTTTTTTTTAAATTCCTATTTTTGTCACCAGATCTCAAGTAAGAAGATTATTATTATTTTGCACGTGTAAATACTATAAAAGAGCAAAGAAATAGGGATCCATATTTTTTATAATAACATTTTCTGGTATTGTATATTTTTTTCCTTTCTTGTAAATATTTTCAATTAATATTTTCAAGTAATTAAGTTTTCTGTTTATGTAACTAGGTAAACTAAATAAAGCTGTGTAAATATTCCAGTTTGTGTTCTATTTCATTTGAAGCTTAACTTGTAAATTATTGTACATATTATTTAGGTAGGTTCTTATTTTTTAAATCTGATCACCTGCCCCTGTGTATAGCCGGGTCAGGGTGCAGTGTGACACCTTGCGCAACTGACGTTTTATATCCAAATCAGTGAGGCGGCTTTCCTCAAAATATTTTATATGTTTATATATTGTAGACCGCCAAGATATCCTTTCTACTGCAAGCTTCTCCCACTACCCACTGATGCTACTCATGATAAAAGTAACTAATAGTCTTCACGTATTTTTCCAATTGGGTTAAGCAGATATCACTTGTTTCCAATTGATATTTCTTCCGCTTCATCCACTTTCATCACAGGCCTACACAAATCCGGCGGTTTCGAGAACTTTTAACCTTGCCCTTTTTCAAAACGTCGTCGATTTTATCTATAAATGTTCTCCTAGGTCTTCGCCGACCCTTATCTCCGTTTACTGTCGATTCATATATTCCTTTTCGTCAATCTGCTTTCACACTTCCTTTCTACATGACCGAACCATTTGAACACCCCTTTCTCAATTCTTGTCATTATGTTGTATCTTATACAATGTTTGTGGTCCGACCCGACAAACTTTAAAGGCATTTTCTACAGATAATTTCATCGTAGAAAAACGCCCATATGTGGGGTCAAAACTCAGTTCCCTCGGAGTGGCGGCCTTTTTAATTATTAATCATCGTTTAGGGGGTACCTTTAGTAAAAGTAGAATATCTCGTTAAGTTTAAGTCACACGGACTTAAAAAAAATACTGCCGGGTAGCTAAAAAGTGTGGCAATCTAATAAGTGTTAAAAATATACGTTGTTAAAAATAAAAATAATTCCTATTATGACATATTTTTTACGATTTTATTTACAACGATTTGAGTTTTGCTAAAAAACGGTATCAAAATTAAAACCCAACACTGGCTTTTTTAAAGTTACAATAATAGTCTGTTTTACTTTCTTGAATTCCCTTAGTCTATATATTTGACTGATATTATCCCCATCAGATATTTTTTCCCTTATGTTGTCTATGCTCTGTGGTTAGCAAATAAACATCCGGACCGCCTAATAGTAAGCAGTCACCCTAACCTATAGCCGATTGGAATACTGAGGTGACATTTGCTAACCCGTGGATCTTTGGCAACCTTGCTTACTGATAAAAACACTTCACAATTCCCAACCCTGATCCCAATTTTTATAAGGAATGCTATTTTTTATACTAATGTTGTAAGAGGAAAGATTTTATTGATTGTTTGTTTGCATTGAATAGGCTCCGAAATTTGGTTTGTAGATGTTTTGAGATCCTGGAAAGGACGTTGGCACGATAACCGACTGCTTTCTTTTATGAAAAGGACGAGCAAATGACCCTAGTCCACCTGATGGTACGCAGAAGTGGAGTCAAAAAGCCAATATAGCCAGTGGCAGAGATAAATCGCCGCACTAGCACCCTCGCCTTGCTGATCTGAAAGACGCTTCGTCTTTTTAATGACACAGAATCGTAAGAAAGAGGGAACAAGTGTGCTGGTAGTGAATTCCATTTCTTGAATTTGCGACATAAAAATTTCTTATTTGCCAAAGTTCGTGTTCGAATTGTAGCCATAGTTTGTCGGCACCGTAAGCCAGCAAGCGTAGTCCTTAAAAGGAAGAGAGTTAGGTTTGGATTACTTGCTACTTGCACGCGAGTAGGAGACACGAGATGGTTCAATGGTCTGTACTGGGTTCAGAATCTCAGTCGTCTTCTACGACACCCACGGAATGAGAGAAGTATGGCAGTGCTGCCCCAGTTAAGGCGCTCCAAATTTGACCTCTCTTCCTAGACAATTTTACGAAATGATTTTATACCTATTTGTCTACATTCATCATCATCAACATCATATCAACAAGACGCTCACAGCTGTAGATAGAACGCCACAATGAACGCCCCAATGTAGACAAATTTTACCGGACAGATCGATTTTTGTGGCCCACAACTATCGATCAGACCGGTAAAACTTGTCTATATTCAAATTACTTATATTGATTTTTGTCACTGTAGCATAAAATCTCGACGGGTCTATTTAAGATATTAATTTTTTATTGATATCACCAATATCTATTAGATGGATAATAAATAAATAAGCATTTTAATAACATTGTCGAAGGAAAGTCAATAGTCAATACCTATTTGAGGATCCCGCAGTGAAAAGTCTTTGATAAGTTAAGTTAAGTGTTTTGTTTTTAAATATTTTCCTCTAAGGTTTTCCTGTTCATACGCAACATGATAAACTTTGCTGTCAGGCAATAAACACGAATATTAGTTTAATATGCGATTTTAGATCCTTAAGATTAAATAGTAAGGTACATTTTATTTTGGATGAAGCACTCACCTTTCAATGCTAATGTTATTTCTTCAATTTTATATAGCACAACCTTTACACAACAATATAGAAAAACAGCAAAAATCGATATGCCGAACTGCACGGAAGACTTGTTTAACAACAATCTATTATAACAACAACATTATAAAAAACATTGAACACAACTATTTTTACTAATCCCTAAAGACCACGAAGAGGTCATGTTTTGTTAAGCTACTTCACTAAAATCATACAAACAACCCGGCAGTTTATTTTAAGGATGTCAGTCGTGAATTTGACATACAATTTATTTTGTTTTATTACCGTTTTCATTCATAATTTTATAAATAAATCTGGTTATTTGCGCGGAAAATTCGCTCTACATTCATGGTTTTGACGTTTCAACTGAGTGTTGCCAGTTGTTCTCGCCGACATTCCAATTTATTTAATAACTTCTTAATTGGTACCTTATTCGTTTAATTTTGCAACAACTGCTCTGTTATTATTAAGTAAAACATCTCAAATCCTTCTAAATCTCTCTCTTTTTATTTTTAAGTAACCTATTTATTTGATTAGTTTAAGGAAAAAGCTGTACAGGAGTTTCTCCCGAGTTCTTGTTGTAATAACACGTGTTGAGAGATTTTTGCTACTTTAGTTACATTTTCACTTAACATTGGCAAAATGCGTTGCATGCATTGGCGTAATGCGACGCGACGCCAATAATTAAGAATAGAATAGAATAGAAAATGCTGTACACTATTTTTTTGTCATTAGGCACAGATATATAATTTGTATTCATTTTAAGTATCGTTTATGGTTTTCTATCTGTTGTCTGTAATTGTGCCATAAATAAATAAATAGCTTTTTCTATTAAACACAATATCACTATTTTATTTATACCTAACATAATTGTGTAACTATGACAATATTAGTAGTTACTAAAATAATTCTTCGGTTTAAAGTTAAATGAAAAAGATTAGTATGCAGTACAAATCAACTGAAAATTATAAGTACCTCTGATAAACTATACACTCTCATGTACACGCTAGACATAAGTTTTAAATACAAAATAAATGATATACTATATAGTTAAATTTGGTCGGAAAAGCGGTTTCCTACTTCTTCTTGCTTAGGTTCTAGTATATAAATAAAAGCCTTGATATTATAATATAAGTGTCGCAAAATTACACATAAAATCAAATTTTCCCACAGCAAACGGGAGAATTCGTAACATTTGATTGGCAACACCAAACAGCGCATGCGCGAAATTCTCCCGGGTTCGCGCCAGATGTTACACTTTTGGCACTTTCATATTGATCCGGGAGACAAAATAATGAGCCCTATGTCCATGACAGATTGACTTCCCGCTCTAAGCTATCACAATTTATGCCACAAATGCACAAGAACAGCTCAGTTGGAAAGGTCGCGGACTCGAGTCCTGTCTCTGTACATATTATGACAATTTTCTACTTCATTAGGTGTAATTTTCAAACGTTTCAACATATTTAGGTTACCGGCCTGTCGTTCACTGTTATTTAGGTTCTGCCTGAGGTTTACGATATGTTATCACAACTAAAATCGCTTCGCATTTGTTTCTCGCTTTTGAGTAAAAAGTTTCAAGCATTTATCGTCAAGTTCGACTACAATGACATGACCAGCCGAGTGTAAACGGTCCTGTTCGCCCAGGTGGGTTTTTTGTAACCATGTACCGTGAAGCCTAAACTTGGAGAGGTCAAGGCAATGCGGGCAGACTATTAGTCGCCAGTGTGCGAGACGCGTGGTTGAAGAAACGTTTTATCTTGTCAAGTGAATGATGGTAACGCTTATTTATTAAAGACTAGCGACCCGCACGCGGTGTCACCTGCGTGTCCGTCCCGTTGGTATACTAGGATAAAAAGCATCCTATATCCGGTTTCTAGTGCATTCTAAATATTGCTGACAGAATTTTCAAAATAATTTCAGAAGTTCTAGAGATTAGGTACAATCGGGGTAAGAATATGTTCGTCACCTTGTACGTTTTCCTTTTTGATCAAAATGTGACATACATTCAGAGTAATATAATAAATGTCTGTCGAATTTTGAAAATGGAAGCGTATAGATATAGATTTTTACGCGACGATGGCGAAGCCAAAAGGAAGGGTTATGATTTTAGCAGTCTATGTTATGTATGTCTGTATTGACCACAGATATATCAATCTAAGGAAATCGGTCAAATCGCCGAGTTCATAGGAAGATCGAGTGTCGCGATCAGCGGCCGTACTACGTAACATGGTTCTAGTTGAGCATGCCGTTATATACATTATTCATTGCGCGCGTCTTAAGGACTGCGAAGCGATGAAAGTTAAGCACAGCCGCAAATGAGGTCGGTCGAATCGCTGAGTTACGTATTCACCTGACTTTATCGGAAGGCGAAGTGGCGGAAATGTATGCCCACAGGGCATACACTTGTCACAAGTTAAACGCCGGCTTGGCCTATCTCCTTGTATTATTTAATCTGTAAAGAAACCAACAGCTTCACAAATGGTACATCTTAAAACTATGACATTTGAGTAAAGATAACAGGTTTTCCTTAATTAACCATTAGTATACACTAATAGTAACGGAACTAATCTAATATTTGATGAAATAAAAGAATTAATAGCTCCTATCCTTAGATTAAGAACATACCCTATCATTACTTTGTACATATTCACTCTCATTGATATATTATTAATGGTGTCTTGTTCGTTACAATTTATAACCTTTATTATTAACCGTATCATGTTATTAGTATATAATGTAAACAGTATATAATGTAAACATTATATACCTACGTATTTATCTCAAGCGAATTGTATATAAAAATTTGTAATTGTTATTATTTATTTATTTAATTACCATGTGGTATTTGCCTCAAGTCATGTCTATAACTTATGAAAATTGTACATAGGAATTTGGAGTTTTTTTTTTTCATTACAGTGAATCTGATTTTTTCATTAAAGTGTTTTTTATTTATTTTTTTCATTACGTGAGTTTTACTGTGAAGTTAAATAGTTTTTTTTTTGTTTTTCAAGATTAATTTTACGTTTTTTCAAACGTGTTTTCAGTGTGTGTGATAAATCAACAGAATTATTTGTTGTTGTAAATCTTTGGCAGTCTGGCAAGTAGAGTGTTGGCACCGTAGTTAGTGCTTCTCTGGGGTAAAGATGTATGTCGAATGCGAATTTTCGGTGTGCAATACGCCACGCTATTTACTAGTTCCGAACAGTACACAGGACCAGTTACTAGGTATATTAAATAAAAAGCGTACATCTACCAAGTCGCGTCCATCTTCCAAGGTTAACATTCTGTTGTGCTGACAAGCATCTGTATAGGAACTGTGAGACCATCGACAACGATAGATGTGTTTTACAAATATTTTTTGTAAGCGTTCTAATCTTGTTTTACAAATCTTGTAGGAGGCGACCAAATGGGGCTTGCGTATGTTCCTCCGTAGCGCCTGAACTATCCATCCGATTTTGATGAATAAGGTGTCAATCGGTTATTTTTTATAGTCCGGGTAATAAATGCTACATATTTACTACTGGCAAGAGACGATTTTAACCTTATAAACCTCGTTATTAATGGATTTTATTCCTTTCTTTTTTTCCGTATTTGGGCTACAGTTTTTTTTTATACTTTGTGCTTGTTACTATGTTAAAAACATTCTTAAATATCATAACGATCGAGAAGAAATAGTGGCATTAAAACAATTCCTTTGTTTTATATGGAGACTTGCTCGCCATATTACCCTATTAAATTCGACATAAATTTGCTTGTACAAGAGCAATTATCAGTCATGTCAACATTTCACTTCAGTAGAAACATGATATCGCTTACACAGGGTGTTCGGTACATGGTTTTACAAGCAGGCGCCCACCCAAGCTAACATCTTAAGTAATATTATAAATACGAAAGTGAACTTGTTTATTTGTTACGCTTTCGCGCCTAAACCACGGAGCCGATTTTGATGATAAATTGTGTGAAGATAGTTTGACAGTCTGGAAATGACATAGATTTGGAAATGACCTTGACGCTGTCGTGGTGGAGTAGTCAGTAACGCTGCCTACACATCAAGCGCTCCGGGTTTGAGTCCGGTTGATTTCGGAAAGTTGAAATTTCTACACATACAACATCTTCGTGCCCACGACATTTAATTTTTCAGAATACTGTTTTAATAACTTGGAAAAAAAGACTGAAAAAAGTCGACTTTATTTTCAAGTTTTAATATTTTTTACGCGTTTGTAAACGCATAAATTATTCCATAATACCTATAAGGTAATCATCTTAAGTGGGCGTCAAATAGTTGCAAAAATATGTTATTAGGATCTTAAAAGTGCAAATTTCAAAGATTCAATAAAACAATGTTTAAAGTCGATATTTTTTTCAGTGTATTTTTTCAAGTTTTAATAATATTTACGCGTTTGTAAACGCAGAAATTATTCCATACTGTTTTTATATTATTTTAGTCCATAGTTTGATACCCTATTAATGCATGCGACAGGGTGGCAACCCGTCACTATGTACAATAACTGCATGGCCCATACTGACAGATGTGACTTTAACTGTAAGCCAATGTCACCTTAAACTTTTCTGTTTACAGCGGCTATGTTTCAATAAAAAAAATCGGAAAATCTGAGAGGATAAAAACGCACATGTTATTATACCTAATGTTTATTAGGTATTCCCCTGTGAAATTTTTATCTACTAAAGTTAAATTCCATTCAAAATTTCTTTACTCATTTAGGTTGTCGGTTGTATGACGTTATTATACTCATAGTATTGAGGACGCTCTAAATATACTCTCTGATTTTGCCATCTTTGTATACATTTTTTGTGCCACGTTGGTTTTCTTAGATAACTGTTTCTTTCGTCATTACTACAGTATTATCTGGATTTGAGAGACTGTATACAATGGTTCACCAAACGGTTCTCCGTGAGTTGCAAGGAAATATTAACCATTTGACATTGCCGATGTCGCAGCTAATTCTACTCAACAATTTGCATTTAGTACACTACAATATAGAGGAAGCTTCGGTGGCGTAGTGCGTAAGAGCGTTGTCTCACACCCGGGAGGCATCGGTTCGAGCCCCGCCAGGTACCAATGTGTCTTAAAATTTTTAATTCATATGTACGTTTAATCGACGCTTTTACGGTGAAGGAAAACATCTTGAGGAAACCTGCACACACCTATGAAGAAATTCTTAGGTTGTGTGTGAAGTCGACCAATCCGCACTTGGCCAGCGTGGAAGACACATTAAGGTGGTGGTCCCAGCTGCTGTCGAGTGAAGTCGTCCTCAAGAAGGGTTGGTATGAGGCAGGCTGCTTGCTGTAAGAATCTAATGACAATACCAATAGCAGTTATGTTGATAAACACATGACACACTCAAAGAAATTTTTAGGATCCTCAAATACAAAAATACAAAATACAAATAATTTATTTGCTTAGATACACAGGTAGTTTATAACATAAAATAATATTTTTGAGCAAGCGTGTTCTGCCAACATTTTGGCATGCAACATTTATTATATATTTACCTATTACAAAACTTTATTATCCATTACATATAATTTATATTAAAATTTACATTAGGCAACTTGAAAAGAATGGTAAGAAACAGCAGGACCCAAATCTTCTGAAATCTGCCTTATGTGTGTTTCCACTAGCCATTTTGCCACTAAAAGACACCATGTACAATAGGCAAAGCTGATGACCCCATTTGTAGAAGTGGTGAGGAGGAAGAAAGCATGTAGCATATACTATGTGACTGCGATGCTCTACCCAATAGGCGACTAAAGGTCCAAAATTTTTCGATGTTGGCGGGGATGGGTGATAAGGAAAGGGGAAGCACAAAATATCCCATAGGGCTGAAGTGCTCTGAGACACTGCCTCAGCCCCTTGCATAAGAATAAGAATATGTTGATAAAAAAAACATACTGGACCGCTCCTAAATAAAATTGGGATCAGGGTAGGAGAGCGAAAGATCCTTTCCTTTTTTATTAAAGATGAACATAATAAATTCTAATTATAATTTTGAAAAAATGTGTTAAAACCACTATTTTGTTGAAGTGTCACGCCAAATGAAAAACCCACCTGCTTAACTTTTCCTTTAAGTAAACTCCCTTTAAGAATCTTCCTCACATAAATTCTATTTTTTGTGACTCCATCATAACAGCCTTTATAATTTGACCCACTGCTGGGACACAAGGCCTCTCCTTGTCATCGAAGGAGGTTCAGGCAGTCTACCATGCTTGCCTAATGCGGATTGGTAGACGGAGTATATTGATCAATACCCTTTTGCTGGTCCATTAGTCGCCTTCTACGACACCCATTGGAGGATATGGGGTGATCCTATTCTACTCTGCTGGCATCACGTGGCTAATGGATAATTTTGTGACTTGTTCCTCGTAAAATATTCAAAAAGAACCCTAGCCTTTTTATTTGAAGACCTATATTTACTTGAAACAAAGAACTTGACATTGCTAAGTATCACTCGTCCAATAACCTGATGCCGTTGATACAGCAAGTAAATAAACAAATGTCCACTTTGTCTCCACTGAAGTAAACATGACTCAAGTATTTGCTTCAAACAAAACCACTTCGGCAAATATGTGTCACACATTAGCTTATTATTACGATAAATTAGCGGAATTCATATTTGATTAGTGTTAGAAGTAACTTGAACTTGAATAAAATCGTGCTTTGTTTTATGTCTGAACAGAAGTAAATATTTTTCAAATACCTTTTTCGACAATTTTCAGGTCATCTTTGGCAAACGCGTTACCAGTTCCCATGGGAATATTCCTGGAAACAAATATTGTACTTCTGGACTCTTTAAAAGATATCTGGACTTCTGAATTTTAAACTGTACTCAGTGTCAGGTGTCGCACTTATGATCTGCGATGACAAAGGAGGTTTGACGTCTGGCAGCAAACCAGTCAGTCAAATATTTTTCAGTGCCTAATATGTTTATGGATACAAGGATAATTAATAAGAATGGATATAGAGGAAGATGCATCAGAGTATCCATCTTAACTGTGAAAGATGTATTTTTTTAACATATAAAGGTCAAGCAAATTACTCCATTCCATCTGATAGTAAGCAGAAATAAGTCCAAATGCAATGATATTGCAAGAGATAAACCCCACACTAGCCAACCGGCTTATTTATATAGTTGATGGCACCGTAAGCCAGCAGTCCTTAGAAGGAAGGGAGATGGTGGGATTATGGAAAAAAGCTCCGCATAGCAATCGCTATGGTATAGACGGTAGAACGCGCTCAATGACGCAACATCGCGACGCAATTGGTGAGGATCAAGATGATTGATATGGTAATATGACGACTGATTAAAAAGGGTGAAAGAAGAATACATATTACACCGACCGCAAATAAAATTGGGAACAGGGCAGGCAAATGATTTAATTTAGATGTTGGTAAGGCATGTTTTAAATCTTACCATCTTACACGTTTTCTGACAGTTCACAAGCTGTCAGAGCAAAATAATATATGTATTATTACGGCTCCTATGTATGCATAGGTACATAAATTCACACTCATAATGCCAAAAGGGGTAGAACAGAGCTTTAGGTAGCATTCCGTTACACATAAAGCCACATCTAGCAGTATCAGCCTTAGCATTTCAGCAGTCTGGGTATGAGAATAATGGTCTATTGTCACAATTCTGCTTCTTAATGATTTATTATCACAATAAGATGCCATGTGATGCCAGCAGAGTAGAATAGCATCACCCTATATCCTCTAATGGGTGTCGTAGAAGGCGACTTATGGATCAGCAAAGGGCTATTGATCACCTTATACTCCGTCCACCAATCCGCATTGGGCAAGCGTGGTGGACTACTGCATAAACCTCCTTCCATGACAAGGAGAGGCCTTGTATCCCAGTAGTGGGTAGAATTATAAAGGCTGTTATGATAATTAAACCCCAAGAGCTTTCCCGTAAGAGTAAGAATCAATTTTTTTCTTGGGATGCGATAATAATAATGCACCTTGTAACTGTAAAGGACTTTGTCAACATAATTATACACCTTCGGACCAAAAACTGTAACCTAGCAACAAAGCCAAACAAAGTTCAAGGCGATTAGAACGCGGAGGCAAGCCGGCTGACTCAGTTTGTCTGTTGTGCGCGCGCGCAGTGAACGCGTCACGGTATGTCAATTTTTATTTCCGATTACTGCGATCTTTTGTGATGTGAAAAGTTTTTTATTTGTTGGTTAATTCCGGAGATGATTGGTTATCTTACTGTACTCGTAAATAGTTGTTTTTAATCATATTCTGTGTCAACCCATGCCTATATTTCATGGATAAACGTATTTCAAATTAAGTTTTTAGCAACGTTAACATTTTATATATTTTACTTTGTTATATATATTCACGTGTGTTAATAGCATCCAAGCAATCTTTTAATTTTTATGTAGTTGTGAATTTTCTTTTTCTTTTTCTTCTTCTTACAAAAAAGTAATTTAAGGAAAATTATTATTTTCGCTCTGAAACTTTGACATGATTTTTGTAGATTTATCAGTAGGTACATAGCAAGAACATTTTGATTTTGTTTATTTCAAGAAAAATAAGAAATAGAAATCTCATAAAACTAAACATAATTATTTTGCCCAGTGACTATTCGATACAAGCAAAACTGCCCAGCGTAATATTTACCTATTGATTGAGAAAATATTTTTTTGAATATAACTGACAAAAACAGATTAGCGTGATAAGATCAAGACTTCTGCAGTGCTCTAATTCCAAGCGCCTATAGCCCTATCTTCAAGCAAACATTTAACTAAGAAACGTTTGATTATTCGCCCGTAACCTAATAGCGTTCTACCTACTGAAATTGTTAGAAAAATCTATGATAATCTTTTTATTTAGAAACGAAAAAAGGAAGCATTTACTTATAATTGTCGCCAAGTCATGAGCCAGGACTCGATTTTGCGACCTTAACAATTCTGCAAGACTCTAGTCTTCTAGCTAGCCTATCCTTTGGATTGAATAATTTTTTTAACATTTTATTTTGTGCCAATCATTATCAGAAGAACACTTATTTTAAATTTACGATTCTATTGTTTTTCTGCACATAAACCTTTTTTGGGTTAGGCCTGAGTTTTAATGTACTTAATCGGACCTTCGTGGTCATACATTGATGGTAGCAATTAGAAATTGCCTATATTATATCAAAAAAGAAGCAGATTCTCGTATGGAATAATTTTATTTTTGCGTTTACAAACGCGTAAATATTAATACTAGAAAAATGAGTCCCGCCTGAGGCAAGTCGATATTTTTCAGTGCATTTTTCTAGAATCTCGTATGACATAAGTACGCGTGTAACACTCGTCCCAATTGGGACGTCTTTCTTGCAAAGTTCTTTTGGTACTTGTTGCTGATTCACAATGTACTTGTATAAATCCATTTATATACGTATTTTGATTACTTTTTCTTTTTTTTTAGTTACCCGTTCTGTTTTTGATACATTGTATTTTACATCTATGAAATAATAGGTCTTTAGCTATGAATTTGCCGATTTATTCATACACACTGTTGGCTGTGAAACTTCTTTGGAACGGTAGCTGTTTCAGTTTTTTATTTTTATTATGAATAAGCACTACACCGTTACAGATTTGCGTGTACAGATATTTTAATTATTTCATTGTTCATTCTTTAAAAAAAAAGTGTATCTTTTATTCGGTCAGCAGAATTTAATCTTAAAATCGTTGTAACTTATGGACACTGGACAGGCTTATTTTTTGTCTAAATTATTCATGCTATAAATAGTCAAGTCTTGCCCAATTATACACTCCAAAAGATTAAGTGATGGAGTTTTTAGAAACTTCAAATAAAGTTAGTAGGTACCTATGGAAAATACAACCTTTTTTAAAATCGTCATAAAAATTGGCCATCCTAACTCTTTTATATTTAACGATAAATCCTAATATAAAAAAATTTGGAGGAAATAAGCGAACAATCCTCGCCTGAGCATCAATCATATAAGAAAAAAACAAGCCTGTCCATGAGTTCGTACGAATCGAATCGTCAATTCTTATGCCAATATAAAAGAACCATTTTCACATATATTTTCATACAATTAAATTTAATTACAGAAAATAATGACGTAAAAATTTTAGTTTATAAAAATAGTCATAATAACCTAAAGCAGCTATTTAATAAAAGAGATTGCAAGTTAAGGTTAAGTAAAACAAAATTAAACGGCAATTTTTTAATTATGTTTCCACCAACCAGAAAATACAATCAGATTTTGCACATTATATCAATTAAAAATAGATAAGAGAAATTACCCATTTGTCGTAGCCTGATCTGTTGTTAACTGTACAAAAGTGCCTTCTAGACTCTTGAGTTTTGAATCATCTGAAGACCAAATATCAAAGGACGAATCGAAAAAATACTGTCTTTAATCACATAACCGGTTATTTAAATTGCGCATACTACTACCAAATATATTATCCTAAAGACTGGTAGAACAAGGAAAAATGGTGACAGGTTTGTCCACAAGAGCTCATCAAACTCAGAATATTTTTCGATTTTAAGTTTTGCTTACGTTGAGTAAAGTTTGTATATCGTATTCTGGTTCTATGTTGATGTTTTATTCTTTTTCCTACCATATCTTCAATTTATTTGGAGCCGGTGCAGTATGTTCGGAGTATGTTACTACACAACTGTATAGGTTTTGGCCACGTTTTGGCATAGTTTATACCTAGAATATATACCTAATATTTCCTAGGTGGGCTAGGAAATATGCCATATGCGAGGTTCGCTATACAGGCTTGAGAATATAGGTCTGAGTCTTTTTAACCCGGAATCCTCGATGACGCTGAGAAGCTGAGAAGGTCATCTGAGACCACCAACAGTAGTCAGTCCCAAAAAAACTCCCTTTTCAGTGAAGGCAAAGGCTCTATCCCATATAATCATGTCCTCAGTAAATATCTTGCTTTTCTTGACGTTTACATTAAAATAATTAAAATAATTCTATACCTGAGGATATTAGGAGGGCTCGGACATTGGATTCCTTCAAGAACCAAGTTAGTAGTTATTTTCTTCATGCCTCTCCTTAGTTTATTTTATTTTATATATATTTATTAATTTACTGTATTTTGTACTTCATAACAAGTTCTCCTTCAATTGGTATTGTATAGTATTGTATTTAATTGTATTTTTTTTAATAAGTCCTCATTCTTGCACCCATTATTATACCTATATCACTCATTTTTATTTCTTTTATTACTGCAGGTTGCCTGGAAGAGATTGCTGCTTAGCAATAAGGCCGCCTTTTGTACTGTCCTATATGTAAATTTGCTCTGTTTATTTTTATTTATAGTGTGCAATAAAGAATATTTGTATTTGTATTGTAATGTAAAATAAGAGGGTTGCAAATTTTAATGCACAATTTTTAATTCAGTGCTTGGCGAGAAATGTGCTATAGACGTGGTGAAAACAATTATAAGATAACTAAAAGACAACCACATCTTGAATTTTTTTTTAGTGATTCCTCATAATTGATTATACACAGATTCTAGTGCATTAAAATAACACAAATTTAGCTGCACTGACTACACTCAAAAAACATTTTATCTACGATTACAATGTTATTGTTGTGTTATGACTACGATATTTAATAATACATAAGTTTTATAGTTTGATAATATTTTTTCATACCCATAAATATGCCTACCTATTTCTAAAAAAATATATACATCTTAAAAAACTCTTTCGTGCCACACAAATATTAAGCGACAAAAATTTTGATAAATCCTGTTATAAACTCGAAAGAATTTATACTATTATATAAGTATCACACTTTGGTATGAGTCATGTCGCTGTTAGAAAAAAGCGTGTACAAAACAAAGCAATCATACATCGTGAGTAAGAGGTCACCGTTAACTCTATACATAATGACACGTAAGGTCAACTTCACGCAAAATTACATCGACTTTAAGTTTAAATAGGCACGTGTACCGCAGATTGCAATATCGATACCTCATATTAATATTTACAAGTTATTATCACCATAGATTTAAGACTTTAACACAAACACCACGTTAGGTGGTGGTTACTTTTTAATCGACCTCATAAGAGGGTACTCTAGGTCACCAAAAGGGCAATCAAAATCGAATCAAAGATGAGGAGATCCGCAGAAGAACCAAAGTGTACGACATAACCCAAAGACCCGCTCAATACCAGGGTATTACGAGCACGTCTACGACCTCGTATGAACTTTTCACGCCTTTCTTGAAAAACCCCATTTTTTTATTACGACAATTCGGGGATTTTTGCGTCACTGCGACCTGTAAAAATCTATTGTGACTAGCCTCCAAGTAAGTCCTAATTGAAATTTACATCAAATATATAATAGAAAAGGAAAAAAAAATCTATCATGATAAGTGCTGAAAAAGAACTTGAACCCGCGACCCGAGCTGCACATGACTCTTTTTCATGGTGTTTCGTTTTCTATTTATTTTGGTATAAATTTCAATCATAACTTCTTTAATACATAAAAAATATCTTTACATATCTTCTTTGTTTCTTTTAGTAAGCAATTGTATCGACGCATCCCTACTACGAATCAGGAAATAACCTCGCCTGCATCCCATATTCGATTCGCTTGCGATGATCCGATCGATTCGTGAATATTTTATCGATTACAATCGATTGTCGCACTCACCCAACACTAGTTTTTTATGCGGGAAGTAACCTTGCATAATCCTTCCGGAGTAGGCGCTGTACAAGTTTTCTTCGTATTACATAATTTTAAAAAACTTTATTAAATCTCTTGTTGTATGCAGTGGAAGATATTCGAAATTTTACTTGTTTTTAATAAACACATTTGTAAAACAGTTTGGCTTTGTTCTAAATATTTTTTATTTTATAAGTAGGTAATAAAACAAATAATGCTTTCATTTGTAAAGTATGCATAGGTAGGATAAATTACTGCTTACCAATCTGGTGAACCGTATCTATGTAAGATTGAAAGAACAAAAATAGTTGTTAAATTGTATTTCTTAAATTAATCAATAACACTTTAAGACTATACATAATTATCAAACATAGGTATATCAATCTCGTGTCACGGTGTTTGTGTTTAAAATCCTCCGAAAGGGCTTGACCGATATTTGGGTGTCCTACGCAATAGCGAAAGATGATAGCTCGAATGACAACAGCGCGAAGAGCATATTGCGAAAGTACCATCGCGCGTAATTGTAATTGCGCGACACGCAAAAGCGCGAACGTTCATTTGCGCGAAAACTTAATTGCGCGACACACAAAGCGCGAACGTTCATTTGCGCGAAAATCACGAAATTGGGAGGTAAAAACAATTTTGTTCCATAAAGATACAATAATATTTTGAACTAATTTTTTTTTTCAAAACGTATGCAACTCGTATAATTATATACTGTATGAGAGGGTTCCTCCCCCCTTACCCCACGCCACCCCAAAAATGTGCTGAATACTTCTTTTAAAAGTGTTTCTAAAGTAGCATGTTTTTAAGAAAAATCAACAGTTTTTGTGCGTGGTTTTTGAGTGTTTTACGCACGCTCTGGACACTCCATTTAGTATGGCCAAGGTCGCCAGAAAGTTACCCCCTTTAGTGTTTGAAGAGCTCTTTCATTTGAAAAACAGATCATCCATTTGGGAGTTAGGATGTTATAAATATTTTTGCGTGGGAGTTAAAAGGGGTACGCTGACCAGAAACATTCTCAACTTCATAAGGTATTGTTAAACAGTTTTAACTATCAGTAGATAATGCTATAGCCCTTATCAACAAGATTATTAAGATGATCTCCGTTGCGTCATGCGAGGTTAGCCAGTTCACGAACAATAAGATAGACGGCCACAGTTCTAATTAAACGGCGTGGAATGGAAAATGATAAATGCTAATAGAAATGGCTTCCACTTGAGTGCATTTTGTACCGTTTAAGTTAAGCTTATTCATGGTGGGTCTTAAAATATTTTTCTCTCTTTTATTCTTACGGAGAAAAGTTTTCCACTTGTTAGTTTCTCGTATACGTAGTAAAGAGAAAGTCTTGTAATGGTTTAGATTTAAAATTCTTTTTCATCTTCAGCGTTATCATCAGCTACGATGAAGGCCAAATGCTTCTCTGTCAAGAATTATAAAAAGAACCGTGGAATGTATCGACGCTTTTATAGACAAGGATCTAATATTTCAATAAATTCAAAATAAGTAATTAACTAATGCAAAGGCACAAAATTTTATTAACGATAAAGTATTAAGATAATATTGATTTTACGCGAAGTTTTCATCGTTTTCTTGCTCATAAGTTAAGGGATATTTTTATTGCTTAATAGTTACATATTCAATTCCAGTTAATGAGAATTCATAACACACTCCCCAAACGTTGCAGGAATACAAATCACTTATTACGTACTCATTTGGCAATAACCGAATCTAATATTGATTGTTATTTCATACACAATTGCGGATACCTGTGGTTAAAATAATAATTTTCAAATAGTATTTGGCACTATATAAACACACAAAAAAACATACAAATCGATTACAAAATATTAGTTTAGACAAATATGTCTTAGATACGGACAGGAGGTCACCCAAGGGGCAATGGAGAGGGCTATGCTCGGAGTTTCTCAGCGTGATCATACCAGAAATGATGAGATCCGCAAGAGAACCAAGGTCACCGACATAGGCCAAAGAATTGCGAACCTTAAGTGGCAGTGGGCAGGGCACATTGCGAGGAGGACTGACGGCCGTTAGGGCGGAAAGGTCCTCGAGTGACGACCACGTACCGGGAAACGCAGCGTTGGTAGGGGCCCCCACAAGGTGGACTGACGATCTAGTAAAAGTCGTGGGAAGCCGCTGCATGCGGGCAGCACAGGACCGACCGGCTTGGAGATACTTGGGGGAGGCCTATGTCCAACAGTGGGCGTCTCTCGGCTGAAATGATGTGGTTAATGACGAACAGGAGAAGGCAGACAGCTATGATGTACTGCCTGCACACTAGTTGGCCCCCGTGTGCATTGCACGGATCGTCTGGGGATTGCCTAGTACCCTTTTTTGCGTCAGAAAATGCTTTACGCATACTTTGGGGCAGGTGGGGCCACCCCAAAGTTGTGTGGGTCTCACCCTGTCAGGGCATACCCACTAAAAACTGACGTGTTCCTCTAGGTCGTGGCTTTAACGCACACAGGCAAATTCACTTGGCGCAATCACTATGTGCGTCAAAGACGGGACGACATACGTGGGTATGTCGTCCCGTCGTCCCAGGTGTGGACCTGGGTCCACTGGGGGAAGGGAACGTCTACGGAACAGGATAGACGTTCTCCCACAGGAAGGAACATTATCGCGAGTGACGAAGCCTCTCTCCGCCACCCGCACCCCCCACTATGGTGACTGGATTGCCTAGTACCCTAGCGCAATCGTCGCTCGGTTCACTGTTGGATCAGGCCAACCGGGGGACGTTTCGGTGACAAGAAATCCACCAAAAATCCAGAATGAGCGACTAAAACTACTAATTGAGCGACTAATAACCACTTAGTATTTGCATAGGTTTAGGTTCAGTTAATCGCCCGACCAGTTATATACGATCCTTTATAGATTGTACTTCGGAGAGTGGGATCTTCAGCTACATGAGCTTATTCCACCATCTACTTTCCCACCTCTGCCTATGAGTACCAAGCGATATTCAGCGTCATTTATTATGCACACCGCCAAAGTGTAATTGGGGGAGGCCTATGTCCAATAGTGGTCGTCTCTCGGCTGAAATGATGATGAAAGAATAAAATTCCATCTACTTCGAGGGTTCTAACTACTCTATATTCCCGAGTAGTTAGAACCCTGCTCTATTGAAGGTTCGAGTGCATAGGCATCTTCTGGGTAAACTCGCTCCATCTTCGAGTTCCTCTTAGCCTCCATCTCAGAGTGTTGTCAAGAGAGAACCCAGTTAAACGCAACAAAAAAATCATCAAGTTTGTGGAATATCTATTGAGTTTAAATACCACCTTACCACCATAAAAGCATAAGCACCAAGCACTGGCAAATTTCGACAGCGAAAGCAGTGTCCCGGTAGCGTAATGGTTAACGCAGCTGCCCGGATTGCGGAGAATGCTGGGTTCGAGTCCCACCTGGGGCAGGTCGATTTTTTTCGGTGTATTTTTTCTCAACAAGATTGGTTTAAACGTTTAACCTCTTAACTACCACGGGCGTCGATCGCTATCGTCCAGTAAAAGAAAAATAAAAAAAAATAGAAAAAATAGAAATAGAAAAAATAAAAATAAAAAGGTAAGAGGTACTTTTATTTACGGAGACATAGGGGATATATGTAAAGTTTTCATATTTTTTTATTTATTTATTTCAGAAACAAACAGTCAATATACAATAATTTTACACATAAATACAACATACTGGTATCTAGACCTAGTTTCCTTAATTAAACATAAGTACACTTATTATGAGAAACAAAAAAAACATCGTAAGGGGCACTAAATTTTTTTACAAAAATATAGATTTGGGACTCCTTATAAATTCTTGCAATGAGTTACAAAAAACATCCAAATTCATGAGTTTGCTGTTGAAAGCCTTACAGGAACGCCTTATGAAGCTATTGCCAACGTAACATTTACTATACTTCTTAATGGAGAAGAGATTTTTTTGAACACAACCCCTTAAATTTTTTATATTTATTTATTTATATATAACGGAGCAAATTGGCGGGCATCAATCGATGCCCGCGGTAGTTGAGAGGTAAGAGGAGTTCATTGACACACACGGACAAAATAATTATACATAAAAGACAAAAGCAGGTTATTAGTTTAATTCTGTCTTTCACGCTCCGTTTCGTATAGTGTTAATGTGTTAACGAACATTGCAATAACGTTTTTTTGTAGCACTGTCGGTTACAATCAATTAACATTTGTAATACAAAACGTCGATACATAGTTTATTGTAAAATATCGTCATAATGACTGAATATTCAGTTTTTTACAACGTTACAAGGTAAAACCAGCGCAAGTATTGTACTAGTCTTACAGATATTAGTTAACAGGATAAAAACGATTGCTTAGGTAAATAAAGTATATTCGTTTTTCACCGCATCATCATTTCAGCCGCGAGACGCCCACTGTTGCAAATAAGCCTCCTCCAAGCATATCCAAACCGGTCAGACCTACGCTGCCCGCATCCAGCGGCTTTCCGTGACCTTCACCAGATCGTCAGTCCACCTTAGTTTCCCGGTACGTAGTCGCCACTCGAGGACCTTTCCGCCCCAACGGCCGTCAGTCCTCCGCGCAATGTGTCCGTGCCCTGCCCACTGCCACTTAAGGTTCGCAAATCTTTGGGTTTTCACCGTATAAAACCTTATTATATAAGATTTTACATATTAACTAAGAATGTTTTGTTATAATTACATTGTGCAAATAAACAATATAGGTACTATCTAGAGATTATTGTAAAACAACACGGAACTTCCTAGATGCAACCGCAGTCACCTCAGACAGAGGTCGAAATCGAGAGATATAATGATATTAATAAGACAAGTGAAGCTTGTTTTGATAACAAGTACTTTATCAAGTATTAGATAAAGGTATCGTATAACTGCATGATTCATTAGACGTCAATTAGACGTGACTTCATCATCGCCATCATTTTACAAGTGTTTTAATTAAAAAAAAATCGGGATTGGTCTCCCCTTGACTTTCTCGTATACCGGAAACGAGTCAAAGGTTGATAGAAACCTTATATTTTGATGTCATACACGCATATTAAATGTGGTTGCAATAAGTTAAAGCATGCTCTAGTTATCGTGCTAACGCACAGACATAATTCCAAAAAAAATATTTTTGTACTCAAGGAGGTCCAAAACGTGTAAATACGTTAAAATCTCGAGCTCTAATTTTTTGATGATTGCAAGACTTCCTCTATACTACGTACGAGAAAGTAAAAAAACTAAAAACTAGCAATAATTGTTTTACTCCATTACCATGGCATTACCACTATCTATCTATCCAAAGAGTCCAAACATGATACCTGTCTTATATCATTGACGCATGACCATGCCCCTGCCTCCCAAATGCTCTGAGGTCTCAATGCGTTCCTGCGTCAACAGCCTGACTGCGACATTTTTGCTGATAGCTGGGGAGTAATCCGCAATAATGGTTCTATTGTCTGTGAAATTTAGTGTCCCTTATAATTAATAATGTTAATTCTTATATTAAGTATATTTTTCTGTAATTTAATAATGATGTAGATTAATTGTCTAATAAATAAATTAAAGTTATAGCATACTAAATTTCGAATCGATCATCGAACATCTTCAAACGACTGAAAGATCTTGAATCATAGCTAAGAACACACCCGATCAAAATACCTTTCAAATTAACAACAAGATCAAAATCGGATCATCTGTATGGGAGCTATGATGCCACAGACTAAAAATGTATCTATACATTTACATAAATCCTGTATCCTCTTTTTACCGACTTCTCGCGTCTATTTCTTTTCGCTCCAGCTCCCTATGTCGTTCCTTACGTACATACAACTTCTACTCTCAGATTAGATATCCCTATCCATTCTACTGATTAATTTTCTTATTCGTTTGTTGTGAATGCTGTCCGGTTGTGGAACTCTTTGCCTAAAGATATTAGAAGGTCTTGAACATTGGATTTTAAAAAGCAAGTTAAGAAATATTTTCTAACTACCAGTCCATAGATTGTATTTCCTCCTTTACTGATTTCTGTATTTATTCTTTTATCCTATCTTATTCTATTACGATCATTATTAAAAGTACATGTCCGCTTTATATTATTCTTCTCAATAGTGTGATGTATTTTTATCCTGAGTCTTGTACCTATTTTAATTTATTTTTAATTTATCATCTAACTACAGGTTGCCTGAAAGAGATTGCTTCTTAGCAATAAGGTGCATTTTGTACTGTCCTATGTGTATTATTATGTTCTGTATTTCCTATTTTTTTCTGTTTGTGCAATAATGTATGTTTGAATTAAATTGAAATACACACGATATACAAATAACTCTCCACTTTTTGTGCTTTACGATATCATCTATCACATAGGGCATTTCTTCATTGGCCTGCTCTGGCCTGGCACTGACATCTATACCGGCATCGGTGGACATATAATGATATGAAATTGCATGCTGCGCTATCTCATTGGCACGACATTTGTTCCCCATACCCCGCTCATTTTCTCGCACTTTTCTTCCCCCACAGGAGGGGCAAATAGATAGAAACCTCGCGGTTGCGTGCGGTCTGTGAGACCGCAACCTTCCAGTACTATAAGATTTGAAAATAGACGTTGACAGTTAACGTGTTAAATTGTAAATTCTGTGAACTTTTTATATTTTGGTCATACTCCTTTAATCACTGCCTTAACTAAATGAGCGCTACTCCCAAAACTGGAATGTATACAAAGCCATAACCTTGAACGCCAACAAGCCAAGCGATGACAAGCAAAAACTAACAATGATACGCAAAAAACTGCATTAAATAATACTCTGAATTAGCCTGTTATTTATAATCTTTTTGTAGCATATTCACCTTAAGATATCGTAAAAAGTATTCTTGGAACCGTGAGCATTTAATGTTTGCGAGTACATTGTTTGACCATCTTCAAAAAGTTACTAAACCCACGAATTTAAGTTGTTGATAAGCTTTTTTGTGAACTTGTTATTGGCCCAGATATCTGGTGAACACGAACATTTGTTCATGAGTCATGGTTGTTCATATATTTATTTAAGTTTATTTATATAAATATAAATTATTAAGTATACATGTCCGTTATCTAGTTAACACATTAAGTTCTTAATAATTTGTACTTGACAATTGGTGTGAGCGTAAAAATATATTATATTATTATAATTATAGCATCACAAATATTTTGCGTTCTACAAATTAGATTAATATATTAAATCGTAAAAAAATTTAAATCTAAAACCTGCTAGTTCATGGCCAGTGAACCACTCTATTAAACGAAGCTGTTCCGGATTCAATTCCCATAAATCTGAATGCTTAAGCAAAACATAAACATTAATATTCAAATCTTAATGCTTTAATGTGAAAAGTCAGCTGCGAGAAATATTTTTCAAGTAGATTGATTTTAAAGCGATTTTTTATTATCATATATTTATCCATTCTGAAAATCATACACATTAAAGTTGAAGCTATTAGCTATTGATTGTCTTTTACAATCAATAGCTAATAGCTAATAGCATAAAAATGTTTAGAAATAATTCACTCGATAGAAAAACTATTCAATGTTGACACCAAATTAAACTTTAAATACACGATTATCAAAAGATATGAAACTTCTACCATAATGTTATCCATGTTATCGTGAAGTGCTTGGGACACAAAACTAATATTAATTTCATTTAAAATATTTATATGAATACGAAAAATCTACAATTTCCCTTGCTTGGGACTTCGTTCCATATTTGTGTTAGTGCTGCGCGGAGTATTTTTAGGGTTCCGTACCTCAAAAGGAAAAAACGGAACCCTTATAGGATCACTTTGTCGTCCGTCTGTCTGTCTGTCTGTCTGTCTGTCTGTCAAGACCCTTTATCTCAAGAACGCGTGGATGTATCAAGCTGAAATTCACATGAAATACTCAGGTCAGGTCCCTTTAAGCTGTGAAAATATCAAACTTCTAAGCCAAGCCAATCAAAAGATACAGCCGATTATGTCGATATTTTCAACAAATTTCCGACACTCGCAAAGGAATCAAAACCTACAGGATACTTCCCGTAAACTCAGAATCTTGAAATTTGGCATGAAGCATTGTCATATAATGCAAATATAGGAAAAATTGCGAAAATCACATTATTTTAGTTATATAATATAATAAAAATATTTTAATAAAATGAAACTTACTACCTTATTTCTCACGAACGAATAAAGGTATCAAATTGAAATTTATACCAAATACCTAGGTCTATTGTTTCTTTAAGCTGTGAAAATATCAAACTTCTAAGCCAAGCCAATCAAAAGATACAGCCGATTATGTCGATATTTTCAACAAATTTCCGACACTCGCAAAGGAATCAAAACCTACAGGATACTTTCCGTAAACTCAGAATCTTGAAATTTGGCATGAAGAATTGTCATATAATGCAAATATAGGAAAAATTGCGATAATCACATTTTTTTAGTTATATAATATAATAAAAATATTTTAATAAAATGAAACTTACTACCTTATTTCTCACGAACGAATAAAGGTATCAAATTGAAATTTAAACCAAATACCTAGGTCTATTGTCTCTTTAAGCTGTGAAAATATCAAACTTCTAAGCCAAGCCAATCAAAAGATACAGCCGATTATGTCGATATTTTCAACAAATTTCCGACACTCGCAAAGGAATCAAAACCTACAGGATACTTCCCGTAAACTAAGAATCTTGAAATTTGGCATGAAGCATTGTCATATAATGCAAATATAGGAAAAATTGCTAAAATCACATTTTTTTAGTTATATAATATAATAAAAATATTTTAATAAAATGAAACTTACTACCTTATTTCTCACGAACGAATAAAGGTATCAAATTGAAATTTATACCAAATACCTAAGTCTATTGTCCCTTTAAGCAGTGAAAAAATCAAACTTCTAAGTTAACGCGATCAAAAGATACAGCAGTTTATACCGACACCTTAGACGAATTTCCGTCACACGCTAGGGAATCAAAACCTACAAGGTACTTCCCGTGAACTCAGAATTTGATTTAATACGTCATAAATTGTAAACCGCTACGTTTGTACGGCGGAACCCTCGGTGTGCGAGTCCGACTCGCACTTGGCCGGTTTTTTTTCCTTCCCCCATACAGAGGGCCGCGTCGTCATGAAAATTATTTCTCACTCTCTTCTCTGTGGAAATAGAAGGAGCTCTCTCTCTCTGTCTTTCTTACAGTTATAAAACGGTCGCTATTCATGAATAACACGCGTGAGATTGATTGCATGCTAACTAAATAGGTGCTTATATGCGCGGTCAATACTTAGATGGTTCACCAAACATTAATCAACCGTTTTCCTCCTAGCTTTGGAAGCCAAGTTAAGCCTGGATTACAACGCTTTTTAACACTTTTTAACATGATTTTTCAAAGCACATATAATTAGTAAATGTTAATGTGCCATGCTTTTTAGTATTTGGATGACTATGATAAAAAATATATATTACCAGAACACAAATAAAAATGTTAATAAAAATTAGCCGATATTAAATAACGTATGTATGTAAGTAAGCAGATACTAATTAAAAATACAAGTATGAGTGTTCGATTTGGTTGGAGGTAATTGTTAGTTGCTACAGTTGGGTTTTAAGGGGTCTTCTGGCTACCATCATCTTATATCACGCTGAGAGGCAAGATATGGCTATCTTGTCTCCAGTTCATCCATATTGAGATGCCGGATAAACGGAGTTTCCACCTTCAGCCGTCCCTACGAGTTTATTTATTTTATTTATTTATTTAGAAAACCAACATCGTTTACAATAATTATTAAACAGATCTATAACACTAATAGTATGGCCAATAAAAGGTTTTCCTTAATTTTATGGAGAATTCAGTGTTGCCGGAATTAAAATATCTGTAAGTAACTATACTACTTAAAACGAGAAAGTAAAAACGCAAGGTTGCAAAGATGGATTACTCATGTTAATATTATAGTAACAGTAGTTCGGTAATATCCGTGAGAAGCAAACATACTTCGCTAATAATAATGTATGACTGTTACCAATTGGTACAACAAAGTTTGAAAAGATCGCATATAAATAATAATAATAGTTTATTTGCAAGAACATGGAATTTATAATGTTTCACACATTATATTGACGTAGTCAAAATGCAAATATTAATTTTACAACAAATTTACATAATAGTATATTTTTCCACTTAGTCATATTAAATTACACACTATACATTATAATAATAGTTCAGAGAAATGTCCTAAATACAGAATATACTTACACCTTTACATTTATCCATTTTGTCAATTTAATTTTGAATCTATTACTGTCTAATGATTTTATATTACTAGGTTTTTTATGATATAATTGTATACCTATATTTTATGCATAACTATATAAATTTATGTTGTGTTAATCGTACATTTTTTTAACATAGCTAAACACATTTTTATATGTCTTCTAACAAAACTGTTCTAACATTGCTCATGATGAAAATGGTTAATATTGTATAACAAAAAATTATCATGACACTTCGACACCGCATAAACAGCCTGCCAACTAAAACACAATTGTTATAGAGTATTTCCAATTTCCAACGTAATATATTTAAATTTCGAACCAATATTTTCTGGAGCAGCCTCACAGCCTCTGATATTTCATGTTGCCCAATATTCGACATTTGCGAAGACAATGGATTCCAAATTGAAACGGATACGCGGAATGTCAAGGGAACTCGTGATGGAATACGATCCGATATTTTGCGGCGGTATCTGAGGTACTGCGTTCTATTTCAATTCCTAACCAAAAAGGTTAAGATGTCACCTTGTTGGATACTCATTCACCAAACCGTGTGGAAAATTGAATTTGAAAAAGGGCATTTGATCTATAATATTGAATAAAACTCTCTGTTACAGTCAAAGATGAACTGCCACACGTTATATAATTTCTGAAAAATAAAATGTGTGTAATATAGTAGTGTTTTATGTACGTTGAACGCATAACTTTGCAAATTGGTTAGACGGCCAATCGACAGGTGCTAAAGGTGAGTAAAAATTGGACTCACTGCACCTACTTATGAATAATCTGAAGACTGATTTTCATAAGTATGTTATTCAAGGGGTTATTTCAAATGTATGTACAATCAGACAGCCAATGCAATACTTGTCTTTTAAGGGCCTAAACCTCCCAGACACAAAAAAAAACATGATTTAGAGCTCAGAGCTCAAATTTTTTCTCCCCTGACCCTAAGGGCAGACCCCTAGGGTTATGTCAGACTTTTACTGACTAAACACCCCCTTGTTTCCTATTGCCAAAGTGGATATAAGGCTATTGGAAGCAGCCGCCCACTCAGGGGAGAGGGAGGTGCACACGCTGCCCTAGACATATAGACTAGGGCATATGCGTGGAAGCGCGTACGGACACCATAGCGGGGCCGATCGCATGTGTGTGAGGGGACTGTTTACGCAGTGGCGGAGAGCCACGCGACAAACCTGGGTTGCCAGAAGGGCTGAGAAATTAATCTGAGCAGACAAGCAGATCTCAGACGTCACGTATTTTAATCGGTGTAGAAACCTGGAGCTCTATTTCGAAAATTCTTAGGTCTACCTAAAAGGCCATGGTCCACCTAAAATTAATTATTAATTAATATTGCCACACTCACACATATTATCTAACCCAAATTAAGTAGCCAATAGCGCTAATATTATTATAGATACAAAAAGCCACTATGTATAAAAAAAAACTAATTAAATATCATTAAGAACTTGTGATAAGGATACTAGATAACGGACAAAATATACGTAATAATTTATATATTTCTGTAAATTTTAAATATTTAATTTAATCATTCCTCGTAATCCTGTCATTTTACTACAATTGAAAAATGAAATTTTCTTATCAATAATGGCATTAGTCGTCTATTACCTACATGTAAGTATTGGTTAATAATTAAGTTCTATTTTGGTGTTTCGTCGTATTACCTAATACGTGGGTAGACTACGGGAACTTTTTCTTTCCGTGGACTGAGGTGGACCACCTGCTAGAAAATTTCCTGTGGTCCACTCAGGTGAACTAAACTGATGGACCTTTAGAGACTCCCTCGTCCACTATAAATCTTCTAGGGAGGTTCGCATTACTGGCTGGAGGACCCATCAAGGTTGTCGCCCTCTTCAGAATGCGGCCGACAGCATTAGCTTTTCACATGAAAAAACGCTCTAACGAGATATTATGAGGCCTCTGAAATAGCCGATAAAAAATTCAGTCAATCAAACTACACACAAGACCTTGGCGTCGAAAATTTCACAGCGTAACTGAACTTAAGCTTGATAAATAGAGATGAGTATGCAGAGTTCATTGGCCTTTCTTATGATATAATTTCCAGAGTACAGTCAGCGTTACAATCATCTAAGTGCCCAACGTGAACATCTGATCTGATGTACAGAAATATCAAATCATCTTTGCGTTTGCAAATGCGTAAATAGTTTTAAAACTAGAAAAAATACACATGTCGACAGCGAAAGCAGTGCCCTGGTGGCCGCCCGTTAACGCATCCGCCCGGATTGCGTTAGATGCTGGGTTCGATTCTCGCCTAGAACAGGTCGATTTTTTTCAGTGTATTTTTTTATGGTACTAACCTACTTCTGATGCCGACTGTACAATAGTTCTATGTCGCAGTGAGTCACGGGTCGACGCTCACATACTAGAAGGTATTGTTATGCAGATGTTATGATGTTCCGCGTAACGGAATACGTTTGGAGCCCATTGTAAGGGCTAATAGAAAAGCGGTTATTTACTTTAACAATACGAGTATGTTGTGCTCGTAAACAACTTGGCTATTTGAATACACTATTTTTACCAGACTGTAAGACCTTGTCCAGAAGAGCGGATTCGCCGCGAATCTCTACACGCGAACACACAACGCCCGTTGGCGAGGTACGGGGCTCAATACATTGTGTCTACAAGCTTCGCGCGAGTTTCAATTCGCGCGTTGAGCTTCAGTTTTGTGTTCGCGGCGAATTCGCTCTTCTGGACAAGGTCTAAGGAAAGGGTTTTGTTTTTTGCGCGTATCTTGTATGTTTATTTGTAATATTCTTTATTACCTCATTATCTTTTAAACGGCTGAATGGTAGAAATCCATATATAATTATATATTAATAATTAGGGTATCGTTAACTTTGTTTTGACAGTCCGAGTTTTTTAGTTATGTTAAAAAAACAACAAAGCGGCTGTGAGGTGTTATTATTTCAAGTGTTTTTTTTTATTTAGAATTCACATTGATCACATTATTCTCCGTCCACCAATCCGCATTGGGCAAGCGTGATGGATTACTGCCTAAACTTCCTTCGATGAAAAGAGGCATTGTGTCCCAGCAATGGGTCGAATTATGAAGGCTGTATGATGATGAAGGTTGACAATATTGCATTTTTGTGATAAATGTCAATACTAGGAAAAAACACGATCTGGTTGTATAATTATATCGTGGCCAGATCATAGAATTGGCCAGATCATGAAATATGCGGCATATCATGAAATGCTACTGGACCATAAAAATCTCGACCTCTGGTCGAGTAGCCCATTATATAAAAATCGGGAGTGGTCTCCCCTTGACTTTCTCGTATACCGGAAACGACTCAAAAGTTGATAGAAACCTTATATTTTGATGTCATACATGCGTATTGAATTTTCGGTAACCAATTCGAGTATCGAACGCGCACTTGGTTGCTTAACTTTTGTGATAAAAAAATTTGTAAAACTTTGTAAATCCGTCAAAATCTCGAGGTCTAATTTTATGACGATTATAAGACTTCCTCTATACTACGTACGAGAAAGTAAAAATGGTAGCGGTCAGGAGTGATCAGTAGGTTTAAGGCTAGTTTTGTGTATTTATGACCAAGCGGAGTGGACTGTTTTGTAGCCTAATCTACGTATCTGTAGGATCTGTAGGTAGACGATATGCCCAAGCATTTCATGATCTGGCCAACGATCGGGCCACGACATTATAAAATTTGTCTCCACAGAATAAACAATTCCTTTGTGGGCCAATGTGTACGTTTTTACACTAAGCTTCCAATGAAAATTAGAGATTTTCCTGTTAACAAATTAAAAAAAAATCTGTTAAATCTAAATTATATAAAAAAGCTTATTACAAGATAAATGATTATTTAAATGACCCAAACACGTGGGAGTAAAATCTGACCAAAATTTACGCATTTAAAATTGTAATTTGTTCATATTGATTTATGTAATGATTTGTGGAATTTGAAATCATTACGAAATTGTAAGTTGTGGAGTTTCTTTCGTCATTTCTTCTCCATCTCAGCATATTATTAATTATTACAGTAAAATAAATATTTTGTCCCTAAATTGTGACGATTTAAAAGTACTTAGCAAAGTCCATTTAAATAAAGAGCTTTTTCATTTCGTTTTAATATACACGGCTCGGTTTGAGGTACCGGGGGTAAACACATATAGATAATCATAATCATAATAGTTTATTGTTTCCATAGTGTACAAGGTGTCACAACATAAGAATGAACAATTATGGAACTCCGTTAGGGCACTACAATTTTGGGACGTTTGATACAAATACAATATTAGGTACTTAGTATTTTAAATCAAAATTTAAATCACATTAAAAATAATAATCAATGTCGGTAGATAATTTCACTTTCATTATTAATTAAACATTTATAAATTCAATTACTTACATGAAAACAGAGCATATAATACTTAATAATAAAAGCAATGTCCAAAGGTAGTATTAAATCTAAATCAACATTTTAAAAAAAACTCTATCAGATAGGTCATACATATATCTCTCTAGGTCACTACTTCTCGATAGGTCACGTCACCTACATAAAGTCACTCCTTTTTTTTGACGATGGGAAATCCACTTACGGACCATACCGCACACTGGCTAGGCGTACGGCGTGTGCAGGACTCACCAGCGCAGAACAGCGCCGGTCCTACTCCGCTAAAACCCAGCGGTACCCTCCTAAGCCCTTGTGGGGGGCGTTTTGGGATCACACCTATCTCCTAGTGAGGTAGACAGAGTTCATTTGCTCTCGATCCTTACATATTTGTTTCGCTTCAGCTAATATCATCACAATCATGGCTTCGAGTACATTTAACCATGGCCTTTCTTTAAAAATGTTTTCCGACAAATATTGAGCCCAGATTCGATTTTAGCGCGTAACGCACCTAGTTCTAATGTAAGTATGTCACTGTCTGATTTCCATAACTACAGCTCTAATTTAGGTTAAAAACTCATAAGGAAGTAACAGTATTGTTATTATTACAAGTCACACTTAGATCAAGTCACGACTGACGAGATACTTAAGCGCTTAATTAATCATAATTCTTTAAATTAGAAAGAAGATTTATGTAGGTACTTGGATTCTTTACAGTCTAAACAAATAATATTATACCGTGTTTACTCTTTTACATCAATAGAGTGCGCATTTTTAATATTTCTCATACCATTTAAAACCATAATGATCATTCTTCATAACTTCATAAAACCTAATCATTGAAATTCATAATATCATTAATCATACATTTCTGGGCGAGTCTAGTGTTTTATGCACCTACATAGCTGGGTGATGGGTAGGTTAGGGTTATTTTGTTTACGACCAGGCGGAGTGCACTGTTTTTGTAAGCAACAAGGTAGTAACAGTATTAATACTAGTATAGTATTATATTATCTGTGGTATTAATAAAAATATATGGTTACTAACTGTTATGATCTCCGTTGGTAGTAATAAAAATGTATGAATGATGAAGTACGAAAAATAAAATTATGAAGAGTGATTATTATGAATACAAATCGGTAGTAAGACAAAGAATAGGATTTAGAATATTATATGAGCCAATATGGATCCACATCAATAATCTATTTTCGAACTATAACATAAATCTTAATTTTTCTTTTTTCCTTATTTATGTTACCTTGAAATTTCCAATGATATCATTTTAGGAAAATGTAGATGTCATAAATAATAATGTTATTGATAGCAGAATAATAATACAAATTCCAATATTTTAATGTTCGCTTAGATTTGCCCGATCTCTACAAAGAGTAAATAAAACAACTTTATCAGATTTAAAACGTGTGTAATAGGTTCCGCATTTTGTTATTATTGACCAACGTTTCGTAACACTGCGCAGCATTCGTTGTCACGGGAAAACACGCACAAAAGGTCTTTTATTTGCTGTATTTTTCATCATCATCATGATTAGCTTATATAATGTCCCCACCTCGGGCTCGAGCCTACCCCACATTAGGGGCGATTAGGCCCTAGTCAACTACGCTGGCCAAGTGCGGGTTGGTCAACTTCACACACAACCTAAGAATTTCTTCATAGGTGTGTGCAGATTTCCTCACGATGTTTTTCCTTCACCATAAAAAGCGTCGATTAAACATACATAATGAATTCAAAATTTGAAAACACATTGCTACTAAGTTTTACCTCTATAAAATACTAGCTGTCCCGGCCACGCGTTGTTGTGGTAATTTCATACTACTGTCCTATAACATTGAATTTGCAGTAGAAAAAACAATAAGGACTACTTATCAAGATATAAAAACTCTCAAGTTGAAACAAAACACATATTAAAAGAAAGATAAAATCTGATTGTTAGTTTCGGAGTTCATCCCGGACAAACATCTTGACGCGGGATTTATATATAATAGACTAGCTGTGCCCGCGACTTCGTTCGCTTGGATTTCCCATTTTTGCTACATTTTTCATGTTATATAGCCTAAAGCTTTTTTCGATAAATGGACTATCCGACACAAAAAGAATTTTTCAATCTGAATCAGTAGTTCCTGAGATTAGCGCCTACAAACAAACTCTTCAGCTTTATAATATTAAGTATAGAATAACGATAAATAAACCATTTCAGAGTCAAGATGTCTCGAGCAGCGTCGTTTGCAGAACGATGGGCACGCGACAACTTGTCCAGAAAAGCTACTGACGAGGAGTTGGCAGTGCTAAGCCTGTTCCCCGCGACATGCAACGGAGACGAGACAGAGGCGGCAAGGAGAGCCAGGAGGTACTACAAGGCGAGGGGGCCGGGAGGACTCACGGAACTGTGGCACAAGAGACACCCGGACGACGAGAAGATATTGTCCAGCTGCCAGGATGCGTAAGTGTATAATTTTTTTCCCACCATCCTTCCACGGGGAGGTCAAGTGCATTTACGCATCGTCCCTACGGAGTGGTGCCAATCGCAGGGGATATGTGGGACTCAAGGTAAAGGCGTTCCCTCCATACCCACTAAACATCCTCCCCGGCCTGACCTTCAGTGCACTATTACGGGACGGCTCGGGATCTTCGCACGTGAGCGCAACTACACCGAGATCGTCCCAACGCTGCCCGTCTAGGCACTCCTTGCACCAATTTGTAGCCAGCAGCCACTCCTCCACTGACGGCTGCTCGACCTGGCACGTCCTCCTGACGAGGGCACTGGGAGCAGCAATCGGACCGCACCTGGGGGACTTCGGGCGCAGTCGTGGCCCTGAAAAGGGCCTTCCGGAACTAGCTGTGGTGGGAAAACAAAAACAATTCGACGATGGCATGTGACTTCGAATGCCAATGGGACACACTTGACATTAAAAGCCACACACCCGCCGAGAAAGTTTATCCACCACGTTACCAGGGTCCGCTACGAGGAGGCTTCCGGGCGTGGACCCCCCATCTTCCATCCTATTATGGACTATGCGTGCTGATTCCAGGGGTCACCGACAAACTATGGCTACAATTACAACGCAATCTAAACAACTATTTGACAACTCGTTTCGCTGTCGCACAATCAATAAATGGAATTGCCAGCATACATGTTCCCTCCTTCCTACAATGCTGGGGAATTCAATAGATACTTGAAGAAGCACCTTGCAGGCAGATTTTCCTCCGTGCTTCGTCGGTACGTTAAGCTGGTGGTCTCGAGTGCTGTTGAAAGATAGCAGTCGTCCCCAAGGAGGGTTTGGTGTCAGGCACACGGCCGTAAAAATCTAATGTCAAATCCTTAAGCAGTATTGTCGACATCAATGCATACTGCACCGACTCCAAATAAATCGGAAGCAGTGTAGGAAAATGATAATGTGATGACCAGGCTCTTTTTCAAGGAGTTTTCGATTTCATCGATAAACGTTCGCCTAAGGTTTCCCTGCCCCGCATCTCAGTTCACTTTTGATTCATATATCCATTTTTTCAATCTAGTTTCACTTTACATAATAATGAAAAGTCAAATTCAAGTCAAAGTCCACATTTCTTTATTCATTTAGGAACAATTTGTACACTTATGAAAGTCAATTTAGATGCCATCGGTTCAAGAGTCTACCAGGAGGCCTTGTTCTGAAAAGTCTATATTCCTGAACTTTGTAATACGCTTTCTTCATTAAAATTTGTTAAAATAGTAACTTTTCTCTAATTTCAGTTACATCGTACCTCTCGGAGCCCGCACCGTCGGTGGCAGACGACTAACCCTGGTCCGCCTTCCTGCACCCACTGCACTCGACCGGCCGCTGTCCGCTAAAGCTCTCCTCGCAAGATGGCTGATGCTATATGATATACGGTGAGGATTATATTAATTCCATTTCCTAATTAGGTTATATAATACGTTTATACCGCTTTGTGATGCCGGCAAAGTATAATAGCATCATTCCATATCCTCCAATGGGTATCGTAGAAGGCGACTAATGCATCAGCAAAGAGGTATATATACCCTATACTCTGTCTACCAATCGCATTGGGCAAGCGTGGTGGACTACTGCCTAAACCTCCTACGATGACAATGAGAGCCCTTGTGTGCAGTGGGTCGAATTATAAAAACTATTATAATGATGATGATGTTTTAATAATGTAAAATATGAGACCTAGCAAATTGTCTCCCTTTACATTGTTCCTCGGAACATCGTGGTGTTTACTTGAAAACCAATTATCGGGCACCAAATAAGTATCAAATATAAGGTATGTAGACCATTAAAATAACTCAATTTCCTACTTTTATGAAATAACATGTTCAACAACAATTACAAAATTATTTATGTTAAAGTAATTAGATATATTCTTCAAGGTCATGACTCTTTGTAATCGGATAAAATGTTACAGTATAACGCAACAGTGAATTTAAATCTACACAGGGAGAGGAAACAATAGATCTTTTGTTCTGAGAACTTTCTTCATCAGAGAGCGACTTTGTAAGCGTTTAATGAAACACGACACAACGTATCCAGTCGCAAATAACTTATACAATGTGACAATTCTGAGGTTTTATTTAGGCTCTTGGATAAAACATTTAATAATTCAATTACTTTTTGTTTAGATGTCTACCAGCGCGGTTTTTATACAAATGTCCACCCGTTATATTTAAAAAAACCAGCTCACGCACGCTTAATAGATAAATCCGGCCTCAGTTTTTTCTTTAATATCAATGGTTCTGTAAACTTTCAACGCGTACACCCATAATGTTCGTATTTCTGAGGTGGCACCTTAATCCAAACGTTTAGGTGGTGCCACTTTTATATACATATAACTTTTTGAAGTATTCGACTACATAATCCAAGCTCGATCGTATAAAACTCTCTTAACTACTACTAAATAACTCAATATTAATTTAATTACGATAGAAAAAGTGGCACCTCAATCTAAACATATACATCACCCATATTTTTACACTACACTTTTACAAACTATTCCCTCATTGCCATTGAACCATTGTTATTAATTAACATTCTTGGCAGGTCGACGCTAATGATACCTTTTTAGCATTCGGCGGCAGCAGGAAGTAATCAGCAGATGATATATTACGGAAACACAGAAGTATTTACTATTCTACGTATTATAAGTTTAATTATGATCACCATTTTCCAATTTATTTGGTGTCTGTACAGTATCTCTTGATATCAACAAAATTATACGGTCTTGTGCCTGACACCAACCCTCCTTGGAAACGACTGCTATCTTTCGACAGCACCCTGGACCACCAGCTTAATGTGCCTTCCGAAGTACGGAGGAATCGATTTGAAAAAAATTCGGTCCGAGCACCAATCGCGCACTTGGTTGCTTAACTTTCGTGATCGTTACTAAGAATTAACGACAGCGGTGCCATTGTGGCGTCAGGCTGGCAAGCTGTCACTACTTTGAGGCACTGCATGGCCAATGCCAGATGTCGCATTATGTATAACCAAATAATAATAAAATATTTTTACCAATTATCTAGCCCAAATTAAATATCATTAAGAACTTGTGTTATGGGTACTAGATAGCGGACATTAATACACATAATATTATATATATTATTATAAATAAACTTAATTAAATACATAAACAACCATGACTCGTGAAAAAATGTTCTTGTTCATCACACAAATATTTGCCGCTACCAGGACTTAAACCCGGACAGCTTGATGTGTAGGCAGCATTACTGACCACTCCACCATGACTGCGTCCTTATGATGCCTGAAACTATCTTTAACCCTTTTGGGATGATAAGTATTATAATATGAATGTTTGTAGTACTTATTCACGAAAACTAAAGGGAATTATTCTTCAATTATTCAGGTTACGAGAAGATCCATCTCCTGGCGAAGAAGTTGTGTTCATCGACGTCAGTGACCTACAACCTTGTCACGTTAAGAATCACTTAAGGGGCTCGTATTGGAAGGAGTTTGTTTCGTGTATGAAAGTGAGTACCCCTAGAAGATAATTTTTTATACTTTTAAAAAGTTTGCGCAAATGACCCCAAAAAAGGTGGGAATCTTTTTTATGACGATGGAAAACCCATTGACGGACCATATCCGCTGGCTAGGCGTGCGGCGTGTGTCGAACTCACCCAGCGCAGAACAATGCCGGCCTTATCCACTAAAAACCCTCCTAACCCCTTCTGGGGGCATTTTGAGATCGATGTACTTTACGTACGCCATTTCACTAAAACGTCTCTGGGCTGGCCCGGAGCAACGGTGAGCCGGAGGACGCGCTATTGGAGTATTGCGCTAGGGTACTAGGCAATCCCCACTCGGGGGCCTGTGCACTGCACCAGGGCACACAGAGGCCAACCCGTATACAGACCGACTCCATACCTCCTGGCGAGAGATAACGACAGCACTGCACTTGCCCACCTGCAAGGAGTTTCTTCACGCCTCTCTTGAATGACTCAGGATTGTAAGGAAGAGGGAACACGAGTCCTGCCAGTGAAATCTATTTGTTGATTGTATGACATAGCAACCAGTAGCCTTCTGTGAAGAAGGCTACTCGTTGCTATGGGGAGGGATCCTTCTTACAGTCCAAGGTTATTAAGCTGTGGAGTTTCTTTCGCAATTTCTTCTCCATCTCAGCATAGTAATAATTATTTTGTCGAAATGGTGGTAGGGCTTTTGACGATTTAAAAGAACTTAGCAAAGTCCATTTAAATAAAGACCTTTTTCACTTTCAATTTTTTCATTTATTTAAAAAAGAAGCACCTTGCATTCGATTCGATAAGATGAGGGTGGTTTGCGCGGGGTTATCTCTCGCACTTTTCTGTCATATCTTTGAGTTTGGACTCCACTTCAGCTTACCAGCGGGTAGAATGGACCTTATTATATATAAAAAAAGGATGCGGGTGAGAAGTTATACTTCTTTGCGCACAGCAAAAAAAAATTATTTTATTTATATATATTTCCTTTTTTTTATTTTTTAAACATTAAATAATCAATAATAAATATTTAAAATTAAGAATATTACTTATTTAGTACAAATTATGTCATCTATATTTATTTCGAGACTGACGTTAACTTCTGTAACACAAAAGTCACAGATTGGCCTGTGACTTTTGTGTTACAGTCTTAAAATTTCACTCTCATCATTATTTCATACCGCGCCTAAAGAAGTATCACTTCAAAGAAACAAATTCAATGTTTTATTATCGTTAGTAATTTTATCATTTCAGACAGCATATCCACTACGGTTCTGTGAAGTCCACATAATCAACACACAACGGTTGAAGACGGTGTCATTTTTCCTCCTACGAATAGGCCTGTACCCTTGGCGGCGTAAAATAATAACAATACACTCAAATGCAGAAGAAATAAACCAAGCTATGGGCTTGGATTATTTTCCACCAGAAGGATTGCCCTTTGAATACGGAGGGAAGGCGGGAGCTATGAAGGATCTTAATGGTAAAGACTATTTTTACTTTCTCGTATACGTAGTATAGAGGAAGTCTTGTAATCGTCAAAAAATTCGACCTCGAGATTTTGACGGATTTACACGTTTTGGACCTCCTTGAGACCAAAAATACCGTTTATGGAATTATGTCTGTGCGTTAGCACAATAACTCGAATATGTTTTAACTTGTTGCAATCATTAACATGCATGTATGACATCAAAATATAAGGTGTCTATCAACTTTTGAGTCGTCGATCACGAAAGGTAAGCAACGAAGTGCGCGGTCTTTATTCTAACATCACCCCATATCCTCCAATAGGTGTCGTAGAAGGCGACTAATGGATCAGCCAAGGGGTATTGATCACCTTGTACTCCGTCCACCAATCTGCATTGGGCAAGCGTGGTGGACTACGGCCTAAACCTCCTTAGATGACAAGGAGAGGCCTTGTATCCCAGCAGTGGGTCGAATTATAAAGGCTGTTATGATGATGATGTCACCATAGTTTTGGTATGGTTTTAGTATGTCCTGCCTGACACCAACCTTCCAAGGGTATGTTGTTTTTGGGTGGTTTACTAGTGACTGTGCTAGTAGTTGTGATGATCTGCATGTTGTTCAGAAACTTCTAACGTCAGCTTATACTACACCCACGGGATAAGATCCTCTCACAGGGTCTCCTATTCGTAACGGGACATCGGACTAGATAAAAGGAAAACATTAGATTTAAAAAATACAAAAGGCGTACAAAGGTTTTTCTCAAAGAAATCTCTTCCAACCCACTTTAGAGACACGCTTTAGATACGTGGATGTCGCGTGTACTAAATTTAGACTTACATAAATATTATTAAAAGAACATAATTACTAAAAATACATACTTTTTACATAGGTACTATAATATAAACTGAAATATACAATATTATATGGATATATAGCGAACCAAATATACAGTAGGTAATTCTAATTGAAGGCCACCTGGTAAAAGTTTGCTACCTACTTTTACGCTGATGCAAATGAAAACTACAAATAATCAAGAGTAGAAACACAAATCCTAATACTAAATCCTTCTCAATTACAGATCAATGGACAAAAAAGTTGCTCTCTAACTCGAAATGGCTGCAAGCAGAGGAAAGAAGATTCTACGAGACTGAAATAAAGCCAGAAGTAAACTCAAGGACCCGACACAAGAGTGCAGTCCGACTGGGACCGAGCAACGGTTCATACGACATGATCACAAGAACCCACTCCTGCAGATCCCTGCATAGGCACGAAGACTTCGATGAAGGGACATACGGTGCATATAGAACATTAAAAGTGCAAAGTGCTAGTTTTAGCGTGTAGAACTGTTCTTCTTCAAAATTCGGTCGCCATGGCCCCCCATGCACTAGCGTTTGTTCCTGCCGGAATGTCCAATCCTCAAGGAAGGAATTCTGGTGGAATAACGACTATGTTAAAATCCTTCTCCCCGTTCCGAGGTGCCTGCACGACGCGAAAAATTTTACTAAGTTAGATAGAAAATCGCAGGCAAGCACGTAGAGATGACATTAGTTAGTGGCCTGAACGGTTTTATTTATCCCTACGATGATTCTCTGCAGTTAATCTATGAGGACAAGTCATAGGGAATAAACGTTAGTGGATGTGAGGCTAGTGTGTCGCCATAAAAATTGTCTTAATAGCATTGTGTTCCGATAGTTAATAAGCAATCCCGTTGAGGGTTCTGAGAGAATCTTGCTTCCATTTTCAGCCTTATCATTACTTACCATCTCCATCCATCATAGTTAAGATGGCCAAGAACTTAAAAAAACCTCCGTGAAGATTTTAATTTTATACATACGTACATTACGCTCGCAATCCCATGAGAGGTTGAGCAGAGCCTTAGGTAACATTTTGTTACACATAAAGCGAGATACGGCAGTATGGGCCATGCAGCGCTTCCGAATAGCTTGTCGCCTACATAAATGGGACACCAAACCCAAAAACAGCAATCCTTTTTGCCTCTTAACGCAAAATCCAACAAACAGGACTGATGGTACACTCAAAATCATCTCAGCCGTCGGGGAAACTTTTAGTTTTATGATTATAATTATTTATTGCTTGCTTGGAAAATCTAGGAAAATAAATGTTTTTGCATGTCTAGTAATTGGCAGGTTACCATTGTTTCTATAACCTTTAAAAAAAAAATTTAAGAATATTAGATACTCGATAATGCTTTTTTACCCGACTTTAGACCCGATTTTTCTGATCATCTATTGTTAACCATTTTCATTTCTGTGAATACACGCCAATATGAGTTTCAAAATTATGCTATATTTATGTTGCCACATGTAAACCACTCTCATGAATGATAAAACAACAAGTACTATTTATTTTCTCATTCAGTCAAATAAATTTTACAACTTTAAAAACAGGTTTCATGGAATCAGCATTTGAAATCAAAAAGGAATTAGAAATATTGGTAAATACGGTTTTCTTTAAAAACTTATATGTACCTAAAGACTTTTAATTAATGAAATTATTGTTATTGGTAATTTATTTAAGAATAAATAGGTTATTTCTAGATACTAGTAACTTTACTGTTCATATTACGAAAACTTTATTGTAAGACGAAGATATTCCATTGTACAGTTTAAAATAGATTTTGTGATAAAATATACTTAATTATCTATGTAAGAATTTGTAGTTTTCTTAAATATCATGAAAATTCCGGAACGTCAGAGACGTTAGAGAGGCTCGCGGGAGACTTGCTAACTGTAGGGAGGTTCACCTTGACGCGTCGTGGTGGAGTGGTCAGTAATGCTGTCCACACATCAGGCAGCCCGGGTTCAAATCCTGGTAGTGGTAAATGATGAACACTAACATTTGTTCACGAGGCATGGTTGCTTATATATTTATGTTGAAATTGATACCAAATTAAATAGAAAACGAAAAACTTGGAAAAATATCCTGTCATGGATAAGTGCTGAGACGGGACTTGAACCCGCGACCTTTCGCTATCCGGGCGACTGCTCTTCCAACTGAGCTTCCGACACAGGACTGTTTGACTACGACGAATTTAGACGCATGTATTTCGTTTTTTTTCGATTACGTCATCAAGCTGATGTTTATATATTTTATTTAAGTGTATTTATGAAATATCTCTCTCTCTAGCTAGATTGTTATGCTATGAAGCGGTCGATGGCGCCGCGGTCTGGCGTTCTTCGTTATGATCAAGAAAGCTAAGCTAGCAAGGGCGTGGGTCGGTACTCGGATGGGTGACCGATTTTTTTTTAACTCGTTTTTCCTCCCTACTTGTCCCCGTAGTGGTCCTAGTCGCTGTCGAAAGGTAGCAGTCGTTCCCAATGAAGGTTGGTGTAAATATGTAAATTGCGGGTATATTCAACTACCTATTTCCATGTAAATACAAAATGTAGATTGTGAGACAAGTGTTTTTTCCTAGTCATATCCCATTTATTTCCAGTGCGATTCCTGTGTACGCCAATTCATCTCAAAGAGTGGAAAGTATACAGAGAGCCTTCACAAGACATCTAGCTTATATTTACCGGGTATAAACCATAGGGTTCCATAAAATATGCGTCTATCTTTTTTGACGTGACAACGTCTTATAATTCGATAGAGCCGGCTGCACGCACGAAAAAACATGACGTCATGCGGCGTTACCTCGCTCTGAATCTAATTCTCTAATTTGAATTTGGAATTATGTTCTTTAAAATTTAAACTTTCAATGATACCAAAACCAGCCAGATACAAATAGTATAGCCACAGAGATTTTATTACAAGTTTATTCATACTATAATGCGAAATCTATTAAAAAATTAAATTAAATTTTTCTTTTGAAAAATGCTACCATTCCATCAGTATTTTCTTAAGACGTTGTCACGTTCAACTATCGTCGTTAAACCGACTTTACAGACAACCAATTTTTTTTTGACATGATATCACTGAAAAATCGTCGTTCTATTTTGTATACATGTTATTCCTCTACACAAGGTTCTCAATCAAAACATATCATGTCCTGACCTGTTGGCTTCCATCGACACAACTGTCCCCGTAAATATCCAAGAAAACCCCTTACAAAAACGTTTACTTTGCCCCCCACACTGAACTAATCTTGGGCTTCATTATCCCCTAGCTAGAATTTGTAACGCATACAATGCCCTAATGCAATGTCACCTGACCTGGATATTTTCAATGTTACAAAAAACAAATTAACATCAACTTTGATGAAATTGCTTGATTTCATTTTTGTATTAATAGTGTAGTTAGTATAATGTCTTTATTCTTTATATACTATTATATTATATACCCACATTTCTATTTATGAATGCTGCGTATAGTTGTAAAGGCTTACATATATGTCCTTTAGCAATAAGTGTTATTTAAAATGTTTTGTATTTCTAGCTGTAAGTATACCTATAAATTAAAAAATATGTAAATGGCGACAAATTGCAAATCATCATCATCATTACAGTCTTTATAATTCGACCCACTGCTGGGACACAAGGCGTCTCCTTGTCACCTAAGGAGGTTTAAGGCAGTAGTCCACCACGCTTGCCCAATGCGGATTGGTGGTTGGAGTATAAGGCTTTGCTGTACCATAAGTCGCCTTCTACGACACCCATTAGGGTATATGTGATGATGCTATTCTACTCTGCCGGCATCACACGGCAAATTGCAAATGCTAAGAGCTTTTTCACAATACATTATGGTGCGCTAAAGGTTGGATAGGGCTTTTTTATCACGCTTTATAAACAACCCATAATCAAAAAAGTTAAATCCCACTTTGATAGAGTTTTTATCTAAAGAGGAACTAATACATAGTTCTTGTGTACACGTCGACTATAAAAGTGCGCGCGCGACAACGCCTCGTGAAACCGCAATGGAAATAATGGAACAAACCGTAGATATAGAAAACTGTAGATCGGCAATGTAAAAGAGAAAGAGCATACTAACGCGTATATTAGAGCGAGATAGATAGACGAGACCATTTTACGTACACGCAGGGGGCCTGAGGAGGTCTGTCAGTCACGTAGAAAAGACAGCAACTGTCAGACTGCAGTACTATTTTCATGCACACATGCGCATTACGAAAGAATAATAATTTCCGTTTACCCCAAAGTATTTTTAGGGTTCCGTACCTCAAAAGGAAAAACGGAACCCTTATAGGATCACTTTGTTGTCCGTCTGTCTGTCTGTCTGTCAAGACCCTATATCTCAAGAACGCGTGGACGTATCAAGCTGAAATTCACATGAAATACTTAGGTCTATTGTCCCTTTAAGCTGTGAAAATATCAAATTTCTAAACCAAGCCAATCAAAAGATACAGCCGATTATGTCGATATTTTCAACAAATTTCCGACACTCGCAAAGGAATCAAAACCTACAGGATACTTCCCGTAAACTCAGAATCTTGAAATTTGGCATGAAGCATTGTCATATAATGCAAATATAGGAAAAATTGCGAAAATCACATTTTTTTAGTTATATAATATAATAAAAATATTTTAATAAAATGAAACTTACTACCTTATTCCTCACGAACGAATAAAGGTATCAAATTGAAATTTATACCAAATACCTTGGTCTATTGTCCCTTTAAGCAGTGAAAAAATCAAACTTCTAAGTTAATGCGATCAAAAGATACAGCAGTTTATACCAAGGAACCCTCGGTGTGCGAGTCCGACTCGCACTTGGCCGGTTTTTTTTAACAAGAATGCTCTTTTCAACCGACTTCAAAAAAGGAGGAGGTTCTCTATTCGACTGTATGTTTTTTTTTAGATAGTGTTTTTGTGGATATGCGTTATTGCTCGTGCGGTTACGTCCCTGGCCTTTTGTACTTCCGACGTAAGTCTAGAGTCTGCGTCCACGTCACAGACAATTTGCGTCAGAAAAAAAAAGTTTGGTCTGCATATGCATTTTTTTTTCATATTCTTTGTTTTTGTTTTTAGTGATTTCATGTGCTGGTGAATAAATCTTTCTTTCTTTCTTTATATTGATAAGAATTCAGTTAATGAGCGCAACAACCCCGACAGTGTTTAGTTACAATACTTAGCCTGGTCTCACTTGTGAACCCAGAGGGACCCCGTGGGGACTATTAATACAATTTAGAAGGTCTAGCAACACAGAATATTCGAGGCGTTATCTAACAAGAGCAACATACAAATTGGCTTGCCTCTAGCTTGTCTTCATTAGGCAGACATAATTTTGTGTACATTTTAGACCCTTTGGCATTTTGCTATAGAATAAAGATTACATATTTTTAATTATAATATTAGGGGTTTAGGTATGAAATTGCCGTTTTGTATGAAGAATTTAACAAAATTCATTTTTCCATACAAATATATTTGCGTTTTTTTTAAGGAACCACAAATCAAAACTTTGTGTAATTTTGTGGATATATTTAGACAACATCAAGCTATAGGATTCACAGAGAAAAATTTGGTGAATTTATATCTGTAAAAAAATATTCATATTTTTATGACGGAGACGGGCACCACTTAGGACGACCTGTTTTTGAAGATGTATTTATAGTGAAAAAAATAAAAATAAGAATAAAATTTTATACATAAATAAAAGTCCTTGTAATGAAGTTTAAAATAATAAAAGAATAATGGATAAAGCTATTGTATTAAATTAATTATACACTAATGAATAATGTGGAAAAAATCGGCAATTTCATTCTTTAACGCCTATTATATAATAGTGGAAATAGGAGTTTCTCCCGAGTTCTTGTTGCAAAAACACGTGTTGAGACTCCATTTTAAACTCCATCTACCGTACAATTATCGGTTACTTTATTTATTACTATTTACTTAAAAAGAAGAAGAAGTAGTGAAATAATAAAAAAACACTTTTACTTTCTCTCTTGTATTTCACATTCTTAGTTTTAAAATAGCATATAATATGTAATTACAAACTTTTTTCGAAATTCGCTTCAAAGACCTTTCGCTCCAGCGTACTACGCCAAAAGTTTTTCGCCACAACGACCTGTCGCTACCACGTCATTCGAAACTACGTACCGCACAAAAAATGTCACGTTTGTTACATGGGATCTCTCTGAAATGTTTTCTGGATGTGATCATGAAACGTGAATGATTTTATTCTGTTAATTAGTATTTATTGTTATAGCAGCAACAAAAATACATTATCTGTGAAAATTTCAACTGTCTAACTATCACGGTTCATGCGGTTGATGAGATACAGCCTGGTGACAGACGTACGGATGGACAGCGGAGTCTTAGTAATAGGGTCCTGTTTTACCCTTTGGGTACGGAACTCTAAAAATTTATAAAAAGGGTACATCAAAAAGAAGAGCGTAATAATTAAAACTTTTCTGCAATATCTTTTTGTAAGCGATCTCAGACTCACACTTAGAGAAATAATGTGTTCCAAATTTGAATAGATTCTTTATACATTAGGGTTGTTGACACCATTCGCAAATAATTACAAAGTGTAAAAGAGTTAAATTGGTAAAAGATGATGTCATTTTATGCCAGAAAATATCCATCATGTCAAATTAGCTCTAGAATTTGAATTTTAAGCATATCAAAAACATTTAATATTCAGTCAGTTGACTATAAGAATTTATATATAGACATACAAAATCTATGGAAGGATAATTGGTTTTGACAGCAACTAAAAAGTAGCTCAACCTTAGCTCAACTGACTTGATAGCCAAATACCCTGGTCAGCAGCCGTGCACTACACGATGTGTTCCAAATTTATAAAGATTCTTTAAACATACCTACTATCTCCAATCTGTAAAAAAGACTATTTTTTTTCAAATATTTTTCAGGTATTTTTATCAAAAAATATTGTAGAAAAAACTACTTTTAATTTCCTTTGAAATGAAAAGTAGAGTGCTTAATGCGAGTAAAATAAATCAATTCCTACTCGGACTATAGCCAACTAACTACAGTCTAACTACGTCCTCATATCAGAATTGATCCATTCCACCCTTATCAAACAATCTACTATAAGTACTCATACAAAACCTGTATGTACCCTGGATTGTACAAAGCGTCAAGCAAACGATTTTATCGCCAAGTATCTAGTCCAAAGTAAGTATTATTACTGTAAAGTAAGTATTATTAGACGCCGTCTTGGTGGAGTGGTCAGTATAGCTGCCTACACATCAAGCGGTCTGGGTTCGAGTCATGTCAACTGAGAGTTATTCAGCTAAAATATTCTCGTATCACGTTCTATGTTAAATAATATCGATATTGATTGATTTAATTTGATTACTTTATCGTAAATCACTGTTTTTGAAGTAAAAGTATATTTGAACCTTTTAGTAGAAAATCAAATCATTTTACGGGCATCTTTTTGGTTTCCTTGACAAGTCGTTCAGATGTGCTTTAGTTCCGATCCTATTGAGTTGTCGTCCTATCGAAATGTAGCCGAGTAACATGTGAATACCAAAGTTGGATAGGACTACGATCGAACGATTTCTAAACTACAACGATTTTTAGATCAAATGTATTTACGTGAATTAGGCCACAGGATTCGAACCCAGACCGCTTAATGTGTAGACAGATACTGACCACTCCACCACGACGGCGTCGATTAGTTGGTGAGTAACAGGAATTTCATTTCAGGAACAAACTTCTATGTCTAGAGCTTCAAACGCAAGGTGGCCTGCTGATCAGTTCTCTATCTACTAAAAGAAATATTTGACAACAGTCAAGGAGTTTGCATATAAAATAAATGCTGATATTTTTTCTTCGACAGTGACCACAGGTGTACTTACCTCTTTATAGTCTTCTTAAAAATAATTCGCTAAGTCATAAAAACAAACGCGTTTAAATTTAAGCGCCATTATTCTGAGATGCAGCGTCTGTAAAATTGTGGCCACTTGGTCGAATGCATCAGAGTGAAAGGCTTCAAGTGTCGGCAGCTAAGTGCACACGGAATGAACCGCTAAGGAAATTTAGACCCCACGACTTTTGTCGGGGCGATCTCAAATCGTGTATGATATTTTTAACATAAATATATTAGGGATTAATTTTATTTTTGCGTTAACAAACGCGTAAATATTAATAGTAGAAAAATGCCCAGCCTGAGGCACTTCGATTTTTTCAGTGCATTTTTCTAGTATTAATAAATATAATAACTTGAACCTCTCATTTACAAAATAAAACCAATCCAAGATGGGAATATCTTATTATTTTTTGGCTGTGCTCAGCTACAGGAATACTGTAAGGCCTAGTCTAGCCACAATAGATCTTATTAGGTGACGCAAGTAGCCTCGAATCAACACAAGTAATATTATGTATTATAGTCACAAAGTAATGCTATACGGTTATAACTCTGTGTTATATTTCTAGACAAGACAGTAAAGGTACGTTTCCCGCTATTTTTGAAAGTCAAAATTCTGTGGCATTTTGAATTTTCATAGAAAATAGTCATCAATATCGATACATAATTGACGGAGTAATCGCGGAACACATATATAAAGAAAAAACATAGATATAGTCGAATTGAGAACCTGTGCGACTGTACTATGCTCTACTTCATCTAAAACCTGTCACTGTTTTGGGCATTGTATGGCTCATACTGCCGGAAGTGGCTTAATGTGTAACTAAATGTTACCTAAAGCCCCACTTAACGCATTTGCGATTGTGAGCGTGATAGTAGGTACGTATGTAATATACAGAAAGATATTCAACAAAAATATTAGTAAAAAATCGTACCGACTAAATGTCCTCCGTGCAAATCCATCTCGCAGCGAAATGCTCAGATAATGAGCGCTGATTTCGAGCGACAGAGCTGACCGCGATTTCTAATCCACACAGAGCGGGTTCGTTAAAAATATTCGCTTGCTACCTCGCAAAATAATAGTTCTCTAGGAAAAATAAAGGAACAAACAAAAATAAATGAAATAAGAATTGCTATGCTATTAGCTAAAAATAGATTACAGGCCGCAACTCTAACGACAGCGACGCGCCTCTATCAACACTAGGTATGTAGGTATTAGAAGAATAATTAGGAATCAAACGAACTTGCAAAAGTGAAGTTCGATACCAATTATGTGACATCTTCATTCGACGCGATTTATAACATAATTCAAAAGAATAAATTCTTTTGAATTTTAGCAGATAAAAAGCTATCATAATATTTTTTTAACCCTTACATAATGTCAATGCATCAAATTGTAGTAGCGTGTTTGTTGTTTTTTCAGTTGTGCCTTTAAATAAATAAGTTTAATAAATAATAAATCTATTTTTTCATTACTTTTGCACGCTTCAGTGTATTCGATGATATCGTCACCTTTATGGTAAACTTACGAAACTGCAAAAAACAAATTTTACAGGAGAGCGTTTTGAAACATTAAATTGATAATAACTTTTGTTATGATGCAGATGTAATAAATTCTTAGATACATTTGATTTTCAAAATCCTGCTGTTTTTAAATACAATGAATGGATCACACCTATGTAGTACAACATAAGGTGCAATTTTTTTTAGATATGTCAAATTTACAAAAACTGCAGATTCGTAAGTTTGCCGTGGAGGTGACGATATCTATCCATTCATCATTTAGTTTTTATTGTTCTTTTATTATTTTTGCGCTAATCTGGGTAATTAATTTGCTAGCGTTTTTTACTGTTAAAATTTGCATGACTACATGAATGTTTGCGTGTATTTTAATTTTCCTAGCTGTTATTAGACAGGTCAGGTTTTTTTTGATAACTGCGTTAAGGGTATGTTTTGATTGCAATCGTTTTAGTAAAGCGTTTTTAAACTTACTTTACCTACCTTAAATGGCGGTGCAACCGTAGGGAGCTCCACATATCGATAGCGCCGCGTGCTGTGTGCGTTTCTCTGCAAGGACGCGGTGCGGCGTGGTTTATCGGCAATGCATGCTGACGCTTCGTGTCGATGTTAGTACTATCGACGTGGTGCGACGCGACTCCATGGCGTCCATACCGGTGACTAATAAATTTCATCTGTATTTGATTAGTCACCGGATTATGGATGTAATTATCACCGATCTGAACTTCGGCGACTATATCGAATCTTATCTTATGTTGTTGATATCCCAACCTTCCGCACAAAATGATTTGCTAACTCTTTTATAATGCGAACAGCTAAGGAGTGGTACTTGTTGCCTGCTGATGTGTGTTCCCTGATTACAACTCGGTTGCCTTAAAAGCGAGAGTGACTAAGCTATTTCTAGGTAAGCATGTAACATCGTAGGCCACATCTTCGCTTAAGATCAGGTGAGAGTGTGGTCAGATGCTTTTCTATTTTTACTAAAGAAATTTTTGTCTTAAAAAGGCCTTAACGTATAAGCCACAACTTGAAATCAAAACATGAAGTAATTTTACGTCAAGTTCGTGACTGTTTTCCTCATCAGAAGTCGTCCCATTGCACTAATTTCCTAATTACTAACGAATGTAGGTTGCAGTTTCTTAATCAAAACAATGTTCATGGCGCGTAAAATAAAACTCAGATCTTTCACAATAAAAATTAAAATTAGTGTATCTTTGCATCAAACAGTTTTATATTTGACATGCATGTGTGTATTCTTATTTAAAGGGAGTAAGAGTGAAAATTGCTGGTGTTGCCTTAAAATATTGGATTCAATAAGCGCAAATAAGGAATCAACGGAGTGGACGCACGCAACGTGTCGCGCACTAGTAAAGATATGTAGGATGACCATGAATTCGATCAAATTACTGGTAAACTGGAAATCTAGAGTCATATCGTAATCGAAAACACAAAACAGTTTTCCATGATAATTTTGGCAAAACATTTTCCGTTGGCTTGTGTATTTGACCGGCTTATTAAATCTTATCGGTTTGTTACAGATTTTTATTTACAAAATTTTTATTTCTTAATTTTTGGTTTTGAAGGCGGTGTTTTTTTTTTAAAGCATTACTACATTATTTAAGCATAATCAGGTTTAACCAAAAAAATCTAAAGTATACTTTTATACGCATAATGAAAGTTCTACGGATCGAATGCGAAAAGTTGTCCCTATATTAGACTTTTTTTCAAAAGGTCCCAATTGAACCTGTCGGTTTTACAAATACGCAGGTACTAAGTATGGAATCCACTTATTGATAGACAATATGCCTTTTAACATTTTTCGAATTAAAATTAGTTTGACACAAATTAGTATTACTGTCTATGATGTCAGCTGTACTGACCACTCCACCTCGACGCCGTCGTGGCGGAGTGGTCAGTACAGCTGGCTACACATCAAGCGGTCCGGGTTCGAATCCTGGTAGCGGCATATGTTTGTGTGACGAACTCGAATGTTTGTTTGCGAGTCATGGTTGTATATATATATTTATTTAAGTTTATTTATAAAAAAATCTAAAATTATTATGTATATTAAAAAAAAATGTCCGTTATCTAGTATCCGTAACACAAGTTCTTAATGATACTTACTTCGGGCTAGATAATTGGTGTGAGCGTGGAGATATATATTATAATGTAATTATGCCAACAAAAATAGTATGAAATTAACAAACAATGAAAAGTTTATGACAAAAATATGCCAAACTCATTACGTCTAAGTAAATAAGGAATAAAAACATAATACGAAAGAAAGGGATCCCTGCCGGAACTTGTGATCCAAAGTGTCTATCCTCTAATAATTGTCCATTTATACAATAGAATCATGGTCACTTTCATGAAAAACTTATGTCGGACCATTGCATTGCACTAAATTTAGCAATGCTTACATAATGTTGTGGTAATAAATCCGTATTGTATTATAAATTGTATTAAATGGCACACCAAATATATAATGATACTTTTGTTCGATTTTACATGAATCGAAGGGATTAACTTTAAGTACGCGTAATAAAATGGTTATTTCCGTCTCGAAACGACGGTAGTAATTTTGACCGTCCATCACAAGTATTTAATTTTGAACAGAAATATTGTCAACGTCGTGAGATTTCAACGAATATCTTAAGATATATCAAAGTTTTATAATAACTTTTTTTTTTTTTTTTTTTTTTTTTTTTTTTTTTTTTTTTTTTATTTTTTTTTTGCTCTGGCAACACTGGTAGCTAGATGTCTTTGAAACAGCTGATAGAAGTTTATTAAAATAAAATTATTTAATTATCTCTTTTTACATAATAAATGACTAAATCTAAATGTATACGTGAATAATCTTCCGTGGAAATATTAGTGGTACAGTGACAAGTCCAAATCTCACAAAAACACGGAAACAAAATCCCGTCGGCCGGTACGGGCTAACTGTCAAACACAAAGAAAGATAAAAATAAGTATAAAAATATAGCAACAGCTTCGAATTTAAACCGGGGAGTATTGTTTTCTTAACTTAAAACAATTAACAATATTATCTATTACTCCAAGTGCCTAATTACTTAGAAATATAATACTTAGTAAATTTTATTCAAACGCTACCTACATTGGAAATGTTATCTACATCTCCATGTTATGTACTAATTGTTTTATAGGCCAATTAATGCGATACTTGAAGGAGTATAAAATATACTTACTAGAAAAAGATAATATTTGTCTTAAATTAATTAATTATTTTGTAAATCATAACTAATCACATTATACAAAGATACTCCACAAAACTCACAGCTACTGTGAGAATCGTCAATTCACATACATTTGGGTTACTGTAATCTCTCTTTGCTTGACTTATAGTGGAAGTAAAGTTGACGGTGACAACTTTGACCCCAGACATACACCTACATACACTTCCATTTAATAATAATATCTAAGTGTTGACAACAAGTATATAACTGTAATATTATTGTGTTCCTTTTGTTTCTTACATAGTTGTTATACTTTTCAGTGTATTAATTGATAACTGTACGCTCAACTACACCCAAAATGATGACCCGTAAGGCCACTGCTAAGGACACAGACATGAAATTAAAACAGGCATTGGTTGATTTGAGAGCGTCGCGGGAGCTTTGTGAGCGTCTAATGCAGGAACGTGAGGATAGTGAATTGGAAATTTTCAACATATTGGAAAAAAACAAACAACTAAAGAATGAGTTGTCTGAGCTGCACATTAAATATGAGGATGTTGTTGAGCAATGTCACCAAATGCAGCATACTATAAAATCATTTGCGGAATGTAGCAATACACATGAAAAGGCACTAACGAAAATAAATGAGTTAGAACATAGCTTGTGCATGGCAAATAATAGTGTTAAACATTTGGAAATGCAAAACAAAGAATTGTCCACAGATAAACATTCTCAAAGCTTGTTCGATGAGCTAACGGTTTGTAGTCCCGGCTTCATCAAGGATCAGTCATTCATAGGAAATAGTCCTAACACTTGTAATTCTAAACAGTATTTTAGTAGTGTCAAGAAGCTAAAGAAATACATACGAATTAATAAGTTTATCAATAAGACTAAAAGAATTATAAATCAACATAATTCTTATAAAAAACATCAGTCGCATCATTTGAAACGCATAAAATTAGTAGAAAAATTAAATGATATTAAGAGCAATGCTGTTACAATAAGTTCTGATTACATAGATTATAATAAACAATTAGAGTTAAAAATAGACAGTCTTGAAGTGACATTAAAAAGTATGCTAAAAAACATACAAACCATGTCGCAAAAGCAATTAAGTTACCAAATAATGGCATCAAATGACATGGAAGATATGTGTAATTACAATGCAGAGCGTTTCGAATCTTTAAATAAAAAACGAACATGTTCATGCCTAGTTAAGGACATTCAGAACAAGGAAGCACTTACTTCTAACATATTATATGATCAACAAGATTCAATAGTAGAAGTTTATCCAGAAGTTGTATCACTCACAGATAATAATAATTGTTCTCTTAATAACCTTGATGAAGGTGGGACACAAGCAAATGTAAGTAAATACGAAAACAACGTAAATTACAATAATCATCAAAACAATGTAATTATGTTTAGTGATGAGATAGGCAAAAATATGGGTCACATAATGTGTCAGTACATGTCACAAAATGTAACTAATTTCTGTGTGCCAGGTGCTAACTGTATTCAAATATTGCAAAAGGTAATCTGTGGTACTTACAGCCCTAACAGTACAATAATTATTTTTATTGGTAGACGAGGAAATACTAATTCCAAGATTATAGAAAAACATTTTGATTGCCTCTCTAAATTAAATGTAAAAAAAATAATTTTATTTACCTTGCCTTACAGTAGATCATTGACTCATGCAGAAAATGACTATAGATATAAATACAATATGAAATTGCATTTAATGGCAAATTATGATAAAAAATTTGACATTATTGATTTTAATAGTTTCATTAAGAATTTTTTTTTGACAAAAGATAAATATTTTCTTTGTAATAATTACAAAAAACAAATAGCAAAATCGCTATGTTATTTTATTTTTAAACAAGCCAATTCATTGGCTTTAACTTCTGCCTCTATTGGGCAGTCAAATATGACATTAAACAATGACAATTTGGAATATGCATCATATTCTTTAAATTAAATTTCGAGACAAAAGAGACTAACTCTGGCAGTACTAACTATAATGAAAAATTAGACTCAAATTTTAAGGTTTCAAATCAATTATCCTCCCCACTTGTAATGAATAAAAATTCTAAAAATAATTTTATCAACCTTTTCCACCAAAATATTCAAGGGATATCAGGCAAAGATTTAGAATTGGAGCTATTTATGAATTGTAATAATATTGATATATTGTGTGTTACAGAACACTGGCTAAAAAGCCATCAGCTCATGTTTAATTTTAGTAATCACCATGTTGTCAGCTCATACAGCAGAAAAAACATATTACATGGTGGTTCATTAATAATTACTAAAAAGAATATTAAATGTAAGGAAAGAAATGACCTCGTCAGTATGTCAGTTGAGCGAGTTACTGAAATAGCTTGTATAGAGTTTGAACAATTCATTGTTATTAGTGTATACAAACCTCCATGTGCCCCCTTTGAACATTTTTTAAAAATTATGGAAGATGTCCTATTTAAAATCAGTAAATGTCGTAAAGTAATTGTTATCTGTGGAGACTTTAATATTAACATATTAGATACAAATTCAATCACTTGTAACTTTTTAAATTTATTTAAGTCCTATGATTTGGACTACGTTTTTTATGAACCCACAAGAATTACTGAAACAAGTGCAACCTGCATTGACAACATTTTTACTAACCGAAAACCTAGCCAAAAGTCAATTATTAATATGTTGCACTCTGATCATTGTGGTCAATTAGCATCGTTTCCTAGGAAAAAAGTAAAAGTGCAAAGAACAAAAATAAGTTTTATTCCTATAAATGCAAGCCGAATTGAAAAATTTAAATCAAAATTAATTGTGAAGCTACCATGTTTGCCTTATAATGATTGTCCGGATAAGCTATACAGTTCATTATTTAATTTGATAAATGTTGAATTTACCAACACTTTTGTGCCAAAAACAAAGACGATCTGTGATCATCTAACTTTTAGTGAATGGGCAACGCCTGGTATATACAATAGCAGAAATAAGTTGTACGATTTGTATAGTCAAAAATCATATAATTTTGACCCAGTATTTGTTAATTATGTAAGGGACTATTCTAAAGTTTTTAAAAGAGCCTGTTCCACTGCCAAGTCAGTTTACTTAAAAAACAAAATTAAGAATTCTACAAATAAGATTAAAGAAACTTGGAATATTATTAACAGTGAAACTGGTAGGAGTCAAACACGTTTCCGTAATATTAACTTAAAGATTAATAATGTAAATGTTAAAGCTGATTTGGAAGTAGCCATGGAATTCGAAAGGTTTTTCTCAGATGTTCCCGTACAGACAACTAAATCACTTCAGTCATCTTCCACCTCTGCTGAACAGCTGCTTAAACAAAATGTATCATCATGTGACAGTAACTTTGAATTTACAGCTGTTAGTTATAAAGATATTATAAATACGTTTAAAACTCTAGACCTGAAGAAATCTATGGATCTTTGGGGACTGTCAGTCAGAACTATCTCATCCATTATAAGTATAATAGCTCCTTATTTAGTAGTCGTATTTAACAGCTGTATTGACTCTGGTGTGTTTCCTGACTTGATGAAACATAGTAAAATTATACCGTTATTTAAATCTGGCGAAACCTCAGATCCCACCAATTTTCGGCCTGTTTCTATTTTACCAACTTTAAGTAAAATCTTTGAAAGACTAATGCTCAACCAACTATTAAAGCATTTCAATAAATTTAACATATTTCATCAAAAGCAATTCGGGTTCACTCGGGGTCGCTCCACCATTGACGCGGGAGTTGAGTTGTTAAAGGAGGTATTCGCTGCTTGGGAAGAATCACGTGACGCTCTTGGGGTTTTCTGTGATTTATCTAAAGCTTTCGACTGTGTTAATCATGATACTCTGGTCAGGAAATTACACCATTACGGCATTAGGAACAAGGCTCTCAACCTAATGACCTCATACCTGAGCAATAGAATACAGAAAGTTGATATAAATGGTAAAAGATCTCCAGGTTCTCTAGTCACAATAGGTGTTCCGCAGGGCTCAATTCTTGGTCCATTTCTCTTTCTAGTGTACATAAATGACTTGCCTTACTACATAAGGGACAATCATGATATTGTGTTGTTTGCTGATGACACTTCTTTGATTTTCAAAATAAATAGAAAATTAGATAATTATGACGAAGTTAACAATGCACTCGCAAAAGTAGTCTATTGGTTTAATATTAATAATTTGTTGCTTAATGAAAAAAAAACCAAATTAGTTAAGTTTACTACACCGAATGTGCGACGTGTAGAAACGAATGTACAAATAAATGGGGTTGAATTGAAACCTGTGGAAACAACAACTTTCTTAGGAGTAATGTTAGACTCCAAATTGCAATGGGGTCCACATATTGTAAAACTTTCGGGTAAACTAAGTTCTGCGGCATATGCAGTTAAAACTATTAGGCGGCTAACTGATGCCGATACCGCTAGAATGGTTTATTTCAGTTATTTTCACAGCATAATGTCGTATGGGATTCTTCTCTGGGGGAGTGCTGCAGATATAAATACCATCTTTGTTTTGCAAAAACGGGCTGTTAGAGCAATCTACCAACTAGGTCCGCGTGACTCCCTCAGAGAAAAGTTCAAGGAGATAAATATTCTAACTGTGTCTTCACAATATATACTGGAAAACTTACTATATGTAAAGAAAAACATTATGCATTTTTCTGAGAAATGCCATACGCACAATGTAAATACTAGGAAGAAACACGATCTGGTTGTATATAAAACTCGTCTCCACAGAATAAACAATTCTTTTGCGGGCCAATGTATACGTTTTTACAATAAGCTTCCGATGAATATTAGAGATTTGCCTGTTAACAAATTTAAAAAAACTGTAAAAACTAAACTATATAAAAAAGCTTATTACAAGATAAATGATTATTTAAATGATACAAATGCGTGGGAGTGAAATCTGCCCAAAAATGCATTAAAATTGTAACTTATTTGTATTGATATATCTATTGACCTGTAATGATGTTTTGAAATCATTACGAAATTGTAAGCTGTGGAGTTTCTTTCGCCATTTCTTCTCCATTTCAGCATATAAATATTCGTCCCGAAATGGTGGTAGGGCTTTTGACGATTTAAAAGTACTTAGCAAAGTCCATTTAAATAAAGATATTTTTCATTTCATTTTTCATTTCATTTCATTTCATTTCATAACTCCGCAACAAAATAATGATCAAGTACCGCCCGCATCTATACACATCTATCTCAGGAACTTCTGACCCCGTCCAACTCGAACGTCTTAGAGATCCCATAGGTGCAGAGACTCCCCCGAGGGAGATGCTCAGCGGTCAGGAATCCTCTCTGGTGTGATTCAACTTACAGGCTAGAGGACCCACCAAGGTCTTTTCCTTCACCAAAAACTCCAGTGACGCAGAGAAGGTCATCAGAGACATCCTGCAAAATTGGTCAAGGGCTTAAAATTAACTACTGATTCAAAATATTTTTGTGTTAGATAGTACATTCATCGAGAAAGACTATAGGCTACCTTGCAAAAACGGGAAATCCACGCGTATGAAGACGCGGGCACAGCTAGTAATTATAAACTGCAGTTTCACCCAATTGTTTCCAAATATGGTCGTCAAACTTAAAATTCAATTAACCTAAGTAGCGGCGGGGTTCAAGCCGGGTCCTTAGAATCTGATACAAGTGGGTGAAACAGAGACCACGGAATCGGTTAAATATACCTTGATAAAATCCGTAAATTACGCCATAATAAGTGAGCAACAGTCTGGATAATTAACTTAATACGACTAGATTTATAACCAGTCTTCGCCTTAATGGAAAATTAGAAACCCAACTAATTTTGGTGATAGACTCGTGCGCGTGTTACAACAGCACAGTTTTACGAGATGCTTATCATTTTTTCTTCTTAATGATTTGATTGCAAGACTTTAGCAAGAATGTCTGCAAATTAGTTAGAAAAAAAATTATACATTAGAAGTACTGGACGCTTTAATTCTCAGTCATCATCAACACCTTATATAATGTCCCCACCGAGGGGCTCGACCCTACCCCACATCAGGGGCGATTAGGCCTTGGGGTCCACGTTCGGAAGCCTCCTCGTGGCGGACCCTGGTAGCTTGGTGGGGAAACTTTCAAGGCGGGTGTGTGGCTTTTGATGTCAAGCGTGTCCCCTTGGCATTCGAAGTCACATGCAAGCGCTATAATCATTTAAGCGCCCAACGTGAACACAAGATCTCTTGTAAAAAAATATTAGAGATCGTATTGATTTTCCTAAACTTTTGAGTGAAATTATGTTTAAATGTCGAATAAGTGCAAGAATCTCTTTTTCGAGTAGTTTTTCTATAGTGTAACAATGTTGGCAGACCTAATAAATAAATAAAAACATCTTGCATTCAAAATTCAATTTTATCTGGGTATCCCATGTTTTCTAGTGCATCTTCACCCCTCGTTTTAAATGACCCAAGGAAAACGTGTGATTGCAGATCATTCCATTTCTTGATTGTGCGACATATATTAACTCGTATAGACTCATTTATATGAGTTAATATTTTGTATCATAAAAGTAGTTCAAAATGAGAAAAGTGCATGAGCATCTAATTCGTTAAAAGGTAAGTATATATCGTGATTTAAACATTGTCTCTCCAAAAGGTATTTTTATTACTACTTACCTACTGCACCTGCACGAGAATTTCTTCACATAAAAATAAAAGAGGAACAATTATTAATTCTTCATTTGCCGAGATTTAAAAGTATCTTGAAGTCATCCCAACAAAATAAGTAATTCCTAACTATTATTACGAATGCGTATTTGAGTTTGTTTCTTTATGCATGTCGCTTTCACAACTTAACTGCTCAACACACCGTTTTGAAATGTTTTACATGACACTGTCAGTAGTTAAAGCAATGAGAATGAAGATATAGAAGATTGAAGAATAAAAACGTCGCTGGAGTAGTGCGTAAGAGCGGTGCCTTCCACCCGGGAGGCACCGGTTCGAACCCCGCAACGTACCAATGTGTTTTCAAATTTTAAATTCAATGTACGTTTAATCGACGCTTTTTCGCTGAAGGAAAATATCGTGAGGATATCTGCACACACTTATGAAGAAATTCTTAGGTTGTGTGTGAAGTCGACCAACCCGCACTTAGCCAGGGTGGTTGACTAAGGCCTAATCGCCCCTAATGTGGGGTAGGCTCGAGCCTCTCGGTAGGGACATTATAGAGTTGTTTGTGATGACATGCATATTGTCTCTGTGTGTCTTCACGTAGGTTCTGACATTTCTGGGAACTTTTATAAGATAGGCACGCTATCGGCGATTGAGGGTTCCAGGTGAAGTTAGCTTCCAAATTTAACTTTATCATCACTTACTTTAGGACTATTTTCAGGTCCGCCTGGCTAGCTCCCACCGTATTATCAAAACCTGTCGCTATAACAATAATGTTAACCGGCGCCAATGACGTGAAAATAATTACGCGGATAATAACGTCGGGTCATGGTGACCCGAATTTTGTCGCACCTTTTTTCTGACAGTTAATAATAAGAGCCTGTTTTAATTATTTATCTAATAGCATGTGTTATTATTAACACGATAAAATAACAAAAATTAACTATTTGAAAAAATTCTACTATAACAAATCTTGTTCAAAACACCAACTGTAAAAACACAACTTGCGTAAGTATCTAAAAAATAATGCAATAAACTTGTATATAATTCACCAAAAAAACAATTTTCAATACCCAGGAGATCAAATCAACTTAGGAACATACATTTTACTTATAATTAGTCTTTAGCTTTCTTCATTCTAACCATGGAACTACTACAATTATTGCAGTGTGGAATGCTGTGATCATGACTTATTATATAAATCTGGTATGCGTTACATGTATGGCTCAAAAGACCAACAGCATCAGACGAATCCGAGCTTGCAATGTCCATATTTTTATTTATATTTCTTGCATCTTGTACCGTTCCCCTACTCTGACTGCATTTCGATACGTGCTCTTCGTAATTTTCACATGAGAAAGCATCAATTCTTCCACTGTTGGAGTCCGACTCTTCTAACATCTCCAAAATGCTCCCAGGGTTACTTGAGAGTGACATAATTGTAAATTACAAACAAAAAATAATAAATTTTTCAATAACCATAAGAAAACACATATAAAAATATGTCACGAAAAAACAAAGCCGTTAATGACACTGGGTCATATTGACCCGTTTTCACTTGACGCTTGAGTAGCATCCCATGCAGATGTCTAGCAGTAGGGGTGGAGGGAGACTGTATCTCCAGCTACTAGAATGTTCGAAACTATAGAGTACGTAAAATTAGAAATATAGCCGTTTGAAATGAGCTCGGGTCAATATGACCCAGCGTCATTGACGCCGGGTTAACAGCATTATTGTGTTCCAGCAATTAATGATAAGATAGCCAGTTCCTCTGTGGTTGAGGGTTACAGGTGAAGCTCGATTCCATCTTCTTATCGTCAGTTACCATCAGGTGAGGAGAAAGTCATAAAAGCGCACAAAAGATGTTTCCCATCGATGATAAAAAATGTAAGTACTCTTTCTTCACCTTGTCCATTCCTCTATAATTACACAAACCGTATCTTATTTTACATTTAGAACATGCAGCGGAGAAAATAGTATATTGTGAACCAAACGTGTGATTGTTGAAACGTATGATCACGTACTTAATTATGAAGAATTACAGTCTCCGTTACTGACTTTGATAAGCTGTAAATGCCTTTCTAATCATTATATTGTTAGGTTCATTGAACTTTTCAACGGTTTAAATATTTGTACTGCGGTGCCCAATTATACATTAATATCGAACTGCTGAGATGATTTAGAGTGTAACATCTGTCCTGCTATTTGGATTTTGTTTGCTGGTTTACTAAAGGTTTGTAGCCCTTTTTATGTACGCGACAAAGGGGCATCAAACCTTCCAGCTGGAAACCTGTTGCTATTTTGTCGCTTTATAATATAGCCAAGCAGCAGCGGCGTTAGGGTAGGACGACCGTCCAGGTCCCCGGCCATACAAAGGGGCGCCACAAGATACAACGGCGTCAAAGGCATAAAACCGGTTAAATCTTCTTCTTCGTTCGGGCGGTCTCCGCAAATCGACGTCTATTGCGCCTGTTTTGCATCAGAGGGTGAGGAAGGTTCACTCCAAGCAACCCTATTCCTCCAGGTAGTCACCCAGCGCCTCGATGTAACCAAATACCTCCCGGAGGCTAGGAGATCCCAGATATTTTGCCCGGTAGTAGTTCAGTCCACTGCATTCCAGCAGAACGTGATTGGTTGTTTCTTCTGTCAGCATACAGGCTCTGCATGGTGGACTGTCCGTGCTATCTAGGTTAAAAAGGTGTCTGTTAACGTTGCTGCCCAGTCAAGACCACCCAGAGTTAAGATCTTACTTAGCTGTAATAGATCTCTGTATCTCAAACATGCATGGAAATCTTGTCATTATTTCGAAAAAAGAACACGCGAAGTATCAAATTTACGGACAAAGAAAACCAAATCCATTGCTGGAGCGTTTTTTGAATTTGGAACATTACAACGCTCCAGCAATGTTGTATGAAACGAAACGGCGTGCTGGAGTTATTAAAACTCTTTGATTGGACCTCTTTTATCAATCTTGACATACTAAAGTCTCTTTGCTTAGTACAAATTGCGCTCACGTGGCTGTATAGCCTACATGCATTTGCCTTGGTAATAAAAAGAAAATTGGCGGCAAAACTGAAAATTCGTCTTGATTTGTTATACATAATAATATATTTATAAATTTAATAATTAAAATGAATTCCGACGGTTCAGAGAGTGAAATGGAGATTGATTGTAGGTACTCCACCAGTTTTAAACGACAATCTACCGGATTCAAAGACAATTTTTAATTAAAGCCCCAGATGCAAGGGCGGATCCAGCTTTGGCGCCAGGGGGGGGTCACATAGTCGTGGTCAAGTCCAGTGACGTAACTATAGGGTGGCATGGGTGGCAAAATGCCACGGGCCCCGATAGTGTCACCGACATTTTTAAATTTAAAGAACGAAACATTTCAAAACTAGGGGGGGTGGGGGGCTTGTATATGAATTTTCCACGGGCCCACTGGTCAAGTTATATCTGTTTTTTCAGAAAAAGTGTTTGAATGTCCACGCTCTCGCAATGACATCAGATGTCATGCTTCCAGAGTTTAACTTCCACAAGAAGTACCTACCATGGAACTGATTAAAAGGGTGGACTGGGCACAATACCGTTATAGTAATTCGGTAACCATAAGACTCAGACCAATAAAAATAATTTTTGGTCTGAGTCGTAAGAGTGGGTCATCGGTAGCGAAAAGGTCAATAAGCTAGCAAGGCCTGGGACTCAAGGACTACAATTTGGCCCAGAGCCTTTCTGTCGTATCCCAAAGAACCAGGCTATGAAATACTTAAAATCCCACCTCCTCTGAGAGGCAAAAGCGGACTGGCAAAGAACGCCTGGGTTAACACATTCAAAATCGAACCATACTCCCGTAAGCGCACTAACCAGCAGTGATGGAAATCGCCCCGAAACATCGAAATAATAAAAGTGGCGCCAGGTCATGGAATTTTCATCATCAATCATTGGAACTTTTATCAGTAGAACCAAAATGTTCTGAGCCGGTTCTCTCGACGGAGTGCTTGTATCAGTCTGCTCTGAATTCCGATACCTGGGCTATACATACAGCACAACGGTAATATAGACCGAGATGTCAATCATCGAGTAAGCTCAGGATGGATGAAATGGCGGCAGGTTACGGGGATAATATGGGACTCCCATTGAGGCCCCTCAATGGGGGTATGTAAGCGGCTTCAATGGGCCGCTTACAATGAGCCTCATAAGAAGGCTTAAGGTCACGAAAAGGGCAATGGAGAGGGCTATGCTTGGAGTTCCTCTGCGTGATCATATCAGAAATGATGAGGTCTGCAGGAGAATCAAGGTCACCGACATAGCCCGATTGACGGCCGTTGGGCCGGAAAGGTCCTCGAGTGGCGACCACGTACCGGAAAACGCAGCATTGGTAGACTCCCCACAAGGTGCACCGACGATTTGGTAAAGGTCGCGGGAAGCCGCTGGATACGAGCAGCGCAGGACCAACCGGTTTGGAAATCCTTGGGGGAGGCCTATGTCCAACAGTGGGCGTCTCTGGGCTGAAATGATGATGTCACTCCCCTTGATTACCTCAAAATCTATAAAAGCATCTTGAGATCTGTCGTCCTGCATGGATCAGAAAGTTTGGCATTAAAGCAAATGGATGAAAATACACACGTGCATTTGTGACAACAATTTTTAAGAACACTATTACAGATTGAAATTTTAAAATGTTTTAACTTAGTACTATAATACTAAACTTTAGTCGTACCGGTTGAAGTTAGGTCTAGCTAGACGTTAGTCGAAACCTTGTCGAAACATGGCAAAAAACCCTCAGGAAACCTCAGATCAAGAAAAACACGAAGGTGCATGGCGGTCAGTTCAAATTTTCCCGAATAATGCGTTTGCCGTCAAAGTATTATATTAAATTAATTAAATATTGAAAGTATTTAATTAATAAAAAAAATTAAAATATATAAAAACATTATTTTAATTAGTGGTCCACCTAGGTCCTGGACCCAGCCCAGGGGGGGGTCATGACCCCCATGACCCCCCCCCCTGGATCCGCCCTTGCCCAGATGATATATATTTAGTGGCAAAGGTAAATTATGTTTTATTTGCCTGCATTCTTTTGAGAAAAGCACTATTTAAGCCTCGGCCGAAATCGCAATTGCCTGTCTCGTATTAGTGAAGTCCTCGGGGGGGAGGGCTCGGCCTTCAAACTCATACTCGACCTGCAATTGCCTATTTCGCGGCCTTTGCAACAATGTACTATTGGCTTGATGTTAGGTTAGACAAGTCCTGCTTGCAGTCCTTCAAAGTGCTCTAATATGGTTCATGTATTTGGTGTGTTAGATACTATTCTTTACCTAATAGTGTATAAATACCTTTTTTAAAAAATGCTTGCTATAATTACACATCAACACAGGTATTTTACTGATTTCAAAATAATATTATTCTTCTTTCACGCAAAATTTTGCGCAACGCAGACATTAGGCCGCCATGATGCTGTCGAAATAATAGTAATTGAGGTTGAGTCCCATTGAACAACGGTGTTTATAATAACGAGAAAGCAATTTTTTATAATGTGCAAAAATTCTTTGATTTTGTTATTTTTTATGAACATTTAATTGCACCTATGATATATTTTATTTTATATGAAAATACCATGATCTCAGAGGCGGATTAAACGTTGAGAGCGCCGTAGGCAAGCATCTCATCGGCGCCCCTAGGTATATTAAAAACTAGATTTGCCTGCCACTTCTTCTACGTGGAATAGTTACTTTGGGTCGCATTTTAATTTTTTTAGGGTACCTAATTATTTTGCAATTAATACTCATAAACTGATATGTAGATTACTGTAAATAGCTTATTTTAATACTTTTTTATAAACTAAGTTTTTTGTTTTTCCATCTTTTGCTAACTTCCATACGACCTTTAATTCCCTTTTTTTTTGTTTTTGACGCTGAGGGGAAGCTCTACCAGCCTATCCCCCGACCGCCTAGGGAGGGAGCCAGGGGGGTGTGTGGGGCTCTTACCCACTAAACCCCTCAGCGACGCACCACCTTACCGCCACCTGCCGACAGCGCGGGATGGCCCGGGCATTTCGCCGCACTACCAGTAAAACGGTCCGACCGCTACCGGTCCCACCTTGGAGTCCGTTGTGGGAGACAAAAAGGGGAGGCCTGTAAAGAGGACCTCCACCCCCCCACAACTTACCCGCTTAACGTCGGCATACCGTGCGCAGGTACACCGACGGGGCTGTGCAAATCGGACAACGGTCCCTCACCGTTGCCCGAAGCCCAAGATGTTACGGCGGCAGGAGGCGTGTAAAAAGCGCCCTCCTCCTCGTCCCGTCCTTCGGCGGCGGACACCAGAGAGGGCGGCTGCTTCCCGCAACCTCTCGGCGTCCTCCTTCGCCCTCATCACTGCCTCGCAATAGGCGAGGACAGCCTGCCACGACCTGTCACTCTCGACCATCGATAGTGATGATACGACCTTTAATTCCCTAGTTCATCCCTACACGAGTGTCAAAATTCCAAAAACGCTACATTTTTTTACTTCTTATCACTAGCTTAAATACAAAGTTTATTGGTTTTATCTTCGATGAGGAATCCCAAACAAACTTGCATCCCTTCTTTCAACCCCTTCATATGCCATTTTTACAACAAAATTTATCTTATATTCTCTAGGGATAGTCTATTTTTGTACCAAATACATAAAAAAAACCGGTTCAGCTGTTAGGCGTGAATGCGTGACTTTGTTTGGACCTGTTTACGACCTTTCATCCCCTATTACTTCCCCACGCACGTCAAAATTTCTCAAACGCTGGATCAGATATTTTTTACTTCATAACAAGTGCCTATAAACAAAGTTTCGTGGTATTATCTTCGATATTGAAGAATCGCATAAGAACAAACTTTCATCCCTTATTTCAACCCCTTTATGCCCTCTTCTATAAAAAAGGTACTTAGCTTAGGTATGTCCTATCTCAAGGTCTATTTTTGTGACAAATTTCATCAAAATCAGGTGAGCGCTTTCGCGCTTAACACCTCAACTGACTTTGTTAAAATTTGAGCATGACTTTTTTTGGACTTCCTTACGACCTTTCATCCCCTATTTCATCCCCACATGGGTAAATATTTCAAAAACGCCAGAACAAATAATTATTTATTTCGTATCAATGCCTAAATTCAAAGTTTCATGGTTTTATCTTTAACAATGACGAATTTTCAGACAAACTTTCAACCCCTATTTCACCCACACATAGGTCAAAATTTCCAAAGTGCTAGAACAAATATTTCTTTTTTTTTTCTAAATTCAAAGTTTCATGGTTTTATCTTCAACAATGACGAACTTCCATACAAACTTTCAGCATTATTTCAACCCCTTTATGCCTATTTTTCGCAATAAAAAGTACTCTATGTCCTTTCCCGAGCTCAAATCTATATTTGTAAATTTCATCAAAATTCGTTCAGTGGTTTAGACGTGACAGCTCAATAGACAGACAGACAGACAGAGTTACTTTCGTATTTATAACATTATAAGTAGGGATAAATCTTACTACAGTATGACCAATGTGTCTGCAGTAAGCGCGGAAGGTCCCGGATTTCTTTCTCGGTCGGGCACGTATTTATGACAAACGAACGCCGAGCCGTCGTGAATTGTCTGGCGCTTTTATTTTAAGAATTTATTAAATATTAATACTCGGTAAATAAAAAAATATCATCCCTGCAAGAAGCAGGAACGTACGATAGTCGATACTCACTCGCGGTCGACGCGACGTCCATTACAGTCGTATCTTTCCAACTTTAATCAGAGATCATGTACCATGGTGTGGCGCACACTATGTGCGACGATCCCAAAACACCCCCATAAGGGCTTAAGAGGGTAGCGGTGGTTTTTAGCCGAGTAGGACCGGTGCCGGCGCTTACGCGTCGGTGAGTCCCGCACACGCCGTACGCCCAGCCAACGCGTGCGGTATGGTTCGTAAATTGATTTCTCATCGTCACAAAAAAGGTTGTTTGTAGGAGTAAGTTTTAGTCAGTCATCTTTTGTTATCTTTTTATATTATATGTCAAATTGAGCTTGTAAGCAAAAATAATAGTTTTTATTGTGTAAGTAGCTGGCTTTTTAACTAGCGCAATTAATTTTATGCTATATATATAATATATTTTTTCTTTTTTTTACGATTCCGCCCGCGCGCCCCTTCGGATCCTCGCGCCCCTAGGCACATGCCTAGTTTGCCTTAAGGATAATCCGCCTCTGCATGATCTGCACTGGCTTTGCCACCACCGTGAAGGTCATAGTTCTTTAATAAATGCTAAACCTTACGACTCTGACCTAAAGTTCATCTTCCTATTGAAGATATTAGAGAAAGTACCAAAAAATCAATTGTTTTCATGTCACCCATCTTTGTATTTCTCGGAACATACCAGTAGGTACCTATTCTAATCAAACCTAATTTGTGCCGACGATTAACCTCAACCCACCATACTTTCTTACTTACATAAGATTGTAAGCAAAATTAATACATCAACTCTAAGCCCAGTGCATGGGTAATTAGGCCGTCCATTCTACAATCTATTAATAGACCCTGTTTGTATTTCTTTACTATTGGTGTAGGTAAAATTAATCTTATAGGAGCTTTATTTATAATAATTTTAATTCATTTTGACATTATTTTATAATAGATATTTTTAAAAAAAATTATTTGTGGATACGAGACTCGTTTTCGGAGTTGAAATGGAAACACGCGCGGGAATCCACTATGGAGGTGGGGATCTATGCGGTTATGACTCATTGCGAGATTATGCGCTTGTACCAATAACGGCATCGATAGAAACGTATCACGTTTATTGTGAAGCGAAATTGGTAGTGTAGCCTATCAAGAGAACATTACTGTTATTAATTACTTAAGTACTTATTTTGGAAGTCGATATTAAAACATTTACGACCTCTATAAGAACCAGCTGTTAAATTTTCAAAAGTGAGATAACCTATAAAATTTGCACAAACATTACTATGGATTACTATGCTTGTGAATACGGGCGTTAATCTCTTGAATTTCAAGCGCCCGAGCGTCAGTAGTAGGTACCTTACAGAAGACTCGGTAAAATAACACTACATTATCCCCGTTGTGTTGTGTTTCTGTCGTTTAGTGAGGTTTCCAGAGCTCTACGGAGTATTGGCATGGGTTAAGGGTTGATAATGCGGGAATCTCTATCTCTAAATTTAGTAGAAATATAGATTAAATGTTAGGTTAGATTAAATGTTACCTTTTTTAAAAAAAATGTCCTAGAGACTTATCTGTAGAGAGAGAATATACAAACACCATAAAATAAGTTAAAAATTTTTTTTTTCAAACGAATTGTATACCAACAGCTTCAAGTTACATCACTGCTCTTATTTCGCAACTACAGTATTAAATTATTTTAATCCCAAAAAAGCTACTTGCCTGACTACATTGCGGTGACTTGCATTTTGTGGTCAATTGAGCAACTTGTTTTCCAAGGTTATAAAACGGAACCCTGTGACGTAGAAGCAAGATGGTTACTGTGGTGAAGGTAATAAATAAAATACAACCTGAAGAAAAAACTTTGTACCCTTTTTAAGCATTGTGCGTACGTATACCTCTAGAGTACGTATGACTATAGGTCTATAGGTTAAGATAGTACGAATTTTGGGTGTTGCCTATTAATAATCTATGGGGGTTACACCATTGCGTCGGATTGCGCGATAGAAGTGTGTTTTTAAACTTTACTGACCACTCCACTCCACTCCGCGCCTTCTACGTCAAACAAGTTTGAATTTGAAACATTTTTACTTGACGTGAACAATTGAACATACTCGTAACAAGTTATATTATCTGGATAATATAACTTGTATATCCTTTTATATTATCTGGATATCCTATGAGGATACATTTTATTGTCTTCTTGTCCCACTTCTTACGCTTTTCTTTTGCCACATGCATCATCACAGTGCTACCAAAAATTCGGATATGACTAATATCTGGTTTTGAGCCTGTCCACAATTCATATGGAGTTTTGTAATTTAATACTGCTGTTACTATTCTATTCTGCAGATACACTGCTGTATTGGTGGCCTCACCCCAGAATTCTTTACCTAAATTTGCATCAAAAAGTAGACACCTGGACTTTTCAACTATTGTACGATTGAATCGTTCGCAATATTAATATAATAAATTTCAAGCGTTTTATTTTTGAATTATTATAACAATCGTCAAATAAAATTTAAAATTTCAAGTAACTCCCGACACAGCTAACAGACCAATTTTAGACTGTGGAATAAAACAGTTTTTTTTAGACATATAGATAGAAATTTAGCAGTTTCATTATAAATTTCACAAAATTTTAATGTACGTTTGCCATAGCCTCTCTTAGGTAATATTTTTAAGTTACAGTCTTGGCCTGAGTTTTCAGTTCGTATTTGCACCATCATTTAACAAAACTACAAGTCGGCAAATTACTGTATCTAGCTAGACAATATAACGGTATTTTACTGCAGATCTCTAAGAAGTGAGTTATTAGATTTTTATTTAATTACTCTACAAAACGAGGTGAAAATTAAAAGCAGAAATAAATCGTAATTGGACTGCTATAATACTGTTGTAATAAAACTGAATAATGTTTTAGTTATATAAGTTATGAGGTGATATAACAGACATCGGCGTTGGAGCGGCACTTACCCTGCCGGACAAGACTTCCGGACTTAAATACTATTACCGTAAATGTTCATGTACTCATGCGTAGTAATGATCATAAACATTTAAAATTATTTCTGGAATACAGTTAGAAATAAGTGTACTTGTCAGCCACTGTTTTTTTAATTAACAATCACGCTGCTGTTCTCAAAAGTTGAGCAGAGCCCCAGGTAATTAGTTATACTTAAATCCACATCACACATTATGGGTCATGTAGTACCTCAAAATAGTGACAGGTTGACGCCATAAAAAGGGGCATCAAACCCAAACAAGCGAACCAACAAATATGCTACCAATGATACCAAGCATAGTATTGACATGATAAGAAAATATGAAGTATAAAAAAGTACCCGTGGACACATCAACGCTCTATAGGACTTACACGCGCGCGCACAAGAAAAATGTTTTTTCTACAATATAGCCATATTTTGTCAATCTGTAATGGTAATGTACTTACTGATATATTTTCTATCTTCTTCTTCAACAGCTCATATAATGTCCCCACCGAGCCTACCCCACATTAGGGGCGATTAGGCCTTAGTCAACCACGCTGGCCAAGTGCGGGTTGGTCGACTTCACACAAAACCTAAGAATTTCTTCATAGGTGTTTTCCTTCACCGTTTTCCTTCACCGTAAAAGCGTCGATTAAACGTACATATGCATTCAAAATTTGAAAACACATTGGTACGTGGCGGAGATCGAACCATTGCCTCCCGGGTAGGAGACGACGCTCTTACGCACTACGCCACCGACGCTTATTCTCTATCTCAAAGAATCTGGAGCCGACCACTGGCCTAGCTGATAGGGGCACCAAACCCAAAAAGTACCAATCTTTCAGTAAACTAAAAAAGCCAACAACAAGGGGGGCAGTTGAAAGTGATGATCCCTGAGTGAATTACATATCCATTGCTGTATTACACGACAAGTGCCATATTAGCGTATCGTGTAAAACGGCAATGGATATGTAAATCACTCAGTGATCATCACTTTCATCTGTCAAAAAAAGTTAGCGAATAGATCTACAGGACCGTTGTTACACTCAAAATCATCTCAGAAGACCGGGTCCTTTTTTGACGGTAGAAAATCCATTAAGAAATAGGTCTTTGGTGTTTTGTCTGAAAGGACCAAACGGAATGAACCGTGGGCCATTCAGTTTTGTCCTTTCAGAACAGTATAATTTTGGGGATCAATTCGTGAACGGCGTACTTACGTAAGCCGTCTCTCCGTAACGTCCCCGGGCTGGCCCGGCCCAACAGTAGGCCCAGTTGGGTCAATCGACATTACTTATTTGAATGGAGATTATCACAGAAATACAGTGTCATATTTGCTTATAAGTCTAATTAAACTTACCTACATCTATACAAAACTTAGGTATATTGTATTTAAATTACTGACACGAAATCATTAACAAAAAGTATTCGCGTCACACGTAATAATTACATGCGTAAAAGCGAGTTAATTTTTTTGTACCTAAGAATTACATTAGACTAACGAATATTGGACTACCTACCAGATTGTACCAAATCCATGTTTCCTAAAAAATCCCTATGGTTAATGATGCTCTAGGTAGGTAGTATTTCTTATCTCTATTTAGCTAAGGCACTAAATTGTAAAAATTAACGATATTTCTATAATATTATTTTACAATTTACAAATTTGTATTTTAATCCGAAAATATTTAACCGCCTGGAAGTCTAGTGGTTTCACTGAGAGACTCACTAGCCTCCTCCGAGGATAGTTTGGAAGAAGGGTTTAGAGAAATAACTTTAAGCGTGTAGTCCAGGAAGGTGAATGTGAAAGTGTGTTTATTTCGACTTAAACGCTATACTTATACAAAGACCTATGTACACTGTTAACCAATCGGAGTTCTAACTATACAATAGCTAAACCGATCGGTCCTGCTCTGCTTGCATCCAGCGGCTTCCCACGACCTTTACGTCAGATCGTCGGTCCACCTTGTGGGGGGCCTACCAACGCTGCGTCTTCCGGTACGCGGCCGCCACTCGAGGTCCTTACCGTCCCAACGCAGCGCAATAGTGCAGTAAGGATTAGTCCTGATGAGGAGAGACTTCCCCGCGACGACAACTTCAATATTCAAATTAAGAAGAAGCATTCCTTAGGTCTTCTCAATCTAGGTACTTAAATGATATTACCATTCATGACATTGTCTTAAAGTGACATTGGTTGGAATCTAAATTTTTGGGGGAAGCTGCCATCCTTAGACAATAAACAGTTAATAATATCTTATTTTAAGTAAAATTTAATTAACTTAAAGCTGATTTATCAAACGTGAGATGAAACGGTTAAATTATTACCCAAACTGAAGCATTATCTTACTTGAAATCATACACAAGACACAAAATGACAACCTACAACGTAATTAGATATTTGTCGGTATAGTACGATATCTGACGAGTAAAAAAATCTACGGATATAATCTACAAAACGCTCATAAACAGAGGACAGTGTGAATTTATTTTACTCTGTGGGATGAGTGTTATTGTTTAGTGTTAACGATTTCTCAACAAACCACGTTTTAATTGCTTTTCTTTTATCCACTGCCCATACTTAGTACGCATCCCATGAGAAAATAAACTTCTGAAATGAATTTAGAAAACCGAGCTACTGCCTTTTCGCCGACGAAAATATATGAGTATGAGTAAGCCCCAAATACCCAGTTGGCCGATTATCGTGTTATCGAAGAAAGAGTAAACGACTACATGAGAGTATTACGGGAAATGTGTATTACGTAAAAATAGGTAAGGCTTATTTGAAGTAATGTAATAGACCCGTTACATTTATTATTACTTAAATTATATTAAAACAATACTTTTTTATTTTATAAATAGTTCATTAAATTCGCATAATATGTCAGTTGTTTACAAGGAGTGTCAGTTCGATTTTTTTTTTTTTGACGTGAGAACGTCTTATAATTCGATAGAGCCGGCTGCACGCACGAAAAAACATGACGCATGCGGCGTTACCTCGCTCTGAGGCGTTCCATGTAAGGCTTGAAGTGCAAGCAAAAATCTATTAAACAAATGAAATTAAATTTTTCTTTTGAAAAATGCTACCATTCCATCAGTATTTTCTTAAGACGTTGTCACGTTCAACTATCGTCAGTAAACCGACTTTACAGACAACCAATTTTTTTTTTCGTATTAAGGAACAATCTAAGTTGAATGAGTGATTTGAGTATAATGTACAATAAAATATCCAATAACATATTTTTTTATTCTTCTTCTTCTAGTGCCTCTTCAATCCTGAAGGTTGGCCGTCAGCTTCTTGTGTTCCTCTCTGTCAGTCGCAAGCCGAAACAGTTGTTCAACGGAGGTAATGCCGGTCCACTCCCAAATGTTTCGAAGCCACGATTTTCGTCGTCTCTCAGCGCGTCTCTTTCCCTTCACTGCTCATCATTATCAACTGAAGCAATCTATATCTATCTAATTTTTTATTAATATACAATAATATAGACGATCAAAGGCTTTTGATAACACTGAATTGGTTCGCTTATATTCTTGATTGGATTTGGCTGAAGTTATTGTTCTAGTTCGAGGTTTCTTCTTTCAATTCAAGAAAAATGTTCTAAACATTTTTCCTTAAATATTTGTAAATTGAAGAAGTATTTATTAATATTATTTAAGCAACAAAAAATGTAGAGAGTATGAGTCTACGGTTGCTTTTCCATACGAAGCTATTCAAATGAAAGCTCCAAATGAGAGTATATTCCATATTCGAGGAGATATTGTTTTGAAGATAGAAAAAATATATAATAATATGTCGACATATATAAAGCATTTTTTTTATCTTACTCTTAATCAATTTCTTCGTAGGATTACTCATTTAGCCAATGTGAATTTAATATGTTAAAATTCAAATTGCACGGTAGATTGAATTGAAATGGAGTCTAACCTCGTTTTGGTCTGAGACTCTAACGATGGGAAACGTGTTAAGAACTCGGGTGGAAACTCCTCTCTAAAGAATCTCGTGAGGAAATCTTAATCCGTCTAAACGTCCGTGCATATAGTTGGGTTGCGTTTTCAAAATCAATAATGGCCTATTCAGACCGCAGCGGTATTCGCTATCGCTGTAGGTAGCGAATACCGCTGCGGTATGCGGTATTCTCACTGTTCCAAACTAAGCAAATATCGCTACCTCAATGGGTAGATGGGTGAAATGGAAAACGAAGACATTTCAAATGGTTCAAGGAAGTGTTCAATTTTTTCGCAGTCTGCGTGCTTGATCTGGGAGTTCCAGTGAAGTTAAAATTAACTTAATGAAAAAGTTTCCCAGGTCATTGACCTTAATGTAACTAGGTTAAGTAAAACTACGTTTTAGTATGGGTTGTTGTAATTCCAAATCATCATCATCATCGTCATAACAGCCTTTATGATTTGACCCACTGCTAGGACACAAGGCCTATTTCTATGTCATGTCTTGTATTGTTCTTGCATGTAAATAAATAAACGTACTTTTCTCACAAGTTCATAGTTGCATTCACTTATTTTTTCATGTGTGTTGAAAAGTAGTGTCCACCTCGGGAGCAACAATATATTAAAGTTCGAGAGCAACGTATTTTGAATTAATCGCTGCGCTTGGAACTCTACTATAGAATAGTATAGAATATCCTTCGCTTCACTCTGGATTCAAATAAATCGGGAGTGGTCTCCCCTTGACGTTCTCGTATACCGGAAACCACTCAAAGGTTGAAAGATGTTTTGTTACCTTATATTTTGATGTCATACATGCGTGTTAAATTTTGGTCACCCATTTAAGTACCGACCGCGCACTTGGTTGCTTAACTTTCGTGATCGACGGCTCAAAATTTCATAGAAACCTTATATTTTGATGTCATACACGTATGTTAAATTTTGTTGCAATAAGTTAAAGCATACTCGAGTTATCGTGCTAACGCACAGACACACACACACAGACATAATTTCAACAATCATATTTTTGGACTCAGGGAGGTCCAAAACGTGTAAATCCGTCAAAATCTCGAGGTCGAATTTTTTGACGATTGCAAGACTTCCTCTATACTACGTACGAGAAAGTAAAAACTCTCTCGCCTTCAAAATTTGTGCCCTTAGTAAACAATCTACTATTTTATCATCTGCTGTGCGACCACGATGACTCACGCCACTCCTCCGTTAACCCAAAGGCCCAATATCCCCTCAAGTGCAACTGCAGTATCGCAGACAACTAACACCGTGAGTGAATGATAAAAAGAACTCACGCCCCGAAACGAGCGCATTCGATCGAGCGCGTTCGCTCGCGCCAAAACTTTTCCATTTTCAAATTTTTCCCTCCAATTCGTATTTAATTTTATTTTTTAAACGTGCCCAAAATTGAAGCCAACACGTTACGTTCAAGTGCCAGTGAGTTCATCGTTGAAAGTTTGGCGTGTGACTTGATTTTTCAATTCCAAGGTGATTTTTTTGCTCTTTTTTCCAAAGCGTGTTCAGTGTTGTGCTTGTGGATACTGTAATTGGATTTTTCGGTGAATTTTCAATAGTCTGTGGTCTGTGAAAATGTTGCATACTTTCTCTTAGTTTTTTTATAAATACGTGCTTATTTTGATGTACTTTTTTTTAAGTTGTTGTAACTAATTTCCACATAGATGTGATTGCCTATTAATTGCAGAACACAGGCTATGTAGTTATAATTATTGTTAACATAATTTTCTTGAAGTCAAAAAAATTGCATAAAAAATATTTTATGTTTTTATGGACCTAATTTTAATTGCTGCCTATTTCAAATATTTATTATTTGAAATAGACAGCAAGTAAAATTAAGTCCATTTATTCAGTAAATGAATTCTAAAAATCCTTTAAACAAGCAATGACAAAATTGAGTTATTTCAATAATTTTTCATTCTATTTTTGTGATTGCAGTCTTCTGCTAATCTCTTCTGAAATGAAATGAAATAAAAATGAAATGAAAAAGCTCTTTATTTAAATGGACTTTGCTAAATACTTTTAAATCGTCAAATGCCCTAGCACCATTTCGGTACGAATAATTATTATTATGCTGAGATGGAGAAGAAATGGCGAAAGAAACTCCACAGCTTACAATTTCGTAATGATTTCAAAACATCAATACAAGTCAATAAATAATTATCAATATAATTTAAGTTACATTTTAACATGCGTAAATTTTGGGTGGTTATTACTCCCACGCATTTGGATTATTTATCTTGTGAAAAGCTTTTCTATATAATTTAATTAATCATATTATTGAACTAAGTAATTTAAAATTTGATACCCACCACCATTTTATGTTATTGTTAGATAGGTACTTACAGATATTCCTTTCAATTTAAGTGGTAAGCATACATTTAAGATCATCCGGTTAACAATGTTATAGGAAAACAATGTGTGGTATAAAAAAAAATCTGCTTATCCAAATAAATGATTATTTCGCCATTGAAAGAAACATTCAAGAAGAAATAGTATCCCCCAAATAGAAAAAAGCCTAATAAAATATAGATGTAATAAAAATTTTAATATTTACTACCCTAAATTTCAATAGATATTTTTTTATAATTACAGACTATATTTTATTAAGGGAGACAGACTTTAGTCTGAAAAACAATAGAGTACTTATACCATGAAACTCTAGAAACCTTACTTACTAGGATAATACGGCGAGCATCGTCTGCATACAAACGGAGGAAACAATTTGGTGCCTATTTTCCTAACCAAGCTTTAAGATGTTCTAGAATATTTTAACGAAGTAAAAACTATATGTGTACGTATTGAATTTTTTCAGAGATAACTTTCAATGTAGAGATGACGAATTTGGAAAAAATATTTTTAAATAAAATAAAACCGCATCAAAACTAAAAACAGAGATTTTTTTTTATAAAAATCTAAATGTTTTCACTTGTATTTGAGACCGACTTCGAAAAAACATTTTTATTTTCATAAACAAAATTTTTATGAAAATAAAAATGTTTTAGTTTTGAAGGCGGTTATTTTATTTAAAAATAATTCAGTTTTTTTGCTTTTTAGTGTTTTAAGAACCTACAGAATTTTTCAGGAAACTATCTCGATATCATTCAAACAATCAAGGAATAGAACGATTACGATATCATCGACGTCAATTAAACAGACATTATTACTTAGGGCTAATTAAACTACTCGTCAGATGTCGATCAAATTTAAATAGGCAACAAGCACCAACTTCGATGGGTTGAATGAAACTTTAAAATCGATACACCCAGTAAAGAGTTAGGAGGTAACAAACATAAAAATACAGTTAATTTGATAACCTCCTCATTTTTTGAAGTCGGTTAAAAAAGGAAAACGTATACACATAGATTTTTTCTATTTCTTAAAAATATTCTAATATGAATCAAAAAGATCGGTTAAGAAATAAACGTAGTAAACGTTTTCTCCGTTTTTATGTATGGAGGCGTGCTTGTCGTACTATCTACTTTAAAAACACACTATTAATTTATCATAAGAGTCTTATTTTGAATGCAGTCTTCCTGTAAAGTTGAGACATATGACATCTCCTACATAGTTATAGTAGCCTGGTACATCAGGCTGGAATTATATACTAACTGTTTGTTGTCATTCTGATTATAAATAAATCTTTCGTAAAAGTTTTAAATGACTCTGTACATTTTCGGGTTAAATCGCATTTTTGTACCGAGAGACTCTATTTGCAATCCCTAATCTGCTGTACTCTCCTCCCCTGACAGGTTTGTAACTAACAATATACCTAGTATTTGTTTCTAAATGTTACGATTCTAAATTTAAAACACATTTTCACGCAAAAAATTTAGTAAATCTGAAGCACCATTTTCTTTTTAAGAACCTTCAAAAGCAGGTTAACAGCTTTGTTATATTTTACTCTGAAACCGCAAGAAGTTATGTCGAGAATCTCATTCTAAGTAAGACATGACGCAAATATTAGCGCTGAGGCAATTTGCGGCCGTTACCCTCAGAGGAGAAATTGCATATATACATGCAACAGCACCGCACGAGAGCAATTACAATAAATGTATTTAATACGTTTGAAATCTATCGATCTTCTTGGTTGGAGATTTAGATCGGCTATCACGACGAGCTAGATTTGATACTTTATAATATTTAATGAAAACTTTTTTAGGTAATTTACAAGTATTTATAGTTTACTTACGGAAATACAATAAAATAATGTTATAGTGTAGGCATTTTACTAAGATAGTTACTCATTTTACTAAGATAGTAGACAGAGTGTAGTCTGTCTACATAACTATTATAATAACATTTTTGTGTCCCAGTTATTAGTGAGATTACCAGTCACTCGGTGTTTGAGAGCTTCTGGTCATGCTAGGGTCCACCTTGGACCATATTATCACTTAGGGTCAGATGAGATGAAGGCCAAGAGGCGCGACAGAAGAAATGGCCGTCGGCAATTTTTGCTTCGGCTGTGCTATAGTTAAACAACCCTGTTCATTTTATTACACATTTTTTGTCAGCTGACTATATGTATTTAGATTTTTTTGTCAGTTTTAAATAAAAGCAGTGGGTACTTGAAGTGAATATCTCATAACAAAGAACAAATGTAAAACCACCTGAACAACGACGTTGCCCAGATAATTTACAAAAATAATTATAATTAAAGGAAATGCTTCAACATAATAAAAATAACCTTACCAGTTAAGGCATTATCACAGAGTATGTTATGGGCTTACTGCCTTTTTTGGATAAAAAATATGATTAACTTTTGTGTGGTAAAAAACATAGGTATTTTTAATTCTCTGTATTGTAAATTAGGATCAAATAAACTTGAAGAACTACCTCTCTTCAGAATTTAAATCCAAATTCGTATTATGCAGATAGTCAAAAATCCATTAATAATTCAAAAAGCAGCATCTAAAAACGAAGATAAAATACATTCATTTTACAATAACCATTCATTGCAAAGCACAAAGATTTCCGATAAAAAATCGAAACGCTCAGACGTGCCTTCCTCTACTATAAAGAAGAAAATCATCGAACGGTACACAAAAACCGTTAGAGCCAGAGTATCAATTTGTGAACAGACACAAAAAAGGTAATAAGCTAAAAACAATGCTTCAGCTTGTAGACGAAAAAGAATTTCACTAATAATATAGAAAGTACCAAGTACATTAGACCGCTGTAAAAAAATATAACGCCTTTATTTTTGCGTCCTCATTTTGTGAGATGATAGTACGTGAAGTTATTCTGGCGTTAAAACATTTGCTAATTCTTCCTAATAACGCTAACTTTCCATCGTGCATAAACAAAATCACATCATACTTAATTTTTTAATAATTGCAATAGAGATTACTTATGATTAGAACCAATGAGGTTTGTAGCGAATGTAAGAATATAAGTCTTCACAAAAGGGTTAAAACATTAGGTTGTTAAACAATTAGAACTAATATTGGAATTGAAAATATTACTTTTTAATTCTATAATTGTTATTCCTGGGATGATATGTGCTTTCTTTCCTTTTTTTTCTACACTTTATTTCCACGACCCAATATTTGATTATCTATTTCGACGCTTCGCTCCATATTTCTTATTTTTGCCGCGAGTCTCGAGTGAACACGCGTCATTTGTCTTTTTTAGATTTTTTTCTCCATTTTATTCATTCTTTTAGTATTTATTGTTTTGAAGTTACGCTTTCACGCCCTAACCTTACTGATTTTTATGAATTTTGATATAGATGATGCGCTAAACCCGCGGTAGAGATGATTTAGGCAGGCCTCATAAACCTATTTTTATTTTGATATTTAACATACAGTCGTGGTCTATATTGCAAGGTGTGGCTTTATGTATTACCAAATGTTACCTAAGGCTTTGTAGAACTCCTTTTCCGTTCCAGACGGCCTAGTCACTAACTTTTTTGACACCGAGTTATCCAGTACCCGTAGTGTAAGTTTTTTAGTATAAAAAACGCAACTACTTTAGTTGTTTCCCATACAAATTGAGCTCTTAACGCAACTAGAATCGGTGCGTTTTGTATACTAAAAAACTTACACTAAGGGTACAGAAGGTGTTTTACAGGACAAGGATCACAATAGCGCTATAGTAAAGTAGCAGTGGACTAGTAAATATCTCGGTGATTATCACTTTCATCTGTCAAAAAAAGTTAGGGAATAGGCCGCCTGCAGATTTATAGCCTACTTTTTCTATCTAATGGACACCCTCTCCACTCAATGCCACGCTTATATGGCGGTCTTCAGAGCTTAAGCGATGGAAAAACAGTTTCCAATTCACGCGACGTCGACTCTTCACTGATTGACAAATAGTATTTTACTACGTCTTACTACGACTAATAAAAATAAAGAGATCACAAATACGCATGATTTTACTTATATTTTTCAGCCTTTGAATTGGGTCTGTTGTGTGAAAAATGTGCGCAAGTGATTTTGACCTTATGGGTGCTGAAGCCCGCGGTAGAACATGTATTTTTAACCTCTCAAGGTATCTTTAGATACCTTTTTTGATGACGATGGAAAAGCCATTTCCGGACCGTGTTGCAACGTTGGCTGGACGTTGCGGCGTAGTTGGACTCCCTAACGCCTAGACATTGACGCGTCCTTCCCAATAAAAACCAGTTCCCTCCTAAGTCCTTTGTCGGGGCGTTTCGGGATCAGCATACTTTCGGAAGATTTGTCACCGAAACGGAGTTTAAGATAGCTAGTTTAACAAATAAGAAATATTTTCTGCGTTACTTAAGTCGATCATTAACAAAGATTAATAGTTATTTACTTTGAATAATGCCGTGCTTATTGCTTCCTTGAACCGTCTTATTGTCTTGGAAACTTGAACTTTAACTTCAATAAAAAAAAGTAATTTTAATTATTATGAAACATTTACCAAACAATTTAAAATGAACACAAAAATGACGTTTTGACAATGTCTATTGTAATAGGAATTCATGAATATTCATAAGTTTTTTTATTTATTATTTGACGAGATGGCAAACAAGCTTGCGGCCCACCTGATGTTAAGTGGTCACCCCCGCCTAAGACACTTGCAATATTAAGTGTAAATCACTTAACACCGCAAGTGCGTTTGCCATCTGCGGACTAAGATGATATGCTCTACATGCCCAGTAATTACACTGGCTACCTTTCCCGTAAGTGAATTGGTAAATTATTTTTTAGCTATCAAATCTATGGGGGCCGAGGCATTTGTTCTTAGTTTGGTTGGTAGCAGGACTTGTTTTAAGTCCGCTTGGAAAATTGTTGCTATCTTATCAAAATTTGTCACCGTAACATTGTGATGATGACTAAGAAATTCTATTTACTCCATGAGATAGGACACCAAAAAATATTAAACAGGTACTTTTTATTTTATCACGTAAACAAATAATGACTACAATATAGATACCTACCAGTGTGTTGTAATGTCGTGTGACGTCACAAACCCCTCACACCTGAATTTTTATAGATGTTATCTTTTAAAATATTTACCGATTCGATTAAGTAGAAAACACGCGTTTAATGTTTCTTGGTAATCTAACTGATCGACTTGATAGAATCATTTTATTTTTACCTAGCCAGTGTTTTCAAACAGTTTCGGATAAGATAACTTATCCTTCTGCGGTTGTGTGTTGCGGATGAAGCTCGCTTCCGCTGACTTACAATCACTTATTACAAGAAAAGATCAAGAACCTTTGCCCTGTCAAATTAAAAAAAATAGAATTATTTGCAAATAACGACTTCCAGATTACCAACATATATAAACTTAAACTACATGAGTTAACTGTGCTCAAACTAAAAGCAGTTTGATAATTATTCCAAAAAACTCTACATCAGTTTAAAAAAAATATCTGAACAACCTCTGAAAAATTTAAGAAAAAAAGAATCATCAAAATAAATTGAGCATTGCCAGAATAATCGCGTAATAAACATTATTAAAGAAATATACAGGGGAATTGAAACCCATCTCCTTTTTTGGAATCGGTTAAAAAGGGTTGATGCAATGAAATTGTTGCTTTAAGTTTATACCAATAACAACAGCTAACTCAGTTCTGTCAATGTACAAAAACATTAGATCCAAATTGCTTATAACAAATTAGTAATTCCTAATAATCAAGTCATAATATATCGTGAAATTATAACAAAATTAATACGGTCAGCGCGAAACATGACTCATCTAAGTATCGACAGATAAAAACCTTTTACGATTCATAAATTAACCGAGATAAGATAGTGAATTTACCATGGCTTTATTAGTAGCCTAATATCGAACAGAAAATTTCAACTTCATACATTGTAATATTTTATTACCAATTGTATTTTCAAAAAGTTATTTATTTTATTTTATTTTTATTTATTTAATAAACAATTATTCAACAGCATTAATAACACACAAAATAACAATAGTTAATGCTACTTAAACATAAGCCAATTTTAGAAACACATTACGATGACAAAAAATATTAACTCAAACACGGGTAGGTAGTTACTTATTCAATTTTGCAACTATACCATTTTAGAAACATTAAACCAAATTATCAAACATATTGCACGAAATCTTTTTTGGGTGAGTGCATGTGTGTGTGTGTGTGTGTGTGTGTGTGTGTGTGTAGTTATTTTTCTCTCCCTTGGGAATAGTCATTATTTCTGTTTAAAAGAACCCTTTGTCCTTTTCTGTGCTTTTTCGATTGAGTTATTTAGTCTAAAAGCCTAATAAACAAACACATTCACATTCGCGTTTATACATTAGTACATACGATCATGATGGTAGTCCCCAAAAAATAAAGCCGCATCTAGCAGTATGGGCCATACATTGTCTCTAAATAGTGAAAGGTTGCCAGCCTGTCGCCTACATAAAAAAGTAGCATTCCTCCAGTAAACAAACAAAAGTTTTTATACAATTTTATAAAAGACAGATTTTATATTCTAAAACAGCTCTATAGTTTTTACTTCCTCGTCATTCGTAGTATACAGGGTGAATTTTTCAAGTGGGCCTTCTAGGCCAAATCCTAAAGTATAAGGAAAATCGAAAAATGCTCAGAGTCGCGAGACCAATTTTGATGAAAACAAAAAACTGCATCATTGGATTTTTGACAAAAAAATATGAGCATCGCTTTGATTATCGCATCAACCAAGGTGGCACAAGAAATATTTAATTAAAATTTAACATTTTCCATTAGTTTCCCGTATATCATTACTTCCCAGAAATCGATCCTTATTAACAACACTATCGAACGGTGTAATAATACAAGCTGTGTTTTTTTTTTCAAAATCATGGGGTTCGATTCCTGGCTAAGATCATTGATTTTTCAAAAATCCATTGATGCAGTTTTTCTTTTCATTTTTCGATATTCCACCCACTAGGCCCACTTGAAAAATTCTACCTGTAGAGGAAGTCTTGTAATCGTCAAAAAATTTGTCCTCGAGATTTTGACGGATTTACACGTTTTGGACCTCCCTGAATCCAAAAATACCGTTTATAGAATTTTGTTTAGGTGTGTGTCTGTGCGTTAGCACGAAAACTCGAGTATGCTTTAGCTTATTGCAACCAAATCTAATATGCACGTACGACATCAAAATATAATTTTCTATCAACTTTTGAGTCGTTTCCGGTATACCTACATATAGAAAGTTAAGGGGAGACCAATTCCAATTTTTTTACTATGTTAAAATTTTTTTCTAAAATATCATAATGGTCGATTAAGAAATAAGGTAGCAAAAATTTTTTCTCCGTTTGCAGACAGTGCCGTACTTGCTTCCTAAAAGGAATTGTTTCAAAATCTTTCCTGGCTGAAAATTGTAATTTCTATGTCAGAATATTTTTGTAAATTTTTTTTAAAATCATTTTGGATCATCCAATTTGCAATTTGCATTTACTGTAATTAGTATGTAGTATCAGTTCTTACCGTAATTTGTATTAGGCAATGTTGAAGTACAATCAATTACAAAGTAGGTTAATAACCTTGCTGTCACCAAATTTGAATGAAGCCAATGCATCCTGTATTATAATATACGAGTACCAAAATCAGGTATGTAGATACCTTGGTAACTAAGTTTCGAAACGTTTACGGAGTTATTGATGCTAGGGCTATTATTATTTTTGTAACCCACCGGCAGAATATTGAACTACGAAAATTTTAAATTGTATTAAAAAAACAAACAGAATAATAGTTTAGTTTTTAGTGAACTATTTCCAATTATTTTCAATGTTAAAACATTAGAACAAAGAGGTAGGGATCAAGGGATTGAATTGGAGCATAATTATGTCCCGGGGAAATAACGTCATCTTATTTTAATACTTCCGGGGTACGGGGTACGTGCGGGGTGAATATTTGCTCCAGACGAATATTTTTGTTCATAGTTTTTAAAATATGCGACTGCAGATTGTATCGCTCAGTGTAATCCTAGGTGAGTAAACAACGATCACGGTGAGTAACGTGTAGGAAGTCAGCGGGACCGCAAGTGGCGAAAAAGACGGGAAATTGATTGGGACGGAATTAACCAAAATATCACGTTCAATTTCACTGTGATCCTTGAAGTCCTTGAAGTTTAAACGCAAGGCACGAATCAGTCACAGTCTCGCTAAAAAAGTTGTCATCACAAAATATTTGAAATGGGAATTGTCTTCAAATAACTCTAAGCTTTGTTAACTTTTTGGTCGCCGCTCGGTAGATATCTACCGCGAGACAATTAAAATCAATTGTGTCTGGATATTATTAATCATCTACAGATTACTGTTTTGTTTCTATCAGAGTTAAGGATTCCTAATTTCCACGGGGTTTAGCAATGCATGAGTGACATCTATAGACATGAATATAATTATATCTATAATCATCGAGACATCACTCGTGCATTCTTGATTAACTAGATAAACAGCGATAGAATCGGCAAAGTGATAGATAGTTAATAAAGGTGATCGAAATTAATCTCGCGACAAGCTTTCATAACATTTAAATTTAAAGTTTATTATATTTTCTTCTTTCTAGAGCATTTAAATAAAACCTTGTTTTTAAAAATGTTTTTATAGAATTTTATTATGTATTCATTAGGGAATAACAAAAAGTCATACATTAGATAATGAATTAAGTTAGTTTTGTTAAACATTGACAAATGCGACTCTTTTGGGAATAGAAGCGTGATTGTATGTATGTATGATTGTGGAGGAGACAGGAATTACAGAACTAAATATTTGTGTTAAAAACAGAAAACAGAATTTTTTCACAAAATATGAAATGTTTTGTTTTATGCTTTTATACAATGCCACAATGTACGTAGTACCTTTTCCATAAATAAAAGGGTATTTACGACCGTAAACTTAGGACAAAACCAGTCTGACACGTAAATATTTGGCCGGACGCGACCTAAAAGTCAAACATGTCCAGCTAAATCCGGACTCTCGACAACCATATTCACACAGTCAACTGTTCTTACATGAAAAACCACTCTCAAGATGGCTTTCGAACGAGCGAGGATGTGACGCGTAGCAAAGGAACTTTTTCCACTGAAAACAAATTTAAATTAATATTCAATTTTATTAATCAATATCAAATTTTAATTAAATAATATTCAGAAGCGTCGGTGGCGTAAAGCTTAAGGGCGTTGTCTCCCACCCGGGAGGCACCGGTTCGAACCCCGCCACGTACCAATGTGTTTTCAAATTTTGAATTCTTAGATACGTTTAATCGACGCTTTTACGGTGAAGGAAAACATCGTGAGGAAACCTGCACACACCTATGAAGAAATTCTTAGGTTGTGTGTGAAGTCGACCAACCCGCACTTGGCCAGCATGGTTGACTAAGGCCTAATCGCCCCTAATGTGGGGTAGGCTCGAGCCCCTCGGTGGGGACATTATATGAGCTGTTGATGATGATGATGATGAACTGAACTTGCACAGCTAAGTCCGTGTCAACAATGTAAAAAGTAAAGAAATATCCCCGACTGTTTATTGCGTTCTTTTAGTGTGCAAGTTAATGCTTTTAGAAAGTATTTTATCTGTATATGATCAAATTGAAAGGTGAGTTGGGTTTGCTTGATTTTTTTATAGGGACAGTTAAGTTGTTAACTTATTTTTATTGATCAATTGTAAGTGAACGAAAAACGTGACTTTATTATTCTTTCACTTTGATCACCGCTATAGCTTAGTTTGACGGACGACCAAGTGAGAACTTTGTGCGTAGTCTGGTTTGTGGTAGCTCTCTCCCACACTCTATGGTGTTACGATATTTCGAGTAGGTCGAAAACCACTCTTCACCATATATATAATATATAACTCAAAGAAGACTGACTGACATAGTGATCTATCAACGCAGCCCAAACCATTGGAGACGGATCGGGCTGAAATTTGGCATGCAGGTAGATGTTATGACGTAGACATCCGCTAAGAAAGGATTTTTAGATATTCCGCCCGTAAGGGGGTAAAATGTCGAAGTCGCGGGCGGAAGCTAGTTGCACTAAAACAAATATCTATTTATTTCTTAACAAGTGCCTAAATTCAAAGTTTCATGGTTATATCGTACTAATATTATAACGCGAAAGTTTGTACGGATGTATGTGTGTTTGTTCACACTAACTAATGAATGGATTTTAATGAAATTTTCTAATAATACAACGTCAGAATAACAGAAATAGGCAGAAGCTAGTCTTCAATAATGACCAACTTCTATACAAAATTTCGTCCCTTATTAAACCCTTTTTTCGCGATAAAGTAGCAATTTTCCTTTCCGAGATCGGTCTCTATTCAATTGTACAGACTAATATTGATAGTATTTACAAATTTATCAACAAACGGTTTTTTTTTTATGGGACGAGATGGCAAACAAGCTTGCGGCCCACCTGATGTTAAGTGGTCACCGCCGCCTATAGACACTTGCAATATTAAGTGTAAATTACTTAACACCGCAAGTGCGTTTGCCATCCTGGGGACTAAGATGATATGCCCTCCATGCCCCGTAATTACACTGGCTACCTTTCCCTTCAATCCGAAACACAGCGAACTGCTTCACGGCAGAAATAAGAAAGGCGGTGGTACCTACCCAGACGACCCTACATATGGGTCTACCACCTAGTTATTTTATTAGGTAACAATTCTCACACACTACAATCCGCCGCGCTGTTTGGTAAAACAGCGTGTTATACGATCCGCATTCGACATGCGTTTACTGCCTTCGACATATAAATTAAGACAACTAGAATAAAATGTTAGACTCTAAAACAAAAACAAAAATTTATAAGTAAATTACTAAAGAAAAAAATCGCGCTAGTATTTTTAACGCCATCTTAACGAAATGATACAAAACACAAAGTGATTGCTTCTGTCGCAGGATTGCTTTACATATAGTTTCTATAAGTTCCCAAAATTTTCAATAGATGTCGCGTATGCTACAGTATATTGAAATGAAAAGACTATATAGTGACCTGCAAAACTGCCTGCAAAGTTAACTAAAAAGAGACAAGATTCATTGAAATGTTTGTAAGTTTTTCATTAGTAGGCTAAACATGGTTAAAGGCTATATGTTGACTCCTATACTTCAGCCAAATTCGATAAAGAATAAAACTTAAGCAAACCAAATATCATTCTTCTTCTTCTTCTTTAGGATTTAGAACGCATTTCGCCAATGTCAAGTAAAACTGTACGTAGTAATAGACAATTTTACGGTAATTTGAGGTTAAAAATGGAGTCTCAACACGTGTTTTTACAAGAAGAACTCGGGAGAAACTCAAATATCATTTTGTATAGCTTTGTCCCTATCGCTCGCTAATTCTTGCTCATCACTCATACAAAAACGACAGAGGTTTATTTACACTTATTTTCTATCCAATTTGACTCAAAGAAAACCATAATTTCGCTTACCATCACGTGAGATGAAACCACAAGAACTTCTAAGACTAATAAAAAAAACCCTTGAACAGTTAAGTAACGGATAGTACCACTAGCCTTGAAGTGGAACGATTACAATTAAATATACTACAATTATTATATTTACTTTTTACAATTACTTCAATTTACATTTACTTATTGACAATTACACTTGCGACCGGTTGCACCAAATTTACTTTTTACAATTTCGTTAAAAATTAACACATTTTTAAAAATGGAACAATCCATTCATGTCAGTAAGTTGACTTTTACGTTACTTTTTGCAAAATTGCAAAACGTGAAATTTGGTGCAACTGGCCGTTACAGTTACACTAATTAAATCAGTATAAATATTTTCCAAAATCCGCTACAGAATTAGAAAGCTAAAGTTTATGCAGACCGTTTTTGCTGTTACAATTCTTTACGTTCGGAGATTTACGGAGCGTAACATTTTGGCGTAAATGTTTAACGAGGTTTTTTACTGACTTTCCCTTCTTAGGTAATCGCTTTCAGTTGTTACGAACCTAAACCGCTAATTATTATGCATTCTAAGCAATCACAATTAAGACTGCATTCGGGTAAAGTATTAGGAAATGTTGCTAGAATTATGCATGTGCTAATAACGCTATAGTAATAAGGTCTATAGTAGGATTTCGGCAATGCCTTGTTTAATCACAGCCTAGACCTGTCTGAGTATTTAGTAATCACTTACGGAGTTGTGTCTCAGGGAGAAGCTTTCGGCAATTTAATAATCATGAAATATACCTAATTATGGCAATGAACCCATTGGATGATAACTACGGATACGTTACTGGGTATGCGTATGCCAGACGTCGACTACGGATAATCAGTAGAGTTTCTATGAATGTTACAATTAAATAATATGTTGAACTGGCCTCTTTAACAGTGAATATTTATAGGCTGGCAATGCAAATAAAAGAAGCGTTAATAAAAAGTAACTTTATTGATCACAAGGAGGCATTCAATGACTCACTCGTAGCAGCTAACTTAAACCAATACTTTATGGTTACTGGACAACGTATAAATTTGCTTATGTACCCTTTGTTTTGTAAATACATAATTATAATACGTAGCACATCCAGGCCAGATCTAAAAAGAATTGCATTGTGCGGGGATAGGACTCACTTCAACATTTTCCAAAAATTCTCACTGGACTTTTAGTTGTTTTTTTGATAAGTAACATCAGTGATTAATGGCTATTTTAATGAGCAAGTTGAGAGCTGAATATGTCAATTGCTTAGATTTAATCACAAGCCTACTGATGCTACTTACTCATGAAAAACGCAACGTCTGGTGGGATTTTGCACGTCATGTCTGAAGGTCATATTTGTAGTAAACAAAGTTATTTCCAATTTTGTAGAAGTAATAAAAAACTCAACCCAAAGCGAAACCGGACTCTGTGGAATAGTTTATTTTGTTTTTCAAACATTTCTATTAATGTAATTTATGAACCCATTGACTACATTATAGGTATCTATAATGTGTTGCGAATCCTCTGTATATATTTTAAATCATAAATAGGTGGGTATGATTTAAAATATATTCAGAGAATTTCAAAGGCTTGTACTTCTAAACAATCCAACACAAATAATCTGCCTTGTAATTTAGGCTCTACTGAAACCAACGATCAAAAGATGATTAAATTCAATATCTCTTTCTTAGCACCGGAAAAAGCCAAGATGACTTTAGAACAGCCAGCCGGTGAGATGTGGCAGAAGATCCGCGAGGAGTTGAACGAGAAACAGGAGACCAAAGAACAGGACCTTGGGATCATCAAGGAGTGGCTCAAGCAAGAGCCGCATTTGCCCGATGAATTTGGTAAGCTGGCATTATTATAATTTCATATCCTTTAAAGTGGAAGACAATAAAATTGTGGTAAAAATAACGGAATGGAGTTATCAAAACTATGAACCTATAACCAAAAGCCTTCAACTACGATGGGTTTTACACTCTAAAACATATCATCAGACCCTCTAGAGCTTTGAAGATAATCAGTACCTAATGGGTAATTTAATAGTTAACTTATGACAAGGAAAGAGGGCACGACACAGAAGATTGTCACTCGAATTTGTAGCGCCCAAACTGCAGCACCTACACCTCACTGAAGACGAAGTCAAATAACATTTCCGTGTTGTGTCATTTTTCTGTCCGTAAGGTAAGGTTGCTCTCTGCTCACAGCTCTATGAGTGGGGTTGGGTGCTGGAGGCTGTGTTAAGTGTTTCGTTTTCAATCATCTATAGGCTTAACATCAAGTGGGCCGTATGCTTAGTTGCCAACCACATAGCATAAAAAAGTATAACAAATAAAAAACTTTTAGGACAAGAGTCGTTATTTATCACTTATAGTCACTTATAAGTAAATATAATGTATAGTTTGTATAACTTCATTTTCCATACTAATCAAATATTTCGTTAATTATAGATGACCAACGCATCATGACCTTCCTCCGAGGCTGCAAGTTCTCCCTGGAGAAGACCAAGCGCAAGCTGGACATGTACTTCACCATGAGGACCGCCGTCCCGGAGTTCTTTGACAACCGTGACGTCACAAGGCCTGAGCTTCAGGAAATTCTTAAAATTGTGTAAGTGTTTATATCAAAGTTTTTTGTCATTACAGAAGTTAACATGGAACACAGAATCATATATACACCCTTGAGCAAGTAGAATATAGAACTTATGTAAGGTAACGAAAAATTTTTTTATGGTGATTCAACTAGAAAATTTCCAAATTAGGTGGCAACTTTTATGCCACTACTTCATAAATGTTTAAAGAAGAATCATTGATACTTAGTTTATTTAATGTACTTTATTTAATTCATAGTTCATTAAATTCCTTTTAGTTCTAATTCTAGTTAATAAACAATCAAAGTCTTGAAAAACCCCGAGAAAAATCTTAGTAATTCACGGTCCCAGTAATATTTCAATTATTTTCTATAATCACGTCAAACTAAATTTTCGAAGCTAAATTTTACATTGTTCAGTTTCTACATCGTATTTAGCTTCTCGTAACTACTGGCCTATGACGGGACGGGCTTCTCTCAATAATACCTACTGTCTTTGAGCAAACTAACTTAAAGCTTCGCTTTGAAGTCTCCGATGCCATTAATTCTAAGAATTCCACCAAGAGAAGATTTTAATCTAATTCAGACAACGCTATAACAAAGACAAAATTCCTTTACTGAATTCGCTGTTCGGTCTAATACATTGAACCGTTATTTCAGGCAAATGCCACCTTTGCCCGGCCTGACGCCCGAAGGTCGCCGAGTGATTCTAATGAGAGGTGAGTTCAACTTTATTCTTAAGTAAAATAATCTCGATGAAGTGAATTAATCAATAAGGTATCTTGAGAAAAAGTATATCAATACAGAGGTCCTTTGAAAAGACGACAAAATGAAGTGCGCGTTTGGTGTTCTTTGATAAAATGTTATCGCCACAATTATATTGGTACATATTTTCAAACTCAATGCCTAAGAATATGTACCTAGATATTAATAAGATCACTGATATTAAGTGTACTGATATTATGATTTTGTCATACCATAATCAGCTATGAAAGTTGGTAAAGAAAAATAAATCGTTAGTGTAAATTTAAATTCACCTTCTTCGATTCTCAGAATGCCGAATTCACAATGTCGAATCATAAAATTCCGGATCAATAATAATCCGAAATATCTTTACGAGTATAAACGATGCATTATATTAAGGAGGCATTTCTGTTGGGGAATGTTTTGACACATAAAACAGCCACACATCAAATTTGCTCATAGTCCGATGGACTTATTGCATAATAACCAGACAAAACAATATATGAATCCGATTATCAAAACTCCGAATAAAGTTCGCCAACAGATTGAATCGCCCATATAGGAACATCGATCGCTTTTCTGCCGCTTCGCCGGTTCGCGGTTTTGCCGATGCTAGAAATAGCTTTGATAGTATTGTCATAGGTAGTAATATCTTTGGAAGCACAAATGAATTTCTTGATTGTTATTAGATGGTTCTAGTTCAAACGATTATTTTATAACACTTTATAAGACTGACTTCACTTTCAAGGAGATTTGCCTAATCAAAATAACCTCTTTTCCTACTCAGGCCTTGACAAAGACGCACAGACTCCCAACGTAGCCGATGCGTTCAAGTTGGCGCTGATGCTTGGCGATGTCAGACTAGTTGAAGAGAAGGAGGGTGTGGCTGGCGACGTGTATGTCCTCGACGCGTCGGTTGCTACACCAACACATTTCGCCAAGTTCACGCCAACGTTGGTTAAGAAATTCCTTGTATGCGTCCAGGTAAGATATCTAATACGTAGACATTGCTTTTTATGATAGGTTTGACCATGTTCTTAGGTAAGTTCTTTGCATATTACCTCCACTTAAAAGATTTAAGCATAAGGGCATTTGGATTGCCCTTATGCTTAAAGAAAGTATACGTACCTATGACGGCTATGACTAGCTATCTCGCTTTGTCTGCAGGGTACAGAAGAAGGCAGTGTGTTGGCATATTCGTTCCATAATGTCTGGAGGGAAAATTTGCTAATTTACTAATCCTTCGCCAATTCCAACAAAGATCGCAACAAAGATCGAAGTTACTCATGAGCTCTCATGTTGAACCTTATAAAGACTGCGGAAGATCTTTTTAGCGTTCTATACCTATTGCTACAAGTGACACATTACAAAAGGTCTTCTGAAATGCTCACGGTCGGTCGGTTAAAATCACGAAGATAAATAAGCTTCTCGGTTAAAGTGGTCAACCTTTTGACACATCGTGCCAAACAAAAAATATTTTAATGGCTTCCTTGTTTCAAGTTTCAATAGATTTATTAGTATTGTTATAAATGCTATAATAGATTTAGGTGAAATAATTGATAGGATCTATTTTTAAAAAATAGTTTGATTTATTTATTTTTTCCCTTTGAATTGTTTCTATTCTATTCTATTCTTAATTAATGGCATTCGCAAATCTTAAAGATTTTGCATTTTGCCAATGTCAAGTGAAAACTTAATTATAGTTACAAAAAAATTGTACGGTAGATTTTGGTTAAAAATGGAGTCTCTCAACACGTGTTTTTACAACAAGAACTTGGGAGAAACCTTCCTTAATTTCACTGCTCCGTAAGACTAATGAGTAGAACTTATGACAGTAAGCCCACCCGTTGCATACTTTAGAATGTGAACCTTATGTAGTTACACTCAAAACTCAATTTGCTTTACTCTTGTCCTTAGGAAGCTTACCCAGTCAAGCTGAAGGAGGTTCACGTGATCAACGTCTCTCCATTGGTCGACAAAATCGTCAACTTCGTCAAACCCTTCATTAAGGACAAGATCAAGGAAAGGGTAAGTAATATTTTATTACTATAGTCTATCGAAAATTATGTAATCAACATAAAGTCCGTTCAGTTGTGTGATAAATGTGCAATGAACAAATATTGTTAGAGCAGTTTATTATTCACATGTCTGCAAAACAGTTCATCATGGGAAGTGACGACGATACTTTTTAAGATTACAAGGATTATATAATATTAGCTAAGGCTATGCTCAATCCCTTTTGGGATTAAAATTGTTTGTATGTATTTAATTAGACAAATAATCACACACCACGTAAGGCTGGTGTAAGTGAACTCTACCCATAGTCAATTAAGCAATGAAAGCGTTCCTAATATTTACCAATGCGACGGTTGCCTTTCTGTCGTTTTACGGATTTTTTCTATTTATTTGTTACGGAACATTTATCTAGAATAGACGTAACAATCAGACATATAGTTTCACGGACTCGGTATATATCTTCTAAAATACTTTTCGTAATGAGAGAATTTATTTTATTGTTTTCAGATTTTCCTACACACAGACGCCAATGATCTCGACAAGTACATTCCTAAAGAGATGCTTCCATCTGAATATGGCGGTAATGCAGGCTCTATGAACGACCTTCACAGTAAGTTCTGAACTTCACTATTGTATATTTCTCAAAAAGTCCACCAAATCCACCCAATTCTAAATATGTACTATGCAATTATTTTCTGGTTTCTTGCAAAATAACTTATGCAAAGTACATCAGATAAAATTTGAACGATTGAAACATATACTGAGAGAAAAATGTGAAGCTTTACACTTACAGCGTTCACCAACGGTTATTAACAAAATTAAAATAATTGTAACATAGTGACTATCATGAAAACAATATACGGTTTCACCTAAAGTTCAAGAACATAGTGGCCAGTTAAACTTATTAAGTGTTGCTATAATTAACGTAATCTGCTCCATGACGTCTATATAATCATTAGAAGCATCAATTATACTGGGTGTAAAAGACATGAACAGTCAAACGAAAACCACGTATTCTATACATCAAAATAAGACATATTTCAAAAAAAATTTTGCTGGGAAATGATTTTTATTTTTTGGTGTTACAAAAAATTGCAAATTGTATCGCGCAATGTAAAGGGCTCAACTCGCACGCAACTCGCAAAACCGCGATAATTTTGACAGACGGCGGCCCCGTTCGTTAGTGTCCGTGCGCATCGAGTGAGCTACATTGAACGCTAACGTTTTGAAGCCATTTTTTGTTACGAAATACTAAAAAAAATGATAATGTTTCTTTGGACAATAATTAGGAAATAACGTATAGAATACGTTTTCATAAAAAAATGAAAAAAAAATATTATGACTTTGACCTTCAATAAAATCGTAACTATCAATTTCCCAGGTATAGTCTAAAGGAAGAAAAATGTTATGACGGTGAGCAGAATACATGGTTCTCGTTTGACTGCTCATGTCTTTTACACCCTGTATTTAAAATATTTAAAAACCTCACCCATTCTAATTGATGTCAGCAGCTACCGTAGCGTTGTCTTATGTAGTTTCATTTGTTTCAATTTGTCACGCATGCTAAGCGCTTTAATATACTGGGTGTAAAAGACATGAACAGTCAAACGAAAACCACGTATTCCATACATCAAAATAAGACATATTTCAAAAAAAATATTGCTGGGAAATGATTTTTATTTTTTGGTGTTAAAAAAAATTGCAAATTGTACCGCGCAATGTAAAGGGCTCAACTCGCACGCAACTCGCAAAACCGCGATAATTTTGCTTGACGGCGGCCCCGTTCGTTAGTGTCCGTGCGCATTGAGTGAGCTACATTGAACGCTAACGTTTTGAAGCCATTTTTTGTTATGAAATACTAAAAAAAATGATAATGTTTCTTTGGACAATAATTAAGAAATAACGTATAGAATACGTTTTCATAAAAAAATGAAAAAAAAAATTATGACTTTGACCTTCAATAAAATCGTAACTATCAATTTCCCAGGTATAGTCTAAAGGAAGAAAAATTTTATGACGGTGAGCAGAATACATGGTTTTCGTTTGACTGCTCATGTCTTTTACACCCTGTATATACGTGGTTACCGTCATCTATAGACACTTCCAATATTAAGGGTAAATCACTTAACACAGCAAGTGCGTTGCCATCCTGGGGACTAAGATGATATGCCTTCCATGTCCTACTGGGCCCTATTTCACTGGCTACCTTTCCCTTCGAACCTTATAACTTGAAACATTATAACATACTCTGGCTTTCTCAGTAGTTGAGGATGCTAAGAAATCCTTGCTTTCATATTCAGTTTTATCATGATTAACATCAGATGTGAGTTTCTCTTGAAAAAGAATAAGTTAATTTATTAGTAAACAATCCGTTTTCTATAAAATTTCATATGATATTAAAAATTGTATGCCGATCTTCAATATCAAAATATTTTCCTTTGCATGTATTTATTATAACTAACAAAAAATTAGGACACAATTTTTTACAACAAAAAAAACAACCAAGGTGTTTTGTGGTCAAAATGACTTAATACATTTTCATTTAATCATACGGAAGCAACGGGTTCAAACTTAATAAATAAATCACGAGATTTAAAAGAATATTTGGATTTTGCTTATCATCATTCGTATTGTCTTTCTAGATGCCTGGGTCAAGAAGTTAGAAGAATACACAAGCTGGTTCGCTGAACAGGAGAACGTGAAAGCCAATGAAACCCTCAGGCCTGGCAAGCCAACCAACTACGACGAACTCTTCGGCATCGACGGGTCGTTCCGTCAATTAGTCATAGACTAAATCATTAGGTTAATGTTAGCAACTTTTAAGTGGATGCGATTTTGAAGATTAGACTTTTAAATGACAAAACATCAAGCTTCAAATCCAAATCCAAAATCCAAAGTTAATATAAATTCAAAACATGAAAAAAAAATATTTGTAACAATCGCCAATACAAAGATTAGTGCAGGCCTTACTTCTGAGATAGGATAACCTGTGTGTTTTAATTAAATCTTTTTTAAAAAATTCTTATTCTTCAATCAACAGATCTGTTTTCATTTAAATATTAGAATCGTAATGTCTAGCAGCTCTAGATTCATTGATCTCAACATTAAACACACAAATAGTATTCCAGTGTAGATCTTCAAAATCGTTTTCCAATTCATAGTATCAAGTTTAGTATTATTTTCTTACTATCGCTTGTTAACGTTATGTTGTTGGTACTCACCAAATGTTTATGTCAACCAAAGTTATTGCTCAATTTATATAATGTTAATAAGAGCTAATTTGAAACTTATTTGTTTTGAATCTGTTAAGCATTTGTCTCAATAAAGTATTGTCTTAATTAATGTTGTTGCTTCATTTGTTCTCGAAGTAGGTAGTAATTTTAAAACATCATTATCGATTTTCCAAAAATTAGATATCGTGTCTAAATTTGACCATCGGAAACAATAGATAAAGAAATTACTAAATTACGGAATTAATATAACTTGACACAAAAAATGATAAATGTTCATAAACTGCGATCATAAAGTATTTAATAGGTATAAATTACCTTTTAATTTTTAATACAACCAACTAATTATTTCTATTGAAACAAATAGAAACCTACACATATTTCTAGATTTTCCCGTGATTTTGTCCGCGTAAAATAGACCTTCATCTCCATACGGGCAAAAATTGAGAAAACGCTAAAATTAATGAAACTTTGATTTAGGCTATGAAAAAAATAATATTTCTTAACAAGTACCTAAATTCAAAGTTTCATTGTTTTACCTTCGCTAAGGAGGAACTGTCATAGGTACAAACTTTCACTCCTTATTTCAGGCCCTTAGAATTTAGGCATTTGATAAGAAATAAATAAGAAATTGTGTAACGTTTTTGAAATTTTGACCTGTGTGGGGATGAAATAGAGAATGAAACCTATTTGGGGATGAAATATGGTATGAACAGTAGCCTATGTGGTTTCCCAATATCTAATCTATATTTTTACTAAATTTCGTCAAAATTAATCTAGTAGTTATTGAGTTTATTCGTTACGAACATACAAATCTTTCCTCTTTATAATTAGAAGTATGAATTATATTTAAAATACAAAATGACGTATTTAGGAGGGCGTACCTAAATCCTTTCACCGAGATTTGAGTTATTCGTACTTACCTATAAGCTAACCGTCAAATCAAGTAAGATGGTACGAAGATGGAACTCTATATAGAGTTAATGTGATAATATTTTGAAAAGAAAAGTAGCCTATCGACCCCTGCTTCTCAAATTAAACTAAATTTACCTAATTGCTCGTTAAACCTTGATGAGATTTCAATCAACTTAACATCTCGATAAAGCTAAATTCTACGTTCGAGTATATCAGTAAGGACCAATAGGTAAAATCTGTTTATATTTGTCACCGTTAATACATTCTCGCACGTTTGATCAATACCAAACCATATCCTTCCTTCTTGATTAATATCAAGCCATTTCAAACAAAACAGTAATATTTGAACAATACGTTAATAATCATTAACAAACAATAGAACATTTACTTTGTCAAACATGTAAGCAATGCCGATGGACTAATTACAGTACCCTGAAGGACGCCTGAATTACGGAGCCAAATAAATTGCAAAACGAAATTTAGCTTATTTAGAGGTCGACAATGAAGATTTACTTCTTAGACTATTAATAGTAAAGACCAAATTTAAAAAGTTGTCAGTCAGAACATTGTTATTGGAATTCGGCGTAAATAGGTTTTCCTAATTATGGAGTTATGTTCTTGCTGTAGGTATGATATATCATCTGAAGTACTATCAGCATATTCCCATATAGTTGTTTGGTATTCCAATATTTCGATTTTTTAAACAAATCAACTTTATAATTTAATCCAACATGATATTTAACCTTTGATGTGGATATTTAGTTATTTATGCCATCGGTAAAAACGGTACCGAATTTTTTTTAACCTTTACTCGGTAGATGTTTACCACGAGCCAATTAAAATCAATTGTGTCTGGATATTATTAATCATTCACGGATTATAAAGAATAACTGATAACTTGTTTTATATTATTTACATTTGAAGAAATCCTGTATTTTAATAATGAATAAACCATTTTATTTTATTTATTTATTTTTAATTACCGAATTAGCTAGATTCACATATAAATTGTACTTTTCCAACCATAATAAATTGTACAAATGTAAATAATAAGTAGTGATATTATTAGCATAACTTTTTATAAGTAGTGATGTTATTAGCATACGTTTAGTATGTCGAAAACCGATAATTTCTCAACTACAAGCAAAACAGTCTACGCCACCGAAATATGTAAATCATACCCAGCAAAAGTCACGAAAGTTGACATCCCGCGAAGGTCAACCACGGATGACCACAACCATGTTTTATCTCGCTGCCAGTGATTCTTGAGTTGTGCGTTGGATTGCTTGTCACACGGACCGAGTGTTTTGTAATACTGTTCTCGTACGTGATTCCGATAAGGTGAGTAAGGTGTTGATTCTTAAACAGTAAACACATTATGAGTAAAATGTAGGTACAATATTAAGGATATTACCGCGTCTTGTTGAGAAAAAAATACATGCATAATGCTTTTTTAATTTACAATATTTGATAGGTAAAATTTTACAAATAGGAATAGGTTTAGATATGTTTAAATACATTATACGTGACGTTCATTTCAAAGTAGGTACGTAAAGTCCAAAAACTAAAATGTATGTACTAAAAATATATTTTCATGATTTTGACTTCACCTGCCAAGTGTGGAATATTAGGCATATTCAAAATCATAAAAAGGTGTTTTAGTAGATAAATTTTACTCTTTTGTCAAGTAGGTACCTATTGTTACTATATACATACATGTAATCACCAAAAGGGGTGAGCAGACCCTTAGGTAACATTTAATTTACACATTAAGCCACGTCTGTCAGTATGGGTCAATCAGTGCCTAAAAATAGAGACATGTTGCCAGCCTGTCGCCTACATAAAAAGGGCATCAAACCTTGGAAAAAATGTTTTGCTTTAATCTAAGATCGATTTATTTGAAAGAGCAATTAGATACATCCGTTTGAATAAAGAATTACTAATAAGTTGTACTTCGATGTTAAGATTACTTAATTTAAATAAATTATGACAATACATTTGAAGTTGAACAATTTAAAATTCAAATTTAAAACAAAAAAAAACATCTTGCCTTGACCCACGCAATAACCGCAATCGTCTAAACCGGTGTTTATTTAATAAATAAAATGGACAACTATGTCTTAAATTAATATGAATAAAGACTTCCCTTTTGACGTAATAGAGTCAGAAGTAATACTTAGGTATCCACATTTGATCATTTTGACATTGTGTAGGAAACGACGACGTTGAAATGTGAAAATTTAAAAGGTATTACAAAATGCTTGTGAGTGTAGTTTTGTAGGAGATCGGCTATTGAGTAAGTCAGATTCTTATGAAATAGGGAATAGGATAAAGATTTTTTCACCTCTCCAGTACCAAAAGACTTCTTTTGCTTCGTAAAATCTCGAAGGAAAAACGCGTTTTGCTGCGAGCTTTGAACAAGTTTGTAACGTTCAATCTAAACTATTTTACTAATCTTACTTTTAATTTTCAATATTTATTTTTAAGATAAAAAAATCTATTAAAGTATTGCCTCGTTTTTCTCGTCTAAAACAATTTTCTTGCTGGACAGGTGTAAAGTTGTATTGTCACACGAGAGCAATTTTTTTTTGTCTCGTGCCTTTTAATCACTCACTGCGCTCAATAGTCTATTTATGAATCCTTTTTCGCTGGTTCGTGCTTTAATATCGGTACTCGCAGCAAAAAATATCTTTGCTCACTTGTTGAAAAAATAACTACTACATAATGTAATGTGCTTCGGAAGGCCCGTTAATTGGCTGGTCCCGGTTGCTGTTGAAAAATAGCAGTCGCTACCAAGAAGGTTTGGTGTCAGGCAGGCAGTCGGCTGTAAAACTCTAATGCCAAATCCTATAGCACAGTATTTTAGACTGCATCGACCTCGTCTACGTCACAGCGCTACATAGAGTTAATATCGAGTAACCGAAAAATGATTGATCAGCGAAAAGTACAAATGTAAACACGGAGCCATGATTACGACACAGAGACGTCACAATACGTAATGCAAGCCTAAATCGCGCTTACGAAGTTTCCGAGGTACATCAGTAGGTATATATTCTTTCTTGTCGTGATCTTCATTGCTGAACCCGGTCTACATACGACGCGCTATACCCGGTACAGACATGTACCGGGGCGCTTCTCCCCGCCTCCGCCACGACAGGATGTGCCCGAGCCGAGGTCCGAGCCTTTAGAGGCACCCTCGGGCATGTCGCTCCCTACCGACACGGACGCCCTAGGGACGCTAGGCGGTCGAGAGACTCCCCACGGGGGAGATGCTCAGTCGCCCAGTAATCCCCTAGGAACGTTCGACCTACAGGCTTAAGGACACCCCAAGGTCTTCGCCTTCTTAAAAACCCGGTGACGCAGAAAATGTCATCAGAGACAATCTGCAATAGCTTTCAAAAAACAAAATAAAAATCTTCATTGCTGAAGATCGTGTCCGTCCTGAAATGCCTTCGTCACGTTGGTTAATAAACTCTTCCATGCACTTCTATTCTCGGCCTGCCTCAGGGCAGTAGTAATAGGGAGGCCTGTGAGGAATTGAACTTGGTCTGACCAGCGGGTAGGTGATCGTCCGCGCGGCCTTTTCCCCTCTACTTTTCCCACCAGTATCAGCTTTTCCAGGTTATCAGGGCCTCTGCGCGCTATGTGACCGAAATAGCTGAGTATTCTTTGGTAACAAATTGTCGATAATCTGGTTTTGACATTCAGTTAGTAAGTATAAATATACAACTCTAGAAAAACTACACTGAAGAAGAAATCGACCTGCCTCAGGCGGGAAGAATTTTTTCAGTGTATTTTTTCTAGTATTAAAAATATTTACGCGTTTGTACACGCAAAAAATATTCCATATATACAACTTCTAACGATGTACAGCAGGGCCGCGGTCCCCTAGCGAACATTTAGCTCAGCGGAAGATCTTCCCTTTTCGCTGAAGATGAGGCGAACCCAGCCACATCCTTAAAACCTTATGAAATGATTGAAACTTATTCAAACTGTTAACATGCTTAGTTTATTAGGAAATTTAAAGAAGATTTAAAAGTATTTTTAGCTAATTCCATTTAAATGAAGAATTTTTTGATGGTAATCTGATATTTACCTATTTAGGCACTGTACAGACGGCGGGGGAGGCTTTTTGACTGCGAAGTAATAAAGACTACGTTTGCCGATTGATGCCAGCGGCTTCTGCAGACACGGATATGTAGCGCCGCGAGCGGTGTGGTCTTTTTGTCCACCATGTGCGTTGGTAGTATAGGATTCCCTTTGCGCTATCGTTAGCAGTGAAATTGACCGGCCCAGCCCACCTCGCCGTCTGCAAAGCGCCTAAATAGGTACCTAAATATCAAATTAACATCAAAAAGCCTTCGTTGAATTTCTCATTAAACTAAGCATGTCAACAGTTCGAATAAGTTTTCATTAAATATGAACTAAAAATAAATATCATAAGTAATTGTAAACACTATACTTAGAGCAAGCACAAGATCCAATCTAATTACGTAAAAACAAATATTTACACAAATATTATAAATTGCTCAACATTTAGATTTATGTTATGTAGATAGCAGATAGCGTACAGCTGATGACAACCTGTTGACTTCCTTGACGCCTTGAGTCAGCCGTGATTGCGAAATTAAAATAACATTACAAGTAATGGTGGTAGCGACGGCAGAAAAAGTATTGCTTTTATGGAAAAGCGGCAGACGCAACACCAGAGGAATCAGAAATGCGTTTCCGGCCCTCTGGAGAAATAAGCTCCTTTTTTACTTTCTCGTTCGAGTAAGTCTTGTAATCGTCAGAAAATTCGACCTCGAGATTTTGACGGATTTACACGTTTTGGACCTCCCTGAGTCCAAAAAGACCGTTTTAGGAATTACGTCTGTGTGTGTGTGTCTGTGCACGATAACTCGAGCATGCTTTAACTTATTGCAACCAAATTTAACATGCGTGTATGATATTAAAATATAAAGTTTCTATCAACTTTTGAGCCGTCGATCACGAAAGTTAAGCAATCAAGTGCGCATCGGTACTCGGACGGGTGACCAAAATTTAACATACAGAGAGTCGTTTTCGGTATACGAGAAAGTCAAGGGGAGACAACTCCCGATTTTTGAACATGTCAAGGTCGTATCGGTTCGGGAATACTGCTGGCGAAAGTTGGTGATCCGAGTCGTTCCTCAAAACAGTCTCCATGATCACAAGCGATAGAAGATGCAGAGTGATGTCACATCTTCACGCAATGCCAAATTATATTAAAACTGAATGGCACACAAGAAATTAAGAAAACAATATAAATAACAACAGCGATGTATAAACTAGGTGACCCTATAATATTTTAGGATGATGTAGTATAATTATAGACTTTGTTTTTGCGTCAGATTCTTTACTGACAGATTGTTAGTTTTTGGGTTTGGTGCTACATTTATGTAGGCGACAGGCTAGCAACCTGTCACTATTTGGAGGCACTGTATGGCCCATACTGCAAGATGTGGTTTTATGTGTTACGAAATGTTACCTAAGGCTCTGCACACCTCCTTATGGGATTACGAACGTGATCATATTTATCTACTTTTATTATTCTAAAGCACGAAATTAATATTTAAGTATTTATACATGAGTATTGTATTAATGTAATTATTATTTGATATTTATAATTAGTACGTAATAAGGTTATATTAGCCGCTGGATTCGGGCAGCGCAGGACCGACTGGTTTGGAAATCCTTGGGGGAGGCCTATGTCCAGCAGTGGGCGTCTCTTGGCTGAAATGATGTTGATTATGTTGAAGTAGATATACGTGGCCATCTTCCCTCATCAAAGTAACTACATAGTTATAAAGTAACTACTAGTTTACAATCCTGTCCATCCTATTTTTTTTGTTGACGGGGAGGTCAAATGCATTTACGCTTCGTCCCTGCGGGGTGGTGCCAACCGCAGGGGATATGTGGGTCTCGAGGTGAAGGCGTTCCCTTCATACCCACTAAACATCCTCCCCGGCCTGACCTCCAGTATGCAATTGCGGGACGGCTCGGGATCTGCACATGAGCACAACTACACCGAGACCGTCTCAACGGTGCCCGTCTAGGCACTCCTTGCACCAATTGGTGGCCAGCAGCCACTCCTCCACCGACGGCTGCTCGACCTGGCGCGTCCTCCTGACGAGGACACCGGGAGCAGACATCGGGGGGACTTCGGGCTCGGTCGTGGCCCTGAAAAGGGCCGTCCGGAACTAGCCGTGGTGGGAAAACAAAAACAACTCGACGATTGCACGTGATTTTGAATTCCAAGGGGACACACTTGATATCAAAAGCCACACACCCGCCGAGAAAGTTTCACCACCACGTTACCAGGGTCCGCCACGAGGAGGTTTCCAGACGTAGACCCCACAATCCTGTCCATCCTAAGGTTACCTAGAAGAAATCGTTTTTAACGATAAGGTCGCCCTTTGTACAACTAGTTTTTATATATTTCAATACTATTGTTAAACTAGTTAATGTATGTACAATAAAGTCATATTCTATTCTAACTTTTATAAATATTGATAAGTTGTTTTTATCACCACTAATAATAAAACAACTCACCAATTATTATAAAAGCTTCAACTATTTAAAAATTTTGCATGAATAGACCATTGCGAAGAAAAATTTTCGCGAGACAACATACTAGTTTGCTTTGTTGATTAATTTTTGTGCAATAAAGAAACGATTATGCATAAGAAAGTAGCTAAAAATAGACAAATAAGTTTGATAATGTGAATATTTTTAGACTGGTTTTATTGATCGATCGGACGTTGGAAGGTTGAAATATAGATTAATATACAAATTATTTTTAATTAAAAACTAGAATGTCATGCATTTTAATAATTTTGAAGTACCTATCATATTCAGTGCAGGTATTTAAGGCCCTTACGAGTGTCATTGCGCCCGCGCCGCAGTATAGACAAGAATGCTTACATTTTTTCAGAAATAGAGAAAACAGTAAGAAAATGCAAGACTCAAAGTAGGAAACATGAGAAAAATAAAAATGGTTGATTTAGTTAGTATCTAATTATACAACAATAAAATTCTGCCTGTAAAAGACAACGCGCCATTTTCTCTAGATAGATGTCGAAGTCACTATAAGGTTGCATTTACTACAATAATTGCTCTAATTATAAAACAACTAGCTTTTGCTCGCAACTTCGTCCGCATGGAATAGTTACTTTGTACAGCATTTTATTTTTTTCAGGATAGGTACTTTTTTGCTTCTAATACACATATTTATTTTATTTAATTCTTATCAAGTCCCTAAGTTCAAAGTTTCATTATCTTTGATAATTATGATAAAATACCCATTTTAATTTTTGGACTTCGTCACTTCTGTCAATTTTTACGGCCGGTTGCCTGCCTGATACCAACTTGGGAAATATTTCATTATCATCATAATAGCCTTTATAATTTGACCCACTGGGATACAACCTCTCTCCTTGTCATCGAAAGAGGTTTAGTCAGTAGTCCACCAAACTTGCCCAAGGCGAATTGGTAGACGGAGTATTAAGGTGATCAATACCTGTTGCGGACTTCCTTGCAACCATAGTTTTAAGTTCCTTTTTGACTTTCAATAAATGTTCAAAATTATTAGTGTTCTTGTCAGCGATTATTATTGTCAACGTCTCAGGGCTACGTATGTGTTACTTATCGATAGTTTGTATTTTTTACCATTTACATTCAATATACTATTTTAACATGTAAACAGTCCACTCCTCATTTATTCACCTTTCGTTCGCTTCAATACCCCTTTACTGAACCATTATTCGCCTTGTACGACGTCCATTGGAGGATTTGGGGTGATGCAATTCTACTCTGCCGGCATCACACGGCTAGGGAAATATTTAATCGATTGATATTCATTCATATTCAATTAGCGTAGTCTCAATTTTTCAACGTCCGAAGCCGGGGCGGGAAACTAGTATATTATATTAAGATTAGCTCTTAAATTTGTTTTTTGCAAGGGAACAGAAAAAGTGATTTATGCCGCGCCAACAATGATATTATACTTAAAAAGATATAATATCATTGAGCGCCAAAAATAATACTATAATAGACTAGTTATGAATGAGAAAAAAATAGGCTTCTGAATGTTTAATTATACAATGATAATCAAATAAGAATTGATATCAATTGATGAACAATATCAGTGCCAATGTCGAAAGATTTCTAAAACCATTGTATTTTTGAGAAAATATAATTGTTTTTTGTGAAACATAATTAACACAACCCAAGAAATTATTCGCCATGTGATGCCGGCAGGGTAGAATAGCATCACCTAGGTATCATAGAAGGCGAGTAATGGATGGGCAAAGCGGTATTGATCACCTTATACTCCGTCCACCAATCCGCTTAGGGAAAGCGTTGTGAAGTACTGCCTAAGCGTCCCTCGATGACAAGGAGAGGCTTTGCGTCCCAGCAGTGGGTCGAATTATAAAGGCAGTTTTGATGATGATTACACAAGTAACACCATAAACAACATAAACGTCAATTGTTAAACGTATAGGTAATTGTTTTTCCCTCCTTTGTAAGTAAAAACTTAATTATTATTTATTAACCTCGAACCTGTTTATTTCATTGTTATGACATCATTTTGGTTTTTGTTGCAGTTTAGCGCTTTAAAAAAAGTTTGTATTCTATAATCGAAAAATTTAAATAAAAAGAAAAACATTGACTGTGTATACAGATAGCAAAGTCATTTTAAAAAAATAAATATATACAAGCGATTTCGAGTAGGTACTTATTACCTTGCTTTAAGCTTTGCTCGATAACAGTTCGCCTAGGTCTTACCCGATCCGGGGACCCTGGTGGGGACACTTTCTCGGCGGGTGTGTGGCTTTTGATGTCAAGTGTGTCTACTTGGCATTCGAAGTCACATGCCATCGTCGAGTTGTTTTTGTTTTCCCACCACGGCTAGTTCCAGACGGCCCTTTTCAGGGCCACGACCGCCCCCGAAGTCCCCCGGGTGCGGTCCGATGTCTGCTCCCGGTGTCCTCGTCAGGAGGACGCGCCAGGTCGAGCAGGCGTCGGTGGAGGAGTGGCTGCTGGCCACCAATTGGTGTAAGGAGTGCCTAGACGGCCAGCGTTGGGACGGTCTCGGTGTAGTTGCGCTCACGTGCGCAGATCCCGAGCCGTCCCGTATTAGCGCACTGAAGGTCAGGCCGGGGAGGATGTTTAGTGGGTATGGAGGGAACGCATTTACCTCGAGTCCCACATATCCCCTACGGTTGGCACCACCCCACATGGAGGATGCGTAAATGCATAGACCTCCCTGTCAACAAAAAAAACCACTTGCTCCCGATTGACATATCCTTCTCGTCAATATACTTTCACTAATTCTTTTTACATGACCAAAGCATTTGACTATCGGTTTTCTCAAATCTTTTCATTGAGTATATTCCCGTTCAAGCGGTCGATAAACGATCCATGAATATGAACAAATAGAAATCTGACCCTAGAACCTTATCATAGTGAAGCAAATGACATAGTTGCTGTCTTTGTCACGTCAGAAAAAGGCAGTATGAATAGGAGAAGGTTCTACCATGTTCTACATTATTGTACGTGAGTTAAAAAACCTTTGTAAAATGTACTAAGATTAACTCCAACGAAGTAAGCAATAGTTACCTACTACTCCTCTTGTTTGTCCTCCACTATAATATTCAAATTAAAGTAATTACGTTTTGCAATATTATAACAACCTTCGGCAGTACCACCACAAGCACAGTCTAATGGCTCGAACGTTACCAAACATCGTATCCATAATTTCTCAACCCACTCTACGTTCCGCGATATGTAGCACCTTGACCTAGAAACGATTATTTTTTAGACAAATTTATGCGAAAATAAACTCTAAATAAACACATTTTCATAATAATTATATTATTTTACAGCTGTAAAACTATACTATTTAAGTAGGTACTAAACAACAGAGAGATTGAGATGGCCTTTTTAATATCAGATGAGCACAAGATATTCCCCGTCAAGTAGACTAATTCAGTGTTTTGACCCTTTGGACGAATCATTGAATAAAAAAAAACATTAAAAAAAGATTTTTTTTTTAAAAAGTCTTCGATTCGGACTATCGAAAATATTACCATAAAATAAAGACGTGCAAAGTAGGCCTACTGCGTGATCGAAATTTTGCTAATCATCAAATATTTTTCAACTTATTTACAAAGATGGAAGATTCTGGAATTTAACAAAGCGAATCCGGCGTCAATCATTTAAAATGTAATCAGTCGAATCAAAAGCCGGTTTATCTTTTTTATTTTTTAATATGGAGCTTCAATAACCAAGCGTGGAATTATGTACTAGCAATATTAGTAAACAATTCGCGGTCAACCACTTTAAGATTATTTTCGCTTACGTCAACTCCCAATTATACAGGTATGTGTACTTACCATCACGAAAACGGTTCAAGGCGTTATACTACCATAATAATATCTTTATCTTCTTCTCATCTGATGATATACAGAGTGTAAAAAAGCCTATGGGTAACAGAAATACAAAAAAAAATTGCGAGGAAACGATTTTTATTTTTTGATGTTAAAAAAAACTCCAAAAAATATCTCGCAATGTATACAGCGCGCAAGTTACGCGGTGCTTAGCAACTTGGAGACGTGCGCGACGTTCGGTTGGCTGAGTGAAAGCTTTTTGTGTAACTAATTGATACCTAAATAACATTTCAACCGTTTAGGATTATGAGTATGATAGCACACCGTAAAAACATCAGTGATTCGATACCCTTTTTGTTAAGGAAAATGCCGCTTTTGTCTAGACAGCGTGCACATACGTCTACCAAAAGAGTGTATGGTAGTTTGGTGGCGCCGCCGCGCCTCTCTCATCCCGCGTCCCCCTCACGAGTGCCCTGTCTAGACGTGCTCGCTGGCTGATTGTAAGAACTTATATTAAAGACTAGCTGTGCCCGCGACTTCGTCCGCGTAGAATTTACCAAAAGAAAAAAAAAGCAACCTAAGTTACTCCTTATTACACCATCTACTTGCTTAAAAAAATCCCGTCAAAATCGGTCCAGCCGTTTCAGAGATTAGCCGGAACAAACAGTCAGACAGACAGACAAAAATTGTAAAAAAAATTGTTTTGGTGTATGTACCTTATATGTATTCATATGCATGTCGTCAAAAACGGTTATTTCAATATTACAAACAGACACTACAATTTTAATTATATGTATGTATAGATACTGTGATGATAGTATAGCTATATTAATTTTAATTTTGTTTTTTTTTTCAGTGCAAGATGGCATCTGCGGCTACCCTCGTCCAGCCCACAGGAGAGATGTGGAAGAAAATTAGAATAGAGTTGAATGAGGACGTCAACACAAGGGACAAAGATGTAGCAGCCATTAAGGAGTGGCTCAGACAGCAGCCACATCTACCTGATGACTGGGGTAGGTTCTTCTTCTTTTTTCGCCCCCTATAGACACTTGCAATATTAAGTGTAAATCACTTAACACCGCAAGTGCGTTTGCCATCCTGGGGACTAAGATGATATGCCCTCCATGCCCAGTAATTACACTAGCTACCTTTCCCTTCAATCCGAAACACAGCGAACTGCTTCACGGCAGAAATAAGAAAGGCGGTGATACCTAGCCAGACGACCCTACATATGGGTCTACCACCTAGTGCATGCTTAGTTTAATGAGAAAAAGTATTTTTACCTAATTCTATTTAAATGAAGAACTTTTTGATGTTATTCTCATATTTACCTATTTAGGCGCTTTGCAGACGGCGGGGCTGGGCCTGTCAATTTTACCGCTAACAATAGCGCAACTGTACCCTACATATGGGTCTACCACCTAGTTGAGTAGTTACCACTAGTCTTCGTCATCCTTCTTTTTTTGTTAATACACCCACTGTTAGACTTGAGGGTCCTTGAGGGATCAAGGATCTTCAATTCAACAGTGCTGTGCTGCTCGCATCCAGTGATCTTTTGATCATCTTTTGTCAAAAAGTTGGCCTGGGGGAGAGTGCACTAACGCCATGTACCTTGCCCACGTTAAAGTTAAGTCTTGCTTTGCCACTTCTTCTAGGTTCTTCTTTAAGCAACACATAATTAGTATTAACTAGACGGAGGAGTTTTTGGCCTTAATCTTAATAAAGAGAAAACAAATTTCTGTAGCTGGATAGGCAATGGGCTTGTTGTCGAAAGTGATGTAGATTAAAGATTCTGTCAGCGAAATGTCCATAGGTGAAAGATTCTGACGGGGAAACAGAACTAAATGAATCGTCATGTCGACGAACAATCCAGTGGCGATCGGTTCTCGGAGAACGGTTGCGGAATCGAACGTGAAAGTATGTACTCGTATGTTCGAATACATAGTTGTTTCTTAATCAAATACAATAGCGCTTTACCTATTATCTTCTAAATTCCAGACAGCCAACGCATAATGACCTTCCTAAGAGGCACCAACTTCTCCCTGGAGAGGTGTAAGCAGAAGTTGGATATGTACTTCACTATGAGAGCAGCTTGCCCGGAGTTCTTCACCAACAGGGACATCACCAGGCCTGAGCTCAAAGAACTTATGACTCGAGGGTAAGAAAAAAAAATTAAAAATGTAATTTACTCACAGCACGAGTGGAACTTCAAAAGTAACAAAAAGTGATTTCAGAAGCAACATGGAAGTGCTCAAATACTAACTAGTCTGCAATCTGGAGCCGTCCGCCGATTGATAAAAAAAAATAACAATGCATGCTTAGCTAAGTGACGTCATTCGAAATCCAATATGGCGATATTGGATTTCGAATGACGTCACTTAGCAAAGCATGCATTGTTTGTTTTTTTTTTTTATTGTCTACTGTAGATTGACTCTGATGACATTTTCTGTGTCACCGGGTTTTTAAGAAGGCGAAGACCTTAGAGGGTCCACCAGCCTGTAAGTCAGCCGTTCCTAGGGGATTACTGGGTGACCGAGCATCTCCCCCGTGGGGAGTATCTCGACCGCCTAGCGTCCTATGCATGCATTGTTATCCAAACTCAACGTGTATGCAAAATTTTAGCTCAATCGAACACCAACAAATAGTCGAATAATGGTTTGCAATGACAGACAACGTTCTCTAAGGTCGTAAATACCGCTGGTGACAGTAGGTGTTACATGGCCCATACTGCCAAATACAGCTATGCGTAACCAAATGTTACCTAAGATTAAGACAGAAGCGATAATGTATGCATGTATGTATATTAATATTTGTAATATTAATCACACCACGGAATCGCTACTCTAAATTAAGTAAAGTGAATGTCCGGGTTCGATTCATAGTCGCAGCAAATGTGTGTCATGAACACGATCATTTGTTTACGAGTCATGGTCATTTATGTGAGGCTAATTATATAAAATATCATTATTTATGTATATTTGTCGCTTACCAAGATTTATAGCAATTCAATTCAAAACAGATTTTTCTTATTTTCAGACAAGGACCACCCCTTCCTGGTCTAACACCGAATGGCCGCAGAGTTACAATTGTTAGAGGTACAAAGTTTCCAATATTGTAAACCCGTAAACATTTAATTTGTTAAATACGTTTAACAATAAACATAGTTTTAGATACACACATTTTAGTATACTTTACCTTCAAGTGAGGATAAGCCCGAAGATGTGACGATCTTCACCCGAAACCCTCATTATTTGACTGCCGGAACACAAGATAAGATTTGTCGAGGCCTCACAGCTTACTATATGTATAGCCGCTCAAATCTGGAGCAGCCCGTACGGGGGTAGTCCACCTTACAGAAGACCACAGTCAAATTAACACAGCTTACTACCCGCTCGAATCTGGAGTAGTACATCCACCTTACAGAAGACCACAGTCTAATAACACTACAATTTTGTGGTGTTCTGTTTCTGTTGGGGAGTAAGATTGCCAGAGCTGCACGGGGTAGGAAAGGAGACTAGGGTTGGCACTTGGCAGCGCGCAGGGGCCACGTCCGGAAGCCTCCTCGTGGCAGACCCTGGTAACGTGGTGGGAAAACTTTCTCAGAAGGTGTATGACTTTTGATGTCAAGTGTGTCCCCTTGGCATTCGAAGTCACATGCCATCGTCGAGTTATTTTTGTTTTCCCACCACGACAAGTTCCGGACGGCCCCTTTCAGGGCCACAACCGCGCCCGAAGTCCCCCGGGTGGCTGCTCCCGGTGTCCTCGTCAGGAGGACGCGCCAGGTCGAGCAGCCGTCGGTGGAGAAGTGGTTGCTGGGCACCAATTGCTGCGAGGAGTGTCTAGACGGGCAGCGCTGAGACGGTCTCGGTGTAGTTGCGCTCACGTGCGCAGATTCTGAGCCGTCCCGTAATAGCACACTGAAGGTCAGGCCGGGGAGGATGTTTGGTGGGTATGGAGGGAACGCCTATACCTCGAGTCCCACATATCCCCTGCGGTTGGCACCACCCCGCAGTGACGATGCGCAAATGCATTTGACCTCCCCGTCAACAAAAAAAAAGGGTTGGCAGCGCGCGAGTGATACGTCAGTGTCATAAGCGTCTATAGGCTACGGTGACTGCTTACCACCAGGGAGGCTTTATGCTTGTCCGTCAACCATATAACATAAAAATGATGGTACCTTGTATCTACCAGGCGGGGCTTTAACATGGTCTACCAACAACCAAACCTTTTTGAACTCTCTTGGGGTTGAACTCCGAACGACCTTAATATCTAATTCCATTGGGCGAACCATTAAACCAGAGAGGAAATCAAAAGTGAGTAGTCTAGGTAACATTTTGTTTAATAAAAATGTGCATTAAGAGTCATTTTTCAATTGATCGACGAAGCAAGCAGTCCCTGTTTTTAAGCCAAAATCTATAGAAAACGTTAACAAACTGGTTGTTTTTTTAATGGAAAAAGAGACAAATGAGTAGACAGTTCACCTGATGGCAAGAGATCACCGACGCCCATGGGACATTTGCAACCTCATGAGTAAATAAATAAACTGCAACACTTGAGGAATCACAAATATGTTTCCAGCCTTTAAAGAAGGAACACGCTCTTTTTTGATGTTGTCAAGGTCGTATCGGTTCGGGAATACTGCTGGGGAAAGTTGGTTCCACGGTAGAAAAAGCGCGAAAAAGAGACATTTGACGTTGCGAGGTACGATGGCGAAATGCAGCAGCTGGTATCAGTCCGAACAACTCCTCAGAACACTACGTGATACACGAGAGAAAATGCAATATCTCTACACAAAACCAAAGATCTTAACATAACAGTGTCACGATCTCAAATAAATTAGGGTGAGATTTTGAAGAAGAAAACTCTTTACGACGATAAGCAATAAAGTTCACTTATATTTTATCCTATCCGCTTATTATTGAACTACATTGCCAAAGTTGACTGAAATTGCATGCAATTGTCTTCAGGTATCGACAAGAACCTTGACACCCACCATTTGTACGACGCTTTCAAGATCGTTATGATGCTGGGTGACATCAGACTGAAAGAAGAAGTCGAAGGAGTAGCCGGTGACGTGTACATTCTAGACGCCAAGGTGGTCTCTCCGGGCCATTTGGGAAAACTATCAATATCTGCTGTTAAGAAGTTCCTCATTTGTATACAGGTAAATTTCATTCTTGCGCTATCTCAGGACAAATCAAGCGATTCTAAGGGCTCGTTGTACAAATTCTAATCAGGAGATACTTTGCCGTAAAATTGATTAATTAATACATTAAATAAATTTCAAATTCTTCAAATGAAATTTAACTCTAATTAATAAATAAGTATAAAATATTTCAGAGAATTCTAACTTGCAACTTTTATCAAACACGTGCGAACGTTAACAACGTATTTATTACTATGTTCAAAAGGTTTAGAATCTCTAGAAAAAGGCGGTCACTACACATGTGTGAGCGTGACCGCAACATAATTGCGCAGGAGGGACAAGGATGCGTAATGTGATGTCAATGTACGAAATTATCTCTCTGTTCGGCGACTGCGCTTTTAGCAGTCGATCCGAAAGAGGGTTGATGTTAGGCATGTGGCCGGCTATAAAAATCTAATGCCAACTCAAGAAATTTATAGGTAAACTTGAAAGCCACACTACCAATAATAAAGTGAAGACTGCTTTTTTGACCCCGAGTAACCTAAGTTGTATGTTTGCGTTTCCTACCTGTCTCTTTCTAACTCCCGCACAAGTAATATGATGACGTACGTACGTATTACGTCACGTGACGTCTAATACCTGTGCTCTAGTGGTTAGAAAGAGACAAATAGGAAATAAGCGGTTTCAAGGTAAAAAAATTGACTTCACTTTTTTATTGGTAGTGTGGCTTCCAGTTCTTTAAATTTCTTATACCAAATCCTATAGCAGTAGTCGATATACATACTGTACTGACCCCAACGAAATCGGGAGCAGGGCAGGACGAAAATGAAGAAGCTAACATCTATTGGTTGTTACCAATTTAAAGTGTGATAATTTATTAATTTACAGGAAGCTTATCCAGTAAAGCTAAAAGAAATTCATGTGGTGAATGCACCTGCAATTATTGACGTAATCATGGGTTTAATAAAACCTTTCCTGAAAGAAAAGATTAGAAACAGAGTGAGTTTTTTTCTATTATTAGATATCTTCTTTTTTATCTTTCTACGGAGTTGAATTTATACTTCTTAAAACTTAGTGCAGTGGTCATTAGCATAAGTTTAAAAATGTATGTAGCTCACGCCAAACTTCTTGTTCGCTCTGAACACGAGGCGATTACCTGAGCAGTACGAAATTGAACCTTGTTGGTGGGTGATAAGGCTGTGCGAACGAAGTGAAACAACTTCAGAGCGAACTATGTAGTAGTTTGGCGCAAGCTGTACTTTTTATTGGTAAATAAAGTTAATGCTATTAGACTGTGGTCTGCTGTAAGGTGAAGGCTAACCCAACTCTGGTGTTTGAAATTCAAGTCGCTACTCTGCTGCGCCTTACCTCGACTATTATTATTATTGATAAATGATCCAAATGCGTGGGAGTAAAATCAACCCAAAACTTACGCATTTAAAATTGTAATTTATTCATAATTTTTGAAATCATTATCAAATTGTAAGCTGTGGAGTTTCTTTCGCCATTTCTTCTCCATCTCAGCAATAATCACTTAAGTAAAATAATTATTTCGTCCTGAAATGGTGGAAGCCCTACTGACGATTTGAAATAAAATTAGCAAAGTCCATTTAAATAATGAGGTTTTTCATTTCATTTCATTTATTATCTAGATCACTTTTGTGGAAAATCCTATTCTCCTATTAAAATATTTTTCAAATTTTCAGATCTTCATCCATACAGACCACAAAACACTATACGAACACATTCCAAGGGACATTCTTCCTGAGGAATACGGTGGCTATTGTGGTTCCCTAGTTGAAATTAATAGTAAGTGATACCACGTAATACGTTGTTTTTGTCTATAATTAACTTTTTTATGCAACGTGTAACATATAAAACGGATCCCCTGAAAATAGTCTTGCAATCTGCTTTTGAATCGTTACAGATGTTTTTAAAAAATATTTTTGACAAAAAATTTACCCAATAATTATTCCATCTTAAATAATTTTGCAAATAAAATTGTCTTTTATTTAATGGTAATAAAGTTTACTTTCCAAAAACGGTACGATATAAATAAAGATCTACAAGGACATCATACAACTATGTTTGGTATAATAATTACTCCTAAAAAAACTGTCTTCATTACTAAAAATCGGGAGTGGTCTCCCCTTGACTTTCTCGTATACCGGAAACGACTTAAAAGTTGATTGAAATCTTAAATTCTGATGTCATACATGCATGTTAAATTTTGGTCACCCATCCGAATACCAACCGCGCACTTGGTTGCTTAACTTTCGTGATCGACGACTCTAAAAGTTGATAGAAACCTTACATTTTGATGTCATACATGCATGTTAAATTTGGTTGCAATAAGTTAAAGCATTCTCGAGTTATCGTGCTAACGCATAGACACACACAAACATAATTCCAACAACGGTATTTTTGGACTCAGGGAGGTCCAAAACGTGTAAATCCGTCAAAATCTCGATGTCGAATTTTTTGACGATTACCAGACGTCCTCTATACTACGTATACGAGAAAGTAACTACTCACCATCAGACGTCTTTCATCTTCGCTACCGCCCTCTTTCCAAAAAAAGAACAATAACTTGTACTGAAATTATTTCCACCTTACAGAAGCCTGGTATAAGAAGTTGGAGGAATACAGAGACTGGTTCAAAGCCGAAGAGAACGTGAAGGCGAACGAAGCTCTACGGCCCGGCAAGCCTACCAACTACGACGAGCTGTTTGGCCTCGCTGGCTCCTTCAGACAACTCGTTATTGATTAAAGTGTAGTTCTCTAGAGTAGTTTGGGATAGGTTTAGCAAAAACAAAACAGTACAACAAGTTTCCAAGTAGGCCTGGGCTCTTCCAAAGCGGAGATGAGGAGCTGTTTTTAAACAACCAATAGAAATTCGTTATTCACACTTCTCGTCTCTGCTCAGCTTCAGTGGATACTACCGAGTGGAGATGTATTATATTGGTATGGCGCGATGTAGCTAGCGGAGATGTGAGCTGTGCCTCGCAAGCTAGCGCCGGCCGAAGGAATGCAGGGAAGACGAGAAAAGATGTGAGCGGCGTGTAGTGAGTGGCGCCGCTATGTCGCTGGATCGAACTAAACTGAAATCTTAACAAACACCGTTTTACTAGGTGGTAGACCCATATGTAGGGTCGTCTGGGTATTTCTGCCGTGAAGCAGTTCGCTGTGTTTCAGATTGAAGGGAAAGGTAGCCAGTGTAATTACTGGGCATGGAGGGCATATCATCTTAGTCCCCAGGATGGCAAACGCACTTACGGTGTTATGTGATTTACACTTATTATTGTAAGTATCTATAGGCGGCGGTGACCACTTAACATCAAGTGGGCCGCAAGCTGGTTTGCCATCTCGTAACATAAAAAAAAACATCGGACACATCTCCGCTACAGTTTAGTCAGTACGCATTTCCGCTCAGATTTGATAGTCACACCTTTGTTGGATTGAATAATCTTCTCGTCTCCCCTTCGAGCAACTCCGCTTTGGTGGAGTCTGGGTCTAAGGTTTCAATAGACGTCAATGATAATTGTAGGGGATAGGATACAGCGGACTAGACTAGTTTAAGACTAGCTTGACTTGTTAAAGTGTCGCTTGATGGTCACTATCTACTGAATACATCTAGCAACCTCATGGAACAGACTATCTAAATAAAAACTTGATGAATGAATATAAACCTTAAGTAGCAGTACGCAGGGCACATTACGAGGAAGACTGACGGGCGTTGGGGCCGAAAGGTCCTCAAGACGCAGCGTTGGTAGTAACGTCCCACAAGGTGGGCCGACGATCTGGTGAAAACCGCGGGAAGGCGCTGAATGCGGGCAGCACAGGACCGAACGGGTTGGAAATCTTTGGGGAAGGCCTATGTTCAACAGTGGGCGTCTTTCGGCTGATATGATGATGATGATATAGGATAGAGGACATATATAATAGATACATAAATCACGTTTATAATTCCGAAAGGTGTTGACCAGAGCTTTAGATAACATTAATACACATAAAGACACATCTGGCAATATAGTTTAATAGAGTCTTAGGATAAACTTTAATCTAAGAATAGAGTTGAGTCCAGAAATATCAAAGACGAACTACTTTAGTAATTAATTCCACTAACGTACTAGCAACGACAAGAACTGTGATGAACTTTTTGTTCAAAATGTAATTTAATTCTCAGTAAAAATACGTATTATTTAAATTAAGCGATTGAAGGGTTTTTGTTGTGATATTTTGTACTTAAATAATTGTAATAAGTATATTAAATAAATAGGGTTTTCTGACAAACCGCGTTGTTTTTATTATTACGTATAAATAATAGATAGTGCTATCAGGGGCGCTATTCGCTAACTTTTTTTGACAGTTGAAAGTGATCATCACTGAGTGGATTACATACTGGGTGAAAAAGACATGAGCAGTCAAACGAAAACCACGTATTCTATACATCAAAATAAGACATATTTCAAAAAAAATATTGCTGGGAAATGATTTTTATTTTTTGGTGTTACAAAAAATTGCAAATTGTACCGCGCAATGTAAAGGGCTCAACTCGTACGCAACTCGCAAAACCGCGATAATTTTGCTTGACGGCGGCCCCGTTCGTTAGTGTCCGTGCGCATCGAGTGAGCTACATTGAACGCTAACGTTTTAAAGCCATTTTTTGTTATGAAATACTAAAAAAAATGATAATGTTTCTTTGGACAATAATTAAGAAATAACGTATAGAATACGTTTTCATAAAAAAATGAAAAAAAAAATTATGACTTTGACCTTCAATAAAATCGTAACTATCAATTTCCCAGGTATAGACTATACCTGGGAAATTGATAGTTACGGTAAAGGAAGAAAAATGTTATGACGGTGAGCAGAATACATGGTTCTCGTTTGATTGCTCATGTCTTTTACACCCTGTATTCATTACTGTTTTACACGACACGCTATTATGGCACTTCTCGTGTAAAAACAGCAATGGTTATGTAATTCATTCAGTGATGATCACTTTCAACTGTCAAAAAAAGTTAGCGAATAGGCCTATAATCTAAGGCCTACAGGTGTGTTGACAGTTATCCGTGTTTTTACAACTGCTATCTTTCGGCAGCAACCGGAACCATCAGCTTACATACCTTCCGAAGCTCCGAGGAAAATAGAGTTGAAAATTTTTCAATCACCCATCCGAGTACTGACAGCGGACGTGATGACTTATCTAAGAAAGAACCTGACCCTTAAATATTTTGGAAAAAAATTCCAGTCCATTTTTTGAATTTTTTATGTTAAAAGGACATTTTTATTATTTGCTGAGAGTTTTGAAGCACAAACCTGAGTTCAAGATAAATGTAATGTGTGTATGATAAACGCTTGACATTATCGTAATAACAATCATGCTTAGTTTGTCGTCCATTCCAAATTGAAAATTTCAAATAGGTAAAACCTCATTGCAATTCCTAGCAGCGCCATCTATCGTATATCAATTGTATTAAAGTACAGCCTTCTCGCCACACAGGTGCTATGCTTTATTTCAGTGCTGTTGCTTAATGAGGAGGCATGCTTTAATATTCTTGAATATGTTTTATTACAGTGGATAGATGGCACTTGTTCCGGACGACTGAAAATTAATATATTTAATTAGTTAATTAATTATTGTTATGTACCTAATCAGTTTTTTAATTAAAAGTTTTTATTAGTGTGTTTTTTATTATCCTAGAATAAGTTAGTTAATAAGCATAGATAGTCGATAGTTTTGTTTACTTACCTTTTGAAATTGTTTTGAATTGTTTAAAATGTATTAATGTAATTAGAATAAGTTTTTGATAATAAATAAATGCGTGGCGTAGGGAAAACACTACACACACACCTTACACAAGGGTAAAAATCCCTTCTTAAACAAGGCACTATTTGCCATATGATTATTATTAAGTACACTTGAAATAGAATTAAACAGGGAAAAATCCCCTCGTTAGATAGGTCACTAGTTGCGACACCACAAAAATGTACTTAACTAAAAAACACCACCATACATCACCATCTCGCTCTTGCAGTCCGTTTTGGCAACACGCCAGTGTTGCCATCTCGCTCTCGCTCGCGCTCACTTCGTGCTCGCACATCGCTCGCACTGTAAGTGTCCCATTTCGCGCTCGGTACGACCTTCGCCGAGCGCGCAGCGTTCCGATTTCTTTGACTCACTGACAGTGCCTTTTTAAAGGCGCCTAAGTGGGTTAAAGTCTTCTCAGCGCTTTTGGGCTAGGCAACTAGCCAGGCGTCCACCGGTTACGTCACCGGGCCCTTCAGGTCCGACAAAACCGAAGTCCCGAACCCATTGCACTTGGGATTAGCCCAAGGGAGACGGAATTCACATCACTCACCACACTAGGTACACACACCTCCCTGTCGTCCGACAGGGAGGGTTGTCCTCTCTCTCCCCCTGCCCTGCAGGGAGGCTCGACTCGCGATCAGCTATTCTTCCACGTCTGTGACGACCGTTGCGGGCCCGCGCGCCTGTAGCTCGCTCCACACCCCAAACCCATCACCCATCTCCACCATGGAGTCCCACATCGAGGCCTTTACTGCCCTCTTCACCTCGCTCCGCTACGAGCTAAACTCTGAGCTTACCCAAGCTCTCACCATCATACTAAGCTCTGCTCCGCGAGCCTCTCCAATGTCGCCATCCCCGGCACCCCCTCCTGCCGCCCCGGTCGCGGTCAAAAGGACGGCCTCCGAACGGTCGTCCTCCCCATCCGCATCCTCCTCCCCTTCTTCCTCCGGGGAGGAAACCCTTGTGTCGGCCTCCTCCGGTGGAGAGTCCGACGAGGGCTTCACCCCCGTCGTGGGGAAGAAGAAGAGGAAGAAGGGTAAGTCGGCCAAGCGCCGCGCCCTCTCGCCCCTTACTGACTCCGCTCCCCAGAGCCCTCCCGCGGCCTCGGGCCCGTCCCCTATGGACACCACCCCGACCCCCGCTCCCACACCCGCTCCTTTAGCCGACAAACCGGCAAAGAAGCCCTCCACCTGCACCGCTAAACCGGTGTCGGTGAAACCCCCCCCCCCCCCCCCCCAATATTCTTGCGCAACAAGAATGACTGGGATGAGGTCGCCGCCCTGTGCGACCGACCCAGCATTCGCATCCCTTATACCCAAGCGTCCAACACGGGGAACGCGATTAAAATCGCAACCCCGGACGCCACTTCCTTCAGGAGCCTAACCAAGCTCCTGAAAGATCATAACTACCCATACCACACTTATGCGCTCCCTGAGGAGCGCAAAGTACGCGCCGTGTTACGCGGCATACCCCACGAAATCAGCAATGAGAAAATCAAAGCTGATCTCGTCGCGAAGTCCTTCCCCGTCGAGGCCGTACATAAAATTACGACTCGTTCGGGGAAAACCTTCCCACTCGCGTTAGTCATTATGACTAACACCCCTGAGGCAAGGGAGATGTACAAATCCTCCCCCCTCACCGTGTGCGGCCTCTCCCCGATAAGGGTCGAGGCGCCGCGCGCCAGGGGATACCCCGGGCAGTGCCACCGCTGCCAGCTTTATGGCCACGCGGCGGCGAACTGCACGGCCCCCCATAGGTGCGTAAAGTGCCTAGTCCCCCACCCAATGTGGGAGTGCACCCGCACACGAGACTCCCCCACACCCCCAGCCTGTGTGCTGTGTAGCCAAGATGGCCACCCAGCAAACTACAGAGGCTGTTCCCGGGCTCCACGCCCACACACCCAAAAAAGGGGTCCGACAACCCCCTCCCGCCCTGTCCGCCCCCCTCCACCGGCCAACACAACCGTCGAATACCCGACGATCCGTTGGTCGGACAACCACAACCACAACCCCACCACCACCCCCACTGCACCTCCCGAGTGGGGTGCTAAACGGGCCACGCCACCTCTTAAGGCGGCACCCGCCCCATCCCAGCCCGGCAAGAAAGACGCCCTCGGAGGCCTCTTCTCGCCGGAGCTAAACCTAAATGAGCTCTCAGCTCTAATCCGCAAGTACAAACAATGTACTTCCCCAATCGAACGCTTCGTTGTGCTAGCTGAGCACTCGAGCGTTATCGACGCCCTCATATAAGCGGTTAATCTTGAATTTTTAAAATCGGAACTAAATTAGTTGCGATGTTAAAAATTAAAGATACGCTTCTATCCCACTCCCACTCACGTACTGCTGCATCGTGCCATCTCGCTCGAAACACTTACCATCTCTTTCGCACCCGCTGCGTTTTACATCTTGCATCCCACTCTCGCGTGTTGTATTGTAAATCCTTTAATTATGCTTAACGTAAATAATATCAATCTAACCCCGCGGTCTACCACCGGGTGTACCAAACCTGAAGGCATCACCCTTGTCTCCTTTAATACCCGTTCCCTTAGGCCCAATCTACCTGACTTGAAAGAGTTCGTCCAAGATAGACACGTAGACTTATTACTTCTCCAGGAAACCTGGCTCACACCAGGCATCCGGAAGGGGCTATCTATCCCCCGCTATAGTCTAGTCCGAAACGATAGACTGACCGACGGCGTCGCGCCCGCGCGCGCCGCTGGCGGGACAGCTATCTACAATAGGAAACAGCTTCACTGTTCCCCTATACCTACCCCTCCGCTAACCAACCTAGAGGCCACTGTGTGCAGACTAGCGATGACAGGGCACCAGTTCCTGATAATCGTCTCAGCCTACCTACCAAGTGGTCTCCCCCCCCTCCAGAGCGATTTCGAAGCTCTCCTCTCACTAGGTCACTCAGTATTGCTATTTGGTGACTTCAATGCCAAACACACCGATTGGACGTGTAGGCAACGAAACGCCAATGGTACTATCCTCCTAAACATTACCACCGCTTTAGGGCTAGACGTCCTGGCACCTTACGCGCCGACGCACTACCCTGACAATCCAAACTCCTCCCCAGACGTATTAGATATCGCCCTCACCAAAAACATAGGGCTAGCACTTAGGTCTCTAGACTCACTAGATGACCTAGGTTCAGACCACCGTCCGGTCTCGCTAGTACTAGGCCCCCAAATCCTCCCGCAACCCTCCAAAAAGCGCATCACTAACTGGGAAGGCTTTAGGTCGTCCCTAGCCTCCGCCCTGGACGCCCCCGACTCACCGCACACCATTGACCCGGACTGCCTAGACAGTACCGAGAAAATAGATGCTGCGGTGTCCTCACTCACCCTCCTCCTCCAGACGACGGCCGAGAACAGCTCACGAGAGATTACACTACCTAGGCGTAAACTCCCGAGGGCTGTTCGCGACCTAGCCACGTCCAGGAATAGGGCTCTCCGGAGAGCCGCCCTCTACCCGACCCCTGACAACAGGGCCACGGCTAACCGCCTTCAGCGGGAAGTCAAAGCCAAGCTCGCCGAATACAGGAATGCCCAATGGGATAACCTGATGGCGGACATTTCTCCTTCCCACACAGCTTACTACCAAGTCGCACGTAGACTTCGTAGTGATGCTATCACCCACACCCCCCCTCTCAACCGCCCCGATGGCACCATGGCCTTCGAGGACGATGAGAAAGCCGAGTGCTTTGCTGACAGCGTTGAATCACAATGCTCACCTAGCACTCAACCCACTGACCCCACCCACGTCAAAACAGTGGAGGAAGAGGTCCACCGCAGGACCTCCCTCCCCCTAGACGAGGGCTCACCCCCCGATCCGATATCCAATGATGAGGTCCTCAACATCATCAAAGGTCTCAAAAACCGTAAGGCGCCAGGCGCCGACGGCATCTCCAATAAAGCACTTAAGTACCTACCCTTGCAAGTACTTAACGTGCTTACTATCATTATCAATGCCTGTTACGCAAAGTGCTACTTTCCAGCCGCCTGGAAGGAAGCAGTCGTAATAGGCATCCCCAAACCGGGCAAACCCCTCAATGTACCCAGCAGTCACCGCCCCATTAGCCTACTTAGTGCTATGGGTAAAGTGTACGAAAGGGTCATTCTAGCTCGCCTAAAAGAACACCTATTCGAAAATGATGTTCTAATCCCCCACCAATTCGGCTTTAGGCCCAAACACTCATGTCCCCAACAAGTACACCGCATAGTGGAATACGCACTCAGCGGTTTTGCACAACGTAAATTTATAACCGTAGCCGTCTTTTTCGATGTAGCCAAAGCTTTCGATAAGGTCTGGCACGACGGTTTAATTTACAAACTTTATCAGTTAGGTATGCCCGACCGGTTAGTGCGCATAATCAACGTATATCTGCGAGATCGTTCCTTCCGTTTCAAACACGAAGGCACTTTCTCAACACCCCACAAGTTGCGAGCCGGTGTGCCGCAAGGGTCTGTCCTATCACCAATTTTGTACTCAGCGTACACTAACGACATTCCTATTCCCCTTAAGGGAGTCCAATTAGCCCTATTCGCTGATGATACTGCCCTCTACCTCAGAGCCAGTAACACCAGGAATATAATCCCCAGGCTACAAGCCTCGGTTAGTAAACTAGGCGACTGGTTCCGGCTGTGGCGAATCGAGGTAAACCCGGAGAAAAGCTCCGCAGTTTGCTTTGACTCGAAACGCCGTAACCGTCTTGTCCCCTACAACACCCGTCCACTTACTCTCCAGGGCACTGTCATCCCGTGGCAGCGCACTGTTAAGTACTTAGGTGTCACCTTAGACAAGCGTTTGACGTTCAAAGCACACGTCACCCGAGTCACGCGTAACGCCCGCCTTTACATGTCTCGCCTCAACGCTATGTTGGGCAGTCATAGTAAAATGTCCCTCAGGAACAAGCGGACCCTTTACAAGGTTTGCATACGCCCGGTGATGACATACGCCAGTCCTGTTTTCGCGCACACCGAACCCGCGATTCTTAAGCCTATTCAGGTAGTCCAAAACGCGTTCTGCCGCAGGGCAACCGGTGCCCCGTGGTTCGTTAGGAACTCTGACCTACACAGGGACATAGAGTTACCCACGATACAGCAGCACTTCCTTACCTGCTCTGAACGGTTTTTCAAGGCCGCAGAAGAGCACCCCAACCCCCTCATCCAAGAGGCGGCGAACTACGCCCCCCCTCCACCCTCACGGCATAGGTACCGTAGGCCACGACACGTCCTCACAGACGCTCCAAACAGCTTGACGCAGGACCTATTGGCCCTGCAGGCGGCGGCATCAGCGCCGTCGCCCCCGTAGGCAGTCATTATGAGCTACCCTCAGTACGCTCGGCACTAGGCCATGTCCGTTGCGTTCGGCCCACTATGGTGTCGTTCGTTCATTTTAGTGCTAATGTCCTAATGTGATTACACATAGGTCAGCGCTACATCATCGCCCCCCCCCCCCCCCCACTTTAGGGGGGGCGACTGTTCAGATATTCTCACTGCCCTTCAGGCAACTTAGACTTGTCGCGTGGCTTTCCGCCTCTGCGAGAGAAAATCCCCACACACAAACGCGTTCGACCCCGTTAGGGGGTTCGTTCGCCTTCCGCGCATATGCCCTAGTCTATATGTCTTTGGCAGCGCGTGCACCACCTCCTCTCCTGAGGGAGCGGCTGCTCCGATAGCCTTATAGCTATTTAGCAATAGGCAATAGGGGGTGTTTAGTCGGTAAGAGTCCGACATAACCCTAGGGGCCGGCCCTTAGGGTATCCATGAGGATTCACCCCCTCCTTCCCCCGTTGTCCGGAAGGTTCTTCTGACTCTTTTCGTTGCTCTGTCTCTCGCTCCCCTTCGTGGGGAAGGAAAGGGAAAGCAACGGAGGGGGTCGGGGGAGAAAAAAAAAAAAAAAAAAAAAAAACCATACATCACGCTCATTCCACTTCACAACGGCATCGAAATAGCCACGGACAGCAAGAATCTTCTTTCAATCAAGCACCCCACGGTCCTCACGGCAATCCAGCACTATAGGTGCACTAGGGACTATACCCACAGCCATAGCGGTCCCGCACATTTTGGTCCTTCGAGAAGCCGGATTACGTGAAGAAATAGCAAGAAAGAAGATTCAAAGCCATCAAGATGCCTGTAACACGATCAAGAACTGGAAAAGAACGCCAAATAGAAGAACGCCAAATAGAAGAAAACGACGAGCAACGGCAACCAATAGAAGCTACGTCGTCCATAGAAAATGAAAATAGAAGCAAAAAAAACTCCGACACAACGTTGACACCCACCACAGAACGAACAACGGAGCGTCAAAATGAAGAAACTGATAGAAATAGCAAGAAGTCATTGTCAAAAACATCGAGAAGATCGAAGCGGGCAAAGCAGCTGCTGAAAGCACAAGAAGATCTTCTGAAACTACGTGTGAAATTAGAAGAGGCACGAATAGCAAGACTACGCGAAGAAGAAGAAAGCGATACAGAAGAAGAGGTCGACGAAGCGTACTCCGTGACCACGAACAGAGACACAACAAGAAAAGTCACAGAATGGCTGGAAACCAGCCAGAAACAAGTACTAGCAATCACGGAGCAACCGCACGAAGAAAACACAACGAAAATAGAAGTACATGCAAGCCAACCACACGTATCGCAAGTCGTGACGCCTGAAACACCAAACCAACAAATAGACATTTCGCAACTAGCATCGGCCATAGCGTTAGCTGCGAAATCGGCGCCACAGATGACTCTTCGCACACCACAAGAACTACCAATATACAGCGGGGCCTACCAAGAGTGGCTGATGTTCAGAGCAGCCTACAAAGAAACAGCCGGCCTGTACAGCGAGATAGAAAACCTGGCACGTCTACGTCGAAGCCTGAAGGGAAACGCAAGAGAAGCAGTAGAAAACCTCCTCATATACAACGCGAAAACAGAAGAAATAATACACACACTAGAATCAAGATTCGGCCGACCCGACGCCATAGCACTAGCAGAACTCAACCGTTTGAAGAGTTTATCAAGACCGACCGACTCACCAAGAGAACTCTGCGTATTCGCCACAAGAGTCTTCAACATAGTCACCACACTGCGAACCCTAGAGAAGACGTACTACCTATACAACCCAGAAGTCACAAAAATCACCATCGAGAAGCTGTCACCCGCTATGCGCTACAGATGGTTCGACTACGCAGCCGAACAGAACACAGAAGAGCCTGACCTATTGAAGCTCGCCAACTTCTTACGAAGAGAAGCCGACAGATGCGGACCATACGCCCAACCAGAAGAATTCAAAGCTCCCGGCAGAACATACAACACGCGCGAAGCAACACAGAAGAATTTCGAACGCAAGCCATACATCGCCGCCAACTGCCTAGTATGTGACCAGCCCGGTCATACCGTCGTAAAATGCGAAGAATTCAAGAAAGCCGACACTCAAACAAAATGGGACCTGGCAAAAGAAAAAAAACTCTGCTTCCGCTGTCTACGCTTCAGAAACAAAACGCACAGCTGCCGCCCCATAGTATGCGGCCACGAAGGCTGCGAAAGAAAACACCACAGAATGCTACATTTTAGCAAGAACGAAAACAGCGAAATAGTAAGCTCCACATGGACGGCAAAGAAGTCTCAAGCATTTCTCAAAATAGTACCGGTACGAGTGGAAGGCCCGAAGAAAAACATAGACACGTACGCACTGCTCGACGATGGCTCCACCATCACCCTCATAGACGAAGAAATAGCACAACGAGCAGGGCTACGGGGCTCAGAAGAACCACTGCATATAGAAGGCATCGGCAACACACAAATAGACACCGCTTCGTCAAGAAAGCTGAACATCACCCTCAGGGGAGGGGGAAAACGCCATAGAATCAACGCACGATCGATTTCAAACCTCAAGCTGTCACCCCAAACTATAGAAGACGAAGACTTGAAGGGCTGCAGACACCTCGAAGACATCATAGAAAACATAAAATACATCGAAGCGAGGCCACGAGTACTAATAGGGCAAGACAACTGGCCGTTACTGCTAGCAGAAGACACGAAAATCGGCAACATATCGCAGCCGGTAGCGTCGCTAACACCTTTGGGCTGGGTGTTACACGGAACGTGCAACAGAACAATAGGCAACAGAGTTCACTTCGTTCAACAGCAATATTTCGAAAAAGAAGACATCGCCATAGAAACATCGCGACAAGTCCGCCTCTCACACAATCAAGCGGACTTCGATCTATGTGAACAGACGTCAAACTCAATGAGGATGCTGAAAGAAACAGGCACAGAAGAATACACAGAAGAAACCGAAATAACGGCGGGAGATAGCACGAAAGAAGTACTAATAAACTGCGTCACCCCCAGTTTTCTTCATGAAAAACCCGAAGAATGGCCTCAAGAAACAAACACCGCCGCCTTGAACACCGGTGAAGAAAAAACCCTCACAATAGTCGAGAAAACGCCAACTACGTACGCCATCCCTGACCCCGTCAGATTCTCAAAATGGGAAAGGCTCGTACGATCTACAGCGAGAGTACTTCAATTCATAGAAGAAACACGTCGAAAAACAGCTGAGAAAACTACCTACTCAAGAACAATAGCGAACAAAGAAAGAGACCCCACATGGGGAAGAAAGAGAAAGGAGATCGTCGTCAACAACAAAACGCACAAAGCTATAGAGAAAACCTACAAAATTATCCCCTCAAGACTTCTAATCGCAGCTGAAAAATTAATAGTGAAAACGGCTCAAGAACAAAGCTTCAGTGAAGACATCGGATGCCTACAGAAGAAACATCCAATCAACAGTCGTAGCAAGCTAAGAAAAATCGCCGTCGAGTTAGTTGATAACGTTATCGTTATCAAATCAAGAATAGATAGAGCGACAGAGATAGAAGACATAGCGAAGACGCCCCCGGTACTAGACGGACGAAACCACATAAGCAAGCTTTACATAGAACACACTCATCAGTCCGTACACCATCAGGGAGTGGAGGCCACCATCAACCAATGTCGGCTGCGCTTTCACATCATCGGAATTCGCTCGGTAGCACGACAGATAATACATCGCTGCATACCGTGTAGAAAGAGAAAGGCGATACCATCAGCAGCGCACTCACCACACTAGGTACACACACCTCCCTGTCGTCCGACAGGGAGGGTTGTCCTCTCTCTCCCCCCTGCCCTGCAGGGAGGCTCGATTCGCGATCAGCTATTTCTTCAGCGTCTGTGACGACCGTTGCGGGCCCGCGCGCCTGTAGCTCGTTCCACACCCCGAACCCAACACCCATCTCCACCATGGAGTCCCACATCGAGGCCTTTGTTGCCCTCTTCACCTCGCTCGGCTACGAGCCAAACCCTGAGCTTACCCAAGCTCTCACCATCTTACTAAGCTCTACTCCACGAGCTTCTCCAATGTCGCCATCCCCGGCGCCCCCTCCTGCCGCCCCGGTCGCGGTCAAAAGGACGGCCTCCGAACGGTCGTCCTCTCCATCCGCATCCTCCTCCCCTTCTTCTTCCGGGGAGGAAACCCTTGTGTCGGCCTCCTCCGGTGGAGAGTCCGACGAGGGCTTCACCCCCGTCGTGGGGAAGAAGAAGAGGAAGAAGGGTAAGTCGGCCAAGCGCCGCGCCCTCTCGCCCCTTACCGACTCCGCTCCCCAGAGCCCCCCCGCGGCCTCGGGCCCGTCCCCTATGGACGTGACCCCGTCCCCCGCTCCCACACCCGCTCCTTTAGCCGACAAACCGGCAAAGAAGCCATCCACTTGCACCGCTAAACCGGTGTCGGTGAAACCCCCCCCCCCAATATTCTTGCGCAACAAGAATGACTGGGATGAGGTCGCCGCCCTGTGCGACCGACCCAGCATTCGCATCCCCTATACCCAAGCGTCCAACACGGGGAACGCGATTAAAATCGCAACCCCGGACGCCACCTCCTTCAGGAGCCTAACCAAGCTACTGAAAGATCATAACTACCCATACCACACTTATGCGCTCCCTGAGGAGCGCAAAGTACGCGCCGTGTTACGCGGCATACCCCACGAAATCAGCAATGAGAAAATCAAAGCTGATCTCGTCGCGAAGTCCTTCCCCGTCGAGGCCGTACATAAAATTACGACTCGCTCGGGAAAAACCTTCCCACTCGCGTTAGTCATTATGTCTAACACCCCTGAGGCAAAGGAGATGTACAAATCCTCCCCCCTCACCGTGTGCGGTCTCTCCCCGATAAGGGTCGAGGCGCCGCGCGCCAGGGGATACCCCGGGCAGTGCCACCGCTGCCAGCTTTATGGCCACGCGGCGGCGAACTGCACGGCCCCCCATAGGTGCGTTAAGTGCCTAGTCCCCCACCCAACGTGGGAGTGCACCCGCACACGGGACTCCCCCACACCCCCAGCCTGTGTGCTGTGTAGCCAAGATGGCCACCCAGCAAACTACAGAGGCTGTTCCCGGGCTCCACGCCCACACACCCAAAAAAGGGGTCCGATGACCCCCTCCCGCCCTGTCCGCCCCCCTCCACCGGCCAACACAACCGTCGAATACCCGACGATCCGTTGGTCGGACAACCACAACCACAACCCCACCACCACCCCCACTGCACCTCCCGCGTGGGGTGCTAAACGGGCCACGCCACCTCCTAAGGCGGCACCCGCCCCATCCCAGCCCGGCAAGAAAGACGCCCTCGGAGGCCTCTTCTCGCCGGAGCTAAACCTAAATGAGCTCTCAGCTCTAATCCACAAGTACAAACAATGTACTTCCCCAATCGAACGCTTCGTTGTGCTAGCTGAGCACTCGAGCGTTATCGACGCCCTCATATAAGCGGTTAATCTTGAATTTTTAAAATCGGAACTAAATTAGTTGCGATGTTAAAAATTAAAGATACGCTTCTATCCCACTCCCACTCACGTACTGCTGCATCGTGCCATCTCGCTCGCGACACTTACCATCTCCTTCGCACCCGCTGCGTTTTATATCTTGCATCCCACTCTCGCGTGTTGTATTGTAAATCCTTTAATTATGCTTAACGTAAATAATATCAATCTAACCCCGCGGTCTACCACCGGGCGTACCAAACCTGAAGGCATCACCCTTGTCTCCTTTAATACTCGTTCCCTTAGGCCCAATCTACCTGACTTGAAAGAGTTCGTCCAAGATAGACACGTAGACTTACTACTTCTCCAGGAAACCTGGCTCACACCAGGCATCCGGAAGGGGCTATCTATCCCCCGCTATAGTCTAGTCCGAAACGATAGACTGACCGACGGCGTCGCGCCCGCGCGCGCCGCTGGCGGGACAGCTATCTACTATAGGAAACAGCTTCACTGTTCCCCTATACCTACCCCTCCGCTAACCAACCTAGAGGCCACTGTGTGCAGACTAGCGATGACAGGGCACCAGTCCCTGATAATCGTCTCAGCCTACCTGCCAAGTGGCCTCCCCCCCCTCCAGAGCGATTTCGAAGCTCTCCTCTCACTAGGTCACTCAGTATTGCTATTTGGTGACTTCAATGCCAAACACACCGATTGGACGTGTAGGCAACGAAACACCAATGGTACTATCCTCCTAAACATTACCACCGCTTTAGGGCTAGACGTCCTGGCACCTTACGCGCCGACGCACTACCCTGACAATCCAAACTCCTCCCCAGACGTATTAGATATCGCCCTCACCAAAAACATAGGACTAGCACTTAGGTCTCTAGACTCACTAGATGACCTAGGCTCAGACCACCGTCCGGTCTCGCTAGTACTAGGCCCCCAAATCCTCCCGCAACCCTCCAAAAAGCGCATCACTAACTGGGAAGGCTTTAGGTCGTCCCTAGCCTCCGCCCTGGACGCCCCCGACTCACCGCACACCATTGACCCGGACTGCCTAGACAGTACCGAGAAAATAGATGCTGCGGTGTCCTCACTCACCCTCCTCCTCCAGACGACGGCCGAGAACAGCTCACGAGAGATTACGCTACCTAGGCGTAAACTCCCGAGGGCTGTTCGCGACCTAGCCACGTCCAGGAATAGGGCTCTCCGGAGAGCCGCCCTCTACCCGACCCCTGACAACAGGGCTACGGCTAACCGCCTTCAGCGGGAAGTCAAAGCCAAGCTCGCCGAATACAGGAATGCCCAATGGGATAACCTGATGGCGGACATTTCTCCCTCCCACACAGCTTACTACCAAGTCGCACGTAGACTTCGTAGTGATGCTATCACCCACACCCCCCCCCCTCCACCGCCCCGATGGCACCGTGGCCTTCGAGGACGATGAGAAAGCCGAGTGCTTTGCTGACAGCGTTGAATCACAATGCTCACCTAGCACTCAACCCACTGACCCCACCCACGTCAAAACAGTGGAGGAAGAGGTCCACCGCAGGACCTCCCTCCCCCTAGACGAGGGCTCACCCCCCGATCCGATATCCAATGATGAGGTCCTCAACATCATCAAAGGTCTCAAAAACCGTAAGGCGCCAGGCGCCGACGGCATCTCCAATAAAGCACTTAAGTACCTACCCTTGCAAGTACTTAACGTGCTCACTATCATTATCAATGCCTGTTACGCAATGTGCTACTTTCCGGCCGCCTGGAAGGAAGCAGTCGTAATAGGCATCCCCAAACCGGGCAAACCCCTCAATGTACCCAGCAGTCACCGCCCCATTAGCCTACTTAGTGCTATGGGTAAAGTGTACGAAAGGGTCATTCTAGCTCGCCTAAAAGAACACCTATTCGATAATGATGTTCTAATCCCCCACCAATTCGGCTTTAGGCCCAAACATTCATGTCCCCAACAAGTACACCGCATAGTGGAATACGCACTCAGCGGTTTTGCACAACGTAAATTCATAACCGTAGCCGTCTTTTTCGATGTAGCCAAAGCTTTCGATAAGGTCTGGCACGACGGTTTAATTTACAAACTTTATCAGTTAGGTATGCCCGACCGGTTAGTGCGCATAATCAACGTATATCTGCGAGATCGTTCCTTCCGTTTCAAACACGAAGGCACTTTCTCAACACCCCACAAGTTGCGAGCCGGTGTGCCGCAAGGGTCTGTCCTATCACCAATTTTGTACTCAGCGTACACTAACGACATTCCTATTCCCCTTAAGGGAGTCCAATTAGCCCTATTCGCTGATGATACTGCCCTCTACCTCAGAGCCAGTAACACCAGGAATATAATCCCCAGGCTACAAGCCTCGGTTAGTAAACTAGGCGACTGGTTCCGGCTGTGGCGAATCGAGGTAAACCCGGAGAAAAGCTCCGCAGTTTGCTTTGACTCGAAACGCCGTAACCGTCTTGTCCCCTACAACACCCGTCCACTTACTCTCCAGGGCACTGTCATCCCGTGGCAGCGCACTGTTAAGTACTTAGGTGTCACCTTAGACAAGCGTTTGACGTTCAAAGCACACGTCACCCGAGTCACGCGTAACGCCCGCCTTTACATGTCTCGCCTCAACGCTATGTTGGGCAGTCATAGTAAAATGTCCCTCAGGAACAAGCGGACCCTTTACAAGGTTTGCATACGCCCGGTGATGACATACGCCAGTCCTGTTTTCGCGCACACCGAACCCGCGATTCTTAAGCCTATTCAGGTAGTCCAGAACGCGTTCTGCCGCAGGGCAACCGGTGCCCCGTGGTTCGTTAGGAACTCTGACCTACACAGGGACATAGAGTTACCCACGATACAGCAGCACTTCCTTACCTGCTCTGAACGGTTTTTCAAGGCCGCAGAAGAGCACCCCAACCCCCTCATCCAAGGGGCGGCGAACTACGCCCCCCCTCCACCCTCACGGCATAGGTACCGTAGGCCACGACACGTCCTCACAGACGCTCCAAACAGCTTGACGCAGGACCTACTGGCCCTGCAGGCGGCGGCATCAGCGCCGTCGCCCCCGTAGGCAGTCATTATGAGCTACCCTCAGTACGCTCGGCACTAGGCCATGTCCGTTGCGTTCGGCCCACTATGGTGTCGTTCGTTCATTTTAGTGCTAATGTCCTAATGTGATTACACATAGGTCAGCGCTACATCATCCCCCCCCCCCACTTTGGGGGGGGCGACTGTTCAGATATTCTCACTGCCCTTCAGGCAACTTAGACTTGTCGCGTGGCTTTCCGCCTCTGCGAGAGAAAATCCCCACACACAAACGCGTTCGACCCCGTTAGGGGGTTCGTTCGCCTTCCGCGCATATGCCCTAGTCTATATGTCTTTGGCAGCGCGTGCACCACCTCCTCTCCTGAGGGGGCGGCTGCTCCGATAGCCTTATAGCTATTTAGCAATAGGCAATAGGGGGTGTTTAGTCGGTAAGAGTCCGACATAACCCTAGGGGCCGGCCCTTAGGGTATCCATGAGGATTCACCCCCTCCTTCCCCCGTTGTCCGGAAGGTTCTTCTGACTCTTTTCGTTGCTCTGTCTCTCGCTCCCCTTCGTGGGGAAGGAAAGGGAAAGCAACGGAGGGGGTCGGGGGAGAAAAAAAAAAAAAAAAAAAAAAACATCAGCAGCGCCCACCGGGGACCACCCCATCGCCCGTCTCGCTCACCATCAGCGCCCGTTCACTCATACGGGTATAGACTACTTCGGCCCACTAACAACAACGTTCGGCAGAGCAACGAGAAAAACCTACGTAGCACTATTCACGTGTCTAACTACGCGAGCCGTACACTTAGAAATGGCTAACACATTATCGACGGACTCGGCGGTCATGGCGCTCAGAAGATTCATAGCAAGAAGAGGTTGCCCGAAGGAAATTTGGTCCGACAACGGCACCAACTTACACGGAGCCGATAAGGAGCTGAGGAAGGCCATCGATAGTGCAACACAGGAACAGGCGAGCCGCAGAAGAATCCACTGGCGCTTCATCCCCCCGAGCGCCCCTTTCATGGGTGGGGCATGGGAACGCCTAGTGCGGTCTGTGAAGACAGCCCTATCAACCGTACTCAACGACAGGCCGATATCCGAAGAAATCCTCGTCACCCTGCTCGCCGAGGTGGAGATGACCGTCAACAGCCGACCCCTCACACATGTCTCCGTAGACCCTGAAGACCCAGAGGCCCTGACACCAAATCACTTCATTATGCTAGGCCCAGCTGGTCAACAAGAAACACTGGAAGACATCACAAGGCCTGGCCGACGAATTCTGGAGAAGATGGCTACGAGAGTACCTACCCGGCCTACAAGAACGACGGGAGCCCTACGGAAGAGGTCCCACCGCACAACTCGGTGACCTAGTCCTGATAGTCGACAATACGCTGCCTCGAAACACATGGCCGCTGGGGAGAATCGAAGCTGTATACCCCGGTCCCGACGGCGTAGTACGCACCGTCGACGTCAAGACCAAAGGAGGCACTCTGAGGAGGCCTACGAAGAAGCTGGTCATCCTCGACGCTGCAACAGTCGCCCGAACGACGGAGAGTGCGTCGTAACGCTGCACATCACGAGCGCACGGCGGGAGAATGTTCCGGACGACTGAAAATTAATATATTTAATTAGTTAATTAATTATTGTTATGTACCTAATCAGTTTTTTAATTAAAAGTTTTTATTAGTGTGTTTTTTATTATCCTAGAATAAGTTAGTTAATAAGCATAGATAGTCGATAGTTTTGTTTACTTACCTTTTGAAATTGTTTTGAATTGTTTAAAATGTATTAATGTAATTAGAATAAGTTTTTGATAATAAATAAATGCGTGGCGTAGGGAAAACACTACACACACACCTTACACAAGGGTAAAAATCCCTTCTTAAACAAGGCACTATTTGCCATATGATTATTATTAAGTACACTTGAAATAGAATTAAACAGGGAAAAATCCCCTCGTTAGATAGGTCACTAGTTGCGACACCACAAAAATGTACTTAACTAAAAAACACCACCATACATCACGCTCATTCCACTTCACAACGGCATCGAAATAGCCACGGACAGCAAGAATCTTCTTTCAATCAAGCACCCCACGGTCCTCAACTCTTCACGGCAATCCAGCACTATAGGTGCACTAGGGACTATACCCACAGCTATAGCGGTCCCGCACAGCACTAGTGTTAAAAGCTGAAAATTATTTGTTCCTCGATCGCACAAATATTTTCTTAAAAAAATGCTCAAAACAATTACTAAAATTGGTCTGAGAAAAAATGTACATCAAAAATGTCATATTTTTTATATAATTTTCAAAGCATAGCAAATGATAAAGAATATAAGAAAGTAGGGTTAAGATTGACTATTATAGATAATTGGAATTATATTGGAATACTTTTGGAATTATAAAAGAATTGAGAAGGGGATGCTCAATGATTCAGTCATGTAAAAAGGATATCTAAAGGTGTTCGCACATTTGAAATGAGGAAATGTCAATCACAAAAGCTAACCAACTAGTGCTCGGTTGGTAGATAGGTAGGACCTTTTTTTATAGTGGGGAAATGCTTTTATGCATTCCGGTCCGCCTCGGGGGAGGAGGTCCGGATATGTGGGACTCACCCGAAGGAATACCCACTAAAACCCCACTTGCTCCATCCTCGGCACCATTTGGCTCGGGCTGCGGGAACTTATGGATTCTTCCGCATGCCCGAGCAGTGCTCTCCACCTCCGGGGAGATAGGTAGGACCTACAACAACTTCTAGCAACTTTAGACCTATGGTCTCCATATAATTTTTGGTTTGTATAAGTATAGTGATATACAATCGAAAAACAAAAATGATATCTCCAAATCTATTAAGATTTTATTTTTTTTAAATAAGTACCATTTTTATTTTATCTAAAATTAAGATCACGGTTCCTAAGAGAGTTTTTCTCTGTCTCTTATAGTTTATAATTTCCCCATACTGCCCCGAAAAAAAACATAAAAAAATAAAAATACAATCGAATTGAGAACTTCCTCCTATTTTTGAAGTGGATTAAAATAGGTCGGAAATCAGTTTCTTAAGGGGTGACCACATAACTTTGTGTAGGTGCACTACCAGCAACTTCCTATTATTCAAAAACATAAAGTTCATTATCAAAATACGAAACTCGTAACTTCCTTATAAAAGCAAACAAAGTTCACAGTTGCATTTTCATTTTAAGCCCTAAAGGCTTGTCATAAAGACTATTCTAATTAAAATTTTTATTTTTGATCTGCGCTTCAACTCACTACACGAAGCATATCATAATTTATTTTGTTTTGGATATTGAACCTTATGAATAAAGCATTAGAAACATTGTTATCGAAATCAACCTTGATGAGACATTAATGATTTTAATAGCATCATCTGATTTTCTTACGCAACAATAAAAACGAGATTGCTTTGTAAAGAAACGGTCATTCAATTCTTAACAATGAGATGGGTGTTCATTATATTATTTTTAAGAAATGAAATTAGTATCGAGAACAAAATGTTTCAACATCGGTTTTCAACAGATAGCTCATCCCCTCAAATCGCATGGGTGCCTTAAAAACCGACTGTAGGAGATTGTAAATCCCGTGTACACCATCCCAACCTTTTATGGACTACCTTTACAAGAAATATAATATAATAAACTAAATATAAATATATTTTTTGAATAAGGTGACTATTTGTAATTGTACCTACATATATTTTTTACCATCTTGTAACTTATGGAGTGCAATAAAGATATGAATATGAATATGAAAAATAAATTTCAGCGCCCCCTTTTACATAGGTAATATAATATTAAACTGGTATAATTATACCTACCAGTTTTATTTGTCTGTCTATTGCCTTTGGCCACTATGCAAGTTTATATGGGAAATTCTTCATATAGTAAATTCCATACAAATTGGTTTCAAATTAAGAATGACGTATTTTAGGATTTGTCGAATTTCAACCCCTAAGGGGACAAAATAGGGAATGATAGTATGAATGGGAAATCTATTATTTTTGTAGTAAAATCCATAACAATTGCAGTAACATCCATAAAAATTAAAAAGACATACCTATTTTAGGATTTCTTGAAATTCTACCCTTAAGGGTATAAAATAGGGTATGAAAGTTTAAAGTAAAATCCATAACAATTGGTATATGGCCTTTCGGTTAGAAATTAAGAAAGAGGTATTTTAGGATTTCTCGAAAGGGATGCAAATCCATCATTTTTAAAGTTAAATCCATAAAAATTAGTATAATGGCCTTTCGGTTAAAAACTAAGAAAGAAGTATTGCGGAGGTTCCGGTTTTTTTGAATTTCAACTTCAAAGAGGGTAAAGTATCTAGTTTTATTTTAGTATCCCTTTTATAACGTAGATTTGATTAGTTTTTATTAAATAGTAAACTCTTTATTGCACACACGGTTGGAAAAACATACGGAAAAATACAACAACAAAAAACAATAAAACAAGATTAATCAGACTATTTTTTTCAAAACTTCACAGGAGTACTCCTGTCGACACATGAGTAAATGTTTTAGGTTATTTTCAGGATTCAACCCCTAAAAGTAAGGACAAAGTCTGAAAATCAACGTGGGTATTTTTATGGTTTATCGTGTCGCTGACTACGAACACAGCATCGATTTTAAAATCCAACGTGGTGGACGCGAAATACTTTCATCCTCTACATATAAGGGTTTCATTAAAAGAAGAAACTGAGTGACTGACATCATAAACAGCTCATATAATGTCCTCACCGAGGGGCTCAAGCGTGCCTACCCCACATTAGGGGTGATTAGGCCTTAGTCAACCACGCTGGTCAACTGCGGGTTGGTCGACTTCACACACAACCTAAGAATTTCTTAATAGGTGTGCGCAGGTTTCCTCGTGATGTTTTCCTTCACCGTAAAAGCGTCGATTAAACGTACATATGAATTCAAAATTTGAAAACACATTGGTACGAGGCGGGGATTGGACCAGCGCCTCCCGGGTGGGAGACGACGCTCGTACGCACTACGCCACCGACGCTCTTAGTGAGCTGCGAACACATATATACGAGTACATGTGTTCGCAGTTAGTGACTGACTGACTGACATAATATCAACGCACTTCCCAACCCGCTGGGTCTAGAGATTACAAATTTCACACGTAGATTCCTTACGAGGTCTAAGGGTGCACTAAGAAAAGATTTTTCATAATTCACTCCATAAGGTGGTAAAACGGGATCCAAACTTTGTATGCGGAAACAAGATTAGTAGACTATTTTATTCGAAACTTCACAGAAGTACTCCTACCGATAACTAAGTACGTAAACAAGTATTTCAGGTTTTTTCAGAATTCAACCCCAAAAAGGAGGAAGTAAAGTAACAAAGTCTAAAAATCTTTGAATTTGGGCACTCTATAGGAAATAAATAAGTATTTGTTTTAGCGTTTTTGAAATTTCGGCCCACATGGGGATGAAATAAGAGATAAAAGTTCGTATGGAAGTCCAGACAAATCTGTGTATGTTAACTATAAGTACGTATATTTATTCTAAACGTGGTGTATGATTTGAATGAGCATTTTAAATTTTTGTACCCAACAAATATTTACGAAGGCTGACGAAGTTGTAGGCAAAAGCTAGTAACTAACTATACCTCAAAAGTAATCTAACGAATTATTGTTTCTTATTCTTTATTTTTTATCTTTTTTTATATCAGGATGGTGTTAAGAAGTTTTTTTTTAATTCAATGCCGCACTAACTTCCTACTTCTGTATTACCTATTTACCCTTTACTTGGAAGGTAAAAGAATAAATACAGCTGAATGCTGAGTTAGTTTCATTAATAAATCAATCTTGTTTAAATTATTAGCCCCAAATCTATCTAATTGAGCTTAATAATGTTGCTTTATCTCACAACACGAACTTTTAAATACATAACACATTAAATGACATCTTTTTCAGATAAAAAACCTGATAAAATAATATTTTTTTAGATAATGAACACAAAAATGGCTGTATGTGCTAGATCCCTTTGCCTTCCTTTAAAATAGGGATAATTTAAGAACAAAAATTAACAACTGTAATTCTTGTAATTATTTGAATTTAATATAAGCTCGAAATGACTAATAACAATTATGATTTCTCAAAACTCCCAAAAAATAATTTGATGTATTCCTTACATAAACTATAGACTTTTCCCAGTGTTTGGCACTCATTTCATTACAGCGCAATCATGGTCTAAGTCCCGTACTAAATTGGGCATTCTCCTTTGTAACATAAACGCGATAAATCAAGTTTGGCGTGATTAATATTTACCTTCATTTAGGTAATAAATAATGATACATTCACCAAGGTACTATCACGTTCCTTCGAATCTGATAGAAACTATAGACAACTTTTTTGCAATCGTATTAGGTACAAAAAAAGTACCGAAGCACTTAGATGTGTCCTCACTTTTCACGATTAACTTCAAATAAGAGCAGTTGTACCTACGTACCTGTAATCTATGTCGAAACACAAAACCACTAGGACCACAATTGCACCTGCAATCCGCAATACTGACATATTATACGTGTTGAAAGAGGACCCTGCGACATACATTCGAGATATCATCTTTATTTAACGACCGCGGGTTCATTAGCCTGGCTACTGTAACGTTGAAAATTGTCTTTTTGTAAAACGCATTTGGCAATTAAAGGATATGGAATACAATGTTTTAAGTATCAGGTTTCATAGTAACCTTTACTAATTATGACCTACACAATCCTTAACCAAATAGTAATAATGCAAGTTTTATTTTTCAATAACACCGGGTTCGATTTATGAACTGATTTTAGAACGCAAAGCCCAAAGATCGAAGCAAGGAAGCACTGAGGGATCGGATTCTTATCATAAGCTGTTGGAAGACAGTAATACTGTTAACCACAGATTTAATAATACAAGGAGATAGGCCAAGCCAGCGTTTAACTTATGAGGCATACATTGCCGCCAATTCGCCGTCCGAGAATGTCGAGTGAATACGTAGTATATCAGCAAGAAATATCCGTTTTTGTTTCAAAATGGCGTACGGTAAAACAGTAACATGCAATCATTGCAGTGAATCAGTTATTTATCAAGTAATGGAATAACTTTTCACACGTAAGGACCGAAAAACTTAGATTTAATTTAAAAAACAATATTTAAACAAATAGTCCGTTCATCATCATCATCATCATTAACAGCTCATATAATGTTCCCACCAAGGGGCTCGAGCCTACCCCACATTAGAGGCGAATAGGCCTTAGTCAACCACGCTGGCCAAGTGCAAACTAAGAATTTCTTCATAAGTGTGTGCAGGTTTCCTCACGATGTTTTCCTTCACCGTAAAAGTGTCGATTAAACGTGCATATGAATTCAAAATTTGAAAACACATTGGTACGTGGTGGGGATCGAACCAGTGCCTCCCGAGTGAGAAACGACGCTCTTACGCACTACGCCACCGACGCTTATAAAAACATATCGCTTAAAAATTATGCGTTACTATCTTACAAATTGCCTTTCATTGCTTCGCAGACCTTAAATCAATAGTGTATATTACGGTACGCTTAACTAGAACCATGCTATGTAGTACGGCCGCTGATCGCGTCACTCGGACTTCATAATTAGGAACTCAGCGATTTGATCGATCTCCTATGCGGCTGCGCTTAACTTTCACTGCTTCGCAGTCCTTAAAACGCGCGCAATGAATATTACGGCATGCCTAACTAGAACCATGTTATGTAGTACGGCAGCTGATCGCGACACTCGGTCTTCCTATAAACTCAGCTATTTGACCGATCTTCTTAGATTGATATATCTGTGCTGTTAACACTATTTTTGTCGGCGACCGACTTTGAAAAGATGGTGCTCTACGATCACGGAGTACTAAACCATCAACCAAACTTTTTACTTCCCTGGATGTCTAACCCGGGACCACCACTAGACACGAAGGCTGTTGAAATGAACAAACATAAACTGATATGTGACAAGATCAATGCGAGACATTGAGACGGTGTCAAATGTCATATACTCGTAAATCCATAAATTCAATCGACATATTTTGCACGATCGTAAAAATCTCAGATTGATAAACAAAAGACAAATAGTCAAACTTACAAAGAATATGCATTTATTATAAATCTCTAACGGTAATTAAATTCTTATGATCTTTCACCTAGACACGTCTAAAAAGTTATAGTCATTTGACGCTTCAAAAAATATGAGTTATTAATTTTGCCTAAAAGATGTTTTTACCTATATTGAACTGCAGCTAAAAAATTGTAGAGAATTTCACTCACTATTCTATACGTGCTTAATTGATTTATCACAGATAGCATCAACCAGTTGTCAACACGTGCGAGTTGATAACAACTGATGAGCATGATTAATCATGTCAACAACATAATATATTCAAAATGCACTTTAAAGAAACGCGTTTTAAAAAAGTCTGGTATTTTTGCATGTGTAAATAATATTACTTAATCAATGTCAAGTCAAGTGTCAATAGAATTGTCTATTGTGTAGTTTTTTCTTTTTTATTTAATTTTGCATTATCACTAAAAAAAAATTTTTTGCTCAGATTCTTTATTAAGTATTACGTAAAACACGGTTACGTAAAATATCCATGTTTAAAATATTAATTAGCACAGACAAGTATTATTTCTATTTTTACAGCAACATAAAAGGCATAAAAAGATTTAAAATAACGTTAATATCTTTTTGTTGCACTTTATCAAAACTTTTTTGTTTGAATTTAGTATTTTTCACGTTATATCTTTTACTTTGCTTAGCTCTTTGTTTAGCTTATAAGGGGGCCTTAACAGACCTAAACATAAAAGTATTTAGATAAGGTGTAACATGCAATTTTCAAACAATCATCGCGCGTTAACAATAAGGCCAAAAATATCAGTAAGTGAACATTTATAAATTTGTACATTTTAGTATGAAAAAAATAGTAAGTGGAACCGTCACCTATACACACTTGCAATAACAAGGAAATAATCATTTGGTATTGCAGGTGCGTTGCCATTACGCATCGTCCCTGCGGGGTGGTGCCAACCGCAGGGGATAACGAGCTCTTATCGTCTCCTTAACGACGCTCACAGGATGAGAAGAGTCCTATCTGTGACCGAGAAGTTTTTAAAGCAAAAACTTTAAAGCAAATTAGATAAATCTAGTACTAAAAGATTTGCCTACCGACCTTTCACTCACTAACCCACTTACAGCATTATGGCTAGGTCTGCTTTCTACAATAAAATCTTAATTTATCGGTCTGGTGTATTAATTATTAACAGAAATATGCATCCACAGTGAATTAGATACATGTAAAGATTTAAGATGTATGATGCAAAAATTATCAAAATTTAAAATATTATTATTTTTTTTTTTTTGTTTGGCAAATTTAATTATGATTGAAATTGATTGATTTAAATTGCTCTTCCAACTGAGCTACACAGTCCTGTATAGCTCAGTTGGAAGAGCAGTCGCTACACAGTCCTGTGTAGCTCAGTTGGAAGAGCAGTCGCCCGGAAAGCGAAAGGTCGCGGGTTCAAGTCCCGTCTCAGCACTTATCCATGACAGGATTTTTTTCCATGTTTTTCGTTTCTATTTAATTTGGTATCAATTTCAATCATTATCAAAATTTAATTTTCAAACATCGTCTTGGCCTGTCATACGGGCCTTTGGCGTTGCCGTAAATCAGCGCCAATAATCAATAGTTTTTTACAGATTTTATGCATGAACAGATAAAAAATGTATCACTAAAATCCAAATAGTTACATAACTTGGGTAACTTAGAAAATATTACAAAAATGCACTGAAAAAAATCTTAATAATAATAATAATATAATATATAATATAATATATTTCCCGCTCACACCAATTATCTAGCCCGAAGTAAGTATCATTAAGAACTTGTGTTACGGATACTAGATAACGGACATTTTTTTTTAATGTACATAATTATTTTAGATATTTTTATAAATAAACTTAAATAAATGTATAAACAACCATGACTCGCAAACAAACATTCGTGTTCGTCACACAAACATTTGCCGCTACCAGGATTCGAACCCGGACCACTTGATGTGAAGCCAGCTATACTGACCACTCCACCACGACGGCGTCAATTAATAATTCGTGGATACAATTTACTTGAGTAACTTATGTAAAATCCTGCTTTTAGACAAGACTTAACAGAAAGTCAACTTTCATATTCAATTATTATAGACTAGCTGACCCGTGCCCACTTCGCTGGGCGTCAAACATTTTTATATCTTATCCTATTGATCGTAGCGTGTTGTTATGTAGGTCACCCCAGCCAGCCCAACTCTTCCAGGAAATCTCCCAGTGCCTTAGTGTCTCTGAAGATATCTTGGAGTCTACCAGTATGGCATGATGGAAGATACCTACTGTTCATTATTTTATTACAACAAATGAAGAAGGTAATACTTTTCTAAGACTTCTGACTTCGTATCCTAATCTCTCATTTATTTTAACAACAATTCAATTAAATAAAAAGTTAACTTATAAAGTACATTATGATAACCTGTAAACATTGTGCCTTCTTATATAGTTTTCGTGGATACAATTTACTGTGAAACAATAAAAGTAATTCGGTCTGTGAGAAAAATTGCTTCACATTATATCAACAAAAATTACGACTAGCAGTGTACCACTTATCAAATTACTTACTTTTTCACTTTTCGAGTTGAAATATTATCAAAGAAATTTAACAGAAACAATTTGACCTGAGCTGACGTTTGTACCATTAATTAGATATCTGTAACACGTGAAAAAAATATAAAAATGTACACTGACCTCAATGCAAATTGCAATAAAATGGTTTATCAATCCAAGCACTAAGAATAAAAAAACACGGATATTTAAATTAAGTTTTACCGATTTAATCTTTAGGAAATTTGATTTTGATTTATTTGGCACAGGAAATCTATAAATATTTAGGCTTATTTAGGAAATGTGTGAAATTACATTCTAAAATGATTTAATGACGATGTTAAAAATTTGTTATTAATTAATGTACCTGTATCACATTAATTAATAACAAATTTTTAACATCGTCTGTTTTTATGAATAAAAGTGGGACTATTTGTTTAAATATTGTGTTTTTAAATATAAATCTAAGTTTTTCGGTTCTCACGTATGAAAAGTTATTCCATTACTTGATAAATAACTGATTCATTGCAATGATTGTATGTTACAGTGGAACAGGACGGCATTTTGAAAGAAAAACTGATATTTCTTTCTGACATACGTACGTATTCACTCGACATTATCGGACGGCGAACTGGCTGCAATGTATGCCCACTGGTATATTTGTCATAAGTTAAACGCCGGCTTGGCCTATCTCCTTGTATTATTAAATCTGTGGCCTGTATTAACAAACTAATTTCAAAAAAAATACTATAGCATCACCTGATATCCTCCAACGGGTGTCGTAGAAGGCGACTAATGGATTAGCAAAGGGGTATTGATCACCTTATACTCCGTCACCAAACCGCATTGGGCAAGCGTGGTGGACTACTGCCTGAACCTCCTTCGATGACAAGGAGGGGCCTCGTTTCCCAGCAGTGGGTCGAATTATAAAGGCTGTTATGATGATGATGATAATCGGCGCTTAGAAGCGCTACTTGCAAACTAGGTCTCTAGACCTCAATAAAATCACTAGGAGTCATTGATCTTTGAACTGTGCAGAAGCCATAACAAGCATAGGTACTCGATGAACTTTTAGTGGCTTTCCAGCCGAAGGTATTTTATTAGGTACCTAGGTCAATACAAACAGCTCTTGCTAAGGGGGCATCACCGAAATCACGAAAAAAATACAGGTGTTTCATACTTTTTGGTTGCGTAGGTGATGCACTATTGAATGGAACAGATGATTTGTTTCGATATCAAACAAAGACCATCTATTCCATAAATCGCTACTAAGGAATCTCCATCAGGATTTTAGTTGCTTTTTTTCATGAGCAGCATGAGGTTTCTGGTTAAATCTACACACTAAAAATTAACCGAAAACCAAAAGCCTGGCAAGGATTTTGGTATAGGCTACAATGGCGACAACTGCAAGCATAATTACTTTCTGTGATTCTGGAAACCTTCATTGAGAACTTTTTTACATTGCCTTACTAACTTTATTCACAGTATATTGCTAGTTGCATTTCACAAGACAGAAAGGCATGCCGGCACACCAGTCTCACCCGGTTTCTGAACTGAGCGCACGCGTCCGAAGTGAACCGGAAAATAGTCGTGTTATATTGTAACGGAACGGAATAACAGTGAGTTTTTTTATGTTACATCCTATTAAAATGTTTGTGGGAGTTTTGTGTGAACTATTCTTAACTTTCAGTGAACTTATCGCCTATTCGTTTTAAAAAATTAAGAGTATTTTTTTACTTAATGATTTTTGTCCTTTAATAAGTAACTAAAAATTAAATTTGATTGACAGTTTTTAGTTTCAATCGATAATATCGACAAATTCAGGTATCCAGTGTCATTGAACCACGGGAAAATAAATTGCCCGTATGGACCTGGTAATAGGTCGACTCACCGGGACCCAACCACGGGTAATAGTAGGTTAAACAACTCAACAATGGCGTTAGATTTTAACTTAAATTTTAACAATTGTTGAAGATTTGAATAAATATGTAATAATGTTTCATTATCTCTTTACTAGTTAACTTCTTGAAAGTTGTAGGAACAAGATTGGTTTTAATATTTCATCACTGTACAGAACCACTTCGATACCAAAGAATTGAAAAGGTTTTAAACGCAATTTTGTATTTTTTTATAATTTCGTAAAAGCACTAAATCTCTTACATACAAACTCTTTGTATAAGAATAAGTAAGCTTTGATAAATGTAGGGTAGGTAAGTGATTTATTTTTTCTTTGCTAAAAATGTTTTTACGCCATGCTTCATGAAAATATTAACAATAAATAATGTTGCTTTTTTACATTTAAAGTAGGTATAATTTGATTTACATTACATTTACGAAACCTTTTTTAAAAGTATTGAGAATGAAAGCGGGTAAGAGCTAAAAGGTTTTTATTTAAAGCCAAATTATTTTCAATTTACAATCTTAGATGTTAAAATTAAAACAATATTACAACTCAACTCTCTAAGACTTTTCATTGTATTCTGTTTATTAACGACTTCAGTAAGTAAACAGAGGTATAGATATTATGTTTATGTATGTCTGTACGTCATACCGACACACCTGCAATATGTTTTGCAATGTGCGTTCCTTCTCAGGAAGGGCAGACCTACAACCGTGTGTAATATTGAATTAATATCGACTTTGGCATTTCCGATTTCATTGGGAATAATTAATTTTATAAGTTACAATAAGTAGTGTATTTAAAGAAAATATTAATTTTGCTGATTGCCCATCAGATCACCAGAAACTGTAAAATTTGCTCAATATAAATATTTACTTTGAACTTCATCATAACTATGACATCACTATCATTTTCCTACCCTGTCCTTCTTATTATTATTCTTATGCAAGGGGCTGAGGCCGTGTCTCAGAGCACTTCGTGCCTATGAGATCTATCACCCTTCCCCGCCAACATCGAAAACATTTTGTATGAGTTTCAAGATGTTGGTGGGAGTAAGGTCTATAAAGTCCTCTGGTTTAGGGTAACCTAAGCCCAGGACCTTTGGTCGCCTATTGGCTAGTGCATCGCAGTCGCTTTCTTCATCCTCACCATACATAGGGCATTTCCTAATTCATTCTCATCTTCTTCGTCACATGCTTTTCATCAAAGAGATGAAAAGCATGTGACGAAGAAAATGAGAATTACATGTCCATACCATATTAACCTGTTACCTTCCTGCCTATAAAAACTTTATTCGCTGATCGCTATGTTGACATGAATTAAAAATGTAATTTTATGAAGCAGAATAGCAAATTTGCTTTTCAACAAGGTCCTCAACTAATGTAATATTTGATAACTAACTAACATATCTTTCTCAATATCTCCTAAGGCATTGAAAAGATTTGTATTTCTTTTGAAGGTTGGTCCAAGATTCAAATCTTATTGCATTATTATATGAACTTTTTTGCATTGCAACTGACAGAGTTATATGAGTAATTTATGTGAGTGATTTGTAAGTAAATATAATATCAAACTAATCAAACTAAGTAAAGTAAATTGATATAAACATTACGAAACACCTTCATCGATTAGTCATAACTAATCGTTAATACATTTTGCAAGATATCAGCACGCAAAGGAAGAAATAGAATGAGTTTGGTCACGATAAATTACAACTTCCACTATGATTCAATTGAAAGTGAATCATCATGACCAAGTATCAGGGCCACAGATTTAATAATTGATAAATTGATATATCTGTGATCAGGGGCCTATGGCATAAAAATTAAGTACTTATATTACAAGCGATTTACTCTTAACTTTTACTCATATTAGTAGAGTTGTGTTGCATATAATTAATAGTTCATAATAATAGTTACAAGAGTTATAACTAATTTTAAGAGTCTTTTAATTTACGGTGCATAAAGAAATTTTAATACTTGTAAAATTACTACTAAATTTCAAACTCATAATAGGAGTGGAATCCAATATCATTGCGTTGCTGATATGCATGGTATTAAAAAGTATGTAGACTAATGGGTACAGTAGTAGACCATGGACGCCACTGCGGTATTTGTAATTGTTGTTGAGCACTTAGGGCATAATTTCTAAGCGTTGGATGTTGATATAGGTACGCCTTGTATCCTATCCAGGATAAAAAAGAATTAATTAAAATTTATTCTGAATCGCCGATTACATTCTTAAGTGAATTGCAAACAGTTCTAATTAATTGTTCTTGCTTTAAAAACCCACGGTCGTCGTCTTGGCATCATTCTTTTATCACCCGAATCACTCGAGCACATTGCGTTTACCTTGAGATCGGAACTAAGCATACAGAAAGATACTTATAATATATTTTAACCACCTCCAATGGTTGATAGAATTACACCACTAATAGGAGTAAATAATAGTAGCTGCATCAGTTCTTGCAACAGAAATTTTGTTTCACATATATTATTAGCTTGTATTTCCCGGCAGTAGACTACTAACTTGTATTATTAGTTATATTTTTTATGCAACGAGACGCTTCTAAATTTTACAAATAATATAAGTATCCAACTTATTATATGAGTGTTTTTATTTTTATGCAACAAAAACTGAAATTATTTTATGCAACAGAATTTTTTAAACTTCTAAAATATTTTTAGAAGTCTTATAAAAATAAGCTTATAATAATAGTAGTTTTATGCCATAGGGCCCAGGGCCTTGCGACTTAAAATTGTAGAAACTAAAACCAACCCCATAACATTCGCATTTGTTTTGACAGCTGTCATACTGTTGTCAAAAATATGAAAACGGTAACGTTTTGGATTTGGTTAAATATGTGATAAATAGCGCGATATACACAGGAATAATGCTCGTCAATATTTTCATTCGCACGTAGCCCTTGGCTTTAGCCGATCAACTAAGGCCGGGGCCGGCGCCGCGTCGAACTTATTTGAAAATCGAACTTACGTAATTTGAAAATAGAACTTTTTCTAAAATCGAGCTGACCACGGCAAGCTGAATGGAACACATTAGAAATTAAACAAAAGCCGTGAGTATTGTATGAAGCTGCAATAATATTCGTAATAACTGCAAAGATTTTATAAAAATATATCAAAAAACAAGAAATAAAAAAAATTACTTTGTCTTTCCACAACTGGACTAATGTCTCAAACATCAATTTTCACTTTTAATTTTTATTTACTATAATAAAATGCTTTTATATATATAATAACAATAGTACACTTCTCGGGGATAAGCCCAGAAATAATAATTTTTGTCTTGGGCGCGCTTGAACCCTGCGCTCAAGACTCGTCTTTCGTTGCGTTCAGGATTCAATATCGCGCTCGTGACATAAAACAGTGCTTTATCCCGTCGGTGTATAATCTACTACTTATTATGTTCTGTACTGAACACTAACCATCCTAGCTCCACCAGGAAGTCGCCCTTGATGTTTACCAATCAACTCCTGGCCACTTCTCGGCTACCCGAGGTTTTAAATTACATTTCAATTTCGAATAGAACGAAAGACAAGAAAAAAAATGAAATTAGTTCAGATATTTTTTGAACTATCCTTTACAAAATGATTATAGTGTTTTGCTGTCGACTATTCATCAAAATATAAACACTGAACAATGGATTTTCGTAAGATCGACCTAAAAAGTTTAATTCGCATACCATTCTGCTGTGAGAACAGTTAGATGCAGTTATGATGCCATTCACCGATAACGCTCGCCTTAGTTTATATACTTCGATATTATACTTTAACAAGATCATTAATCTTATTTGAGATTTCTATAGTTAAGGTCTTTATAGACAAGAAGTTCAGAAAAAGAAAATTTATACAGGTTGTTAGGTACAAACGGGCCTCCTTGCGCAGTCCCCCTTAGGAACTTCGCCTTGTCCACTGCAGGACCGGGCCGGCCCGAAGGATTTTTTCTAGTTTTAAAGTTTTAAAACTATTTACGTGTTTGTAAACCCAAAAATTATTCCATAACATTGTTATTGTTGTTAAAACATTCTTTTTTTTACCATAAAAATCGGATAAGACACTGGGCTTTTCTCCGTTTGTATGGGCATGCCACGTGCTCTGTGTACTCAAAACTATAAATTGATTTTCGGAAAGTAAGTTTCGATTTGATCTTTGGCTGGTTTCAATTTTCACACAGAAGCAGATAAAAGTAGGAAAAATCACCTTAATATAGCCATAGAAGGTAAGACGCCACACCAAATTTTTCGTTTTTTATTTGGTTTGGTATAAATTTTAAACATTTAAAACTATGCCAAACAAAATTAGAAAAAAAAATTAATGTTAACTTGGCAACAAAATTCTGATAGGGTGATCTATATGTGGATTGAATATTTAAACTAGCCATAATTAAAAATAGATAGCTAAAATAAATATATATTTATAATCAACAGGAAAATGGCGCATAATTTATCATAGGTTACATACTGTCACGTTCGCGTCATAATGTAATTCTAAAATTTCAAAAATTAACAAATGTACCCCCGCAATTAAAGGCAGTTGTTTAGTGAGTTATTTTTTTAAAGAAGAAAACTGCTACAATTGATCTTGTTTTATTCTACTAAACTCGAATCCCACGCAAGCCTATCACACCACTTTGCCCGCCATTGAGAAGAACAGTTCTTGGTTCCTGCTCCCCCATCTTGAGGTTATGTCAAACCCTCAATAAATATAGCGAAATTATTGACATCCATCATGATTCCCCTAAATCAATAAAAAAAACTAATCGACTATTTATCAACTTGATCCATTGTAAAACACATTATATATACTCACATATAATCCCCTATATAACCTCCTCACTATATAATCCCATATAAAGAAAATTAGAATTCACACACAATTAATAAAGGCGTATACTTACTATAATAATAATTTAGACTGTAACATAATGCATGCTGTGTTCACCTATAAGTAGTTGTGCCGTAAATTAAGTACATTATAAGTAGTACCTACTATTGAAATGTCATAATGTAACAACTGTTGGTGATCCAAATAAATAAATAAAAAATAAAAAAATACTAAACTTCAACGAAAGTGTTGTGCAATAATGAAATTAAAATATAGATAAAATTACTGCGTCACCGCCTCCTGTGTGATAGATCCCTTATAGTCATTAGAGGATTATAAACGAGTTTGAAAATCGTTCTTTATAACAAAAAAGAACAGGCTATAAAAGTAGGTAAGTAGTTAACATAAAATGTCATACTAGGAGAGTGAAGGATAGGATAGGAGGTGAAATGTAATGAAAGAAAAAGGAGTAGATTATAAGTCGGCAGAAGGATAAAAAATAATTAAAGAACAAGACATCGGTACCAAACCCATTATATAGGTAGTAGGGTAAAAGGAAGAAGACGGTCAAATGTCATACAAAATTTTTTATGCACTCCAAGTTGTTCGCTACAAAATGCCGTGTACCTGATATTGTAAGATAAATATCCCAAATTATTCTATTACATAACACAATAAATAATGACATAGTAATTCACACGTGATTCCTTCTTTGAATAATAAAACATAATTATTACAAGTAGAAAGTAAACAAAGACGAGAAATAAATGAAAAAAAAAAACAATGACGTCAATTTGCTTGTCCTCCAATCAAGTGTACACTCAGCTCGTTGCGCGTTTAAATTTAAATATATCCTACTTTTAGAGATATCGAGCAACGCAAACGCCGACCTAGAAATGTCCTGCTCGATTGCTAATTCGTAACTTCCTCCTGTGCGAAGACGGTATATGTCGCACTATAATTATAATAATTCTTTATTTCAGGCAACAAAATTTGTAAAATATTATATAAAACATTAGGCCCATATTACATATACCTTAAAGACTAACATACATATAAAAATTATAATTATCTAATTAACACTAGGTACTGTCTTCTGTAGTAGGGTATGTAAGAGCGTCGTCTCCCACCCGGGAGGCACTGGTTCGATCCCCGCCACGTACCAATGTGTTTTCAAATTTTAATCTACGCTTTTACGGTGAAGGAAAACATCGTGAGGAAACCTGCACACACCTATGAAGAAATTCTTAGGTTGTGTGTGAAGTCGACCAACCCGCACTTGGCCAGCGTGGTTGACTAAGGCCTAATCGCCCCTAATATAATGTGGGGTAGGCTCGAGCCCCTCGGTCATATAATGTATATGAGCTGTTGATGATGATGATGATCATGACCGTCTTCTGCGTCTCATGACGTAATGGCGCAGTGTCCGGTAGTCGTCCTCTAAAGCGCCGAAAGACAACACCTTTCGGCCAGAAATCTTCCTTGAGGAACGTCTGCAGTCGTTCTGTCGGCACGCTCACCACAAACGAGTTAAAATTAACTCTGTGACGGGACTCCAAACGTTCAACCGTTAGGATGAAATTGGGCTATATTATATACTATACCCGGAACAGATATGTACCAGCGAGTCTTCCACGGGGGAATCTCTACGATTAGAAATCCTCCCTAGGAAAGTTAGAATTACAGGCTAGAAGACCCACCAAGTTCCTGACCTTCTCAAAAACACGGTGACACTGAGGCATCGTTGAGGTGATTGATTTCGCGATATAGCATACTTACCGCATGCTATATCGAGATAACTCAAAGTTCCAGACCTGAGATGCTATACCAATTATCATTCAGACACGCCTGTGTTGCTCGCTAGTCTATCAGTACCATCAAATCGAATCAAATCAATAATAATCTATTGAACATAAACTTATTATAAAGACTTGTCGACGTCATATATAATTTAATTAAATAGCTTGTAATTTGTTTGTGGAAGCTTGTAATTAGCTCATAGTTAACCATTGTTTTATTTATATTGTGAAGAATGCTGTCAGCTTTCCTAATTAAATAAAATAATATTAATACTAAGGCTCAAGCTAATGCTGGAAAACTGAGAGAGCCCACTGAGAAGAACCAGCAAGAAACTCAGTCAGCTGTTGTCTCTTAATAGTAATGAAAAAATTAGAAAAAAATATTACATAATTAGCTAAAACCTTAAAAACAAAAATAAAACAATATGAAAAACTATACATTAGCTAAGAATCTGAATACTTATTCCTTAAGGTATACTATTTTCGTTGTAACTAGTCTTGCTATAGTCAACAATAACTAGTACAGAGATTTCTCATTTCCAAGTGTTATTCCAAAACCTACGTTCTAACCGCGCTTTAACTTTGCTCGTTTGTCGATCACCAATTTTAAACAGCACAGAAGAAAGCTCAAATAGATTTAAGTTGGAAAAATTATCTACCTATAATAGATCTAGAGTAATATCATATTTCTCATTCACATCAATAAACAACGTATTGTCACACGGTCGAAATAGGCAGAGTTTCCCAATCCCTTGCTTAAGAATGGCATTGATTCAAATTGCTACTTTATACATGGTAATTTCGTTTCAAAGAAAATATACTAGTAAGTCCTTGAGTTTTCTATCGGATGATCTTCAAAGTCGCTATGTCTCAATCAAATTTAGCTTCTATGAACTTTCTCAGACGATTTCTTTTCCGTTAACAATTTTAAGATTATTGCAAGACAAACGAATAATTATGATAAAATCGTAGAGGCTATTAGAATAAAGATCTTACTCGTCACCTAAGCCTACCTCGTTTGCTAAAAACGCTATTCTTTTCTATGTAGGGTTATATCACAGATTAGAATAATACAAGGAGATAGGCCAAGCCGGCGTTTAACTTGGGACAAGTGTATGCCCTGTGGGCATACATTTCCGCCACTTCACCTTCCGATAAAGTCAAGTGAATACGTATGTATGTCAGAAAGAAATATCAGTTTTTCTTTCAAAATGCCGTCCTGTTCCACTGTAACATGCAACCATGTCTCAGAAATCTACCCAAATGCCCCTGAGGACGGATTTCTCAATAAGTAAATAGAATTTGACAGTAAAATACGTCATAATCTACAAAAATCGATTAATTTGAAAGAAATTCTAAAAGAGATCTAAATCCTTTTCTAAGACAGATTCATCCACCATTTTATGTCCATCGATAACTTCATGCTAGAGTGTTAAAGCAAGTCTCTAGGTGGCGCTAGAAGGGTAATTAATATGTATTATACATACAGCTCTAAAACACTATGAAAATGTAGTAGATATTAATGGTGATCTTTAACACGCTGAAAATCACTTCCCTATGAAGTTCCAACGCACTCCTTTAAATGAACATAATCTTTTGTGGCGTGACGTTAAAACCCGCGACCTTTGGTCACACTAGCGTAACCTTCATTATGGTCCAATTTGGAAACTATAATTCGGTGACGCAAAAGAATGATACACACCTCTTAAACTGGTTGAGAGCCAATTCTGATTGGATTGAGTCATATTTATAATATTTTAATTTCCCTGCTCTATACCCACTTTTACCGGATACCGTTAGTAAAGCAAATTATTTATTCTTAATTACCTACTTTATGGGATGAAAAAAAGATATATTTTAACCTAAATCTGGATCGCAATTCCTAAGCACTAATCTAGTTTCATTTTCTGACATCATAGGTCCGGGACTAGGGGGAAAATCGTTGATTATAATAATAATAATACACTTTATTTATTTTCTTCTTACAACTTATTACAAATAATAGGTACAGGTTTGCGCTAAAACTTAATATGCGTTTAAACTATAATGAGCTGTAAGAAGCTGGTGTCTGAAATAGGCGTTAGCCTGTAATACAAATTACCAGGTCCCTACCCTCGGAACAGGTCATAACTAAAATATCAATTTCAGATTTACAAAATATTGACGTACGTATTGATTTATATTAGATAACATTTACGAAGACATTTTCAAGAAAGTACATCTGTAAGCTAGCTACGATATAATTATTTTTTAATATTTCATAAAGAAAGAAACACTTAACTATTTTTTTCCGATAATCAATCTTCTACTAAGACCTAGTTTGTTTATTTAATTACAATGTTAGAGTTAAAAGTAATAAATACCAGATGCACAAAAATGAGAAGTAGTAAAATAGGCAAAAAAAATGGTAATTTTGTATTAAAAAACAAACTAAAAATTTCAGTATCTTTAAAACTATTAAGTTTCGGTACTACTTTAGTATTATATTATCTGAGGTTTGAGGTATGGTGTTTCATAGTCAAATTTGTCAGTAATGATGGAAACTAAAAGCTAAAGGATCTATATCAACTTAATCTGTAACCACAGAGTAACTGTAACCCTGTATAGGTATGTATTTATGTATATTTCCCAGTGAATGAGTTACTAATTTTATGAAGTCTGAAAATTGGAACAGCAAGTCTATTTCTACCTCTTGTGTTTTTAATGTGACTTGTGTATTAGTTGCACTATGCAGTCCCATTAAGCGTAAAACCTAAAACTCGAAAAAGAAGTATAGGTAAATAAAGAATTCCGGGTTCGAATCCTAGTAGCGGCAAATATTTGTGTGATGAACACGAGTATTTGTTGACGAGTCATGGTTGGTTATATATTTATTTAAGTTTATTTATAAAAATATCTAAAAATATTATGTAAAAAATGTCCGTTATCTAGTATTCAATACACAAGTTCTTAATGATACTTACTTTGGGCTAGATAATTGGTGTGAACGTGGAAACATATTATTATTATTAATTTAAAAAATCGTTTCGTCAGCAGTGGTTGAGGCAGTGATATTATTTTGTTTGTTAAAAGACCAAGACATGTCAAACGAATTCTAACGAGCCCAAGCTATTATCTTTATTCTATTACAGTTCCTTGTGCTTTGTTAGGGCAAGACGATAGATGTGAAGCAGTGAACAACATGACAGCGTGCTTTGAATATATTAGTAGATATTACAGATCCTGCATACAAACAAAAACAGCTATAAAAATAATGGCGGTTATGTTTTAAACTTGTACTTTCAATTCATTTAGTTTTCCGTGATTTAATTTAATATATAAACAATGTGACGTGTTTCTGTATTTTATATTAGTTAAATTCTTTCCATTCAGCGAAGACAATGTGGTATACATACATCTATGTCTTCAGTACTTAAATATGTCGTCACAAGTGCAAACAGTAGATCGTCAATCCGTTGCTTCTCGTTATTGGTTGTTAGATCACCATGATTTTTAGGGGTTTTTATATATCGATGTGGAAAACTATACTAAAATAACTCACTATTCATAGGTGTCATAGACAATCGAGTAAGACGGAGTTTAAAGTGATCAACACCCCTTTGCTGATCCATTTTAGTCGCCTTCTACGACAGTCAATGGAGGATATGGGTGATGCTATTCTACTCTGCCGGCATCACGCGGCTAAGCGACCAGCTGAGCGCTAGAATTCAATTTATTTCTTACTTCGACACAAATTATAATAATGCTTAAATCATATTCGCGACTTGAAATGGAAAGGAGGAAATTTCAATATTTTGTGTGTTTGGGATATTTTCAATTTCATCGCCCGTAAATTACTATCGGAAATTTAACCTAAAAGCAGGTAAAAGTTCAACGCTCTCTTTGTAAAAAAAAATATAAAGTCAGTCCCTCCGCTGGAACCCTGTTTACTGCCTGTCCAACATTTAAATATTTAATAAGGACTATATCTGAAACTTCATAAAATGCCATGCAGTAAAATGATGATGATGATGATGCCATGAATACAGATAAATTGGCATTTTGAGGATCATTTATCATCATCATTACGGACACGGAAGAAACTTATGAATAAGTAAAAATATTTTTATGTATAAATCATTTTCATCGGCGTTTTACTAGCCATACTTTCGCGTTCTTGAGCGGAAGCTAAGAGACGTGACACCACCACTTTACTCTTTGCCAAATGGGTAAAATCAGGAGCGGACCAAAAGCATCTAAAGAACGAAGAAGCTTGAAATTACTCATATTTTGAAGATCCAGAATCGATCAATACAGAAAATTTCGGAATCAAACAAAAAACGCGACGCCACTGAGCTCCTACTAAACATTTAGCAATAATATTTTAAGTAAAATAAATAAATGATTAAAAGTGTCGTTGCTATGATTCAGTTTGAGTGTACAGTTAGAAATTAGATGCATTTGCTGAATAACTGCATAAGAATTATAAGACTTTGAAGTGACTCGATATCAGCTTAGAGTACAATGACATCTTGATAATAATAAAAAAATCCGAGATAGTATACACGTGCGACATCTGATCTACGTCAAATTACTATTGTATTTATGCAAACACGTCTAATTATAATTACGACAGAGCTGTAAATGGTACCTGTCTGATCTAGTGTAACTCTGGTCAAGCGACTGAACGGAATAAATTATAAGGCGGAGAATGATAAAGGATGACGTGCTTAGGTCCATGTTTGGAATGACAAGTAAATGCTAATGACATTGGTCGTAGTAGTTTGTACATCAATGTGAACTTTAGACAAAGAAGTACCTGTAAGGTTTGCATCGACAAGTTCGTGGTACATGAACGGGGAGTTACTATAGAACCTAACAATACAAACCTAAAAGCAATTTAAACTATTATAATTACATATGGTGGATGATGGCCAACATTACGAAATAACAATTTTCTCTCTCAATTTTTCTATATTTTACATTAAACTAGATGACGTTACAGCAAAGATTTTTATTGATATTGAGATGACGGCTGATCAAGATGCATGTTAAGAAGAAAACATAAGACACCGATAGTATATAAATTAGGAACAGGTACGGCAAGCTGATGATGATAACGCTAAAGACAGTATCGGTAAAACCCCTATGAAATGTATATGACCCTGAATTGACCCTTAACACATCCTAGACATTGCAAGTCAGACATGATGATTACAAAGCGAAAAGTCGGTGATTAAGCTATCAACCGCATAAACCCGAGAACTAGCGTGTCTGCTTGACAGCTCAATTAAATCAGCATGAGATTTACGAATCCACTTGCGTCATTACAACGTGCAGGGTGACTGCAAACATACTGATGGACTTAAGCCTTTTGACACTTTAAATTTAATCGTATTTGCGCTTTTTGGTGTTAACCACATCTGTTTACCTAAATAATAATTTAGACAACGCTTTCTCATCAAAGACGTTTCAGCAAAATTTGCAGCCTCTGTAATCTAGTGGTTCGCCCAGCGATGTCAGATAAGGATCTATTACAAATTTATGCTCGATGTGGTAGTAGTAGGGCTTGTTAATTCCGCCTGGCTATTTTATTAAAACTTGTTCCCTAAACAATAGTGTTTACAGCATTATTGCGTTTCGACTGTAAGACATAAGAGTAATATCGTTCCTTCTAGCTTAAGAGCTAAAAAGTTCGGTAAAACTTGCTTCGGCCTTAGCATCACTTTTATTTACAATTCCCCCAACGTGGGCAAGGCGGAGACTTTTTGATTTCTTTCTTTTTTCGTACCAGTTCTCGCAAGTTTGCTTCTCGTGCTGTTATTTCTCATACTTTTTCTTTGTCAATTACTCTATCAGTTTACCATCTTCGTATTATATTATTATTTATTGACAATAGGATTGGAGTTGCTTTACCGTCGGGCGAGAGGCTGAAAGGTTCCTCGTCACGTTTAAAAAGATCTCATCCACTATGCCGCGAAAAGCTATCGATCCTGATTGTTTTTACCAATAGTTTGCCCATTAATCTGCAGTGAGTGCAATAGTAAATATGGACCATTTTTCGGCAATTGAGATAATAAGATAATCTCCGATTGTTTAAGCAATTCTATTGTAGCAAATACATTCTTAAGTACCGTGTAATTTCAATGTTAAATAAATATTTGCTTACTTCAGGAAGCTTACTTAAATAGGTTTGAGCAAAATGGGTACTGTGTGAACATTTGACATTATGGTTAAGTGAATTAAAATGTTCAATGTCGCGTATGTCTTTTTGCTGTACAAACTCGCTGGCCTTTGAAACTTTGGTACTAATCCCGGCCCATGTTCAATTCTTAGTACAACACAATAATGATAATAAATCTGGAAAGGAATTGATGTAGTTATTAGCCGAGTCTATATAGTCTATTGCTAGTGCCATATGTAATAATAAAAAAGATTTCTGTTCTTCCATTGTCTTATATAAATACATTCTTAATAGACTACGCATAAAAAATATATATTGTAATTTCTTAAAGTTATTAAGGCTCTCAGGATTAATGCTCTCAGGATCAGGGCGCTGATTATAATAATGGTTAATTTCTACAATTATGTATTCATAAGATTTAATCTATAGAAATAATAATATGTCCCTTTATTTTCAGATAAACATGAAGATTCAGGGCGATTTGCTAGTGCAACCAGCTGGAGAGATCTGGAAGAAGACCAGGGTAGAGCTCAATGAAGATATTAACACAAGAGATAGAGACCTAGCTACCATCAAGGAGTGGCTAAAAAAGCAGCCACATCTGCCTGATGAGTGGGGTGAGTCGAACAGTCACTTAAATAACCTAAGTCCAAATCTGATGAGCTCAAGTTTACCTAGATACTTACATCCATAACCTCCTGAAAGTTAGGAAACGTTATTGGTAGTGGCATCACCACGTTTTAGGTCAACGTGGGGAATGAAACATGACACAGATTGACCAATAGAATAAAATATACTCAACCTCTTGCTTAAATTTTGCTTTCATGTTTGGGATTAGAAATTAGAATGTTCCACGCACTGATCCACCGAACACTTTCATTTTAATTTTCCTATCAGCTTCATCATTATCGACATTATCGTTGCAATATTATTCAGTCCAAAACTATTTTCTATAATTGTTTGTTACGCTTCTGCAATCATCTGTTAATTTGAGAGATTCCTTAATTACAGTGGTAGATGCTACTGAACTTACGAACTTTATGCATGTGTATTTTAAAAACATCGAAGTAATATTACTACACTTGCATATTACCTTCAGCAGAGAACTATGTGTAGACACGAAATTAATACTTAAATTAATTTTACAGAGGATGCACCATTGATGACGTTCCTCCGCGGCAGCAGCTACTCTCTAGAGAAGTGTAAAAGGAAGTTAGACATGTACTTCACAATGAGGTCAGCCTGCCCTGAGTTCTTCTCCAACAGAGATCCTGCTAGTCCAGCCCTTGATGATATCTTAACCAAAAAAATGTAAGTCGTAAAAAGATAATTTAATTTGCTGTATCACGATCAGTCCTCATTCACTAATCACGTCCTGGAAAATTTCGATATGCTGCCACAACTTCTTAGTTGCAGTAGGTGTGACTAATAACTAACTGTCTTCCTCTGGGCATCAATGCACTCGGGATTATTTTTCGGTCCAATGCTGACCGTTTCGAACGGTACCTTTTTTTGCAATCAGTTGATTATAGCTAAATTTAAATTGGTAATATTTAAAATATTACCCATTTTAATTTTAGATTTTTCTTCAGATTAATATTCATTTTCATTATATTCTTTCGATTGGAATTCGAGCTCTTATAATGACCAACCATCAGAATTTAAAGTTTCAACCTTCAAAGTTATTACAATCGGATTACTATTAAAATGTAAATTTAAAAACCCTAATAAGCATAAAAACTCTAACAGTTTCGTAATACATGGGCATCTTAAAATCAAAATAAATGCTACAAGTATGGAATTATAAAATTAAAAGAACCTAAGGCAACAACTACAAGGTAGATCGACGATCTGGTGATGAAGGCAACTGAATGGTTCTTTTTCATAATTTCTAATATATATTATTTTATTTGGTTTCTTACTCATTTAATTATTTAATAATATTTATATTCGATTCATATTGACGTACTCATATTATTGTTAACGTGCCTACTACGGCTACTTAATAAGACTCACTATATTCTTATATTTAAAATTGATTTATTTTAATTTTAAGTTATTCAACCATCGCATATTGATTATCATCTTAACAGTCAAGGTATAAGACTACTTGATGGGTATTCTAGTGCTCTTGAACTTATATCGTGAAGTCATGTCAAGTCATTCATACCCAGTTAAGGTATAGTTTATCAAAACATATAATTGAAGCATTATCAATATATACTTCATCATTATACATACTTATTTTATTTATTTTTACTTTATTGGTTCACCAACAACTTATACACTAGTACAGTCTTGATACTAAACTATTTAAAACTAAAACTAAGTGCACAGTCACTTACAGGCAAACACCACATGCATGAAAAAGAGTGTCGAGACATTGAAATTAAAAATATTGAAATAAGTGAGTATGTAATTAATGACTATCGTAATTGAGTAGGTATAAATGTATAGAAAAAAAAAATCGTTTAAATTTAGAGTGGCCTTATAAATGTGTACCTAAGTCATAATATTTCATAAATGATTTTACGAAATTTAGGTAAGGATAAATAATTGATGTCGATGAGGTCACTAACCTTATTCATCAGCTTTGTCATTCTGCATATAGGAGAATAGGATCCCATTATAGTGCGACGTAAAGGAGGACAGAGTGGTGTGATAGGCTTTCGTGGGGGCCTAGTTGGAACCCTGAACTTAATCTTTCCCAATAAATCTAAACTATCAACTCTATTGCGTAGTAATTTAAATAGAAATACCATGTCCAAAATTTCTCTTCGTTTGGACAGCTTTATCATGTTAAAGCGCTGCAGACGTGTCTCATAGTCCATACGCCTGCTGCTCACCCCAACAGAGTATGCCAAGTGTCGAAGAAATCGTTTCTGTAACCGTTCTATTCTTAACAAATGTGTAGCATAATGCGGCCGCCAGATAACACTACCATACTCTAACACACTTCGCACTAGGCTATTGTAAAGTATTTTCTTAGTTTTAGTTTTCCGAAACTCTTTACTATTTCGTATAACAAAACCAACCAATCTCGATGCCCTTCCAATGATCTGTTCCATATGTGGTATGAATGTGAGCTTTCTATCGAAAAGTATCCCTAGGTCTCGAACTATCTCAGTTTCTTTTAAAATGGAGCCTGCTATAGAATAAGAGGTAGAATGAACATGCAGTTTCCTAGTGAATTTAATGTGTGTGCATTTTTTTGCGTTCACACTCAGTCCATTACGCGTACACCATTCATTCAGGTTGTCTAAATCTTTTTGGAGCAACTCTACATCATTGTTATTATCAATGATCCTGGACAGCTTTAAATCGTCCGCATACATGTATGAAGATGAGTGTGAAAAACATTCCGGAAGGTCATTAATAAATATATTAAATAATAAAGGGCCCAAGTGGGAGCCCTGTGGGACGCCAGATGACATGGGAAAACAATTCGATTGGTAACCGTTAACAACTACATAAAAAGATCTATCGCACAGATATGAGTCCAGCCAGTGCAGAAGAGGTCCAGCGAATCCATATGATTTTAATTTCTGGAGCAGAACGGAATGAGGAACCCTGTCAAATGCCTTGCTGAAGTCAGTATAAATGACGTCTACTTGCTTATTGGCATCAATAGCCTCTATAAGATCCTCGGCAAAGCAGATGAGGTTAGTAGTAGTAGATCTTGATGCTACAAATCCGTGTTGTTTAACGGTCATATATTTTTTGAAATAATTATTTAAGTGAGTACAAAGTAACGCTTCCAGTAGTTTGGCTAGAGTAGGAAGAATAGAGATCGGTCTATAGTTCCTAACGTCCTGGTCGTCATCTGCTTTGTGAATCGGCATGACCTTAGCTAATTTCCATCTCCTAGGAAATATACCCTTACTCAAAGATTCATTGTAGATCATCCAGATAGGAGTTGATAAGCTACCGGCGCAGTTGGCAATAAAGTATGGAGGAACATTATCGGAACCGGCTCCCTTCGTAGTATCCAGGCTCTTAAGTCCTCGCAAAATATCATCGCGACTTAGCGACACCTGCGAAAAACTATCCATATTGCTATTATTACTATCAATCACGCTGACAGCTAGATTGGATGATTGATCGCTTTGAGTGCAAGTATCTGAGAAAAAGCTTGCAAACATGTCACAGACATCAACACCACTGCGAGCTGTAGTAGCCCCATCATGCATAGCGGAAGGATACGTGCCACGCCCTTCTCTCTTATTTTTGACATAGGACCAAAAGAATTTGGGGTTGTCGGCTATTGTGTCTTCCGTGTTTTTAATGTAATTTTTATAGCATTCTGAAATTAGTACTTTACAGCGCTTAGATAACAAACGATAAGATAATTCATCCAGAGGATCCTTATACTTTTTATATCTCATTCTATATTTATTTTTTTCACGCAATCTATTAATGAGGATCCTACTGTACCATGAGGGGTATTTTTTATTTTTTTGTTTATATTCCGGAACGTATTGTTTAATGGTATAGTTAATTTGATCGTAGAGAATATCAACCATTTCATCAACGCTTTTGGTGTTAGAAAACATGGTCAACCAATCGATTTTTGTCAAGTGCAAATTTATTGCATCATAGTCAGCCCTACGAAAGTTCATCTTAACATTATTACGATTTGTATCAAGCGACGATGGAGCGCATTCTAGTTGTATTTCAAGTGGAGGATGATACGAATCCACTATGCTTAATGGGTCCAAAGATTCCGACAGGCGAAAAATTGGTAAATCTACGAGTACTAAGTCCAGAATTTTGCCCATTTTATTAACCACCTTATTGAGTTGATAAAAGTTATTAACATTACAAAAATCTATGAAATATTGACAAACAGTGGAATTCTGATTCCGACCCAAAGCTCCCAATTCGGTCCAATTAATATTTCCCAAATTGAAGTCGCCGACAATACACGTATAAGAGTCTTGCTGTTCCATAATAGAGTTGCTATTGTCTATAAAGTGAGAGAGCACTGGCAGTGAAACTGGCGGCGGCAAATATACGGCACAAAATGTAAATCTATATTTTTTTTTAAATGATATATCTACAACCACCCAGAGATCCTCACACCCACTCTCCCATGCAGACATTCTTCTCGAGTTAAGTATTTTGGAAACCGCTATCAGCACCCCGCCCCCCTCCTTGTCTTTGTGAAATCCAGACGTTTCCCTGTCTCGTCTATATACTTTATAGCGATCATCAAACAATTCGGAACTCATTATACTATTATTTAACCATGTTTCACTTAATATTATAACATCGTATTCGGCCATTGTTACATTTTGACAAAACGTATGAGTCTTGGTCCGGAGACCTCTTACATTTTGGTAATAAACAGTTAAATTATCGTATTTTAATTTTGTAACACTAAAAACCATGCAATATATTATTAATAAAAAAAAATGAAAGGAAAAACTTAATTCTACGCTTATTTTATTTTAGCTAGGGAGTCCATATCTCTTATTAGAATGAAGTCCGAGTGATCAGTCTTTCGAACGAAAATTCGCCCACGCCGAATCCACACATACTTATAATCGTGCTTCTTCGCAGCCAGCCTAGCAGCGGCATGCAGAGCTTTGTTGCTAGGAGACAGGTGCTCTGCTACGTACACTGGTTTCTTTTCACCGCCGTAACCCAGGTGGGTTGTATTTAGTTTATCCGATAATGGTCTGGATTTATTATATTTTATAGCTGCCGCCAGGAAAGTGTCACGGTCTCTCGGAGTGGCGAGCTGAACAATGATGGAGCGAGGTCGATTTTTGTTGTCACGGTTGACCTTGGCAATTCTGGTGCAATGTAAGATCTTATCTTCAGGCAGGGGGCAGTTTATAACGTTGCTTAGCTTAGACATGATATTCATGAGATTTTCATCTTTTTTTTCAGGTACCCATTGAATTTCAATGTTGTTGGATCTTGCATTTTGTTCAAAATTATTCAATCTAGAAGATAGGTCTTTGATGGTGGCTTTCATCGATTCGTTTTCCTTGCGCAGTTCATTAACTAACTCCTTCGTTTCCTTATTCTCCTTAAACACTTCTTCATACTGGTCACTGACGAATGTGATGGAGTCTCTCAGATCCTTTACTTCATTCCTCATTGAGCTCAATTCAGAGTTCATTATAGCTCGAAAGGAGGTTGTTAATTTCGCTATCAAAGCCTCAGATGTCTTGTCCGTGATGTCTTCTACAATAGCCCTCAACTCACTCTTTGTGATGGGTGACTCCGACTCAGCGTCGTCCGGAGGTGAGTTTGGTGCCTGTCTTTTTGTAGGACGTGTTGTCACGTTTGGGTTAAAACGCACAGGCGTATTATCATTGTTAATATTTTTTGAAATATTGGTGCATGTAGGACAGAGCCAATTCTCAGAATCATTAGTACTTTGAATAGAACCCAAACACTCCAGGTGAAATGCTTTCTTGCATGTGGTACATTGCTTGAAGTCATCATTGTCGCCGATCAGTGAGCAGCATCCCCATTCCAGTTTAGAGTTGGACATTTTTAGGATATTTAAAAAGGTAGGTTGTAGGTATATTTATAAAATTAAAGTAACTATAAACCATAAAAATTATAATAATAACAACTACATATGTAAGATTATTAAAAAGTAAAAATATGTACTTCAACTTATATATAAATTCTAATAAATAGGTAAATAAATAACAAAAAATAAGAGAAAAAAATATAATAACAATTAATAAACCATAAGAATGATAATAATAATAACTGCATAAATAAGATTAATAAAAAGTAAAAATATGTATGTACTTTATATTCACTTTAAATTATTGTTTACAAATAATATGGTAATAATATTTAAAGTGGCCCGGGTAAAAATATTTATAAAAAAAAATGTATGAAAAGTATATAAATATATATATTTAAAAAAATATATAAAAATAACTAAACTGTACGGGGGATTTGATCCACGGTCCTCAAGCGCTTCACCAAGCAGATCTCTCCATGACCACTTCGGCTATCGGAGCTTATGTCGAGATGTTGAAATTACGGTATTAATTTGTAATAGACTCGTGTGCATTTGCTAGTCGGGTTAAAGTCCAATTCTATTATTCTGTACTATTCGAAGATACAGAACTTTTCGAACTTTGAGGGTAGAATTAAAGTTGTTTATACTTCATAAATTAAGATGAAAATTTATTTTATCCTAACCAATGGACACTGTTTCAAAACAATTATGATGCATACAACAGATACCCACAATAAAAAAAAAATTACGCTTTATTGGACAGGAAGATGTAAGTCTAATCATGCGCCATTCACCATAATAATATACTTAATTGATATAACACTCGATACTTTACTTTGCTTCTTTCAAATCATGAATTCTGTACTTACGTGCATCTTTTTGCGATCCAAAAATACTCTAGAAATACCAGAAACACGTTGTTGACCTTGTAAATGCATTATTTTCCCTTACACCTTTCTTAAAGTTCTAAATGTGTCTCTTGGGAAACTCTTAAAAATCAGATCAAATATTTTCGATCTATTCAAACGCATGGCGTCTATCTATAGGCATATACGTAGTTTTATTTGCTGCATCAAGTACTGAAAGTCATTTTCTTCGTGTTGAATAACTTAACTACCATCGGGTTGGCATAGGTAATTTTGATAAAGTTTGAATAAAAGTCATTAATCGTCTCTAATTGTAGACGTACTTGTAAAAGAAAGGGAGGATATGTGGCCGGATGGAATAAATATGTTTCTCGGGTACACAGGGATGCCAGACAAAAATTTCAAATGTGGGTCATGGCAGGTAAACCTGTTACTGGTAACATTTATAAAGATATGTATGACAGTAGGAGGCTCTTCAAGTCTAGGTTGAAATGGTGTCAAGATAGACAAGAACAGATTAAAATGGATATCTTGGCTTCAAAACATGAGGCCGGGGACTTTAAGAGCTTCTGGAAACACACAAACAAATTAAATACAAAGGCTGGCATCCCTGTTAGCATTGACGGAGAAAGTGACCCTGAAAGCATTGCAAACCTCTTTAAAGATCACTTTATGGTAAAATCACCATTTAGTAGGTTAACTGCTGAGATGGATAATGGTGAGATCAGTATGCAGGGAGCAGTACGCAGCATTAACTTTACAGCAAAAGATATCTGTTCAGTCATAAGAAATATGCAAAGAGGTAAGTCTCCTGGGCATGATGGCCTCAGCATTGAACATTTCAAGAATGCAGGAGTCCACCTGCCCAGAGTACTAGCGATGCTTTTCAAACTATGTTTAGGTCACTCATACTTGCCTGAGCCACTGATGAGAACTGTAGTAGTGCCAATTGTAAAGAACAGGACCGGAGATATGTCGGATAGGGCCAATTATAGACCCATCTCGCTTGCGACTACTGCAGCTAAGGTGCTTGACAGTGTGCTTAATCAGTGCCTCGGTAATTACTTACGTCTTAGTGATGCACAATTTGGATTTAGAGCCGGACTGTCTACTGAGAGTGCGATTTTGAGCCTTAAGCACACTGTCAGATATTACACCCAGAGGAGAACACCTGTATATGCCTGTTTCCTCGATCTCTCCAAGGCTTTTGACTTAGTAGATTACAGTCTACTTTGGAAAAAGCTGAAGGAGACAGGCATGCCAATAGAGGGTGTATCTCTTCTTAGGTACTGGTACAAGAATCAAATTAACCAGGTGAAATGGGTAAATAACTTCTCAGATGAATATAAGCTGGAATGTGGTGTTCGTCAGGGTGGCCTCACGTCTCCGAGCCTGTTCAATTTGTACATCAATGAGTTGGTTGGGGAACTCAGCAGCACCCATGTCGGATGCTACATCGACGGCACCTGTGTCAACAACTTCAGCTACGCTGATGATATGGTGCTGCTGGCTCCCTCAATCAGCGCGTTGAGAAGGCTAGTTGGCATTTGTGAACGATACGCTTTGGAGCATGGCCTCAAGTACAACTGTAAAAAGAGTGAGATACTTATTTTTAAGGCCTGTACACAAAAGCCTGCAAACGTGCCTCCTGTTGTACTGGATGGCTCTGCACTGAAAGTCGTAGATAGGTTTAAGTATCTCGGGCATATGTTAACGGACGATTTAAAGGATGACAGTGATATGGAGCGTGAGCGAAGGGCGTTGGCAGTGAGAAGCAACATGCTGGCTCGCAGGTTTGCTAGATGCACAATACAAGTTAAAATTACTCTTTTTAAAGCATACTGTCAAAGTTTTTACTCTAGCAGCCTGTGGGTTCAGTATACACAAAGAGCCTACAACGCCCTAAGGGTGCAATATAATAACGCTTTCAGGGCATTGGTGGGACTGCCGAGGTACTGCAGTGCCTCGGGCATGTTCGCGGACGCGCGCGTTGATGGCTTCCACGCTATTATGCGAAAAAAAGCTGCGTCAATGTTCCATCGGCTCCGGAGCAGTCCCAACAGTGTTCTGGAAATGATTGCATCCCGCTTTGACTGTCCTATCCAACATCATTGGATAAGTATTGTCACGGGCAGACCCAAAACTTAACATTCATTATATGACATTTAATGATTTTATGTAATAATCTTATTTAATAATAATAATAATTTAATTTAATAATTTATGATAGTAAAATAAGTTTTGACAATTTAATTAGTAATTTATATAAGTATATTTTTTTTAATTCAAGTCTGTATTTTAATTTATGTATTTTAATTTCAATGAATGTTCTAGTGAAAAGTTGACATTTTCTACTATTATGGAATTTTTCTGAAATAAACGACTTTTATTTTATTTATTATTTTATTATTAATATTTGCTATACTTATTCATTTGTAAATATTATATGTAATGTTATTTCTCGCTATTTATTTATAATTTTGATGCTTGCATAGAATGCGACTTTTCCATTTTATATGCATTTTGGATCGATTACAAATCATTGTTTTTTATCTTTGTGTCGTAGATAATAACGTTTATTTTGGAAGTTAACCGACCATCTTGAAGGTATGACAATAAAGCTGCGTACACATCAAAAGATCTCGGATCACATATTGGAAGAGAGAAATATTTGTATAGCGATATTAAAGAAATGTCAATCCCTATGGATTGAAATTCCCAATCCCTGTATGCATATGCGGACTATTATTTATTTATTATTTTCATACAAAAAAATATTATTGGGTATAGTTTTATCCTCACTTAAACATATCTGGCAATGTAGCAGCTAAAAAAGACTTAAAAATATTTTGGCCATACGCATACACCAGAAATTTCGGCCGGCAGCGAAGTTGTTAGGCTCAACCCAGACGATAAATTCGCCTACTAGGCTGAGTAATGACATTGGTTCAAGCCTTGGCCTTCATTCAAGGTGCGCACGCGACGCATCACGCCATGAAGTAACAATTGTGCAACTTTTCTAATTACCGTCTCTTTTCCTTCAATGAATTTATCTTCACTTATGCTACTAAAACGGGCAATAATTATTGATATATGGTGTTTAGATAATAGGGCTTCCTCATTCTTCAAATAGAAAATTAGTGCTTGTCCTTTTTTGAACATCTGGCAATATATGTTCTAAATTTCATGATGAACTCTTGAGTAGTTTAGTCGTGCAAGCGTAACAAACATAAAATTCGTATTAATAACATTAGAAAAATAGACAGGTGTGGCAAATCGAATTTCTTTACAATGATTTTTAATAGTATTATCACAATTCAATTAGAAAATCTTTTTTATTGATTGTGTGTCATATTTGTTTCGCGATATCGCATTTGATTTACCTTTATTTGATTTGTTTAATATTTAACCCCCGACGCAAAAAAGGGGTGGTATAAGTTTGACGTGTGCTGTGTGTCTGTATATCTGTCTGTGACATCGTAGCTCCTAAACGAATGGACCGATTTTGATGCGGTTTTTTTTTGTTTCTAAGCTGACGTGGTCGATATGGTTCTTAGCTATAAATTTATGTCGGGGGTTACATAAAATTTTAAATTATGTAGTTTTTTAATGAATAAATTCACATTCATACACTATTTCTTTGTTTTAACTAATCAACCTCACCGTCTCTATAAATAGCAAACTCCATTTTGTTCTAATTTTATGAAAAAGTTTTTACCTAACAGATACATACATTGTTCGTTCTTAATTTAAACAATAAACAACCAAATTTAGATCTGTTGCGCATGCGCAGAACACACGTTGTTGTAATGTAACGTTGTTGCCTTGCGGTTGCAAATACCAACTTTACTTCACCGTGTAAATTGACAGGAATATACTAATTGACCTCTGTGACCTTTAGGAGTCGTCAACATGACATTATATTTGGATTTCCAATACCTATATTATTACAATGAAGAAAAAACTTTGTACCCCTTTTTAATTATATTGAATGCACAGAGGAATGTGAGTTCTGCCATGATAAAAAGAGAAACCATAATTCGGCCACAGAACAGATAAAAGAGGTCTCGGCGGAGCGCACAGTAAAGTTATGTACTGAGTAGTGCCGCGTTTGAATCCTGCTAAAGGCATTTTTGGGTGTTATTATAAAAATTGTATTGAACATTTTCTTTTACAGACAAGGACCACCTCTCTCTGGATTGACACCAAACGGGAGAAGGGTCACGATATGCAGAGGTACGTAACCTATTTCACTTGAAATATTTTATGAAGAGCAGAAAACTTTGAGGGTTCTAGAGTTGAAAGTCCTTATGTTGCTTACCATCCAGCGAAGGGTAAAAAAATTTTCTTAATAGGCGATAAGTGGTCACATTTAATTTTTATCAATAAAATACGTCAAAGCTAGACTATTTACTTACACAACAAATGAATATGAAAACATTTAAGTGTATTAAAAAATAATATGTTTACTGGGCATGGACGGCATATCATCTTAGTCCCCAGGATGGCAAACGCACTTACGGTGTTAAGTGATTTACACTTAATATTGCAAGTGTCTATAGGCGGCGGTAACCACTTAACATCAGGTGAGCCGCAAGCTTGTTTACCATCTCGTAACATAAAACAAAAAATATTGAACCTTACCAAAATAAAAATAGTTGACATAACTCTTAAATTACTGGAGCTTTCATAAAATTTTAATCATCTTGCAGATAATCTAAATATGCATATGAGAAAATGAAGCATCTTGTTAGGAAAAATCAATGGCTATTAATGAACCAATAAAACGTCTCAGCAGGCATGAAAATGACCATAGTTATTAGACGAAAATATAAAACTTCTAAAATATTAGGTATCTTATCTTATCTTATGTAAGGGCCGTGAGTTTCCCCACGGTGCACTTCGACCCAATGGGATCTTTTGTGTCTCCCCAGTCTCGTTCACTCTTGTCGCTCCTTGAATATGCAAGCCATCAGTCTAACTATGTCCATCGCCTTGAAGAGCCTGTAATCTTCTGGCTTTGGATAAGCCAATCCCAGGATATTTAATCTAATCCTGGCTATGGAATCACAGTCACATATTAGGTGTTCCATGGGTTCCCGGTTATGCCCACATGCTCTGCAATTTGGTGTTGTCGAAATTTGCATTTTGTACAAATATTGCACAAAAAAAATATTAGGTAGGGATCATAATTACGAATTCCATTTGTCATAAAAAGAAAATAGATTCATTTTTATTAGGTTTTTAAATGGCACTATAAATAAAATTCAATATCCGTTATCGATTACCTCGTTTGGCTTTATTGCGTTATCAGCATTTTATTTTAATAGGACCTATTTAATTTAATTAATATTTATACCAAAGGTCTGTTCTTTTAATTCGACCGAAAAGCTAAACGGTTATTATAATAATTATTCTAAAACATTAAAAAACGAATGTTCTAGAATCTAGAACAGTATACCTAAATATGAATGTCTAGGTCATTGACTTTAAAAAAAAACTTTAATTCGGTTTATAACCAGCCAGTGTTCATAACTATCGGAAGTTCAGTTCAAGATACCTATGATGACATACGACATTTAGTTATAATATAAATGCAGTGTATAACTGTGCTGACTACAGTAATGTAACAGTATCAAAAATAATTAATTAAGAATAAATTAATTCTTAAATTATAATAATTCATTTTTTAAATAAATTAAATATACTTTTGATTTTATACCTTTAATAATTAATAACCAAATGAGATCTCGATTCATGAAAATTTTGACAATGAAATTCTAAATTGAAATACTTATGGCATTTATAAATCAACAAGCCACTTTGACTTTTTCGTTGTCTTTTAAACTTAGACAATTGTCTAAGCTTTTAAACGATTTCAATAAAGAAGAGGGTTATAAAAATATCCATTTTGTATCACATTAAGTGGTCTGGGTTCGAATCTATTAGCGTCAAGTGTGAAAAATTAGTGATAAAATGTATTTTTTGTAATAACATGAACATTATTGTTCACACGAATAACGGTTGCTTATAATAAGTTTATTTACAATAAAAATATCTAAGTTATTATGAAAATTTGACTGTTATATAGTATCAATAGCACAAGTGCTTAATGTTACTTAGTTTTAGGCTAGACAATTGATGTGATCTTAGAAAAAAGCTTGCTTCAAACTTCACAAGTGAGGCGAAGTCTTTCCCGTCATTAAAAAAAAATGACTCAGTTATAACAAGGATCTACCTCTCTAAAAAGCTTTCTTGAAGGTTAAACTTTTGTTCTTTTTTCGGTCAAAAACCGGTTGAGAAATGATAACGATTCAAATGAATGACCAGTCATTCACCTTGGAATTGTCGTTCAATATTTTTAGTATCTTGGATTCTGATTTTTTTTTTGCTTTTTATTTTAATTTGATAAACTATAGGGGAAACGGGGAATTATTTAAATAAAATATGCTTATTAGTAAAATATACCTGTACACAGGTATTTTTTACTAAAAACGTTGACTACAGAATCAACGTTTTTAGTAAAAAAAAAACGTAACTAAATTAATATCTAGTAATAGCGTTTGAGCTCAATTTGTAGAGGAAAAGAGATTTGAGCTTCTTTCCGCTAGGGGCGCTATTCGCGTATCCCATACAAAGTGAGCCCACAACGTAACTAAAATAGTTCATATTTTATATTAAAATTGTACTAAGAGTTGTGAGATAAAGAGCGGTGAGCCTCTCTGTCAAAGATATTAAAAAGTAGGTAAGCCGGGTTTGCTGCGCATAAAATTGAACCGTTTATAACTTTTGAATCAGTTGCTCTGGAAAAAGAAAAAAAGAATTGGTTTTATTATTCTTTTGGTAGCAGTTTAACTGGGAAATTACACGTTTTAAGTCTGGTAGTGGCAAATATATTGCCATCATATTTTGAACTTTATATCACATGATAAGGTTGCAAAACAATGAAAAATATTGTTTTCTTGACCAGTTAAAGGGTTAAATAATTCGCATTTAGGTATATGTGAACAGTAACATTCGATCAGTCATCCCGAGATTCAAAGTTTACCATGGGGGAAAGCTTTCAATCTTTCATTGATTGTAACTTTATGTTAAGTCTTTTTCCTTGCAAATATGACCTTTAGCCATAACTTTTAAAGCAAAAGTTGAAATCTGAAACTACTTTCAAAGCTTCTGAGGTCGCTCCACTTTGAGACCTACTTCAATGACAAAGGTGGTGCTCGGTAGGTGATTGACTATTATGCGGTAATTTCGCCTAATCATTACGAAATCGTAAGCTGTGGAGTTTGTTTCGCCGTTTCTTCTCCGTCTCACCATAATAATTATTAATTAAATGGTCCTGAGAAGCGTCAGTGGCGTAGTGCGTAAGGGCGTCGTCTCCCATCCGGGAGGCACTGGTTCGATCCCCGCCACGTACCAATGTGTTTTCAAATTTTGAATTCATATGTACGTTTAATCGACGCTCTTACGGTGAAGGAAAACATCGTGAGGAAACCTGCACACACCCATGAAGAAATTCTTGTGTGTGAAGTCGACCCCACACTTGGCCAGCGTGGTTGACTAAGGCCTAATCACTCCTAATGTCGGGTAGGCTCGAGCCCCTCGGTGGGGACATTATATGAGCTGTTGATGATGTTGATGATATGTTCCTGAATCGGTGGTAGAGTTTTGACAAATTAAATTACTTAGCTAAATTCATTTAAATAAATAACATTTAAATTTTTATTAAGTAATTTTAACCAAATAACAAGTAATTTTCTTCTTTTTTATCTTTGTTTAGGTACTTACTTACCGAGAAATGTATGACAACAGATTAATTAGGTGGTGATAACCACTATTATATTCTCAATGTCACACACACACAAAACCTTAAGACAATGATTCAATGAATCCTCCTAATTAAACGCCAATATCCATCCTGGTAAATCATAATGAATTTTATTGCAATAAAAATAAGACGAGTTTTTCTTGTTCTAATAACGCGTGTTGTTTTTTAATAATACTCTATTTTTAACTCAATCTAATTTTCTTTTATTCTACTCTATTCGTAATTATAATTAAGAATAGAATAGAAAAAGATGACAGAAGCCATTAAAGCGTGCCACTTTTAGCTGTCTATTGTACTTGAAAATAATATAATAATTTACAAAACAGCACAGAGTTTGCAAAGGCGGACTTATACCTATCTCGAGATATCCTGAAAATGAATACACTTACAACACTAAAAAGCAAAAAATAAATTATATTCAAATAAAAAAACCGTCCTCAAAACTAAAAACAGAGAATAAAAATTTTAGGTAAAAAAAATATATTTTTTTTTTTAGTCAACCTCAATATTTGGAATAAACGTAGTCACTTCTATTTGGGACTAACCTCAAAAAAATATTTAGACTTATTTAAACATAAAACTTTTTTTTATGTTATGAGATGGCAAACAAGCTTGCGGCCCACCTGATGTTAAGTGGTCACCGCCGCCTATAGATACTTGCAATATTAAGTGTAAATCACTTAACACCGCAAGTGCGTTTGCCATCCTGGGGACTAAGATGATATGCTGGCTACCTTTGCCTTCAATTTGGCGAAACACAGCGAACTACTTCACGGCAGAAATAAGAAATTTCTCCGATTTTAGTTTTCAAGACGGTTTTTTTATGTATTCAAATCGAAAACCAATATTTTTGTGTAATTTTTCCAGGTATCTTTCCCAACTTGAACTCGCAAGAGATCACAGACACCCTGAAGCTGGCCCTCATGATAGGAGACGTGAGGCTCACCGAGGAGCGCGAAGGTGTTGCTGGGGACATTTACGTCCTTGATGCCGAGGTATTAGGGCCCAGTTTGCTGGCGAAACTCTCCCCTGCTACGATTAAGAAGTTCATGATTTGTATACAGGTGGGTTTAGAATAATTTGTATACAGATGGGTTTAGAATACAAAATAATTGTTATATATATTTGATTCTTATCATTGACGAATAGGTTCTTGGTTTTCATTTCACCTGGTGGTAGGTAAGTAATAATAAAGAAGGTGAAGGTGAAAAAAACTTCGCCCGGAACCCTTAATGGCGGAGGGAATGACTATCTTATTAAGAGAGAATATCCTAAAAAAAAGTTTTTACTCATAAATATTAATAAGGAAATATTAAGGTATACTAAACCAAAACCGAAAATCATAAATTTTCTACCTAACTATAAAGGTTGTTTGGTACATGGGGAATCAAGCGGGTACCTACCCATGCTAACATAGTCATATAAACTATGGTGATTTAAAAACTTTGAAATTGTAAAAAAAAAAATATTTCTCCATACAATTAGTTCGGTCTCAAAAACAAAATTTGTCGAAAATAGAAAAAAAAATTACAATTTTGAATTTTTAATATCACCATAGTATTATTAAAGTTTATCTGAGTTTCTCTGCGTGATCATATCAGTTGTCGCGCAGACACCGACAACCGACAGCTAAGACAGATTTTAAGTGTTTGTCTGAACATTGAATCTACAATATTGAAATTGATTATTACCTACTTGTTTTGATTTATCTTAGTATGATCTTAGTCAAAAGTATGAATGATTTAACATGTTAAAAAAAAAATTGGTTGTCTGTAAAGTCGGTTTACTGACGATAGTTGAACGTGACAACGTCTTAAGAAAATACCGATGGAATGGTAGCATTTTTCAAAAGAAAAAATTAATTTCATTTGTTTTGCCGGCCTTACATGGAACGCCTCAGAGCGAGGTAACGCATGCGTCATGTTTTTTCGTGCGTGCAGCCGGCTCTATCGAATTATAAGACGTTGTCACGTCAAAAAAGATACTTTCTTTTTCCAGGAAGCCTACCCAGTAAAGCTGAAAGAGGTACACGTCATAAACACTTCGCCCATTGTGGAACGCTTCGTCAACTTCGTGAAGCCATTCCTGAAAGAAAAAATCAGGAAGAGGGTAAGTTCCATAATTATATTCCCAACCAGTTTTCATAAAAAAAACTCTTGGTCGTCTAAGTTCTTGTGTTATTACTTTCTCGTATACGTAGCATAGAGGAAGTCTTGTAATCGTTAAAAAATTCGACCTCGAGATTTTGACGGTTTACACGTTTTGGAGTCGAAAATAAATTTTTTTTGGAATTATGTCTGTGTGTGTGTCTGTGTCTGTGCGTTAGCACGATAATTCGAGCATGCTTTAACTTATTGCAACCAAATTTAACATACGTGTATAACATCAAAATATTAGGTTTCTGTCAAATTTTGAGCCGTCGATCACGAAAGTTAAGCAACCAAATGCGCGGTCGGTACTCGGATGGGTGACCAAAATTTAACATGCATGTATGACATCAAAAATAAGGTTTATATCAACCTTTGAGTCGTTTCCGTACGAGAAAGTCAAGGGGAGACCACTCCCGATTTTTTTTATAAAAGGTCTAGCAAATGATTCGATGCCACCTGATGGTAAGCAGAAGTGAAGTTTAAGTGCAAACATAGAAAGTGTGACGTCAGTGATAATGTAAACGACGAATTAGGCACCCTCGCCTTGTCGACCTGCAAGCTTCTTCACGACTCTCTTGAATGATATTTACTAGGTAGTACACCCATAGTACCACTAACACAGTAGGTACCACCGCCTTTCTTATTTCTGCCGTGAAGCAGTGTAATTAGTGGGCATGGAAGGCATATGATCTTAGCCCTAGGATGGCAATTGGCAACGCACTTGCAGTGTTAAGTGATTTACCCTTAATATTGCATGTTGTCTATAGGCGACGGTAACCACTTAACACCAGGTGGGCCGCAAGTGTTGCCGTCTCGTGGTATAAAAATTGACCCCGGATTCTAAGCAGTAAATTTCATTTCATTCCATTGATTGTGGGCCATAGAAATAAGTTACCACTTTTCTTTGTTTTTAAACTTAATCCATATAGTTCATTGGTTTATATCCGGCTCGAAGGACCAAAAACTTGCATGCATAAGTAAAGGAAAATTAATCTGAATATTAATATTTTATTTTCTAATTAATTAAAAGAAATACCTACATGTATTGTAGTATGTAGCGGAGTAGAATTAGTGTTGACAGATGTGAAATATTTCATTGAGAAGTACCCCGAAGCACACCGAAGTGTTGTTCCTGTACAAAAATTATACATTTTAGTAAAATATATTGTATAGTAAGAATTCATTGTTTAACATGAAAAATAACAGGAATTATCGCGATTAGATTTCCTTATAATTGCCTAACTGTGATTTTCGTTTATACTCATGTTAACCATGCAACGCGAAAGTTTTAAAGTGATTAATTTATTGTTTAAAACAGTAACCGTCGCCAAGAAAAATATGGTTTTTACAATTTTAAAATATACAAATTATTTTGCTTTATATACATACAGGTATATAACAAATATATAAAGAAGGATGCACAGCCTCCAACTTACAAGCAACCCGTATTTGGAATAAAATAAAATAATGTTAATATCGACATAAATTAAAATAGAAACAGAAGTATATCATTAAATAAACAAATCTTGTTTCTTTTGTTTATTTGATCTTTAAATACTTAATCATTTTAATTATTTCCGTATATATAATGACGTGAATTATGTAGTTAATACTGTAATTAAACATTATATCTTCGTATTCTGGTTTTCCTAATAGGGCCATTGTTAATTGAATACAAATTGGCCGCTATCTTATTATTTTAATCTTTATTGCTAAAGCACTAATTGTTCTTCGTGCGGGTTTTTTCTTACCGGAAACTACTTATATCATCTGCCACGTGTACCTACTATTGATTATGAAAAAATGTTGAATTAGTATTTGTGTAGGTTTACCGTGGTAAATATATTATAAAAAAAAATAACTGAACGCTTAGACAAGTGGCAAACGCTCCAAAGCGTTTCTGCCAATAAAAACGATGAACTCTAACGTTTGACACGATAAGCCGCCGTGATGTTTTAACCGACTTCAAAAATGGGGGGTTTTAATTCGTATTCATCGTTTTTTTATGTTTGTTCCCCGATTACTCGAAGACAAAAAAAAATCTGTTTGAAAGGTTATCATTTTCAAATGGCTCATGAACAATTTAGATGAATCGGTTTAGAATCTGGAAAATACTCAGCCGCAATATGAAATTTATACGTGGATATCTTCGAAAATAATTAACCAACAATTATTTTTTTTTTGTTTCGATTTCGATTCAAAGTCTCGAGTTAGTTTCCTGACAATTTTACAATGTTGAGAAATGTAGACTATACTTATACCACGAAAAAACCAAAAAAACTAAAAATATTTTTAAATAGAAAACCGCCTTTAGAACTAAAAACGGAGAAATAAAAATTTTATAACTACAAAATACACTGAAAAAAACCTGCCCCAGGCGAGAATCGAACCCAGCATCAACCGCAATCCGGGCGGCTGCGTTAACCACTACGCTACCGGGACACTGCTTTCGCCGTCGAAATTTGTCAATACTTGGTGCTTATGTTTTTATGGTAAACATTGTTACATCAAATCTTTGAAATTTTCGCTTCTAAAATATTGTTAGGAAACGATTGCCACTTGTCTAAGCCTCCTCCTGTACCCGTAGTGTAAGTTTTTTTAGTATAAAAAACGCAACTACTTTAGTTGCGTTAAGAGCTCAATTTGTATAGGAAACGTGAACAGCGCCCCTAGCGGCGAGAAGCGCAAATCATGTTTCCCATACAAATTGAGCTCTTAACGCAACTACAATCGTTGCATTTTGTATACTAAAAAACTTACACTACGGGTACTGGTCCATTAACTTCAAGTAATATCATCTAAATACATATATCATTTAAAATAGAGATAAAACGGGTAGTTGTTTGGCCGGATATCGCATACTGGATATCCGGCGAGCTGTGAGGCCAGAAGGCCGGATATTCGGTCCATTGTCTCATTGCATGTTGTGACGCGTTTAGAACCGCACACAGGTGTGGCGAACGCGATCAGATCAATTCGAGCGGTTTCACTAAGTTTTTAATTTAGATATTTAGTAGTTATGTATTTATCATTAGTTTTTTACAAAACCTTATGACTTTTTTGTAACCTTTTCGACTTTAAATAAAAGCCGTCCTAATTATAAGCCATTTTATTGATATTTACCTTACAAAGCTAGGACGTCAATTTCCTAGTTTTTGAATATCCGGTATCCGGCCAGATAGGCAGGATAGCGGATAGTTACCGGATATCCTTTTCATGTCTAATATATAGCCATGTGATGCCAGCAGAGGAGAATAGCATCACCCCATATCTCCAATGGGTGTCGTAGATAGAATGCGACTAATGGGTCAGCAAATATTGCTTACCTTATACTCCATCCACCAACCCGCATTGGGCAAGCGTGGTAGACTACTGCCACCTCCTTCGATGACAAGGAGAGGCCTTGTATCCCAGCCCGCCTAGCATGACCACCGAAACACGATATGATATAGCTATTTATCGCTTTGAATGGTCAAAAATCATTGGATATAAACGCAATCTTAGAATTTTATCGATACTACGAACATGTTTATGCCATATACATGTTCGCAGTTCCGATAAAATTTCAAGTTCGCGGTTATATCCAATGATTTTTGACAGTTCAAAGCGATAAATGGCTATATCATATCGTGTTTCGGTGGTCATGCTAGGCGGGCAGTAATGGTTGGAATTATAACGGCTGTTATGATGATGTCATCTATAACATTCAATTGCTCATTTTTTCAGATATTCATCCACAGAGAACTTAAAGACTTGTACAAGTACATTCCAGTAGATATGCTACCGGTAGAGTACGGTGGTACCTGCAGCAGCATGGATGTTTTACAAGGTAAGTCTGACATCATTGTTCATAGCATTAAGCTCGATCCACACACGCCATGCCCAGGCCGGCGAAGGAGCTTCTAGTGCTTTACAGACTACGCTATTTGTGCTATATAGTATAGCAAATAAGGACTTATTGCTATACTATATAGCATGGCGTTCACATTACGCAATATAATCGCAAGCTTACAATATATGGCAAGCTCAGTTGACGGTTTCACCTTGGTTGAAGTGATAATCAAAGCTATGATCATTATTTTATCAATCACTCCAATGATGAAGTTTTTATTTTCATCAAAATCGGGCTCACGACTCCTTTTGCAAATTTCAATAATCCATAATAGGAAGTGGCCCTGAAGGGCCACTTGAAAAATTAATCCTGTATAGTTAAGTGTGAACGTGTCCAAAATAATGTATGGTGTGCGATATTGTTGTGCTATGAACTATATGCTATATGCAGGCTATATGCTATTATATTATAGCGTAGTCTAAAATGCGCTTCAGTGTCCGATCGCCCGCTCGACACATTCCAGCCACGTTCCTGGCACGGCCCTGATGTGTTTAGATAAACCCACAGTTAATGTTCAGATAGTCAGTCGTAGAGTGGTCGATGGTTCCAGGTGAAGCTAACTTCTAACTTCGGGTTTATCATCTGTTACCATCAAATGAGATGAAGGAAAGCTTTCCCATCAAGATAAAAGAACCACCATCTTAAAGTGACTGAGATAAAACAGGAAATAACATTGATATTTTTAACACTACCTACAGTATAATACTTCCCTTTTGAAGTTTACTTACAAAACTCGCCCATAAAAGTGACCAGATTTGGCCGTAGCACGTTTTGTGAGAAAACTACGAAATACAAAAGAATATAGGCATAAATATGTTAGGTACTTAGGTTCAAAGATCGAAAACCGCTCATAGTGCGAAAAGGCAGCTCCCAACGCGTTGTGATCACTGTAAAACATCCACATCACGAAATTCGTGTCGTGGTTGTCATGTCATGTCATATGACCACAACGCATTGTGCCAAGGAAGAAAAGCCAGACGCGTATGAAGTCATATATGATCACAACGCAGTGATTTACGATTTTTCGTTCTGCTGTTTTTTCGCTCAATTGTGGGTTTTCGGTCATTGAGCGTAAAATGTTAAATGATTCAGTAAATATTATAAGTGTTTTCGTAGGGGACCTGGTCCCTCAATCATCATCATCATCAACAGCTCAAATAATGTCCCCACCGAGGGGCTCGTGCCTACCCCACATTAGGGGCTATTAGGCCTTAGTCAAACACGCTGGCCAAGTCCGGGTTGGTCGACTTCACACACAAACTAAGAATTTCTTCATAGGTGTGTGCAGGTTTCCTCACGATGTTTTCCTTCACCGTAAAAGCGTCGATTAAACGTACATATGAATTCAAAATTTGAAAACAAATTGGTACGTGGCGGTGATCGAACCAGTGCTGGGTGAGAGACGACGCTCTTACGCACTACGCCACCAACGCTTCTCCCTCAATAATTGAAACTTAATACGATTGAGTCATTAAAATGACATCAATTGGTGCGTCCAGTTCGCCTCACAGGATAGAGATTATTTATCTAAATCAGGGTCAGTTCGAAATTTAAAGTCCCATGAGTTGGTAACCCATTAAATTAGCAATAAAAAATACCATTTTATTTCCAGAACAATGGAAGAACAAACTTGTCGAGTACAGAGACTGGTTCAAAGCCCAAGAACTGGTGAAGGCAGACGAGTCGAAGAGACCAGGAAGACCTACAAACTACGACGAGCTGTTTGGCATTGATGGCTCGTTCAGGCAGCTTGCTATTGACTGATTCAAAATTTATTTAGCTCTTAAGCATAGTGTTAATAGAGCTTAACAGGAAGTTGCTAATGGATAATGGGACTTGTTTCATTCAGTTTCAACGTGACTTAATGTTATTTTCATTTCTCATAGAATTAGCAAAAAATACATAACTTTGATTTTTTTTTAATGATCGAGACTGATTCTATCTAAGATAGCGTCTATGTTTCTTAATAGAAAAATATTTGGTGTCTTTAAAATTATCCGCGAATGTTAGGGCCTACAGTTTCGTATAGTCACTGCTTTTGTCTTCACTACACACATTAGAAGTTTACGTAATACGTTTTCTTTGTCCAAACTGTTCTTAGCCATGTCACCTTTCTTTCTATCACATTTCTATCGTTATAGTCACTTGTTGTGAATTAACGAGAGAAAATTGAGTCCTATTAATCAATTGTAGACTTCCTTAATCTCTAAGTTAGCTATAATATCATATGGTTTAAGAATATAAATTCTAACTCTAAGTAATTGTTTTATGCAATAGCGGATAAAACTGTCTTACTTTAAGTGATAATCTAAATATTTCTGAAAATGCTTCAATCATTATATAGTGTATGGTCATAATTATCTACAGATCACAGGTTTTTATTGAATTTAAGTTAAAATAGAGTTGATGATAAGACATTTTAATGAAAGACTTAGCATTCTTAACTAAGAATTTTAATTTTCTGCATTGTTGGGTATTGATCAAAATGTATGATATATGTTCGTTATTCGACTTTTATTTAGATAAAAAACATGGCACTGGCAAAGTTCTTAATATTGTGATACATTTAGTTCCCGTTTTAGGACTAGTTTAAGGATTTAAGAAATATGATTGAAATATTTTAAAGCAACCTGGGTTTTTTATTCTTCAAGAATGTGATATGGACAATAAATTATATATTGGATATCCTTGCAACTGCTGCCAATGTGAATATTTGAGTTGCAGTGATTATATGAAAGTTAAAATATGGAGTGATATTTTTAATGATAACATAGCTAAAAGATAAATAGGTGTCAGTCAAAGCGAAAGCTTTCTAGCAATTAGTATTAATGCACATGCTTATTCGTCAAATACTGTGAATTTTACTTGTTTTTAGATTCTCTATTATTTGGAGTTGGATCTCACAAAGCAATACAATATTTTGGTATGATTTATAAACATTATGTGATATTTTTTTTTTATTTCGATTATTGTCGCAAAATAATAATTGTATAGTTGATTAGATTCTTTTTAAAATAAAGATTATCAACGCTTTTTCTGAAAATACTATTAAAGGGAAATAAAAGTTTTGTAATGCTCATTTAAATGTGATCTTGTCTAAAATAGTATAAACGGTTAAGGCTTAATAAAAAATATTACAAAAGTCACGATGTATTGTTATTTATTAAAATCCATCTCAGAAATACTTATCGTCCGTATACTTTGTACCTCGTCTTACTCGTACTTAAGTCCTCTTTTAAACTCTGAATACTTATACGTTAAAGCTATCAGCCTAATTATATCTATCCATAGTCGTTTCCACTATGTATCATTCAGAGTACCTAGTATGAGTTTTGTTAGTTTGAAAATTAGCAATCTCAGTAGGTACTAGAGCCAGAAATAGTGCTATTGTAACCAAATTGTAACGTTTTTTATTTCACTAAATTGAAAGGTACTAAAATAAAATATGTCAATATTCTAAAAAATATATTTGTACTCTTATCCAGGATTTAGAACTAATCGAAGACACTCTTGTTGACGTTAAACTTGTTAATAGTGGCCACTTCCTCTGGTGTCAGCTGGAAGTCGAATAGATCAATGTTCTGTTGAAGTCGCGCCTGGTTCGTGGACTTGGGGATGGGAATGGTGCCTCTGTCGATCTAAAAAAAGAGTAAATTTAATTAAATAAAGTACACTGCGACATCAGGACACTATAAATAAAGTAAATTGTGTAGAAAAGATTTTAAAAAGTTTCTAAACAATAAAAACAACTATTACCTCCTAGTGAACGAAATATACTTCGCGTCACCCACTAGCCTTACATTTTCATGGCGCACGTCAAAGTTTCGTTTCCTTTACTTGGTGAACCAGATGAGCCTTTAAAAACTCTTTATTTTTATGATGCAGATGAAAATCAGAAAGTATAACTCTTGCTTCCAAATGATATCCTTTGGAGTAGATAAAATGATAAGAATGCCCGGATATATGACAACTTTTACTGTATAAGGCCAGATATATCATCAGATTGGTTCACTTTTTTCAGCAGATAACGAACAACATAAATTTTTGCAACTCTATTTTATAGGTGATGAAGAAACAGAAGTTAGCCGTCCGCATCGCCATCAGTGTATTGAAGGAGTCGAAAGAGATACAGTATTGAAAATTCAGAGAATCTGAGAGTGATGCATCATACATGCAGAAAGGCATCTACGCGAGCGAATCCGCGGGTAAAAGCTAGTTCGGATCGGATAAGAAATTGGAGTGGGAATTTTTTTTTTTTCCATTTGTATGGAGACGTGCACACCTCACTAATCTCTTACTTATAAGTGACAGACTAATGACGAACATTCGTTAATACTAACCAAATATCTCAGCACGATTTGAGAGGTCGTCTTGCCGTATTTCTGCGCAATCTTTGTCAGCGTGGGGTCATTGATCTGCGGTGGTGGTACGTTCTGCTGTCCCCTGCCAACCAGGAAACCGAAGGGGCTGTACGACATCACCGCGATGCCAAGGTTATGGCAGTCAGCGATTAATTCTTCACGTGTGTAAGCTGGGTGAACCTGCAACAGTTCCAAACATGTAATGTCTTTACCTTCATCATCCTACCCTCATCTAATATAATATGTACTTTTATGTGTTTGATGCCATTTTTACGTAGGCGATGTGTAACCATATGTTCCCTAAGTTCTGTTCAACCCCTGTTTGACTATTAACTTCATTTCACAAATGTGTAAGTGTCATCTCACCTCAATCTCATTAACAGCAGGTCGCGTTTGACTGTTATCAATAATCCTCTTGATTTGCGTGGTGTCAAAGTTGGAAACACCTATGGACTTCGTGAGACCCAGGCTCTTCGCTTCTTCCATACCTTTCCAGGTATCGAGAAAATCAATGCCTGCAGGCTGAAAATAAATTTAAATTAGTACGCAGCAGCAAAAATATTAACGCTAGGTACCTACGTGATCGCAATGTTTCTACGTCGATGTATTTATTTATATAGGTGTCGTGCACTCCTTTCAAAAGAGAATGATTATAGATTTACTAAATTCAAATAGAGTGAGTTGACTGACACAGGGCTATTTGTCGTTACTCAGAGTCACGCACGGCTGGACTCGGGACTTCGAGCCTTTTTAGGCTTATAAGGTTGCATTGACTATTTGCTAATTAACACGAGATCAACAACAGAGACAATCTAATAATTGCATCATCTAAATAGAGACAATTCACTGCGTTAAATTGTTCTCAAATCATTGATGAAGATATGAATGGAATGATTTCAAAATTTTACTAGACAATGAACTTTAAGTTAATCATCAATATTAGAGTTCTCTAATTAAAGCAATTCATGCAATATTTAGGTACCTCTGATTCCGGCGAGTGAATGAGATAGAGATCCACGTAATCCAAGCCCAATCTTCCCAGAGATTCCTTCAGGGCTGGTACAACCTGGTTACGAGCATGCTTGTCGTTCCATAACTGAAAACATAATAATTATTTTAGTATAATTATTTACATAAATAATAAGGGCTAGAGTGTTCTGATATATCTCTACACAGTTAAGTATCACGTGTAATCCAAGTATCAGATGTAATGGTGAGATGAAAATCGATATCAACTTAGCCAATTACTACAATCACTAAAGGCGAAATTATAACTCATCATCATCACAATCCAGAAAATTGCATTTCGGGATTCCGATTTTTTCATAACACTGCTTATGTTAAACTTCTAATGCTTTACGGTTGTTTGGATACTTATCAAAAATTTTAATTTTGTATTTGAAAATACGAGTTTTATCATTAAAGACCATAGGTACCTTAGTAGTAACGAACAGATCTTCCCTCTTGACCAAACTACGACTGAGGACGTCGGCAATACCTTGTCCTATAGCTTCCTCATTCCCATACAGAGATGCTGTATCGATGTGTCTATACCCTGCTTCTACAGCCCAGTTGATCGCCCTCCTCATCTCGTCTCCGTTCTGAAATCATTATAGATATTTTTTATACTCATTTGAGTCTCGTCTATTAATTGACCGCATGTTTCTTTCTTTGACAAAATCTTTAGATTCTTTAAAATTAAAATGTTATTGAGAACTTACCCCGCCATATGTACCCAGAGCAAGAATGGGAATTTTATTTCCATCGTTCAAATCAATGGTGGGTGCTACGCCCGCCAAAGATACCTGTAAAAAATTACAAATCAATGTGAGTAGTGACGATCGAATTATTGGCTACTCTAAGGTCCTAATCCTTGCGAAAATTAAAACAAATGAAAAATAGATAAATACTCATACTTTTATAAAAAAATAGATATCTAGGTACCTACTACCTGGCCCAATTGACGTTGTTTTTTCAATCCAATCGAATAGTTAATCTAAACATTTTTGATTCCGCTTTAACACACACACAAAGAATGTCATCAAAAATATTATGATGAAATTTTTGTTCATTGACTTTAAAGTTGACAGAAGAATTATAAAAGTAAGTAAAGATATAGTCAAGAAATATATTAAATAGAATGCAATGTACGGAAATTAAAAAAGTTGTGCAGGAGTCTAAAGGTGTTTTATACAAAGGAACTTGTAGGTCGAAATTTTTAGTGAATAAGTCAGGAGTACCACAGGGCAGCATTCTAGGCCCATTGCTGTTCATTCTCTTTGTAAATGATTTTCCTAAAGCAATTGGCAATGAATGTGTTCTTTTTGCTGATGACATTACTATAACTATAAAAAATGATATGATACAAACTTTTGAAACAAATATAAGCGAAGCATTGTCTGAAGCTATTGGATGGTTAGAATCTAACAATCTGCATATCAACGTACAAAAAACTAAAATTATGGAATTCCTCTCTTATAATACTAGGCCATCTCAAATTAAAATTTGTCAAGGGGATGAACTCCTGGAAACAGTGGAGTTCTTTAATTTTTTAGGAATCAATGTTGACAAGCATTTAAACTGGAACTGTCATATAGAGGTTACGTGTAAGAAGATCGATAAATTTGTTTTCGCTCTAAAACGGCTAAGACAAACGGTTTCCACGGAAGCAGCGCTGGTGGCTTATCATGGTTATGTTTCCTCGGTGCTTAACTATGGATTGCTGCTCTGGGGGAATTCAGTTGACATTAACAGAGCCTTTAGAATGCAAAAAAAATGTGTACGAATGATTGACAATGCGTGGTATCTTGATAGCTGCATACCTTTGTTCAAAAAATACAACATACTTCCATTGCCCTGTAGCTACATCAGAGAAGCTTGTGTCTTTGTAAAAGATCATATGCAGTACTTCAAAAAACGTGTGGAAAGTAGCTCTAGACATACAAGAGCCCAATATAAGAACTTACTCTATCAACCTCCTTGTCGCAAGTATGTATATAAGAAAAATGTATTTAATATGTGTGTGTGTGTCTACAATAACCGGAAATACCAGATTGTCTTAAATTGGAAAATAGTTCACTGTTTAAAACGAAATTGACTAAATGGTTACAGACGAGATGATATTATAGTAAAAATATTTTTATAGTCTTGGGTCAAATAGAAACTTAAGATGTTCTGACAAACCTCACTTCTATATTTAAATACTTTCGGGGCCTAATTTGTAGTTTCCTATAACTAACTAATAACACTACGAAACTAAAAAAATCGCTTTACTTAGAAAATTGTAAAAATAAAAGAGATATTTCTTCGATAACAACATGTCCTTGACTAGCCAATTGAACTTGGCAATATTGTTAGCCATAAACATACAAGACTCTTACACTAAACTAGTTTTATGGACAGGTTCTAGGTGGTATGGGAGGTCAATGGCATGATTATCTAAGAACTTACGAGACCAGTGCAGTGCAAAAAGGCTTGTTATTATAAAAATAATAAGCGTTTAAAATACTCGTAAGTTAGGCTTACAATGAGGTATGCTAGTAGTGGCTCTACGCAACGTCTGGATGCTAGAAATTCTAACATATGAACTTAAGTCGCGGACATCAGCCGTAAGACGTCCACTGTTGGTCATAAGCCTCCCTCTTAAACCCAAACGGTCTTGCGCTGCCCGCATACAGCGGCTTCCCGCGACCTTTACCAGATCGTCGGTCCAGTTTGTAGGGGGCCTACCAACGCTGCGTCTACGCGGCCGCCATTCGTCAGTTCTCCTAGCAATGCGCCCTGCCTATTGCCACTAAGGTTCGCAATTCTTTGGGCTATGTCGGTGACCTTGCTTCTTCTGCGGACCTCAACATTTCTGATATGATCACGCAGAGAAACTCCGAGCATAGCCCTTTCCATTGCCCTTTTTATAAGCCTACTTATAAGTCACAGACATATTCCAAAGTATTGTTTAGCGGCATGGGCTTCGCGTGGTGGTCACGTATAGGGATTCATTTGAGGCATTTTTTTATTAGCAGACTTGGGCCGCAGTTGAGTGAGTTGGAAAGCTAATATCTGAAAATTAGCAGGCCAAAATTGGATACTGACAGCCCAAAACAGAGCAACATTAGAGGGGGTTGAAGGAAGCTTTACAGTAATAAAAAACCAAACGTTATAAAATGTTCTATTTGGAAAATCCTCGCCTTATATAGTAAAATATTCTAGGAATAAATTATTTTAGCTAACTCGTTATGATCTTGAGCAAACAGGAAAAGATTAACATGAAGATTGCAAGGATTGTTACATCTTCAGATTTAATACTTGTCTTTGTTGTAGGTTATTATATATTATAACTACCCGGACTGCTGAGATGAGTCTGAGTGTAACATGTGTGTTGGTGGTAGGCTTTTGCTTGTTTGTTTACAAGGTTTGAATGCTCAGAGGAAACTGAAGGACTGTTAGTTTTTGGGTTTAGTGCCCCTTCTATTCTATTCTTATTAAGCGTACGCATTTTGCCAATGTCAAGATGAAATGTAAATAAAGTAACAAAAATTGTACGGTTGATTGAGGTTAAAAATGGAGTCTCGGGAGAAACTCCTAGTGCCCCTTTAATGTGGCGACAGGTTGGCGCCCGTTGGTAGTGATTGCGTGGCATATGTGCAACGAAATTTTATCGCTCTGTTCCACCCCTTCTGGGACTAGGAGCGTGATCGTTGTATGTATGCAATGATCATCATAACAGTCTTTATAATTCGACCCACTGCTTGGACACTGCCACTCCTTGTCATCGAAGGAGGTTTAGCCACCACGCTTGCCCAATGCGAATTGGTGGACGGAGTGTAAGGTGAACAATACCCATTTACTGATCCATTAGTCCGATTCACCTTCTACGACATCCATTGGAGGTGATGATATTTTAATCTGCCAGCATCACATAGCAGCATCAGATATTTTCTATAATATAAAAATGAATACTGACTGACTGACATATCAACGCACAGCCCAAACCGCTGGGTCTGGAGCACGAAGATAGATTGAGAATGGAGTCATTAGACAAATTAACAAAGTGAGGGCAAAAATTTTGACAACACTTGACATTTATTGACATTTCTAGAGAGTTTTTTTTTTGTCTGTTTACTGCAGTGTGCTGCTGATGGCATTTACTGCTCCACCGGGTTTTTAAGAAGGCGAAAACCTTGGAGGGTCCTCAAGCCTGTAGGGCGGACGTTCCTAGGGGATTACTGGGCGACCGAGCATCTCCCCCATGGGGAGTCTCTCGACCGCCTAGCGTCCCTAGGTCGTCCGAATCGGAAGGGAGCGACACGCCCGAGGGTGCCTCTAAAGGCTCGGACCTCGGCTCGGGCATGTCGGGTCGTGGAGGACGCGGCGAGAAGCGCCCCGGCACATATCTGTACCGGGTATAGCGCATAGTGTGTAGACCGGGTCGACGCACCCTTGTTCGACGGGTGCGGTGATTAACAAGTGTAACACTAGTGCTTGAGTGTGAAGTGTTGTTGTGAGGCGGTAACGAGGCATTTGCGCTCGTGATCTGATCGTCGGGGTCCAATAGGACGTTTTTTGGACGGCGCGAGGCGCGCGCGACATCTCTATTAGCACGGTAGCTAGAGGCTTGGACTACGAGAGGGTTAGGATGGTGAGGAGCTTTGTCGAAGTAGCGCCTAGACGCTTCCTTCATTTCTAGAGAGGCCCTGTCTCTTAAGTTATTTAAGATTTATCTAAATTCTACCCTTAAGGGTATAAATAGGGGATGAAAGTTTTGTGCAAATCCATCGTTTAATAAGTAAAGTCTAAAAAAAAATCTGCCTGAAGTTACTATTCTACGCGGACGAAGTCGCGGGCAAAAGCTAGTTATAATATAAAAAGAAGTATGAATCAGAGTCATTATAACCACATATAGTATACTTACAATCACTGTCATAATACCAAAAAATGTAGAGAAAAGAGCCTTAGGTTTTTACCCATTGATATAAACGTCAATAATCAGTATCTAAGTTGTTACCTAAGTGCGTATACACAAAGAAATTTTAGTAAATTTCTTTATGTATACGCACACATGTATAAGGGGTGTAGGTACCACCGCCTTTCTTATTTCTACCGTGAAGCAGTTCGCTATGTTTTGGATTGAAGGGAAAGGTAGCCAATTACTGGGCATGGAAGCACTGATGGAAGGCATATTATCTTTGTTAGAAATCTCGTCAGCACAAAACCTTTTTCCATCTATGAATTTGTTATACTTTTCCTTTTATGTCATGTTTTTTCGGTACGTTTTTCAAATTGTTTGGTCGTAGTCTAGCATCTGACATATGTTCACGTAAATTTTATGTTTGCTCGGTTTTATAGTTTATTTTATAGTTAAATTCGTTTTATCCCCTCATAGTGTTGCGTTTAACTCACATTTTCTCTCCAAGATTTCCAACAAGTGGCGACCGTGACAATTAAAAAAATTTGGTGATTGCGGAGAGAAGTACTATGGAGGCTTTACGGAAGGCGAGAGCAACTTACAGGGGTACATTCACGAAGACCTATAAAAAGCTTTGCGATACCGAAAGTTTCGAAGAGAAGCAGGTATGTTTCGAGCTTTTGAGCAAACATTTTACATACATAGAAGCGTATGACCAAAAGATATTTGATTCGCTTATTAGTGATGATGCAGATGAGGACACTTTGGCAGATGAACAGATGAGGATGGATGAGTATCAGAGCACGTTCATTAAGGCCAAGTTACGCTTTACGCGTGCTTCTGAAGAATACAAGAGTTCCAGTGAAGCCAATTGTCCAACTGTTCACTGTATGAAAAGCAATCGCAGATTCAAGCTGCCGTATATTGAACTTGCGAAGTTTGATGGTGAGCTGAAAGGTTGGCTCAGTTTTTGGAGTCAATTTCAAAAAATACACAATGACCCAGATCTCTCCAACGAAGATAAGTTCCATTATCTAACACAAAGCATGATCCCAGGTTCGAGAGCCAGTGATGTAGTGAACAGCTACCCTCCTATCGCAGACAACTACAGCAAAGCCATAGAGAGCCTTGAAAACCGTTTTGGAAACAAAGATTTGTTAGTCGAAGTTTATGTTAGAGAGCTACTACAATTGATCATTAGCAACATGAATAACGCGACGAGCAAAAACTTTCAAGTGGCAGCATTGTATGACAAGTTGGAATCACACTTGAGAGCTCTAGAATCTTTGAATGTTTCCAAAGAATCGTGTACTCCAATACTCTATCCTTTGGTGGAGTCTTCACTGCCAGAGGAGCTGCTGCGTGTTTGGCAACGACATCGAAATGTCACTGTCATTGATCCGAAACAACGTCTCGAAGAGCTAATGAACTTCCTAAAAGGTGAGGCTGTAAATGAACAGAGCATTTCAATGGCTTTAAGAGGGTTCTCTTTCAACAACGACAAGCCAGACATGAAGAAGTCTATTAAAGGCAAGGAGAGCGATACGGAACAATTACCTACAGCTGCTAATCTACTAGTGCCGAAAGCCGAAATATGTTGCTTGTTTTGCAATGGCAAGCACGAAAGTTCCAAGTGCTTTAGAGCAAAGAAGCAGTCGGTTGAAGAACGGCACCAAGCGATCAAAGGGAAGGCTTGCACACGATGTTTAAAAACTGGACATGGTTATTGGAAATGTTGGAGCAAAGTCAAGTGCGAGGACTGTGGCAAACGGCATGTGACGATTATGTGTAGAGGTACACAGAATAAACCTTCGACATCGACACAAGATGTGGTCAAAAGTTTTACTGGCATTTCTGTGAACCAAGATGTTTATTTACAGACTTTGAGAATTGAGCTCAATTTTGAAGGAAGAACCAAAATTGTTCGAGCTATTCTTGATTCGGGGTCTCAGTATTCCTACATTTTGAAAGATCTAGCCACAGAAATGAGATATAACTGCATAAGTAAACATAAGATGCAACAAGGACTTTTTGGCGGTGCTACCTCATTACCAGAGACACATAATAAATTTTCAATTAAAGTCAAAAACTTATTGTCAACATTTTCATGCCATATTGACGTTTTTGATAAAAATATTATTTGTAGGAATATACCAACAATTTCAGATAAAATTTACAAACAAGTAATTAAGGACTATAACATTTCGTTGACAGACATTGGTACGATGGAGCCTATTAGCATTTTGATAGGAGCTGATATGTTGCCCCGTTTACTAACAGGTAACATTATATACCTTACAAATGATATCGTGGCAATGGAGACCCAGTTGGGCTGGACATTGATGGGCCGGAGGAGTGACAAAACTACTCGTGAGAATGACACCGCGATGTTCGTTATTTCGCTGTTCGAGCATCAGGCTAGTGTGGCTGACTTGTGGAAACTCGATACACTCGGTATTACGGATCCTATAGAAAAGGAAACGAAAGAGATGCACTTGAGAGAAGTGGAAAATTATTTCGTGAATACTACGACGGTAAATAAAGAAGGGCGTTACGAGATAGCGTTGCCGTGGACACAAAATCATCCACCCTTGATCGAGAATCGAGAGCTATGCTTTCGCAGACTCCTAAAGGTGACAGAGAAATTGAAAAGCGACAACTACTTTGACGCCTACAACAAGGTTTTTGTAGATTGGTTAAATGAAGGTATAATCGAAAGGGTTACAGAGAGTGAGTATGACGAGTTTTCTTATTATCTTCCCCACAGGCCGGTCATAAAATTGTCGAGCAGCACCACCCCTATCCGTCCCGTATTTGACGCATCCGCTCATATGAAAGATAGCCCGTCACTAAATCAGTGTTTAGAAACTGGTCCCAATCTAATAGAGCTTATACCGTCAATGATACTAAGATTCCGTGAGAAAAAGTTAGGATGTATTGCAGATATCAGAAAGGCTTTCCTTATGATTAGCATTCGAACTAACGATCGCGATTATTTACGATTTCTTTGGTGGTCTAATAATAATTGTAACACTTTACAGATTTATCGTCACGCTAGAGTCGTTTTTGGTTTGACTAGTAGCCCTTTTTTACTCGGAGCTACTATTAGACTACACCTGGAAAGAGCTTTGAAATCTGCGGATAACATGTCTATTGAGAATCATATAATCGGTAAGTTATTAAAATCTTTTTATGTCGACAACTGTTTGTGTAGTGTAGACGATGAAGCTAGCCTTAATATATTTCGTGACACCGCAATTTTTGACTGTTTAGGCATGGTATGTCCTGTATTAGTGTACCCTAAATTGCTTCTAAGAAAACTTTCAACCCATTATGACTGGGATACACAGGTTAATGAAGAGGATCGGAAAACTTTCACTGAGTGGTATTTACAACTTAAATATTTAAAGGATATAAAAATACCCAGATGGATGTTTGCGAGTCAAATGGATAAGGGTAAAGTGTCATTTCACGTTTTCGTAGATGCCAGTTTAGCAGCTTATGCAGCGGTTGTGTTCGCAAGAATAGAGAATGCAGATAGCGTTATAGTACGCTTCGTGCAAGCGAAGTCAAGGGTGGCACCAACTACGACAACAACGATTCCCAGACTTGAGCTTCTAGCGGCTACAATAGGAGCGAGATTGATGAACTCTATAATCGAAGCCCTTGGCTACGAAGGTAGATACTCTACTTATTATTGGTCTGATTCGTCTATTGTGTTGTCATGGATAAAGCGTAACTGGCAGTGGCGAGTTTTCGTACAAAACAGAGTTAAGGAAATAAGAAAGCTGTCAACAACTGATCAGTGGCGTTTCGTGCCTGGAGACCTCAATCCAGCAGACTTGCCTTCGAGGGGCTGCGATGCGAAATGTTTTATTAAAAGCGGTTGGCTTAACGGACCTGACTGGCTTAGGTTACAACCTGAGTTATGGCCAATGACGTCGGAATGTACAGTGGACGAAGAAGAGGTCGTAAAAGAAAGAAAACAAGGAGATATAACAGCAAAGGGGGGCTTAGCACTTATCAATCAGAATTCTGCCACTGAACAGTCTTGCTGGTACACTCATTACTTCTCTAATTACAACAAGATAGTGCGTATGATTGGTTGGATCAGACGTTTTATAACTAATATTCGTTCAGGAAATTATGTTCGCACAAGAAGTAATATCAGGCTAGACCTATCAAATGAAGAATATCAAGCGGCAGTTATTGTTTTGTTAAGATTAGCCCAAAAAGACATGTTTTCTGGCCCCGGTGAAGTTAGTAAGTTTTGATACTCAACTAGATGAAGAAAGATTAATAAGGATTAAAACTCCTGTTGCAGCAAAAATTGACGAATTTGCGTACAGATTTCCTATAGTGTTAGATTCTAAACATGAGTTAGTAACTAGATTCCTTCAGTTTGAACACAACAGAAACCAACATGCGGGTACACAGACACTGTTGAGTTTACTTCGCGAAAGATATTGGATACTACGGGGTAGGCAAGCAATTCGCAAGGTTGTTAATGCTTGTATCATTTGCAAACGGTATAGAGTCAAAAACTTGCAAGAGATAGCACCTACTTTATCAGAAAACAGAGTTAATACTGTTGGAGTGTTTCAAGTTATAGGCGTGGACTACGCAGGCCCACTTTATCTGAAAGATAAGAAGAAGGTGTGGATCTGCCTATTCACTTGTGCTGTGTATCGTGCGGTTCACTTAGAACTTGCAACAACGCTTTCGGCAGACAATTTTTTGCAAGCATTTCGTCGTTTTGCCGCCCGGAGGGGTGTCCCTTCCGTAGTTTATAGTGACAATGGCACTAATTTTGTATCGGCGAGTAAATTTCTCCCAGACATAGAGTGGCACTTTAATGTACCTAGCGCGCCTTGGTGGGGCGGTTTTTTTGAACGGTTGGTACGGGTTGTGAAGGATTTATTACGTAAAGTAATAAGAAGAGCCTCTGTCAACTATGAAGAGATGCTGACGGTATTATACGAGTGTGAGGCGATAGTCAACTCAAGACCTATAACATATTTAAGTGAAAATCCTCTTGAACGCAGCCCGCTTACTCCGTCGTGCTTTCTACATTTCATGAAGGATGACATAAAACATGATTTACACACCGTACGGGAACAGGACATTGGTCGAAGCTATCGGCGTGTATGTCAGATAAAAGAAAGTCTGAAAAAAAGATTCAGAGATGAATATTTAGGTAGCTTACAAAACCACCCGAATCGCATTACTCGGTTGAGCGAACTCAAAATCGGAGATATTGTTTTAGTAGGCAACGATGACAAGAGAATTCATTGGCCGCTTGCAAAGATTTTAGAGCTCATTCCAGGTAGAGACGGTAAGACTAGAGTGGTAAAAGTAGGTACGGCCAGGGGTATGCTGACTCGACCGATCCAAAGGATCTACCCTTTAGAACTTTCTGGGGGCGGAGGATGTTAGAAATCTCGTCAGCACAAAACCTTTTTCCATCTATGAATTTGTTATACTTTTCCTTTTATGTCATGTTTTTTCGGTACGTTTTTCAAATTGTTTGGTCGTAGTCTAGCATCTGACATATGTTCACGTAAATTTTATGTTTGCTCGGTTTTATAGTTTATTTTATAGTTAAATTCGTTTTATCCCCTCATAGTGTTGCGTTTAACTCACATTTTCTCTCCAAGATTTCCAACAATCTTAGTCCCCAGGATGGCAACGCACTTGTTCTGATAAGTTATTTACCCTAGATATTGCAAGTGTCTTAGGCGATGGTAACTACTTAACCGGGTGGGCCACAAACTTGCCATTTCGTAATATAAAAAAACTGGTTACCTGGCACTCTTTTAGAGATGAGTTCGCCCTTGCAAACTGTATCACTGTTTATTTGTTATTTTTATGTTTTTAAGTGCAATAAAGAAATAATAATAAAAATATGTACGACCTTCTTGGAGCGATCTCCGAACCACATCTTAACCACGGTTAATTTAATTTTTTAAGTAACCTTGATGAGATTATTAAAAATCTTCATAATGACAGTATATTTTATACCGAAGTTACAAGGTGAGTTAAGTAAGCTAATGCAATAATTCTGTGATTAATTTATATTATGTATGCATATTTATTGAAGATTAAAGATTACATTGCTAATTAATATTGGACAAATTCCTACTTTCCTACTAATATAAAAAATACGAAAACTCTGTCTGTTACTCTAGACGCCTAAACCAGAGAACCGATTTTGATGAAATTTGGTACAAGTATTGACTAGACGCTGGAAAAGCATACAAGCTACCTTTTATTGTGAAAAAAGTTTGAAGATGTTGAAATAAGGGATGAAAGCTTGTATGGCTTCATAAGTAAAGTTCGTCATTGTTGAAGATTATACCTTGAAACTTTCAATTTGGGTATTTGATAGGGAATAAATTATGGACAGACAATCTGGTAAAGGTCGCGGGAAGTCGCTGGATGCGGGCAGCGCAGGACCGACCAGAGACCCTTGGAGACCCTTGGGGGAGGCCTATGTCCAACAGTGGACGTCTCTCGGCTGAAATAATGAAGAAATAAATAAATATTTGATCTAATGTTTTTTGAAATTTAAATTTGACACATGTGGGAATGAAATCTCGTATGGAAGTCCAAACCAAGCGACGCTTTCATGACTACGATTTTAATGAAATTTCCTACAAAAATATACTCGACCTTAAGATAGGACATAATATACCTCTTTTTTGTAAAAAAAGGACATATAGGGGTTGAAGTAAGGTATGAAAGTTTGTATGGGCGTTCGTCGTTAGCGAAGATTAAACCATAAAACTTTGAATGTGAGCGCTTGATAAGAAATATATGAACAGATACATATTTTTTAACATGTGTGGGGTCCTGCGCAGACTAAGTCAGAAAGGCAGAAGCTTGTACCTACTAAGCTAATCTTCGTTTAAATAACGTCGCGTGTGTAAAAGCTCTTTGTCTTTAGGGATCGACGCCGATCCTGAAACGCCCCCACAGTTTAGGAGAGAAATGGTGGTTGTTAGTGGGTAGGACTGGCCTCAACATCAAGGCTACGGTCGGGGAGTCCCACATGCCACATCCTCCAAATTTAATGTACAGTCCCTAAATGAATTTTTCATCGTCATAAAAAATGGTATCATCAAAAGAAGTATGAATATCGATACCTCTGAGCTCAAAGGTCGTAAAGGACAAAAGGCTACTTTACAGGAGAAGCAAAAAACCATTTTTTAAAACTTCTTTAGAGTATATTAACTTTTTTATTTCTTGAGCTATGTTTTCGATACCAAGAAACAAAATTCTTAGAATTTCATGTATTTTCCGAAGGTGTGTCCCACAATTGGCCTGCAGCTATAATTAAGGAGATAAATTTCCTTTACGCCCTTGAAATTAACATAAAATGTCCTTTACACCCCTTGAATTTTTTTTTAACTTGAAGTATAAGTCTATTTTGACTTACGTATCTGAATAAAATTAGGGCATTAAAGGACAAACTTCACATATTTAGGTGGTAAAGAATAAATAATGTTAGATGACCGATTACCATCACGCATATATCAACGCGTTTTTGTCACATTTGTATTAAAAAAATTACAATGATACATTGAGTTGAAGCGTACTTATCAACCTTTAGGCAATTTTACGATTATTAGACAAAGTCGTGTAAATTTTTTTATTATTATTTATTCAAGGTACAACTAGAACATGTAAAATTATTGAAAAGTGAGAAATACAATGATAGACTGTAAATCTACAGACATGTGTACCTAAGCATAAAAAGCGGGCATCGAGCATGACATAAATTATCTACACACATACTTAAACATACAACAAATAAAACAAGTTTAACATGTAAAGTAAAAAATTATCTACTCACGCTCAAAAAAGCGGCAAACAAGGCCCCAAAAATTATAGGAAGACCCATCTTGTTCTAAGGTCAGGCGAGAACTGACTGATGCTTCAATACGGAGACTTCTTACACAATGAACTTAAAGCTTAAGAAGAGCTACTTTAGTACCGACGATGCGATTACGATACGATGTTTTCTGATTGTTGTTAGGTATAAGATAATGTATTAGGTTGGGGAAAAAGTCTTTTCGCATTATAGTATGTATAAACTTGTAAAAAAATCTCTTTGGCTATACTATTTGTATCTGGCTGGTTTTGGTATCATTGAAAGTTTAAATTTTAAAGAACATAATTCCAAATTCAAATTAGGAAAATGTGTGATTTTCATTTGTTTTTCGTACCGCCAAGATGAGTGAATCTAATGAAGAAATTCGATACATTTTAAAATTTTACTACAAAAAAGGTAAAAATGCAACGCAAGCCGCGAAAAAAATTTGCGATGTTTATGGACCTAGTGCAGTGTCTGTGAGAGTAGCACAAATTTGGTTTAAGCGTTTTCAATCCGGAAATTTGGATGTCAAAGATGCACGTCGCTCTGGTCGCCCTATTACAGATAAAATGGATGCCATTTTTGAAAAAGTGGAGCAAGATCGGCATGTCAGTAGTTACGACGTAGCTGAAGAACTGGGAATTGACCACAAAACAGTTTTGGCGCATTTGAAAAAAACTGGGTACACAAAAAAGCTCGACATTTGGGTACCTCACGAGCTCACTGAAAGAAACCTAATGAACCGTGTACTCATTTGTGATTCTTTATTACGACGTAATGATACCGAACCATTTTTGAAGAAGCTGATAACTGGTGATGAAAAGTGGATCACGTACGACAAGAACGTGCGAAAAAGGTCGTGGTCAAAGGCCGGTCAGGCTTCACAGACTGTGGCGAAACCCGGGTTAACTCGCAACAAGGTGATGCTGTGTGTGTGGTGGGATTGGAAGGGCATTATTCATTATGAGCTGTTACCACCAGGCAGGACCATCGATTCTGAACTCTACTGCGAACAACTGATGAGATCAAAGCAAGAAGTTGAGAGAAAGCGGCCGGAATTAATCAACAGAAGGGGTGTGGTTTTTCATCATGATAACGCTAGACCTCACACATCTTTAGCCACTCAGCAAAAATTAAGAGAGTTTGGCTGGGAGGTGTTAATGCATCCGCCGTATAGTCCTGACCTTGCACCTTCAGATTTCCACCTGTTTCGGTCTCTTCAGAATTCTTTAGGCAGTGTCAGGTTAACATCACGAGAGGACTGCCAAAACCACTTGTCGCGGTATTTTGACCAGAAGTCCCAAAATTTCTATAGCAATGGGATTATGTCCCTACCTACAAGATGGCAAAAAGTTATCGAACAAAATGGTACCTACATACTTTAGTTAAATGTAAATAAACTATATTAAAAAATGTTTTGAATTTTCTTAAAAAATGCGCAGAAACTTTTTCCCCAACCTATTACATAAATTTATGTCATGTTACGTTTTAAGCTGTAATTTAAATATGAAGTAGCTACCTATAACTTACCCTCATACAGCAACACAATAATATTAACTTAAAAGGTTCAGTTATTCTTATTCTGAGTGAATTAAAAAACAACGGAAGGTGATTCTGAACCCCGTGCAGACTATTGTACTCTGCTTAGATGATTTAAGGTAGTTAGCGCAGTTATTAGATCAGAACCCTATCTTTTTACTATGAAAAAGAGGCGATACGCTAAGATCCGTAGTTTTTTTGTAGCTGCGTAGTCTTTTCTAGAGCGTTTAAATAAAAGCTTGTTTTTAAAAATATTTTTATAGAAGTTATTTTTTAGTCAAATTATTTGTATTCCTCTCAGCAAATCCTTTTATTTGATACTCATATTATGGTAATGCCATCTGCCATCTTGGGCGGTCCTCCAATTTGGACTTAGAGGTAAGTGAATTTAATTTTTATATTCTTCTAAGCAATTCTACCCATATCATGCGAGTGCTTAAAAAATAACTAGTCAGCCATCTTGCCATCTGCCTTAATCGATTTAGAATGACGTCACTTAGCTAATCATGAATTGTCTTCTAAACTAAGTGTGTATGCAAAATTTCAGCTCAATAGAATACAATTAAACAAACAAATTGTCGAAAAATAGATTGCAAATTTTGACGGATGATTTAGGTAGGTATACATACAAACAGTTAAATAAAAGTTTGTAAAAAGTAATCATTTTGACGATTAGGTAATAATGAAAAATAAATGAAGTAGGTAAGTAAAAAAGTTACAATAAAATAATATGAAAATTTAAAGTCGTTAGTTTTAAAAGAATTATTAATCTTGCGTAACCGGTTCAATATGTTGTGCAATTATACAATACAAGCAAAGATTCGCGCATATTATTATTGTTCGTATACAACAACATAAAAACAAATGTAGATAAACTATTAGTAGTTATAAAATGGCATTTGTAAGTATACAACTAACTGTAACAACTTGTCCCTATCTTCTTGAAAGTTTGAATGAGTGTATGTTTGTAACTCAATCACACCAAAACGGCTGAACTGATCTTGGTGAAATTTTTCATAGTGATATATAAATGATATCTACGAGGGCAGCCACTAATAGTCTAAAGGTGCACACATACCCATTACTTGCACAAAAGCTTTCCACTATTGGGCAATTGCTCATTATTAGTGTGCGCGTGTGTGTGTGTAATTTGCAAAAAATAAGCATACATATTGTGTACTAGATTTTTTCTAGTTTTAAAAATATTTACACTAGAAAAATGCACTGAAAAAAATCGACTTGCCTCAGGCGGAACTCGAACCCGCACCTTCCACAATCCGGGTGGACGCGTTAACCAATTTCGCCACCGAGGCACTGCTTTTCGCTGTCGAAATTTGTCAGTGCTTGGTGCTTATGTTTTTATGGTAAACATCGTTTCATCAAATCTTTGAAATTTGCACTTCCAAGACCCGAACGAGATATTTTAACGATTATTATTTTTTATTTTATTTTTATTATTGGTTAACGCGTCCACCCGGATTGTGGAAGGTGCGGGTTCGAGTCCCGCCTGAGGCAAGTCGATTTTTTTCAGTGCATTTTTCTAGTATTATATTTACGCGTTTGTAAACGCAAAAATAAAAATTATTCCATAAATATTTACACGTTTGTAAACGCAAAAATATTTCCATAATATAACATAATATAAGGTAGATTCATCTTAACTGGTCGTCAAATATTCAAGAATAATTCGTTCGAATCTTAAAGTGCTTTGAAATTTGATTAAAACAATGTTACCATAAAAACATAAGCACTGACAAATTTCGACAGCAAAAGTAGCGTAGTGGTTAACGCAGCCGCCCGGATTGCGGAGGATGCTGGGTTCGATTCCCGCCTCTGGCAGATCGAACTTTTTCAGTGTATTCTTTCTAGTTTTAAAAATATTAAAGCATGGTCGAAAGAAAACTCAGATAACTTAAATTTTTAGGCAAATAAATATTCAATAGATATAGCATAGATTACTTTAGAGGCGATCTGAAAGTAGCAACAGTGAATAATTTTTGCCACAGATATATCTTATTAAATCTATGATTTTTGCGTTTACAATCACGTAAATATTTTTAATACTAGAAAAAATCGACCTGCCCCAGGCGGGAATCCCACCCAGCATCTTCCGAAATCCGTGTGGCTGCGTTAACCTCTACTTTTTTCTAATACTTTATTTACTGGTAGGTCGGTCAAGGTCGGAAGAACCGAAAAAATGCAGGCTACATAGAACCGGTCCGATTAGTCACAGGTTATGCTTAATTATTTGGCTATTGAAGGAGGCCACCATGCAAAGGTGAACTCCTATACACAGACAATGTGCTTGTATGTCTACGCAGTCATGCTTGGTTCACTAATGCTCGTGATGTACCTACTATTGACCGCGTATAAACCCAGAACCTATACAGATTGGAAAAAAAGACCGTGGTCGGAGGAAAATGTAAATGAACTATTTTCTTAAGATACTTTACAATAATAATGATAAAACACAAAAATTATTTTGATCGTGCTATATTAACTGATAAAACTACACACAACATACCTTATTGACATTGCAGTTCCCAACACTCGCAACGTACAAAAAACAATAGCAGAAAAGATGCATAAATAAATTGACCTCAAAGAAGAAGTTTTTAGAATTTTGACACAAAACAAAGTACACATTATCCCCATTGTACTATCTACAACTGGCATAATTCCTAGACATCTTCACCAAAGCTTTAGAAACCTAGATCTGAAACCCAATATGTATATCCAATTACAAAAGGCGGCTATTGTGAATACTTGCCGCATAGTTAGAAAATTTTTACAAATAGACGATCAAAACATTGAAAATATTCCCAGACAGCCAGAATACATAATTTATGAATATGCTATTGACTTGGCTTAGCCCGTCAATGACATAACCAGCACAAGCTGAGAGTTTGAAATAAACAAAAAGTAAATAATAATAATTCATTTATTTCAGGCAACACAATGCTTACATAGATGTTAAAATAAGCAAAGGGCCCATAACTTAAAACTAACATATATAATAAAAAATATAATTTATAAACAAAGGCACACTTGGGTCGGCGACGTAGCGCAATTCATTAGGGAGCGAGAGAATAAAATAATTCTTGATCTTTCTTTAATTTAAGATGCTATGTTGATTAGAAGAAATTGATCCTTATTAATAACTTTTTCGTTTGGTATCATAAAATGCAGGCCGTTCTTTTTTTCACATTTCACCGGTTTGATACCCGGCTCAAGCAAGCGATTCATCAAAAATCTTAAAATGTAGTTTTAATTATTTTTTAAAATAAACGAATTTTTTCTTTCAGTAAAATTTGCCATCATCAACATTGAGGCTACTTTTCCAACCAGGGTATGTGTTCCATCTTATACATAATATACCTAATGGCAGTTTGCACTACTCTAAAATTACCTACAACTTCCATGGGCGGAATTACAAAGAATACGCCACGACCACAACCAATAGTTATTTATTATACAAGAGTGGAAAGTTCCTTTTTAACCGCGTGCTCGATTTGGATGACCGAGCAAGCGAAGGATTCTAAAGTTGAATCACGAGCGCAGCGAGTGATTCTAAATTAGAATCCTGAGCGTCAGCGAGGGAAACAAACGAGCACAAGGTGAAAAATCTTTCCACTCGAGTGCAATACGTAACTTTTCATCCCACCTCAGCGAGGAAATGACAAAATGAAAAAGAATTTTTTCACAATTTAAAAAGTTCTAATCATAAATTTGGCACCATAGAGGTTACATTAAATAGGTTTAATGACGTTTTGAATTTACAATTATATTGAGTACTCATTATATGTGATGTTCTAAATTCAAATCTACTTTGCCACTCAAGCGAATAAAATAGAATTTTCCAGCCAGATTTCGAAGCGCAAAATTACACTTTCCGAGGTGGTGGGATGAAAAAATATTTATTCAATATTTATTGCTATTACGGAATAAAAAAGTAGCAAAATACTAAGAAACGGTCACTGACTCTATCTCGTTTTTGTAACTGGTAATAACCATTAATAGATTTTGTTAAATGATAACACGTAGGTAATAATTAGATACAAATAAAACCAACCCGTTTTTCGCATAATTTACAAGTTCTATGAAACGGTACAGGGTTCCACAGTCGTGGCGGCGAAACCTTATCGATTAGGTGACTATCAACCTTTTATATTAATATTATAATAATATATTTCAACGCTCACACCAATAATCTAGCCCAAAGTACTCGTAAGTATCATTAGGAACTTATGGAATGGTAGATAACTGACTTTTTTAATATACGTCATAATTATAGCTATTTTTAATAAAAAAACTTAAATAAACATATAAACAACCATGACTCGCAAACAAACATTCCCGTTCGTCACACAAATATTTGTGGCTACCAGGACTCGAACCCAGACCGCTTGATGTGTAGGCAGCTATACTGACCACTCCACCACGACGGCGTCATTTTATTAACCTACCTACCAAATTAAAATTTATAAAATTTTTAAACGAAATATTGATCCGGGTTACCTACTGCTCATCTCTTCCAACGACACGAAAAAGTAGTTTATTTCAGTTCTTTTTTCGTGTCATTTTAGCATCTCCCATTTAGTTTCGTCAGTTTTTAATATCAAGTAAGTTTTAAAAAAAAATTAACATTCAAAATTAATTTGTATCGGGTTCACAGAACACAGAAACCTCTTTCTGTGTTCTGTGATCGGGTTTCAACAAGAGAAGTTAGAGCGCGAACGTGAGTTTTTTACGTGTGATAATCTAATAATGCTTTGTCTCTTAACATTTATGCGATAAAAATATTTGATTTTAATTGAGCTTTTCCAACCTCCATTTCAAAAGGTTATGGCGTAATATAAATTAAGAAGTAAGAAGAGTATTAAATAGTGCTATGGGAAAACCATTGGAAAACCCATCGGCAAAGCCGACACTCTTCAAGTATGCAGTTACCAAGCCAACTCCAGGATCCATCAGGCGCAGTGAGTTTTACCAAACTCAATACTAACAATTTTAACACGTGGGTGTCCAGCATGGAAGGTCTCGAAAAAGCGCAATATAAAATGCGTCATCATCATTTTCCTACCACCATCAGTAGGTATGCCTTGATATAATTATTTTTAAATAAGAAACCGCTCGCGTTAATGTCGTTTATATTATGGTAGCCTTTATACAGGCTGTAAAAGACATGAACAGTCAAACGAGAACCATGTATTCTGCTCACCATCATAACATTTTTTCTTCCTTTTGACTATACCTGGGAAATTTATAGTTACGATTTTGTTGAAGGTCAAAGTCATAAATTTTTTTTGTCATTTTTTTATGAAAACGTATTTTATACGTTATTTCTTAATTATTGTCCAAAGAAACATTATCATTTTTTTTAGTATTTCTTAACAAAAAATGGCTTCAAAACGTTAGCGTTCAATGTAGCTCACTCGATGCGCACGGACACCACGGTAATATAATATAGATAATATTACGGTGCGGACACTAACGAACGGAGCCTCCGTCTGGCAAATTTATCGCGGTTTTGCGAGTTGCGTGCGAGTTGAGCCCTTTACATTGCGCGGTACAATTTGCAATTTTTTTTAACACCAAAAAATAAAAATCATTTCCCAGCAATATTTTTTTTGAAATATGTCTTATTTTGATGTATAGAATACATTGTTCTCGTTTGACTGTTCATGTCTTTTACACCCAGTATTATTCTGATGTATGAGCTATACCTTATATTGTAAAGTTTCATTAAAATATTTTAAGTATATTTTGCGTGAAAGAGTAACAAAGACACAAACATTAGTAGGATATTCAATTTCTTTGTATCAAAAATGAAAAACAAAACAAATAACAAAAAATATTAGAGGGTCTGACAAGGGTGGAATGGAATCAATTCCTATATGAGGACGTAGTGTTAAGCACTCTACTTTTCATGTGGAATACCAGGAAATTAAAAAATAGTATTTACTATTTGTTTTTTATTTTTTCCACGCTGACACCAATTGCCCAGATAAGTATCTGAAGAAGGATGAAGAACTTGTGTTATGGATACCTACCTCTTGTATTATTAAATCTGTGTTACTGGGCGAGGCGACTAGAGAATTTTAACCTGACGTTACGATACGGAACCTTAAATCGTTGCCGTCAGTTTTTTTACAATGTCGTGGATTTCCCACATGAAAACCATTAAAAAGTCAACTAGGCGTTTTTTTTTCTTCTAATTGCCTGAACTAATAACAAAAACATATTGTTGAACAAAAATACGTGCAAAGGAAAAAACAGTCTAGAAATTGCATTCTTTTAAAAAGTTTATTTAAAATTTTAATCATTTAGAAGGTAATCCGAGAGCTGATAAACATTATTTGAAGTAAGTACTTTAGGCAAGCTGAAAACCTGTCATATAATTCTCCTATAATACCCTACACAGAGCTGCCGATCTGGATAGTGGGGCTAAGTCCACCCTTATAGTTCCAAAGTTGCAATTTCTTTTGAAAAAAAATTCCTTGAGGCAACCTTAAACGTTTATAGCTTAAAATTTAATATTAAGAGCAAAAAAAACTTCTTTGTATTTTGTATGGTAATAGGGGTTAAAGAATGAAATTGCCGTTTTCTTCCTCATTATTCATTAGTGTGTAATTCCTGTATTACAATAGCTATGTCCATTATTCTTTTTTTATTTTAAACTTCATTACTTATATTTATGTATAAAATTTTATTGTTATTTTTATATTTATTTCACTAGAAATACATCTTCAAAAACAGCTCGTCCTAAGAGGTGCCCGTCTCCGTATCTAATAAAAATATGTCTTTTTTTTACAGATAGCTTTTTCTCTATGTATCCTATAGCTTAATGTTGTCTAAATATATCCACAAAATACGCAAAATTTAGATTTACAAAATTTAGGTTACTTTAAAAATCCCAAACTTTTTTTCTGTTATTAATATGTCTTTAACGCATCTAATAACACACCTTGTAATTATTTGGTGAAATACTTCAATTGTGGTAATGATAAAGGTGATAATGAAACATGACAACCGATAATTTAATAATTTATTTCTATTACAAAATGCCTTACACTAATAATATAGTAAATATTTTTGATTTAAGTTCGGCAACACACGTGTGCTATCTGCTATGCCATTACCTACTACATATTATATTACCATGGTATAAGCTTATTTATTACTTCCACATTTGAAATAAAAAATGTAGGTATGTGCCGAAAGCCTGACCAGAAAAATAAAAAACCTACTCTGGTAATACCACATTCGCCTTTTCATTGTTCTTATGTCAAATTCACGTCAGTATAAGTAGAAAAAAGTACATTATTGCAAAGGCCGCGAAATAGGCCCAGTATGAGTTTGAAGGCAGAGCCGTAGGCGAGGACTTCACTAATACGAGACAGGCAATTGCCATTTCGGCCGAGGCATATATAGTGCTTTTCTCAAAAGAATGCAGGGAAATAAAACATACTTTACCTTTGTCGCTAAATATATATCATCTGGGGGCTTATTTAAAAATTGTTTTTGAATCCGGTAGACTGTCGTTTAAATCTGGTGGAGTACTAGTTATTTATTATACAAGAGTGGAAAGTTCCTTTTTAACCGCGTGCTCGATTTGGATGACCGAGCAAGCGAAGGATTCTAAAGTTGAATCACGAGCGCAGCGAGTGATTCTAAATTAGAATCCTGAGCGTCAGCGAGGGAAACAAACGAGCACAAGGTGAAAAATCTTTCCACTCGAGTGCAATACGTAACTTTTCATCCCACCTCAGCGAGGAAATGACAAAATGAAAAAGAATTTTTTCACAATTTAAAAAGTTCTAATCATAAATTTGGCACCATAGAGGTTACATTAAATAGGTTTAATGACGTTTTGAATTTACAATTATATTGAGTACTCATTATATGTGATGTTCTAAATTCAAATCTACTTTGCCGCTCAAGCGAATAAAATAGAATTTTCCAGCCAGATTTCGAAGCGCAAAATTACACTTTCCGAGGTGGTGGGATGAAAAATAAATTTCCATTTCACTCTCTGAACCGTCGGAACTCATGTTACTTATTAAATTTATAAATAAGTATATTATTATGTATAACAAATCAAGACGAATTTTCAGCTTTGTCGCCAATTTTCTTTTTATCACCAAGACAAATGCATGTATGCTATAAAGCCACGTGAACGCAGTTTGTACTAAGCAAAGAGGCTTTAGTATGTCAAGATTGATAAAAGAGGTCCAATCAAAGAGTTTTAATAACTCCAGGGGCCTATGGCATAAAAATTAAGTACTTATATTATAAGCGATTAACTCTTAACTTTTACTCATATTATGAGAGTTGTGTTGCATATAATTAATAGTTCATAATAATAGTTACAAGAATTATAACTAATTTTAAGAGTCTATTAATTTACGGTGCATAAAGAAATTTTAACACTCGTAAAATTACTACTAAATTTCAAACTCATAATAGGAGTGGAATCCAATATCATTGCGTTGTTGATATGCATGGTATTGAAAAAGTATGTAGGGAGTGTTTGGCGGGTAATCATGGCGTCTAGATGTCTATCTTTATTTCGATAATTCAAAATTGCTTCGGAGTGGATTTTGTGCAGTGAAAGTGGTGTCGTTTTGTTGCATAAGCATCTGTGTTGACGAACAGTTATAAGGAATCATTGAAATAAAGGTTTTGTGTATGTGGCGTTGAGAATTGTATAGTGGTTGGAAATCCCACTATACAATTCTCATCAGTCACCATCACGAGGTCTGTACTATGCATTTCTCGCCAAGCACTCCCTAGATGCATTAAAAAGTGTGGCACCCACATTTTAATGCAAAAATCAAGAAAGAAGATGAAACTAAAGACTTGGCTGTATGGGCTAGATCCCTTTGCCGTCCCGTAACAGGGAAAATTTAACCAAAAAAAAAGTATGTAGAGTAATAAAAAAAAACCGGCCAAGTGCGAGTCGGACTCGCACACCGAGGGTTCCTCGGTATAAACTGCTGTATCTTTTGATCGCGTTAACTTAGAAGTTTGATTTTTTCACTGCTTAAAGGGACAATAGACCTAGGTATTTGGTATAAATTTCAATCACGAACGAATAAAGGTATCAACTTTATTCGTTCGTGAGAAATAAGGTAGTAAGTTTCATTTTATTAAAATATTTTTATTATATTATATAACTAAAAAAATGTGATTTTCGCAATTTTTCCTATATTTGCATTATATGAAAATGCTTCATGCCAAATTTCAAGATTCTGAGTTTACGGGAAGTATCCTGTAGGTTTTGATTCCTTTGCGAGTGTCGGAAATTTGTTGAAAATATCGACATAATCGGCTGTATCTTTTGATTGGCTTGGCTTAGAAGTTTGATATTTTCACAGCTTAAAGGGACAATAGACCTGAGTATTTCATGTGAATTTCAGCTTGATACGTCCACGCGTTCTTGAGATAAAGGGTCTTGACAGACATACAGACAGACGGACAACAAAGTCATCCTATAAGGGTTCCGTTTTTTCCTTTTGAGGTACGGAACCCTAAAAGTAGACTATGGACGCCACTGCGCTACTGGTTGAGGACTTAGGGCATAATTTCCAAGCGTTTGATGTTGATATAGGTACGCCTTGTATTCTTTCCAGGATAAAAAAAAATTGATCAAAATTCATTCTGAATCGCCGATTACATTCTTAAGTGAATTGCAAATAGTTCTAATTGATTCTTGCTTTAAAAACCCACGGTCGACGTCTTGGCATCATTCTTTTATCACCTGAATCACTCGAGCACATTACGTTTAACTTGAGATCGCAACTAAGCATACAGAAAGATACTTGTAATATATTTTAACCACCTTCAATGGTTGATAGAATTACACCACTAATAGGAGTAAATAATAGTAGCTGCGTCATTTCTTGCAACAAAAATTTTGTTTCACATATTGTAGTGTATGCGCATCCTATTCACCCTCTCACTTCCACAGACAATAACTGTCTCGTTCGCACCACGTCAGTTATACGAGAACCGTCGGCGAGAGCAGAGTGCGAGAGCCATTCGGTGAGAGTAAGCGTGTTGGTAGTCTGTGCCATTAAGTGCGTGTACGAGCCAGTGTAAGACAGGTTCTACAATTGGCGACGAGGACAAAGGTCAGATTGTTTAAGTTATTTAAACAAAAAATGGAAATGTGTATGTATGTATCACAAATGAAAAAAATAGGTAGGTAGGTACTTGTTTATAGCGTTGCAAAATGAGAGATTTATGCTGCCTACTATAAGTATAGTACTGCAGTAAGCTACGAATACTCTTGTCTAAATTGTAGATAAAAAATGTAGGTACTTATTACCCAACTTAAATAGCTTTTACCCAAATACTCGTGGTGTAATTCTTGCAGGTGTTGTTTATTTTGTATAACAAAGCAGATCTGTAAAGCGGTTTGTCACAAATAAAAGTGCCTTAATATAGTAATAGTGTTTACATTCAGTATTTCGTTTCGTTCAACTTTAATTGCGGGACAGATGCGCCATAATAATAAAATGGCCTGGACATTTGAGAGTACACCTAAGTTCACATTTTGTTCTTAATACTATTATCTACCTACAATTTTGTCGGTTTCCTCAGTATTTTATATTTGTTCTAAGAGGTGTGTTAAACAGTACATATACATAAAATATTGCTTAAAATAATAATATATTATCATGATTTATCGATGTATAGATAAATAAGTATGTATTGCCTTGGTTAAACAGCGCCATCTGTTGCAGACTAGCAACAACAGCTTGCAGCAAGCTGCTTGCTAACAAATCAATCTGAATGCTACCGAATAGGTTAAAAATTGTAGTCGTAGTTACATAGATGTCGCTAGCAGTACCACTTTGTACATACGGAGTTCATTCCACGATAGCTCTCACAATTAATTGTATAGCTCTAATCTCTTAATTGACGAAAGGTAATAATCAACTTTAATAAAATTCGTAATGATTTCTTGTAACTTTATATAGTAATTAAATTAACTTATAACAAATGTATAAATCATACTAGTCCACTCTTATTGTTTAAATGTTCATCGGGTGACGTGTAAAATAAATAAATATATAATAATAATAATTAAAATATGAACTGGTAAATTGCTCACATACGGTAGAATTATACCTAGCCATATAAGTAAAATCCATGATAATGTGATACATACATACCTTAAGTTGTTCAGTCGGTACAAATGTGCCGGGGTAAAATTGGTACAAATGTACTATGGCAAAGTTGGTACAAATGTACCATGGTTAAGGTGGTACAAATGTACCGTGGTTGAATGGGTACAAATGTCCCATGATTGAGTTGGTACAAATGTACCGTGGTTGAATGGGTACAAATGTCCCATGGTTAAGGTGGTACAAATGTACCGTGGTTGAATGGGTACAAATGTCCCATGGTTAAGTGGTACAAATGTACCGTGGTTGAATGGGTACAAATGTCCCATGGTTGAGTTGGTACAAATGTACCGTGGTTGAATGGGTACAAATGTCCCATGGTTGAGTTGGTACAAATGTACCGTGGTTGAATGGGTACAAATGTCCCATGGTTGAGTTGGTACAAATGTACCGCGGTTGAATGGGTACAAATGTCCCATGGTTGAGTTGGTACAAATGTACCGCGTTTAAATTAGAACTTTGGTACAAATGTACCCTAATGACATTGGAACGATACAAACAAAGTAGCAAAAGTATATGGTGCTGCCATTAAATTGGTAGGTTATGTCATGCTGCCATTAAATTGGTAGGTTGTATAATGCTGCCATTAAATTGGTAGGTTAAGTCATGCTGCCATTAAATTGGTAGGTTATATGGTGCTGCCATTAAATTGGTAGGTTATATCATGCTGCCTTTAAATTGGTGGATGCTACCATTAAATTGGTAGGTTATGGTGAGGGAAACATCGTGAAGAGGCCTGCACGCACCTATGAGGAAATTCTTAATAGGTTGTGTGTGAGGTCGGCCAGCCCTCGCTTGGCCGGCGTGGTTGACTGGGGCTTGATCGCTCCTAGTGTGGGGTGGGCTCGGGCCCCTCGTTGGAAATGAGCTGTTGATGCGATTTAAGTGGTAGGTAATGTTGTCATTTAATTGGCAGATTATAATTATTATATGCTGCTATTTAATAGGCAGGTTTTGTATAAGGCGGTCTTGAGATAAAGAATGGTAATTTAGATTACGAACTTATGTCGTTAAAATTAATAATTACATTGTAATTAAATTACAGCAATTTGAATTATTTACTGATTTCACGACATAGCAGTTCGTTTGCTAATTGCAACACAAAACTGTAGCGATAAAAACGCAATGCTGTTAGTATTATTTTTGTGAACAGCTTTATAAGAAGGTATAAATGTAGTTGGTTAGTTGAAATTACATTTTGTATTCCTAATTGTTAAAGAATTACATTGAGCCCAAAAAGTAGCACTTTGCAAATTTTATGTGTACGTAAAGAAATTAATATTATGACGACCGTATTGTCGTAGTTATAATTATTTTGTTATTCCGTGTCATTTTAAACGTTGAGATTAGTTCCGTGGCATTTTGTGCAGCTATGACTGCAATATAGTTTACCTTGGTTTTTATTTTTATTTTACCCTGGTGATATAAAGGGTTGTATTTAAATACATGTCACGTAAATTAGGTCTGAGTCGTGAATAATTAAAAAAAAAAAAAAAAAAAATCTAACTCGCGGAGTGCCCTATTTTGTCGTGGTGTGATCAACAATTAATTTAGTCAAAACTTTGGTTTCATTAGACTTGACGGATTAGACCTCATGTTTGTATAGTATTGACAAGTGACTTGTAGACTGACTGGTATAGTCACAGGTAGTATCATGGGCGGTTAGAAACATAATGAGTAAAGCTGCTTACGTAAGTAACGTTAAATGATTAAGATGGGAGTTAGGTGGCTACTCACGACATGCATTTGACTAATAACTATTGGAAACCATTAACTGTGTGATATGGAATCAAAAAACCGAGGGACTGAGTTTTGATGTAGCCGAAGGACTGTACTGCGTTATTCGAAGCCGAAGTACTCTTGACTGAAGGACTGGTTGACATTACTGATAACACGTGTTTGCGTGTGTGCCGTAGTGTGATCATGGTCATATTTGATGGAGCGGAAGGTAGTAGGAACTTGACAGTCAGTCTTATTTCACAATTGTGCCATTGAATCACATGTGTTGAGTCACATGTGTGGAGTCGCATGTGTGGAGTCTCAAGAGAGTCTTTTGCGGATTTTTTTTGCAAGTTTCTTGTGAGTCACGTGTAGGGTAATGTAGAGATAAATGCCAGAATGTTGTGTACTATTCGGAAGTTAAGGTCGAGGTCTATTGCGGCCTAAGTGATACCTAATGAGTCTCGAATACTATACGAGGACTCGAATAGTGTTCTAATGGCCGTATATTTGACCGTAGCGTGTAGTAAGTGGATGATGCATACATGCGCAGGGTTCCACGGTGTTGGACGCGCGTGTCATTGAGAGCAATTGTGATCGCTGTTCGGCTGCGAGTCGTAAAATTAGAGGTTTAACTCCAGTTAATCCAATGCAGTAGCGACGTTTGATATGCGGTACATGACCCTAGTTAATGATGTTCATGTTTTATTATGATCTCTAAGTTGCAATACTTAGTTCTAAGCATTGATTTAATGTACTAAGTCCTTAAAGATCTTATTCCATGTAATTTCGGTAGAGATTTCTAATGTTATTTTTGTTAGAAAGACGAAGAAAATACTGTAAAACTATTTTATTCACATACAAAGCAATAGTTAAGAGTGGTCGAAGCACATACTTTAGTAATTTTGATATTTTCTGGTTCTGGTTGAAAATGAACAGACAAATTAGATTGAGTTGGACCTGGAATTCAGGGGGCCATTTAAAATTATATGAGCACTTGACAATGACCGTTAAGTTTTAAAGGCACTAAGCTCTAGGCGTAGATACAAGTCTCTCATTCTCATGGTAGATTAAGCCCGAAGGAAAGTAGCTGTGGTCATCAGTGATTCAGTCTTATATAGAGTCTAATGTAGAGTCTTATGTAGTCTTATGAAGAGTCTTATGTGGAGTCTTAAGTAATGTTTTATGCAGAGTCTTACGGAGAGTAATGTGTGAGGTCATATTATGTTAATGACATGAGTATGCAATGCAGAAGATTGTGTTGTGAGGAATGTTAAAAGGACATTCTTGTCGAAGAAATATCCTTCACTCGAAAAAGGTAGAAGGGAAAGGGAAAACTGTAGTACAGGAAAAGGAGAAGGAGAAGGTGAAGAAAGTTCAGATGAATAAACAAGGCGTTTTGAGTTATGTACAATTTATTTTATTTTTATTTGGTTCAATGCTTAGCAGTTGAATGAATAAAAAAAAATGTGATAAGGAAGGGATGTAGTGTATGCGCATCCTATTCACCCTCTCACTTCCACAGACAATAACTGTCTCGTTCGCACCACGTCAGTTATACGAGAACCGTCGGCGAGAGCAGAGTGCGAGAGCCATTCGGTGAGAGTAAGCGTGTTGGTAGTCTGTGCCATTAAGTGCGTGTACGAGCCAGTGTAAGACAGGTTCTACACATATATTATTAGCTTGTATTTCCCGGCAGTAGACTACTAACTTGTATTATTAGTTATATTTTTTATGCAACGAGACGCTTCTAAATTTTACAAATATTATAAGTATCCAACTTATTATATGAGTGTCTTTATTTTTATGCAACAAAAACTGAAATTATTTTATGCAACAGAATTTTTGAAACTTCTAAAATATTTTTAGAAGTCTTATAAAAATAAGCTTATAATAATAGTAGTTTTATGCCATAGGGCCCAGCACGCCGTTTCATACAACATTGCTGGAGCGTTGTAATGTTCCAAATTCAAAAAACGTTCCAGCAATGGATTTGGTTTTCTTTGTCCGTAAATTCGATACTTCGCGTGTTCTTTTTTCGAAATTAATGACAATATTTCCATGCATGTTTGAGAAAAATTACTTCTTAATTTTTCCGCATCAAGGCGAGGTTTTTTATTTTCTTGATGAGGCTTTGCCTACTCTAAAATTGCTTTTATACAATTTTATTTAAAAAGGGAAATTAGGATAATTACTCCATTGCGGAATACCAATAACGCGAATATTTTTATTAAATTCACTAATAGTTGCTATTTCAGCTTGTGTCAGTTCGAAATCAAATAAATCTATATTCTGTTGGATTCTCTCTTTGTTTGTTGACTTCGGGATAGGAATCAAGCCTCTTTCAATCTGCAAAAAAGCAAAAAAATTTTAAGATTCTAAAAATAGCAGAGGTGATAGACAGAAAAATTATATTAAGGTACCTACTAATTTGATATTTTAGGTATGTACCTATCAATATTTAAAAATTTTAGGTAAGTATGTGAGAAATGATTTTTTTCCGACTTGAGATTTTAAAGAATATTTAAGTTAATTAAAACATTTTAGAAATTAGAATATCTACACTAATCTAAAAAAGTTTGCGTTCACTTGGAAGTTTTGTAAGCTGTTTAGCTATAAACTACTCGTGGGCAATGTTACTTCTTGCTTTATACAACATGTAAATTAAATAACCAACACCCTGAATACACGTGGTCGGTGGCGGCTTCTGAGTTGATTTCAAAAAAAATAAAAAAAAACGATTTTTTTTTGAAAAAAAAAACAAAAGTATTTAGAAAATGTTGTACAATATTTTCGCGGTACTTTTGGTTCATTTTTTTTTTAAAAAATTGATTATGAAAAAATATATTGACATTAACTCAGAAGTCGATCCCAAACCACCTGTATTCAGGGTGTTGGTTATTTAATTTACATGTTGTATATCTAATGTCATTGGTAGTGTGTGATACGCGGAGTATACGTCTACTCGGTTGAGTGGAATTTCTTTCAGTGGAATTTCTTTTCACGGAGCTAATATTCTAGAGCCAAAGGAAGAAATGTTTATCAGAATAAACATTTGCTAGAACTTCCTTTTCTGCTGTCACAGATGACAGCGTTATGTATAAGTACAGGCGATGGCAGTTCAGGATACCACAAACTGTAAATTTCTTCAATAGTCTTTGAACTGTATGCAATTCAAAGGTTGAAAATTTATTGAAGAAATATTGACTGTTTTGGATAGTCTGATCTGTACATTTGGAGTTAAGGGATTTTTATAGACGTAGATAGACTTACAAGGTATCGCAAAACGATCTGGGTCGTCGTTTTCTTGTATTTCTCAGCCATAGAGACGAGCACTGGGTCGTCAGCTCTTGGAGGGGGTGCGTTATCACCTTTCCTGGACACGAGGAATCCAAACGGACTGTACGCCATCACAGCTATGCCGAGGTTTTGGCAACGTGACACCAGGGGCTCTTGTGTTAAGGTCGGATTGACCTGGAAGATAAACAACACTGTATTTGTATTTTTATACAACATGTAAACTAAATAACCAACACCCTGAATACAGGTGGTTTGTGATCGGCTTCCAAGTTGATTTCAATATTTTTTTTTTTAAGAAAACTATTTTTATTTTAAAAAACAAAAAGTACCCAAAAAATGTTGTACAATATTTTCTGGGTACTTTTTGTTCTTTTTTTTTCAAAAAAAAATCGTTTTTTTTTTTCAAAAAGAAATCAACTCGGAAGCCGATCCAAAACCACCTGCATTCAGGGTGTTGGTTATTTAGTTTTCATGTTGTATATGATCTAACAGACAGAAGGATAAGTACTTCCTGAATGAGTGGTTCACTCTAAACAATTATCTTATTTTTATTAACAGCAGGAGTCGACTTTGGATCTTTCTTGGATCTTTAATTAGAATAGAATAATTCAGTTATTCAAGTTTCATGTTTCTAAATTACTCAACCTGATACTCTCAAGTGAAAGACTTGACAATAAATCAAGATATGTAAGAAGATACAGTACAGACTATTTTTAATGTCTCTGCAAAACTCCTAATTCGGCCGGTATATTTAAAGGAGACAAGCGGCACATAAAACATACCATTCAATGTTAAATAAATGGGTCAGTTAAAAATAAACAAATCATCATATCATCATAACAGCCTTTATAATTTGACCCACTGCTGGGACACAAGGCCTCTCCTTGTCATCGAAGAAGGTTTAGGCAGTAGTCCACCACGCTTGCCCAATGCGGATTGGTGGACGGAGTATAAAGTGATCAATACCCCTTTGCTGGTCCATTAGTCGCCTTCTACGACACCCATTGGAGGATATGGGGTGATGCTGTTCTACTGCTGGCATCACACGGTAAATAAACAAATAAGTAATGGATATCAACTAATAGAATTATAATAAATCAAAGGAAATATTGAAATCAGTTTTGTGATGTTTCACGACGCTTGAGCTTACCTCAATTTGATTTATAACAGGCTTCACGTTGCAATTGGCAACCAGTCTCTCTATCTGCGTTTCGTTGAAGTTAGACACTCCGATGGACCTGGCTAACCCTAGTTCCTTCGCTTCTTCCATTCCCTTCCAAGTCTCCAAGTAATCAATGTCATCTGGGGAATAATCGCTCTGAAAACAAAAGGCATTGATTATAACTGAGTAAGTGTAGATTTTTGTCGACTAGCCAGAGCGACTACAATGTACTAGCCTTATAGAAAACCATAGTCAAATCATCATCATCATTTCAGCCGAGAGACGCCCACTGTTGGACATATGCCATAGTCAAATAGCACTACATTTTGGTGGTGTGCTTCAGTTAAGCAAACAACGTGTGCACGATGCTCTGTACACTGCTGAGCAGATGGCGCAGAATCATCGCAGAAAGGATGATAGCAAAGGGAAGTCCAGGACGTCAGGGGTTTCTGTTGGTAAGTAGTTGGCAGAGTTCCACAGGGTAGGCAAGGGGACTACCGTCAGATCAACGTTCAGTGAACCAACAAACAAAATCCAACAACCAGGACATACCTACAATACAAGCTACAACAATCTAAAGAGATTCTAAAACGTCACAAAATTCCGGGCTTATTAAATAAATGATAAAAACTTATTTAAACATAAGCATATTTACCGTATTACCGTATAGTTAAGGTAATGCTGTTAGCTTAGACCACATAACACGGGACGTGGCAAGCGAACGCGTTCCCCTCTGCCGAAGTACATGAACAAACGTTCATGTCAGTTTATAAAAACTAGTTCGCCGCGACGATCGACGGCCATTTTGAATTCGTATCTGTCGCTAAGCGGACCTCGTAAAAATTACTGGTTGCGGAGTGTTTTCTTGTAAATGACGTCCAGAAACATTAAAGTTATCCTAAAACGGATTTGCTTATCACACGAAAGTATTTTTCTATTCAAATAAACTACTGTTTCACATAACAATACAATTTTTCATCTACAAATTTTGCGACAGAAACAACGATATAGCAACGTTAGGCGATATAGTGGTACGCGGGTTAGCCGATCACGCGAGTGTGCGCTCATAAATAGCGATTAAAATTTTTGCAACAGTGTGCACGAGTGAGTAAATGTGTGCTTTGCGTGTTTGCCTCACCCCTCACAAAAAACGGCAGAATGTTTACAGTACTAAATCTGCGCTATGCCACGTCCCGTGTTAAATTGTCTAAGGCTGTTAGTTACAATTATCTGGACATTGCTTAAACATCAACAGTCCGGGCAAAATAGATAGTAGGTAATTTTGATTATAAATTGTATTACCTTTAATGCAACTGGGAAGTGTACAAGATACAGATCAACATAGTCCAGTCCTAGTCGCTCCAGTGACTCCCTTAACGCGGGAACTACTTGATCACGGGCATGTCGGTCGTTCCACAGCTGTAATTAAAAAAATATTAAAAGATTCAACATAAAACACGAAAGATGTTAGACGCAGTCGTGGTGGTGGAGTGTTATTTTTGCACTGATTTTGTAGGATGTCTCTGATGACCTTATCTCTGCGACACCGGGGTTTTTGGTCAAGGCGAGGATTAGGTGCGTCCTCTCGCCTAGGTCCCTAGGGCGTTCGAGACAGATGGGTGCACTTTAGGGTGCCTCTAGAGGCTCGGCCCTCGGCAGCCGCTCGGCGATGGTGGAGTGGTCAGTAACGTAGACTTAAAATGTATGTGTGATATCTCAATTAGTATGTATATTGCGTTAGGTAGTTTCATTAGCTAATGATTATAGGGTGTGAGAGTACGTAGTAGAAATATGAGGTCCACATTCGGAAGCCTCCTCGTGGCGCACCCTAGTAACGTGGTGGGGAAACTTTCTCGGCGGGTGTGTGGCTTTTGATGTCAAGTGTGTCACCTTGCCATTCGAAGTCACATGCCATCGTCGAGTTGTTTTTGTTTTCCCACCACGGCTAGTTCTGCACGGCCCTTTTCAGGGCCACGACCGCGCCCGAAGTCCCCCGGGTGCGGTCCGATGGCTGCGTCCTCGTCAGGAGGACGTGCCAGATCGAGCAGCCGTCGATGGAGGAGTGGCTGCTGGCCACCAATTCGTGCAAGGAGTGCCTAGACGGGCAGCGTTGGGACGGTCTCGGTGTAGTTGCGCTCACGTGCGCAGATCCCGAGCCGTCCCGTAATAGCGCACTAAAGGTCAGGCCGAGGACGATGTTTAGTGGGTATGGAGGGACGCCTATTACCTCGAGTCCCACATATCCCCTGCGGTTGGCACCACCCCGCAGGGACGATGCGTAAATGCATTTGACCTCCCCGTCAACAGAAAAAAAGGTATCTATTATTCTTAGGTAGTCTTAATATACAATTTCAGATAACTAAGAAATTTTCAAACATAGTACCTACGGCATTGTCATACCATTTACTCATGGCACGACGACGGTCAAACGACAACGAAAACATATCTTGTGTAATCAGAGTCGTGTTGTATTCAGTCAAAGATAAAGTTACAAAAATAAACTCTATTACCTTAGTAGTAACGAAGACTTGTTCTCTAGTAACAATGCCTTTAGCTAGGGCATCGGCTATGCCCTGACCAACTTGGGGCTCATCGCCGTAGATGGCAGCTGTGTCGATGTGCCTGTACCCTGCTTCAAGCGCCCATAACACTGCATCACGAACCTCGTCATTCGGTTTCTGAGAAATCAACAAACATAACCCAGTTAAGTTACAACAGCCAAAATTACGTCGAATTCCGAGCCAACGGCTGGCGCTTTAGATGTGTCATGCCAGGCAATCCCTAATCCTTGAAATAGGGTCGTCTGGGTAGTTACCACCGCCTTTCTTATTTCTGCCGAAAAGCAGTTCGCTGTGTTTCGGATTGAAGGGAAAAGTAGTCAGTGTAATTACTGGGCATGGAAATCATAATTATCACCTTATTCCTCAGGTCAGGATGGCAACGCATTTGCAGTGTTAAATGATATACCCTTAATATTGCAAATGTCTATAGGTGACAGTAATCACTTAACACCGCGGGCCGCAAGCTTGTTTGCCATCTCGTAATATATATTTTTTCACTTGATCCTAGATTGAGATTGACATATTTCTACCCTATGTTTATCTCCTTCCTCGAGCTGCCAAGGAAGTGTTTTCCTTTCTCGACCTCGAAAATGCTAAATCTATTAAATACAAATTGCTTAAAAGGTGGATTATTCATAATTATTTAAATATTTGTTGATTCGTAAAATGCATTATGACCTCTCAGACCAATATTTTATTGGTCTGAGTATGACCTTTACACAAAATTTATTTCTTAAATTGATAATCAGGAAACAAATTAGGTATTATAAAGTGCGAGAGACCGTTGAGTTCTCGTCTCATAAATTGATAAATGAATTAGTTTTTATAGTAGGTTTATTTATATCTGACCACCTACGATGCGATCGGTATATTGTATGAAAAAGAATACAAAAAAATATCTTAGCTCCTCCGATAGAGTGACATGGGTGTGGCTTAGAAGAAAATATAGTAACATGAATTGAGAAAAAAATGCTCAGACTAGTGAAGCGAGATTGACGAAAAGGATATAATTATGAATTGGAAATGAGTAGAGAAGTAAGACGAGGACCAAGGCGAACTTTTATCGACCAAATGGAAAACACTGTCTTTAAAGAAGTTTGTAGCCAACCTCAATATTTGGAATAAACGTTGTCACTTGTATTTGAGACCGACCTCAAAAAATATTTAGAGTTTTTTAAACAGAAATTTATTTCTCCGGTTTTAGTTTTGAAGGCGTTTTTTTTATTCAAATATAATTTATTGGATATAGTCGCCTTTTAGCATAATACGCTTGGAATATCTTTGTTTAAACTGAAAATTCCTGTCTAAAAACTATTCATCCTGAGCACCCAAAAAATCCTGTAGTGCAGCGACTATTGCTTCATCATTTCGAATCTCTGTCCTCTCAAAGACTCCTTAAATCAATAGATAGGAATCACTAGGGGCAAAGTCGGGTGAATATGGACAAGTATTTCGAAGCCAGCATCTCGAAATACAACCATAGCAACAGCAGACCCGTGACCTGGGGCATTATTTTCGTGGAACCAAACATTTTTTGCTAGTTTGCTTCGCCGTTTCTCGCGCGAATTTAGTAACGCAATTTTTTTATTTTTTTTTCTGCATACAAAGAGCCTGTAACGGTATAGCTCCGTAATCGAGATATCCTATCATGACCACCCCTTTACTATCCCAGAAAAGAGAGGCCACTACTATTGTGGGGCGGGTCAAGCGAAGGTCACGTTTAATGTACGTTCTTTAACGTTTAAATTAGGTGCACCAATGGTGGAATGAGCATATGCTTCTAAAGTATCGAAGGGGCTTATCGCGCTATTTAAGTACAACGTTTTTACCAAAACCAAATTGTTATCGTAACAGTTTGACAGCTGTCAGCTGCCAAAACGTATGAAAACGATAACGATTTGATGAAAATGAATATAAATGACTGAATTATCAGTTTAATCAATGGTGAAATGTTTCGCCCCATTTATTTTTCCATTTCGACAACATAGATATTAGACAGCAAACAAAAAACTTCCCTCTTTAAAAAAAAAAGATATTCAAAATATTTCTTATATTTAAATCTAAGTACCTAGTACGCTAGCTTTCTTCTTCTTCTGCTGAGACACAATGCCTCTCCTTGTCATCGGAGGAGGTTTAGGCAGTAGTCCACCACGCTTGCCCAATGCGGATTGGTGGACGGAGTATAAGGTGATCAACCCCCCTTTGCTGATCCGTTAGTCGCCTTCTACGACACCCATTGGAGGAAATGGGGTGATGCTATTCTACTGTGCCGGCATCACGCGGTATCGTGTAGCTAGCTTTAATAACCATTATTACCTAACTTTTTTCGGTTTCAAAGAGTTTGATTTGAACGCCCTACTTATGTAAGTGATTCATCTTACCCCGCCAGCGGTTCCTCTGCCCGTACCCAATGCCACCATTGGTACCTTATTGCCATCGTTGAGTTCAATGCATGGTGCTATTTCCGCATAAACCTGAAATCATCAATAGGTATCTCAATTAAAATAATAGCTAATTTTGTAAAACATGCGTCTATTGTTTTAATTTTTTGTTTGGCAAGTTTAGTTATGATTAAAATTGATAGATACCAAATTAAATAGAAAACGAAAAACATGGAAAAAAATCCTGTCATGGATAAATGCTGAGACGGGATCAATTTCAATCAGAACTAAACATGCGTCTATTTTTTGTTAAAAAGTCAAAATTAATTTATAAGTTTTAGTTATGAGTAGCTGGTTTTAATGATATCTATTTAAAATTATGTAAATATACATAAATTTTTGGGACAGTACATTTATTTATAAATACACTATTAATATAGGTACCTAAGTAGAAATATAAAATACGATAGAATAAAGTACCTACATAATAAATAGTAAATAATAAATAATACAAATTAAGATACCTAACAGAAATGACAATTACTTACTCGTAACGTAATACATGAATTCAATTAGTTTCATTAGAATTTGATGTCTCAGTTTTATAATTAACGAGTGTGCGATATATAGCGTGTCGATAAAATTAAAGTATTAACAGCGTATATAAACAATGCAGTTTCATCTTTTAATAGCAAAAGAAAATAATGTTACTCACACAAAAACTCCAGCACACGAACAAAATAAGCCGCAACATGCTTACAGAGCAGATGTTGAGGTCACAATGACCAACAAAGAAATATCACATGTTGATAATACTAAGTATATTGCACAACATGATCTTGCTAGCGAAACCGGCTGTGCGAGATTAAAATAGAGCAATTGACTTTGTTATGGCGTCGTTGAAAAATATAGGACTTATTAGGTCATATATGGCTACTGTTACCACCAATGGAGATGAGATTTCCTGTGATATTTATTTAGCGACTTTATTTGCGTTCTTGAATTCATGTCACAAAATGTCGGATGAGTCGGAATTCTCATACTTAGCATTAATTCATTATTTTCTGTATCACTACATTTTTGTAATTTACTTAGATTTTACTATGTTATTTAGACTAAGTTTATAAAGAAATAAATTTTATCTTTATCTTATTTTCAAATTCTTAAACTTCAAAGACATAATGAAGAAGTTTCTCCATTTCTGCATCAGGCGCTGTGAGCACACAGCACTCAAGGTTGACCAATCAACAACCTTTACGACACGGCGCACCGGAGCCGACATCCGAGCCTTAAGAGATACCCTCAGGCACCTTCGTACGCCCTAGAGGTAATAGGTAATTGGTAACGCTAGGCGGTCGAGAGACTCCCCACGGGGGAGATGCTCGGTCGCCCAGTAATCCCCTAGGAACGTCCGACCTACAGGCTTGAGGACCCCCCAAGGTCTTCGCCTTCTTAAAACCCGGTGACGCAGAGAATGTCATCAGAGACAATCTGCAATAGTATTCAAAAAAAAAAAAAAAAAGGTAATTGGTACAGAGACTCCCCCGAGGGAGATATTGGCAGACTAGAAAACCTCTCTAAGGAGGTTTGAATTACAGGCTTGAGGACCCACAAAGGTCCTCTTCTCCTCAAAAATGCTGTATAGTCCACACCTACAGTGTAGTATAGAAATGAAATAGCTGTTTATTTAAATGGACTATAAATCGTCAAAAGCTCTACCACCATTTAGAGACAAAATAATAATTTTACTTAAATAATTATTATTATGCTGAGATGGAGAAGAAATGGCTAAAGAAACTCCACTCATACTATTCTTAATCGAACTTTGACGAACGAATCTTGGTGAACAGAACAAATAATCATAGTTAAGATAAAATAAAATAATGAAATAATAACTAGTTAAAGTTTTTAAATTCTTTAAGGTACTGTGGCGGAGTCTGCGAACACATGGCGGAGTCGATACTCTTTCACCACTGGCACGTTAAGTTTGCTGATTATAAGTAATAAATACGGATATTTGATTTGAGAACGCGGTCCGCGGGGTGACGTCAGATAATCCCGTCGCGGGTGACCGAAAACGCACGTTAAGCTGATGGTCCCAAGTGCTGTCGAAAGATAACAGTCGTTCCGAAGGAGGGTTTGTGTCAGGTACGCAACAGTAAAAATGTAATGCCAAAACCTTTGTCAGTATTGTGGATATCAATAGATACTGAACTTACCTCAAAATGAGTTAGGAGAAAGAAGTTGACTTTTAATGTTACTTTTTGCAAAATTGTAAAAAGTAAAACTTGATGCAACTGGCCTTTCCTGTTTGAGAATAACACATTTGAACCGCTTTTTTACACAACTCGTCAACTGGTTCTATAAATCAATAATGACGCAAAATAGTATGTTTATCTCTGCGGTGCATTGACCGGCTGAAGAGAAAGGCGGTTCTGTCATGAAAGATATAATGTTACGACATCGTGATAATAAATACTTTATCTGTGCATGAAATTTTAACAATACAAACATGCATGAGGCAGTTGCGAATATTTCGCAGCAAAACCTGCCAAGTACTTACTCGTTATTTGGATAGGTTGCAGCGTCGCGCGGCCCGCATTATCGGCGACGAAGAGGTGACTAAACATCTTGAACCTCTCCAATTGCGTCGCGATGTTGCGTTATTAAGCGCATTTTACCGTCTGTACCGCGGCGAGTGTTCTGTTGGTGTGTGTGAGGATTGAGGGCCACTTTGTCATATTCTCTTAAAAATGTACCTATGATTTAGTGTGCGGTCTAAAAGAAATGTGAAAGCTTGAAACGACTTTGTGAAACCTTTGAAAGGCGAGTTATAGGCTGAAAGGTTGGGCCCTCAATCCTCTATGTGAGGATTGAGGGCCCACCTGTAACTAGTAAACTAAACACTCTACAGAAAAACTTTTTATATCAAAATCTAACGCTACGTTAAAAAAAACTGTGAAGTTAAAGATATCAGCGCATAACGCTATAGTATTCGGTATACTGCATTTCAAAGTGGGCCCTCAATCCTCACGCTTGCAAAAATTTGTTACCAAAAATAAACAAAATTGGTTTACTTTCAGACATTGTCTGCTTATCCAATGCGTTAGTTAAAAAATGTGAAATTTTGTGGAACCGAGAGCTTGCTCCAACTCCTCCTGGTTTTATAGAAATGACCTTGATAATGTTTGGGCCCTCAATCCTCCATCTGTTTCTTGTTTTTCTTTATTATGTATTGTGTAGGCATAATTTGACAAAGCTAATGTATTCTGTTTTTGTGAAAAAAAATGTGAAATAAATTGACATTAAGAGTAATTTGAAAGACTCATTTATTATTGCAGAAAACAATATTTTAATTTTTATTGTATAAATAATTTTTCACTAAGTAAGATTTGACAGCAGGGTGGCCACAAATTCTAATTATGTCAAAAACTACCGTTGTTGGCACAGACTAGTTAGGATTTTCGAATAAACATTTTTAAATTTTCCCTATTACGGGACGGCAAAGGCATCTAGCCCATACATCCATGGCTTAAGTTTTCTGTCTTCTTTTTGTTGATTTTCACATTAAAATGTGGGTGCCACACATCGTAATACATCTAGGAAGTGTTTGGCGAGAAATGCATGGCAACAGACCGCATCAGCTGGAAATGCAGTCACACCACAAAACCCTTACGATTCAATGACAGCACACTAATTTACCACCAACTGTCTTTCCCCAATGGATAATAAACTCTAACGATAGGGCATTATATTGAAAATCGATTGAAGAAATATGACAGTTTAGGATACTATTTTGTTCTGTTGACTCTAAATAGAGTTACAATCACCTGTAGAAAATTCTATTTTCTCTTGTTTGGTAAGCGCGCTAACAAACTAAAATGCCGAAACGTACTCATGTTAAAATGTCTATACCTACAATAACGTGTGCAAAACTCAACAATAAGCGGGCACCAAAAGCAAAAAATATAACTCCACTTTCATTTTAATAAAAAAAACATTGACAAAGGCTTTGAAAACTGCCACACCTTGGGATTTTATCTGCTACTACACTTTTTCTAACATTTCTGATTTTTTTATTTGAATATGCTAATCAACAAAACATCACTAAAACCATTAAAATCCCAGAATATCTGTCGTTTTTAAACAAAACTCAATAAAGAATATAAATTTTCCCTAAAATTTTCTTCACTTTCACGCATCGTGGTGTAAAAAAACTTGGCGCCACTAAGTTTGAGTACTTGTATACTACTTACTCTAGGAAAATTATCTACAAAAAATTCATAAATTATAATTTTTGATGCCATTAATTTTTGTCATGGGCTCAAAATAGGTTTTTATCATTGAAAAATACTGAATGAAACAAAAAAAAATGTAGAAACAATTCTATTCTCTTTATTGCATTATTAATATTACAGTAAATGTTCGAATTGTTTGCCACTGGCATACAGGGACAACATCGCATTAAAAAATATCCTTTTATTCTACGTGCTTTTTTGACGTGATTTTTGACGAAGCTCGAAGCTCATCTAATGTTGCCATGGTTTTTATTAGATGCAGTTGAAACAAACCCAATAGAAAAAGTCCAGTCTAGATGAGTGAACATGGTGGCCTTAAGTTAGGACCAAGTTGCCCGATTCGCCAGATCCAAGGCGCGTGGCGTGTGGCGCTCGGTGTCCGTAAGACCACTGCGGCCGTGTGCACACCCTGCACCATAGGTAAAGTCGCCTCTAGACCAGCAGTCGTTGACACTTTTTAACGCGCGGAATGGCGTGTTTATAAATAAAATATATTTACCTTTTTGCACGAAAATTGTAATTTGTTTATTAGGTTATCGCGATTTTATAAAGAAATGATAACTTCAAGGAGCAAAGACGAATAAAATAGTGTTTACATCACTGGACATCCTAAAAGAGGCCAATCTTGCTAATAAAAGTCTACTCTCGCCAAAATAAAAATAAATTAAATTTACCGTCCTCTCAGTATTTTGAAAACACTATATTATTCATGAGCTCTGCTCAATACACAGTAAGCTGAGTTATCGCACTGTTGTAGCGTCAGGTTCGGGTGTTGTTGTGGAAAATATGTGACAGTTACATTTGAATGTAAACTTCAAGAGTAAAGTACTGAAAACAAGGCTGTATGGGCTAGATCCTTTTTCCTTCCCAAGGCAAAATTTAATTTAAAAAAACATATTTTAAAAAAACTGTAGCATAAAATATATTACTATTATACAACGACTTATTCAGTTGTGTTTAGTAGGAAACCATGGCGTCTGGATGTCGATCTTTGTTTTGATAATTCAAAATTGCTTCGGTGTGGATTTTTTGCAGTGAAATTGGTGTTGTTTCGATGTATAAGCTTGACGATCAGGTCTTGACTTGAGGAATCATTGATATAAGGGTTTTGTGGTGTGACTGGTGTGTGTGTATGACGTTGAGTATTTTATAGTGGGATTTCCAGCTCATGAGTCGTCATCATGAGGTCTGTTGCCATGCATTTCTCGCCAAGCACTCCCTAGATGATGGTGATGAGATGCATTAAAATGTGTGACACTCACATTTTAATGTGAAAATCAACAAAAAGAAGACAGAAAACTTAAGCCATGGATGTATGGGCTAGATGCCTTTGCCGTCCCGTAATAGGGAAAATTTAAAAAATTTTATTCGAAAATCCTAATTAGTCTGTGCCAACAACGGTAGTTTTTGACATAATTAGAATTTGTGGCCACCCTGCTGTCAAATCTTACTTAGTGAAAAATTATTTATACAATAAAAATTAAAATATTGTTTTCTGCAATAATAAATGAGTCTTTCAAATTACTCTTAGTGTCAATTTATTTCACATTTTTTTTCACAAAAACAGAATACATTAGCTTTGTCAAATTATGCCTACACAATACATAATAAAGAAAAACAAGAAACAGATGGAGGATTGAGGGCCCAAACATTATCAAGGTCATTTCTATAAAACCAGGAGGAGTTGGAGCAAGCTCTCGGTTCCACAAAATTTCACATTTTTTAACTAACGCATTGGATAAGCAGACAATGTCTGAAAGTAAACCAATTTTGTTTATTTTTGGTAACAAATTTTTGCAAGCGTGAGGATTGAGGGCCCACTTTGAAATGCAGTATACCGAATACTATAGCGTTATGCGCTGATATCTTTAACTTCACAGTTTTTTTTAACGTAGCGTTAGATTTTGATATAAAAAGTTTTTCTGTAGAGTGTTTAGTTTACTAGTTACAGGTGGGCCCTCAATCCTCACATAGAGGATTGAGGGCCCAACCTTTCAGCCTATAACTCGCCTTTCAAAGGTTTCACAAAGTCGTTTCAGGCTTTCACATTTCTTTTAGAACGCACACTAAATCATAGGTACATTTTTAAGAGAATATGACAAAGTGGCCCTCAATCCTCACACACACTTCTGTTGAGCTGTTTTCCCTTATCCCACCATCTCCGTTCCTTTTAAGGACTACGCGTGCTGGTCTACGTTGCCACCGACAAACTGTGGCTACCATTCTAACGCGAACTAAGAAATTTGGCAACTCGTTTCTTTGTCGCACAATCAAGAAATGGAAATCATTACCAGCACACGTGTTCCCTCCTTCCTACAATCCTGGGTCATTCAAAAGAGGCGTGAAGAAGCACCTTGCAGGTCGGCAAGGCGAGGGTGGCTAACGCGGCGGTTTATCTCTCGCACTAGCTATCTTCGCATTTGGATTCCACTTCTGCTTACCATCAGGTTGTATGAGCAGGCGGACGGGTTGCAAAATGTGGCGGGTTCGAATTCCGACTCAGCACTTGATCATGACAGAGTTTTTGTGTCGTCATGGTCATAGATCATGATTGAGTGTGCTATGAGCAATTTCCCTAGGTTAAAAAAAGATATTTAAAAAACATATAAGTAAGTAATTATATTTGTTCCGAACGTAACCCTCTTCCTAACCAAACCCCTATTAGTAGGTATAGACAATGGCGGCGCTAGGCGTGGGCGACGTCGGCCACCGCCGACGGCCTCGCGCCTGAGGGCCTCGCAAGAAAGTTTACAAGCGAACGAAAAAAAAGTTACGAAAATACTGACGAACCAGTTGAATCTCCTGAAATGCAGTTCAGAAGCAACTTTTTAACACGACAATAGTGCTATACCGATGCGACACCGAATGTCGATTTAAAGCGCTCTATCGCAATTTGGTTTTATTTATGATATCAATCCTTGTGAAGGCCAAAACAGTGACATACAGGCTTTCGAATTAAATGAAGAACTTCAGCTTTTAAAATCCTACCTACCTACCTATACCTACAGCTTCCGCTGAGAGCTTCTCAAAGTTGAAATCCATAAAGACCCATTTGAGAATAGCGATGAGCCAAGACAGGCTATCCGCGTTATCAGTTCTGTCACTCGAAGCTGAAATAGCGGCTAGTCTTAGCTAAGACACAATCCTGAAAAAATCAGTTAGGCTAAAAGCCGAAAAATTCGACTAAGTATTTTAATTTCTATGTTTTTTACTGCGAAGTAAAATAGGCCTCGCTAACTTGATGTCGCCGACGTCCACATGTGGTCTAGCACCGCCACAGGGTATAGATAACATATCAGGCCTAGACAAGTGGCAAAAGATACGTTTCTATCAATGATATTATATTTATTTTAAATATAATATCATTGGTTTCTATCATTTTTTATCGAACGAAATAACAATTATTATTTTTGACTACACTCATACATTTGACACGACGGTCAACATAGAGCTTTAGCGCTCCTGCAGACGGTGCCGCCACCGCGCCGACGCCGCGCCGCCACACTGTAGACACGCGCCGCGCAAAGTCCGCCACCGCGCCGCCACCGCGCCGCCACCGCGGCCCCGCCGCTTCCCCCTCCGCGTCGCTGCTATGTGGCTATTCCATTCCCGGCCGCCTACGTATGTGAACGTGCGTTACTTTTTAGGAAACCACCATGGAAAATTTTGATTGCGATACGTTTATAAGTTTAGTGGAGGACAGAGAAGTGTTATGGGACGAAAATTTGGAAATTTACAAAGACAAGCGTAAAAGTTTAAAAGCTTCGTTTGAGATATGCCATATAATGAATGATAATTTTGCAGAACTACCTGATACAGAGACTGAACTAATCGCTCCGTAGAAGATAAATACTTGCTCGCATATTGGTATCTTTGTGTTGCAGTTTGTTTTTTAATAAATCTAATTATTTGTCAAATGTCTTGTAATTCATCCGAAAATAATCACAAAACTTGGCCTCATCTTTTCGGAGATCTTCGTAAAGTGTATGAAATTCACCATATTGTTCCCTTACTGACAGCATAGGATGCACCCACAACTTTCTAGCGGACTTACGACGTCCATTTTGCCATTCTCTATACATATAGTAAGCAAGTACTAACTTCTTTTTTTTTCATTAAATTAGACATATCTTTTCGGGTGTGTTACGTGCGATCTTCGTAACTAGCAATGTATTACTAACAACAGTATAGTGGACCGGTAAAATTATGCTTTGACGGCGCGGGAGCGGCGCGGCGGCGGCGCGACGGCGTGATCTACGCGGTGCGTATCTACAGTGCAAAGGCGCGGCGGCGGCACGGCGACGGCCGGCGCGGCGGCGGCGTCGTCTGCAGGAGCTCAGTAATCGTCAGTTTCATGCATAATATTTCGTTCGGCGCAATCGATTGGTCACTTGGCTAGGCAGTCTGTATGATATCGGTAGGTTTTGTAGTTTAGGATTATTTTTTTATGTCCATGCGGGGAAACCTTTGAAGGAGAGATACCTACGTGACGTCGGGTCATGTTAGGAAGAGGCTTACAATCAGAACAAGTATTGTGAATCTTTTGAAGTTCCTAACGTAACCCGCGGCCGGGTTATTTACGGGTCAGGTTATGAATCATCGCAACCATCTAAACATTTTAAACTCTCTAAGGTCACGAAACAATAATAGAAACACATAGAAACGTCTAAATTCTCAGAATGTATTCACAGATGACCTTTTTAACCTTTGCCAATGACCTAGAATGAGAAATTGCCATTTTCTCACAGAATTTCACGGAAAGAGCGAAAGCAAATTTTTTGTTTTGTCTTTTTACTGTGAGCAAGTAATATTTTCTTAGTGAAGGCAATGTTTATATTTCTTGCGCTAACTTTAGAGGTCTTACGTAAATACATTCAGTTTACAAACTGTAGCTTTTTCGCTTGCAGGTCGTAGGTATGGTTTTTATTTATTTACTAACTGACCCGGCAAACGTTGTTTAGTGTTGTTGATAATTTGTTTTCCTTTTAAGCGGTATGAAATATACTTTACCACCTATTCTCATACCTACTAAATGTACACAAAAAATTTCACAAACATCGGTCGAGCCGTTTCGAAGGAGTGCGACCACAAGACCACGTGACACAAGATTTTTATAAATTAGATTTTCTGTCGAGGAATTTCCTGGCGTTCATCTCTCTTGATAAGTAGTAGTAGTGAGGATAAAGCTGAAGGTGGAAATGAGGTTCACCCAGAACCCTCAACCACTACCACCTACGCAGAGGAAGGACTTTTGTCCGCGGAGAACTATGGTCCCCGTACGATCAAAGAAAGAATGTAACAAAACAAGACAACAAAACAAAAATAAAATGCATCAGCGTCATGGAACACTCGATTGGAATGAAGTTATAACTGGCTAGGCACAGCCAATAGCATTGGCGCTATGAATAACCGTCCACTAAAGCAAGGGTCGTGCGATCTGTGGTCGTGCGTGACGGACAACTTCTTACACTGTTTTCCGACTAGCCCCTATCGGCCAACAAGTGTGGTACCGTGCCTTATGGAAATTCGTATCAAAAGTCGCGTCCGCCATCTTAGATCTCGATATAGTTGCTATATTCGTAATCAGAAACCACAAAATTGTTATTAGGTAGGTACCTACCTATGTTATAAAATCGCGTCTGCCATCTTGGATCTCAAAATAAATGATGTAAGTATTTGTAATCGAAAACCACGAAAACGTGAACCATAAGAAAGAAAGAAAGAAAGACATTATGTTAAAAAGTCGCATCCGCCATCTTGGATGGATTAAGAATACCTAGGTATAACATCTATTTTGGATCTCAAAATAGATGTCGTAGGTAGGTATTCGTAATCGGGACCGAAAACCAGAAAACGATACCAATATTGACAATATGTAATGTTAAAAAGTCCCATCCGCGATCCTGGATCTCAAAATAGATGTTTGTTCGGAATCACGAAAACGATAAAGGGCTGCACAAAGTCCAGTCAAAAGTCCTGAAGTCCGGATATTTCCGGACTAATCCGGACATGGTAGATATTCACCGTGACGGAAAATTCTTAGGGTAGACTTTTTTTTCGCCTAGCTGCTATCCACCAAGTCTTTACCGTGGGATAAGGAACTTCGTTCCAATAATCAATACTTATATCCGTACTACAATAAGTTCACTTTCTTCAAGAGAGTTATTATTTATTTAAAAAACGGCTAAAACGTGTCGCTAAAATTTAACTGTCCATCCACGCTAATGACAAAAAGCAATATGTCTATTTTTAAAATTCACTCGTTTGTCTAAACACAAAAGAAAGAAGCCTTAACATTATCCAAGGTTGGGTCATTACAAAGATATGCAATGGAAGCAGGCTGCGTTCCACTTGGCGGACTTTCACCAAGTATTTACTTACAGTACACGATACGACTACGATTCGACGTTGGTGTTAAATAAAATACTTGACACTATAAAGTATTTCTAATCCTGATTTTTAATTGTGGCACCTACGATCGTTATAATGTTAGATAATTTAAAACTAGAATCATTAATAACTATGACCACACTTTTAAGTTGTATTTTGAACTTTTGTAACACACTGTAACATACAAAAATTCAGCAACTAGGTACATTTTCTGATCCACAGACATCATTAATTAATTACTTAATTACGAATATGCAAGAGAAATAAAATTATTAAATTGGAATTTAAATAAAATCGAAGGGAAATATCGTCGTCGTGTGAACATCGCATCGTGACATGTAAAAAGTTCATTTCACATATTCGATTCCCAATTCGAAAAGTGTTTCGAATGGACTGCAATAGAAACCACCTTCCTTCTTAGGATGTGTGATTAAAGCTAATCGAAAATTTAAATGCGGAGCCTTAAGGCATTAATAGCATCCTTCATGTCCTATTCTAGAATATATACAGTTTTATAATTAAAAGAGAAATTTTACTATTTTATATAGGTTTTTTCCATGGAGTACCAAACTAGTCTTTGCTAATTTCTCTTTCTGGTCAAGGTCTTCATCTCATGTGATGGTTTGTAAGTCATGATAAGGTCACAGATCCCACCTCCTCTAAGAGGCAATAGCGGACTGGCAAAGAACGCCTGAGTTAACACTCAAAAGCACTAATCGAACCATAATCTCGTAAGCGCACTGATGAGCTACTGAAGCTTAACAGGGGCAACCTGAGCGTGTTGACTAGGGCTCTGACTGGCCACTGCAAGCTGAACAGACATCTCTACAATATGAGACTAAAAGATACTGATGCTTGCAGATTCTGTGAACAGTAGCGTGAAACACCAATGCACCTCCTGTGCTCTTGTAAAGGTCTCATTAACAGAAGAAGCCGACATTTGGAAAGATACATTCTCGACCCAGACGATACCAAAACAACGCAAGTTGGAATGGAATATCTTATCATTTTTAGATAGTACCCAGTTAATGGACTATAATGTAAGGCCTCAATAGGACTTACTTGGAGGCTAGTCATAATAGATCTTTACAGGTCGCAGTGACGCAAAAAGCCCCGAATTGACTAAATAAGGTCACAGATGGAACCCTCAACTACTTTCTGACTATGATAACATTATCTGTTAATATCCTTTGAAGTTGTAAAAATTTCCTCAAAAACGGTTCAGTAGTATGTGACATTGTGATGTGTAAACAAACACACATTTAATTACTAGGTGGTAGACTCATATGTAGGGTCGTCTGGGTAGGTACCACCGCCTTATTTCTGTCGTGAAGCAGTTCGCTGTGTTTCAGATTGAAGGGAAAGGTAGCCAGTGTAATTACTGGGCATGGAAGGCTGGGCAAGATAGCAACGAACTTGCAGTGTTAAGTGATTTAGGTACCCTTAATATTGCAAGTGTCTATAGGCTACGGTAACCACTTAACACCAGGGCCGCAAGCTTGTTTACCATCTCGTAATATATAAAAAAAAAACTCTTGTAATTTTCGTGAACAAGAAAACTGTCATTTTACAAGTCAATTACATACCTAATTAACTAGTGTTTGCCCCAAGTTTTACCCACGTAAAACTATACACTATGTAGGTACAAAATCTTGGTGTCATTATTAGTATTTTAAAAACATCTCCTTTGTGAGAATGTACTATAAGTATTGATCATGAGCTATTCCATACTCCGAAACACACTTTGCCGATACTGGCTGTGACTACAACCAATAGAAGTGCCTACCTAAGTAAATACTATATCAGACCACAACCACAATTTTTTTTTTAAGGCTGATGCACGCCTGTATTTTAGTGCGGGTTTTTCGATAATTTTCGATCTCCCTATACAAGGTGTTTGGTACATGGGGTATGAGGCCGGCACCTACCCATGCTAACATAGTCATATACTTAAATACTATGGTGATATTAAAAAGTTTAAATTGTAAAAATATCTTTATTTAATTTTCCAATCATTTTGTTTTTTTGATCGAACTATTTGTATAGGGATTTTTTTTATAGTTTAAAGTTTTTTATATCACCATAGTATTTATATGACTATGTTAGCATGATGGGTAGGTACCGGCTTCATACCCCATATACCAAACCAAACATCTTGTATAGGTAGATCGAAAATGATTGTACAGTTGATCAATAAATATTAATGAGGTACCACGATATATTAATCTGATATAGCAATACATAAATACTATACCTATGTATGTACCTACTAAATTGGTAGCGCTATACTGCTACCATTTCATGCCTTAAAATATAAAAAAAAAATTATATTTTAACCAATTAATCGTAAAATGATTTAAAAGCTGATTCCAAGAGTAAGATGCTAGTTGCATGTCGCTGGTCCATCGAAAGTGTTCTCCACTCATCGGCAAGTTAACTCATTTAAGAATAAGTGCGTTTTTTACAGGCCGCGTGAAATGGAACGCGACCGTTTGAGATTCGCAGTAATCTTGATGGAACAGATTGTGTTTACTTCGGTCAATGAGATTTGGGAACAAAGCTCAATTTCTATTGCAGTAATTTCGCAATGCGTGCATTTTTTTAAAGAAAAAGTATACAAAAGAGCAGAGGCCTTAGTATGAGTTTTGATAGTTTTCGAGCTCGATCAAACGTATCGTCTTTCTTCATACATTGGCCACTGTTTCTGATAGTTTACGCTAGGGGCGCTAGTGGGCAATGTATGAAAAGAGACGATACGTTTGATCGAGCTCGAAAACTAACAAACTCGTACTAAGGCCTCAGAGAGTTCACCTGATAGCGATCATTTTCGCATAGAAATCGCAAATTGTGTTTTTTTTAAAGATTTCAAAGTCTTATCAGTTTGGGAATACCTTTATACTACTGTCTTTAAAGCTATTTGCCTAGTTTTCAAGGCTTTGGTGATTTTGGGAGCGAGGAGATGAACATTATAACTAGCCAGATTTACAAGTAGGTCCAAGGAGCCTAGGGCGGCAGATTTTAGGGAGCGGCAAATTTGGCCCAAATTTTTTTAACAGAGAAAACGAGCCCTGAAAACTGATGTAATGAGGAAGACAGAGCACAATAAATTACACTAAATATGATTGTGAACTAGGCATATTCTCGATGGAACTAGGGTAAGTATCGAAGTAAGGGCGGCAAAAATTTATTAGCCTACTGGCGGCAAATTTGTAAATCCTACACTGTAACTAGCGACTCAAGACCTTGCAGGATTCGACTAACTTCTCATGCAGATTCAATGAAAACAAATAGGTAATTTAAAGAAAATAAAGTCAGATGAAAGGTTTATTTATTTCCAAGGTTATCTATTGCTAAATACGATCCATCCTCCGCGAAAAATACACGAGAATAATAAATAAAAAAACAGGTTTATTCATCATGATTGATAGTCGACACGGAATCTTATGCATTAAAATGACATCAATTTCCATACACGAAATTTACTCATAAACAATTCTTGAACTATTGCTAAGAGCAAATATACCAATTGCTCTTAGAATTATTGAAATTAAAATATCACCGTCACACGCTATAAAAACGCACCAAAATTTAGTTAAGTTGTAACGATTCCGGCTATAAATAATAGTTATTAGGTATTTGGCTTTTACCTACTCAACGTAGTTTTTACTGTTATCGACCTGTAAGTAACCGTGTGGAAACCGTAGCGTAAGTTTTTTCGTTTAAAAAACGAAATTAATTCAGTTACCATTGAGCATATTTTATATAGGAACGAATTGCGCCCCTAGCGGGAAAGAAGTGCAAACCACGTTCCTATAAATTGTGCTCATCATACATAACGCAACTAAAATAATTACGTGTACTAAACCACAATCTATGTTTTGTGTACTAAACCTTTGATGTTTTTCGTGTAAAATATCTTAATGCTTTTGAGGTCGGTCCCAAATACAGGTCTACGTTTATTCCAAATATTGAGCTTGGCACAGACCTCAAAAAAATGTAGATTTTTTAAACATAAAATTTTTATTTCTCCATTTTTAGTTTTGAAAGCCTTTTTTTATTGAAAAACAATTTTATTTTTAGTGTTGTGGGTATAGAAATTTTCAGGAAAATATCTCGAGATCTTTTAGTTAGACCACAGATAATATAATACTATACCAAACAAGTAATAAAATGTTAAAGATATCATCGATGTCAATTAAATACCTAGGCATTATTTTAATAGGGATAACTCAAAAACTACCCATCAGATGTCGATCTTAAATGGGACCACATGACAAGCACCAGCTTCCAACGTTAAAATACACCCAGCAAAGAGTTATGAGGTAACACACAAAAATGTCGAATTTCTCCTCCTTTTTTGAAGTCGGTTAAAATTGCAACTGTTATAGTTGCGTTAAGAGCTCAATTTGTATTAGGAAACATAGCGGAAAGAAGCGCAAATTAATCCATTACCCATATTGAACTCACACTCTCACGCAGCTAAAATAGTTAAGTATTTACGCTAAAACACGATCAATACTCAATAAGCCGCTAATACCACAATAAAGAGAACGAAATACAGTGATACGTCATAGAAGCATGCTGAGGCAGAGACCCGGGACGTGTTTGGTATTTTTATATAAGTACTAGCGGACCCGACAGACTTCGTCCTGTCATAAAGATTTGAAAACATTTATAGGGGAAAAAGAAAAGGGCTGTTTTTATGGTTTTCCCGGCAGTCAAATTTTTCTCGCCGTAAAAACCATCCTTGAACTTCAACGAACATTTTAAAAAAATAATTTGCCAAATTGGTCTAGGCGTTGTTGAGTTAAGCGCTTACCAACACATTTTGCGATTCATTTTTATATTATAGATATATTTTATTCTTTTCATCAGTGTTTCCTTTTTTGTAATAAGTTAATTTTTCTATTTGTAAATTTAATTTAAATTTAAGTTTAGTCTGTATTTAAGTACCTATGTTTTTATCTTGTGCTGGTCAATAAATGTACTTCTTTATTTCTTACACTACGGCACTGCAACCTCCTTGAAATATTAAATAATATAAGGAACCCAGATCCGTTAAAAACTTCTGCAATAGGCCGGTAAGTTTTTTCGCGTTCCGAAGAAGCGAGATAATTACTACGCGTCCGATAGCGAAGTATTTAGTTCTACGCGTAATTAAAATTGACTTTCATCGTCTTTGCTTGAAAGATATGACATTTATCTATGGAATTATCGAATAAATTATACACTTTAATAGTCGAAATAAAAAATGCAATGTGTTTTATTTATAGGCGTTTGCTGTGATATGCAAATTAATAGATAGTGAACGTGATTTATGCTCGTAATAATGGTAACAAATTGCATTAGGTACAGATTTCTTACTTTTTTTTATGGCTTATCGTTATAAAAGGTGTAGCAAGCAAATGAATTTATTCCACCTGGGCCCAGATCACCGTAAATCATTTTAAGATGAAGCGCAAATGGAACAGAGACGAAACGCAACTTTTCGATGTTTTCGTATCGCGGTATTGATTTGACAGATGCTGCGAACGCTTGTCGAACGCAGACTTTGAACGCAGATGAAACACAAACGCTATCAAAGTTAAGTTTATGTTACATTTCAAAGGACGCTACTTTTTCTCAAACGTTGCACGAATACACTAGGGTAAGGTACATCTCTAATATTTATAATACCCTTGTGTTCTAGCTGCGTTTCATCTTAGCTTGCGCGTAAACTTTAGCGCGATACGGAATTTCACATTGACTGGAACTCAAATAAAACGCAAATGCAGCTGGAACAAAAACGAAACGAAGATAATTATTTGTGTTTTATATTACCGCGATCGGGACCCTGATAAATAAGCAGAAGTGGAGTTTAAATGCCGATGCTAGTGAGAGAAATACAAAGCCGCAACTTCTCAACCCTCACCTTGCCGACCTGCAAGATTCTTCTTTCTTCACGCCTCTTTTCAAGGATAGAGGATAGTAATAATAAGGGAACACGTGTGCAGGCAGTTTCTGAGATTTAGATATGTGAGATCGTTCTTTTTTCTATGGATTTTCAGTTTCGTTCAGATATGTAAGCAAAAATATCGAATGCTGACTGCATCGCCCCGCTGTCCTCCGCTCCGCATCGCATCGCTGTATTTTTATGAATATCCTTTCAGGAAACAGCACGAGCGGAGTGCAGCAGATCCACTCCGCTCGTGCTGTTTCCATTGAAGCGGAGAGGAGATTTCGAGCATAGTGGTTGGTCTATTCATGCACCGCTAAGCACCACTCCGCCCAGCTCCGTCAATGGCCTAAGGCTGCGTTTCCATCGAAGCGGAGCTGCGCAGAGCTGAACTGAGACTTGCAAAAATTGACCAATGATTTTGCTCAAATCACACAAGTACAGTATTTTCGATATCAAGACATAGGTCTACACCGACCCCAAAAATTGGGAGCAGGGAGAAAGGAAGGAGAATAAACAAGAGTTAACTAGATCTGTACCCATAGTGTAAGTTTTTTTGTTTTATATAAAACGTAACTGTTGTAGTTGCGTTAGAAGCTCAATTTGTATAAGTGTCGTGGCCCGATCGTATAATTATATAGAGATATTATATAATGGAATAATTTTTGCGTTTACAAACATGTAAATATTTTTTTCATCCCACCACCTCGGAAAGTGTAATTTTGCGCTTCGAAATCTGGCTGGAAAATTCTATTTTATTCGCTTGAGCGGCAAAGTAGATTTGAATTTAGAACATCACATATAATGAGTACTCAATATAATTGTAAATTCAAAACGTCATTAAACCTATTTAATGTAACCTCTATGGTGCCAAATTTATGATTAGAATGAAGATTATTTTGTCATTTCCTCGCTGAGGTGGGATGAAAAGTTACGTATTGCACTCGAGTGGAAAGATTTTTCACCTTGTGCTCGTTTGTTTCCCTCGCTGACGCTCAGGATTCTAATTTAGAATCACTCGCTGCGCTCGTGATTCAACTTTAGAATCCTTCGCTTGCTCGGTCATCCAAATCGAGCACGCGGTTAAAAAGGAACTTTCCACTCTTGTATAATAAATAACTATTATACTAGAAAAAATACAGATTTCTTTCCCCCCTGAGGCAGTCGATTTTTTCAGTGTATTTTTTCTAGTATGAAAGATAGTATATAAGTTATACCAAAACATTTTTTTTCTACACTCTCACCAATTATCTAACCCAAATTAAGTATCATGTGTTATGGATACTAAATAACAGATAATTTTTATATACATAATAACTTAGATATTTTTATAAATAAACATAACCATAACTCGTCAACAAATATTCGTGTTCGTCACTCAAACATTTGCCACTACCAGTACTCGAACCCGGACCGCTTGATGTGTAGGCAGCTATACTGACCACTCCACCAAGACGGCGCCAGATCATGAAATGTGCGGCATATCATGAAATGCTACTGGACCATAAAAATGTCGACCACTGGTCGAGCCCATTATCTAAAAATGTCAGGGGTGATCAGCAGGTTCAAGGTTATTTTTTTTACCAAGCGGAGTGGACTGTTTGTGGGAGAGTCTAATCTACGTATCTGTGTGATCGGTAGGTAGACGATATGCCCAAGCATTTCATGATCTGACCCAATACGATCGGGGGACGACATAGGAAACGCGAATGGCGTAGTGCAACGAAGCGCAAATAATTATTCCCATACAAATTAAGGTCTTAACGCAACTACAATAGTTACATTTTTTATACGAAAAAGCTTACGTAGTGTAAGCTTTTTCGTATAAAAAATGTAACTACTGATAGGTGCCGCTGTTAAAAAGGTTGTACACAAATGCACGATGGTATCAGTGATTGTGAAAATAGTAGTTAATACATAAATAAATGGCTTATTAAGTAAGTAAGACAAACTTCAAGCATGGTGACTCGCACCATGAACATTGACCTACTTGTGGCCGACCTCCTTCTAAATATTCATCTTACCTATCTCATGGTTGTTTATGGTAATCATAATTCCTACTTCGATACTTTACCTATTTAAAGTTTTTCTACCGTAGAGGTAGGCAAAGATCACTGCTTACCACTTGCTACGGTTGATGCCTTTACAACGACCCTAGAGAATTCTTAAAAAGACGAGGAACATAGCTTTTACTAGTCTGAGGCGTTTTCCTATAAGGGATTCTAATCGACAGCTCTCCCTGTCGTCTAGCCTCGACAGGATTCGGACCAGTAGACCTGAGGGTGACTCTCGGCTCAGCTCCTCTAGGCTCGGACCTCGGCTTAGCTGTGCTGTGACGAGGAGGAATCCGAGAGAAGCGCCCAAGCGCATCTGTACTTAGAATAGCGCGACGCGTGTGAAAGAAAGATCCAGGTCTTTAATGTGGCCAGTGTGTGATGTTGTGATGTAAAAAGGACGATTAGGGAGTAGCGCATTAGGTCTCGTCGGACCTGGGAGAGCAAGACTTTTCTAGGTCCTCAGAACGTAGGGCCAACGGGTAACAACGTGTCGTTAGCATCAATAGACTACTGCAATCCAACCGCAATCGCTAAGTATCTAAACGAAATTAAAAGAAATTGTTATTTTGATAAATATTATAATAAGCAGGAAGCAACATAGCTCCCTAATCTACAATATTTGCAACGTAAAACACCAATTTCTCATAAATAAAAAGAAAGTTATACAAATATCTTGCGCTGGGATTTGAGATGTGTCACAGGCAGGGTATCCGACCATCTGACAAAAAATTGATAGCTACATCCTACATAGCATTATATAATATTATTGATTTCTCGTCCACGAATAAAAATAATTAACTTAGAAATGCGGCACAGGAAATTGTCTACTTGCATGACCGAACACTCGCGATGTAAATAAATAATATTTACTTGTTAAAAATAATAATACAAGAGATATTATCATAATATTTTAATTGCGGAAATTGGAAAGGGAAAACTGCAAACACATTCCACAGCGCGTGATCCTTCCACCTTTTTCGGTTCACGCAAAGACGGTGATCAAATTTCACACTGCGTAACTGTAAATGAGTTTCTTATGCGATCGCCCGTTTTAAGAGCATATAGTTATTGGCACAATAGACCGCACGCGATAGGCTGCCATCATTTAGTCGCGGGACATTCCGTTACTCGGCGACACATCCAGTGTTCACTTTCCTTTGCGCAGCGCGACCGTGAACTTCACTATGCAATAAGCGCAAACAAAATATTCGGACCGTATATTTTTTAAAGAAAATCATCTGTCAAAAAATGGCGCGAAGCAGTGTTTTGTTTCTCATCACGTTATTGCTCGTGTTCTCTACCTGTGAAATGAAGAGGAGGAAAATACAAGACTATCCTACGGAAAAACAGTTGTTGCTGCAGCGGAAGGAGACCACGCCAGTGGATTTTACCAGATTAGTTGTTATGAGGTTGGTGTACGGTTTCGCGAAAGTACTGGGCTTTGAGGAGCCCCTTGGTGAAGTGTTGAACGGAGCATTGGTGCCACCAGGCGCTGATGATAGTGATGATTACTTTGGAGACGACGACGATGACGGTGGTGGTATATTTGATGATTATTAGTGCTTTAAATGATTTCTATAAATAAAGAAAAACTTACATTTTTGTTCGGACTAGGGATTGCAAACTGGAATTTAGAAGTTTTTTGTTTTAATTTTAGAATTGTAAATAATTTAAAAACATTGAATTAGAAATATGAGACTATTTTTTATTATTAGAGCTTGTATGTTTAACGTAACCAACACCAAAAACGGCATTTATTTATTTTTAATGCTAGGTATCTAAGCTTTTGTAAAAATAGTGTGTAGTACTTAACTATATAACAGCTAACGTTGACTGTTGCATGGTTTTTAAGAATATTTATTTATTGTAGCATAGATATTGCGTTTAAGTTAATTTATTACAATTACAATGATAAAGTAATTTTAGAATATTTTATGTGTATGCCTAATGTAATAGTGCGGATTTTTTACAAACTTATTTACTATAATATTTTCAATATTTTATCGATGTTTCTCTTAGCAGCGATTTTTATGCTTGTAAAACTTTGTACCAAACTAACTAAAAAGTTTTAAATGTACCTACTTACCTAGATCAAAACGCCGTATTTATTTATATTATTTATTATTCAAACTCAAACTATTATTGCTTCCTGTGGTTTTAAGAAGCTAGTTAGGTTGGTTGGTTAATATATTTTATTTTAAAACATTTTTTTAGAGTCACCATGAGCCCCGTAATTTTTTTAAACTACCTAAGTATTACAATTTTGAATAATATGAAATTAAAAATGAGAAAATTTAACTAGGTAAAGATATTTTTTTATAAATAAAAATGCAAAATAAATAATGTTGATGTTTCTTATAAGCACAAAAAAAGACCGTGAGCCAGCAACAGATTTTCATGAATGAAATCCTCTCGGCCGATAACTTGTAAATTTCTTCAGAGAGCTTTGAATCATGATGATGACGCTCCGTGAACGTCAGCTGCGGTTCGGTGGTACGGTATATATTACCATGTCAGTGGGCGGGTTGAGCTGCAGTAGCCTCCGAAGCACGTTGAAAAAAAAATTATTAATTTTGAAAATATAATCAAATTATAGCTAATCCATTATAATAACTATAAGGCAGTGGATAATACGTCAGGTGGTCGGTGAAGAATACTAGTTGCCTGAAGTTTTCTTACGAGCAAAGTGTTTCTTCTCATATTTCAGAAAAAAAGATTTGCTCGTAAGAAAACTTCGGTGTCTAATAGTATTCATATGTATTTTATGTTTGTGTCACTAGCAGAGGTATTATCCACCATTTTATAGACAGCTGACTTTTTTTGACGGCTTCAAAAAAAGGAGGTAGACTGTATTTTTTTTATGTGCGTTACCTCATTGACCAAATTTAGCTCGAGGACCAATGGAGTAGATATTTTTAAATGTTAGTTTGGATAATTTTCCCTGCTACATAAATAAGTATTATGAAATTAAAAATGTTTTTAAGAATGTTTAGGTATCTAACTATTAATCATGTACCTGTTAGAATAGCGTATTTAAAACGATTAGATACGTACATTATATTTTGTAAATATATGTTTTTTATCTGTGAAACGTAGTTTTACTCAGTTTTTTTTTATAAATAAACTCCATGTAATTTGGTACCTTTACCTTACGATTTCTCCCATAGAGATCTAATCACAATCCTAATAAGTACATAGGTCCTAATACATAGGTACCTACTCGGCGATTAGGTAGGAGTATTTTTGACCTGCCCTTTCTTTAGAATGTTTTGATTCGATCTTGATATTTCACGGAAGATACTGAAATACTTATGTCGGGTGTATGCCACTATTTCCATTTTGTATTTCCACTGCGGTTTCGGGAGACGTTTGTCGCGAAGGAAGGAACTGTGTAGGTATTTATTTATTTGAGATTTTTGTTGTTTTTATGTTATTTTAACATAGGTTACCCCATGTATTGTGACCTTCTATGTAGGTATTAGTTCTAGAAAAAAGACACTGAAATAAAACCTGACCTGCCTCAGGCGGGAAACGAATCCACCAACTTCCGCAATCCGGGCGGCTGCATTAACCACTACGCCACCGAGGCACTGCTTTCGCTGTCGAAATTTGTCAGTGCTTGGTGCTTATGTTTTTATGGTAAACATTGTTTCATTAAATCTTTGAAAGTTGCACTTCTAAGATCCGAACGAAATATTTTTGCAAATATTGGACGCCCAGTGAAACTACCTTACATTATGGACTAATTTTTGCGTTTACAAACGCGTAAATATTTTTTCATCCCACCACCTCGGAAAGTGTAATTTTGCGCTTCGAAATCTGGCTGGAAAATTCTATTTTATTCGCTTGAGCGGCAAAGTAGATTTGAATTTAGAACATCACATATAATGAGTACTCAATATAATTGTAAATTCAAAACGTCATTAAACCTATTTAATGTAACCTCTATGGTGCCAAATTTATGATTAGAATGAAGATTATTTTGTCATTTCCTCGCTGAGGTGGGATGAAAAGTTACGTATTGCACTCGAGTGGAAAGATTTTTCACCTTGTGCTCGTTTGTTTCCCTCGCTGACGCTCAGGATTCTAATTTAGAATCACTCGCTGCGCTCGTGATTCAACTTTAGAATCCTTCGCTTGCTCGGTCATCCAAATCGAGCACGCGGTTAAAAAGGAACTTTCCACTCTTGTATAATAAATAACTATTATACTAGAAAAAATACAGATTTCTTTCCCCCCTGAGGCAAGTCGATTTTTTCAGTGTATTTTTTCTAGTATTAGTAAAAATATTTACGCGTTTGTAAACGCAAAAATTATTCTATAGGTATTAGTTCATTAATTTAATTAGGTAGTTAATTAGGTACCTAAATATTGGTGGCACACTGTTTTATTGCACTAGGGCCAAAGAGGACATTCTAGGCATGTTAAGATAGGTACTTACAAAAGAAATGTTTTGTGATTTGGCAAAGTTACAGCCAGCCAGTATGAACAGTTATACCTACGAGTTCTTTAATGGTCTTCTACTTCGTTCTTTCATCTTGTTTATGGGAATTTTATAAAGTACGCCTATCCCACCTTTAGCGCACTTTATTGTATTGTGAAAAAGCTCTTACCATTTGCGATTTAAGACTATGAAGAGACACTTGTCCCACAACTTACATTTTCTATATCCGTGGAAATAGTGGGTTACACCCATTAGGGGCCATCCATAAATTACGTCACCCGAATTTAAGGACTTTTTAACCCCTCCCCCCGTCCTTGTCACAGGTTGTCACATTTTTAGAACCCCTCCCCCTTGAAGTGACGTCACACATTTTTTAATTTTATGCATGTATTTAGAAATAATCAAAAGAAAACAGGTATTTTAATTTTTTTTTTGTTAAACCTGCTCAAACCCTTACCAGAACTCTCGTGAATTTTGTGTCTAACTTGCATTACAACGCCGCTCTAGAAGTTGATTGTTATTGCAAGAGAGATAATCTCATAGCGAGAGTGCTAAAGTATTAAAAATATAATAGGTTGGGGAAAAAGTTTCTTCGCATTTTTTAAGAAAATTCAAAACATTTTTTAATATAGTTTATTTACATTTAACTAAAGTATGTAGGTACCATTTTGTTCGATAACTTTTTGCCATCTTGTAGGTAGGGACATGATCCCATTGCTATAGAAATTTTGGGACTTCTGGTCAAAATACCGCGACAAGTGGTTTTGGCAGTCCTCTCGTGATGTTAACCTGACACTACCTAAAGAATTCTGAAGAGACCGAAACAGGTGGAAATCTGAAGGTGCAAGGTCAGGACTATACGGCGGATGCATTAACACCTCCCAGCCAAACTCTCTTAATTTTTGCTGAGTGGCTAAAGATGTGTGAGGTCTAGCGTTATCATGATGAAAAACCACCTTCTGTTGATTAATTCCGGCCGCTTTCTCTCAACTTCTTGCTTTAATCTCATCAGTTGTTCGCAGTAGAGTTCAGAATCGATGGTCCTGCCTGGTGGTAACAGCTCATAATGAATAATGCCCTTCCAATCCCACCACACACACAGCATCACCTTGTTGCGAGTTAACCCGGGTTTCGCCACAGTCTGTGAAGCCTGACCGGCCTTTGACCACGACCTTTTTCGCACGTTCTTGTCGTACGTGATCCACTTTTCATCACCAGTTATCAGCTTCTTCAAAAATGGTTCGGTTTCATTACGTCGTAATAAAGAATCACAAATGAGTACACGGTTCATTAGGTTTCTTTCAGTGAGCTCGTGAGGTACTCAAATGTCGAGCTTTTTTGTGTACCCAGTTTTTTTCAAATGCGCCAAAACTGTTTTGTGGTCAATTCCCAGTTCTTCAGCTACGTCGTAACTACTGACATGCCGATCTTGCTCCACTTTTTCAAAAATGGCATCCATTTTATCTGTAATAGGGCGACCAGAGCGACGTGCATCTTTGACATCAAAATTTCCGGATTGAAAACGCTTAAACCAAATTTGTGCTACTCTCACAGACACTGCACTAGGTCCATAAACATCGCAATTTTTTTTCGCGGCTTGCGTTGCATTTTACCTTTTTTGTAGCAAAAATTTCAAAATGTATCGAATTTCTTCATTAGATTCACTTATCTTGGCGGTACAAAAAACAAATGAAAATCACACATTTTCCTAATTTGAATTTGGAATTATGTTATTTAAAATTTAAACTTTCAATGATACCAAAACCAGCCAGATACAAATAGTATAATTAAACATGCAGATTTCTATTCCATCCTCATATTCTACGCGTATGCGTGATTAATTTAAATTTTCATTAGCCACTTTCATTAAAGTACCTGCAGTCAATGTCATTAATATGCGCGCCGTCCATAATGAGTGTCCATATTCCAGTGTTACTATCGTTTAAGGTAAAGAGAAGGTCGATGGCGCCGCGGTCAAGTGTTCTTCACAAAACAAAAGAAAATTTCAATGGCACTCTCAAAAGCACTAATCAAACCATATCTACTACTTTCGTAAATGCACTGACGAGCTACTGAAGCTCAACAGTACGCTTAGTATGAGTTTTGATAGTTTTCGAGCTCGATCAAACGTATCGTCTTTTTTCATACATTGCCCACTGTGTCTGATAGTTTACGCTAGAGGCGCTAGTACTAGGTACAGGCGCAATTTGAGCATGATGATTAGAGCTGACTGGCCACTGCAAGCTGAATAGACATCTGTACAACATAAGACTAAAAGAGGCTGATGCTTGCAGATTCTGCGAACAGGAGCGTGCAACACCAATGCGCCTCCTATGCTGTGAACCTCTCATACAAAAAAGAAACCAACATTTGGGAAGACACATTCTGGATCCAGATGATATCAAAACAATCCAAGCTGGGAATATCTTATAATTTTTAGACAATGCCCAGCTAAAGGAGTAGGTGGGTAGGTACAAAATTATGTTACATGTAAGACTTACTTGGAGGCTAGTCACGATAATCACAATTTAATCACACCTTTATAGTGACAGTGACTTAAATAGCCGAAACAATGAAATAATAATATTATAAGGTCGAGGTGGCTAATTCCGGCATACTTTATTTAAATCTGAAGTTGATCAAGCATAATAAAGAAACCTTAAAATAGATGCCAAATATTATGTGGCTATCAAGATTGGATTTTAAGTGACTTTTTATCAAAGTATAATTTATCTGAATCTCTATTAAGATTTTGAAATAAATGCCATTTTTTAAAAACCTTCTCACTAGACGGATTTTCCCGCATCTCGGGGGCAAGTCCGTCATGTAGCGATATTTCTATGAAATTCCAAGCAATTTTAATATTACACCAAGTTGATTATTTGTTGGTGAACGACAGTCTATAATGTGTCCTACACAGATCAAAATAGAGTCTAGATATCATTTTAAACGCATAAACATTTTTTTGGGGCTATTCCGGCATACTTACAAAGCCAGGGGTAGTAAACCTAGTTTATGCGATGTCCGAAGTGGAATAAATCAACTTTACATTTTAATTTTAAGTCATTTATTATATATCAATGAGATTTCAAGCGCCTGGTTGAATCTACATTAGTCTTGACTTACTTATAAAATTTAAGACACAACAAATAAAATAAAAACACATTATTTATGAATTTAAAACAAATCACGAGATAGCTTCCTAAACATAATAATATTATGAGGAATAACTATTTTACAACAAATAACAAACTATAGACTTATTAAAGTAGGAACTGAACTAGCAAACTTTTATCATTAGTTAGATGAGCTTCATGCAAATCATTTTTGTCGTAAGAACCTTTACTGGTTTTCCTTTTGTAGTTTCGCATTATAATGGTGATATAGGTAAACCGTTCTGAAACAAATGATAATAATGTAAATTGTAATAATACACCATCTTATATTTTTTGATTAGTACATACAAAAACAATAAGGTATAGTTGTACTCATAAAATCTACCAACTTTTTCTACGAACACTTCAAAATCTAAAAAAATAAAACAAATGTTGCATACATTTTGAGTACGTATGTATTATAAAAAGTTTATCATCCCATTAAATGTTTGTACTAATTTAATCAAATGTGGTGTAGGTATAACCTATAAATCTCAAAAGATTACGATTAGTAAAAAAAGGTTTACAATATCTGAAATAGGGAAATTCCGGCACATGACGAAATTGCCCCGTTAAATATAGACGGGATTCGCCACTTCACGATTTTGTAGTTAGAAATATTTCAGATACGATTAGTAACTTATTAAACGTTTTATTGTAAAGCAATAACACATAATCGTTTGAGCAGGCTTTGAACTATAAATGTTTTACTCTTTTATTACTAAAAATGTCATAATATTATATTTACCTTCGATAAAAGGTGACACGTCTTACTCACTTGGCACTTTCGAAACTCAACTGAACTTCTAACGACGTTTGATTCATGTCTATGTCAACTTTCGCCATCTGTCTGGCATAATTTGAACGACGATGTTATCCTGTTTTACCGACGTTATATAAAAAAAGCATAGGATTATTCCGTCAAAAGTAAATCGAAGCAGACGGTGACGCCCCCTAGACGGATTTAGCCACCTTGACCTTATATTATTTCCATTACTGTGATAAAATTCTACATTTTACCATGAATCAGGAGGTACTTAAGCTTATATTCCCTTTAGTTCGATTAGCCCAGTTTTACTAAAAGAACTTTGGGGAAGAAATCACACTTTTTTCACGCCTAAACCAGTAAAACCATTTTTGTGAATTTTGGTATACCTAAAGGTATGTACATAATCCTTGAAGGACATGAGATCTCCTCGGGCAAAGTAGCGAGTAGTCACTAGTATAATATTTATAAAAGCGACTTTGTTGTCTGTAACCCGCCTATGATTTTGATGAATTTTGTTTGGTAGGATAAGGATACCTAAAGATAGCTGGTACCTTGGAGAATGTTATATGCTACTTTTTCACGTAGTAGGTAACTAAGTCTATAATAAGATACCTATCCAACCATTGGGGTGGTCAAAATAATTAGAATGAATTAAAAATTTTGTTAACACCTATCTTTATTCATAAATTATTTAAGATTGAAATAACATCAGCACCGCTTTATCAAGGTTATTTTCAACACTTTCCGAGAGCTCAAACTCTTCATAAATCAAGTGCCCGCTTTAAACTCCGAACTTAATTAAACAAAAAAGACAATTAAACATTCGTCATAACTCTACATCTACATTTGCGTCGTCGAACCAGCGGGAGTTATTATCAACAAAACCTCTGTCTTGAGAACAGATGACGTCATCATTCTCATCACAGTTGCCTTCGCTATCACCATCACTGCCTGCTTCTAAGAAGCCATCACTGTTGCATCCCTTCATTTTTCTGATCAGATCGCCCCATTTTAGAAGAGTCGAACAGATGGGACATTTTCCCTCAACAGGTATAAATTCTCCAGGTGTTAAGAATCTGTCTGCTAAGCATGTGATGTGAGATGTCATTTTACAGGAAGAATTAAGGCACGTTAGTTGTGAGTGTCCGTCCCGAATGAGTTGTGAACACAACAAACACGCGACGATATCTGTGTTTGCTACTTTATTTGAGGTTTTCAAATTTCGTGCGTTTACCGGGCCGTGACATGTGATTATATGCTCCGGTGGTTTTCTTTCTATCTGTAAATAAACAAAATTTTATATAGAATTCTACTTTTACTTGCGAAGAGACGGCGGGTGGTAGTCGTATAATCTGATACAACAATAAATAACGAATGCAAAGCGACTTGTTCGGCGGTTAATACGCGAGTGGTTGAATTATAATTTTGCTCTGAACTTTGGAACGAAACACAACAGCAGATCGTTATCATACACTGTCTTTCTTCAATAAATTTTTAACCTTCCGCAATCAGATTTTACTCTGATCTCGGTCCATTGTAGAAATTTAACTAACAATTTTGGTTTTGGCAAAGGACCAGCCTTTTGTACCTATTTCGCGTAAAATATTAGTCTCGCGATTCAGTGAGCTAGTGTTATTGGTACCTACACATCCTGTTTCAGAGGACCTAGGCTAAGTTTTTTATTTGTAATTATATTATAATGTAAGTAGTAGGTACCCTTTTTATATTGAAAACATTAATTGTACTTACAATGTAGACTATAGCATTGTTATTTTTTCCCGCCCAATTGTGCATTTCATAAAAGGTAGATGCATCTTATGAATACAATAATTTGCATCTTTCGCACAACTAAAGATATCACTAAAATTAATCTGATTTATAATGTGTAACAGACCACGAAATAATAGAATAGACCTACTATACAATGAGCCTTAAAAATTAAATCCTATTAAAACGAAAAAACCTTATTATCGTATGGATAAACCAAAGCTATAAAATCAAGAATCAAAAAGCATATTTTTGAAAATGATGGAACATTTTCAATATGTGTTATTCAGACTGAAGATTAGGTGACAGTGGCTTGTTGTGCAAAAATTAAACACTTACTGGAATCTCTTCAAAATATTCCTGTTCCAACCACCTTATAACTAGGGGGAGACGACACCAAGGCCCCACTCTTAACATCTCGCTCATAACTCTAAGTTTGAACTGGTATTCCGACTCTTTTCTTGGAATCTTTTTCAAATTTAAATGTTGTAATCTAATTGTTTTTGTAGGATTCTGCCAAGCCCACTCGAACTGAAATATAAATTTCATGTTTACTAATGTACGACTATAATATACTTATCCAATTAATAAGTAGATCCCCGAAAACAATATGAAACAAGTAAAAATACACAATCGGTGATAAAATTAAAACAAAATTTATTTCAATCAAGAAGTATTTTTAACTTTAATTGAACCCAACTTTCTCGCAATTTACTGTTTTTGATGGAAAAAATAACATGATATTTGAGTAAGATTCTCTCCCATGTGAGGTTGGGCTCGTCCATCTGAACACCTCACATAATTAATGGACACCCCTTTATCTCCAATTGAGATCCATTCCAGCGAACCCTAGTTTTAGTAAAACCATTTAAAAGTGGAATTTAGCGGAAGGAATAGTACTTATGTATATTTTGAAATATGGCTACAATAAAGACTAGTACTAGAGTAGTAATATAAAAAGGGACCTGTTCTTACCCTCAAGGCAGCTATGTTATTTGGAAAACCATGGACTATTAGCACCATTTTCCTGAAAGTAGGTAGTTGATTTTGATAACAAAAAAACTTTTTAATAAGTATTAGCAACATTGTTAACAAGTTTTATAATATTCTTTATCAAACATTAATATAAGTTACAAGCTAATCGAAAAAAACTGACCAAGGCCCTCTGTTACTTGTTTTATGAGCTCCTCCAGCCCATGTCCCTCGGTTGTGTTGCATAATACGCCTGTTGGGATCGCGCGTGTATCCTACGTAAGTGCGCCCCTTATATTTTGGATTTATATTGTAGAGTAAGTAAACTCCAAAGAAGTCTTCTACTACTTCTGCTTTGGACATGACCTCTCAGTGTATATTTTAATTAGAATGATCTTAACGTCATAGAATAGCTGATGTTCTAAAAAACAATATGAAATTCTTAGCTCACCGCACAGACCGGCATGTATGTTGTGTAAATAATAAAAATTAATCTTTTGACAGTCACAGCTGTTTGATCAAAAACAGCTGATTGCCAAAAATATTTTGTCTTAAATTTTTCCTAATACGGGACGGCAAAGGGATTTAACCCATACAGTAGTATCCCCATAATAGTCTGTGCATACACATCCAAGTCTTCAGTTTTCTATCTTCTGTCTCGATTTTCACATTAAAATGTGTGTGTAACACATTTTTAACCGACGTCATAAAAAAAGGGGAGGTTCCCAATTTGATGATTTTTTTTTGTAACTGAATGAATTACTGATCCACTACTACTTTGGACCAAGAACTCGGGAGAAAAAAGCTTGCCTTTGCTACTTAACTTATTCATAATTACGCATTTCGATAATGTTAGTATATTGAAATTAAAATGGAGTCTCACAACACGTCCTTTTCAATTTATATGTAAAACTGGAAGCCACACTAACTAACAATAAAAAAGTGAAGACCCCTAGTAATCTTTGAATGTTTCCGTTTCCTATCTGTCTCTTTCCAACTCTCCGCACAAGTAATATGATGATGTATGTACTAGGGTTGCTGAGGATTCCTCTTCCGCTTCCACATAATGCGGAAGTTCCGCAATATTTTGAGTTCCTCAACCGTTACCGCATCCTAATAAATAAACATAAAAAATTCCTCTTCCGCTATCGCTTCCTCAAAATTTAAAAGGAATTTAAGAGGAATTACACTGCGCATGCGCGTATCCATGGCAACGCACACGCCGCAGCACGATGCCGTGCCGGGCCCAGTACGTAGTGATTACCTTCTCTGTGTGCCGGGCCGAACGGTCAGCGAGCGCGCCATCCCCTACCGCCACCCTCGCTTTTCCTTGGTTGGACTTGATATAGCGTTGTTTTGCGCGCGTACGCATCGCAAACGTAATAATTTGTCTCTAACCCATTCAAAAACATTGTTTTATCGAAAATCGAAATGAGACCGAAGTGTAGTGCTATGTGGACGTACTTTATTGAAGTAGATGAAGAGTCTGTGAGTTGTAAGTTGTTCAGTCAAACTTATTCAAGGAAAGGGCGCGGGACTTCTGGGCTACGAAGTTTTGTTTTACAAAGAACTTTTGAGCCGTCGATCATTAAAGTTAAGCAACCAAGTGCGCGGTCGGTACTCGGGTGACCAAAATTTAACACGCATATATGACATCAAAATATAATATTTCTATCAACTTTTGAGTCGATTCCGGTATACGAGAAAGTCAAGGGAAGACCACTCCCGATTTTTACTTTCTCGTATATGTAGTAAATTAAATAACAACACCCTGAATACAGGTGGTTGGGGATCGTCTTCTGAGTCAATTTAAAAAAAAAAAACAAAAAACAAAAAAAAAATGTACCCAGAAAATATTGTAAGTAAAACATTTTCTGGGTACTTTATTTATTTTAAAAAAAAATTTTTTTTTTATATTTTTGAAATCAACTCAGAAGCCGATCACAAACCACCTGTATGCAGGATGTTGTTTTGTAAGTGTTCCAGGAGATTCGTGAATGGATTAGCTTCACAATGTAAAATAAATACTAGCGGACCCGACAGACGTTGTCCTGTACACACTCAAAAATTAATTAGAAGAACATTTTCCAGTGGACCATATATATTATATATTTCATATCATCCTCTTCCGCTTCCTCATCCGCATCCTCTTCCTCAAAAAATATCCTCATCCTCATCCGCATCCTCTAAATTTGTGCTTGATAATTCCTCTTCCTCCTCCTCTTCCTCATAATCACTTCCTCAACAACCGCATACTTATGACGTATTTGACGGTCACGTGACACTAATACGTGTGCTCTAGTGACAGACAAATAAAAACAAAAATAGAGACAAATAGGAAACTAGGAGTTTCTCCCGAGTTCTTGTCGTAAAAACACGTGTTGAGAGACTCCATTTTTAACCTCGATCAACCGGACAATTATTTTTGTTACTTTAATTACATTTTCACTTGACATTGGCAAAATGCGTACGCTTAATGCGACGCGAGGCCATTAATTAAGAATAGAATAGAATAGGAAACTAGAAGTTTCAAGGACAAATATTTTGTCTTCATTTTTCTATTGCTAGTGTGGCTTCCACTTTTATATATAAACTTGTTTTTACAACAATAACTCGGGTGAGATGTGAAACTCCTCCCTTTGCTTCACATAAATAAAAATGTTAATGTCAGCTGTCAAACGTCTTGGGGTGCGTTCCAAAACGATTTCAATTTACTCGGGATGAATTATAGCTCACTATTGGTCGTTATTAAGAAGCGCTTTCACCATTGGTTAGTTTTGTTAAACTATAGTTATTTTAGACCAATTAGAAAGCTTTCTTACGCTGTCTCCTTGGCTTCACCTGGTTTTGGAACGCACTCTTTCATTTCGTTTGATTTGAAATTATTTCTTTTTATGACCTAAATTCCAATTAAAATGTAATTTCGTGTTCTAAAATAAACTAAATATTCAAATTAATTTTGATCAGCATTTTTAGTAAAAACTACATTTTATAATGTCTGAAAAAACAGCGAACGCACAAAATGTTTGTGGCATGTAAGTATTGACAAAGTTGAAATTGTTTCAATTTAATATTTATTTTTATTTCACAGTTAACTTACTACCTACTCTGTTGACCAATTACAGATGCAATGAAAACACAAGTAAATATTGCTGTCCTCGTTGCGAAGTATTTTATTGTTCACTAAACTGCTACAAAGCAGAAAAACATTTGGAATGCTCTGAAAGTTTTTATAGAGACTGTGTTAACGAGGAACTTGCCTCAAGCCAGGTCGATGATGACTCGAAGCGAAAAATGATAGAGATACTTAAAAAGATGCAACCGGATGGATCAGGTGATCATGACATTGAAGAAATATTTGGTCAAATGATAGATAATGATGTTGCAAAAGAATTATCTAATGAAAATGAGGGAATAGATTCAGATGATGATGGTGAGTTTGATTTACATGAACGAATCAAGGATATAAATCTTGATGATCCTGACGCTTTATGGAATGTCTTGACAGAAGATGAAAAGAATGAATTTGAAGCGATATTGAATGAAGGTGATGTGGGGTCATTAGTACCACACTGGGAGCCTTGGTGGATGTATTGTAGAGAAGAGAAGCTAATTGAAGACCTTGATAGCCACTATAAAGATATAGAAAATAAAATTTTGGAGAAATGCCCACTGTTGTTTGAACCACCGAAGTTTTCAACACTGACAGTAAGTTGATTGTTCTACATTCTAAAATGCCAGTAAAGAAAAAGAGCAGGCACGCACTGGTAACTTTTGTCACCGTGACTATTTCCTCACTCTTATCAAGCCTATGGATATGTATAGAGGTGTGCGCACATAACGACTTGACAAGTGGGTGACATTTGGTGCATCTCCTCCACATTCCAGAAGAGTCAAAGTCAAAATTTCTTTATTCATTTAGGTACAATTTGTACACTTATGAAAGTCAATTTTGATGCCATAGGTTCAAGAGTCTATCAGGAGGCCTTGTTCTGAGAAGAATGGGCAAGAAACTCAACAACTTTTATCCTTCCTTTATAGTATTGATTTGGAAAGAGTCATAGTCATTCACATGTTGAAGTCATAATAATAAAAGTAATAAAATAAAGAGTAATAATAAAAAATGTGATTTAAGACGTCTTCCCCTTACACTATTGGCATCAAATTTGAAATATAGAGTAAGCAGTTTCAAAGACAAATTTTTGGATTTTACTTTTTTATTGGTAGTGTAGCTTTCTTGGTTGTAAGCAATGAACATAACCTTTGAATACAAAATGTACAGACCATGTCGATTTGTACCGATTTAATATGAAAATGAAAAATTAACTGGAAAAAAATATTTCTAAAAAAAGCTTTTTATTTTAAATTAAATGCACTTAAATGATAAAAATAAAATAAAAAATTGTTAAATGGGAAATAAAAAAAGCTTTATTATTATTATTATTAAATGATAAAAATAAACTTTAAATAGTAATAATTGAAGCTTGTCGCGAGATTTAATTGCGATTAAGATAAACGATAGATCGAAGTAAATCTCGCGACAAGCTTTTATTGCTATTTAATGTTTATTTTTATCATTTTAGTGCATTTAATTTAAAATAAAAGCTTTTTTAGAAATATTTTTTTCTATTAATTTATTTTTTACTTTTTAGTCAATATTCGTATACTTCTCAGTTAAACCTTTTATTTGATACCCAGATTGTAGAAATGCATTATAAATAACTATTCTGCCATCTTGGATGGTCCGCAATATTGTATTTATAATGACGTCACAGCTTATTGTGTATTGTCATCCAAACTAAACGTTTATACAAAATTTCAGCTGTCGGTGAATAAATCTGCTTCAAATCGAATTGCAAGATTCCACCCGAACAAAAATACATTGCAAGTTAAATAAAAGCTTTTAAAAGTCACACAAGGCGGCGACGTCGCGTCACCGCGTGTCAAATCACTTACACATAGGCACATAGGTTATCCTAGGGCTGTCAGAACTGTAAATCAGGCCACTGGCTTTACTCTAGTGACTAAAAGGATGATATCTTAAAAATTCTGTATAGAGATTACCGTTAACTGTATATTACTGGCATCTTTATTTAATAGGTTATTGGATTATACATAAAGAATTATTTACCAATTGAAGGTGAAAAGTAGGAAAGATTCTTTTATTTTTCTTGAATATAGGTTATTAAACTAGGTACAATTACTTTTTTCAGACAGTCCAGCCATCTCCAGCCATTTTATACAACATTGCAAATGTCATCTCCGCCTATGCTTTTGCTATGAGATATTTTAATGGTGAAGTAGATCCTGTTGAAGGCGCAGCTTACATACTCTGCATATGCACCAATTTAAACAGCAATACGAACTTTGAAGACCTGGCCACAGCTGTTGAATCAGTTGCTCAAAAATGTTTGCAGGTAAAATTGTCTGCTATTTTTGTTCTACACAGGGATAGGTATTTTATTACTAGGTGGTAGAACCATTGTAGGGTCATCTGGGCAGGTACCACCGCCTTTCTTATTCCTGCCGTGAAGCTGTTCGCCGTGTTTCGGATTGAAGGGAAAGGTAGCCAGTGCAAGTGTCTATAGGCGACGGTAACTACTTAACACCAGGTGGCCCGTATGCTTATTTATCATCTCATAATATAAAGGGTATATCAAAGGACAATATCAGTATTATATGGAGCTTTGCCCCACTTCAAAATATGCACGTCATCTTATAATAGGTATTGCGTCGTATGCACTATTGGAATGGCTTTTAATAGTAAGCAAAAATAATTCAATAAATAAATGAAACACCGAGCGAATCCAAAGATATTAGACAAAATAAAATTAGTGCCGGATAGTAATGAATAGCAAAGTTACAAAAAAAGGAATTCATTATTTCTTAACGAATACAATATTACATAAAAAATCATGTTTTAAAATTGTTTCATATGTAACTACTAGAATAGCTTTTGAAAGAAAGTAAAATTCTTGTTCTCATTTTAATTATTTCATAGCAAATATTTTATTATTTATAATTATTGTCGTATGCGTTTTAATCCATCGCGGTAGATTATCGTATTATCTCCGAGACTGCTTCTGAGTGAACTGCAAATATATCCGGATCGGATCAGCGCTTTGAAGGTGCGGGATCCAGCAGATTAATAAAAGCAGTCGGATCCCGAGGGATTGCGTCATCCCGTTTTGCGGTATTGCAATCCCTACACGCAGGTGGCCGCCCGTAACAATCTAATGACAAAACCTATAGCAACGTGCGTGCCGTTAACACATACTGCCTCGAACTTAGATTAAAGCAAATAAAATGAAATGAAAATGAAAAAGCTCTTTATTTAAATGGACTTTGCTAAGTACCTACTTTTAAATCGTCAAAAGCCCTACCACCATTTCGTGACGAATAATTATGATTATGCTAAGATGGAGAAGAAATGGCGAAAGAAACTCCACAGCTTACAATTTCGTAATGATTTCAAAACATCAATACAAGTCAATAAATAATTATCAATATAATTTAAGTTACATTTTAACATGCGTAAATGCAAAAGGGAAGATTCGGCATCCTCCTTATCGCATCTATCAAAAAGTAGGCCTCTGAAGAACTATCACTCACACTCAACGAAGGCGTACAGCATCGTTAGGGTGCCGAATAGTGCCGATCGAGAAAGCGAGATAGAGTGATCACTTTCTACGTGAGCGCGAGCAAGTCCGAGAGTCTCGGCGGACCTTGCAGCTGAACGTGTAACAATGCAGCGCAACGTGTCTCTGTCTCTCGTACAAGTCTTGTATTTTTTGTTTCGTTTACTCAAAATGTCCGAATAATATGTATTTTCTAATAGGAATATCTTCGAAAATATTACTGTTTGTTGTACTTACGCGTGAAAAGTTATCCCTTGTGTGTTGTTATTGCCTTGAGTGATTTGTGCACTGTATATATATGTAACTGGAAGATAACAAGATCCGCAAGTTTATAAATTTCCTTTTTTTTATCGGAGTGGAATCCGCTTACGGACGATACCCTAATCCGCTGGCTAGTGGACCAGCGGACCGATGGCTAGACGTGGGCCTGTGCAGGGGTCGCCCAGCGCCTGACACGGCACTGGGAATACCTGCTAAACCACTCCGGTTTCCCCCATGCCTTTACTGGAGACGACCCGGGGTTTGCCGAAGCATTTCACCGAGCCACCTCCGGCAGCCCGACCCTAGAACCGACCGGATTCAGCCCTAGGGCGGAAGTTTATAAATTTCCTAGTAAATTTATAATTTAGCAGTTCTTGTTATTTTCCGGTGACATACACATAGGAAGGCATTTTTTAACGCTATTTTTCTTATTAATTATTTGTTTCACACGTACCATGCACGTAAAAACGATTCTGTCCTATTGAAGACTGAGACTTAGTAGGTCCATTGGACTCAGTTTTGTAGGCACACGCGCGTTACTCGGGTAACGTATCTTCTATTTGCTCTAATCTAAGGCAACGACCCCAAAATAATTGCAGAGTAGGAGAAAGACAGGAGTACATTTTGACATTTTTTTTTTTACAGAGCGATTTAATAGCAACCGATGCAGAAAGCTTAGAAGTAATGAAAAATGACACTGTTCTGATATTACAAGGGCCAAGTAAAGACAACCGAGCATACTACTGTAAAGCAGCACTATCAGATTTGCACAAGCTGTTGTCTGACGCAAAAACTGCGGGAAAATCTTTAAACAAGTGCCCTAAACAGAAAAGCGAATTTTCCAGGAAATTCCCAGATCATACTACTGAACACTTACCTGGATTTGATGTGAAAAAAGTGAAAATGTGTATGAAAAAAGTTGAATACTATTTATCTTTTATTGAAAGTCAAGCATGGGAAGGAATTTGATTGACTGAATATTTGAATATATTATGAAGTTTTTGAAGTGCCATTGTGAAACTATTAGGTAGACACAATGTTTATAAAGTTTTACAGTATTGTGGATGTGTTTATATTAAACAGGAATTGCGTCTCCATTATTTGGAGGTTAATAAATTTATTTGTAAATATTTTACAAACTGGTTTCTTTTGCATCCTTTTATCAGCCTTTATAATTCGACCCACTGCTGGGACACCAGGTCTCTCCTTGTCATCGAAGGAGGTTTAGGCAGTAGTGCACCATGCTTACCCAATGCGGATTGGTGGATGGAGTATAAGGTGATCAATACCCCTTTGCTGATCCATTAGTCACCTTCTACGACACCCATTGGAGGATATGGGGTGATGCTATTCTGCTCTGCTGGCATAACATGGCTAATTAGATTTTTACGGCCGGCTGCCTGCCTGACACCAACTTACCTTGGGAACTCATTTATCCATGTAGCGACAATTTAGTACAATATACAATTGTTTCTAGTCAGCATATTTGTACGTAACAGGGACTGGCAGACCCAGTCTTCCCCGGTTCTTTGTGGGCGCACCTCACGTAAAATAAACGGTTCTCTAAGTACTTCGAAATTTTATTTAATTACCTAATAACCACGTAATCGGAGTCAGATAATACGAGATAAACTATTAGGTAAAGTAGTGACCCCGACAATAGGTAAATCCTCATTCTTACAAACACGTAGCATGGGCAGTCCCCGGGACTGCGGGGATCCTCGCACTACGGGGACTACACGCAGTGCGCGGGCCGGGCAGACCAAGAAAACTATTTTCATGGTGTGCTTTATTTCTGTTACACTTTGTATACAGGGTGGAAAAATACCTAAGACAAAGCCGAAGTTACGTATTCCATTCACCAAAACAAAAAACATTAAAAACGAAAAAAACACATTGTAAACGATTTTTATTTTTTGGTGTTAAAAAAGAATTATATAAAATACCGCGCAATGTATACAGCGCGCAAGTCGCACAGCGTTTAGTAACTTGTAGACGTGCGCGACTTTCGGTCGACGGAGTTGAATGGTCCCGATCGATGCTGACGTTTCAAAGCCATTTTTTGGCATGAAATACTTAAAGTTTTGATAATGTTTCTTTGGAAAAAAAATTAGAAATAATGTTTTCGTTTTGTTTCATAAAAATCTTGAAAAAAAATCTAACTTTGACCTTCAATAATTATTAATTTCCCAGGTATAGTCTAGAAGAAAAAAATGGTCCTAATGATGAGCGGAATACGTAGTTCACGGCTTTGTCATAGGACTTTTTACATCAGTTATATTTAGTTTAACTTTAAGAAGGTACAGATGGCGGAGTTTATGCCATAAGATATTATCTAGCAGTCAATCAAAATATCGTATCGGATATATCGAATTTTACTGTTAAATTTTGTTTATCGATGGTTCTGTGGACGTGCTCACACTGCTGGGAGAGTTGATAAAATAAAAAACACACGACCTTGACCAAATACTATATTTCATCAACAACAAGTAGGTAATCATAATCACAGGAATGTCAAAATAACATTAATATTAAATTTCTCTAGACATTATAATCATTTATATATTTTTAAAATAATTTAACAACACTGATACTACATTATGCACATTATACAAATTTTCATACAATACTTACAACAACAGTAGTCTGAATAGACATGTATAAGGTTTGACTAATTACATAGTATATAGTTATAAATGAGTCACACTATAGTTTTACAGTAGACCCAGACGAAGTAGTCCCATTGAAGTTCTCAGCAACGACTTTCTGAATACAAAACTGTATTTATAATAAATTCAAATTGACATACGTAAAGTGAGTCCAGAATTATTTACATACAATTATGTTATTTAGTTGTATATAAATATACAGTGTTGAATAACAGTTTTTGATTATCATATAACTTTAAAAATGTATTATACATTGTTACACAGATTAATGGCAGAATTTATACATCATGGAAACATGTTATCCGACATGTCATATTGTGTGAACTCACTTTTACATTTATAAACTACTGGTTTTTGTTATGTGGCCCAACAATTCAAGTCTATTAGTGAATATTTAGCATACATTTTAGAGATTTACAAAAAGATTCACACAATTAAAAAATATGATACTATGTTTTGACTAATTGAAGAACTCTTTGCACTGTGCAGTACTCAAAGAACTTATTGCACTGTACAGTACTCAAAGAACTTTTTGACAGTTTTCAAAGAACTCGGTGCACTGTACAGTACTTTAAGAATTTGTTGCATTGTACAGTTCTCAAAGATCTCAATGCACTGTAAATTAAAAGAACTCGTTGTACAGTACTCTCAAGTACTCGTTGCCCTGCACAGTATTTGAAGAACTCGTTGCACTGTACTGTACTCAAAAACTCTATGCACTGTACTCAAAGAACTATTTGCACTGTATTCGTACTCAAAGCAGAAGTATAATTAGAAAGTCTTTAAAAGTTGTTTCAGTCAATTTTGACTTTGTACCGTTGTTAAGTCTGTAAGGTTTAAAATCGAATCGCATTAACCATTATTCATTATGTATGGTTGCAGTCATCGATAGGTCTTCAAATAGCATCCAATCTCGCAATACAATTCAAAGTATTTTGGGTCGGAGTTATATTTTACAGCATTTCTTAGCGTCGTCTATCTTTCATAATTTTTTAGGTTTTTATTATATTGCTATTAGGTATGAAAATCGCTTCGACTAGGTTAAGGTACGCCATCTTTACTTTTGAAGATATAGTACATTCAGAGACATATTTAGGGACAGTTAAGATTTAAATTATGATAAAATAGAAAGAAATGGCACGGATTTTCTCAGCGACGACGTGTCAAAGTTACTAAAAGTCGGTAGAACTCATAGTATCTCAGTCCTAGACAATACATTAGTCTAGTCTGTAACCAACAATGTATATGAATCTGACTGTACAATACACAAAACATAAAGCGCAGCATCCACATTGACAATCGTTATAAAACATGTTACACTTCACATTCTATCAACAGTATGATTAAATTATCAGATTATGTCGTATCACCAAAATGCAGTTTATTAATCGTTTGAATTTCCCTATAATAGCTAAATACGTATGAAATAAAGAGTAATATGTGGTTTACGTACATTTTACATTACTACCTAAGTACAAAGGGCAATAATTGTTTTATAAATCGATTGATGTAAAATGGATAAGTATTCAGTTTAGTACCCAAGTAAGAAATTTAAAAAAAACGGTTTATGTAGACACTTTTAATCCAAATTGGATAATCTAATTTTAACCCAATAGTAAAGAACATAACCGTTACGAAAACACGTTTCTGAGACCTTCACCTTTATAATTCGTTCAAAAGTGCCTTATGATTATCCCACACTGCTGTTAAAAAATGTTTACAAACATTTTCAAACACTGATACCTACATTTAGTAACACGTGTTTGTGAGTAAATGTAGGTACTTATCTGTGTTATAAAATGTTTGTAAACATTTTATAACAGCAGTGTGGGAGCACCATTACAATAATATACATACTTAAAAACTTTTTGGATAAAACTACAAATGACGATAAAAGGAAGAAATTCTAAACCTTAATGACACCAAACTCTTAATTAGAATTAGAAAATAAATAAGTATGCATCGAATAAATATCTCACCATTATCTTAATAAAATCACAATACTAAACGAACCAGCATGAATTTTACTGAAGACTGACAATTCAACTCTTAAACTGATACGCAGTAATTCCAATTTAACTTAAAACTTATTATTGTAAGATGTATCATCAGTTACACTCCTTTAAGGCGTATATTATGACGTATTAGCAGCCTTATGATATTTGCAATAAGAGTTATGTTATTATAACATCACATAGTTATTTTATTCTTCATCGATCCGAATACCGAAACGCTTGTCAAAGGGACCGGGATTTGATTTACGCGAGTTCTCACATGTTAAGCCTTTACAAGGCACAGAATCACTTTTTTCCGTTAGTTTACAACCGCAGTGTTCCGTTATTTTACAACCTTATCTCAAAGGCGTAAAATTCAAAATCAGGTGGAAACTATTATGTACCTTGTAAAATCCTTGTAAAAAAAAAAATACCGTATGTCGTCTCGTATACATAAGGCAAGCATAAAAATAAAGCGATCATTTATTTACGAAGAGTTTGACTATTCGGTCGGAAACCATTCAAAATGTTTTTAGTTCAAAGACAACTGGTAACTAAATGAAACATTTCTACCAAATAAATTTTACTATAGGGTTGATTTCAAAATAAATAAATAAATAATACATGAAAAACTATCAGAAGGCTTTGTCAAAGAGAACGCGTACCTACATAAGGGCGCGGTGTTTTTATGCTGCAAGCGCTGCGGAAGGCGTGCGCGGCAAGCGTTATTTTTTTTCATACATTCTGGCCGAGACGATCGCCATTGCGTCAAACGCAAAAAATAATCAACCGTAATAGCTTCATATGTGTTAAAATTTGTGTGCGTCAAACGCAATGCGTTTTCCGCAGCGTTTGCCGCATTAAACAACCGCGCGCAATGCGTCAGAGCATTGCATACCAGTGATGCTCAATTTGACATTAGAAAGTCGGGTCCGCTGCGCCTTAACAAAACATTGTTAGAAAACATAAATTAGGCGTTTGGCCTAAATGTTTTGTCGAGCAAAAACCCTAACATTTTTGCCGGAGTTTCTGGAAAACATCCCAGCAGACGAACGCGTGGGATGATTTCCACTGAGGTGGAATCGTTAATGTTATATTTTGACGCAGGAAGAGGTGTGTTGTAATTGTGTCATTATTAATTTCGATTATTAGATTTAGAATATATGGATCCTACAAACTCCGTGACCTCTAAATGTTCAATTTTACAACGTTTTGTTATAATTTTGCGGAGCGGACACGGCTTAATACTGTCGTGTGAACAACATGGTTTAGATAGCGCGGCGTCAGGATAGCTAACTAACGCGTTATATTTGCCGAAGCCTTTATTACCAACTAAAAACTTAACTAAGATGCAGTAATTGCTTGTAAAGTACCTCACCACAATGTAATCCAGTCCCGTTTATATTTCCCTACTTCACCCATACATCGGCAGTTCCCTATACCAACCCTTTTCCCAAATAAAGTTACTACATCATTGTAATTTGCTTATGTTCCATAATAGCTGAAATAAGTCTTTATTCACTGGAAAAGCTACTAAGAAAAAAGAAGTTCCTTTAATTGATTACTTCTTATGTCCGCTCACATTTGCAGTCGCGAACTTACGAAAATACTATACGTTGCGATTTCTGAGTTCCGTTTTTTGTTTTTATTTAATTGTCAATAGTAATAACTCGTCATCGTGTTCGCGGCTGTGAGTGCAGAGCGGGCATAACATTAGTAAACAAAAGGGTTATGGATCGTTCTAAGCAAAGTTTGAGGCAAACATTTAGCTATCTGCGTTCCAGATGTTAAACATTTTGGTCAAATAATGAATGAACAAGATTATATGCACTTTTTTGTATTCTCCGTGGCTCCGTACGGTCCGTCTTTCGTTTAGAAATCTAAGGACAACTTATTTTATTTTCGAAGTACCTAGTATAAAATTATTCATAAATCCACTGTAAATTAATAAATTAAACCGCTTGATATGCATAAAGTAGGCATTTTCTTTTTCTCAAATAATAAAATAGCTATTATTTTCTAATATTGTTGTGGTGTAAAGAAAGTAAATAACTTTTGATTATTATTGCTATATTGTTAATTTTCTTGCTTGATATTGACCATGACATGAAAAAAGAAAAACATTTGTAATTGAAATGATTGAATTAGCACGTTTTTACTTATTAAACCAACAAAATTATTAACAGTAACAAGACAATAAATTCTTAGAAAGACGCCCTTAAATTTTCAGGGCCTGTTTCACAGGGTCCAAATAAGTTCCCAGTAGCGTTTATTTGACAGATAGTCTAAGCAAAACTATCTATAAAACTACTCAGATATCTACTCAGAGCCCTAATTATTATCAAGAAAGTTTTTCAATCACAGAGTGGTTGCTGATTCGTTAGCGCAAACTGCGCTTAATACTGCGCAAGCGCATACAAGATGTTTGGTACATGGGGTATGAAGCCGGCACCTACCCATGCTAACATAGTCATATAAATACTATGGTGCTATCAAAAACTTTAAATTGTAAAAAAAAATGTATTTTTCATACAAATAGTTCGATCGAAAAGACAAAATGTATGGAAAAAAAAAATATTTTTACAATTTTGAATTTTTAATATCACGATAGTATTTTAGTTAGCATGGGTAAGTACCGGCTTCATACCCCATGTACCAAACATCTTGTATATACTGGGTGTAAAAGACATGAACAGTCAAACAAGAACCATGTATTCTATACATCAAAATAAGACATATTTAAAAAAAAAAAATTGCTGGAAAATGATTTTTATTTTTTGGTGTTAAAAAAAAAGCAAATTGTACCGCGCAATGTAAAGGGCTCAACTCGCACTCAACTCGCAAAACCGCGATAATTTTGCTTTGACGGCGGCCCCGTTCGTTAGTGTCCGTGCGCATCGAGTGAGCTACATTGAACGCTAACGTTTTGAAGCCATTTTTTGTTATGAAATACTAAAAAAAATGATAATGTTTCTTTGGAAAATAATTAAGAAATAATGTTTAGAATACGTTTTCAAAAAAAATATGAAAAAAAAAAATTATGACTGACCTCCAATAAAATTGTAACTATCAATTTCCCAGGTATAGTCTAAAGGAAGAAAAATGTTATGATGGTGAGCAGAATACATGGTTTTCGTTTGACTGTTCATGTCTTTTACACCCGTTATAGGTGAGTAAAAATTACTTGTTTATCCATTTCTGAATAATCTAGGAACATTTGTGGACTTACGCCAGACTTTTAATTACTAGCCATAATAGCTAGTTCTATACAGTATTAATATAACGACATTTGACGTAACACATCATAGTATACGCAGAAAACCCAGATGATTCCGGAGCAGAAAACTTCTCGTTATAGCGCTCGCACCTGTCTCTTTCTATTACAATAGGCTAAAGTAAGACAGGGACAATACTTCGAGTGTATTAACCTTTTGAACGCTCGATATCAATTGCCATGCCCGTAGCGTCAGACTATCAATCGAAAAAATATCACTAACAAAAAAAGGTATAATAAATCATGTTTTTGTATTGTAAGCAATTTACGTATTATATATTTATTTTAGCGTAGCACGCTGCTTATAGAACAAAAATAAACATTAAATAGTATAAACGTTCTTCGTCGTATAAATACGTCAACGGTACGGACACGCAAGCATTTGTCGGATATATCCGACACGCGGTAAATAGGTCAAAATACGCTTATTGAGTCATAAAACGCGGATATCAAAGTTACCTTTCAGTACGGTATCTGATTCTGGTAATACTGAATCATGTCGTACGTTCTCGTTCTGAAGTTGAGGAAAGAGTTCCTGATGACCGAGAGCATGTACGCAGCAGCTTCCTTCTCCGTCGAGTTTGGTGCGAACCTTGAACGCAACAGTCTTATTGTCTGACCACGGAAGCAGGGTAGACCGGTGTCCAGCATTAGGGATACCATTGATATGATCGCTTCTTGATATGGCCTGAAATATATATATATTTTTTATCTTTATTTCCGTTAAAAAACAGCGCGTACAATATACAACATATAAATTAAATAACTAACACCCTGAATACAGGTGGTTTGGGATCGGCTTCTGAGTTGATCTCAATAATTAAAAAAAAAACGGTTTTTTTTTTGAAAAAAAAAACAAAGAAAAAAACAAAAAGTACCTAGAAAACATTGTACAACATTTTTTGGTTACTTTTGTTTTTTTGTGTTTTTTTTAAAAAAAAAATATCGTTTTTTGAAAAAAAAAAATATTGAAATCAACTCAGAAGCCGATCCCAAACCACCTGTATTCAGAGTGTTGGTTATTTAGTTTACATGTTGTATAAAGGGTATAAAAGATATGAACAGTCAAACGAGAACCATGTATTCTATACATCAAAATAAGAAACGTTTCAATAAATAATTGCTGGGAAATGATTTTTAATTTTTGGTGTTAAAAAATATTGCAAATTGTACTACGCAACGTAAAACGCTCAACTCACAAAACCGTGATATTTTTGCTAGACGGCGGCGCCGTTCGTTAGTGTCCGTGCGCATCGAGTGAGCTACATTGAACGATAACGTTTCGAAGCCATTTTTTGATATGAAAAACTAAAAAAAATTATAATGTTTCTTCAGACAATAATTAAGAAAGAATATTTAGAATACGATTTCATAAAAAAAATATGACCTTGACTTTCAACAAAATTTTCCAGGTATAGTCTAAAGGAAAAAAAATGTTATGATGGTGAGCAGAATACATGGTTCTCATTTGATTGTTCGTTCATGGGTGGGTGTAAAATTCATGGGTGTAAAAGACACCCTGTATTTCTAAAATATTTTTAAGTATATACATATACAATATGTAAATTAAATAACCAACACCCTGAATACAGGTGGTTAGGGAACGGCTTCTGAGTTGATTTCAAAAAATTTTTTTTTAAAAAAAACCTTTTTTTTAATAAAACAAAAAATACCCAGAAAATACTTTTTAAGAGATCGTTTTAAAAAAAATATTTTTTGAAATCAAGTCAGAAGCCGATCCCTAACCACTGTATTCAGGGTGTTAGTTATTTAATTTACATGTTGTATATTGATATAATCCTTTGAGTGGCACCATGGCGTTGAGTGGAGGGGCCCTCCGCGGGTAGTATGAAAAATACATAATATGTCTGCGTGCCACACGCGCGATATAAACTGACAGACATATTATGTCTGCCTGCCACGGATTTATCAACAAACGGTTCCATTTGGTTTACAATTCTCACACACTACAATCCGCAAATATTTTGTAATACGGCGTGTCATATGTTGGGCCTGGGACATTAACATCATTATTAAGTTGGACTGCGACTGCGGGCTCTCGTATATAGGTCAAACAAAGAGAAGCATAGGCACCCGGGTGAAGGAGCATATAGCTGACATAACACATAGGCGCGAAACGAAGTCTGCAGTGTGTGAACATACGCAAGAAGGGCCCAATCATTATATTATAAGGTTCGATAAACCACACATTCTCGCCAAGGAACGTCGATACATCCCAAGGATGTTGCGCGAGGCTATTGAAATAAAGAAACACCCAAATTTTAATAGAGAAGATGGTTGGGCCGTACCACCTGCTTGGGACCCAGTAATTATAATTATTAAATCTCAGGCAAACCACCACACAGCAAGACCTAATGACACCGTGAGCTCCGTTTGCGTGAAACGGAACACTCCAAATTAATAATTAAAGTGACGGTAGATTTAAGTATTTCATAAAATTTGACAACCTACATCTTTAGTCATCCCGTGACCACGAACGCTGAAAAGTGTTACGAAACGTCGGGCAATAATAACATCATGTAAAATCTAATTACACGCGAGTTAAATCCGTAAAAGTTGTTTTATTTATAATCATTATTAAGTTACTCCACACAGTACCACTGACCTGACAGCCAGGAAGGCTTGAACGCATAGTTCGCAGAACCACCTAAAGGGCGGCGCCTCCATCTTGCCGCCCATCACCATCACCATCTCGTCCGTCAGCTTGATGTCCGGCTCGAAGCCCAGGTTGCCGCCGGGGGACGATTCGAACATGAAACCGAAATCTGGAATAAGTTAAACATACATTAAGTATTTAGGAATAGAAAAGAATCTCTCAATATGTGGGGCTGCTGGAAGAGATTTCTAATAGGAATAAGCAGTACCTTTGTACAAATTTCTGGATATTGTATTGTTCTTTTGTAATTGTCTTGTGTGTACATAATCGTTAAATAAATAAATAAAGAATGACGTGATCTGAAAGGACGTGATGAGGAGGTCGATGGCGCCGCGTTCGTGCGTAGCGATGACGAAAGTTAAGCAACCAAGTGCGCGGTCGGTACTCGGATGGGTGACCGAAAAATTTTCAAATCGGTTTTCCTTAAGCTGGTGGTCCTGGGTTCTGTTGAAAGATAGCAGTCGTCCCCAAGGAGGGTTGGTGTCAGACACGGCCGTAAAAATCGAATGCCAAATCCTTAAGCAGTATTGTCGATATCAAGGCTTACTGCACCGACCCAAAATAAATCGGGAGCAGGGTAGGAAAATGATGAATGATGATAAGAAAAGGATGACAAGGTAAGAGACATGGTTTAAGAGAAGACATGATATTCCGAGAGCTGACAGACAAATTTGAGTAGGTACTTGAGACAAGGAGAAAACATGTCATAACCACCTCCTATGCAAGTTTAAAGGTAAAACTTTAAGCCACACTACCAATAAAAAAGTGAAGTAAAAAAATTTGTCCTTGAAACCGTTTTCTTCCTATTTTTCCCTTTCTAACCTCTAGAGCACACGTATTAGACGGTCACGTGACTATAAATTTCTTGCTGCTGTGATACCCTAACATCAAGCTGAAATGAATTGAATATTTCAAGAGTAAAAAAATAAACAAGCTAGTTCGTTTAGGAGGTTGTTTAACTTTGCCAGAAGCTTGCAAAGCTGATTTTTGCAACACTTACTATAAATGTTACAGCAGTGTTGCTATCTTCCAGCATTGCGTATGGAATGCTTTGCTTAGGAAATCCAGCAACATTATTGCAACAGTGCAGCCAACTTTAAAGCTATTAGGGCTGATTTAGTCCTACTTCCCAGGTCAGGTCTGCAGCTATGTGAGGGTATTATAGGAGAGTTATAGGACAGATTTTCAGCTTGCCTCAAGCATCTACTCAAATATGTCTGTTAGCTCTGGAGACAAGAAATTTATAGGTAAAACTGGAAACCACACTACCAATAAAAAAGTGAAGACAACTTTTTTGACCCTAAGTAACCTTTGAATGTTTCAGTTTCCTATCTGTCTCTTTCTAACTATCCGCACAAGTAATATGACGACGTACGTACGTATGACATATTAGAGGGTCACGTGACCGTCTAATACGTGTGCTCTAGTCGTTAGAGAGATAAATAGGAAAAAATAAGTTTCAAGGACAATTTTTTTGTTTTCGCTTTTTATTCCTATGCTTCGGCCGCATCTGCGCCTATCGACCCGAAGTAATGCGTGGCGACGCTTCGTACGTTTCGGCACTAAAAGTTATCACGATAAACCATGTGGTCATATTAGCGATCTCTTTAATTTGCATGAACTATCGTGCATTAATCCAAGATGGCCGCAATCATTTCCAGTCGTTTAACTCGCGTAGTAATATTATCCTATTTGCGTTTAACTATGGACGATCACTTTCTTTACTTCTACGTATGTGCTAATAATTACGTAATGCATTTATTAAAATCTAAAAAGACGTAACCAACGTTATTAATTTTTTTTAAAAATCAGCAGTATCGTATACTTAGTCACCCGTACGCGTCTGAACTAATGGAGAACAACCTCTAAAATGAACAACGTTAGTCTGACCACGCTGCACGATAGGTTAGCGCACTAAAACCCTTTGATAGCCGATAATGGCCGGTCATATCTGCGCGTATCGTGTCCTAGCACGAAGCTTCGTGACGATAGACGCAGGTGCGGCCATAGCATTAGTGTGGCTTCCAATTTTACTTATAAATTTCTTGTATTCCATATACAATTAAGATGACCTATACTTTGAAAAAGTTCAGTAAACTTACCTATATGAATGATATGTCCATCGGTGTCTAACATAATATTGCCATTGTGCCGGTCCTTAATTTGTAGTAAGAAGCCGATCACACTGTACGCTGCCATTGAAGTCACGAAACACCTTCTTGCTGCCTATGGTAAAATCTTTTGGTGAATAAAGGGTGTAATTATACATTGAAGGGATATTTATGTGATGATGATGCCATTTAAATTGTAGCTCTTAATTTTATGTATTCTTCAATTTCATTAAGTAATATGAATAAGAATATAGGATTCAACAATTGTATTTTTTGTTTCGCAATTAATTAGGTACTATTATTATTAGTACTACTATAATTCTCCATTTCCTCTCCAATATTAGTCCTACTATTATTCTTCCTTTCGTCTCCATTTTATACTAAAGGATCTCAGATTTTGTAGGTACTCTTGTGCTGTAGGTGACAGCTACGAGGATGGTGTAATGCAATAGGTGTCCGTCATATTAAATATGAGTCAGTATCTATGACACGCCACTGATAAAAAAATATACGAGTATAGAGCTCTAGACTTTTGGAAACTATAAAGTTATTTTATTTCTAGCTGTACTTCTTCTTCTTTTAAGTTAATGGCGATCGCCACACATAAAGATTAAGCATTGCACCAATATGAAGTGAAAAATTTGATAAAAGTAACCGATAATTGTACGGTAGATTGGTATTAAAATAGAGTCTCTCAACACGTGTTCTTGCAACAAGAACTCGGGAGAAACTCCTTTTATCAAATACTTATGTTAAAATGTAGAGAAAAATCTTTTTTTTTCAGCATAAAGAACATGTAACAAAAATAAGGCACAACCTCAAAGTAATAAAGGTAACTTACTATACAAATTAACCGATTGCAATATTTTTTATTTTAAAATAGGTCATTGTTGGGTGTCCTTGTAGATTTTTGCATATGCAGTACAATTTTTGTAATCTTTATTACCATACGTATCAATTTTAATTGTAAAATTATTCAAGTGATATCCTGTGAAAAAAATGTCATCTCAACGCCGCCGTAAAGCATTTACGATTGAGGAGAAAGGTGCAATGATATACAGGTTAGAAAATGGAGAATAAAACTCATCTCTCGCAAAGGAATTTTCTATGTTCTTCTGTTTCTCTATTAAAATAAGTATTATTTACAAAAAAAAAAAAGTAAGTATTTACAAAAAAAAAGTTTTTTTTACTTATTGCTTTGTATGACGTCCGCTTTCTATGACGCGTTTGTCAATTCCCTTCGACGTTATTATAAATGGATTTTTCAGTATTATTATTATATCAGAAATGACTTGTCAAGCAGTGCCGGCCACAGCAGCACGTCTTTCACCTATATTATCCCACTCAATTGTTGAACATATCCACTTGTATGCAAGTTAAACCTGCATGCTATTTGCACACTCTCGAAAACATGTTGCCAATGCAACTTGTACGTAAATGTGACGTCATACTTGCATACAAGACTTAAACTAGTTAAAATAACTATTTACCTGGAACTCCCTCGTGGTTTCATCGCCATATTTCTTGATGAAGTACTCGTACATGCCAATGTCAGTCTGCCGACCTAACTGGTCCCGAGATTTAGCGTTCGGCACGCATTCAATGACGCCACACTATTAAAGAAAACCTACGATTGTAACTCATTCAAAAAGTTTGTATACAGTTCAGACCAAAAAGCTGTACAATCAACTTTGAACCCTATGCCTATGAAATAGGTTAAAATTAGACTTGCAACCGAATATTCGGTTCGTATCCAATATTCGGCCTATTCGGCTGCTTATATTATATTCGGCCGAGTACCGAATACTTATGTAATATATTTTGTTGTAGTAAGATATTTGCTAAAATTATATTCATAGATCATGCTACCATAAGCAGCCAATTTCTTTATTTGACTTTGATTCTGATTGTCGAATAGGTTGAGCCTACTTTAAGCGTCAAAATACACATTTTAGCGCCACACACTGGCCGAATACTTTTGCGCCTAATATTCGGCCAAGAAGCTGGAGGAACATTTGGTATTCGGCGTATGGTCGAATATACTATTCGTTGCAAGTTTTAAATGTATTGAAGAAAGTACTTTTTTCAGAACAGCTGCAATCTGTACCTGAAAATTCGCAATGATAAAGTAAATATTTTATTTTACACAAATATTACTCACTCCGGGAGCAGTGGCGACCACCTTGTACGGGAACAGATATAAATCAAGACCGACTTGTTGGAATATGTTCTTGAACAGGGAGATGACTTGTAGCGCTAGCATGTCTTGTCTGACGTCATCGCCCACTTTAAATATGGCCGCTTGCCACGTTTCTGCTGCTACAGATGTGTATCTGTCTTTGCCTTCCTCCTGGTAACAAGTTTTATGTGACACTTTAAACACATTTTATTTATTTTGTTGGAAACCTTGCGGTCAGTTTGAGTTACTTTAAATATGGAAGTTGATTATATTCACTTAAAATTGCAAGCAATGATATTATATTTAAAAAGAGGTAGATAGGTTACCTTCATACTACTTCAAAGTCAAAAATGGTCCAAAATGTCATTGTCATGGTATAGATACTCTCATGTTACACGGACAAATTAACTTGGCACCTAAAGTCTATGATTTCATGTTATCGTATGTGGCGAGTTAACATGGCCGTATTGTAAGTTGTGAGTAAGACAACATGATATCTAGCTCAATATCTAGCAATAGGGTAAACGAGAAAGATATATGGTGTGCTTTATGCTCGGGTGTGCTAATCAGCTTACTTTTAGGGTGCCACTTTTTGCAAGCAAGTAACCTATCTACCTCTTTGAAATATAATATCATTGATTGCAAGGTATTAAATGCGTATAAGGGGAGTTTTTCATGCCAGTAATTCTCCAGAATTTGATTTTATAATATTTTGTCAGTTAACTATAGCAACTTATGACGTCACGAATTCGAACTTATGTAGTCACGAAGTGTGTATATGTTAGTATTAAATCTAATAGCAAAATTAAATTTAAAAATGATTATTGTCCATAAAACGTTTTCACTTACTGTCGGCAGTTCTTCCCCTGACACTATTGCCATAGCAACAGCCTCCATTTCAGCTATACCGTATTTGCGAACCCGGAACCGAGCTAAATAAGGCGCCTTCGCAGCACTCTGCATAGGAGTACCTATAAAAATGTTGAGGCTGATTAGATTATAACTACGGTTCAAAATAATAATTGTTATACCATCTAATGCCAGACGGCATTAATTGTGTGCTGGTGAGGGGAAAGAGAATAGTTATTTCTTCAACAAGTAAGCAGTTATTTTTTGGTCCGTGCCGATTAAGCAGCGAAGTCACTAACTAGTTGACGTAGTTAGTGATTAATAAATATACTACAGAGCGCAGCAAGTGATTTAAGTCACAAGACAAAAAAAAATGCTCTCGTGTGAAACATACTACTTTTCACCTCTCCAGCGAGAAAATTGTTATAGGAGAGGAAAACATGAAAATATTTAAATACAGGTTTACTACTCTAAAAATTAGTATTTAAATTAAAAGTAAAATTACAGCCATTGTGTAGATTGGAGATTACATTGTCAGGGTCTTGCAGAAAAACCCGTTTATGCTTCGAGAATTTTACAAAGCAAAAAAGCTGTTTTGGTGCTAGAAGTGAAAAAACATTTTCAATGTTATTCGTTTGGCAGACAAGCGTTATAGTAATATAATAAATCAATAAATAAATAGCACGGTGACATAGGCCAGCAGGTAAGATGAAGGCCGACAGCTTTCTAGTCAATAAGAAAAACATTTCCCTTTTTTAACTTGACGATTAAGTTTATAACCGTTGCCACGCTATGGGCGGAAAGTGTGAATTATTTACTTACCGCTTTTATAATCAATGTCTATGACCATAGAGTCTGGATTCGATGGCAAGTAGCAGCCGGGTTGTACCTACAAATAAAAATAAAGTTTAGGATAACAGTAAGTAAGATTGCATTTAAAACGTTTATTGCAAATCACGCGACGTCCGAGTTCGCGGTGATCTTCAATTTGTGATTTCAATCCTTTTAAACGAAGATTAATGTGGGCCGTAGCGTTATCGCACGTGTGTTTGCTATGGTCCTATAGAGCATGAACTGAACTATTGGAAAGGGGGCGTGGCCTATAGAATCATACGAATAAAAATGCAATAAACCAAAAAAAGAATATTGGGCCATCCGGTTCAGGTTACCGTTACTGCCATAGATATAGGAAACTGTAGATTGGCAATGTTAAAGAGAAAGAACATACTAACGCGTATATTAGAGCGAGATAGATAGAGGAGACCATTTCACGTACACGCAGGGGCCTAAGGAGGCCTGTCAGTCACGTAGAAAAGGCAACAACTGTCAGACTGCAGTACTATTTACACGTCCACATGTGCATTACTCAAACATCGGTGCATTTTTTTGATCTCGCCCTAGTCGATTCATTGCCAATCTACTTACGTCAGTAATTATAAATCGATGGTTACCGCAGCCCGTCAGGTTCATTTACGCGATAATTCTCAAACGTGTCGCATCCCTAATGAGACAGATACGGGGCGATATTAATTACATCCTGAACCCGTGGCAGTGAGAGAAAAGAGCACACAGGGCGATTTTTTTTTAATGGGTAAGGGTACGATATCAAGTATGAGCGGACAGTTCATCTGATAGCAAGTGATTACCGCCACCTATATCACTAGAGGAATCGCAAATGCGTTGCGGTCTTTAATAATACGTTCTTTTTTTAAGATTTCGAGATTGTATCCGTTCGGGAACACAGGTGTCGACAGTTGGTTCCAGTCTTGTGGTTGGCGGCAGAAAATTGTGCTAAAAACGTACGGTTGTAGACAACTAAGCATCCAGACTGTGTGGTTCGATTTGACGTCGCGAGGGGAGATGGCGGAATAAAGCAGCTGGTATAAGTCCGAACAAGTCCTCGGAACACGCTTCGTGATACAGGCGATAGAAGATTTCGAGTGATGCTACATCTCTACGCAATGCCAAAGCGTCAAGCCGGTCAGAAAGGGCTGGTTCGCCAACAATTCTAGCTGCCCTCGTTTATACGCGGTCTAATACTACGGCCGCACACATCGCGATAACATTCGTGCGACAATCTTCGCATTCGGCCTAACGCGAATGTGCATGGCCACACATTGCGCGCTGTAAAATCTGTCGCGATGTAAACCAAGAAACAAAATAGACGCCGCGGTCGGTCTATTTTTTATAGCAGCAAATAATTATTTTTTATTGTGTCAATATCAACTCACACTCCTAATTGCTAATAAGTTCTAAAATCTTGTTGTTATTCCAATCTATAGTAGAAAATTAATTTAAGCCAACACGTCCGCTACGCACAATGTCTGTGCGCCATGTCAACTGAAGACCACGCGAAGTGTGCGCCAGTTTACAGACAAAAGCACCGAATCGACTACGCACGAAGTGCCGAAGTATTCACGAAAACTTGGCTACACACATCGCGATACCGCGAATATTTGCGAAATCGCAATGTGTGCGGCCGCAGCATTAGCGAAGATTTATACTCTTTGAACAAAACTATAAACGAATACAACACAATAAACTACGAATATCTTACCTTAACATTCTTAAGAGCTTCAAGACAAGCTCTTTTTCTTTCAGTGCCCTTGGGAAAAGGTCTGATGATGCCACTGATGTTAGTGATCTGACCGAAGAAGTCGAATTCTCTCTCGTAGAAAGCTTTCGCTGGTCCCGATAGCGTCTCCACTATGCTCTTTGTTAACGATTCAAGGACGTCGAAGAGAGCTGAGGGTAAGGAAGAGCTTTGTATAAGTAAAAACCAATACTAATGGCTTGTTTCACATGTTCCAAGAAAGTTCCTAGTACAGGGTAGTCTGGTGTCAGAGTTTTAAAAGTCGCCATTTATGGCCTTTGATGTGAATTGCTTACTGCTATGTTTCAACAGCATCCTGGACCATCAGCTCAAAGTGCCTTCCGATATCGAGTTGAAACATTTTCGGTCACCCATCAGAGTACCGACAGCGCACTTGTTAGCTTACTCCTGTACGCTCCTGCTTCGTTTAGAAGTTGGAAGTCATTTTTTCCCCCAATCTTATAACGTAATATGTTAAGGTAGTGCAGGGTTAATATTAATAACTAGTGGTTGCCCGCGGCTTCGCTTGCCTCAATGTCGGATAAATTATAGCCTATAATGGGTGTAAAAAGACCTATGACAAAGCCGAGAACTACGTATTCCGCTCATCGTTAGGACCAGTTTTTTCTTCTAGACTATACTAGGGAAATTAATAGTTATGAAGTTAATGAAGGTCAAAGTTAGAATATTTTTTCAAGATTTTGATGAAAAATTGTAAACATTATTTTGTATTTTTTGTCCAAAGAAACATTATCAGAATTTTAAGTATTTCATACTAAAAATGGCTTTAAAACATCAGCGCTCAATATAACCACTTGATATCAGGGCCATTCAACTCCGTCGACCGAAAATCGCGCATGTCTCCAAGTCGTGCATGTCGCGCAAGCAGCGCTGTATATATTGCGCGGTATTTTTTGTTTTTTTAAACCAAAAGATAAAAATCGTTTCCCAGCACTCATTTTTTTATATGTTTCTTGTTTTGATATATAGAATGCATAGACTTCGACTGGGTCTTAGGTCTTTTTACTGTATGCTATTCTGATGTACCTATAAGCCATATTATTGTAAAGATTCATTAAAATCCGTTCAGTAGTTTTTGCGTGAAAGAGTTACAAACACACGTACTTCATACAAACTTTCACGTTTATAATATTATTAGGATAATTTATTGTTCACTTACGATCCTTGTTATGCATTTCCTCGTCGGTGTACATATTGGTGTGCATATTCCAAATGAGCTGGTGAGCTACCACCTGAGACTTTTTCGCCAAAGATTTTATCAGCTCCACAACATACCCCATCTATGACAATCAAAATAATAATAATATATTTCACGCTCACACCAATTATCTAGCCCGAAGTAAGTATCATTAAGAACTTGTGTTACGGATACTAGTTAACGGACTTTTTTTTTTAATATACATAATAATTTTAGATATTTTTATAAATAAACTTAAATAAATATATAAACAACCATGACTCGCAAACAAACATTCGTGTTCGTCACACAAACATTTGCCGCTACCAGGATTCGAACCCGGACCGCTTGATGTGTAGCCAGCTGTACTGACCACTCCACCACGACGGCGTCTAAAATGTGAATTTTAATTACAAAAGTAGCTGTATGCTGCGTGGCAAGTGCTCCAAATCGTTTCTGCGAGGAAGAACGCTCTAACATTTAACACGATAGGCCGACATGACGTTTTGTTATTAATGTGTCAGTTTGATACGTTATATTCTATTTATAAAGTGTTAGACGGAATAAATAAAAAAAAACAAGTTATGATAATTACAAAACCATTTGGAGGTTTGGTCATCTAGAACAATATTATTTTTTTCAGAATTTATTACTTGCTAAATGTAAAGATATCTAAAAAAAAAACTAAATGTGCCAAAAATGGACAGCGTAGGATTACTAACACAAAATGTCTTTGCCATCCATCTTTAAAACCAAACTTAACCTGAAAGGTTTGACAGTTGTGATGTAATTTTTTTTAATTTTGTAGAGCCCATGACATTAACCCACAAAAATCCTACAGTAGAACTTACTTCGTTTTAGAATGAATAAGTTTTGAAGTTTTACATTAAAATACTTAGGATCCAAATTAAAGATTTAAAAAATACATGCTTTTAATGTCTATTTTCCATTCATATATTTAAAAAAAAATACTATTAAGAAAAACTACATAATTTTTAATTGTTCACTTATTTACTTTCTTTTTTCTGCTATTCGGGACACCGGGTCTAGAATAGCAGAATAAGTATTAAAAAAAAGAGGAGTGATTGGCGGGAAACCATGGCGTCTGGATGTCAATCTTTATTTCTATAATTCAAAATTGCTTCGGAGTGGATTTTGTGCAGTGAAAGTGGTGTCGTTTCGTTGCATAAGCATCCGTGTTGACGAACAGTCATGAGGAATCATTGAAATAAAGATTTTGTGTATGTGGCGTTGAGAATTGTATAGTGGTTGGAAATCCCACTATACAATTCTTATCAGTCACAGTCATGAGGTCTGTTGCCATGCATTTCTTTCCAAGCACTCCCTAGATGCATTAAAATGTGCGACGCCCATATTTTAATGCAAACATCAAGAAAGAAGACATAAATACAGACAGGGCTGTATGGACTTGATATCCTTTGCCCGTCCCGTTAGGGACAAAGGAAACAAAAAAAAAAGAATTGACTGTTATGCGGTACGAAGTTCGCCGGGGCAGCTAGTTATAAATCTATGCAACTTACAGTATCGTGTCTCAGCGCCTGCACCAGCTGAGGGATGTATAGCAACACCGCTGATGAAGGATAGGAAGTGAGTGTGCTGACTGCCGCTTGCGCAGATAGAGGATGGGGCGGGTACTGACGACTGAAGTAAGATAGCGCTTCCACGGGCGTCACGCGTGCCCATGTCACCATGTGGACTAGCTGTGGAAGAAACGAAACGGACATTAAAATAACCAAATTTATACGTTTACAGAGATTTTTTGTTAGTGCTGTTAGTTTGTATCTTAAAAAGAAATAATTAATTATATTCTCTAAGGTTAGTTGTTTTAGATTTTTGTTGTATTAATTAGAGATGAAACGGATATCCGGTAACTATCCGGTATCCGCCCTAAATTTACTATCCGGCCGGATATTAAAAAACTACACAAAACATATACATAAACAATTTCCTATAATAAAATGCAATACCTTAATCTTTGTGAGGTAAATACCAATAAAATGGCTTATAATTATGACGACTTTTATTTATAGTCGAAAAAGTCACAAAAAAGCTTTTTAAAAAACCAAATTTTTTTTCTGAGATATTCTCTCTAATGATATGTTTACAACGCCACCTGGTGGACGCCACCAACACTACCACCGCCCAGGATAATCGATCCACTGCAGTGCTGTCTTGCGATCCCGCCCGCTTCAAGATACTCCCACGCGCCGCTAGAGGGCGGTTCCAAAGACCTATATAAGGCAGTGCCGCGCTTTTATTCGCTCTCTCCCGCCTATTTTGAACGCATAATTTTTAACTATATTGTAATAACTTAAACGCATTAAATTGTTATAAAGAAGTCTATTTATCTTTCTTCCAAACGACCTCAACAAACACGAACACAAACAGATAAATACATAAAAAGTAAATATCTAAACTATTTTTTTAGTAAAAACATAGCGAAACCGCTTGAATTGATCTGATTGCGTTTGCGGTGCTAAACTCGTCACGATATGCAACGAGACAATGGGCCAAATATCCGGCCGCCGGATATCCGGAAATCCGGCCTCGCAGCTCGCCGGTTATCCGGTATCCGGGCAAACAACTATCCGTTTCATCTCTAGTATTAATGTTCGTAGATTTGGGACCCTTGCTGAGTAAAGGCCTCCTCCAACCTTGTCCAGGCGTCTCTGTTCTGTGCTATGTTCATCCATTCAGTATCTGTTACATGGGATGTCGTCTAACCATCTTTTTATAGGTCTACCTACTTTTCGTTCCCTGCTGGGCCTTTCCACCTCGTTGTTAGTTTTGACCACCTGTTATCTTAAACTTAAAATCACCAACATGATTATGCATGACAAAACTAATCATTTCAAAAATAAGCTCTAATTGTCTTACCTCATGCGCATCGTTCAGCAACGTTTCTGTTGTGACGAGATACTTGAGAGCTTGAGGCACGTGACACACAGCGGTAGGCTGAGCTTGTACTTTTCGCCTGATCTCAGCGATTATGCCTTCGTTCTTAAGCCTGTGTTAATAAAGTTCATTTTTGTTCGTCAGCTACTTGTTAAATGGGTTAGCTACCTACTTCATAAAAAGAAATTAGGGACATTTTTGAATTAAACCCGCGTTTCAATAATTTATCTAACACGGTTTTTTGCTTAGCAGTCATAGATATAGGAAACTGTAGATCAGCAATGTGAAAGAGAAAGAGCATACTAACGCGTATATTAGAGCGAGATAGATAGACGAGACCATTTCACGTACACGCAGGCAACCTAAGTAGGCCTGTCCATCACGTAGAAAAGACAGCAACTGTCAGACTGTAGTACTATTTTTTACGCACACATGCGCATTACTAACACATTGGTGCATCTTTTTGGTTTCGTCCTAGTCGATTTATTGCCAATTTATAAACGTCAGTAATCATAAATCTATGGTCGCAGCCATATTGTTTAAGACGTCATATCACAAGTTGGCGCGCCGCCGGATTTCAAAACGTCGTAATGTAATACGACTACCTACGTCTCGTTCAGCCGGATTGCGGTGCCGATACGTTCTACAAAGCGTTTACTTGTTACATTTTATTGTCAGCAAGAAGCAATGTAAGGTGACTGATTGATAAATTTTCACATTTCCGAACTGTTCACTATAGATATTTTTAAGCTGACGAAAAAGCTTATCTTTGAATTAAATATTCTCACGTTATTTATATTTGCACTTCTAATTTCAATGTTAATTTTGCTTTTTTATTACACCATTGTCGATCAGCGCCGACTGGTTAACCGAATCACCTAACTAAAAACTTTCAAAGCGGCGTTTCAAAGATGCGTTTGTTTGTACGAGGGCTTCACATTAGTAGACCGCTTTGACGCACACACAGAGCTCATACAATCCGACGTAATTGCTTTCAGCCGAATTGATATCTGACTGAATGTGCGGTAGCCACATTACATTACAACGACGTTATTCAATACGGCGCTTCTATTCGTAATGGGGCGTATTATACGATATGGATGCGACACATACTTTCATATGAATAAGATTAGAATAGTGTTTGTCAATCTTTTTGAATATGCGACAAAAAGTTAGTCTCTATTTTTCTATTCTGTTACCTATATTAAGACCTGCACTATATATATTTATTATTAACGCTGCAAGAAGCCGCTAGAGCCTTGAAAGTTGTTTGGAAGTAAGTACGAGGGTAGTCAAAAATAGCACCACGAAATGATAATGATAGTTAAAAAAATAAGCACATCCTTCTCGCTGAAAGCTTTGTATTGTAGTAAAAAACCTTGTCTTTTCCTTTTTCATGGCTAAAAATTCATTACTTATTATAAAATAAACGACTAAAGACATACTCTCGGATTCAATTATCCAAAAGCGAAATCAATATAAATACCTTTCAGGTAAGAACACAGCTAGTGTAGGGCTGATATCCCACGCTAACTTAGCGTAGTCCCTCCAAGTGCGTTCCGTGTTAGGTTTGGACCTCCACGTCGCTATATTGTCTTCGCCCGGCACCGCTTGTTCGATCCTACCGTGTGGGTTGTGCCAAGTCACTAGAAACTCTATCTCAACTGCCTGGCGGAAGAATTGAAAAAAATCTTGAAGTGGGAAGGAATCTTCATACGCAACTTTGAACTAGTTTAAGCCGCAGAGGACTTTAAAATGTCATTACTAAATCCTAAGATATCCTTTAGACTGGCCGCACATATACAGTTTTATGATCAGGAAATCAGATTCGGAATTGTGAATTAAAATGTATGAGGGCGCCGCGTTCGGGAAGACGTCATTCAGTTTTATTCCACTCGGAACGATCCGAACGCACGGAGTTTTCGAAACATCGAGCACATAACCAATAGAATGGTAATACGCGCCCCCTTCTCCGAAACAGGTTAGCGCTTTTGCGCTAAAGTCAAACTGTCAATCTCACCTAAAACAGTACATATTACTAATGTTGCAACATGCTGCAATAATATAAATCAAAACTTGTATCGATATTTGTAGTTCGATAACACGCTATCCCTTGGAAATAGATTTATTTTTTCGTTGTAAGTAACATTTCTTTGTAAAAAATATTATGAAAACTGTTTGAACTTAATTCGCGTTTTATTTAATCAATTCACTTTTTAGCACTGCCACTGATACTTTACTACTTTTCAATGATTTTATATGTGTTACTTTTTGTATTATTTTATACTTTAACTAGCTACGATTTTAAAATTTTATGTTTACTTATTTGACTGACAATGTAAAACTTTGTTTGTCATCAATTCTTTACTTTGTATTTTTTGTCATGGTCGCCTTCTGGTACTTTTTCTGCAAAGATTTTAATGAATTTAGATTTACGGTAAAAGTATTTTTTGTTTTATTAAGTATTTGAAAATGAAAATGAAAATGAATGAAAATGAAAATGAAAAAGCTCTTTATTTAAATGGACTTTGCTAAGTACTTTTAAATCGTCAAAACCCCTACCACCATTTCGACGAAATAATTATTTTACTTAAATAATTATTAGTATGATGAGACGGAGAAGAAATGGCGAAAGAAACTCCGCAGCTTACAATTTCGTAATGATTTCAAAACATCATTACATGTCCATAGATATATCAATATGAATGAATAAATTACAATTTTAAGTGCGTAAATTTGGGCAGATTTTACTCCCACGCATTTGGATCATTTAAATAATCATTTAACTTGTAATAAGCTTTTTTATATAATTTAGATTTTACAGTTTTTTTAAATTTATTAATAGACAAGTCTCTAATATTCTTCGGAAGCTTATTGTAAAAACGTATACATTGGCCCATAAAGGAATTGCTTATTATGTGGAGACGAGTTTTATATACAACCAAATCGTGTTTCTTCCTAGTATTTACATTGTGCGTATGACATTTCTCGGAAAAATTCACAATATTTTTCTTTACATATAGTAAGTTTTCCAGTATATATTGTGATGACACAGTCAGAATATTTATCTCCTTGAACTTTTCTCTGAGGGAGTCACGCGGACCCAGTTGATAAATTGCTCTAACAGCCCGTTTTTGCAGCACAAAGATGGTATTAATATCTGCAGCACTCCCCCAGAGAAGAATTCCATATGACATTATGCTGTGAAAATAACTAAAATAAACTATTCTAGCGGTATCTAAGTAAGCCGCCTAATAGTTTTAACTGCGTATGCCGCAGAACTTAGTTTACCCGAAAGTTTTACAATATGTGGACCCCATTGTAATTTGGAGTCTAACATTACTCCTAAGAAAGTTGTTGTTTCCACAGGTTTCAATTCAACTCCATTTATTTGTACATTAGTTTCTACACGTCTCACATTCGGCGTAGTAAACTTAACTAATTTGGTTTTTTTTTCATTAAGCAACAAGTTATTAACATTAAACCAATAAACTACTTTTGCAAGTGCATTGTTAACTTCGTCATAATTATCTAATTTTCTATTTATTTTGAAAATCCAAGAAGTGTCATCCGCAAACAATACAATATCATGATTGTCCCTTATGTAGTAAGGCAAGTCATTTATGTACACTAGAAAAAGAAATGGACCAAGAATTGAGCCCTGCGGAACACCTATTGTGACTAGAGAACCTGGAGATCTTTTACCATTTATATCAACTTTCTGTATTCTATTGCTCAGGTATGAAGTCATAAGGTTGAGAGCCTTGTTCCTAATGCCGTAATGGTGTAATTTCCTGACCAGAGTATCATGATTAACACAGTCGAAAGCTTTAGATAAATCACAGAAAACACCAAGAGCGTCACGTGATACTTCCCAAGCAGCAAATACCTCCTTTAACAACTCAACTCCCGCATCAATGGTGGAGCGACCCCGAGTGAACCCGAATTGTTCGTGATGAAATATATTATATTTATTGAAATGCTTTAATAGTTGATTGAGCATTAATCTCTCAAAGATCTTACTTAAGGTTGGCAGAATAGAAACAGGCCGAAAATTAGTGGGATCTGAGGTTTCGCCAGATTTAAATAACGGTATTATTTTACTGTGTTTCATCAGGTCAGGAAACACACCAGAACCAATGCAGCTGTTAAATACGACAACTAAATAAGGAGCTATTATAGTTATAATGGATGAGATTGTTTTGACTAATAGTCCCCAAAGATCCATAGATTTCTTCAGGTCAATATAATTTATTTTCATAGCTATGTAATGATATCGATAAAAACATAATTATGCATGCCTGTGTATCCCCATCTCTAGTATGACGCGTAGTTTTAATTGTTTGGCGGAATTATTTTAGAACAAAATAAGTGACATTTCTCCTCTATTGGTTATGTGCTTGATGTTTCGAAACGACCGTCAGGTCCTTTTCCGTCCTGATAAAGTAAAAATGATTTGCGCCATGTTGAACATTTTGCATATATAGACGTGCAGTCAAGTCTCCGAATCTGAATTCCTGATCAGGAAACCGTATATCTGCAGCCAGCCTTACTCTGTGATTTTCTTATAGAGTTCCATTTAAGAACTCTTTTAAGTTCAATTTCAGTGTACAAAAAACAGTTTAATGAAAGAGTAATTAACGAGAATTTATCATCACACATCACAACAGCCTTTATAATTCGACCCACTGCTGGGACACAAGGCCTGTCCTTGCTATCGAAGGAGGTTTAGGCAGTAGTAAACCACCACGCCTGCGCAATGCGGGTTGGCGGACGGAGTATAAGGTGATCAATACCCCTTTGCTGATCCATTAGTCACCTACGACACCCATTGGAGGATATGGGGTGATGCTATTCTACTTTGCCGGCATCACGCGGCCGATAATTTATAAACAAAACAAAACAAACGAATTTCGACGCTCGATATTTTGGGAATCTTTATTCGTTTTCTAATGACGATTTAGAACAAAGCAGACTATCCTTTAGCACGCATATTATGATGTTAGTACTTGCTTCGAATCTCAATAGGTTTTTAAATCTACTTTGAATCAAATAAATCCTAGATATATTTTCAAATAAAACTACATGTATGTAGGTTAGTTATTACCGGTAAGCAATAAGAATTGCTTACTTAAATAAAAAAAGGTTTTCCTCACCATAAGTTCTAAAATGAGGTTCCTTTTTCGTACGTAGTCTTTGACAAACGTGTCCTGAGGTTTCGCTGCCGGTTTAACACTACGGTTGGATCTTTTGCCCGCGATACTGCCCGCACCACTGCTGAGGGTAGTCGTAGACATCGGTACCTGGATTTAAAAAGTATAATGGCCTGTTTCACCGGTTCCAAATAAGATTATCTGACAGATAGTCGATACAAAACTGTCAATTTAACTGCCAGATAACCGGCCTTGATTTAAACATCTGACATTTTGTTCTGTGTCAACATTTTCCAGTGAAAGAAGTTAGAAATTGTGTTTATAAATAAAATAAAAACTGATGTTTTTAGTCGGTCTTAAGCCCGTTCGTAATTTTCTCGGTACGCGTGTACCGAAACTTGTACCGATTATTTACAAAGTGTAGTAGTAGTAGCTTCCTGACTGGGTCCTTCGATACATATCCTGGGAATACAAGCAGCTCGGTACAGAGTCACTCGATTCGCCCGTCCCATCACTCCCGCCCCTCACCCCGTCGCTCACGACGAAACAAAACAATACACGCATCAAAACCAAAGCCAGTCATGAAGTTATTCTCGGTAAAGTATCTGTACCGAAACGAAACGCACCAAAACAGGCAAGAAGGTTTCAGCGTGCACTATAATTAAACGCGGGCGGTATAGAAATAACTGAAAACGCGTACAAACACGCAATGCGGCTACCGTTCACCTTAATTTTATTTCAGTACCATTATGGATTTCTAGCGAACAGTGCTTGTTGTGGGTTTGGTCTTAAAATTAAAAAAGTAAATCCACTAACAAATCAAAGAAATTTAAGTTTCTGAGTCGGACGACAGGACATCCATTCTCTGCGCTTGCCCAGTCGAGATTGAATAAAAAACCAAACGCGGCCCATACTATTATTATGGGACACATAAAGCGCACGTTTACAAACCGCGACCAAAATATAGCAATTTAAGAGGAAACACCACGGGCTAGAGAAATGAAAAATAGGTATTTGTAAAATCTATTGCTGTCGCGCAGTGCCCGGCCGCGCGAGCTATCAATGTGTGAGTGTGACTGTCAATGTTTGCGTGGCGCCGCGTCCGCCTGCGCTCGGCACGCTCCCAGAGACTTTCTTTACTCTGCCTTGCAGTCGACAAGTTGATTTCGGCGCTTACGGAGTATTAGTTTCGTGTAATTATTGTATTACCTTATATTGTATTACTTCACTGTTTTATATCGGCTTGTGTATTGGATTTTGAGATTTTGATCGTTTTATTCCCCTTAACTCTTCGGTCTGTTTCCCCTTCGAGAAGTGAGCAAGAAACGAATCGAGGCCAAGAAGACCTTCCGGTCCTGATGGAAGAAGGTGGTGTTATCGTCATGGATACCTGAAGGACAGCCTTCGGGTTATGTCGGACTCTAGCACTAAGCACTAAGCACCTCTTGCCTAGTGTGGTGACTATAAGGCTATCGGAAGCAGCAGCCCCCTCAGGAGCGGGGAAGGTGCACGCGCTTTCCTAGATAGACCAGCCCGCCTAGCATGAATACCGAAACACGATATGATATAGCCATTTATCGCTTTGAACTGTCAAAAATCATCATCTATACTAATAATAAAGCTAAAGAGTTTGTTTGTTTGGTTGAACCCTAAGATCTCAGCAACTACTGACTCAAATTGAAAAATTCTTTTTCCGTTGGATAGTTCATTTATCTAGGAAGGCTATAGGCTATATAACATCACGGTACGTCCAATAGGAGCTGAGCATCAATGAAGAATGTTGCAAAAACGGGAGAAAAATATTTCTTTTCAAAGCTTTCACTACGTGCGCTGCGTAAACGGTTAAAGTTACGTAAAAATTATGTATGACGGAATTGTTCTCCATTAAAATTTCAAAAAAAAAGTTCGCGACAGCATATGTCTATCTTTTAAGGTTGGCTCACTATTTGACTTTTTACTTCATAACCTTTCTTTTTGGTAAACAAATTTGTTCTAAAATAATGCATTATCTGCGATGGTGTTTTTGTATGCATGATATTATTCCTTATTAAAATAAATACATTATTTATCACAAGTAATTAATTTTGCACAAAATTGTTCAGGACTTCATTTGATTTCAATGAATATCTTAAGAAATAGCATAGTTTGAAATAAACGGAAACGAATAAATTTTGATTTTCAGAGATTTCTTTGCGCTGCGTAAACGGTTAATGTTACGCAAAAATTCTGTATCAAGGAATTATTCTCCGTTAAAAGTTCTAAAAAAAAGTATCAGACAGCATTTATCTATCTCTTAAGGTTGACTCGCTATAACCTATTTTTGTTAATAAAATTTGTTCTAATTATTGCATTAGATGCGAAGGTATTTTTGTTAACATAATATTATTCCTTATCAAAATAAATACATTATTCATTGTGATGAATGGATGATGTATTTAATTCTGTACAAAATTGTTCTTTACATCATTAGATTTCAATGAATATCTTCAGAGATATCATAGTTTTAACATAACTCCGCAGCTAAATAATGATCAAGTACTACGCACGCATCTATACTGAGTTGTTTTTTGTTTGATTGAACGCGCTTATCTTAGGAACTACTGATCCCGTCAGATTCGGACGCCTTAGAAACTCTAATAGATTCAGAGACTCCTCCGAGGGAGATGCTCACTGGTCAGGAATTTCACTCTGGAGTGATTCGACCTTAAAGCTTGAGGACCCACTGAGGTCCTCTCTTTTACTAAAAGCCCTGGTGACTCAAAGAAGGTCATCAGAGACATCCTGTAAAAATAGTAAAAAAAAACTGCCTAGAAGGAGTGGGACGCGTGAACGAAGGGTTCCGTGCCATAGATTTTATGATACTGTCCGTAAATTATTTTTTCGCCCGCCCTAGGCAGTCGATCCGGGCTCAACTTTTGAAATCGCGACTTTCATTTCTTTCTCTATATTTATTTTCGTTCGACTAGCTCGCATAGCAGCTAGACAGCCATTCTATGTGGATCGTCTCATTACGCCCGCCCCCGGGATAGAACCGCGAACCCTGGGGTGCCAGGGCATGGCGACGCGCAGTATGGGAAACCCTGATATAGGCCTATATACCTCCATAGCATCACTCTACGACTAATAGGAGTTGAGCATCAATGAAAAATGTTGCAAAAATGGGTAAATCCACGCGGACGAAGTCGCGGGCACAGCTAGTCCTATTATATAAGACAGTTCAAAGCGATAAATGGCTATATCATATCGTGTTTCGGTGGTCATGCTAGGCGGGCAGGGTATGAACGCGGAAGGCGAACGGAACCCATAGTGGGGGCGATGGGAATAGTTTTCGCAGTGGCGGAAGGCCGCGTGATAATCCTAAGTTGCCAAAGTGGCAGTGAAGTTAATTTGAGCAGTAGCATCTGCGCAGTTGAGCTAACAATCGAACACCATAATGTGTTAAATACACTGCACGCAAAATATTCATCTAGAAATATCGATATCGATGAACAACACTAGGTTAAATCGATAAAATTATCGACTACATGTCTCGTCATGAGTATATACGTGTTAGTCCGCGTCTCCCTAACCTCAAGCCTCCCCCCGCAGAGCGCGATAGAGACAACGGCAGCTTGGACTGAAAATACCTATTAAAAGAACAGAAAATCAACGATTCGTAGTCCCCTGATTTCTTCTCCAAAACTTAACCGATTTAAGTACTTTTTTCATAAAAACAATAACAAAGGCTTGAGCTGTGTTCCTATGTTTTAATTTTTTAATATAATTTAGTCAAATTTGTTTCCTGGATGTTTGAACACAAAGGAAAATTTGGCCATTTTTTTAGGTTTTTGAACGTTCATATATCTTTTAATAGTTAATTTATGAAAAAAACGAAAACATAGGGACATGTTAATAGTGGCCATAGATATTCAGGAAAAAAATTATAACTCTACCGGCATTGTCCAGGGGGACTACGTTTGTATGGAAAAACGGGCCTTGTGTTTCCTCTTAAGTTTTTAAAATCACTGAAAACAGTCGATAATGCACGATTTCAGACCTACGATAAACGAGAGCGTTTAATCGTAGTGCGTGCTAAGCCTTAATCTTCAATACAAAAATAGTCCTTACCGTATTGATCCACCCCGTAGTCTGCCTGCTGCCTATATCACTGCTGTTGATAGACGAGCGGTTGTCAGTTGGGGAGTTGGACGTGTAGATGCTCTGTTGACTGCTTGGGCCCATCAATTCGAATTCGCCTGAGAAAGTCGAAGTCGTGCAAAAAGGAATTATTAAAACGTTTTTAAGTATTTAAATACTAGGGGTGTTGATGCCACTCACAAATAATAGCAAAAACAAGGCATTCAATGCGTTATTAAAGAGAACGAATCAGGAGGAGGATAATATTATGCCAGAAAATCTCCTTCGTTTCAAATTATATCCAGTATTTGGCTGTGTAATCTGCCGGATTATTGAGCAAGTCGCTTAAAGCTGCTTTTCCACAGGTGAGACGAGGAGACGAGAAATTAGTATTGCAAAATTTTAATTCTCTTCTAGCACATCTTCGGTGGAAATGGGTTGGATTGTATTTTTAACGATTTACTCTATAATTTATTTATTTTTTCACTTTTATTAATTCACGGGACACATGTTTATTGCAAGATGAACTGTTTGGCACTGAATATTCACTACACTACTGCATGCTTAGAGCGATATCGTGAGAGCTCGCGGTTGCAATTTTTGGTAGAAATGGGCCGGTGAGATTTCAATTCTCTTTTCTCCTCGTCTCGGGTCGCCTCGCCAGTGGAAAAGCACCTTGAGACGCTAAGTACTGGGCATGTCGCATTATAGCTTGACTGCTACCGCTGTACCGCTTTAGATGTGACAGGAGAAGAACACTTTTTGAAACTTATTGACATGGCATTATCATGTCAAAAGGTTACGCAAAATTCGCACGAGATCGATAGTATAGAACTGATTTGAAGATAGTGCTTCGTGATATATTAGTATTTTAATTTCTGGAATAATTGTTTGTGATTTACATTAAAAATTAAAGAAAATGAAGATTTTTCTTAATCAAAAAATAACCAAAATACATTGATTTCTTCTAAAACTACTCTAGCTATTTGTTTTTTAGCGAAGCACAGGTGCGGCGAACGCGATCAGATCAATTCGGGCAGTTTCGCTAAGTTTTTACTACAAGTTTTTATTTATTTAGATATTTACTATTTAGGTATTCATCATTAGAGTGAGTATCTCAGAAGAAATTTTTAGGTTTTTGGAAGGCCTCGTTGCTTTTTTGTAACTTTTTGGACTTTAAATAAAAGCCGTCATTATTATAAGCCATTTTAATTACTTCACAAAGATTAATGTATTGCATTTTATTATATGAAATTGTCGTAGTTTTTTAGTATCCGGTATACGACCGGATACTGAGCTACAATCCGGTATCCGACCGGAAAGAAAAATTTAGACCGGATAGTTACCGGATATCCGTTTCATCTCTAGTCTTTCCTATTTTTTTTAATCGTCAAAATCTTCCACCGCTTCGGACGTAATACTAATATGGTGGAGAAGAAATGGGCCAACTACCTTACAGTTTTGTAATGACTCACAGATATAAAATACAAGTCAATATAAAATAAACGGGAGTTTATGACGATTTTAAATTAGTTGTCAGGAAATGTGTTGTAGAAATGTTACATTGCCATATAAAAGAATTGTTTATTCAGTCGAGACGAGTTTCCGGCCGCCGGGTACGCGGCCATCCTTCCTCGCAGCGCGCCGAATATCCGGTATCTGGCCAAACAACTTTCAGTTCCATCTCTAGCAAAGACTATTTAAACGAAGAACTTTTTGATTTTTAAATATTCGGTCACTTTAAAAATAACGTTTTGGATATCACGAGATAATTTTTTGGACATACCATTTCATGTGCTTTAAAACACAAGTAGCTATGATTTGCCATGGCGAGCGAAAACAGTAGAATGAATTAATTTTGCTCCCCCGTCGCACCCCGCACCCGCCCCGTCTCACCCTACTAGCAACGCTAGCGGTCAGACTATACCGAGCATCTACTTCTCTGAAAAATCGGGAGCGGTCTCCCCTTGACTTTCTCGTATACCGGAAACGAGTCAAAAGTTGATAGAAACCTTATATCTTGATGTCATACATGCATGTTAAATTTGATTGCAATAAGTTAAAGCATACTCGAGTTATTGTGCTAACGCACAGACACACACAGACGTAATTCCTAAAACGGTATTTTTGGCCTCAGGGAAGTCCAAAACGTGTAAATCCGTCAAAATCTCGAGGTCAAATTTTTTGGCGATTACAAGACTTCCTCTATACTACGTATACGAGAAAGTAATAAGAAACTCACCACCTATATCACTGCTCTTCAGATACTTCTTGTCGGAATGCATCAACTGCCAGAATTTGATGAGCGATATTATGTCCTCTCTCAAAGCGTTAGAGTTCTTCGCCGGGCACTGTAAGCCTCGACAGAAGAAATCAAGGCACGCACTATACACTCTCTCGCGTAGTATATTCCTGGCTAGGGAACGAGGTAGGAAATCGCCTTGAAGGAGCGATAAGCCACATGAAAGCAATCTGTAATACAAAAAAAATCAGCTTGGAACAATCAGTATTTCAACTTATTGAAGTTGGTTCTTTCGTCGCACATTACTGACACAAATTAGGGTAAAAAAATACATAATATTACTAGACATTACCAATGAAATATCCAAGATAATCAGCCCTAGACGCGAATTATACAGAGAAGGCACACGGCACAGACGCGGCACATCTCATAGATTTTCAACAACTTTAGAAGCGGAAATTGTTACAAATATAATAATATAACTATAAAATGGACAGTCACACACACACATAATTTTTAGCTACATTTATAACAATCGAGATAACTTTCTATTTTGTTACTTACTTGAATCTGACGCCAACAGCTTCAACGTGACGATTTATATGATCTTTGATGTCACCCACCGTCATTGGGAGAGATCTGTATTATGAAACGTTATTTTATATTATCTAAATATGTATGTTCTCCATATAATTTCCAAACTGTTTGAACCATATTGCATATTGCCTAGGAACGTTTTAGTATGCAGGGTGTAAAAGACATGAACAGTCAAACGAGAACCATGTATTCTGCTCACCATCATAACATTTTTTGACGTGACAACGTCTTATAATTCGATAGAGCCGGCTGCACGCACGAAAAAACATGACGCATGCGGCGTTACCTCGCTCTGAGGCGTTCCATGTAAGGCCGGCAAAACAAATGAAATTAAATTTTTCTTTTGAAAAATGCTACTATTCCATCAGTATTTTCTTAAGACGTTGTCACGTTCAACTATCGTCAGTAAACCGACTTAACAGACAACCAATTTTTTTTCCTTTAGACTATACCTGTGAAATTGATAATTACGATTTTATTGAAGGTCAAACTCATAATTTTATTTTTCATTTTTTTATGAAAATATTCTCAATGTTATTTCTTAATTATTGTCAAAAAGAAACATTATAATTTTTTTAGTATTTCATAACAAAAAATGGCTTTAAAACGATAGCGTTCAATGTATCTCACTCGATGCGCACGGACACTAACGAACGGGGCCGCCGTCAAGCAAAATTAACGCGGTTTTGAGAGTTGCGCGCGAGTTGAGCGCTTTGCATTGTGCGGTACAATTTGCAATTTTTTTAATACCAAAAATAAAAATCATTTTCCAGCAATGATTTTTTGAAATGTTTCTTATTTTGATGTATAGAATACATGGTTCTCGTTTGGCTGTTCCTGTCTTTTACACCCAGTATATTTAACTACTTACGTGTGTTTGGGTTTCATATTTAAATAGCATACCTACATAGCAGTAAGCGTTACTTACCTATGTAAGAGACTGGCTAGCATCTCAACTTTTTCTAAGCTGTTATATTTGGCGGTTTCAGCGACCTCGCACAGATATCGTATCCATACTGCGTGCGGCGCAACGAATGGCGGCAAAGGCTCGAGTTTTGCTCCTGATAACAAATAGGTAGTATATTTATGAAATTTCGTTTTTACATGCCAGGAAACGCGGTATGATAAAAGCCGCCTTCAAAACCAAAAAATGGAGAAATAAAAAATGTATGATTATTAAAAAGTAAGTGGCACCGACCTCAAGAAACATTTAAAGTTTAAAAAAAGAATCTCCGTTTTTAGTTTTGAAGGCGGTTTTTTAATTGGTTACACGTTAATACATTTTCAGTATCACGACACAAGGCGCAGGCTAAATTACCACCCTTCTATATTATATAACTAACTTAACGATTTACTTAATCGAAGACGATAGGAAAATCCCATGCAATCATGAATATCGTAACGATGAATCAACAGTGTATTGGTTTTTGCGATCGATCGTTACGATTTTCGTATATGGGGCCTTTACATAATCCAAGTGTCCCTGTTGAAGAAGTCATGTTACCTTCAAAAGCAGCAAGCGGACTGGTCTCTTCGTTTTGTTTGGAGAAGAGGCCCATCTTGCGGTCAACAGTGCACTGCCAAGCGGCGAAGATCTCTTGAAGCAGCCTCAGCTCCAGGTCAGGTCTGGCAGTCGTCAGCCACTGCCAGCATTCGACTGCTGTGCTCACCGCGTCTTCGGTGAACAGTTCCACTTGGGACCACGCTGGAATTATAATATATGCTGGATTTTTTTTTTGTTAAATGATGACTACTTTAACACTAATAATAATAAGGCTAGAAAATATTTACGCTTTGTAAACGTAAAAATTATTCTATAACAATAATATGAAAAATATATTATTCTAATTTAAACCAATATTTTCTTTAATTTTACTAATTATCAAGTATTAATTAGAATTCGGTATTGGATCGGTATTCGGCCGAAAATAATAAAAGTAGCCGAAGAGGCCCAATACCAAATATTAGTCGTAAGTCTAATAATGTTTGACACCCATATTTTAATGCAAGATTCAAGACCAAATTAAAGACATGGCTGCATGGGTTAGATTGCTTTGCCCTAATTATGACAGATTTTATGGCTTGGTATCTAGACTTTTAAGCCGTAGCCATTTACTACTTTAATTTAAAAACAAACTTACCAACGGAGTGTAGGAGAGCTCTCGCAGTAGGCGCGGCGTTAGCGTGTAACGGGTGATGCCTCGCGTGCACCAGTAACGCGGTACATCGCCACAAGGCAGCCCGATGTGCGGTCTCGCTGCCGGCCGCGCAAGCTTCCCTCAGAGCCGTCTGTAGTCTATTACCCACTCTCCATAGAGCCGCCTCCCCTCCCCCCTCCGCACTTACTGCACCCGACACCTGTATTCATATCATCATGAAAAAATTCCATGAAAATGATATTCTAAAGGCGCGATTCCGGTAGGCTAATGCCACACTACAAAGAGTCTCGCTTAGTGCTAGGAGTTAAGCGATGATTAAGCGGTGACTGATCCTAGCGAACAGACGTATTGCGTACTATTGCGGCCGGCCACACTGCGAGTAATGCGCCTAGGCGCATTCTACGTTCGCTACACGTACGGACGTGTTAGTTATTTTTGGTTAGTCGCTTAGTGACTGTGTGATTCGACAATGGAAAAAAATTATAATTACCGCGGTTTTCAAAACGGGAGAAACTTTGAATCACTACAAAAACGAGCTTTAAAACTAAAAAGCTTAAATTTTTTATACAAACGTTCGAATTCTCCGAGGTCTTGAAACGTTAATTTTATGTATTGAACACTTTCGACCATGAAATCAAAATGGCACGCAAAACTTACCTAATTGAATCTCGCGTTTACAGCGGCAACGGACAGCCATAGCCGCAAATAGCAATTTGTTTATTTCAAAGCTAAAATAAATCCATAGAGCTATACCGATACATGCAATGCGTAGCGGTACGCATTAACACCCATATTCACATTACTATGAGGTTTCTCGACTTTTGGATAAGTAAACACATTGCATTGAATAGAGCTCTGTTATAGGTTTGTTTCTGCTGGGTAGTTCACATCGTAGAATGTACTGACGTTTAATTACTTCAAACTTTAAACTTTTGACATCTCGACCTGTGCGTTGGGTAATATAGCTAGCTAGCTTCCTAAGTTGTGCGTTCATTGTAAAGTATCCCCACTTAAGTATTGTGTATGAATAGGTTTTTACGACCCTGTGCGTCCACGCGACTATTCAAATCCTTGCCATATGGCACGCACTGAGAAATGCCTTATTTTGCATAGCATAGTTTTTTAATAAGACAAGTATTGCTTGTGAATTGGGGCGTAAGTCTATTTGCACGGTCTTACAAGATAAACGGCCTACTTACGCAGAGTGTATATAAAAACTCTCACCTCCGTAGCATATGTGCTTTACTGCATGTAAACATAGTGCACACTGATACGCTACGACTACGTGCACGCTCCCAAGAGACAAACGGCGTACCTACGCAGAGCGTAAATAAAAACTCACACCTCCCAAGCATATGTGCCACGGTGCACGTAGACATAATGCGTACCACTACGCTACGCCTACATGCACGCTCTCACGAGAAAAACCGCGAACTGACGCAGAGCGTAAAAAAACTGTCACCTTCCTAGCATATCTGTTCCGCTACACAGACATAATGTGTACCGCTACGAAACGTCTACGTGCACGCTCTCACGAGACTAATGGCGTACTTACGCAGAGCATAAATAAAAACTCTCACCCCCCTAGTATATATGCTCCGCTGCACGTAGACATAATGCGTACTGCTACGCAACGTCTACGTGCACGCTCTTACGAGACAAACCGCGAACTGACGCAGAACATAAATAAAAACTCTCACCGCCCTAGTATACTGGGTGTAAAAGACATGAACAGTCAAACGAGAACCATGTATTCTATACATCAAAATAAGACATAATTCAAAAAAATTATTGCTGGGAAATGATTTTTAATTTTTGGTGTTAAAAAAAATGTACCGCGCAATGTAAAGGGCTCAGCTCGCACGTAACTCGCAAAACCACGATAATTTTGACAGACGGCGGCCCCGTTCGTTAGTGTCCGTGCGCATCGAGTGAGCTAGATTGAACGCTAACGTTGTGAAGCCATTTTTTGTTATGAAATACTAGAAAAAATGATAATGTTTCTTTGGAGAATAATTAAGAAATAACGTATAGAAAACGTTTTCATAAAAAATGAAAAAAAAAATTATGACTTTGACCTTCAATAAAATCGTAACTATCAATTTCCCAGGTATAGTCTAAAGAGCGTAAATAAAAACTCTCACCTCTCCAGCGAATCTGCTCCGCTGCGAGATCACTGCCAACAAGGCAGCGGAGTCTTGAGTGACGCACGACGGCCGTTTGTCCAGCGCTGAACGCGGCAAAGGCGCTGACATTCTGTTCAGTCCAGTGGCACCCAGGAGTGAACCAGTTGCCAGAGCCAGCCCACAATGATGCCATAACGTTGAATTGGGCACCTAAATAATAACTAATAAATTAGAGAGAACAATATTCAATTTTACAATTTATTCAGATTTTTTGGCACAGTAAACATAGCACATCAGGTTACCACAAACTGTGAAATTTTCTCAATCAACGCTTATTAGTGAACTTTATGAAAAGATGATAATTAAGTCACACACAGTTTCAAGAACTTTTAGTGTGAGAGACGGTGGTAATGCATACTAATACAAACCTGATTAAGATATTCCTGCAGATGTGATCTTGTAGACTGCGGTGCCCACTTCATGGCTTCCTTGACGATACCATGACAGCGGTCGGCGAAATCTTTTACTATGCTCTGAAAAGATAAGTAAATAGTAATACACCTATTTTTACGAAAAGCTATATTTTATAGGAAGCCAACTATGCCTGCCCTTTTAGGCCCAATCAGTGCATCGTTTATTTCGCCGGTCTTGGAGACCGGCCTCCACAAGGTTCCGCTGGCGCTGAAAAGGGACTTTTCTGTTTCACCCACAGTGGTGCCAAGGGCGGCTTGGATGCGAGTCAGTGCAGTTTAAGTCATGTGTCTATCTCATCTGTCCCCCACCCTAAGGCCGTAGCCATCCAGAACACTGGTCCGCATTGTCTGTCTCAATGGGTCCGGCTGTGTCCTGTACGCACCAGGCGCTAGAATCGACAAACTCAAACTCAAATTTCTTGATTCATTTAGGTACACTTTGTACACTTATGAAAGTCAATTTTGATGCCTATTGTCAGGAGCGACCTTCCTTCCATGTTCCGACGACAGCCGTCTGTCCGCTACCAGACATGACCCAAAGTGACAGCGGGGAGGTCTCGGAACATATCAAACTCGTACCACAGTCAAATAGAGCACAAGTCCGGTAAGCGAACTGCTAAATCACGGTTAAAATCTAGTTCTCACACTTGAGACCATTTTCTGGATCAGGCTTAGCTTAAACCTAGGCAGTAATAGATTAATTAAACGTATATTTTTTATTGCTAAATAGTTAAAAAAAAAAGTTAATTTACCTCTCTGCCCTCCAAAGTGTCTTGTAACTGCAGCGTGAAGTCAGTACCAGGCACCTTCAGCAAGGGAGTTTCCTGGTTAGCGTCCAGCTCCAAACTGAAGCTGAGCACTTGAAGGATGTCCAGCATTGACCATAACACCTGCATAGATTACACCACGAAATTATTAGGAATTCACCGAGTACTCCTTATATCTTGCAATAAGTACAGTCGGCAAAGTTGCTGGTGTTCCATTTAGCAAAAAGAATCCTTTAAACGGCTGCCCTGCATCAAGCCCCGCCCACTTTTTACCCCAGCCAATAGAATATTAACGTAATATAGCGCAGCCCATAAGGTGCAGTCTTTACTCCGCGTCCACCGATGTCGGTGTCGGGAACAGGTACGACGGATCAATGCCATCGCCCATGGGTTGGCAACTTTTCACTATTTTGAGGCACTACGGGACGCATATCGCCCGATTTTATTTATTTATTTATTATTAATATAAAAAAAATCTCAATAGTATAGTAATTACTAAGTTACCAGTAAAATTACAATTAAAATGAGACAAGTGCGCAAACAAGCAACGAAACCCATCTACCGTCATCAATGTGAATTATTCTACCCGACATGGAAAGATGCTAAAACGATCGCTGAGTGTGCGGATGCGCCCGTATAGATGCTCCTATTTACGTCTCCCAGTAGTCATTAAAGGTGAAGTATAGATGGGTTAGATATGGCTTTATGTGAAAGCAAATATTATCTGAAGCTCTGTTTATTAGTACGTAAATAACACTAGAAACGTACCCTACAGTTCCAGAGCAGATGCGGAAATCGGTCCACAAGGCCCGCCAGCCACTTGTCGGCCACCCGTCTAATTTGCTTGTGTATGTGATTGAAGTTCACCAATAGAAACTGAGCGTGTCCCTCAAGTTCCCTCTCCCGCGACTCGTCTTTGACTTTCTGCGACATGACATCTAGAAACTTCTGGAAAACTTTGTCGCCGACGCTGAAATGGGAAATTTTGTTTCTAATACTCTTGCCAATCAATTGTGCACTTTATACTAAACATATTTAGGTTAAAATTAATTAGATAAATTTGTCAGTTTGTGGTAACTTAACCTGTTATCTGTACCTAATATAAAATTTTATACCTTTTTATAAAAAAAAATATATTAACTATTTATTTTATGAAATTTTCAGACATACGTCAGCGAAAGTTCTGTATTAGTACTTATCACTCAAAATAATGAAACAACATTTAAATGATAGGAATATTGTTTTTATGTTATATGATTGGAAATCAGGAATCTCCACGTATGAGAACATGCTCTTCGGAAAGAAGATTATTTTATCACGTATGTACTTGATAAACTCTTTTATTTTAGTAGGTCACTTCTCTTACCTACCTCTACATTAAATAAATCTATAAACAAGTATAAATAATTGCAATAACAGTCTCACCTTGCGACGCACAGCCACATGCCGCTCTTGTCTTTCTGAAGCGCAGTGTCACTTAAATACTCTATGATGGGCTGTAGACTTGGTTCAGGAGAATTACTTACTCTGAAAAAGTTGATCAAAACTTTATAACGGTCTGTGGATTGGACTACATTAGAATACACTTCAAATATCCCTCTATTGTTATATAAACGTGTACATAAATATCTAATAACAATATTATGCAGGGTCCATAGGACTGACATGTCAATTTTAGATAAAAGTTATGTAAGAAATAGAAGAAAAAAAACAATAAACCCTTAAAGACCAACGAAACAATTGATGCCAACATATAACTCTGGTACTTTAATACAAAGTTTAAGACACCTTTCCATAATTAAGCTTTGTAAAGAATGTGATAAATATAACCTTTTTACTAAAGGATATTTTAAATGAAATATAAGTTGTCCGAAGCTATTTAGAGGGTTGGCCAAATAAAATTACCAAGAAAGAATTGTACATATCATTTATCAATTTCTTTTGGTAAGCATTGCATTATTATAGGTTTATTTAAGAGGGATTTGTTAAGAAGAAGAAATTGCAATGCGTATTACTATTCAACTACACTACGCACCTCAAAGTCTCCAACCAGTATACGCTCAACAAATACATGCACGGAGCGAACGTCAGTTTGTTCACCATCACGGTCACATCAGCTGGATGTTCCAACAAGTTCAATATTTGTGTCTTTAACTCCTGGAGTTCGTTCCACGATACCGAGTCATTTCTTACTGCCGATGTGTATTGAAGTTCTCGCATTTCGGACCGAAGGGAAGTTTGTGAGACAAGGTAAGGTGACTTGACTGCTATCTCTTTCACGCCCGCATACCATTCTTGTGGCCATAGTCCTAGGGAAGTGATATTAGCGTATAAGTGACTTAGGATTTGTGTTCACACGGTTTGTGACTTCTTACAAGTCTTTTTGATGATAAAAATCAAAAAGACTTGTAAGATTGTAGACCTTGTTTTAATTTAAAATCGGGATATAAAACCATGTGCTTAATGCAGTGAATTAAATAAATATTTGTTTAATATAAATGTTTTAATAATATTTTACTTTAGTTATTGAGATGCGAATAAATAAAAAAACCACTCGAAAACTCACTCAAGAAGCATAATCTAGAACAGTACCTACTAAAAATAAAAGAAATTCGGCTTGACCAAGGATATCTCGGTTACATAGTGGTATTAGATTAGCAAATTGGAAATTCTTTAAAATTTATTTTAGCCACAAGGGAAAATAGAATTATGATAAATGCTTTATGACCGGATACCAAGTAAAAGAAGAGCATGAGTCATGGCATGTATAATGTAATCGTTAAATTAAAATAATTAGGATATTCAGATTTATTTCATAGTTTGAAATAGTCATTCCAACCAGACATACAATTAAATGTAACATATACAAAAACAATCGGATTATATGTATTATTGTCACTTATGATCAAATCAGAACTATTATGCAGTTTGGAAAAAATCTATATAGAGAATTATATGAGCTTTTAGCGACAAGAACGCCCTTTTTGCAAATAGTGCTGAGTTTCCTCTCTATATATATACGTTAAACTGGTTGATGTTGTACAATAAATTATTTTTCATCCCACCACCTCGGAAAGTGTAATTTTGCGCTTCGAAATCTGGCTGGAAAATTCTATTTTATTCGCTTGAGTGGCAAAGTAGATTTGAATTTAGAACATCACATATAATGAGTACTCAATATAATTGTAAATTCAAAACGTCATTAAACCTATTTAATGTAACCTCTATGGTGCCAAATTTATGATTAGAACTTTTTAAATTGTGAAAAAATTCTTTTTCATTTTGTCATTTCCTCGCTGAGGTGGGATGAAAAGTTACGTATTGCACTCGAGTGGAAAGATTTTTCACCTTGTGCTCGTTTGTTTCCCTCGCTGACGCTCAGGATTCTAATTTAGAATCCTTCGCTTGCTCGGTCATCCAAATCGAGCACGCGGTTAAAAAGGAACTTTCCACTCTTGTATAATAAATAACTATAGTATTCTATTCTATCCTATATAGTAGCTTCAGACATTAATTCAAAAGAGGTCAGTAGAACTATTCGAATCTTTCTACTCTAACGTTTGCTTGACACAACTATGGAATGTAGTTTGCGAAAAGAAAACATATTCGTTGTTTTTAAAACAGGAAAGTGATCAGCTTACTTTTCTTTGATTTGTTTTCTATACTTTTCAAACCAATAATCCTGGTCAAACCGCTAACAATGCTTTCTAACTTCCTAAAAGCACACTCTTCGCTAAAACAAAATCGGAACACACACTACAAACTCTCCAACATTTGGTACAACCAAATCTTTTAGTCCAAGGCAATGTTGAATACATTTTACGGTGCTATATCTACAAGTCTGTGTGACAAAGTCATAGAAATACTAATGAACGTGAACCAATATTTGGTTGGCTCTTAATTGTACCTCTGTGTTTTCTACCAGGGATGTTAGATATGCAATTTTATATTATAAAATACGGATAGAAATTTTGAAAGATTCTGATCTATTCCTAGGATATTTTTGTGTAGTCCGCATTTTTGTGTAGTCCGCATTTCGACCAGAATTATAATCTAAGCATGGTGTCGTAGACTGTTTCCCTATCCGTAATTGCTCGATAATTTTATATTTTTCGATTCTTTTATAATTCAGATATATTTTGTCGAATGAATGTCGAAACCCGACAGTTATGGTTATAAAGCGGAAAGATCCTAACAAATATTTCTGCGCTAGCAACGAAAATGAGTTACTAACTAGGTAAATCAGAAGTGAAAATTTTAGTAGGAAGTTTATTTTTGGAAATACAGAGGAGTACAATTTTAAAGCTGATATGATATTGGCTGCTCTTCCGTATATTTGATGCAATATGTATATATGCTTGCGTCAATTTTTCCTCTACGATATAGGTATTCAAGTCTACACCTAAATTCAAAGACCTTTAGAGGCTATTTAATTTACTTTACGTTTTTTGCTAATGACAATAAACGTATAAATGGATACGCATTAACGTACGACTACGTAGAAACGTTTTCAATTATGGAACATTGTCAGAGTTTTGATAGTGATAATAGATACAGCACCATAAAATTTTAACTCACAAAATCATTATACAAACCAAACGACATACATCTATAACTCTAAAAGCATTTTTACTCACGCTTTCGCATGGCTACAGGCGTGGCCATAGAAGAAGAGACAACAAGATGTTTAAATATATCTATATATAAACAGCACATTGTAAATATATACGGAAAAAACAGGAAAGAAGTGCTTTAATTTATTCAAAGGGAATTTTAATTAAGAGTTATTTTAGCTTGAATGTAGTGAATACATTTATATAAGAAATATATAAAAATAGTTGATAAGTATTGCAAAATGGGCGTTAATTACCTGATTCTGCGGCGGTAAATCCCATGACAACGCAGTACAGCCAGAAATCTTTGAATAATTTGTGGAGTCTTGGTTTCGGGTTCTTGATTGGGGGTAACCGTTTGACTAGAACCTGTATAAATATATTTTGATGATAATATTTAATATAAACCTAGGTATACTCATGAAGGTATGTAGTTGCGAGGAAAGTACATACACTTAATATTGATGATAGCCAAGAAATTTATAGGTAAAAATGGAAGCTACACTAATAAAAAAAATGATAACTTTTTTCACCCCATTCTCTTATGCTTATTCTTATGCAAGGGGCTGAGGCTGTGTCTCAGAGCACTTCGACCCTATGGGATCTTTTGTGCTTCCCCTTTCTTTATCACCCATCCCCGCCAACAATGAAAACATTTTGTATGAGTATGTTGGCGGGAATAAGGTCTATAAAGTCCTCTGGTTTAGGGTAACCTAGACCCCTGGGTCTAGACCTCCGACCTTAAGTCGCCTATTGGCTAGTGCATCGCAGTCACATAGTAATTGCTCCATGCTTTCTTCCTCCTCACCACACATTCTACAGATAGGGTCTTCAGCTTTGGCTATTGTATACAGTGGTGTCTTTTAGTAGCAAAGTGGCCAGTGAGAGCACCTGTGAGGCAGCGGATTTGGGTCCTGCTGATTCTTCCTATTCTTTTAAGGTAGCCTATGTGTGAGGATCCGAAAAATTTCTTTGTGTGTGTGGGTCGAGGAGTGGACAACCATTCCCTGAGGTGCCTCTTTTGACAATACGCCTTTAGTGTCATTTCTATGGTACTTCTAGGCTCTTTTCATCCCAAGTAACCTTTTAATGTTCCGTTTCCCACCTGTCTCTTTCTAACTCCCGCATCAGTAATATGATGACGTACGTACTTATGACGTCACGTCACCGTCCAATACGTGTGTTTTAGTGGTTAGAAAGAGACTAATAGGAAATAAGCCGTTTCAATGTCAAATTTTTTGACTTCAATTTTTTATTGGTAGTGTGGCTTACAGTTTTACTTATAAATTTCTTGGTGATAGCAAATGCTGTTAATAAAAAATATTCTAATAAGTAATATAGTTATTTTCAAATATAAGTAAAACTACATTTTTAGATTTTTAATTCATCATCATCATTTCAGCCGAGAGACGCCCGCTGTTGGACATAGGCCTCCAAACCTATCCCCCAAGGATCTCCAAACCTATTTCGTTCGGATCTTAGAAGTGCAAATTCCAAAGATTTGATGAAACAATGTTTTTAATACTAGAAAAATACTCTGAAAAAAAATCGACCTACCTCAGGCGGGTTTTTTTTTCAGCAGGTCGATTTTTTTCAGTGTATTTTTTCTAGTATGTATACTTAAAAAAGGTTAAGTACTTACAGCAATCACTGGTATAAGTACGCCTAAGTTGCCAGCACTACCAGAAGCTTTCAGCACTGGTGCTGGAGATCGGTCGGTCGCCCTTTCGCCGCCCAATCCTAACTGAACGAACAGTTCAAGCAGCCGAGTGAGCAGTTCGTGTCTGGCTGAAATGCCGCGTACGTTAGCTGCGATATTCGCTAATGCGTTTAACACTGCTCCTGATATGTGCCTGCGGAATGTGGTAGACGTCAGAAAATAGAAATTAGTGCTCTAAGAGGGTATTGAATAATTGGCAACATTACATTTTTTTAATAGTATTTTTTATTATACGCATGGAAAATAGACATTAAAAGACTCAACACGTATTTTTTAATTTTATTTTCGAAGTATTTTAATTTAAAATTTCAAAACTTACTCATTCTAAAACGACGTAAGTGCAACTATAGGACTTTTGTGGTTTAATGTCATGGGCTCTACAAAATTATAAAAAAAAATACATCACAAATGTTAAATTTTTGAGGTTGTTTTGTTAAATTTGGCCATAAATTAAAATATAAAGATGGATGGCAAAGATATTTTGTGTTAGTACCTAATCCTACGCTGTCCAGTTTTGGTACATTTAGTTTTTTTTAAATATCTCCTAATTTAGTGAGAAACAAATTCTGAAAAATATAGATGACCAAAGCTCCATATGGTTTATTGCAGAGTGCCTAGACAAATGGCAAACGCTACACAACGTTTCTTTTGACACGACGGTCGCATAGTATTTCTCAGTAATACATCAATTTCATACGCTATTATTTTCGTTGAATGTTCGACGCAATCGATTGGCCACTTCTCTTAGCACTCTGGTACTGAATAAAGCTCGTTTCCATGTTCAGTCTTATCAGATAAGAATATCGCAAAGAGCTTATTTGCTTATTTACCAAGATCAAAAAAAAAAGGTGGTGGATTCGGCTCAAAGGACCAATATTTAGGCCTCAACTGAGTTTCTGCTCTAGGCGATAACACAGTCGACTGTATTACAGAATTTACTGTGACTTACAATAGTGAACAAAAGAAACCGCACTTGGGTAGCCTACGGAAGCAAACTCGTCAGTGCGGGCCACCCACGTGCTAACAGTGTTAGTTTTTCTTCATAAAAATGTCAAGCAAACATCATCTCCATCACACCTGACGATGAGCAGTACTGCAGTCCAAATTATATTAAATATTTTCACTTCAAGTGTACCGAAATAATACTTCTTATTACTCCCAGTAGTAAGCATGTGCCGCCTTTACATAATAATAATAATATAATATATTTCCACGATCACACCAATTATCTAGCCCACAGTAAGTATCTTTAAGAACTTGTGTTATGGATACTAGATAACGGACATTTTTACTACATAATATTTATAGATATTTTTATAAATAAACTTAAATAAATATATAAACAACCATGACTCGTCAACAAATACTCGTGTTTATCACATAAATATTTGCCGCTACCAGGACTCTAACCCGGACCGTTTGATGTGTGGGCAGCTATACTGACCACTCCACCAAGACGGCGTCGAGACATAATGATCTGACTAAAGAACATCCCGATATATGTCATGAATTCTAATCCGGGTCTTCAAAACATGTCTTAATTCTTAAATAAGTTTGTCTTGCATTGTATATTTTGATATATTTTGTGTACAAAATGTAATTTTCTTTTAATTTTAATGTTTAACTCATAGAATGCATGTTTTTGTAGTGCAGTTTAGAACTGCCATATTTGTATATTCTCCTTGTTCTTTCAAATATCCAGGTGCACATGGATCATTAATAATAGAATAAAGTGTGGAGAGGATCCTTAAGTCCCGTCTTTGACGAATTGTCAGCCATTTGAGCTCTCGTCGGTATAATGAAATAGGGTCGTATTTACGCAGGTCATAGATAATAATAAATAATTATAATATATTTCTACGCTCACACCATTTATCATCAAGAACTTGTGTTATGGATACTAGATAACGGACATTTTTTTATATACATAATATTTTTTAGATATTTTTATAAATAAATATAAAAACAACCATGACTCGTCAAAAAATATTCGTGTTCGTCACACAAACATTTGCCGCTACCAGGACTCGAACCCGGACCGCTTGATGTGTAGGCAGCTATACTGACCACTCTACCAAGACGGTGTCATGAAACGACAACGAACATATTTCACAATATATGACAAAAAACTCACCTATACTGTTTCTTATCATCGGTGTGATGGTAGGCAGAACTCGCTCCTTCCACTGTGATGACGGTGAACATGCGCATGATTTCATCATGGGCCGGTCCTTCGGGGCTCGCGAGGGCCATGCATCCTAGTTGGTCTATTATCAGGGTATCCAAAGACGACGGGGAGCGACATAACCTGCAAGTCGTAGTACATAACTACATTATACGTAGCTAGTAACACAGTACACCAAGAACAGTAATACGTCTTCACACAAACTGGCCGCTATTCATTAGAATGTGTGCGTGCGTACTCGGCGCCGTGTACGCACGCACTGTGACGCACACATGACGTAAAAATATGGGGGCATAAGGTGGTCTCGCCGTCTCGGTGTGATCGCGCGTTTATGTCATTGCACATTCGCTCGCCGCTCGTTCCCGCCCGGCACATTCACGATAGCCCTAGCGTCAACGCAGAGTAGGTAATAGACGCGCAGATAAACTACTGTTCTTGGTATACTGTGATTATACGTAGCTAGTAACTAGCGATCGCCCGCGATTCCACTCGCGTCAATGTTGGTTATTACGCCTTAAAGTATCCTATGCACTTCCCAGGATTTCAAACTACCTCCGTAGCATCTTTCATTAGAATCGGTTGAGAGGTTGGGCGTGAAAGCGTAACTAACAAACAAACTCATTTTCGCATTTATAAATTAGTTGATTAAAAACTAGCATCGCCCGGGGCTTCTGTCGGGACCATGTCAATTATTGCGCCAAAAATATCATGTCCTTCCCAGGGATCAAACTATCTCCATGCCAAATTTCATCAAAATCGATTTAGTAGTTTGGGCATGAAAGCGTAACAAAAAAAATAAACAAACTCACTTTAGCATTTATAATATTAGTTAAAGGATTGTCTTTGAATCTTATCACAAAGATATAAAGATCCAAATACAGTGGCATCATTATCAGCCATTACTAGAGCAAGGGTTAATGCAAGTTTTCTTGGGTTATTTTCTTCAAAATGAAAATAAATTAAGTAAGTCTTAATTTATTTTCATTTTGAAGTTTTCATCATATTATTATACCGATTTTATATATAATCACGCCAAAAGAGGTAGAGAAGAGCAGAGTTTATTTTTAACATTTTTTCAAGGTATGTTTGGCGCGCTATCATGGCGTCGGGAAGATTTTTGTTTCAATAATTTAAAATGGATCGTATATAACTAACTGGTCAGCAGATAAACCTAACCTAAGCCTATGCAAATATTATATGGACAACAAAAAAATATTAATGGCCGACAAAAAAATCATTAGTCGCGCCCATTTAGTACTTTTAGTCGCTCATTCTGGATTCTTTAGTTGCTCGGATTATTATTTCCGATTTAAATTGTTTCGGAGTGGATTTTGTGCAGTGAATGTAATGTTATTTATCAAAACATTTTATCATCAACACGAATTGATGATAAGTTATTAAGAATCATTGTAATAATGTATGGGCGAGATCCCTTTGCCTTCTCTTATTAGGAAGATTTTAAAAAAAAACAACTTTTTTTTCAATTTCAAGTTCATGGTCGGGCGGAAGTCAAAGTTTAAAATGGAGAAGTCTCATTATATGTATTATCAATCACAGGGTGTACTAAGTGTATTGTTATACATCAAAATAATTAAAAATATACGTTATTATTTTTAGATAAAATTTCATTAAGGCACTAGCACAAATTAAAGTGGGCCTGGATTTGGGCAATCTCCTTTCAAGAATTAGGTACACAAGTAGTGAGTTTACATCGATTCAAGTTTCTGTGTGTCGTAAATTGTGACATCCATGCAAAAACAATGAACACAGTATGTGAGCGGCGCTTGCAGAGGCAACAGAACTGTTTCCAATACATTACTTGCTAAAAAAGCGTATTTTAATAGATATGAAACAAAGCCACCAGGGAGTTTCACCCGATTTCTTGTTGTAAAAAGACGTGTTCTCAACTCCATTTTTAACCCAAATCACCGTACAATTTTTGTTTCTTTAGTTACATTTTCACTTGACATTGGCAAAATGCGTACGTTTAATGCGTCACGACGCTATTAATTAAGAATAGAATAGAACAAAGCCACCAATATATTCAAAATCTCCCGGAAGCCGCTGCTTGCGCCCCTCCCTTCTGTTTTCATACTCCGTTCGGATTGATGTTTATGCTATTCCGAAGAGCGTAGTCGAAGAGGCTTATAAGTACTCTAAAGAAGTTAGCCTGAACTAGGCGCTTTATTATAGAAATAAAAAATACCTCTGCTGGAAAAACTGAAGGATAGTGTCCGTCGTTTTTGGCGTATCTTTTAAAGCTACTGCCACGTGTCCCAACATAATTACTATGTTGGTACTGATTAGGGACGATTCACTGAAACAAAGTTAAAAGAGACATCATCATCATAACAGCCTTTATAGTTCGACCCACTGCTGGGACACAAGGCCTCTCCTTGTCAACGAAAGAGGCAGTTAGACCAACACGCTTGCCCAATGCGGATTGGTGGACGGAGTATAAAGTGATCAATACCCCTTTGCTGATCCATTAATCGCCTTCTACGACACCCATTGGAGGATATATGGTGATGCTATTCTCCTCTGTTTTGAATAAATGCATGGAATGCAGTAATTCAAAACTCCTACAATCTAGTATTCTTAGAACTCCTTGCCCTTGCCTTGTCAACCTGCAAATTCATCAAGACTCTTTTGAATGACCCAGGATTGTAGGAAGGAGGGAACACGTGTGCTGGCAGGGAATTCCATATCTTGATTGTGCAACAAAGAAACGAGTTGCCAAATTTCTTAATTCGCGTTGGAATGGTAGCCAGTTTGTCGGTGGCACCGTAAACCAGCACGCGTATTCCTAAAAAGAAGGGCCTGTGCTCAGAAGAACCTAGAAATGGGCACCAAAGGGATGACCATTTACATTCTTAGTGACAGCCAAGCGGCACTTAAAGCCGGTAGTTAAGGCTTTTCAAAACTAGTTTTGAATGCGATACACACACTAAACAACCTAGGCAAACACAACCTAGTCAGACTAGTGTGGGTACCGGGACATGTAGGGATTGAAGGTAATGAAAATGCTGACAAACTAGCAAGGAAAGGATCGGCTCAAAACCTCAATGGGCCCGAGCCTTTTGTAGGATTATCTAGAAGTACCATAAAAATGGCACTAAAGGAGTATGGTCAAAAGAGGCACCTTATGGAATGGTAGTCCACTCCCCGACTGACACACTCAAAGAATTTTTTACAATCCTCACACATACGCTACCTTAAAAGAGTGGGAAGAATCAGCAGGAACTCAATCCGCTGCCTCATAGGTGCTTTCACTGGCCATTTTGCCACTAAAAGACACTTGTGTACAATAGGCAAAGCTGATGACCCAATCTGTAGATTATTGGGTTAGGAGGAAGAAAGCATGGAACACATACTATGTGACTGCGATGCACTAGCTAATAGGCGAATAAAGGTCCTGGGTTTTGGCTACCCTAAACCAGAGGACTTTATAGACCTAATTCCCGCCAACATCGTGAAACTCATACAAAATGTTTGAATGGGCGGGAATGGGTGATAAGGAAAGGGGAAGCACAAAAGATCCATAAGAATAAGAATAATAAAAGGAAGGGAGATGGTAGGATTAGGGAAAACAGCTGTTGTATAGATGGTAGAACGCGCTCAATGACGCAACATCACGACGCAATTGGAAGGGTTCAAGATGGTTGGTCACCTCTTCTTCCCCGATGATGCTATTCCAACGCCAACTGAGAAATTTGGCAAGTGACTTCTGTCACACAATCAAGAAACGGAATTTACTGCCCGCTCACGTGTGTTCCCTCCTTACAATCCTGGACTCCACTTCTGCTTACCATCACGTGGAATGGAGTCATTTTTTAGATCTTTTTATTAACAAAAAAATTGTTAAATTTTCATGAATTAATTTGTAAAGACGATTCCAGTTTTGCTTCCATAGTGTTTGTATTGATGAGATGTTCAAATGGTTAGAAGGTTATTGATGTATTACAAATAATCCTGTATTTTGTTTCCAACTGTCTTACCTGTCGCTCGTCTCCGCCGTAAACAGCCTATTGCTCACGGACCCCACTAATGCGGGCACGCAATACGGGTCAACAGTTAGCGCGGCTTCTAACGCCACGCACAGGTTCTCAATGGCTGCGTCTCGAAGTTTCTCGAAAGGCGTAGACTTCACTGGCACGCCTGTTTCCGTCAGGCCTTGTAGTTCTTTGCCTTGCACTGTATTCACAAAATTTCAAGAATGCATTAAGTTCTAAGCATTGAAAATATCTAAAAAAAGTCCACAGTTTTACTTACAAGTAACTTTCATGTGTTCCTTCCCAGTCTTCTCCAACTCCAATTTGTGTAGTTTGAAGAGAATCGGAGAGGGAGTGACAAGGAAATCTCGTAGACAGTATATCGATGTATTCGCGATCGTTGGGAATTTTGTCGCCAATTTGCCGAGACCCTAAAAATTGCAATCATCAGTGTAATCAATTAGGTACCTACAAATCATCACTTCATCTGGGTATTAGACCAGCTGAAGTAGTCACGAGAGTCCGTAAACAAGAAACACCAACAAACAAGAAAGACAGTTCTACAAATATTAGCGTGAATAAGCGAATGATGATCTAAGGGTAAAGGGTTCCTTACGGAAGTGAGTTTTTGTAACGGTTTGTTAAACCGACTTTGGACTTTTCGGCAAAACGTTCGCCGGCAAAGAGTTATTCTGTATCGAGTCATAAGCTTGATAACAATTAACCATGGATATAACTATTGTTTTTATCAGAAACGAAGTCAATTTCTAGCATTTGTGAGTAATTAAATATGACTAAGGAAACACAAAATTTACACAGCGAGTTTTTGACTACATACCGCTAAATTCCACAAATCTTTAGTATAGAAAAAACACCTAATCAAAATTTTTAAATTTTAAAGGTTATGCACACCTACCCGCCTTTTCGTAAAGGCTGAGATCCAACTTCATTTCGGTAAGTGTCACTATCTCACTTTGATGCGTTAAAAGAAGTAACAGCTACAGAGTTTCCGATAGTAGTTTGTAAGCATTATAAACATGAAAAATATGAACCAAAATTGGAACCAAATTTACTACTTGCAACACCATTTCGAAAGCAAAATGCTTACCTCAAGACAAACCATCAGTAAAGGCATGTGTGCCAGTATTAGCTTGTGGTTATGATTCGAGTTAATTTTTTCTGTCAGCCGTCCACACAAAGAGTCTGCACCTACAATCATAAATGTATGAATAAACATTTCCCGACAAATGACAACTTAAACCACTCCAGCATTCATTAACAAACAAATTAGGATAATTTTATTATTATGTTCCTTTTTATTTAAATTTAATTTTCGTTTTGAAAATATTTGTAACTTCATAAATTATAAATTGCAATATTAATAATAATAATACAGATATATCATTCTAGCCCCAAAGCCTACTTGCTTTGCTTTCGGGCTAGGTAGGTAGGTACGGGTGTACGGGTATACACATAAGTACAGCAGTACGAAGACCCGGATCAATATAGCGGAGATAGAAAAAAAAATCGATCATAAGTAATACTCAAGCGCATCTGATTAAGGTAAGGTGACTTATAATTCTACGTACTTAGCAAAGCCCATTTAAATAAAGAGATTTTTCATTTTCATTTTCTAGTGTAATTACTGGGCATGGAAAGCATATCATCTGATGGCAACGAATTTGCAGTGTTAAGTGATTTGCTCTTAATATTGCCAGTGTCTATAGGCGACGGTAACCATTGTTTGCCATTTCGTAATAAAATAAAAAAAATTGGTTGTCCTTAAAGTCGGTTTACTGACGATAGTTGAACGTGACAACGTCTTAAGAAAATACTGATGGAATGGTAGCATTTTTCAAAAGAAAAGTTTAATTTCATTTTCATCCCACCACCTCGGAAAGTGTAATTTTGCGCTTCGAAATCTGGCTGGAAAATTCTATTTTATTCGCTTGAGTGGCAAAGTAGATTTGAATTTAGAACATCACATATAATGAGTACTCAATATAATTGTAAATTCAAAACGTCATTAAACCTATTTAATGTAACCTCTATGGTGCCAAATTTATGATTAGAACTTTTTAAATTGTGAAAAAAATCTTTTTCATTTTGTCATTTCCTCGCTAAAGTGGGATGAAAAGTTACGTATTGCACTCGAGTGGAAAGATTTTTCACCTTGTGCTCGTTTGTTTCCCTCGCTGACGCTCAGGATTCTAATTTAGAATCACTCGCTGCGCTCGTGATTCAACTTTAGAATCCTTCGCTTGCTCGGTCATCCAAATCGAGCACGCGGTTAAAAAGGAACTTTCCACTCTTGTATAATAAATAACTATTGTTTAATAGATTTCGCATTATAGTATGTATAAACTTGTAATAAAATCTCTTTGGCTATTTGTATCTGGCTGGTTTTGGTATCATTGAAAGTTTAAATTTTAAAGAACATAATTCCAAATTCAAATTAGAGAATTAGATTCAGAGCGAGGTAACGCCGCAAGACGTCATGTTTTTTCGTGCGTGCAGCCGGCTCTATCGATTTATAAGACGTTGTCACGTCAAAAAATATAAACATGCTGAAAATTAACGTAATGACACTTGGTTCGAAAGCCGCACTGAACAACGGGCTGTATATAAAATAGTTTCAAAACGAAAATGTGAATATCAGAAGACAAGGGTTGATACGCATGATTTCAATTGGACTTTATTACAATGGCATAAGGTCAGTATGATGCTTCTACTTCCTATACACGGCGTTATGTAAAATCAACTCGCAAAAAGGCCACAATGGAAAACACGATAGGTGTATGTCAAACAAAATTGATATTTATTATTATTATGAGCACAAGCCTCAAATTAGTAACAGCAAATGGGGTCACTCTCAAACGGTCCAAAAGATACCTATTAATATTGTTAGAGCGTTTATAAGTGCTGGAACGTCATAGTCCTCATCCACTGTAAAATCATAATACATAAATTTTTTATTGTAATCTTTAAGTAAAAAATCTTATGTGTTAAAATATATTACAAAGAGAACGGTGCCTCCATTATTATATTCTACAGCGATAAGATTGTTATAAATTAGTTTCCCTGAAGTGCTAAATGACTTCAATAAAAATGTATAAAACATTTTTATAAATAAGTTAACTCATTATAATCCTTATATCTTGAGACAATGCTAAATACATTGTCTCAATAATTATGGATTATATATGTTAATTATCAATCCTCTTCTTTTAATGAATTTTGTCAAATCAAGAAAATTAATATTTTTTTAGAAGAACAGAGGAAAGTAAATAGGTGCTATTCAATATGAAATAGTCGACAAATTAATTTAAAAACGAATAAAATTTATAATAAATTTAAAAAATATATTAAATTATACTAGTTTCTTTTGGATAGATAGTAATTTAAACAATATTTAAATTGAAAGCACAAATAGAACTTACCTAAATATACAAATTACATAATAATTAATTAAATATAATTAATTAAATTAAATATACAAATTTAAATACCAACTCAGCAATTCATAATACCTAAAACATGCTAAAATCAAATTATGATCAATTATGTACTTTACTATTTTGGAATTATAAACCGTACGTACCTGTTTCATCGCCTATAGCCCAGACCAAAAGGTCGACGCATGCTGAATTAGCCATAACATTAACTTTGAACTTGTTCACAGTGGCAAAATTAGTCTCTCTGTCCTCCCTCTCAGAGGCATCGTGATGACGGCTTTGTAACTCTGTCTGACCGCTCAAGAATAGACACTTTACGAACTCCTGTAAAAATAAATATAGGTATGTAATGATTTCTTAGTAGAAATGGTCAAAAGTAAGTTTTGCACAATATACAGGATGTAAAAGACATGAACAGTCAAACGAGAACCATATATTCTGCTCACCATCATAACATTTTTTTTCCTTTAGACTGGCTTTGTCTGACTTACCTGGGAAATTGATAGTTACGATTTTATTGAAGGTCAAAGTCATATTATCTTTTTTAATTTTTTTATGAAAACGTATTCCATACGTTATTTCTTAATTATTGTCCAAAGAAACATTATCATTTTTTTTTTACTATTTCATAACAAAAAATGGCTTCAAAACGTTAGCGTTCAATGTAGCTCACTCGATGCGCACGGACACTAACGAACGGGGCCGCCGTTTAGCAAAATTATCGCGGTTTTGCGAGTTGCGTGCGAGTTGAGCCCTTTACATTGCGCAGTACATTTTGCAATTTTTTTTAACACCAAAAAATAAAAATCATTTTCCAGCAATATTTTTTTGAAATATGTCTTATTTTGATGTATAGAATACATGGTTCTCGTTTGACTGTTCATGTCTTTTACACCCAGTATAGGCGCTATGCAAACAAAACAACTTTGACCTGCGTATTGCAGAAACAGGTAACCTAGCTGTTTACATACAACTTAAAGAAACTACGCAGACATAGCAACTCTAGTAGTGAGATTCGAAGATCGACATTAGTTTTCAATTGCTGCACTCGAGGACAGAATCAGTTCCAAAATTGGCAATTAGCAATTTTTTTGTAGTCGTGTTAAGTTGTTGGTATCCCAAATTGGCAATCGTAACATGTCGAGCGATGTCTCTCCCTTCCCCGCAGCGAATGACGCTTACAGTTGACCATGGATTTGAAAAGTTTATTTAGAATCGCGGCAGCAGTTAACTAGGCCTTTATGTTACTGCAATTGACAACATTTAACGAAATATATTAAAAAATTGATAGTCACTTCAACTAAGTCGATAGTGTCTTCAACTAAAGTTGCTCTGTCTGCATAGCGCCTAAAATTAGTAGGTACGACGACATAACATTGTATGTTCCACAAGAAATAAGATACATATTTTAGTTGAACTATTTTGCACAAAATATATACCTGTACATCCTTTGTAAATGGTCCTGGTAGATCTTTTTGGTGTTGTAACAACTCCCTCAGCAAGGTTACCATCACCAAGTTCAACGTTTCTGAAAACGACTTGTATGGGAACACCTAGAAATAAACCAACGAACATTGGATAACATATATAGCCGAAAAGTTGGGTGTTAAAGGAGATGGATGAAAATCTACTAAAAATAATATTATATTTTTCACAATTACACCAATTATCTAGCCCAAAGTAAGTATCATTATGAACTTGTGTCAGGCATTTTCGGTACGCGCAGCGGAAGTGAAATTGCGAGCAAGGCAGGCAAATGATAATATTGGCAGAAAAATAGTTCGGAGTATTAGTGTTCAAGTATACTAACTTGAATCTGTTTCGACGCATGGATATCCTGGGCTTCTTCATCCAAAAATGCAAGAAGGTCTTTAGTCAACAGCTTCTTCGCCGTAGATAGTATAGATTGTAGATATGTCACGTAAAACTGAACACTTATCCTCTTCTCGGGAGATTCCGAGAATCTCATGTAAGGAAACTGGTTAAAGCTTGACCCGAACTTGTGAAAGAAGTATGTAGTTGGATCGTATGGTACAGAACTATAGCTATGTAGAGATCCCCTTTTCAGTGTACCCCCACTGCTGTCCACCGCATCAGTACCATTTTCCACAATATTCTCGTTATTAGGGTTCAAATTGCCTGAGAGGGAACGAGGTATTATGGGACGGAATTGGTTGAATTTCCTCTTTTTCTCCAGAGTGGAATATTCAAAATTTGGTTCTGGTTCTTTGGTCTTGACTGGACTGCTAGGCTGAGGGAACAACCGGCAAAGTAGAGGAGGCTCTATTGTTGCATACCGACCCATAGATCTGGCTAATCCAATTAAAATTGGTATGGTGTTCTTGCATAATTGTAATTTTGATATGGTGTGTGTGTAATCTTTGTCTTCGTGGCAACTAAGAATGATTTTTGTTAGATTGGACATAAGTTCTATTTGGGCTGTAATGATTTCCTCTCTTAGGGTTGGATGCTTCGTTGCGATGTCGGAGAGTAGTGTGTTAAGGCAGAAGCTGAATTTTTCCGACATCGGTATTCCTGAAAAAGAGTGCATTGATTAAAAACGTGATGACTTTTTCCCCATTCATTCTCTTCAGAAGACAAATGGAAAATTTTCAGCTAAGATGTATGTAATAGGTATAGTTAGGTACCAAATAGGTATAAGTATAGGTACTAATATTTTAATAATAGTACAAAATACCATTTGTTGGCCGTGTGATGCCGGCAAAGTAGAATAGCATCTCTAATGAAGAATCGATAAAACACGAAATGCTGATATACGCAATAAAACAAAAATTACGGATGCTTTACAACATGCACTGGCACTGAAGTGGAGGTGGGCAGGTCACATAGCTAGATGCCGGGACAAAAGATGGACACTACAGATAACAAAGTGGCTCGGTCCCGCTGGAAAAAGACGAGTAGGACGACAAAAGAAAAGATGGGTCGACAATATCATAAAAATTGCTGGAAAATACTGGATAGCAGCCGCTCAAAATAGATGCAGATGGAAATCGATGGAGGAGGCTTTTACCCTATAGGGGTTATACAATAATCCTTAAAATGATATTTAATCAAAAATGAAACAACTTATTTATTGTATAGATAAATTTAAAGCTTTAATAATAATAATATCCTCCAATAGGTCGTAGAAGGCGACTAATGGATGAGCAATGGAGTATTGATGACCTTATACTCAGTCTACTTGCATTGGGCAAGAGTGGTGGACTACTGTCTTAACCTTCTTCGATAACAAGGAGAGGCCTTGTGGCCCAGCAGTGGGTTTAATTAAAAAAGCTGTTATGATGATGATAATGATGACACCATTTGTAGCCTCTTTCTTCTCACAATTATGATAAATATTGCTAAAATGTTATTATTTCAAATTATTAATATATTTGAAGCATCAATTTTATTTATCCTGCTACCGTATTATGCCTACATACAAACAATAAAATTACTACTGTCATTACCAAATAAAGGCAAAAATAATTTACCTCAGGATAAAAACAGAACACTTTTCAGGATAAATATATTATAATATGTATGTAATAATAATAATAAATATTTATTTTAGACCCATACCACAGACATATGTGATAACAGTTAAATGCTTTATCATAAATGCACAAATATGTTAGAAAATACACTTATCTGTCTATCTTCCGAAACAAGTTCACTGATATGTGAACCTGTTTCGGAAGGTCCGTTAAGCTGACGGTCCCGGCTGATAGCAGTCATTGTTAAGAAGAGTTAGTGACAGACAAGCTGCCAGCCATAAAAATCTAATGTCAAAGCCAATAGCAGTTGATATCAAGACCCCAAACAAATAGAGAGAAGGGCAGGGGAAATAAAGAAGAGTCAGCAACAGACAAGCTTCTATATATTTACTAACATCTAAAGGATAAATTGATTTCAGTACTTCCAAACTATTCTATTTTCAATATTTTTAATATATCTAGTAGGGGGGGACCTTGGAGGTTCCACAAACCTGTAAAAAGAACCACCTAAGAGGATTTCTGCTTTAAAAAAACCTGATCTACAGAAAGGTGTGAATGTGAGTGTGGAATTAAGACAGATTACAAATATATAATCGTCGTTTAGCACGGATGGTAATTACATTATTTAATTAAAACATTTATATAAAGTTGTCGCTGTACTAGAAAGAACCATATACAGTAGCATTTGAATGTGTAAAATGAGTCGTAAGCTAGTAATAATCTGGCTCATTGTGGCATTGTGCAATATGGTGATTTTACTTTTATTGACTCTACATTAAATTAAAATGAAAATTTACAAAATGTTCAAGTTTTAATAATATAACTTGCTTCATTCGCATCAATATCATTTAACATTTTATTTTAGTATATATCTCTAAACCAAAATTTATCAAAATCGGTGAATTGGTTCAGGTGTTAAAAGGTTATCTTCAGAGCCACAGTAATATTTATTTTTTCATATTACTAGTGCCCCGCCCGCGACTTTGTCCGTGTGGAGTTTTTAATCAAATATAGCCTATGTCACTCAGGAATAAAGTAGCATTCTAATGGTGAAAGAATTTTTAAAAGCGGTCCAGAAGTTATTGAGTTTATTCATTACAAACACACAAATCTATCCTTACACAAAATATTTCCTCTCTATAATATTAGTATAGACTAGTGGTCGCCCGTGGCTTCGCTTGCGTTATAATCTTGGGTTAACTTATAGCCTACAAGATGTAGGCTCTGATGTATGAGCTATAAACAAAACTTACGATCAGCATTGTTGAGCCTGTACAATGGTTCTTCAAACTGTGCATTGGAGAGTGATTTAAGGACCTTCAGAAAGTATGGTAGTAATTTGTCCTGATGTTGCAGTCCACTCTGTAGGAAGTACAGACCAAGTGCTATGCAGGCTTCCTGGCTGCGAGGGTTGACCATTAAGGTAGCACTGGCTTGAGGACATAGCATGAATAAGGTGTTCACCTAAAACAAGTAGCACAATTGTCAAAAGTCAGTAATATTGAAACAGCTCTGGGATTTTGAAATAAGTATAGAATTTTTTTTATTGTAATTTATTGGCAGACAAGCATACAACCTGCTTGGTGGTAGTAAGCAGTCATCGAAGCCTATAGACTCTTGCAACACTCACACGTGGAGCTCTGGCAAACTTACTCATCAATAGACACACAACACCACATAAATGTAGTGTTACTTGAGTGGTCTTCAGTAAGGTTGATGTACTACTGCAGTTCAAGCACTCCAAATTCGAGAGGCTCGTCCGCTGTGGCCTGCCTTGACTCAGGGCTGTGCTGCCTCTATGTACTAAGTATGCGGCACACCCAGGCGCTAAGGCAATAGGGGCGCCACACAAAATTCCAGTGCCATATAGTATTGGTACAAAACAAAAAAAGAGAGGTGCTTCACAGTTTAAGAATCACTATTAAAAAAAATCGCATCAAAATCCGTTGCGTAGTTTAAAAGATCTAAGCATACATAGGGCCAGACAGACGGCAGATAGCGACTTTGTTTTATACTATGTAGTGATTATGAAACCTTTAGTTTCTCATTTTATTTCTAATTACTTATAATATATTAAATACTATATTTGTGATTCATAATAGATTTTGTAGTGTGGTAATCAGGTATCATTGTTGTCATGGCCAAATGAGATCATTATTTGAATTACATGATGTAAACATCATCATAATAATATTGAAGTCAACTCATGTAGTATGTATTTTGGGGCGGCTTGCATTGAAGCATATGGTTAAATTTAATAATTACTCATGAAATACAAGTTGTGTAAAGCACAATTACTTAATATGATTACAAAACAGTGAATGTTGAAACTGACCTTTTCCCATGGCGTTGGGTTTATGTTGGACAAACATCGCGCCAGGTGTTGCACAGTTTGTCTGAAGAACTCGTTTTCATCCATGTTCAGATTAAATTATTACGATAAAATACATTTTTTCATAAAAATAATAACACATCCAGCAGTCAGCAGATTAGGATGACAGATTGTCAATATTACGTTCCAGATACACTGACTGAATAGTCAAGGAATAAGCAAGGAATAGACTGAATACATACACAATAATCAATCTATTAGAATTGTGTTAACACCATTATTCCAGTTATTTGCTCTGAAATTTAGGTGAGCAGTAGCACATTAAATTATTTTATGGTAATAGTGGAGCATTTCTGTTTTCATTTATTTGTTTTCATGAATAAGAACGTAACGAGATGCTGTGAAATGAAACGCTATCGGTTTTTTTAAATGCTTTACTTTCAAGAAAAGCAAAGAAAGATAGTCCATACATCTTTGATTAGTTTAAATGGTGATCTTCTTCCTTGCATTTTGCAATAACAATCGAAATATAACAAGAACCTACCATGAAATAATCTATCGAAGACAATATTTTGTGTGACAATAAGACAAAATATTTTAATTACAAATTACATTAGACTGGCCATAATCTATCTACGTTGTATGTGTGTCACCACACAAACCAATTTCTCCGAGGAGTAGGGGAGACGGAGGGAATGAGAGTCAGTGGGTATTATGGGTCACTTCAATATGACCGAAACAGAGTGCGATTTTAAATATGTCTGTGTTTCATGGGATTTACGTTTGTACCCTTCTCACACCACCACACACCTTAGACGGATCAAAACAATCGCGCCATTCGGAGCGACACATGAGTGACTTGGTTGATTTCAGTGTAAAATTTACGGAATTGTTAACGGCATCATGAGTATTAAGCGTTTACGATTTTCGTTGTTTATTTATTATTATGGTGTAGTATAATGAGTAAACGTAAAGCGATAAACATTATTCGGATTTTTTTAAAAAACGGTCAATTGGGTAATCTGAGTCAATAGACCCCCTTTGCTCTGATTAGGTATTATACTATTTCTAATACTTAGGTTAAAATAGAAAGAAAGAAAGAAATCTTTATTCGGCTTATAAAATATAGGTAGGTACATAAAAAAATATACATATAGGTAGTTAGCTAGCGCCGAAACGGACTACCACTCAGCTTTATGTCACAGGCTAAGCTGTGACGCTGGTTTTCAGTGGTAGCCGGTGATACGGTTAGATGGCGACATTAACATAATAATTATGTCATACATTTACAATTTATTTAAAAACATAAGTTACAACAATACACATTAACAACAAAATAACAGACAAATATTACTTAGTATTAAAACTCAAACACAAAACATAACAAAAACAACAAAAAACAAAAAGGGTTAAATAACAAGGGGAAGCAAAACGCAAAAATGGTTAAATAATGTATATAGGTAGCAATTATAAATAGCAAACATTAAAAGAAGGTAAATAAACTAATTCTTACTAGGTATCTAATCTAATCTGTGATTGCAAAATATGCTCTATAATAGTTTTTTTAAAAGTACATAAGGAAGATAATTTACGCAGAGGTGGTGGTATATTGTTCCATATTTTGGCAGCTGAATATTTAAAACAACCCTTATAAGCTGTTGTACTATGTGTCGGCATTTTGAGATGAGCAAGACGGCTACGGGAGGACCAGTCAAGTTTTTCGTATAAATATAATGGCTTTCGACTTTTAATTATACCAAAAAGAAGTGAAGCAAAGTGAAGGTGTCGCCGTGAATGCATGTTCAGTAAATTCGCTTTATTTATAAATGGTGACACGTGACTTCTGGGCGGAATATTGAAACAAAATCTAGCACATGCATTTTGTACGCGTTGGATTAGAGATTTAGTTCGTGCCAAAAGTCGTGGTCCGTAAACCAAGTCCGCATAGTTGAACTTAGACAAAACTAATGATTCTACTAAATTTATACGAATATTAGTATTCAGGTAACTACGTACCTGGTATAGTACTTTTAAGCGATAGAAACAATTACGTACTATTTCCTGTATATGCGATTCAAATCTTAATTCTGAATCCATAACAAGGCCCAAATTACGAACTTCCTTCATGTACGTAATGACGACGTTTCCTATATGAATGCGAGGATTACAACCTGTTATTTTAGAAATCTGCATTTTGGAACCAAGTACAATAAACTTGGATTTAGAAGGATTTAAAACTAAGCAGTTGCTATTAGCCCAGTTAAAAATCCTTTCTAAATCTTCGTTTACCCTTTGCACTGCAATTTTGACATGGCTAGGATGACATGACAAATATAATTGAAGGTCATCAGCATATAAATGGTATCTACAATTTTTTATACTATTAATAATATCAGCAGTGTAAAGAATGAAAAGTATGGGTCCTAAAATTGAACCCTGAGGCACACCTTGATCTACTGAAGATAGGGCAGAAGTATTGGAACCGGTGCTGTGTTTAAGTTCAACATATTGATAACGATTACTTAAATAACTATTGAACCATTTTATAGTAGGAGTATCAAAACCGTAAAAAGCCATTTTGGAAAGAAGTAAAGTTGTATTAATAGTGTCAAAAGCTCTGGAAAAGTCCAAGAGAACCAGAATAGTACCCATTCCAGCATCTTGTGACTCTAAAATATTGTTAGTAATATCCAACAGAGCAGTAGTAGTGCTTCTATTTTTACGAAAACCGGACTGAACTTGGGGTAAAATATTATTATCATTAAGATATTTAACTAGTTGCGTTTGTACTACTCTTTCCAGCACTTTTGATAAACAAGGAAGAATACTAATCGGTCGAAGATCTTGAAACGTAGAAGGGTGGTTAGTTTTTGGAAGCGGCTGGATTTTAGAAATTTTCCATTCATCAGGAAAGGTGGAAGTTATGATAGATCTATTAATTATAGAGGTGATGGTATCTAGCGAATCGGGTAAAGTAAGTAAAAGCATATCCAGAGATAAGGCATCCGTGCCTTGTGCATTGGACTTAAGAGAATAAATTATTCTTCCTACGTCTTCTTGAGTAACACATTTTAAATGGAACGATGACGAATTAAATTTATTAAATTCAAAATATGTTAGGTCAGATAGTTTGGCATCACTAGTGCCAGGTATGCTTAGGAAATGCCTATTGATTTGCTCTGCTGAACACAGATGAGTAGGAAGTTCTTTATTAGTGTTAGATGGTAGCACATTTGATTTAAGATTTTTCCACAATAGTTTAGGATCCTTTATATTTTGGTTAATATTAAAATTAAAATAAGCTCGTTTTTCGCGTAGAAGGCTTGAGTTAACTAGCTTTTTTAAATTTGTATAATATTCATAATGCACCTCACTTTTAGAACGCATATATTTTGTATGCGCTTCGTTTCTCAAGTGCATCATTAATTTAACAGTATCAGTTATCCATGGGTATGAGCGTTGTTTAGATATAAAAGTTATAAATAGTGAAATATTTTTTCTTTTTACAATCAAATATTAAAAACGTCCAAAGCAACTGTGGTTGAGGTACAGACAGCGGCTGAAAGTATCAGACATGGCATGTCAATGTGCTGAAGAGTCGGCTAATGAACAGATTTTATTCGACTAGAGTGGCGATAGCGAGACCCTGTGATCCTACACTCAGGGGTGGATCTAGGGCGGTGCGAGCGGTGCGACCGCACAGAGGCTTTAGACAACATGCATTTCGACAATCGCTCTCACTATCGCTAAGTCAAAAAATGTATGGGATTGACATAAGCAATCGATCACTTTTCGATTGCTTATGTCAATCCCATACATTGTTTTAATTAGCGATAGCGAGAGCGATTGTAGAAATGCATGTTGTCTAAAGCCTCAGGGCGCCGTCATAAGAGGGAGACGCCGAAAACATCCGACCGCCAATCGACTATCTATTGTTAGGTGATTAACTTATAATTTAACGCTTAGGTACGTTTTGTGTAATTTAGTAGAAGTTAATTAACTAATTTGTAACATTAACTTGAAATATTCATTTATTTAATTTATAATAATGTGTTTAATAGTTATTGTATTGACTTCCATGCTTCGGTGGCGCCACTGTCGTTTTATCGGTTGTTGATGGCGCCACCGTCACTGAGTAAACTTTAATCAATATGGCGGAGTGGCGGACGCTCGAGTCGGCTCGGCAGTCATTCGTTGGCAAGCGCTCGGAACGGACGTACATTGGATAGGCATTACGATTGCTACTGTGTACATAATTGTGGCTGTGTAACTATTGTAGAAGTGTAATTTGCTGAATTGTGGAATAAAGCATTATGAATTGGACTTGTGAGTTTATTCGCCTGACCACCCCAACAGATCAGAAGCGGGATCGAGGAGGAATAAACAAAACTTTCCTTTACCCTCACGCCGAAAAACGTAAGTAAAAAAAAATTTTTCTTGTTTTATAAATCTTTACGTATTATATCTTTTTTTTTCTCTGATCATTTCTCGTTATTCTTTTGCGCCCTCCACACTCTCGCCGAGAACCCCCGAGAACACCCGAGTAGCGTGAGGCCAAGCGCGCACTAAGATTTTTTGTAGCGCGATAATTTTGACGCAGGAATGCAACGTATGAGGTAGTACGGCAGTGCGCGCACATGCGAGTAATAAATCGTAGCGATTTTAAAATTGTGATTTGTCACAATTTGCTGCGATTGCTCGCGATGCGATTATCGCGGAAGTAAACTGCAGCGTATGGATTTGTATGGTCCCGCGCGCACTGCGACAAAAAAATCGCACACTCGGACCGGCTGGTGCCCATTCGTGTTCCGTTCTTTCGAGAATAAACATGTCGGCGCCTCCATCTCCACTGGAGTAGGTACCAATACGAAACGAGGCTAGATGTGGAACATTTAATAATCGCAATACAAGAAAAACCACCTTGGTGGAATAAACTGATTGTATTTTCATTCTATAATAGCCATTGAACTTTTGTGTTGTGTTTCTGATAAAAGAAACCTTTAATAAATCTATCCGCTGTAAAAGAATAGAGTCCAGTATTGACAATTATTTTTTCTTTCTCTCCGAAGTAGTAAATAGAGACAAGCAACTTGTACTGAATCCATCATAGACTGAGCAATGACTTTATATTTTTTTATCGCAGTGCGTGCACTGTACTTTCTGCGATAATTTGCAGCGCGATTCTAAAATCGTATCGCAAGAAGTAAAATCGTAGTGCGCGCTTGGCCATGTGATTAGTTTCTCGCGTTCTCTTTCTCGGGCTCGCCTGTTCTCGGCTCGGTGTCGGTTTTTTGGCCCGCTTCAAAGGATTTGTCGGGCGAGAAAAGAGAACCGTATCACACTCGCGTTTGTTCTCGTTCGGCCTCACTGCGACGTAGGAAGTGATTTCCATCACCTGTGTGTGCTTTGCATTTATTATTTTATTAATATGAGCTTTGAAACAGGGCCTGTCTAAATAATTAATTTTATCTACACTCATGCTTTAAATCTTTTTAAAACATTGATTTTGCTTCTAATTTTTTTTTGGTATTTAGTTAAGAACTAAATTCATAGCAATTCGTTCAGGTTTAAGTCCCGTGTCAGCACTTATCCATTCCATCCCAGGTTTTTTTTCTATTCTATTTAATTTGGTATCCTCTATAAAATATTCTAAAACAGCTCATTGCTAACATTAAAACAACCAATATCCTAGTAAAAACGGATGATATAATTATAATGTTAGGTTGTACTAATTTTTATAATATCACTCCTTCGCTTTTTCGATCCTACAAACTGCTGTGGTTTATGCTACGGCTGCACACATCACGATAACTTTCGTACGATAATCTTCGCCTTCGGCCTACCGCGAATGTGCATGGCAAGTCTGTCGCGATGTGATCGCGATGTTACGCAAAAAACAAAATGGACGCCGCGGTCGGCCTATATTTTAGGGCAATTATTTTTTATTCTGTCGGGAATTACCTATTGTTTGAGAAAAAAGCAAGGATAAACAATATTAACTCAAACTCCTAATTGCTAATAAGTTCTAAAATCCTGTCGTTATTCCAATCCATGGTTAAAGTGATTTAAACCAATACGTCCGATGGGCACGATGTCTGTACGATCACAGGCCAATATCGTGACTCATAGACAAATACGCCGTCCACACTATCGTGTTTGTGCCTGTATTCGGCCGTCTTGGCCCAATGTGAAGAGGGACCTTTAAAATTAGTACATGATTACTTAAAACAAACAAATTAATTGGAGTTTCATTGTATAAAACGTGTTTAATTAACTCAGTCTACCGTACAATTGCATTATTACGTAGATTTAATTTTCATTGGACACTGGTAAAATGTACGTAATCTTTAAAGCGTTGCGAATGCCATTGATTAAGAATTAAATAGAATTTTACTAAATTTTGAACCACTGCCTGCACTGCCTAAGATATCCCTGAACATAGGTAAAGTTAGTAAAATAAATAACCATATTCAATTTAATAAAATTTCGGTTATGGTTACATTATTTCGATATCTACTTAATTTATTAGCCGAACCCGTGATTTATAATTGCAAACTTATAATTTATCTTTCTTTATTCTAATTAAGGAATTGTTGAAACTCCTTGTAATACTTAACGGCAATTAAACTATGGTTAATTGATGCAGTAGATAATTTTGTATGTTTAATTTTACTTCGATGTTTTCTTCGTATTTCTACTATTGTGGAAAAACGACATAATAACACGATTTTCATGGTTAGGCACAAATGATAAAGCACTACAAATGTGGTATTAAGCTACGAACGTGTCAGTTACAGTTCATCGACGGAATAAGTGCTTTGCCACACTAGACGGAAATTCCGTCGCCGAACTTCCGCGGCGGTCAATCCGTTCTATACGGTACCAGCCACACTGAATATTCATAGTACGAGAGCCCACGACCAAAACCATGTCTCATAGCAATACGGCAAAAACCCTATAAAATCGTTAGATTGTATGATTCTGAACCCGACTAGGTGTGTAGTAACGGTCGAAAGTGTAGCAACTGCGTGGAAGGCCATTTCTGCTGTGTCAAAAAAAAAAGACAGTCGGTATTATAGCAATACGTCTGATAGTGAAAATGTACATAGATTTTATAATTGTATTACGAAAAAGTTTGTTTTCAGACATTTTGCGCGTAGCATATAGCCTGAGCGCATTTTTGAAAATGTCAACAAATTTAGCCGACCTGTATCATAGCAATACGGATAATTTTTTTTTTCAACTTTTCGTATTGCTGCCATGATTACCAAAAACCTGTTTTCAGACACTTTAAGTGTAGCATATACTCCCAAAAACGAAAATTAATAACGTCGATTTAGCTCGACTCAACATTTTTTCGAAGACATAAAATTAAAAACGACGAGGCTTCGACAACTCTGAATCTCCAGTTATCCAATTACGACGCCTGCAATCTGCCACCATGCAAAACGGAATTGGAGAAACATTTATTACGAACAAAATATATTGCACAAGTCTGGAGCAACGCTCATACCAAAACGCCAACCGAACTGAACCCTGCAGATTGCGGATGGTATGAAGACAAGGGACGATTTCAGTTTTCGTGGTTCTCTGGCAACCAACTACCTGAGTTGAGCAACGTTATTTTGGACGACAAATCATCATCCACAACAGGTACAGTTTACATGGCTTTTGCTGTTAATTTCATAAATAAGTTCGTGATTTTCACTAACGATGTTTATTTTACAGAAGAGGACGTTGAAGATCTCCCGAGCGACGTCGAGAGTGATTTCGAAGACGACGATTCCGAATCCGACAGCGATTGAATACGAGAATATTTTGTAACTTTGAATAAACCGTTTTTTTTTCAACTTCATCCCAGTTTCATTTTGTGAGATTTATTTCAGTCCTTCAACTTCAATGTTACGGTTTCGGGTAAATTCTTTGTTAATTATCATCTAATAAATTCAGGGTCGCAACGTATTCATTGGTTTGTAACAGAAAATTCAAGATGCCTCAATACGATTTTTAAATGATATCTGAGTATCGAAAAGTTGTCTGATAGAGAAGGTGCTACACTTAATTTGTCTGATATAAATTTTTTGCACATGTGGACAACTTATTTTATCATGTCCAACAATTTTCAGACATATTGCTATGATACCGATCGGTAAAATTTGTTAACATTTTCAAAACGGTCTCAAAATTTAATGCGTTCACATTTCCGTCTGAAAATTGTTTTGTTCGCATCAAATAACCAAAATTTACTAATAAAAAAGATTTTCAGACGTATTGCTATGAGACATTTTTTTTGTCTCATTTTTAATTTTTTTAAGTGATTTTACGGGTTTGCGCTACACCACTAACGTCTGAAAAATATGTTTCAGGTATCTCAGAACTATCATTCAACTACAGTCTGCAAATCAGACATATTGCTATGATGCAGTTCGGTAAAATTCTTTGACAATTTTGAAAATTCGGTCAGATCAAACGCTACGCGGAAAATGTCTGATATTGGTATTTTCGAGTTCAGGATAATCGTATCTATCGATTTGATGCGGTTTTGGCCGTATTGCTATGAGACAAAAATTTTGGTCGTGGGCTCTCTAACTATCAGTGGCAGATCATCAGTCGGCTGCCTGCGCTTATACGGTATGGTCGTGAATTCGTGATGGGTCCGATAGAAGTGATAGCTATTTATGAGGCATTAGAAGAAGAAAGAAAGAAAGCGTAAATATTGGGTTCATCCCTTAAATACTCTTCGACTAGAAATTGGGCAATTTTATACCCTGTATATGCAAATAAGACTTAATCCAGATAAAGCATTTGAATATTATCGTATGTCCATACAATCATTTGATGTATTGCTGAATTTAACTAAGGACTATATTATGGAATAATTTTATTTTTGCGTTTACAAACTCGTCTAATGTGGCAAAGCACCAGACGGTCAAGGGCAGGCTGAGATTGGTCGGATACTTTTGTCAGTCGACCGAGGAGTACCTAGGTCCAACGGTCATGGTCTCACTGGGACGGAAAGGACACGCGCCTCCTGTTCAAGGTATGAACATGAGTCGCATGGAAGGAAGGAAAGGAATGAGGTTTTCAATCGCTACGGAAAGCGTATGAGGGATAGTTGGAAGCACGGGAGAGGAAGTAGTTCGGAGGACTCTGAATACGAAACAAGGAAAAAAAAAGGTGTAAACATGAAGTCCGAGATAGGGCCTACTTCGTCCTAGGTCGCCTATACCACCTTATAGGAAAGCGGAGTAGAATGTCTCTTAGAAATAAGAGGACGCATTGCAAAGCTTGTGTACGACCTATCATGACATATGCTAGCGTTATCTTTGCACACGCGGCTCCCACCAACATCAAAAAACTTCAGGTCATCCAAAACCGTTTCCTGCGCATGGTATCAGGCTGCCCCTGGTACATACGCAATCTCCCGTCCATAGCCTCATTTATGAAGGAAGCGTCTAGGCGCTACTTCGACAAGGCTCCTCAGCATCCTAACCCTCTCGTAGTCCATGCCTCTAGCTACCGTGCTAATAGAGATGTCGCGCGCGCCTCGCGCCCGTCCCAAAAACGTCCTATTTGGACCCCGACGATCAGATCACGAGCGCAAATGCCTCGTTACCGCCTCACAACAACACTTCACACTCAAGCACTAGTGTTACACTTTTGAATCACCGCACCCGTCGAACAAGGGTGCGTCGACCCGGTCTACACAGTATGCGCTATACCCGGTACAGATATGTGCCGGGGCGCTTCTCGCCACGTCCTCCACGTCACGACGTGCCCGAGCCGAGGTCCGAGCCTTTAGAGGCACCCTCGGGCGTGTCGCTCCCTTCCGATTCGGACGACCCAGGGACGCTAGGCGGTCGAGAGACTCCCCATGGGGGAGATGCTCGGTCGCCCAGTAATCCCCTAGGAACGTCCGACCTACAGGCTTGAGGACCCTCCAAGGTTTTCGCCTTCTTAAAAACCCGGTGAACCAGTAAATGCCATCAGCGGCAAACTGCAGTAGTCATACAAAAAAAAAAAATATATAGCGGTTTCATTCCGTTGGCGGTCGTTGTACGTTGTACGGATCTCTAATATTCGGCGTACGGTGTGATCTGGACTTTGGTAACGTTATTTTTGAATTTAATTGTCATCTATGTGGTTTTTATTTGGTGATTTCCTTATTTGTTTCATTATGTGTTAAGTTTTAAAATTGTAATAAACGTTAGATTTGTTAATAAATTTGTTTTTTTTTAATTAAAATTTCAAGTAAGATCTAATATCAGAAGTGGGATCTCAACCCAAACATTAGTTTTCTTATCGTTAATTCTACTTACATAGATTTTTCTAAAATAAGGAAATCACAACTACCCACGTTGAATTTTTATTTTTTATTTTTATTTTCTGCGCTTGTGATTTATTGTTTGCGTTTGTGAATCATGCCTAAAAAGCGTTATTCGCAAAGCAAGTCGCGAAACTCGCGAGACAGATCGCACCGACGTCGAAGACCGCGTTCTAGAACTCGTAGTCGGTCGCGCGCAATACATGATCGATTTCGTGATAGGTCTAGTACGAAGTCCCGTAGACAAAGGCGCTCTGAATCGCGGTCGCCTTCACGAAATAGATCAACACCACCGCCAACGGTTTCCACGTCGCGGTCGCGCAACATCGCGATCTCGATCTAAGTGCCGAACGCCGAGTCCCCTTGCAGTTCGTGGTAGTACGCTGGACACTATTTTGTCACGTTTAGATGTCGCAGGGTCGTCGGCCGCTCAAGCTATAGTTGATGCGATTCAGTCAATAAACCCGGGACAGCATAACTATTATGTCTCAAATTTCGATCCAACTATATCTACATGACATAGACGTGTGGTGTGAGGAAGTAGACAGGGCGCAAAAAACTAATCGTTGGGCGGACAAAGAGTGCTTGTCACGAGTTGCGAGTTGTTTGAGGGGAGATGCAAAGACCTGGCTAAACGAATAGGTTACTAATGATAGGTCGTGGACAGGTTTCAAACGCGAATTCAAGCCTTTGTGTCCGCGAAAATTAGATTACGCCAATATCTTGTTTGAGGCTATGAACAAAACATCTGACAGGTACCCTACGTTTGCCGAATACGCGCGGCGGACAATTCTGCGTCTGCGTATAGTTAAAGGGCTCAGCGATGAGCTACTAACATTGATAGTGATCCGTGGTATAAATGATGCAGAAGTTCGTGCCGCAGCCGCAAACGCAGAATTGACCCCCGAAACATTAGTATCGTTTTTGTCGATTTGTGTAAAACCTAATCAGCCTACTCACGCAAAAGTTACTCTGAAAGCTGCTCATGCTTCCCAGTCCCAGTTCAAGACAAAAGTTCCCCGATAGGTCAACCTCATTACAGTGGAAGTGTTTTATCTGTAATTTGAGCGGTCATAAGAGCTACAACTGCTCTAAGAAAACGAAACAGCCAGAACCTAACGTAATTAATGTGATAATAGTTGTGTGTGTGTTCTCCTATAGATGACGATGACTCCGAGGACATCACTACCCCAGCGGACGCATCCGGCCCCAGCACAACAATCACTCATGACAACGCTGCTGCTGGAGGTAGCGGTTTCATTCCGTTGGCGGTCGTCACGTTGTACGGATCTCTAATATTCGGCGTACGGTGTGATCTGGACTTTGGTATATATTTTTGAATTTAATTGCCATCTATGTGGTTTTTATTTGTGGTGATTTCCTTATTTGTTTCATTATGTGTTAAGTTTTAAAATTGTAATAAACGTTAGATTTGTTAATAAATTTGTTTTTTTTTTTAATTAAAATTTCAAGTAAGATCTAATAATAGAATATTTAAATATTATGGTTGATAGTTATGTGATGCTTTGTTTTGTATGGATTTTTTATAAAAAATCAACGTAAGCATATTGGAAGACGGTTTAGACCGTGACAGTACATACACGAAGATAGATATAAGCTTCTTGGGTACAGTCAACAGCACATATAGGCTATACAAAACTGTCAAATTTCTCCAAACGATTTTCAACCTAAGGCTATTCAATGTAAAGTGCATAATCGATTGGGAAAATTTGACAGTTTGTGGTAACCCAACGTGCTGTTGTCAGTACATACATAGGGTCACCGGGTAAACGATGGGTCAGTGTGGTACACTGGGCTCACCTGACGAAGTTACTCGATTTTTTTGTGGCGCTGCTAAAATATGTTGAAATGTGAGTTGATATTTTGTTTAATACTTATTTTATAATGTATGTACAATAGATAGCGATTAAATCACATAAATAATTGACCCCCCCCCCCCCCCTACAGACTACTAACATTTTAGACAGTGAAATGGCTCGGAAATATATTATTAATCTTGTCCGCCCGGCGTTGGCCTCAATTCTCAATTTTGCCGCACTTCGTTTTTGTCGCTCTGGACAAATGTCCGTCTTGTTCCCTCTAGAATGTCCTTTGCTACAAATTTAAAATCTCTGCCATGCCATTCCGGTGAGTGTAACTAGGCCTTTATTAGTAGTCACTCATCATGATCGAGTGTCATCATTATTTGCCTGCCCTGCTCCCGATCCGTTTAGATGGTTTGCTTTGCCCACATAAGGGGCGTCTATTAATTACCTACGTATTTTCTGACCGCCGAGATTTGGTTCACCAGTCACCCATTCTGAATGTAGGTAAAGGCCTGTTCAGATATACGCAAAATTGACTATCGACGTTAGGTATATAGATTTTTTTATATATAAAAGGTAATGTTGGACTTCTGTCTTCTTGTGTACCGAGATAGGTAGAGTATTGCCACAGTATACCAAGAACAGTAGTTCATCTGCGGGTTGTCGGCGAGTTATTAGCCTACTCTTGCGTTGACGCTAGGGCTATCGTTAATGTGCCGAAACGCGCGATCACACCGAGACGGCGAGACCACCTTATGCCCCCATATTTTTATGCCAATGTGCGCGTCACAGTACGTGCGTACACGGCGCCGAGTACGCACGCACACATTCTAATGGATAGCGGCCAGTTTTTATGAAGATGTTTTACTGTTTTTGGTATACCTACTGTGGTATTTCTGACAAAGATGAGGTAAGTACCTACCTAAATTGTAAAATCAAAAGATACAAGGTAATTTTTTTGAAAATATTTAATAAATAAACAATGGACCACTTATATAAATAATACAATACTATCTTAGTATTCTCTTGGCCCTGTCAAGGCTATTTCTCTCAATTTAACATACGATATCTTTCCGTTAGATAGCGCTGGGAAGGCATCTAGAAAAACGACACCCCCACGTAGCTGCTTCTTTTCTGATAACTTATCTGAAATAAAAAGAAATAAATAAATTGACAAATTGGCAATTTATACCTGAACTGAACGAGCTGGAGCCGAGAGCCGATGGGTACTCTATGGTTAATGGATTCTGTAACATTACTATCCCTTTTGGAGATGTCGTTGACAACCATTGGTGCTTTGTACCCGGGGCGTTACGCCCCTACCGCCCTCTACCTCCCACCCGCCGCGCAGTCTATTTATCGAGGAAGGCATAAGCTAGGTATATTTATAAAAAATCGGGAGTGGTCTGCCCTTGACTTTCTCGTATACCGGAAACGACTCAAAAGTTGATAGAAACCTTATATTTTGATGTCATACGCATGTTAAATTTTGGTCACCCATCCGAGTACCGACCGCACACTTAGAGAAAGATTTTGTAGATGCCTTTCGTGATCGAAGACTCAAAAGTTGATAGAAACCTTCTATTTTGATGTTATACATGCATGTTAAATTTGGTTGCAATAAGTTAAAGAATACTCGAGTTATCGTGCTAACGCACAGACACACACACAGACATAATTCCAAAAACAGTATTTTTATACTCAGGGAGGTCCAAAACGTGTAAATCCGTCAAAATATTGAGGTAGAATTTTTTTTCGATTACAAATCTTCCTCTATACTATGTATACGAGAAAGTAAAAAAAACTTCACGCGGAAGTAGCACTATAACTATAAATCGATAAAATAGGTACATACAATAAGATGGGGGAAAAATGTAAAAAACCATATCGTAAAATAGCCTTACTTGCAACGAGGTCTACAATTTCCTTCGCAGAAACATTAGAGCCCGGTTCCTTTATGACACAGGCTACTGCATACTCCCCGTCCTTCTCGTGTGGTACAGACGTGAGTGCCGCGTCTACCACCCCAGGGTAAGACCGAATCAAATCTTCTACTTCGCTTGGAACGATCTATAACCAAAATATAGTTGAGACAAATACGACAAAGAACAGTTGCTAACCGTGGAGGGAATAAAACTATAGAGCAAGCGACGATAACCGGTTTTCCTTATAGCGTTAGTGTGTGTGTGTATAACGCAAGAAATAAGTCACACTACCAAGAAAAAAGTGAAGACAAAAAAATTGTCCTTGAAACCGCTCACTACCTATTTGTCCCTTTCTAACCTCTAGAGCTGGGCCCCGATCGCGGTAAATAATTTCAAGATGAAGCGCGAGTGGAACATTAACGAAACTTAACTTTTCAATGTTTTCGTATCGCGGTGTTGATTTGACAGGTGGTCCGAACGCATGTCGAACGCAGATGAAGCACAAACGCTGTCAAAGTCACGTTTAGATTACATTTCAAAGGACGCTACTTTTTCTCAAACATTGCACGAACGTTAACGGATTTTTGGTACTTTACTTAAAATTTTCTTATAAGTAAATATGACGTATTTGGAGTTTTTAGAATGTGCTGTGCCGCGACTTTACCGCGATAAGGAATTTCACATTGACTGGAACTCAAATGGAACGCAAACTCAGCTGGAACACAAACGAAACGAAGATAATTATTTACCGCGATCGGGGCCTGATGTATTGACGGTCACGTGACCGTCTAATACATCATGCGTACGTACCTCATCTTATTACTTGTGCAGCGAGTTAGAAAGAGTCAGGTAGGAAACGGAAACATTCAAAGGTTAGGTACTCGGGGTCATATAAAATCTTTTCCGTCGCAAAAAAAAGGTACTCGGGGTCAAATAAGCTGTCTTCACTTATTATTAGTAGTGTAGCTGCCAGATAAACGTAAGTATATTTGTTTTGGTGTTATGCTAATGTGCTACAAAAACTTGATAGCATACGAAAACTACAAAACAAGCTGTTGACATTTTGTGGTGAAGCCGGCTGAATAAAGTGTGTCTTATATCCACTACAGTGAAATACTATAAGTCTTTCCTTAACTAAATTTGTATGTGTGAGTGCATCACTTGCTCTATAGTTTTAGTCATTCTTACAAGACATTAAGCCACTCGTGAAAGTTAAGAATATTCTATTAAATTGAAAAAAAAACTGCATTTTCTAATCTTTCATAGGGCCTTATCGTGTATCTTCAACGTTAGATCTTAAAACCTATTCCTTATCGTCCCCACACATTTTGACATCTTACAGCTGTCAAGTTGTTGTCAAAATGTACGAAAACGGAAGCGTTTTGGTTAACAGGTTTAAAACTAAATACAAGTTTAAAGTAATAAAATAACGGTACTTTAAACTGCCAATTATAAATATTGTCTAATTTGTTCCATTTTATAAAAATCATAGAAAGTCCCAGTTTGGGCGCCAATTTAAAGAGATGATAGAAAATTTAAAAAAATCTTTTTTTCAATGCAACTGGGTTGTTCCATAAATACACTGGCATTGTTTGCGTCGATACAATATAGCGTAGCAAGTTATTAAAATGCACACAACACAGCAAGACATTATCATGCCGGCACTGTGAAATCTAAATATCTTTATCAGCTGGTTAGTGCCGGCTTGGCAAAATGCGTACGTTTAATGAGTCGCGACGCCATTTTTTAAGAATAGAATAGAATAAAGCGTTTTGGATTTGGTTAGTACACGATAAGGTCCATGGTACCTACATACGAAATCATGAGTACATATCTTAAGTTAATTCTAGTTAAATAAAACAGTAACAATTACATTATAATTTTGATATTTGATGAGCCTCTTAATCCTCTCTACGAAGAAGTAGTCGTTACGCTCGTTCCTGTACAAGAGATCGCCCGTTTTGTACCAGCCGTCTTTAGAAAATGCTTTGGCTGTGTCTACTGGGTTGTTGTAGTAACACTGCAATAAATAAACGAAATTTAGGTATAGTTGTGCTGCTAATATTATTCTTGTTAACCCCTCCAACTAATATAATGCGCTTATGCCAGGTGAGCTCACGTCGGTAATGTAACAGTGGTTGGGGATCGCCCTCCGTTCACACCACAGAAATAATAATACAGAGGATAGAAGTGCCTTAGTCCCGTGACCTTGGTGCCGCACTTGTGTCTCTTTAGGACACAAGCGCGCGACTTGCGGCCCAGTGCTGCTCGAACCATCGATGTGGTAAAAATGTCTTGAAATAGTGTTTTGAGGCATTGGTAATTGCGGAAACTCATCCAGAGTGTGTAATTACACTAATAAGAGGATCACATGTCATTCGAATGTATTATTTTAATGTTATAATGTTGTTTTTATCAAAATACACCTTAAGAATATATTTCACTATGAAATATTGGTCAATACATTATTAACTTAGAACTTCATAACCATTGCTGCTCATGCATTTAAAAACGCAGAGCATTTTAAAGTATACTCAGCAATGTGTTGTGATTTTCGATATCCCTACTCTCTACCACAAAAGTTCATGGTACAGACTGGATACAGACATGATAACAGATTAACAGCCATAATGGCGACACGACCAATGAAGATCGACGTTTTATAAGTGTGAGTGTGACTTATGGTGAGTGTTACTCAACGCTGTATCTTAAACGTAAGGTTCATTAGTAAGGTAAATTGTGGGCGTGATACGGTTTCGTTCTTTTGAGTGCGTGCATTAATAGTAAGTAGAGGGGATAAAGCGGCGACACTGGTTCCGGTAGTAAATGCGAACCAAAGCAATTCTATCCTATCCTCTTAATTATTATTTCTGTGGTTCACACAGAAACAGAGTTCGCTCGCCTGCGCGCTCGGCTACCGACACTTCATTCGGTTTATTAGGGGCTTATGATATGTCGACGAAGTGTGATATTGTGTGACAAGGGGTGGCAGGGTCCTAAGTTTCATGACGTCTCATTTCAAAATCTAATACTTACATCTAAGTGTTAAAATACCAAATTTCCAGATCCACATATTCCGTTAGTTCTATAATAGAACGCGTGTCGAAAACGGCACTAACGGAATCTTATAGGATTTTTTTAAATTTTAATTAATCATACCCTGGACTAAAATTTGTTAGGCAACCCACTTGCAATATATTTATTGACATTTTAAATTAAATATGAAATACGTTTCATCAAATAAACATCTCGGTGAAGGTCGTTCTATATCCGGATCTTAGACTATTAATCTTTTGTCAATTTCTAAATGTGAAATTGCTAAATATGTGACGTCACACTAGGGACGAGGTCTGACAAATGTGACCACATGTGACAAGGACGGGGGATGAGTCAAAAAATCACGAAAGTAGTGTGACGTACGTTATGCATGACCCCTACACAGCCGCGTCACAATACCAGTACTGCAATGTAGAAATATATTAACCTAATAACACTACTAAAAGATCCTAGTAGTGCCCCGGGTCACGCTAATTCCCTTAATCCCAACGAATTAGAAATATCATTCCTAATTCGTTGCTTAATCCCTAACTGCAGTGTCCTCATTGTTAATATGGTACACATTCTTTTACTGTTTAGGACTTGTCAATAAATGTATTTTAGAACTAAATTGTGCTAAGATATTTTTATGTTATTATTTGTTATTTATATGCCTCTATTGTTAAAACATAATATAGAAAGCTGCAACTACTATACCGTAAAACTCGGGCATAAACTCCACAATTCTCCCGTTTTGTATGGCTCTGTTATTTCTACTTCAGTTTCTGGATCCACTAACTGAAATAAACGAATATGGGATATGAAGACATTGAAAGAATGGAAGCATTTATTGGTCTTCAATAGACAATAATATAAAAAATAGACGTGTGGCACTCGGGGACTGCCGCGGTAAAACTATTGCATAGCATTTTGTATCAACTTATGCAATTATAATTTTATTTATTTATTTTATTCATGCAGTATTTCTTTTTCTTTGATATTAATTTTATAATTGAAATAATTAACTGAAATAATTAACATTCATATTCAAAACACTTTATACACAAATTTTACAAGTACAGCTATGAATACGTCTAATCGCACGCACACAACGCCGTGTCGAAGACTGCCGAACTGAAACGACGTTAGACGATGCACGGCCTTCAAGCCACACCTCCTTGCCCATCGGAGTGGGGAGCGTGAGGTTTTTCGTTACGGAATTTCTGGATTCGGTCCCCGCGCTCAAGGCCCACGATAGAAGCTATGCAATAGCTTAAAATATATTAAATTATAGCTAAAAATATGTCGGACACAGACGTAAAGGAGGAATTTTGTAGTATGTTTTAAAATTTAAAATATAGAAATGTACCTTAACAGGAATGCTGGGGCAAGGCCTTCCACAGCTTCCAATCGGCGTATCCGGGTATGGTTGTAGAATACGTCCCAGCGTTTCCGTCGATCCGTACATAACGCGGACCAATGCATTTTTGCCTGCCCTTTCCTGTAACATATATGTCATGGGACAATGGTACAGTCAATATCTGTTATAGTGTCTCAAATCTTCCTTAGTAAACTTTCGCCTTAGTGAATATTTTTACTAGCGCTACTTATTGTTGGCAACTTGTATAGCATTTACAGAAATTAAAAAATTTTGTGTTCATTTTAAGTCAAAAAAAATTGTGTCATTTTAAGACCTTAATCTGTCGAACAAAGCACTATGAAATATATCAGATTTTTAAATATGTACATGCATATTGCATGTGCAACATTACCTTAGCTTCTGTCAACATTTCATGGGGCGCAATTCCTCCGGCAATTATAATATTTTTGAAGCATGTAAAATCGGCGCGCTTCTCGTGTTTCAATAAATAAGTCAGCGTTGAGGGATTGGTCATCATGAACACTGGCTGTAAAGTTTATTAATTAGTTTATAATAGGAAGGTTATATGCATAGGAACATCCTTTCATGTATTACCTTATGTGATTTATTCTATTCTATTTTAACTAATTTCTTCGCGACAGTCAATTGAATGGAGCATAGCCAAGTGAAAGTATTTAAAGCTTAACAATGTACGGTAGATTGAGTTAAAACACACACGAATACATTAAGAAACCGTGAAACTCATAAGTGATCTTCTACACCAATAAGGTGTTATCTATAAAGTTATTTTTAAATACACTTAATTATCAAAAAATCAAAATGAAAAAGTTCTTAATTTAAATTGACTCAAGACTAAGTTCTTTTAAAACGTCATGATGGGGAATATGCATGAAATTAACGTCTTAAAAAAAGTTTAAGTTATTAAAAATATATAGATATCTACTTAATAATAATTAGTTTTTATCTCATGTTTAATTGTGAGTTTTTAAATATTATGTTAAATTTTGAAAATAGAGCGTCAAAACTTATTTGTTCCAGGGGCCATAACGCGCTATTTACAACGTTTTTACCAAAACCAAACCGTAGGTACTCGTTTTCATACATTTGACAACTGTTTGACAGCTGTCAGGTGTCAAAAAGTATGAAAACAATAATGATTTGGTTTTGGTAAAAACTTTGTAAATAGCTCGATAAGGCCCCAAATTTTGTATGGAATTAAGACTCGTGCCGTTCATAAGTTCCTATACTTAGTCAACTAAATGAATATAAGAACTTGATACGCTTAAAATTATATACTTAGATAAAAAAATGAGATTTCCTGGCACTGGGGAAGTACGTCCATCTTACGGGCTTCTCGATTTTTTTTGTTGTTGGGGAGGTCAAATGCATTTACGCATCGTCCCTGCGGGGTGGTGCCAACCTCAGGGGATATGTGGGACTCGAGGTAAAGGCGTTCCCTCCATACCCACTACACATCCTCCCCGGCCTGACCTCCAGTGCGCTATTGCGGGACGGCTCGGGATCTGCGCACATGAGCGCAACTACACCGAAAACACCCAGGTGGCCTAAGTCGGCCTGTCAGTCACGTAGAAAAGAAGGAACTGTCAGAGTGCAGTACTATTTTTCACGCACACACATATTACAGACATTGGTGCATTTTTTTCGTCTCGCCCTAGTCGAATCATTGCAAATCTATAAACGTCAGTAATTTTAAGTCTATGGTTGCGATCGTCTATAGGTTACGTTTACTATCAGGCAGGCCGAATGCTTTGTCTGCCAACCGAAGAAAATAAAAATAAATCATGGGCTGCTGTGATCCCTTACCATCAGGTAATCCATATGCTCCTTAGATTCTCATTTCTCTATCTTAAATAGTGAACGAACAAACCTTATATTTATTGATGATATCCACTACATGACCCGGATTATTAGGTAAGGAAGTTTGCACTACACATTGCCCCACCAGTGGCATCGACACCAAGTTGTATAGAGCCGATATCCAATGTATAGGCGACAGATTTAGGGCTGGTATATTGCTGTAAAAAAGAATTAAGCTGAGTCATCTGTGCTTCAAAAGGCAACCTTATGTTATGACCCTCCCATATTCTTGGGCATTGCGTAGTGCAATAACGGCGGCCGTCACCGGGCAAGATTCGTGAAAGGTAACAAAATTACGCAATAAATAATATTTTGACAAAATTTCATTACATTACAAAATTGGCGCGCATCTTCTTCGCCAGAGACAATATATACTGAGGTCTCAAGATTAGACACTTGTTACTTATTCTTGGTTAAAAAGAGAACTTTTCTCTTGAAAAGAAAAATTGCAATCTTGCTAGTTATAGCGCCTGGCAATACAAAACAACCTTGAACGCCCAATAGCTGAATAATCATTAAAACAATCTTCTACTTTTATATATTTTCTTAGGTCTTTCTCTCTCTCTATAGTTAAGGTATACCCATTCACATTAGCCGCACATTTATTTCATATTAGGATCCTTCTCCGATGAGTTAATTTGGTTCATGTAGATAGCGACTATAATCTACTGTGTAATTTCAGAAATAGGATAACAATTTTGCCAGCACATTCTCTAATATTTTTTAAATCTTTACCTGTCACTCTCAAATTTTGCCGCGCCTGTGAACTCGCAAGTTTTATCCAGCCAAACACGATGAGTGAAAGCATTTATTTTACATTTGCCTGTGCTTCCGCTTGTACTTATGAGCCAGATAAAAGTTTTGTCCAAATCTATTGCAGCAGGCCTAAAAAAATAATTACAATAAAACTATTATTTTATGCAGATACGGCACATACGTACCTACCTAAAGGGCACATAATAACATAATTTAAAGTGCATTTAGATGTACTGGACGCTTATTTATTATTTGTTTATATTTTTATTCGGCATTTGAAATATTTGAAAAACCGGTTGACCGGTTGCACCAACATAAATACTTTTTACGTATTCGTAAAAAAAATACATTACATTTAAAAATGGAACGACCCATTCCTGTGAAATGAATGAATTAAAATTATTTTAAGGTAACTTTTTGCAAAATTATAAAACGTAAAACTTTTGCAACGGCCGTAAGGATCACCACACATCGCACGCGGTGCGGCGCGGCGTGGCGACCGCGGCTGGCGAATTTTGTATGCGTATATATGAAGCACCACACGGCGGCGCGGCGGTCGGTCATCGATAGTACTAAAGTCAACATGAAGTTTGAGCAAACATTGCCTAAATCGCGCCGCACCGCGTCTCTGCAGAGCAACGTACCACGGACGTGGCGCGTGCGTTGTGCGGTACTCCTTAGAGTTCAATATTCGGATAGTGTATCAATGGTATATATATGCAAGCAGGTATAAATAGTAGGTATAGGTATATACTCCAATAATTAATAAATATAGAAATAGCACCAACAATGCGTTCGCTACCGACTTGGCCCCCACATTTTCTAGTTTGTGCATTATTCTTTGAGTGACATTCGGGGTCGTTGCCTAGTTAGGTTAGGTCAGGTGATATTTTTGAGGGTTTTATGGTGTTGTAAATTAAACTGAGGGTAAAAGCGTTGCTAATATTCCTGCGTCTATTTCTTCATCTGGCAGTTGCCACTTCTCGTTCTTTCCATTGGTCCTTCGAGCCGGATTTGAACCTACGATCTGAGACGAGAAGGGTGCTCTTACTGTCGTAAGAGGGAGAAAAAGGCGCAGGAAAATTACTTATTCTCTCGGTATAATTTACAAGACCCAAAAAAGATACCTACCGAAAGTCGATCAAAATTATACAAATTATTCACATGTGGCAGCCAATGACCAACAAGCCTACGAAGCAAATTAAGGTACTTATACATACTGAAAACTTTCGTCACTTTCCTCACTGTGATATTCTTCAATAAATTTCTCTAAGCCATTGTCCTTAGCACCAAGGCTGACAATTTTGGTCTCCAATCCAAGCTCTTGGACTGCCTGAACATAGTTATCATAATACTCGGAATCGCAGAAAGCTATTTTTGGTGCAGATAGGTCTAATAAACTTTTGATTTCATCTGAAATATAAAAAAAATATGAAGATTTGAACTTGTTGATTTCGGAATAGGTTTAATCTTTGACATTGTTTGACTTTCACATTATCTTTTATGTTCTTTTAGATACTAGGTAATAGTACAATAAAATATTCTTATTATGAGTATGATAACAAATCATTATGCATTATGCAAGCCAGCATTGTTGTAATCATATCAACGGATTAGAAAAAATTTAAAGTATAGTATTTGTTATTTCGCCAAAGGGTTAGCGAAATAACTATTAAAGTAATCTATTTTCAATTTTCGTTTTTGTTGGCGTCCGGCGTAACGTTGTCATCAAACTTATACTAGTTCTGAGGGCTTAGCCAAGTGGCCAGTCGATTGTGTTGAACGTCTAAAGAAAATAATATCTTAGTAATAATGTATGAAACTGACGTATTAGTGAGAAAGCTCTTCGGCGACCGTAGTCAAAAATTAGTCTCCCATCCACTAGCGCTTATTCCGTATGAGTTGTCCTCATAGATGAACTGTAGAGAAACATCGTAGGGATAAGTAAAACTGTTGAAGCCACTAACTAAATATCATCTCTAGATGTTTTCCTGCGACTTTATCATTCCTCGCTATTCTGAGAGGAAAAACAATCCTTTTGTCACCATACATACGAACTGATACTAGTGGATGGGGGGCTATGATCATTTCGTTCGATAGAAACGTTGTATCGTTTGCCACTTGTCTAGGCCCCCTGGTACTTGAGAAGATACATATTAAAGAAAAGTGCAACACCTATGGAACCGAAATATATGGAACAGATGATTTTTAGATCAATTGATTTACCTCATATTTAAGATAAAGTCATGAGTAGGACTAGGGTAGGGTAGGTTGTGATTGCGATTGGACGATACTTGTCAGGTTAGGCATGGATATCCTTTTTAGGCACAGGTTGGCCACCTTCCAGGCATTCGGCACTGGTGCGGTCCTAAGGGAAAAGCGATTTGCGTCTCTGTGAGGAACAGCAGATAAGCGGTTTATCGGTGTCAAGGTGGTGATGGATATTAGACTATTGATATTTGAGGGCAGACCTCGGCCGACATCCGAGGTCTGCACTCAAATATCAAAAGTCTAATATCCATCACCACCTTGACACGGTGCACTTTTAATGTGAGCGTGCATCCGCTGTTTCACCAGTTTTTTTTGTCAATTTTCAATTGCCATGGGAATCGAGTGAACAGACAGGATGGAGACAGATAAGCGAGACGTTGCTAAGTTAATGCCAAGCGATGCAGCTGTAACCCTACACTGACGGGTGACTGAGCTGGAGGGAGCTGGAGTCTTAAAGGATGCTAATCTGTTCCCAGTTACCCTGTATAATATGTATTTAATGCTCAAGTACTAGAACCAGTGTACCTTTTTTATCGGAGAGGTCAAATGCATTTACGCATCATCCCTGCAGTACGATGCAACTGCAGGGATGAGACTCGAGGTACAAGCGTTGCCCACTTTTTTTTAGACGGAGATTTCAAATGCTTTTACGCATCGTCCCTGTGGGGTGGTGCCAACCGCAGGGGATATGTGGGACTCGAGGTAAATGCGTTCCCTCCATGCCCACTAAAAATCCTCCCCGGCCTGAACTACAGTGCGCTATTGCGGGACGGCTCGGGATCTGCGCACGTGAGCGCAACTACACCGAGACCGTCCCAACGCTGTCCGTCTAGGCACTAGACCTGCATGTGTCTCAGGGCTATTTACTACACCGTACAACTGCATGCAGGCCACAAGTTTTACAAAATGTTGTTTATGTGGGGTTTTATAATGTTAAATTGGGCAGGTCTTCAATCTGCCAGTTTTGTAATGTATTTTGTGTTTGTTTAGGTGATTGTTACATAGTGTGTATTAGGCCTAACTTGGGTCCTCGATTAATTTTTAGCGTTAGCTTCAACTGTGGGCGGCGCTGCCTCCCATGACACCACCGCGGAAAGCCAATCCAGAGGTCTCATCCATCCGCCACCTCTGAGAGCAGAGGCGTGTCAAGAGCGACCGACCTCCTAGTTCCGCTCAAGGCAGCCCACCAGCCTATCGGCCGGCCAACCCACGACCCAAAGATCCGCTGGCCCTGAAAAGGGCCCTTCCGTTCCAAGGTCAGCTGTGTATCTGTGGAGGCACCAGACGTTGCCTAGGGTGCACCACGGGGAGGTCTCAGAACATAGCACCCCCGAACTAGTGTACCTACGTTTTTAGTGTAATAAACGTAACTGCATGAGTGTGAGCTCAATTTGTATAGGAAACGTAATTTGAACTTCTTCATAACGCAATTAAAATAATTAAGTTAGGTAGGTAGGTATTGGAGTTACGCGACAGACTTTACGCGAAGGATCCTCAAATATAGTGCGCCCCTAATTTGAAAATGAGTATCCCTTATTAGAAAGTTTGGTTTGTGAAATTGACATCAAATGAGTGCCTTAAAATAATAAAGAATCTGATGACTTACCAAGTTTATATAAAAAATCGACACCAATCAGCGGGAGTCCGTTGAATAGCGCCGCATAGTAAGGGATGCAGATGTCAAGGTGGTTCCTCCCGCCTAGCGCCACAACGTCTCCTGGTCGGAGGCCATATTTCCTGAGGCTTAACGCCAGACGTATGGAGCGTGATAGCACTGAGGCGTTGGTTTCCGATTCTCCTGTGGCTGCGTCGATCTGTGAATTGATCGAATGAAGATTTAATATAAAAAGTTCTCATACAAAAGGCTCTATCCTAGATGATGATAAGCGAAAGTGGAGTCAGCGACTGTTTTCAATATTGGAGGACATTAATCTTAATAAAATGTAGGGATTATTTTCCCCAAAATAAGAACCTAACGATATCGGAATCGGGGTACGTGGGCAGGCATGGAGGCATATGGCATTATGCTGAGCTGGCACCATTTGAGATAAATAATGAGTACTTATGTATGATTTTTCGTTTGATTTTAGTGTTGTTGTCTCAATAAATAATAATAATATAAATTTATTTCTCTTCACAATTGGGCACTTAAATAACTTTAGTAAGAGTATTATACTTATTGGCCTCATATTATAGCCCGTATTGTTAAGAATGGTGCCTATTGTAGGTTTTGAAAGAACCGCTGTATGGCCACCAGGGTCTCATGTCACGGTGTCTTTACTATGCCCTGAATAGGTATTGAATTACTAACTGTTACTAGTAATTAGATACTAGAATATAAAAGTTAAATTTTATGAGCAAGTGTGTTGAAAAATCTATTCCACTGCATAAAGGTGCTGTTGTTATTTTAAAATATTTGACAAGGTTTACAATGGGCCTCATAAGAAAGCTCATAAGGGCGAATCTATCTCCTTCATGAGGTATCTAACATGTTTGGATACCTCATGAAGAAGATAGATTCGCCCAATTGTGATGTATGTGGTGTAGTTGAAGATGTCCAGCATTTGTTGATGGAGTGTGTCCGGTGCCGCGCAGAGAGGCGGGCGTTGTTTGCCAGACTGAACATAAACAGGCAACACATAGGGGTGATCCAAAGTTTATTGGCCGAACCAGCCTCAGAAGGAGCAACTGGCCTTTATGATCTTCAGCGCAAATTGCGGCCGCCTCCTGCGATTTAAATTTGATACGCAAATGTTTATGTTGTGTGAATGTAATGTAAGGTCCGATAGGACTGACATATCTATTTTAGATAAAGTCCTGACCTGAAACAAATAAATAGAAAAAAGAAGGCTCATGAAATCACACAAAGGGCAAATGGAGAGGGCTATGCTCGGAGTTTCTCTGGTGGCGACCAGCAGAGAAACTCCGGGCATTGCGGATACTGCTGAAGCGCATGTCCACCACCGGCCACATGTGTGCAGAGCATCTATACAAAATGTATGAAAACGTGTGTACACTGCCTTATGGTTCACAGTCAGCCAACAGGCACGTCTAGACAGGGCACTCGTGAGGGGGACGCGGGACGAGAGGGGCCTCGTCTAGTAGACGCTGCTCCATTGTTATGTGTACTGCACGCTGTCCAGACAAAAGCGGCATTTTACTCAACTTCTAAAGCGTCGTACTACTGTATGTTTTTACGCTATGATAATGTTATTAACACTATTGATATGGCGACAGACTAAGATAAGATGGTTGTAGCGAGCCAGATGCGACTTAAACACGCCGTACCACCGACCAATCCGAGAGAATCCGGACCTCTGGTTCAAATTCCGGACCAAACCATTATACCACCGAGGTGGGTATTTCGGCGTATATTTTCCGCTTGCATGGAAAAGAGACACTTAACAACTGGAATAACAACAGTTCAATGAAAGCACATTACGTAGTAGGCATTCAATACATTTGACCTCTTAGGCCTCAGGATGACAACGCACCTGCAATACCAAGTAATTTTCCTTGTTATTGCAAGTATTTATAGGCGACGTTGTTCACTTACAATCAGTACCGGTAGTAAGTTTTTTAGTATAAAATACGAACTATTGTAGTTGCGTTAAGAGCTCAATTTGTATGGGAAACACTATTTACGTTTCTTTCCGCTAGGGGCGCTATTCACGTTTCCTATACAATTCGAGCTCTTAACGCAACTACAATAGTTAAGTATTTTAAACGAAAAAACTTACACTATAAGTACAGGGGGCGTCAGCTTGTTTGTCATCTAGTAGTAAAAAAACATTAACGCGAGCAAAGCCGCGAGCAAATGCTAGTTTTAGATGAAAAAGCATAACAAATAAATAAAAAAACATAGGTACCTGACGATTTCACTTTTAACTAAGAATAAATAATATAGGAAATGTATATAACTTACTTGACAAATTGCGTTTGGTCGCCTTCTAAAACAATCCACTATTAAATGTCCCAAATGTGGTTCGGAATTCATTTTAACATTAAGTTATGAGATACCACGTTAGACAGCTGTGGAGCGTGTTTGTGAACTAAGCTAAATATAAAAGACCTGCAAAGTGCGAGCGGACTCACGCACGATGGGTTCCGTAGCATCATCTATAAAAAAAACGGCAAAAATCATGTCTTTTGTATGGGAGCCCCTTTAAAATATTTATTTTATTTTAATTATTTATTTTTAAAGTGAAGATATAACTAAATATTCTGTGAACACTTTAAGCGTCTACATGTTGGCGTTATCAATATCTAGCAAAAACATGCAAAAAAAATCAAGTTTTGCTATGGGAGCCCCCTTGATTATTTATTTTATTCTGTTTATTAGTATTTGTCGTTATAGCGACAACGGAAATACATCATCTGTGAAAATTTCAACTGTCTAACTCTCACGGTTCATGAGATACAGCCTGGTAACGGAAGTACAGCGGAGTCCTAGTAATAGGGTTCCGTTTTACCCTTAGATTACGGAGCCCTAAAAACGATTAGAGACGCGCTAAATGTCTGGCCGATAATTTGTATTCGGCCTGTTCGGCGTCAGAAGTAGATTAACACTTTAGCACTATGTTATAGCAACGTAAGCTCTGGTGCAGTAAAAGTTACTAGATACTTAATGAATATTGTATATACCCATTATATATTATGACTATTATATGACATCATGGTTTTATTTATAAGAACAACAGCGTAATTTACAAGGTATTTTATATAACAATAGTTGATATAAGTATGGTCAATAACTTAAGGTTATTATATATTTATAGACATTCGCTTATTTTTGCCTCAGGTACGTAAATCAGAACTCAAAAGTACCCATTGTAGGCACTCCGTACCAACATAAGGCGATCGATAAATACCTATCCAAAAACATCAAAATGTTACGAACTTGTGTAATTATTGTCATGCTATTTACGTCCTTCATTTACCACAAACGATAGAAAGAGACGGAGATATCTATAATATATCGCTCTGATTACTTTGACTTCTGTTAATTTCGTTTTATTTACATTCTTTATCTGGTCTCGTTGACCGAACTTCTATCTTATCTTTAAAGCCTATTTACAAACCATTATGTAGTATTTTGAGAGATAAAAAATAATAATCATATCTACATTTAGGGATGCGCTGGACATGGTTTAAGCCGAATATTCGGCCTACCATTTCAATTGCGGTTTTTTGCACAGATAATATTGTGTGAAGGTTAAATGATTTACTAAAAACCGGTTGGTGTAGCACTATGAATCAGAATTTAAATGTTGACTTTTGATATCTCGTTGAGTCATTACGAAGTTCGAATAAGTTATGTTGTACTTACTTATTTGTTTGTTAGTGTGTGTCAGTATCATTATAGCGATAACACAGTCTTATGTAGGGATGGAACGGATAACCAGTAACTATCAGGTATCCAATATTACTAGGTGGTAGACCCATATGTAGGGTCGTCTGGATAGGTACTACCGCCTTTCTTATTTCTGCCGTGAAGCAGTTCGCTGTTCGGATTGAAGGGAAAGATAGCCAGTGTAATTACTGGGCATGGAGGGCATATCATCTTAGTCCCCAGGATGGCAAACGCACTTGCGGTGTTGAGTGATTTACACTTAATATTGCAAGTGTCTATAGGCGGCGGTGACCACTTAACATCAGGTGGGCCGCAAGCTTGTTTGCCATCTCGTAACAAAAAAAAATTTCCGGCCGGATACCGTATATTCAAAAACTACGACTATTTCCTATAATAAAATTCAATACATTAATCTTTGTGAGGCAAATATCGCTAAGATGGCTTATAATTATGACGGCTTTTATTTAAAGTCGAAAAAGTTACAAAAAAACTTTCTAAAAAACTAAAATTTTCTTCTGAGATATTCCCTCTAATGATAAATACATAAATAGTAAATATCTAAACTTTTTTTTTGGAAAAAACTTAACGAAACCGTCCGAATTGATCTGATTGCGTTTGCTGCGCTAAAATAGTCACGGCATGCAAGGAGACAACGGGCCGAATATCCGGTCGCCGGATATCCGGTATCCGGACAAAAATTTATCCGTTTCATCTCTAAGACCTCTTACAGTTAGCTAACGGGCACGTCTAGACAGGGCACTAGTGAGGGGGACGCGGGGCGAGAGGGGCGCGGTGGCCACATCAAACTGCCATACACTCGTTCGGTAGAAGCTGGTCCACCGCTCTACTAGACAAAAGCGGTATCCTCAACTTCAAAGGCATCTTGACAATTGCACGTTTTTACGATGTCGCGATATTGTTTCGGTTTGAAATGAAATGCTGGCATGATAATTGCCTTGGTGTAAGCTACAATCGACTTTATGGCGCCACGCAGACAGAGCAACTTCGATTATCGTATTGCTGTACCTAAGTATGCATAATTTCCTATTTGAATGTTTAAAATCTGTTAATAATAGCTATCCTCAAACTTTGTAAATAAATAAAGAAAATTTAACGAAACATTAAAAGTTATAGATATTTAACTACCTTGATAGTTTCCTCAACTAAAGTTTTGTCTGCATAGCGGCTAAGGGCGTACAGAGCAACAAACTTTTCTGAGCCGGTGGCAAAAAATGGAACTACAAATTTATCAATAGCGTTTTGACATTTCTATGACACAATTGTTCACCTCTAGCGACACCACCGATAGCACAGATAAGTTAGTGGCAATGTATATAGAAAGCTGGTTGCCAGCGTTGATCCATCAGCACTTACCGGTACTAACAACCACAGATTAGAGACTATATGTCTAAAGACCAACAACCGCTACACCAAGGAAGCTGATATAGGCAGGCGCTGTCTGTCTATAGTAGCCTGGAAAAACAGCGCTGATCTAGCACGTCGGCACTTTCCGGCGACATTCGGAACTTATCGGCACGTTCTCCACAAAAGTATAAACAACCTGCGCTGACCTGAGCCGACTGAAAATCGTGGGCAAATTGGTGTCGGTACCAGTTTTCTTTATGTATACGCCAAGCCGTAAAGTTATGCACCTTTTCTTACCTACCGAAATCTGTCCAATTCTTTCAATAAATTTTTAACCTAATTCCAAAATCATACAGTACAAAGTCTATTGAAGAAAAACAATTTCCAATTCTGCTTCATTTTGTACTAGGAATTTATTTATATTTGCATGAGCTCTGCGGAATTTAAATGATATGACTTTTATCAAAATTCGAAATATGCTACAGTTGATAAGAATATCTTTGGGACAGACTATAGAGGTCAAAGGACATAATGGTAGAATAAAACATAAAATTATTACGAAACATAATAAAAATTTATTACAACATTACCTTAAATAAATCTATCATTAAGTCAAAGATTAACATAAAAGGCGATCCTGCCGGTTAGTAGAACATAACATAAAATTTTAACGCTACACATGCACAATAATGTTAGTTAATAGCTTTCGTATCTTTGTGCTTATTAATTATTAACAGGTATTTATTTGGCATGTTTTAAAAGGTTCGAAAACGTATACCGCATTAAACAGAAAACGAAAGAAGGGTTCCAGTCGCTCTAAAGCAGCCACGACATAGTCTGCTCTTATTGGCTTAACCGGTATTGTGGGCGGGTTTTCAGCCAATCAGACACGTCACTGCCACGCAATAAGGTATTACAACATTCTTTTAGAGTTTCTCCCGAGTTCTTGTTGTAAAAACACGTGTTGAGAGACTCCATTTTTAACCTCGATCAACTATATTACTATTTTTGTTACTTTAGTTACATTTTCAGTTGACATTGGCAAAATGCGTACGCTTAATGCGACACGACGCCATTCATTTTAAGAATAGTATAGTATAGTACAACATTTTTTGAAAACTGTTTTAAATCAATCCTGAGGTCGCTATTTCAGTTTTATAAAACAAAAATACCTTTAAAACGCAGTTTTATTTTCGATTCGGAATTTTCGCGCGTCAGTAAACAAAACAACTGCGATTTCAAAATCAACACAAATCACAATACAAATCTACTTTCTTTACTAACGGAGTGACGTCACGTCGCATCCAATATGCATTAAAATAAGTTGTTTTTTTTAAATTGAATAATAAAATTTAAATTGCATATTTAAGAATAAATATAGATGTTTCTCGTTTACTTTTTGCAATATCTATCATAAAAATGCAATTTTATATATTTTTTTTTATGGTGTAAAATACCCTATCATTGCCTAGAAGTGATAAACCAGGTTTGTCGATTGTATTTAGAAGACTGTTGTTGTTATATAGTCGCGACTTGGAACAGTCGATACTGGCTGCTTCAAGCTGTCCGTGTATGGCCTCTAAGTATTCGCATATTTATGAGTCAATACATATATTTTTAAATTTTACCCTCATAATTATATTCTTTTTGTTTCTGGGTGTATTGGGGTTCTAATAACACTTAATATACATAGGGCATCGGATCCAAAGTGAAAAACACCGTTTTTTTAAATTAAATTACATATCAACAGGATTACATGGCACAATTGTTACATTTACCTATTTACATTTATAGACCCGTAAATTAAAGATTTTTGTGATCACGGTAGCTTTACGAGAGTTATGTGCCATTTCTATGTGTTAACTTTCTGTACACACTAATACAATACATTTATTTCCCGTTATTTTCTATAGAACAATAAACTAGTGTTTCATGTCACCTTACTTATGTGTGATGTTTTGGTATCATTCCAATTCATTAGGACATCATATTTGATACCTCAAACCAGGAATAGTAACAGATTCAAACTACAATACCTTATAAATTTGGTCTATTATTGCATGGCAAAATTTTTAACTATCTAACTATTACACTATATTATGGAAAAAAATTTGCGTTTACAAACGCGTAAATAGTTCGCAGCCCGGCGGAAGATGCTGGGTTCGATTCCCGTCTGGGGCAGGTCGATTTTTTTCAGTGTATTTTTTCAAGATTTAAAACTACTACGCTATTTTTAGAAGAAACTAGATTGTAAATATTAAACAATCGAATATTCGTAACTCATACATAATATTACATTTTTGGGATCCCAGATCCTTAATATTCATGTGTATATAATAAAGCACAAATTTTGTAGCCATTATTTTACAAAAATTGGTATATCTTATTGTTATTTACCGCTACTGTTAATACAGAGATTGCGATCCGAATTTTGCTCATAGAGCTCAGAGCACGTTTTTAATTTGACGATTATCTCTACATTTAAATGTATACAATTTAGTCTATTATCAGAGCATTTCAAATAGCAATTTCTGGTTTCTTTCGTGACTTATTACTCGACAGATGCTCCACACAAAATAAATGTGAAATAATTTATTATTCATTTTATTTGTAGTAAGTTAATAGTTTTAAGATTTTATAACAGTAGTATAAATTATATCATGGCACCAAATCGAAGGCGTACGAAAAATTCTTTAAAAATAAATTAAATATTACAAGACATTCTTTTAGGACTATCGTCACTTACATTTTTTTTAATTGTCAATATGTAATGCATTGATCGCGCTCAAAAATAAGCGCCACACTTATCACATCCATGAGCACCGCAAGCTTAACTCGGAACGTAACATTAACGACTTTTTCGAATTTATTCAATATCATACCAAAATATTACTTACAAATTTTTACAAGGCACCATACGATGGTCATATATTTCAATTAGAGTACTATGATAACGACACGTTACATCAAATTCACATCTTGTTTAACTATTAATATGTCTTCTGTTTTACCCGATCCTATTTTGCAGTTGGATAATATTTGTAAGCCTTCCATCCTGAAACAAAAATAAATAACTTAACTTCAAAGTTCGCGAGGCTATTCAAATAAAGAAACACCCAAATTTCAACTACTAGCTTTTACCCGCGGCTTCGCCCGCGTTGATCTCTGATAAAAAATAGCATAACTTATTCTCTGATAATGTAGCTTTCTATTGTAGAAAGAATTTTTTAAATCGATTTAGTGGTTTAGACGTGAAAGCGAAACAAACTCACTTTCGCATTTTTATAGTTAGGATCACAGAAATAATAATAAAGAGGATAGAAGTTCCTTAGTCGCGTGACCTAGGTGCCGCACTTGTGTCTCTTTAGGACACAAGCGCGCGACTTGCGGCCCAGTGCTGCTCGAACCGTCGTCGGTGTGATAAAAATGCCTTAAAATGGTGTTTTGAGGCATTGGTAACATTTTATTATAGGAAATTGTCGTAGTTTTGGAATATCCGGTATCCGGCCGGACAGAGTTACTATCCGGTATCTGGCCGCATAGTAAATTTAGGCCGGATAGCCCGGATAGTTACCGGATATCCGTTTCATCTCGTAAAGCTTAGGTAAAATAGTTCAGAATATATTTCATTAAAATTTTTGACACTACATGTGCAGTCCTGACGTTCACTAAGAATGACTTTCGACGCCGTCTTGGTGGAGTGGTCAGTATAGCTGCCTACACATCAAGCGGTCCGGGTTCGAGTACTGGTAGCGGCAAATGTTTGTGTGACGAACACGAAAATTTGTTGACGAGTCATGGCTGTTTATATACAGGATGTAAAAGACACGAACAGTCAAACGAGAACCATGTATTCGGCTCACCATCATAACATTTTTTTTCCTATAGACTATACCTGGGAAATTGATAGTTACGATTTTATTGCAGGTCAGTCAAAATTTTTTTTTTTAATTTTTTTATGAAAACGTATTCTATACGTTATTTCTTAATTATTGTATAAAGAAACATTATCATTTTTTTAGGATTTCATAACAAAAAATGGCTTCAAAACGTTAACGTTCAATGTATCTCACTCGATGCGCACGGACACTAACGAACGGGGCCGCCGTCTGGCAAAATTATCGCGGTTTTGCGAGTTGCGTGCGAGTTGAGCCCTTTACATTGCGCGGTACAATTTGCAATTTTTTTTAACACCAAAAAATAATAATCATTTCCCAGCAATTTTTTTTTGAAATATGTCTTATTTTGATGTATAGAATACATGGTTCTCGTTTGACTGTATATGTCTTTTACACCCAGTATTTATTAATATCTCAAAAATAATAAGTACATAAAAAAAAAATGACCGTTATCTAGTATCCATAACACAAGTTCTTAATGATACTTAATCTGGGAAGATAATTGGTGTGAGCGTAGAAATATATTATTATATTACTTTCAAATTGAAATTGAATACTTACTGGTCCTGTTTTCTAGCGTCGCTGTCTACTTCGCACCGTATGCACTGCTCGCTGCAATCCTTGATCGTAGTGCCTGTGAGAGTGACTCGAGATCCAGAATACATTTGTATGCCGACTCCACAGTTCTTCAATGTGGTATTGCGTAGTTCCACCTGTTGAAAGAACCTTTGTGAATACACTCAGCGGCACGGATTCGATATGGTTCATGTTTAATATACTTCATTACATAAATTAATGTAAGCGGGTTTCAAGACGGTTTTTAATGTCTCTAATGAAGTTTTTGTTAACCCCTTCGGTCCTGCCCGCCTAGCATGACCACCGAAACACGATATGATATAGCCATTTATCGCGTTGAACTGTCAAAAATTACTGGTTATACCGCAATCTTGAAAATGTTTCGAAACTGGGAACATTTTTAAGCCTTATATATGTTCGCAGTTTTGATAAAATTTCAAGTTGGCGATTATATATAATAATTTTTTGTACGTGTAAGTTTCGACTGTGATGCAGTAGCATAAGTAGGTACTTAAAACTAACCTGTTGTATGAGAAACATTTTATTAAATTTGACTAACTTCTGCTACTCAGATTTTTTCTTTCGGTACAATGAAATATATTTCCTATATGAAACTGAGTCGATCAGCATCAAAAATTTTTTTTACAAAATGACTCATTTCTATGGACAACTTACGCTTGACCAAAAAAAATTACTATGTAAATTTTTTTTCACAAATAAAGAGTAAATGGTTCATAAAGCCGTTTCCCTGTATCTTCTATGGTTTTGGATTCCCCATTCTGTCCCAGTAAAAAAAAAACACTGTAGAATGTCAGGCAGGACACTAGTATAACACCACAAATAAGAAACTTAATATTTATCCAAAAACATATCGTGATTGTGTAATAATAACCATAACAAATTGGTCAGGGTTCGAGGACAACCACACTTGCCCAATGCGGATTGGTGGATGCAGTATAAGGTGATCAATACCCCTTTGCTGCTCCATTAGTTGTCTTCTACGACACCCATTGGATGACATGTGGTAATTGGCATTTTTTTCGTTTAGTAAAAATATTAAATTTATTATAACACTCATATATTACTGTATACTGTATAGCATAATATAGTATGTGTAAAGTTTTACCTGAGCACCTTTATGAACCACAATTCCCGAATAAAAGTTATCAAATGTGCAATCCTCTATGAAAATTTTGGCACCTGTCATAGCTACGATTCCTTGTGCGAAATCACTCTGCAAAAAAAGAAACATTTGGACCTTATGATAAGGTAGTGAAGCTCAAAATCTGATGGCAAATATCATGTTACTGATTAATAACAACATTTTTAAAATAGATGATTTTTATGATTTTCAAAACATTAAAAAATATTTGCTTTGTAATGGTGCTCCCACACTGCTGTTATAAATTTTTTACAAACATTTTCTAACACAGATAAGTACCTACATTTACTCACAAACACGTGTTACTAAATGTAGGTATCAGTGTTAAAAAATGTTTGTAAACATTTTTTAAGAGCAGTGTGGGAGCATCATAAGAAACTAAACGCTCTCGACATAATCGTCATGAACGGGATCTTTTTACAACTTTAATCTATTTTTCTATAAAACAATATCTTTATATTAATACAAACTATTCTCGAAAATAGTTTTTCAATTTCTGAAGTTATATCCTTGCTGTACTTGCTGTAATTAAAAAAGACTGAGGCAAAAACCGTCATCCTCCGTTCAAACATTTTACGAAATATTTTTTCTTTTATATAAGATTTCACTAAATACCTGTGAACTGCTGGAGTCATCAAGCAAGGTGCAGCCAGTGAGATGTAGCGAGCCAGCCCTCATTAGTACCACCGTGTTGACCAGTGCACAGTGCAGAGTCAGTTCCCGGAGGCGACAATCCTCGCTTAGCATTAACAAACACGACCTCATATCCGACGCCTTGAGAGTTGCATCTGAGAAAATGTAATATCGTACCAAATATGGCTGGGAAATTATAAAACTGTACCACATGTAGCTGGGAAATGATTAGAGATGAAACGGATATCCGGTAAATATCCGGTATCCGGCGTAAATTTACTATCAGGCCGGATACCGGATAGTACCTCAATATCCGGCCGGATACCTTATAAAATAAAATACAATACATTAATCTTTGTGAAGTAAATGTCAATAAAATGGCTTATAATTATGACGGCTTTTATTTAAAGTCAAAAAAGTTACATAAAAGCCATAAGGCCTTCCAAAAAACTAAAATTTTCCTCTGAGATATTCGCACTCTAATGATAAATACATCATAGTAAATATCTAAACTAAAAACGTTTAGTACAAACTTAGCGAAACCGCGTTCGCCGCGCATGTAGGCCTATTCGCTAACTGTTTTTGACAGATGGAAGTGATGATCACTGAGTGAATTACATATCCATTGCTGTTACACACAACACGCTATTATGAAACTCATCGTGCAAAAACAGAACGAGACTATCCGCCCATTGGGTCTCGCAGCTCGCCGGATATCCGGTATCCGATGTCCGGCCCAACTATCCGTTTAATCTCTAGAAATTATAAAAAAGTACCACATTTGGATGGGAACTTATAAAATCGTACCACATTTGGCTTGGAAATTGTAAAATTGTACCACGTATGGCTGGGCCGAGAGAAGTCAAGGTAGTGGAGGTGAGCGCCGAAGCCTCATAAGGAGTCCCTATACTTGTGCTGGAGATCCTTGGGGGATTATGTCCAATAGTGGGCGTATCTTGGTTGAAATGATGATGATGGAGTCAAATAATCTATTTCTATTCTTAATTAATGGCGTCGCGTCGCATTAAGCTTACGTATTTTGCCAATGTAAAGTGAAAATGTAATTATAGTAACAAAATTGTACGGTTGATTGAGGCCAAAAATGGAGTCTCTCAACACGTGTCTTCACAACAAGAACTCGGGAGAAACTAGAGTCAAATAAAGCTCACCTTTAAAACTGCAAATGGAAATATGCGATAGTGGCATTTCCGGTATTTCGTATTGACTGCTGCATACCACTACCTCCTCGGGCTCTAATGTCAAAGCTTCATCTGCCGACACCATCACTGTTAAAGTCTGATCATTTGACAACCGAGACTTTAGAAACTTCGATATTTCATCAAACTCAAAGATGGAACCTCCTTGCCATAGTGCTGTAACCTGGAAAAGTTACTTTTAACATTTAGTAAATTAAAAATACTCTTATACAAGATCAAGACAGTACAGTTGAAGATATGTCACTTTAATGTCAAGTTTTTAAAACAACAGACATTTGTTTTAATGTTATTTGGTTGGCAGCAGGGCCGGACTTAGTGGAGGGCAAGCGGGGCTACAGCCCCAGGGCCTCCACAAAAGAGGGACCCCCACAATAGAGACTTCGGGAAAAAAAAATTCAAATTCAGTCTAGTAAACACCAGTAAACAACTTTTCCTTTCATATTTTATTTCGCGTTTTACCTTTACCTACGGTACTTTGTACAAACATGATTACATGAATAATAATATCTTTCTATTTTGTTCGTTGATTAAAGGTCGTAAAGAAGTATGCCTATTTTTTAACCGAAAACTTGATAGAAAATATTTTTTTATTTTATTTGGAAAATAATTTGGGGCTAAGGGGCCTCCACTCCTTTGTTGCCCCGAGGCCTCCAGACCTTTAAATCTGGCCCTGGTTGGCAGACAAGCATTCGGCCTGCCTGGTGGTAAGCAATCACCGTAGCCAATTGTCCTATTGACTCTTGGAACTCGGTTACACTTGCACACTGCCAACCCTTGTCCCCTTCCTTACCCCGTGAATCTCACTGTACTGGCAGACGGCAAGGATACGGCGCGGGCATCATTCTATTACATTCAAATACCGTACCAAACACACGGCAATAAGGTCATTCATTGAACAAATTCAACGGCCCTCATCGGACGCGCACATTTCGGCGTTGAATTTGTTCAACAAATGACCTTATTGCCGTGTGTTTGGTACGGTATTTGAATGAAAAACAGAATGATGTCCGCGCCGTATCCTTGCCGTCTGCCAGAGCAGTGCGCTTCGCGCCTTACTCGCCAACATAAACACAACACCACATTAATGTAGCTTTTCTAATTACTTTTAAACTTACATTTCTTTTACTCTTCTGTTTTTGCCATTTGCTTTTTGCTTTGGCCAAGTACTGTTCTCTAATGAGTGGATTTTCATACAGCGTCCACTTTGAAATAAGGGCATCTAAGCGAGCGTTCATTTCTGCACATACTGATATGTAATTAGGTGGCAGTAGTGAATCTGTAAATAGAAAGAGATTATTTCATACTGAGAAATATGAACAAGTAAAATACTGCATTGAATAACTAAATGACAGTACTAATAACAATTTTTTTTTAATAACAATTTTATTTCAAGTGTTATTTAGGTCTTACCGTCTTCATCAGCTAATCCACTCTCACACAATGAAGTATCCAACTCCTTGAGCTTATCATGAGCATTGATGGCACTGTTTCGCAACAGTGTTATTGACCTCGCTACACAATTGGGTATGGCATTGCTATGTAGTTCGGACCAGAGGGACATGCGATCTTCTATTGTATTTGAGAGAAGCACTTTGTCATCTTGGTCGTCCCATGGCATCCATATATCACTGTAGTAGAATCTGAAAATCATAATACAGTGTAACCATCTTAATACGATCACGGTTAAAACGAATGCCCGCATAATAATGTTATATTACGTCAGTCCCTACAACTAGAGTAATTTTTCATACATTATATCACGCTTAATACGATTTGTCATCCCGTTTAAGGGCCGAAACTGCGAGCGTAGTCTATGTGTGCACGTCGCGTGAGGACGTGTGTGTGTGGGCACGTTTACGTGCTCCGTGGACACGCGACCCGTCACGTCCCGGGACCCATCGCGAAGACCCGCATTACGCGGTGTCACCCGTACAATTTTAAGTGTCCATTCACTCATACATATCGGCACGGTGAGAAGAGCAGATTTAGATCGCAAGTAAAATAAAGCTTTGGATGATTGAAACAAGGTTTAATTTTACATTTCACTTCTTTTGTTATTGAGAATGCTCGAGAGCCAACCTAATGCGCTTAGTGTGAAATATAAGATCAGCCGACTTGTTGCTCTGGTGACGTGTCCTTCCGGACTAGCGCAGCTGACTGGCTCGATTTGCGTTGCGGCTCCGATTGCATGTTTCTTTATCAGAGCTATCAAAGTCTAAGTGAATGGACACTAAACGAACTAACCCGCGCGTGCTTCCGTCAACGGGCTCCCGCGTGCCCACGCTACCTCATGCGGCAGCAGTTGGAAGAAGGAGAACTGCAGAGTTTTCCTGGATATTCTTCCACTAATGACAATGTTTTACCCTACATTTGGATGTTGTCTAACGCCTGCATTATCAGACGCGAACAAAGGCACTATGTATCTTTAGGTGAATGAAAAATTAACGAATGAACACTGCAAAATTTATAAAGTCTTGTAATTACTAATGTATCGAAATCTCTTTATCAAACCAAAATAAGTGTTTACTCTAAGTAATGTAATTATAAATAATAATACACTGTGACGTAATGCAAATTAAAAATACAAACATAACATTATAATACCGCAAATTCCCTTTCACGCCTAAGACGCCTTCTTGGCTGGGTCCCTATGAAATCGTCTTAAACGGGTTGTACTGTATACAGGGTGGAAAAAAAATTGGCCCTGCCCGCCTAGCATGACCACCGAAACACGATATGATATAGCCATTTATCGTTTTGAACTGTCAAAAATCATTGGATATAACCGCAATCTTGAAATTCTATTCATGCTGCGAACATGTATATGCCTTATACTTACATGTTCGCAATTTCGATAAAATTTCAAGTTTTGCAAACAAATATTTATGTATCCGGAACGAGGGGTCTCATTTCGAACAATTTATTAGTTAAATTATTAGCCACTTGCTAGGTGATATTTTCTTCCTTAGGTAATGTTTCTTTCAAAAATAGACCAGCAAAAATGGAGATGGACTGGACACCTGTTAAGGTCCAAAAATGAAAAGTGGAGCCAAATAGTTACAAACCAAGAGATAGCAACAGAAAAAGGCGCAGGCAAAGGAAAAGGTGGGCAGATGAGATCAAAGCCACAGCTGGCCCCTTCTGGACTAGAGCAGCAATCAACTTACTACACTGGAAAGAGCTGGAGGAGGCCTTTGCCTTCAGCTCAGAAGTGCCTCTTGAGTGCCTCTTGAGGCACTTCAACATTAGAGATACAATATAATTATTACACATTTTTTTCTGTAAAACATTTATATTTTGAATAAAAGAATTATTATTATTATGTGTCTTTCAATTCTAATAAAATAAGATTCTCTTTAGGATTGAGATTATTTGAGAGTAAAAGTAAAATAAATGTTAGATTTTATGTTTTTTATTTCTAAGACCCTGTGTTTCTTACAGAATAGTAGATTGTATAACAAGGGAGCAAAATAGTATTATTATGGCGAGGGCGCTACTTTGAAGCACGAGCGAAGCGAGGGATTCAAAATACTTCGCCCGAGGGAAAAATAATTTGTGAATAAAACATTTGTGAATAATGCCATCTTGATATTTGAGCATGTTTTTATGTGTCCACAAATATTTATCATAAATATATTCCTGAGCATTGTAATACTATAGGCTTGACCTACAGGCATAAACTTTGTTTTGAGTAGGCATAATGCTACAACATGCATGATAATCGTGTCAGATGGAACTTTTTTATATTATTATAGGTATATACATACCTTAGTAAATCTATAAATTCAGCTGTAGAGGCAGCATTGACAAACTTTTCTCTTTGTTTCGTAGTCGGCCAAAGTTCAATTAAAGGCACATCTTCAACTATCTCTGGTAGTGACACTGCTTCATGCTGCACACTAAGAACGTCCACACAAGCCGACAGGCCTTCGTAGTCAACCGATGTCACTGACACATAAGCAATGCAGGGAAATCTCACCTCTGAAATAAGAATACATTCTTTTCAGGAGTTTAATCATAACATTAACTAGAGCGATACAATAAAAATTAAACCCTCTTGACAGTTTTATAATGTCTTATATCTTTAGCATATCAAAATAGGGCTTACTGTGAACTTATTTTATAACAACTATCCCACTAATATTATAGAAGCCAAAGTTTGTATGGATGGATGTATGGATGCGTATTTGTTACTTTTTCAATCAAAACACCACTGCATGGATTTGAGTGAAACTTTACAATAATATAATAACTAATAAAGGAGAATAACATAAATATATTACACTAATCCAGTGCAGACAAATACTAGCTTCTGCCTGCGACTGCGGATAAAAGGTAGTTTTCTATAATAATAAAATATTAATAATGATTTTTTTTTTAATTCACAATGGTAACAGTGATAAAGTAGGATAAAGAAAAGAGATGTCATAATGCAAGCATTGAAATATGAATTTAGTTTTTTTTCTATACTTGAGCCAAATTTGATAAAGATTAACCGCTCACGCGTCCCAATGTACCTGTATGCACCGCCTGCCAAGTCTTAGAAAATATATGACAGTGCGGGTAGGCCGCACATAAAAATTTTAAAATACATCTGGATTTGTAAAAGAACACGGTCAAGTTGTGTTTTTATGAATGTAGACTAATAACCGCATCGAATGATGTCAAAAGCATTTCAATATCTTATCTATTTCAATTTATAAAAAATCTGTAAGCAATAACATTTCTTTTTTTTAATTTTTTTTTTTTTTTTTTAGCCTTAAAATTTTTTTATTTTGAAAAATAGATCAATAACATGGTAGTTTTTTTTCTTTATAGGGTAGATGGATACATTCTTAATTGAAAAAACATAAAAACCATAGTTGTTAATGTAAAAATATTTTAAAATAAACTTCCGTGAACATTACCAGTAATAATTACGTAATGACGCAAAAAATCGGCCATACTTCTTTTCTTTTTTTTTTTAAATTTCATAGTGTTCGAAATATTGGTGTTGGAAGCTTTAAAAATAAGGCACCGGATATAAGGAACACAGAGTATATAAACTTTAACTGCAGACCACGTTGTGAACTAATCATCGAAGCTAAATTTGACGCGCGCGGATTCGGACAATTTTCGGTTGGATATCGTTGAACGTCCGCTGGTTCCGCGAGGAACCAGGGACGATTGAGCGGTTAAATTTGTAAATAAAACCAATGTAATTTTTGTGTAAGTGATGAGCAAGGTAACCAGTGAAAGGGAGAAACCTATACAAACTCGATTACAGTTTTACCCGAGGACTTGTTATACATAACATGTGTTGTGGGACTCCATTTTTAACTTAATTTATCATACAATTTATTGTCTCACTTGATAGTGACTTAGTGCATGTTAATTAATTTAAGAAGCCACTAATTAAGAATAGAATTGATCACATTTATTTTTTTCGTAGTTGGCTCGAGTATAGGAGGTGGGTATTGATAACATGAAGTGATATGTTGACTCCCAATGTAAAAAGCAACATTTTAAATACATATAAATAAATGCTCAAATACTAACCAAACTTTTTACAGAAATTTTTAGACAATTTCCAAAGAGCATCCCAGCCTACGGGCTCAACCAGAACCTCTGCCTGCATGCTCCATTGCTCCCTTGCTGTTCCACGACCACTGCTAAATACTCTCAGTAACTCCTGCAGTATTTCACTGTCACTGCGCGAAAATGTATAGACCGAAGGCATCTGCACAAGCAAAAGTATGCTTTATTTAATATTATCAATGATTTATTAAAATACAAGATAATTATGACATGTAAACTTAAGGTGCAAGAATCGCATTGAAAATGAAAGTTTAAAATGAATATAAATAATTATAACCTTGAGTGACCACTATTTGATAATTATCCAATATCAAATGGATATCAAGTTATCATATGTAAAAAAATCCTTTGATAAAATTAATTTGTTGAAAAATTTTAAAACAACCGTTCGACCCGCAACTTCTTTTTCAAATCTTTGACAATTTTGACATTTCCCTTTCTAACACTCAGACGAATTGATTTACGTCTACTGAATTTTGTTTCTTCTACTTTGGAAAGAAGAACTACAATCGATTCAACAAAATTCATAGCTAATTATTCTAATGTTGGGTAAACTGCAACTTTTTTTTTTTGGTAAAATTTTCCCTATTACGGGAAGGCAAAGGGATCTAGCCCATACAGCCAAGTCTTTAGTTTCGTCTTCTTTCTTGATTTTTGCATTAAAATGTGGGTGCCACACTTTTTAATGCATCTAGGGAGTGCTTGGCGAGAAATGCATCGTACAGACCTCATGATGGTGACTGATGAGAATTGTATAGTGGGATTTCCAACCACTATACAATTCTCAACGCCACATACACAAAACCTTTATTTCAATGATTCCTCATAACTGTTCGTCAACACGGATGCTTATGCAACAAAACGACACCACTTTCACTGCATAAAATCCACTCCGAAGCAATTTTGAATTATCGAAATAAAGATCGACATCCAGACGCCATGATTACCCGCCAAACACTCTCCTGCAACTTTTTTAACTTTCAGCAGACAAAGCTACCAAATTTTTACAGCCAGACTTTTAACTAAACCTTTAAATGTTTGATTTTTTGGTCACACTATGCTTATAGTAAAAGTGCAACTATTTAGACAGATTGATTTTATTTAAAATAACATAATAATGTTAATTGCCTACCGTTATCTACTCTACTAGCAATGTTTTTTAACTTGTAAATCCGACAATCCGTTTTTTTTAAATCTCATTCATTTTGTGTTTTTATTTATATATTATCTGTTTTACTAATGATAAATAATTACTTGTAGGCTGCAGACATCGAGCAATGGCTGCAGATAATCATTCACTACAAAATAATCTCTAAATAAGTGTAACGCCTTAAAGTGGCGAGTTACTTTGCTTCAGTTATAATAATTGCTCATAAGAAAATACTAGGAGTAAGTAATCTACAATGAATTAGGAAGTAATCTAACAAAAAGCTTCTTAACGAACCTGCCGGCCTACTCGTTAACTTTTCTTGACAGATGGAGGTGATGATCTAGTGGAGTTACATAAAAACGTGTTGAGAGACTCCATTAAAAACTCAATCTACCGTACAATTGTCGGTTATTTATAGTATATTTTCACTTGATATTTGTCGTGACGATTTTAGATGAACCGATAATGCGCGTAATGATTTACGAAATAAGGACACTATGGATTACAACTTTGGCGGTCGGTACCTATACTATTCACGATGTACCGTCCTATCCATGTGCCTCGAGAACTATATATACCTACCTATCAGATCGCTTACAACCCGGCATATGCTTCGAACGGAAACCCACTACAACCCCCACAGTCCAACCTCCCCTACCAGTCTGCCCATGCAACTAGCTCTCTCCCCCCCTTGGCATTCAAAACCACTCCCACACGGCAATAACAACGCGTCAGTGGCTAACGCCGCTGACGCGTTGTAATTGCCGTGGTCTCAACCACGTACCCCCATTTACAGTGTTTCCGGTATAGGTACGATACGAAAGTCAAGGGGAGACCAATCCCGATTTTGCACTTTAGATACACCTAACTGCAGAGATAAACAAAATACTTTTAAAAATGTATTTAAATACAAAATGCAAATACTTTTCTAATTTAGTATTTCAAATGCAAAATACAAAATACTTTTACTTTTTGTATTTAAATACTAAATACAAAATAGGTATTTTCAAAATACTTTATTCAAATAAAATACTTGGAATGATAATAATAATAATTTCACTATTGGACATAGGCCTCCCCCAAGGACCTCCAAACCGGTCGGTCCTGCGCTGCCCGCATCCAGCGGCTTCCCGCGACCTTTACCATATCGTCAGTCTACCTTGTGGAGGGCCTCCCAACGCTGCGTTTCCCGGTACGTGGTCGCCACTCGCGGACCTTTCCGCCTCAACGGCCGTCAGTACTCCTCGCAATGTTTCCTGCCCACTGCCACTTAAGGTTCGCAATTCTTTGGGCTATGTCGGTGATCTTGTTTCTCCTGCGAATCTCAACATTTCTGATATGATCACGCAGAGAAACGCCGAGCATAGCTCTCTCCACTGCCCTTTGGGTGACCTTGAGCCTTCTTACGAGGCTTATTGTAATCGGCCACGTTTCGGTTCCATAGGTCATCACTGGCAACACACACGAATTAAAGACTTTCGTCTTGAGACACTGCGGTAGATGGACCGAGAATATGCCACGTAGCTTCCCGAACGCTGCACAGCCGAGTTGGATTCGTCGATTGACCTCTTTCTGGCCCAGGTCTCGACAGAATCGAAGGCTTTCTCATAGTCCACAAACGCTAAGCATAATGGCAGAGTATACTCTTCGGTCTTCTGTTTAATTTGGCTCTTGAAAAAACAAGGAACAGGTGTGGTTGATGTCACGTAAAGCTGTCCATAAACGTTTTCAATCGTGGCCAAAAGCTTAGGTTGCGATAAAACGATTCTGCCGTCCTCTGTCTTCAGCTTCGTCAGCAAGCTCTCTCCACGCGCCAGATCTCTAACGAACACTTTGGAGCCTTTGTTCTGCTCGAAGACCTCTTTAATACTTTCCGTATTAAATTGGCGTATGTCGAGAGTTAGGAACTTGAAAATCTGTTTAGTGAGCTGCCGGCGCCGACGAGCGTCTTCAGAGCACTGCAGTACCATTTCACGTCTTTCTCCATCAGCCTTAACGTAAGCTCTGAGATTTTCTTGTCTTTTTTGGCACAGCGGGGATAAGAGATCTTTGAACCCACCGTAAGGACAGCTTCTATGCAGTTCTCCAGGCAAACAATTTTGTAGTTCGAGTTGAAAGTGTTCGGGGCTTGGGATCTTTTGGATTTGACCTTGAGATTCAATGTGCCTCTTACCAATCGGTGATCGCTTCCCGTGCTTAAACTTAGCAGTGCTGCAGTACCTACTTTAAGTCAAAAAGTATTTTGTATTTTACACTGTATTTTACAAATACAAAATGCGTCTCGTATAGTATTTCAAATAAAATACAAAATACTTTTTTAAAAAAGTATTTTAGTACAAAATACAAAATACGTATTTTGTATTTGGTATTTGTATTTTAAATACAAGTATTTCAAATAAGTCACAACTCTGCCTAACTGTCAGTGCCCAGTGTAAGTTCTTTTTCGTTTAAAAAACGTTACGATTGTAGTTGCGTTAAGAGCACAATTTGTATGGGAAACATGATTTGCGCTTCTTTCCGCTGGGGGCGCTATTCACGTTTCCTATCAGAGATGTACAAAATACTTACTTTTAAAAATGTATTTAAATACAAAATACAAATACTTTTCTAATTCAGTATTTCAAATGCAAAATACAAAATACTTTTTCTTTTTGTATTTAAATACTAAATACAAAATAGGTATTATCAAAATACTTTATTCAAATAAAATACTTTCATTTGGAATGATAATAATAATTTCACTGTTGGACATATGCCTCCCCCAAGGATCTCCAAACCGGTCGGTCCTGCGCTGACTGCATCCAGCGGCTTCCCGCGACCTTTACCATATCGTCAGTCCACCTTGTGAGGAGCCTATCAACGCTGCGTTTCCCGGTACGTGGTCGCCACTCGAGGATCTTTCCGCCTCAACGGCCGTCAGTACTCCTCGCAATGTGCCTGCAATTCTTTGGGTTATGCCGGTGATCTTGGTTCTGCGAATCTCAACATTTCTGATATGATCACGCACTGCTCTTTGGGTGACCTTGAGCCTTCTTACGAGGCTTATTGTAAGCGGTCGTGTTTCGGTTCCATAGGTCAACACTGGCAACACACACGAATTAAAGACTTTCGTCTTGAGACACTGCGGTAGAAGGCCCGAGAATATGCCACGTAGCTTCCCGAACGCTGCCCAGCCGAGTTGGATTCGTTGATTGACCTCTTTCTGGCCCAGGTCCCGACAGAAACGAAGGCTTTCTCATAGTCCACAAACGCTAAGCATAATGGCAGATTATACTCTTCGGTCTTCTGTTTAATTTGGCTCTTGAAAAAACAAGGAACAGGTGTGGTTGATGTCACGTAAAGCTGTCCATAAACGTTTTCAATTGCGGCCAAAAGCTTAGGTTGCGATAAAACGATTCTGCCGTCCTCTGTCTTCAGCTTCGTCAGCAAGCTCTCTCCACGCGCCAGATCTCTAACGAACACTTTGGAGCCTTTGTTCTGCTCGAAGACCTCTTTAATACTTTCCGTATTAAATTGGCGTATGTCGAGAGTTAGGAACTTGAAGATCTGTTTAGTGAGCTGCCGGCGCCGACGAGCGTCTTCAGAGCACTGCAGAACCATTTCACGTCTTTCCTCCATCAGCCTCCGTAAGCTCTGACATTTTCTTGTCTTTTTTGGCACAGCAGGGATTAAAGATCTTTGAACCCACCGTAAGGACAGCTTCTATGCAGTTCTCCAGGCATTAGAAACAATTTTGTAGTTCGAGTTGAAAGTGTTCGGGGTTTGGGACCTTTCGGATTTGACCTTGAGATTCAATGTGCCTCTTACCAATCGGTGATCGCTTCCCGTGTTAAACGAATAGATCACAGAGACATCATTGAATATCCGAGTCTTAGTCGACATGATGAAGTCAATCTCATTTTTTGTTGTACCATCCGGACTTTCCCAGGTCCATTTCCGATGCAGCCGTTTCTTGAAAAAAGAGTTCATCATATAGAGTCCCTCTCTCCATATATTCGGCTAGCATTTGTCCACGGTAGTTCCGGATTCCAGTTCCAAATTGCCCCACTTTCAACTCATCATAGCCACGTTTGCCTAGCCTTGCGTTAAAGTCTCCCATTACAACAGTGTAGTGGGTCCTGGAAGCATGTATTGCCCGAGAAATATCCTCATACATTACTTCCACTTCCTCGTCAGGGTGTGTCGAGGTCGGGGCGAATACCTGCATGACCTTCAACGAATACCGTTTGGTGATTCTGAGTGGTTAGTGTAAGTTTTTTAGTATACAAAACGCACCGATTCTAGTTGCGTTAAGAGTAAGAGCTCAATTTGTATGGGAAACATGATTTGCGCCTCTCTCCGCTAGGGGCGCTGTTCGCGTTTCCTATACAAATTGAGCTCTTAAAGCAACTAGAATCGGTGCGTTTTGTCACGGTAATATTATCTATACAGTATTCTATCTTCATACAAACGGTCGGAAAGCGTGTCATACTACGCGCCTCGAGTTCGCGCGGCACCCGGTGGGCATCCAGTCGCGAATGCGCCGCAGCGACGACCGAACGGTGTGAATTGTTTTTTAAGCAGTTAGCCGTGCTTAACCGACGATTAGGCCTTAGTCAACCACGCTGGCCAAGTGCGGGTTGGTCGACTTCACACACAACCTAAGAATTTCTTCATAGGTGTGTGCAGGTTTCCCCACGATGTTTTCCTTCACCGTAAAAGCGTCGATTAAACGTACATATGAATTCAAAATTTAAAAATACATTGGTACGTGGCGGGGATCGAACCAGTGCCTCCCGGGTGGGAGACGACGCTCGTACGCACTACGACACCGACGCTACTTTAAATTAATTTGGATCTTCTGTAATGTGAAGTTAGGTACCTATTTACCCACCACCCGTGGCATCAATTTTAGGGTGCTATGTGGTATGTGCCTGGTTATAAAAAATAGTATGGATCTACCAACAATAAGTTAGCTCCACTCAGAGTTAGTTAGTGGGGAACTCTCAGTAAATTGTATCCTGCTGTGTTGACAACTACCCGGCCTAGCCCAGTAGCTAAAACAGAGCACATAATCCAGTTACACTAGGTATATCGTTTGTGTCTGTAGCAATTATAATATATTGGTTTGTAGCGAATAAATTAATATGTAGATAGTGAGTCTAATAATAACAATAAACTCGGTTAGGTAACGTATTTTCACGATCTGTGTATAATTTGCAATGATGGAACCACGATGATGGAAATTCCTTGCCTTATATTAGCGCCTCGATGCTAAACTATTTTTATATTATCATTATCAGGTAAGAACGCCAAGATAATTACGGTTTTTTATAACCTAATTGGCTAAGAAGCTTAGTTATTCTAGAACAAGTTCATGAATGTAAGACTGGCAAACATTTGAAGACAATCGTTTAACACGGCGTATTACAAAACGGCGCAGCGGGTCGTAGTGTGAGCAGTGGCAGATTTACCAGTAGGCTGAGTAGGCAGGAACCTAGGGCGGCATTTTAGGGGGCAGCAAATTTGACCCAAATTTTGAGAAGTGCCCGATAATTTTATATTATACCTACGGAAAAAAGATGATGTATTGAGGAAGATAGAGCACAATAAAGCTTCAAATGTAATTAATATGATTGTGAACTAGGCATATGCTCGAAGGAACTAGGGTATCCAATTTCAGAAGTAACTAGGGGCGGCAAAAATTGATTAGCCTACAGTCGGCAAAAAATTCTTAGCCTACTGGCGGCAAAACTTTATTAGCCTACTGGTGGCAAAACTTTATTAGCCTAATGGCGGCAAAACTTTATTAGCCTACTGGCGGCAAATTTGTAAATCCGCCACTGAGTGTGTAATAGTGATGTGATGAGTGACGATACTTCCACTCCGCTTAGTCATATTTGTTACGCACATCGTTTTCTCGGGAGAGATCATTGTATACTTATTACATACACATTCGTAGGATTGTAGTAAGATGTGTTGTTTTTATAAGTATTTGAAGCACGAAGACGTTCGGGTGGCGTATCCTATATCTGACATTAACATTTATTAATGCAATCAAAGATTTAGAGACATAATTTATTTATTTATAAACTTAGTCTAGAGAACATAGTTAACATCTAAGTAAGTATAGTGATATAGAAAATAATAATTAATTAATGCCTAAATTACATAATAAAATTGAGGTCGAGTAGTTGTTATTTAATTTAACACCTAAACTATGTAAAAGTGTTTACCTTTGTCTTAGGCGTCTAAAGTAATATAACTACTTGCATTAATGTAGGTTACTGCTTGTTGGCTGACAACATTAATTTATAAAAATTGAGAATTATGATTTGAGTTCTGTTTATTAAATATTTAATCACCTTTATCTAGCTATTAACTTTTTTTTAAAGTCAAATATAATATAACTAGCTGCCCGGCCACGCGTTGCTGTGGTAATTTCATACTACTGACCTGTAACATTGTATCTGCAGTAAAAAAAAAATGACTACTTATCAAGATAAAAACTATCCTATCTCTCAAGTTGGATCAAACTGCACACGGTGTACAAATTTGATTGAAATCGGTTAAGTGGTTTAGGAGTCCATTGAGGACAAACATTGTGACACGAGATTTATATAATAGGTTGGGGAAAAAGTTTCTTCGCATTTTTTAAGAAAATTCAAAACATTTTTTAATATAGTTTATTTACATTTAACTAAAGAATGTAGGTACCATTTTGTTCGATAACTTTTTGCCATCTTGTAGGTAGGGACATGATCCCATTGCTATAGAAATTTTGGGACTTCTGGTCAAAATACCGCGACAAGTGGTTTTGGCAATCCTCTCGTGATGTTAACCTGACACTGCCTAAAGAATTCTGAAGAGACCGAAACAGGTGGAAATCTGAAGGTGCAAGGTCAGGACTATACGGCGGATGCATTAACACCTCCCAGCCAAACTCTCTTAATTTTTGCTGAGTGGCTAAAGATGTGTGAGGTCTAGCGTTATCATGATGAAAAACCACACCCCTTCTGTTGATTAATTCCGGCCGCTTTCTCTCAACTTCTTGCTTTAATCTCATCAGTTGTTCGCAGTAGAGTTCAGAATCGATGGTCCTGCCTGGTGGTAACAGCTCATAATGAATAATGCCCTTCCAATCCCACCACACACACAGCATCACCTTGTTGCGAGTTAACCCGGGTTTCGCCACAGTCTGTGAAGCCTGACCGGCCTTTGACCACGACCTTTTTCGCACGTTCTTGTCGTACGTGATCCACTTTTCATCACCAGTTATCAGCTTCTTCAAAAATGGTTCGGTTACATTACGTCGTAATAAAGAATCACAAATGAGTACACGGTTCATTAGGTTTCTTTCAGTGAGCTCGTGAGGTACCCAAATGTCGAGCTTTTTTGTGTACCCAGTTTTTTTCAAATGCGCCAAAACTGTTTTGTGGTCAATTCCCAGTTCTTCAGCTACGTCGTAACTACTGACATGCCGATCTTGCTCCACTTTTTCAAAAATGGCATCCATTTTATCTGTAATAGGGCGACCAGAGCGACGTGCATCTTTGACATCAAAATTTCCGGATTGAAAACGCATAAACCAAATTTGTGCTACTCTCACAGACAGTGCACTAGGTCCATAAACATCGCAAATTTTTTTCGCGGCTTGCGTTGCATTTTTACCTTTTTGTAGTAAAATTTTAAAATTTATCGAATTTCTTCATTAGATTCACTCATCTTGGCGGTACGAAAAACAAATGAAAATCACACATTTTCCTAATTTGAATTTGGAATTATGTTCTTAAAAATTTAAACTTTCAATGATACCAAAACCAGCCAGATACAAATAGTATAGCCAAAGAGATTTTATTACAAGTTTATACATACTATAATGCGAAAAGACTTTTTCCCCAACCAATATATTAAGATATATTTTCACGCTCACACCAATTATCTAGCCCGAAGTAAGTATCCTAAAGAACTTGTGTTACGGATACTAGATAACGGACTTTTTTTTTAATATACATAATAATTTTAGATATTTTTATAAATAAACTTAAATAAATATATAAACAACCATGACTAGCAAACAAACATTCGTGTTCGTCACACAAACATTTGCCGCTACCAGGATTCGAACCCGGACCGCTTGATGTGTAGCCAGCTATACTGACCACTCCACCACGACGGCGTCAAAATTAACTGCGGCTATTAACAACTTCGGAGCAGCGCCCTCATAATAGATTGTACATAAATATCTTTTTTCAGCATGCTTCCTGGCTGGACATTGCACATCACCAGTTTTATGCTAGCTTGGTTTATTGAACCGTCGGCAAGACGCACACTGTGGTAGTTTTGTTTTTTAGGGCATTCCTTCATTATGTGATTACGTGTCCAATACCTCCACAGTGACCACAAGTGGAGTCTGTTTCACGACAATACATAGGTACTTAATACATTTAGTTATTAAAGTAAAATCTATTACGGGGTAGGAGGTCCAGTTTATAAAAATTCTTCCCTGTTGTATGAGAGTACAACGTATTTCAGCTGGAACTTCTAGTATGAAATTCCTAAGGGCAACATCAACTTTTTCGTACACTCATTCTCCTTTAGCGCTGCACGACTGTGGAACAACCTACCTTGCTACCTTCATTCAATATAGTCCGTCCAACGCCAGTTTTAAATACTTATAGATTAAAGCAGCACTATTTGTCAGTCTCCAGATAATCTTTGCAAGTTAATGTTTTTTCAATCATTATGTATTTAATACAAAGTATATTTTTTGTATTTATCATTATTTATATTACATTTATATAAATATTTATCTATTCATATAATTATTGCGTGTACGTGTATACATAAATATTATAGTATTTATATGTTACATACTTGGTAGATAGTTTTTTTAAACTTTATTTGCATTTTTAGTCACCTACATCACATTTAAGTTTAAACTAACATTCATGGGTTGACTGGAAGAGATCTCTTTTAGACATAAGTGCGTCCTTGCAAACTATATATTCTGTTTTTGTGCATTTGATGTATTTTTAATTGCAATAAAGAGTAGGAGTAAGAGAAGTCTTTTTTGACGTGACAACGTCTTATAAATCGATAGAGCCGTCTGCACGCACGAAAAAACATGACGTCATGCGGCGTTACCTCGCTCTGAATCTAATTCTCTAATTTGAATTTGGAATTATGTTCTTCTTCTTCTTCTTCTTCTTAATGGCATTTAGGCTAGTGTTGCCATTTGCCATTGGCAATTCACTCCTCTTCGATGTCTTGACCGGAGATTAGTCTTGACCGAGGATTACTGATGCCATTTTCTTAGTTCGATTATAGTTTCGGTTTAATAGGTACCCATAGGGGTTGGGTAAGAGTTGGACAGGATTGGGCGGAGAGGGGGTAAAAAAGAGGATACAATAAATAGAAAATATAGGTAATAATTACATTACAAATTAATATTATGAAAAGAAATGAACTTTATAATAGACTTACGATACGATTTATTGGAAAGAGATAGAATAGATGATAAATTATAAGGGAGTGGAGCTTTATATGAAAGGAAAATATCATAGAGTGGAAATGAGTTATAGAAAGGACAATGGAAAAGGATATGGATAAGATTACCCTCTGCTAAGCCGCATTCGCACATTAAAGAGTCTAGAATATGAAGCTTAGCTAGATGTGACGGACAAGAGCAATGACCAAATATCAGGCGAGAAAGAATAGAAGTAATTCTTTTACAATATTTTAATTTGGAAAACCAAGGTGTTAGAGATATAGTAGGACAGAATTGACGATAAAATTTAGCTTTATGAAGACTTGAGGATTTCCATTCTTCGTTCCAATCATCTTCCAAAAAGGGGCGAGTGAGACCTAAAACGTCTTGCATAAAAACGCACTTAAAAGATGTAGCACCTTGCACGGAAGCCATTTTAGCCAGTCTATCGGTACTATCGTTGCCCTGGATCCCAGTGTGACCAGGAATCCAAGCCAAGGAAATCTGCAAGCCCTTATCTGAACCTTCTTTCAATTTAGACTTTACCATAAGGGCCAGAGGATTGAAAGAGTTATTATCGAAGGGGTTCGACTGAACCGATTGTAGAAAGCTTAAGCAATCAGTAAAAATAAAAGAATTAGGAATATTGTTTAAAATTATGTAACTAATACATTCTAAGATGGCCAAGCCCTCACCAGTGAAGTTGGAGGTGAGACTATTCAATTTGAATAATTTAAAATAACCTAATGAATAATGTAAAAAAGCAGCTCCTACGTGATTTCCTCTCTCAGATAGAAGAGTGGTAGATTTAGAAGCATCAGTAAAAAATATCTCAGCATTGGCAGTGTTATGTTCAACAAAAGAAAGAAACTTATCATTCGCGTTTTTCGTTTTTTTATTAATACCAATTGACATTATAACAGAAGGGGAAAAAATAATTGAGCTATATTTATGTGCAAAAAGTGGATGAGAAGGATATCTATTAAAATTGCAGCCCAGCTTCCGAACTTTTCTCAGACTATTAATTAAATATGGAATGCTTTTGTTATGCCAGAAACGATTGCCATGAACTATTAAACTATCAAGAGCATCCAATTTTACAAAAAGTGGATGATTAACATATTGCTGAAGTTTAAAGAAATATCTGTCAGATAGATACTGCCTCCTTAAATATAATGGGGGGGTCCCCACATTCAGCTTGTAATGCAACAATAGGAGTGCTTTTCATTGCACCAATAACTATTCGTAGGCACTTTGATTGTACATTATCAAACTTTTTCATCGCGGTTTTGTTAACGGGGCTTAATGAAAAGGATCCATAATCTAGCAAACTACGAATCAGGGCATTATATACAAGTTTTAAAGTAAAGGGATGAGCACCCCACCAGACACCTGATAAAGTTCTCAATATGTTTATGTTTTTTTCACACTTATCTACAATATAATTTACATGAGGGTTACCACTACACCTATTATCAAATATCCTGCCTAAAAAGCGACATTCATTAACAACATTTAATCTAGAATTGTTAATGTTAATATTTACAATCGGAATCACTCTCTTTTTCGAAAAAGTAACAACAGAGCTTTTAGAAACAGATAAGGATAAATTATGTTTTGATAGCCAAAACTCCAAATTATTCAAAGATTCCTCTAAATTAGAAGCAGCGATTGGAATAGAAAAATGGGAAGAATATACTAAAATATCATCAGCGTACTGAAGAATGCTACACTCAGAAGTAATAGATTGTTCTAAATCAAGAGTGTAAACATCACATAAAAGGGGGCTCAGGACTGAACCTTGGGGAACACCCTGCCATAGAATCCTGGGCTCTGTATGAAGACCCATAACTCTTAGCGTAACTGTTCGGCTCATAAATAAATTAAAAATAAAATTCGAAAAAGTGGTCGGTACCTTTAGTAGATCTAACTTTTGTTTAAGAATTGAAAGATTAACACTATCATAGGCCGCTGTAACATCTAAAAAGGAAGCCACCACTGACTCGCCTCTAGAAAATGCCAATTGAATATCAGTAGAAAATATGCAAAGATTATCAGAAGAACACCTACCCTTTCTAAACCCAAATTGGGATGCAGCTAATAAATTGTTATGTTCCAGAAACCATTCTAATCTATTTTTAATCAAATGTTCAGTTATTTTAGAAATAGTGGAAGCTAACGCTATAGGCCTGTAAGCTGATGGCTCACTTGGATCTTTGTTGGGTTTTAGTATAGGTAGAATAATATGATTTTTCCAGGCTGGAGGAATACAGCCAGAAAAAATAATTAAATTAAGAATATCTAATAAAATTAGACGAGAGCTGGAAGATAATCTAACTATAAATGAATACGGGATTCCATCTATTCCGGGCGCCGAATCTGACAAGCGGTCTAAAACAAAATTTAACTCTATTATTGAAAAGATACTACCTTGATCAGAACCATCATTAAGGAAATTATATGTATACGGAATGTCATGAGCATTTGGTACAAAACAAGGAGCCAGTTTATCTAAAAATGGATTAACCCAGTCCGTGGAGAAAGAAGAAATTGCATTATTGGACTTCAAAGCGCATCTATATCTTCTGATATTTTTCCACACAAGAGTGGAAGGAGTATCAGGAGATAAAGAAGTGCAAAATTTTTTCCATCCTTCTCTTTTCTTTTTTTTTAAAAGACGTTTGGTAGCCGCGCAAATATTTTTATAATTGAGATAAGATTGAGTATTTAACAACTTGTTGCATTCTTTTTCAGCATTATTCCTTAATTTAATAGCCTGAGTACACTCATGATCCCACCATGGAGGAGAAGGTATTTTGCCCATGGCAACATTTTTTAAAGGAAACAAGGAGTCCGCAACAGACAAAACAGCTGATAAAAAATTATTGTATGACAAGAGAATATTTTCAGGTGTTACTTTAGGAAATTTTAGTAATATCTCTTCAAGGGTAGCGCTATAAGTATCCCAATCGCAATTACCATCAATTTTATATTTTAATAAAGGGGACAGGTAAGGAGTAGATTGAATTTTGGTTGGCAATGAGATCACTATGGGATAGTGATCACTACCATAGGACAACTGTAAACATTTCCAGGAAAGAAGGGAAGAAAAAGACGATGAACAAAGTGAAATATCAACATAACTTAGAGCTTGGCCAAGATATGCCCTACGAGTAGCAGAACCATCATTTAATACACATAGATTTAAGTCGTCAATTATTTCCAAAAGCTGGTTGCCTAAACTGTCATTATTTGGAGCACCCCAAACAGAGTGATGTGCATTAAAATCTCCCAGTATAATAACAGGAGCTGGCAAAGACGTAATAATATTCTTTAAAATAGGAATAACTGAAGTGTCTTTACAAGATATATACAAAGAAAGAATAGAAAAATTTAAAACTCTAGCTGCAACTGCATTCATGTGATTGTGATTATATGAAGGAAGAGGAATAACATTAAACTTAACATGTTTTTTAATGAGAAGGGCTGCTCCGCCCCAACCATCATCTCTGTCATCTCTCAAAACTGTGTAGCCATGAACCCTAAAGTTCATATGTGGCTTCAACCAAGTCTCAGAGATAGCAACTGTTAGTGGCTTATAAGTATTAATAAGGTGTTGTAAATCAGTACGATTAGAGTGTACACTTCTACAGTTCCACTGGAGAACCTGATCCATTTTTAATAAATTGATATATGGATATTGTGATATTATTAATTAGTGAAATTGCTACGGAGTCGGGTAAAGAAGAGTTTGTAATAATATTGATTAGAGAGGATAATAGTTCATTGAGATTATCAGAACAGGGAGATTCATTGACTTTTGGAACATTTAATGCGCATCCATTGCTAGAAGTAGGTAGTTTAAACTCATTAATCAAATCATTATGAGCTTTTTGATCATAACCTTGAGAAGCTGGTCTAGCAGGTTTTCTATTAGTATATGAAGTTTTTTTATAACTGTAGGTAGGGGAAGGGGGTGAAATGTGATTAGCAGTAGGGGGTGAAGGAGAAGAGGAAATGACATTAGGTTTTTTAACAACTTCAGTATATAATTGTTTTGAAGCGGCAAAATCTTTGGCTGCTTCTTGATAAGAAATAGATTCAAGAGACATTTTATATTTGATGTTGCTTTGTCTGACATATTCTGGGCAAATTTTATCTGACGCTTCATGCGACCCATGACAATTGATACATAAAAAGTTACTAGACTTAATGCAACTATCTCCAGCATGATCTAGAGAACATTTATAACACCTAGGTTTGCTTCTACATTGAACCCGAGTGTGCCCATATCTACAACAATTGTAGCATTGAATAGTAGGATAAATGTACTGTTCTACTTCTATAGATGTATAAAAAGATGAAACACGGGGAGGAAGAGCTTGGCCATCAAAAGTTAGTATAACAGATTGCGTAGGAACCCATGAAGATGTCCCGTTGTTAATAACTTTTCTACTAACTCTCCTAGTTCTCAATATTTTACCATAGCCTGAAGGCACTTCAATGGAACTGATGATTTCATCATGAGTCCAGTCTGATGGTATACCTTTTATTACACCTAGCTTACATATATTGTAAGTTGGGATAGAAACTTTATATTTGTGGGCTTCAAATAAGAGGTTGTTGTCTAAAAAATTATTTGCATCAAGAGGAGTTTTAAAATGTACAAGTAGGCGATTACGACCCACTCGCTTTATGCCATCGTGCAAAACGTATTTCAAGTTATTTTTAAAAAGAAAATTGCCAAACTTGATAGGATGAAGTGTCGAACCCAAAGAAGGGGAATCCTCAATTAATTGGACTTGAACCATATAAGGCCCTTTGTCACTATCATTATATCTCAATCTGAAAATGTTTTCAGTTACCTCTATTGACTCTAAAGCCTTTGATTTAGCAGCTAGACAATTAGTAGATGTATTGGAGCTATCTTTTAGAGAATCTAACGCTAAATGAATGTTTTTTAAGTTATTTTTTTCCTTAGGTTTAATAGTAAGTAATTTGTTATTTTTCTTTTTTTGAGAGTGTTTTCTCTCAACTAATTTAAATTCCGATTGTGAAATATATTCGCTAGCATTAATTAAATTTAAAATAGAATTTGACCCAGGGTCAGGAGGGTCTGGTGGTTCTGGCTCCATCTCCATGATAAGAAAAACTACAAACTAACACTTACCAAGTAAGAAGAATAACATAAAAAATATAATAACAAGATAAGTATTTATAGAAAATGTACAATAAAATTAATAACTAAGAAGAGAGATTTTTTCACGACCGCCCTTTTCAAGTTCCCGCCAAGAAAAAAACAATTATGTTCTTTAAAATTTAAACTTTCAATGATACCAAAACCAGCCAGATACAAATAGTATAGCCAAAGAGATTTTATTACAAGTTTATTCATACTATAATGCGAAATCTATTAAACAAATGAAATTAAATTTTTCTTTTGAAAAATGCTACCATTCATCAGTATTTTCTTAAGACGTTGTCACGTTCAACTATCGTCAGTAAACCGACTTTACAGACAACCAATTTTTTACCAGATTTATGGCTAAGTTTAATTGTGCTCAAAAACTTGTCACGATGAATATGTGGGTGCTTGTCGGAGATATTCTGTTCATAAATAGACTAATAATTCGTTCTCGGTAGTGTTGGAGGGCGCACCTAATAATATAATTGTTGATCTACGATTTTTAATCTCCGATTCGAAGATTCGATCCGATCTTCCTGATGATTTAAGCTCCTCGGAACTTTTCAGTTTTTCCAGGTCATCTTTTTCCTTGCGGATTAATTAAAATACTATCGTCTTTAGATTTTCTTAATCCACGGATATGCAGTTTTTTCGTCTCTTCACTGAACTTTTGCTTATCTGCTGGGTAAATTGCAATAATGCTTATGTTTGGTAGTGGGCGTCATAAAGCTGGTGTCCTTACCGATTTAGCAAAAGATAGATTTGGGGGTGTTGCCTTTTGTGCTGAGTGAAGCTTTAGGTCTTCAAGCTGGTTCTCTAGATGAGCGGAGATTACTTTTGGTCATTAAAAGACCGAAGTGTAATTTGAGCAGATATATACTTCTGTTTCCGTGAATGATACTGTACAGCTAACTGAGACACACCTCCCAACATCTTCCTGCTGATGTTGCTAATTTTTAGTTTGCCCTCGCTGGATACGCAGCAAATTTCATTTAGGCATTGTTCAATACTAGACAGCCATTTCTAAATTTCACGTTGAGACTAGATCGGCAGTTGGAGTAGAGTCCTCTTCGGTAGGCCGCCTCGGGGGTGGACTATGGCTGGTTAGGGTACTTCGATTGAAAGGACTATTTATAGTTAATATTTATAGATTATCCACTCAGTGAAATAATCAAAAACATTTATGACACAGATTTTAATGTTATAAATTAAATCATCATTACAGATGGCATCACTGTGTTCTGTGATCACGTCCATCTGTAACGCGAGCAAGAGAACAAGTAAGTCTGGAGCATCGATTTGTGAGTGGATTATTTTATGGAGGTAAATTAAGTTCATAAATTTGCGTCTAGATTCAAGTGTCAGCACTTTGAACTCAGCCAGTCTCATCGTATATAAGGAAGGAGGTTTGTTTGAGTTGTTGTGTTTGCTGAAGGCTTGTTATATTTTGGGTTTGTCCCCTTTAGTAGGCCACAGGCTGCAAACCTGTTACTATTTGGTGGCACTACATGGCCCATTATTGCCAGATGTTGTATGCATGTAATTTCTACCACCAGTCTCACACTCAACCACCACAATTAGTCATTCATAACTTGTTTTATCCAAAAATAACAGCAATAAAAATATAATGGCGGTTTTATCTAAAAATACTATCATCATAAATGAATATAAAGCAGGCTCTGCTAACATAGTTGCGCAACTGGCCTACAGAAAAGTTGAACACTTTTGACCTTTGGTATACTTTAACATTATAATATTGTCAATATAACTGTCAGGGTCGGTCTAAATATCCAAAATCCAAATGAATTAAAACTGGTATGGTTAGACCAACACATGAGAAAGGGAAGAATGGTGTATTTAATAACTATCGCTCAATAATGATTCTATATTGATATTTCACCAAGCCGCAGTCGTGTGATGACGGCAGAGTAGAATAGCATCCATATCCTCCAATGGGTGTCGTAGAAAGCGACTAATGGATCAGCAAACGTGATGAGTCCCGGCACGCGCACGATGAATCCATGGAATGAAATAAAAATGAAAATGAGATGAAATGGAACGAAGTGAAACGAAATGGAATGAAGTGGAATGAAAAGGAACAAAGTGGAATAAAATGGAATAAAACGGAATGAAATGGAATGGAATGGAATGAAATGAAATGGAATGAAATGAAATGAAATGAAATGAAATGGAATGAAATGAAATGAAATGGAATGAAATGGAATGAAATGGAATGAAATGGAATGAAATGGAATGAAATGGAATGAAATGGAATGAATTTTTTTTTAATGTTAAATAGGCTGGGCGTTTGACCACAATCTCGCCTGATGGAAAGCGATGATGAGGCCTATGGTGGTACACGCTCGCCTAGAAGATGCTTGTTCACTCTGGCCTTAAAGATGTCCAGATTATACTGATCCGGGAAAACAGACCTCGGCAAGGAGTTCCACTCCTTAGCAGTTCGCATAATGAAAGCTGAAGCAAATCGCTTCGTGCGAATTGGAGGAATGTCGACAACATAAGGGTGAAAGCCCTCGCCGCGCCTGGTCGTCTGGTGGTGGAAAGGAAATGGAATGAAATGGAACGAAATGGAATGAAATGAAATGGAATGAAATAACTCTATGTAAATGGACTTAGCTAAGTAGGTAAGGTAAGTTACCTACTTAGCTTTATAACTATAATATTTATTTATACAAACAGAAGAATTCAGTTAGGCTGGGCAGTATTTCGTAAGCTCCCAGTTTCCTCTCAGTTATGACATACGGCGCCGAGACGTGGACACTCACGGCTGGACTAGTCCACCAGTTTAAAGTCGCTCAGAGAGCTATGGAAAGGGTTATGCTCGGAGTATCTCTGAAGGACCGCATCAGAAATGATGTAATCCGACAGAGAACCAGAGTCACCGACATAGCCCACCGAATTAGAAAACTGAAGTAGCAGTGGGCTGGTCACATTAGCCTTCTTGCGTGGAGACCGCGACTCGGTAAACGTAGTGTAGGACGACCTGCGACAAGATGGGATGATGATGTGCGTAGGCTGGCTGGAGTGAGCTGGATGAGAGTGGCCGAAAATCGGGAGCAGTGGCGTGAATTAGGGGAGACCTATGTCGAGCAGTGGACGAACACGGGTTGATGATGATGATACATTTAATAGAGATAATTATTATATTACCTACTGACAGTCAATTCAGCAGTGCAAGCATGAAGTTGTCGATGGACTTAGGGCTGTTACAAACCAGCGATTTATACGCACGTTTATGTTCGTTTTTGGAAGCACGCGTAGGCGGCTTAGTCCATCATGTCCATCCATCTCGACCACTGGTCGAGTAACCTATTCTCTGAAAATGGTAGTGGCCAGGTTAGCCACTCGACTGCACAAATCTCAGCTGATAGTCGGGAGATAAACTTTTTAAAACTGTAAGTGGTCTAATTGACCAAAAGTACCGTGTATGTTGGGTTAATGTCAATTAAACAAGTAATATTGGACTTTTTTTTTGGAAATTTTATTATTTGTATTTATTAAAGAGGTATAGGTGTCTATATATGTTGTATGTGTATATGTATACGTTTTATCGACAGGTCCGTGCACGCTATTAGGTTTCAGAGTGTTAAAAGAGCCCTTTATCGTCCACTGCTGAGCATATGACTTTCTTGGTGCACGTCACTTGTCCCGATCCTGTGTGACCTTATCCAGGCGTGACCAGCAACCTTACGAATGTCATCAACCCATCGTCCTGGCGGGCGTTCGTCGCTTCTTATATCTGGCCATCAAATCGGTCCATGTTTTAGTCCACCCGCAAGCACTTTGCTCGATCCAATTCTCTTTTAGAGTGGTAATGGTTTTTCCTACACGTCCTTCACCCTCGTGCGGCGCCTGATTTTAATATTCCACACATGATATTGTAATTTTATTCCAAGCATAGCTCGCTCCATGGCTCTTTGAGCAACTTGGATCTTGTGCACAGCCTTATTCGTGTGCGTCCATGTCTCGGCATCGTATGTTATGGTGGGCAAGATACATTGGTTGAAAAGGCGAGTCTTCAGGCATTGTGGAACGTCAGCAGATTTAAGGACGTAATTAAATTTGATGAATGCCGCTCATCCTAGTTGAATACTCCTAGCTATTTCCCCTTTCTGACGTGTTTTGTCAAGGGATCGAATATGTCCAAGATACTAGTATTGGTCAAACATCTGTAGTTTCTTATTGCCCGTTAGGGACGAATTCGAGGTACCAGAAAGGCTTGGCATATCCTTGGTCTTGGGCATTTTCATCCTAAGTCCTATATATCTTCAGAAAAGCGTCGGAGAGGTCTTGGAGCATGTGTTGTAGATCAGGCAATCTGTCAGCAATTAGCACAATGTCGTCGGCAAATCTACAAATGTACCTACTAGATCAGATTAAATACAGCGTGTTACTGAGATGAGCATGAAGTTTGCAAAATGTTTCTATATTATTTACTAAAAATATCTTCTTTGTGTAGTAAGATATAACAAGTAAGTAATAAGTAGTTTTACTAGGTGGTAGACCCATATGTAGGGTCGTCTGGGTAGGTACCACCGCCTTTCTTATTTCTGCCGTGAAGCAGTTCGCTGTGTTTCGGATTGAAGGGAAAGGTAGCCAGTGTAATTACTGGGCATGGAGGGCATATCATCTTAGTCCCCAGGATGGCAAACGCACTTGTGGTGGTAAGTGATTTATACTTAATATTGCAAGTGTCTAGCAGAGTAGAATAGCATCACCCTATATACTCAAATGGGTGTCGTAGGAGGCGATCAGTGGATCAGCAAAGGGGTCTTGATCACCTTATACTCCTTTCACCAATCCGCATTAGGCAAGCGTGGTGGACTACTGCCTAAACCTCCTTAGTTGACAAGGAGAAGTCTTTGTCCCAGCAGTGGGTCGAACTAAAAAGGCTGTTGTGATGATTGCATTTCATTTACTGCTAGATATGCTCGCATTCTTGAAAACCAGCATTTATAAAAAACTAGATGACCAGGCAAACGTTACTTTGCCTTACAAAAATGATTAAATTACTAAAATAGCTATAAGAAAATAGGGGTTGGTGATAAAAAAGTAAAAATTTAGGGTTGTATGTATTTTTTAAAGCCACATAATAAAAAAAAAACAAAAGATTTCGTCCAAAAATTAAAAAAAAAATTAAGGGTGAACAACCCTTATCACTTAGGGGTATGGAAAATAAATAGTAGCCGATTCGCAGACCTACTGAATACGCATACAAAGTTTCATGAAAATCGGTCAAGCCGTTTCGGAGGAGTACGGAAACTGACATTGTGACATGGAAATTTTATATATAAGACTAGCTGTGCCCGCGACTTCGTCCGCGTGGATTTCCCATTTTTGCAACATTTTTCATTGATGCTCAATTCCTATTAGTCGTAGAGTGATGCTATGGAGGTATATAGGCCTATATCAGGGTTTCCCATACTGCGCGTCGCGATGCCCTGGCATCCCAGGGTTCGCGGTTCTATCCCGGGGGCGGGCGTAGTGAGACGTTCCACATAGAATGGCTGTCTAGCTGCTATGCGAGCTAGTAGAACGAAAATAAATGTAGAGAACGAAAATAAATGTAGAGAAAGAAATGAAAGTCGCAATTTCAAAACTTGAGCCCGGATCGACTGTCTAGGGCGGGCGAAAAAATCGAACACAGCATCTTTCGCAATCCGGGCGGCTGCGTCCGTTTTTTTTTGTTTTTGTAGGTATGTACTTAACTTTGCTGTTACTATAACGGGGGGAGGGCTCGTAAAAATTGGAAAATTCCTAAGGGCGTCACTATGAAAATAAGTTTGGGAAGTCCTTGCCTATAGTCTTCCTCGATAAATAGACAATCAAAGAATTTTTCAATTTGAATCAGTAGTTCCCCTTTTTAGGGTTCTGTACCCAAAGGGTAAAAAGGGATCCTATTACTAAGACTCCGCCGTCCGCCTGTCCATCTGTCACCAGGCTGTACCTATATCATTAACCATTATAGTTAGGCAGTTGAAATTTTCTCAGATGACGTTGTTCTGGTGCCGCTATAACAACAAATACTAATAAATAGAATAAAATAAATATTGAAGGGGCTCCCATAAAATAAACGTGACTTTTTTTTGGTCGATTTTGATAACGGCAACAGATAGACGCTTGAAATATTCACAGAATATTTAGTTATATTATTCACTTTAAAAATAAATAATTAAATAAAAATAAAATTATTATTTAAGGGGGCTCAACAACAAACGTGATTTATTTCTCGGTCTCAATAACGATAACAGGTAGAAACTTGAAATATTAACAAAATATTTAATTTTAAATTCAAATAATTTTCGGACAGTTTTGATAAAATCTATTGCACGGAACCCTTCGTTCACGCATCCGACTCCTTCTAGGCGGTTTTTTTTTACTATTTTTACAGGATGTCTCTGATGACCTTCTTTGAGTCACCAGGTGTTTTAGTAAAGGAGAGGACCTCGGTGGGTCCTCAAGCTTTAAGGTCGAATCACTCCAGAGAGGATTCCTGACCGGTGAGCTAAGGCGTCTGAATCTGACGGGATCAGTAGTTCCTAAGATAAGCGCGATCAACCAAAAAAAAAACAACTCAGTATAGATGCGTGCGTAGTACTTGATCATTATTTAGCTGCGGAGTTATGTTAAAACTATGATATCTCTGAAGATATTCATTGAAATCTAATGATGTAAAGAACAATTTTGTACAAAATTAAATACTTGTGATGAATAATGTATTGATTTTGATAAGGAATAATATCATGTTTACAAAAATACCTTCAAATCTTAAGCATTATTTTAGAACAAAATTTATTAACAAAAATAGGTTATAGCGAGTCAACCTTAAGAGATAGATAAATGCTGTCTGTAACTTGTTTTTAGGACTTTTAAAGGAGAATAATTCCGTGATACATAATTTTTGTGTAACTTTAATCGTTTACGCAGCGCACGCAAAGAAATCTCTGAAAATCAAAATTTATTATTTTCCGTTTATTTCAAACTATGATATTTCTTAAGATATTCATTGAAATCAAATGAAGTCATGAACAATTTTGTGTAAAATTAAATACTTGTGATAAATAATGTATTTATTTTGATAAGGAATAATATCATGCATACAAAAACACCATCGCAGATAATGCATTATTTTAAAACAAATTTGATTACCAAAAAGAAAGGTTATAGTGAGCCAACCATAATAGATAGATATATGCTGTCGCGGACTTTTTTTTAGAAAATTTAATGGAAAACAATTCCGTCATACATGATTTTTACGTAACTTTAACCGTTTACGCAGCGCACGCAGTGAAAGCTTTGAAAAGAAATATTTTTCTCCCGTTTTTGCAACATTCTTCATTGATGCTCAGCTCCTATAGGACGTATCGTGATGTTATATAGCCTATAGCCTTCCTAAATAAATGGACTATCCAACGAAAAAAGATTTTTTCAATTTGAGCCAGTAGTTGCTGAGATCTTAGGGTTCAACCAAACAAACAAACAAACAAACAAACAAACAATCAAACAAACAAACAAACTCTTCAGCTTTATTATTAGTATAGATAAAATAAAATTACAAGTTCCCACGTGCGAGCACAGCCTTATATGCGTAGTTTAGCTGGTGGTGCGGTTTTTCCTTCGCGTAGTTGGCGTAGTATTTATCACACAAGTGATCTGTGGAGCTGTGAGAGTTCACCGGTGTTCTGTGTCCCTGTGTTGATATCCATTACTTAGGTATGTCGATAGTTAATTATACTTTATTCATTGCACGTAATAGAAACAGCATTTAATGTGTATTTTAATTTGGTTCAACTTACTTTTAATTAACTAGAGCAAAAGTTATGGTTGTAAAATATTAGACATGATTACAGGTAGTTTCGAACTAATTACCTAACCTTAACTCATAATTATATTGTTTTTATTCTCAAAATAAAATCAATTAATTCATTGAAAAATAATTTAGTTTTACAGTACATAACTCAAATAAACAAAACTATGTCATAAATAAATTAAAAAATTAAGCAGTTGTATTTAGCCTCTAGCTAGTGCAGTGGTCGGCAATATTATTAGACAAACAGCCAATTGTGAACATTACAACAATTTAAAAACGAAATTGGGAGCCAAATCTTTTCACTACTTTGGAAAAAGTATTTTGTATCACACTGGAGTGTAATTTTTATGACGTAATTTTAAGTTTTTTTTAAATGAAAATGTTATTGCTCCTTCATTGGATATTTGTGCCAGAGCCCCACTTGAGAATCCAAAGAGCCACATGCGGCTCTGGACCCGTACTTTGCCGACCACTGAGCTAGTGGATTGCACAACAGGTTCTAACCCAGAGGTCCCGGGTTTGATTTCCAGGGGAACGTAAATTTTGGTTCGTATTGTTTCGTGTTAATTTTGGTTTTTATGTTGTTAATTTATTTTTAGATCATACCTATAAGAATTAAATTACACCACATACCTACGTATATTATGCTTTTAATTGAAGAACAATTATACTTTTTCAAATTATGAATACCAAATTTGCAGTCAGAAGTTAAAGTATTAATTATTCAAAATGTAAAATGTAAAAGAGGGCGCGTCAAATAAATATTTCTATATAGGAAATTAAATTATTGAGAGCAATGAATATTAACATAGTCAGCTAAGTTACTTTTTGCTAAGCAAAATTCTGTCTTGTTCTACAATAGGTTTTTCGCTGTTCACTCGTAGGTCGTTATTTCTGTGACTCATTATTGATTAATATTAATTATCTTTATCGCGAAATCGTTTCCCATGGGTAAAAATCGAATTCTAGTAGTTTCGCGTTGAAGATCTTTCGCGGTAACGTGCATCGCAGTATTGTTACATCGCGGTAACGCGCAGCGAAGTAAAGGCCCCGAGCCTTTAGAGAGGCAGTCACTGACGTCCCACTCCCTTCCTACTCGAAAGCCCTAGAGACTCGAATCGATGTAGAGTCTCCACCGTGGGAGATGCTCTCTGACTAGAAATCATCCAGGGAAGTTTGCATTACAGGCTAGACTAGACTCACCAAGACGTGGATAGACCTGTACCCTTAGTATGAGTTTTGTTAGTTTTTGAGCTCCATCAAACGTATCGTCACTTTTCATACATTGCCCACTATTTGTTTCTGATAGTTTACGCTAGAGGAGCTGGTGGGCAATGTACGAAAGATACGATACGTTTGATCGAGCTCGAAAACTAACAAAACTCATACAGGGGTACACTAGAACTCCACGATCGGACCATAGGCAATAAACGGAGCTCTGCCTTCTTAAGAGACGCGTGCCGCGCATTCGTAAAACACTCTGCACTTTATATTATGATCTGAGCTCTGCATCTCCTATCGCTTGTATCAAGGGGAATGTTCTAATACATGCATATTTACATAAGCATTGCACCCGTGCGAAGCCGGGGCGGGTTGCTAGTTAAACACATAAACCTTCCTTAAGAATCACTCTATCTATTAAAAAAAACTGCATCAAAATCCGTTGCGTAGTTTTAAAGATCTAAGCATACATAGGGACAGACAGACGGCGGATAGCGACTTTGTTTTATACTATGTAGTGATTGTAAATACATACATACTTGGTTATCATAATAATACATAATGATTGTAGAGGTAATTACAGTGATAAGTAGTACTCATGCACCAGTTTTTTAAAGGTATTCAGGGTTCAGGGGTCATTATTATGACCTTTTTCTATTCAATAAATAATTATAATACCCATTGAATAAAAAAAAGGTTCGTCGTAGGCTTGTTCAGGGTTTGGGAGTCAATTTACGGGTGAAACTTCAGAGTTCAATTTGCGAGTCAAAGCAAACTACCTCATACAAGTATACTTAGCTTGTATCCAGTTTTGTCCAAGTTGTATGCAATTTGCGACTTGACGTCATAATTACATGCAAGACTTGCCCAGTGGAATCGCGTCTTTATTAGAGCCAACGTAAAGGCAGCCCGGCGACCTAATTTGCAATGCCAATATTTGCGTCAAACATCAAGTCGCATCATTTTTATTAATTTTGTTATTGTTAATTTAGGTTATTTTAATGCTATGACGTCTTGTTGTAACCGGACAGTTTAGCAAACTTTACATAACGATGCAATCTGCATAATTTTCGCGTGTTTTGAAAGCTTATATGCGTTTACCATTTTATTTTTGTGTTCTAATGGATTCGATTTATGGCCAGTTTCAACGTTCAATTCACAAATAGATACAGATCGCCCTACCAGGGTTAGGTTGCTAAGCGACCGCTGTTATTTTTAGCAGGCACCCACAGAAATAATAATAATGAGGATAGAAGTGCCTTAGTCGCGTGACTTTGGTGCCGCACTTGTGTCTCTGTAGGACACAAGCGCGCGACTTGCGGCCCAGTGCTGCTCGAACCGCCGGTGTGATAAAAATGCCTTAAAATGGTGTTTTGAGGCATTGGTAATTGCGGAAACTCATCCAGAGTGTGTAATTACATTAATAAGGGGATCTCATTATATTCGAATATATTATTTTAATGTAATAATTCTGTTTTTATCAAAATACACCTTGAGAAAATCTTTCACTATGAAATATTGGTCTATACGTTATTAACATAAAACTTCATAACCATTGCTGCTCATGCTTTTAAAAACGCAGAGCATTTTAAAGTATACGCAGCAATGTACAGTGATTTTCCAAATCCCTTCTCTCTAGCACAAAAGTTCATGGTCCAGACACGATACGGACCACATACGGACGGACACGATAACAGCCATAACGCCGAGACGCGACCAATGAAGAGCGACGTTGCGTAACACCCGTATTCACAAACATTGCTATGAGATCTCTCGCATGAAGCTATAGGTAAAACTCTCGACTCTTGGATAAGAAACGAACCAATCACAGAGCTCTATTCAACCAGTGTTGCCAGCCGGGTCTTGACAAAAGTAACCTTAAATATATAAAAAAGAAACCTTTTAGTGTAAAAATAACATTTAATTTTTTTTCAGTGGTATGGTCAGGGTTGCCGTTGCCGAACAGTGAGCAAAAAAAAAAAAAAGCTCCTCACTTGTACCGTATTGCGCACAAAAAACCGACCAAATAGGGTTTATTATTACCGGGGGGGTGGTTTGACATGGCGGGTTCTAATTACATAAAGAATCAATGAAGTTTATTGTTACAAGTTCCGAAAAATCACCTAAAAGTAACCTTTTGAGTAGTGTAACCTGAAAGTAACCTTTCGAAGTTAAAAATCACCTAAAAGGTTACAAAAGTAACCTTCTGGCAACGCTGATTCAACGCAGTGACGGCCGTTGGGGCGGAAAGGTTCTTGAATGGCGGCCGCGTACCGGGAGACGCAGCCATATAACATTATCGTGATGCAGCGTTGGTAGTAGTAGTAGTAGATAGACAGCGTCGGTTCACAAAGGTCGCGGGAAGCCGCTGGATGAGGGCAGCGCAGGACCGTTCGGGTTGGACTTGGAGCACAGATATATCAATCTAAGGAGATCGGTCGAATCTCCGAGTTCATAGGAAGACCGAGTGTCGCAATCAGCGGCCGTACTACATAACATGTTCTAGTGGAGCATGCCGTAATATACACTATTCATTGCGCGCGTCTTATGGACTGCGAAGCGATGAAAGTTAAGCACAGCCGCAAAGGAGATCGGTCAAATCGCTGAGTTACGTATTCAATTGAGTTTATCGGAAGGCGAAGTGGCGGAAATGTATACCCACAGGGCACTTGTCGCAAGTTAAACGCCGGCTTGGCCTATCTCCTTGTAATATTAAATCTGTGCTAGAGACTACATAACTACCTACACAGTCTTGGCTTACATGAGTTCGTGAGGTAAAAATACTTTAAGCTTATTTAAAATAACAGATTAAAATAGTTTTTCCGTGTGCTCGTTTAATTGCAGTAACAGGAAGAGTCAAGGAAAATTACCGAGTAAACCATTTCTGGACAACAGAGGTGTGCGAGGGTCACTAGACCAGTAATTATGTGTTATTACTGCATAATAATAACGATATCAGCGTTAATGTTATTTTTAATTAAGTGCAAATTATGCTTATAGAAAACCTACGCAAATACGGGCACGTGATTTTTTAACCGTTGGAAAATAAGCGTAATGGTCAGTGCATACAGACGGTACCGCAGCGAAGTAATTTAGGAACAAATCGAATTTAACTTTATTTTATTCCGCATACGACTGAAATCATTAGGTATAGCCTAAGACTAATAATGCGAATATTTATGATTTCGCGATGATTTTTGATTTTCGCGACGATCTGCGTTGCAGCCACCTGCATTGCGGAGGATGCTGGGTTCGAATCCCGCCCGGGGCAGGTCGATTTTTTCAGTCTATTTTCTTGTTTTAAAAATATTTATGTTAATTATTTACGTTTGTAAACGCAAGAAATATTCTGTAATTAAAGAAGTTTCACCTAACTGGGCGACAAATATTTGCAAAAATATATTGTTCGGATCTAAGAAGTTCAAATTTCAAAGATTTGGGTAAACAATGTTTACCATAAAAACATAGCACCAAGCACAAATTTCGACAGCGAAAGCCACTGCTTTGCCCTGGTAGCGAAGAGGTAACGCAGCCGGCCGGATTGCGGAGGATGGTGGGTTCGATTCCCGCCTGGGCAGGTAGATTTTTTTTCAGTGTATTTTCTAGTTTTAAAAATATTTACGAGTTTGGAAACTAAAAACAAAATTCTATGATATTGGCGAATACTTCGGTACTTCGGGCGAAGTCACAAGGACATAGCTTAGCTCCGCTGTGGACGAACTCTCGCGCATCAAAGTGTTTCTCACAATTCACAAATGGCAGAAGTGAAACTTCAGAAAAGTAGGTAGCAGAAGTGATTTCAGAAGCTACAGGTAATTATATTGGTTGTAAAATATTGAAAAACAAACTTCTATGCGTCAAAAACTTTTTGGCGTCGCCTTTTCGTTTCATCGGATTTTCTAATCACAATGGTGCTAAGCGAAACTTTCACTTCAAAAACTGTGTGCATCAGTGCAGCCGCCACTGACGCACACGTGAAATAAATTAAGATACTATACCTATTATACTCTTTCATTAGCACTAATGTAAATATTTTATTTTTGTTTAACTATGTTGTTAACGCAGCAAAAGGTAGTAAGCAAAACTTGTTTGTGCTGAAGTTAATGGTGCAGTATTTAATTATTAATTATACCGACATTTATTTGTGTACATACATAATCATTTGTGTTATGTTATAATATGTCGCAGTCACATCGTAAAGACTGCGCGCATTGGTGACTTTTGTCCCAGTGACTGAATTTTGTCAGTCTCGTGGAATGTATGGAATGGGGATGCACTAAATGTCACCCACTTGTCACGTCGGAACGTGCGCGCATCTCCGTACATATTGGGCTTGATAAGCTTGATACATCGAGCACTTGAGGAGAAATGTCGTTGTTTGAAAATAACTCCCCCAAACACTAAGATGTTTTAAAAGGTCGTTGGTCCATCATCAGGATCGAGCGATGGTACTTTTGCAATATCGTCTTCGCGCTGTTGTCATTCGAGCTATCGTCTTTCGCTATTGCGTATAGGACACCCAAAAAATATTTTTAGCAAAAAAATACGAAATTCAAGACGCACAAATTTAAACTAAAAAGTAAGATATAAATAATATTTTACTTAAGTAGTTGAAAAGAGCGTCATAGAAAACCAAGGAAAGTATTGATACACATTTATAATTCTTTATTTATAATTCATACTCCGATATATTTGGAGCCGGTGCCAGCTAGCCAAGGAGGATAGTGTAGCCTTTGCAACAAATTTTCGAACTTCACGGAGCGGCGAATTATTTCTTATCTTTAGCATTCATATTTTGTATAGTTAATGGATTAATCAAGTTCGTATCTATTAGGTAAGTTTATTTTGCTTAGGCTGGCGAATAGAGAACCTCCTCTTTTTTTGTTTTTGAAGTTGGTTAAAAACAACTTAGCTCATTCTCGTGCAAATATCATGTCTACTCAGTACTTACGTACTACATTTCAGTACGCTACATTTCAAACTACCCATAAAATAATAATACTTATTATTGTGCTGCTAACACATTAATAACAATCCTGTTAATCCCCTTTTTTGATTGACTACTGCAGATTGTCTCTGAAGACATTTTCTGCGTCACCGGGTTTTTAAGAAGGCGAAGACCTTGGAAGGTTCTCAAGCCTGTAGGTCGAACGTTCCTAGGGGATTACTGGGCGACCGAGCATTTCCCACTCGGGAGTCTTTCGACCGCCTATCGTCGCTAGGGCGTCCTTGTCGGAAGGGAGCGACATGCCCGAGGGTGCCTCTAAAGGCTCGGACCTTGGGTCGGGCACATCGTGTAGTTGCGTAGGTTAGAAGCGCACCGGTACGTATCTGTACCGGGTATAGCGCGACGTGTGTAGAGTAGACCGAATGTTCGCACCCTTGTTCGACAAGTGCGGTGTATAACAAAAGTGTTTCTAGTGCCTGAGTGTGTAGTGTTAATCTGAGTACTACTCAATGGGATCGGACCTGTTAACCCCTCCAACTAAGCTAATGCGCTTGTACTATGAGTGGGTTCAGACCAACTGCGGCCGGGGATCGATCACCGTTCACACAAATACAGAGTCCACAATTAACACATCTTTAATTTTTCAACCACAGTCAAGTAGATACCATAATTACTTTATAAGGCAAGTCACACATGATTGATAGGTCTGACCTCGTATGTAACTCGATGAATGTAATATGCGCTTGATTACTTACAGCCTACTCACTAATAGATAGCAAATGACACTCTGTTACTTGTTAACCGACTTCAAAAAAGGAGGAGGTTGTCAATTCGACTGTATGTTTTTTTTTAATGTTTGTTACCTCATAACTCTTTACTGGGTGTACCGATTTTGAAGATTCTTTCGACCTTTGGAAGCTGGTGTTTGTCATGCCGTTCCATTAAAATTTTACCGTTCCATCAAAAATTTTATTATTATTAAATAAAAAAACCTAAACTAAAAACGGTAAAATAAAAATTTAGTTTTAAAAATCTAAATTTTTTTTCGAGGTCGAGCCTTTTTTTTGTAGTCGGGGAGGATTAAATGCATTATTTACGCCTCGTCCCTGCGGGGTGGTGCCAACCACAGGGGATATGTGGGACTCGAGGTAAAGGCGTTCCCTCCATACCCACTAAACATCCTTCCCGGCCAGACCTCCAGTGCGCTATTGCGGGACGGCTCGGGATCTGCGCACGTGAGCGCAACTACACCGAGACCGTCCCAACTCTGCCCAATGCACCAATTGGTGGCCAGCAGCCCACAGGGGCTACCGACTGACGCCAGCCCCTGTGGGCCGCCGGCCCACATGGGCTGGCCTCCTCACCGACGGCTGCTCGACCGGCGCGTCCTCCTGACGAGGATACCGGGAGCAGCCATCGGACCGCATCCGGGGGACCCCGGGCGTGGTCGTGGCCCTGAAAAGAGCCGTCCGGAAGTAGCCGTGGTGAGAAAACAAAAACAACTCGACGATGGCATGTGACTTCAAGTGACATTCAAAAATGACACTTGACATCAAAAGCCACACACCCGCCGAGAAAGTTTCCCCACCACTTTACCAGGGTCCTTACTTTACTTGGAGTTCCTCCTATTTATTTATTTATTTAGGTACACCAACAGCTCATCTATAAAAATGGATACAATTTTTTTTTATAGGTAATAAAGGGTTACATTATGATAATATGGACCAATTACAGGTGTACTCAACATTTTTAGAAACACAACTTAAAAAAAAAAACAGTAAATTAATTACAGTTAAAGGTAGTTAAAATTAGACTCAAGACAATGTAAAATATATAATAAAACTACCTACTCACCAACAGACGTTGACGCCTGGAGTGGTCAGTAACGCTGCCTACACATCAAGCGGTCCGGGTTCGAATCCTGGTTGGAGCAAATGTTTTTATGATGAATACGGTTCACGGGTCATGGTTGTTTATGTATTTATTTAAGTTTATTTATAAAAATATCTATATAATTATATTAAGTTTGTCCGTTATCTAGTATCCATAACACAAGTTCTTAATGATACTTAATTTGGGCTAGATAATTGGTGTGAGCGTGGAAAAAAAAACAGAAACTTACAGAAACATGATATAATATACAACGTTATCCCCTATTGTGTCGCCGCCATTTTGTAAAATTTCGCGCATGTGTCAGTTACTTCCGGACTTTCCGTCGCGAATTTTCCGGGTGTAAAAAAATAATAATATATTTTTTTGTAATAAAACTATAAATATGAGGTTTTGTCACTAAAATCGTTATAAAATAAGCTAACAGAATATAATATAATTAGTACAGTTATATTTTCAAATAATAATAATAATAATCATCATTTTCATCATCGGAAAACTGTGGAGGGGGGGATCGACCTCCAGGAGGTCGGCCGACACACAGGCGTTTTTGACAGCGACCTCCAGGAGGCCGCGCGACACACAAGGGGTTATTTCACTGTGGTCTTCTGTAAGGTGCCGCTTACCTGACCGTAATAATGATACGATGGTCATAACCCCATGAAGGCAATCATCTTATAACTTCAATTCTAGTTAACAACTAAGTATTAAATTAATTACTAAGCCCGGCATTTGCTTATACCTGTTCAGTATAAAAACAATCAAGCACGTATAATTAAGCACAATTATTTAGGTGCTTTACGTATTTCCTTGCAGGCAAATACCAAGTGCATAGATCTTGAAATAGATCATAAGCATCGTTGCATTACCCATATGGCACTACTGTACTGAATTGAATTGAGAGTACAGGAGGAAATTAATAAAGGAAGTTTTTTACTGTCCTTTATCTGTCCAGTAGGTACTACCGTGCCTGGCATATACAGGATGGAAAAGACATGAACAGTCAAACGAGAATCATGTATTAAGTACATCAAAATAAGAAATATTTCAAAAAAATTTTGCTGGGAAATGATTTTTATTTTTTGGTGTTCAAAAATATTGCAAATTGTATCGCGCAATGTAAAGAGGTCAACTCGCAAAACCGCGAGAATTTTACCAGACGGGGCGGCCCCGTTCGTTTGTGTCCGTGCGCATCGAGTGAGCTACATTGAACGCTACGCACTACATTGAATGTTTTGAAGCCATTTTTACTTTCTCGTATACGTAGTATAGAGGAAATCTTGTAATCGAAAAAAAAAACATTATGATTTTGACGGATTTACACGTTTTGGACCTCTCTGAGTTTAACAAAGCCGTTTTTGGAATGATGTCTCTGTGTGTCTGTGCGTTAGCACAATAACTCGAGTATGCTTAACTTATTGCAACCAAATTTAACATGCCTGTATGACATCAAAATATAAAGTTTCTATAAACTATTGAGTCGTCGATCACGAAAGTTAAGCAACCAAGTGCGCGGTCGGTACTCGGATGCGCGACCAAAATTTAACAGGCATGTATGACATCAAAATATAAGGTTTCTATCAACCTTTGCGTCGTTTCCGGTATACAAGAAAGTCAAGGGGAGACCACTCCCGATTTTTTTTATGACCAAGCGTATTCTGAGGACCAAGCGCAGTAGACAGTTTCTGGGAGAGTCTAATCTACCTACGTATCTGTGTGATAACAAATATCCAAATTAATGTCAGCATTCGTGCAATTATGCAAACTCCAGTGGCGGATTTACAAATTTGCCGCCAGTAGGCTAATAAATTTTTTCCGCCCCTTCTTACTTATGAAATTCGATACCCTAGTTCCATCGAGCTCATGCCTTGTTCACAGTCATAATTATTACATTTGCAACTTTGTTGTGCTCTATCTTTCTCATTACATCAGCTTATTCCCTTTATTAAAAAAATATACAAAACATAAACAAGAAAGGTCATGTACAAAGGTGAGCTTATCTCTAGCAGAGATCTCTTCCAGCCAACCCTTAGTGATAGTGTAATATTTATATGCGGGGATATACCTACCTAGTGTATACAACAAATAGACAATGATAAAATAAATAATAATATAAAACTACATACCATACATATATAAATATAAATATCCTAATATTAAATACATATTATTATCCTATACATACATACACTCTAATCTACTAGATACCTACTTATAATCTACTACGGAAAACGAATTCTCATAGGTACCTACTACATTCCGCTTTGTAATACAGCGTGTTATGCTAAACGGCTGCGACCACAGATTTAATAATACAAGGAGATAGGCCAAGCCGGCTTTTAACTTGTGACAAAGTATATGCCCAGTGGGCATACATAGCCGCCAGTTCGCCCGCCGCGCCGTCTCCGCGTCACTCGGACTTTTATGAACTCAGCGATATGACCGATCTCCTTTGCGGCTGTGCTTATATAACTTTCATTGCTTCGCAGTCCTTATGACGCGCGCAATGAATAGTGTAGGTATATTACGGCATGCTCAACTAGAACCATGTTATGAGTACGGCCGCTGATCGCGACACTCGGTCTTCCTATGAACTCGGAGATTCGACCGATCTCATTAGATTGATAAATCTGTGGCTGCGACATATACCTATATGGTTAAGATTAGCATTAAGAGAACTCAATGGGTAGTCTTTGTATAATTTCAGTGTAAATGTTTTTTTCAGAATGCTGGCCCCTTTCCTGGTGTTAATTGGAGCGGTGTTGGCTTTTTGGGTACAATGGCGAATCAAAAACCGAAAGTTGTTGATAGGAGCCGAACAGTTCCCTGGACCTCCTGCTGTAATAGGTTTGGGGAACGCGTTGAACTTAATGTGTAAACCTGATGGTAAGAATTTGTTAGTAATAAAGTAAATAAAAATATACGACGATGGACCGACGATCTGGTAAAGGTCGCAGGAAGCTGATGCAGGCTGCGCAGGACATATTTCAGGGGACATATTTGAGGGAGATTTATGATCAACAGTGCACTTTTCTTAGCTGATATTATGATGATGATAATGAAGGTATAGATAAAAATTATTACTTTTAATTACACTAATAGGTTAATTTTAAAGAAAGGTTCTACATCATGTTCATAAAATAATAAAACTAGAACATCTACATGTACTTATTAATGAAATAATTTTCAACAAAAAATATTACTATACAAGGTGCATGGTACATGGGGTATGAAGCCGGCACCTATCCATGCCAACATAGTCATATAAATACTATCGTGATATTAAAAATTCAAAATTGTACAAACAATTTTTTTAATTTTCCATACATTTTGTTTTTTTGATCGATCTATTTGTACGAAAAATTCAATTTTTTTTTACAATTTAAAATTTTGATATCCCCATAGCAGTTATATAACTATGTTAGCATGGGTAGGTGCCGGCTTCATACCTCATGTACCAAACATCTTGTATATTACTGTTGTGTAATTAATGTAGGTACGAACAATGTACACGTCATTGACACACACGCACACCATGCGTTTGATAGATAAAAACCTGCCAAGTACGAGTCGGACTCGCGCAAGAAGGGTATACTAGTATCTATAAAAAAAACGGCAAAAAAATTGGTTGTCTGTAAAGTCGGTTTACTGACGATAGTTGAACGTGACAACGTCTTAAGAAAATACTGATGGAATGGTAGCATTTTTCAAGAGAAAAATTTAATTTCATTTGTTTAATAGATTTCGCATTATAGTATGAATAAACTTGTAATAAAATCTCTTTGGCTATACTATTTGTATCTGACTGGTTTTGGTATCATTGAAAGTTTAAATTTTAAAGAACATAATTCCAAATTCAAATTAGAGAATTAGATTCAGAGCGAGGTAACGCCGCATGACGTCATGTTTTTTCGTGCGTGTAGCCGGCTCTATCGAATTATAAGACGTTGTCACGTCAAAAAATCATGTCAGTTGTATGGGTGCACGTTGAATATTTGTTTTATTTTAATTTAGTTATTTATTTTTAAAGTGAATATAAAACTAATTTTATTCTGTGAATATTACACGTCGTCACTGTTGTCGTTATCAATATCGAGCAAAAATTAACAAAAAAAATCACGTTTGTTGTATGAGAGCCCCCTTAAATATTAATTTTATTATGTTTATTAGTATTTGTTATTACAGCGGCAACAGAAATACATCATCTGTGAAAATTTAAACTGTCTAACTATCACGGCCTGGAGACAGACGGACGGACGGACAGCGGAGCTTATAACAGGGTTTCGTTTTATCCTTTGGGTACGGAACCCTAAAATCTATACCAGGTGTTGCATAAATTATTTTACACCACCCGTTGTACAATCTTTTTTAATTATGATTTCGTATGTTATGTAAGGAGGACCGACCGGTTTGGATGTCCTTGGGACACCAGTGTCCAACAGTGGGCGTCGTTTGATGGATGTCTAATAAAGTTATTTCTATTCTACTTTCGTATTACTAGTGGAACTCTTGCCCACCCATGGTACTCACACCAATTGTAATTTGCTAATAAAACTGTTGAAATACAATAAATGAATAAATAGTCACAAATCTTGGTATTGGTCTTTGGTATTGGACTTCAATACTGACATCCCGTTATTAATACTGGTATTGGTTTTCTATATTTTTATCAATGACTAGCTGTGCCCGCGCGACTTCGTCCGCGTGGATTTCCCGTTTTTGCAACATTTTTCATTGATGCTCAACTCCTATTAGTCGTAGAGTGATGTTATGGAGGTATATAAGCCTATATCACGGTTTCCTAAACTGTGCGTCGCGACGACGCCCTGGGGTGTCGCGGTTCTATCCCTGGGCGGGCGTCGTGAGACGATCCACATAGAATGGCTGTCTAGCTAGCTTAGCGAGCTAGTCAAACGAAAATAAATGTAGACAAAGAAATGTAAGTCGCGATTTCTAAACTTGAACCCTGTTTTGAGATGCTCTGTTTTTAAAATAAGAAAATACACTGAAAAAAATCGACCGTCCAGCGCGGGCGAAAAAATCGAATAAGCATCTTTACGCTACCGGGACATTACTTTCGCCGTCGAAATTTGTCTGTGCTACTTTATGTTTTTATGGTAATTTTTTTTTCAGTCTTTCTAATTTTAAAATATTTGCGCATTCGTTAACGCCTAAGTATTTAACTTGGCTGTTACTATGACGGGGGGAGGGCTCGTAAAAATTAGAAAATTCCTAAGGGCGTCGCTATAAAAATAAGTTTGGGAAGCTCTGGCCTATAGTGTTCCTCGATAAATAGACAATCATAGAATTTTTCAGATCAGTAGTTCCCCTTTGTAGGATTCTGTACCCAAAGGGTAAAACGGGATCCTATTACTAAGACTCATAAATAGAATAAAATAAATACTAATAAATAGAATAAAATAAATATTGAAGGGGCTCCCATAAAATAAGCGTGACTTTTTTGGTCGATTTTGATAACGGCAACAGATAGACGCTTGAAGTATTCACAGAATATTTAGTTATATTATTCACTTTTAAAATACAACAACAAACGTGTTTTATTTCTCTGTCTTATTAACGATAATAACAGGTAGAAACTTGAAATATTAACAAAATATTTAATTTAAATTTCAAATATTTTTTGGAGATTTTTGATAAAATCTATGGCACGGAACCCTTCGTTCGCGCGTTCGACTCCTTCTAGGTGGTTTTTGCAGGCTATCTGTGATGACCTTCTTGAAGTCACCAGGGCTTTTAGTAAAGGAGAGGACCTCGATGGGTCCTCAAGCTTTAAGGTCGAATCACTCTCAAAGAGGATTCCTGACCGGTGAGCATCTCCCTCGGAGGAGTCTCTGAACCTATTAGTCTCTAATGCGTCCGAATCTGACGGGATCAGTAGTTCCTAAGATAAGCGCGTTCAACTAAACAAAAAAACAACTCAGTATAGATGCGTGCGTAGTACTTGATCATTATTTAGCTGCGGAGTTATGTTAAAACTGTAATATCTCTGAAGATATTCATCGAAACCTAATGATGTGAAGAACAATTATGTACAAAATTAAATACTTGTGATGAATAAAGTATAAATTTTGATAAGGAATAATATGATTTTGACAAAAATACCTTCGCATCTAATGCATTATTTTAGAACAAATTTTACTAACTAAAATAGGTTATAGCGAGTCAACCTTAAGAGATAGATAAATGCTGTCTGGAACTTTTTTTAGAACTTTTAAAGGAGAATAATTCCGTGATACATGATTTTTGCGTAACTTTAACCGTTTACCCAGCGCACACAACAAAAGCTCTGAAAATCAAAATTTATTATTTTCCGTTTATTTCAAACTATGATATCTCTTAAGATATTCATTGAAATCAAATGAGGTCATAAACAATTTTGTTCAGAATTAAATGCTTGTGATAAATAATGTATTTATTTTGATAAGGAATAATATCATGCATACAAAAACACCATCGCGGATAAACTTTTGATTAAAAAAAAAAATTTGATTACCAAAAAGAAAGGTTATAGTGAGTCAACCATAAAAGATAAACATATGCTATCGCAGACTTTTTTTTAGAAAATTTAATGGAGAATAATTCTGTCATACATAATTTTTCCGTAACTTTAACGGTTTACGCAGCGCACGCAGGGAAAGCTATGAAATGAAATTTATTTCTCCCGTTTTTGTAACATTCTTCATTAATACTCAGCTCCTATTGGACGTACCGTGATGTTATATAGCCTATAGCCTTCCTAGATAAATGGACTATCCAACGGAAAAAGAATTTTTCAATTTGAGTCAGTAGTTGCTGAGATCTTAGGGTTCAACCAAACAAACAAACAAACAAACAAACAAACTCTTCAGCTTTATTATTAGTATAGACTAGCGGACCCGACAGACTTCGTCCTGTCATAAAGATTTGTAATGTGTAGGGCTTTCAATACCGGTATTCCGGGATCCCGTAATACCGTAATCACGTATTTTTTTTGGTACCCTTCAATACCGGTATTGATCAGTCGATACCGTGATTTTACGGTATTACAAATTAACAATTCTTTATTAGAGTTATATGAATATAAGACGAAATGTTAGGCATGAACCTTACCTCAAAGTACAACTACAACTAGACGCACTGATTTTGAATCAATAATAAGAGTAGAGATGTGTGTCTTCGAAACCGGTGAGGGTGGTCAGGAAATATTTCTATCTGCAGCTTACAAATATGTACTATCTGTAGTACCTACAAGTGTAGAAGCTGAGCGAGCTTTTTCTTCAGTCAGCTATGTATGCAATAATTTGAGAAGTTCTATCTGATAAGTCATTAAACGCTCTGTCCTTTTTAAGATCACACTTTCGGTTACAAAAAATTCCAAAATCTTAAGGTTTTATTGATTATGTTTATCGTTTTATTTTCGTTTCTTTTGAATATTGTTATTTAGGATTGTTTGATTAGTAATTATATGAATGTTACAAGGTAAAAGACTAGATGATTGTTAAGTAATCTATCTATAATATTTTTTTTTAATGGTGATTGCCATGCGAAGTTTAATTAATAGGAGGGTATTTTTGTTGTATTTTTTATTTTAATATTTATTTATTTATTTAAAAAACTTAAATCTACCATTGCAGGGTTTATATTTTGATTGATAAAAAATTTTGGGTCTTTAATTTTTAGTTCCGCCGAACTATTAATAAAAGATTACCCGGGAAGGGTAGAAACAATATGTTAGTAGATAACATGTAGGTATGTTTAATATTTTGTTAGCCTGTTTTTCATGTCTTTATTAGGTACCTATGTAACAGAAATAAAGACTGATTAGAAATAAAACGGGCATTTTGTTTGAGTTCATATTTAATACCGTGATCCCGTAATCACGGTATTGAACATGCTAATACCGGTATTGATACCGGTATCGAAAAAATCCGGTATTTGAAAGCCCTAGTAATGTGGCAGTTTTTTGTTCCTACGTATTTTACCGTTCTGAACGTTCCTACATTGCTTAGACAACAGAGAGAGAGAGAGAGAGAGTGCTTGTAATTTAATATGAACTTTATACTATAGCAATAAAGCTCAAATTGACTACGTTTTAGTTAGAAAACATTTGTATGGGAAAAAGAAAAGGGCCGTTTTTATGGTTTTCCCGGCAATTATTCGAATTTTTCTCGCCGTAAAACCACCCTTGAACTTCAACGAACATTTTAAAAAAAGAATTGGCCAAATTGGTCTACGCGTTGTTGAGTTATGCGCTTACCAACACATTTTGCGATTTATTTTTATATTATAGAAGAAGAAGAAGAAGATTAATGATGTTATTTTTCAGAATAATAAACAACTATAGTTCTTAACACTGTAAAAGTTCTGAAAAACTATCTTCAGACTCTGGTCATAGAGTATCTTTGATCTTGAAGACAAAAAAGAATCATCGAAATTGGTTAACAAACTAAAGTAAGGAAAATGATATTGCGACTGCGTTTTTTCACGATTCTAAAAAAACTATTGAACCGAGACGATTGTAAAATTTTCATTAGACCATTTGGAAAGTAGAGGAACCCTATTAAACAAAAAAAAAAAGAATTTTCCAAATCAGTCTAGACATCTTTAATAATAAGTTTTTTTTATCTAGTTTTAGATGAGTTTTAGTAACCTTTTTTTAACGTAGATTTGATTTATTTATTTAAACTAATATTATAAAGAGAAAATAAATATTTAAAAAAATAATGAAGGAACAATTCTAAAGTAATATATCTTTTTAAAAAACATTTGAGCCTTAAGTATATGAATTATTCATAATTATTCCCTATTCACTTGATTGAAAAAAAAAAAACAAAGTTGGCACTAAATTAAACTTAAACCACGATTTGTAATATTTCTTGTGGTTAGCTAAGTTATTAATAATTAAGTATGACATGTTGTTTTTACCTTTTGTTAATAAATAATGTTTGTAAATATTTATTTTGATTTTGAATTTTTTTATGGAATACGTGATTATTAGCCTGTTAAAAGGTGTTACAATAATATTCCCAAAGCAGAAAAGTGGTTAAATGGTAAACATTTATAAATTTGTTAAAAAAATTAAACTTTAACTAAAATTTATACCATTTTCAAAGGGTCAAATGTTTTTCTCTGTTTGTAAATTTTTTCAGCCCATAAACATCGTTTTATTTTTGCTTTACGTGGATCTTCTATAGTACTTGACATTGGTACTGCTATAATATAATATAACTATAATAAGAATAACGTTTTGTTTTATTTTTGATTTCAATTATGTTTAATGTGTAACAATATTTTTTAATGATAATCTATTATATATACTATACATAAAAGGCAAAGTCCCTGACTCACAGTCTGACTGATCAACGCCCAGCCCAAACCCTTGGACCTAGTTAGCTGAAATTTTGCACAGAGGTTCCTTTTATGGCGTAAGTAAAGGATAAGGCCGGATTTTTCGAAATTCAACCCCTAAGGGGGTAAAATAGGGGATGACAGTTTGTATGGAAATCCGTCATTTTTAAAGGAAAATCTATAAAAATTGGTATAATAGACTTTCGATTAAAAATTAAGAAAGGGGTATTTTAGTATTTCTCGAAATTCAACCCCTGAGGGGATGAAATAGGTGATGAAAGTTTGTATGGAAAGTCCGTCATTTTAATCGTAAAATCCATACAAAAAACGTTTTGTTAGCTCGGAAAAAAACGGCCCGGAATGAGGAAAAGTAAAATGTCAGTCGATAAAATTACGTTTAGTGCACTAGCTACATAGTAGCTTTATACATTTATGGCGTGCCATCCTATTGGACCATAGAAAATCGGACCGCCCTAGCAACATTACCTACATAAATATAAAACATGGCCTTCGTTGATTTTCGCGAACACAAGTGCTAATAGGGATATAGTTCTGCTCTGGTGCCTATTTTACGCGATAAGGGTGTGCAATTGTGCATACATACTAGGTGGTAGACCCATATGTAGGGTCGTCTGGGTAGGTACCACCGCCTTTCTTATTTCTGCCGTGAAACAGTTCGCTGTGTTTCGGATTGAAGGGAAAGGTAGCCAGTGTAATTACTGGGCATGGAGGGCATATCATCTTAGTCCCCAGAATGGCAAACGCACTTGTCTTAATATTGCAAGTGTCTATAGGCGTCGGTGACCACTTAACACCAGGTGGGCCGCAAGCTTGTTTGCCATCTCGTAACATAAAAATAACATGTGTCTAAAGGTGGTCTCGATAATTTTAAGTGTCAATGTCCGTATGTGACACGGGGAAGTGAAAGTTGATCTACTGAATTATGTCATCATTTCCACTAGATAATGCTAAGCTACGTAGCGGAACAAGTAGGATGTGGTATGCGCCACCGCGAATAACTTAGCTATGCAAGGAAGATGCGCTACTCGAGCAATGAGATGCATTCGTCAAAAGAACTACGGACAAAAAATTTGCCCGTAGTACTACCAGTAGAACTACGGGGAATGATGGGTGCCCATGATCCTACTGATAGAACTACGGAGAAAAAGATTGCCCGTGGTCCTACCAGTAGAACCACGCAGTAGGACCACGGGCACTAAATGGGAAAGAAATCTATAGCTCCCATCCTTATCTACAGCAATGCATCTAGAGCACGCATTCATATCGCAAAGCATACTTCTATACATAAAAAAAATTTGCTCTACACCTTTTATCCAGTGCTATGCTGATTGGTGGACATCAAAAGCATCCATAGCAACGTAGATATTGACTATGTTTTATTTTTAACGGTAACATAAATGTTCGAATTACAAAAATAGTACAAGTGTACACATCTTTAACACCGAGTCTTTACCTGTCGCTTACCAATCACGCATGATTTATGCCCTTCATAAGTTCACTCTACCTACCTCAGAATTGAAGCCTCTAGCATTAATTGATAACGATTTAAAGGTCAATAGACATTACCTGAATTGAAAATTGTAACTATTTTTAAAGGAGGAGCTTCTCAATTCGACTGTATTTTTTTATGTTTGTTACCACATAGCTCTTTACTGGGTGTACCGATTTTAAAAATTCTTTCGATCTTTGAAAGCTGGTGCTTGTCACGTGGTCTCATTTAAATTTGATTGACATTTGACGAGCAGTTTTCCAGTTATCTTTAATAATGCCTATTTATTTGACATCGATGATATCGTAATGTTAACTTGTGTGCCTAAAAGATCTCGAGATAGTTTCCTGAAAATGTCTTTAAAAAAAATAATATTATTTTTAAATTAAAAAAACCTACAGGTCAATATCATTACAGGCCAATAGATAATACCAATAAATTAGTACATTATGATATAAGTGCGGTAAGTTGAAAATTACAGCCGAGGCGATATTGTGAGCTTGAGCCGTAGGCGAGGGCTACAAGAAAGCAGAGGCTGTAATTATCAAAGCGCACGTTTATCATACCAAGTTTTATAACATATTTGCGAGGAAATAATTAATAAATTCATCACTACTTGACAACATTTAGGTCAAACAAAGAGAAGCATAGGCACCCGGGTGAAGAAGCATGTAGCTGACATAAAACATAGGCGCGAAACGAAGTCTGCAGTGTGTGAACATACGCAAGAAGGGCCAAATCATTATATAAGGTTCGATAAACCACACATTCTCGCCAAGGAACGTCGATACATCCCAAGGATGTTGCGCGAGGCTATTGAAATAAAGAAACACCCAAATTTCAATAGAGAAGATGGTTGGGCCGTACCACCTGCTTGGGATCCAGTAATTAAAATTATTAAAACTCAAGCAAACCACCACACAGCAAGACCTAATGACACCGTGAGCTCCGTTTGCGTGAAACGGAACACTCCAAATTAATAATTAAAGTGACGGTAGATTTAACTATTTCATAAAATATGACAACCTACATCTTTAGTCATCCCGTGACCACGAACGCTGAAAAGTGTTACGAAACGTCGGGTGATAATAACATCATGTAAAATCTAATTACACGCGAGTTAAATCCGTAAAAGTTGTTTTATTTATAAATGTTTATAAATTATATTTTATCTCCCAAAGTTAATTTTATTCATAAAATGTTGACTACTTTTCCGACACAAAAACTCATTGCTAAGATTTAAAAAAGTACCGTTGGTTTTTAGACGGAGCTTTTGGGAAGGAGAGATAAACCGTGCGTTGTACTTTACATTATCGCTCAAGTACGTAATGAGATACAATACGATACAGAAATTGATGGAATAAGACATCCTTTATGAGCAAATGTGCTATAATTAAAATTACAGTTTTACATGCCTAAATTTTGGGCAGTAATTAGTTAGTTTGTTATATTATGTCAGTCGTTTAGTATTTAATCATTTGTTTTTAACAATGTTACTTTATTAACTAATTATTATCCTCATTACAAACTTATTACAAAAAAAATATTATGGCGGGCCAAACAAACTACTTTGCGGGTGTTCCTGGCTCCTATTACACCTTGTATATGAAATAATCTTATGCCAAGTAGAATAGATATTTTTTGAGTAGCTAGTTTTACGAGTTTAAAATTATGAACGAAAGCAGGCAAGAATCTAGTATGTATACGGAATAACATTTGCAATGCAAATTTTTTTATGACGTAGACTATTACATAATACTAGTATATACATAATAGTAGTAGAAATTATTTTTAGCCTATTTAGCAGAATGCTATTTTTGATTCAAGGTTAGGTAGTTCAAACAGCGTAACACCCGGTTTTAATATTCAATCTACTGATACAAATCGCCATACCAGATTTTTGTTGCTTAGTAACTATTGCAAGCAGTTAAATAATAAACAGTACCCGAAGTGTAAGTTTGTTAGTATACAAAACGCACCGATTCTAGTTGCGTTACGAGCTTAATTTGTATAGGAAACATGATTTGCGTTTCTCTCCGCTAGGGGCGCTGTTCACGTTTCCTATACAAATTGAGCTCTTAACGCAACTAAAGTAGTTGCGTTTATTACACTAAAAAACTTACACTACGGGTACTGATAATCTTTTCAACTCAGACCAAGGTGATTTCCAACTCAGAATGACTCCGCTTATAAAATCATTGGTCTGAGCCTTTCAATGAAAATTGTAATCCATATTTTGAAGCAATAAAAATTGACATGACATTTCTAAGCCTATAACATAGAAAACATTTAAAAGAAAAAGAGTTCAGGAAACCGCTATTAAATTTTAGAATTTTAACAATAATTGCTTGGCAACAAAACTTCAGTAAGCTTACTTTTATCTGTGTACAGAATAGAAACCGGCTGTTGAAATTGGACTTTATTACAATCGTATATTGTTCTTTTTGGCAGAGCTCATCTTCGTGATAAAAGACCTGTTGGTGCAGTACGGTGATATATTCAAAATTTGGCTGGGGCCCGATTTGAACATAGTCGTTAACAATCCGGACGACGCTAAGGTAATGTGGTGCACTTTTTTATCGCTGTGTAATAGCGTATATCGCGCTATTAAGTTCTAAAGGTTGTAGTACAATCACCAGCACGTTGGGTTACCACAAACTGTCAAATTTTCCCAATCGATTATACACTTTATATTGAATACTCTTAGGTTGAAAATCGTTTGGAGAAATTTGACAGTTTTGTATAGCCCAACGTGCTGTTGACTGTACATTACCGCACCGCTCCTACTCAATTGAAAAATAACATTCAAATATTAGGTCCTTACCTATGAAATTGGCGTTTTATTATCTTGTACCTAAACTTGCAATTTCTTTAATTCAATAGTTGTTTTAGTATTAGTATTATTACTTTTTGAAACTACACTCTTTGCAAGATTTTTGTCTGTAGTTAAATTATATTTCAATTGTTAAATTCTGAAAAGAAAGTGAAAATGACTCTTCAATCTCTTCATCGGAATTGACTATTTGATGCCTACTAACTCATGGACAGACTGGATTTTTTCATAATTTATTGATGCTAGACTTAGCCGAGGGTTGTTAGATTATTTCCTCCAAATTTTGTAACATTAGGATTTATAGTAAAAAAAATATAGAAATAGTAGGGAACAACGCCAATTTTAATGTAGATTTCAAAAAAAATGTATTTTCATACTAACGTTATTTAAAATTTCTCAAAAACTCCGTTGCCAAATCTTTTGAAAATTGGAGCGTATAATTGGGCAAGACTTAGTTAAATATTGCATCAATAATTAAGACAAAAAAAAAATCCCGTCAATAAATTACAACGATTCCAAGAGTTGATTCTGCCGACCAAATAAAACAGCCACTTTATTTTTATTTTTTTTAGTTAATGATTGAAATAATCATAATTCCACTATATGCAAATTCGTAACAGTATATTCATAATAAAAATATAAAACTGAAACAGCGACTTAATCAAAGAAGTTACACAGCTAATAGTGTGTAGAAAAAAACGCCAATTTCATAAGTAAAGACCTAATATGAGCGCATATACACTGTAGATAGATAGCAAACAGCGCGCTGTAAGCGAGCTTGCAGCCCTCTAGGCACTGTAAAGTGTGATTCAGAGAAAGGCATACTCTTTTATGTGTTCTGTGGAAGCGGTGCGGTGCGGTGTAAAGGAGTGCTACCAGTGAATGTGCAGTGCATGTTTTATATGCGTTGTAGGAGATTGGCGGGCGGGTTCGGCTATTAGAAGTCGAAATTACAAAGATTTGATGAAACAATGCTTACCATAAAAACACAAGCATCAAGCACTGACAAATTTTGACAGCGAAAGCAGTGCCCTGGTAGCGCAGTGGTAACGAAGCCGCCCGGATCGCGGAGGATAATGGGGTCGATTCCCGCCTGGGGCAGGTTGATTTTTTTCAGTGTATTTTTATGTAAATTATAATGTACCTACATTATAATTTACATAAATTATTGTACACTTACCCCCTTATTTACAAAAAAAGTGAATTTATTAGAGATTTATAAATCGTTTGTCTCTCAGAATGAGAAAAAACACTTTTTAACAAAGTAATAACTAAAATAGGTTTATTGAGTGTTTATGAATAAGGCTGTTAATGTACAGTAATTAAATCTACGCGTTTAATACAAAATTTACATTCGATGTTTTTTTCAGGTACTTCTCACTAACCCGAAAACGAGCTACAAGGGACCTCAATATAAATATATGACGGATATTTTGGGCGAAGGCATTTTGAGTGGCTCAGGTATTTTATTTTTATAAATCAAGTAGTTAGTCAATTTCATAAATTCATAGATAATCGTATAATAAATTTCTTTCTCTATACAAATAATTCGGTAAAAATGACTATATTAACTTAGGTAGTCAGTACCTAGGCGGCCGCTGGTTATGCCATGCAGCACTTACCAAACATTCTGTACTTAAACATAATTTCCAAGCACAGCAAGCCATGCGTGCTGCGGTCATCCATTCCTGTACCCACTCCTCCTTTGCGGCTATGCTTTACTTTCATTGCTTCGCAGTCCTTAATACGCGCGCAATGAATAGTGTATATTACGGCATGCTCAACTGGAACCATGTTACGCTGATCTCGCGACACTCGGTCTTCCTATAAACTCAGCGATTTGAATATCTGCGACCGCGCAAATCCACATAATTTTCTAGTGCGTGTCGTGGCAAACTCGCTCAGTGTAGCTAGAGTGCTCATTTTATTAATTTTTATTCTATAAATGTAAAAATTATCTATATTCTTGTGCAAATAGATAAAAGAGAAAAGTACTTAAATATTTAACAAATTTTTGAAGATCAGCTGAAAAACACCCTTTCAAATCGTTATGCTGTGCGGCTTGTCGGAGACAGGTCATGTCGCTCGGTGCTCGACTTCACGTCGGTAGCGTTGAGTGTGACTGTTTTGGGCACTGACCCAATTTCTTACTATTCTTCTCATTCTACAGGTACCACGTGGCGGAAGCATCGTAAGATCGCTACTCCGAACTACGGAAAACGAGCCATATCGAACTACTCAGATGTTTTCAACAAGGAAGTAAAACTTCTTCTGGAGAAATACAGAGGAATGCAAAACAAACAGATTGATCTGTACAGTTACGTCGTACAGACTACGAGCTATTCAGTTTGTCGTAAGTAGACAGATTTGTCAGTAAATAAATAGGTAAAAGGCGATAATCCAAACTATAAAGCCTGATTTACACAAGGTAAGTAACAAGCCAGTAACAGGCGCCAATGCTGGCACCAAGGATTCACCACACCGTTTTCATGCAGCTAGTAAGCAGGAATATTATAGTTAGCGCTCACCTGACAGCGTTGTACTGGCTCCGAATCAATTTACACTAGGTCAGTATCGAGTCATAGTATAGTCTACAGCGAGTATAGTCACACAGGAAAGTCAGTGTGACTTTCCTGTGTGACTATGTAAATTAGCCTTAACGGTTTAGTAAATAAATGACTGACCAGTGAGCGAATCACGCTTGAGTGTGGCTCAACATTAGCAGGTCACGGGTGAGGGTGAGAGTCATCTGACCAAAAACGTGATGAACATGAAAGTGGATGGGCTTAGTGAGAGAAGAAGAACGCACAAAAGATCAAAGGGCACATTTTCACTTGTTTTTGAAGGAAAGGTTCAAAATTAAGTAAAAATAAAAATCTTTACGTGTTTGCAATTCAGAAGAGCGAACGCAGACGTTCTAAAAAGTTTGATTACCACTGCCCCAGACACACTGTATAATAATTATGTTATATTACAACATCATGTTAATATTTTAAGTCAATTTATCAAGATTTGCGGACACGAACATTACATATGAAGCTGAATGTTTAAGTAACATGTAATTTAAATAACCAACATCCTGAATTTGTTGGGATCGGTTGTAAAAAAAGTACCCAGAAATTATTACAATATTAACTGGGTTTTTTTTTTTCAAAATAACTATTTTTTTTTAATTTTTTTTTATTGAAATCAACTGAGAAGCCGATCCCAACCCACCTATGTTCAGGATGTGGGTTATTTAAATTAAATGTTGTATATGAAGATCAAAATTTAATTAACATTTCAACATCAAGAGGTTTGTTTTATTTAAATAAAACAAACCTTTTATTTAAATAAAACAAACCTCTTGATGTTGAAATGTCCCGTGGTAGAAGTGCTTCGGAATTATATCATGATTTTCTCATTTGTTTCAGAAACTCTGATGGGCCTGACTAAAGAACAAACGATGAAATTGCCTCACCTGCAGACACTGATTGACATGTCGCCTAGGTACTTAGCACATTTTGTATTTATAAAAAAAGGTCAATAAAATAACTCCATTCCACCTGATTGTAACCAAAAGTGGAGTCCAAATGCGAAGATAGCTGGTGCGAGAGATAAATCGCCGCGCTAGCTACCCTCGCCTTGCCGGCTTGGAAGATGCTTCTTCACGCCTCTTTTGAATGACCCAGGATTTTGAGCAGGAGGGAACACGTATGCTGGCTGTCAATTCCATTTCTTGATTGTGCGACAAAGAAATAATCATATTTTAATATTATTTTAGTATAGCTACTATGCAATGCCATTACCCTAGGATGCGATAAGGGGTGGGGTGCTATGTTCCGAGACCTCCCTGCAGTGCACCCTAGGCAAAGTCTGGCACCGATATATCAACCTTGGGTTGGGTTTAGGCCTTCGGTCACCACGCTGGCCCAGTGCGGGTTGGTGGGGACCACCAGAGCCTCATCTGTTATTCGACAGGGTGTACCAAGCGCAGGTGAGGTTGACTTGGGTCCCGGAAGATGTTGTTCGGAACCCCTTACACCTCTGTCATTTTAGTAGACATATTATTCAGTCCAGCGTATTCCGGGCCCCCACAAGGTGGACTGACGATCTGGTAAGGGTCGCGGGAAGCCGCTGGATGCGGGCAGTTCAGGACCGACTGGTTTGGAGTTCCTAGGGGGAGGCCTATGTCCAACAGTGGGCGTCTCTTGGCTGAAATGATGATGATGATTATCAACCGGTAATAATGCGCCTGTGGGAAAGCCGCCCATCGTACTGTATGGACCTGCCCTTATACGATAAAATTGCCTTACAGGTTGTACGACATCGTCTTTGAGAGAATGACAAAATGGTATCTCCAAATACAGCCAGTATTTTGGATGACCAGCTACCATCAAGAACAGAAGCTGGCCATAGAATTAATTACAGAGTTTTCAGCCGAAATCATCAGATGTAGGATGGAACACCTGAAGACACTGACGGAGAACTACAAAAAGGACCTTATGCAGTTGGAGGAAGATACACAATTGAGTGTGATTGACAGATTTATACTATCAGGAGAATTCAATAAAGAAGAATTGCATCAAGAAACTTTTACAATATTTACGTCGGTAAGTTTCTGCAGAATGTTGTTTAAATCGTCTTTTTTTTACCTTACTAAGGCGAAGCCAAAAGGACACCCGGTTATGACTTTAGGAGTCTATGTATTAATGTATTTGCTTACTTATGTTCCTATGTTGTGGCTAAAGTATTCATCTGATTTTGATAAATAAGGCTCGTTATTATAGTACGGGTAACAAAAACTATATTTTAATGACTTTAAGAGGAGCCTATTTTACCACTGGCAATTCGTGGTGTGTAATCTTGGATTGGCTCCAGGTTTAAGTTACCTACTTTTTTCTTAAATCAATTGGCGCTGATCAAATCGCAATTTACTACTAGAATGGTATGTTTGTTAGTGTAGCGCGTTAACTGTATTTTTATACACTTAGATTTAGTTAATTATTTTGTTCATTGGTGGTGCCAGCCTCGGTAACTTAGAGGAATCGCCGTTTTTTTACCGTATAAACCACGATTTAATTCCTTTCTTTTTTCACCGTAGTCGAGTTATAGGTCCTGTTTTAAACATTTGTTTGTTTAATTTCTAGAGTCAAGAGGCTTCAGCGAAGATATCATCATTTACTCTATTGATGTGCGCTTACCATCCGGAGTGCCAGGTAATTTTGACATCTTACATACAGGGTTATTGGTGAAACATCAAAAACCTTCAAACCATTCGGTGTCGCATAAAGTATATTTATTCATACAGCCAAAAAGAAAAAATGCGAGCGAAACCGCGAGTGTTAAATAAAAATTAAAATGACTTCCTTGGAACCTGGCAGTCCAAATTACGAAGTACAATATTCACCCAGCCGAATACATCTCATATTTTGTGATGATTTGATATCTATCTCTTTAAAATTAATAATTTAGTTTGATTTACACTTAAACTTATTACCTTATCCATCTCTATTTCTTGATAATTCATTCTCTCCTGCCTTTATCTCTCTCTTTTTTATGTTCTCTAATTCAATAATGCCAAATTCTTATATGAAAACACCACGTGGCATTCCATTAAATACTGGTTTATAATAATTATGAGACACCCCCGAACCGAATTATTTTTATATTTTTTATTAGTAGAAATGTTGTAGAAAAATAGAAACGTTATTATATAGAGGATAAGTAAAGTAAATTAATTGAGGTATGTACTATTTGAAAATGTTATGCTTTTAGGAAAAGCTGTATAAGGAAATAAGGGAAGTAATTGGAGACTCTGACAGAGACGTCACTGATGAAGACCTGAAGAAGATGATTTATCTTGATATGGTGTTTAGAGAGGTTCTACGATTGTTCCCCATTGGAGCAATGTTGCAGAGGACGGTAGTAGATGATATACCATTCGGTAATTTTTCGGTTTTTTTCGATAGTACAATAAACACAAATGTTTACGCTAATGTATATGCTATTGCTAACCGCTTAACAAAACTATGCCGAGGTTGGAAACGCCAGCTGCTTGCCAAATGTCTACATAACATTGCATGTTTTTAGTTCAAATTAGAGTAACATATTCATTTTTAAAATTTCTTTTTAGACATGACACTTAAATATCTCTACAAAATGTAATGATATCAAAGTACCCAATTTTTTAAATAATGACTTTCAGGGAAGAGCGTCCTTCCAAAGGGATGTTCGCTGGTATTTCCAATCTACCACATGCAACGGGATCCTCGGTATTGGGACAACCCTGAAGCCTTCGACCCAGAAAGGTTCTCACCCGAGAACATAAAGAAAAGACATCCAAACTGCTACATTCCTTTCAGTTTGGGACCTATGGACTGTTTAGGTGAGAAACGTTAATAAGCTGTTTGTTATGTGGGTAATGTGTATCAACATTATATTCGTTCTTAAGGGCGTGCACTCGATTTACGTCAAGATTGGCACATTTTGTGAATTTTTCAGACCTGATTTTGAAGCCACGTGAACAGACTTTGCAAAGAATTTATATATTATAGAAAGATTGATTCTTGATTAAAACCACTATAGAGAGATATATTAATTTACATTTATAGTTTTGTCAAGCCTGGAGAATATTATAGCGCAGTTTTACGAAAGTTCAGTTTGGAGCTATCTTTCAGATGAAATACAAGCATTATATTGGCAAACAATACCTTGAAAAAAATATTTTTCTAATAGGAAATATACTCTACTATAGAGCCATATATAAACTACTATAGAGCCTAAATAAGTAATAAATTGAGATAACCTATTAAAAAAATATAAATTGGTCAATTTTAATTAAAGCTTTTTACAATGTTTTTTATTATACTTATTTAATATATTAACTATATTTAAATACATATAATGCTAGACATAATAACGATATAATAACACTGTTAAATGCAATCAGATATTTTTAATATTTATTTGAAAAAATTGGTCTAAATCCGAGCTCGCGGTCATTTTTTGAAAGTACACCCCGGGTCTTCCCAGCTAGTGCACCTATAGCTCTTCAAGAAATGTCTATATGTGTACATATAGGTTCACATAGACATTGTGTATCAATACAACGAAAAAAATATTATTAGTACTTCGATGAATGCACGCTCCAGAGCGCTATCCTGACGCCGAGCTATAGTGCTGAGTTATTGTTATACTGTGAAAATAATCAAGGTCTGTCAAACAGAGCGTCACTGAGCGTTTACGCTAGCAGCACATGAGTAGATAAACAGAAAATGTGCTAGCAGTATGCAACGCACTGTCGCTAAGTATGCCTTCTGTTTGATGTCCCTTTTTGTGCGAAAATACGACCACGCCACGGCATACCTGAGCCGAGGTATGCCGTGGCGTGGTTCTAGACACCCTCAGGCTACCGCTCTCATTCGATTCGAACCCTACAAGAACTAGACGATAATGAGTAATGGTAACAGTATCTGAGGTCCCACTCCGAGTCCTGAATGCCTGTGCAGTTTTCTGCTGCTCCATTAAAAATAGGTTACATAAGCCTGTATGTCGAGATTATTTTACAAATAGGTCCAGCAAATGACTCCTGATGGTAACAAATGGAGTCCAAATGCGATGATAGCTGGTGCAAAAGAGAATAATGCGCCGCATAGTCATCCTCTTCTTGAAGTTCTAAAAGACTTTTCGCTGAGTCCCACATATTACCCCTGCGATTGCGTCATATCATACCGCTGCGCTGGGATGACGCGCAATTGACCTCTTCCAAAATAATAATATTTAAGATTTAGGAGCTCTATGATGCATCATATCTCTATTTCCCTGGTTTCTTTCTCTCTCTCTCTCTGCCAATACAAATTTGAAAACTGTAAACATTTTTTACGGATTTAACTCTGGAGTTACATCTTACGTTTCATGTAGAATTCGGATGTTGGAACACAGGTATCAGACAGATTTCACGTGACCAAAATGCTGCAAAGTGTTACGAAACGTCGGGCAATAACATCTAACAAGATGTAAAGTCTAATTACGCGAGTTAAATCGCTAAAAGTTGTTTAATTTACAATTAGCGGTCACTAGGGGCTTCGCTCGCGTATCGGTTATCGCGCCATCTTAGGTTATTTCCAGGCTCTCAAATTACCTTTCTACCAAATTTCATTAGAATTGGTTCAGTGGCTTAGGCGCGAAAGCGTAACTAACTCACTTTCGCATTTACATCATCAGTTTGTATGAGTAGAGCTCGTGCAAATCGTGCAGAGGGAGTATTTCATCAGTCTCCGCGGGACTAACGAAAATTATCAAAAACATTTTAATTTACGTCGGTATTTCGTCAGTCACTATGTTAAACGATCAGTTTGGCGTCATCCATACGAGATTGACGGATCAAACTGATGAAATACTATGTAACCTCCCTCTAAGAACCTCTCGGGGAATCTTAGCAAATATGATGTTCATCATTTGGTAAGATTCCCTGAGAGCTTTTTACGAAACTTTTTAACGCAAAACCTTACTCCTTTTCCAGGGAGGTACTTCGGCACCAAACTCATAAAGACACTGTCCGTACGAGTTCTGCGTGAGTTCGAGATAGTATCCTTGAATAAATACGAGGATATGCGCCTGTCTATCGCGATTTCGGCGGCTTCTATCGACGGCTTCCCTGCTATATTGAAGCAAAGACAAAAATAATAGTATTACTAAATCAATTAAATAGATTTTTAGGCGGCTCAATATTATGATAGTTAATGATGATGAATGATGAAAATACCTATTATGATATTCCGTTTGTATGACAGTTTTTAAAGAAAATGTACTTTCCATTTATTAACCGACTTCCAAAAAGGAGGAGGTTCTGTATTCGTCTGTATGTTTTTTTTTTAAGTTTTATTTCTTAAAACTTTTTTGTGATTGTGTATTCGTGGATAGGTAAATCAACAGTTAATTTAATAATAAATTGCAAGTAATGTCTAGCCTAAAGACGAAGAAAGGGGATGAAAAGTAGAGTATATAACTCGAGAGCAAATTATTTTTCCCTCGGGCGATGTATACTTTGAATCTCCTCCCTATATAAAAATACTATTTTGCTCCCTTTATTATACAATCTACTATTTTTTACCTATAAGTTTCTTGGGTTTAACATTGCCTGGAAGAGATCGTCCTTGCGATAAGGCCGCCCATTGTAGGTATGTACCATTTATCTCATGTTAATTTTAGTATATTATTTTTAATTGGTTGGTGTATGTGCAATAAAGTGTAAATAAAAGAATTATAAAAAAATAAAGTAAGTTTAATATATACATATGGAACCGTTTACAACATCGGTTTTTTAAAGTTAGAAATAGATATTATAATTATGTTATTCTAATTAGGTTACAAGAACGTTTTTGTTTCCTTATTAAACCTAACATTAATATAGAAGACACCAACCACGCCTCAAACTTTAGCATTACAAAAGCTACTTTAACATCGGGGCACAAGGTTTACTTTATAGATTTTTAAGACTTATTTTTCTAGACTTAAGTAGAGCAGTTTTTTGTAAATTAATTCTATGCATGTTTCTGGTTTTTGTATTCACTAGGTATTATCACAGTCTATAATGTATTTACACCAAGAAATTTATAAGTAAAACTGAAAACCACATTTGCAATAAAAAAAATGAAGACAAAAAATTGTCCTTGAAACTTCTGATTATCTGCTGATTATCCATTTGTCTCTCAGATTTGTCTCTTTGTAACCACTAGAGCTCGTGTCACGTCTTAAACGTACTTCATCATATTACTTGTGGAAGGAGTTAGATCACTTTTTTATTGTTGCTGCTTTCCAGTTTCATCTATAAATGTCTTGATTTACACTGTGGTATTATCATCAAGTTGAATGTGTAGGTATTACCTATTATAGAATTGTAGATATTATAAGTAATAAAACTCATGACATTCAAAATTCTTCTAATTTAGAAGTCCTCGTCTCAGTACGGCGAGTATTTCTCCATACAAACGGAGAAACGTTTTACTACCCTTATTTCTTTAGAATATTTTAAAAATAAGTACCTACTTAGTAAAAAAACAATGTCTCTGTGTTTTCCGTTTCTCGAAATTTTAAAGTTTTCTATACCTACCTAATAGCTTTGAATGTAGGTATTTCGAATTTTGAAAAGGGACACAGGTAGTTTTTTATTCTTGTTAAAATAATCCTACTAATATGTTAAGCTTGAAAGTTTTTATGGATATGGATGTTTGTTACTCTTTCACGCAATTTTGATGAAACTTTACAATAATATAGCTGATACACAGGGCCACGCCGACCCCCGGCAGCGCCTGTGTGCGAGACCTATGAAGCGCCTCTTTTTTGTGCTTGTTCCCAAAGAGTCACACTGTAACCTGTAACACTGTGACTCGTTGGGACAACTTTGTAAAATAATTCCCAACCAGTCACACTGTAACACGTTAGGACATCTTTTTTAATGAAGTACCAGGCTACCATGACTATGCAGGAGATGTTTAGCATACTATTGAATCATAATCATAATACATAATTGGGTTAAATAATCTATTATAATAATAAGTAACCTCTTATATGAATTGTCCCCCAACGTGTTACAGTGTGACTCGTTGGGAACAAGCGTTTTTTTGTCATCTTGCACCAATACTATGGAGATATATCATCTGGCGCCTCTATTGCCTTGGCGCCTGTGTGCGCCGCACATAGGGGCGGCTCGGGCCTGCTCATACATCAGAATAGCATAGGTATAGGGTTATCATCATCATAATATCAGCCGAGAGACGTCCACTGTTGGACATAAGCCTCCCCCTAGGATCTCCAACACGAACGGTCCTGCGCTGCCCACATCCAGCGGCTTCCCGCGACCTTTACCAGATCGTCGGTCCACCTTGTGGGGGGCCTACCAACGCTGCGTCTCCCGGTACGCGGCTGCCATTCAAGAACCTTTCCGCCCCAACGGTAGTCAGTTCTCCTAGCAATGTGCCCTGCCCATTGCAACTTAAGGTTCGCAATTCTTCGGGCTATGTCGGTGAACTTGGTTCTCCTGTTATATGAAAATGAAAATGAAAATGAAAATGAAAAAGCTCTTTATTTAAATGGACTTTGCTAAGTACTTTTAAATCGTCAAAAGCCCTACCACCATTTCGACGAAATAATTATTTTTCTTAAATAATTATTAGTATGCTGAGACGGAGAAGAAATGGCGAAAGAAACTCCGCAGCTTACAATTTCGTAATGATTTCAAAACATCATTACATGTCCATAGATATATCAAAATGAATGAATAAATTACAATTTTAAATGCGTAAATTTGGGCAGATTTTACTCCCACGCATTTGGATCATTTAAATAATCATTTAACTTGTAATAAGCTTTTTTATATAATTTAGATTTTACAGTTTTTTTAAATTTATTAATAGGCAAGTCTCTAATATTCTTCGGAAGCTTATTGTAAAAACGTATACATTGGCCCATAAAGGAATTGCTTATTCTGTGGAGACGAGTTTTATATACAACCAAATCGTGTTTCTTCCTAGTATTTACATTGTGCGTATGACATTTCTCGGAAAAATTCATAATATTTTTCTTTACATATAGTAAGTTTTCCAGTATATATTGTGATGACACAGTCAGAATATTTATCTCCTTGAACTTTTCTCTGAGGGAGTCACGCGGACCCAGTTGATAAATTGCTCTAACAGCCCGTTTTTGCAGCACAAAGATGGTATTAATATCTGCAGCACTCCCCCAGAGAAGAATTCCATATGACATTATGCTGTGAAAATAACTAAAATAAACTATTCTAGCGGTATCTACATCGGTAAGCCGCCTAATAGTTTTAACTGCGTATGCCGCAGAACTTAGTTTACCCGAAAGTTTTACAATATGTGGACCCCATTGTAGTTTGGAGTCTAACATTACTCCTAAGAAAGTTGTTGTTTCCACAGGTTTCAGTTCAACTCCATTTATTTGTACATTAGTTTCTACACGTCTCACATTCGGCGTAGTAAACTTAACTAGTTTGGTTTTTTTTTCATTAAGCAACAAGTTATTAACATTAAACCAATAAACTACTTTTGCAAGTGCATTGTTAACTTCGTCATAATTATCTAATTTTCTATTTATTTTGAAAATCAAAGATGTGTCATCCGCAAACAATACAATATCATGATTGTCCCTTATGTAGTAAGGCAAGTCATTTATGTACACTAGAAAAAGAAATGGACCAAGAATTGAGCCCTGCGGAACACCTATTGTGACTAGAGAACCTGGAGATCTTTTACCATTTATATCAACTTTCTGTATTCTATTGCTCAGGTATGAAGTCATAAGGTTGAGAGCCTTGTTCCTAATGCCGTAATGGTGTAATTTCCTGACCAGAGTTTCATGATTAACACAGTCGAAAGCTTTAGATAAATCACAGAAAACACCAAGAGCGTCACGTGATACTTCCCAAGCAGCAAATACCTCCTTTAACAACTCAACTCCCGCATCAATGGTGGAGCGACCCCGAGTGAACCCGAATTGTTTCTGATGAAATATATTATATTTATTGAAATGCTTTAATAGTTGATTGAGCATTAATCTCTCAAAGATCTTACTTAAAGTTGGCAGAATAGAAACAGGCCGAAAATTAGTGGGATCTGAGGTTTCGCCAGATTTAAATAACGGTATTATTTTACTGTGTTTCATCAGGTCAGGAAACACACCAGAACCAATACAACTGTTAAATACGACAACTAAATAAGGAGCTATTATAGTTATAATGGATGAGATTGTTTTGACTGATAGTCCCCAAAGATCCATAGATTTCTTCAGGTCAATAGACTTAAAGGTATTTATAATATCTTTATAATTAACAGCTGTAAATTCGAAGTTACTATCACAGGATGGTACATTTTGTTTAAGAAGCTGTTCAGCTGAGGTGGAAGACGACTGAAGTGATTTAGTAGCCAGTATGGGAACATCTGAGAAAAACTTTTCAAATTCCATAGCTACTTCCAAATCAGCTTTAACATTTACATTATTAATCTTTAAGTTAATATTGCGGCAGCGTGTTTGACTCCTGCCAGTTTCACTGTTAATAATATTCCAAGTTTCTTTAACCTTTCGCTGACCGGGGGCAGTATAAACAGTCCTCCAATTTCTATGCGTATATGACCAAAGGCGGCATAAACTGCCCTGGTACCTTCATGCGATTTTTGCTCTTATTCTTCAGAAATACGTTTTATTTACGCATGCGGTTTTCGGTAGTGTATAGAGAAATAAATTCTACGTTCATTCAATATCCTTCAATATCCAAAGAGAATCTAGTTCAATAGAAATAAAAAAGTTAAACGTCAAAACACGAGCCAGTCATCGTTCGATCTGTGAGTGTGCGGTCTTTGATGTGTTTTGTGGAGTAAAAATTTGGATTTAACCGGATTTTCGTCTATAAAGGTAAGTAAAGTGTTTTTATTACGTTATTTATAATATTTGTAATAATTACGAAGTTTAAGAATTGTGTTTTGTGTTATAGTTTTTATATAATAAATGATACAAAAAAAAATTCCGTTGGCGCGCGCGCAACGGTTTTTCTTGTCGCTAATTATCACCTGATATATTCATAAAAACTATTACAAATATGCATATTTAGAAAGAATTTTATAAAGAATCCGTTTCTGCATCAAGTTTTCGATTTCCGTTAAGTTTCTTCAGTATTACATCATTATATCGAGCGCCAGAACTGAGTCCGTTCTATGAGTAATTTTAGCATTGCATAGCTATAGAAATAATTTATCAGAGAATCTATTTTTGTAGTTATGTATTTCTATTTTTTTGGTATTTTACAATAAAACAACTAAGCAAAGTTCCAATCCGCATAATATATACCTATACTTATTTTAGTCTGCATGCAACGACGTACTTACACAACAAATTAGTGTTGTGCCGCTTGTGTTGATAAACTATCGATAGTTTTATTTTCACAGTTGTGTTGTTGCAAGAATAATATTTCCATTGATGGTTTCGTGCCTTTGTAAATTACTTTAACTATCAATATAGACATAAATGTTCTTATATATGATAAGATCGAACTTATTCTAAATATTAATATTTTTTTTCCAGTTTTAACCTGTCGGGGTTCTATTATTCTACTCTGTTATTTTAGAAGCGATTGTTATTATAAGGTAAGGAATTGTTTTGTTACAGGCATTATGAATGACTCAAAGACACCACTTCGGCAGTTTCCAATAAATTATTAAAATATTTTCTACAGATGGCGGAAAAACCTACACCGCTGATGCAAGCGCTGGAGGTCAGCAAGTCTCCGGGTGGGACACTGCGCTGCCCGGACCCTCAAAACCGTGTTCTGCTGGAGCAGACGCCTAAGGGTCGAAACCTTAAGGTGCGTATTTTTTTTTATATAATTGTTCGATATGACTATAGGTCAATTTTGAAGTTGGAAATGTTTGTTTTCACAGTTTAGTAGCATTTTTATTCTTGATAGTGAAGCGCTTGACCTTCATCTCACCTGATGATAAGTGATGATAAGGCCTAAGATGGAACGAGCTTCACCTCAACCACAGGACTGGCTCATATCTTATCATAATTGTCGGAACACAATAATGTTGTTAACATTATTATTATGAGCTTAGGGTTCAACTTAAAATCTTCCATCTCATTTGTGTGGGTAGGCCCTTCATACATGAGGTCATTTCTACAGATGGCGGAAAAACCTACACCGCTGGTGCAAGCGCTAGAGGTGAGCAAGTCTCCGGGTGGGACACTGCGCTGCCCGGACCCTCAAAACCGTGTTCTGCTGGAGCAGACGCCTAAGGGTCGAAACCTTAAGGTGCGTATTTGTTTTATATAATTGTTCGATATGACTATAGGTCAATTTTGAAGTTGGAAATGTTGGTTTTCACAGTTTAGTAGCATTTTTATTCTTGATAGTGAAGCGCTTGACCTTCATCTCACTTGATGATAAGTGATGATAAGGCCTAAGATGGAACGAGCTTCACCTCAACCACAGGACTGGCTATTTTAAAATAATTGTTGGAACACAATAATGTTGTTAACATTATTATTATGAGCTTAGGGTTCAACTTAAAATCTTCCATCTTATTTGTTTGGGTCATACATGATGAGGTCATTTCAATTGGTCGGGGTGGGCAATCTATTTGTAGGAAAAACCTAGTTTATTATATAAAATCAATGTTTTATTACAATGTCTACTCTTCTAACACATGAACTACCTTTGTAGATATATTTGGCTTTGAATGAATTTAGTTATGGGTTTTTGTTTGCTATTTTACAAAGGTATGGAATCCACCGACCACGCCACAAATCGCTGGGTCCTCTCGCCCAAAAAACAGCCGGCGTAAATTACCTTTGGGTGAGAAGGATATCAGTGAATACCTGGCCCATCTGGAAGACTCGGCCAGCGAGGAGTCTGACATTAGCAGCGACGGCGAATACGAGGACTTCGGGGCTTTGCGCGGACGTACTCGAGTGATTCGCGATTTGGTGTTGAGTGAGGATGAATGTGAGGAGTTGCAGGCAAGGATGGTGGAAGATGAAAGAAGAGTGGATGAACGAGGTGAAGAAAGAGTGATGGGAATGGATGAGAGAATGGAAGAAGAGGATGCTGAGATGCGAACGATGGACTCAGACTTGGTAGATCTTGACGTTTTCTCCTGGTCAGAAGATTATTCAACGTTTTCTGGCCAGGAAGAAACGTTTTTACGCACACCTGGCCCATCGTTCGCAACTGAGGATCCAGTGGTAGCTTTTATGAGTGTTTGGAATGATGAGATTGTGAATTTGATAGTGAATGAGACGAATCGGTATGTGTGGAATAAATTAGTGTATATGACCGAGAAGGAGATACCGATCCCGGAGCCATTGTGCTCATGGACCGAGACCTCCTCCGAGGAAATATACCGCTATTTTGCTATGTTAATTTGGATGTCGCTTTGTAATAGGTCTCTGTGTAGTGACTATTGGTCGACGGGTTTAATGGGAATGCCAGATTTCCGGCGGGTGATGTCGAGAAATCGCTTCTTTCTTCTCTCTCGTTTTCTTCATTTCGTCGACAACGACATTTACCATCCTTCTCTGACATCTTATGAACGAAAAATTATAAAAATTAAACCCATTTTGGAACACTGCAATGAGCGGTTTTCGGCGTTGTACACGCCGGACAAACACCTCAGCTTAGACGAGTCTTTGCTACTATGGAAGGGCCGTCTAAGCTGGGTGCAGTGTATACGCACTAAAGCCGCCAGATTTGGCATCAAAAGCTACGAGCTATGTGAGGCCAAATCTGGCTACTTGCTGCGTACACTCATTTACGCCGGAAAAAACTCCAGCATGCGCAGCGAACCCATCTATGGGTTCGAGAACTGCACAGCAAAAGTAGTTCTCGAGCTGATGGATGGGTACCTTGACGTTGGCCATACCCTGGTTATGGACAATTGGTACAACCAATTGTCCTTAACCAGGTTTCTAAAGCGTAGACACACAGATGTGATAGGGACGATGAACACTCGGAGAGTTCACGTACCGAATGCCATAAAACAAATCAACAAAAATAGAATGGCTCGGGGTGACCAAGTAGCTAGACACTGCGGTGACATTAGTTTAGTCGCTTGGAAAGACGTGAAATTAGTCACTGCAGTGTCTACCTACCACACCGATTCAAGAGCGGTCTCTTCACGGGCAGGGGATCAAATTATAAAACCGAAAGTTGTCATTGATTACAATAAGCACATGGGGGGCGTCGACAGCAAGGACCAACAGCTGTCGATGTTCCTCATGGAACGTAAAAGGGGACTCAAATGGTACATAAAGGTATTCAAAAGGCTGTTGAACACCAGCCTTTTGAATACCTTTATCATTTACAAAAAAAACCCTCTCTCCAAAAAGTCATTGGCTCACAGAGAGTATCGCATAGCAGTCGCAGAGGGGCTGTTGAAAAAATTTCCCAAGCCGGAAACATTCACCAGGCCAAATATTAGTGACCCTGTGACTGGAGTCCCTAAGCGGCTTACAAAAAACGTAGACCACTATGTTGAGCATACGGAACTCAAGGACCCTAACAAAGCTACACATAGGCAAAGAAGGTGTGTCCGGTGCACCGCAGCTGGCAGACGCACAATGGTTACATTGATGTGTTCATACTGTCGTGTAACCTTGTGCCCTGGTAGCTGTTGGAAGGAGTACCACTCACTTCCAAAGTTATAAGTCCTTGAGTTCCGTATGACCAACAAAATCGACCTATGCATAGAATAAATTCACATCTGCATAATTCTTACTTTATAGCAGAGCGATTTTAAGTTTGTCTTCTACAAAATTAGCTGTAACTTTTTTCTTAGTTATTTTACAGAATCGATTCTTAGTGTTTTAGAATTTAGAAATGTTTATTTATCTTTAATTCTGAGATTGCAATGTAAGCGTGCGTGAGACCGCTGTTACGTTGAACATGGATGCGACTGTCGATATAACCCCCCGTGAAGGCTGCCATCGCGTCGATCTCGACAGCGATTATTGGTATTAGTGCTCTCGACTCCATATTTTTTGGAGACGCCACTTATATGTAACTTTATTCAACTGCTATCTCTGAATGCACTTAAGTTTTTAAAATGATAATTTTGCTAGTGAAAATATAAGCCAAATTAGCCCTAAAAATACAACAAAAGCAATTTGGTAACAAAATCACATGTAACTTGATTCTATGGATAGGTCGAAATGATTGTAGCGGCTACGTCACAGCGTTACATACGTAGCTAGTATCGAGTAACCGAGAAACGATAGATCAGCGAAAAGTACAAATGTAAACACAGAGCCGAGACACGACACAAAACGTCACACTAATACGTAATGTAAGCTTGAATTGCGCTTACAAAGTTTAGGAGGTACATCAGTATATATACAAGCTCCAACGCAGTACAGTTGGGCCGCGGTCCCTGAGCGAAAATCTAGCTCGGCGGAAGATCTTCCCTTTTCGCTGTAGATGTGGCCAACCCAGCCACATCCTACATGGTTATGTAGGCTGTGATTTCAGAGTTATAGCCCTTGTGAAATACCCTGCCCAGTTAGCAGAGTAAGTAACCGTGTAGCCTTACATTACATCCCTTGTGAAATACCCCCGAGCCATTGATTTTTTGTGTCGTTTTGTAGCGCCCTGCCCGATTGATAGGGCTAGTGTTCTACTCCATATCCTGAAATTAGGTACCTATACGCTGCGAGTTCAGAATTATAGCCTTTGTGAAATACCCTGCCCGGTTGGCAGAGTTGGTAACCGTGTAACCATACTACTACAATACTACTCCATATCTTGAATTTAGGTATACGCGGCGAGTTCAGAATTATAGCCTTTGTGAAATACCCTGCCCGGTTGGCAGAGTTGGTAACCGTGTAACCATACTACTACAATACTACTCCATATCTTGAATTTAGGTATACGCGGCGAGTTCAGAATTATAGCCTTTGTGAAATACCCTGCCCGGTTGGCAGAGTTGGTAACCGTGTAACCATACTACTACAATACTACTCCATATCTTGAATTTAGGTATACGCTGCGAGTTCAGAATTATAGCCTTTGTGAAATACCCTGCCCGGTTGGCAGAGTTGGTAACCGTGTAACCATACTACTACAATACTACTCCATATCTTGAATTTAGGTATACGCGGCGAGTTCAGAATTACAGCCCTTGTGAAATGCAATGTTCCAAATTAGGTTTATTTTTTATAATTTTTTTCTTACCTATCCATTTCTTTCTTTCTTCTTTTTTTCTCATTGGCTTCCTTTTAAACCCTGGATGGTGATGAATGAATTTGTGAGTATGATGTTCTATGTCATGGTACTCTATTGCTACATGTATATACATACTATGCCGCCGAGCATGTATGAGGACAGTGATGAAAGTAGATGAAGTGAAAGAAATATGTAAGGATCATAGCAAGTGGAAACAAGTGATCTCTGCCTACCTCTATGGGAAAAGGCGTGACGTTATGTAAGTATGTATGCTTGAAAATGCTTGTTGGCATTTCGGACACTCGTGCTTATTTCCGTGTAGCGCTATGATGTAGCCGCTACATACATTATTATGTCAAGTAGATATGAATTCAATGCAATTATAAATCATAACGTAACTGGAAACCTTTATGAGTTAGACATAATACCTTTATTATGATGATTGTTATTATTATGTAGGTGCTTGTAAGAAACAAACAAATTGTGTGTGTTCATTGTGAGCTAATAAATGTTTTTTATAGTTATATTTTTCTTATTTTTAGTACGCTTAGCATCAAAACTAGATTATCACATTAGTAACTTGTCATAGTAATAATTCATACATAATGGTGGTAGCTATTACTTGCACAGGCGCTGGCGTTGCTATGACATGGTACTAAAGTGATCGTCTATTTCTGATTCTGACTGTACTTACCAAATATAATAATAATAAATGGCCTCTACCTGTTGGATCAATATCCCACGCAATCCTTATAAAGAAACGGGTCTTCTTGACCCGTTATAACCCTCTACACAGAAGGACTGCATCTCAAATGCACGGTTGGTTGGCAGTTTGATTGCAGTTGTGCTAATTGCATTTCGACTGCACTCTGACTGCCAAACTGCAGTCTGAATTCAGTTATCAGCAGAGATATCTTCCGTTAAGAAACGTATTTTTATATAGCCTATAGCCTTCCTAGATATATAAGGCTATAAGCTGTATAAAAATACATTTCTTCATAGTACATTTGGACTATCCAACACAAAAATAGCCTATAGTCTTCCTAGATAAATGGACTGTGCAACACAAAATAGCCTAAAGCCTTCCTAGATAAATGGACTATCCAATACAAAAAAAAATATCAAAATTGTTTCAGTAGATCCAGATATTACTCTTTACAAAGTCACAAACACACAATTTACAAACTTTACTTTTTTATAATATTAGTATAGATTACCAGGTACATATAAGATAATAATATATTAGGTTGGGGAAAAAGTCTTTTCGCATTATAGTATGTATAAACTTGTAATAAAATCTCTTTGGCTATACTATTTGTATATGGCTGGTTTTGGTATCATTGAAAGTTTAAATTTTAAAGAACATAATTCCCAATTCAAATTAGGAAAATGTGTGATTTTCATTTGTTTTTCGTACCGCCAAGATGAGTGAATCTAATGAAGAAATTCGATACATTTTAAAATTTTACTACAAAAAAGGTAAAAATGCAACGCAAGCCGCGAAAAAAATTTGAGATGTTTATGGACCTAGTGCAGTGTCTGTGAGAGTAGCACAAATTTGGTTTAAGCGTTTTCAATCCGGAAATTTTGATGTCAAAGATGCACGTCGCTCTGGTCGCCCTATTACAGATAAAATGGATGCCATTTTTGAAAAAGTGGAGCAAGATCGGCATGTCAGTAGTTACGACGTAGCTGAAGAACTGGGAATTGACCACAAAACAGTTTTGGTGCATTTGAAAAAAACTGGGTACACAAAAAAGCTCGACATTTGGGTACCTCACGAGCTCACTGAAAGAAACCTAATGAACCGTGTACTCATTTGTGATTCTTTATTACGACGTAATGAAACCGAACCATTTTTGAAGAAGCTGATAACTGGTGATGAAAAGTGGATCACGTACGACACGAACGTGCGAAAAAGGTCGTGGTCAAAGGCCGGTCAGGCTTCACAGACTGTGGCGAAACCCGGGTTAACTCGCAACAAGGTGATGCTGTGTGTGTGGTGGGATTGGAAGGGCATTATTCATTATGAGCTGTTACCACCAGGCAGGACCATCGATTCCGAACTCTACTGCGAACAACTGATGAGATTAAAGCAAGAAGTTGAGAGAAAGCGGCCGGAATTAATCAACAGAAGGGGTGTGGTTTTTCATCATGATAACGCTAGACCTCACACATCTTTAGCCACTCAGAAAAAATTAAGAGAGTTTGGCTGGGAGGTGTTAATGCATCCGCCGTATAGTCCTGACCTTGCACCTTCAGATTTCCACCTGTTTCGGTCTCTTCAGAATTCTTTAGGCAGTGTCAGGTTAATATCACGAGAGGACTGCCAAAACCACTTGTCGCGGTATTTTGACCAGAAGTCCCAAAATTTCTATAGCAATGGGATCATGTCCCTACCTACAAGATGGCAAAAAGTTATCGAACAAAATGGTACCTACATACTTTAGTTAAATGTAAATAAACTATATTAAAAAATGTTTTGAATTTTCTTAAAAAATGCGAAGAAACTTTTTCCCCAACCTATTATATATAAGATAATAATAAATACTCAAATTATAATAATAAAATCTTTATTAGAACAATATCCTTTTCATTACACAAACGTATCTTCGTATTTCATCGACAAAACCGTATCGATAAAATCGACGGTAACACTAGCTACCATATCCTTGAACTCTTATGACCCCGGCCGCACGGGTGCACTTCATTTCACTCGTTGTTGAGCGGCCGGCGCCGGCGTTCTTTTTTAACAAGTTTTGATCACATTTTTACGGATGCTCATGTAAAAAAACATATTTTATTTGTATATCATTTGAAAGGTAATTTTATACACTAAACAAAAATGGTTTTGGAAATATTTTCTGATGAATATATAATAAGTTACAACGAATCTAACACAATATCAATTTTTTTACACAATTTTCTGTACCTTTTCGTCTATTACCTTCTATATATTACACTTTTTATTCAATGAACAAGAAAATAATAATTAATAATTTACAATACTTTATCAAAAAAATAAAGGTAAAATTGCATTGTAAAGATATATATTACTATCATAATAAAATTTCGAAAACATTACTTCGTGCCCCATTATTAGCGCGCCGCCCACAATAAACACGCTACTTGAAACATATACATAATAATTTTTTAATATGGGAACATCATTATATTTTACCTTTATTTGAAAGGTATTTTTATGTAGATTTCAAATATATACAATTGTAAAACATTGTATTCTTTGATATGTACCTACAATAATTTTATTCCAAGCGGACGCATTTTTACTTTGTTCTTCTAACAGTATGGGTTTCAAATGGCGATAATAAAAACAAAACACGTCGTAAAGTTGTCGAATATTCAAAAGATAATAGTCTCATTCATTAGCTTCCTAGAAATATAACCCAAGTCGCCGTAAGTATAAACATCTGGTCGTAGGAAAATAAACAAAGCCCACAAGTGCTTATCGTGGCAAAAAAATTACGCGCGGTGTCAAGTGGCGGTCCGGCGTGTTTTTTTCTCTCGCGCGGGCCCGGTCGTTGAAAGGTTAATTTTATTAGTAGAATTGTTAATTTTTTTTTTTTTTTTAGGGTTATAATGTATACTAATATATTAATATACTGCGCACACAAAGACGCGATCAGAAGCTAGTAACTAATAAAGATCGTATAAGAACTTTGAACCTTCTCTCCGTTTGTATGGAGACATGCTCGCCAACGTACTATCAATAAGCAACAAGAGTGACTTCGATTTAATTCTTTAAGATCCTCTGCCTCATAGGAGAATTTGCTAGGGCTGAATATAATGTTAAAAGTACTTAAGAAACTAAGGTAGTTTTAAAACTGTTTTTATAAGCAATAAAGTGGGCTGTTTTTAATATACATGCAGTTTTTTTATACCCTTAGCACTTAAACATATTTTAGGACAACTTATGGCTGTTTCCACCCAACTACGCCGAAGCCAATAGGAAGTATTATGATTTTAGCAGTCTATGTGTGTATGTAATATGTATTTACATATTATGCTCTTCCGTAGCACCTAAAATGCTCATGAGATTTTGATGAATAAGGTGTTAATTGATTCGTTATGGTCTGGGTAACATAGGCTTCTTCTATACTGACTTTAAAAATATACGGCGTCGAATTTACGTTCATCTTTTAAATTAATGGCGATCGCGACACAAAGGTTACGCATTTTGCCAGTGTCAAGTGAAAATGTACTGATAGTAACAATTGTACGGTGGAGTTTCTACCGAGTTCTTGTCGTAAAAACACGTGTTGAGAGACTTCATTTTTAATGACCTCAATCAACCGTACAATTTTTGTTACTAGTTATATTTCCACTTGACATTGGCTAAATGCGTACGCTTAATGCGACGCGATGCCATTAATTAAGAATTAAGAATAGAATAGAATTGTACGGTAGTTTGAGTTAAAAATTGAGTCTCTCAACACGTGTTTTTACAACAAGAACTCGGGAGAAACTCTCGAATTTACATTGCAAACCCCGTTTTTAACTGATTCTTCCTCCGATCCTTCCTTTTTTTCCTGTATCACTGAGGAACACAATAATGTTTTAACATTATTATTATGAGGACAGATTTTGACAAGATGGTGCTAGTTAGCCTGACTACTCAAGATGAAATGAAATGAAATGAAAATGAAAAAGCTCTTTATTTAAATGGTTGTATACATTGCAATGACTTTGGAATAAGTCATCGATACATTGGCCCACAAAGGAATTGTTTATTCTGTGGAGACGAGATTTATCTTAAGATTTATACAACATGTAAACTAAATAACCAACACCCTGAAGCCGATCCCAAACCACCTGTATTCAGGGTGTTGGTTATTTAGTTTACATGTTGTATAAATCTTAAGATAAGATTTATACAAAATGTAAACAAGCCGATCCCAAACCACCTGTATTCAGGGTGTTGGTTATTTAGTTTACATGTTGTATAAATCTTATCTTAAGATTTATACAACATGTAAACTAAATAACCAACACCCTGAAGCCGATCCCAAACCACCTGTATTCAGGGTGTTGGTTATTTAGTTTACATGGTGTATACAAGAAGCTTATATTTTACCTATCTATCTTCGTAATATACAACCCAGTGAACGATGCGTTCACTGATACAACCAGATCACAGAGCATTAGTATAGAACCAGATCGTGTTGGTTTTTTCTTCCTAGTATTGACATTATGCGTATGACATTTCTCAGAAAACTGCATATCTAATATTTTTCTTTACATAAGTACATTATGTTTTATGTTTTCCAGTAGCGGCAGTAAAGATTATTTTTTTTCTTTTTTCTTCATTACTACCAGTGCCAGTTCCATATAAAACTTATTTTTTTTCATTTTTTTTCATTACAACCAGTCCCAGATCTATTCTAAACTACATCGGAAACCTCACCTATCCTAACCTAAGTCCTGCACCCCCTTTGCGACACCCGGACCCAAAGATGGTATTAAAATCTGCAGCACTCCCTCAGAGAAGAATTACATTAGATATTATGATGTAAATATAACTAAAATAAACCATTCTAGCCATATCTACATAATTTATATAAATATATATAGTATTAAATAAGTATGCTGCAGAACTTAATTTACCCGAAAGTTTTACAATATTTGGACCCCATTGCAATTTGGAGTTTAACATAACTACTAAGAAAGTTGTTGTTTCCACAGGTTTCAATTCAACTCCATTTATTTAGTTTCTACACGTTCGGTGTAGTAAAACTTAAATAATTTGTTTTTTTTTCATTAAGCAACAAGTTATTAACATTAGATACCAATAAACTACTTATTCAAGTGCATTATTAACTTCGTCATCATCAACAGCTCATATAATGTCCCCACCGAGGGGCTCAAGCCTACCCCACATTAGGGGTGGCCAAGTGCGGGTTGGTTGACTTCACACATACCTAAGAATTTCTTCATAGGTGTGTGCAGGTTTCCTCACGATGTTTTCCTTCACCGTAAAAGCGTCGATTAAACGTACATATGAATTCAAAATTTGAAAACACATTGGTAAGTGGCGGGGATCGAACCAGTGCCTCCCGGGCGGAAGACGATGCTCTTACGCACTACGCCACCGACGCTTTTTTTTTTCGTCATAATTATCTAATTTTCTATTTATTTTGAAGATCAAAGAAGTGTCATCTGCAAACAATACAATAATCATGATTGTCCCTTATGTAGTAGGTAACGCAAGTCATTCATGTACAGACAACAGCACGCTGGGCTTCCACAAACTGTCAAATTTTCTCAATCGATTATGCACTTTATATCAAACATTCTTAGGTTGAAAATCGTTTGGAGAAATTTGTCAGTTTTGTATAGCCCGACGTGCTGTTGACTGTACACTACAAAGAGCAATGAACCAAGAATTGAGCCATGTTGAACGCCTATTTACAGACGGGCAAATAAAAACAAATTATGCGTAGGCAAAAATATTTTATTTTATTAATACTTAATACAGTCAAAATTGAGATCTTGTCTTAAAAATAACTCTAATCCGTGATAGATAGTCACCAAAGCATAGTGAATAGCGATATTTTTTTATTGTGCTGTATAGATTTACAAATAAGTTTGATAAAATAAGTCTTTACGAAATTGAGAAAAACCGATACATGGAAAATACGGGCTTATACTGAATGAGAGCTTTTATATTCATACCGATGACAAATTCAAAGGCCATAATACTATAATATACATGGTACAGTATTATGGCTAGGGATAATGATAGGGATGTTAAGGAGCTTCGATTCCGATTCCGAAAGGTCAGTATTACAGATTAATTTTTGGTCCTTTGATTCCGATTTTGATTTTGATAATATTGAAATAAAGCAGATCGGAACGAAATAATCAACCATGGTTAGGGCATCGCTTATAATTATGAACGAATAAAAAATCTATTAAAATCTGTTTTATAAAAAACGTCTACTCGACAATATTATGATCAGCAGATCGCTTATAATTATAAACGAATAGAAAATCTATTTAAATCAGTTTTATAAAAAACGTCTACTCGTCAATATTATGATCAGTAGATCGCTTATAATTATGAACGAATAGAAAATCTATTTAAATCTGTTTTATAAAAACGTCTACTCGTCAATATTATGATCAGTAGCGATCATGAGAATGCTAACATCACAACATTACAGCCAGTCAACATTGATAAATGTTTCGCATGAAACTCAAAAAAAGACAGCAAAGAAACGTAAATACAAATCTGGCTAACGGTTTGCCTCCGATTCCAGTTTCGACCTCGGTTCCGATTCCGCTAAATTAAATTTCAAAACTTCGGTTTCAATAAAGTCACCTCCGTAACATCCCTATACCATACAATGAAACAAGATACCTCAGGGAGTGTTTGGCGGGAAACCAATGGCATTTGAATGTAGATTTTTGTTTCGCTAATTCAAAATGGTTTCAGAGTGGATTATGTGCAGTGAAAGTGGTGTTATTTTGATGCACAAGCATTCGTGTTGACGAGCAGTTACGGAGGAATCATTGAAATAAAGGTATTGTAGTGTGTATGACGTTGAGAATTTCACAGTTGGATATCCACCTTGTCGGTCCACCGTCTTGAGATCTGTTGCCACAAATTTCTCGCCAAGCACTCCGTAGATGCATTAAAATGTGTGACGCCCATATTTAATGCAAACATCAATAAAGAAGAAATTACCAAATGAAGATATGGCTCACAAGTCTGGGATACCAAGCCAAAATCCCTAATTAAAAAAACAAACTGTTTCAAAATATTAATTAATTTATTTTTTATAGCTATGTCTATATTCTTCTCGGCCTGAGTGTCGCGTAGAAACCGTCGACAGAAACCACGGAAATAGCGAACGAGATACGTAAGTCCTCGTATTTATTCTGGGATACTATCTCGAACTCCCTCAGAACTCGTACGCACAATGTCTTTATGAATGTGGTGGCGTAAAACCTCCCTGGAAAAAGAATAATGGTTTATGTTAAAATCAATTTACAAATACCGGATGTAAAAGACATGAACAGTCAAACGAGAACCATGCACTCTGTACATCAAAATAAGACACATTTCAAAAAATAATTGCTGGGAAATTATTTTAATTTTTTGGTGTTCAAAAATATTGCAAATTGTACTGCGCAACGTAAAGCGCTCAACTCGCACGCAACTCGCAAAACCGTGATATTTTTGCCAGACGGCGGGCGCGGCGGCCCGTTATAGCAAGTTTATAAAAACTGAAAGTTGCTAAGCGTATCGGACTTTTTCTGTAAAGTGTATATTTTACCGAAAAGTTCTTACTCGAAGAAGATGGAATGAAAGAATGAGAGAGACTGGTTGGTTACTCTCCTCAATCGAAGCAATATCGGCTGAAGAATACTGTATAGAATGGACTTATGAACGATTAATACGTTGTCCATATTACTTATATAACAGCTTAAACATTAACGTTTCTTACCTAAACAGTCCATAGGTCCCATGCTGAAAGGCATGTAGCAGTTTGAATGTACTTTCTTTATGTTCTCGGGTGAGAACCTTTCTGGGTCGAAGGCGTCAGGGTTGTCCCAATACCGAGGATCCCGTTGCATATGATATACAGGAAATACCAGCGAACATCCCTTTGGAATAACGCGTTTCCCTGAAAAACAATATAAACAAGCGAAAAGTTTAAAAAGATTTACGGAAAATAAAAAAAAATCGTCTTCAAAACTAAAAGCGGAGAAATAAAAATTTTGATTATAAAAAAATCTATTTTTTTTGGCGTCGGTTTAAATATAAAATAAAAAATAATAAATACAAAATCGGCACACCCAGTAAAGAGTTATGAGGTAACAAACATTAAAACAAACATACATATGAACATTTATTTATTCCTTACGATTCTATCAGGATTAGGATATTTTTATCGAACTATTGTAATGTCACCGGTAAGTCTATAAAGTCGATAAGTCTATAAAGTTTAAATTAAATTTGACCGGAATAATTTTATTTTTGCGTTTACAAACGCGTAAATATTAATACTAGAAAAATGCACTGAAAAAAATCGACAAGTCGATTTTTTTCAGTGCATTTTCTAAATTTGACCGTTTAAAGTGGGTCAAAATTGCGTACAAAACATACAGGTGAAGCTTATATAAACGTGTTAAAAAAATTGTCTTACGACTCTTACATAATGAATGAATGGAGCCTAAAGCCTGAGACGGGACATTTAAAATTCGGTCGAATTATAAAGGCTGATATGATGATGATGATGAAATGTTACCTTAAGCTCTGCTCGGTTGAGTAGAGCTTAACCTTTTAGTAAAACTAAACGACACCTGTGCACAATAGGCAAAGCTGAAGACCCCATTTGTAGAATGTCTGGTGAGGAGGAAGAAAGCATGGAGCACATACTATGTGACTGCCATGCACTAGCCAATAGGCGACTAAGGGTCCTGGGTCTAGGTTACCCTAAACCAGAGGACTTTATAGACCTTATTCCCGCCAACATCGTAAAACTCAACAAAATGTTTTCGATGTTGGCGGGGATGGGTGATAAGGAAAGGGGAAGCACAAAAAATCCCATAGGGTCGAAGTGCTCTGAGACAGCCTCAGCCCCTTACATAAGAATAAGAATAAGAACCTTTTAGTAAGCGTGATTACATGTATATGTTGCCGTCTGATGCCGGCAGAGTAGAATCACTCCTTCTCCTCCATTGTGTGTCATAGAAGGCGACTAATGAATCTGCAAAGGGGTATTGATCACCCGATACACCAATCCGCATTGGGCAAGCGTGGTGGACTACTGCCTGAACCTCCTTCGATGACAAGGAGAGACCTTGTGTTTCAGCAGTAGGTCGAATTATAAAGGCTGTAATAATGATGATATGTATGGTATTCCTAAGGTCACTGTAATTTTTTTGTTAGTTAAACTATCAAAAAATTTACCCAATGGTATATCTTCAAGCGCCGTCCTCTGCATAATCGCCGCAGCGGGGAAGAGTCGTAGAGTCTCTTTTAACACCATATCAAGATAGGTCATCTTCTTCAGGTCTTCATCAGTGACGTCTCTGTCAGAATCTCCAACCACTTCCCTTATTTCCTTGTACAGTTTTGCCTAAAGCGTAAAGTTTGAAAATAACTGGGTAAGTAATTTAAGCTCATAATTCTTTTTTTTTTTGTCTGACTACTGCAGTTTTCCGCTGATGGCATTTACTGCTCCACCGGATTTTTTTAGAAGGCGAAAACCTTGGAAGGCTCGGCTTGCCTCTAAAGGCTCGGACCTCGGCTCGGGCACATCAGGTTGTGGAGAAGCTCATAATTCGATAATTGATATAACATTTTTAACTTTATTTTTTCTACAAAGTTTCTACCTTTGATAAAAAAGATACTACGGTTTGAGACCGTCTGATAATGATCATAAGGACCATCAACAAAACGGTACGGGATTTTAATCATGAAACTTACCTGGACCTTTGGATGATACGCGCACATCAATAGAGTAAATGAAGATATCTCAGCTACACTGTCTTGAGCCTAGAAATGTAACAAAAAAAAATACTTCATTTATTTATAAAAGAATACCGGTATTCGTTTACACTTTTACATATGGTTGATTCCTGAGAAAAGTGTTCTGATCGTCAAATCCGTGGCAGTTTTTTTTTCTCATCACAGGTGCTAACTAAAATTACAACTGAATAAACAATCAAAAAAGTAATATATCTATCCATGAGGCACACATTCAAAGTTTATAGATCGTCTTGAAAAAAATAATGAAATTTTTGGAGCCATGGATCTGATTAAAGAATCCACGGATTTGATTGAAGAGTAAACAATACTAAAATGGATTGAATAAAGGAAAAACAATATATGTAAAAGGTTTATAGTCTCTTTATTTTAACATTAATTGGAATTATTTTTCAGTCTTTCACGTGCCTCTCTCTCTCTGTCTATCCTTAGCTTATACATTCTTAAGTTTTATGATCTCTCTTAACTACAACCCTCCTCGTTCTCTCACTTACTTCTTATGTTGGAGTTCACTTCTTAAATATGTTTATTTAAGTTTCATAATCAGAAACAAGGAAAATATGTCCAGGCACTTCTCGCGACCTTCGTCTCCTGGTATGCCACCGCTACTAGAGGGTCTTTGAGTCATCTTGACCGATCTTATGAGGCCTATTGTAACTAACCACGCTTCAGTTCCGTAGGCCATTGTAAAGCCCCCGGTAAACCTAATATTCAACAACATAATTGAAGAGCTTCCAACCTTTACAGGAGTGCCTAAGTACGATATGATTTTTGTTTTATCAATGTTCATTTTACACCTCATGACTACGATAATTTCTGAAAAGTGAAGGATTGCATTAACTTGCCATTTATGTTGATGGGAAGTCATCTCCGGGCAAGAAGCTTAAACACGTCCTCCAAATTTACTCTGAATAGTTTTGGATAGCCTCGCTCTACCTTACACCTCGCTGGAGCCGTATTGGCTTCGAGTCCTGGTCATGGAAGTGGACTGACATAGTGGCGTTTTATTACAGTGCCTGCAACACTTTGATGTCATCATCATCATCATTTCAGCCGAGAGACGCCCGCTGTTGGACATGGGCCTCTCCAAGGATCTCCCTACCGGTCGGTCCTGCGCTGCCCGCATCCAGCGGATTCCCGCGTCATTTACCAGATCGACCTTGTAAGTCCACCTTCTGGGGGGCTTACCAACGCTGCATTTCCCGGTATGTGGCTGCCACTCGAAGACTTTTCCACCCCTAGCTGCCGCCAGTCCTCCTCGCAATGTGTCCTGCCCACTGCCACTTAAGGTTCGCAATTCTTTGGACTATGTCGGTGACCTTGGTTCTCCTGCGGATCTTGTCATTAGTGATGTTATCACGCAGAGAAACTCCGAGAATAGCCCTCATCCATTGCCTTTTGGGTGACCTTGAGCCTTCTTGTGAGGTCCATTGTAATCGACCACGTTTCGGTTCCATAGGTCATCACTGGCAACACACGCAAATTAAACACTTTCGTCTTGAGACAATACTGTAGATGAGCCGAGAATATGCCGCCTAGCTTCCCGAACGCTGCCTAGCCGAGTTGGGTTCGTCGCTTGACCTCTTTCTGGAATTTGGACTTACTCAGTTGGACTGTTTGTCCCAGGTAAACATAATGGTCGACAACTTCCAGTGCAGAGCTGTCAACCTTTACAGGAGTGGGTGCGACATGATAATACGGCATAATTTTCGTCTTAAACCGTATTCATTTTAAGACCCCCTTGTTGGGAGACCCTACAGAGATCGCCGAGCATTGTGCCCAGGTCTTCCAAGGTCTCAGCCATAACTACGATATCATTGGCAAAGCGAACGTGAACCATGTACTCGTCATTTATGATGCCAAGTGCTCTCCAGTCCAAAAGCTTACAAGCGTCCTCCAACGCAGCTCTGAACATTTACGGCGATATAATATCACCCTGTCTGACGCCTCGCTGGAGCTATTTGAGTTCTGGTCCTGAAGGCGGACTGACATATGGCATTTTCTTACAGTGACCGCAACACTTGGATGTATCGATAGTCTATGCACCTCTGGAGTGACTGGAGCACGGCCCAAGTCTCGACAGAATCGAAGGTTTTTCTCATGGTCCACAAATGCTTAGCATAGTGGCAGATTATATTCTTCGGTGTATGCGAGACGGTCTCTTATATATCTCGAAACACGGAGTACTCTTTGTCTCGAAAACAGCTTTTATGGGATTATTTATACGTAGAGGGACCATCGATTGGAAGTGGGTTAAAAGTCCACTTTTTAATAAAACTTGAACTGTGTTAGCGTGATTTGTCAACAAATTAAGTCAAAACAACCTGTGTTGCTGCCAGCAGTCCTTCTAAGGTCATCAGACCAAGAACGGGTTGTTTGTAAGGCGTCTAATACTATGCTTGTCTCCACTCCAGTATTCATCAGCTCTAACGGTTGTCGGTTCTCCGGCAGACATGTACAGCCTATTGCGACTTTAGCGTACTAATTCTTAGGGCTATGTCGATAACGATAACGAACTGTCTTTTAACGAGATACTGAGCCTATCCTCTACATAGCGCGGTGAGCGACTATAAATTAGTGGAGTTATCCTCTGGTAAGTGACCACGTCTTCAGGCTTGTAGCAGGGAAGAAGTAAAGATATGTCTAAGCTTTCCAAATGCTGGTGCAGCAGAACTGGATCGTCCTACTGGCTTCTACCCAACTGGACTATCTGTCCCAGGTAGATATATTCCTCAACAACTTTGAGGACCAAATTTCCGATTAACAGAGACTCTTGGATAACTAACTTGTGCATTGAACATGACTTTCGTCTTATCCAAATTCCTCGCAACACGTCGAGTGGCATCATTAAGGCTTTTCAGCATTTCCGACCTCTTAAGAAGCGTTGTCTCTTTTTTTATGGAACAATATCACCTTATACTCTTGTTCCATGCCTGTGGGGTAATACACATAATAAAAGAACGGCGTCAAACAACTTTTGGAATGCCTTGTGGACTGGTGACGATGACGCAACATCAGATCCATGGGAAAATATCCATAGATTTGAGACCATGGATCTGTTTTTGACCATGGATCTGATCGTGACAATTTTGTTTTTGATTAACTACTCAAAAACTTGCAATACTATCGGAGATATTTTTACCTCATAGTAAACTCAGAGAGCGTCGGTGGCGTAGTGCGTAAGAGCGTCGTCTCCCACCCGGGAGGCACTGGTTCGATCCCCGCCACGTACCAATGTGTTTTCAAATTTTGAATTCATATGTACGTTTAATTAATCGACGCTTTTACGGTGAAGGAAAACATCGTGAGGAAACCTGCACACACCTATGAAGAATTTCTTAGTTTGTGTGTGAAGTCGACCAACCCGCACTTGGCCAGCGTGGTTGACTAAGGCCTAATCGCCCCTAATGTGGGGTAGGCTCGAGCCCCTCGGTGGGGACATTATATGAGCTGTTGATGATGATGATGATGAAACTCAGATGGCAAGGAAATCATATTCTAGGAACAGTTTTAACCATAGGTTCACATTTCTATTTTTTAATCGACCCACAGATCTTACCTACCCAGGTGTACCAAAATTAAAGTTCAAATAAGAACTGACCTGTAAAGTTATGCTTGTACTCGAATGACAAAACTCCTCTATCAAAAGTTCAGGACACAGCTAGAGACCCTCGACAACCAGTAACTGAAGGTTTATCTCATATTTACACCACTGAAATACTCCCATCTTGTCGTGGGGTGCAATTTAAGCCCGCCGCGTGACAAATGTTTACGACGGCTCAACTTCTCTAAATTGATAGTTTTTTAAACATATTTTTTTATAAGAATAGAGGCATTTCTTTATTTTTTAATGATATATAAATTATGGTAATATCCCGTATAGTTAAAAAAATATTAACGATAATACTGCAAGCGAGACGCGTGTGACACGTCGAAAATCGGTAAAATATCCCCGTTTTCAGGTTTCAAACGTGATTTTATTTTATTAAAACAAAAATTAAGCAGTTTTATTTATGATGCCTCAAGAGAGTAGTAGTTCTTCTAGGTTTTGACAATTATTTAAATATAATAATGTAAATAATATAGATTATATTGGCCTGTGACACGAAAAATTAAGCGCCCCAGGAACCACCCATATTTTACACATTAACTAAACAATGGCTAAGTGCAACAAACAATAAAGGTGAACACCACATACAATGAGGAAAAGAAAAAAATACAGTACCTAAACAAAATATAAAAGAAGGACACACAAATATAGTACTTAGTTATTAAGAATATAAAAAACCAGAGAAAAAGGTATACTTAAATAAAATCTTACCGCATTATTCATAAACACTCAATAAACCTATTTTAGTTATTACCTTGTTAAAAAGTGTTATGTCTCATTCATCTCGTGCCAGAGTGAAAGAGACAAATAATTTGTAAATCTCTAATAAATTCACTTGTTTTTATGAATAAGGGGGTAAGTTATTAACTAAAACAGTAACAACAACAAGCATAGGTTGTCTTTTACCAGTGCTTGCATTGTAGTGTGTGACGCGCCTCTCCTGACTTAGCATAAGTAAGGCTAAGCATTTGTTGTAATTAGTGTTAAATTAATACATAATTTCCTTTTGAGCTTGGTAAATGAGTCAACGAAGATGTAAAAAAATACTTTTCATTTCTCAAACTCGGAAAGTAGCGTTTTGTTTGATCTGAGTATTGGGTGGAACACGCTAATTCCCACCACAGGCCGGGAAAACTCATAGTAATTCCTTCCTTCCCTAGAACGGGAATGAATTTTAAAAATAGAACCGAATTTGGTTAGTGAGTATTCTCTTCTCTTCTTAGCGGGCGGCGGTAACGCGGTGTGTTCCAAATTTAAAAAGATTATTTATTCATTAGTGTTGCTGACACCATTCACAAATAATTACAAGGTGTTAAAATGGTAAAAGGTGATATTGTCATTTTATGCCCTAAAATGTCCATCGTTTGAAATTATCTCTAGAATTTGATTTTTAAGCGTATGAAAATCATTTAATATATTTATGTAGTCAGTTAACTATAAGAATTTATGACGTCACAAAATCTATGGAAGAACAATTATAATTTTTGTCAGCTAATGAATAGTAACTCAACTGACTTGCCAGGCAACAACCCTGGTCAGCGGCCGTGACGCGATGTGTTCCAAATATAAAAAGATTATTTAAACATACCTACTCTCCCTAATCTGTAAAAAGACTAATTTCATAAAAGTATTTTTTAACAATAAATATTTTAGAAAAAACTACTAACTTCCTTGTATTTGAAATGAAAAGTAGAGTGCTTAACATGGGTAAAATGAACTACTCGGACTATAGCCGTCCTCATATGGAAATTGATGTCTAACTATGTCCTCAAATCGAATTGATTCCATTCCACCCTTGTCAAGCAATCTACTATTCATTAAACAGTCTACATAGCCTCGGCACAGGGGAATTGACACCTACAACTGACGTGCGTAGGGGATAGAGTGGAGCAATAGGGACTCTGAAATTTCTCCTAGGAACATGAAACGTAAATCTCTAGAGAATTTCCGGACAGTCAATAATTACTGCATTTTTAAAATTTTGTCGATTCATGTAAAATCCATTAGAGTTCTGCGGTTTTCTAATGAAAATTAAAAAAGTTTAAAAATAATTCAGAAAATAATTTAAAGCCTTTTTTAGACACTTACCGTTGTAAATATTGTGATTGTTTCGTGAATCAATTCTTCTTTATTGAATTCTCCTGATAGTATAAATCTGTCAATCACACTCAACTGTGTGTCTTCCTCCAACTGCATAAGGTCTTTTTTGTAGTTCTCCGTCAGTGTCTTCAGGTATTCCTTCCTACATCTGATGATTTCACTTGAAAACTCGTGAACCATTTGTACGCACTGCTTCATTTCTTGATGGTAGCTGGTCAGCCTGTATAATGGTTCTATTTGGAAATACCATTTTGTCATTTTGTCGAAGAGTATTTCGTTCCACCTGTAAAGGAGATTTATCGTCTAAGGCCCTTTCCTGACCGCTCGGTGCGTATTCATTTCGGTACCGAATAGAATATGCACTTCGTCTTTACCGTGGATCACTTTTGACCGGTTGGGTCCGTTTCATTGCGGTATAATTATGTTTTATTAACAAAGCCACGTGTATGCTCTCTGTACCGAAAGTGATGCAGTCAAGAAGCTCTAACCACAGAATAAAGTGTCCGTTTCATTTAGTCAGCTACGACAAAGAATATGAAATGAAATGTGAAATTATAACGCTCAAGAGAAAAAAAATATGCAAGTGGCTGTTCCAAAGTTACAGGGGTGTAAACCTGCCTGCGCTGTTGAAACGCGGAGAACTGCGCGGCCACGCACCTCCTTAACTAAACCTCGTAGAAGTCTAATTCTTTGTCATTTCGCATACTCGGGAAGTTGCGTTTGTTGGACCTGAGTATTGGATGGAACACGCTAATTCCCACCACTAGTCGGAAAAAACTCATAGTAATTGCTTCCTTCCCTAGAGCGGGAACTCTATCTAATTGGTTCATAATTGGTTAGTGCGTATTCTCTCAAATTCGACGGGATGGTTAGCGACGGTGACGCGAATTTTCTTTATTTAGAATACTAAATAAAGAAAACTTATACATTAGGGTTGTTGACACCATTCACAAATAATTACAAGGTGTTAAAGTATTAAATGTAAATGCTTTCGTAAAAAAGTGGAGTGTGCCAAAAAATTTAATTTTTTCTATTCCACGAAACTGTAGACAAAATACTTTGTTATCTTGCGTAGCTGCTTAACAGACCTATTTAGAGATTGCTGTACAGACCCTGTGCCAAGCACATGTAATTACATGTACTTGGTACAGGGTCTGTAAAGACTCGGTACGGAAATGGAAACATACCGACCGAAAACGAAAAAAAAAACCGCCTAAGGGTAGGTCCATACAATACGATGAACGACTTCTACGGCGACACACTTGTAAATGACTCTGGTTTGCAACATGATTTTTTGTGGTCTTCATCTCAGGTAATGGTAAGTTATACCCGTGGTTCTATTCTATTCTTAGTTATTGGCATTCGCAAATCTTAAAGATTATGCATTTTGCCAATGTCAAGTGAAAATTTAGTTATAGTTACAAAACTTGTACGGTAGATTTTGGTTTTTACAACAAGAACTCGGGAGAAACGTTATATCCGTAGTTATACCGATACTAAAAATTGACACACCCCTTTCACTGTCGCGACTAAAGCACACTCGGATTAGGAAACCTGTACCTGGGAGTTAGATCAATGATTTTCTGAAGGTGAGGTAGGTTCATCGTTTGTTCCTTAGTCAAACCCATAGTTTCTGAAACAAAGGACTAAATTATAAACTGGCAAAACATTATGAATGATTGGTCTATATTTTTATGACATGTTTATTGTGTTGTCAAATAATATTATTGTAATTGTTAGATATGTTATACGCTCACAAAACAGGAAAAAAAACCGAAATGCTGTAGCAACACACAGATGTACATACTTCTATAACTTAACTTATATTACACTTATTTAAAAGGGATGGCATAATTAATCCAATAAGAACAAAAAAGTCTTTCTCTTTACGTGACATTACCATTGCAACCACAGATTTAATAATACAAGGAGATAGGCCAAGCCGGGGTTTAACTTGTGACAAGTGTACGCCTTGTGGGCATACCTTTCCGCCACTTCGCCTTCCGATAAAGTCAAGTGAATACGTAACTCATCGATTTGACCGATGTCCTTTGCGGCTGTGCTTAACTTTCATCGCTTCGCAGTTCTTAATACGCGCGCAATGAATAGTGTATATTACGGAATTCTCAACTAGAACCATGTTATGTAGTACGGCCGCTGATCGCGACACTCGGTCTTCCTATGAATTCGGCGATTCGACTGATCTCCTTGGATTGATATATTTGTGATTGCAACCATGGCGCCATATAGATATTTGTTTTACAATGATGAAACCAAATTAAATAACATAATTTCGGCTTAATTACTTATGGACTCAGCCCAATGCGTTGGTCCGACTAGATCCACACCGCTCTTGACTCCACAGTTCACAACGACCTCCACACCGTCGGAGACAGAAACAGATGGACTGAGAAAGTGATGTAGAAGGACCACGACCCTCAACACTGAGTATATTGTAGGTAAGTAATGTCAGCTACATCAGGCTATAATGGATAGATTAATAATAAATTTATTTGCATCACAATATACACACACATGCTATACACACACAAAAAAAACATACTTAATTTTTATAAACAAAAAAGAAGTTTACAATAAAATAGACAGTATTAGCGGACAGCATGTGTGGCACAAGGATACAAAAAGGTGTCAGCTCAGCTTATGGCTTGTGAAAAGGACAAACCGCTGATTTTCAGCTTTAACCTTTGACGAGACGAGACGACAAGAACGACACGGCTGTGCAACCCAAAGATAAATGGTAAATAGGTAAGTACTTCTCCATACAAACATAAAAAATCCCTGATAATAAATAAATAATAAAATCGGTATGTCTATAAACGCAGTGTACTGCCCCAGGCGACTATTGCTGCGGATGCCAAACTTTTGAAAGTCCAGTAAACTCGATTTTAATTGTTTTTTAAAGGTCAGTTTAGAAGTAGCACACCTTAAAGGAGGAGATATATTGTTCCAGCATTTAGTCGCCTGGTACCGAAAGCTGCCAATAAACGCTACAGTTCTGTGAATGTGATTTGCCAAGGGATTTCTCGTTAACCTATCAGATCCTGATCCATAATAATCATGAAATGTTGAAAATTTTAGCTTTGAGTATAAGTATTCTGGTTTCTTCAACTCAATCAAGTCAAACATAAGAACAGCAAGATGCAATTTTCTGCGCGATTCCATATTAAGCATGGATGCGTTGGCCAGTTTTAGTTTATGCAATAAAACCTTATTACAACAATACGACGCAAGGAGCAGGATATTGTTGATATATTCTCTCTACTTACGGCAAATTACATAGCAACTAGCCTGTGCGATGTAATCGTGCAAGTCAATCTGTATATTTTGCTTTTCTCTATATTTTTCCAGAAGCAGTCCCACTTCCTTGTTGAAGACATTCGAGTAGTTCAATACGGCGCTCTTTGCGTAGCTTGGAGTAGCGAGTTTACGATGGTTTCGCCAAACGGGGCCTGCGGAAATATAGGAAAAATGAGAATACTAATAAACGCGTTTTGGTCCGAATTCCCACTTCGTGATCTAGTGGTTGACCTATAATTGGCATGAGTACCAGAGGTCCCAAGTTCGATCCAAACACAAACAAAGGAGTTTTACTGAACAGTTAACGTTTTTTACACTAAAACCTTACACGGGTACGGACATAGATTGGAAACTTGGTACGGAATGTACAATGCCGATGTGACAAGGCATTTTTCCCTTCCGACTCGGACGCCCTAGGGGCGCTAGGCGGTCGAAAGACTCCCAGGAGGAAAATGCTCAGCCGCCCAGTAATACACTAGACTTACAGGCTTGAGGAGGACGGAGGTTATTTTTATTTTTATTTTATGGTCCGTAAACGTAAATGGGTAACCCTATACGTGACTGTCAGGCCTCCTCAGGCCGCCTGCGTGTACGTGAAATGGTCTCGTCTATCTATCTCGCTCTAATATACACGTTAGTATGTTCTTTCTCCGTTTCCTATATCTATCTATGGTTAGGACATTGTACTGCATATTTGGGTTCAGTTTGTAAGGAAAGGACAAGACCAATGATTTTCATCCCTTGATTACGTTTTATTTTAATATAATACCTACCAGATCCACTCAAAATGCCTTCGCCCAATGTAGCCTTCATGTATTTATATTGTGGTCCTTTGCAGCTAGTTTTCGGGTTTGTGAGAAGACTCTGAAATAAAAAATTGTGTGTGTCAGCTCCGACGCACGACTGGAGTTTACTCCGAGACAGGTGAGATGGCGCACCTGCTGTCATCCGTGTTTTGACAATTAGAAAGTTGCGCGACATAGGATGCGCACCAATTATGACTTTGACCTTCAAAAACGTAACGAGGTCATTCATCGACAGATTTTACTCCTCACATTTTTCTCATACCGGGCCCCTTCTATATGCAAATCGATTCTTAAGGAGTAAACTCCAAAAATTCTATGTAAAAAAATAGTTTTAAAAAACTAAAAAACACGCTTTTATGTTAAATAAAAAACTAAAAGTGAAAAATAACTTTTTAGTAAAGAAACTAAATGATGAACGAAAAGTATAATATATTACTATTTAGAGAATACCTTGGGCTGCTCAATTGCATTAGTTCTTGAAAATATTCGATCGGTACAATTAAATTAAGCACCCCACGCTTTTCTCTAATAATAATTATACTCTTCGTTCATCGTTTAGTTTCTATACTAAAAAGTTATTTTTCATTTTTTAGTCCGATTTGAATATAATATAAATAAACGTGTTTTTTTTAGTTTTTTTTTTAACTACTATTTTATTTTCTACTTTTTAGTGCGAATTATAACCGCCGATGAAAGCACTTACTTAATGACAACGCCATCTAGTGACGTATAGCTGAACTAACATTAATTTATTAGTCCTGGCTATTCTAATCAGGATAATGGGATGTTCTTATCTAATTATTGTAATGTCATCGGTCTTTGATAAGTCTATAAAGTTTAAACGAAATCTGACCGTTTAAAGTGGGTCAAAATCGAGTCCAAACCAGTCAGTTACATACATACAGGTAAAACTAATTTATGCGTGTTAAAAATAGTTTACTACTATAATTAAGCTAATTATTAAAACTGAAAGCAAAGGTAATTTTAAAGACAAACATCAATAAACGTCTACGTCATCCAAGCAAATGATCACGCATACACAGACAGGTGCACACAAGTGTGTGCGCCGGCACTCGTACGCATAATACCACAAGCAGGTAATTATTCTTCAAAAAAAAATTATGTCTAAATTTGTTTAATGTTACCTTGTTAAGGTATATTTTAATACCTAGTGCATTATAATGGGATGGAGGGTTGATTACCTGAGACACAGGACCCATTCTAGTTCAGGGGTCAGCCCAGCGTAATCTGCTTTTATTGTTATAAAAATGTCTTTTTTTATTGTTACGAGATGGCAAACAAGCTTGCGGCCCACCTGATGTTAAGTGGTCATCGCCGCCTATAGACACTTGCAATATTAAGTGTAAATCACTAAACACCGCAAGTGCGTTTGCCATCCTGGGGACTAAGATTATAATCCCTCCATGCCCAGTAATTACACTGTCTACCTTTCCCTTCAGTCCGAAACACAGCGAACTGCTTCACGGCAGAAATATGAAAGGCGGTGGTACCTACCCAGACGATCCTACATATGGGTCTACCACCTAGTAAAGAAAATGTCTTAGAAATTGTTGTATTGTACTGTAGGATTATGGAGAGGAATAAATGATTAAATGAATTTAGGAACAGGGGTGGAGAAAGGAAGTTGTACCTTAGTGTCGTCTGGATTGTTAATCAATATGTTCAATTCGGGCCCCAGCCAAATTTTCATGATGTCTCCGTATTCTACTAGTAGGTTTCTTAGCAGCGGGACGATCTCTATAAAAATAGAAGGAATATTTAGATTTTGATATCAATATATTCATATATAAGTCATTACTGGCACAGAATGGTCAAAGACTTTAGTTTGAGACACTGCGGTAATTTGGACGAGATTAATATAGTCGTATAGTATAGTCGAACTTGCTGCTCCTCAAAAATTAATAGGGACCACGGTGAGAACAAAAAAAAATGTAGCTAATTCTCACCTGCAGGGTTGCACATCAATTGCCACGCGTTCCCTAGTCCAATCACAGTTGGAGGTCCAGGGAACTGTTCGGCTGCTCTCAGCAACTCTCGGTTCTTGATCCGCCATTGTAACCAAAAAACCAAAACCACTCCAATTACTCCCAGGAAAGCAGCCAACATTCTGTAAAAATTATTGACACTAGAATTCTAGACTCATAAATTCTCTTGTTAGGAGGGTAAAGTAGCTTTGAATCGTTATGTGAGTTTTTAAAACGTCACCAGCACAAGTTACTTTGATAGCATAACCCCTTTTTAACCGACTTCAAAAAGGAGGAGGATCACAATTAGGTTGGTATGATTTTTTCTATGTATGTACACCGATTACGCCGAGACTTCTTGTCCGATTTAAGTGATTATTTTTTTGTTCGATGCGGAATACCAAGGATACGATAAAAACAGATAATTCATCGAATCACGGAGGATGTTAAAATAGCAACACAATCCTTATTGAATGACTCATTAGCAAGGCTCAAAAAGACGGTTACAGAAAAAGTTGCGACCTCAATAGTTTTAATTGTGTAAATTTAACTAATTGGTATATTATAATTTATTTTTAGTTTTTTTTTACTTATTTTTAATTTTATTTTCTTGTTTTGTGTTTTAGTTGTTAAATACCTACTTCATTAATCTGTTAAAAATAGAACAAATAGAAAGAAATAATGTTTTATGTAATATTAAATGTAGTCGCGACTTCACCGTCAGGTACAGACAATGAAATGAGTCTTTTAGATTTAAATTCTTAGAAGTGAAGCTTATTTTCTTAATAAAATATAAATACACCGATACTGAAAATGGAAACTTTGTTATAATTTCTAATCTAATCTATAACTTTGTATCTTTCTTTAATAATTATGTTGAAAAAATTCGTAATAGTAATTACTTTTACATTAAACCTATTACGATTACAAAATATCGGGTTAACCTAAAATCAGAGGTACGGCTTAAATCCCGTTTTATTTCAATTAAATAAAAGTAATTACTTTTACATTGGTCAACTTTCAACATTAATGAATTTTAGACTATATGTAAATCACTAGGCGGCAAAAGAGGTTATTAATTAATTATACCTCCTATTATGACATCTCTTACATAGTTATAGTAGCCTGGTACATTAGGTTGAAAATATACATATTGTTTGTTGTCAGTCAGATTAGGTCAGATTATAAATAACTAGCTTTTGCCCTCGACTACGTCCGCGAGAAATAGTAACTTTGGGTAGCATTTTTTTAGGGTACTTATTTTGCAAAAAATATACATACAAACTGTAAATAGCTCATTTGAATACATTTTTATAAACTACGTGTTTATTTTTCCATTCTACTAACTTATACGAACTTTCATTCCCTATTTCATCTCCACACATGTATGAAAATTTCAAAAACGCTACACCAATTTCTTTACTTCTTATCACGTTCTTTAAACACAAAGTTTCATGATTTTATCTTCAATACGAGGAATCCCATACCAACTTTCACCCCTTATTTCAACCCCTTCATGCACTTTTACTACAAAATGTAGCTTAAATCCTATCTTAAAGTTAAGTCTAGTTTTTATCAAATTTCAACATAATCGGTTCCGGTGTTATGTTAGGCGTGAAAACGTGACTTTGTTTGGACTTCCTTTCGACCTTTCACCCCCTATTTCAACTTCACACCGTTCAAAATTTCAAAAATCCTAGAACAAATATTTATTTTTTCTTATTAAGCGCCTAAATACAATGTTTTATCTTCAAGAATGACGAACTTCCAAACAAACTTTCATCCCCTTTTTCAACCCCTTCAAACCTTTTTTTTTGCAATAAAGAGTAGCCTATGCTATCCTTTTCCGAGCTTTAGTCTGTATTTGTACTAAATTTCAGATCAACATCGATTCAGTGGTTTAGACGTGAACGCTTAACAGACAGACAGAGTTACTTTCGCATTTATAAAATTAGTAGGCATAAATTCTATCGCAAGAGTCTTGAACGCTTCTGTACATTACTAAAAATTAAAAAAAAACAACTACATTTGATATGTCTTTTTCGGGTGAGACTGGCTAAAGAACACCACCAACTCCAATTATCAGGGTGCCGTTCCGTGAAGTTCGAAAGTTTGTTGCAAAGACTACACTATCCTTGTCTGCTAGGATATTAGGACCGATACCAAATAGTGGAATATAAATTGTAAATGCATACAAAGTATGTTTATACATTTTTACTACTTTTCAGTTTAAGTTTGTGATATTATAAACAACCTTGAAGTCGGTTTTAGTGTGTTTTTTTTCTAAACATATTTTTTTCAAATACCTACTTACTTAATATTAAAAATGCGAAAGTAACTCTGTCTGTTCGTATGTCTGTTAAGCTTTCACGTCGAAACAACTGAACTGATTTTGGTAAGATATTTGAGCTCGAGGAAGGACATAGGTTACTTTTTATTGCGAAAAAGGCTTGAAGGGGTTGTAATAGGGGATGAAAATTTTGAATGGAAGTTCTTCATTTTTGAAGATAAAAGCATGAAACGTTGAATTTGAATTTGAAAAAAGAAAGAGAGAAATATTTAATCAAGGATTTTTGAAATTTTGACCTGTTTAGGGGTGAAATAGGGGATGAAAGTTTGTATGGGATTCGTCATTGTCAAAGATGAAACCATGAAACTTTGGACGTAGGCATTTGATAAGAAATAAATAAATATTTTTTCTAGCGTTTTTGAAATATTTACCCATGTGAGGATGAAATAGGAGATAAAAGTTCGTAAGGAAATCCAAACAAAGTCACGCTTTCGCGTCTAACACTTGCAGTGATTTTGATGAAATTTGCCACAAGTAGAATATACCTTGAGATAGAACGTAAGCCTACCTTTTGTAGTAAAATAAGGTACAAAGGGGTTGAAATAAGGGATGAAAGTTTGTATGCGATTCCTCAATATCGAAGATAACTGAAACTTTGTATTTAGGCACTCGATAAGAAGTAATCTATATTATATTTATATTCTAGTGTTTTTGAAATTTTGACGCGTGTGGGGATGGAATAGGGGATGAAAGGTCGTAAAAAAGTCCAAACAAAGTCACGCTTAACAGCCGATCCGATCTTTATGAAATTTGGTACATACAAAAACAAACTAACCCTTGAGATAGGACTATATTTTTTTGTAAAAATGGCATGAAGGGGTTGAAATAAGAGATGCAAGTTTGTATGAGAATCCTCATTATCGAAGATAAAACCATGAAACTTTGTATTTAGGCACTTGATAAGAAGGAAATAAATATCTGTTCTAGCCGTTTTGTAATTTTGTCCCGTGTGGGGATGGAATAGGGGATGAAAGTTAGTAAAGAAGTCCAAACAAAGGCACGCTTTCACGCCTAACAGCCGAACCGATCTTGATGAAATTTGGTATAAAATAGACTAGACCTTGAGATAGAATATAAGCTACCTTTTGTTTTAAAAAAGTTAATGAACGGGTTGTAAAAGATATGAAAGTTTTTAAGGGATTAAAATTTTGACACCTGTTTGGGGATGAACGATCGTATGGAAGTTAGCAAAGTATTAAAAAAAACGTAGTTTATAAAAAGGTATAAAAATAAGCTATTTACAGTAACCTAGAAGTTTGTATGTGTATTATTTGCGAAATAAGTACCTTAAAAAAATAAAAATGTTACCCAAAGTAACTATTCCACGCAGACGAAGTCACGGGCAAAAGCTAGTACTCGTATAAATTCATTTATTTATTATTTTAAAACATATATAGAACGAGCTGGTTAATTTGCAAAAAAAAATAATAATAATAACATCATTTAATCACGCTCATAATCCGTAGCATAGCAACAATTGTTTGTGCTACTTATCAAAATATTTTCGCTTTGTAATCATTTTAATAAATATATTTAATTTAGTGCGCAATTTTCTTAATTTTTCTTTTCGTAGGAACTTTCTTCAAAGTATAAGAAAACTTAAAGGAAAGATTAAACGACTTTACATATTTCCTAAATATGTAAAGTCGTTCTAAAGTTATGGCGTTACCAGGGAAACAGGGATTCATATTTACATAATTTGACACCGTCGCGGTGGAGTGGTCAGTAACGCTGCCTACACATCAAGCGGTCCGGGTTCAAGTCCTGGTAGGAGTAAATGTTTGTGTGATGAACACGAACATTTGTTCACGAGTCATGGTTGTTTATGTATTCATTTAAGTTTATTTATGAAAATATGTATACTGTTATGTATACATGTATTAAAGTCCGTTATCTAGTATCCATAGCACAAGTGTTAATGATACTTAATTTGGGCTTAATTTGGTCTGAGCGTGGAAATATATTTTTAACCGACTTCAAAAAAGGAGGAGGTTAGCAATTCGACTGTATGTTTTTTTTTTTTTTTAATGTTTGTTACCTCATAACTCGTTACTGGGTGGACCGATTTTTAAAATTCTTTTGACCTTTGGAAGCTACTGCTTGTCATGGGGTCCCATTTAAATTTTATCGACATCTGACAAGTAGTTTTTGAGTTATCCCCAATAATGCCTATTAATTCACATTGATGATATCGTAATTTTGTCACTTGTGTGTCTAAAAGATCTTGAGGTAGTTTCCGGTAAATATCATTACTTAAAACACTAAAAAGCAGAAAAAAAAAATTTAAATAAAAAAAAACCGCCTTCAAGAAACGGGAGAAATAAAAATTTTGTTTATAAAAATCTAAATGTTTTTTGAGGTCGGTCCCAAATACAAGTGACAACGTTTATTACAAATATTGAGGTTGGGACCGACCTCAAAAAACAAAATTTTTATTTCTCCCGTTTTTTGAAGGCGGTTTTTTTTATTATTATAAAGACAGGACAGGTTGAAATTAATACAGTATATTCTAGTAATAATTATTAATTATACACATACCTAGGTAATGGATGCTACCACAGCAACACTAAACACCGGTATACTAACACAGCACCACAGATCATTTGGTGATAATATAAACGTTTGGAGTGGGATTAAGTTTACATTATAGCATCATGAATAAAGCCTACGCATTCAGCAGGGAACTTGTTTTCATTTTATATTAATTTATTTCTATTTATAAATGCGAAAGCTTAGATGCTTATTACAATGACGCCAGAACGGCTGAACGGATCTTGATGAAAGGCAAAGAGATTATAATCACTTTGGCTATATTTTGGTCTTTTTAGGGTTCCGTACCCCAAAAGTTCAGAAATCACTTTGTTGTCCGTCTGTCTGTCAAGACCCTTATACACCCGTATTCAAAAACATTACTATGAGGTTCCTCGACTTTTGGATAAGTAAACGCATTGCATTGAATAGCGCTCTGTGATTGGTTCGATTTTGAATGTACTGCCGTTCTATAACTTCAAACCTCCTTCAAACTTTAAGCTTTTGACATCTGGGGACTCTGGGGACCTGGGGAGGTTGCATTTGACATCTCAACCTGTGCGTTGTGTAATATAGCTAGCTAGCTACTTAAGCTGTGCGTTCATTTTAAAGACCGCATAGTTCCGATCCCCTCATAAGTATTATCTATGAATAGTTTTTTACGACCCTGTGCGTCCACGCGCACTATGAGACTTCAAAATCCTTGCCATATGGCACGCACTGAGAAATATCTTATTTTGCATAGCATTGTTTTTTACTGAGACAAGTATTGTTTGTGAATACGGGAATATCTTAGGAACGAGTGGAGGTATCGAGTTGAAATTAAAACCATATACTCTGATTACAGTTCCTTGAAGCTGTAAAAAATCAAACTTCTAAGAAAGATACGGCCATTTATGCAGCAAAAACTTATATTTTGACACTCCAGGTGTTAGGTTCGCAACGTCGCTAATAGATGGCGCTGAACCGAAGCTGACAATTCTACATGGCACTTTGATGTATGAGTACAATGCCATACTATTCATTATTTTTTAGTTACCACTTGCAAATCGAAATTGAGATTTAAGTAAAAAATAACATAGGTGAATTAGGTTACCTAACTAATCTAAGTATGAACTGTTAATATAACCACAACACTAACTCACAACACTTAGCAAGCACAGTCTCTTGCATGCAGCACTCAAACACACACATACACTTATTTAATATAATTAATATGGATAATTCAAAATTCATAGATTATTATGTTTTTTTAAACTATTCACCTAATTTTGATGAATAATGTGTCAATCCATTCGTTATTATGGTCCGGGTAACAAACGCTAAATTTTACCTGACTTTAACAATAGAAGGAGTAGTTTTACCTTAAACCCCGATTTTTATTTTTTTATTTTATTGAAATAGAATAACAACATCAGCCAACTTATTTCTATATTATAACAATTTTTACGCCCAAACTTGTTAGGCCAGATCTGTTATCCATAATATAACCAAATTAAGAAAATTATGACAACATAAATGTAATCTGATAAAAAATTATGAAACCTATGAACAGAACAGATTTAAATCTACAGCAACAATTACACAATAAATAAATATGACTTATATTTATTAATATACAAATATAGAAGTATAATTAGCACCATATTTTAATAAATAAATATTTGAATAATCATCTAAATATATACAGGGTGTAAAAGACATGAACAGTCAAACGAAAACCATGTATTCTACTCACCATCATAACATTTTTTTTCCTTTAGACTATACCTGGGAAATTGATAGTTGCGATTACATTGAAGATCAAAGTTATAATTTTTTTATTCGTTTTTTTATGAAAACGTATTCTATACGTTATTTCTTAATTATTGTACAAATAAACATTATCTTTTTTTTTGGTATTTCATAACAAAAAATGGCTTCAAAACGTTAGCGTTCAATGTAGCTCACTCGATGGGCACGGACACTAACGAACGGGGCCGCCGTCAAGCAAAAATATCGCGGTTTTGCGAGTTGCGTGCGAGTTGAGCCCTTTACATTGCGCGGTACAATTTGCAATTTTTTTAACACCAATAAATAAAAATCATTTCCCAGCAATATTTTTTTTGAAAAATGTCTTATTTTGATGTCTAGAATACATGGTTCTTGTTTGACTGTTCATGTCTTTTACAACCAGTATAATTCAAAGGTGACTGACTGACATAGTGATCTATCAACGCACAGCCCAAACCACTGGACGGATCGGGCTGAAATTTGGCATACAGGTAGATGTTATGACGTAAGCATCCGCTAAGAAAGGATTTTTGGAAATTCCACCCCTAAGGGGGTAAAATGTCCACGCGGACGAAATCGGGGGCGGAAGCTAGTTATTATAATAAATAGTAAAATTATTGATAGTAGTAGAATTGAAATTTTAACAGATTTCATTCATTTCTCTCAATTTTTGTAGTCGTGTTACTGTATAAAACTTTCTGCTTGTTTATTTTGACGTTAAAAAATGCTTTGAAAGTCTACATTGAAAAAAAATCGGGAGTGGTCTCCCCTTGACTTTCTCGTAAGTATACCGGAAAAGACTTAAAGGTTGATATAGAAACCTTATATTTTGATGTCATACACGCATGTTAAATTTGGTTGCAATAAGTTAAAGCATGCTCATCAAGTTATCGTGCTAACGCACAAACACACACACGGACATAATTCCAAAAAAAAAATTGGACTCAGGAAGGTATAAAACGTGTAAATCCGTCAAAATCTCAAGGTCGAATTTTTTGACGATTACAAGACTTCCTCTACAAGGTGTTTGGTACAGGGATATGAAACCGGCACCTACCCATGCTAACATAGTCAGATAAATACTATGGTGATATAAAACAAACCTTAAATTGTAAAAAAAAATTGAATTCTCCAAACAATTAGTTTGATCAAAAAAACAAAATGTATGGAAAATTAAAAAAATATATTTTTATAATTTTGAATTTTTAATATCATCCTGGTATTTATATGACTATGTTAGCATGGGTAGGTTCCGGCTTCATACCCCATGTACCAAACACCTTGTATACTACGTACGAGAAAGTTAAAATATGACTATGAAACTATAACCAACTATGCTTAGCAACTATGACTCATATTACGACAACACACGTGACCGCCCTGACTTGGACGTCAGTATACACGTAGGTACTGAATATGCATTTTAAACAAAATACGAACATTTGTCATTATATTTAAACTACGTAGCTATTTATAATCTAATATGTGTGATTCTAAACATGAAATATAAATAAAATAACAGTCCAACGTTCATTTATGTTTTTGTTTGTTTAGAAATAATATTTGAGAAGTATGTTACAGTAAAATTCGTGAAAACCAGGTATTGTTAAAAGTTCCTAAGAAATCTATTTCAGACTTTTAATATTATTTATTAGGAAATCTGTGAAATGACAATTTTTTCCACGCTCACACCAATTATCTAGCCCGAAGTAACGACGTTAAGAACTTATGTTATGGATACTAGATAACGGTTATTTTTAATATTAATAATTTTAGATATTCTTATAAATAAACTTGAATAAATATATAAACAACCATGACTTGCAAACAAATATTCGTATTCGTCACACAAATATTTGCCGCTACCAAGATTCGAACCCGGGCCACTTGATGTGTAGGCAGCTATACTGACCACTCCACCACGACGGCGTCATTCGTTATTTAATACAACCAAGAAGCTTATTATTTTCTTAGTGAATACAACTGACGACGCGAAGGTACAAATAGTTAATTAATGTTACCTACTAAGGCGATATTCCGTGCTTCAGCGACTCAAAAACAGGTTCCTTTTTTTCTTCCTTTCGCGTATAATTCAATATTTTTATTTGACAAATGCTTACAAGTATAACTTAAACAAGAAAGTAAAATGTTTGTACAACTGTTTTAAATAATATAAGCACATTTATTTTCATATGAGGCTGCGCGATATCTTACAACCCCACGCTTAGGCAATGCCTGTCCCGTGGCGCTCAAGTATACGTGTACAGAAGTTAAACGGGTGCCAGTAGTAAAGTTTACACATGTATGCCAAATTTCAACTCAATCGGTAACTGGGAAGTGGAACTAATTTAATTTGCAAGATTTGATGACAAACATTGGGACAGGTGAAACTGAATAAAAGCTTGTAAAGAGACGATACGTTTGATCGAACTCGTAAACTATCAAAACTCATATTAAGGGTACAGTATGGGCTATTTTAAACAAGCAATGCATTCTAAAGGTCTTAGCTCCCTTATCAGCTGGCAACCGTATCGCCTCTTTTTTAACCGACTTCAAAAAAGGAGGAGGTTCTCATTTCGACTGTATGTTTAATTTTAATGTTTCTTACTCTCTTTACTCTTTTAACTCTTTACTGAGTGTACAGATTTTGTAGATTCTTTCGACCTTCAGCTGGTGCCTGTCATGTGGTCTCATTTAAATTTGATCGAAATCTGACTATTGGTTTTTGAGTTATCCCTAATAATGCCTATTTAATTGACATCGATGATATACAATATAAAAACGTCGGTGGCGTAGTGCGTAAGAGCGTCGTCTCCCACCCGGGAGGCACTGAAAATAAAAAAGCTCTTTATTTAAATGGACTTTTCTAAGTACTTTTAAATCGTCAAAAGCCATACCACCATTTCAACGAAATATAATTATTAGTATGCTGAGACGGAGAAGAAATGGCGAAAGAAACTCCGCAGCTTACAATTTCGTAATGATTTCAAAACATCATTACATGTCCATAGATAATATCAATATGAATAAATTACAATTTTAAATGCGTAAATTTTGGGCAGATTTTACTCCCACTGGTTAGATCCCCGCCACGTACCAATGTGTTTTCAAATTTTGAAATCATATGTACATTTAATCGACGCTTTTACGGTGAAGGAAAACATTGTGAGGAAACCTGCACACACCTATGAAGAAATTCTTAGGATGTGTGTGAAGTCGACCAACCCGCACTTGGCCAGCGTGGTTGACTAAGGCCTAATCGCCCCTAATGTGGGGTAGGCTCGAGCTCCTCAGTGGGGACATTATATGAGCTGTTGTTGATGATGATATCGTAATCTTATCACTTGTATGTCTAAAAGAAGTCGAGATAGTTTCCTGAAAATTTCTATTAAAACATTAAAAAACAAAGAATAAATTATTTTTAAATAGAAATTAAGCCGCCTTTAAAACTAAAAACGAAGGAAATAAAAATTTTGTTTATAAAAATCGAAATGTTTTTCGATATCGGTGCCAAGCTCAATATTTGGAATAAATTGTCACTTGTATTTGGGACCAACCTCAAAGAAACAGTTAGATTTAAATAACAAAAACAAATCTCCGTTTTTAGTTTTGAAGGCGGTGTTTTTTTTAATAATTTTACAATGAAAAAGAGTGCTCCCTTTCCGAACTGATAAGTGTGCTACGACTAACCTGTTTATATTTAATCCTAACCTTTACCAAATTATGACGTTTATCTGAACATGCAAATTCAAACATTGACGTAAAAAGTCGTTATATACAGAGAGTAATAATTAAAAAACTGCATAAATAAATAAGTTTTGAATAAATTTATAGTCGTGACACGTTGATTTTTTATATTTAGATTGAGCAGCAGAAGGTTTACCGAATTACCTACTTTTCGCCAATCAACGATTCGCTAAACCAGTCGTAGACCATTATATTATATAATCATGTTTGTGCTAGAGAATGTTTTTTCGATTGATTAACAATTCACCAGTTGATTTCTCGATTTCGACCACCAGTGAAGCCTAAAGTTTTGGATTTTCAGTGAAGCTGAAAGCTCGATTCGAAAATCATGCAATCCATGCAATCCAAGGTTAGAAACACATATACTAACATAGTTTTGGTTATAAGTAAAACCAATGTTCATCATAACAGCTTTTATAATGCGACCTACTGCTGGGATACAAGGCCTCTCCTTAGCATCGAAGGAGGTTTAGGCAGTACCTAGTCCACCACGCATGCCCAATGCGGATTGGTGGACGGAGATAAGGTGATCAATACCCCTTTGTCGATCCATTAGTCGTCTTCTACGACACCCATTGGAGGATATGGGGTGATGCTATTCTACTCTGCCGGCATCACATGGCTAAAAACCAATGTTACTAAGTAAGCCACTAATATAATATGAGCCAGACTTAAAATAAATTATTTTTATTTTTATTTCATGTACCATAGATTTAAAGCTCACCAGCATCGTATGCGTAAATTTTAATAAAACATTTCTTGTTCCACCTTGGTTGAAGCGATAATCAAAACGATGATCATTATTTTTTTCAAAAATCCAATCATGCAGTTTTTGTTTTCATCAAAATCGGCTCGCGACTCCTATGAGCAATTTTCGATATTCCTTATAGTTTAGGATTAGGCCCTGAAGGCCCACTTGAAAAATTCACCCTGTATATGCCTCAGCGGAAATGGCCATTGCCTGTCCCGTATTAGTGAAGTCCTGGCCTGGCCTTCAAACTCCTACTCGACCTGCAATTGCCTATTTCGCGGCCATTGCAAACAACAAACCTACCGACCTGCAAGGTGCTTCTTTTGAATGAATGTGTTATTACACGTACATACAAACGATAAACGGAAAGCGTCGGTGGCGTAGTGCGTAATAGCGTCGTCTCCCACCCGGGAGGCACCGGTTTGAAACCCGCCACGTACCAATGTGTTTTCAAATTTTGAATTCATAATATGTACGTTTAATCGACGCTTTAATGGTGAAGGAAAACATTGTTAGGAAGCCTGCACACAACTATGAAGAAATTCTTAGTTTGTGTGTGAAGTCGACCAACCCGCACATGGCCAGCGTGGTTGACTAAGGCCTAGTGTTGCCCAAATTCAGTCTTGGTCTTGCAGTCTTGGTCTATGCAAGACCAAGACCAAGACCGCGTATTTTTAGCAAGACCAAGACCAAGACTGACCGTGCAAGACTTGAGCAAGAACAAGACTAATCCCGCAAGACTCTTGCGTCTTGCAGCTAGGACTTAGCGCTATTTCACGGAGTAGTTAGGTATAACAGTTCGGTGTATAGGTACGCTTAGGAATTCTATCAGACGCAAAAAAACTGTATCAACCTACCTCCATAAACATACATAGCGAATAAAAAAATATCCATTAAAATCAAACAGAGTGCATGCATAGTTTTGTTTTAACCATCGGCACTTTGATAATGCGGCATCAAAGGTTTTGTACTGACTTCTCCAAGAAATTTGCCGCTTTTTCGGAAGTACATGGTGATGATACACGCGCCGGCGGCTTCTTTTAGTTAGATGAGAAACCGAATCGATCTGAAGTGGATGAAAGGCTCATTCTGGCTTTCCAAGCAGCTCGAGACAAAATGCTTAAACATTATAAGAAGAGCAACTGGATTTATTGTACTTCTTTAATTTTAGACCCAAGGCATAAGGCTCAGACTTTTGACCTGACAATATGGGGGAAGCAACTTAAAACAGAAAGCCTGCGCAAGTTCAATGAACTTTATGAAGAATATAAAAGTCTACACTCACTGAACGTAAATCGTAAAACTCTTTTATTAAATTTCATATAAGTTGAGGGTTCAATCTCTTTCTAGAGAGATATTGTTCTTTAAAATACAGTCAATTTATTGTAATTAATTGGTTTTTTACATGTTTTAGCACATGTAAGCTTATAAAGCGTAAATGTTTATTAAGAAAAGTTACTCCTATGGAAAACGGCATATAGCTCAGTTGATAACCATGTGGCAGTTATCGAATTTCTTATCAAATCTTCAGACATTTATTAATCTGATTGGTCTTTACTATGGCTATGCAAGGAGCTTATATTACCTATAGAATGGAGTCATTAATCAAATGAAAAAAGTGAGGGCAAAAATTTTGACAACCCTTGACATTTCTTGACATTTCTTGACATTTCTAGAGAGGCTCTGTCTCTTTCTAGTAGGGTGCCTATAGCAGAAAAAATAATTACGGACAATCTTGGACTTCGTTAAGTTAATAAAATTAAAATATTTTTGAGTTTACCATGACAAAGAATTAACATTCATAATAATTAGTTTTAATCTTCCGTACAACTGTCTGTTACTTTAAGTAAATTTACACTTAACATTGGCGAAATATGAAAATGAAAAAGCTCTTTATTAAACTACTTGACCGTCACTGGAAGCTTTATATTGGAGAGAGCGTTTCCGTTTTCCCGTCGAATTGCTATCAGTTTCCATACTTTTTATCGCTTTGTATCCGGTCCAGTGGCGACACCTGGCGGATGCGCGCCATTTTGTTTTACAAGTTTTCGAGCGCGCCATTTTTCCCTCATTGGCGTTCTGAATCCCGTCGAAGCAACTTGTGCTCATTATAACGATCTGTCTACACAATCGCGAGTACTTAAAACAGTGATGTAAAAAGTGAGAACGTGTACACCATCTATACCGGGTGTAAAAGACATGAACAGTCAAACGAGAACCATGTATTCTATACATCAAAATAAGTAACATTTCAAAAAATAATTGCTGGGAAATGATTTTAATTTTTTGGTGTTAAAAAAAATTGCAAATTGTACCGCGCAATGTAAAGCGCTCAACGCGCACGCATCGCAAAACCGCGATAATTTTGCCAGACGGCCACGAAGTTCACAATGTAGGTTAACATAAATGTCAGTAAACATTTTTGTTTCAAAACACAATTAATCTAGGTACTTACCTACTGTTCATTAATTTTCATCCACGATAGGCCTTTCGAAAGGGTGAGGTGCGGTTCAAACTGGCGACCTTCGACGTGTAGACACATGCACGCACGATACCTACAGCGTTTCTTCGTGAACTCGCTCCAGGATTTCCACTCGTAGCGACTGCTGCTTATGTTCGTCGAATACGTCAATGATTTTTTGACGCATCTCAACAGCCGTTTCGCAAGGGCGGTCAAAAACTCTGTCCTTAACGAACCCCTTACAAAAAAAATCTAGAGGGGTTATTTGGCAATCGTGAATAGGCCCATACCGCCCAATCCCTTGGACACTGAACAGCTCCGTCAGCCGCTCCCGAACGGGTCTCACAATGTGTGTTTGGGGGGGTCGGACCATCTATCTCGCAGCTGAGTTAGTGGCATGTTGTCCAGAGCGTCTGAAATGTACCCGTTTAACAGATCCAGGTAAGCTCGCCCATCCATTCTTTGCGGCAAGAAAACGGGAGCAAGTATAACAGTAAACCATGTTCACATATTCGCGGGCCCTATAAACATGCCCGGGATCTTGTTTCTAACACTCACTAAATCACCACGATCACAACACATACTGCACTGATGACTTAGAACCGCTTATTACTAGGACAGCACGATGTCATGCCATAAAACCGGTTTGATTACGCAACCTCATTTACGCGAGTTCGAAAGCATTCGATCATAAGCGCGCTACTACCGTGGCGCTGCGCTAGCGACTGACTAGCGAAGTAGAGAAATAAATCACGCGGAGTGTTGCCAGCTGCTGAGATAAAAATTCCGCAACCAAACATACTTATTTTTAGTACTACAATACATTTTTAGAAATTTAAAAAAGTTTTGATTAGGTAGTAGGCAATTTATCTGAAAATAAAATACATAGTACCAACCAAAAAAGGAACTAAAATAAACACACTTGTGGTAGACAATCTTGAAACACTTTCCAATACTTTAACCACAATGTATGAGCTAATTGTCGTTAAAAATCTACTAATCCCATCATCATGACGGTGACCTTAGACCATTTAACACGGGACGTGGCATAGCGCAGATTTAGTACAGAAAACATTCTGCCGTTTTTTGCGGGGGGTGAGGCAAACACGCATAGCACACATTTACTCACTCGTGCACACTATTGCAAAAATTATTTGCAGCGCGCACTCGCGGGATCGGCTAACCCGCGGTACTACCATATCGCCTAACGTTGTTATATCGTTGTTTCTGAATTTGTAGATGAAAAATTGTATTGTTATGTGAAACAGTAGTTGATTTGAATAGAAAATTACTTTCGTATGATAAGCAACTCCGTTTTAGGATAACTTTAATGTTTCTGGTGGTCGTTTACAAGAAGACACTCCGCAACCAATAATTTTTAAGAGGTCCGCTTAGCGACAGATACGAATTCAAAATGGCGGTCGGTCGTCGCGGCGAACTATTTTTTATAAACTGACATGAACGTTTATTCATGTATGTACTTTGGCAGAAGGGAACGCGTCCGCTTGCCACGTCCCGTATTAAATTGTAAAAGAAAATTGACCATTTAATGTAAAAGAAACCAATCTGCTATTACGACCTTTATAACAAAAAAGAATTGTCGTAATCGTTTCAGATATCTGCGCAGACACAACAAATAACTCAACTTATGTAAAAAAAAAAAATTTAACGAAATAAATCAATCGCTATAAGAGTGCCAATTTACCAGTGATGGTGTGTGTAATACACTGGCCATATCTCACCAGTAATTACTGATTTAATAATTATTGATCAACAAATCGTGTTAATTCCCGTTTTAACATTACCGTTTATTCATGCAACGCGAAAGTTAAAAAGTAATTACTGCTTTGGTGCTCGTTTATGACGTTAAACAGTGAACATTGAATTGAATTCAATTATCGCAAACAACACAATGAACAAAAAAAATATTTTTTACTAGGTTTAGAGCAAACACTAAGTTGGCAACATTGTATGCAAGCGCGGTACGTAGGTAATTCCTGGAATTCTTTTGACGCGCCCCGCCGGCCGCCGGCCAAAGCGTCTGCCGCGACACAAGTTTCCCGCGCGTTGCTAGGTTACGAAGCAATGCTTGATTGAATGTAGGTATTTTATTTTCTGTACCTTTCTTCCTTGTTAAATTTTATAACAAGTGTAATAAGTAATCATGCCTTAATTCATTTAAAGCTTTCTTCAAAATGTTATCGTCTCTGGAACTTGAAGAAATTGTCAGTCCTTACTAACATTACATACACATCTACGTAGGAACTAAAGTCAAAGCGTAAATTCTTACATTATTAAGGAATAAATTTGGAATTGCGGGTTCTATCCTATCTGGATATGTTTTCTCGCTATCCATAAAGGCATAAGTTTATATCAAAATGAACGTAAAAGAAAACTCATTTTTTTACAGGCACTGTGATTTTAAAAATGTAAAAGAACGAGAAGTAACTTTTTTAATGTGTATGAAATTGAAATCACCGCTTTATGTAGGTAGTTATTCAATACCTATCTGTTACTTGTATGGTAAATCAACAAAGTACCTACGTAATTCTTTATCAGTGATAAGAAACTTAATAAGCAGGTACCTAATGTAGATGCTTACTACTTGGCGGTCTGAGCTTGACGGCAGGTTATTGGATGGTTGATCGTTTATTACTTTGTTCAACCAGGTGGTACCTAGATCTAATAATTTATTAGTCAGCTGACTGCGGGTCCAATACTTAAATCAATTAAGTTTTAACACGTTGATTAAGTAATTTAATCATTAACTCATCAGCTGATCATTATTTTGAGTGGTAATTTTTTGCACCTACAGTCGTTGACGCGTCACTCAGGATGACGCGCACGGAGTTCAATGGCCCCGTTCGTTAGTGTCCGCGCGGATCGAGTGATCTACGTTGAACGCTAACGTTTTGAAGCCATTTTTTTTTATGAAATACTAAAAAAAATGATAATGTTTCTTTGGACAAAAATTAAGAAAAATTGTTTAGATTATGTTTTCATAAAAAAATGAAAAAAAAAATTACGACTTTGACCTTCAATAAAATCGTAACTATCAATTTCCCAGGTATAGTCTGAAGAAAAAAAAATGTTATGATGGTGAGTAGAATACATGGTTTTCGTTTGACTGCTCATGTCTTTTACACCCGTTATACAGTAAGTTAGTGTTTTTTCATTAAAAAACAGTGTTTGCCATTTGCAATAAATTTTAAATGCAGGTAAATTTTAAATAAATGGTTTTAACGGTTCTACCGTTCGTATGAAGTTTAAGTATTAATGAAATTATATAATTTAACGGTTTTTGCCGTTCGTGTAAAGAAATACAACTTTTATTAGCAGTTTTTAACGCTAATAATGATTTGTATCCATATATGTTAATTTTTATGTTTCCATACTAGTAAATAGCAAATGAGTGTGTACTTGGTTAGCCAAATATAATAATCTTACGATTTATATCATAGAAATGGAACAAGCATCTGAGCCGCGAGCTGTGGCTGGCACTAGCGGTGAGGGTCGTAAGCGAGTTCGGAGCAGCTCGTCAAGCAGCGCTAGCAGTAGCAGCTCGTCAAGCTCGTCTTCTGACTGCAAAAGGAAGCGGCATCGCCGCCATAAGAAAAGTAAGCGCTCTCGGCATTCCAAACGTATGTTGGACCAATTAGTTCAGGAAATCGGGGAACTTCGTAAGCACGTTGTGACTACAAATATCGATGTTCCCCGTCATGAGCATGACAATTTTTCAATGATTTCTGGAATCAGTAACGAACTTTACGAACAAAACTTATCTGAAGAACAGTTTTCTAACCCGAACAATTCAAATAATTTTGATTTCACGTTTGATATTGAAACTAAGTTAAAAGAACCTTCTGTTCCAAAAACACCCGATATTTATTTAAAAATGTTAACAGACGTGCAACGTCTTGGCAGCTCGTCATGGTCAGATGTCAGATATGCTGATACACAAAAACAATACAACCATAGCCCAGGTTTTATAGACCTGGAAACAAACGACGAGGTAAAAATCTATGATACTATGCGCTATCATGCTCATGCCGACAAGTCATTTGCAGCCATTACGTATTGCATTTTAAAACAAAAGGAGTCTTTGCAAGAAGGTATTCGTGACATTCTCTTCTGGGCTAAGAATACAGATGTTGATTTTAACAACCTAAGTGATAAGGTGGAAACATTATTTCTTAAGGGCGAATTTCACAAATCCTCATCAGACCTTCTACAACTAGTTTGTGGACATCGAGCTGAAAGTATAGAAATGCGACGCCAAAGCATTACTAAACAAGTTCGTGATCCCTTTCTGAAAGCCTCATTAAATAAGATACCACCGTCACAGACCCACATATTTGATTCTCAACTTTTAACGGCTTTTCTTGACAAAGCTGGAGGGGTTCGCAAAGTGTTCTGGCCGCCTAAAAATGAAGTGTCTTCTCAAACGAGACACCAACAACTCAATAGCCGCCCCTCGCGGGGGCAAGGCGTACGAAATTTTTTAGTTCCATCGCGTGGAACTCAATGTGCATATCATGACATGCCTGCGCAAGGCTTGCCTACAATCCTAAGCACTTGTAATAACCCACCCTCGCGGGGTGGATGTCAGCACGTAATCTCCTATAAAGATGGTTTTCACGAACACCAAAATGCTACGACAACCGAGGCTCGCGGCCCCAACGTGGAAATTACCGAGGACGTTCGAATACTGCTTCAAGGGGAAATCCAAGAAAGTTTAAACAATGACTCGAAACAATTTCGAGCCGGTCAGTTGGTAAAATACCAACCATATTGGAAGGAGATGGGAGCACCCGAAATAATTCTAAAATTGATTCAAGGGTATCGCATACCATTTCTTCAAAGACCCCCACTTGTCTATCCAAATGTAACGAACAATTCTTGCCAAACTCCAACCTCAGAAGAAATGTCTATCATTATAAAGAATATGAAGGAGCAGGGTATATTAAAAACAGCTCATCTTGCACCAAGTTTTGTGTCCCCATTGTTCCTAGTGCCGAAGTCCGATGGGACTGCTCGACCCATATTCAACCTCAAAGCGTTAAACCGCTACGTGAGGGCCAAACCATTTCGTTTGATAAATATGTACCGCATTGCAAATTTCCTTCAACCCAAAGACTGGATGTGCAAAGTCGATTTGTCTCAGGCTTATTTTCATTTAAAAATAACAAAAGCACACAGACGGTTCCTACGCATCATTTACAATCAAGAATTGCTAGAAATGACCTGTCTACCATTCGGTTTAAGCACAGCTCCTAAAACCTTCTCTATCCTGACCAACTGGATTGCTCAAGTGCTAAGAGAAAGGTGGAATATGAGGATTGTGGTATATTTAGACGATTTTTTACTGGTACATCAAAATGCCGACACACTTCGCATTCATATAACATTAGCAGTCCAAACATTGCAGAAATTGGGTTGGCAAGTGAACTTCGAAAAGTCTATTCTTTGTCCTCAAAAAGGTCTAGTTTATTTAGGAATAATGTGGCAACCTTGGGACAATATCGAATCCCTACCAGAGGAAAAGAGCACCAAAATAATCAAAACAGTAAGGAAGTTTCTTTATCAAAGAAGGACAACGCTAAAAGAACTCCAGAGGTTAGTAGGATTATTAAATTTTGCCAGTTTTGTAGTCCCAAGAGGTCGTCTCAACCACCGCCAACTGTTAATGTTCATGAAATTCCTACCACAACTGCCATCGATAGCTTACAAACTGCCACAGAGTGCCTTACTCGAACTAACTTGGTGGAGTCAGAATTATCAGTTACGAACCCCACTGCATCACGCCCCGCCAACAACATTTCTGGCCACAGATGCATCGGATCAGGCTTGGGGAGCACAATTGAACAACACAACCCTGTCAGGCACCTGGTCGCGAGAGGAGCAAACGTTCCACTCCAATCAGAAAGAGATGTTAGCAATATTATATGCACTGCAGACACATGCTCGTGTACTAAGTCACAGCTCAATCCTTATACAATGCGACAACAAAACCGCAGTTGCTCATTTACGGAGAGAAGGCGGGACAAAATCGACAGCATTGACAGAAATAACTCTCAGAATTTTGAATCTAGTGGACAAACATCAGATAAACCTCTCAATACATCATATCCCAGGCAAATACAACAGTCACGCAGATCACTTGTCACGTCACCGCAGACCACCGGAGTGGCATCTACTTCCGGGTTGCCTGCAAATTGTATTTTCCAAATGGGGAATTCCAATGATAGATCTGTTCGCTTCAGCCTCGGCTCACGTAGTCCACAATTACGTGACACAGGATTTGAGAGACCCTCAAGCCCTGTTTTACGATGCATTCAGCGTTCCTTGGCACTATCCCCTAGCTTGGGTATTTCCACCTCCATTTCTGATACCCAAAGTGCTGACGCACTTAATCCAGTCGTCAGGGATATTCCTAGTCGTAGTACCACGATGGGAGAAGGTCTTCTGCCGTGCAGACCTGAAATCACGAGCACTCGAACCCCCCTTAACCTTGAGAAACCTAACGAAGTATCTAATCGACACATCAACGGGGCTCCCTCCACCGCAAGTAGAAAATATAATCCTAGAAGTCTGGAAATGTGGGGGTGGACAGAGGCTACAAAGGAATGGAACAATGACCAATTGTCTTTACTCAAGAATTCGTGGCGGAAATCTACTTTGAAAACCTATGAGGTTGCATGGAGACGCTGGCTGGTATGGTCAGAAAAGAATGAGGTTGACCCGATAAGCCCCACAGGTTCTCAGTTAGCACAATTTTTGTCTGATTTATATTTAATTCATAATTTATCATACAATACCATAATTTTACACAAATCTGTAATTTCCACGTTATGTAACGCTGATAATTCTAGTAATTTAAGTTCACATGTTCTTGTGAAACATATATTAAAATCTATAGCTTTAAAGAAACCTAAAACGTCTAAGCCGCCAGTTTGGAATGTCGATGAATTAACCACTTTTTTAAGAAACTACACTATAAACGATAATAAACTGTTTGATATATCACGTCATACTGCAGTGTTATTACTGCTTTGCTCGGGACGTCGTATACACGACTTGACCTTACTGCAAATTGACCCTAATCATTGCATAAGGAGTAACGAAAGTATAAATTTTTTGGCCACAGTTTGGTTCGAAAACAGACTGCAGTAATTATAGGCAATCCGGCTGGAAACTTCTTTCGAACCCTAATGATCGTAAACTTGATCCTGTTTTTTGGTTAGAAAAACTAATAACATCGTTAGATGAAAGACGTAATGCTGCAAAATCATTTAATCTTTTTGTTACTCTTAGAGGTGTGGCTAAACCTGCCTCGCGCACAGTAATAGCGAGTTGGGTAAAAACACTGTTTAAAGAAGCTGAAATTAAAGCTACACCAGGAAGTGTCCGGTCAGCAGTAGCTTCCAAAAGCTGGCTTGAAAATCATTCTCTTGATGAAATTTTAGCTCGTGGAAATTGGCGATCAGCTAATACTTTTCGGCGGTTTTATAAACGCGAAGTAATGAAAAATAGCGAGTCCAATAATGTAATTCGATTATTTAGTCCAATCGATTAGAATATACTTATTTTGTTTGTTTGATCAATACTGAAATGCACGTTTATTTGGTTCAATTATAAAATATTGATTAAAATGTTTTTCTCTATAAATGTGTGTTTATTTCACTTTTAACGGAACCTTTTAAAGATCACATTGGCGTATATTTATCATCAGTGGCGATCACCAGGCGATAACAAACAGGTCTCAATATAAAGCTTCCAGTGACGGTCAAGTAGTTTAATAGCCGCGTTTTACCTGAAATAAAACGCATATTAAAATACTTACCTCACTGGAAGCTTTCCTTTTTAATTCTGCCTGGTGAAATTGAGCCAATGAGGGAAAAATGGCGCGCTCGAAAACTTGTAAAACAAAATGGCGCGCATCCGCCAGGTGTCGCCACTGGACCGGATACAAAGCGATAAAAAGTATGGAAACTGATAGCAATTCGACGGGAAAACGGAAACGCTCTCTCCAATATAAAGCTTCCAGTGAGGTAAGTATTTTAATATGCGTTTTATTTCAGGTAAAACGCGGCTATTAAATGGACTTTGGATATGGCTTTGGATATGGAATGGATAATCATATGGAATTACATGTGAAAAACCAATTTTACTTAGGTGAACAATAATATGCAATTATAACACTTACAAGTGAAATTTCACACTGCATCCTGGATACCACTCACTTCTGCAACCACGAACTATACAGCGATGCACCATTTTGCACTATTTATAGTTATTAAAATGTAAAAAGCCGTACCAAAATCGCGAGTCGATATTTATGAATACGTCAATTACGACAATTTATGTCATGTTGAGATTTCGGGACATTGACACATGAAGAGAGTGCTGCCATTACATAAATCCTTTCATTTCCCATAAGTTATAGAAAGAATCACAATGATGATTTTCAAAATAAAATACAAACCTAAACATTAAAAGTAAATATATTATATTTTTTTTTTTCATTGATAATAAATACTGATAATTGAATACAATATGTTAAGTTTTTAGCTACTTTTCTACTTTTGTTTTAGAAAGATGGCGAAATACTGGGGAAATCTTGTTTCTATGTAGTCGTGTTTAGAAAGAGATGACGACACTTTCTAGAAAGAGAAATGTGAAATGTCAAGTGTTGTCAAAATTTTTGCCCTCACTTTGTTAATTTGTCTAATGACTCCATTCTTAGTATAAGCTCCTTGATGGCTATGTTAATTCCTAAGATCTAAAGTAAACTTTAATAAATAGCAACAGATGCCTCAGCCTCAATGTACGAGGTCCCAGAATGCGCGGTAGACCCAAAAAACGCTGGCTGGATGTCGTGAAAGCGGACATGGAAGAGAACCACTTAACTACGGAGGATGCACAAGACCGGGCAAAGTGGAGGAGTTTAAGTAGGAAAGCGGACCCTGGCAGCAAGCCGGGAAAACGATAGGCAGAAGAAGAAGAAGAAGTCTAATAGGTAATTGCAAGACTTGCAAGACTCTTGCTGCAAGACCAAGACCAAGACTGGGAGCGCAAGACCAAGACCAAGACCAGGTGTATTGGCGCAAGACCAAGACCAAGACTGGCCAAGTCTCGTCTTGTTCTTGCATTTGGGCAACACTACTAAGGCCTAATGCCCCTAATGTGGGGTAGGCGCGAACCCCTCGGTGGGGTCATTATATGAGCTATTGATGAATGATACAAACGATCACGGTCGTAGTGCCAAGAGGGGTTGAGCAGACTCAACCACAATTCACTCAATTACGTTACGTTATGTTAGCATTAGGTAACATTTCGTTTCACGTAGGTAAAGCTACTTCTGGCAGTATGGTCCCAGGGGCGGTCTCATAGTAAAGGCATTTAAGCACTGCCTACCTCAATATATTACTCATACACTACTATAGATTATACGTCCTTCCTACCAACAAAATAATGCAACCTATAGGCTTCGGGCGACCTGCGTATAACGTATACATACCTACACCTACGTGCCAATATGCGCGGTAAGCACTAGTTTCATCTGCTTGTAAAAATCACACACACTACAATATTTTTTACTTGTTCAGAAACACACAACGATTGACAGTATTAACGACAAGATTGAAATATTATAACTTGCTGGTATTATAACTAGGAAACTGACATTCTTAATTTAGCCGTATTAAGTAGGCTGACCTACTCGACCTACTGTGATTATCAATTTGATATTGTTTAGGATGCCGATTAATTTATAGGATTATTTTAAAATACTTTCATCGATAAATAATGAATTACGAAATTTAAATAACCTTTCGTCGCATAAAATACTAGGAATAAATTTTATTAATTAAAAGTATTCGCAAGATTATTCTCCAGTACTCCCTAGGTGGCGCTACGTACGCTAGTGTCTGTGAATAAGGAACAAAGCAAGTAGTTTTAATCTTAATATTTACTTAAGATCTTTTTAACTTATTTGAATTTTAAAATTCTTTTTACATATTGTTATTTCACTTCACTGTTATAAAACACACCTTGACGTGATTAACTTATAAAAGTAAGGAAATAGTTTTAAAATGAATGAATACGCCAGCGCTAGCTGCGCCAGCCATTTTTTATAATCCAAATGTTTATGACTGTCATGTCACTCACGCGCGCGAATGTTGAATACTTTTTTATTGCAAATCTTATTTTTTAACAATATTTATCTACTTAAAACATTTGTTTTTATAGTGTTGTGTTGTGCATTTACGACGATAGAAAAATTGCAGTGTTCCCAATGTTCTGATAATTCCATTTGCTTAGAAATACTGCGTAAGAAACCCAGATTTCATAGGTAAGATTTTTTATTTATAGATAGGTAGTTATTTTTGTTTATTTACAAATAACTATGAAACTATTACACATTCATCGAATTGACCCATCCTGGGTTCGCCATTCGCAAAAAGAACAACCTGAAATACGTTTATTATTGTTGTAAGTAGGTACATAATTGTTTTTAAGATTTTATTTTCTACTAGCGGCCGCCTGCGAGTTCGTCCGCCATGCATGGTACTACATGTAAACCTTCCTATTAAATCACTCTATCTATTAAGTACCTATTGAAAATTACATTAACATCTGTTGCGTAGAAAAGCTATAGGTAAGCGTAGGTACCTAGGTACAGGACGCGGGTGCGACTTTATTTTATAGGTACTATGTAAAGATTTCAGATTGAGTTTTAGAGACTTCGATCTAAATGCCTACCTTATGTATAAATTAATGCACGCCACTGTATGGTCCACTGCCTCCAAATACTAGCAGGTAAGTTGCCAAATAAAGGTAAAGACGGGTAAAGGTAAGGGTATGAGAGGTAAAGGCGTTCCCTCTATACCCACTAAACATCCTCCCCGGCCAGACCTTCAGTGCGCTATTGCGGGACGGCTCGGGATCTGCGCACGCGAGCGCAACTACACCGAGACCGTCCCAACGCTGCCCGTCTAGGCACGCCTTGTGCACCAATTGGTGTCAAACAGCCCACAGGGGCTACCGACTAACGCCAGTCCCTGTTGGCCGCTGGCCGACGCCGGCCTTATAGGCCGCCTCCTCACCGACGGCTGCTCGACCAGGCGCGTCCTCCTGACAAGGACACTGGGAGCAGCTATCGGACCGCACCCGAGGGACTTCGGGTGCGTTCGTGGCCCTGAAAAGGGCCGTCCGGAACTAGCCGTGGTGGGAAAACAAAAACAACTCGACGATGGCATGTGACTTCGAATGCCAAGCGGACACACTTGACATCAAAAGCAACACACCCGCCGAGAAAGTTTCCCCAACACGTTACTAGGGTCCGCCACGAGGAGGTTTATGGACGTGGACCCCTGCCAACCTGTCACCTATCTAAGATAAAGAATATTTGTATGATCTGTAGGTTTATGGTTATTTTTTTATGCCTACGCGGAGACGACCTTTGAGAGAGTCTAACGTGTCCCAAGATTTATAATTACTTACTGACGTTTCTAGATTGGCAATGAGTCGACTAAGGAGAGACCAAAAAAATTTACCAATGTGTAAGTAAGGCGCATGTATGCGTGAAAAATAGTACCTACTAAGGTACCTACCTACTGCAGTCTGACAGTTGCTGTCTTTTCTACGTGACTGACAAGCCGAATTGCGTGTACGTGAAATGGTCTCGTCTATCTATCTCGCTCTAATATACGCGATGCTCTTTCTCTTTTACATTGCCGATCTACAGTTTCTTATATTTATGAATGCGTCTAACGTGTGCGATGCGCTGGCAATTGTGCGCGACGAGTCCTGTCTCCAGTTCTTTGCAAAGTCTCGTATTCCGGAGCGTCGAAGGAACGCCTGCGTTATGTCCTCAGATCATATAAGTAAAGGTTAAGTCTCACGAACTCGCAAGTATTACTTTAGTGTACGCTACTGAGCAATATAGAGTGTAGGTAAAATCTGTTGGCTGTTGGTTCACCAAGGGCTTAGTTACTTTTGGTTTTAATGCCCTTTTGAAAGAAAGATAATTGTTTATTCAGTGTCGCAATATCTAGGTAATACATTGATATATACATTATACAAGTGCGTACAATACTGAAGACACCGAAAAGGCATTTACTCAGCATAAAATGTCAAGCATGTAGGGTACACACTCGACGCTGGTCTTCCGTAAATACCCTAGTGGGGAGTACTGCGGACTGCGGGCAAAGTACTAATAGATTATGTAGGTTATTACGAGGCGCAATACGCGCTCGGAAATAGACGTGACATTGCACAGATACGAATATTAAATTCGCGATTCGCGCGGCATATAGCCGCTGCACGTGATGGCTATGGGTTCTGATAAACTCATGGCCAACGAGTTTTTGGCATTTGTTCAACATGCCATAGACACGATGGACGAGGTCAGCATCATGCAGATCTGCAAGTCAAGTTTTTCTGAAGACGAGATTTGCAGTGGCAAGAAGCTGCTCTTCGATACGCTCGGCAAGACCGCGCAGATGCCGTCCCGCAGGAGGGATGGGGGAGAGAGGAGTGTCCAGGACGTCATCACCTTATTGAAGGAGACCGATCCAGACGACGTGCCAGCTTTCGTGGCGAAACAGCTGCATAAGCTGCCTCCCGTCACATTCGACCACGTCGACGTCACCAGACTGCTGAAGGACATCACGTTCCTGAAAACCAGCCTGGCCGAAGTTCAGTGTAGGTTGGAAGTATCGGAATCTACTATAAGTGAGCTGCGTACCGAATTATCTTTATTAAAAAATAATGGTAATTCGGTATGTAGGTCACCTGAAACCGAGGCTTCTAACGTCAACACTCGACGTCGTGGAGCGCAAAATGCATCTGTCGGCAGTTTTGTGTCGCCGGTGTCAGTGACCGCTACGTGTGATGCATTGTGCCCCGCCGCCACCGCCCGCAGCCCCGCGCTTGACTCGACACAGTTGACGCCGCAGGGGCGCGATACTACATCGACCCAACCGCGTGCTTATGCTGCTGCCGCCGCCGGGGTCCCACCACCACCACCTCAGCGGCCATTAAAGGCTAGTAGCCGTTGTAAGGCTGCTAGCAAAAAGGAGCCTCCGCTGTTTCATCGGGAGGAGAATAAGTGCGATGAGGAGGGCTTCACCAAGGTGCAGAGGAGAAAGAAGAAGCCCGTCATCCGCAACCAGTGCGGAACCGCACCGACTGGGGACAATCAACTGCGTCCTGAAGTTCGAACGACGCAGCTGTACTTGTCACGTTTGCACTGGTCTACGAAGGTGGAGGAGGTCGTAGACTATGTCAGAAAGAAGACCACCTGGAAGCTGAGAGTCGAGCGATTGGAGTCTCGCCACAAAGTAAACTTTTCTTCTTTTGTGGTGAGAGTTCCAACCCATCACCTGCCGACTTTCATGAAGGAGGAGTTCTGGCCGGAAGGAGTCGTTTTTCGACGTTTTCGAGGACGACTCCCTAACGAGCTGCGCTACACGTCGCCGACCCTACGTGTGCCTTAGTGTTTAAGTTATATTATTAGGTATATATATGTTAGTTTTAAGGTATTTATCTATGGGCCCTTTGTTTATTTTAACATCTCTGTAAGCATTGTGTTGCCTGAAATAAATGAATTATTATTATTATATTATTATTATTAACAGGCTGGTAACACTGTTTCTCTCGTTCTATTATACGTGTAGTTCTCCTTCACATTGCTCATCTACAGTTTTCTATATCTATGACTAAAACAAAGCGGTGTAGCGTGCTGCTGTAGCGGCTGGCGCTGCAACGGAAAATCATCCACAAATCCACTCCAACTGTCAGTCGATAGATACCGAGCCAATATGGTACTATCGATGTAGGTATGGTCGATGGTCTCCGTCGTTCAGCGGTTTAAAGCCTGTTTTTTACACTAGTCTTATGTTCGTATTATAGAATAAGTTTCAAGAATGAACGCCGACTTGAGCGTCCTACGTCTCTATGTATGTTTGGATTGAGGTGCCACTATTATATATACATATTACTTTTGATGTATTCCACTACATAATCCAAGCTCGGTCGTACAAAATTTTCTTAACTACTACTAAATAACTCAATATATTTAATTACCATAGAAAAAGTGGCACCTCAATCTAAACATACATCGTCTCTAACACTTTGTGCGTGATAGAAAGTGACGGACGATTCTCAAGACATGTAACTTGATCCATAATGTTCGTAGTTTTGAGGTGGCACCTCAATTCAAACGTTTAGACTGAGGTGCCACTATTATATACATATTACTTTTGATGTATTCCACTACATACTCCAAGCTCGGTCGTACAAAACTTTCTTGACTACTACTAAATAACTCAATATATTTAATTACGATAGAAAAAGTGGCACCTCAATCTTAACATACATCGTCTCTAACACTTTGTGCGTTATAGAAAGTGACAGACGATTTTGAAGACATGTTTGACTTCTGAGTGTCATTATGTAATACAGGCCTTTGGCTCTAGTAAAAGTTAAAAATACTGAGTCAAAAACTTAGATTATGGGTAGACAGATAAGCAGATAAGACATCACTACTAATATTATAATTGCGAAAGTAACATTGTATGTCTGTCTGTTAAGCTTTCACGTCTAAGCCGCTGAACCTATTTTGATGAAATTTGGTAAAAATAAGACACGTTTGGCAGTAAGGGCAGATGTTTTAACGGTCCCATTTCCATCCTATGTAGGTATACAGTTTATCAGTTAAACATGTGTTATACAGTCTGTTATTAAACTGTATGTCATTTTACCCGCACTGGATTTTCACGTGTTATGCGACCTATCTTACCTGTTATTTGCGACAATAGTCTACCCATTATACAAATAGTAACGCTTTTGACTGATTTGTTTCTCTTCATTACTTTCTTTATTGTGTCTATATATGCAATACTTTATGAAAATACTACGGTGTGCGTTGTATGTTTTTGATTTCCTCCGCTTTAATTTCTTTTCTATTTTACACTAGCTTCCGCCCGCGACTTCGTCCTCGTGGACTATTTATCCCCTCAGGGGTGGAATTTCCAAAAATACTTTCTTTAGCAGATGCCTACGTCATAACTCTACCTGCATGCCAAATTTCAGCTTGATCCGTCCACTGGTTTGGGCTGTGCGTTGATAGATCACTATGTTAATTTAAGTCACCTTTGAGTTATATATATTTAGATTCACACTTTCGCTGCATTTGCACAGTACATAAGCAACCATTGCCTGCGATCCTGAGTTACAGGGACATAGCGGGGTCTCCCTGTAGGTACTTGAACCTGGTCAAGTACTGGGCGAGACCGACAATATTGTATGCCGTAGCCGCATCAGGGAAGAAGATTTTCGTCACGGACGCCGTCGTTCCCGCCGCGTATCGCTCGGCCCATTCGACACCGGTCGTAGTCCGGCTTTCACGACCGCAAGATGGTCTGCTCTCTCGTTGCCAGGGAGATCGGCGTGTGCCTTGACCCATGACAAAAACACAGTTTTGCCCTGCCCCAAGGCTCCTCGGATATCCTCCCTAGCCTCGAGCGCGAGGACGTGAAGCGTGCTGCGGCTCACCAGCGTGGCCGTATCGCGCTATTTACAAAGTTTTTACCAAAACCAAATCGTTATCGTTTTCATACATTTTGACAATGCTTAGTTAAAAAGTTAAAAGGAATAAAGAAATAAAAAAAAGAAAAACAATGACTAAGTTACAATAGAGGGGATCGGCCTTAAACCGAAGAATTAACAAATATAAAAAATAGATGAAATTTGGTACGAAAATAGACTAAATTTTGTTGTAAAAATCGGGAGTGGTCTCCTCTTGACTTTCTCGTATACCGGAAACGACTCAAAAGTTGATAGAAACCTTATATTTTGATGTCATACATGCATGTTAAATTTTGTTCACCTATCCGAGTACCGACCACGCACTTGGTTGCTTAACTTTCGTGATCGACGACTCAAAAGTTAATAGAAACCTTATATTTTGATGTTATACATGCATGTTAAATTTGGTTGCAATAAGTTAAAGCATACTCGAGTTATCGTGCTAACGCACAGACACACATATTTTTGGACTCAGGGAGATCCAAAACGTGTAAATCCGTCAAAATCTGTAATTTGAATTTTTTGACGATTACAAGACTTCCTCTATACTACGTATATCAGAAAGTAAAAAGGGCATAATAAGGGATGAAAATTGGTATGGGATTGATTCCTCATTATAAAGATATAAGCATTCAGTAAACAATCAAACGCAAAATCCACAGCAGTCCGGGTATGCCGGCCGCAACCACAAAGATATTTTGGTTATTCTGAAAGTTCTGTAACTCGAAGTATCGAGCATGAAACAGACATCAATCTTGATTCAATTGGACAATCGAACTGCATTGGCTTATCTCCATAACGAGGGGGAAACATAACCATAGCCTCTCTTAAGCTCGGTGCATTAAAATATCCAGATTTTAGACAACAATCAATTTGTGTTCAAAATTCATTACATACCCGAGAAACGGATGTGCCTATCTCAATATTATAAGCTTCTAATGAGGTAAGTAGTTTAATATGCGTTTTATTTCAGGTAAAACTATTTTAATAATATTACAATTTGAGATCTTGTCTTAAAAATACTCTAATCCGTGATAGATAACCAAATTATAGTGAATAACAATTTTCCTAAACAAGGAGCGTGTTTTATACCTAGATTTACAAAGAAATACTGAGTGAGAGCTTTTATACCGATGACAATTTCAGAAGCCATAAGGATATACTATACAGAATGTAAAAATACCTAAGACAAAGCTCTACTCATTCTATACATGAAAACAAGAAACCTATACATATTAGGTTGGGGAAAAAGTCTTTTCGCATTATAGTATGTATAAACTTGTAATAAAATCTCTTTGGCTATACTATTTGTATCTGGCTGGTTTTGGTATCATTGAAAGTTTAAATTTTAAAGAACATAATTCCAAATTCAAATTAGGAAAATGTGTGATTTTCATTTGTTTTTCGTACCGCCAAGATGAGTGAATCTAATGAAGAAATTCGATACATTTTAAAATTTTACTACAAAAAAGGTAAAAATGCAACGCAAGCCGCGAAAAAAATTTGCGATGTTTATGGACCTAGTGCAGTGTCTGTGAGAGTAGCACAAATTTGGTTTAAGCGTTTTCAATCCGGAAATTTTGATGTCAAAGATGCACGTCGCTCTGGTCGCCCTATTACAGATAAAATGGATGCCATTTTTGAAAAAGTGGAGCAAGATCGGCATGTCAGTAGTTACGACGTAGCTGAAGAACTGGGAATTGACCACAAAACAGTTTTGGCGCATTTGAAAAAAACTGGGTACCCAAAAAAGCTCGACATTTGGGTACCTCACGAGCTCACTGAAAGAAACCTAATGAACCGTGTACTCATTTGTGATTCTTTATTACGACGTAATGAAACCGAACCATTTTTGAAGAAGCTGATAACTGGTGATGAAAAGTGGATCACGTACGACAAGAACGTGCGAAAAAGGTCGTGGTCAAAGGCCGGTCAGGCTTCACAGACTGTGGCGAAACCCGGGTTAACTCGCAACAAGGTGATGCTGTGTGTGTGTGGTGGGATTGGAAGGGCATTATTCATTATGAGCTGTTACCACCAGGCAGGACCATCGATTCTGAACTCTACTGCGAACAACTGATGAGATTAAAGCAAGAAGTTGAGAGAAAGCGGCCGGAATTAATCAACAGAAGGGGTGTGGTTTTTCATCATGATAACGCTAGACCTCACACATCTTTAGCCACTCAGCAAAAATTAAGAGAGTTTGGCTGGGAGGTGTTAATGCATCCGCCGTATAGTCCTGACCTTGCACCTTCAGATTTCCACCTGTTTCGGTCTCTTCAGAATTCTTTAAGCAGTGTCAGGTTAACATCACGAGAGGACTGCCAAAACCACTTGTCGCGGTATTTTGACCAGAAGTCCCAAAATTTCTATAGCAATGGGATCATGTCCCTACCTACAAGATGGCAAAAAGTTATCGAACAAAATGGTACCTACATACTTTAGTTAAATGTAAATAAACTATATTAAAAAATGTTTTGAATTTTCTTAAAAAATGCGAATAAACTTTTTCCCCAACCTATTATAATAAAAATTATTGCTGGGAAGCAATTTAATTTTTTTTGTGTTAATAAAAATCCAAAAAATACCGCGCGATGTATACAGCGCGCAAGTCGCGCGGGCGCTTAGCAACTTGGAGACGTGTGCACCAGGGATGTTACGGAGCTTCGACTCCGGTTCCGTTAAGTCGGAACTTCCGATTATTATTACACCTTCGGTGCCGACTTCGGCTCCGACACTTTTAAATCGAAGGTTTGAATCGGAGGTCGAAGCATAACATAGCGCCGACGGTGGCCTGTGTCGACTGTTATGAATGGTTTTTTTTTCATTGTTTGTGTTTTATTTTATAATTTAAAAAAAAATTATTTAAGAATGTTTTATTTGTCTGTAAATAAAAGTTCTTTCTCATGCCACCACTTCTGACCCTGCCTCCGACTCCGATTCCGATTCCGATAAATCAAATTTAAAAACTCCGACTCCGACTTCGGTTCCGATAAAACTACCTCCGTTACATCCCTGGTGTGCACGACGTTCAGTCGGCTGAGTTGAATGGCCTCGATATCGAGTGGTTACATTGAACGCTGACGTTTTAAAGCTATTTTTTGGTAAGAAATACTTAAAATGTTGATAAGGAATAATACTGCATTGTTTAAAGTAAATTTGTAGATAACCCATATTTTTTTGTAAGTCCCATCATCGAAATGTTGATAATGTTGATAATGTTTTTAGGACAAAAATGAAGAAATAATGTTTTCAATTTGTTATCATAATAAACTTGAAAAACAAATCTAACTTTGACCTTCAATAACATCATAACTACTAATTTCCCAGGCAGTGCCGTAAATAGGGCGGTGCCAGCGGTGCCCAGGCACAGCACAGGGTGCAGACCCTGGAGGGGCTCAGAAATGACCAGACCACGTGTTTCAAGGACGCCGTTTTGAAAGCTCGCACCGGGCGCATAAAAGGCTAATTACGGCACTTTTCCCAGGTACCTATATAGTCTAGGCTGGAAGAAAAAATGGTCCTAATGATTGGAAAATTAGGTTTCTTCAGGAGTTAACATAACTGCACCATTACTTGTGAGTATAGAATCTTCTGTAATAATTTCTACCGTACGCTTCAATATCATTATCTAATAGACAATCTACCTCCAATGATGAGTAGAATACGTACGGCTTTGTCATAGGTCTTTTTACAACCGTTTTAGGGATGTTACGGAGCTTCGATTCCGATTCCGAAAGGTCGCTAGTACAGTACAGTACAGAAATAATAATAAAGAGGAAAAAATGCTTCATTTCACATTTTCTACTGGAACCAGTGTCACCGCATTATCCCCTCTACTTACTTTTAATGCACGCATTAGAACGAAACCGTACTACGCAATCACGCCCACGATTACTAGTTTTGCTATGAACCTTTATTATGAGACAGCGTTGAGGAACACTCACCGTAAGTGACACTCGCACTTACACAACGCCGCTCTTCATTGGTCGCGTCGGCATTATGGCTACCTATTCTGTGCAAGTATAATAACTTATCAGGTCAGTCTGTATCGTGTCCGTACCGTCCGAGAGAGAAGGGATATCGAAAATTACATTACATTGCTGCGTATACTTTAAAACGCTCTGTGTTTTTAAATTCAGTTCAGCAATGGATATGAAGTTTTATGTTAACAACGTATAAACCAATATTTCATAACGAAAGCTATAAAACGAAGAAATAAAAATTCTGTTTATAAAAATCTAAATGTTTTTTTGAGGTCGGTCCCAAATACAAGTAACAACGTTTAATCCAAATATTGAGGTTGGCACCGACCTCAAAAAAACATTTAGATTTTTATAAACAGAATTTTTATTTCTTCGTTTTTAGTTTTGAAGGCGGTTTTTTTTTAATTTAAAAATAATTTTATTTTTTGCTTTTTAGTGTTTTAAGTATGTAAATTTTCAGGAAACGATCCCGAGATCTTTTAGACACACAAGTGATAAGATTACGATATCATCGATGTCAATTAAATAGGCATTATTAGGGATAATTTCAAAACTACTCGTCAGATGTCGATTAAATTTCAATGGGACCAAATGACAAGCACCTGCTTCCAAAGGTCGAAAAAATCTTCAAAATCCGGTACACCCAGTAAAGAGTTAAACATTAAAAAAAAAAAAAAAAAAAAAACATACAGTCGAATTGATAACCTCCTCCTTTTTGAAGTCGGTTGAAAAACAGCATTATTACATTAAAATAATACATACCAATGAAATGTGATCCCCTTATTAGTGTTACACACTTTGGATGTTTCCGCAATTACCAATGCTAAAATACCATTTTAAGACACCTATTATCACACCGACCGACGGTTCGAGCAGCACTGAGCTACAAGTCGCGCGTTTGTGTACTACGAGACACAAGTGCGGCACCAAGGTCACGCGACTAAGGCACTTCTATTCTCTTTATTATTATTTCTGTGGCAGTGCTGATTAATTTTTCTCCTTTGATTTTGATAATATTGAGTCGGAGGTTATAACGAAGATCGCAACGAAACACGCAATAATGAATTAAGAACGAATAGAAAATCTGATCAAATTTATTTTATAAAAGTCTCTAGTCTTTAATATTATGATCAGTAGCGTTAATGAGAATGCTTACACCACAACATTACAGCCAGTCAACATTGATAAGTGTTTCGTATGAAATTTATAATAAAGACAGCAAGAAAAGGCAAGTAAAAATCTGGCTGAAGGTCTCCGGCTCCAGCACTCCGATTCCAGTTTCGAGCCCGGTTCCGATAAATTAAATTTCAAAACTTCGGTTGCGATAAAGTCACCTCCGTAACATCCCTATACCACACCATGAAATCAAGATACCTCAGAGAGTGTTTGGCGGTAAACCATGGCATCTGGATGTAGATTTGTTTCGCTTATTCAAAATTGTTTCAGAGTGGATTTTGTGCAGTGAATGTGGTGTTATTTTAATGCACAAGTACTCGTGTTGACGAGCAGTTATGGGGGAATCATTGAAATAAAAGTATTGTAGGGTGTATTGAATTTTATAGTGGGATATCCACCTCATCAATCACCGGCATGAAGTCTGTTGCCACGAATTTCTCGCCAAGCACTCTGTAGATGCATTAAAATGTCCATATTTAATGCAAACATCAAAGATTAAAATTATGACTCAAAAGTCTTAGATGCCAAGCCAAAAACCACAAGAGTTCCATCAAAATATTAAGGAAAAGATTTTTATAGCTATGTCTATATTCTTCTCGGCCTGAGTATCGCGGGGTAACCGTCGCCAGAAACCACGAAAATAGCGAACGTGACCCGTAAGTCCTCGTATTTATTCTGGGCTACTATCTCGAACTCCCGCAGAACTCGTACGCACAATGTCTTTATGAATGTGGTGGCGTAAAACCTCCCTGGAAAAAGAACAATGGTTTATGTTAAAATTAATTTACAAATATACATAGGTAGGTACATACTAGCTGACTCAGCAAACGTCGTTCTGCTACATTACTTATTACTTTCTCGTATACGTAGTATAGAGGAAGTCTTGTAATCGTCAAAAAATTCGACCTCGAGATTTTGACGGATTTACACGTTTGGGACCTCCCTGAGTCCAAAAATAGTTTATTTGGAATTATGTCTGTGTGTCTGTGCGTTAGCACGATAACTCGAGCATGCTTTAACTTATTGCAACCAAATTTAACATACGTGTATGACATCAAAATATAAGGTTTCTATCAAATTTTGAGCCGTCGATCACGAAAGTTAAGCAACCAAGTGCGCGGTCTGTACTTGGATGGGTGACCAAAATGTAACACGCATGTATGACATCAAAATATAAGGTTTCAATTTGAGCCGTCGATCACGAATGTTAAGCAACTAAGTGCGCGGTCGGTACTTAGATGGGTGACCAAAATGTAACACGCATGTATGACATCAAAATATAAGGTTTCTATCACATAACTACCTTTGAGTCGTTTCCGGTATACGAGAAAGTCAAGGGGAGACCACTCCCGATTTTTTTTCTTTTTAATAAGAAGTTATCCTTGAATAAATCCAGCAAAATGAAGAAAAATCACGCATTGAAGATACCTTCTCTGAGTGGTGCAATATTAGTGCCGGTGTCCCTCAGGGTGGCGTTTTGTCTTCTCTTCTTTTCTCAATATTTGTCAATTATCATCACATATTATCCCACCTCGAACGGCGCATTAGGAGAATTTTTTGATATAAATCAAAAAAATCTCTGAATGTGCCGTTCGATAAATTAAAATTAAAAACTTCAAATATAAATTTTGAAGTTTTTAATTTTAATTTATGTGTGTATAATGCTTGATTTTAAATGGAATAAAACTCATTATCATTAACATTTGATGTGATTAATGTTTCAAATGGAGAAATGTGTAATAATGAACGCATACGCAAAGAATCGTTGGTTAATAATTAAAAAAATGTTTAAATACATACTTTCATTTCAAAATTGTACTTAAACTACTAGTATCTTAATATATATAAATCTCGTGTCACAATATTTGTCCTCAATGGACTCCTAAACCACTTAACCGATTTCAATCAAATTTGTACACCGTGTGCAGTTTGATCCAACTTGAGAGATAGGATAGTTTTTATCTTGATAAGTAGTCATTTTTTTTTTACTGCAGATACAATGTTACAGGTCAGTAGTATGAAATTACCACAGCAACGCGTGGCCGGGCAGCTAGTAGTATTATATTATCTGTGCTTAAACTTAACTATTACTGTGTACCTACTTATGTGAAGCCGTTTGGTGGAATGGTCTAGCTGCCTACACATCAAGCGGTCTGGGTTAGAATCCTTGTAGCGGCAAATATTTGTGTGACTAACACGAATATTTGTTTGCAAGTCATGGTTGTTATTCATTTAAGTTTATTTATAAAAATAAGTATCGAAAATTATTATAAAATGTCCGTTATTTAGTATCCATAACACAGGTTCTTAATGTTACTTACTTTGGGCTAGATAATTGGTGAGAGCGTGGGAATATTATTATATCATTTATAATTACTAAATACTTAATTTCCTCTTAATAAGATAATCTGCCATTTTGTTACATATATATTATAGGATATGTCACACCCCACCTAGTACGGGGGGTGACTTTTAATCATCTGGTACAGGGAGGGTTAAGCTGCATATTATATTAATCTATTAAAAGGGTACGAAAAAGGGACTGGTGTCTTTGTTCACGTTTAAATCACCATTACTACGAAATGAAAAAAAATAAGGTCGATTATTAGCAAATTTTCTAAAAAAAAATCATTTTCGCAAAAATGTAGATGTCCGCGTCTACTTTACTGCCATCGAACGGATGATGAAATAAACGACGAGATGAGGTCGATGGCACCGTGATTGTGCTATTTTAGTGACGATCACAAAAAGGAATTAGCATCTATAAGTTACCAAGTAACCATTTTGTTTGCGAGAGAGGTGTTGCACTTTCTTATGGCACATCTGAATTTAGGTCAATTCTCTAAGCCGATTTTTAGGTCTGATTCCACGTTTATGTGATTTGTTTAATGCTTTTAGTGTCATTTTTTAAGGATGCGAATCTCTTCTTAGTCACCCTGTAGATATAGTCCAAGATCCCATGAACGCCAGATCTTCATCATTTTATAAAAGCGGAAAGTTTCTCGGCGTATAGGACTTTTTCTGTAAAGTGTATTTATTTACAGAAAAAGTTGGGACTTAAAGAAGACGGAATAAAAGAATAAGACAGCCTGGTTGGTTACTTTCCCCTACCAAAGCCAAATCGGCTGAAGAAGACTGTATAGAATTTACTTATGCGCGAATATAGGTACATTGTCCATATTACCCATATACCTTTTTTTTTGTTGTCGGGGAGGTCTAATGCATTTACGCATCGTCCCTGCGGGGTGGTGCCAACCGCAGGGGATATGTGGGACTCGAGGTAAAGGCGTTCCCTCCATACCCACTAAACATCCTCCCCGGCCAGTGCGCTATTGCGGGACGGCTCGGGATCAGCGCACGTGAGCACAACTACACCAGGACCGTCCTAATGCTACCCGTCTAGGCACTCCTTGTGCACCAATTGGTAGCCAGCAGCCCACAAGGGCTACCGACTAACGCCAGCCCCTGCGGGCCGCTGGCCGGCGCCGGCCTTATAGGCCGCCTCCTCACCGACAGCTGCTCGACCTGGCGCGTCCTCCTGACGAGGACACCGGGAGCAGCCATCGGACCGCACCCGAGGTCATCGGGCGCGGCCGTGACCCTGAAAAGGGCCGTCCTGAACTAGCCGTGGTGGAAAAACAAAAACAACTCGACGATGTCATGTGACTTCGAATGCAAAGCGGACACACTTGACATCAAAAGCCACACACCCGCCGAGAGTTTCCCCACCACGTTACCAGGTTCCGTCACGAGGAGGCTTCCGGACCTGGACCCCATATTACCCATATACCTAACAAAGAGCTTATTATTTTACGTTCCTTACCTAAACAGCCCATAGGTCCCAAACTGAACGGCATGTAGCAGTTTGGATGTATTTTCTTTATGTTCTCGGGTGAGAACCTTTCTGGGTCGAAGGCGTCAGGGTTGTCCCAATACCGAGGATTCCGTTGCATGTGATATACAGGAAATAATAGTGAACATCCCTTTGGAATAACGCGTTTTCCTGAAAAACAATATAAACAAGGAAAAAGTTTAAAAAGTGTAATCTTACTACGAACACGCTTTTTTGTTAAATAAAAAACTAAAAAGTGAATAAAATATTTTTAGCAAAAAAATAGGAAAACCGACTTCAATGCATACAAATTTAAACTAAAAAGTAAGAAAGAAATAATATTTTTATTAAGTAGTTGAAAAGAGCGTCATAGAAAACCAAGGAAAGTATTGATACACATTTATAATTCTTTATTTATAATTCATACTCCGATATATTTGGAGCCGGTGCCAGCTAGCCAAGGAGGATAGTGTTTGCAATTTTCGAACTTCACGGAGCGGCGGATTATTTCTCATCTTTATTATGCATTCATTATTATGTGTAATTAATGGATTAATCAAGTTCGTATCTATTAGGTACGTTTATTTTGTTTAGGCTGGCGCCGACTCCAAATATATCGGAGTATAAATTATAAATAAAGAATTATAAATGTGTATCAATACTTTCCTTGGTTTTCTATGACGCTCTTTTCAACTACTTCATAAAAATATTATTTACTAGATGACCCGGTGTACTTCGTATCACCTATTCACGGAGTACTAAACGTCTTTGCACCTATCCTAACGACATTAAAACTCTTCCTTCGCTAAAATGGCGGAACGTCAAATGTTTGACAGGAAAGTAGGCAGAACAGTTTATATGGGAAAATGAAATTGTTGTTTTTACTATCTTCCTCGCAATTTTTCCATATTTTCTCACCTTTTAAACCTTCCCTGGACTACGACAAACATTTTAAGGCCAATATAAGATAAATCCGTTCAGCCGTTCTCGAGTTTTAGCGAGACTAACGAACAGCAATTCATTTTTATAAATATAGACTAGATTTCTTACTTTTTAGTTTAAATTTGTACGCATTGAAGTCGGTTTTCCTATTTTTTTGCTAAAAATATTTTATTATATTATTTTTAGTGGAAATTAAGTATATTTTATTGAAAATGGATAGGCCTACTGGATAAATGGATAGGCGCTCATTAAAACTTAATGGAAACTTTAACTAAAACTTTTTTTTTTGTTATTAATGATTTGTTCATAAAGGATCGAATTTATATCAATACAATTTATACGGGCCATCTCTGAGCTTGACGTACCTAAAAAAAGAATCACTAATACAAGAAAAAAAAACATACAGGTGAATAGAGAACCTCCTCCTTTTTTTGTTTGAAGTCGGTTAAAAATCGAGTTGTAATACTCATAATAATTGACGGAGTAATCAGGTAACAAACACAAAAAACCGGCCAAGTGCGAGTTGGGCTCGCACACCGAGGGTTCCGCCGTACAAACGTAGCGGTTTACAATTTATGACGTCAAATCAATTTACGAATCAAATTCTGAGTTCACGGGAAGTACCTTGTAGGTTTTGATTCCCTAGCGTGTGACGGAAATTCGTCTAAGGTGTCGGTATAAACTGCTGTATCTTTTGATCACGTTAACTTAGAAGTTTGTTTTTTTCACTGCTTAAAGGGACAATAGACCTTGGTATTTGGTATAAATTTCAATTTGATACCTTTATTCGTTCGTGAGAAATAAGGTAGTAAGTTTCATTTTAGGATTAAAATATTTTTATTATATTATATAACTAAAAAAATGTGATTTTCGCAATTTTTCCTATATTTGCACTATATGACAATGCTTCATGCCAAATTTCAAGATTCTGAGTTTACGGGAAGTATCCTGTAGGTTTTGATTCCATTGCGAGTGTCGGAAATTTGTTGAAAATATCGACATAATCGGCTGTATCTTTTGATTGGCTTGGCTTAGAAGTTTGATATTTTCACAGCTTAAAGGGACAATAGACCTGAGTATTTCATGTGAATTTCAGCTTGATACGTCCACGCGTTCTTGAGATAAAGGGTCTTGACAGACAGACAGACGGACAACAAAGTGATCCTATAAGGGTTCCGTTTTTTCCTTTTGAGGTACGGAACCCTAAAAAAACAGTCGGATTGAGAACTTCCTCTTTTTTTATGTCGGTTAACAAATAATATCACGTCTAAGACCTATAGCTCATTACAAATGCCTACCATTCATTCAGAATGAATGGTATAGTTTTAATGGTAAGTTAATGAACTATGAAGCATTAAAACTTGAAGAGAAACTAGTTATTTAACTTAAGTTCATAAAATAATTTGTCATAGTTTATGTGTTGACTATTGGACCTACTCACCAAAATTTCACTATTGCATATTAGGTAATGGCAAGTTCAAACAAAAATTTTTCGTTATTTTTGTGTTCGTGGACGATATCGTTATTCCATCCCCAATGAAATTATCATTTCAAAAAAAAGTACTAAACCAATTTCAGTATAATTTATACGGGACCACCTTTGAAGTATGACCTTCCTAACGAAAAAAGAATCATCAAAATCGATTTATAATTGACGGAGTAATCACGGAACATACATACAAAAAAAAAACATACAGTCGAATAGAGAACCTTTTTTTGTTTGAAGTCGGTTAAAAATAACTTTTTAGTATAGAAACTAAATGATGAACGAAAAGTATATTTACTATTTAGAGAAAAGCGTGGGGTGCTCAATTACATTAGTTCTTGAAAATATTCGATCGGTACAATTAAATTGAGCACCCCATTGAGATTTTTCTAAATAGTAATTATACGCTCTTGCAGGCCATGCATTTTGTAGTAGGAATAGTTTAATCTGTTCCCGTAAGATGGCAGCAACTTCTCCTTATTGGAATAAAAATTGTGTGTGTCAGCTCCGACGCACGACTGCAGTTTACTCCGAGACAGGTGAGATGGCGCACCTGCTGTCATCCGTGTTTTGACAATGAGGTCCCGTAATGGTATGGCTTTTCCTAATACGACATACATAGTAACATTCCTTTTTGTACCACAATAAAGATGTTTTTTAAATCATCAAAATCGGTCCATCCGTTGCAAAGTTATAAAGCAATTTGCGTCAACTGATTTTATTTAATCCGCTGCGCTCTACGGCATGGCTGTGACGTCACCCGGCACTATCCGCCCGCTCCGAGTCGCCGCACACTAGGAACTTTGATATTTACATGATTTTTTTTACTTGATAATCTTGAATAAATATGCTTTTAAATAATGTATATTCCGTGAGTAATAGTTTATTTCTAATAGTTAGAAATAATAGAGGAATAAGTAGGTAGGTACTTAAAATAATATTTTTTCTCACCTTGACATCATAAAACTTTACTCATCATCTCTCTCATAAAGTTATAACTTCCGTGTTAATAAAGATATTTACATGATTTCATTCCTGATAATCTTAAATACATATATTATATACTTTTAAATAATGTATAATTTTTGAGTAAAATTTTATTTTAAATAGTTATAAAAATCGAGGAATACTTAGATTTTTTTTTCATCATTTCAGCCGAGAGACAGCCCTACACATTTAAATATATTATGTCAAGCACAATTAAATTAACAAGCAAACAAACAAGCAAACAAACAAGCACATTTAAATATATTATGTCAAAGTGAGAAATAATTTTCTCACTTTGACATAATATATTTAAATGTGTTACGCAGTGAAACCCCAAAAAACATATAGCTATTTATCCGTGAAATTATATTGTTATTTCCTAATAAATAAAACTATAACCAGAAATTCAGCAAACGTCGGCAAAATCTCTAACAGAAAAATTGCGAAAAGAAAATAGTAGGTACCTATACATTATGATTGCAAATTATTATGTATATTTGGATAAGTAATATTTGACTAAATCACGGTAATGATAGAAGATAAACATTGTAAACTAAACTGAGTAAAAAAATCCATTTTCGTTCAGCAAAGTACCTACACATTCCAAGGTTTTGAAAATTGTAAGTATAGTTTTGATAATATAAAATCATACATCATACAATTGCCATCATATAATCGAAATTACACTTAATTATTTTAGTAAGCTACTATCTATATGTAGGTGTAGTACTAGCTTTTGCCCGCGACTACGTCCGCGTGGAATAGTTATTTTGGGCTGCATTTTTGGGACTTGGGATTTCCATACGACCTTTCATCACCCATTTCATCCTTGTGAGGATAAAAGGTCATGATTTCACATATTAGGGAAAAAAAACAATGCCTTAATTATTATAATTTTGACGAAGTTCATGCAAACTTTTATCTCTCACATCAACCCTTTCAAGCCTTTTTTCGAAATAAAAGGTAACCTATGTCCTTTCCCAGCGTCTAGTCAATATTTGTACCAAATTTCATCAAAATCGAATATACGAAAGCGTGACTTTGCTTAGTCTTACATACAACCTTTCATCCCCAAACGAATCAAACTTTAAAAAACATGAACAAAATATTTATTTATTACTTATCAATTTATTATTTATCAAGCCTAAATTTAGGCTTTAAATTAAAAAAATCATGACCCACTTGGCCGATCATTCCTTTAGAATCATAAATTTAGTTGAGTTCTCTTCGCTATCATGCATGTTGCACTTAGTACGTTTTAAATATGAATAAAAATGCGTCATTACAGGTCAGCGATCTATGCAATTTCAATTTTTGTTATCACTGCACTAAAGTCTCAATTGGAATTTCAAATCAGATATCGTTCATAAACTAAACCCTTTTTACTACTGAGAAAAAAGGAAAATCTATAATATTTTTAAAAATAAAATGACGTTATGTGTCAGATGTCAAGTAATAGTCTGAAAAATTTTTAAATAGCCATAAAACAAAATTGAATTGAATAAAATAAAAATCTTAGACAATTATTATAAACAAATCGTATAATGGCCAATTTGGTAGAACAAAGAACTCGGATTGTAGTGCTCAATTCGTACAAACTTTTTCGTGCAATACTCAAATACTCCGATTTATTTATCATAGCGATTATAGCCTTGTCAGTGACTGTCAGTGTCTAATAAATTGATAACATGTTCCTTACTTAAGATATGTATGTTTAAGCGAATTTATTAACAACCTATTTAGTATAGAATAACTGTAGGAAAATGAGCTTAAGGTGGATCATGATTCAATTTGGTCGACTGTACCTAATTTTAATAAAATCGAAGGCGGGAAAGCGTGGCTTTTGGACTTCGATACGAACTTTCATCCCCTATTTCGTCCCCACTCTGATCAAAATTTCTCAAAAACGCTAAAACAAATATTTATTTCTGTTTTATCAAGTGCCTAAATTCAAGTTTCATGGCTTTTCTTTAAAAATTAAGAACTTCCATACAAAATTTCATCCCTTATTTCAACCCCTTCGAACCCTTTTTCGCAATAAAAGGTAGCCTATCTATATGTTATTCTGATGTATGAGCTATATTATTGCTAATTTTAATGAAAATCCATTCCGTAGGTTTTGAGTTAAAGACATAGAGACGTATATACGCTCGCATACTTCTTTCACCATCCGATCCATACAAACTTTCGTGTTTATAAATTAGTAGGATTGCTCAAACTGCACTAAATTGTCACTAAACCTCTTGAATAGGCTTTGTCCACCACTATAACATCAAAAAAACCATATGTATAGTATTTAATACGATATGTTAGCAAGAAACGCTGCGCGCGGGTATAGTCGGCAGTGATGTAGTGCCGAGTGACGTCACACGCCTGCCAGGCGGCCGCTTGGCGGAACGATCCGTTTTTTCGTCATAACTTCGTCAATTTTCATCGTAGAAAAAAAAAATTGGTACCATTTATTTTGTTTTTTAATTGTCTACAAAGCTACATTCATAGTTAAAATCGTTACGGATCCTCATTAGAAAGTTGCGCGACATAGGATGCGCACCAATTATGACTTTGCCCTTCAAAAACGTAACGAGGTCATTCATCGATAGATTTTACTCCTCACAATTTTCTCATACCGGGCCCCTTATATATGCAAATCGATTCTTAAGGAGTAAACTCTAATAGCATAGATGCTACAGAAATCTTTTCTGTATTCGTTCAATGCGTATGATATGCATACTATGGAATGTAGACCAACCCTGGCTACAATATTCTCAAAAGAATCTTTTGTGGATGCATTTTTGAACTCCTTAGTATTTCTTAATACGAAACCCAGACTCTTAAATCCTTTATTGACTATATTATAACTAGCTTCCGCCAGCGACTTCGTCCGCGTGGACATTTTACCGTTTTAGGGGTGGAATTTCCAAAAATCCTTTCTTAGTGGATGCCTACACTGTATAAGGTATCTATGTGCAAATTTTAAGTCTCTGGGCTGTGCGTTGTTATCTCAGTCAGGACTTTGAATTTTATATAATTAGATATGCTTGTGGAAACGCATTTTTTTGTCTAGGACTACTCTTAAATCACTAATAGAATCCACTTCCTCTAAAGGCAGGCCATTGATTTTATAGACGGGAGAATTAGTGTTATGACTTTTATAGAATCTAATATACTTGCACTTTTCTACATTTAGCATCATTACATTCATGTGGCACCACAAAACCAATTTGTCAATATGATCTTGTAGTAGAGAGAAATCGTTTGTATCTTTTATTAGAAATGAAAGTTTCAAGTCAATATTTACAACATCATTGAAGAAAATGTTAAAAATTATCGGATGATTTCTCAACATCTAATCTATATTTGTACCAAACTTCATCAAAATACGTCTAGTAGTTTTTGAGTTTATTTGTTAGAAACATACAAATCGTTCCTCTTTATAATAATAACTAGCTGTGCCTGCGACTTCGTTCACGTGGATTTCCCGTTTTTGCAACATTTTTCATTGATGCTCAGCTCCTATTTAGCGTGATGTTATGGAGGTATAGCCTATATCAGGGTTTCCCAAAATGTGCCTCGCGACGCCCTGGGGTGTCACGGCATTATTCCAGGGGCATCGTGAGGTGATCCACATAGAATGGCTCTCTGTTTACTGCGAGCTAGTCCTAGCGAAAATAAATGTAGAGAAAGAGATGAAAGTCGCGACTTCAAAACTTGGGCCCGGTTTTGAGAAGCTATGTTTTTGTTTGGGGGGGGGGGGGGGGGGGGAAGGTAATAAGTCTGGGAAGCCCTGGCCTATAATCTTCCTCGATAAACAGACTATCCAACACAAAAAGAATTTTTCAATTTGAAATAAGTAGTTCCCTTTTTTTTACTAATTTTGCAGGATGTCTCTGATGACCTTCTCTGTGTCACTGGGGTTTTTGGTGAAGGTCCTCGCTTCTAGGTGCCTTAAGATTTTAAATCGAATAACCTCAGACAGGATTCCTGACCTCACCTATTCGCGTCTCAAGTTCGAGTCGGACGGGGTCAGTAGTTCCTGATATTAGAGCGTTGAACCAAATAAACTCTTCAGCTTAAAATATTATGTACATACAGATCAACGAATTATATTCCTAATTCGTTGGTACAGATACGTGCGTGATACTAGATCATTACTATGTTGCGGACTTGCGGAATTATTTTAAAACTAATAGGTATCTTATAAGATATTCATTAAAATCTAACGATATCACGAACAATTTTGTTCAAATTTGATTACCTGTGATGAATAATGTATTAATTTTGATAAGGAATAATACAATGTTTACAAAAACACCTTCGCATATAATGCATTATTTTAAAACAAATTTGATTACCGTAAAAGGTTATAGTGAGTCAACCTTAAAAGATAGATAGTCTGGGACTTTTTTTAGAACGTCCATGCCACGATGACCACTTTTTTAACATCAAATCCACAGAAAAGGAATTTTGGAATGTTTTAGTGATGCTGATCACGGGGGAGATAAGACTACAGGAAGATGAACTTCAGGTGTTCTTTGCTTGTATGCTGGAGGAGCAGTATCCTGGATCAGTCAAAGACAGCCAAGTGTTGCTATTTCAACAACAGAGGCAGAGATTGTTGCAGCTAGTGAAGCAGCAATATTGTACCAATATTGATGCTGTAGAGGACAGCGCGCCGCGATCGGTCTACCAGTCACTAACTGCAATACCTCCGTCCGATATACCCTCCCGTTTTTTGGAACTCAAGGTTGAATCTTGAAATCAATCGTTAAGACTAGTGATAAGTGCAATAGATATAAAATGTATATAGCCAATGTGTTTTAAAATAAATTAAGTGAACTACCGATGAGACTTTTACTTCCAAAAGAAACAACAAGAACCTTCCTTACCTCAACACAACATAACATAGCTTCACTTCACAACAATTCGTATACAGTCCACAACAGATGCTTTCCTCTATGTCTAAAATTTGTATCATTCATTACCTCGTCGCTGATACTACTGTCTGCTACAACTTTGGCTCTTAAATCATCGTCAATCTTAGTAAGTTTTTCTAAATGAATTTTAAGCGATTTATAGTGCACCTTCAGAAGGTCTGGTTTTTCTGCAGAAATGACCTCCTCGATTTTCTTCGCAGATACTGTGCACATCATGCGATAAATTATTCGGCTCTTCTTTATTTCGTCAACGGTCGCCATCCTATTGTTGGGGTTAAAAACCGTGGTTTTATGTAATCGGTTGTTGGTTTGACTATCTAAATTAATATCTTGAATAAAAATCTGTATTTTCAAGACGTGGTTGTATTTAGAAGTGACATTGTCAATCTTATCAAAAAGTATATTAAAAAACTATGCTAAAAAGAGTCCCGAACATCACCTGTGGTGAATGGTGAATCAACCCATACTGCACGTTGATAACGAGGCTGCAGTAAGATTGGCAGAGAACCCAGAATTTCATAGGCGGACAAAACATATTCGCATAAGGCACTTTTTTGTTCGTGAAATGGTAACCAACGGTGAACTCAAAGTGAATAGAGTTGGTACAGAGCTACAACTTGCGGATCTGTTCACAAAGCCACTGGCTAGACCTAGGTTAAACTTTCTCGCGCAATAGATAGGTCTACACAAATAGAGAAGGTGTTAGAGTGAAAACTCTTTAGTGTTATTTGTGAAACCTATGCTTTTGATATATATTATGACGGTTACCATGGTTTTTGTTTGTTATTGAATGTCTGTTTGCATTATGTATTTTTGTAAGTTGTATGTAAATTGATTACTGTTGGAATTATACACGTATACCATTTAAATTTGTATTGTCTCTTCAACACTGCTCTGCTCTGCTCAAAACATATAAATTCAAGAGTAATGTTTTACAATACTTTTACTACAATTATGAGGGTACACTGTAGGTCTTAAATATATTTTATTTAACCAAAACTCATAATGCATATTTTAATTTTTAGACCAAAAATTCTAACATGCATTAGTGCATGCTATGATTATTCATAGCATGCAAATTTCATTTTTACATTAAATTATTAAACTGGTCTAGTAACCTTTAACAGAATGTCAAATGATCAAATCAAATATCACACAGTCGGCACACAGTGGAATACATGATTAGGTTAAAATTATCTAGCATTCATCCTCAATAAAGACGAAACTTAACGTAAGACGATTCTGGGGGGTCGGGGTGCCCCGGGTCGACCATGTCCTATTTTTACTTTCTCGTATACGTAGTATAGAGGAAGTCTTGTAATCGTCAAAAAATTCGACCTCGAGATTTTGACGGATTTACACGTTTTGGACCTCCCCGAGTCCAATAATATTTTTTTTTGGAATTATGTCTGTGTGTGTGTCTGTGCGTTAGCACGATAACTCGAGCATGCTTTAACTTATTGCAACCAAATTTAACATACGTGTATGACATCAAAATATAAGGTTTCAATCAAATTTTGAGCCGTTGATCACGAAAGTTAAGCAGCCAAGTGCGCGGTCGGTACTTGGATGGGTCACCAAAATTTAACACGCACGTATGATATCAAAATATAAGGTTTCTATCTTTGAGTCGTTTCCGGTATACGAGAAAGTCAAGGGGAGACCACTCACGATTTTTTCTTACAAGGAGTTGGGATGAGTCTTGACAGTTCTTACGGAAGATCACAAAAATCCTAATGTTAAGATTATACTTTTAAAAAGACCTCAAAAATAGTTGGCATACATATTTACTTTTAGATTTTTATAAATATGAAACTTTTATTCTTTCGTTTTAGTTTCAAAGCCGGTTTATCTTTTTAAGGTGGAGGGGAGAGATTGACCTATTCTTATTTTGACTTATATAGGGGGGAGGGGGTCAAAAACTTGCAAAAATAGTCTTGCGTAATAAATAAATAGCGCCTTTCATAATTATAATTAGCATATACAGAAATAGTGGTTTTCCGCGACTTCGATCGCGTTAATGTAGGTTATTTATTATATAGCCTATACTATAGCTTTCCTCGATAAATGGACTATTCAACACAAAAATATTTTTTTAATTTGAATCAGTAGTTCCTGAGGATTAGCGCGTTCAACCAAACAAACAAACTCTTCAGATTTATAATATTACTAGCTTATGCCCGCGACTTCGTCCGGGTTTCGGGCTTCGATAGTTACTTCGGGCAGCATTTAAATTTTCTTATTATTTCTTCTAACCCAAGCTGCATATACCTACACAAATTTTCATGGATTTTACTTTAAAAATGAGGGATTTCCATACAAACTTTCATCCCCTATTTTACCTCTTAGGGATTGAATTTCCAAAAATCTTAAAATACATCTTACTTAATTTGTAACTGAAAGGCCATGTACCAATTTTTATGGATTTTACTTTAAAAATGAGGGATTCCCATACTAACTTTTCACCCCCTTAGAGGGTGAATTTCCTAAAAATCCTTTCTTAGTGCACCCCTGGACCTTATAAGCAACCTACGTACCAAATTTGGAATCCTTAGACCCAGCGGTTTGGGATATGACAGTCAGTCAGTCAGTCATTCATTCAGTCAGTATTCATTTATATATATATATATATATATATATATATATATAGATTTATAGTAAATACAGGTTGTCCTAAAAATAGTGTCGAGCGGTAGTCCACTGATGATTTCCCCTTGGGATATCCAAATCACCCCCCATGTATGTTCCGTGATTTTTCATAGTTTTCGAGTTATGAATGTTTACTGAGAATTTTCGACCTAAATAACTTAAAAAACTCTATACAAAAGTAGAAGACTTTTTGAGATATTTTTATTGCAGCTGAATCTTCGTGAGTTATACCGCTATGTTTAAAATAATCGGCTTCGTAACTTTGATGAAAGTTTTTAAAAAGATGGTCCAAAGAAGAAATTTTGTGAGTTATGTTTTAAAATGGAGTTGGATGGGAGTGAGCCTGCACCGAGCCGTTTGTATGCGCTCTGTACCGAAAAGTTTTTCTTTTATTTCATTGTTTTATATATAAAAAGGTCAAGCAACTGACTCCATTCCATCTGATGCTGATAAGCAGAAGTGGAGTCCAAATGCGAAGATGCGAAGAGAGATAAAATGCCGCGCTAGCGACCCTCGCCTTGCCGACCTGCAAGATGCTTCTTCACGCCTCTTTTGATTGATTCAGTATTGTAAGGGACTACATAAGCTGGGAGTAATTCCATTTCTTGATTGTGCGACCTAGAAACGGATTTGCCGAAATTGCCGAATTTCTTAGTTCGCGTTGGAATGGTAGCCACAGTTTGTCGCTGACACCGTAAGACAGCACGCGTAGTCCTTCAAAGGAAGGGAGATGGTGGAATTAAGGAAAATTCAAGGGATTCAGTCAGAAAGTTCTCATTTTATTACATGCACTCGGTAAAGTATCTCTACAGTGTCAATTCAGATACTAAAACGCCACGCCGAGGCAATCAGGAAGAGGTCCTTAGATCCATTCCATAAACATAGGGACTTTATGACCCATCGCTCTGGTGACGAGGCGCACGTAAAGTGCGCCGCTAAAGGGTACCGGTGGGTTTTAGCGGAGTAGGACCGGCGCTATTTCGCGGCGGTGAGTCCCGCATACGCTGTGCCGAAGCCAGCGTGCGGTATGGTCCGTAAATGGATTTCCCATCGTCTCAAAAAAGGGACTTTATGACCCATACTGACAGATGTGGCTTTATGTGTAATGTGTAATCAAATATTACCTAAAGCTCTGCTCAACCCCTTTTAATAAGCGTGATTATATGTATGGTATTCCTAAGGTCACTGTAAATTTTTGTTAATTAACTATTTAAAAAATTACCCAATGGTATATCTTCGAGCACCGTCCTCTGCAACATCGACGCAGAAGGGAAGAGTCGCAGAGTCTCTTTAAACACCATATGAACATAGGTCATCTTCTTCAGATCTTCATCAGTGACGTCTCTGTCAGAGTCTCCAATTACTTCCCTTATTTCCTTGTACAGCTTTTCCTAGAAGCGTGATTTTTGAAAATAGCTTAGTAATTTACACTCACTTATTTCGATAATTTATTTTACATGTCTTTTTGACCTTTGATGAAAAAAGATACTACGGCTTGGGACCGTCTGATAATGATTTTAAGGACCATGATCAAAATTGTATGAGATTTTAGTCATCAAAATTACCTGGACCATTGGATGATGCGCGCACATCAATAGAATAAATGAAGATACCTCAGCTACAGTATCATGAGCCTAGAAATGTAACAAAAAAAAATTTATTTATTTATTAAGGAACACCGGTATTTGTTTACACTAATACATATCTTACAAACTTGCTCCCTTATTCATAAAAACAAGTGAATTTATTAGAGATTTACAAATTGTTTGTTTCTGACACTCTAGCACGATATGAATGAGACAATACACTTTTTAAGAAGGTAATAACTAAAATAAGTTTATTGAGTGTTTATGAATAAGGCTGTAACTAAATAATGACTAAGTGTAACACACAATTAAGGTGAACACCACATACAATGAGAAAAAGAAAAAAATACCAGTAAACAAAATATAAAAGTAGGTATACACAAATATAGTACTTAGAATTACTCAAGTATACAAAAGACCAGAGGAAAAGGTATACCTAACTACAATCTTAGGCCTTATACTGGGTGTAAAAGACATGAACAGTCAAACGAGAACCATGTATTCTATACATCAAAATAAGACATATTTCAAAAATTTATTGCTGGGAAATGATTTTTATTTTTTGGTGTTAAAAAAAATTGCATATTGTACCGCGCAATGTAAAGGGCTCAACTCGCACGCAACTCGCAAAACCGCGATAATTTTGCCAGACGGCGGCCCCGTTCGTTAGTGTCCGTGCGCATCGAGTGAGCTACATTGAACGCTTACGTTTTGAAGCCATTTTTTGTTATGAAATACTAAAAAAAATTATAATGTTTATTTGGACAATAATTAAGAAATAACGCATAGAATACGTTTTCATAAAAAAATTAAAAAAAAATATGACTTTGACCTTCAATAAAATCGTAACTATCAATTTCCCAGGTATAGTCTAAACGAAAAAAAAGTGTTATGATGGTGAGCAGAATACATGGTTCTCGTTTGACTTGACTGTTAATGTCTTTTACACCCTGTATTGTTAACTAAAACATTAACAACAAATAGCCTAGGTTGTCTTTTCCCAGTGCTTGAATAATTTCCTTTTGAGCTTGGTAAATGAGTCAACGAAGATGTCAAAAAATACTTTCATTAACCAGTCTATATAGCCTCGGCACAGAGGAATTGGCACCTAGAACTAATCTACGTAGGGGAGGATCGAGTGGAGCAATAGGGGCTCTGGAATTTCTCCCAGGAACGCAAACCGTAAATCTCTGGAGAATTTCTGGACAGACAATTGCATTTTTTTAAATTTTGACGATTAATGAAAAATCCAATAGAGTCCTGCGGTTTCCTAATGAAAATGAAAAGTAACGAAAGAATCCAGAAAACAATTTAAAGCATTTTCAATAAACTTACTGTTGTAAATATTGTGTTTGTTTCGTGAATCAATTCTTCTTTATTTAATTCTCCTGATAGTATAAATCTGTCAATCACACTCAACTGTGTGTCTTCCTCCAACTGCATAAGGTCTTTTTTGTAGCTCTCCGTCAGTGTCTTCAGGTATTCCTTCCTACATCTTATGATTTCACTTGAAAACTCAGTAAATATTTCTACGCACTGCTTCATTTCTTGATGATAGCTGGTCAGCCTGTATAATGGTTCTATTTGGAGATACCATTTTGTCATTTTGTCGAAGAGTATTTCGTGCCACCTGTAAGTGAGATTTATCGTCTAAGGCCCTTTCCTGACCGCTCGGTGCCTATTCATTTCGGTACCGATTCGAATATTCGAATATAGCCCTTCTTCTTTACTGAGGATCAACTTTTGACCGGGCGGATCCGTTTCGAAGCGGTATCGTTTATTGAGAGAGCCCCGTGTATGCTCTCTGTACCGAAGTGATGCGGTCAAGTAAATCTCACAGAATAATCTATGATTAAACCAAGAGGTTCATGAGGTTGAATCCTGAGCGTAGCGAGGGTTTCAAAGGTACGAGATGCAGAATCACTTTGCTGCCGAGCGAAACAAACACTTTTTCACCTCACTACAGCGAGGAAAATGGTAGGTGCCAAAAAGAGCTTAAATTAGTGTTTATTATTTTAAACATTAAAAGTAAAATTACTGCAATTAGAAAAATTATGTTATTTTTTTCTACTAAGCTTGTGTTTGTAGAAGGGTTTCCCGCCAAGTCACATATTCAAGTCTAGTTCCCGTAATAGGGAATCCTCCCTGTTATGGAAACCATTCTTCAAACACAGGGATAACAGTAAAAAAATAACTTTTCATTTTACTAATTGCAGTAGTTTTACTTTTCATTTTTCATACTCGTGAAGTTGCGTTTGTTTGGCCTGAGTATTGGGTGGAACATGCTAATTCCCCCCACTGACCCCTTCGTTTGAAGAGGGAATGAATTTTAAAAATATAACTGTATTTAATTGGTTTGTGAGTATTCTCTCAAATTCGATGGAATGGTTAGCGGCGGTGACGCGTGGTGTTCTAAATTTAAAAAGATTCTTAATACATTATGGTTGTTGACTGACACCATTCTCAAATAATTACAAGGTATTAAATTGGTAAAAGGTGATGTCATTATAAGCCATAAAATCTCCATCGTGTCAAATTAATTCTAGAATTTGATGTTTAAGCGTTTCAAAAACATTTAATATTCAGTCGTTGTTCTCGTTTGAATTTATGACCCCGCAAATTCGTAAAGTCCATGGAAGAATAATTGTTTTGACAGATAATAAAAAGTAACTCAAATGACTTGATAGGCAACACCCCTGGTCAGCGGCCTTGCAAGACGCGATGTGTTCCAAATTTAAAAAGAATCAACATACCTACTATTTCCAATCTGTGAAAAAGACTAATATTTACGAGTATTTTTTATGTATTTTTACCATAAATATTTTAGAAAAAACTTTTTTGTTATTTCCTTCTATTTGAAATGAAAAGTAGAGTGCTTAAGAGGGGTAAAAGGAATCAATTCCTACTCGGACTATAGTCTAACTACGTCCCCATATGGTAATTGATTCCATTCCACCCTTGTCAAGCAATCGACTATTTAATGTTTAAGTAATAAACACTAATTTAATATTATTTAAGCTCTTTTATGAACCTAACTTTTCCTCGCTATAGTGAGGTGAAAAATTGTGTGTTTCGCTCGGCAGCACAGTGATTCTGCGTCTCGTACTTTTGATACCCTCGCTACGCTCAGGATTCATATAATTGAATTTTGAACTTCTTGAGTTCTTGCTTCTATCGTAGTTCAATCCTAAATCCTACAATCCTTCGCTTACTCTGGTTTCAATTCAATACAAGTACTCGTGCCAAACAAAAAAAAACTTGCATAACTATTCTAATTTTAAAAATGTAATGTTATAAACATATATTAAAGTATTGTCTTGTTTTTCTCACCTATAAAAATTTTCTCTCTGGAGAGGTGAAACGTTACTCACTGCGCTCAGTAGTCTATTTATGACTACTTTGCTCGTTCGTGATTAACTATCGGCACTCGCAGCAAAAACTAACTTTGCTCACTTGTTGAACAAATAACTATTGTCTTATTTATTCTGTGCTCTCATCTAATTACATGCACTTGGTCAGGTTCTGTACAGACTCGGTACGGAAATGAAAACACACCGACTGAAAACGACAAAACCGCCTAAGGGCAGGCAGGTCCATACAATACGATGATCGACTAAGGCTAAGGCGACACACTTGTAAATGACTAAAGTTTGCAACATGGTCTTTCTTGTTGATCTTCATCTCAGCTAATGGTAAGTTATACGGATACGGCAAAAAGTTGACACACAGATTTAATAATACAAGGAGATAGGCCAAGCCGGCGTATAACTTGCGACAAGTGTATGCCCTGTGGGCATACATTTCCGCCACTTCGCCTTTCGATAAAGTCAAGTAAATACGTAACTCAGCGATTTGACCGATCTCCTTTTTGTGCTTAACTTAATCGCTTCGCAGTCCTTAAGACGCGCGCAATGAATAGTGTATATTACGGCATGCTCCACTAGAACATGTTATGTAGTACGGCCGCTGATTGTGACACTCGGTCTTCCTATGAACTCGGCGATTCGACCGATCTCTTTAGATTGATATATCTGTGGTCGCAACTGTAGTACATAATACATTCGATTCTGATTAAGGAACGTGTACCTGGGAGATAGGTCAACTATTTTCTGAAGGTGAGGTAGGTTCATCGTTTGTTCCTTAGTCAAACCCATAGTTTCTGAAACAAAAGACTAAATTATAAACTGGCAAAACATTATGAACCAACAATTACTAAGGTAGGTAATGTGACCGATTACAGCCCGGCTCTTGTCATGGCCCACTTTTCTCTTCCGACTCTGACGCCTTAGGGACGCTAGGCGGTCGAGAGACTCCCCACGGGGAAGATGCTCGGTCGCCCAGAAATCCCCTAGGAACGTTCGACCTACAGGCTTGAGGACCTTCCAAGGTGTGTGTGAGGATTGAGGGCCACTTTGTCATATTCTCTTAAAAATGTACCTATGATTTAGTGTGCGTTCTAAAAGAAATGTGAAAGCCTGAAGAGGCGAGTTATAGGCTGAAAGGTTGGGCCCTCAATCCTCTATGTGAGGATTGAGGGCCCACCTGTAACTAGTAAACTTACCACTCTACAGAAAAAAAATTATATCAAAATCTATCCAATGCGTTAGTTAAAAAATGTGAAATTTTGTGGAACCGAGAGCTTGCTCCAACTCCTCCTGGTTTTATAGAAATGACCTTGATAATGTTTGGGCCCTCAATCCTCCATCTGTTTCTTGTTTTTCTTCATTATGTATTGTGTAGACATAATTTGACAAAGCTAAGGTATTCTGTTTTTGTGAAAAAAAGTGTGAAATAAATTGACATTAAGAGTAATTTGAAAGACTTATTTATTATTGCAGAAAACAAGATTTTAATTTTTATTGTATAAATAATTTTTCACTGGATAAGATTTGACAGCAGGGTGGCCACAAATTCTAATTATGTCAAAAACGAGCGTTGTTGGCACAGACTAGTTAGGGTTTTCGAATAAACATTTTTAAATTTTCCCTATTACGGGACGGCAAAGGCATCTAGCCCATACATCCATGTCTTAAGTTTTCTGTCTTCTTTTTGTTGATTTTCGTATTAAAATGTGGGTGTCACACATCTTAATGCATCTAGGGAGTGCTTGGCGAGAAATGCATGGCAACAGACCGCATCAGCTGGAAATGCAGTCACACCACAAAACCCTTACGATTCAATGACAGCACACTAATTTACCACCAACTGTCTTTCCCTAATGGATAATAAACTCTAATGATAATGCATTATATTGAAAATCGATTGAAGAAATATGACAGTTTAGTATACCATTTTATGCTGTTGACTCTATTTAGAATCACTTGTAGAATTCTATTTTCTCTTGTTTGGTAAGCATACGCTTACAAACTGAAATGCCGAAATGTACTCATGTTAAAATGTCTATACCTACAACAACGTGTCCAAAATTCAACGATAAGCTTTTGGTGGCCAAAAGCAAAAAATGTAACTCCACTTTCATTTAAATAAAAAAAAACATTGACATAGGCTTCGAAAACTGCCACATCTTGGGATATTTTTATCTGCCATGTACGAGCACTTCACTCGACATTATTATTGTGTCGGATTATGCTGACATACAAACTTGTTCATTGTATACAGATATATTACTTCAGTGCAATAAACTCTCTTCACGGTGACGGTCGCGTTTGCTTTACCCATCCCGTAGCACAACATATGTAACAGCCACTCGTAACATACCAACAATAACTTACCTGTAAGAGCATCACCTCTTACATTTCTTCGAGCCGGATTGTGAAGTGTAATTAAGTGATTAGTGACTTAGCCGCGGTAGCGAATCGGTTTGTTTGGCCTCCCACAAGCGGGTCTCACCAAGCAAATTGAGAAGGCGCACATATCGTGGACGAGTCCTGTCACGTTGATTGCACCAACAACAAACAACAACCAACATGAAGGATCTTCTTCAGAAACAACAAAACATTTTTGACGGGATCGAAAAGATTTCGGGCAACTTCAAAAAGGACTCTGCATCTCGCAAGACACCGGAGTACGCTCAAAAACGACTGGACGCTCTGCAAGCTCTGTGGGATGAGTTTCAGGAGAATCACCAACAGCTTTTAACATTTGAGGATCAAACAGGTGAATATTTCACAACAAACATGTACCTTAAGGTTAACAAGAAATACGACACCCTAAGATCTGAATTCCTGAAGTTGATTAGCTTAGAAGGGTCTTCAAAACAAGCCGACAACGGAGGACTTTCTAAAACTGATGAACTGATGGGAATACAATCAACAAATTTTCGTGCACTTTCCCGATTGACCCGTAACCTTGACATCACCACACTCAATGAGAAATGGGAAATCGAGGACAAAATTCAACTGCTACAGTCGCGCTGGAAAACTATAGACGAAACTCATTGGCAAATCGACAACCTGCTGATTGGATCTGATCTGGAATATGAACAAGAATTCACTAAACACGAATCGGAGTACGAGAATACCAAACGAGAACTAAACCGCAAGTTGAATACCACCGTTCATCAACAACGATCACTACCACCTCTGGACATACCTGCGTTCGGAGGAAACTACTCCCAATGGCCAACATTCATGGACCTTTATAGTGAGGCAATCCATAACAACAATATGCTCTCAAAAACACAGAAAATGCAACACCTCAAGGGTAAACTCAGGGGTGAAGCGGAACGCATAGTTCAACATTTAGCTGTGTCTGCAGAGAACTACGATGCTTGCTGGGAGATACTAACTCATCGTTACAACAACAAGCAGTTGCTGTTCACCAAACAAATTCAGATGTTCATCAGTCAGTCCACAATTCAGCAACAAACATCGTTTGAACTAAAACGTCTATACGACACCAGCCTAGAAACAATACATGCTATCCATAACTTAGGCATAGACACAACATCATGGGACCCTATCTTAGTTCATATATTGGCGGGAAAACTTGATACAGAATCCTACGCGTCATATATGGAAACAAGGAAGGAACCCCGGGAACTTCCGTCTTTCGACGAGTTTATGACATTCCTGCAACGAAAATTCACTGCTTTAGAATCTGTAAACAGAAAGAGCAAGCCTTCAACAATGCCTGTGAAACAGTCACAAGGTCAAAATAAGGAATTTTCATACAAGTCATGGCTTAACAACAAAAACCACACTTCGCCAAAGGTGTTACACACTACAACAACAAGAACATGCCCGCTGTGCAAAATGGATCACATTCTCATATACTGCAAAGAATTTCAGAACATGACTCCAGATACAAAATTAAAAACAATGTCGCAACAAAATATTTGTGCCAATTGCATGTTTAGTCACAACGCAAAACAATGTGTTTCGAAGAAGCGATGCCGTGTTTGTAACAATGCGCACCATACGACACTTCACGATATAATTACAATTAAAATATCGGATAAACCAAAGCAGGCGAATTCGACACCAACAACTTCGTTTCCCACGGCAACAACTTCAGCGAAGAATGCAAACCACGTATCGGGAAACAGCGAAGTTTTACTTGCCACTGTCGAAATAAATGTCAAGTCTTCTGATGGTTCCCTGATAACATTAAGAGCTTTATTAGATCAAGGCTCTCAGATTAATCTGATAACGGAGTCTGCCGCTCAACGCCTAGACCTCCCACGTCGCAAACACAGCGCATCCGTATCTGGAATAGGAATAAAAAGCAACCAAAGTCGAGGAACTATTTCTCTGGAGTGCCAATCGATTTACGGCGATTACACATTCTCCACCGAAGCCTTAGTAATGCCGAAAATGCTGAACAATTTGCCAAGTCACACATTTGACAAACAAAATTGGCCACATCTACAAAACATAAACTTGGCAGACAAAAATTATAACGTATCCAGGTCAGTGGACATTCTACTCGACGCCGGAGTTTACTCTCAAATCATTATGAACGGCATACTGCGAGGGCCCTCACAAGCACCCATTGCACAACAAACAAAATTGGGATGGGTGCTACTTGGAAACGTCAAAACATATGACTGCTACGCCGTACTAAACAATCTTGAGGAACTATCTACATTTTGGGAAATGGAGGAAATTAGCGGGACACGTCCTGAATCCCCGGAAAGCAATTATTGCGAAACATTATATTCTAACACAACTCAACGCCTAGAGGACGGGAGATACAAGGTCAAAATTCCTATGAAACCTAATTTCGAACAACATTTGGGAACTTCAAAGCCACAAGCCGTAGCCCAGTTCAAACAACTCGAAAAACGCCTTTCAAAAAATGAAGAGTTCTCCGTTCTTTACAAGGACTTCATAAACGAATACCTAAGACTTGGACACATGAAGAAGTGCACGGTCCTAAGAAATCCAACGTGCTTTCTTCCTCATCATGGAGTTATGAGGCCAGAATCCACAACTTCTTTTTGTTGTTTCAGGGGGCTTGTCCAGAGGTTTTGCTGTGTTTGATTTTTCGTTAGGTGACTCTATCGGTAAACGTGACAGTTTTGTTATAGGTCGTTTCATAGTGGACCTTTTTGTTTTTAGCAAAGCCACTCGTACCCGGCCATCTGGCCCAGGGTAGGTTTCCAGAATACAACTTCAAGGTTGCGCACGGTATTCAATGCCTCAGCTAAAACATCATCGGGCCATAGTCTCAATGAACTAATGGAATGCGGTCCCAACTTGCAACAAGACCTACAAACAATAATATTGCGATGGAGATCATTTCAGTATGTCTACACTGCAGATATAGAAAAATTCTACAGACAAATATTGGTGTGCGAAGAAGACCAACATTTACAAAAAATAGTATGGCGCGATTCCCCAAGCGATACGATTACAGACTATCAGTTGTGCACTGTAAGTTACGGCACCAAGGCTGCACCATACTTAGCTATGCGCACTATAAAACAATTAATAAAAGACGATGGCAACAAATATCCACTAGCTGCAACCATCTTAGAACACCAGCTATATGTTGATGACCTCCTAGGTGGAAATAACAACCAGGAACAAGCAATCATAGCTCAAGGTCAACTTATCAACATGATGAAGGGCGGAGGATTCAACCTTCGCAAGTGGGCCAGCAACAAACTTACTCTACTGGAACACTTACCACAGGAACTCGTCAATCAAAACATCTTGAACTTTAAACATTCCGAAACCAACAAGGCGTTGGGAATAATCTGGAATCCGTCAACAGATCAGTTTACATACAAACACGATGTAATTCCTCATAAGACTGACGTCATCTCTAAGCGGATTTTATTATCTGACGTATCAAAACTATATGACCCGCTTGGATGGCTATCGCCTGTTACCTTGAAGGCTAAACTTATATTCCAACAAACGTGGAAAACTTCACTATCTTGGGATGAAGCCCTACCAGAATGCATCCAGAAGGAGTGGAAGGAATTTCGACAAGATTTGCCCCAAATTAACAACATTTATATTCCACGATGGATAGGCGATACTAACAAACATATAGATTTGCACGGGTTCAGCGACGCTTCGGAAAAGGGATACGCGTGTGCAATCTACTGCAAGTCAACTGACGAAAATGGTCAATACGTCATCAGATTAGTGGCCGGAAAAACAAAATTGGCTCCTGTACAAAAACCCATAACTTTACCAAAACTAGAACTGTGTGGCGCCTTGCTCTTATCGCGTCTTATGAAAAAGACCACAGAGTCAATAACCGCAGAGACAGTAACAATACATGGCTGGACGGACTCAACGGTCGTTTTGGGCTGGCTGAATGGAAAACCTTCTCGATGGAAGCCGTTCGTATCCAACAGAGTTGTGAAAATAATTGACAACATGCCACCTTCATGCTGGAGACATGTAAAGACTGAAGAGAATCCGGTGGACTGTGCCAGCAGAGGATTAACACCATCTCAAATCATTACACACTCTTTGTGGTGGGAAGGGCCATACTGGCTAAAGACCAACCACATCCCCATTCAGACGACTTTTGAGACTAACACAGAGGAAAGAAAAATAAATCAAGTCTGTTCGGCATTACAAATAAACAAAGTTGTAGAGGAGCTTCTAAACCGCCATAGCTCTATGGCGCGTGTAACTCGAGTCCTTAGTTGGATGCTCCGATTTATCAACAATACTACTGTCAACCAAAAAGATAAGCGATTTTCGCACCTAACAACACATGAATTGGAGCGTTCTCACAACGTGATTATACGGACAGTACAAAACATTCACTTCGCCGATGACATCTCTCGCCTGAAAACAAAAAATATGGTGCGACGCTCAAGCAACTTACTCAACTTGAACCCAACCTTAGACAGTCAAAACATTCTACGAGTTGGAGGACGGCTAGAACAGTCGAATCTATACCAATCACAAAAACATCCCATCATCTTGCCGTACAACAGCAAGCTAACAGAGCTATTAATCAATCAAGCGCATAATAACACCCTACATGGGGGCGCCAGACTGACCTTGACGTACTTACGCAACAAATACTGGATAGTTAGCGGAATGCGAGCTGTCAAAAAACGCCTACTGAAATGTGTGCGATGCCACCGCTTCAAACTAACCAACAACAATCAACTTATGGCAAATCTCCCTCAACCCCGAGTAACGCCCTCAAGGCCATTTACACACACCGGCGTTGACTTTACAGGCCACGTTGAAGTTAAACTCAACAAGGGAAGAGGGGTGAGAACCTCCAAAGGCTACATCGCAGTGTTCGTGTGCCTATGCACCAAGGCCGTTCATCTAGAGTTGGTTAGCGACCTGAGCACTACAGCTTTTTTGAACGCCCTAAAACGACTGTGCGCGCGACGAGGGACGCCGAAACACATATATAGCGACAATGGCACCAACTTCGTGGGCTCTGCACGGTCGTTACAGAAACAACACCAAGAAGCTATAAGACACTACATAGATAATGAAGTACTTACCGACTTGGCTGGACAAGGGATTGAATGGCACTTCAACGCACCATCTTGGCCGACAGCTAATGGCATCTGTGAGGCCGCAGTGAAGAGTATGAAACATCATCTCAAGCGAGTACTTGGTGAGCAGAGACTTACCTTTGAAGAGTTCTCTACGCTCCTAACTCAGATCGAAGCGTGCCTCAACTCACGACCCTTAATAGCGCCAACTGAAAACATCGAAGACCTTGAATGCCTTACTCCAGCCCACTTCTTAACCGGAGACTCAACTTTAGCGCCACCGCTATCTGTGGAACATGAAAAAACAAACATAACAAATCGATGGCAGCTCACTGAAAAAATGATCAAAACCTTTTGGAAAAAATGGTCGGACGAATATCTCCAAACATTGCAAAGACGAAGCAAGTGGCAGTTTCCTTCAAAAAATCTAGAAAATGGTGAGATTGTTCTTGTGAAAGAAGATAACGTTCCTCCCGCAAAGTGGGTTTTAGGACGTATTCTGGAAACCTACCCTGGGCCAGATGGCCGGGTACGAGTGGCTTTGCTAAAAACAAAAAGGTCCACTATGAAACGACCTATAACAAAACTGTCACGTTTACCGATAGAGTCACCTAACGAAAAATCAAACACAGCAAAACCTCTGGACAAGCCCCCTGAAACAACAAAAAGAAGTTGTAGAAAAATAAACAAAACGAATACATTCAACAGTTATGTCTGCATTCTTTTAATGATGTTCACAATGTTCGTGGGGCCCTCTTATCAACAAGAAAGCAATGTAACAAATTTAAATCCAAACCGACTCATTTATTTTGACAAGGTTATGGATATGCAAATAATACAGGATCAATGGACTATGGTCATCTACTACAACACAACTACATATTGGCGCAGTTTGACAAGTATTCAAAACTATGTCAACCATTTAACCACTCTATGCAAGAAGGAACCGGCCTACTTAACTATATCTGCACAGTTTCAACATGAGCTCAACGAAATCCTGCACTACAATAACATCCTCCTGTCTGAACATGGATCATATCGCCAATCGAAGCGAACAAAGAGAGGACTTATTGACGGGGTTGGCTACATTGCAAACTCTCTCTTTGGTGTGTTGGATGAACGATTTGTAAAACAGTATGAACAGGACATAAAGATTATTCAGTCGAACGAAAACCATTTGCTGAATCTATATAAAAACCACACCTCAATAATAGAGAGTGAATATAACTTACTCAAGAGAAACGAAGAAGTTATGAACAATCAATTTTCGATAATCGACAAACATCTCGCAAGCTTGGAAGATCACGTCACTGCCAACCATAACAACGATATGTATATAACGGCCAACGCACTCGCCATAGACTTGATGATCTCCAACGTGCGTCGAATACAGCAGCTACTATTAGATTTGGTGACAGATGCTCGAGAGGGAAAAATTGACTATCATCTTATCAAGCCTGAACAGTTCGAGCAGCAACTTAACATTATCTCCGGACAACTTTCCACCGATCTTTCATTGCCATGCGTGAGCGCACGTGACTGTACGCGCGAATTATACAAGCTGGCCAGAGTGCAAGTGCACTTAACAAGCGCTTTACTCATATTTGAGATAAAGCTACCACTTATAAACAACGAGCTGTATGAATTAAATCGGATCATACCTATACCTCAAATAACTGGACATACTGCGAGAAGCATAAAACCTACAACCGAATATCTAGCGATTAACCTTAAAAAGGACTTAATAGTGCCATTAGAAAACAAAGATGTGTCATCATGCATTCACTTTGGTTATCAATTATTATGTACAGTTAAACAACCTATTTATAACATGAAGGTCGCCGAGACACTATGCGAGGCGCAAATTATAAACAATGGGAGCTTATCGCCATGCCGCGTAGAGGTATCCGATTGCACCGACAGGTGGGCACGGTTGCATAATCGCGGCGCGTGGTTTTTTTCCTGTTGCCAAGACTGCACTACGCGCATTTTTTGCCCAAGCGGAGTGACCTCTAAACATCTACATGGTACAGGAATAATATCACTAGGACTCGGATGTACGCTCAAGGGAGACAGCTTCATCATCCATGCTCAAAACGATTACCACAGTAAATTAAAACTAAGTTCGTATGCTGTACACATAAGTCAATCCAACATAAATCATGTGTTGTCGGACCATAACCACACCTTCGATTTTGTTCCCGAAGATCACAGAGAGATTCTGCAAGGACTCAAGGCCAAAATAGACATAGTAAAGGAGCAACAACAATCACTGCGTGTACAATCACTATCACACGAAACACACAACTATGTGCTCTACTCTATTTGCGCCATCATTATCAGCGGTTTCATAGCTTGGGGTGCATTACGGTTGAAAAGAAGATACCAAGGTTGTAGTGTGAATCTTCAAGGAAACCAGCCATCTGGACAAGGACCGACACCGGCGCAGCAGCAATTACATTCAGACGTTGAAAGCGTTATGAGTGAGGTGATCGTAACTGCTGCCCGTAAATTAGATAAGGCTACTTCGCCCTAAATTTCCCTTCTTCTTAAATTTGGCAGCATGTACGAGCACTTCACTCGACATTATTATTGTGTCGGATTATGCTGACATACAAACTTGTTCATTGTATACAGATATATTACTTCAGTGCAATAAACTCTCTTCACGGTGACGGTCGCGTTTGCTTTACCCATCCCGTAGCACAACATATGTAACAGCCACTCGTAACATACCAACAATAACTTACCTGTAAGAGCATCACCTCTTACATGCCACTACACTTTTTCTAACATTTCTGATTTTTATTATTTGAATCCGCTAATCACAAAAACCATTAAAAGTTTTTAAACAAAACTCAATAAATATTTTTATTAAATATTTTCCATAAAATTTTGAAAGATTTTTACTTTGTCTTCACTTTCACGCATCGTGGTGTAAAAAAACTTGGCGCCACTAAGTTTGACAACTGGTATACTACCTACTCTAGGAAAATTATCTACAAAAAAATCATAAATTAGTATTTTTGATGCTATTAATTTTTGTCATGGGCTCAAAATACGTTTTTATCATTGAAAAATACTGAATGGGTAAATATGAAAAGGTAAATATATTTTATGTCTAATCACGCCATTCCGCGCGTTAAAAAATAGTCTTACGTCTTACTTCATTAAGAATTATGTCTTACTTCTTACCCAAAAGTAAAGAATACATATATTTTATCCAGCAAATAGGTACTCAGAGTCAGATAACACTGACAGGAGGCAGAGTAGTGTTCACTGTGACGGCTCGAACGAGAATGCCGCTACCACGCGGAAGCGGGTCGTTTTATGTGAACAACCCACCCTACTCCGCGTCGCCTCTGACTACCGGCAACGCTTGTACAAAAGCGTCGTAATAAATATAGTTTTATTATATAAAACTATATGTAAATTCATGATTAATAAATTATTAAATAAAAATGATATTATTATTTTTTTACCAAACTATTCCAACATAAATAGATTCTCAACGTCCTATAACCGAAACATTTATTCCGCGTTCCGCGATTACTCCGCCAATAATGAATCTATTTTGATGATTCTTTTTTCGTTAAGAAGGTCATACTTCAAAGTTGGTCCCGTATAAATTATACCGAAATTGGTTCAGTACTTTTTTGTTGAAATGATAATTTCATTGGGGATGAAACAATAAAATCGTCCACGAACACAAAAATAATGACAATTTTTTTTTTGAACTTGCTATTACCTAATATGCAATAGTCAAATTTTGGTTAGTAGGTCCAATAGTCAACACATAAACTATGACAAATTATTTTATGAACTTATGTTGAAATAACTAGTTTCTCTTCAAGTTTCATAGTTCATTAACTTACCATTAAAACTATACCATTCGTATTTGTAATGAGCTATAGGTCTGAGACGTGATATTATTTGTTAACCGACTTTAAAAAAAGAGGAAGTTCTCTATCCGACTGTTTTTTTGTGTTTGTTACCTGATACTCCGTCAATTATGAGTATTACGACTCGATTTTAGTGATTCTTTATTTAGCTACGTCAAAATCAGAGATGGCCCGTATAAATTGTATCGATATAAATTCGACCTTTATGAACAGAACATTAATAACAAAAAAAAATGTTTACGTTTCCGTTAAGTTTTAATGAGTGCCTATCCATTTATTCAGTAGGCCTATCCATTTCCAATAAAATATACTTAACTAGCGACCCGCCCCGGCTTCGCACGGGTGCAATGCTTATGTGTAGTTTTAAAGATCTAAGTATACATAGGGACAGACAGACGGCGGATAGCGACTTTGTTTTATACTATGTAGTGATTTCCACTAAAAATAATAAAATAAAATATTTTTAGCAAAAAAATAGGAAAACCGACTTCAATGCGTACAAATTTAAACTAAAAAGTAAGAAATAAATAATATTTTTATGAAGTAGTTGAAAAGAGCGTCATAGAAAACCAAGGAAAGTATTGATACACATTTATAATTCTTTATTTATAATTCATACTCCGATATATTTGGAGTCGGTGCCAGCCTAAGCAAAATAAACTTACCTAATAGATACGAACTTGATTAATTCATTAACTACACATAATAATGAATGATGAAGATGAGAAATAATCCGCCGCTCCGTGAAGTTCGAAAATTGCAAACACTATCCTCCTTGGCTAGCTGGCACCGGCTCCAAATATATCGGAGTATGAATTATAAATAAAGAATTATAAATGTGTATCAATACTTTCCTTGGTTTTCTATAACGCTCTTTTCAACTACTTCATAAAAATATTATTTATTTCTTACTTTTTAGTTTAAATTTGTACGCATTGAAGTCGGTTTTCCTATTTTTTTGCTAAAAATATTTTATTCATGTTTTAGTATTTTTTAGTATGGTTAGTAATAAAAATATAATAATAATTATAATTTATTCATTGCGACCAACGAGGATCATACCTACAAAAAGATAATAATTAAATTAAAATTATGCAATAAATAAATAGGTACATTGAATTAAAATTAATAATTGAATAATAATAATAACAAAAATTTAATAGGGTACAAAAGTAACAGAGCTAGTGAATACAATGTATCGAATGTAAAATGTGGTCACATGCTGATCATAATTATTGTGGTCGCAATGATGATGCAAACTATGTGTGTCAGACCAAATAAAAAGTAGTGTGCCATAATTGCGTGTCTGAATAATAGTCCGATAAGAAAAAATATACTGACCACTCCACCACGACGGCGTTTCTAATAAAATCGCTCTAATAAAGGCGCGATTTAATAACTAATAAATAAATACAAGTTAATCTACTCCCTAATTAGCTTTCTTTTGGTGAAAGAATTTTTAAATTCGGCGAAGGCGTAACAAACAAACTCACTTTCGCATTTATAGTATTAGTTAGGACATTTTGTACTTCATATTTAGGTTCAGATTGTAAGGAAAGAACTAGACCAATGAATTTCATCACTTGAATGCGTTTTATTTTAGTAAAATACCTACCTGAGCCACTCAAGAGGCCTTCGCCCACTACATATTTCATATGTTTATATTGTGGTCCTTTGCAGCTAGTTTTGGGGTTTGTGAGAAGACTCTGAAATAAAAATTCTATGTAAAAATACATAAGCGCTCCTGCACACGACGCCGCCACCGCGCCGTCACCGTGCCGCCGCCGCACCTTTACACTGTAGATTCGCGCCGCGTAAATCACGCCACCGCGCCGCTCCCGCGCCGTCAAAGCATAATTTTACCGGTCCACTATACTGTTGTAAGCTCACATTGCTAGTTACGAAGATCACACGTAACACACCCGAAAAGATATGTCTAATTTAATAAAAAAAAGAAGTTAATGCTTGCTTACTATATGTATAGAAAATGGCAAAGTCGTAAGTCCGCTAGAAAGTTGTGGGTGCATCCTATGCTGTCAGTAAGGGAACAAAATGGTGAATTTCATACACTTTACGAAGATCTCCGAAAAGTTGAGGCCAAGTTTTTTCCTATAACACTTCTCTGTCCTCCACTAAACTTATAAACGTTCGCAATCAAAATTTTCCATGATGGTTTCCTAAAAAGTAACGCACGTTCACATACGTAGGCGGCCGGCAATGGAATAGCTACATAACAGCGACGCGGAGGGGGGCGCGGTGGCGGCACGGTGGCGGCGCGGTGGCGGCGCGGCAGCAGACTTTACGCGGCGCATATCTACAGTGTAAAGGTGCGGCGGCGGCACGGTGACGGCGCGGTGGCGGCGTCGTGTGCAGGAGCGCTAACAACGACGAAGTGACAAGAACAATATTTGAAATTGAGAAAAATTGTTTGCGTGATCTGACAAGAACAGCTAAATTATATTTTCTATTTTTAGCGAGTTATTGGTAACTTAACTCGCCAAAAATAGAAAATATAATTTAGCTGTTCTTGTCAGATCACGCAAACAATTTTTTTAAGTCTATCAAAAATCAAAATCAAAAAATCAACAATCTTTATTCGGTAACTAATTTTGTACAATTGGTAGATTAGTGCTCGAAGTCTCCTAGTATCAAAAATACTTGTGCCAGGAAACTCCGCTCTTCCTTAACTTAATTAGATATAAGACTAGTCAAATCTTACAGTCGGTTTAATCTATACTTACAGAATTCCTACGTCATTGATCCTTACTTTAATCTATGAGTCTATCAACGTAAAAAAAATTATAACGCCAAAATGTCAATTAGGAGTTCTCGTCACTTCGTCGTCGATAAGCATTTTTTTATTCCCTCAATCACAGAGGGTCTGGCTATCTTGTCTGATAACAATGTTGATATGGCGACAGATTTTCACACGCTGATGGCAGCTAGCCAGGTACTTGAAAATAGTCCTGCCACCAAACAAACAACACAAAAAAAATTGTACTCCTCTGGGGAACGAACCCGGCATCTTTGGATCTGATTCCGTTGAACGAACTAATAGACTTTAATATTTCCCCTATCTGCGATCAGTCCAGCTCCAGACTATAAGCAGTTTGTCGGGTCGAGGATGCTCCCCAGCGGGAGCAGTCACTCATTTGAGAATCATTACATTTTTTAATTATATTGATACAAAATAGACATTTAAGGACTCAACACGTATTTTTTTATGGAAGTGTTTTTGCGTTTATTAGACAGTGCTTGGTGCTTGCCCGATTGCCCCCAAGCTGCTTTCCCTTTCCAAGCGAGGGCCTCTAGGGTTATGTCAGACTTTTACTGAGTAAACACCCCCTTATTGCCTAGTGCCAAAATAGCTATAAGGCCGAGCGCGCACTACGATTTTTTGTAGCGCGATAATTTTGACGCAGGAATGCAACGTATGAGGTAGTACGGCAGTGCGCGCACATGCGAGTAATAAATCGTAGCGATTTTAAAATTGTGATTTGTCACAATTTGCTGCGATTGCTCGCGATGCGATTATCACGGAAGTAAACTGCAGCGTATGGATTTGTATGGTCCCGTGCGCACTGCGACAGAAAAATCGCACACTCGGACCGGCCGGTGCCCATTCGTGTTCCGTTCTTTCGAGAATAAACATGTCGGCGCCTCCATCTCCACTGGAGTACCAATACGAAACGAGGCTAGATGTGGAACATTTAATAATCGCAATACAAGAAAAACCACCTTGGTGGAATAAACTGATTGTATTTTCATTCTACAATAGCCATTGAACTTTTGTATTGTGTTTCTGATAAAAGAAACCTTTAATAAATCTATCCGCTGTAAAATAATGAGTCCAGTATTGACAATTATTTTTTCTTTCTCTCCGAAGTAGTAAATAGAGACAAGCAACTTGTACTGAATCCATCATGAGACTGAGCAATGACTTTATAATTTTTTATCGCAGTGCGTGCACTGTACTTTCTGCGATAATTTGCAGCGCGATTCTAAAATCGTATCTCAAGAAATAAAATCGTAGTGCGCGCTTGGCCTAAGGCTATCGGAAGCAGCCGCAGCTGCCCACTCAAGAGAGAGGGTGTTGGTCCCGGCTTGCCGTAATAATCTATGGCCTAAACATAAACCATGCCTAAAGCAGTAGGTAATTTGGGAACAGGGGTGTGGAGGAACAAGTCATACCTTAGTGTCGTCTGGATTGATAATCAATATGTTCAATTCGGGCCCCAGCCAAAATTTCATGATGTCCCCGTATTGTATCAACAGGTTTTTAAGCACCAGGACGATCTCTGTAAATATAGAAAGAATATTTAGACTAAGATTAAATATATCAAGAAATATATACCTAAGTCATTACTGGCTACACACACTGGCCAAAAACTTTAGTTTTGAGACAATGCGGTAATTTGGACGAGATTAAAATTTAAATAGTTTTTGTTTACAATGCGTATACCTAACTAAGCAGACTTTTCGCTCGAGACTCATTATTTATCTTTTATTTATTAATACCTATTTTGTTTATGTCTTAGGGTATTGTTGCATAATCCGGGTTATGACAAAAAAAGTGTACCTAAGTACCTACCGAGGTGTGGAGCGTAGCGGAACCGTCGCAGGTTTTTATTTATTTATAATTATTATTTTTTAAAACGCAAATGTTCCTTGGATTTTGGCGAAAATACAATATTATTAAATCATCCTGCGACTAATACACGTTCATAGATTTTTTATTGGTTTTGGGATTCAAATGAGATCCTCCAATGATTTTATCGATATATCGAGGTATATTTCACTATCGCTATTTTATGACCAGACAGATTGTACCTAAGGTTAATATCTATCTATACGAGATTAAGGCGACACAGCAAGTAGCACGTAAAATACAAATTTTTCAAAGGTGTTTTGTTACTCATCGAAAAGACAATACCTAACACTTCGTGTTAAATCCCACACCCGCAGAAAATATAAATGTAACTAATTCTCACCTGTAGGGTTGCACATGAATTGCCACGCGTTCCCAAGTCCAATCACAGTTGGAGGTCCAGGGAACTGTTCCGCTGCTTTCAGCAACTCTCGGTTCCTGATCCGCCATTGTAACCAAAAAGCCAACACCGCTCCAATTACTCCCAGGAAAGCGGCCAACATTCTGTAAAACTTATTGACACTTGAATTCTAAAGTGTATCTAACAACTAAAAATAAGTAAAAAAATAAAAATAATATAGGCACACATCACATCACATCAACAGCTTATATAATGTCCCCACCGAGGGCCTCGAGCCTACCCCACATTAGGGGTGATTAGGCCTTAGTCAACCACGCTGGCTAAGTGCGGGTTGGTCGACCTCACACACAACCTAAGAATTTCTTCATAGGTGTGTGCAGGTTTCCTCACGATGTTTTTCCTTCACCGTAAAAGCCTCGATTAAACGTACATATGAATTCAAAATTTGAAAACACATTGGTACGTGGCGGGGATCGAACCAGTGCCTCCCGAGTGGGAGACGACGCTCTTACGCACTACGCCACCGACGCTTCTTAAAAAAATATTTCGCTTTGTAATAATTTCAACATTTTCTAATTATCCAATTTTCTTATTTTTTTCTTTTCGTAAGAACCTTCCACAAAGCATAAGACAACTTTTTAAAAACATGAATGAAATATGTAAATCGTTCTGAAGTTATGGCGTGAAAACAGGGATTCATTTTTATACAATATAGACTTTTCATTTTATATAATAGATAAGCCAACTTATAATACATCATCATCACATCGTTGTTTCTATTTTGAAATAAATACAGTATATTGCAGTAATTTAATTAAAGACCTACCTATGTAAAGGATGTCAACACAGCGACACAACACTGATATATCCACTATGACAACACTACCGATCACTTTGTGATAAATATTAACGTTTGAAGTTTGAAGTGAGCTTACGTTTACATAATAGAATCATAAATGTCAGGGAACTTGTTTTCGTTTTATATTATCATAATTCTATTTATAAATGCGAGAGCGTAGTTTGTTACAATGTCACTTGGGCCACATTTTGGCCTTTTTTTGTGAACTCTGCTGGTTTATGATACAGGAACTCACATAGTAACATACACCCCTATTCACATACATTACTATGAGATCTTGCGACTCTTGGATAAGAAACGAACCAATCACAGACCTCGAAACCAGACAGAAACGCAATGACATTGAATAGAGCTCTGTAATTGGTTCGTTTCTGGTGTTAAAATCTCTTCCCGCCAACTCGATTTTCCTCCGTTCTCCGGAAGGCACGTTAAGCTGCCCGGTTGCCTTTGGAAGTAGCAGTCATAAACAAGTCACGTGTAAGAGTCGTAACACACTTATCAGCTCGGAAAGTGAACGCCACTTTTTTACTATGAACGCTACGTAACGACGGCTACGAAACGGTGACGTCACAGACTGATAGCCAAACGTCCTAAATAGGACGCTTTCGAGTTTCACAATGAGCGCGTCTGTGAGATATTCGATTCTTTTTGTAAGTAGGTAATATAATATCATTGCTTAGATATCAACTTTTCAAATATTCGAATTTATAAGGTCGCTTTTAAATATTCGAATTTAAAGTAAAAGGAAGCGGAGAGTAATAATATTTAAGGTTAAGTTTGTAAATTCACTGAGTTAACAGAATTTTAAATTTACATCCTGTCTCTTTACATAAATGCAAATCGTTGTTTTCTAATTGGCTATCAACTCTTGATTACCACAAAACCGAAGTACTGCTACAAGCACGTTTGTAAGCTACCTATCCAAGAAATCACTCACAAATGCACTAACACATACACACACACACACGCACGCACGCACGCACGCACGCACGCACGCACGCACGCACGCACATACACACACACACACACTCACACATACACTTGTAACGTATTTTATATTATTAGAATTCTCTTTTTTATTTTTTTACTGTGGAATCGGGCGCTGATCTTCTGAGATACAGGTATTTTTATACCTAGTTCAGAGATCAGAGACTTCATGTTATGGTTTTACCGTTTCTATCAATAAAGATTATTATTATTATAATTTACAAAAGCTATTCAAGTAGAAGAAATGAATTTAACAAAGATTTTTCAAATCTTCAATATTGGGATAGTGAATGTTATACAAAAAGTGTCAAATTGTAACAAGAAACAAGAAAGTCTGAAATGTGGATATAATTCCACATGTAATTCACCAACTTAATAGCGAAAAACTGTTGAAAATTTAATTTTGTAGTGCGTGAATAACATTTGAAGCAAGGAATAAACATAATTTTTATCATTTTCCAACTTGTTCATAAAGAAGCAAATGTAGCCTTAATTCATCAATTCCATTACTAAAAGTTGGTCAAGTGGTTACAAGTCACGCATATGGACAAAGTATTATCTAAAATTTCACTGCACGGAGCTCATGTAGCCTCGTTTTTGAGTCTAATACGGAATATCGATGAATGCTAATTCGATGCTACAAGACTATTAGTTCGAAAGATCTTTACTGCGATACTACTGAACTTCGATGCACGTTAGTTCGAAAGATCTTTACTGCGGTACTTCTGAACTTCGATGTACGTTAATGTGATAGATTTTGGATCTTATTTAACTGGTCACCAGATTAACCAAACCATATAAATCATAACTTAAAATATTTGAATGTTTCCGTTACCTACCTGTCTCTTTCTAACTCACCGCACAAGTTATAATAGGGGTTAAAGTATGAAATTGCCGATTTTTTCTTTATTATTCATTAGTGTATAATTATTTCATACAATAGCTATGTCCATTATCCTTTTTATATTTTAAACATCATTACAAGGACTTATATTTATGTATAATTTTTTTTTCTTATTTTTATTTTTTTTACTAGAAATACATCTTCAAAAGCAGCTTATCCTAAAAAGTGCCCGTCTCCGTTATAAAACTATGAATATTTTTTTACAGGTATCAATTCTCAAATTTTTCCTCTAAGTATCCTATACCTTATATTTAGACAACATGTCTAAATATATCCACAAAATTTAGATTTGTGGCTCCTTAAAAAATCGCGAATATATATTGGTATGGAAAAATGATTTTTTGTTAAATTCTCTATACAAATCGGCAATTTCATACTTAAACCCCTAATATAATGTAATGACTTACGTACGTATGACTTATTAAACGATCACGTGATGTGTCACGTGACCGTCTAATAGGTGTGCTCTAGTGGTTAGAAAGAGACAAATAAGAAATAAGTTTCAAGTACAATTTTTTTTTCTTAATTTTTATTAGTGGCTTACAGTTATAACTACCTATAAATTTCTTGGTAAATAATATATGTAGTAGGTAGTCAGTGCAGCATTAAAATTAAAAATATAACTATCTCACACCTTCGTGCTTTGATATAAAAAATAAACAATACGAAACCGTAATTCGTTAGATTATTTTTGAAGTTTAATTGGTTATTGCGCTTTGTTTGGTTTGGGCATTCTCCTTTTCCCCTACGAATTCTTTCATTATTAATTCATATTTTTGTGCCAACTAATAGAACATTAATTTTAAAATAAAATTTGTAACAACGTTATCCTACGAATATATAACTGTGTTAAAGAGGTAAATATAATATTAAGTTGGTGCAGCGAATAGTAAGAAAAAAATAGGAAGTCATTTTAAACATTTTATTTTCGTATTTTTATTTACACTTCCATATCATAATGTATAAATTAAGGCTTAGGTACACTAGCTATAATTATAATACCTACATAAGTTACAAAGCAAGACTTTATTTACAACTACAGAGGAGTCCTTACTATGATTATTTGAATTGTAGGTAATTTTATTTGAATGTATTAGGAATTTGCAGATATATTTACAATTATATACCTACAGAATTAATTATTTACAATAAAAAGCATTGTTCAAATCTGGTCATTTGTAAACTTTGTGTAAATTAGAACATTTAAATAATAGGTTCCTATATTAAACCAGATTTGTATTACCTACCAAACTGTTTTTAATGCCTAAGTTATGTGCGGACATACATGCGGCAAATGATTTGACCCGACTACGGCGAAGCCAATAGGAATGGTTTATGATTTTAGCAGTCTATGTATGTTTGTTCATCCGTAGCCCCTAACCTCTATAAATGGATTCGTTATTAATGGTCCGTGTAACATTAAACCGGGTCCAGATATGTTTCATTTGCCCAATCCGATCAGCGAATCCGTATCACCGACGCGTATCATGATCGCATATGTGGACGGGTGATGATACGCGTTTCATGATGCGCGATCTTGATACGCCCGTTATGATACGGCCCGTCTCATGTCATGTCGGTTTCATACGGTTGTCATACGGAGCAAATCGAGACGTCCACAACTTGATACGGGGCTAGATATGTGATAGGTACGCTGAAACGGATACACTGATCGGATTGGGCAAATGATCACATTTGGTCCCGCCATTAGGTACATGTTAACCGACATTAACAATACGTCAATTATTATATTATTTTTTAAATATAACTAATAATAATAGGAATCGAATTTGTCTTGTAAATCCCGATTGTAACCGATTTCATTCCTTTTCTCCGTAAGTCGGTTTACAGTGTTTTACACTTTTTGCTTGTTCCTTATATACTTCCTGATATAACTTCACGAAAAACGAAATGGCACACACAGCTAGGGTTGCCAACTTTTATTACTAGAAATAAAGTATAATTCGGTCTGAGACGGAAAATAAACAGTATTTTAGAAGAATTAACAGTAGGTAGGTGTTTTATTTTCAGTAAATTATTTACTAAAAAATCTACATGCTTATTGCAAATTATCGATTTAGTATTATTTTTAAAAGCCTCATAGGCCTCGCCACAATCATTGCTGAAAACAGTATTTTCTATACTTTATTTTTGTTCAACAGTAAACAGTATAATGTAGTGAAAAACAGTACAGTACTGTTTTTAACAGTATAGTTGGCAACCCTACACACAGCTGCCATCTTCCAACAGCAGACACGTCTGCCTTTATACCTACTTCTATTCTAGAAATCACAATTTTTTGAGTTAGCGTATTTTCCTCATCGGTATTCAAAATTAATAATCGAGCTTATAACCTAGTGGGTATTGTTATAACCTCAGATCAGTGATATTGTAATATCCTCAGATCATATAAGTAAATTATAATTATTTATTTAACCGGAGGTTTTACAATAACCGTTGCTTTTGGTCCTTGGTCGAACTTTTACGTTGTATCCGTTGCTTGCTTTCACGGATATCGCGATCTCTAGGGGTAAGTCTGTGAGGGGCTCATTAGACCCCAGGTGTATCTTCCTTACAATGTGGATAACCAGTGTCTTGATGAGAGCAGTGGCGTAGACTCGACCTGCAAGAAATTATGCCAGTTACGTTTTTAGTATTAATTTTGGACAAAAGGATTTTACGATCAACAGCCTGTTCCGGCTCAAAACTTATTTGAACCTTCGCGGCGATGGAGTTATAGATGGCGCTGTCAGTCTTCGGAACTCGTCGGACTTTCCCGCTTATACCCAGCGTCGCCCTCTGCAGTTTTTCTCTTGCAACCTTAACTTAAAACTAACTGTGCGTGTTCCCAATAAATTATATAAAATAATTGTAATTATGCAGTAATAAACCAATTATAACATTATAAGCACATTATTTCACCGTGCCTACCTTAGAACACCTCATACAATTAAGCAAGAAGCAACATCTCGAAAGAGAGGTAGCCCAAGCTAGCTCCTCCGCTACATGGTGACCCCAGACGTGATTTCAAAACCTTCACTGCAAGCCTCAAGCTAAATCCAGTGGCAGACAACATATTTACCAGGGAAGTGGACCAATCCTTTTGTTTTTTCAAACCCTATTCCTTACTCCCTTCTCAATTGTCTATTCAGTGTTGTCTCCCTGTTTTAAATGTTTGGTGAACCTATTTGTATGTGCCTACTTATGTTAGGTCGTTCTCCAAATATAGTACTAGCTCAGTAAAGGTCAATTTACATAATTATACATTTACAAGTTAAGCAGTCTACTAAAACCCAACTACACAACTAAAACTTTTTAGTCATACTTCATTCATTTTTGTAAACTGCTACATACTTATAAATATTTAAATATAATAATTATATCTATAAATAACTGAGTAAACTGTAATTAATTACTTAGTTTCAGTGATAAAAAAATGACATTTCCTATTTTACTAGCCATAATTTGAACTAAAAGTTAATTTACTTATTTACTAATTAAATTATTACTTAAACTAAAATTTAAACTAAACAATTAGTAATTCAGCATTCTTAAATACATGTCAAATTGCCATTTTCAATTAAAGTTATTGTCATATATACTAAAATAATAAACTAATTATTTCTTATTGGGTGGAGCACTTGCTCCCTTTCAGCTGGTTATGTGAATGTGCCTGTCTTCTACTCAAGTCTCAACTAAGTTCCTCGCTGCCCTGTACTGCTACAGTACTGAGCATAAGCCTAAGTTAAGTATTCTTCAACTGCGATATTATTGGTTCAGTGTAACTATTTAAATTTATTTGATTTAGCTTTGTTATTTGCCAACATTCTTATAAAACAACCAAAGTAATAAAGTATTGTTTATTTAATTGCAACAATGAATAAAGGAAAAAGAATGGAAGAGTTAATCGCTAAGAGATCTAGTATTGAACAACGGATTCACTTATTTAAAAATTTCATGGAGGACATAACTCTCTCTAAACATCCAACACAGAGCCAGTTCACAGAACTTTCTTTAAGATTAACTAAATTTGAAACTTTATTTGACTCTTTTAGTGAATTACAAACCGATATTGAGGTTGCAGATTCCTCACAATTTTTGGTAAGAGAGGAAATAGAACAGTCATTCTATACACTTATAGCACTAGCTAAAGATAAACTTTCTGAGAATTTAAAGATTATAGAACAAAATGTTATTGGAAATTGTGTATCCGGTAACACAAACCCGATTCGATTGCCACAAATTACCATACCAAATTTTGATGGTAGCTACTTTAAGTGGCTTGAATTTAAAGAATTATTTTGTTCCCTTATTCATAATAATAATAATATAGTAAACATTCACAAGTTCCATTATCTCAGTACATATCTACAGGGTGATGCTTCACAAGTTATAGCCAATTTGGAGATTACCGGTAAAAATTATGATGAAGCATGGGCTCTCCTCTGCCAGAGATATGACAACAGAAAACAATTAACAACACAACATTTAAATGCTTTATTGTCTATCCCAAATATTAGTAACACAACAAAATCTTTAAGGGGTATAGTTGACCATTTGTCAAAAAATCTTAGAGCACTTTGCAACTTAGGGACTCCTACTACTAATTGGGATCCATTGTTAATACACCTAATTGTACCTAAATTGGACCATGAGATAGCCCTTAAATGGGAAGAACATAAAGCATCATTTGATTATTTGCTTACATTAGAAGATTTTTTCAAGTTTTTAAAATTTAGAGCTGACATTTGTGAAAGTTTTACTAAGCCCAAATTATCTGTTAAATCTTATACAATTTCAGCTCAGTAAAGGTCAATTGTCACTCTGCCCAAACCGGCCTCGCCACTGCCGCAGCCGGCTAATGAGTTCACATGCGTCTTTTGCGGAGGCAGCCATCGCATTTACAAATGCGCTGGTCTCCGAGAGCTGCCAGTGGAGGAGAGGATTTCTGAGGCGGTCAGGTTGAAGTTGTGTCTTAATTGCTTAAGAAAGGGACATCCTACGCGCCTATGCAGGTCAGGTCCATGTTTTACATGTAAAAAACGTCACAATACGCTCTTACATAGAAATGTTTCTCAGTCTAGCGATGCATCGGTTAACATCTCGAATATAAATACAACTGATCATACCCCTCTTAATAAATTACAACAAAATGCTACTGAGGCTGCTGTTAACATTTCATGTCAATCTCTCTCCACTGCTAATAATATATTGCTTTCTACTGCTCTTATAGATGTTTATAACCCTAATACCAATAAATGTAAAACCATACGTGCTCTTCTTGACAGTGGAAGTCAAACATCTATTATTACGGATGAATTAAAACAAACCCTTGACCTTATCTCTCTTCCCACTCGTACTAATATAGTAGGTGTAGGAGATGAGACTATCACATGTGCAGTTGAACGTTGCTCAATTCGCATACAATCGAAACTCACTAAATATAATAAAACCTTATCTTGTTTAGTACTGCCTAAAATATCTAGTGATATACCACATTCACGAATTGACATATCTCGACTTAACCTTCCAGGAAATATACTATTAGCTGATCCTAATTTCCACCAACCAGCACCTATAGACATGCTCATAGGAGCGGATATTTTTTGGCATTTATTATCAGGAAATAATATTAATCTAGGTGCTAATAGTCCTATAGCCACTGAAACTCATCTTGGTTGGATACTAGCTGGACCAATACCATACAGTTTAAAAGGTAAATCTCACATCCAAACCATCCCATGCAATCCTATCTTACTCAATGAAGCAAACAATTTATTGTGAATTTAAAGTAATCTCCATAGAAAAAAAAAACTATTCTTAGTGTGTAAACCACTTTATTTCTAATATTCAATGAGTACCTACAGATGTGGATAGTTGATGATGATATGATTAATGCATTTATACAAACCATAATTAACTTTAGTAAGTATTCTTATTTGACTAAATTACATGCTCTGAGATTTCCAAAATTCTGTAAATATAATTAAATTTCCCCTTGCATTCCAGACAGAGGAATTAAAAAAAAAAAATTTTAAAGCATTAGCGTATTTACCATACTAAGGCCCCTTTGTAGAATGACACTCAGGAATCAATCATGTCCTGAGATTCGTGTTTTAGTTACTATCAAGCACAAATAGATAGAGAGGCGTTGATTCTTGAGACTCATTCTGTAATATGAGCCTTAGAACATTCTCTATAGAAATTTAAGTTATTAAGACACAATAAGCCTTAAATTCTATAAACAATCTCTTACGTTTGAGTTCCTTGCTACATAATAATATAATCCGTATCGACGGCCGCCTCAAGGGTTCTCTTCTCACTATCCATTTGACAAGCGGCATCCCATTTTATTGCATGGCAAACACAAATGTTTGTCGTTATTGAACTTATAAGGATGTTCTTTTTTTCCCTACGTCATCTTATCTATCGCAGAGAAAGGCCCACAGGTGTATGTATACTGTGATAACGGAACAAATTTTGTTACTACATCAAATAGCTTGGTAATTTTTATGTATTTTATTATAGCACATTTTATTCGAGTTAATTTTAACTACATTTGCAATATTGCATCTAACTAAGGTATACAGTTTCATCTCTCTCTGGTTTATGCTCCGCATTTTAGCGGTCTACGGGAGGCGGGAGTTAATCTGCCAAACTTCACATAAAATGGACTTTCGATTTGAAGAGCTAGAGACACTGTTTAGTCAAATTGAGACTATCCTAAACAGCCGCCTTTTATGTCCCATTTCCTCCTCCTGTCCACTCACACCAGTCTACTTCCTTATTGGTCAAGCCCTAATTTCACATTACTGCCTTCACCGGATTTCAACTGAATCAATTTCAATCGTCTACGGCGCTATCATGTCTTGGAGAAATACCAACAACCTTCTAAAGAAGATGGATGAAATCAGAGGTACCGCAAAGAGGCGCTTACCTTCAAAACCGCTTCGTGTTGGAGATCACGTATTAGTGGATGAAAACGCTGCTCCACTTCAATGCAAATTAAATCCTAATTCTAATTTGTACAAGGGACCTGGCAGAATCAATGGCGTGACAGATGTTACCACGTCCATCGGAGTTTTTTTAAACGAGGCATTAAGTACCCTTGCCCTCTTCTTGATCCAGACGAAGACCAGTAGTGCCAGCATCAGTTCCCGGGCCCCCAGTATGTTCCGGCTCAAAACTTATTTGAACCTTCGCGGCGATGGAGTTATAGATGGCGCTGTCAGTCTTCGGAACTCGTCGGACTTTCCCGCTTATACCCAGCGTCGCCCTCTGCAGTTTTTCTCTTGCAACCTTAACTTAAAACTAACTGTGCGTGTTCCCAATAAATTATATAAAATAATTGTAATTATGCAGTAATAAACCAATTATAACATTATAAGCACATTATTTCACCGTGCCTACCTTAGAACACCTCATACAATTAAGCAAGAAGCAACATCTCGAAAGAGAGGTAGCCCAAGCTAGCTACCTCCGCTACAAGCCTATTAAAGTTTCTATCGTGCGTTCGGCAAAATCTCGTTTAGGTAGGCAGTTGTTTATTACAGATTACAGATTGAATAGTTTTCTTGTTTTACGCCTGAGTTCCTCAAGTTTTGGATTTTCAGTGAAGCCTAAGAATGATACGAAAGCTCGACTTGAAAATCATGCAATCCAATGTTAATAAGTAAAATCAATGTTACAGGGTAAAAGACATGAACAGTCAAACGAGAACCATGTATTCTATACATCAAAATAAGACACATTTCAAAAAATAATTGCTGTGAAATGATTTTTATTTTTTGGTCTAAAAAATATTGCAAATTGTACTGCGCTATAGGGTTGCTGAGGATTCCTCTTCCGCTTCCTCATAATGCGGAAGATCCGCAATATTTTGAGTTCCTCAACCGTTACCGCATCCTAATAAACAAAAATAAAAAAATCCTCCTCCGCTATCGCTTCCTCAAAATTTAAGAGGAAATATATATACTAGCGGTCCCGACAGACGTTGTCCTGTACGCACACATTTTTTTTTATTTATTTACCATTTAAAATCTTAATTTAAACAATTTCGTATACAGTCGCACATTAAAACCACAAGGTTTGTGATGGAACGACCTGTGAGGATATAAATTTTGTTAATAATTAAAAGAATATTTTCCTGTGGACCATATTTTTATATTATATATTTCATATAATCCTCTTCCCCATCAGCTTCCTCATCCGCATCCTCCTCCTCAAAAAATATCCTCATCCTCTAAATTTGTGCTTGACACTCCTCCTCCTCTTCCTCATAATGACTTCCTCAACAACCCTACTGCGCAACGTAAAGCGCTCAACTCGCAAAACCGTGATTTTTTTTCCAGACGGCGGCCCCGTTCGTTTGTGTCCATGTACATGGAGTGAGCTACATTTGAAGCCATTTTTTGTTATGAAATACTAAAAAAATGATAATGTTTCTTTGGACAATAATTAAGAAATAATGTTTAGAATGTTTTCTTAAAAATATGAAAAAAAATATATGACTTTGACCTTCAATAAAATCGTAACTATCAATTTCCCAGGTATAGTCTAAAGGAAGAAAAATGTTATGACGGTGAGCAGAATACATGGTTTTCGTTTGACTGTTCATGCCTTTTACATCCGTTATATATTTTTCAAATATAATCACCTAAACAATCCATAGGACCCAAGCTGAATGGGACAAAAGCATTGGGATTTCGTTTCTTGATGTTTTCAGGCAAGAATCGTTCTGGCATTATTCTCAATGGGTCCTCCCAGTTTTTGGGGTCTCTGTGTAGCTCGTGGATCGATATCACTAGGGTTGTGCCCGCTGGGAGAGTTATATTACCTAAAATTCAACCATAAAAATGTTATTCACTATAATTTTATTTATGTTTTCATATTTTTATTTATGTTTTCAGACGAAAAGACCATATTTTTAAATAACATTATAAATCTAGAAAAAATACACTAAAAAAAATCGACTTGCCTGGCGGGAAACCAAGCCAGCATCTTCCGCAATCCGGGCGGCTGCGATAACCACTACGCCATCGAGGCACTGCTTTCGCTGGCGAAATTTGTCAGTGATTGGTGCTTATGTTTTTATGGTAAAGCAGGTCGATTTTTTTCAGTGTATTTTTCTAGTATTGTAAATATATTTACGCATTTGTAAACGCAAAAATTATTCCATAACATTATAAATCAATATTTAAAAAATGGCTTATATTGATATATTTAGTACTAGCTTTTGCCTATGTCCACGTCCACGTGTTACTTTGGGCAGTATTTTTTGACCTTTGGATTTACATACGACCTTTCATCCCCTGTGTCTCATCCCCACACTCGTCAAAATTTCAAAAAAGCTAAAAACAAATATCTATTTATTTATCAAGTGCCTAAATTCAAAGTTTCATGATTTTAACTTTCTTCAACATTGACGAACTTTCATTAAAACTTTCATCCCTTATTTCAACCTTCTCAATACCTTTTACGGGATAAAAGGTAGCTTTTATCCTTTCCCAACGTCTAAATGTTTGTACCAAATTACATCAAAATCGGTTCAGTGGTTAAAAGTAGTGAAAAGATTTGATGATGAAAAGTATTATTTTATTTAATCGTAGATTCTATAATACCGGTGTAACCCATTATCATCTTGTGAATGTCGTAAAAGCCGATTGAGGGAGATTCTGACCCCGGCATCGGTCCTTGATACAGATCAAGGACCGATGCCGGGTCACTCGTGCGGTGTGAGTGAACCACCCAACAACATTCCCTCGAGGGTTTCAGGCAGGGGACGGCCATAAAACTATGACAAAAATCCATTGCAGTATGATGTCATATTGCACCGACAATAATTTGTAATCATCATCAACAGCTCATATAATGTCCCTAACGAGGGGCTCGAGCCTACCCCACATTAGGGGCGATTATTAGGCCTTAGTCAACCACGCTGGCCAAGTGCAGGTTGGTCGACTTCACACACAACCCAAGAATTTCTTCATAGGTGTGTACAGGTTTCCTCACGATGTTTTCCTTCACCGCAAAAGCGTCGAACAAACGTACATATGAATTCAATATTTGTAAACACATTGATACGTGCATGGCGGGGTTAGAACCGGTGCCTCCAGGGTGAGAGACAACGCCCTTACGCACTACGCCACTGACGCTTCATAAATTGCAATAGTGCTTAGTGGCCAATCGATGACATCGAACGCTTAACAAAAAGGATATAATTGACGTAATTATTACGGAGAAAACGCCATGGCCACCGTCGTCAAGTCAAATGTGAGTTGGCGTTATTATTCGTCGAAACGATTAGTAGTTCGTCCTTTACCATAAGAAGAAGAAAAAAAATCTTGTACTTGCCTACACTTCAAAACCCTGTTTTCCTACCAATATGCGTTCTGACCAATCCTCTTAAGACATCAGAAAAATAAAATTTAGATATTATAATATTTTCTCCAGCAAAAAGAGCTAGACAGAGACCAAGCAGTAACCTCACCATTTTTAATAGAGATCTCCTCTTCCACAGTTCTCTGGATGAGACCAGCAATGGAGAAGTACCGGAGCGTCTCCTTGTAAACCATGTCGAGGTAATGCAGCTCCTTCAAGTGGTGTTCGGCTACGGGGCCGGAGCCCACCACTGCCATAATCTCATCGTAGACTCGACTCTGAAAGTAATATTTGGAGACGGTTATAAGGGCATGTTCAACCACAAAACCCTCACACGAGTTCAATGCCACGAAAGCTTAGGGGTGCGCGTTTACGGCTAAAACGTCGCCATTCCTTTCACTTTCCTTCCTCCAGGGCACAAAACTAACGCTGCAGAGCAATATCACCTTGCTCGGTATGGAGGTTCGTAGTGACTTGAATCCGAAGGACTACATCGAAAGCGTGATAAAAACAGCTTTACGGAAACTCGGAGTCCTGAACAAGGTGCGGCGTTTTTTCACGCCAAATCAACTGTGCTTGCTATACAAGACGCAAGTACGGTCCTGCGTGGAGTATTGCTCGCACCTGTGGGATGGCTCTGCCAAGTACTTACTCGATGCTTTGGATAGATTGCAGCGTCGCGCGGCCCGCATCGCGACGAAGAGGTGACTAAACATCTTGAGCCTCTCCAATTGCGTCTCAATGTTGCATCATTGAGCGCTTTCTACCGTCTGTACCACGGTGAGTGCTCTGAGGAACTTTTCACCCTAATCCCACCGACTCCCTTCCTTTTAAGGACGACGCGTGCTGGTCTACGTTGTCACCGAAAAACTGTAGCTACCATTTCAACGCGAACTAAGAAATTTGGCAACTCGTTTCTTTGTCGCACAATCAAGAAATGGAATTCACTGCTAGCACACGTGTTCCCTCCTTCCTACAATTCTGGGTCATTCAAAAGAGACGTGAAGAAGCACCTTGCAGGTCAGCAAGGCAAAGTGGCTAGCGCGGCAGTTTATCTCTCGCACTAGCAATCTTCGCATTTGGACTCCACTTCTGCTTACCATCAGGTGGAATGGAGTCATTTGCTTGACGTTTTTATATAAAAAAAACACGCGTTGTGTTCGCAATCACCTCTTGGGACCGCGTGGACTCGTGTGAGTACATAGACAATTAAAGGTTGTACTGTCGTCCTGTTCATTGATTTTAAGGTAATGCATACATATTAAGGCAGTGTGTATATATATAAAAAAAAAATCCTGTGTACCTATTGAAACAATCAGCATTTATTTACGAACTGACTTCGTGAAGAGCTGGATCCTCCATGGCACGTGGTGAGTTAAATGGCGATTAATCACAATTTTAAGTTAATTATATGCTTTAATTTTATTTATATCATGAAATAGGATTAATGAGCTATACGGAGACCGATTTATTTTCTTAATTAATTAAAAATATTTATGCCAAAACATCAGAGGAATTATATGTATCGTGTGAGTACTTGCGGTCATGAACTAACTCACACGAAGCATAATAATTATATTTTAAACTAAATTATTAATTTCTTTATTTTTGGCCATTTAATGATTGACCAAATATTACAAGCACTAGCTAAATCAGAAGGAGTGTCAGATGAAGACACTGCAACATCAAATGATGTCGGTGTCCGTGTAGATAGGTATCGCGAGGACATATTATAACTTAATTTTAGGTTTTCCTTAATTATTTCTATTAAATTTAAAAAAGTATGCTTCGGTTATCTATAATATAAAAATGATTCGCTGAATGTGTTGGTAAGCGCAAATCTCGAGAGCGGCTGAACCGATTTCTCTAAATTTTTTTTTATCATATTCCTTGAAGTACGAGGATGGTTTTTACGTAGAGAATAATTGCAAAAATATGTAAAATTATATAATGTAATTGTTGACTTATTAACTTTATTTTTTCTGCTACTCGGGACACCGGGGTCTAGAACAGCAGAAAAAGTATAAAAAAATTAAAGAATCGACTGTTAGGCGGTACGAAGTTCGCCGGGTCAGCTAGTATTTATATAATAATATCTACAATAAAACTTTTAAAAAAGTTCGTAATTCATGATTAATATTCCGACAGATTGTATAATTTGCAAGTTTTCTGTATTAGCCAACTAATAAATACTATTAATAGGTTTTTTATGATTATTATTGAGATTAATTGTATAATTTGCAAGTGTTTCGTGTTAGACAACTAATAAAATCGATTACTATAAAGTTTTTTCTTGTGCTGTTAATTTTATACATAAAGAAGAGCCAAAAAAGTTTCCCGTCCAGAATCCATATCAGCAAGAATGTTGTCAGTAACATCAAGCAATGCTGTAACTGCCACGGCCTGTGCGAAAACCAGATTGGAACAATGGTAAAATGCCATTGTTTTCTACATATGTTTTTAATTGCATGTATATATTAACCCTCTCTAAAACCTTGGAGAGAAACGGCAGTATATAATAATCCATAGAGTCACTAGGTTGATCCACTTTAGGCAAAGGTTTGACGACCGCTTCCTTCCACTGAGTAGGAACATTACCTGTACCCGTTAAGTTTTACAAAAAACGCAACTACTTTAGTTGCGTTAAGAGCTCAATTTGTATAGGAAACGCGAACAGCGCCCCTAGCGGAGAGAAGCGCAAATCATGTTTCCCATACAAATTGAGCTCTTAACGCAACTAGAATCGGTGCGTTTTGTATACTAAAAAACTTACACTAAGGGTAAGTACTGTAAGGATCGATCCATTAATAATACTAGTCACTGCCGTTAAAGTCCTGGGAAGCGAAAGAATGACCATACCCTACTTATAGAGTCAATACCCACTACGTTAGATTTTACCGACATAATGCACTTCATTACGACTTGTTCGCTAGTTGGCTGCAATGTAAATCTTGCATTAGAATAATTATGTGTAAGAAAATGATTTTAGTGACAAAAACTCATATTTATAGTTTTATTACAAAATTTTAAACATTTTTCATTTTTATTACACGCGGAAAATTCGCGACAGGAAGTCCGGATGTAACTGACACATGCGCAAAATTTTAAAAAATGGCGTCTACACAATAGGAGTTAGATAGGTTTACTAGTTTTTTTTGACGTGACAACGTCTTATAATTCGATAGAGCCGGCTGCACGCACGAAAAAACATGACGTCATGCGGCGTTACCTCGCTCTGAATCTAATTCTCTAATTTGAATTTGGAATTATGTTCTTTAAAATTTAAACTATCAATGATACCAAAACCAGCTAGATACAAATAGTATAGCCAAAGAGATTATATTACAAGTTTATTCATACTTTAATGCGAAATCTATTAAACAAATGAAATTAATTTTTTCTTTTGAAAAATGCTACCATTCCATCAGTATTTTCTTAAGACGTTGTCACGTTCAACTATCGTCAGTAAACCGACTTTACAGACAACCAATTTTTTTTTGTTTTAAATGTTGCCATTTTTTTTACTATTTTTATATTAGAATTTACGTAAATTAATTAAAATAATTCACTCGATCGAAAAAAAAAGTGCCAAAAGTTCAATTTATAATTTTACTCATCACGATTAGAAATTAAATTTGAAATTAAATTTTTTTATTCAGTACTTAAAAATATGAACAAAAACGCCCACCTGCGAGTGCAGTGTTTATAAGTTCAATTTAAAAATACAATACATATTATTTAGAAAGTTACAATTTATGACAAAAAATAATAAAATGAGATGTTGTATAAAATAAAGGTAAGTATCTGTCTAAAATAAATACAAAAAACCAGTTGTATGTCAGTGTGGGAACAATAAGGAAGTTTATGTAAAACTAGCAATTATAAGCTGAAAGAACTAGTTTTTGAATGATTCAACTAGAGACATGCATAAATACAAGGAAATGACCCAAACTTGATTACATAGGTCACACTAAAAGTTTCCGGATATTAGGTTACTGTCTATGTAGCGCTGTGAACTAGCCGCTACAAGCTCGTGAAGGCAACGGCACCGCATCGTCTCTTTTTACTATGAAAAAAAGGCGACGATACCCCCCTCCGTTTTATTGACATTATCTAATTCAATTTTGTCCAAGGGTTTAAAATACGAGTACTTTTGTACTACACCTGATCGGAACAGTAGCTTTTATTCCCTCAAATTGAAAAGAGAAAGTTGATCTTTTCTTCGACCTAAATATGCGGGAGGAAAAGTTGTATGAAAATCCATTTCTAACGTGTTTAGCGGGAGGAAAAGTTGTCATTGGTTTGCCATTGGTTGTCCGGTGTTTCGCAGAACATCTGCAACTAATGTTGCATAATCATAATATCTTTATAATTTTATTATAGATACTGCTTATTTCAATTTAACAAGTCTTTGAATGTTCCTCACAGGTGTAGTATAAAGCACTATGTAACACTTGGGAGAAAGTTCTATTCCCAACTGTAATCTGTCACTTTCGTCCCACGGTGAACAATGTACTATTTATAGCGTAGTCTTATCTTATTTTTCTCTTTAAGAGCCTTTATTAAACTTTGATTAAATCACGGTGGATAGCAATTTTTTCTTCTAGTCGTTTGTGGAACATATTTTTCTATTAATTTATTAATTTCCGTGTAAAAGATACTAACCATATTATCAACTGTATTATTAGAGTTTAGCAATGATTTCCAACCAAACTACCCTAATTCCGAACGAATAGAATCGTAATCAGAACTTAGAAATTTGGTTTTCCCATTACAGGATTACACCGGCGGTGTCGTCTTGCGTCGGGTCGTTACGTTCCCTAAAATATGGTTGAGCGAAGCGATGGCTGATTCTTGTGTCATGCCCCGTTGGCGACACCTGTTCACAACAGGTGCCGCCAACGGGGCCTGGTCATCTCATGTTTTCTTGATGGACAATTGTATGACACATGCAATAATAGGAATTAAAATTTTGTCCCCGTGAATAATATTGTGTAAATGACTAATGCATTATTGGATTTTTTTTTTGTATACCACACATTGTATTCTTATAACATTGCTAACCGGAGGATCTAAAATGTATGCTTACCACTCAAATTGAAAGGAATATCTGTAAGTACCTATCTAACAATAACATAAAATGGCGGTGGGTATCAAAATTCAAATTGCTTAGTTCAATAATATATATGTTTAATTAAATTATATAGAAAGGCTTTTCACAAGATAAATAATCCAAATGCGTGGGAGTAATAACTACCCAAAATTTACGCATGTTAAAATGTAAATTATATTGATAATTATTTATTGACTTTTATTGATGTTTTGAAATCATTACGAAATTGTAAGCTGTGGAGTTTCTTTCGCCATTTCTTCTTCATCTCAGCATAATAATAATTATTCGTTCCGAAATGGTGGTAGGGCTTTTGACGTTTTAAAAGTACTTAGCAAAGTCCATTTAAATAAAGAGCTTTTTCATTTCATTTCATTTCATTACACAATAAACTCTTAATTTTTAGATGCCTAATTTACATTTCCAATGGTGGATGATATTGATCCACGACACTTACTCTCAGTCACAACACATGACGTTACATTAGTTAAAACAAGATCTAAAACAAGCCCTGACTTATTTGTAACTTTGTTGAATTATGTAAGTCTATTTACAAATATAAAATCTAATGGGTGTTCACATAAAGCCGGTAAAGGAGGGATACAACAGTCACTATCCATCAGTGTCCAGTTTATTTGGCTCAAGTTGAAGTCGCCAATAATGCAAATAGGAGAATGGTATTTTTCCATTATAGCACTACAATTATTAGTGAAACTGTTTACAGATGTATGTTTGACAGGTGGCGGAGGAACTGCACAGAGAGCCAGTTGGTTAACTTTGGACGAGAGATGTTTATACATCGTTACCCATAAATCCTCACAAAGAGTCTCCCCCTTGAGTGGACTTTCTTCGATATGGCTATCAGTACACCATCCCCGTCCTTAGAACACAGCAGACCAAGCGATTCCCTATCTCGTCTATAAACTTTATATCGACTGTCAAAAAGCTCGTTGTCTTGTATTGAGCTGTTTAGCGATGTTTTATTATAAAATGAATAAGTTTTAGTACGAGGTCCGATAATATATTTTTAAATTATTGAATTTGACTAGTATTTATTTCGGCTTGTATTTAAATGAACACCATACTAACCTAACCCACCCTTGTTTTTTTAGCATCGCAGCATTTACGCATCGTCCCTGCGGGGTGGTGCCAACCGCAGGGGATATGTGGGACTCGAGGTACAGGCGTCCCCTCCATACCCACTAAACATTCTCCCCAGCCTGACTTCCAGTGCGCTATTTCGGGACGGCTCACCAAAAAAGTGTAGTCTCACCAAAAGTTGTTTTTGGTGAGCAATATATCCATTTTGGTGAGCAATATATTTGGAGGGCACTAAAATTGTTCCCATTTATTTCTATAATATGCATGCAAGATGTATAATTTATTTTTGTTAATCTATAATATAAAAATGAATCGCAAAATGTGTTGGTAAGCGCATAACTCAACAACGCCTAGACCAATTTGGCCAATTCTTTTTTTTAAATGTTCGTTGAAGTTCAAGGATGGTTTTTACGGCGAGAAAAATTCGAATAATTTCTTTATGACAGGACGAAGTCTGTCGGGTCCGCTAGTAAATTAAATAAATTATACAATATTACTTAAATCAATCATATCTTTAACAACTAATTATCCTGAATCAACATTCTTTCTTACACATATCTTGCCGCTTCTCACCCAGACATATTTATAGCCCTTTTCCTTCGCACGTAGTCTGATCTGACTGCAGCGTGCAGGGCCTTATTATGGGGGGACAAATGTTCCACCACGAATACGGGCATTTTACCACCACTAAAGCCCAGGTGTGTTGTGTTCAGCTTATCCTTAGGGTTATCCCTATTAAATTTATAAGTGGCAGCTAGTATTTAGCTAAGCTAAGCTAAGCTATTATGGCACTTGTCGTGTAAAAGCAGCAATGGATATGTAATCCACTCAGTGATCATCACTTTCAACTGTCAAAAACAGTTAGCGAATAGCCCCCCTGGGACGAGTGTTTGAGTTGCTCATTTTGGCTACACGACTGTAGTTCCTAATATCATTCTCATTCAACTTGCAATTAATTGTGTTCACCAGTTGCGAAATAATTGTCACTAAGTTTTCATTTTTGTTCTCTGGCACACATTGTATTTCCAGGTTATTGGATCTAGATTGCTGCTCAAGGTAGTTTAGGCGCTGAGTAAGGTCGGTCACTGTAGTATTTACTTTAACGCAATCACCCTTCAGCTCCTCCATGGTATTGGCCGCAACTTATTGTTCGACTTCTATACTACAAATTGCTCGTTCATAAATGTCATTGCATTAGATATATGCGGTATTTCTTCCTTCAGCGGTGTAAGTAGGTATCTTGCCTTAGATTTGTTGGACTTCATGTACATTAATTCAAGTTTTTGCTTAAATACATCCTGTAAGATCGTCCGCACATCATCAGCAGTAACAGTAGTGGCGGATACAGACGTTGCTGGAGTAGGAGGTGAATTGAGAGCGATACCTTTATTTCCTCTAGAAGTGGATGCATTTCGTTAGGAAGTCGTGTCCTTTTCTGTGGATATTAGCATTTTGCTTGTACAGTTTGTTTGGGCATTTCCAATTTTCAGGCTTATCTGACATTTCTGATATGGACAGACACGCATATTGAAACTTTTTATTACAGTTGCCGCAATCGATAGAACGTTCGTTAACTGTGTCACCATTATCGCAGCAACCGCAGGTTGATTTATTTAGCATGTCTACTTTTGACGTCATTGCTATGTAAAAAGCCACAGGTAAATAAATTAAAATTTCAAAGCTGCAATAATTTTTTTCTTCAATCTTCGAATTGTAAGGAGATCAATAATGTAATAGTAATTTACAAATATATAATTATAAATATTAATTCCATCGGTAATTATACAATAGTAATATCATTCATTCGTTCGTATTGCCAAGGCTGGCTGTATGTCTGCGGCCAGCCTAAGTTCGCTTCCTTCTGTCTATGGCGCTGTCTTTTAAACTAATTACGACGGCCATGTTGGGGCATTCGAAGCGCAGCCGTCTTTACGAACGGACGTCTGACACGGAGACTGTGTAGTGGTTTTGAGCAGGCGATACTACTGGAGCAAGCCCAGGTCAGAGCAATTATTACTTAATTTATAAGGGATTTAGTGAACTATAAAAAGGCTACCGATATTGGTTAAAGTTCCGCTATATTGTATGTACATACGTACGTTGTCAATAAACTATATTCAAAGTAAATATTGCTGTTTTAATTATTTATAAAACTTCGAACTCCTAAAGTTCAGAAGTGGGATCGGCGGGTAGTTTCATATTTTCTACCTGTTAATCCTGCCCATAATAATAAAACATTTTTCTCCCTCTTTTTAAAACGTAAAATGGAATTTACCAAAATAGGTATGCCTTTTATTTTGCATACTTGGTTGTACTATTAAGATTTTTGGATAAATATGGTGCTCGATAATAATAGCAGCAAAACTTTTTCAATTTACCCAACATTAAAAACAATTATCACGGAACGCGGGTTCGAATTCCATCCTAGTATATTTTCATAGTTATAATATTTTAATATTCGCGACGGTAGCAAAAATATTAAATAATTTAAATTGTTTATGTTTCACACCTTATGCTGCGGAATTTTTAATGCTGTGCTGCCCAATATAATAAATCCATAAGTATCTTCATGATCCTAAGATATTTCAGTTGCCTATCGCTATAGGCTTACAAATATATCATAAAAGGTTGCGAGACGATATGTATTTTTGAACTAACCATATTTTTTATATGTTATTCTGTTACTTTTTTTTTATTGATGAAATGGCTATGGTAACTAATGTGAATTTTTTTGATTCCATATTACATCCATGGATATCTGGGTGATCTCAAGATATTTCAATGACTTATCGCTCTATCCTTAAAGATATAATACAAAAAAAAGTGAAATGATATATATTTTTAAAATAACCACTTGTTTCAAAAAAAATCTGTTACCCTTTGGTATGAAATGACTTTGTGATTTCAAGTACATCCACGGATATCTACATGATCTGTAGATATTTTGGTGTTCTAAAGATTTAATCATAAACAGATATTACGAAAGGCTTTGATATGATGTATATTTTTGAAAAAGATGGTTGTCTGTAAAGTCTGTTTACGGACTATAATTTTACGAGATGACGTAAAAGACGTTATCACGTCAAACTAAATCCACATATATCCGTGCAATCCTGTGATATTTTAGTGATTTTAAGAGTGAATTATAATGACGTATTGTCATGGATTTCGGTATAATATATATTTGTGTTTTATATGTGCAACAAATAAAGCAAATACCAGTGATTTAATATTCAAATCAAACTGTTGTCGCGTCTTGTATCAAGCAAGGGAATTTACACTGAATTCCGTTATCCACAATCATACATCCACGTATATCCTTGCGATCCTATGATATTTTAGTGGTTTTACGAGTTAATTTAAAATATATATTTCCAAGGATTTCGGGATGATATATATTTTTGAGTAAAGTTTATTTGTTAGTTTTAGTTCAAATATAACAAATACCAGTATAATAATATAATAATATAAAATCACAGTGTCAAATACTCGTGGATTCGCTTTTTCTTCGTTAAATATTTTTGATTTCGATTATAACAAGAAAACCACTTAGCTCTCCCTTTTTGTAAGTTTCAGTAATGGAAGACGCGAGTATGGCTGAAGATTGTCACGGGGGTGGCAAAGGTGAACTTCAGCAGTGGCGGTCAGATCGCTAAGCCACGCGGCAGGTGCGAGCCCGTGTTGGGCAGGCAAAGCTGTCATGACTTCACGGAAGAGAGCACTACAGGTATGCAAAGCCGCTTTAATAATAATGTAGCGGAAGGGAGCACGACAGGTATGCAAAGCCGTGAGACAATTCACTTATGAGATAGGAGTGGAGAGTCGACGAGACAACGCCATATAGGCTGAGAGTCTTGGCGACAACACTCTCAAAGTAACTTTAAGCGATATCGTCGCCGACTTGTTGTATCCATGTCTCATAGTCGTAGTCTCTGTAGATCCAGCCCTGATAACTGTTTGCGACGTAGGCTGTGTAAAGGCACAAAACGCAAACTGGATGGACGTGATGTGACTACTTTCTACGAAAACAGTAAAGGCATAAGAGGAACGAGAGGTGTAGCAGTAGTAGTAGTTAGTTATTGTAGTTGTTATATAAGCAATATAAAGAGACCCCGTTCTCGTTTCCCTTATGCTAGCGCTCGTAGAATTCTGGCAGAGGTAGACCTACTGATAAATCAATAATGTCAATGTAAAAGTTGTCCAGGATAACAACTGCTCAAACAAAATGTGTCATCATGTGACAGTAACTTTGAATTTACAACTGTTAATTATAAATATATTACAAATACATTTAAGTCTGTTGACCTGAAGAAATCTATGGATCCTTGGGGACTATCGGTAAAATACAATCTCATTCATTAAAATAAAATGGCTCCTTATTTAGTAGTTTTATCTGACAGCTGTATTGGTTCTGGTGTGTGTGCTGAGTTGTCTATTGTTTGCCCGAAAACTGTAAGCAATAATACTCATATGCCCGAATTTTACTTGCGAGAATTTCATTTGCCCGAATTGTTTGTTTACCATAAAAGTTAAGTGACATACTTTTATTTGCCCGTACATTAGATTCCATGATACGAGTGCCATACTTACTGTTATCCATATTATTAAGTGCAATAATATTATTTAACAGAATATTTCAACGCCATACTAAATTAATTTTCCGTACAAAATTAAACCTAACGCCTTTTGGTTTTAACCAATTGACTTTTTGGCACTTCGCCGGCAGCTGCCACGGCATGCCCGCTTCGCTCGCTCGGCTCGTGCGTTGTTCTTCATATTCTAACCTAACCTTTACATTTACACATTAACACAATAAATATACATGATTAAATATAACACAAATAAATATTTAAATTAATAAAACCTATTCGAACGTTTAATAAACCCTGTTAATGGCGATGTAGTCCGAAAGCATCGACTTAACAAGTGGCGTCCAATTACCATTTTTATACAAAAAAAAACCTAACCTAACTTAATCAAACCTAAACCTATTGATCGTTTAGTTTAAAGCGATTTTATGTTTTTTTTCTAGAAGCAATTTTGATGGCAAATAATGTTATGGATATGATAATTATGGCTTTCAATGATGATAACAAATAATATTGTTGAAATTGACTTTATGGGAAACTAAAGTTTCTAGCACGTGACTAATATGATAAACAGGAAGTATGGCATGTGAAATTATGACAGACAATATTGTCTGTTGACCAATATAGCAGATGAAATTATTATGGCAAATGAAGTTTAGGCAAACGTGCGTGACCTGAAACACTGTAAAATTATACCGTTATTCAAATCTGGCGAAACCTCAGATCCCGCCAATTTTGAGCCTGTTTCTATTCTGCCAACTATAAGTAAAACCTTTAAGGGACTAAGCTCGATCATCTAATAAAGTATTTCAATAAATATAACTTATTTCATCTAAAACAATTCGGGCTAACTCGGGGTCGATTCACCATTGATGCGGGAGTTGAGTTGATAAAGGAGGTATTTGATGCTTGGGAAGTATCGCGTGACGCTTGGTGTTCTCTGTGATTTATCTTAAGCTTTCAACTGTGTTGATCACTATACTCGGGTCAGTAAATAACACCATTACGGCATAGAGAACAAGGTTTTCAACCTTATGACTTCATAGCTGAGCAATGGAATACAGAAATTTTCTATAAATGGTAAAAGATCTTCAAAGTTCTCTAGTCAAAATACGTAATCCGAAGAGCTCAATTCTTGGTTCATTTCTTTTTCTAGTGTACATAAATGTCTTGTCTTATTACATAAAGGACAATCATGAAACTGTGTTGTTTGCGGATGACGCTCTTTGATTTTCAAAATAAAGAGAAAATAAACTTTCAAAAGTAGTTTATTGGTTTAATGTTAATAACTTGTTGCTTCATTAACAAAATAAAAAATAAAAAAAATAGTTAAGTTTACTACACCGAATGTGAAAAGTGTAGAAACTAATGTACAAATAAATGAAGTAGAATTGAAACCTGTGTAAACAACAATTTTCTTAGGAGTAATCCACACAACTCCACATTGCAATCGGTTCCACATATTGGAAAAACTCATCTCCACACAATAAATAATTCATTTGTGGACCAATGTATACGTTTTTACAATAAGCTTCCAAAGGATATTAAAGATTTAATAGTAAATTCAAATAAAAATGTAAAAACTAAATTAAATATAAAAAAAGCTTATTACAAGATAAATGTTATTGTATTATTTAAATGATCTAAATGCGTGGGATTAAAATCATAAAACATTTACGCATTTAAAATTGTAATTTATTCATTATCTAATGACTTGTAATGATGTTTTGAATTCATGCATGACGAAATTGTAAGCTGTAGAATTTCTGTCCTCATTAATTATTCTCCGTCTCAGCATAGTCATAATATTTCAAATAAAATAATGAATACATTCCAAAATGGTGGTAGGGCTTTTGACTATTTAAAAGTACGTAGCAAAGTCCATTTAAATAAAGGGCTTTTCATTTCATGTCAATCGCACATTTTGGTCAACCCAAATTGTGTGAAGTTGCATCTCAGTACAGTCTTTTACTCTTGGAATGAATGGATTCTCAGTACAGACCTTTACTCATGGAATGAATGGAAGAGAAAACTTTTGGAATCGTTTCCTTGTCGCTAGGATTACGCGGAGCTTTTGACTATCATGCTGGCAAAGAAGGCACCATATACTGAATCATTAGGTTATTACTATGAATCTATCAAATAGATATAGCATTCATGGGCGTAAGGTAGTTTACTGTACATTGAGTGGTATCGAAGATCGTGCTGCAAGAGTAGGCGCACAAGCGGCGCACTTTAGAGAACCCGATGAGACTTTATTGTATCGTAAGACCGTTAAAATTGACACTAGTGGGGGTATTGGATTGACATCTGTAAATTAAACTCTTTAAAGACAATTTTGTGTCAAAATTACCAGAAAGGTCCTAGGATATGATTGACGGAAGACAGAAGCAAAATCAAGGTAATAGGAGTTATAATAGTCTGAAGCCTAAAAACAAATGTACGAATTCTAGGAAATAGGGTCATTTGAGCACTTTCTGTATATTAGGGAAATATATTATAACTGTCAAGATACTCGACAATTCACTTTATTAGCCGCCAAAGAAGAGCAAGTTGCTGAGCTTGAATCTGTAGTTTTGAGAGTCTAAATCAAAGTGTCTTTGACATATTCTTCTTCTTCTTTTAATAAAATGGCGATCGCGATACATAGCGGTTGCGCATTTCGCCAATGTCCAGTAAAATTGTACCTATAGTAACAGACAATTGCACGGTAGATTGAGATAAAAATGAGTCTCTACACTTGTTTTTACAACAAGAACTCTGGAGAAACTCCTTTGACATAACAGTCAATGATTCTCTGTCACTCTGTCATGTTGATTGGGGCAGTTAAAGCACGCTCATTAACATGAAGCTAAGAGGTTAAATTTATCAGTAGACACGTATGATTTACCTCTAATAAGGTCAGTTATAGGGGTCCATCACGTGACCCTACTGGGTAGATCTAGCGTTGATAGTACTGTACAGGGTATGAAATAAAATGTAATATTGAGGTCTCATGAAATTGGTATCGTGTGATGTGTTTTCGTGTGATGGCTTCGATGGTAACGTATAGTTAACGGTTTGATTAGGGGTTCTGCTAACCAAAAATATTAACTACCAGAGGAGTAGGTATACTGATAAAGCAGGCTATAGTCTTGTTGTTGTTTTCATTGGTATCGTACCTGTGGTTTCGTGTGATGGCTTCGATGGTACCATTTACATTAACGGTTTAATAACTGGTTCTGCTAACCGAAAGTATTATTTACTAACAGGGGAGTAGACTGTTAAAGCAGGCTAGTCTCATTGTTGTTTTCAATATCCATAATCAATCATTGACTGTGCGTACCATTCCCGGTACTATTAATAATGTCTATCAGTAATGGTCACTTGACGATAATAATTGTACATAATGATGTAAAGTCGTCAGATAAATATTACAGATAATCTGCTATCTACTCTGATAATTATATAGGGTCTAGACGTGCACAAGATAAACATAGTAGGTATCGAAATACTATGTACCTGAACTCTAATTGTATAATATGAATCTGCTAGAAATAATATTAATGTGCTATTTATCAACATAATCGTCTACTCTACTTTATGCTATCTACTCTGATAATTATATAGGGTCTAGACGTGCACAAGATAAACATAGTAGGTATCGAAATACTATGTACCTGGCCTCTACTTGTATAATATGAATCTGCTAGATATAATATTAATGTGCTATTTATCAACATAATCGTCTACTCTACTTTCGATTGGATTGATGGTTAGATATACATCCATTAATGACATTTAATTCACTAATAGAATATTTAATTAGAAATAAGCAGCACTTTTGTACCAACGTATCTTTGTAATGTATAATTTATCTCAACTTTGTGTGTGAAATAAATAAATAATAATAAATACCCACTATAAACCAATCTGAATCAAACTAAAAAGTATTTTGGACATTGATTCTAATAACATAAAATCAGATTTATTTAAATAGAAATTAACTGAGACCTATTGTGTTGAAGGATTATGAACAAGTGTATTTCGTAAACGATAATATATAGATACGTATTACTTAATATTTATTAAGAATAATAATGTGTTATACATGTCAAAATTTATTATTTAGAAATATAATTTTGTCTGTACCTATTTTATATGAAAAGGAATGAAATGAAATAATAAAAATCAAATAAAAATGTAACTTAAATAGATATTAATATTATGTAAATACCTGATTTAGAAAGAATGTGTGTCCGAATAATAGATAGGGTATAGAAAATAAATTTAACTTAAATTGATATTGTACTGTATACACATGATTTAGAATTAATGTTGAAAAATTATGATGAAATTATTGTGACTTAAATTTGTGAAATAATTTATATACACATGATTAGACATAGTCAAATAAATATTATGTAAAGAATTATATTTAAGTTTCTTCTTTAACCGAGTATGTCTTACAGAGCATTAATATTTATTTTTGTTAAGAAATAATAAATTATAAAATAATAAAATGAAAATTGTACAAGAGCAAAGGGACTTGCTCCTGCAGGATGGCCGAACTGTAAGGAGATCAATAATGTAATAGTAATTTACAAATATATAATTATAAATATTAATTCCATCGGTAATTATACAATAGTAATATCATTCATTCGTTCGTATTGCCAAGGCTGGCTGTATGTCTGCGGCCAGCCTAAGTTCGCTTCCTTCTGTCTATGGCGCTGTCTTTTAAACTAATTACGACGGCCATGTTGGGGCATTCGAAGCGCAGCCGTCTTTACGAACGGACGTCTGACACGGAGACTGTGTAGTGGTTTTGAGCAGGCGATACTACTGGAGCAAGCCCAGGTCAGAGCAATTATTACTTAATTTATAAGGGATTTAGTGAACTATAAAAAGGCTACCGATATTGGTTAAAGTTCCGCTATATTGTATGTACATACGTACGTTGTCAATAAACTATATTCAAAGTAAATATTGCTGTTTTAATTATTTATAAAACTTCGAACTCCTAAAGAATATATTCTATATTTCACTTTAATTATGAAAAACGACGTCAAAAAGTAAAAAAAGTGTGTTCAAAAAGAGAAACGTGAAGCTATTGCACCACCATACCAGTCCAACAACATTTGTGATGAATTTGAGGTGTATATTATGCAAGTTATTTCAAATTATGATCTTTATCTGCAAAAAAATTAAAGATCTATTGTTCCTAAACACTCGAAGATTCTCTACCCTCAGCTTACCTAATTACTGCTTTAGAAGAAAATACTTAGTTCAAGTTTTTTAAAAATTCAGATTCAGTTGACGGCACTTATATTGTCACTTGACTAATAAGATTACGCACACACTGATACTAATTTCACTACTATTATCGTTAAGTTTTGCTAATTATTAAATAACAATAACGGAGACAGAATGTACGTGTCTTTACTGAATAGAGTTAGATTATAAAATTACTTACTAAAATCATATATTTTCTGAAAACAGCATCAAAATCAAACACAATGGACATTAAACCTAAAAATAGGACTGTAACTACTTCGTAGCTCCACCACCGTATATTTCTTTATTATTGTTTTTAGATAGGTACATATTACCTTAAACAAAAAAACATTGAAGTATAATTCCTGTCAATCTTCTTTGCGTGGATTAAAAACAAATCTAATGCATAAATTCTGCAGCCGCTCCAGTTTATCAAGTAGGCAGTGGCGGATTTACAAATTTGCCGCCAGTAGGCTAATAAATGTTTGCCACCAGTAGACTAATAAATGTTTGCCGCCAGTAGGCCAATAAATTTTTACTGCCCCTACTTACTTCTGAAATTCGATACCCTACTAGTACAATCGAGCACATGCCTATATAGTTCACAATCATGTTAATTATTGTGCTCTATCTTCCTCATTACATCATCTTTTTTAAAATTTTCGGAGTCACTTTCTCTGTGTATGTACATATAATAAAATGTTGGGTCAAATTTGCCGCCCCCTAAAATCTGCCGCCCTAGGCTCCAGCTAACAGCCTACTAGTAAATCCGCCACTGCAAGTAGGAACTCTTACATTCGGAACTCTTAATCTAATATGAATACTCACTTGCCAATCCGGCAACTGTCCTAAAAACATTAGTACCCCCGACGCTATCTTTGCCGCGGCCTCTTGACTCTGTAAATATAAAGGTTTCTCATTGGCATTTAGGATAAAAAAGTGATAAGATTGAGAATAAATGTGGATGGATGTTACAAAATGTCCAGAAATAACGCAAACCGTGAGACTATTTTGTTTGGAATCGGCTTCTGAATCGTTACAATGAAAAAAATATATAAACAAATAATCGACTCTACATTTGGTAGGTATGAGAAAAGCCCCACGATCGCGCTATTTACGAACGTTACAACCAAAACCAAATCATTATCGCTTTCATTGTTTTGTTGTCAAAATGTATGAAAACGCTAACGATTTGGTTTTGCTAAAGGTAAGGCCGCAGGGGCCTTATCGCGCTATTTACAACGTTTTTGCCAAAACCAAATCATTTTCGTTTTCATACATTTTGACAGCAGTTTTAAAGCTGTCAGCTATCAAAACGTATGAAAACGATAACGATTTGGTTTTGGTAAAAACGTTGTAAATAGCGCAATCGGGGGGCTGGTTGTAATATTAGATTGTATGACAAGGGAAAAAATAGTACATTGTTCACCGTGGGACGAAAATGACGGAATCGAACTTTCTCCCAAGTGTAACATAGTGCTTTATACTACACCTGTGAGGAACATTCAAAGACATGTTAAATTGAAATAAGCAGTACCTATATAAAATTATAAAGATATTATGATTATGCAACACTAGTTGCAGATGTTCTGCGAAACACCGGACAACCAATGGCCTGTAGTTGTCGCAGCGCGCGTCCCTGCCGAGCACCGTCGGCGCCACCGCCGCGTGCTGGGGCGGACGCCGCGTTAGAAATAGATTTTCATACAACTTTTCCTCCCGCTAAACACGTTCGAAATGGAAGTACATACAACTTTTCCTCCCGCATATTAAGGCCGAAGAAAAGATAAACTTTCTCTTTTCAATTTGAGGGAATAATAGCTACTGTTCCCATCAGGTGTAGTATAAATTGATTTTTTTACGGCGAGGGCGCTACTTTGAATCACGAGTGAAGTGAAGGATTCTAGAATAGAATCCCTAGCGTAGTGAGGGACTACAAAACAACACTTTTCGAATAGAAGGGATGAAAAGTATGAATTATACCGCTTATAAGAAAAAATATGCAGAACAACGTTAAAGGGGTCATCTAGTTTTAAAATAAAATGCCTGAAATTGTTTAATTTGCATATTATTAATAAACTACGGACCTGTATTAATGTTTTGAAATAATTACGAAATGTAAGCTGTTAAGTTTCTTTCGCCATTTCTTCATCTCAGCATAATAATAATAATTTTTAAGTAAAATAATTATTTTGTCCGAAATATTGAAAATGAAAAAGGTCTATATTTAAAATGAGCAAAGTCCATTTAAATAAAGACCTTTTTAATTTGGTTACCTTCAGTCAGGGTTTCCGTTATTTCTGTTACGCGATCTAGAGTTTAGTTCAGTCTTTCTCAAAGTGGGCGATAACGCCCCCTTGTGGGCGTTGGAGACCTAGAGGGGGGCGTTAAGGGGCCCAGAAAAAAATGGGGGGCGTTAGCGTAGTTTCGGGGGGCGATGGTTGATTTGTAATTTCATTTAAGTACTTTAAATTTAAAATTCAATAAAATCACTACGTACCTACTACTTAATATCGAATTGTTACAATTATATTTCTGCCCTGTATGATGGTATTAAAACTAAAAATACTTAACACAGATTTCGTAGGATACGTACGCCGTATGCAATCAAGTTGTAACACGATTTTGTTAAATGGCGCTATTGGTGCAATCCGGAAGCAATCGGCTGATTCATCGATACCTACTGTCCTAACTTACTCAGTATGACTTTTTATAGTTTTCGAGCTCGATCAAACGTATCGTCTCTTTGATAAATTGCCCACTGTTTCTGATAGTTTACGCTAGAGGCGCTAGTGGGCAATGTATGAAAGATACTCGAAAATTAACAAAACTCATACTAGAGGTACAGTACGATTGAGCCTCGAAAAAGATAAACGTTTGTGCGTGCGATAACTTTGTGCGTGTTTGTGTAATTAAAGGAATGAAATTGTGGTTTTTAAGTTTTAGGAGTGTATAAAAAATTGGGGGCGCTGAAAAATAATTGATTTTCAAAGGGGGCGGTCAAAGAAATAAGTTTGATAATCTCTGGTCTAGTTGCATGCAGCATGCCCACGAAAACCGTGGTCAGTCCGCGTCTATTGAACACTGTTTCAAGTTGGATCGATTGAAATCAGTGTTCAATTCAAATGGACATGGTTTTGTAAAAACAAAGCTCTATAAATCGATTACAAACCGGTGTAGTGTCTTACGATCAACAGAATACTTAAGTTGTGGCATTAGATTTTTAACACGTTACATACACATATTAGTTTCACCTGTATGTTTGTTTGTTTGTATGTATGTAACTGACTCGTACGTAATTGTACCGATCGAATATTTTCAAGAACTAATGTAATTGAGCACCCCACGCTTTTCTCTAAATAGTAATTATACTTTTCGTTCATCATTTAGTTTCTATACAAAAAGTTATTTTTCGCTTTTTAGTTTTTTATTTAACATAAAAGCGTGTTTTTTTTTAAACTATTGAGAACGACTGCTATCTTTCCACAGCACCCGGGACCACCAGCTTAACGTGCCTTCCGAAGCACGTAGGAAAATAGAGTAAAAAAATCGGTCACTCATCCGAGTACCGACCGCGGACTTGGTATCAGGGCGTGCGCGATTTACGTTAAAATTGTTACATTTTGTGATTTTTCAGACCTAATTTTGAAGCGATGTGAACGGACTTCTATTATAGGAAGATTAATTCTTGATTGAAACCGCTATAGAGAGAAATTTTCATTTACACTTGCTAGTTTTGTAAAACGGGAAGAATTATATGGCGCAGTTTTACGAAAATGCAGTTTAAAGCTATTTTTCAGATGAAATACTACCATTATGATAGCAAACAATACTTTGCGATGGTTTTTCCAATAGAAAATAAATATACTATTGCAAACCGCTATAGAGCCTAAATAAGTAAAAAAATTGAGATGACATATTAAAAAGGGATACCAAAACTATTTATAAATTAGTAAATTTTAATGACGATTTTTACAATGTATAATTTACTTATTATATTAAAAAACATACAATGCTTGACAAAATAATGATAAAATAACATTGTGAAATATACACAGATATTTTTAATAATTATTTGAAAAAAGCTCTAAATCCGAGCTCGCGCCCATTTTTATGAACAGTCAAACGAGAATTCTATACATCAAAATAAGACACATTTCAAAAAATAATTGCTGGAAAATGATTTTTATTAAAATATTGCAAATTGTACTGCATAACGTAAAGCGCTCAACTCGCACGCAACTCGCAAAACTGTGATATTTTTGCCAGACGGGGCGGCCCCGGTCGTTTGTGTCCATGCACATCGAGTGAGCTACATTGAACGCTAAAGTTTTGACGCTATTTTTTGTTATGAAATACCAAAAAAAATTATAATGTTTCTCTATACAATAATTAAGAAATAATGTTTAGAATATGTTTTCATAAAAATATGAAGAAAATAAATTATGACTGACCTTCAATAAAATCGTAACTATCAATTTCCCAGGTATACTTGGGATCAGAATAGATGGTTTTCGTTTGACTGTTCATGTCTTTTACACCCGTTATATAAAACCGGCCGCAGTGCGTGTTCCCCAGCGCCCTTCTTCACTGGTTTAGTCTTACTGTGACACAAGTGCCGCAAGACAGATGTAAGGTGGGAAAAAATGGTGCTAGAGTGACGAACATGAACGGGGAGTAGGTGTGTCGGACGTCACCTAACCAGATGGATAACGATAACAAAGAGGCGTTGAGAAAGCATTGGATGCTAAAGGCACATGACTAACACCCGTATTCACAAACACTACTATGAGATCACACGACACTTGGATAAGAAAAGAACCAATGACAGAGCTCTATTCAACGCAATGGCCTTGAATAGAGCTCTGTGATTGGTTCGTCTTGATGGATTGACGTGCGAATGAGGAGACCTATGCCCAGCAGTGACATCAGGTTGAGAAAGAAGAACAAAAGACTCACTGTAGTAAAAAGCGTGAATGTTTCCTGCTTGATTTCCTCCTCTGTGAGCTCTCCGCTCAGGATGTATCTGTCCACGATGCCCATAGCATCCTCCGGTACCCTCTCCGTCTGCAAAGCTTTCTGCCTTCGTCTCACTATGTCTTCCGTGAACTCATCTATCAGTTTCACAAAGTTCTTTTGCTTAGTTTTCACTCCTGACAACCACGGTATTCCGGGTATTTGCAGCCACCACCGGGTCATCTGCTGGAAGATCATGTTGTATATCCTGGTAAGAAAATATACCTAATATAGTTAATTATCTCTGCGATAACAAGGTAAGCTCAATTTGTGATCAAACTAGAATGAGATCTCTAAATTCTTCTCATTTGGAAAATCCTCGTATGAATATATTGCTTAACTAGGTATTTATGGTGTTCATTCTTAAAACAAATAATTACATAAAATAATTGCTTATCAATTACAATTACCTAATATAGAGATGAGTAGCATTTAAAATAATTATTTACCTTTGCGTTAATGTAACTATTTCCTCTAAATTTTTCAGTTGCTTATACTCATTTTTTGAAATACCCATGAGCGTTTCTGAAAAATAATATTGATGAATTAATAGACAATTAGAAGATTTTTATTTTATTTTAAATCATATTTCATGCAACAAACAACCTATATTATGATGTGTTATATGTTCATCATTAATTAACCTGGCCTGCTACCAATATTACTTGGGGTGGACGTAAAATGTTCTCTACTTTGCCATGTCATCTTGCACAGAGCCTTTCTATATTTTCTTCTTCCTTTCCCTCTATGTCCAACCAAACTCATACTTATTACTGTCTTTGTAACAAGTTTATTATCTTTTTTCATTTTCAAAGATTAATATTAATGTGAAGGTCTATGATTTTGTTTTTAAAGGAAGCAAAGAAGTTTCAAGAGTTTCACAGATGCTGCCTGTGCCGGTATGCACATATGTTATCTCCGCGTTCTATTAAGTTATAGATAATCAACGTTTGGAGATAACAGTAAATAAGTAGATAAGTCTTGTACATAGATTAACTAGAGGTCTATAAAGTCCTCTGCACACACATACTATGTGACTGCGATGCACTAGCCAATAAGCGATTAAAGGTCCTGGGTTTAGGTTACCCTAAACCAGTGGACTTTATAGACCTTATTCCCGCCAACATCGTGAAACTCATACGAAATGTTTTCGATGTTGGCGGGGATGGGTGATAAGGAAAGAGGTAGCACAAAAGATCCCATAGGGTCGAAGTGCTCTGAGACACGGCCTCAGCTCCTTGCATAAGAATAAAAGATGGGAGTCGACCCTGCGACCACTGATCTACACTAAACCCCTCCTATTTTTATCAAAACTGTACTTTCTATTTTCTACAGCATAATATCTACAGCATTAAAACAAATATGAAAAAACCTTTTTAAGGCACAATAATTGTAAAAAAAAACTATTGCAAAAACCTTTACAATTACGTAAGTATAAATGGCTCGTAGACACGACTGACCTCATAGTTAACCTACGACCCTTATTAGTGCAGGCTCTTGACGTGATTGGATCATAGACTCACTCAATAGCTGTTGGTCTAACTAAGGACCTAAAAATATATAAATAAATACCTTTGTTGTATGTAAACAAGTGGTAACGACTTCCCCAAAAAATCATGATAAGATTCTGCAAACTCTACTGCGATAGAATATTATACGGTAGGTAGATAGTAGGTACTAAGGATTAATAGAAGTTTCATTTTAAACGACAATTACGACATGGATTTTTTTAAAAAAGGCGTGATAAAGTTTCTACAAGTTCAGCAACGCGCATATGATCCAGTAGTAATTGCTAGGGTCCATAAGTTTTGGTGACTGCTTACTATCTGGTAGGCTGTTTTTTTATACATAACAGGTGTAAAAAGATCTATGAAAAAACCGAGAACTACGTATTCCGTTCATCATTAGGACCATTTTTTACTTTCTCGTATGCGTAGTAGGTATAGAGGAAGTCTTGTAATCGTCAAAAATTTGACCACGAGATTTTGACGGATTTACACGTTTTGGACCTCCCTGAGTCCAAAAATATTATTTTTGGAACTATGTCTGTGTGTGTCTGTGTGTCTGTGCGTTAGCACGATAACTCGAGTATGCTTTAACTTATTGCAACCAAATTTAACATGCATGTATGAAATCAAAATATAAAGCTTCTATCAACTTTTGAGCCATTGATCACGAAAGTTAAGCAACCAAGTGCGCGGTCGGTACTCGGATAAGTGACCAAAATTTAATATACATGTATGACATCAAAATATAAGGTTATTATCAACTTTTCACTCGTTTCCTGTATACGAGAAAGTCAAGGGGAGACCACTCCTGATTTTTTTATTCTAGACTATACCTGGAAAATTAATAGTTAAGTTTAGAATTTTTTTCAAGATTATTACGAAAACAATGTTTTAAGTATTTCACACCAAAAATGGCTTTAAAACGTTAGTGCTCAATGTAACCACTCGTCTCCAAGTTGCTAAGCGCCGCGCGTGAATTGCGCTCTGTATACATTGCGCGGTATGTTATGGTTGATTCCTGAGAAAAGTGTTCTGATCGTCAGATCCGTGGCAATTTTTTTTTCTCGTCACAGGTGGTAACTAAAATTACAAATGAATAAACAATCAAAAAAGTAATATATCTATCCATGAGGCACACATTCAAAGTTTATAGATCGTCTTGAAAAAAATAATGAAATTTTTGGAGCCATTGATCTGATTAAAGAATCCACGGATTTGATTGAAGTGTAAATAATTCTAAAATGGATAAAATAAAGAAAAAACAAACAATGTAAAAGGTTTATTTATCTTTATTTTAACATTAATTGGAATTATTTTTCAGTCTTTTATCTCTCTCTCTCTCTATCCTTAGCTTACACTTTCATAAGTTTTATGATCTCTCTTAACTACATTCCTTCTCATTCTTACGTTGATGTTCACTTCGCTGCTTAACTTAAATATGGTTATTTAAGTTTTATAATCTGAAACAAGGAAAATATGTCATCGACATGTCAGAGGAGAGTTGGCATGGCCTCTCCCAAAGATCTTCAACCTGATCAGTCCTGCCCGCGTCCAGCTGCTTCTCGCGACCTTTATCAGATCGTTGGTCCACCTTATGGGACGCCAACGCTGCATCTCCCGGTATGCAGCCGCCACTCGAGGGTCTTTGAGTCATCTTGACCGTTCTTATGAGGCCTTTGTAACCAACCACGCTTCAGTTACGTAGGCCATCACTGGGAACACACAGAGAAAGTGTCTCAAGACAAAAGATGGGCCGAGAATATGTCGCGTAACCGAGTCGGATTCGTCGATTGACCCCTTTCTGGAAGTTGAACTGTCTGTCCCCGGTAAACCTAATAGTCAACAACTTCATTGTAGAGCTTCCAACCTTTACAGAAGTGCGTAAGAACATGATTTTGGTCTTATCAATGTACATTTTAAGACTCTCTTGTTGGGAGACACTACAGAGATCAGACTTTTTCCCGGTCTCGCCCCCATGACTACGATAATTTCTGCAAAGTGAAAGATTGCATTTGCTTGCCATGTATGTTTATAGGAAGTCATCTCCAGCCCAGAAGCTTAAACACGTCCTCCAAATTAACTCTAAATAGTTTTGGATAGCATCGCCCTACCTTGCACCTCGTTGGAGCTGTATTAGCTTCGAGTCCTGGTCATGGAAGTGGACTGACATAGTGGCATTTTCTTACAGTGCCTGCAACACTTGGATGTCATCGTAATTTTAGCCGAGAGACGCCCACTGTTGGACATAGGCCTCCCCCAAGGATCTCCATTACGGTCGGTCCTGCGCATCCGGCGGCTTCCCGCAGCATTTATCATTTCGTCAGTCCACCTTGTGGGAGCCTACCAACGCTGCGTTTCCCGGTAAATGGCCACCACTCGAGTACCTACCTTTCCGCCCCTAATGGCCGTCATTCCTCCTCGCAATGTGCCCTGCCCACTACCATTTAAGGTTTTCAGTTTTTTGGGCTATGTCGGTGACCTTGGTTCTCGTTTTTTTTTTGTTGACGGGGAGGTCAAATGCATTTACGCATCGTCGATGGCATGTGACTTCGAATGCCAAGGGGACACACTTGTCATCAAAAGCCACACACCCGCTGAGAAAGTTTCTCCAACACGTTATCAGGGTCCGCAACGAGGAGGCTTCCGGACGTGGGCCTTGGTTCTCCTGTTCCTCTCACCTCAGATCTCATCATTACTGTATGCTCGGAGTGCCTCTGCATCACGCAGCCCTCTCCATTGCCCTTTGGGTGACCTTCTTATGAGGCCCACTGTAAGCGGCATCCATAGGTCATCACTGGCAACACACACTAATTTAAAGACTTTCGTTTTGAGACACTGCGGTAGATGGGCCGAGAATATGCCACGTAGCTTCCCGAACGCTGCCTAGCCTAGTTCGGTTCGTCGATTGACCTCATTCAGGAAGTTGGACTTACCTAGTTGGACTGTTTGTCCCAGGTAAACATAATGGTCGACAACTTTCAGTGTAGAGATTCCAACCTTTACAGGAGGAAATTGAACATAATTTTCGTCTTATCCGTATTCATTTTAAGACCCACTTGTTGGGAGATTCTACAGAGAACATCGAGCATTGTGCTCGGTCTTCCAACGTCTCAGCCATAACTACGATATCATCGTCAAAGCGAATGCGAAGTGAATCACGTACTCCTCATTTATGATGCCAAGTCCTCTCCAGTCCAGAAGCTTAAACGTGTCCTCCAACGCAGCTGTGAACAGTTTCGGCAATATAACATCACCCTGTCTCACGTCTTGCCGGAGCTGTATCAGTTTTGAGTTGATGTCCTGAAGGCGGACTGACATAGTGGCGTTTTCGTACAGTAACCGCAACACTTGGATGTATCGATAGTCTATGTGGCACCTCAGGAGTGACTGGAGCACGACCCAAGTTTCGAGAGAATCGAAGACTTTCTTTCCACAAACGCTAAGCACAGTGGCAGATTATATTATTTGGTCTTCTATATAACCTGCCGCAGCGTATGTATGTGATATATGATACTGAAGCCTTTTCGGATTCCGGCTTGTTCGGGAGGCTGGAAGACGTCAAACCTGCGCGCGAAACGATTCGTTATAACCCTCAGAAATAGCTTATAAACATGACTCATGAGCGTGATGGGTCAATAGTTCTTCAAATTGGCCCTATCGCCCTTTTTGAAGAAGAGATGTACCGATAGGCTATTTGGCACCTCTGGAGTGACTGGAGCACGGCCCAAATTTCGACACAATTGAAGGTTTTCTCATAGTCCACAAACGGTCAGCATAATGGCAGATTGTATTCCTCGGTATTCTGTATAACTTGCCGCAACGTGTGCATGTGGTCTATGGTACTAATACCTTTAAGGAATCCGTTTTGTTCGGGAGGCTGGAAGTTGTCAAACCTATGTGCGAGACGGTCTGTTACATATCTCGAAAACAATTTTTATAAATATATTTAAAAAAAGAAACTTTCAAATCGCTCACTTCATTGTAAAATCGTTTTATGGGATTATACGTAGAGGGACCATCGATTTAAAGTGGGTTAAAAGTCCTTTTTTATTAAAACTTAAACCGTGCTAGTGTGATTTGTCAACAAATTAAGTCAAAACAGCCTGTGTTGCTGCCAGCAGTCCTCCTAAGGTCATCAGACCAAAAACGGGTTGTAAGGCGTCTAATACTACGCTTGTCTCCACTCCAGCATTCATCAGCTCTAACGGTTGTCGGTTCTCCAGTAGACATGTACAGCCTATTGCCAGTTCAGCGTACTAATTCTAAGGGCTATGTTCATAACGATGACGAACTCTCTTTTAACGAGATACTGAGCCTATCCTCTACATAGCGAGGTGAGCGAATTAGTGGAGTAATCCTCTGGTAAGTGACCACGTATTCAGGCATTGTGACAGGGAAGAAGTAAAGATATATCTAAGCTTTCCAAATGCTGGAGCAGCAGAACTGGATCGTCCTACTACTACTACTTCTACCTGGTTCCTATATATTCCTAAACAACTTTGAGGACCAAATTTCCGACTAACAGAGGCTCTGGAATAACTAACTTGTGCATTAAACATGACTTTCGTCTTATCCAAATTCTTCGCAACACGTCGAGAGGCATCATTAAGGCTTTTCAGCATTTCCGAGTTCTTGAGAAGCGTTGTCTCTTTTTTTATTGAACAATATCACCTTATATTCTTGTTCCACGCCTGTGGGGTAGTACCCATTATAAAAGAACAGCGTCAAACCGCTTTTGAAATGCTTTGTGAACTGGTGGCGATGACGAAACATCAGATCCATGGGAAAACATCCATAGATTTGAGACCATGGATCTGTTTTTGACCATGGATCTGATCGTGACAATTTTGTTTTTGATTAACTACTCAAAAACTTGCAATAATATCGGAGATATTTTTACCTCATAGTAAACTCAGATGGCAAGGAAATCATATTCTAGAAACAGTTGTAACCACAGGTTCACATTTCTATTTTTTAATCGACACACAGATCTTACCTACCCAGGTGTACCAAAATTAAAATTGAAATAAGAACTGATCTGTAAAGTTATGCTTGTACGCGAATGACACAACTCCTTTTTAAGAAATACAGGACACATCTAGAGACCCACCACAACTAATCACTGAAGGTTTATATCATATTTACACCACTGAAATACTCCCATCTTGTCGTGGGGTTCAATTTAAGCCCGCCGCGTGACAAATGTTTACAACGGCTCAACTTCTCTAAATTGATAGGTTTTTAAACAAAATTTTATATTAGAATAGAGGCATTTCTGTATTTTTTAATGATATTTAAATTATGGTAATATCACGTATAGTTAAAATAATATTAACCATAATACTGCAAGCGAAACGCGTGTGACACGTCGAAAATCGGTAAAATGCCCCCGATTTCAGGTTTCGAATGTGTTTTTATTATATAATAACAACAATTAAGCAGTTTTATTTATGATGCCTCAAGAGAGTAGTAGTTCTTCAAGGTTTTGACATTAATTTAAGTATTATAATCTAAATAATATAGATTATATTGGCCTGTGACACGAAAATTTAAGCGCCCCAGGAACCACCCTTTTGGAGTTTTTTTTTTAACACCAAAAAAGAAAAATCTTTTCCCAGCAATATTTGTTATGTGTTTCTTGTTTTGATGTATCGAATACGTAGACTTCGGTACGGTTTTGTCTTAGGTCTTTTTACAGCCTGTATAGGTCTAGCAATGGACCCTATTCCACTTGATGGAGGTGGAGTCCAAATGCTAAGATAGCTAGTGAGAAAGATAGTCAGCATTAGCCATCCCGCCGTATCGAACTCCAAGGTGATTGAATGACTCAAAATTGCAAGAAGGTATACTTAGGTGCGTATCGCCACAAATTCCTATAAAAAATAGGAGTACAAAAATTTGGAGACTTACGGCAAACCGAGCTAGTTGTGCACCAGACCACGTCATGATAAATGTCAAAAATTTCACTTGAGTTCTTCTTCATGAGGGAATCGCTGAGCTCCACAGCTTCCTGGTTGAACACCTCCATGAAGATATGCACTGACTTCTTGTTGTATGATGGTGTGGCTATCTTTCGGTGATTGCGCCAGGTGGGACCTAAATAAGATTAAAATTAAAATCTTTACTTAAATGGACCTTTAAATACACCGCTTCGGAGATGGATGCTGGTGGAGGAGTAACGGGGCAATAATTCACTATCAAATTGTCAGATGTGAGTATAAACGATGAATATAAAGGGGTGAGAGGCTTTGTGGGTTGAAAGGCACAGCCACCCTAAAAGTCAAAGATAAAATGAAAGATAGCGTTGACGCCCTTGGGCCTGGGCCACAAAGCCTCCCGATTTACAAATAGAAACTTTACATGTTTATTAACATTTGTAATAATATGAAATATCGGGATAATCGCATTGGTAAGTTTTGAATCTGATGCCTGTTGGGCGAACTAGTAGCTTATTCAACAGCATTTTTTTTGCTCCAAAGACTATACATGGTGTAAAAGACATGAACAGTCAAACAAAAGCCTAGTATACCTAGGAAATTTTATTTCCTTGGCTTTATTTTATTGAAGGTCAAAATCATATTTTTTTTCATTTTTTATGAAAACATATTCTAAACATTAATTCGTCATTATTGTCCAAAGAAACATTATAATTTTTTTTAGTACTTCATAACAAAAATGGCTTCAAAACGTTAGCGTTCAATGAAGCTCACTCGATGGGGCCGCCCGTCTGTCAAAATTATCGCGTTTTTACGAGTTGCGTGCGAGTTGAGCGCTTTACATTGCGCAGTACAATTTGTTTTTTTTAACACCAAAAAATAAAAATCATTTCCCAGCAATTATGTTTTGAAATGTGTTCTCGTTTGATGTTTATGTCTTTAACATCCTATATATTTAGGACTCCATGATTTACCCGCAGCGTCGACGCTCGGCTTAATTTCGATTTTGTCAAAAAGTTGTCGCTCTAGAATTCTTCTTTTCCTGGATTAAAGATACCCTGTGTTCTTTTTTGTACCCCTAACAATGTGTAGGTAATTTCATGATGATTGAATTTGAGTGGCTTAGTAAAAAAGAGCGACGAGTAAACCAACTCACATTCAGATATTTTTGGTACTACATTGTGCCGATTTAGAAGACAAGTTTTTAAATTGATTTCTATAATCGAATGAACTCATATCATATAAAACACTTATTGAAATTGAAATTATTGCCTTTCATATTACTAATAATAAATTATAAGTTTAAATTAAACTAACTAACCCTCTTAACATTCCATTATATTCCAATCATACTGTGCTTACATGCTAAGAGTTATAGTCTGGACTTTACATTTTGTAAAAAAAAATCTACCTGTTTTGTGACTATAATTCGTTTTGTAAGCCTTAAATTAATAAATATAAGGACAGTATTATCTTACCTCCAGATAAAATTCCTGGACCAATGTACGGTACCATAATCCTGTACTGAGGCCCTTTACTGTTGATTTTATTACTAGTCAGGAGCAACTGCAAGTAATGAAAAGTACTGACTAATAAATTTCTTTATATTTCTATTACTTATACGAACGGACTCCAACTTCTAAACCAAATAACAAACAAAAGCTATATCGTTGGTTTGTACGCTGAGGGGTACCTATACCAGCTAAATCAGTACAACATGTAAATTAAATAACCAACACTCTGAATACAGGTGGCTTGGGATCGGCTTCTGAGTTGATTTCAATATTTAAAAATAAACGATTCTCTTTTAAAAAAAAAAACATAAAAAAAACAAAAGTACCAAAATCTGGGTACTTTTTGTTTTTTTTCTTTAAAAAAAAAATATTGAAATCAACTCAGAAGCCGATCCCAAACCACCTGTTTTCAGGGTGTTGGTTATTTAATTTACATGTTGTATAGGTATAATTATTAAACTAGCGACTAGCCGGCCTATTCGCTAACTTTTTTGACAGATAAAAGTGATAATATCCGAATTATTTACTCTACTACTACTTTACTATAACGCTAATATGACACTGGTCGTGTAAAACAGCAATGGATATATAATTCAGTCGTTGATTATCACTTTCATCTGTCAAAAAAATCGGGAGTGGTCTCCCCTTGACTTTCTCGTATAACGGAAACGACTGAAAAGTTGATAGAAACCTTATATTTTGATGTCATACATGCATGTTAAATTTTGGTCACCCATCCGAGTACCGAACACTTGGTTGCTTAACTTTCGTGATCGACGACTCAAAATTTTACAGAAAACTTATATTTTGATGTTATACATGCATGTTAAATTTGGCTGCAATAAGTTAAAGCATACTCGAGTAATCGTTCTAACGCACAGACACACAGACATAATTCCAAAAAAAATATTTTTGGACTCAGGCAGATCCAAAACGTGTAAATCCGTCAAAATCTCGAGATCGAATTTTTTTACGATTACAAAACTTATCCTCTATACTACGTATACGAGAAAGTAAAAAGTTAGCGAATAGAACTCAAAATCGTCTCAGCTGTCCGGTTAACTGTACATTTTAATTACAAACTAGTCGCGTCAATCTCGGTTAAATTATAGTCTAGGTATATGTTATCCTGATGTATCAGCCATATTATTGTAAAGTTTCATTAAACTCCGTTCAGTAGCTTTTGCGTGAAAGAGTAACTATGTGTTAGTTACTCTTTCACGTACTCTTTCATACATCCATACAAACTTTCACGTTTATAATATTAGTAGAATAACTCACCCGAATGTCATCTGGATTCATGACGGCTATGTTGAGTTCTGGTCCCAACCAAATTCTAACATATTCGCCGTACTCACGAAAAAATTTGGCCATCTTCGTAACTAGCTCTGAAATAATAAGAAAAAATTTTTTAAGAGATGTTAATTTTTAGTTAGTTTAGTAATAATTATATTTCCACGTTCACACACATTAGCTAGCCCAAATTAAGTAGGTATCAATAAGAACTAGTATTATGAATAGATATGGACAAAATAATACATGTAATAATTTATGCTACTTTATATGATTAGTTGGTATAATGGTTGTTTACAGTGGTAGTAAATAAGTAATAGTTTTAAGTTTTTTTACTAAAAATAAACTTAAATAAATATACCTGTAAACAATCATGACTCGTGAACAAATTTAATGTCTAGAAGTAATAATTTATACTACTTTATATTGGTTGTTGGTATAATGGCTGTTTACAGGTGTTATTATTTATATTTGTATGCCCCAGATCGTAAAAAAGTCCACTTAGTGATTGACCACTCTACCACTACGACTTCATAATAATTATTCAAATAGGACAATTATTATTTCGTGGTTTTTGACGATTTAAAAGTTGGTAAATAAAGATCTTTTTAATTTTGATTGATCGATTTATAGGTTTGGTAATTTGATATGGCTGAGGGTGTCCCAGTGTCCACACTAATCTGGAAAATCATTACATCCATAACTGTAAAGAAACCTATGACTTGATAGTGCAAGGTCATGTTTCTGCGACAACGTAGGTATACTTTTCTTCGCTAGTACTAAATATCGATGACTTTATATCGACACTTTGTTTCCTCTGTTTGGTTTGTGTCGTTTCCTTTGTAATGTTAATTCGACAATTTTGAGAAAACCATTTTCTGTGAAGTAATTTCAATTGCAAAACACAAAACCTCGCACCATCACGTCGTCGGTTTAGGTATAATCATTGCATACATTATGTCAACGACACCACGAAACCGCACCACTGTGGTGTTGTATACATTTTTTTAGGTCACTAAACCACAGTAATGAAGTTCTAATACAAAACTTATGTATGCATTTATCGATATTGATTAATTATCATTCGCACCATTCGTAAGATCACACAACACCACACCCACCACAGATTTAATAATACAAGGAGATAGGCCGAACCGGCGTTTAACTTGTGACAAGTGTATGCACAGTGCGCATACATTGCCGCCAGTTCGCCGTCCGATAATGTCGAGTGAATACGTACGTATGACAGAAAGAAATATCCGTTTTTCTTTCAAAATGCTGTCCTATTCCACTGTAACATGCAATCATTGCAGTGAATCTGTTATTTATCAAGTAATAGAATAACTTTTCACGCGTAAGAACCGAAAAACTAAGATTTATATTTAAAAAAACAATATTTAAACAAATAGTCCGACTTTCATTCATATAAACACAATTGCTTTAAATTATGCGTTACTATCTTACAAATTGTATTTTATTGCGGCTGTGCTTAACTTTCATTGCTTCGCAGTCCTTAATACGCGCGCAATCAATAGTGTATATTACGGCATGCTGAACTAGAACCATGTTATGTAGTACGGAGGCTGATCGCACACTCGGTCTTCATATGAACTCGGCGATTCGACCGATCTCCTTAGATTGATATATCTGTGCACTACACCGTCGCGGTGTCAAATGCATACATAACTTTTGTATTAGAACTTCATTACTGTGGTGTAATTAGCTAAAAAAAATGTAAACGACACCACAGTGGTGCGGTTTCGTGGTGTCGTTGACAATGCATGAATCATTGATGCAAGTACTCAATGATTTTCGCAGATTATTGTTTCGAAGACACGCAGAGGACCTGTATACTTATTTGGCTTAAAGTCCTCGGTGCTTCTATTCCAACGGGAGAGACTGATTAGAATTAGAAGTATTCCATCTCTAATAAAAAATCTCAATAAGTTTTATTGCTCTCTTGGCGACATTTCACTTGCTATTCGTATTCATGTCGTAATATATTTGTAAATGCGCAAATAAAACAAACGTGTCTGGCAAGGCTGACCTGTCACTATTTGGAGGAACTGCATGCAACATTTCGTTACATATTTTTAGGCTTTATATGTTACGAAATGTTGCATACGGCTCTGCTCTTGGGCCTACGAGCGCCATCGTATGTAAGTATCACAGATATATCAATCTAAGGAGATCAGTCGAATCGCCGAGTTCATAGGAAGGTCACCGGTCGTACTACATAACATGGTTCTAGTGGAGCATGCCGTAATATACACTATTCATTGCGCGCGTCTTAAGGACTGCGAAGCGATGAAAGTAAAGCACAGCCGCAAAGGAGATCGGTCAAATCGCTGAGTTACATATTCACTTGACTTTATCGGAAGGCGAAGTGGCGGAAATGTATGCCCACAAAGCATACAATTGTCACAAGTTAAACGCCGGCTTGGCCTATCTCCTTGTATTATTAAATCTGTGGTAAGTATGTATATGTCATCCACTCATTGAATGCGCCCAAATAATTTGATTATGTATGTCAAAATATTGCTGAATATAGGAATGTAAAAACATGGGCCAAAACGGCTTAGGTATATTTTTTCAAAATTTTCCAAGATAATAAGCGAATGTGCGGTGCCGTAATTTTTAATATAATAGAATACCAACTAATAACTAACTGCATTTGCTTTTTTGGAATATTTATAGCTTAATTAACAAACCGACCATATTACCAGATAGTTCCCTTAAAATAAAGTTTGGATATTCATATAATTTGCAAATGGTGTGCGATATAGGTACCTGTTAGCAAGAGTAACAACAATAGACAGACGGTACAGCCGCGAGCATTATAATATATTATATTATATACCTACCAACGGTTGGCAATTCTACATCATTATACCAATTCAAGAGTCAATCATTGCGACCGCGACTGTACCTATGTATTTTACCTTCTCGAAGCGCTCGTGACACATGTCGTCAATCATCTCAAATTTGCCTCAAATTACAGATGCAGTTTTAAATTATAGTGATCATACTCAATATAGGTAATGTAATTGCAAATCGTTCTTTGGTTCACAAAACCCTTTATTATAGTTCATCACGATTCAAGGATGAATGTACATACGAAGAGTAATTATGTTGTTTTTAATAGTAAAAGGGTGGCAAATATGATTTTAGATGAATTGCCTGGTGCTTACAAAAACAGGCAATGTAATAACATTTCTAGCGAGCGCATGATGTTAGAATAGAGACTCTTATAGAGACCACCATCTTTTCTAAAGCAACGGACTTAGAAAAGGTGGAGCTCCCGTCGGAAATTCTCAATCCCGGTATTTGCGGGACTGGACATTTTAATCCCGCGGGTTCCAGGTATTTGCGGGATAATCTTTACTAAAAGAACAAAAATCGTACCTACGTAAACAAACTCAAAGAAACACACTCAAAGAAATTTTTAGGATCCTCACTCACAGGCTACCTTAAAAGAATAGGAAGAATCAGCAGGACCCAAATCCGCTGTCTCACAGAGTGCTCTCACTGGCCACTTTGCCACTAAAAGACACCTGTGTACAATAGGCAAATCTGAAGACCCTATCTGTAGAATGTGTGGTGAGAAGGAAGAAAGCATGGAGCACATACTATGTGACTGCGAGTCACTAGCCAATAGGCGACTAAAGGTTCAGGGTCTAGGTTACCCTAAACCAGAAAGACTTTATAGACCTTATTCCCGCCAACATCGCAAAACTCGTACAAAATGTTTTCGATGTTGGCGGGGATGGGTGATAAGGAAAGGGGAAGCACAAAAGATCCCATAGGGTCGAAGTGCTCTGAGACACAGCCTCAGCCCCTTGCATGAGAATAAGAATAATTAGAATACGTAAACAAAATAATACTTGGTTTGATTGTCCCTCTCCAAAATGCCGCATTACGCGCTCCGTCTTTCCGAGTCCAAGCAAACAATCAAAGCGATCGTCAGTTGTAGCCCAGACGTGGGCTATGCTGACACACGAATTTCGCTTCTCTTCTCTCCCGCTAATCCCACGCGGGATCCCGTTCATTTTACGAACGGGATTAGCCCGTATGCAGGATTCGGGTACCCCGGTATTGCATTCCCTATTTAAGGTTATTTATGATTCCAGTCCATCCGTTTAAAACGCTGTCCACTGGAGAAAAGCTGAAAGATTCAGGAGCTCTAGAGCGGGAATTTGAAGCAATCCTATTGATTAATATTTCCGTTTTCTTCATTCCATTAGACAGGCAGCCTAAAGGTAAACCTTTTCAACTCGGAAACGCCTAAGCAGTGTTGGGCAAAATGCAATTAACAATTACAATTACAAAATGTAATTAGCTACTTCTATTACAAATTACTGTTAGTTGTTGAAAAGTAATGTAATTGACAATTACAATTTATAATTGTTAATTGCAATTACATATTTTAAAAAACAATTACGTCATTGTGCATATTTTATGTCCTATGTGCCAAAATCTCACACCCCACAAAGTTATACAAAACTTTAGTTCAGAGAGTTTGATATTAAATGATAGCTTTCGAAAATTTGCATACAAGTTTCTAGTGTCCTTAGACGTTTGTGCCCAACATTGCGGCTAAGGTAAGGTGTATAATCAAGACAGCACGACAGCCGGCTGTTGCTGAGGGATTCAGAGGAAGACAAAAGCATTCATTCGATAAACCATAAGACAATGCTGCAAATTTTATATCTTTTCGTTTGAACCCGTGATATAATAAACTATCTAACATACTTTCATCAATGAACTTGCATGTGCTCTCTAGGTCTTCTCCCACTCATTTCTACCCTAATTGTAAGCCATCTCTTATCGATCTGATAATAGTCTCCAACCCTGATATGGCTCCTTCTTATGGCCAAACAGCAGCCCCTTTCTCTCACCACGATCTACTTTACCTCGCTTTTAGAGTGCGACCTCCCAAAACTAAACGTAAGGTACTTCTGCAGCGCAATTTCAAGCATATGGATTTAAACCGCTTGAGAGAAGACGTGAGACGTATTGACTGGTCACGTTTACTCGCTTCCGATAACTTGGACTTCATGGTTGAACAATTTACCGCTGACCTGATCAGTATTTACGATACGCACGCGCCTGTACGCCCAGTTCGTGTCAGGCATGTGCCAGCTCCTTGGCTTACACAACACATTAGGAAAGTGATGGTTTTACGAGACAGAGCTAAAAGGCGTAATAAGGAAAACCCTACTCAAATTCATTTCGAAGCCTACAAAATTTTACGCAATCGCTGTAATAGAATGTGTAGGGATGCTAAGCGCAACTACAATTCTTAATGTGCATTCTAAATCAGTATCCCTTTCCTATCTTGCAAGTCTTGCCCCTCCTGCCTGCTCTCCTTTTTCTTTTAGTCCTGTTACCGAGGACGCTGTGGCGAAGAGTATCAGAGGTATTAGTACCAAAGCCGTTGGAGATGATGGCCTCAGCCTTGAAATGGTTCTTCCCGTGCTGGATGACATTATCTCAATTGTCACCCACATCTTAAACTTCTCTTTGATGAATAATGTATATCCGACATCGTGGAAGAAAGCCAATGTTATCCCTTTGCCTAAATCCTCGAATCCTTCGTCCTTAACAGATTATCGCCCCATCTCCATTTTGCCTCTCCTATCCAAGGTCCTTGAGTCCGTCGCACACCAACAATTATATTCCTTCTTCGCGTCCAACTCCTTATTATGTCCTCTCCAATCTGGCTTTCGGCCATCTCATAGTACGGTTGGTGCGCTGCTGAATGTGACTGAGGATATCCGTCTAGCGATGGATAATACCAAACTGACAGTTATCTGTCTGTTGGACTTTAGTAGCGCATTCAACTCGGTTGATTTTGATATACTGCTCGGTACTCTTCGCTCGGCAAACATCTCACTTCCAACCATTCAGTGGTTCCATTCATACCTTTATGGCCGCCAACAATGTGTTAAAATGGACTATAATAAGTCTGGTTGGTGCCAGTTGACAGCTGGTGTGCCTCAAGGTGGCGTACTTTCACCTTTGTTATTTTCAATATTTATAAATAGAATATGCGATACTATTTCTTCCTCCTTCCATTTATATGCCGATGATCTTCAGATTTATCGGCATTCGGGACTATCTGAGATCACTGAGACTATTCGTGAACTAAATAAGGATTTATCGGCTATTCTTGCTTGGGCCAATTCTTTCGGATTACTTGTTAACCCAGTAAAATCGCAGGCAATGATAGTAGGCAGCAGTAGATTAAGAAATAAACTTGATTTCAACTTATTGCCTTCACTTGTTTACAACGGTACCACCATCCCATACTCTGACAAAGTGAAGAATCTTGGCTTAATAATGGACTGCCATATGTCGTGGAATCCTCACATTAACGAAATTAGTAGGCGAATGCATTACTCATACCATTCTCTCAAGCGGCTTCAATACTTTCTCTCTTTTAAAACCAAAATTATGCTAGCGCAATCTCTCCTTCTCCCTATTCTCGACTACGCTGATATCTGCTACTTGGATGTGACCGAGGAACTGCTAAACAAGCTCGAACGACTTCAGAATATGGCCATTCGGTTCATTTTCGGTCTGCGTAAATATGATCATGTATCTACTTTTCGCTCCGAGCTTGAGTGGCTTCCCGTTCGGGACCGGCGTAATGTGCACATCCTTTCCTTTCTTTATAAGATCCTCTACGATCCTAATGCCCCTTCCTACCTTCGCTCTCGTTTCCAAATATCTCAAACTCCCCCTCGTCCAAGGCGTCAATGTGTCACTAAGATGCTGGAATTGCCTAAGACCAATACTAATTTCTTTCTACACTCCTTTTCATTTCGTGCTGCTCAAATGTGGAACCATCTTCCAGCCGTTGTACAAGACAGCCCATCCATTACTTCTTTCAAAAGTAGAATAAAGAAGTTCTATGTATCACAAATTTCAAATTAATCATTGCAAGCTTATCTCATCATGTGTATTATAGTATGTTATTATTTATTTATTTATTATATATATAAACATATGTAAGTATATATGTATATGTGTTATGAAGATATTTATATAAGTATAATATTTATTATTATAGTGTAATACTGCTGCCTATTTATAACCTTTATTTTGCATTTATGCTGCCTACTTTATTAACGTTATAACACACATTCATGGGTTGACTGGAAGAGATCTCTTCTAGAGATAAGTTCGCCCTTGCTAACTATGTTTTAGTGTAATATTTCTGTAAATTTTTATATGCAATAAAGAGTACTATATATCTGAATCTGAGATATTTTATTCCTAGCTTAATGTATACTAATCCATTAATAATATCAAATAATAGAAAAAGATGTACTCAATCAATTATCATACAATTTTGTACAACGTAAAGGACATAGGGTACCTTTCATCGGGAAAAAAGCGTTCCCGAGGGATAGAAGAAAGAACTTTTTGACAAAATCTTGCAAAAGTCAAGCAAAATCGCAGGTAAATGCTAGTTAAAAAAATTAATTATTATTAAAATATATTTTAGACATGACGAGGCAAAACGTAAACAATGCACGGACGCACTTCTTTCGGACGTAATTTGGTAACCAAATTTAATTCCTCATAAAAGACATCAACGCGCTTTTAAAATCATTTTATTATACTTATTCAAACATACGTCAGCAGAGCTTCAGGTGACATTTGGATTTTATTACATAGGTTCATCATCATCGTCGTCATCAACAGCTCGTATAATGTCCCCGCCGAGGGGCTCGAGCCTACCCCACATTAAGGGCGATTAGGCTTAGTCAACCACGCTGGGCAAATGCGGGTTGGCCTAAGAATTTCTTCATGAGTGTGTGAAGGTTTCCTCACGTTGTTTTCCTTCACCGTAAAAGCGTCGATTAAACGTACATGTATATGAATTCAAAATTTGAAAACACATTGGTACGTGGCGGGTTTCGAACTGGTGCCTCCCGTCAACCTCCCGTGTGAGAGACAAAGCCCTTACTCACTACGCCATCGACGCATTACATAGGTAAATAATGGGTGCGTTCCAAAACGATCTCAATTTACTCGGGGTAGAGTAAATGGTAGCTCACTATTGGTCGTTATTAAGAAGCGCTTTCACCATTGGTTAGTTTTGTTAAACTATAGTTAATTTACACCAATTAGAAAGCTTTCTTACGCTGTCTACTTGGCTTCACCTGGTTTTGGAACGCACTCTAAGATAAAATCTGGTTCAACTGAAAACCAGCTTCTTTGACATAAAGCTGAGTGGCGACCATTTTGGTTGCATATCATAACGTTTCAAAACGTGATTGAATGATTGTGTGGTCTTCCGCCAGGGGTTGGGTCCCGGGACGTCTTGAGATGAGAGACGGTTGTCGAAATTATAGGTATTGTAATAATTTTTAGTTAGTAGTATACTTTCATGAATAATTTACTTGGTACTTGACTTGGTACCTAACTAGTACGAAAACGAGAGTCTTCTTCTCGTCCGGCCGCACCACTTATTACAAAAATAGTTTGTCAGAAAAAGCTTTTTTTAAATTCTATTTTATTCAACCAGCAAAGAAGTATAATTTCCTTGTTGATGTATTATTTATAAGACTGATTTATGTCTGTTTTGTAATTCGGTTATTTTATTACGAAACCAATCTGTTTTTATCTATAGATACTAATAATATAAAGCTAAAGAGTTTGTTTGTTCGTATGGTTGAACGCGCTAATTGAAAAATGCTTATTAGTTGGATAGATAGTTAATTTATCGAGGAATAAGCTAAACAGGGTGTAAAAGACATGAACAGTCAAACGAGAACCATGTTTTCTGATCACCATCACAACATTTTTTTCCTTTAGACTATACCTGGGAAATTGATAGTTTCGATTTTATTGAAGGTCAAAGTCATATTTTTTTTTATGAAAAACATATTCTAAGCATTATTTCATAATTATTGTCCAAAGAAACATTTTCATTTTTTTTTGTATTTCATAACAAAAAATGGCTTCAAAACGTTAGCGTTCAATGTGGCTCACTCGAAGCGCACGGATACAAACGAACGGGGCCGCCCGTATGGCAAAATTATCGCGATTTTGAGAGTTGCGTGCGAGTCGAGCGCACGCAACATTGTTAGGATTTCAATTTGGAATTGTTGGTATTGTTAGAATTAAAGACTGCCTTTTATCTAAGATAGAAGTACATAATCAGGAGAGAACGGTAGGTTTTTTAGAGTAGTATTCTGTGCTCTGTGATTTAGAGGTAAGATTGTTAATGACCAAGCGGATTAGACTGTTTGTGGGAAATTATAATGTCTTATGCAGTTTTGCGGCGTTACCATATCTATATTTATTCTCTAGTGAGGCTGGTGTAATAGACGAGGCAGGCCTTGCTTGCCCTGGTTACCCAGTGGGGCGGCGCAATACTTGATCTCGTCTTACAGAGTATATAGGTAAATAACTAGGTACCTTTTATTTACCTATACAACATGTAAATGAAATAACCAACATCCTGAATACAGGTGGTTGGGGATCGGCTTCTGAGTTGATTTCAAGATTTTTTTTTTTTAAAAAAACGATTTTTTTTTGAAAAAAAAAACCAAAAAAAAAACAAAAGTACCCAGAAAATGTTGTACAACATTTTTAGAGTACATTATTTTTTTTTTTCTTTTTTTTTCCAAAAAAAATTGGTTTTTTTTAAAAAAAAATCTTGAAATCAACTCAGAAGCCGATCCCCAACCACCTGTATTCAGGATGTTGGTTATTTCATTTACATGGTGTATACTCTGTAAGACGTTTTAGGTAGTAAATAACAAAGTTGTAAGCTACATCTAGTATATTTTTAAACTTTACCGGGAGCTCTTGGACTTCACTCATCTTTTTATGGGAAAGGGGACAATCGAACAGACTTGTGGCGGCCAATGCCGCCTCCTCATAGACTACATGTCACTATACAACAGTGCTCATACAAGCGCGACTATTAGTATGGAAACATGAATCGCGCAAACGAAGTTTCCAAAGGTGCTTGCTAAAATAATAATAGAAGTTCCAACTACACTCAGTTGGACTGCGGTCCCAGGGCATACAACACCTTGCCCGGCGAAAGTACTTCCCTTTCGTCTTCCTACAGACTCTTCACCTGATGGTGAGTGATCACTACCACCTATGGACATTTGCAGCACCAGAGGAATCGCAAATAAATCTTTTTACGCTTACCAGGCGAAAGAATAGCATCGCTGGCATCGTCAGAAATTTCGTTCGCTTAGTTTGTAAGTCCCAGGCACCGCTTCTGAACCTGTTTTTTGTAACACTGTGACCCGGAACGTGAATCCATGGTGTGCTAAGAGTTGTCGTCTCTTCGTCATTGAGAGAGGCTTCTGGCACTTGTATAAGCAAATTAACCCTACCTGTAGGATTGGTGAGGAACAAGTGAGCGTTTCCAATTATGGGGTAAGCTGGAGGCCCTGGTACTATGGAGCCCAAATGCAGCAATCTTCTATTAGCCCAGCGCCAGTACATCCAGTACAGGAACCCGGATATAACGGTTAACAGTGTGATGAGAAGGTACATGGTGATTCTGAAAAAAAATAAACGTAATTTTATTTTTGTAAATTTTCAACACATTTTTTTTAAAGAAGTGCATACAGGGTGTAAAAGACATGAACAGTCAAACGAAAACCATGTATTCTGCTCACCATCATAACATTTTTTTTCCTTTAGACTATACCTGGGAAATTGATAGTTGCGATTTTATTGAAGGTCAAAGTCATAATTTTTTTTTCTTTTTTTTATGAAAACGTATTCTATACGTTATTTCTTAATTATTGTCCAAAGAAACATTATCATTTTTTTTAGTATTTCATAACAAAAAATGGCTTCAAAACGTTAGCGTTCAATGTAGCTCACTCGATGGGCACGGACACTAACGAACAAGGCCGCCGTCAAACAAAAATATCGCGGTTTTGCGAGTTGCGTGCGAGTTGAGCCCTTTACATTGCGCGGTACAATTTGCAATTTTTTTTAACACCAAAAAATAAAAATCATTTCCCAGCAATAATTTTTTTGAAATATGTCTTATTTTGATGTATTGAATACATGGTTCTCGTTTGACTGTTCATGTCTTTTACACCCAGTATAAATTGTAATACCTACATAGGTACAGACAGATAATGATCATACCATGCCAATACAACGGTATTGCATTGACAATGTGTATAATGTTATTAAATATCATCATAGCAGCCTTTATAATTCGACCCACTGCTGGGACACAAGGCCTCTCCTTGTCATCGAAGGAGATTTTGGCAGTAGTCCACCACGCTTGCCCAATACCCCTTTGCTGATCCATTAGTCGCCTTCTACGACACCCATCGGAGGATATGGGGTGATGCTATTCTACTCTGGCTTCCATTATTAATAGGCATTAAACATTCAAACTTATTTTTGTAATTATTATATGTATAATGTTCTTTTATATTTGCGCGAGCACTACACATTGTAAATAAAACAACTTTTACGGATTTAACTCGCGTGTAATCAGATTTTACATGTTGTTATTATTGTCCGACCTTTATTATATATTATTTTAATTTACTATATTACAAAAATATATGGTGGTGTACTTATATGTAAAAAAATGGCCAAATGCCATCTATAAAAAAGCGGCAAAAGAACCTACTAATGACTCCTGACCACTACTACCATTTTTATAAAAAGGTCGATATTTTTATGGTCCTGTACTTCACCATCTGTCCAACTATACCAGTGTTTCCAGAACATTGTTCTGCCGTGGCCCGGTAATTTTCAAACTGCCCCTTCATGATCCACTTAATTTCAAACCCAAGCTAGTTCCATTAGGAATGTACAGTCGAACCAACTGAATCATGACCCACTTGGTCGATCATTCCTTTAAAATCATAAATTTAGTTAGGTTTTCTTCGCTATCATGCGTGTTGCACTTAGTACGTTTTAAATATAAATGCGTCATTACGGGTCAGAGATCTATGCAATTTTAATCTTTCTTATCACTGCATTAAAGTCTCAATTGGAATTTTAAATAAGATGTCGTTTATAATCTAAACTCTTTTCACTACTGAGAAAATGGAATAACTATTATATTTTTAAAAATAAAATGACGTTATGTGTCAGATGTCAAGTAGTAGTCTGAACAAATTTTAAAAAGCCATATTTATTTGACACTGTCAGTGTCTAACAAATTGATAACAGGTTCGTTACTTAGAAATGTACGTTCAAGCGAATTTCATCCTACTTTGTATAGAGTGACTGTAGGAAAATGATCTTAAGGTGGGTCATGATTCAATTTGGTCGACTGTACAATACACATTTATTAATAGTAAAAATGTTTTACTAGAAAAATGCACTGAAAAAAATCGACTTGCCTCAGGCGGGACTCGAACCCGCACCTTCCACAATCCGGGTGGACGCGTTGACCAATTTCGCCACCGAGGCACTGCTTTTCGCTGTCGAAATTTGTCAGTGCTTGGTGCTTATGTTTTTATGGTAAACATCGTTTCATCAAATCTTTGAAATTTGCACTTCCAAGACCCGAACGAAATATTTTTGCAAATATTTGACGCCCAGCTAAGATGAAACTACCTTACATTATGGAATAATTTTATTTTTGCGTTTACAAACGCGTAAATATAATACTAGAAAAATGCACTGAAAAAAAACGACTTGCCTCAGGCGGGACTCGAACCCGCACCTTCCACAATCCGGTTTTTTTTTTCAGTGCATTTTTCTAGTATTATATTTACGCGTTTGTAAACGCAAAAATAAAATTATTCCATAAAAATGTTTTGTCAATACTGCTGCTTATTTTTTTTACTAAGAATCCAAGTTCGCGGAAAATGACGAAAGTTTTATCCTAAGGTCTAATTCCACTTCAAGTCGGTTTCTATATTTATTTTCAAGGTAAACTAGTGTTGAAAAACGAACCAGCAAAGAGAAATGTTGCTAACCGGTATAATAATGTAATTTAATTATTCAAATACTAATATTAATATTTACAAATGAAGTGCAATAATGAGTATAAGTTAATAGTTTTTATCAAATTAATAATAATAACAATAATTAAATCTTTTTTAGCAAAGTAATTGTAATTTTAATAACAATAGAAATAATATTATAATAATAATGATTGAATTAATTCAAATACTAATATTTACAATTGTGCTCTTCAATAATGAGTATAATTTAATATAATACTAGAAAAATGCACTGAAAAAAATCGACTTGCCTCAGGCGGGACTCGAACCCGCACCTTCCACAATCCGGGTGGACGCGTTGACCAATTTCGCCACCGAGGCACTGCTTTTCGCTGTCGAAATTTGTCAGTGCTTGGTGCTAATGTTTTTACCAAATTAATAATGTATGTGCAATGATGAGAACAATTTAATATTTTTTATCGAATTAATTGTAATTTTGGAGTAGGTTATTGTTACCAAATATTGGCTAATTGTGTTGCGGTGCCCTTCTCAGGGTCATGTCATGGTTCTGTAAACCTTAAATGTACACCCATAATACCACATAGATGCAATAAATGTTTGAGATTGAATTTGTTTTATTTTGATGGTACCGGCTCGCGACCCGGCAAATGGGAAACGCTGAACCTCAGACCAATGATCATTGGTCTGAGCGCTGAACTACCGTCCGTTTAACGCTTTTCTTGAACAAGTTATTCTTATTAGATCTGGGGGCAAGGTAGTGCCCCGCCAAGACGATGAGAATATAATGGAATTAGGCTTTATATGCCCAATTCTTGCGCTCTAAAATCAGGCCTAATCCTAACCTAGCTGTAACCTGACTGTATTGAAGTATCAAGAGTTGAGTTACAAAATTCATGGTCACCTATTAATCATCTTAGGTTCATTTACTCTCGTAACTAATAACAAACGAACGCGCCGCAATCTATGTGCGCATTTGTGGGACTTTGTACCTATGCCCCACTTTATAAGATGCCGTGCGGTCAAACTCTAACATTATTTCCTGCGTTGTCTAAAGCGATAAAAATACCTGGGCAAAACTAAAATAAATAGCATTTGCATAAAATGTGCATAAGTAATACTACTATAAAAACAATTTATTATAAGGTAATATTTCATCGCGCTGACGCAGACAATGCTAGGTCATTGCTACGTCATGGACGCAGAAATACCTAATGCGTCAAAAACAGGTGAGCATGTAGGTACGTACGTGCGTGACCAACATTTATATTTCTAAATTCGCAGTGGGTATCATTTTTTAAGCGACTTCAAAAAAGGAAGAGGTTCTTAATTCGACCGTATTTTTTTTAAACTGCAACATCTCAGTTTGCAGCCTGCCAGTAGATATGTTCTTTACGCATAAATGATAAAGGAAGGTTAAACACCACGAATGGCTATAAGAGGAAAACTGTTAGTAATCCATAGGATCACGATGCGCGCGACGGGTCTATAGTGTTGCAGAGAGGGAAGTAATATTTGTCAGGAGTAATTGGAAAATTTTACCCAGATTTAGGTTTAAGGAGTCCCCATAAGATGTCCACTCAATCATTTATTTATTTCTTTATATTTGGGATAACAACAACCTTATCTAATACATGTGCTTAAATCTAGTTTCAACAGCTTAGGTCAATAATAGTTATCCACATGATAAAATTATAAGCATGTGCAAATTAACAATGTTATAAATTTGTACCTACTAAGTATAAACAATATAAAAAAAATGGACACAGTTTTTTTTTCTGTAATAAAGAGTACACCTATAATAATTGCAAGTACCAAAAAAAAACAAATCCGAACGCTGCGAAGTAGAGGGATCATATCTACCCACTACCCACACTAAATTCTATCCCGTTAGGCTTGTCACATAGCAAGACAGTATGAGGCGTTTTACGGTAGCATAATGGCATGTAGTTGTTTGTCACCTCTCCATTCACGACAGTGCACGGTCGACTGTGCTTAGATAATTACTTTTATTGTTTGTTGTTGTTTTATTGTACAGTGAAGGAAAACATCGTGAGGAAACCTGCACACCTATGAAGAAATTCTTAGGTTGTGTGTGAAGTCGACCAACCCGCACTTGGCCAGCGTGGTTGACTAAGGCCTAATCGCCCCTAATGTAGGGTAGGCTCGAGCCCAGCTATTCGCTATCTTTTTTACAGTTGAAAGTGATGACCACTGAGCGAATTACGTATCCATTGCTGTTTTACGCGACAAGTGCCATAATAGCGTGTCGTGTAAAACAGCAATGGATGTGTAATTCACTCGGTGATCATCACTTTTAACTATCAAAAAAAGTTAGGAATAGGCCTATTGGGGTCGGCGTAATATGTTTTTCTCAAACATGCATGGAAATATTGTCATTATTTTCGAAAAAAGAACACGCGAAGTATCGAATTTACGGACAAAGAAAAGAGAAAAAAGCGTTTTTTTGAATTTGGAACATTACAACGCTCCAGCAATGTTGTATGAAACGGCGTGCTGGAGTTATTAAATACTCTTTGATTAGATCTCTTTTATCAATCCTGGCATACTAAAGTCTCTTTGCTTAGTACAAATTGCGTTCACGTGGCTGTATAGCTATATGCGTTTGTCTTGGTGATAAATAGAAAATTGGCGGCAAAGCTGAAAATTCGTCTTGATTTGTTATTTACAAAATATATTTATAAATTTAATAATTAAAATTATTTCCGACTGTTCAGAGAGTGAAATGGAGATTGATTGTACTTCACCAGATTTAAACGACAATCGACCGTTGTCAAAGGCTAAAAAAAATAAAGCAATTTTTAATTAAAGCCCCAGATGATAATTATATTTAGCGACAAAGGTAAAGAATGTTTATTTCCCTGCATTCTTTTGAGAAAAGCACTATATATGCCTCGGCCGAAATGGCAATTGCCTGTCTCGTATTAGTTAATCAAGCTCATACTCGACCTGCAATTGCCTATTTCGCGGCCTTTGCAATAATGTACTAATATTCTTCTTCCACTCTCCTCGATCAGCCGTCATCTCAGCATTAACGCCCCTCTTTGCCATACCAATTCACACAGTCTATCCATATTATGTCCATCTCTGTCCAGCCATATTCGAGACAATTCCGGGAGAGCCGCGTTAGACACGCTACTCGTTCCAGTATAGATCTCACAGAAGTGGTAAACAAGCCGAGTACTTTTAGATAAGTGAGAGATTTAGCTGGTATACCCTTATTTATTTTTAACACGCATATATTAGTTTCACCTGTATGTTTATCTGTATGTATGTAACTGACTCATTTGGACTCGATTTTGACCCACTAAACGGTCAGATTTCATTTAAACTTTATAGACTTATCAAAGACCGATGAGATTACAATAATTCGATAAAAATATCCCATTGTCCTGATTAGAATCGCCAGGGCTATTAAATTAAACGTTTGGAATGTTAGTTCATCTATACGTCACTAGATGGCGTTGTCATTAAGTAAGTACTTTCATCGGCGGTTATAATTCGCACTAAAAAGTAGAAAATAAAATAATAGTTTAAAAAACTAAAAAAACACGCCTTTATGTTAAATAAAAAACTAAAAAGTGAATAATAACTTTTCAGTATAGAAACTAAATGATAAACGATATAAGCATAATTACTATTTAGAGAAAAGCATGGGGTGTTTAGTTTTTTTAATTACTGTTCAAAGCTTAGTATTTAATGCTCTAAGGTTTTAATGAAAAATTGCAGATGAATAGAAACTAATGCAACTGAAGTCAATCAGTGTTAGTAATTAAATACACTTTGTTCTTGACTCCGACTTTGACGTAACTTAAGTGACAATTAGAAACTATTAGCTTTTTAATTTTCAGCATGAGACCAATTATAATTAATTGAGAATTAACGGAAAGCTACTTATGCAATTCGGTCATTATGAATGAGTACGGTGAGCGCCGTCTGCATACACACGCAGAAAATGTGACTACCCCTGTACCTTTATGATATTTTAGTTTTTTTTTACCATAGTAAGAAACTTTGTCTGTGCCTTTTCCTTTTTTCAAAAGTTTTTGGTTTTACGTTCGTAAATAACGCGATCAGACTGCTTACCTCTATAGACAACTAGATTCCGCCCGCGACTTCGTCCGCGTGGACATTTTACCCCCTTAGAGGTGGAATTTCCAAAAATCCTTTCTTAGCGGATGCCTACGTCATAACATCTACCTGCATGCCAAATTTTAGCCCGTCCGATCCGTCCAGTGGTTTGGGCTGTGCGTTGATAGATCACTATGTCAGTCAGCCACCTTTGAGTTATATATTTAGATGTCAAACGCTACAAAGCGTTTCTATGAATAACAACGCCAACTGTAAAATTTGACATTACGGCTCAGCATTACGGATGCCATAGTGTTTTCTCAGTGATACGCCATGATTTGCCACTTGTCTAAGCAGTGCCTGATTTATAGCTCTGACCGCCTTAGGCTAATCAGTTATATTCTAATCAAAGTACCAGGAAAATTTTAAACTCAAGCAGGTACTTATTTTACGCACGCATGTTAAACTAGAAATAAGTCTCAACGCCCTCCTCGGGTCATGCTACCTAGGTTCTATCCTAAATTAGCATATGGTTAAATCAAACCCTATGTCACTCAAGGCCAGATACGCCAGTTTTTTATTAAGCTGACTGACATGTCCCCCGATCGAGCTATTTACGAACGCTAAAACCAAAACCAAATGGAATAATTTTATTTTTGCGTTTACAAATGCATAAACGTTAATACTAGAAAAATGCACTGAAAAAAATCGACTTGCCTCAGGCGGGACTCGAACCCGCATCTTCTACAATCCGGGCGGACGCGTTGACCATTACGCCACCGAGACACTGCTTTTCGCTGTCGAAATTTGTCAGTGGTTGGTTCTTATGTTTTTATGGCAAACATTGTTTTATCAAATCTTTGAAATTTTTTTCAGTGCATTTTTCTAGTACAAAACCAAATGGTTATCGTTTTCATACGTTTTGACAGCTGTCAAACTGTTGCCAAAATGTATGAAAACAACAATGATTTGGTTTGGTCAAAATGTTGTAAATAGCGCGATTAGGCCCATTGGAGACGTTTGTACCTCAATTTCCTAAACATTAAATCATTGTACTAGCGTACCTATATCACATGATACGCGGACTTTTAATCGAAAACCACTTGCTCTAATATTAAGCAACAGAATCTCTATGTATATAAGTTCGGCGAATCGAATGCGTGAAGAAGTTATCGCGAAGTAGTTCATAAGGTTAGGGAAGCGTCGCGTAGTGCGTAAGGGCGTTGTCTCCCACCCGGGAGGGCACCGGTTCGAACCCCGCCACGTACCAATGTGTTTTCAAATTTTTAATTCATATGTACGGTACGTTTATTCGACGCTTTTACGGTGAAGGAAAACATCGTGACGAAAACCTGCACACACCATGAAGAAATTCTTAGGTTGTGTGTGAAGTCGACCAACCCGCACTTGGCCAGCGTGGTTGACTAAGGCCTAATCGCCCCTAATGTGGGGTAGGCTCGAGCCCCTCGGCGGGGACATTATATGAGCTGTTGATGATGATGATGATGAGTTCATTAGGTTATGTCAGTACCCTTAGTGTAACTGTGACCAAAACAAAAAGGGAGCAAGCGAGTGCCAGAAAGATATACGAAAATCCACTCCATTAGTTCAAACGACGCTTTTTCTACCGCTTTTAGTTGCTACCTGACTACCTAATGAATGACTGAATGTTTTTTTATGCCTTCCACTATAATTTAGCCAATGTCCAAGTACGGATAATTACTACTTAGGTACCTATCGATCCGTCCAGCTTATATCATTCCGGATTTTAGATGCATCGATGTAGCGAACTGTCGTGCTCGTGAGTCTATTTCATAGTTCATCCAGGAAGTCTTCGGTAAAGGATATTCGATGTCAAGTTCCTATTCTATTGAAAAATCATGCTTTTTAAAATTCTCATATTTAGTATCAACTCCGCAATCGGTTATCTCAATATAAACCAGTAATTTTCTAGATCGCAGTGTATCAACAAATCAATCAACCGGAAAAGCCTCTCAAGGCTTGAAGGGCTCGAGGTTACATAATTCTGCGTCTAGAGGAGTTTTGCCTCTAGGGAAATATGCAATATATTGTTTCATTGACATCTAAACTATTTTAATTAAAAATAATTTTATATGAATATTAATTTATTAGTCAACGTACGTATTCTGCTATTCTAGGCCCGATGTCCCGAATACCAGAAAAAAAAGTTAATAATTCAACAATTACATTACGTAATTAAATTATTTTTAATTTTCAATTTTTTTATCTTTTCTCTCCGTAAGAACCATCCTCGTACTTCAAGGAATATTATAAAAAAAGAACTACCTAGCGAAATTGGTTCAACTAGGTTCAGCTGTGGAATAATTTTATTTTTGCGTTTACAAACGCGTAAATATAATACTAGAAAAATGCACTGAAAAAAAATCGAGTTGCCTCAGGCGCGTTTAACGCGTCCACCCGGATTGTGGAAGGTGCGGGTTCGAGTCCCGCCTGGGGCAAGTGGATTTTTTTCAGTGCATTTTTCTAGTATTATATTTACTCGTTTGTAAACGCAAAAATAAAATTATTCCATAATGTAAGGTAGTTTCATCTTAGCTGGGCGTCAAATATTTGCAAAAATATTTCGTTCGGGTCTTGGAAGTGCAAATTTCAAAGATTTGATGAAACGATGTTTACCATAAAAACATAAGCACCAAGCACTGACATATTTCGATAGCGAAAAGCAGTGCCTCGGTGGCGAAATTGGTTAACGCGTCCACCCGGATTGTGGAACGTGCGGGTTCGAGTCCCGCCTGAGGCAAGTCGATTTTTTCAGTGCATATTTCTAGGTTCAGCTGCTCTCGAGATTTGCGCTTAGCAACACATTAGCGATTCATTTTTTAACTCCCGACGCAAAAAGAGGGGTGTTATAAGTTTGACCTGTCTGTGTGTCTGTATGTATGTGTATCTGTCTGTGGCATCGTAGCTCCTAAAAAATGGACCAATTTTGATGCGGTTTTTTTTGTTTGAAAACTGACGTGATCGAGATGGTTCTTAGCTATAAATTTATGTCGGGGGTTACATAAAATTTTCAATTTTGTAGTTTTCATCTACAAGGGTTTTATATTATAGATTAGCGCTTGGCCGCGACTTCATACGCGGTTAGTTTGTTTTTAAGATTTTTCGACTATGACAAATATTAAAAGGTGTGAAAGTGCCAATCAATACAAACAGCTCTAGCTATAGGACCATCGTCGAAATCGCGAAAAATATCAGCTCTTCCATACAAACACCTACGCAACAAATGGTTTTTTCAACAGCTGTTTTTTTTCTTGATTATAGGTCCCATAGTAAACGTTGTTTTTGACTGGCACATTCAAACGCAATAAACAGAAGCCATCTATGTTTTGCGTTGCTACTAAGTGCAATACGATTTTCATCCGTGCTTCGGAAGCATTTTAAGCTTGTGCTCCGCTACTAACGATAATAACAGTAGTAAACACAAAGTCACGTCAAAAAAAACATATACCAAGTCCAAAGCACATTAGGAAGATAGAGATAAATTTAAATTAAGAATGTTTCTGGTATCTATACATTTAGTTGACGCCAAACTGAGAATAAAATTAAGTACAACAATTTCATATATTTGTTTCAAAATCCAAAGAATCTTGAAACTATTTCCGAAAGGAGCGTTGTGTCTAATAAACAAATTACAAATTTATTCCAATTAAATTATTAAGATTTCATGTAGTGTACATTGATAGAAGACAGCAGATCAGACTATCGAAAACTGTCCAAAATCTCCAATTTATTTACAAATTTATTCGTGTGTTTTAATAAAGCGCAAAATCGATTGAAATTTATGCTAACCTAATGTACTATTTGACTGCACCTACTCGAAACTGCGAGTTGGTTACCTCGCAGAAGGAGACCGGAGGAGGATACTCTAGCTAGCCGCTGCGCCCACCCGGCGTAGATGGACGGGCAGGAGAAACGGGTGGCAACGACCCCCAGTCTTCTCCAGCAAAATATGAGGCCTAAGTGGTCCCATCCCATGGAAAATTACATGCGATTCATGTAATTTTTCATGGTTTCAGTAGTTTTTTTAGAACCGTGAAAATACGCAGTTGCTATATGAATTTTTCCAAATTTATGCGTCGATATCTTTGAAAGTTGCTAACCAATTTCGATAATTCTTTTTTAGTCTTAAAGATCAACGTTTCGATATAGTTTCCTGAAAATTTTACAGTAAACCTGTAGCTATCTAATATATTTATTATTCTGAAAAATAACAGGCAAAATCCTGTATTCACTTTTATCATTGATAATGCGATTGATGCGTTATCATTCGATTATTGTAAACTATCCAATTATCTATTTTATGCTTATCTACAGCTACACCACTAAAAAGCAGTAAAAAATAAAACCGCCTTCAAAAACACATGGGACTCAAAACTCGCTTTAAAAAACAGCCAGGAAAGAAAAAGAAAAAAAATAAGGAATTTATAAATTAAATCGACTTTAAAACTAAAACCGGAGGAATGTACAATGCATTAAAGGTATAATTTCCGTATAAGTTTTAAAATACTTAGTTTATCCTGCTCGTTATAATATAATAATATTGAATATTCTGTAATAAAAAAGACAATTCATTTGTCATTGCAATTGTTAATTTGATAACCCAACAAAATTAAAGTAATACTTAATAACTTTACCTGATTCCAGGAAAACCAGAAAATCACCACAGACACTGTATTTAAAATCACAGACAAAAAGGAATAATTTCTTAAATCGTCCTTAATGTCAATAGTAAACTTTAAAAATATGTAGATATAAAGAGACAGCCCGCCCCGCGAGTTAGTTCGCGGCGAATGACAACAAAGTATCCGCTATGATGACTTTTGTCATAAATAAACTATGTTTACTGCGGCTAAACTAGTGCCAGTTATTTTAAAACATAAACAACATTACTAAGAGCTCTTTAACAAGCTGTTTTTTATTTAACCGCAATAGTTGTAAAAACCTCATTTGTTTCAATTTGTAATAAAATTGTTCTAATTGCAAACTGAACTAAATGAGGTTCCTACACGTGTTATTTGCAACATGTTTTTTTTATCTACACTTATTATTGTTACTTATAGAAAAATCAATGTTTGTATGTTTGGCTTCTATGCGTTCCGAAGCCATTGAGGAGATTGTGATGAAACTTTGTAAGATGCTGTAGGTGCGCCTGAGAGTAGCCCTTCTTACCCCAAAAAATCTACAAGTATATGAAAATGTTCTTTTTGCAACGTAGCATTGCAAAGCATGACGGGTGCAGCTAGTCTTCTCTTAAAACCTCCTGAGACTGGAGATTTTTTTAACAAATAAATGACTTTTGTAATTTTTCCTTTGTATCAGATGTTGCATCAGGATCATACCTACGTAAAAAAGTATAAATCAAATTATGAATAAAAATAATAAGACAAAAAAATATTTTAGTAATTGACTTTATTAGTTGCCTACTACAAAATACTTACAAATTATATAATATCTACGTCTCAATAATAATCAAATAAAAACTTGTGGTGTTTTAACATTAATATTTTAAATAATTACGAAATTAAAACAGTCTCCGCATAGCTCATTCATATTATTTCATGTTATAAATATTTTAAACTAACAATAAAAGTTTCCGGAACTGGCCACTTACCGCTGACTACCACCTCGGTCGGTCGGTTAACGTCGGTGGCCCGTAGGCGTTTTGGTGTAATGGCGCACACTAAAAACACGCCTTAGGAGGGTACCGGTGGGTTTTAGCGGAGTGGGATCGGCGCTATTCCGCGCCGGTGAGTCCCGTATGGTATGGTCCGTAAATGGATTTCCCAACGTCATCAAAAAAGAAGGGTTCAATACGGTATTGTAGCGGCTGGGATCGATCTCCATTCACACAGAACACGATTCCACCTGCCTGCGCGCTCGGCTACCGACGCTTTTAAAAGCTTCTTAAAGTCATGCCAATAAATTCAATAAACTAGTTTCTTCTTATAATCCAAAATTTTATCCAGCAACTGATGTACAGAGGAAACGCTCCGTTCCAAATCTGTAATTTTTTGTAAACAGAGCGGTTCATCTGAAAACCAGTAGTTAAATAAATATTTATATTTATATTAAGAGCTCATTTTGTACAGTATAAAAATTGAGATTACACTATAGACTGAATGTTTGTTTAAATTTAAATTATTTATCCCGTTTCATTGGCCGGATTATGCAATTTTGAATACGGCCATAGGTCAATAACTACTGTACTTACGTAGAACACTATTAAGCAATTATGTAATCGCATATTGCAGTTAATTTGTTTCATAAAACTTAAGATGTTATCTCACCAACGTAATTAATTAATGACGCTGACGTTATACTAAATCATCACGAACCTTGTACCTAATACACTTAAGTGTATGTACATTGAACGAGTAGTAAAATTTTCTGGTATCCTACTTATTTATTTGCGTTTTTACCCGACTACGGCGCATTTAAAAGGAAAGGTTATGATTTTAGCAGTCTATGTATTTATCTATTTACGTATAAATGTTCATCAATTGAAAGGTAAAGGGGCCCAAATGAAGGGTAAAGATTTCTCAAAAACAAAAATAAAAGCTGATTGCTGAAAAAAAATTCGAAACTAAACTACTAACGCAACAAATTAGTACCTATGAGAAAATTTTAATTTCTCATTTTTGCCGCCCTTAGTTTTTTTATTAATAAAAAAATAAAACAAAGCATTTCGTTTTTAGTTTGGTACCTCTGTCTTTAACTCCTGTTTCCCTTACCCCGTATTCTGATTTCGATCAATATTTTCTATATTGGAGCTACATTAATGACACGATTAGAGTTCATATTTATTTGACGAAATTTTTATCACTATAACCTGTCTTTAACTCATGTTTCCCTTACCCTGAATTCTGATTTCGATCAATATTTTCTATATTGGAGCTACATTAATGACACGATTAGAGTTCATATTTATTTGACGAAATTTTTATCACTATAACCCTCCAGCCGGCCAATTCGGTAACTTTTTTGACAGTTGACAGTTATGATCACCGAGTGAATTACATATCCATTGTTATTTTACATGACACGCTAATGGTTAGGTAATTCATTCAGTGATAATCACTTTCTACTGTCAAAAAAAGTTAGCGGATTGACCCCCCAGGTAATTTACATAGGTATTATTATTATACATTTTATTCAGACAGTTTTTTTTACCCCAAAAACAGGGAAAGTGGAACACTAGAACCAGTTTTACGATTTAGCATTTTCTGGCTAAAGTATTTAATTGTAGCATAAAAAGTTACTGAATTGTGGAAAACTAAAATGTTTCTATGTGTATTATATTCCTCAAAACTATTAGAAGACTTTAAATGTAGTAGCTGCAACTAGAAATAACAAGTAAAAAATAGAATATTTCCCCTTACCCCACCTGACGTTAAATAATAAAATGGTATACTTAGGTACATACTTAGTAATAACGGGTGTAAAAGACATGAACAGTCAAACGAAAACCATATATTCTGCTCACCATCATAGCATTTTTCTTCCTTTAGACTATACCTGGGAAATTATTACATACGATTTTATTGAAGGACAAAGTCATTTTTTTTTAAATCGTATTTGATACATTATTTCTAAATTATTGTCCAAAGAAACATTATATTTTTTTTAGTATTTCATAACAAAAAATGGCTTCAAAACGTTAGCGTTCAATGTAGCTCAGTCGATGTGCACGGACACAAACGAACGGGGCCGCCGTCTGGCAAAAATATCACGATTTTGCGAGTTGCATGCGAGTGGAGCGCTTTACGTTTCGCAGTACAATTTGCAATATTTTATAACACCAAAAAATAAAAATATTTTTTTTAAATTCGTCTTATTTTGATGTATAGAATACATGTTTCTCGTTTGACTGTTCATGTCTTTTACAACCTGTATATGGCGGTGGTCACGCTAAATGATGCTAGATGTGATGCTGCTCAGAAAAACTGTGAAATAAATAAATACATACATAGGTACCTAGGTACTTAACATAATTATCAAAGTGTTTTACACTAACAAAGATAAATAATCCACGAATGGCGTTGGGCTACCACAAACAGTCAAACTTCTTAAATAAACTTTGAATTATACCATCGTGGAATAAGCATTGTGTTTTAAGGTACATACCTATTAACGTAGACTGAAAAAAATACAGTTGGAAAGTTTTGGGTACGCGATCTAACTGTTGACGTAGGTACACAATTACACAAATAACTCTTTGAAATTAACTTCTATTATTAGATATTGATCTCTATCGTTGTGGAATGAGATTGAAATTTTATTGCAATTTGACATTTTTGGGTAGCCTGTACCCGTAGTATAAGCTTTTTAGGGTATAAAATACGTAACTATTGTAGTTGCGTTAAGAGCTCGATTTGTATAGGAAACGTGAATAGCGCCCCTAGCGGAAAGAAGCGTAAATCGTGTTTCCCATACAAATTTTACAACACTAAAGTTACCTACGTATTTGATACTAAAAAACTTACACTACGGGTACAGATCTGCCGTTCATGTAGACTTATGTAAAGTAGTCTTTTCTATTTAGCTGTAATACCTGCAAGGAGCTTATATTACCTATAGAATGGAGTCATTAGTCAAATGAAAAAAGTGAGGGCAAAAATTTTGACAACCCTTGACATTTCTTGACATTAGCTAGAGAGGCTCTGTCTCTTTCTAGTAGGGTGCCTATAGCAGAAAAAATAATTACGGACAATCTTGGACTTCGTTAAGTTAATAAAATTAATTAGTACTCAAAGTTTAAAATATTTTTGAGTTTACCATGACAAAGAATTAACATTCATAATAATTAGTTTTAATCTTCCGTACAACTGTCTGTTACTATAAGTAAATTTACACTTAACATTGGCGAAATATGAAAATGAAAAAGCTCTTTATGGTACGGGTTCGTATTTAAGGAAAAGGCCGTTTTCAGATATAAACTGTGTGTTTAATAGCTAAAAGTAATACAACAATTACGAGTAGGTACAGAAAATAGATCACGAGATATTGCGCGAGGCAGAGCGCGTACGTCTTGCCTTCGTAACTTGCGCGCTTCGCGACTCTCTGTATACTGGCGGTCGGACGGCGCACGCCCGGCCTCGCTCGGGTGCCGGCCGAACGTTTACGACTCGAGCCGAGCGGGCAACCGTCGCTGGCGCGAAGGGCGCGAAGTAGCAATAGGTGCTATATCTTTATTAAATGGACTTTGCTAAGTGCTTTTAAATCGTCAAAAGCCCTACCACCATTTCGGGACGAAATAATAATTATTATGCTGAGATGGAGCAGAAATGGCGAAAGACTCCGGCGAAGAACTCCACAGCTTACAATTTTGTAATGATTTCAAAACATCAATACAAGTCAATAAATAATTATCAATTTAATTTAAGTTACAGTTTTACATGCGTATATTTTGGGTAGTTATTAAAAATAAATAAAGTAGTAGTAGTGGTAGTTTTATAAATTCTGTAACACACTAAGTTTATTCCTTAATAAAAACTTGATCACAAGAACTGTTCTATTTTAAATCTAAATATAAATAACAATCTAAACATTCATATATTACATATGTGACTCAAGAATTTATGTAAAACAAAGTTATATATACACATAATATTGATACTTAAAAGAACAAAATCCTTTATTATTATATGATACAGTGATATCCGCAGAATATAGTTACATATTCACATAGATACTTCTAAATTACAAAATATTGACCTAAAATGATTTTTTTTCGGAATTCGTGTTCTATATCATTCCTAATTCGTTGCATTTGATAGGCTTGAATAGCACAGTCACAATTTTATTAATGCTGTGTCAATTTTACTAACCCAAATTAGAGTGAAGTTTGAGGTCACTGTGCATATTGCACTCTGCGTTACATGTTAGTAGATGCAAATGTAAAAGATAAAATACACTATTACACTGGTAAAATCCAATCAATCATTTTGAATATGTTTCTCAATTAAAATAATGTACATTGCACAAATTACATGTTTTGTTTGTAAATAAACGTTCCCAACCAAAAATGGGTAGAACGATTTATGTATGATATATATACATAATCTATAAACTATATATATATATATATTATCTATATATATCTATATAACAGCTATTTCAAAGACTTAAAAAATATATATCAATTTTGATTGCCATTTCTGAAAGGAAAAAGGTTATTATTTTATAATAATTCTGGAAATCCTAGTCACCCTAGTCAATTTGTTTACACATATTTGAATAAGTAATTTATGTATGAAAATTAATTAAATTCAGATAGTATTAAAGCCGAGTATCAGAAATTACTTTCCCCTATGGAGTTTCGCCCAATAACGATAATCATATGGAATTACATGTGAAAAACCAATTTTACTTAGGTGAACAATAATATGCAATTATAACACTTACAAGTGAAATTTCACACTGCATCCTGGATACCACTCACTTCTGCAACCACGAACTATACAGCGATGCACCATTTTGCACTATTTATAGTTATTAAAATGTAAAAAGCCGTACCAAAATCGCGAGTCGATATTTATGAATACGTCAATTACGACAATTTATGTCATGTTGAGATTTCGGGACATTGACACATGAAGAAAGTGCTGCCATTACATAAATCCTTTCATTTCCCATAAGTTATAGAAAGAATCACAATGATGATTTTCAAAATAAAATACAAATCTAAACATTAAAAGTAAATATATTATATTTATTTCTTTCATTGATAATAAATACTGATAATTGAATACAATATGTTAAGTTTTTAGCTACTTTTCTACTTTTGTTTTAGAAAGATGGCGAAATACTGGGGAAATCTTGTTTCTATGTAGTCGTGTTTAGAAAGAGACGACGACAATTTCTAGAAAGAGAAATGTGAAATGTGGAATGTCAAGTATTGTCAAAATTTTTGCCCTCACTTTGTTAATTTGTCTAATGACTCCATTCTTAGTATAAGCTCCTTGAATACCTGCTACATGAAGAAAGAGGATAAATACCATAGATATATTAACGTCAGTAATTATACATCTAGGATAAATACTGAAAACATGGCTGTATGGGCTAGATCCCTTTGTCTTCCTTTAAAAACAACAATAACTTTAGCTGTCAGCTTGATATTTTAATTAAAGTTAGGTTATTTCTGAAAGAGCTGAATTGAATTAGATTAAATTCTTTAATATTATAATTAAACGCATCATATTTAATAAGTAATTATCAATCGAATCATTTCCAGTGAATAAATTAGCTAAACAAAATGACTACGTGGTCTAGATTTCATAAAATAGCTATAATAAGTTTAGGTGCCGTCGGTGGCGGTTTAGCGTATTACCAAATAAATAGTAGCAAAAATGAGAAGAAATTTGGTGTACTAAACTCCTGGACTACGAATTTTACCCCTAGTGTAAAGTGGGACAAGAATTGGGATCAGTAAGTACTAAAACTAAAGTATTTAATTTGACCTCAATTTACTTAAGCCGCATCATCATTCTTTGTTATTTATAGAGAGAAGTACATCACACCTTAAATTAAAAAAGGCACAACAATACAATATTCTATTCTTTTAAGAAATTAATTCACAGTGCGTTACATTTCATTTATTAAATTTATTTTTTATATTTGGGGGTAACTTAGTAAGTATATGTATTTCATCCTTTCCAAAGAAAAGTGTTAATTTATATTTATTTCCCCCTTAAATTATGTTCCTTTAAAAATGCTACTATAACAATGCCATCGTTCCAATAGATATATGTTTCTGTTATAATGAAATTCTATGGTTTCTCTGTGTTTTAATGGTTCGCTAACTAGAATAAAATTTAGAGGTTTGATCCTCAGGGGAGTACCAATTTGTGCTATGCATTGTTTGAAATCAGGCTAACATCTTAACAAAGGAGTTTCTCCCGAGTTCTTGTCGTAAAACACATGTTGAGAGACTCCATTTTTAACCTCAATCAACAGTACAATTTTTGTTACCTACTTTACTTACAATTTCACTTGACATTGGCAAAATGCGCACACTTTATGCAACGCGAGGACATTATTAAGAATAGAATAGAATAGAATCTTAACAAACTTTGTCACAACATATAATAGCAATAAAGATCATTATGTGTAACTGTTGATGTGGGACTTTAAGTGATAAAAGTTAAAGTATTATACTTGAAGAACATTTAGTTCTTTTCATAAAGTCTAAAGAAGGATGCATACAATTATGATTTTTAATCCCAGCCACTGTTTTACATTTTTCTTAAATCTTACATATGTTTTCTAAATCCCACAGACATCCCAATAAGCAACATTCAACAGACAGATGTGCTTGCCGTACTATCCTCTTAAGTCAGAAGTCTTAATACAGACCTAAGTGTTGAAAAGTTGAGACATAATTATGTAGTTGCAAACTTTGATTTTATAACATTTTAAAAGTGGCCGTCCAGCAAAATGGGTGCTTCAATTTTTTATGTTTCATCTGTCTATTGTAACCTACTTGTCTTAAAATTTACCCAGTTGTAATGATATAATTTGCATACACACACAACATAGTAAAAGCATAAAGGTCATAACACATTTATGAGCTTGGAAATGGATCAGCATTACCTGAACTCGAACTGGGTAGTATTCTTTGTATGAAACTCCATACTGTAACACGCACTAATCAACAATGGTACGACACAGTCTCACCTGGGGTCAAGCTCACGCATGGCCGTGCAGTGATTGGTCAACTGGTAGTCCCCGTGCTGACAGCTCGATATAGGCGATACAGTTATTTTATATTATTTTATTCAGAACTAGCGATCCGCCCCGGCTTTGCACGGGTGCAATGTTTATGTATATATGCATGTATTATACATATAAACCTTCCTTAAGAATCACTATCTATTAAAAAAAACCGCATCAAAATCCGTTGCGTAGTTTTAAAGATCTAAGCATACATAGGGACAGACAGATGGCGGATAGCGACTTTGTTTTATACTATGTAGTGGTAACAAACAATTACAAAATTTATGTTCCCTTTTCAAGCTGATAAGTGTGCTAACACCTGAATGATGTCATGTTATCTAATAAGAGCAACAGTTGTGTCCTCAATCTTTATCATAAGTACAATCTTTTGTATTATTAAGCTTATTATATTAGATGTTACTAAATAACCTACTTTATAACATTTTAAAATGTGAAAATCGATTATTATTATTTATATTTGTAGGTACTTTATTTCCTCAGCATAAAGCTGGTTTAAACCACTATTACGGGCTATTGCATTATTATTATTATTTAACAGGTTATTGAGATTATCTGTATATCATATTGGGTGGGATGCACATACAGATAATGTGCGTGTATATCTTATCTATCTCACATCATGATTTACCTGCAATCGTGAAATGTTGTTGCTCATTACTAGATATACCATAAATTATTTTACGTATGTATCATATATCACTTTTTCACAATGTGTGGTTTACCCTGGTTTTATAGTAATAAAAAAGTACCAGGGTAAACCACAAACTCTGGGATCAGTCTTTTTTGGTCAGATTCGTTGGCCACCACATCTGCCATATGACATGACTAGTTTTTACAACTTGAGTTGCCAATGCCATAGATCTTCGAACCTACGCAGTTCTATAGAATCCAGTGGCACCTAGGGTTCGTAAATGTGCCGGGCGGGAACGAGCGGCGAGCGAATGTGCAATGACATAAAAACCCGCGATCACACGAGACAGCGAGACCACCTTATGCCCCCATTATTTTTATGTCAATGTGTGTCACAGTGCGTGCGTACACGGCGCCGAGTACGCACGCACACATTCTAATGGTCAATAGATGGCGACAACGTTATTTTTTTGCCATTAGATGGCGCCAAGTCACTATCAAGAAAGCACATGATGTATCTACATTAGGTAGGTACCTATATTTGGTCGAAAAGATCGAAAGAGCGTCGGCGTCGAGATCGGTACCCCTAGTATGAGTTCGTTAGTTTTCGAGCTCGATCAAACGTATCGTCTCTTCTCATACATTGCCCACTAGCGCCTCTACCGCAAACTATCAGAAACAGTGGGCAATGCATGAAAAGAGACGATACGATTGATGAATCTCGAAAACTATCAATCAATACCCATACTAAGGGTACGGCAAGGCTCTGTATCAAAAAGTGAATTTATCTTTGTTTGCTGCTATAAAAGCAGAAATATAGATTTTCCAAACGTTTTTCTTACTACATTTTCAAATTATACTTTTTCTAGTCGCCAACCAGAAAGTATTGTGAAACCCGTAAAATCTGGCAAACCTGAAGATGATAACCGTTACAACGAACAAATTGAGAAGGCAAAGAGCAAGGCGACAAGACACTTGATTCTCATCAGGCATGGACAGTATAATGTTGATGGAGCTACAGATAAAGAAAGGGTTCTGACAGAGATGGGTAAGACCTTTAGCAAATTAAAGATAGTAAAGGAGTTTCTCCCGAGTTCTTGTTGTAAAAACACGTGTTGAGAGACTCCATTTTTAACTCATATCTACCGTACAATTGTCTGTTACTGTATTAAGCATTTTCACTTGACGTTGGCGAAATGCGTACTAATTTAAAAAAGAAGAAAGATTGTAAAAGTAACCCTTTTTGTACCAACTAGACTGACTCGTCTGAATAGGTTCGTACACGGTTCGTAACTCAAATTCACCCTCTAAGGTGGTAAAAAGTTTGTATGGAAATCCGTCAGTTTTGAAGCTAAATCGATAAAAAATGGTATTTAGCTACTTAGTTAAAAGTTAATGACGTATTTCAGGATTTTTGAGAATTCAATCCCTAATGGGGTAAAATAAGGGATATGGAAGTTTGTATGGAAATCCGTCATTTTTTTAAGTAAAATCCACGAAAATCGGTATATGGCGCTTTAGAAGAAATAATAAGAAAATTTCAATGCTGCTGCCCGAAGTAATTATTCTACGCGGACGAAGTCGCGGGCAAAAGCTAGTCATTATATAAAAAATTCAAAGTCCTGACTGAAATATCAACGCACAGCCCAAACCACTGAACCTAGAGACTTGAAATTTTGCACATAGATACCTTATACATTGTGGGCATCCACTAAGAAAGGATTTTTGGAAATTCCACCCTTAAGGGGGTAAAATGTCCACGCGGACGAAGTAGCGGGCGGAAGCTAGTAGTAGATATAAATCTTCACTTCTGGACAAATTTGGTGCTACATATACTGAATTATCATTTATCTCCCCTGCTCCCAATTTTATATGTGGTCGGCCTAATATGTTTTCTTACTCGATCAGCCTTCATCTCAACATAACACCCTTTGCTATATCATTTTTCACACCGTCTATCAATGTTTCCTGGGCTAAATACAGTTAGAAAAAAAATGAGTATAAATACTACGTCTCAAAGAAAACATTTGGCGAATTTTATCCCGAAAGTCGATAGGAATAGAAATATTTTCAAACAGTTCATCTATGTAGATTGCTTTCTATGTGAATAATAATAATAATTAGCCATGGTCATATGACGAATCTACTTCACGATGCATCACTGCATTCATATCCTGTGCACGCCCCCCTGATTAAACTTCATAAAAAATAACAAACTTTCAGGTAGACAGCAAGCTGATTTAACAGGACAAAGGCTCGCATCTCTCGACATAAAATGGGACCTCTTGGTGCGATCCACAATGACTCGGGCGCAGGAAACAGCTAAGCTAATTGCGAAGCATCTCGACAAGGATATCGAAGTTAAGGATTGCCAACTGATCGAGGAAGGAGCACCTATACCGCCTGAACCTCCGGTTGGGCATTGGAGACCGGAACCAAGAGTAAGTGAGACTTATATTGACGTTTATAAACAGATTCGTATATGAAGTGTGTCTAAAATGCATCTAGCATAATCACTCCATGATTCATTTGGACTTATCAAATCTATCACGTCATTATTATTGTTTTCGTTAATAGAATTAATTTCAAACTTTTCAAAATCACGCTAATCATCTTCCTCAAATATTTTAATATAGGTAAATGAACGAACACTTATGGGATTCGCCGTCGAGACTCTTAGCTCTTGTTTAGTATTAACCAAATATTTAAATCGTTACATAATGCCTCACAAAGCAAGTTACTTATATGTAGCTTGACAAGACCATGCTGATGTCACTAAGCGTACTGAGAGACGTGTCATCTCTATTGTATCGCAACTGAACCGTAATTATTATCAATTCATTTTCTTTCACAACATCAGTGAGTTCACAACACCATGCAACATCTGGGCGATAGGGAAGTATGGCATTGTGTTCAACGATTTAAATGTTTGCTTTCTTCATTACATGAGCCTTCTATTTTTCGCTCATTACAATCATAATATGTATGGCCATAAAGTGTTAACTCCTGTGTGTGTTGTGGTTTTGTGTAACTGACCAGTTTGGCATGTCCTTACGTTCCTTTCATTCATATCCTGTCTTTGATCCTTTATTCATCATCTTTTTTGTTTTATTGTGAATGTGTCATTTATTCATTTATATTTATGATACCCATTCCTTCTAATTTTTAACAAAGGCATATACAGAAAACTAAATATTATACTTAATAGTTTTTTTTGGTAAGCCTTCTGTTTCACCTGTAATGTTTACATTTATTTAAAATCTTTTCATTCCTAAATGCGGACAGAAAAAATATAGCATAGCAAATAATAGAAATCCAATTTATCTTCATTTAAAATATTGAGTTAATTTAGGCTGATGATGATGGCTGGTGTGAATTGAATATTGAAGTTCAATTCACAGTTACAGATCGCCTTACCAGGGTTTTGGTTGCAAAGCGACCGCTGTTATTTTTATTAAATTTACAATAATTACTAGGCAACCAAACTTCAGTAAGCTTACTTTTACTAGCTGTTAGAATATTGAAACCGGCCGTTAGAGTGTTAAGAGTGATGTTAATCTAATGGTTTGGTACTTTTTGCATTTGACGTCCCTTATATAGGCGACAGCCTGGCAACCTGTCATTATTTTTAGGCAATGCATGACCTATATTGTCACATATGGCTTTATATGTAACAAAATGTTACCTGAAGCTCTCCTGAAATCTATTGGGACCACGAGCATCATTGTGTGTATGTACAGATAGTTAGCTTAGCACGAGCAATATCATCGATTTCAGGCCGGCAAAGCATGTGTGATTAGCCATGTAATGCCGGCAGAGTAGAATAGTATCACCCCATATCCTCCAATGGGTGTCGTAGAAATCGCAAAATTTTGGTTAGTTGTATTTGTACACTGTCATCGTTTTGCCTTCTAAAGACTGTGGTTTTGCGCTTTCTTACCTTGTATTTTAGAAGCAATTACCCCAAGACTAAATACAACGTTATCCCTGAGCTAATCTGCTGCATTAGGACCTTCGGAAGGGACAAGGATCTGTGTCCGTTCCCACTTGAACGCCCTAGACACTCTAATCGGTGAAGAAACTGCCCCGCAGGAGATGCTTACCGACTAGTAATCGTCTAGGGAGGTTTAGAAGCTTGAGTTCACAGTTCCTAACCTTCTCAAAACCCCAGTGACGCAGAGAAAGCCATCACAGGCCACCAGCATTAGTAAAAAAACGAATAGTAGCTTAGGAGACGCACAAGTAAGGTGGCGATCAATGTCGCGTAAAAGTTGTCCCTTGTATTTTAGAAGCACCATTCTATACCCCAAGACAAATTCCAACTTATCCCTGAGCTAATCTGGCCAGTATAATAACGCGGCCTGGTCTGGTACGTGCAGCAGTTCTTCCAGGACGGCGCCCGCATCGAGGCAGCCTTCCGCCGCTACTTCCACAGAGCGCCGCCTGACCAGACGAAGGACACATACACGCTGCTAGTGTGCCATGCAAACGTCATCCGGTTCTTCGTGTGCAAGTAAGTCCTACTGACCACATTCAAATAATACTACCTGTTCACTGTGTTTCTGTCGGTGCTTAGGACTTCCAGGGCTAGGGAGGAGTCAGAGTTGGCGTTATGCGAGTAACACCATTGTGTTGCAATTGGCTATAGCAGGGATGGCCAACCGGCTGATCGCGGCTCTTAGTTCAGCCAGCAGTAAATGTAAATACGTAGAACAGACTACGCAATGAAGTAGCTACCTTTTGTTTTTGGCACAGTAGATCGTACATTGTTTCGGGAGTAAACAGTAGATCTTGGGTCTTGTCAAGTTGACGATCCCTGGCTATAAGCAAACTACAGTGAGTAACCTACATTGGATGATTTTCAAATACCTCCGTGATCTGCTATTCGCCCACCGAAATTAGATTTAGAGATCCATGTTCAATCGGGCACATATTATATACGTCATTAATTTTTTTATGACTTTCTAAGCGTTTAAATTTACACAATGTGCTTTTTAAAATGAAAGTTGATATTATTTATTACCTTTCAAATAACAGTTTTTTCGTATCCGTAAGACCTTTATGTCCAGAGAAATCAATGTTTTACGCAGCAAATAAGAATACACTTGCAACTTTTTAATATGTTACTTTATCCCTATTCCAGGGCCCTGCAGTTCCCACCAGAAGCTTGGCTCCGGATATCCCTGAACCACGGATCCATCACCTGGGTCTCCATAATGCCTAACGGGAACGTGGTGCTAAGAAGTCTCGGCGAGTCGGGCCACATGAATCCTAAATTAATTAGCAGTCGGTAAACTTTTCTCTTGAGTCTTCGAAAACCTTAAGTTTTATTTAGCAGCAGAATGATTAACCAAATTACCGTTCGCCAATGAATGTTTCGCCGAAAAACCCTGGTGGCTATCAATATTAATATGCGTAATCGAAATCAGTATTAATTTGATACCTCAATCTGGTATGATTTTATAAGTACAATCCTCAAAGTTCCTGGTGTACCACTTGTAGTTATAATCGCGTGGCCCCGAGGTGTCTGATTGGCAGGTGATCCGCCTCACAATAACGGTTCAAGCTAATAAAATCAGACAATGTCATCGTCCGCACTAACATATGGACATTCGCCATAGTGAATATTCGCGCGGTACGGTGAAGCACAGAACAAATAAAAGAGGTTATAAGTCGTAAGTAGGCGGAGCGCGCGCGCTGCTAGTTATGAGTAAACACTCATATTCGATCCTTTTCTAAGAGGAAAAATATTTAAAAAATAAATCTAAAACACCGTCTTGTGCTATTTTAACTGGCAGGAAGCAAAGTAAGACTCATAATCTTACTAATGTAGGCATTTCTTTTCACCGGTAAGTACAGATATAATGTTAAATGGAAAAAATATTATGTCGTGTGTGGCGATACTAGCTCTGGTATTAACATCGCTTGATACGACTTCTAACCTCTTTAATGTGTTATGTGCGGTGAAGCATCTAACGACTCAAATAAACGCATAGAAATTTACTCATCAAACCACGCGCAGCGGCGAATGGCGAAGCGACCGGCGAATTGTAGCGAGCGAACGGTGCGGGTGACTGACGGAGCGACCGGCGAGTGAACGGCATGAATCAGTACGGCGCGAGCCACGGAGTCGAGTGGCCGTCGCGGTGATTAGATGCCAAGACTTTTGTTGCCGAAATACTTGCTTTTTCTTACAAATTATTTTTTTCTGCGGCACTTAAAGTTCTATCTGCATTGACTTTTTCTTCAACTCTGAATGAATATTATTAAGAATATAATAGAAGGTTTCGACACTCATTCTGGTATACTCGAAAAAAAATTCTGGATTAATTCTATATTTCTCGTACTTCTCGTGGAATTCTCAATCTATACCCCGATTCCTATTCATATCATGTACTCCACAATCTCTTCCAAATATTATGCATTGAACCAAAAACTATTCTCTCCGCCTACTGCGGCCTTATCGCGCTATTTAGAAAGTTTTTACCAAAACAAAATCGTTATCATCATCATCATAACAGCCTTTATAATTCGACCCACTGCTGGGACACAAGGCCTCTCCTTGTTATAGAAGGTTTAGGCAATAGTCCACCACGCTTGCCCAATGCGGATTGGTGGACGGAGTATAAAGTGATGAATACCCCTTTGCTGATCCATTAATCGCCTTCTACGACACCCATTGGATGATGAGTGGTGCTGCTATTCTACTCTGCCGGCATCACACGACTTAAATCGTTATTATAGATTTTGACAACAGTTTGACAGCTGTCAAAACGTATGAAAACGATAACGATTTATTGTTAGTAAAAAACGTTATAAATAAACGTGACTGCCCGTGGCCAGGGCAGCAATTCTCATGTCTTCGAAACAGTCTCGAATTCGAGAATGAATTCGAGTTTTCATGACGTTGAAAACGTTTGACGTTTTTATTCTGAAAATCTTGAGTTCGACTTTTCTCGAAGGGAAGCCACTCGTATTGCTTCGAGTGGTCGGTACCTAGCGGTCGAGACGTAGATTTCGAATTCGAACCACCATTATTATTCTCTTCTCAATACCTTTATTAATTATAGCCTATATGTTATTCAGACGTATGAGCTATATTATTGTAAAGTTTCATTAAAATCCATTCAGTAGTTATTGCGTGAAAGAGTAGGTAACAAACATACACCCATCCAGACATCCATATCAATTTACGTTTGTAATATTAATAGGATTCTATATTATGAAACCTGTAAAATAGATCTTAAAACTTTCAGAACATTATGTAAGAGGTATGTTGTTGCAGCATACCTCTTACAAAACGAACTCGAATTCGAGATCATTTCGAAGGAAACGAGAAACAGACAGATCCCAGGCCGTAAAGTGTCTGGAACCCCTCCGGTTGCGACCACCGTAAGCGAAGTGAAGACGCTCGCCTTATTGCCTGCACCATATTACGTTAAGGGGACTATATTTCTTGTCACCAAAATTTATATTTGTCATCAAGTTGTATCACCTAATAAATAGATCTATCGCCACGAACTATTTTCGTCCTCAGATGAACAAAAAGTGTTCCTAGGTATGAATTATCAAATTAATGTTAATATATGTGTAAAATAAGAGATGGATTACCAATAAAATTGTAGTGCATTAGATGAATATATGAATATAAACTTCGTTCTTATAATAATAGTTTTATTACTTAAATAATAGCTTTGTGCTCAGAGTGGTAGATCTGTCACCAAATAAATCGATTATCGGTCCCTGACTGCGACTCCTTTTCATTTGTTATATTGTCACCAATACAGTAGTTATATTTTATTTCGTTTCGTTCGTTTATTTTTTTGGAGTTTACTCCTTAAGAATCGATTTGCATATATAAGGGGCCCGGTAAGAGAAAAATGTGAGGAGTAAAATCTATCGATGAATGACCTCGTTACGTTTTTGAAGGTCAAAGCCATAATTGGTACGCATCCTATGTCGCGCAACGTTCTAATTGTCAAAACACGGATGACAGCAGGTGCGCTATCTCACCTGCCTCGGAGTAAACTCCAGTCGTGCGTCGGAGCTGACACACACATTTTTTTTTATGACCAGGCGGAGTACAATGTTTTTGGGAGAGTACAGACACAACAACATGTGTCACATAATACATGATTTAATGGCGATCTCTTTAAATTAGTTTGCTTAAGTACTTATTAGGACAAACCTATTATAATACATACAAAAACATTTATTTGATACTAGACCCTATATCTCCATGATTTTAGGTGATTTATTGTGGAATTGATTTTATATTGTTTGGTCACTACATTTTGGTGACAAATCTATTTTGCGGGCAAACCCTATTATCTAAGAAACACAAAACGAATTAAATTGGCGATAGCTTAAATGATACCCTTACGTTAATATTCTATTGGCCGGAATAAAAAGTTTGCTAAATGGCATAGCAGGAACTTTGTTGAGTGTACATACCTACATATTTAGGTATACCAAACAAATTCATAACACAATAAATTTAAGATATAGCTATACTTATATATTTTCATTGTAGTTACGTAAAATAATCCAAAACACTTGTTTTTATCTGCAAATGGATCCAACCTCCTCATAGATTTTATCAATTTCTTTTGCATTTGGACCTCCATTGGAACCACAAAAAACAACTTTTCCGGTGCATTTGTAGCTGTATTATACATATTGGCACAGCACTTGACTTTCCTGTGTAGGGATTAAAAATTTAAAATAACATATACGTAATCTCCTAGCGAACCGTACGGGAGCGCACAAGCACATCATATGAGGAGTTATGACGTCACACACAGCGAACGCCGGCCGGAGGAAACTCGCGCCGTGCACCTATGTTTACAATCGCATATCTCGGACACCAACTGGCTTATTCCGTTTAACCGCCCTAAACTAGCCACATTAAGGTGGATCTTGGGAAACGCATCCATCTATCCACCCTGAATGGGGTGGATAATCGGAATTCACTTCTGATTTTTCTTCCGACTTTTTACCTCAATTGAATAAAAATGTCTATTAAATAAAAACATGCTTCCTGTATTTCTAAACATCACAAAAGAGTACACCCGTACGAAACGGGGCGGGACACGTAGTATTTTATAAATCCAGCAATATGGCCAATTACCAATGAACCAACACTAATTTTATTATTGAGAAGACGTAGTGGTGTACCCTTGATAATTTTGATGAAAGATTCGTCTGTTTTGATATTATCTTGCGATCATTTTCTAAATTTATTTGCTGCAATAAACATAATAGCGAAAAATGTGCGGTTTTACACACATTCAAAAAATTTAATTAAATGTGGATATTTGTCTTTAATTTCATGTTTATATGTTTTATGCTAGATTTCCAATGAATTTGTAGTCATGTGAGGCACTCCTAACGAACAGCCAAAAATTTTCATCCTTGAACCATGTTTTTACAAAGTAAGTATTTCACAAATATCGGTATATTATTTTCATCGTGATTTAAAAATTATTTCACAAACATAACGTAAACAAAACTATTTTCAGCTTTGAGTTTACAAACAAGAAGTATGTACGTATTTCTCAGTATTTTAATGTTCACTAATTATCCTGCCTGGTTAGTATGTTTCTATATGACGGTAAGTGTACAGCAAGGGAGCGTGTTCATCTTCCACACGTTAAGGGTGGATAGATGAACACGCGTTTCCGAATATCCACCTTAGGGTGGATAAATGGAATAAGCCCACTAATTAATTGACGTATCGAAATAATTTTAGCGGTCGATTTTTTTTTCTAGTATAGAATACGAAGAGCTAAAAATCAAAATGTGTGAACATTCTTCATTTGAGTTGTATTACTAGGGTCAATAATAATATATCATAACTTTTAAATAGAAAATATACTGAAAAAAATCGACTTGCCCAAGGCGGGAATCGAATCCAGCATCTTTCGCAATCCGGGCGGCTGAGTTGAATTGCGGAAGTTGCTGGGTTCGATTCCCGCCCAGTGCAAGTCGATTTTTTTTCTGTGTATTTCTAGTTTGTAAAATGTTTACGCCTTTGTTAACGCAAAATAATTCCACATTAAATCATAAGTTTAATTTTTTATATATCTAACTAAAAAAATACTACATCATGAATAATTCCCATAACTGCCAATGTAAGACTTCTATTTATAATTAGGCATTGCTGATGTTATATAACGATAGCCTTATTAAATATAATTATAGAATAATGTTGGCTTTTACCTAATTACCTCAAGTAACATCGGATGTAGATTTATACATGTACATAAGACAAACTGTAAATATTTTGATATGTTAATAAAATGTATTGAAATTAAATTGTCTTTTACTATTTTATAATTTTACTAGTAGTAGTTCCCTCGCGGTAAGATTGATGAGCCGACAATAAATTCAAATGTTGGTCTAGGTACCTACATGTCCCATATTGGGCACCCCTATAGGTATAGGTACCCTATGCCTTTTCACTAAAAAGAACACAGGCCTTAAATTAAAATTTAAAATTGCACTTCATAATCAGTATTCTGCTATTTGTTTTAAGGTTCGTTAACACTACACTTAGGTAGGTACTACTTTTCTTCTTTACCGGACATATATTTTATAAGGGTTCCTACAGGTAGGTAATTAAATATTTGAAAATAATACTCAAAACGAATCATTAAGAATTTATTTGTATATTGGTCTGATTTACAACATCAATAGTTAGGATAAAAATTATTCCTAGATTATTCGTTAGTAGGTACATTATCAAAGACTTAATCGCTAAGCTGTCAATAACTTAGATACGTATGTATAGGTAGTAAAGTGCTTGAAAGTAGCCAACAAGCAGGACTGCCATCCCCTAATTCAACCAAGATTATAGTATTGACATGGTACTGTTCAGATTTCAAGTATATTTAAGACAGTAGCAAATAGTTGAACAAAACAACAGAGCCTATAGACAGTGATGCTCACACGTTAAAGAGACTAGTATCTAGGTATGTCCTATGTTTGATTCAACGCTGTATTACTTCATACAGAGACAACATATCAATGCAGCATAGACCTTAAAAAGAATAGATTTTAAAAAACTTGACGTGTGACGACGGGCCTAATAAAGCAATAAGTAGGCCTTTAATGACTATCAAATAGTTATTTTTTAATTGCATGCGTCTGAGCAATGTCCTATACACATCGTACTTTTGGTACTTTACTGTTATAATAATGATGGAAAAGTTAATCAGAAATGCCTAACTCCGTTTGTTGTGGAACCAATTCATCGCCGAGGATCTGCAGTCCTACACTCTGAAATAGTATATTTTGTTTACAGCCCTATATGACTTTATTAAGATTCTAAAATCAATTTCTGAATGTAAATATTTAAGTTCTTGGTAAGATATGTTTTGGATACGCTTAAGATCAGATAATATTTAATCATTAATGAAAATTAGGTCTTGCATTACCTATTTTTTATTAAGAATTATCTGATCTTTGCAATATACTGGCATTAATCGATACATGTTTTATTATTTTAAAGTTAGCAACGATTCCATAATTCTTAAGGACTTCTAAAACTTGAAAACACGGTTACCTGCACTTGACGATTTTCAAATAAAATGCTTTATTATATTAAAACTAGTGATCTCCCGCGGCTTGGCTCGCACAAATGTCGGTTATTAAATAGCCATGCTCGATAAATGGACTATTCAACACAAAAATAATTTTTAAATTGGAATCAGTAGTTACTTAGATTAGCGCGTTCAACCAAACAAACAAACTCTTCAGATTTATATTTTTTTTTTCACGCTCACACCAAATAGCTAGCTCAAATTAAGTATCTTTAAGAACTTGTGTTATGGATTCTAGATAACGGACAAATTTATATGCATAATATAGATATTTTTGTAAATAAACCTAAATAAATACATAAACAACCATGACTTGTGTACAAAAGTTCGTGTTCATCACACAAATATTTGCTCCTACCATGATTCGAACCCGAATTCGGACCGCTTGATGTGTAGGCAGCGTTACTAACCACTCCATCGCGACGGCCTCATATTAGTATAGATTCGAAAAATTTAACTGCCTACTCATAGGTAAGTAGATAATATCTAGGTAGTTATTATTAACTCTCACGGTGCAACCGCGTGAGTAAGAAAAACTCGGCGTTTTCGTAAAAAAGGCGCCGTATGCAACCGACCTAATATCGGCATAAAATAACAAATAGAAAAATCTTCGAGCAACTAGATAAGTGATCATATAACCACGGTAATATTATCTATACAGTATTCTATCTTCATACAAACGGTCGGAAAGCGCGTCATGCTACGCGCCTCGAGTTCGCGGGGCACCCGGTGGGCATCCAGTTGCGAATGCGCCGCAGCGACTACCGAACGGTGTGAATTGTTTTGTAAGCAGTTAGCCGTGCATAAACGTGCGATTTGTATTGTGAATATTTGATTGAATTAAGTAGATACCTACATAATTCAAAATGGCAAAGAGCAATATTTTTTATGTACCTATCTACTAGTACGTAATTTGTTTTTAATATTTAGGTATTTCAATTTTTCCATCGGGCATTGGAATAATATATAAATAAGTAGATGGGGTGAAAAAAGACACAAACAAGTAACCTACCTACGCTCGCGTTAAAAACAAAACTACATAATACGTAGGTAGGTAGTTTCCTAGACTAGTCTATCTACTTACTTATGTACCAACATTTAACTTAACTACATATTTATTAAATATGATGAAATATCATTATGAAATAATTTACGAGAGTAATAAATGGTAGGTATTGTAGTGATCGGATTTTTTTGGTGTATACTGGCAGGTGGTTAGGTAATTTGGAAAAGAGACGGATTGTTGACAGGAATTGATAGATGGAAAATTATAAAATAGGGATATTTGTGCGGAATTTAAAAAACAATATTTTGTTTGTTGATAATAATACCTATGTAATTTCTTGAAAATAAAAGTGTTTCAGTGACAATATAGTACCCACGTCTCAGTCAAGGCGTAAATATTTTTGTCTCAAATCTATAATTTTTTTTTATTAAATATTACCTAAAAAAACATGTATTTTATTGAACACTTTCTATTTCATTCACAACATATTTTTTTTACATATAAGTAAAATAAAATATTTACAATCATAGAACAAGAAATGTAGAAATTAAATATAAAGTAAATAGTAGGTATATAATGTGTGTATGTTAGTTTTTGTTAACGTTTCTTTTCTTTATGTATGTGTTGTTATAGTTTATTAATAATTAGGTAATATCGTGCTCTGTGAAGGCCAATAAATTTATTTTCTTTCTTTCAAATTAAAATACTGTAGGCGGGCAGCCCTTCCGCGTGTTTACGCCCCGCTCGGCCGTAGCCAGTTATTTCAAGGACAGGGCCGAGTTACAATACTGATAGATAATATTACCGTGATATAACTGATAAACATCGCTTAGACAAAGAATTTTGTGAATTTATGAACCTCAAAATTCAAAATATAAGTAATATTTATACATAGGTAGGTAGCGTAGGTAGTTCTACAAAATTTTTCGTTGATATTTACAATCTAACCAGCGACATCACAACAAAACGATTCGAAATTAATATTATTAAGAATATAATGTAATGTAAGACTATTACTTACTATGCATAAGTAGAGTAAGTAGGTACCTATAACTGTAAAAACTAACATATTTTCTTTGGCAAATGAAGATAGGATCAAGGACAATTTTATGGTTGTCCTATAGACCAATATCCAAAAGTCGCTAGTTCAGGACGTGTAGGTACCATTGTTATAATCTAAGAAGTGTATCGAAGTGCTTCTTTTCTGTTTAGGTGTTAATTAATAATAAAATATTTACATTTGGCATACATAGGTACCTACACTGGAAGTCAATATAAGAACATTATCTCACTCTCATTGTTGTTTTTTTATTATTTTTCTTAATTATTAATGGTGTACATTATAAGTTTATGTAACTGTCACGTAATAGGGGTTATTAAAACACGAGTGAGAGTATAAAACATACTTACCTGAGATGTTTTAGTATCCATGAGTGTTTTAATTCCAAGTTATGCATAAGACATAGGTAGGTACACTTAGTTATATTATTACGGTTTCCAATACAAGTTGATACTTTTTTCTCAATTTCCCATTTGAATAGGCTTGTTTTGTTCGCGCCGTATCGGAAACACCTGACGCGATATGAAGCGAACCAATAAGAGGGCGCCGAATTTCTTAACATTAGTGCATATAGGTAAATTCTGTTCGATTCTTGATTAATGATAACTTCTCATACTAAAATTTCCATACAATCACATATAGGCCAATACATACAGTACACAGCATGAAAATTTACTGAAAAATAATATTAGTATTAAGTAGATAATTGTTTAAGTAAAGTTTATAATCAATTAAATAAAGGTTAATAGGAGTAGCCAGCCAGCTTTGTCGAGTTATTTACAATCGTAGAACACCGAAGCAATAATGTAGGTAAGTTTTTTAGTAGGTAGGTACCTATATTAAACGAAACATAACAATTTTAGTTTCGTTAAGAGCTTGGTTTAAATTGTGTAGGTACCCCCTTATTGTAAAACTAACTCTGTCTTTCGTTCAACAAATATTTTTTTAGTGTTGTGTTAGAGTCACACGTCACAAGCCCCATCCTCCACTTTAGATGCTCTCTATATCTTCTTAAATATTTATTTATTCGATTAACTAATATAGTGTCTAATTTAATTAAATTGCAATTAAAATACTTTATTTTCTTTTAAGGAATAAATAGGTTTTTAAGAATGCGAAGGCCTTGGGAGGGCTGTAAGGCGAACCTCCTTAGGGGGTCACTAAACGATCAAGCACATCCCTCGAGGGAGGGGTCCGGGAGCCGGTATCGGTAGGGACGTTTTTTATACTAAAAATAAACTTAGGTACACTTCGGGTACTGGAAGCCTAGCTGTGCTACGCCTGTCTAAGGGTTCTTAGTTAGCAGCCACCGGCCTTGGGAGAAGAATCTCAGGCCCGTCCGGCGCTTCATCGTCATCTTCGTCGTCGCATGCGTCTTCGGGCTCACCTAGGGCTCTTACGAATTCTGAAATAGTTGAAAATAGTATGTGAAATTACGAAAAATAAATTTGATTAGTCAATGGAACCTCGGAATAACAAGTAGGTATAATGAAAACATACTTCTGATAAAATCCATAAATTTTCATGTTAGTCTATCAACTATTGACCAAGATTTGCGGACAAAAACATCGGATTTTTTCATTCTCAGATGTTTTTCTATTAGTTTTAAGCACAGATAATACTAGGTTAGTATTTTACAGTTACAAATTATTACGTGTGTACGTACCTATTAAGTATCATTGTCGAAAGCCTTAGTTACCTACCATTTGGTATTTAGTAATTGTGTTTAGAAACCTATTTATTATTTTAATCATAATTATATAAGTGAAAAATCGGGTGTGTGGTCTCCCCTTGACTTTCTCGTATACCGGAAATGACTCAAAGGTTGATAGGTTGACCTGATGTCATACATGCATGTTAAATTTTGGTCACCCATCCGAGTACCGACCGCGCACTTGGTTGCTTAACTTTCGTGATCGACGGCTCAAAATTTGATAGATTTTGGTGTCATACACGTATGTCAAATTTGGTTGCAATAAGTTAAAGCATGATCGAGTTATCGTGCTAACGCACAGACACACAGACATAATTCCAAAAAAATATTTTTTGACTCAGGGAGGTCAAAATCCTTCAAAATCTCGAGATCGAATTTTTTGACGATTACAAGACTTCCTCTATACTACGTATACGAGAAAGTAAAAATATGTACGGTTAACGTACCCAAGAAGTCAATTCTTCCATCGCCATCAGAATCCACCTCCTTTATCATGTCCTCAACTGAAAAACGTAAAAAATATCGAGTTTATCAATAGGTACACATAAATAGCTAGATAATAATTGGGTAACTTTTGTTCTACATTAGGGTGACCAATCAGAATTGAGATATGCTCGTCCACTACAGATTGCCGACCTCCAAGGTGCTTCTTCGCGCCTGGACGGCGCTGTTCAAACGCGTGACTCCGAAATCAGCCTTAAATTAAGGGAACACGTGTGCTGACAGTGGCAGAGAATTCCATTTCTTGATTGTGCAACATGTAAATAAGTTCCTTGATTTCTAGATTCGCGTTGGAACGATGGCCACAGTTTTTGACAACGTAAGCTCTTAGGAGGAAGGCAGGAGGGGTTAGAGCAAAAGCTCCTCAGAACGCAGTTAATCCACGGCGCTTGCTTACAAAGTTACCATCAAGCTTGCCGAATGCTTAGCTTGGCACTTTATTCCATCAAAAAGAACATTGCTAAAAATCCTAAAATGTTCAAGTTACTTACTTTCTTCCTCAGACAGATCCTCTCCCAAACACTGGAGCACTGCTCTCAAATCCGACGCGCAAATATATCCGCGGTTGTGTTTGTCGAATACCCTGAAAGCGTCTCTGAGTTCCCTCTCCTCTTGTTCTGCAGAGCTGGTCCCACCGCCCACGCCTGACATAGACTTGGAGAGGATGCTCACAAATTCTTCGAAACTGACATTGCCGTCACCTGGAGAACAAACAAGCAGGAGTTTATGTCCATTGTGGAATATAGGTATTTAAAGGTACGTAGGTATAGTTAGTTCACTAAATATCACATATGAAGCGTTGTGTGGAGAGCAAGGGAATTTTATTGTGGAATTTAATAGTTAAATTTAAGTATTGCTGATATATCATTGCAAAAGACAGAAACACTATAGGTAAGTGCGCCTTCACGCTAGTATTTGTCCGGCGTAGGCGATCGATGAATGTATGCGCAGCGTAGACGCTGGGATTGCACGCGCGTTGTCACGGCGGCGGGCGTCTACGCTGCGCTAACGTTCATCAAACGCCTACGCTGGAAAAACGCTAGTGTGATGGGGCTCTAAAAAATTATTTAATCGATAGAAAATGAATGTAAGTTAGCACTGAAATAAACTTTAAAACCACGATTTGCAATAGAAAGAGATAAAAAAAGATAACTAGGGTAGGTACTTTGGGTACCTATACCAAAAAAAACACTTTTTATCTTGAAGTCAGTACCTACCTATTACCTCAGATCAAATGTGCCTATACCTACTTGAGAAACATATAAAATATTTCAATAAATACGAACAACATAATTATTACAATTTCCTATTCTTGCGACTGCATTCCGTGTTGAGAAGTGCACTGAGAAAAAGTTTTTTTTCAATTTTTTTTTCAGGACTTTCTCTAAAATAGTCAGTCCCATTGGACCTTACATGCATTCACACAATATAAAAATTTACGTAACAAATTTAAATCACAGCAGGCGGCTGCTGCTCCTGGTTCCGCTAATAAACTTTGAAGCACCCTTAGTTTCCCCCACGTAAAAAGTCCGCGTCGTCTCGCGAAACAGCCGTCCCTCACCTACCGACCGAGTGCACTTCCGAGTTTAATCCTCGACTTAAACACCTCGGTCACTCAGGGTGAGTGAACGTGACCACTTACCATCGCTGTCGACCTCCTGCAGCATGTCGTGCAACTCCTCGACCCTGGCGAACTGGCCAAGGCTGCGCATCACGCGGCCTAGCTCCTCTTTGGTAATTGTGCCGTCTCCGTCCTTATCGAATAAGCGAAATGCTTCGCGAAACTCTGAGAACAAACAAATATAAGTACATTATCACTAGATATCCGAGGAATACGTACTTACCTAAATAAATATAATATTATAAACAACCATGACTCGTGACAAATGTTTATGTTCATCACTCAAAAAATGGCTCCTCCGAGATTCGAATCCGGACCTCTGACCAGAATCTCTGCTTCGAACCTTAGATAAAAACAATAATCTAAAGTTCTAACATCTCCGCGCATCTCTGCTATGAATAAGCATTTTTGGTCACCCATTAGAGTAGAAACCGCCCAGTTGTTTAATATAATAAACGCGACGCTACTGACATGCTATCACAAATTCAGAATCACATCTCTCAGGTATAATAAGTTTAGGTAACGTTAATACACAATGCCGCCAAGAATTTTCAAATGAAGCATTACCTTTCATCTGCGTTCTAGTGATGCCTGTGGTCTCGTCCACAATGGACGCTTTCCTATCGAGCGTGGTGTCGGCAGCTGGCTTCAGGAACGATACCTGTCTGCCGGACGCCTTCGAGCTGGACCCTGTCCGCTCTAGCGTGATGCTGGAAAAGAGAATCAACAAGACTTGTTTTACATACATACGATCACGCTAGTGATCCTATGAGGGGCTGAGCAGAGCTTTAGGTAACAGTTTGTTACACATACAGTCACGTCTAGCAGTCCGGGCCATATAGTTGCCAGCATGTCGCCTACATAAAAGGGGCACCAAACCCAAAAAATAGATAATAATCCTTCAATATACAGTCAAACGCAAAAGCCAACAACCTGTACAGATGTTACTCAGATTAAACGGATATCCGGTATCCGGGTTTTCCGGACAAAATTTACTATCCGGCCGTACACCGGATAGTAATTTACTATCCGGCCGTATACCGGATAGTAATTCAATATCCGGCCAAATATCGGACATTCAAAAACTGCGTACTTTCCTATAATAAATTGCAATACCTACATTAATCTTTGTGAGGTAAATATCAATAAAATGGCTTTATGAGGGAAATATTATGACGACTTTTATTTAAAGTCGAAAAAGTTACAAAAAAAACTTTCTAAATAACTAAAATTTTCTTCTGAGATTTCACTCTAATGATAAAAATACATAAATATCTAAACTAAAAAAAATAGTTAATATTAGCGAAAACACCCGAATTGATCTGATCGCGTATACGGCGCTAAACTCGTCACGACATGCAACGAGACAATGGACTAAATATCCGGCCGCCGGATATCCGGTATCCGGTTAGACAACTATCCGTTTCATCTCTACTCAAAATCATCCCGGCAGGCAGGGTATTCAAGACTTGAATAGAATAGAATAGAATTTTATTTGCATAAACATTGTGTACACAATACATTTTGTTCTTGATGTTCTTGTACTAAATAATATGATATTACATGTTCTACCGCAATGGCTTGCAAAAAATATAGTGTGTTGTAGTTGTTTGATACTTGTTTTAGTGACACGCGCCTTTTAGTTAGTTTTTTTTAGATAAAGCCCGATAGGTACCTAACTTTAGCCTGCAGCCAACCCAAGACAACGTACCTACTAGGAATCGCCGCTGCTACCTCTATAGGAGTAGGACCACTAGAGTCCTATACTTCAGCACGGGGAATATAATATAACGACTAAGAATTATCTAATAAGTTAAAAAGTCAATGGTTCAACCACAGAACACAAAATTGTGTTCTGTGGGCTAAAGTATCATAAAGTGAAAACATCAAAAAAAAACCGTGCAATCTTGAATAAATTTAATTTTGAAGAAATAGAAATGTGGATTGGTGTTGCAATTTAATTCTAATTTCTAAAAGCCTAACCACAGTCTATCTAGTATATAGTTCTTCCACTGTAATGTTATTACCGTGGTTCTTCGCTGTGACCCAACTATTATAATTACTTATTAAGTCGCTTGGTAATCCCAAAGTAAAATAAGAATTTAGGTTGTTACGTATATTGAACGTAATCGCTCAAATAATGATGCCTACTAAAGTGCTTATAACATGCCGACTCGACGCAAGAACGAAGACGGAAAATATAAGTACACGGACGATAAAATATAAAAGATAAATATGAGCTAACTCCGGGAAATGGAAGTTTAAAATGGGTCCGTGTAGCGAGCAACGCCGCATATGACCAAGAATAAATTATAGGGTATGATGGCAGAATTGATGGAGGTGGAAAGCTGCCGATTGAGATACGCATTCACATTAGGACATGCAACACTATTTTACAATTTGTCGCTTTGTCTACGGGCCCAGATAGTTATTGAGAATTCTTTTTTTTATACTACGAAATGTCAAACAAGCTTGCGGCCACGGAGTACTAAACTGGTGTTAAGTGGTTACCGTCGCCTATAGACACTTGCAATATTAAGGGTAAATCACATAACACTGCAAGTGCGTTGCCATCCTGGGGACTAAGATGACATGCCTTCCATGCCCTTACCCAGTAATTACACTGGCTACTTTTCCCTTCAATCGGAAACACAGCCAACTGCTTCACGGCAGAAATAAGAAAGGCGGCGGTACCTACCCAAGCCTACACATGGGTCTACCACACCGTGACACAGCACAGACCAATAAAAAAGTTTTATTCGTTTGATTTATTTCCATAACATTTCCGTGGGTGCCACTGACAAAGTGTGACTACTATTCCAATGAGAACTGAGAAATTTTGGAGCTCCTTCTACGTCGCACAATCAAGAAATGGAATTTAGGTGCCTACTGCAAAGAAAACGCAATCCTTAGGGCTATTTTTTCTCGGCAATTTAAGCATTTTAACCTTTGACCTTTACGAAGGTAAGCGTGGGTTTTAGGATGAAAAAAGGGTCCAAAGAAGAAAGTTGTTATTAGTGAAATACTGCGAAAATGCGTAGTCTGGTTTTTCACTATTACCTATTTCGAGAATCTCGAATGAAAAAGGTTGGCCTAGTATGTGTAGCTTAGACAATTGGTCTAAGATGTGTAGCTTTTAAAAGTGGGCGATATTACCTAAAATTTGCTTTTGACCATTTGGGTGCAATTTAAGCAAACTAGTAAAATTTTGTTTATAAAAAATGTATTGTGCAAAAAGAAAATTCGTCACAAAATACGAATCATGACTTTGACATTCATTCAACAAAATGGTGATGAGTGGTTTTTACTTAAATATACGTAAACGAACTCTCAGACCATTTATTGGTCTGAGAACGAACTACTGGATTTCAAAAATGCACTATTTCAACAATTCGTTACACATGGGAATGAGGCAAATTCTAGTTAAATTTTATTCCTTCGGTTTTCCAATATCACCAAAGATCTATCTATTTGCCAGAGAATACTTTGTAAAGTCAACCCTTCGAACCCTTATCTTCGTTCATCCGAATTTTATATCTACCCACAACGCCCTTGTCTGTTTCTCAAGTTTAATTGATGTTAAAAATGTATGTATAAAATATATATTTTCAAAGGAATATAAACTCAACGAAACCGAAATAACCAACTGTCGCAACACAATAAGTCTGTTAACACTATTGTAAGCACAGATATCAGTAATAATAAATCTATGATTGTAAGCATATAAATAGCAGCTTGTTTACATAACAAAAATTATACCAAATATAACAAAGAAAAAGGGTAAAAAACTGTAATCCAACTACGCGGTTACAAGGTATAAAAAATGGATTACTCGCGACAAAATGTACCCTACGATACCCGGAATACAATAACGAATAGATTAACAAACGGATGAATAGTTTAGGCGCCACGGAGGAGCATAACGCAAATACAAACACACATACATAGACTGCTAAGCTCTTAACCCTTTCTTTTGGCTTCACATAGTCGGTAAAAAGATTTACGATACCGGAATAAATTTCACTCGAGACTCGTATGCTTAAAATTTCCTCGAAATCAATTTCTGACTATAGCCGCTCGCAAAGAATGCGAAGGGTAATTTGCACTTCAAAGACCTTTTTGAGAGGAACCGATAATGCTTTGAAGAGTTTCCCCGATACAAGGAGTGCCAATTATTTGTGTTGCCTTGGCAAAATATTATCGCAAACTAGTTGGGTAGTTTAATTTAGAAGAATTTCTATCCTTTGAGAGTTTTGAGACGTTGACTTTAAATAGGAAATTTATTTCGTTGCATTTAACATGTCGTTCGTTATCACTAAACTTCGTGCAAAATCGTAGCTATTTACTCGTGGAGCATACGTACTTATTTATGAATTAAGAGATTTACCTACCTATTTACTACGGATTCCACAACTAAACACTCAATTTAGTAATACATGATACCCACCTAAACGACTGGTTGTTTTTAAATTATCCCTTTTCAAAGCTTATTTATAACCAATTTTCAAGTAATATACAATTTCAAAAACATTCGTAGTCCATTCCGTTCGCTTCGCCGTAATTTTCACCACAAACTTATTCAGCATCAACCACTTTCAAACTTAATTTGGGACCTTAACTGAGTAGAACCAAGAAAGTTATCGTTTAATAAGCCGGCTAATTTACTGACAGCCTGAGATCAATATTATGTTGGCTGCACAACCAACGAGTGTGTTTAAGCAATGTGTTTACGTGGTGTACCTAAGGTACAGTCACGCTCATAAACGGAAAAGTGGTTGAGCAGACCTAGGTAACATTTAATTATTCCTATATAAAAAGAACAGTCCTAACTCACTAGGTGACTGATCAAAGCCCAGCCCATACCCTTGGATCTAGATAGCTGAAATTTTGCTCAGAGGTTCCTTTTATGGTGGAGGTAAGGGTCAGACTGGATTTTTCGAAATAACACCTCAAGGGGGTAAAAAAGGGGATGACATTTTGATGGAAATCCGCCATTTTTAAAGTAAAATCCATTAAAATCGGTATACGGCCTTTCGATTTGATATTAAGAAAAAGGTATTTAAGGATTTTTCGAAATTTAACCCCTAAAGGTATTAGAGGATAAAAGTTTGTACGGGGAATCCGTCATTGTCATACTAAAATCCATGCAAATTGGTAATGGCTTTTCGGGTAAAAGTTGATGAGATATTTTAGGATTACCCTGTTAGTCATTTTTAAAGTTAAATTCATAAAAAATGGTATATTGTCTTTCGGTTACAAATCAAGAAAGACGGTATAAAAATAGGGATGAAAGTTTGTATGCGGCATGTTTAAAGTAAAATCCCTAAAATCCATAAAAAATGGTAAATATGGCCTTTTGGTTAGAATTTAAGAAAGAGGTATTTTAGGATTTCTCGAAATTCTACCCATAAAGGTATAAATAGTACCTATTATTAGTAATATTGTATTCATACATTATCCTCAACAATTAATCAAAACATGGTTTTTTTCTTGTGTAGGTATTCTTTGTGTTGTATGCTATAAAATTATTAATATTATTAAATATTTGTTCTAGCGTTTTTGAAATTTTGTATTTAGGCACTTGATAAGAAAGAAATAAATACTTGTTATAGATTTCTTGGAACATTGACCCATGTGTGATGAAATAGGGAATGAAAGGTCGTATGGAAATCCAAACAAAGTCCGAAAAGTGTTGCCTAAAAAAACTATTCCACGCGGACAAAGTTGCGGACAAAAGTTAGTATATAGGTACATATGTTTACATATAAAATAGTAAATAACTACACTAAGACACAATAGCATGCAAATAGCATGATATAAAATGTCTAGTACGCATTAACTGTAAGTTTACGCTTTTTATATCTGAATATCCCGATCTGTGGAATTTTATAAATAAATAGTACAGGCCCGCGCGTTCCAGACACCCTTCAGCTTTTCATGGGTATTGATTGAAAGTTACTATCAACAAACACGAGTTCGAACGTTTTGTTTCAGAACATGAGTCAGGGAAAGTCGGTTTGTACCATCTCTAGACCTATACAACCACATCACAGACTAAAAGACGCTGGACACATTATCCGTGACATTATAAACTTCTACTGGAGACTATCGCGTTACGAACCGAATGTTCGGCATTTGAACTGAAATTCGGCCGAATGCCGAAGTTCGGTGCAAGCCGCCGAAATTCGTTAAAACTGAATGTGCAACGAATGTCGGCCCAACTCTACGATACATCTAGGGATGTTTAGTAGCGACAAATGTCAACAGACCTCTGTTTTCTGTTTCGATGTCGATTTTGATAAGTTCCTATTTTCGGAAACATATCATCAAAGATAGAAAGAAAGAAAAAACTTTTATTCGGCGTAATAATGCAAATAATAAAGTTACGTACATATACAAAATAAACAGGGAAAAAAAACACTCATCATCACTATTACCGACTGTCATCGTCAGCGAGACCAAAGGTGCAAATGAAAGTCTAATACTGTCAAAATCAAAGATAATGTAATTTACTTCGTCCAAGTGTTGAAAACAGTCGTACCTATGGCACTCGTGAGCTCGGTTCAATATACAATATTATTATACTCGGCTGAGTTACGCACTCGCCTACGGCTCGTGCTGCAACCCCATAGATTTCCTTCTGCAACCCACATCCACGTATGTAATGAGCTGAACGGCTTAGCTCCCGTGCACCATAATGTAGGTAGGTAAATTATATTAATACCTAGATAGGTAGATAATGATCAGAATTTCGTAATGGAGTTACCGCGCTAAATTCTATAAAAAAAACTCACTTCTCACACTCGGTCAAACGCTAACGAATTTTTCACATGGAATGATTATGTTTAATCAATATCATTCTCTAAACTACATTTAATGTCGTTATAGAATAATTTCAATTCCGGTTTACCTGACAAAACTGGGACATTCTCAAAAATTTATTCAGGTGAAATCGAAGTGCGAAGTGAGATTTTTACAGAATAACGGGAGGAGAAATTATTGGACCACACAACTCGATTCAGGATTACGTTTCCCCGAAAAGTCACTAGTCGATCTATGGTCATGTCTCTGATTTCCGAAAGAAACTAAACGACTTCCTATCAGGCTTCATAGAAACACTGGTATTCTTTTCTGGTCCCTTTACAATGCATCGTATCCTATCTACGTTCAGGAACGTTTTTCTTTCTCCAGGTTTCACGATGATCCCTGCCGATCACATCTTCTTTATATCCCGCCACATAAAACAGATTTCTATTCCTATTCCTTCACTGTCCATGCAGTCAGATACCGTTCTCGATTCGGGAGCCACAAATTGTAACGCAGTTTAAGCCATCAGTAAGAACGCATTATTTCTCATTAAATTCTACCTAATTATGTCTATTATTAATTTTAAAAAAATGTGTTAATTTTTCTTTTTGTATTTTATTTCTTATCATTTAACTTTAATTATATTTTAAAAATGTATTCGGGTAATCACTCGTCTACCAGTCTAACACCCGTATCTATTCACAAACATTACTTTTTTTTTTGTCTGACTACTGCAGTTTGCCGCTGTTGGCATTCACTGCTTTACCGGGTTTTTAAGAAGGCGAAAACCTTGGAGGGTCCTCAAGCCTGTAGGTCGGACGCTCCTAGGGGATCACTGGGAAGGGATCATCTCCCCCATGGGAAGTCTCTCGACCGCCTAGCGTCCCTAGGTCGTCCGAATCGGAAGGGAGCGACGCGCCCGAGGGTGCCTCTAAAGGATCGGACCTCGGCTCGGGCACGTCGTGTACAAACATTACTATGAGATCACTCGACACTTGGATAAGAAACGAACCAATAGAGCTCTATGATTGGTTCGTTTCTTATACAAGTGTCGAGTCACGGTAATATCGAGTGATCTCATAGTATGTTTGTGAATACGGGTGTAAGTCTCTCTCCCAGTTTAGGGGCTGCTGGAAGAGATTTATTTTAATAATAAGCAGTACCTTTGTAGTTTTGTACACTTCACTATGTAATGTGTATCTCCTTTTGTAATTGTTTTAGGTTTACATTAATTTTAAATAAAATTATACTATTCTCACATAATTATAGAACCCACTATGTTTTTCGGCGAAACGCAAGAAGCTTATCTAAACGTTTCTTGGAGGTAGTCAAGAAGCCTGTAAGCTTCTTTGAGGTATGGGTCTTGGCGAAACGTACTTAATACTAAATAGAGTTATACGCTGAATAATCTCAGCGTAGAGTCTGTTGAGGTTTTGTAAATTGTAATTTAAACACTTGATTGTAATTGCAACTGAATATGTGTAGAAAGAGTAGGTGGTATTTAGCTGTAAAAAGTCGCCCATACTTTTGTACAAAAAAAATGCAAATCCGAATCAAAAATACTAATGGCGCAGCCAAATATTAAAGTCACCTCAAAATAGTATTTTAGTCGCAATTTAAATTCGTGACGCACTGCTATTTACCTAAAAGTGGAGCTTTTTTTATGAACGCATAGCTTCTAATAACTAGCGCAGAGTAGAAATAATTAGCATATTTTTTTTAATGCAAACTTCTGATTTTTATCGCATACTACAGTTTGTCGTCTAGTCTAAGTGACACTCACCTCACACAACTCACAAAACTCTGGTTTTATTGATCTGAGGCTCTAAACAAGACCACGGTAATATTATCTAGTATATATTACCGTGACAAGACTTTCACTTAAACGTCGGCTTCGCTTGGTCATGAAATAAAACAAACCCTCAGGCAAATAATATTACCGTGCCTCAACCTGTGTTCTATGTGATCGTAGGTTGAGGCAAGGTTGAGGATTAGGGTATTTTTTTATGATTATGACCAAGCGAAGTCGACCTTTCAGAGAGTCTAATCATACCTAATGTGTCTAAAGAAGTAGCTACCTACATAATATGATTAGATTCTCTGAAAGGTCGACTTCGCTTGGTCATATAAAATTTTATTCAGAGATTTTATTAGGATGACTATGACTGGGTAAAAATATTGTTTCAAAAACTATCTTCTAGAGATAGTTTTTGAAAGAATGTATATTTTTTATTTAAGTTTTTACCCGTAACTGGTATTGGGGTCAAAATTGACCCCCGCGGCTCAGATTTTGTCTCATAGCTTTGTAGTTTAAGCACCTAACTTTCGCGCCTAGGTAATCTCATAACGTGACGTTATACAACGAATGATGAACTTTCGTCGGTCTGCTGTTACTAAAACAGAAGTAACTGCTTGGGTCAAAAATACCCCGATACCAGAAACGTGCATTTTATTGTAAGAGCTATTTTATAAAGGACATGTAATTTTTTGGGCTCAAATTTTGAACCATTATCATGTGTGGTTTTTGCGATTGAGAACATGTCTAAAATAAACCTACGAAAACAAAAAAAAAATATTAAAACCTCCGTTTTTATTTAAAAAATATATGAAGTTTATTTATTCGTTACTCTAATTTTATGTTTTCACTATGTTATAAGCAAAATATTGTAAAATATCCTTTCTAAAACATTAAGCTACGAACATTATCGTATTTAAAATGTTTTAAAACGTTAATATTTTGAATTTAAAATAAAAATTGACAAAATTTTAATGCTTACGATGACGATATTGACTTCTTTGCCTCAATGCAATTTACAAAAACCATTTTCCTTTCTGTCCTATTCCTGTCATATTTTCAGTAATTGGGTTGATGCAAGGGCTTAATCCCTAAGTCATTGGCAGCGCATTGGCAGACCCACTTTTTTACACAAGTATCTGTTACCAGCACTTTCATTCGTGTACTTTAAGACCTGATTTTGACTGAAAAAATTCGCATTTATCTAAATATTGGTTTTCGGCAGAATCGGATCTGACAGACTTGATTTTTTTTATGTGCTTGAGTCGGTTAACGATGTAAAGATAGCTTTTGGGGTAGGTAGGTTAGGTAATTCGGCCAGATGACGTAGGAAATTCGGCAGCCGGAACTCCCACTATGAAACTCATTAGGAATGGATATGCACTATTAGGTACTTTGAGCCATGTGATGCCGGCAGAGTAGGATAGCATCACTCCGTATCCTCCAATGGATGTCGTAGAAGGCGACTAATGGATCAGCAAAGGGGTATTGATAACTTATAAGGTCGTACTTATCAGCTCAGAAAGGGAGTGTGGGAGCGCCTCTTTTGTACATCGTCGTAGAACATCGCCTCTTTTTCATAGTAAAATGAGACGTTACGGCTCCAAGCTGATTAATGTATTTAAATGGGCTACGACCTATAGGTTCTCCATCCACCGGATGTCGCGAATGCCGCGAAGTTTCATAAACTGTAGAAATATTATTTCGATTAGTAGACACAACGGTGCGAGCGGGCGTATTGCGTTCGTGTCGCAGACGCAGCTGATTAACTGACACGGACGGTGCATTCCACAAGGAACCATAAGCTTATACAATTTAGTGTTTTACGAATGTAGGTACTTTAATTCTATGTTTTTGCATTGAATATACCTATGGTCCATTTAATCGATAATTACATACCTACAGCTATCTCAGTATTTAAACTCGGGCATACATTATGTTGTGAATTATGTGTTCTCAGTCTCAAGACTCAGATAAATTGTTCAGGTCCAGCCAAGGACATACTCAGAATACTAGCTCGGTAATGTTGAGTGGAAAGGGGTCGCTATAAGGGGAAGTGGAGGCGACTACCGGGCATCGGCCCTTTCGACGTGTGTATCAACAATGTTGATAGCTCAGAACTGCTCAAAATTTTAATCTCAACTCAGTAAAGTCCGATCTCTTAACAGATGCGAGACTTAGTTTAGTTATCATCACATGTACAATAGTATCTAAAGTAATCTTATTTTTAACCGACTTCAGACAAAAAAAGGAGGAGGTTCTCTATTCGACTGTATGTTTTTTTTTTTTTTTTTTTTTTTTTTTTTGTATGTTTGTTCCGCGATTACTCCGTCAATAATGAATCGATTTTGATGATTCTTTTTTCGTTAGGAAGGTCATACTTCAAAGGTGGTCCCGTATAAATTATACCGAAATTGGTTCAGTACTTTTTTGTTGAAATGATAATTTCATTGGGGATGAAACAATAATATCGTCCACGAACACAAAAATAATGACAATTTTTTTTTTGAACTTGCTATTACCTAATATGCCATAGTGAAATTTTGGTTAGTAGGTCCAATAGTCAACACATAAACTATGACAAATTATTTTATGAACTTGATAAATAACTAGTTTCTCTTCAAGTTTCATTAACTTAGCATTAAAACTATACCATTCATTCTGAATGAATGGTAGGCATTTGTAATGAGCTATTGTATAGAGACGTGATATTATTCGTTAACCGACTTAAAAAAAAGAGGAAGTTCTCTATCCGACTTTTTTTTTGTGTTTGTTTCCTGATACTCCGTCAATTATGAGTATTACGACTCGATTTTAGTGATTCTTTATTTAGGTACGTCAAGATCAGAGATGGCCCGTATAAATTGTATCGATATAAATTCGACCCTTTATGAACAGATCATTAATAACAAAAAAAAATGGTTTACGTTTCCGTTAAGTTTTAATGAGCGTCTATCTATTTATCCAGTAGGCCTATCCATTTTCAATAAAATATACTTAACTAGCGACCCGCCCCGACTTCGCACGGGTGCAATGCTTATGTGGATATGCATGTATATACATATAAACCTTCCTTAAGAATCACTCTATCTATAAAAAACAAACCGCATCAAAATCCGTTGCGTAGTTTTAAAGATCTAAGCATACACAGGGACAGACAGACGGCGGATAGCGACTTTGTTTTATACTATGTAGTGATTTCCACTAAAAATAATAAAATAAAATATTTTTAGCAAAAAAATAGGAAAACCGACTTCAATGCGTACAAATTTAAACTAAAAAGTAAGAAATAAATAATATTTTTATGAAGTAGTTGAAAAGAGCGTCATAGAAAACTAAGGAAAGTATTGATACACATTTATAATTCTTTATTTATAATTCATACTCCGATATATTTGGAGTCGGTGCCAGCCTAAGCAAAATAAACTTACCTAATAGATACGAACTTGATTAATCCATTAACTATACATAATAATGAATGCATAATAAAGATGAGAAATAATCCGCCGCTCCGTGAAGTTCGAAAATTGCAAACACTATCCTCCTTGGCTAGCTGGCACCGGCTCCAAATATATCGGAGTATGAATTATAAATAAAGAATTATAAATGTGTATCAATACTTTCCTTAGTTTTCTATGACGCTCTTTTCAACTACTTCATAAAAATATTATTTATTTCTTACTTTTTAGTTTAAATTTGTACGCATTGAAGTCGGTTTTCCTATTTTTTTGCTAAAAATATTTTATATAGGGAGCGTTTGGCGACACCGGACGCGGAATGCAGGTGCATAGGGCAAGCGTGGTGGACGTGGTGGACTACTGCCTAAACCTCCTTCGATGACAAGGGGATTTAATAAGTAATATTTTGTTTTTCCATTTGTATCGTACCTGTATCATAAATATACTTAATTGTATCAACAAAATATCACTTAAGTAGGTCATGCCTATTAAAACTGGTATAATTATGATAATTTTAAGAATCAATTAATATTATCCGGCTTAAATTAACGGAAGAGTTCATCCAAACAGTCGGTATGATTACGATTTTTAATTAACTTGCATATTTATAATGTTTACTTATATTTTATAAAAAAAAAGAACAAGTTTAGTAAGTATAATTACGTACAGGTAATTATTTATAGTTTTTTGGTCATGCCATTACTGAGATAACATCAGCGCTAAGAAATATTTTGAGGTTCTTTTTCTATCGTTTCGATGGTTTTGTTTTCACATAAGGGATGAGCAAATAAATTCGTAAATCTATCAAAACAATATTAGCTACAAAAAGTTTATTTTTGTAATATGCAAGAGATATTTTACGAATATTGGGAGAGATGGTACTTTTGCATAATGTTAGGTAAGTACCTACTAGGTAAGCATCAATTTTAGTCATTCAGGTACAATAACGCTTTGTTTTAACAATAATGTATTTTTGTAAGTATACTAATAATGGAAGTTAATATTTAATATAGCTTGGCAGTTGGCTAGTCACTGGCTTTGACATCGCCAAAGCTTTAGAACGGGGCGGGCACAAAAGTTTTCTTTCAACCTTCCGGCCCAAAGGTCAAATGGCACATCACTGTACAAATTTTGAAACGTTATACTAATTTGTTGAGTAGGTAAGTCTTCTAGTATCACAGGTACCGATATTTTTTCGAAATTTACGGTCTTATTGCTAACGCGTGGTGACCGTTCGAAAATTGCATGTAACCTCATATCGAATTGATCAGCGCTTTAAGTTACACATATCCTACAGTATGAGATATCAAATGAGATAAAAGTTACCCATATTACTGAAACTTTGCTGAATCTTCGAATGCTCAGTGCACCGCTTCTGCCGAACTGAAATTCCCAACATTGTGAATTCGCCCGCCAAACGTGCTCTGACCTAAATTCGATGACCATTTTCTCCTAAGTTCGCGCCTCGTCTCGTTGCCTTTAATTAATCAAGCTACGAACACAAACCACAGCGGCCGCAGCTGTGTACACCCGAGAAACAGTGCTAATATTGAACTTTCTACGCCTGGGCTAGCAACAAACATCGAGCTAGCAATACTACGAATACCTATTATAAACAGCGAATTCTTGGTCCTACTTGTACCTAAATGTAATAAAGACATAGTTACGATCACGCTCATCTCCCCATAGACAGGTTGTTCGCCTGTCGCCTACATAAAAGGGGCACCAAACCCAAAAGTAACAAATCCTTCAGTAAACAAACAAATAATAGCCAATAACGTGGACAAATTTTTACTCAAAATCATCACAGCTGTCCAGATAATCTCAGGAGTCCGAGTATGATTATAGCTAATAATTTGTAATACTAATGCCCGATTTAAAAAGTGATATAATTTTTACGGGAGATATAAGATTTGTCGCGCCGTTCGAGTGTAACTTACGCTTTAGACATATACTCTCTAATCTGTGAACTTACGCCCGTATTTCAGAATGACACTCATGTCTTGACAATCGTTTGTCACTTAATTGATAGAGACTATGAAGCTATAAGCTTCTTATCTAGAGACGTACGATGACGCCGGCGTGGGTTCTTAAGACTCTTTCTATAATAATGCGTAACACGATTTCTATGAAAATTTAAATAAACTAAAATTTTAATTCGCTGTTATGAATTATCTTATTAAGATACAGTAATAACTACAACGGCATAGTTTTAGTATTAATACTTTATTTATTGGGTAATTTTTAATTTATAAATTTATCATTAGTTTAGAAAATAGAACGAAAAAACAGTTATTACATTTAAACGCGTTTTTCTCAAATCAAATTGCATATCACGCGTCACACGGCAGAGCAGCGTTCCTGCCTTTAACCAACGCAATGTTTGGCTTATGAGCTTTTAAACAAAGTCTAAATTTACACAAGTATTTAAAACAGTTCTATTGGTGGTGCTGTATACTTACAAAAATTACAGAACAAACGTGCGATTTTTCTCGGTTTATCTACCTCAGCAATGGCTCTGTGCAAAATCATCTTAAACTTCGCATCGACCTATGACTTAAGATTTTACTTGACACGATGTAGTTTCCGCTCATGAATAGAAAAAGTCTACTGAAGGAGTTTCTTAACCCCATGCAAACGATCACACCAAGGCACTCGCGAGGTGGTGAGTTAACCTCCCACAACAGAATTCTCACTGAAGGTATCACAGACAGGTGACCAGACATACAACAATGCTAACGCCAGCCAGTCAGTGTGTGACGTATCACACCAACCAAGGATTAAAGTTCCAACATACGTGCCGAACGGAAAAGATGCTGGCCACGCTGTTTCAGTGTCATCTGCTTGTCACGTTCTCGAACTGAATCGCTTACCTCTCGGAAGGGCTGATGGCAAGGCAGGGAGGTTCTTTGCTGCCTGGCCTCGAATTCTCGTCAGGGGGCCCAGGTTCCCCACCGCTACTGCTCGTTTGTCGAGTCTGTAGGAGAAAGGTAATTGTTAGTAGATATCTTTATTATCCTCAGAGTAAACAGATATTATCACATACCTAAGTTATTACTTATAACGTAATGTCCTCTAAGGGTTCCCAGAGAAAAGTTCAAGGAGATAAATATTCTGTGTCATCATCATCATCACAAATTCTTCTACTGGAAAACTTAGTGTATGTAACGAAAAATGTTATGCATTTTTCTTTGAAATGTAATACATATGTATAATGTTAAAACTAGGAAAAAAACTCGTCTCCACAGAATATACAATTACTTTGTGGGCTCAGTTTGTGGGTCATTGTATACGTTTTTACAATAAGCTTCCAGAGAACATTAGAGATTTGCCTATAGATTAATATAATAACTTTAAAAATTATAAAGGCTTAATTATATTAAAAAAATATATTACAAGATTAATTATTATTTATATGATCCAAATGCGTGGAAGTAAAATCTGCCCAAAATTTCCGCATTTAAAACTGTAATTTATCATATTGATCCATTATCATATTGATATATCTACATAATAACCTTTGAGATCATTACGAAATTGGAAGCTGTGGAGTTTCCTTCGCCGTTTCTTCATAATAAAAAATATATAAGTAAAGTAATTCGTCCCGAAACGATGGGCTTTTGACGATTTAAAAGTACTTAGCAAAGTCATTTATCCAATATGGAGCAGTAATTTGGGACGTCCATGAAAAAACATATTGCCTCTTGATTGAAAAAATACAACGAAAATTTGCCCGACGGTTGTACAGAAAGGACTATGGATCCCTAGATCCCTAGTAGATTGTCTTTCAATGGTAACCTGGGTCTGATGATGGAGCTAGAAGGTGGTCATAGGAACTCTGTAATGACACGACGCAACCCCATCGAGTTTCGGCTCGTTTTGACGAGTACTTTGTTGATAGATGGTAACCAGGGTCTGATGATGGAATTGGAAGGTGGCCATAGGAACTTAGTGATTAAGCGACAGTTTTGACCGCGTCGAGTCGAGTTTGCGTTTTTGATGGGTGGTCAGTGGTGATGGTTTGCTGGACGTGAATATGCGAACCCATCTTTGGGAAATAAAGTTCGTTCGTTCTGTTTGTTATGAATGTGAATTCTGTCTTAAATTCAATGGATTAGATGGATGACCCAATACCAATGAGAGTATATACCTAAGTGCAGAGGGCTGAATGGTATGAGGGTGTATAAACATGTCATATCGCTATAACGTTGCGCTTCAGGGTACTTAATTTCTTGTTTCTATTTTATTTTTATCTACATTTGACATTCGCAATAGGTAATTTACTTAGACAAAGAGGTAATTTATCTGTCGAACTGTCATGCTAGTTAAAGTTCAAGTTCCGTTGTATTTTTCTTTTGTCTCTGTGTAACCTTTTTGATTTAAGGAAGATTTGATTTAAGAACTATGGTCACCAACGTCAAAACGTGGCAGTGGGCTAACCCACCAACTTCCCATGGCCTGACGCAAGCTTGGGTTACAGGCAGAATCACGGGAAAGAGCGCTCTTACAAGTTATTCTTTGTCTGTCTCCTTGACACTATGGTCCTTCTCCCCTTCTGAGTTGGACAACACTAGTACCTACGGTATGGAACAGCAGGCAAAAGTAGGCGCGTCTTTCGGCTGACATAATGGCGATGATAATTTTTAATGGGAACATTTAAGAAACGTAATTGTGAAATAATTTTATTTTTGCGTTTACAAACGCGTAAATATAAATACTACAAAAATGCACTGAAAAAAATCGATTTCGGAAGATGCGGGTTCGAGTCCCGCCTGAGGCAAATCGTTTTTTTTCAGTGCACTTTTCTAGTATTACTGTAATTGTGACTTACCATGATCCCTTTGAGCTGATTCACCAGAGGCGAATCAGCGAAGAAGTTGTTCACCGCGGAGAATATGTTGGCGCGCTTGCTCGTCTCGCTGCGGCAGGCGCCTTCACGCCTGCGGAGCTTCGCTGCAAGCATAGAACGACTACGTTTGATTTAAGGTACCAAGTAGATATAAACTGCACATTGCATTGCGTACAATCTACATTATTTTATGTGTTTATAGGTAAGTATCTATCAAGCGGGACCACCCGACCAATTACGACCCCCAGCCGCCGATAAACTAGTGACGAGAACCCACTCCTAACACATGTTCATTAGCAGTTGGAGTGGTTTAACAGGTTTAATATTAAAGTGTTAGAAGCACATTAATATTATTCTTTTTTTTTTCAAATACTGATTGTAACTTATCCCAAAGTAGGTAACAGATGAGAATGTTAAAGCGCTTCACGAGAAGAAATAAGTAATATAGCAAATATTTATCATAATTAGTGGATAAAGTTACTTGGTACGTATTTATATATTCGCCAAGATTTTAAATTTTTCAGTTCTAAACTAATTTCTTTTTGCACTAAGATCGTAGTCGAAATAATAAAAAAACATTTAAGTACAAAGATGAGATTATCTTTACCTAACAAAGAACTCTTTCAGCCAACCCTAGCCTGTGAAGATTTAATATTTTATTAATTCCATTTTATTTTACATAATGACTATAAAATTTTATAATTAAAGTTAAATAAAAGTTTATTTGCCACCAGATGATAAAACACTAGACGTACCTACCTACATAAGTTAAAAAAACATCTGTAACACGTAAAATTGATATCAATAACCAACTAGACACTTCTTCAAATTTAATAAGAAGAAAGAAAAAAACTTTTATTCGGCGTAATAATGCAAATAATAAAGTTACGTACATACACAATATAGACAGAGAAAAACACACGCACTTGTCCCAACAAGACATTTCTTCAAATTTAATAAGAAGAGAGAAAAAATCTTTTATTCGGCGTAATAATGCAAATAATAAAGTTACTTACATACACAATATACTTAAACATAAAAAAACACATGCACTAAGTACCTATATGTCGCCGAATCGGACTACCACTTTAAGTTCCAGTCGATTGGCTGAGACGCTGATTTTCAGTGGCAGCCGTTGATGTTGTTGAGATGGTACTAAGATCGAGCAACACTTTAATGTGCAGATAGGTACTACAAACATGTATTAATTAGAACACAGTCATAATAACTAATAATACACCTAACAGTATACATATAATTTACGTAGGTAATAAAAAAAACTTGCTACACAGCGAAAAAACAAAACAAAAATATTGCGAACTGGGTCGAATAACATTTTCTAAGACAAAATACAAACAATATAGGTAAATGTGTAAGTAAATGAATTTACTAAAAAAAACATTTCAGTAAAGAATCCATAGAACCGAATTGAAACTTAACGCTAAACTAAGACTTAATTAAAAATAAAATATATTACAAGAAGTGCGAACTTACAAAGACTTGGGCACCTACAAAAAAAATTCTTCATGATCGCATGAATTAAAAACAAACTAATATTATTTTATAATGTTGGTAATTACCGCACGTCTAACAACAAACCGATAAAGGTAGACACTGGTCGGTGCTCGATATTCTTGATCGTTCAAAAACATGACTGAGATTTTTTAAAATAGAAATTATCGAATCCACTAAACAGATACACCGGCACATCAACGGCAACATAAAACGTTGCTCTTTGATTGATTACTTCGCTCTTTGTTTTCTTAATACGTTCGGAAAATCCGAGAAGAACGTTTTGATAATGTATACAAGATTCCGTATGTTTTTCTTTTATTTGTCTCATCGGGAAAATTCTGGCCATCTTAATTTATTAATTTCATTTATTATGTTTACCGACAGAACAGATGACGGCAGTATATCATACACTGGCAAACTTTAATGGACTTTGAACTCTAGGAGAGTTTGGCGGGAAACCATGGCGTCTGGATGTCGATCTTTATTTCGATAATTCAAAATTGCTTCGGAGTGGATTTTGTGCAGTGAAAGTGGTGTCGTTTCGTTGCATAAGCATCCGTGTTGACGAACAGTTATGAGGAATCATTGAAATAAAGGTTTTGTGCTATGACGTTGAGAATTGTATAGTGGTTGGAAAACCTACTATACAATTCTCATCAGTCACAATCATCAGGTCTGTTGCCATGCATTTCTTTCCAAGCACTCCCTAGATGCATTAAAATGTGTGACGCCCATATTTTAATGCAAACACCAAGAAATAAGGCATAAATAAATGAAGATATGTCTCAAAAGGTCTTAGATACCAAGCCAAAAACCCCAACAACAAAAAAATTTGAACTCTATATTAGTGGAATAATGAAAATAAATGGTTTTGAGTAACCTGATCTTTTGTCTTGTGTACCTAGCTGGTAAAAACTAAAGCTTAGTAACTTTTTCCCGTGATAATAACATTCATGCCATATGGGCTGATCCGCGAACGTCCACTCTATAAAAGTGCCGATGATCTTCCAACGGCTGAACAGATAGTCTTGAATCAGCTAAGGACAACCCCGATCAAAATAACTTGCAAACAAAAACAAATTAAGTCAATACGGCAGTCTTATTAGCGATCTCAAAGTGACAGTCGCAAGTTGTATAATTGTACAATTATTGCTAGCAAAACTTTAATTCGTATTACGGAACGTACATTGCTATGAGAGCGCCCCAAGCGGCAACTTAACAAATTAAAAGTGTAATGTCAAGTGGCGCTAGTTGCCATACATTTTGGTCGCAAATGCACTTATCGTGCGACCACTATGCGATTTGTTTCCGTAATACCAAAAAAGCAACCGCAACTAGTAGCAGTCGCGTTGCAGTTGTACAATTAGCTACCGGTTGCTATAGTTCGGTAATTGGACTGCCGAATCATCGAGAACTACGATGTCACAGACAGACATACCTACAGTAGGTACATACACAGCTACACACGTTAAACTTATAACACCACTCTTTTTGTGTGGGGGTTAAAAAAAATCACCTTTGACACTTAAAAATACAAAAGTGAAACTAAAGAGGTTTTAACAACAACCGATATTGAGGTGAAACTAAAGAGGTTTTAACAACAACCTATATAAGGACCAAATAACTTTGTTTGAAAGTCGCAACCGGCTCGCATACTACAGACGGTTGCCGTACTAAAAGTCTTATTCGAGCTTTTATATCTCCTATAAAGACAAGAAGAAACGTGATAGCCGCAATAGGGAACTCGGGCTTTAGCGTACTTTACCGCATAGCACTAAAATAGCGTTTTAGACTGCCGTCTCTTCTTTAATCAGAAAATAAATAAATAAAATGGATCTTTAATCTCCGTCTGGGGATTAACTCGGTAGCCCTAAGTAATCTCACATAGGGCTTGGCTACACAGTGCAAGTTAGCGTCAATGGTAGTACAGTATTTTTATTTCACGAACGCAAGTGAGCCACGAGTGTGATTACATAGCTACATAGAGACAATTTCATGTTCATCTACACAAGATATACATGAAAATTGTCTCGTCAGAGTCGGCCTTGAGCGCTCCCGCACAAGTGGCTCCCCGATATCGGTTGGGCCCGAAACACAAGGCACAGATGGCTTCCAGGCAAAAGATCGCGATCCTGAATCTCTGTTGTATTGTGCCTTGGCAGGATGTCTGGAGAGAATGTTTTATAGATGGTGGGGGAATACCTTTACATCTGAGACCTTTTATTTAGGCATCATCCCTGCAGTACGATGCAACTGCAGGGACAGTGGCGTGCATTAATTTATACATTAGGTAGGCATTTAGATCGAAGTCTCTAAAACTCAATCTGAAACGCTACGCGGAAATATTTACCTAACTAGTATAAAATAAAGTCGCATCCGCGTCCTGTACCTACCTACGCTTATATCTTTTCTACGCAACAGATGTTAATGTAATTTTCAATACTTATAGATAAGAGTAATTTAATAACAAGGTTTACATGTATAGTACCATGCATAGATATTACAGGATGGTAAAAATTCTAAAGTCCACGCGAACGAACTCGCGGGCAGCCGCTAGTAGAAAATAAAATCTTAAAAACAATTAAGTACTTACAACCTTACAACAATATATTTCAGGTTGTTATATGTGTAATAGTTTCATAGTTATTTGTAAATAAATAAAAATAACTACCTATCTTTAAATAAAAAAATCTTACCTATGAATTCTGGGTTTCTTACGCAGTTTTTCTAAGCAAATTGAATTATCAGAACATTGGGAACACTACAATTTTTCCATCGTCGTATATGCGATACAACACAACACCATAAAAACACTTTTAAGTAGATAAATATTGTAATGAAATTAAGATTTGCACCAAAAACGTATTTAACATTCGCGCGCTTTAGTGACATGACAGTCATAAAGATTTGGATCATAAAAAATGGCTGGCGCTGGCGTATTCATTCATTTTAAAACTATTTCCTTACTTTTATAAGTTAATCACGTCAAGGTGTGTTTTATAACAGTGAAGTGAAATAAAAATATATAAAAAGAATTTTACAATTCAAATTAGTTAAAAAGATCTTCAGTAAATATTAAGATTTAAACTACTTGCTGTGCTCTTATTCAGACACTAGCGCCACCTAGGGAGTACTGGAGAATAATCTTGCGAATACTTTTATTTAATAAAAATTATTCCTAATATTTTATGCGACGAAAGGTTACTTAAATTTCGTAATTCATTATTTATTGATGAAAGTATTTTAAAATAATCCTATAAATTAATCGGCAATCCTAAACAATATCAAATTGATAATCACAGTCGGTCGAGTAGGTCAGCCTACTTAATACGGCTAAATTGAGAATGTCAGTTTCCTAGTTATAATACCTGCTAGTTATAATATTTCAATTTTGTCGTTTAATAATTGTCAATCGTTGTGTGTGTCTGAACAAGTAAAAAATATTGTAGTGTGTGTGATTTTTACAAGCAGATGAAACTAGTGCTTACCGTGCATATTGGCGCGTAGGTGTAGGTATGTATACGTTACACGCAGGCCGCTTGAAGTCCATAGGTTGCATTATTTTGTTGGTAGGAAGGACGTATAGTCTATAGTAGTGTATGAGTAATATATTGAGGTAGGCAGTGCTTAAATGCCTTTACTATGAGACCGCCCCTGTGCAGGGATGATGCGTAAATGAAAGATCTACTGCTCCGATCCCTGCAGAAAACTTTAGACCAGTGGTTCTTAGTCCTGGGGGACCATTTGAGAAAATTTCCGTTATGCCGTGGACCACCCAGTTGGTTTATTGATTTGGAGGTAATATTCTGTAAATACTAAACTGAGATGAGACGTCGGCGCTGCTGTATGTACTGTACACTCTGTCACACGCATCGCAGGTTCTCCCTCGCATTCACGACTCTGTGCATTCCATTCATGCGCCTCCGAGTCGCAGTAGGGCGTGTTACGTACGCGCTCGGGTTATGATGTATGGGCTTTTATCACTTATTTATTGGCATGGCTCGCGGACCACTTTAAATGCTTAGCGGACCACCGGTTAAGAACCACTCCTCTAGACCGATAGTGAGACAAAAGAACAGCGCGGAATAAAGGTCGATTCCTGTTGCCTAGAAGCAGAAACCCTCTACAGGAAATTCGCCCCGTGTTACTCCCCGCGTATAGTTCATTATATGACTTAGGTACTTTTGAGGCAGTATTATGTATGGAATCACTTTTTGCAATTCGACCGGCGAACCCTAAAAACGTTAGCAAAATACATTAATACAACTCCCGTAGCCTTTGGAACGATAATAAACAGCTTTGTAGCACGACTTCATTAAGTATGCCCTGAATTAATCGTTGGAGCCGCATTGTGACGGTTCCATAGAGGGGTTGAATGGATGATAATTATATTCTGCACGATAAAATAATTTGCTCCCAGCTTCAGAGAGATGGGAGCGTTAATCTAATCAAGCGCTTTCGCTCACTGAAACACATTTTGATACAAAACCTTTTGATACCTGTGTTATCTTTTCAACAAAACATTATTTGTTATCTTTTGTTATAGATTCCTTGTGTTGGTGACAATCTACATTTCGAGCTTAAGCACACGGTGTATTTTAAATGGGCAGAAAATGCGCGTTTTCGGCGCCACAGATGCCGAAAGTGGCGTTTGTATAAACGCGATACAAACGCCACGGGACATTCGCCATAGCGAATATTCGCGAACGGCGAAGCATCTAACGACTGAAATAATCGCATAGAAATGTACAGACAACAGCACGTTGGGTTAAGACAAATTGTCCAATTTTCCCAATCGATTATGCACTTTATATTGAAAAGTCTTCGGTTGAAAATCGTTTGGAGAAATTTGACAGTTTTTTATAGCCCGACGTGCTGTTGACTGTACTTAGTGGGTTCGAAAGTTCGAACCTTGTTTAAAGAACGTATACGAGCGTTTGAATCGATACAATCGCGCGGCAACATTGTACAACTGACGAGGAGTCTCAAACCGCAAGCTACGAGCGACCAGAACGCGCGGGTATCGCTGTATCTGCGCCTGTACCCTGTACGCACATAGGCGCGCGTAAGTAAGTATCCTGAAGCAATCATCCCACTAGCATCCTGAACCAATCATTCCACTTCCTCCTAGTTGGCTCAAAGGTAGAATGAGTTAACACACCAAACACTTACCTACATGAACAATACCACAGAACATAGATAACAATACTGGAGCACTTTGGACGACTGCAAAAACCAGGCGAGACTCGCTTTATCCAACATCAAGCTTCGTCTATCCAAAGCTTATTACAGCTCTACTTAGCTGTAATGGAGCTTTGGATCTCGACTCTGATTATTAATATTGGTCTGATTTACGGGAGCGTTGACTGCACATAGCTTAACAGCATCCATTTTAACCTAACTATCACGGACAGTTCACTGTGACAGAAGAAATGTGACTGCAGGCTGACAGAAGAAACAGCCACCCACGTTCTGCTGGAATCCTGTGAAGTGGCCTGCTACTGGTCAAAATACTTGGGATCTCCATGTTGCCTCCAAGGAATTAGGATGGCTGGAGTGAACCTTCCCACACCCTCTGCGCAAAACAGGTGTAACAGTCGTAGATTTACGGAGACCGCCCGATTGAAGAAGAATAAGAAGCGCATACCTAAGTATACCCGCGTTATCTGAGGAGATTTTTGAGAAGATGATAACCTCAGTGGGTCCTCTAGCCTTTTTTTTTCTTCTTTTTTTGGTTGACGGGGAGGTCAAATGCATTTACGCATCGACCTTGCGGGGTAGTGCCAACCGCAGGGGATATGTGGCACTCGAGGTAAAGGCGTTCCCTCCATACCCACTAAACATCCTCCCCGGCCTGACCTTCAGTGCGCTATTGCGAGACGGCTCGGGATCTGCGTGAGCGCAACTGCACCGAGACCGTCCCAACGCTGCCCGTCTAGGCACTCCTTGCACCAATTGGTGGCCAGCAGCCACTCCACCACCGACGGCTGCTCAACCTGGCGCGTCTTCCTGACGAGGACACCGGGAGCAGCCATCGGACCGCACCCGAGGGACCGCTTCGGGCGCGGTCGTGGCCCTGAAAAGGGCTGTATGGAACTAGCCGCAGTGGGAAAACAAAACAACTCGACGATGGCATGTGACATCGAATACCAAGGGGACACACTTGACATCAAAAGCCACACACCCGCTGAGAAAGTTTCTCCCGCCAGGTGACAGTGCTGGTATGGGTCAGTACCACGCCACCGGCATTGTCACACACAGAGACATGTGCATTCAGATATAGGTATCTACACACAGTCTCACTCAAATGAAACTTAGGTCTAACTAGTCGATTGGACCCACTCCGGCAGGTCCTCGGGATCTGTTGACCTAATGAAATTTGTACGAACGACAAATATTTTAATTTGTACGAACTAGGTGATAAGTTTCTTGATCAAGAAATTATTACATACCTGCCTATATACCATTTTAAAATATAAAAATTATAGTGTACGTACCTACTTATACATACTGGGTGTAAAAGACATGAGCAGTCAAACGAAAACCACGTATTCTATACATCAAAATAAGACATATTTCAAAAAAAATATTGCTGGGAAATGATTTTTATTTTTTGGTGTTACAAAAAATTGCAAATTGTACCGCGCAATGTAAAGGGCTCAACTCGCACGCAACTTGCAAAACCGCGATAATTTTGCTTAACGACGGCCCCGTTCGTTAGTGTCCGTGCGCATCGAGTGAGCTACATTGAACGCTAACGTTTTGAAGCCATTTTTTGTTACGAAATACTAAAAAAAAATATAATGTTTCTTTGGATAATAATTAAGAAATAACGTATAGAATACGTTTTCATAAAAAAATTGAAAAAAAAAATATGACTTTGACCTTCAATAAAATCGTAACTATCAATTTCCCAGGTATAGTCTAAAGGAAGAAAAATGTTATGACCGTGAGCAGAATACATGGTTCTCGTTTGACTGCTCATGTCTTTTACACCCTGTATATGCACCTTTTTTTATCTATCCTCCCGATTAATATTGATGATAATTAATAGGGTAATTAATTCCGTCAATAGTTCTTAATGAAACTTAAGGTTATTTATCGATATTTTATACGTAGGTAAGTTTACCGGTGATGGATTTAGATTTCATGTAATTGCTAGCATAAAAAATATTAGCGATAACACGAAAGTGAAAGTAGTGATATTATGGTTAGTAAATTAAATGAGGAGCAGGTACTCAACTAAACATTTTTTAATTGTGTTATATTTTGAACATGTGAAAAATTTACCAAATCAAAAAAAAACTAAAATATATTCCTGTCGTGATCTAATAGGGTATTACTTTGGTTACCTTGAAGAGATCTCTTTTACCGATAAGGTCGCCCTTTGTACAAAATGTTAGTTTTTTTCTTAATAGTTAATAGTTTTTAGTGTTATCGACTGTATTTTTACAACTGGTTGATTGATGTACAATAAAGTTATATTCTATTCTATTCTACTTGTAAGTTATATGTTATTATTAAGCCTCAGACCAATTAAGCAGGATTTATTTTTTCTTTTCAACATTGTATTTTGGTATAGACAGCAGCTTGTACAGGTTCAATGTCAAATTTTTTCGAGTGTTATTAACAATATCTGTTCTTATTGTTGGCTTTTGTTTGTTGGAGTCACTGAAATTCGGTTGAAGCTTTGGATTTCTAAGTTTTTTTAAGTAAGCGACAGGCTGGCAACCTGTCACTCCTTTTGATGTACTGTAGGGCCCATTCTGCAAGATGTGACTTTATGTGTAACCAAATATTACCTAAAGCTCTGCTCTACCCTTTTTGGGGCAATGAACGTGATTAATGTAGATGTATGTTGAGAAAGCTTCCACTTCCCTATCTCCACTTACTTCCGATTTATACAGGGTATCAAGCGGGTACCTACCCATGCTAACATAGGCATTTAAATACACGGTGAGATTAAAAAAAGTGTAATGAAAATTTTGGAATTTTTCAAACATTTTATTTTGCCAATTGAACTACTTGAATGAAGAAATCAAAGAAAATGGGTACGTGTACTTATGTACGCGCGTGACAAGTTACAGGTACTTCTTTGTACACAGCAAGGAAATTTTATTTTCACCTCTCCAGCACCAAAAGACCTCTTTTGCTTCGTAAAATCTCGAACGAAAAACGCTTTTTGCTGCGAGCTCCAAACAGTACCCGTAGTGTAAGTTTTTTAGCATACAAAACGCACCGAATGTAGTTGCGTTACGAGCTCAATTTGTACGGGAAACATGATTTGCGCTTCTCTCCGCTAGGGGCGCTGTTCACGATTCCTATACAAATTGAGCTCTTAACGCAACTAAGGTAGTTGCGTTTTTTACACTACGGGTACAGGACTAAACTGTTCAACCTACACAATTGCAGTAATTTTACTTTTATTTTTAAAACAAAATTTTGGCGTAATGAATATTTACTTAAATATTTTTCTCACATATATAACAATTTTCTCGCTAGAGAGGTAAAAAGTATCATATTTGTGAAAAGATTGTTTATTTAACAAATTATGAGACATGAGTTAGGCTTTTGGAGTAATTTATTATAGCTTATCTTTGAATAGGGAAATTAAATGGTTAGGTTTTTTGTTCAATTATATCCGGAGGTTTATACCCAGAATATATATATTTTCGAATCCTTGTAGGAAGATTAATGTTTATGTTATGAAATTGAAATGAACACGAACTACATGTTCGTAATGAAGGACCGTGTTACACTGATGAATTACGGACTACTGAGGTGCCTCCACAGAAATAATAATAAAAAGGAATAAATAATAATAAGAGGAATAAAATAATAATTATCATTTCTGTGGGTATCTCAGTAGACCGTAATTCATGACCAAGGTAAAAAAAACCCCCGTTATGTAAATTATTGTACAACTCCAAGTGTAATTTATTTTAAAAGCGTTTTCCTCACACGGCCTACGCTTTATTTATTCGACAGAAAAGATGTGCCAATTCTTATAAAAACAATTTATTTATCCGCGACAAAGGGTGTTCGTCGTGTAATCACTGTATTTTTTATGTTAGGCTTTACAAATATTCGTGAAAGCGTAAAGGATTGTATTTTATTAGCTTAAAATCTTCTGTCGTCACGAGAAAAAATGTATTCTTTTTAGTAGTAGAGAATGTAATTCAAAATTAAAGTTATTTGTTCAAATCTAGTCCTGGTCATCACAAGTCTTTCATATAATGCTTCGGCCCATGTATTCATCTCCGTTCAAAACTCTTCGGACATGTCACGCGACGTGATGGTCCAAATTTTAAAGATCACCATGAACACAACAAAAAAATTTTGAACACGAACCGCATACACACTGGTGGTCTTTACAATTTGGTCCATCACGCGGACCAAATTTTGAAGATCACCACGAACATGTTTGCGAGTCATGGTTGTTTATGTATTTATTTAAGTTTATTTATAAAAATATCTAAAATTATTAGGTACGTATATTATAAATGTCTGTTATCTAGTCAAAATCTTAATGATACTTTCTTTGGGCACAGATAATATAGTAATAGGTACTATTTGGGCTAGATAATTTGGTGCGAGCGTGAAAAATTTTTATATTATTATTATTTATATATTATACGTGTATGATAAACAGTAACCTATGTTCACAAGGCATGGTTGATTAAAATAATAATCCGCCACGTCTCATGGATAAAATGAATTGGCTATGAAAATAAAAATGTTTCAATAAAGAGTCTTTAAGCATCTTAAAATTCATAGTCGCGCTATCCCATCTTCAATAATGGAAGTCAGCAATAAATTTCTCAACAATTTGTGATGCAAATAACTCCCAGGATACTTTCAATTGGTCTCACGGTCTCATAATCAACATGTAAATATTAATTAAGAGGGACATCTCAGAAGCAAATAAATTCAAAATTCGCTAAAAAAATAAAGCTTAAAAATTCTAAATGTGCATTACCTGTTTAAAAAATAGATGTCACGGTATTGTTTGGTTGGTTTGCACAATTGATTGCGTGTCGCTGCGAGGCGTCGCCACAAGAAGGTCCGGTCAGAACTGAAATGTGGAAGGATGCTGCGCTCGTGTCAGAACTTCACGCATGCTCAGTTACTGTGGCAATTAAGGTGGAGTTTCGTTAATGCGGCAGGTGACCTCTTACAAAGTTTTAGACGACAAAAAAAAGATCAAATATTCATATTTTGTATCTGTCTCGGCTCAAATCTCGATCACTGGTCATCAAGTAACGTATTTTCTAAAAGTCAGGGACTGATCAGTAGGTTTAGATATTTTTTTTATGACTCTGGGTACATTTTTCTGTGGTGAGAGTCTAACTTTTTATACACCTATATTTTGCCGCCACATTTCATAATGTGAGTTTTACAAGCAGACGACGCTGTTTGGAATATTACAAATTGCCTGCGACATATCCACTGGTAATGATCATGAATCCATCTGCAGCTAACTCAAACGAATAATTACTGTTACCAATAGTAATTTATCAGATAATTTTTATTAATCAAGAGCCACGATTATTAAGATTTTCTATTTTTGCAAAGGGTAAAAATTAAAAACTTTCTCAGAATAAATACAAAAGATTATTTCGTGACGAGTTCAATTCTATTTAGATGTGTAATTGTGTAGTAGTAGAAGTTTCCGTGCTTCGATCTACGAGTATCTAGTTGTCGAAGCGACTTGTAAACTCCCTCCCCTATGAAAAAAACGTCGCAGCTTTTCGCCTCCTTGATGCAACTGGACTGGGAGATAAGAAAAAGTTGGTATTGTATTTGAGGTAGGTATCGGTTTTTCGTTTCGAGTAATGCCTCACCGCACGGACAGCGGTAATGGCCAGGCCAGAAAGCATTTGCAAGCTGGTGCTCCTGGTTGTACTCGCTTAATTCTGTCAACTGATGGTCAATTCTAATCAACGCCCTTACATATTTCACCTTAGCATATCAAATGACGGTCTTCTTTAACAATCCGCAAAGATCTTTAATATAAAAAAAAGTTGAACTTGTTTATTTATTTAAGGATATACCTTGATGCTAAAAGGTTAAGGTAGGACCTTGACCTCATCGTAATAATGATTATGTCGGGAGCAACGAATTGGGAATGATCATTCCTAATTCGTTGGTCGGGAGTGAATAAATGATCGACTATTCGAACAATTGAAATTTCAGACTTGGGTACTGTTAACCTGTAGATGCGCCTTATTATTTTATTCATTCAAGCTTGCAAAAAAATAACTTTGCTATGAAATTTGATTACTCATAGAAAAAAGCGAATATGGCAAAAAAATTACCATAATTATCCAATTCACTATTTAATAATGCTTATAAACAAAAATAAACATTCCTCATTGAACGAACGCAGTAGCGAAATAAACCCTTACTTCAACCTTAAATATATTGTGTAAGCAAATGTACAATATTTAGATACATGTAAGAACGATTGGAGAGGATTCATTGGACAACATTTAATTTTCATGATGAGCCATTCCGGTACCAGCCATTTCACGTGGTTGTAAAAAAATGAGGTCAATTAGAGTTTTAAATTGCAATGGATATTCTAGCAGTTTACATTACAATTTGAGCACCAGCTTAGTAGTGTGGGTGATGGTACAGAATGTATCACAGATGGGGTCCACGTCCGGAAGCCTCCTCGTGGCGGACCCTGGTAACGTGGTGGGGAAACTTTCTCGGCTGGACTTTTCAGGGCCACGACCGCGCCCGTAGTCCCCCGGGTGCGATCCGAATGGCTGCTCCCGGTGTCCACATATAGTCCCACATATCCCCTGCACTGAAAAAAATAATGGTTAAACAAGTTACAATCTTGCTTGATTGGAAAAAATTTGATTGGGTCATTCAAGAAAATATCACAAACAAATTATCACGGTATTTTGTCTCAATAAAGCTGAAATATTTGAACGTGTATCAAGTCAAATGTGTTGAATTTATTAAGTTTACTTTATTGATGTCGAGACATGGTAAAATTTTATCATCAACTTATTTATATTTGTCAAGTTGCTATATTAATACTACAAATCACTAGTTTATTTTAAAAAGAATATTATTATTTTAAACAATATAGCCTATTGGTTTTAAATAATTTTATTATTGAAAGAATAAAGTTTCATAATTCATTCGATCATTCAACTTTATAACAATGAACGCGCGCTTTTTTGTTTGAAAGATGTACGTTGACAGTTCAAATAACTATCTTCCTTCTTTATATCTTGCACTTTCAATCAAACGTGTTTCAGTTCATTTTGATCTCCGAGCCGTTGGAGTGTGCATCTTCTTGTAAATTCGTGTTTGTGCCTAAAATATTACAAATAATATAAAAGTTAAGTGTTTGCGATTGAATTGAAGTATTCAGTATCACCGTAAGATGGATGAAGTGATGGATTTACTCAAAGCCTGGGGGCTCCCGGAGTTGGGGTCACTTTTCGCAAGTAAGTACCTACCTATATTTTGTTCCTGCTTCCTAATTTCCTATTTTCCACACATGCTCACAAGTCTATTATGCTGTGCAGTGTGAGGATTTGGTGCAATAATTAACCGATTGGTTTCGATTCCCGATACTAATAGTTACGTAGATTACCTAAACATGGGTTCACTCTACACTATATTTGGTATCTTTAACTTGACACAGCTCAATGGTTTGACAATATCGATTTAGAGAATAGATAGAGTAATTACCCACTTAACTTACTCGATTTTATAAGTTATATTAAGGTTCATTTCTCAAAAGGCATTGAACTTTAATAAAACTAGTAAATGCCAAGTGACACTATTGCTAGTACTCCCTCTTAGAGTAGATACCTGCTCCCCTGTCAGTCTGTGTGTCATAACATAAGGGATGTATCTTTTGTACCGTAAAGTCATTTGTATATTATACAGCACGATTAAATACTCTGCCTGCTATAGTAACATAATAAAATTGGAAAATGATTTGTTACAGGTCCTTTCTGAATTATTGAAAAATAATTTCGAGACTTCTGGGTTATTGAGGTATAAAGGAAAAACTTTAGAAAACGAAAATTCTTCGACGAAAAAACGTTTCTGAAACAGTAATGTAGAATGTAAGAAAGTTTTGAATTTGTATTGTTATTTTTTATTATTTTAGTTTGTAGTAAAGTTTCCAAATATGAAGAGTTTTATGCTGTAGATTGTTTGTATATTTATAATATGTTGTGTATGTTATAGCCATACTTACTCTTGAAACAGAAAAGCTTTTTTTTAGTATTTACTATGTATTTGAAAATTATAATAATACAGACAGACGTATAAATATCAAATAAATGTCTTTTATTTACAGTCCTCTATACAGTTAAAATAAACATGAGCGAATTATTGTATTTATTAGCCTATATAGTATAGATATATAGATCATTATAACCTTATAAGATCAATCAAGCTACTTGTTTAGACTGAACTCTAATTGATAAAGAAAAATAAGTGACTATATTACAGCCATCAGAAAACTTTATTAAGATTACCTAGTCTAAGTAACATGCACAAAATCCAGTTGATAATATTAATGACATAACTTAATTGTGTCGATAATTATTTGTTTCACATTATCATTATAACATAATAAGGTGAATCAAGCTACTCATTTAGACCTTACTTTACATTATATAAATAAATAAGTGACTTTATTATAGTCAACACAAAACTTCATTAAGTTTTTAAAGTCTTAGTAAAATTTACAAGGTGCATTTGATAATAATAATGACCAGGCTTGATTATGCCGACAATTACTTATTTGAATCCACATTGTTTCTTGTTCAGTTTTTCAATCAAGATGACTTGATTTCCGCGATCACAAAACTTTGTACGCTCGTATATAAACAAGTTACTTGATACCCATAAATATTTTTTTAATTTATGCTATCAAGTTTTTTTTTCAGTGTGTGATTGGCACCACCCCGCAGGGACGATGCGTAAATAATGCATTTGACCTCCCCGCAATCAAAAAAAAAGGATGTATCACGGATAAATTATAATCTTGCGCTCCTTTGTACTTCTGAAATAACATTAAACCGTAGGTTCCAGTTGTAAGAAGGGGCTCTGGGTATGCTAATGGGGAGCCACTTTATGTACAGGCAGACTGGCGGTTGTCCCCGCCCGCCTTTCTTGCCCCTTCCGACTCGGTCGCCCTAGGGACGCTAGGCGGTCGAGAGACCCCCGATAGAAATATGCTGGATGTAGGTAGCCTCCCAGACCCTCCCATTGCCAAGCATGGCCTGACCATACTTGGCAATGAGATGTCTCCTCCACCGAGCGCCACCGCTCCTGCCGTCGGGTACACCAGTTTGTGTTCAGTTCTATCACCAGGGGATTCACATTGACAGCACGATGATCGACTCCTTCCGACGGGCTGCTTATAGTCAAGCCCTAACACTTTTTGATTTGATAAATGCTAAAAAGGCCATAATACTACCTACCTACTACTAAATTGATTCTTTGCGCTTTCATTCAACGCTTATTTTCACATGAAGCAATACCCTTTTACTTTACACGCTCAATCAAATTCACCGTCTGCCTACATATAACCCGTACAATGTTGTACGAATAGCGTCGTTAAAGGCAGAATAAATAACGGGCCCATAAAAAGGATTTTATTACAGGATCGTGTATTTTATTTTACAGGAAGTACCTAGTACCTACCTATTGTAGGAGTTACGCATTTCGAATATGAGTGCAACAAATATCACAGAGAAGAAGAGAAGGGTGGACAGAAACACAACTCTACAAAAATGTAATGATATTTCACTGCGATCTTATATCACCAGTCAATAACTCTTGAATGATATTATTAATTTCTTTGTTCATTTGAATTTTGAACGGTATCGGATTTTCTTTTCGGAATTTCTATGTGACCTGTCTGAGTAAAAGTTAGCAACTTTTTTTAATCCCTCAAGAAATTGTGCAATATTGGGCTTTTCTGGAATAATCTTGTTTATTTTTTCATTCCATGACCCCACTATTATTGGTTGGGTCACTTTGATTGAAGGTGTTCCATTACTGTGTTTGAGAGTATATCATGTTCTAGAGCCATGTTTTAACAAAATATTCATTAAACTTAGTGACTTCGGTATGACATTTGTAACTTATAAATTATTTTGTTTGATCTGTTGTTTTGTGCTTGGCTGTAATGTGTAATAAAACTAAAAATAAATCTCTAAGTTCACCCTTCCAAAAAGAGTTGTGTTCCGCATTGCGGTGCGAATCGACCCATTACAAAAAGTTGTTGGGTGATTCGCACCGTGGCGTGGTGCGAAAGGACCCATTCAAAAAGAGCTCTAGGGCGATTCGCACCCTTGTCGTGACGAGAAACGACTAAAACTTGACATAAAAAAATAACCGTGAACCTACTAATCACTCCTATACATTACCATTTTTAACTACCGACGTAAAAAGAGGGGTGTTATAAGTTTGACGTGTCTCAGTATCTGTGTGTCTATGGGTCTGTAAGTCTGTGGGTCTGTATGTCTGGGTGTATGTGTGTCTGTCTGTGGTATGGTTTAAAAAAAATTATAAACAAAACCGATATTTTTTTTAAAAAAAAAAACCTCTTCTGCCCAGAAAATATTGCAATATTTTCTGGCTATTATTTTTTCAAAAAAAATCTGATTTTTTTATTTATTTCTTTGAAATCAACTCAGAAGCCGATCCTAATCCACCTGTATTCAGGATGTTGGTTATTTAAATTACATGTTGTAGATATAAATATCCTGCTCTGATAAGGTGGTTACTTGGCCCTATAATGCCGGCAGAGTTGAATAGCATCACCCTATATCCTCCAATGGGTGTCGTAGAAGTCGACTAATGGATCAGCAAAGGGGTATCGATCACCTTACACTCCGTCCACCAATCCGCATTGGGCAAGCGTGGTGGACTACTGTCTAAACCTCCTTCGATAACAAGGCGGTCCCAGCAGTACGTCGAATTAAAAAGGCTATTGTGATGATGATGTGATGATCCCAGATTGAGCGCTCCAAATTGGAGCGACTAGTTCGCCTATGATTGGAACTTATGTAATTTTTACCGATTACCTAACGGTCATCATTACGCGTTAACTATAAGAAAGTAAATTTTGAAAACAACACCAAATCACCTGCGAAATGGGCCGCCCGCGTTCGTGAGATTAAAAAAAAACTGTATTACGTGTAAATAATGAGGGGAATTTAGGTTAAAGAAAACGCATAAAAATAAATATACTTAAAGCTTACTAGGAACGAACTTTTCTCATTAGGCTTCAGTTTTCTTTTCATCTAGGTACTTTCTGAATTAACCGTAAAAACTTTTAGCCAGTACTTCTAGGTAACTTTATAGTTATTAGCTAACGGTGAGATTTTTACTGACTAACCTTATTTTACTGTTTACAATTTAGGTTAAATCTAGGTCTCAGTGAAAGTACAGTCAGCATCAGAAGTAGATTTCAACACTTTATTTACTCCATGTCATAGCAACGCGAGAGCCTGATTGTGCAGTAATACGCAAGTAGTTGCTTGCTACCATTTTATATGAATTATTAATATGACAAGATAGGTAGTGTTAACGTACGAGAAATTCCTACTGGATTGCATACCCTATCCAAAACCTATAGCAGTGCCCCTATGATATGACTATGGTGGCATATTGCTATGACCCCAAATAAAATGAGGCCAGAAAAGAAGAAAATTATTTTAGGAAAAGAAGAGAAGGAAACAAAATTCGCAACAGCATTTGCGACAAATCGCAACAATGGCTTTCGATACTACGTAGGACACCCTGCATAGCACTACCTGCAAGGATCTTTTCTAGATTTAAATTTGTTGTTTGATTTAAACTCTTTTATCAATTCCTTCAGAGTCTTCGAAAAATTCCATCTTCCACTAAGTAGCAACCTCAGACCAATAAAAATGTTTTTATTGGTCTGAGGTACCTAGCAAACTAAATTTTTCAATGTGGAGATTTTAAACTTTGATCTTGTGAACTATTGACTTACTAAGCTGCTGACATTTTGAAGTGTTGAGATTTTGAATCGTTGGTCTTACGGTGTTGATGTTTTGATTGTCGATTTTATGACTGTTGATATTCAGTATGTAACCCTATTTTTATAAATTTTATTTTAATGCGTTTTTTTACTGTTTTACTGGTTACATACTGTTATTGGTTTGTCTGTAGTACCTACCTAATTAGGTACCTACAGAAAAAAACGCGAGTGAGTTTGCAATAATATTTGCCACCATTTTCAATAAATGATTATTATGACAAGGTACTCAAGTGTTAATTTACTTACCTACTTCTTATGCTGACCATAATTAGTACATAATTTAATTTGGCTACAAAAATTTAGTCTCCGCGACAACGGGGATCTGTGGGATTGGGGCACTCAGGGAAAAACCTACTACCGTCAGCGTACATAATTGTAAGTAGGTATACCTAGGTAGGTAGATAGCTATTAGGTACCAATTAATTTCGAAATTTTAAATCAAAATTGAATTCTTCTAAAAATAAAAACCCAGTTGGGGCAAAATAACGATATAGGTACTTGGGTAGGATAGGACATTACGTCATTGGGTAGAACAATACAAAATTAACCAATAAAGCATAATCAGCTTTATAAAAACTATTAAAATCACCTATCTTGGATGGTGCTTCTATCAACACAATTAGCCAGCATCGCCTTAATAAATTAAGTAATAAATAATAATTTGTTCCATGCTATTTCAATTGCATTATAATGTACCCCGATTTCCTTGCTAATCTTTTCTCATAAAATACAACAAACAAACAAAAGATATTTTAACCCTCCAACCTCCATCCGTGAATGACGAGTGAATGGTGGGCTTATGTGACAGGGACAGAAACAGTACAAATCAAAGTGATAGAAAGAAACAAAATATGAATAGTGATGGGGTTGTTCATATCCATAATCACATATCAAAATACTTAAATACGTTAAATATTAATAAAACTAAGTACTTGGCTTTTCATAAAACTTGTATTTCAAAACCGCAAGCATTACTAAAACTAAAAATACATTCATGTGCTGGTACTGATGACTTGAAATCTCTTAATCAGTGCAATTGTCCAATTATAGATCGAGTAGGTTCTATTAAATATTTAGGTGTAACTCTGGATGAGAATCTTTCTTTCAAGCAACACGTATCAACACTATCTGGTAGGATAAGAAAAACAATTTATATAATGAAATTGTTACGGAATTCGGCAAACAAAAACGTACTCATCATGGTGTACTATGCTATATGTCAATCGTGTATTCTATACTGTTTATCAGCTTGGGGTGGTATACCAAAGACTACGCTGATAGAATTAGAAAGAGCTCAGCGTGCAGTATTAAAAGTTATGTTGCGCAAGCCTTTCAGATTTTCCACCGACGAGTTGTATCGGGAAAGTGATGTCCTCAGAGTACGTCAACTGTACATCAGTAAAGTGGCTATAGAAACTCACAGAACAATTATTAATTCTCCTAACTTCCCTATTTTATTGTCAAGACGTACTTTCAGAATTGACCTGCCTGCTGTACGAACCAGTTTTGCTAAACACCTCCCCCCATATGCCCACATCTATATTTATAACACAATAGTGAAACACATAAAAGACGTTAAGTACTATCGCGGTCATCGTAATGTTCCACCTTAAGGGTCGTTTTTGTATTACACTGTCGACGACTACCCTTAGCCTGTTGACCAATAGAATACCGAGTGAAGATCCCAGAGTGATGCAATACAATTGACTTAGCAAACATTGCCGTAAAGACATCTGGTTGCAATTTGTTAAAACAATGACCTTTTTTTATAAATTCCAACCGGATGCCTTACAGAACAAAAGAGGGTCTTCTATTGGTCAACAATAATAGAAGGCGGGATCAACAGAAAGGACTCGCTTCAAACGAAAAAATTTTAAACTGTAAAGTTTAGCATGACCCCGATAGTACCTAACTACATTTGAATTAAAGAGATCCATTAGGACTTGGCTAAAGGGTCTAAATTATTTTGAAACCGAGAGCATTTTAAAAGCCTGCTACTAACACGACACCCCTACACACGCACACACAAACACACACACAAACACAAACACACACACACACACAAAGGGTAAAGTAAATTTAGATTTTTATTTTTTTATTATTCTACTTATAATTTAATTAATGTGTACTTTTAACAAAATAGGCATCGATCCGAACCTGCCGGTAATTGTAACATATAGGTAATACTTCTTGATAGCTGCGATACAGACCTAGAGTCTAGTGCAGAGACTGCTGCCATATGGTGTTTGGTTCCTTATCAATATCTTCATTATGTTAGCTATATTGTATGTAATTGGAACAAATTTTGTTGAGAAATAAACATTATTATTATTATTATTATACAATAGTTGTAATTGTCATTATCTCATCATAAAAAAAAACTTAATCGAGTATTTGTCACGAGAAATTGTGAAATGCAATTATTATTCCAAACTTTACAATTGTAAAATCAAAAAGGTGCAGAGCCCTTGGTACTAAGTTGGTATTTAATAATAGTAGGTATTTTTAGATCAAATTATAAATTCATGTGGCATAGAACTTTGTGATGTGGTGGGTTGGTATTATGTTATTAATTTTACATTTGGAAATATTTAACAATAAGTAGACGCCGTCATGGTGGAGTGGTCAGTTCACTGCCAACATATGGGGTGGTCCGGGTTCAGATCTTGGTAGTGGCAAATATGTGTGCTATGAACACGAACTTCACAAGTCATGGTTGTTTATACGTATTTAAGTTTATTTAAATATCTTGACTATTCTGTAGACTTAACATGTATTTGCACGTTAACATATATTCAGTACACAAGTTTTTAATGAAACTTAATTATGGTCTATACTTATAATTAGTGTGAGGGTGGAAATATAAAAATGATAATGAAAACCACTATTACATTATTTATGTAGGTATAGGTATGCACGACAGCAGATGGGACTACCCAAGTTATTTATTTAAATGAACTTTGATAAGTAGGTACTTTTAAATAGCCAAAAACCCTACCACCGTTTCCGTAAATCGTAATTATTTTACTTAAATAAGGAAATAAAGGGAAAAATTTAAATGTCGTGTAAACGACGTTTTTATATGTGCGTACGCGCCGATTCGTCACTATATATGGAGTCAAAGTACTGTATCGTTCTCTATATTGTGATATTACGGCGCGCACGTATCCTTAAAAACGGCGAAAACGTGTTCCATTTCTTATCCGATCGTTATTATGATTTATTAGAATGTTTTTAATAAAAAAAATATGTCTGTTTGATTTACTTTTTTCAAAAATCGTTTTACATTTAAAGTTATTATAAAAAAAATTAGAAAATGGAAGACGTGTGTGTGCGTTCCTTTTTGCAATTTTTTTATGTAGGTATATGTATATTTCCAATTTATATATTTTATATGTTAAAAACATTCTAAAAAATTAAAACGTTTTCTCTATGTTTTTTGTATGAAGGCGGAGCTTGCCGTGCTATCCTTTTAATGCGGAGCGATAATTAAGATTAAGGAGTTGTTAAAAACTAAGTTTAATATAATGTTAAAAAAAAGTAAAACCAACTTCTGTGCCATTCAGTTATTGTATTCTACCTTTTTAATGTTTTATATTAACCAAAGCAGTTCTTTCCCCTCGTGTCGTGACTCATACTTTATCATTTGATATCATGGCCTCACGGTCACAGCACTATCGAGATACTAAACTCATTCATTCGTTCGTCGTTCACCCATGCCCCATGCGCGGACGTACTCGCTCGCCGGCCGGTTCCACAAGTACATTACCGTTTCATTTCATTCTAGTATTAGCCAGTACGTAACGTGTGGTTAACATTTATTTTTCTATCCAAAGAAAGTAGTTATAACTTATTTTAAAAATGGAATTCGTTGGCAAGAAATACAAAATGACTTCCTCAGAAAACTTTGACGAATTTATGAAGACTCTCGGTAAGTAATTCACTGTATTTTTTGTGTTTAATGTATCTCGGAATAAATCGATGCCGGCAAGCTGACAACTCCGCGTTGGTCGTTCCGTGTAGGTAGTTAACGGTATTTTGTCTTTTTTCGCTTCATTAAATTGTTGCAAAAATTACAACTTATTAAAAGTTTTCTAGCTATGTTAAATTACAGGAATGTAATGTTAATTTATGATTTATCTTGTACGAATATATTTTCACGCGAGTTAGCTGCGTTAACCAAATCAACAAGAGATCAACAAGTGCTTAGTGGAGTTTACGAAATAATAATGTAGGTAGTAGGTATACCTCTTAGACCATTCTTTTTTATTGGTCTGAGGTACACCCATGATGTTTGAAAGCAATAATTATTACAAAAGGTAGATAAAATTATTAATCTAATGCTTTTATATATGCATAGGTACTTACCTAAGTAGATAGATGAACTGTTTCCTTTCAATACTCTTGCGTTAAATTGATAATTACTTCAAATAATTTATTCAGTATGAAATTTAAACAGCATGTTTCGTCCAGCTACATTTTTTTAATACAAAAAATATTACTTATTTGCAAGTTCAGTTTTATGTACTTACTTATTTAAAATAGGTAGCACTTTTATATGAAATTGTAACATAACTAAGTTTAACATGAATTTAATTAGGTATTCTTTCATTTAAACTTTCTTCTAATTATGAATCCCCAGAGTTAATTAATAAGACCACTGGTACAGTCAACGGCAAAAGTACCTATATTTTTTATGTTTAACGGGAAAGCTCTTGCATTCATCACACCTAAGCTTAAATAAGGTCATGAGGTCGAAGTTTTTCCACCATCCAAACCAAATAGGTACCAAAATTTGCTTGCCTGGGGATCGAACACGAATTTAAGATTTAATTCTGGTGGGCAAATTCTGTTGAAATGTTTATGTTATACTTAGGTTAATACACTGATCGCAAGCATTTATGTATTAGGTAGATATCTTTTATCCGGAGCTTTCGATTATTGAGTAACATTTATTGTCGACTGTATCTACATACAGTCAACATCGGAAATAGATTAACAATTTAGTACACTTACCTAGCATGTCATAGCAAGCAACGCGAGCGCTTGTGCAGTTAGGTTCCTTCCTACCTAACTATGGAAGGTAATAGTTTTTATCACAGTCTATAGAAGTTCTTTCTAATGTACCTATCCTTTATTGTACACATGACTAAGAAAAATATACATTTAGAAAAGTAGGTATGTACAATTCTGAGCTTATCCCTAATAGAGATCTCTTCTAGCTAACCCTAGCTTTATTTTGATAATTTGGATTCTTTGTTTTAATGTACCTACTTCTTTAGCGCTCGTTCAGACTGCGGGAACCAACCGCTCGGTTTTGAAACGCATAGGAACCGCGCGATTCACATTTTGTATGATGATCCAAGCGGTCGGTCTGGTATGCTATAAGCGAGCAAAGCATCAAAGGTCGATGACTTACTGTCTCCTCAACACCCGCATATCAATCACAGCAGTTTACTTCAATTAAAATCCCTTCAATCTATTTGTCTGTAACCAATTTCAATGTTTTTATATAGTCTCACTCAATGATGATACTAACCTCGTTGTCTTGTTGGAACCAAATTGATTTTAAGTTTTTGTCGTTGAGCGTCTATTACATAAATCACGATATCCATTATGTCGACGGTGAAGTGATAATTAGGTATGTTTAATGAAAGTGTATTTTTTAAGGCGATGATAAAGGCTGGCGACCATAAATTATGTCGATGCGGGTGATAAAATGGACTTATCCAGCCGATAAAATAGCGCGTTGTACATCGAATTTACATAGAAATGCGAAATGTAACCACTGTCGTCAGAGCTGCTATCTCCAATAGTCTGCTGCATGCAATAACACAGTTTATTTTGCGGTTTAGCGAGGGCTTACGGGTTTAGTTTAGAGGCTCGAAAGCGTGTGGAGATCAAAAGCGCGACTTGGTGCGACTGACGTGGCGAGGGTTCCGTCGCAGAATCCGTCTACACTGAGTGGAGCATCATGTGCAAACCTATTAATTTTCTTCTAAGATGCTACTTTTTCTCATATGAATATTTAAATGATCAAGTTATCTACGAGATGAATAGTTTTATGAAAATAGCTCCAGGTAGTTTTCGAGCAATGTCACTTTAATTTTTGTAAGATCTATTTTCAAGGCTAAACCTACACTGAAAAGTGCATATTTTGAAATGTTGTCACACCAATTTGTCGTGTAAAATAATCTAGTTTCATTAGTACTATATTTTTTCAAAATTTATTGTTAACCTGTTCATCGTTCAAAAATTGCATGTTACGCCTTGTCGCTCAATTATACATGAAAGAGCTGAAAAATATTGCGTAGATATCATGCACATTAGCCTGCTATCCACTAGTGTTTATTCCGTATAACTTTTCCTCATGGATAAACTGTGGAGAATAATCTTGGTCATAAAGAAAACTGTTGAGGTCAATAACTAATGTCATCTTTTCATGCATTCCTGCGACTTTCTATTATCTAACTAAGTCAAGGTTGTCACGTAGTGCAGTCGCGACGGCACGGACAAAAAGTTTTTATTAACGTCATTCTTTCGCGCTTTGCCCATCCACTAGAATTCATTCCTACAGAGAATAGCATATCTTCAATCTTAAACGTGCGTACGTATTATAAAGCGCAAAATCGATTGAGACAATTTTACAGTTTCTGCGGAAACCTGATGTGCTGTTGACTGTACAACTGTTGAGGAGTCTCCTGGCTCACCCGCGTATACGCGCTTTAAACTACACGGTACAAACGCATCTACGGCGCCGAAAACGTGCGTCGTCTGCGCGCTTAAAATACACCGTGTGCTACTCGCTTATTTCACCTGAATTTTACGGAAATCTCCGCCACATCTACATAATTATTACATAGGTACCTACTGCCCATCTGCTGCCCATTATGTGACTTTATGTGTAGCTCTGCTTCAAACCCTTTCGTATTGTGAGCGTGATATTAAGTTGTAGGTAATAATTTTCATGGAAATTCGTGGACGACTAATTTTTTATTGGTCTAAGCAACTAACATGTTTGTATTATAAAGTAAATGAATACCTTTGTACCTAATATTTAATTTTCGCCCAACCTCTGACACACACTCACAGATAGAACACACTTTCATTGTATACAAAACAAAATGATTTCATTCGTTTATCTGACAAGGGAGACGTTCACATCGAAATTAGTTATTTTTAACTTATCAAAGAATGCAAAAGGTCAATTGATTTGACTCATTCTGATATGAATGCTGCAACTGTTATTGTCAAGTGCCTTAAGGTCCAATTTCCAGACTAACCTTCTGTCAAATGATATCGATTTTGTCATTGGCGCCGCTCAATTCATCAAGTTACTTTTTTACACTAAAAAAATTACACAAGGCAAGCTCATAAGTCCTAAGCTATGGGTTTAGGTGCAAGCTCAGAGCAAATAAAAAGTATTTGGTCTGAGGGTCCAACTAATAATTATTAAAAGAAAAAATGACCAAGTCCCACCGACGCAAATACAAAATATTTGAACGTCGACGTAAACAATGACTAGTGGAGAACGGGTGCAGATTTTCCTGTATCTTCAGAGACCACAATTTCGGAAGACCACATTTTACAAGAGTACCTGGCCACTAAAATTGTGGAGTGTGAGGAACTCATATCCACGGTAGGTAGCCTTCGGGTCCGTGACATTGCAGATAAATTGCAAGACCTTCGTTGGTAGGTGTACGGTCACGTCTTGCGGCAACCGTTAATGTTGGCTACGTTTGGGGAATAGACGTCAGTAGGTGGTTATTGGGCATTCTAATTCACTTTTGCAGTAAAACACCTACACAGACCGTTGTGAAGTGAGAGCTCGCTTTGCTCGCTCATGCTTCGCTACGCTCCGCATCACTTCACAACGGTCTGTGTATGTGTTTTACTGCAAAACCGAATTAGAATGCCCAATTACGTTATTTAAAACTTGCGGTGAATTAAAAAATCTAATGACGTGAGTGAAAACGTTAATGAGTGAAAAATTACAGTAATTAAACTGGTTTCTGTGTAAATACAATAAGTTTGTCGAAACGAAAATATTAAGTATGCTAAATAAAAACCCATACCTATCTGGTTCAATCGCAAACTTCATAAATTAGCATACTCAATTTCATTTTACTGAACACGTTTTCATGGCCCTTAGGCTATTGAGGATTTTAGCAAGGGAAGAGCGTAGTAATATACACAGAACTTAACAAACATGGGGCTTCCTGGCTTCCAGGACTGGATCCCCGGAAAAATATCTGTGTAAACAAAATACACTAACCCAACCAAAATTGTCTCTCAACCCAAAGGAAAACATGTTGGATTGCAATCTACTAAACACATTTTCAAGGTTTTCTATCTCAGGCTATAGAGGCATTTATCTAGGTGTAGCAGTGCAATAATGATCACAGAACTTAACAAACATGGGGCTTCCTGGCTTCCAGGACTGGATCCCCGGATAAGTATCTGTGCCAATATACACTCTAACCTCGTCAAACGTGAACCCTCGAGCCAGAGGAAAACACTTGTGTGGTTCGATCGCAAGACGTTGTAAGTTAGCATACTCGATTTCAGTCTACTAAACACGTTTTCTTGGTTTTCAACCTTAGGCTATTGAGGATTTTAGCAAGGGAAGAGCGTAGTAATATACACAGAACTTAACAAACATGGGGCTTCCTGGCTTCCAGGACTGGATCCCCGGATAAGTATCTGTGTAAATTAATTACACTAACCAACCAAAATGTATCCGTCAACCCAAAGGAAAACACTTGTGAGGTTTGACTATAAGCGGTATACGTTAGCATGTTCGATTGCAATCTACTAAACACATTTTCAAGGTTTTCTATCTCAGGCTATTGAGGCATTTAACTAGGTATAGCAGTGCAATAATGATCACAGAACTTAACAAACATGGGGCTTCCTGGCTTCCAGGACTGGATCCCCGGAAAAGTATCTGAGCCAATATACACTTTTAACCTCGTCAAACGTGAACCCTCGAGCCAGAGGAAAAGACTTGTGTGGTTCGATCGCAAGACGTTATAAGTTAGCATACTCGATTTAAGTCTACTAAACACGTTTTCATGGTCTTCAACCTCGGGCTATTGAGGATTTTAGCAAGGGCAGAGCGTAGTAACATACACAGGACTTAACAAACATGAAGCTTCCAGGATTGGATCCCCGGATAAGTATCTGTGTAAATTAAATACACTAACCCAACCAAAATTTATCCCTCAACCCAAAGGAAAACACTTGTGTGGTTTGACTGCACGGGTATACATTAACATGTTTGATTGCAATCTACTAAACACATTTTCAAGGTTTTCTATCTCAGGCTATAGAGGCATTTAACTAGGTATAGCAGTGCAATAATGATCACAGAACTTAACAACTTGGGGCTTCCTGGGTGCCAGGACTGGGTCCCCGGATAAGTATCTGTGCCAATATACACTCTAACCTCGTCAAACGCGAACCCTCGAGCCAGAGGAAAACACTTGTGTGGTTCGATCGCAAGACGTCGTAAGTTAGCATACTCGATTTCAGTCTACTAAACACGTTTTCATGGTTTTCAACCTTAGGCTATTGAGGATTTTAGCAAGGGAAGAGCGTAGTAATATACACAGAACTTAACAAACATGGGGCTTCCTGGCTTCCAGGACTGGATCCCCGGATAAGTATCTGTGTAAATTAATTACACTAACCCAACCAAAATTTATCCCTCAACCCAAAGGAAAACACATGTGTGGTTTGACTGTAAGCGGTATACATTAACATGTTTGATTGCAATCTACTAAACACATTTTCAAGGTTTTCTATCTCAGGCTATAGAGGCATTTAACTAGGTATAGCAGTGCAATAATGATCACAGAACTTAACAACTTGGGGCTTCCTGGGTGCCAGGACTGGGTCCCCGGATAAGTATCTGTGCCAATATACACTCTAACTTCGTCAAACGTGAACCCTCGAGCCAGAGGAAAACTCTTGTGTTTTTCGATCACCACCAATACATGCACTGAATTACTGATAAATAAACCCAGTTTTTATATATTATTTGTTTATACAGTTTTCGAAGCAATCCCATGAAATTTTCCTCGTCAGCAATAACAAATATGAAACGAATTATATTAAATTTAAATATAATGTTCAGGTCTCAGGTTACGATTTCGATTAAAATAATAAGGCTTCTTACTCACGTTCTAATAACTATGATTTGTGTAAATAAAAATATTGTTTTATGTATACACATAATTATAATGTTCTGATACTTCTAAGATATTGAAAATAAACTCATAGTTTATGTTTAGCTAATCATCATTTAGTTATATAAACATGGTTGATACCGTAATCTTCCCATTCAACAAACCTATGAATTGGTTGTAACTTTTAAATACTTATGATTAATTTATCTAATTAATCGCTGATATCCATATCTACTGCTCGTATGCTGTGATGGGTGCCGTAGAAGATACTAAAAAGGAGTATTGATCACCTTATACTCCGTCTACCAATCCGCATGGGGCAAGCAGCTTGGAGGACTACAATCCTAAAAACGTTCTTCGTCGACAAGGAGAGACAGTGTGTCCCAGCAGAGGATTGAAATGTAAACGAGAAAGTTTGTGTGTTTGTTGGTCATTCACGCAAAAACTACCGAATGGATTTAAATCTGATAGCTCATACATCAGAATAACATAAAGGCTATTCTACTAGTCCTGCGCAGACGAAGTCGCGCGCAGAAACTAGTATTGGATAATTTTCATTCTTAGGAAATAGCCTTTATATTGCACATAATGCTTAGAGCCAGCAATTAGAAAAATGCATACATCGACATTTGGTGTCATTTGTAATAATTAATTAAACAAAACTAAATTGCTGATATATTGTAATATTATAAGTGCTAATTGACGTCTTTTGTCAGCAATTATAACGGATACACATAAACATAATTTATTATATTTAATTTTAAAACAAATTATTTTGCTGAATATCGTAAAAACCAGTAGTCGTCAACCTTTACAAAAGTTTTATACTTTGTTATTATCTTAATTATTACTTATGAGATCAATGTATATATTGTTGCCTAATATAATGTTGAGTTTCAATACGAATACGAATATATAAAATATAACGATTAACTTACGCGACTGCGATCTGGTTTCGACAAATGTTTCATGAGAGCGCGCTGACAAAAACACATACAATAATAAAAATCCAAAAATCCGGACGGAAGTCTGGACGGAAGTCCGTATGGCAAGCCTAACTATTCTATAATATTCTTAATTAATGGGATCGCATTACGCGTTTTTTGCATTTTGCCAATGTCAAGTGAAATGAAACTAAAGTAACAAAAATTGTATGGTTGATTGAGGTTAAAAATGGAGTCTCTTTCACACGTGTTTTTACAACAAGAACTCGGGAGACCAACTTACACTAATATTTGCTTCAATCATTAATTTTCCTACCCTACCTCCAATTTATATTGTGTCGGCGCAGGTATGTCTTGATATCAACAACACGGGTAATGGATATGGTATTGGATTTTTATGAGCAGCTGTCTGCCCTACACCAACGCTCCTCCCCTACACCAACCCTCTTTGGAAACAACTTCTATGTTTCGACAGCAGCCTGGATCACCAGTTTAACGTGTCTAGTAAATCACGGAGTAAAATCCATTTGAAGAATTTTCGGACACCCATCCGACTTCGCGCTTGGTGGCTTAACTTTCGTGATCGTTACTAAGAACGATAAAACGATCTATGTACTATTAATATACACAGGCTTTCCCTAAACATTTTTAATAGACAATTATTTTATAACATTATATTTTCATATTCTATTTACGGAATAAGTAAGGTTGGACACCCCTGTTAAATTAGAGCTTATTTTGCATTTTACTTCTTATAAAGAGCGGTAAAATGGTAACCAGCGTATCAGTACTCCTCCGTGACATCAAGACAAATCGACTACAAGTAGCCTTCAAGACTTCACTACCGGCCTTCAGAACCTGTTCACATCCTCATCAACTGCTCGTACTTACAACCAGCATAATCAAGATCTGCTCTAATAATGTCCGTGAGTTTCATTACTTTTATAACATATTTATTTTTTAGAAAGTTATTTACTATTGATGTAAAATTTATTATGTGTAGGTCTGGAATCAAGCAGAATAAGAGGACAGCAAAGAAGAGCTCCGACACTTCCTCACACCTTTTCTTTGAATCGGACGAGGAATACACAAGGTAATTGATATTATATTTGCTGTCAAACGAAACATGAAAATTTCAGTCAATATCAGATGTTCACATTATAATTTTTTTTCAGCTCTAAGAAAACCAAAAAGTCGTCAGAGAGCCACATAACTACACCATCAGACGCATCCGAGTGGCTGTTCGACTCGGAAACCGACGTGGCAATACCGGCACGCAAGCCAAGTCAGGGTGCTAGCGTGCTGACGCGTCGAGTCCCTGGTGGTGTAACGAGGCGAACTGCGCAGCTCGACGGTGACTTGCTGGCAGAGCTGCGGCTCTACAACACTGAAGAGGTGCGTGATCTTGTTGGCCTGGACAGGTGTGAGAAGGCTATAGTTTGGGTTCGGCTGCAAGGCGACGCAGAGTCCCCTGAATTTAATGCACTAAAAAAATTTGTAAAAATAGCTAAAGCAAAGTTTTCCGAAGAGGGTGTTTTCTATTCCAACAAAAAGAAAAAATAAAATAGTTTATAGCGATCTGGTTCTAGGTGGTCATTTCCTAAGTTAATTCTTTTTTTTTCTTTTTTGTAAGTTTATTCTTTAAATTCGTAAAGTTCGTAAATTTAATTTCACTCTCTCCGGAAAATTATGTTACAGCTATCATAGTTATGTTATAGGTGTAGTAGGTATTGCTATCTGTTTATATATTTTCTTATATTATGTTGCGTAGTTAATAAGTAAATAGGTACTACACGTACATACATTTCTGAAGCCATTTCATTAATAATTAGATCAGTAAACGGAGAAACAAACTTAGAATGTCTAAAACTACTTTTTGTTCAGTTTGCGGCATATCTGTTGCCAATAAAGTTTTCTCTGCTCATTTGAAAAGTATTTTACACAAAAATAACAGTTCAGTTGTAGAGAGCGAAGGCATTGAGAAAATTCATAGTGCTTTTCGCAATCGTATAGCATCGTATCGCGTTCGATGCCAGGAAGGCGAGCATGTGTATACTCCCGCTGAATTTTTATATCACTTGCGCACACGCGTACGTCTTTTGCTCTCAGCACGAATTCAAACTTATACTAATCTTAAAGTTAATTTTGAATTGTTTTCTGAATTTTTTCTGCATAAAAGTGATACTTTTTCCATTAAGTCTTTTGCAACAGAAAATATAATATTGCATCAAAATTATATTTTTGAAGATATTTTTGCAAATGTTAGCCATTTACTTTGTAAAAAAGTTGAAGACTTTGAAGAAAGAGATAGCGGTTGGGCCTATTTAAGGAGCTTGTATTTAGAAGTAAATATAAACAAATACAATCCTTTGAGAGGGTCGAGTTACATAGATTTACCGAACGAAATAAAATATAAACGTGCTTGCATAAACATTCACAATTCGGATAATTATTGCTTTTTATGGTGTGTCATGGCAGCACTTTTTCCCGCAAAGCGTAATCCACATCGAACTTCAGCCTATCCCCACTTTGAGAATATTCTAAATATTAAAAACATGTCATTTCCAGTAGGATTTTCTGATATCAAAGTTTTTGAAAAGAATAATTCTAGTATAAGTATTAATATTTATGGTCTTAAAAATAATGTAAACATCGTTGGACCTCTGTATAAAAGCGAATTTCGAAAAGAGCATCATATCAATATGCTTTTCCTAGAAAGTGGAAAACGCACACATTATTGCCTCATTAAAGATTTATCTAAATTAATTAGAACGCAATTAACTAAACATCATTCAAAAATATATTTATGTGAGGACTGTATGATATTCTTCAATAGCAAGAATAAAATGAACGCTCATGTTTGCAGCGGTGTAGCAACAATTTTACCCAACGAAGGGACCCATATACAGTTTGAACATTATGAAAGAATGCAAGATATGCCATTTGTCATGTATGCTGATTTTGAATCATTGTTAATGCCTGTCGAATGCAACTCTGGAACAAGTTGTACAACATCATTGCAAAAACACGTAGCATCTGCATTTGCTTACTATATTGTATGTTCCTATGATAGCACGCGCAATAAATATGTATCATACAGAGGTCCCGCCTGCGAAGAAAAATTCTTAAAATGTCTAATGTCTGATATAACAGATATTTATAATATTATGCAATCGACAGTGCCAATGTCTTTAACAGACGAAGACAGAGTAAACTTTGCTCAAGCTAAAAATTGTTTTCTTTGTGATAAAATATTATTCGACGATAAGGTAAGAGATCACTGCCATCTCACCGGGCGTTACCGCGGTGCAGCTCATTCTTATTGCAATTTAAAGTTTAATTTACCTAAATTTATACCTGTATTTTTTCATAATTTAGCTGGTTATGATAGTCACCTTTTTATACGACAGTTAGGGGAAACATCAGGTAGACTTCAAGTTATAGCAAAAAATAAAGAAAATTATATATCATTTACAAAATGTTTCCCAATTAATGAACAGGATTTCATGCCCGTTCGTTTTGTTGATTCTTTTAAATTTTTAGCTACAAGCCTGGAGAAGCTAGTTGCAAACTTAAATAATAATGATTTTAAACATTTGGCACGATTTTTCCCTTTCCAAGAGCATTTTGAATTATTAAGACGTAAAGGAATCTATCCGTACGAATATATCACAAACTGGAGTTCGTATGAAGAGGAAGAACTTCCTTCTCAGGAATGTTTTTTTAGTAAATTACAGAATAGTCATATATCAGATGAAGACTACGTTCATGCTAAAACTGTTTGGAAAACTTTTAATTTGTCAAATCTTGGAGAGTACACTGATTTATATCTTAAATCAGACGTACTTTTACTAGCGGACGTATTCGAAAGTTTTAGACAAACTTGTAAAAGGAACTATAAACTAGATCCGACTTTTTACCTTACAGCACCTAGTCTTAGTTTCGATGCTATGTTATTAAAAACAGGCGTAAAATTAGAATTAATAAATGACTTAGAAATATTAAGGATGATTCAAAAGGGTATTCGCGGTGGAATATGTTTATGTTCTTTGAGATATTCTAAAGGGAACAACAAGTACTTGCAAACTTATGACCCCAAAATAAATAATAATTTTTTAGTTTACATTGACTGCAATAACCTATATGGTTATGCAATGTGCGCCTATTTACCTCATTCCAATTTTAAGTTGTTGAGTGAATTAGAAATTGCTAGAATCGATTTTGAGAACGTGTCAACTGACGGTGATACTGGGTTTATATTGGAAGTAGATTTGGAGTACCCAGAAAATTTGCATGACATACATAATGATTTTCCATTTTGTCCACAAAAATTTACTCCACCAGGTTCCAAGACTTCGAAATTGGTCCCAAATTTGTACGATAAATATTATTATGTAATTCATTTTGCTCATCTAAAGACATGCCTTAAACATGGTTTATTGTTGAAAAAAATACACAGAGTTATACAATTCCAACAGAGTCCATATTTAAAACAGTATATTGACATGAATACTGAATTGAGAAAACAAGCCAAATCAACTTTTGAACAAGATTTCTTCAAACTTTTAAATAATAGCATATTTGGAAAGACTTTAGAAGATACCGAGAAAAGGGTCAATGTTAAATTGGTAAATAAGTGGAGCGATGATAGGAATAAAACAAAGAAATATTTTTGTGCTGAACAATTATTAGCTCGACCAAATTTTCATAGCGCTACTATTTTTACAGAAAACTTTGTTGCTGTTCAAATGAATCCTGAATCAATTACCTTGGACAAACCTATATACATTGGGTTTTCCGTTTTGGAAATTTCTAAAAGTCACATGTTTGACTTTCATTATTCTGTAATGAAATCTTTTTACAAGGAAAAGTTAAAACTTTGCTATACAGATACTGATAGTTTTCTTTATTCAATTGAAAGCAAGGACTTTTACGCAGACTTAAAGTCCAATTTTCTCCCATATTTTGATACTAGTAATTATCCTGTAAATAATTGCTATGATATTCCAAACCTGAACAAAAAAGTACCTGGTCTTTTTAAAGATGAGCTTGGCGGAAAATTGATATCAGAATTTGTAGGTTTAAGGTCAAAATTATATTGTATTAGAACAGCTCAAGATGAAATAAAAAAAGCAAAAGGCGTACAGAAGCAGGTTTTAAAAAGTGTACATTTTAAAGATTACCACAAGGTATTGAATGAAAATATTTTTATACAGAAAAAAAATATAATATTTAAATCACTTAAGCATGAAATATTTACCCAAGAACAGAACAAGATTGCTTTATCTGGTAATGACGATAAACGTATAATATTAAAAAACAAAATTTGTACTTTGTCTTGGGGTCATAGGGATAGTATACTTTAATTTAATATTAGGGACTCGTTTTTTGGTGAGATTATAATATGGCTGATGAAATAGTTTACGGTATAGATAGACTAACACCTATTAATAACTATGTATTTTAGATATGTTTTGTGAATTATGTATTTTTGGCTTTAAGGGTATCTATATTGTTCTTGTTCATTATGTACCTAAATTTAAGTCTGCCATTATATTGTACCTACTATGTATTTGTGAATAATCTACTATGTATTTAATAAAATAAATAGTTAAATAAAGTGTATATATGAATTTTCATTTCATTATATTGAGTACCTAACTTTCCCACAGAAATATGATATGATACCTGATAGCTATAAATTTAAACCAAAACTGCAATAAATAAGTAGGTCACAAAATCGCTTACATTTTACAACACGTTATAACACGTTTATAACAGTTACAAACATATTAATCAAGCTGTTTTGTCAGCTATAATTTTACATAAACCAACACAATTACAAATCAAATACGACAGGTATATATTCATCGTACTCGAAAACAATAATTTAGTTCCAATCAGGTACAACAAAGAAAAGTATTATCTTCATACTTTGGCAATAAATCAATATGGTAAGTTTATTTATCTATAACCACTAATAATATAAATTGACTTCTCAGTATATTTGACTGGCTGCACCGCATAATTAAAGCTAAATATTATGTTAGTGCAGCATTCAAACCTATTCAAATTTAAATAATTAATGTTTTTTTTTTTTTTTTTCAGAGTACGCAAAACACTACTGCCCAACACGAAGAACACCACAGATCACCTTCTGTAGTCTTCCAAGATGCGCAGGATCCACTGGAGGGATTTCCTTGGGATGAAGAGCTGTACAGATCGCCATTACAGAAAAAAATATTGCATGCCAATAATTCAAGAAACGGCATTCAAAAGAAGGATCAAAAGAAAAGGTCGTTCCTTAAACATCAACACGGTCCGCATCAGTCGTTTGTACTAAAAAGTGTGCCAACGAAAGGAAAACGACTGATTAAAATTGAAATAATTGATTTGGAGCAAGAAGCCGATCCCACATCGAACAACTCGGCACTATCAGCACAATATGTCGTTTCAGAAGACCTGGACCCTATTATGGATCAAACAGAAGCCATTATTAACAACATATCGAAAAAGTTATGTGGTTATAGCTATCATTTTTGAAACTATAACCTTAATTTTTTTTTTTGAACATTAAACTTCTCAAATAGCCTTTATACGTTACTTTCCTGGTTACGTATAAGCTTAGAGAGATACATTGAAAATCATTATTTATAAATACCTAAAATTTAATTGTCAGCTTTTATTTCAATTAAAAAGAAAATGTGTTTCTTTCATCAACTCTTTTCTTTCACTCATTCCTCAGTTACATTTGATAGTTTATAAATAAAACAATAAAAATACTAGATGATGAAAACTTTTATTAAAACATGAACAAAATTACAGTCATATGCAATTACAGTTACTTAAATACCACTTTTTGATACATATAGCATTTCTGAGAGCACAGATATTTTTATGGTTTAAGCAGTTAAAACTAGATATACATTTACAATAATTTTCATACAATGTTGCAAAATTAGGGCTACCTTTAGTTTCGATGTCCATTAAAACACAGTTTTCACACAAATCTCTTATCCATTTTTGTTTTTCTAACCCCTTCATTATTATAGTTTTATTTTTTAAAATAGGAATAATTAATCTTTTGAATTCCCTGTAGTCAATATTTCCTTCGCTCCAATAAATATTTCTGTTTCTTTCAATCCACCTAACTCTTCTTTTTTCTTCTGGTGATAACTTTGAATACGGATATGGGGGTTTTATCAAAAAGACTTGAGTAAATTCCTCTGTAGATATCGCTAGCTCCTTTATTATGAAATTATCATGGTAGTCTTTGAATCCTTGAACGTCAACAAAAACAGTTGAACTCATGATATTTTGCGAACAATATTACTCAAAGGTTTATATTCTATGATACAATCGTTCAATATTAAACAATATGCTGCTGTCTGATCTGGTATTTCTTTATGACTCTCCAGCTCCAGGCGAATGTTAATTACCGGTCCAGTTTTTATGTTATCGTTTTGTCTAGAACAATCTATAACGAATAATGGAGCAATGTCCTTAAATTCTTGAGCACTTAGCAAGCAACTAGATCTACGACCATAGTAAGACTGTTGAAAATTTACGAACTGTTCGTATATTAATGCAAAGGTATGATTTGCGAAATCTGTATTATAGCTTTCATACGGATAATACGTAGAATTTAAATAAACTTTAACATCACGTAAATTGCAATGATCAAATCTCGACATATCCTTAGAGACGTCATTTTTTCTGTTAGTTTGTAGCCCAAGAATCACATATCGAGGCTTCTCAATTTGTGTGGAAGTTTTTATGGACCAAGTATGTTTCGTTGTTTTCGGGAGTAATGGGTATTCATACATATCCCAATTTCTGAACGCTAATTGGATAGGTCTATCTTTTTCAAGAAGTTTAAGTAAGTTAACCTTTTCTCTGTCTGATACTTTAATATGAGGCATGCGCCAAATTATTTTATGTATTTCAATACTTCGCACAGTTTCACCGGTATTTAGTTTTAAGGCGTTTAGGTCTGTATTACTTCGCAATAAAACGAGCTCATGTTTACAATTTACTATTACTTTTTTATAGTCTTCAGCAAATCCTAATATATGACTGAGCGGAATTGATGCTGAAAAATGACCACCAATGTTATTTTTAACGCCTTGTATATCCCATCCCCATGCTTGAGATATTTTAGATTCGGTTTCATTCATAGATAATAAAGATTTTATAGTAGTAGTAATGCCTGCATTCTTAACTTTATCTATTTCAACGCCATTCAATTCATAGCGTATATCTTGGAACAGATACATTAGAGAGTTGTTGGTAAAATGAAAAAACGGCGCTCTCTCCTTGTTATCATTTTTGAAAACATTAACGATCCCTTCTAAATACAAAGTACTTGCACTTGGAAGTATGTATAAGTCTTGCTGATTTATCGGAATTCTTATTTCATCGTTTCTGTTAAAGCTTGTTATGTACGGCTTGTACGAATGAGTTTCAATACATTCTATCGAGTTGTCATAAGCCGGTGGATTAGTAATATTTAAGATACTCATTTCAATAGTCCAATCAATTTCAAAAATTGTTTATTCTCTTCAGATAATTTCTGTGTTTTACCACAAGCAAGTGTTCTCTTCCGGATCGCACGGTAACCACTAATCTTTTGAATGTGTGGAATACTGTTTTTATTGTACTCGATCATATTTTCTTACATGCAAATACAATTGTACTTCTTCACCACGAAGATCGATAAGATTATTATTGCTATCCAAAATCCTTATGTTGATACTATTAATAGAATTTCTATTAACTGGAAAGTATATAGTGTTCTTTGGTATTTCTATTATTCTATAACCAGGTGGCACATTCGGAACAAATTCATGTATTATGTGACTTGATTTTCCGTTGATATATGAACCGCTAACAATGTCACATTCGATTCGTACCACTGTTGTTGATAAAATGTTTACAGGACAGGGAGACTCCTGTAATTTATTTCTTTTCAAAAGTACTTTACCATAGCCTAATAAATCTCCAAGAGAATTTTGCCTTTCAAAATGAATATCCTTTGTGCAGTATATTGTAGTTTTGAGAGTGTTGTTATTGCAAAATAATTTGAACATACAACCTTTAATATTAGCCTTTATAAAGTCATATATATCATTAAGCTCGTAAGTTCCTTCGGGAATTTCTATGACCTCTCCGTCACCATAATAAAATTTATTGTTATTCTTTGTAATATTTGGTATAGAATTGAATGTAGAAAAATGTAACAAAGAACACTCATAATCGCCATCCAGTTCTAAAGTTGGTAAGTGATTTGTGGTTAGTATTGAACTTTTACCAGTTATGGACAAAGTAAAAGACATCGTGGAAATGATGAAATGAAACAAAGAATGAATCTTTATATACTAGTTTTATTCCAAAAATTCCTTAAAAACTTTATACATAAATGACCACAATTAATACTTTCAAAATTCTGATACCGATCATAATTATAATAAATATTATTCAAACCTAAATACTGCACAATTTCCTTAGGAGGCTTCAAATCACCAAAACTATCAAAATATTCACAGTAGTTATTAAGTTTTACATAGGCTACCCAATGGCTACCATTATTCACATAACTATCTAAGTTTACAATACCACACTCGATGGGTTTTGCTTTATGGGGCATCCTATCTCTCATATAGACTCCTCGAAAGTATGGTATATCATGAGAATGGTTAATAATATCAATATTTGTTAGAGCACGTTGTGGTAGCCTACGGACTAGTTTTTTTTTAATGTTTATAAATAAACCACTGCCTTTTTTATATGGTTTGATGTAAAGACCTTTTCCTATAGCAATTGCTTCCATAGTTTTGTTGTGACGCTCCAGCTCATTCAAGTTCTTTTGTGCTGATTTATACTCGTTCACTGTTTTAGCTACGCCAGCTGCACCTCCAGCTAAAGCACCAAGAGCAGACAAACCCGCGAAAATAGGTATCAAAGGCAATATCCCACCAGTTTTGGGAATCGGTATGATACGTGGCAGTCGAAAATTTCCACATTTTGGAACAACTTTTTTAGCAGCTTTATAAGCATAGTTAATTAACGATGTATGATTTTTCGGTTTAATTTTTTTTATTTTTGAACGAATTTTCGATACCACAGATTTAAACTTTTTAGCTCCCGAACCCGTTTTTACTTTAGCTTTCATAACTTTGCTAACCAACCACGAAGCTAATTTTTCTCCTTTTCCAGCATCTTTTGAATGCAAGCGTTTTTTAGCCATGTCCAACAGTTGTAGGTCTGCTTTGTGTCGGTTAGGTAAATCCGTATAATTTGCATATGCAATGTCGTGGTGCTTACAAGCTTCGTCCAGCTGATTAATTCCTTTATCACCTCTAGATAATCTTTTTTTTAATTTTGTTCCTGGTCCACAATAATTGTATCCCGGTAAGTGAAGTTCGACAGGTAAGTTATTAATCAAATTGTTTATAAGTCCTCCTCCTTGCATTTCTTTTTATAAAATGATAATGATATGTATAAAGCAGCACTTATATTATTGTACAACTGAATTGCTATTAATCCAACTATTTTCTGTATCTGAAAGACCTAACCACTTGACAAGAAGTTTGCGTCCATTTTTTTTAATTACCCTTTCAATTAAATAAACATTAGGATATTTTGTTTTCTGCAATTCCTCTTGATAAAAAGAACCTAATATTTGTTGATTTCTCTGATCTTGTATGTGATACGTTACTGGAGTAGTTGTATTAACCTTTTTAATTACAAAAATCTCTGTAGACCAATTGGGGGTATACCCTTTATCAAAACAACTTTTATATTTACTTATGCGTACACAGTCACCTATTTTAAATTTGATCTTTTGCTTTTTAATTTGACGGCCTTGAAAGCTTTTGATGTTATTCCTGACAATAATTTCGTTTTCAGAATTCACATCCACTGGTTTAAATTTAGTAATCCTGTGTATACTATTATTGTAGGTACTTAAAACGTCGATCAAAGTTTTTCCTATCCATTTATAACTACCGTTATAGCTAAAAAACATATGAATTTTATTTTTCAATGTTCGAATTAGTCTTTCAACAATTGAAGCCTTTTTAGTTGAATATGAGGAATAGTGATTAATTTTCAGTGACTGTACAAGTGATTTAAAGGAATCATTGTAAAATTCTGTTCCCATGTCAGTTTGTAAGTTACGAGGACAACGACCACTTTTCGTCAAAATAACCGAAAACGCGTCAACGACAGCTCTTTTCGTCTTAGTTTTTAAAGGAATTGCCCAAGCGTATTTAGTGAAACAATCAATGACGATCAAAATATAAGCAAAGCCTTTATTATACTTCTTTATGGTCTGGAAATCAATTAAATCAGCTTGCCATAAATCGTCTATTCCTTTTAAAATAACAGATCTTCTGTAAAAATTTTTACGCACTGAGCTATGGATTTCGTTTACTACTTGCTGCTTGATCATTATTTCGCTGGGCAATTAACTTTTCAACGTAGTCTTTTGTGCAAAATGTTTTCTGAAACTGCTTTAAGCTTGATGCGATTTCCTCTTTTATTGTTAACACAAAAGTGGAAATTTCTTTTTTTGTACATAACTCGGAAACTTTTTCATCTACATACTTTTTGTTTACTGCGTCATCAGGTGTCAATGGTTCTTTAATTCCAGTTAAGCGCGATGATTTAGCATCATAATGACCACTTTCTGATTTTACTAAAGAATTATCCGTTAAATCTAATATTTCTGAGAAGCGCAATCTTTTATGAACAGAATGTCCGAATTTATCAATGTTCATTTTCGTCCAGAGAAGTAGTCCAAGCAAATGGTGAAGTGATAATAGACTAAACAAATTATAATATCTAATTTATAATACCACTTTCACGTAATTCCTCGATTATGGATATAATTTCATTATCTAGTCCAGTATTTCCAGCATCTTTAGAGGCAATTAGTAGTCTCAATCTTTCTACAAGCTCGTTAGGATCATCCCAATAAACATAATCAGTATCTTTTTTGAACTTTTTCTTAACACGTAGTCCTTCACCCTCACTAACGTAGTTAACATTACTTACACTCGATGAAACAGATGACGTTGAAGGTTTACGTAACTTGAATAGTGGTCTTATAATATTTAAATATTTTTTACCTTTATTAGACTTAATTGGCTTCTTCGGGTCATAATCTCGACGATGAGCATTGGTTTCTATCAGTATTGCTTTATACACTTGTCCATCGCTTTCCGTTATCAACTCTAAATTGGGTACTTTCTTAAATAAAAGCTCACATAAACCAGGAGTTTTTCTGTACTCATGGCCTGCTATTGATATTTTTTTATCATTCATTTCTACACAAGACGTACCCATCATTAATTTACCTCGTTCTCTTCTAACACCAAACGGAACATCCTTAAATACTTCCGAAGACATTGACCAAGAAGTTCCATCTAAACTAGGTATTGAGTCTATTGTTCTAAACGAAAGATTACTTGTATTATTGGGATCAGACTCGACAAAATCATTTTCATCTAAGTTTTGATCTATTTCATCGGAGTCTTGAGAACTACAATTGCTATTTTTATTCTTAAAGGTTTTCTCAAAGTCCCGAGAGTCAAGAGAAAGATTCTCATCTTTCATAAGAAAGGAATCTCTCACTGAATCATTTATAGAGTGTTTTGATGTCTGTAAATGTTTTTTATGTTGTATAATTTGATTGAGCGAAGTCGTAACAGGTTTAAAAACTGTATCTAACATTTTGTCATTTTCACTTTCCAATAAACGCATTTCTTTTACTTTCCTTTTGACAGCTTCTGCAGCTTCAACAACTTGATTTTTTATTTTCTGTTCCATTTATTAAGCTGTGAGTGCTCACGTGCTATGTCTAGTATTTGTTTAGGCGAAATGAATCTGTACTGTTAATAATCTTATTTTATTTATTAATCAAATTTAACAAAAGTATCAAAATTCAACCTGTAACCACCTTTGTTTTTCGGACAATCCTTATTAATTACTAAATAATTATACGGAAGACTCCAAATTTTCGAACACATTTCTCTAAACTCTGACCACGTCATATCAGTACTAACGTGTTCATCATATACATGACGTAAGTTGATATCGTCTTGTTTGAATAATATTATTAGGTTAGCATTATCTCTTACCAATTGTTTAGGAACTTTACTGTAAGTTTGATTTAAGTAAAAACAGTCAATAAATTTATGCCTACCCATTGCGAAATAATCACGCATGTTGGATTGATTTTCACATGCAACATCATCGAAAATTATAACTGAATATGGTTTAGCCTCGTGTGGACTCACGACCAAGTCATTATCCCGATATTTTGCGAATGATACCTCTCGCACTAAATTCAATACATTTTCTAGGTATAGGTATTTGGGTTGATATAGAGTTTTAGAGTAAAGATATACATTTTTAAACCGTAGTCCGTTTTCATGTAGTAGGAGGCCAATAAGTAAGTTTGTTTTTCCACAGTTTGACGGCCCACAAACAAGACATCTAATCATATTAGGTAACAATTTTCCATGTCGTTGAACAGTCACTACTTCATCTGAGCAAATATTTTGGAGTTGTAAGGTTTGAGGTTGTTTGATAAATTTCATTGTAGGTAGTAACTGTGCAGATTGATGAATTGAGAATGATAATATATTTATAAAAATCTGGTTTTATATTCATAACACAACCGTAATCGAGAGGCTAAGCTGACAACAACCTTGAAGGTAGTGTTTATGAGCTAAATCAAAAATTTTATCACTTAAGCGATCAATGTTTATTGAACATTCTCACTCACTTCATTGCATTTTTTAATTCACCGAACGTTTTAAATTACGATATTGGGCCTTCTAATTCGGTTTTGCAGTAAAACACCTACACAGACCGTTGTGAAGTGATGCGGAGCGTAGCGAAGCATGAGCGAGCAAAGCGAGCTCTCACTTCACAACGGTCTGTGTAGGTGTTTTACTGCAAAAGTGAATTAGAATGCCCAATAACCACCTACTGACGTCTGGCCGAGGCGGCATCTCCCACCGGGTTCCGGTAAGAGAGAAGACCCAAAATGTGCTGGCTTGACGTCGTTGTAGGGGAAGCTTTGCGTGCCAATGGTCTCAATAAGCAGGACGCCGAAGACGTACCAAGTGGAGGAGAAACTGTAGGAAACCGGACCAAGGCGTCACTAGATACAACCATAGATGCAATCAGGATTAACACTGGGATGGTGATGATGGCCTACTCAAATTAGAATTCTGTAAGAAATTGAAGAATCGTCTCTGTAGTTTTGTGCCGCCTGCCGGTCAATTAGATCTCGGTTTTGTTGCTGGTAGGTTTATTGTAAATGCAAAATCTGTGGCCAAAACAATATATTATTGTATTCGCGATAAAATAGTCAGGCCCTCAGTGATCGAGGGTTCCAGGTCTCTTCCACCTTCTAATTTATCATCACTTACCACATCACGAGGGATGAACACCAATAATCAAGACCATCTTGGTCAAAGTCTAAGAATATGTAGGTACTATTTTTCATACACGCGCGACTTTTTTATTCAGGTGCAAAAGGAGTTCAGATACTTTATCTACCTACCTAAAATACAGAATAATATGTTTACAATTGTCGTAAAGTGAAGATTAAATAATACCTTGCAATAACCTTGGACTCTTCACTCGGGGTCACGAAACGCTCTGTGACGCTTATGTATGACGAACATAGTTAATGTAACATTGCAAATAAATGACATTAAATGTCTTTTTTTACTTTTAATAATTATTATTGAGCAGTTAGACTGGGATTTTAATTGAATAGGAAACATCATCTAAAGTCTGCGATTTAGGGAATACTTACTCACCTAAGTAGGTACCATAACTTCGGCCACGGGCGTGCTGCTCCCTTCTGGCTCGTACGCCCTGACGACGCTAATCGGTGAAGAGAACCCCCAAGAGTGATGCTCAGTCGTTTAGTAACCCCCTAGGGAGGTTCGCCATACAGTCTTGAGAACCCTCAATGTCTTCGCCTTCTTACAAAATCCGTTGACGGACATATGCGGCCACAATCAGTAGTCAGTCAATTAAATGTGTAGGTTTAAACTCTTCGCTGTGATGCCGGTTGCTAGTAGATGGTATGACTTCACTTCAAGTTTATCAGGACCTGGTAAGCAGAAAAGGAGTCCAAATGATCTCGTAATTTCGGTCTTTAAAGCGCGACATTTGCTAAGTTTTTCTTTTTCTTTAGCTCCTCAGTACCTATATTGCAAATATTCTAATCATACGGTACAGTGAGATTTGCCTAAACGCACCGACCAAACAGAATGTAGGTTCAAAGACATTAGACTCTGCCAAAAACAGACCACCCTTCCTGTCATAAAAAAATAACCCTGCACCCAGAAATCACTCCTGCCTGATCACTGCCATTGTTAGAAAATGGGTTACCTACTCGATATTTTATGGTCCAGTTACCATTCATGCTTAAATTGCGACATTTCAGGATATTATGTCGCATTTCATGTGTTTTTCATTGAGAATTGGAATGATTTTGATGTTTTCTTGTATTTCAGTCTTTAGTCTTTGGTTTCAGTGGATACGGGAATGGTTTAGAATTTCAAATCCACAATTAAATCCAATAGAAAATGTCTTTTCTTATAGGACCACGTCGGTCGGTCCGCTAGTTAATAACTAATTATTATGATAATAATTCTTTCCGTATAAAAAAATAAAAAGTTGTTTTGAACCAACGTTTCATTTTTTTCATAGTATGGCTCAAAGCACACCAGGCATGTCATTAACTCTTATGGCGATTGCTGAGTACGACAGTCGTTAAACAAAATATACACCGACAGACACCGACATAAGTTTCCAAAATTAGGTGCCTACCGCAAAGACCAATAATTCCTCTAGCTAGAAACAAGTAGATACTAATACTCGTTGGTACTTACATGATTGTTGCTAACTAAAATAAACTTCTATCTAAGTCAAAAGATAATGCACCAATAAACCAATAAAGTTGACCAAACTGATCCTCATAAAACCTTATCAATTTATGGCTCAACTCAACTGTTAGGAAAATTGTGAAAACACATTTATTTTATAACTGACATAAAACTAGGAATCGATAAACGCAATCTGATAAATGCTAGTAATCATTGCTGAAAATAAATATGAAAATAAGTGTGATCTCATTTGGCGGTGTGATCATATGAAGTTCATTATATGATTTTTCCACCTTCCAGCTTATTTGGTGTCGGTGCAGTGTCTTTTTACTGACATTCTACTACAAGTTTTGGCATTGCAGTTTAAGGCCGGCTGCCTTCCTGACGCCAACCCTCCTTTTGTATGCTTAGGTATCGTGAGCAGGATTGCCAGGTGTTCGGTATTCTATCGAACCGTTCGGTATTTTAGCACCGTGTTCGGTGTGACAAAAATACCGAAGTATGGGAGGTTCGGTATTTTTTTTCTCTGATTAATTTTTCTCCCTAATAAACGAATCGACTGTCAAATTTTACGCAATCGGCATCGATGTTGCGTAGTATCCCTACTTATGGGCCAGCCACACACTTGACGAGTGAAGAAGACTAGAGAAGGGACTAGAAAGGAGGCAGAGACGTAGTATGGCAACCTCGTCATGCTCCTCGTCCTGCCCAGCGCTCCCTATTTTGTCCGTTTTATGTGCGCGAGTAAAAGTATCGGCAATACGACAAGTAAGGAGCTTTTGTTTGTTCACTGTTCGGTATTTTTTAGGAAAAGACCTGGCAACCCTGATCGTGAGTGATCCCCGGGTGCGAAGATTAGCAAAGGATTCATAAACGCCTTTAGTTGCTGTTACGACACCCACGGGAAGAAAAACATGTAGTCCTATCGGGCAGGATACGGCCAGAAGTTATTTATATTGATAGGAATAAATCACAGAATAATTTCTGCGAGAATTTAAGATTAATGATGAAATGTAAGGAGTATCTCTGTACTGATATTCTCGCATTATTTTCCTGTAGCAATGATTTCTCTCTTAATGTGGTCTTGTATTGTCGATCCAATATTCTTATCATACACCGTGCAGTGCACCGTAAGAGATGAGTATTCGATGTAGTGCTTCAAATTAGCGACAGGTTTCCTGGCAAAAAAGCAGGAATAAATGATAAAATATAGCCTTTCTGAGGACAGTGCTAAATATAATTTATTTAAAACTGTATCACTAAAAATCATTGTTGAAATAATTAAATAATGTTCATAAGTAAACTAGATTTAACAACATTAACATGTTAACCTTCTTTTTAGGCATCTATTCTAGTTCATAGATAGATTAGATAGTTTATTGTTATTATTTTGTTAGTTTTATGTCACAATTACGTACGCAATACTCTAATAAACACGATCCTTCTATTCGGAAAGTATTGTAGTAAAACACTAATCTCTGAGATAAGTGTATCAAGGAACATCTAAAGGAGAAACTAATAGATATCTTAGCTCTATCGATTCTCTTCCGGGTGACTAACCTTGTCTAACTGCTCAAAGGATCACCGCGATCGTCCGATCTTTTCAATTAATTAGGAAGATCCCATGTGAATATCCCGACATAGTTGGACGATTAAGCTTCTATTGGTCGCGACTCGTCGGCCAATTGTCGTAAAATGCCCAACAATCAACTCCAATTGCAGTCAATAAGATGTTACACGGTATAATATGAATCTGTACATTTTCTATAACAGACAAATAACTGATTCCGGACGTGCACGGTTGTCTATAGAGGATGAATTGCTTTGTTCTGATTAAATTGTTGATTTATTCTGGTAGCTATAAAAACTGTATAGGTTCATAAAATTAATTCATACTACTTCTTTCTTCAGTTTTGATGACTTGTTAAGTCGTTGCTACTCTTTTTTGTGGACTATTGCTTTTGGCTTCCCTGATGCCGAATCGCGAAGGTGATTTATAGTATAACATTTCTGTCCTGACAGTCGGCTTTCTTTGTTAATTCAGTGGAGGTTTAGATTTTTTAGGCGCTACTTGACCCATACTGCTCCAATATAATATTACCTAAAGCTCTGCTCAACCCTTTTAGGATGATCGTGATATATTTATGTATTTTATTTCTAATGAAACGCAGACAGAAAATTCTCTGCATTTTGGTTTTACTCACATTAACGACATTCTCAGTCTCAAATATAGGTTATACACAGAGTGGCTTTTTTGAAATGCAAGCCACCATAGTTATAGGACACAGTTATTATAAATCTATGACTACTACTTTCAAATCAAGAATTTTGCAAATACGAAACGGACAACTAGTTCGAAAGCTCTGAAATTTAACTAGGTTGCTTATTTGGTCGCTTGGTGCGCTGTTGGATAGTACACGTATTGATTTGTAAATGTCATATCCCATTTTGCTAAGCCCAGGGAGATTTTTGCGCCGCAGATCGTCCACAGGAAATCCTAAAGATTCTTTTTTAAATTCCCAGAACTTTTTTTTAATAATATAAACCGCATGTGAACGCATGATCCTGACTAGAGAGATTCTCTAAGACGGTTCGCATTACAGGCTAGAGGTCCTCGCCTTCTAAAGCACGATGCAGCTGAGAAGGCCACCAGGATTAGGGCATATGCATATAGAAATAGGTACTGATAACTACTACATCAAGCAAGCTGATATAGACACGGCTACCTGTCTAGTATTTAAAAAAACAGTGCGGATCGGAGCAGGTTCTAACTTTCCAGTGACATTCGGAAGTTCGGAACTTTTCTGCGCGTTCTCTACTAAAATATAGAGAATATTTGCGCTGACTTCTAGAGTGGACCGGTACCGAAAAGGTTGGCAGAACAGCGCCGGTAACCACTTCTTTTTTGTATACGCCCTTAGTCATTTCACTTCTATCAGCGCCACAGGAATACCATACCGTCGCCTGTAGACACTTGCAATATAAAGGGTAAATCCCTTGACACTACAAGTGCGTTGCCATCCTGGGGACTAAGATGATATTACGCCTTCCATGCCCAGTAATTACACTGACTACCTTTCTCTTCAATCCGAAACACAGCGAACTGCTTCACGGCAGAGATAAGAAACCTACCTACCTACCCAGAGACCATACATATGGGTCTACCACCTATCCTACCTAACTTATATTATTTATACATAGGGCATATGCATAATCTTCTTAAAACACTGCGTAATCTTTTCACAAGTGCATTAATGTGAGTTAATCTATAGTGCATAATATTGTACCATTATCGTCACAAAGTTAAATATAGAGGTTCAATGTCCAACCATGTGTCATTATTTCTAGAGCGCTGCCAACGAGCTGTTTCTGAATGAACTTTGATGCTCAGGAAGTTTTTTTTTTTCTATTTCACTTTGGAGCTAGAATGTTCACTGTGCATTTTGTCAGTAGTAAAAACGCAGCGCGGCTTTATTTAATGGATATTTTTCTAAAAGTTTCAATATTTAATAATACTTGAAATTATATTGATAAATCTTAATTATTCTTGTAAAGTTATATTCATGAAATACTCTACGGAAAATTAGAGACCTAGAGTATAGGGGTCGCAAGACGTGATCTCGGAAATACCGGAATACCGAGCAAATTTCAACTCTTTTAAATCCCGGGATTAGAATAATCAAAACCGGAATTTTCGAAAAAAAAATCAAATTTCTTTAAAACAAGCTCGTAAAATGTTGACACCTTGCTGGCAGCATCGTTTTCATTCTAAGATCTATTATTTGTTACTCACTCCCAACTACATTAAAAACGAAAATACCGGTATTGAAAAAAGGGCTCGGTATTGCAACCCCTAGCCTAGACTCGAGGACCTAGGTAGGAGGTTAACTTCGCCATAACATCCAAAACTTATCTAACGACGTTTTTAATTACTAAACTTTTAATTGTGACATATTTCAAAATATATAATCTGCCACCTTACTAATAAGCACCACGGTAAAATTTAGTCTAGTGAAATACTTGACGAAGAAGAACTGAGGCTTTAGACAACATGCATTTCGGCAATCGCTCTCGCTATCGCTAAGTAAAAAAATGTATGGGATTGACATAAGCAATCGAAAAGTGATCGATTGCTTATGTCAATCCCATACATTTTTTTACTTAGCGATAGCGAGAGCGATTGTCGAAATGCATGTTGTCTAAAGCCTCTGACTTTATGACACGTACTATTAAAATCGTAAATACTGTGCTAAATACTCTCATTTATTCTGCTTCAATACTAAGCTGATCCCTATCCATGTATGTATATTCTTCTTTCCGACTTTCTATTAAACCATTTATTGACGCCAATCCAATTATCCTAATCACGATACCTCCTGTTACTTCGTGACTATTGAGGGATTGAGTATAGATTATATGAGTTGAGAGCAGATTCAACAAGTACTTGTAAAAGTCTACGTTGAATAAAATATATTTGATTTGATTTGATTCTAGGTGATGTGGTCAGACCAGTATAATTTAAATATAATTACAATACTTTACAGCAGATAAGTGTACCAAATTTAGAATCAATCAGACCAGTAGAATATATAATGCAATGCCTAGACTGCCATAAATATGATTTGACGAAACCCACATGCAATGTCAAGTTCATTGATGCAAATTGTTAGATGAGATGTGTGGGCGCGCTATCCTGCCGCCTCTCACCTACCTCGGGAGTATGGATCTTATTAGGTGGTATAAAATAATACACTACATTGCTTATAAGGACGGCAATATGGACGTATTATTATTATTGCTCAAATATTTAAATAGCTAGATATGTCGTGATGCCTACAACGTGCCTACAATATTCTTCTACTTCTTTTTAACTAATCACCTCGCGATTTAAATATGAAATAAGCAATTACTTAGCCATTGTCAAGTGAACGTGGTGTTGGTGTGGATTAATATCCCAGCCATACCGCTATCAGCTTTTGATTTTTATTTTTTATGGGAAATGGAAAAGATAACAATAGCAAATATTTGACGCTATCGTGGTGGAGTAAGATATGGAGGTAAGAAGGGCCCAGGTTCGAATCCTAGGTAGGGGAAAATGTTTATCTGATAAACACGAATATTTTTCAAGAGTCATGGTTGTTTATGTATTTATTTAAATATTATTTATAAAGTATTATAAATTTGTCCGTTATCCATAACCATAAAACAGTTCTTAATGATAGGTGCATAATTTGGGCTAGATAACGGGGTGTGTTGAAATAAATTATCATCTATTTATTATAATTATTAACAGTAGGTAATATAAAAGATAATAATTTACGTCTAGGTAAGTCTATTATCTATTATTTTTATACGACATGTAAACTAAATAACCAACACCCTGAATACAGGTGGTTTGGGATCGACTTCCGAGTTGATTTCAATAATTTCTTTTTTAAAAAACGATTATTTTTTTGAAAAAAAAAAAACAAAAAAAAGTACCCAGAAAATGTTGTACAATATTTACTGGGTACTTTTTATTTTTTTTTTTTCAAGAAAAAAAATGTTTTTTTTTTTTCAAATAAAAATATTGAAATCAACTCTGAAGCCGATCCCAAACCACCTGTATTCAGGGTGTTGGTTATTTAGTTTACATGTTGTATACGTAATAAATAAGTCAGTTCATGTCGTCAACAAAATTATGACTTCGAAAAAGATTCAACAATCTCAAAAAACGATTTATATCAATTACGCCTACAATATACGAGACAAATATCTCAATAGTAAAGCATTGTATGACAAAACTTTCCTTCCATAATGGCGGCTAAATTGAAAGATTGCGCCAATTTATGGGATCATTGTCCTTGACGTCACACCAGGCGCTAACGACCAATGGCGATGAACCGCGCCTTTTCAACGACCAATAAGGAATAGATTCGTTCACTATCGATTCATTCAATCTCGTATGATTCATCTGGCGATTGCGTGCGGCACGCACGCATAATCTTTTGAAGTGCAAAAAAATAGATAAGTTAATAAATGATCGGATAGAGCTTTATTATTGCACCGATTAAAAACAAAAAGTATAGACTTTTAAACAGCATCGTTAGTTTATTTCTTTGGCTAGGTATCCTACTAATGTTATAACGCGAAAGTTTGTATGGATTTATAGATGGATGTCTGGATGTGGGTTTTTTTACTCTTTCACGCAAAAACTAGATATTGTACCTATGCATTTTAATGAAACTTTAGGTACAATAATATACTTAGCTCATACACCAGAATAACATTAGGCTATAATTTATACTAATACCTATTGCGCAGACGGAAGTTGCAGCCAAGCGTCTTTTACAGATAAGACATGTTATCAATAGGTTTGGCCTGAGGTGGTTTGCCGTATAAACCTAACCAAAAATAATAAGAATTATTTATGTGTTAAAGAAAAATGTCTAAACAATAAACCTATGTAAAGTATCTAATTTACCTATTGTCAGTTTACATACGAGTGACCTTTGGCAATAATTACCATAGTAAAGATCATTATTCACCAGCTCATGAAATGCAAATGCAGTTGACCTGTTGGTGGCTAGAGGAACTGTGATTGTAGGATCGAACTATTTTCAAACCTATTGCAAACATATTAAAGTCTTAAATTGAAAAACTAAGTAATTTTTTTGCTACATTAGTGACAATAATACACACGTTGCCCCGAGAAGCATTTGAAGAAACTAGTCTTTATTTATTCACGAATCTGAAATTAGACGTGTTGCGAATTCTACAAAATTAGGCCATTAGACCCTTTATACACCACGACTTTTAGCAGCGTTATTTTTTAACTCGCGTTTGTTTCGCTGCACTTGCACACACTACACTTGCTCGCAGTGTAAATAAGGCCCATCGCTGATGACGGGCTTTTTGTCAATTCCAATCCGGGCCATGATCTTTATCAGTATATAAGAATAACGTCGGTGCGTGTCATTTTTATAAGCGGACAACTCAGACCAATATTGGCCTGCGGCGGACAAGTTCAACTTGACGAGCTTAGTAATAAAGATATGTTGCGAACGAGATAACTACTACAGCTATTTTCATAAAACTTTATTCACCTCGCAGATAATTTGTTTATCAAATATTTTTATGAAAAAAGTAGCATCTTGTTAAGAAAAATCAACGGTTTAATAGTTATTTTACATGTTTTTTTAGTGTTTTACGCACGCACACTACGGTCCATTTAGTATGGCCTAGGTCGCCAGCTGGGCTCGCCCCTTTTAGAGCCCTCGCCTACGGCGACTTTGTAGCGATGCTGTCGCTTCGGTAACGCGCAACAGCATCGCTACTAACGCGCGTTAGTCGCATTTGCAACGCGCTACAGAAGCGATGCCAACGCGCTACAGCATAGCGACTGTATCGATGCAAACGCGCGACAATGTCGGACGACATCGGGGTGAGAACAGGGGTAGGGTGGCGCGAGAACCGAGCATCAGTGCAACACAGGCAGGTCGAGAGTGCTATTGCCCGTCACGTGCGCAAAATGGAGTCGTTCGACAGAGAAAACTTAATTATGGCAACTTAAAACAGTCCTGTTTGGGAGTTGACGATAGAAGCGCGACAGTATCGCGTTTGCATCGCGACTGAATCGTGGTTATGTGGGCGAGGGCACACAGCTAACGACCGCATCGCGACTATCGATGCGAACGCGCGACAGCATCGCTACAAAAAGTCGCCGTGGGCAAAGGCCCTTAAAAACCCGGCAAAGCGAAAAATGTAAATGCCGTCTGCCTTCAACAGCAATCATTAAAAATACGCACAAATATTATTAGTTTTACCTACATATCTATCTCTAATTAGATTGGAAAAGTATATGGGATTAAAAACTGATTCAGTCATCGATACAGGAAGCCGCGAACGTGAGGTAGGTTTCAGATTACCAATGTGCTCGATGCTGGAGGTAGCCTCTCTAAGGGCATGCTACCCATAAATGCATTCCCAACTCGCCTGTAATAGGGTTGCCAAAACCGTGCAAACCAAAATTATTACTGAAAACTGCAATTTTATTAATTTAAATTGTGAAGCATAATTTGACTGTACCTACCTAATTGAATAGATGGTTTAAATTGAAGTTTCAAGACGCTTTATTCTTTCTTTATTACAGCAAAAAATCCGTTCTGGAGACTTTTTGAGGTTTTGTTATATTTCGGGTTTTTTTTATGTTTTATTGGACTGGTACTAATACAAGTTGCCTAATGTCTGTGGCCTGCATGCGTCTCAGGGCTAATGACTACTCCTTATGACAACATGCAGGCCACATGTTTTACAATGTTATATTTAGTACCAATAGTGTTACATAAAAAAGCAGTTCCTCAGGCTGCTTGGTGTATGTTATATTTTCGAGATATTAGGCATTTTTTTAATTTTCTTCTATATACGCAGTTGACAGACAACTGACGAAATTTTGCCTCGTTTACCGTCGTGGTCGCTTAGGTATATTCTCTAGCCAATTTCACGGAACATCGTGAGCCCTAAGTCCGAACCTTTAGAGACAGGCACCCTCAGATCTGCGGCTCCCTTTCGATCAAACTAGCCAAGTTGCTAATCGATTGCGTTGAATATATTATATGAAACTGACGTATTACTGAGAAAGCTCCATGGCGACCGTCATGTCAAAATATGAGTGGTAGTCAAAAATTGACATACATTCGATAGAAACGTAATGTTTGCCACTTGTCTAAGTGTCTAGGCCTTCTGGATTTTAATCGATGACAGGCGAACTCTAGACGACACTGAGCTGCCTCATGGGAGATATCTGCCAACTAGAAAACCTCAATGGGAAGTTCGCCCTATAGGCTAAAACGCACCAAATTTGTCGCGTTCTTAAAAAACAAATCTCCGCCGACGCCGTAAAGGACGTCTGCGGCATTTATCAATAGTCATTAAAAAACATCGAATTTCTCATATTGCTCGTATTGCAATGGATAGACTGACGGCCGTTGGGGCGGAAAGGTCCTCGAACGGCCGCAGCGTTGGTAGACCCCCAACAAGGTGGAACGAAGATCCGGTAAAAGTCGCGGGAAGTCACTGGATGCTGGCAGCGCAGGACCGATCAAAAATCAAAAATATTATTTTGGTTTGACCGTGTTACGCGCCACATCACACACGTATTTAAGTATTATACAAAATCATGATGTTTAGAGTTATTGTGTTCATTGATTGTTGGCAACCCTGACCATTCCCTATAGGTTGCACAATCCCGATGAGGTTTTGCCATGTTTGTCAGCAGGAATGCGACCGCCGCTATTAATAGAAATCCTGCAACCGGATCCTCATGGCATTCAATTAAATAGATGAAGTGTTTATTACACAATGATTTTCATTGTGCTGGAGAGTTTTTGGTTTATTTTTTTGCCAACACGGGCTTTGTATTCTATGTCTGTCCAAACGGAAATGGGTTGCCGGGATAACAGTATTATCATCATCAACAGCTCATATAATTTCCCCACCGAGGGGCTCGAGCCTACCCCACATTAGGGGCGACTAGGCCTTAGTCAACCACGCTGGCCAAGTGCGGGTTGGTCGAGTTCACACACAACCTAAGAATTTCTTCATAGGTGTGTGCAGGTTTCCTCACGATGTTTTCCTTTACCGTTAAAGCTTAGATTAAACGTACATATGATTTCAAACTTTGAAAACACATTTGTACGTGGCGGGGATCGAACCAGTGCCTCCCGGGTGGGACACGACGCTCTTACGCACTACGCCACAATAGTATAATATCGTAGTCCAATTACCAAGTTTTAAATTTGAAAATGTTATTTAGTTAAAGGCAGATGAGATACTGTTGTCCGCGGACTTATTTGTCCGCCATAATGACTTTCAAACGTATTTTTTTATTGGTTTAACATTTGATATTGTCACGCGTTTGAACAGCGCGGCCCCGTCCAAACACCCGCTGATTCAATAGCGTTCATTATAAACAGCAACTACCCACAAATACATTTGCAAGCGCGCGCGTGTGGACCGGCGCTGTTCAAAACGCGTGACTGAAATCAGCCTAAGACCGTTTGCATAATCCGCTCATCGTAAAAAAATTAATAAACATTATTCTAATACGGCTTATCTATTATTAGCGCCATCTTTTTGCTTTCTCGGTACCTACTAAAAAGTTGCACGCGTCCATCGATCTGGAAAAGACGGCTTTTCAAGCTTAATACTTAGAGGAATTTAAACTCTACGGCTTATGTCATAAAACTTAGTCATGCAACAAGCCATCATACCTATATTATTCCTAGAAAAACTGACTACGTGCAAGTGTTTAATATTAACGCATTAAGCTGCAATTAAGTTTTGTTTTTCCATAAAATAAATTGCACAAACTTAAAAGTGACAATTACCAGAACTTTTATATGTCAAATTCGACGACCACTCTTTAGACATAATCTTAGATATATGTAATAATATGATCCTTTGTAGGTATAAGAATAATATTCTTTCTAATCCGTGACGATCACTACTTCCCAACTACTTCCTGACTTCCTGTGATTAGGAAATATGAAATATACGGTCATTTCAAACTAAACGTGTAATAAAAACTTTTTATTCTAAGCTTAGACAAAGGATTAATTGTATAAGATTCTAAGAATTATTAAAATTACGTAAAACGCATGTGTCAAGCTGTGTCATAGTTCTCGTGACATTATCTGCATTTTCTTGATTCATTTCAATTTTCTATAAGTTATTGTAGCTTGCGGTAAGAGTTAAGTGTCAGTTTTCTCTGGTTTTCTCCAATTTGGTGTAATATTAACTCTAAACTAGTTTCACGGCGAGAAATGCACACTTGGGAAGGCAAGGCATACAGATTGGTCTCCACTGAGAACTTTGATGATTTTATGAAGGCTTTAGGTTGCACTCCTTGTAAAATTTTACATCGTTTATTACTACAATCTATCACGGATTATGGGGGCGATACGTGCGATGTGAGTCTGATTCGCGGACGAGTTGACTTATTCGTAAAAATTAACCCTGACTGCAGCCTCCGGATGACGGAAGATGCGGTTCTATTCCCGCCTGAGGCAGGTCGATTTTTTCTAGTATTAAAAATATTTACGCGTTTGTAAACGCAAAAATTATTCTATAATAACCCTTACTGATTAGATTTCTTCGGACGAGGTTCGGACGAATAGCATACGTTTTACGAATAAGGCTACTCGTCCGCGGACCAGTATTAGGTCGGACCAATCGCCCCATAAGCCTCAAATAATGTTCCTATAGTGGTCATTTATAATGGGTATGGGCTGGTTAGTTTATTATTTAGTTATTACATTGACTTACGTAATGGTATTTTGTCTATTTTTAACGACATTTATTAGACGACAGTCTGGCAACCTGTCACTATTTGGAGGCACTGTATGGCGCACACTGCCAGAAGAAGTATCTATGTGCAACGAAATATTACATGAGGTTTTGCTCACCCCCTCTTGGGGCTATGAGCGTCATCGTATGTATTTATGTATGTTATTTTATACTAGATCACCCGGTCACGCGTTGCTGTGGTAATTCTATGCTAATGTCCTATAACTTATAAACATTTAGTTGCAATAAAAATATTGAGATAAAACCTATCCTATAATCAAAGTTTGACCAAGCTTTGATAAATAAAGTTTTAATAAACTTTTGTAAAAGACGTTTAAGTACAAAATTTCTTCACACCAGATTTCCATAAAGATTTATATGTGTCTTTTTCCTATGTTCATTGTATCTAGGTACTTGACTTGTAACATTTATAAGTATGGAAATAAAAAATATTATTATACTAGTGTTACTATGTAGATGTATGTCGCTGTATGCACTGATTGTTCATAACGATAAGACCGTCCATTGTGCATGTTACTGTAAATATTTATGTCCGTAATCTTTTACACTTGTGTCGGTGTATAATAAATACGAATCAATATGAAGGCGTGAGAGGTACCCACCCAGATCTTTTGTGCTTCATGTTGGGTGGTTACCGTCACCTAAAGACACTAATTGCGATTTTAAGGGTAAATCACTTAACAGTGCAAGTGCGTTGCCATCCTGGGGACTACTAAGATGATATGCCCTGATTTTCCCTTCAATCCGAAACACAGCGAACTGCTTCACGGCAGAAATAAGAAAGGCGGTGCTACCTACCCAGACGACCCTACATATGGGTCCAACACTTACTAAAACCTTTCGATCGTATACAGGATTCTCAGCGATGCGACCCAATGGGAGCGTAGATAACGTCGACAGGTTTTAGTGGTACCTAGGTCGTAAAAAAACGCCGTATCGCACTTTGCACCGACCCCAATAAATTGGGACCGGAAGGTAGAAGAATTAAGCATTGCTAAACTTGTACCTGTACATTTTTTATTTTAAGGTAAATTGCCTGTACTAAGTTTATAATCTCATTAAACCTACACTACACTCATCTAAAAAATACAACACTCGCGGTTGAAGTAGCGGGCGGAGCGCTAGTTTATTATAAACTCAAAGTTTTCATAATTTAGTGTAATTTATTTTGGTTTTAAATCCAGAGGTCTCATTCACACGATGCCTTTGTAAAAATCTAGAGGAAACATTAACTAGACAGCATTGGAGAATTGAAGATAAGAGGAACAGTTGTAGGGTCATTGCGCCTGTTTGCCGACCGCTTCCCCTTTTCGTCCATTTAACCGCCCTCCTTGATATAACGCCAAAAAATAGCAAAACGGTTATACATAGGTCCTTAAAATGTTTATGTATTACGACCTGAATAACTTCACAGTAAGTACATGCCTACACAGTTCACTGGAACGCGGCCATTAACTGGGATTAAGCTATGCAGTTTATGGTACCCGGCGAAAGAGTGAAAATGTGTCAAATATTGCAGAAAAAATAGTGACGTGCCGGAACTTACGCAGTAAATAAAAAATAGTTCTATTGTGTTTCTTGGTTTGTTTACTGTTTATACATATAGCTTGCTATAAATATAGTGTGGACGAATAGTTTATTATTCTAATTTACAATAATTAATATATAAAACGAAGTGGACGAGAAAGGGTACGCCCTTTTTATTAGAAAGTCCTAATCTCGACCGGGTGGTCTATAACAGGCCCGCCCATGTCAATTAGATTCTGTCTGATATACGAAAATGCATGTAAGTAAACTAAATTTTATTTAGCAATATGAACTTTATGTGTACAAATATTTGCGATGGCCAATTTTCGTCCGCTTATTAGCTTTAATAAAGTATAAACCTAATACGTTGAAATGGCCTATGGTCGGAAATCGGGCATAAAGTCTACAACAAATACAATACGTCCCAGTTTTCGACATACTCTGTTACAACAAACTAAAAGTGATTATTTTATGATACCTGCAACCAAATGTTACAATATTATTAAATGAAATAATATTAAAACAATAGAATGAAAAAATATTTACGACGGCCAATTTCAGTCCGCTTATTAGATTTAATAAAGTATAAATGTAAGACAGTTAAATGGCATGCAGTCGAAAATTCGACATAAAGTAAAAAATCCCAGTTTTCGATATACTTTGTTATTTAAGAATAAATTAAAGTGATTATTTTATGATAGTGTAATAAAATTTTACAATATTATTTTTTTAAATAATATTCAAACAGTTGAATGAATGGGCCTTACAATGTCTTACAATGGGTCTGATAAGAAGGCTCAAGGTCACCCAAAGGGCAATGGAGAGGGCTATGCTCGGGGTTTCTCTGCGTGATCATATCAGAAATGATGAGATCCGCAGGAGAACCAAGGTCACCGACATAGCCCAAAGAATTGCGAACTTTAAGTGGCAGTGGGCAGGGCACATTGCGAGGAGGACTGACGGCCATTGGGGTGGAAGGAAAAGTCCTCGACTGGCAACCACGTACTGGGAAACGCAGCTTTGGTAAGCCCCCACAAGGTGGACTGATGATCTAGTAAAGGTCGCGCGAAGCCGCTGGATGCGGTCAGCGCAGGACCGACCGGTTAGGAGATCCTTGGGGGAGGCCTATGTCCTAAAGTCTCTCGGCTGATATGATGATGATGAATGAAAAAATATGCAAGTTTAACATCATATTTTAGGGGTTAAAAAGGCAAAACGGACTAACGGGTTGTTTTCGGCCAATTTACTTTAAATTTGAAATATTATGATGGTCTCAAGACGAAAGTCTTTAATTCGTGTGTGTTTTGCCAGTGATGACTTACGGAACCGAAACGTGGCCGCTTACAGTGGGCCTCATAAGAAGGCTCAAGGTCACCCAAAGGGCAATGGAGAGAGCTATGCTCGGAGTTTCTCTGCGTGATCATATCCGAAATGATGAGATCCGCAGGAGAACCAAGGTCACCGACATAGGCCTAAGAATTGCGAACCTCAAGTGGCAGTGGGCAGGGCACAATGCGAGGAGAACTGACGGCCGTTGGGGCGGAAAGGTCCTCGAGTGGCAACCACGTACCGGGAAACGCAGCGTTGGTAGGCCCCCCACAAGGTGGACTGACGATCTAGTTAAGGTCGCGGGAAGCCGCTGGATGCGGGCAGCGCAGGACCGACCGGTTTGGAGATCCTTGGGGGAGGCCTAAGTCCAACAGTGGGCGTCTCTCGGCTGAAATTATGATGATGATGGATAATAGTAATGACCTCATTATTTAAATAGTGATTGGTGTTATTTTTTATGGTAAATGGTTGGCAGACAAGCATACGTTCTGCCTGGTGGTAATCAGCAACTGTAGCCTTAGATGCTTGCAACAGTGATCTGACACTCGCGCGCTGGCAACCCTTATCCCTTCCCCGTGGAGCTCTAGCGACCTTACTTACCAACAGAAATACAACACCACAAAAAATTTTTTTTGACTGTGGTCTTTTGTAATGGGGAGGTAGGTACTACCTAGAATTTGCAGCCCGAACTTGGGCTGCAAATTCTAGCGACTAGTCTGTTGTGCCCTACCTTGATTAACAATTTCCTTTTAAAACATATTTTTATTCATGAAATCCATACTCAATGATGCGGTCGAAAATAGGACAACTGGTGGACGAAAACTGAACTTTGCGGTCGGAAACTGGTAATATTGGCATTTTATTACTTTTTTTAAAATATTAAAAACAACATGACTGTCACCACTAACACGTTCGCAATAATTATAAATAGACTAATATAGGAATTCATTTCAGTAGTTATTTTATAAAATTATAATAAAGAAATATTTTAATTTTATTTTCAAAGTTGATAACTCCACTAAGTGGACGATAACAGGCGTAATGACCCTACAATAGTTTGCCAAATGACATTAAAGAATGTGAGAACATACGAATATATAAAGAAAAAGTTAGAAAACACGTCCGGAAACTATAAATTGTGTATATTGTAACCTAACTTAGTGTACCTATACAGAGGCAAACATAAAATATTGTATTTTTAATTTAATGTAAATTTTCCATTATCTCATTGTAAGTGAATTATTTTAAGTTTTTATGAGAATAAACTTCTTTAAACCTAACATATTTCGCAACACACACGCTCCCTTGATAAAGCAGAAACGCCACCAAAAAGTTATTTGATGCGATCTTCAGGGGCATTACCTACTACTCTATATCTGTATAAAAGCGATTCAAATTCCACACGGTTGAGTATGGGTTCGTTAACTGAATCACAAAGAACAGTAATACGTCTTCATACAAACTGGCCGCTATCCATTAGAATGTTGTCGTGCGTACTCGGCGCCGTGTACGCACGCACTGTGACGCACACATTGACATAAAATATGGGGGCATAAGGTGGTCTCGCCGTCTCGGTGTGATCGCGCGTTTTTATGTCATTGCACATTCGCTCGGCGCTCGTTTCCACCCGGCACATTTACGATAGCCCTAGCGTCAACGCAGAGTAGGCTAATAACTCGCCGACAGCCCGCAGATAACCTACTGTTCTTGGTATACTGTGACTGAATCGTATTATTTCGTATCATCTTCATATTACTGAATCGCGTTTGCATCGAAAGAATTCAAAGAATGAACAAAAGTTGTCGCTGGTCTGTTTAACTCCCTATTTTTAGGGAAGGCAAGGGGAACTAAAGCCGATACAGCCTCGTCTGTAGTATTTTTTTTTTCAGTAGGTATAGAAATTTTCAGGAAACTATCTCGAGATCTTTTAGTTAAACAAACAAGGAATAGGGCCCGTATTACATAATGACTCTCAGAAGTCAAACATGTCTTGAGAATCGTCTGTCACTTTCTATCACGCACAAAGTGATAGAGACGTAGGACCCTAGAAGTCGGCGTTCATTCTTGAAACTCCTTCTATAATACGAACATAGAACTATTACGATATCATCAACGTCAAGTAAATAGGCAACTCAATCATTGTCAGATGTCGATTTTTTATTATTTTATGATTACAACAACGTAGTATCTTGGAGATCCAATTACGAACCCGTGGAGATGAAGGCCAAAAGTTTACCCTTTTGGGGTAAACTTTATAAAAAAAAAGCTAAAGCCTTTAAATTACTTCATTAAACTCTTTGTCTTGTTGCAGGAGTCGGCCTTATCACCCGCAAGGCCGCCAACGCCGTCACCCCCACAGTGGAGCTGCGTCAAGATGGTGACACCTACGTGCTGGTCACGTCTTCCACCTTTAAGACCACGGAGATGAAGTTCAAGCCCGGTGAAGAGTTCGACGAAGAACGTGCTGACGGTGCTAAGGTATTTGTGATAATTATTTTAAAAAAGAATTTTTCAATTTGAATCAGTAGTTCCTGAGATTAGCGTTCCCTTCCGATTCGGACGCTCTAGGGACGCTAGGCAGTTGAGAGACTCCCGACAGGAAGATGCCCCGTCGCCCACATAATTATCCCCTAGAACGTTCGACTTACAGGCTCAAGGACCTCCCAAGGTTTTCACCTTCTTAAAAACCCAAATCAAACCCCAATCAAACAAACTAACTCTTCGGCTTCATAATATTAGTATTCACATTTTTGTTGAAGCTGTTATTGTCATTTTCCAGGTGAAGTCAGTGTGCAACTTCGAAGGCAACACCCTCAAGCAGGTTCAGAAGGCCACCGACGGCTTAGAGGTCGTGTACACCAGGGAGTTTGGGCCTGAGGAGATGAAAGCTGTAAGTATGAGCTACCAATGAAGATGAAGAACTGAACGGAGTAGGACACAAATCTCTAGGCTTACGCTTATTTCAGACTAGAATTAGAGACTGTAATAAACTTTAGAGGATCGCATTACGGGCTGATGTTTTTATAGCAACTTTTTAACCCCCCACTCTCCCACGGTGACCTATGCGGTGAGGTTTAGGACTCGAAGCCTTTTTTTGTTGACTAGGAGGTCAAATGCATTTACGCATCGTCCCTGCGGGGTGGTGCCAACCGCAGGGGATATGTGGGACTCGAGGTAAAGGCGTTCCCTCCAAACCCACTAAACATCCTCCCCGGCCTGACCTCCAGTGCGCTATTGCGGGACGGCTCGGGATCTGCGCACGTGAGCGCAACTACACCGAGACCGTCCCAACGCTGCCCGTCTAGGCACTCCTTGCACCAATTAGTGGCCAGCAGCCACTCCTCCACCGACGGCTGCTCGACCTGGCGCGTCCTCCTGACGAGGACACCGGGAGCAGCCATCGGACCGCAACCGGGGGACTTTGGGCGCGGTCGTGGCCTTGAAAAGGGCCATCCGGAACTAGCAGTGGTGGGAAAACAAAAACAGTTAGACGATGGCATGTGACTGCGAATGCAAAGCGGACACACTTGACATCAAAAGCCACACACCCGCCGAGAAAGTTTCCCCACCACGTTACCAGGGTCCGCCACGAGGAGGCTTCCGGACGTGGACCCCAGGACTCGAAGCCTAGGCCTTTCATCTCAACTCATTCTACATGGCGATATCATCTAAGTACCCCCCTCTCAATCAATAAATATAACATTTTTTTTAGCCATGCTCCTAAAGGCTCTCATTTGCAGTGGCAGAAATATAGATACGAAAGGTAAAGTACTGGTACCAATCCTCATTGTTTTTATCTGCAATCAGTGAGGACACTATAAGCGGATCCGTTGACACTATAAGCGGTCCGGCTTAAATAAAACATTTTATGGACATACTTAAAATCTAGATATATCGCAATCCTCATTCTAGCTGCTAATTCAAGATTAAGGGATTGACAAACAATGTTTCAAATTGTTCTTATTGTTTCAAGAGGTTTGCACAAAACCTGTTTCTAAATTCCATTCCGTTCGGTCCACATATACCTACAATGGCACATAGGTAATGTATACGCCCTGTCGTTGACTTTCACCTTTAACACTTCGTCATAAGGATCAATTTAAACTTCGTTCAGCCGTAATTACAGCCAGCTCCTAAAGTTTTTGCATTCCGACCTTGAGATACAATGGTTTTGTTATTTTTTGTGGATTGTGGCAGACAACTTTTAATGTCTGTGGTTGTCTGCAAAAAATGTCATTAGCATTTTGCAGTCTTATGTTAGATGGATCTTTGCGTTCGTCAAATTTCGGCAGCTTAGGTACTTTTCCGTTCAGAAAACACATCATACAGAAGCGAACTGCCATTCTTCGGACTCTTAAGATATTTTAGAGTATAAAATCTGTCCTGGTTAAGGGCTTTTGTTATTTCTCACGACTTATGACGTCGCTGCCGACAATGCCCTGGTGACACAAGGCTAGTTTTTCAACCAGGATATTAAGCTAGCTTTTAACCTTTTTTTTACAGCGGGATACACTTTCTTTAGATGTTATAAAAGTAGACAACGTTCCATCCAACTAAGATGACCAAGAGGTTCATCTTGTCCGCGACTCATAAGATTTTTGACATAATAGGTTTAGTATGTCCTATTTTAGTAAAACCTAAGCTTTTGTTGCGTGACTTATGCAACGATAACTGCGATTCCCAATATTTAAATGACAACATTATGTATGTTCATAAAAATTTACATACATTTTTGAAGAAAAGTGATTATCACAATTTAACCCATTAACGCCCAAATTAAAACCACCTTTATTTTTTTTGTTTTTATGATATTTGTTGTATTATTAGGGACAAAAGAAAAGGTATTTAAAGAAAAATAAATATGTATTGAAATATAGGTATGTACTCGGCCGGGTACACTGGGCGGATTAATAGTGAAATTGTCCGAAGCAAGGTCTTTCTACATATAATGTTTTCACACATTTTTTAGACACTTTCACACATTTTTTAGTTCTATTTACTCTTATTTTGCCTGTAGCTCTGAAGCCTAAGGACCGGAGGTCAATAAATTACTGATATTTTGTGAAAAAATTGTCAAAATAAACGATATGTTCACTAGGAATTACGGTCATTTTGTCCAGAAGAGATTTCACGACTCTTGCGCCTAGAGGATTATCAGCTACTTCGTTAGTCTTGCCACAATACACATCGAACGCATAACAGTATCCATCTGAACTTTGGCTGCTCAATTCTGATATCCGAATCGTACAGGTTTACCCATTATAAATTGTTTTTCGGAGTGACGGCCGAAGTATTTTATCATGGATTCATCTAATTCTATACTGTATAAAGTTCTATAGATATATTCTCATGAAAAATTCCCGATTGGCAGGAGTTTTTCTGTATTTTTTCACACAAAGGTCTCATCTTGAAAAGCTTATCGGTGGAACCTTCAGCTAATGAGTTATCTACTAAAAGAAGATTACGTTTTATCTCCAAGAATCGATTCCGTGACATGCAATTTGATACTATAGGAACTCCAAGGTCTTCATCCAAACTCCAATAAGCACATTCAGTTGGTAGTACAGGAGTGCAGGCTTTCATCGACAGATCTTTCATTTTTCTACGACCACTTTTTGCCGGATATATTAGCAGGATATACTGGCTTCAACTTCCTCCACATAGGTTTATTTGATTAAATATTTCTGGATCGTTTCGAAGGCCTTACATAATTTGACAAAGGCTCATCGTCACTATCGGACCAGTCTGAAACATCATGATTGGGACAGCGTGGTATGACTTCTACGGTTCGTGGAATTTCTCTAGAAAGATTATAAGAAACCAAATCATCATCGTTCCCTTCTTCTTCGCAACTTACAATAGCAGGTTCCGGAGGCCCCAGTAGGACATCATATTCCGAATCATCATTTTCATCTGCAAATATAGATTCGATGGCTTCCTCCAGCTTAGCATATCTATTTTGGCTTGTGAAGACACGACGGTTCGCCATTGTTGAATAATGAAAATAGCTGGTAAAAATATAATTTTGTTATACATATGTGACCATTGTACTCAGCCGAGTACAGTGGAATAAAGGGAATCAAAACGTAAAAATATTGAAATGAAATTCATCAAAAACAAGAGATAATAACAAAATAAAGAGTAACAAACTATTAGTATCAAATTTCTATTAAAAAATGTTCTATTTTGTAATAAAAATTTATTGTTGAAACTTACCATATAAATTTTCTTTGCAACCCGTATTTGACAGTGGCAAAAGTGACATTTATTTTCGCGCTACACTAAACTTTTTTATTTTATCAGACGGGTTAACCATCTGGTTATGAAATAATGAATTATTTAAATGACCACCATAGATCATTAAAAATAAATAATACTTTTTGTAGTTGTACTCACACGAGTACAGAGGGCGTTAATGGGTTAAACACAAGAGGTAGAAATAAACTTGCTGTTCCAAGTTTCAGACTTCATAAAACTAGTCACTCATTCATGGGGAAATGTATACAAATATATAATAAACTCCCACATCATGTAACTGAACTTCCGTCACATAAATTTAAGCTTCATATTAAACAAATTTTAATGAAGAAAGCGTATTATAAAGTTCAGGAATATATAGATGATAAAAATGTGTGGACACATCCAAATGTGCTCGATTCTCCATTGTAATCTAGTGAGATATCAATATGTGTAAAAATTTAATTTTCTAATTGACAAGATTGTAAGGAAAGATGTCTTAAATCACTTTTTTTTTATATATATTTTTTATTTTTATTTTAAGTTTAATTAGTCTTTATTTTAATAAATTATTATGATTACTTATTAAAGACTTGACAATGTGAATTATGACTCTTTCCAAATCAATACTATAAAAACTGTAAAGGGAGGATAAAACTTGTTGAGTTTCTTGCCGGTTCTTCTCATGCTGGGGCCGCACTTGCGCCTATCGCCACGAAGCTTCGTGCTAGGACACGATACACGCAGATGTGACCGGCCGTTATCGGCTATCGTCACGAATATTCGGGTTGAGTGTGCGTTATCGGCCGGGAGGCGGTACGTCAGGGTTTTAGCGCGCTAACCTATCGCGCTGCGTGGTCAGACATGCGTTGTTCATTTCGAAGGTTGTTCTCCATTAGTTTAGACGCGTACGGGTGACTAAGTATACGATACAGCTGAGTTATTTTCTATAATAAATGCATTACGTAATTATTAGCTCACAATTTAGAAGTAAAGAAAGTGATAATGCATAGTTAAACGCAAAGAAGGATAATAATACTACGCAATTTACACGTCTGGAAATGATTTCGGCCATCTTGGATTATTGCACGATAGTTCGTGCAAATAAAGAAATGCCACATGCTTTATCGCGATAACTTTGCTAGGGCCGCACTTGCGTGTATCGTACGAAGTATCGCCACGCATTACTTCGGGACGATAGGCGCATGTGCGGCCAAAGCATCAGAACAAGGCCTCCTGGTAGACTCTCGAACCGATGGCATCAAAATTGACTTTCATAAGTGTACAAATTGTACCTAAATGAATAAAGTAATTTTGACTTTGACTTTGATTGGGATTCTGAGATTCCGAGAAGCACTTATTGATCAGATTGAGACACCGAGATGTCTAATTGGTAGTACAAGTAGTAAGCAACCTACTAAAACTAACTTCGTGTAGACATATTTTGAAGCTAGTAAGGCTGTGTCCGGAGCCAGGATAGTTTTATTAGGATGTGGTTCTATTTTTCAAGCTAATAGCGCCCCCTCGCCTAATTACTTTACTGGGTTTGCGTACTAGATTCGTCGTATAAACAACAAAGCCAGTACCGTGTGCCCAGACCACGCATGTTTTGCGTTTTGCATAAGTGTGAAGTAGTTCGCTGTGTTTCGAATTGCAGGGAAAGGTAGCCAGTGTAATTACTTGTTTTGCTTAAGTAAAGTAAACAGTACATACTTGAGTAGGTACTAGTGGCTTTGTGTGGTCTTTGACCCGTTCACGCCTGGGACTGAGGCGCGTGATGTCGAGGATATTTTTCCCCGTAGGTATACCTTACGTAACCTGCAGAGACTTTACCGTATAGAGAGACAGTGATAGTAGAAATCATAATACATAGTTACGTTCACACGGCGACTGTACAATACGATTTAGATTTTTAATTTAATTTTTCAATTTACTATAACCGTATGGAATATTTTTATTTTTGCGTTTACAAACGCGTAAATATTTTTAATACTAGAAAAAATGCACTGAAAAGAAAATCTTTCTATTACTAAAGCCGTAACTGGAAAAAATCTTATCGCATAGTCGGCGTGTGAACGTAGCCTTAGGGTTCTCCAAAACTAAAAACTAATGTTATTAATACCTACTACTATTTACTACTTTACCTTTTGGCTAAAAAGAAAACTCCAACCACTTAATATTATACTTGTAAGTCATAAAGTTAGTCAAATAATCTATTTTTTATTTGCTTGTCCCCAGGTGATGACAGCGAAGGACGTGACCTGCACCAGAGTCTACAAGGTCCAATAACCGCCTAAAAGACTGCAGGACTCCAGTCCAATATTTATCCTATTATATTATATTAGCACAACTATGTTAAATTATCTTTATTTAGGTATCCTATAGATAGGCAAGCTTGGAACATCGGTTCTATTCCAATGTCATAAGGTTTATTTTTGTAAGTTCCGCCAAGGTTGAGTTTGAAAAGAACATACAATGCTGTATAAGTCTTTCAGTGCATATTTAATAAATTGTTTTTGTATAAATGGGTATTTTATTTAAACTTTTATAAGTAGGTTAGCCCCATGATTAGTGGAGTTGTAGTAATTTTTAAAATATCTTCTTACCTGGTAGGGATTATTAAATGAATTTAAACTATAATACCAAAAATACAGGTCTACTCTATAATATAAAAATGAATCGCAAAATGTGTTGGTAAGCGCATAACTCAACAACGCCTAGACCAATTTGGCAAATTGTTTTTTTAAAATGTTCGTAGAAGTTCAAGGATGGTTTTTACGGCGAGAAAAATTCGAATAATTGCCGGAAAAACCATAAAAACAGCCCTTTTCTTTTTTCCATACAAATGTTTTCTAACTAAAACGTAGTCAATTTGAGCTTTATTGCTATTGTATAAAGTTCATATTTAATTACAAGCACTCACTGTTGTCTAAGCAATGTAGGAACGTTCAGAACGGTAAAATACGTAGGAACAAAAAACTGCCACATTACAAATCTTTATGACAGGACGAAGTCTGTCGGGTCCGCTAGTAATCTAATAAAATAAAGAAGATATAAACAGGAATATCGAGTTGGCTATTGCATTGGATTGTTTACTATAGGCGTGTTACTTTTTGGGTTTGGTGTCCCTTTTGTGAAGGCGACAGGCTGGCATCATTGTCACTTTTGGGGTACCTACGTAAAATGAAATGAAAAAGCACTTTCTTTAAGTGAACTTTGCTAAGTACTTTTAAATCTTCAAAAGCCCTACCACCATTTATTATTATGCTGAGATGGAGAAGAACACACTGTATGGCCCATACTGCCAGATATGGCGTTGTGTCTAACCGAATGTTACCTCCAGCTCTGCTCGATCCCTTTTGGGATTGTGAGCCTGTTGTGAGCGTGAATATATTATGTAGGTATACAGGTGTAAAAGACATGAACAGTCAAACAAGAACCATGTATTCTGCTCAACATCATAAAAAAATTTTTCCTTTAGGCTATACCTGGGAAATTGATAGTTACGATTTTATTGAAGGTACAAGTCATAATATTTTTTTTTTATTTTTATGAAAACGTATTCTATACGTTATTTCTTAATTATTGTCCAAAGAAACATTATCATTTTTTTTAGTATTTCATAACAAAAAATGGCTTCAAAACGTAGCGTTTAATGTAGCTCACTCGATGACACTAACGAACGGGGCCGCCGTCTGGCAAAATTATCGCGGTTTTGCGAGTTGCGTGCGAGTTGAGCCCTTTACATTGCGCGGTACAATTTGCAATTTTTTTTAACACCAAAAAATAAAAATCATTTCCCAGTTGTCTAAGTTTCCCAGCAATAATTTTTTTGAAATATGTCTTATTTTGATGTATAGAATACATGGTTTTCGTTTGACTGTTCATGTCTTTTACACCCAGTATATGGATGCTGTCTGTGTGATGTCTGTCTGGATACTAGGTTATATCTACAACCGTGCGTTTCCCGCGCAATTTTCTGCCGCGAACCACAAGACTGTGGTACCAACTGTCGCCAGCAGTATTAAATTGTCTAAGGCCAGCAGTGTTCCCGAACCGATACGACCTCGAAATCTTCAAAAAAGAGCTTACCTATTCCTTAAAGGCCGGCAACGCATTTGCGATTCCTCTGGTGTTGCAAATGTCCATGCGGCGGTGATCACTTACCGTCAGGTGAGCCGTCTGCTCGTTTGACCCCTTTCACATAAAAAAAATACCTTTTCACCTCTCCAGCACCAAAAGACCTCTTTTGCTTCGTGAAATCTCGAAGGAAAAACGCTTTTTGCTGCGAGCTTTGAACAAGACTGTAACGTTCAATCTAAATTATTTTAGTAATCTTACTTTTAATTTTCAATTGTTATTTTTAAGATAGTAAACATGTATTAAAGTATTGCCTTGTTTTTCTCACCTACAACAATTTCTCGCGGGAGAGGTGAAAAGTTGTATTTTTCACACGAGAGCAAATTTTTTTGTCTCATGCCTTTAAATCACACTCACTTCGCTCAGTAGTCTATTTATGAATATCAATTCTAGACTACTTTGCTCGTTCGTGATTTAATGTCGGCACTCGCAGCAAAAAATAACTTTGCTCACTTGTTGAACAAATAACTATTTTGGTCTAGCAAATGTCTCCTTTCCACCTGATGGTAAGCTGAAGTGGAGTAGCTAGTAACACAAAAATAATATAATAATAGTATATTTCCACGCTCACACCAATTATCTAGCCCAAATTAAGTATCATTAAGAACTTGTGCTATGGATACTAGATAACGGATAACAATATACATAATAATCTAGATATTTCATAATATAAACTTAAATAAATATATAAACAACCACGACTCTTCAACAAACATTTGCCACTACCAGGACTCGAACCCGGACCGCCCGATGTGTAGGCAGCGTTACTGACCTCTCCACCACGACGGCGTCACAAATGAGCTGCCAAATTTCTCAGTTCGCGTTTGATTATTGGCCACAATTTGTCAGTCCAGCACACGTAATCCTTAAAAGGAAGGGAGATAGTGGGAGTTTTTGTGAGTAGAGATTACTTCCCTGAGACGCTACAAATACGAAGGACTGATCCTTGGTGGGCTGATCAACCACAATTATGACAAGTCGTGCATGAGAAATTCGTTCTCACACACGACTTGCATTGGTCAGTTTCGGAGGAACTTAACCACATACTCTGGTGAGCATTGAAGTCCCCCAAAAACACACCAGTTCTGCATTGGGAAATTGCTTCTGCGCGTCATCTGCCACCCGACTAAGATGGTCTTATAGTCGAATTGGCTTAGCGTCGACGGTGTGGGATCTGTAAAGACACACGTGTATTGTCGCTGACGAGCCAAAGCCTCAGCATAAGGAAGGATAGGTCTTCCAGGCAACTCAAATGGCGACAGGAAACATCCGCAGGCTTTCGCTTTGAAGGTCTATTCAAGAATGTAGCCGGGATAGTAATAACTAAGGTAGCTTGTGTCAGCGGACGGGAGTATTTCAGTCTCTGTAAGAAACAACAATACAGGTCTCTAGTTCGTGAACAGCACTTTAACTGTGGAGTCACAACTTGATTACAAGTTCATAAAATTGTTAACAACTCCTAAGGAGTAAGGAGAGCCTATTCGAAAATGCGAAGCCCAAAACAGAGGTCCCACAACAATAGCACAGATTAGAAAGAATATGTCTAAAGAAACAATAGCCGGTTGAAGATCATATGTTCGAGATTAGGGTTACCATCCGTCCGGATTAGTCCGGACTTCTAGGGTTCTGTCCGGACTTTGTCCGGCCTTCTAGTTTTTGTTTTAGATGGAATACGAGTTATAAAACTTACTGTAAGTCATTTAATCTTTATTAATGTCCCACTCATCTAAAAGGGACTGCGTTAGCTACTATGTCTGTCTATACTACTTTTACGAAGTGCGTACTGAAGGGCTGATGTTTGCATTTTGTAATTAAAATGTCCGGACTTTTTTGAACTGTCAGGCATTTTGTGAGGACTTTTCAAATTTCTAAATGGTAACCCTGTTCGAGATAGATAATAAATAAATAGGAATTGCCATTAGAATACGCGCCACCAATCAAGTCCCGCGGAAAAACACTGGAACTAATTATTCCCCGAGTCTCGTATTGTGAGAAAGAATAAAATAATTATACATTCGTACTCTTAGATTCGCACTATTATTTGATATTCTATAATACCTATCAGCTGGGGCTTTAGACAACATGCACTTCGACAATCGCTCTCGCTATCGCTAAGTCAAAAAATGTATGGGATTGACATAAGCAATCGAAAAGTGACGTCATCAAAATAATCGAGTCGAAAATTGCTAGCCAAATGTCAGTTTTCGTTTCTATTGAACCGAAACGCAAGCAATAGAAGGCGTCGCTCGCTAACTTCCCATACAATGCGTAGCCAACGTGCAGCTTTGAGACTCGAAACCGACAAACTAGCGTTTCGATCGATCGCTTGGCTTTCGATCGCCGAGACCATGTAGAAAACGCTTGTGAAACACGTTATTGATTAAAATATCAGCAAAAAAAATAGTTTTTATTATTTCATACGCTACGTAGGCGTAATATAGTGTTATTAAAGTTTGTAGAGGTGCATTCTGGGATATACTTTTATGGAAGGAAGGACAGAAAGTCAAAGCAATAGCCCTTAACACAGCTGGAGGATACAGTGGAAAAGATAAAGAAATTAAAGTGGAAATGGACGGAGCCCATACTTAGAAATAACATACAGAAGTGGACAAGAGATGTTACTGAATGGGGGACCCATTCAGGTATCAATGTAAGAGGAAAAAGGGCAGACAGAAGAGGAGATGGTCAGATGACATTAAGAGGGTAGCAGAGCCTTTGTGGTTACGGTTGGCCAAGAACAGATTAGATTAGTACCTATGGAAAAGGCTGGATGAGGCCTACGTGTCAGGAGGACACACCGAAAAATAAAAACAATAATCAAAATAGTGTTAATACTGTAATAAATTTAGATTATAATGTAAAACATTTTCGGTATTAAATGGGTTTGAAATTGAATAGTTGTATTTTTTAGTAAGAATATACATTATTTGTACACAGTGGTTGTATATTAAAGTTTATATGTAATAGTTATTCTCATGACCGGGTCATGCTGGCAGAGTAGAATAGCACCACCAACCCTATATCTATAAATAGGCGTCGTAGAAGGAAGCTAATGGATCAGATAAGGGGTATTGATCACCTTATATGCTGTCCACCAATCTGCATTGGGCAAGTGTGGTGAACTACTGCCTAAGCCTTCTCAGATAACAAGGAGAGGCCTGTGTCCAGTGAGTGTAATTAAAAAGGCTGTTATGTTATGATGATGAATTGTTTGCTTAGGTTATTATTTAAAAATACATTATCTTAATTTGTTGTGGGCTGCCCGTAACAATGAGTGTATCTCATGCACCCAAAACATATTTGAGACTAAAAACTATAGACTCTCTAATCTGTGAAACTAATAGAAAACTTTAATAAAATGCCTGATTGATTTATTATTTGGAGATAGATTTACATATTCCACATTTTGAACACTGGTGACAAAAGAAATGCCTATGGAACTTAACAACAATTTCACATTATTTTACAATCAAAACTATTTGTGCTTGTGAAAGTTTTCATGTTAGGGATTTATTTGTATGAAACAGGAGATCATTCACCCCCTAAAAGAACAGACCTAAGGTATTTGTATGTATGTACATACAACTATTTGTTGATGTTATTGTATGAACATTGTGGATGCGTGGTGTATAGCGTGAATCTATATCTTCCGGATGTAGATTTTTTGACTCGATAGTAAAAATTGTTTCGGAATGGATTTTGTGCAGTGAAACTGATGTTATATTGATGCACAAACATCCATGACGACAAGCTGTTAAGAAGAATCATTAAATAAAAGTTTTATAATGTTAATTTATTTAATTTTATGTAACTTTTAATTTTGAGCAACAGGAAACATTAATTAGATTTTCTGTTCCTCATTATTCAAAGTTTTATTCCTCCAGGATTGAAGATTCCTAGTTTTGATAAAATAAAACAATTACATTAATCTTTTATTTATTTTTTACATAAAGCTAACATGGTCAGCAAAGTTACTCGATTTTTCATTTAAGTCTACAAATCCAACAATGTCATCCTTGCTTGTTGTATATGTCAGTTTCCAGGGCCATTTCAAAGAATAATACTGCTTACATATTTTTCCTGACCCAGTATTTCACCTGATGCAACTGTAGGTGTTAGAGTAACTCATTAAATAATTATAATGGTAATTTGTCAATTGGTTTGCTGATCATCAATCTGAAAAATAAAATAAGCATTTTAACTTTAGGTTGAAAATTACAGGATTTATTTTCCTAATAATTTATATACTAATTCTACACTTATTCACAGAAAATTGATTAAACCTTTTTATCTAGAGAGAAAGAGATAATCACTCAGAAATTCTGTATAACTAGACGTTAATTTGATGCTGTTGTGGTGGAGTGGTTAATTTAGATTGCTTAGATTAATTAGGTAATGGCTTAGAATATTGGGTAACTTGATAAACCTAATAGAAAGTGCTGTGTGGAGCTTTCTGATTCAAGATGTAGGTACATACTGATTTTAAACTGCGATCAAGACCACATACAGAATGAAATAATCATAATTATTCCTGTCTTTTGAGAAATCTCATAAAATATTAAAAACACATAATACAAATACCAGAAACTTCTAGACAGGCTATCTTATGTGGTTTTCGCTCATAAGGTGCATAAGAATGATCATGACGCTTTCTCGAGTAACTCTTATCACGGAATTGATCTGAAAATGAAATAAAAATATATCATTAAGAAAAGTAGTCATCAAAGTCATCTTGGCTTAACTTTTGCAATGTACAAATTTAATTAAATTTGTAACTACATGTGCAAAATAATGGTTAATAAGAATATATGTATTGTTAGATAGATAAATGTTAATAAAATATTACCTATTTCTGTGGGAACAGTTGATGGTTTTCCTCAGTATTCAACAGTTTATGGTAAGATATCTCGAGTTTCAAAAATAAAGATGGACAAGCACCAATCTTCAATTTATCTCCATGACAATTTTTTTCTCAAAATGTTTATATAGGGCACGTAGGTAGATGCATGTTTTATGGTTTTTTCACTAGGAACTATAACCTAGGTATGTCTTTTCATAGAAAATAGAAATGATTCTATGAAATTGATGAAACTTATAGGTCCTGTTGTAAATTACTTCGGTCGGTACGCAACACTTGTGGTGTGGTACATTATCGTAAACCACCAAACCACCGATGGGACACATAAGTAGATTCAAAGTGGCGAAAACGCCGAAAACTCTTCATGAAATAAATTTAATTTATTTAGGTTATGTTAGTTTGTCATTTTCAATTTTTGACATTTCTTCTCTCGCTAACTATAGACAAAAATTTTGAGTTATCGATACGACGCCTCGATTAAGCGATCGCTACGTTACTGTCACTTTGGCTACCAAACGATAATCGCTATCGCTGAAGCGTTAGCGATTAGACAAACCGACTCGCTTGTAAGCGTGAGCATGTTGTCTAAAGTAGGGATGTTCATGTAAAAAAAATATCGATATTTTTTTCGATATAATATATCGTATTGTTATATCGATACTTTACGATATATCAAACAAATATATCGATATTTTAAAATATCGTAAGTACTTGTATTTAATAACTAGTCTATCATATGAAATAGGTATCAGGTTAATTATGAGTAAAACACTTTATAGAGAAGAAACAAATAAACTTTATTTATAATTTGCAGAACCAGTTTATAGTGATCACTCCAGAGATCCGATGATAAACTTATTTTGTCTGAATTGTCAGAGTCAGATTCGATAGTACAAGTACATTCATCTTGATGAGTTTTTTTAATCATGTCTTTAATTTCACTGACTGCATTTGCGCACGCCAAAGCATCTTCAAAATGAAGTTTTTTAAATCTTGGGTCCAATATTGTAGCAACAGCTAATGATGATACCTGTTCAATGGCGCCCAATTGTTTTCTAGAATCCGGGTATTTTCGTTTTATACTGGGTGTAAAAGACATGAACAGTCAAACGAGAACCATGTATTCTATACATCAAAATAAGACATATTTCAAAAAAAAATTATTGGGAAATGATTTATTTTTTGGTGTTAAAAAAATTGCAAATTGTACCGCGCAATGTAAAGGGCTCAACTCGCACGCAACTCGCAAAACCGCGATATTTTTGACAGACGGCGGCCCCGTTCGTTAGTGTCCGTGCGCATCGAGTGAGCTTCATTGAACGCTAACGTTTTGAAGCCATTTTTTGTTATGAAATACTAAATAAAATGATAATGTTTCTTTGGACAATAATTAAGAAATAACGTATAGAATACGTTTTCATAAAAAAATGAAAAAAAAAAATTATGACTTTGACCTTCAATAAAATTGTAACTATCAATTTCCCAGGTGTAGTCTAAAGGAAGAAAAATGTTATGATGGTGAGCAGAATACATGGTTCTCGTTTGACTGTTCATGTCTTTTACACCCTGTATACTCAAATTAACAATGTTGCAGATTTAAAGAAATAAGTCTTAGAAAATAACTAGATATAAAGAAAATGGAATGTGAACCGATATTTGATATATCGGATGAAATATATCGATATTACATTCGATACTAGATGATTCGATAACATCGGATTGAAGCGATATATCGCGTACATGTATCGATATTTTTTGAAATATCGATTTATATCGCCCACTCCTAGTCTAAAGGCTCTGAGGCTTTAGACAACATGCATTTTGACAATCGCTCTCGCTATCGCTAAGTAAAAAAATGTATGGGATTGACATAAGCAATCGATCACTTTTCGATTGCTTATGTCAATCCCATACATTTTTTTACTTAGCGATAGCGAGAGCGATTGCCGAAATGCATGTTGTCTAAAGCCTCTGAACGGTGGTAACCTCAGTGGTAACCTACAAAGAGATATTAATTAAGCACTTAATTAACTGGCAGCATTTATTATGTGACACTAGCGCCGCATCTATGGGACTTCATTGGGTGCATGAATCCTGTTTACTCTGAGGTTCATTCCTCCATTCAGTGGCACGGACTCAATACTCAATCCCTTTGCTTTTCTTACAAAAAAAAGTGTACACCGCCATCTATTTGAATTCACATAAACCACGAATGGAAAAAAATAGCAGTACTTAGGAGAAGTATCTTTGCTGCTTAACACTAGAGGGCGCTACGTCAACATAATGAAGTCCAGCAAATAACACATTGTCTTGCTGATGTTAATTAATAATACTTGTAAATAAAAATTTATTTTACTTCTAGTAATTTTCTTCGATCTTCGATCTTATAAAGTTCTTATAATGTAGTAAACCTACGCTAAACGGTGAGCACCGAGCAATTTTTATACCTACTTACTAGAATTGGGATTATGGATTTATGAAGTTCTGAGCATATTTCAATGATTGATTTATTGAAAGGAAACATTTTTCAAGCAGTATGAGGAAACAATAAGTATTAAATCGGTATCATTATTATATAGTGTCTTTATTTAAATTTACTTACAAGACTAAGTTATACATAAAATAAATTACTTCTGCTATTCAACACTAGATGTCGTTACGTCAACGCAGGGTCCAGCAAATAAAATAATGTCATTTATGAGACACAATAATAGTGGATTGTGTATGTGAACAAATTAAATATTTTTTATAATAGTTTTCGGTTTCGCGTATCATATTTTTTCAAATTCCTATTTATATCGTATATTGTTGAGTTTTTTTGTAAACCGGTTTCTTATTAGGACAATCTGTCAAAATATTTCGTTTCTTTCTAATGCCATAGAAGGAAAAGAGTGAAGGATTGTCTAGCTAGTTTGACAGTAAACTTATCGAATGCAGTAGGGCTGCTGCGGCGGGCGTTGTATGATTGTTTTTAGTGTATTCGAATCATTACCCAAGTAGATACGCTAATTTGTTGTGGTTGAAATACGAGTTACTATCGATATTAACATCTGTCTGTCAAACATTTCTTGTATTATAAAATGCTAGGACAGTGATTGTTAAATTCTGTGCCTTTACAGTGATTATTGTGTTCATCAATGTTGGTGTGACAGTGTTCCTTCGATCTGCCGAGCTAACTATGTGAATATGTCTGGAATTCGTGTTGTGTTTTGTGTATGACTGGCCCCTGTGCCGATCGTGAGGATTACTAACACAGTTGTTGGAATAAAAATAGTCTAAGTAAGTAAATATTTACGTAATTCCATAGGTTAGTTTATAGTTATTTTACAAGTTGAACTCCTGCAAGTACCTATTATGTTTTTACAGGTTTATTTATTCAAATGCCTATCGACTACTTTATTTTTATTTGTAAAAAAACTAGGAATGTTCATAGATGATAATACATTGTTCACTTTTCCGTGCTGATGTGAATTTACCTTAAATCAAGCAAAGCTGCTAAAAATATTCAATACTATACTTATGTCATGGTACAATTTCAATAGTACCTACCTACCTATATCTTATACATTTATTGAGAATTGCAATAAATGTTTAGAGTAACTCAAATTGCACCTACTACCCCATATCTGCAGGTAGAGTTAAGTCACAATAAGAAGAAATTATTAATTGGATACCCACACATACAAATAATTTATCCACACATTCTTACGTACTTAATTTAAAAAAAAAAAAAACACCTATTATCATTTCTAAAATATTAACTCGTTAAGCCCCGTTCGCGCTCAGGAGCGCGAGAACACAATTAAAATCAATTGTGTCTGGATATTAATAATCGTCCAGGGATTAAAACAAAAAACACATGAGTCAGAATAAAATGTTTTTGAAAACATATTGTTATGATTCCTGTTAGGAAATTTAAGGAAATGAATTCAAAAGCGACAAGGTACTAGAGTACCTTAATCATTAAATTTCTGTATCAAGCTTAGTCAAATGATAAAAGTTATTTGTGCAGATAATTAATTTCCTTTAATTTTCCTAACGGGAATCATATTGTTATGATTCCTGTAAGGAAAATTTAAAGAAATTAATTCAACAATGACACCTAACTAGAATACCTTGTTCATTAAAGTTAGGTAAACTGTTCTTTATCTAGCTTAGTTAAATGATAACAGTTATTTGTACAGATAAAATAGTAGTTAACTCAGTAATTATCAAACTGACAAGTGACCTCTTTACTGAGTATTATAAGTAATTTAAGTCATGTGGAAAAATGCTCAAACTTAAATAATCTTTTCTGAGCATTTCATTTTCAAATCTAGAATAGACATAGAATAGAATTTTACACATAAAGAATAGAATAATTCTAGTCTTTCCGATCCAAAGGTTGTCTGAAGTGATCACTCATTTTAGCGACAAGACTACCCATTGCACATTTATTATGTATTATTAATTACAATTGGAGGGCCATGTATAGTTGTACGAGCAAGTTCACATACACAACCGTATTCCAGATCCAGTAAAAAATACCCATCCGATTAAATGAACAGCGGTCTCTTTTACCGCTCTGTTTTATCGTAAACAGTTTTCTTAAACGATGGCATATGTAGTTGTAGTAACTGAGTTCACACACATGACTGCATACAAGATCGGTGCTGCGCAGTGTGAATATTGCCACTAACTAATAGCTATGTATCCATTAAAAACGTACTATAAATGCGGTGTGATCCATCATTATCAGCAGTAGCTACATATCCATTAAAAACGACCCTATAAATACAGACAGTCTGTACTGTAAGTCCAAAGGAAGAAAATTATGTGATGATGATTGAAATTGAGTAAGGTACAAAACAAAAACCATGAAAATATACTGTCATGGATAAGTGCTGAGATGGGACTTGAACCTGCGACCTTTCGCTGCCCGGGCGACTGCTCTTCCAGCTGAGCTACACAGGACTGTTTAACCACAACGAATTAAGGCATGTCTTTCGTTTCTGATTTGATTACCTCATCAAGCTGACATATGCCTAACAATGATGCAGATTTACATCGTTAACACCCGATGAAGATGAGATATTTTTACAACCATCAGTCAGTTAAGTTAGACATTTTGCTTTTCAAAACATTGATTTTGCTTTGAATTAGAAGCTAAATCAACGATTCTGTATGATTGTCGACGTACAGTCAACAGTATCAGAGGGAAAAGTGGCCAATCGATTGCGTTGAACGCTTAACGAAAAGGATAATATGTATTACACTGATATAGTACACTTATTATTGGTAGGTTCGGGTTATTTTTCTTATGACCAAGCGCAGTGGGATCATTGTCACCCGAATTGTGACGCCATTTTTGTTGTTTTGTTATGATCATGCAGTGCTACTTGCGGTGTTAATTTGAACTAAAATTTTCAAAACGGCGTATTGACCATGCGCCCGTTTGTATTTGGGCGCCACCACAGATTAAGGAGATAGGCCAAGCTGGCGTTTAACTAGCGACAAGTTAAACGCCACTTCGCCTTCCGATAAAGTCAAGTGAATACGTAACTCAGCGATTCGACCGATCTCCTTTGCGGCTGTGCTTAAGTTTCATCGCTTCGCAGCCCTTAAGACGCGCGCAATGAATAGTGTATATTACGGCATGCTCAACTAGGACCATGATTTGTAGTACGGCCGGTGATCGCGACACTCGGTTTTCCTATGAACTCGGCGATTCGACCGATCTCCTTAGATTGATATATCTGTGGGCGCCACCTTAGTACGCCGCTTTGACGAACGCGAACTGAAGTATTCATTCAATACGGCGTACTTTATTTCAGCCAATAGTAATCCGGCTGAACGTGAGGTAACCGTATTACATAATGGCGACGTTTTACAATCCGGCGCGCCTTTTTGTAATACAGCGTGTTATACGATCCGCCTGCGACATATCGCACCTTTAATAATAAACTGAAATAATACAAAATTCAAGATTGTTGCGAAAACGCGTTCAAAGTTTTGCGAGTATGACCCGGTCTACATTTTTACAAACTAACAGAAGGACGAATAAGATACAGTGATTTCAGTTAGTGGTATACCTAGCCAATGAAATTATCTATCGAATGGTATACTAGTGCTGTTAATACTATTAGTATTATTTTAAATACAGGGCTATGAACCAAACATTATAGACATAATTCGTTTTATGATTAAAATGTTGAATAATATCTAAAATGTTATGAGCAATAAAACATGTTAGTGCATTTTAATATTAAAGTCTTTTTTTATATTCTTGCATATTTAGGTTTAATGCTTTTTCAATATTATGCACATTGCCTCTGCAGTGCCGACAATGTATTGCTTGCCAACAATCATATTGTTTCACTAGCGTTCATGAGATAAAATACTAAGTAATACTTCAATAAAATGACGCCGAATATGAATAATGAGTTTAATTTAATAGAACACCTTTGATACAGTAAAATGTGATACATTTTACTTACGGTACCCGCCCACGGCCGATAATCGGTGACCGATTTTTTTAGGGAAAATTTGGCACAGTATATTGATTGCAGCAGTGAAACGCACGTCCTATAAAAACGGTCAGAAAATGTAATTAAATTTCAAGTAATGATAAAATCGACCCGATTGTCGGTCCTACAAAAAATCCGACGTGCGTGGGCAAGCGTCGTCGTTATGCAATTCAAAGTTATCCCACGAGAGCATTTAATGAAATATGTGTCAGGTATGTAGGCGATATCCTGTTTGCCGATGAATCTTATCCTTTTGCATAAAATGTGCGAAACACAGAAACCAAAGAAAGTTATCTAGAATGTTTGGGGCGCTTTCATAGCTTTCAGCAAATTCAAAGTTTGGTAGTTTTCCCTTCAATAATGACAAACTTCCATGCAAATTTTAATCCTATATTTCAAACGCTTCATGCCTTTTTTTAGGTAGCCTTATGTATATAAGAAATTAATTACATTTCATACATTTACATAATATAATAAAAAACATAGGTCCTAAATTAAAGACACATATACGTAGGTATATTATAATACATACTCAGATTCGTAACACAAGTTTAATGTCTTTTTCAGTATTGTTTTTGATCTGACCTGCCATGTGCCCGTGGTCAGGCTATGCTAATATGATATAGCCATTATCGCTTTTAACTGTCAAATTGACAGTTCAAAGCGATAAATGGCTATATCATATTTTGTTTCGGTGGTTATGCTAGGCGGGCTGAACGCGTTAATTATGGAAGTAGAAAAATGTATTAGTTGTACTCTCAGTTAATTTGCACAGTCAACTAAAGACCGGCAATGTGCTGAAGTCGGCAATAGTGTATCAGGCGATCTTCCGACCCTATATCGGTCGGTGAGTCGGTTTAGGTGTAGGTACCGTAAAGTAACAAACATACAAAACAAACTTTCGCATTTATAATTTTAGGTGGATTCCATTAAGTACCTATGACCCTTTGTCTTTCTTTTTTTTGTTTTACTTTCTCCATTCATGGAAGGCAGGCTACTAGCCCGTATCTCTATGTCTTCAGTACATAATTAAAAACATTTAAAAAATATCAACGGAAAATTACTTACACTATTTTCCCGTTTAAACATGCAGTGTTTACGTAATAAATAAATAATTAATCCATGTTAGCAATAGTGGCATTAGCTCCACGTTGTACGCTGTGCTTTGCTCGGTATCCCCACTATAGCTGGTCTGCCTGATGTTCCACTCGATTACCCATCAACATCAACCCATGATTATACCACGTCTTCCTATGATTATAAACAATTGTGCTACTCTATTGTAACACCGTGCCAAGTGCGAATTTCATTGAATGTAACTATAAAACACCATTAATTTCTTAGACGCTATAATAATTGTGTGAATGTACCTACCTCTTTTTTACCCGACTATGGCGAAGCCAAAAGGAAGGGTAATGATTGACAGTCTAAGTATGTGTATTTATATATCATGTATGTTTGTGTATTTACATATGTTCCACCCTAGCGCCTAAACTATTAATCTGATTTTGATGAATGAGGTGTCAATTAATTCTTTATTATGATTCGAGCTATACATTGATAACATTATTGGCCTCAATTCTAAACCTCTTTGGACAAAAACTATCTAATTTCTATGGCCAAAAATAATTTTGAAATGCTATAAAACTTCATGCTGTTGGGAACTATACAAGGTATGTTGTTCTTCTCTGATGTTGTTCTTATCTGAAATGTGAGCCGAATAAGTTCAAGTAGCGAGTTTTAAATACTTAATATCCCTCCAAAGTATCTACGCTTTTTGCTTCGCCACATTTATGTGGGTAGGTGTAATATTTCTTGACTCGGTAGACGAGTGTAAGCAAAGTAAACTCTGTTTACAGTAGTATAACTCCAAATCTTTCTCCTTGGTTTGTTGAAGTATTTTTTTTTATATAAAAAGGTTTTTTAAGCAAATATGTAACTCTATTCCACCGGTAATTATATTGTATTACAACATCAGATGTTAAACTTAATATAAGATATTGTAATTGATTTCAGTTTCATATTTGAAACTATATACACTATGATTTATTAAAACATTGGTACTCCATAATGAGTACCTATAGGAAATACGAAAAGAGCCTCCATAAGAAGACCTCTACGAGAGCGAATCAATCGCGTGTTATCGCCGTGCCACTAAATTCTAGCTATATAATAGAAAGAACTTTATAAGTACAATTGAGTATTGACTCTTTATACATCTTTTCCTTGTAAAATTTTCGCAAAAATCTTCAATACGCAATATAAAAGCAGTCCCCCTTCTCAATTTGTATGAGCGCTCTAATCCCAGAAATCACTTAACGGATTCGTAATATCATTGGCCAATATTTTTCCACGAAGATTTATAATGTAATAGCGATCGCTCGCGGCTTCGCTCGCCTCATTGTCGACTATTGCGCCAAAAAGTTTCCCATGTCCTTCCCAGGGTCTCAAACTCCATACCAAATTTCATCAAAATCGGTTCTATGCTTTAGGCGTGAAAGCGTAACAAACAAACTTACGTTAGTATTTATAATATTGGTTAGGATTGTAATTAACTCAACTCATGGTATAAGCGTTCAGTAAAACAAGATTTATCACGTGAAGCCGGGTCGGGACGCTAGTAAAAATATAGTTTATTTTATGAATATTAAAAAAATATAGAAATATTCTTTTAAATCCTTTTCGACTCTAACACCCTAGAGATGGCGATTGAGAGATTCACTAGCGAGAGAGAATTGCTGTCTAAAAAGCCGGAACGAGATCTGCCTCATCGGCCTAAGGACCAACGAAAGTTAGCGACTTCAGTAGAAAAAAAATAGAGACTTTAAAAGCTTAAAAAATACTCAAAGTAAGGGTACGTTCACACAGGAAGCCCGTATTTACAAGGTCCTTTTTGGTGGATATTTTTTTTGTCATGCATTTATCGCAGAATAAACATACTAAGATATAATACCTACCTACGCTAAAACAACCCGTTCGCCTGTGTGAACGTGCAGTAAGTTGTTCTGCCGACTACTGGCGACGTCCGTTATAATGCCCTGCGGAGACTCGTACAACAGAAGGAACATTCGACCCGTGCCAAAAATTGCAATCGAATTATGTATTCACGTGCCGCACACAAGGGTATCCTTACGCAGTCCGGGGGCGTATATTTCGCATGCAATGTTCACCGTCAAAATATTGCGTGCTCCAACTAAATTATGTGCACGCGACCATCTTGGCTGTATGAGATTTGTTACCTTTGCATATCGTTCATAATCTGTCTGGGGCTTTATCGGGCTATTTATCGCGTTCTATTCAAATTAACAATAACAAAAGTTTTCATATATTTTGACAACAGCTTGACAGCTGCCAGATCTATACTAATATTATAGAGCTGAAGAGGTTGTTTGTTTGTTTAAACGCGCTAATTTCAGGAACTACTGATTCAAATTGAAAAATCGGGAGTGGTCTCCCCTTGACTTTCTCGTATACCGGAAACGACTCAAAGGTTGATAGAAACCTTATATTTTGATGTCATACACGTATGTTAAATTTGGTTGCAATAAGTTAAAGCATGCTCGAGTTATCGTGCTAACGCACAGACACACACAGACATAATTCCAAAAAAAATATTTTTGGACTCAGTGAGGTCCAAAACGTGTAAATCCGTCAAAGTCTCGAGGTCGAATTTTTTGACGATTACAAGTAATAAGTCTTTTTGTGTTAGATAGTCCATTTATAGAGGAAGGCTATAGGCTATATAACATCATAACATGCAAACAAAGCCATGTGATGTTGGCAGAGTAGAATAGCATCACCCCATATCCTCCAATGGGTGTCGTAGAAGGCGACTGATGGATCAGCAACAAGGTATTGGTCACCATATGCTCCGTCCACCAATCCGCATTGGGCAAGCGTGGTGGACTACTGCCTAAACCTCCTTCATGACAAGGAGAGGCCTTGTGTCCCAGCAGTGGGTCAAATTAAATAGGCTGTTATGATGATGATGATGATGCGAACAAAGTCCCGGGCACAAATATTGTCAAAATATGCGGAACGTTAACGATTTGGCTTTAGTTTCTACGATCGTAAATAACGGGATAAGGCCCCAGGCCCCAGGTAAACGACCCGTAAATATTATTACATATTTTTAAATTCTATAGAAAGAACAATGCTTATGGGCCATACAATTTCGGGCCCAAAAAGTGGACGGGGAAATATCGCTCAAGAATTTATTGTTTTATTTAGTTAAATGTATGTTGAAATGACATTAAGTATCTATAAGTCCGCCATATTATTGGTTCCTTCTATATCAATATAAGTTGTGTGAACAATCAATACACAATCGAATAGAAATCATAAAATTAAAACACATGTCATGCACTTTTAAATACTGTTAAAAATAATATTAATTATAATGTAATATAATGCACAAATCATTTATTGTTGTATTATCCACGGGGTTGGGCCGAAATATCGCACCATTGCTGTTTACAAAAATTTTGCACAAAATTTTGAAAAACTCATGTAGGGAAACAACATATTACCTAAATTCTTTTATTATGACAATTATCTACTATGTGCTTTATTATTATTTGTAGTACAAAAAATAACGGTTAAATACTTAAATAAAGTAAACGGTGTTGATATGCGTTTCTTTATTTTGTAATGAGTGTAGGTACTTTACGATCTCTTTTCATGAAGGACTAATATAACAATAACATTGGCAAAAATTTTGCAAATTTTAAATTTTTAAAAGATTTGAACTACAGCCGGGCTTTAATAAGTCTTCTAAAGGCAGCTAGACTAAATATCATTTAATATTAACACTGTTAGCGAGGCTTATTTCCCTATAGACGCAGCCTTCCAAAGTTTCTATTCAGTAGATAATTAACGTGACGTAGACAGGTACTGGCACAGTGTTGGCATATTGTATACTGAAATATGCTGTGACGATAATATTCTAATGGACACCACAGACAATCAATTCGGCATGACAAATTTGGCAGCCCAAGTGGACGTCTTCCGGTAAAATTGTATGTGGCTAAGGGTGTGGGGACCCTTGAAATTAGAGCACTATCCTGGGAAATTACATTCACTCATTTTCAAATAGAATTGCTTATTTGTTGTGACAACACAAGTGGTTTTGTCGTACTTACCTACTATTTTATGTTTCCGATGACTAGGTATTTAATAATATTATTTATTATAATTTTCCTAATGTATAGTCGAAGGAAAGAGATCTAAGAGTCGTAGGAAAAAAATTTGTGTTTGTAAATACCCAAATAAAAAAGGTATAAGTGAATTCATTACGTACGATGGCGTAAGTAACTTCTTCGATAGACTGTAAAGAAAAGGTATTAACAAAAACGTCTACTTTGCAATTCGATCACTTGCTACGATCCTTACAATCTTAGGCTTCGTCTAGCTTCATTCCCAGTCCGCATTCATGCTCCCGCGATTTCGTGTATGTACTCTTGCCTTGGCCTGGCTGTATTTTATTACAACTACACTTTTAATAAACTGCACATTTAACCTGCTAGATAAGTAATATCACATACTTTTACTCATTAAATATAGGTTTCAAACAGCAGACTCTATAACGTAGACTTGGTACCAGATTATGAGCGCTACTTCTGTGAGAAAAAAACTACTTTAAAGTCGCGCAAGTCCTCAGTTGATGAGAATTTCGTTGCAAGACATCTAGGTTTGCTCAATCGCCGATGGTATTTGAAATGTTTCAATCGGAGTAGCAAAGTTATCTAAACGAGAGTCCAATGTCGTCCAGTCACTGCAACATGTGCCCTGCATATTGCAGACCGGCTCCTGACGTCATTCGTATGCTTAGAGGCTTCAAACAAAATTGCTGTTTGTTCTGTTTTGCTGTTAGCTATTTTTAAACACTATAGCAATTGTCATGATGATGAGAATTGAGAAATGATGGCTCAGATGGCTTTGTCATGTAGTAAAAAATGAGTGTCAAAGAGATATAAAGAGATAAAAAGGATATTATGAATAGATAGTGAGTGGACCCCATCGGTAAGGGGTAGTTCTAGCTAGGCAAACGTTTAAGGATCAAATCGTAAATATTTTCAAAAAGAACCAGGTCAAAAGTACTTGAAGTTGCCGAGCTAGATTAAAAAGCAAATCGCACACACACGATACATATTTATCGGAATCGTAGCAAAGAAGACTAATTTGTTATGCTTAAGTATACAGAAAAAACCATTTATAAATTAATATAATTATAATTAGTAAGACCAGTTTACATAATTTCTTTACAGGTTTAAGTAACTATATATCTCTACACTCTCACGTAAACAAAATAGTTATTATTAGCATTTTCAGGTAATTTCTTTAAATTATAATAAGACATACCTATAAACTATCACGAAGCGTCGTTAAACAATCCGAAGCGTTGTAACAAGTCGTCGTAACAAGTAAAATACCTTATCTAAGCTATAAATTAATATGTGTTCGTGATACTTTTCCTTTATAAGGCATTTATGTTATCAGAGAACCTGTGGAATACTTGTCAAATTTGCGCAAATTAAGTTAAAAAATATGAACTTGTGGTATACGTTTTAAAGTGTGTGTGCGATTTGCTTTTTAATCTAGCACTGCAACTTCAAGTACTTTTGACCTGGTTCTTTTTGAAAATATTTACGATTTGATCGTTAAACGTTCGCCTAGATCTACCCCTTACCAATGGGGTCCACTTACTATATATTCATAATATCCTTTATATCTCTTTGACACTCATTTTTTACTGCATGACAAAGCCATCTGAGCCATCATTTCTCAATTCTCATCATCATATCTTCTTACAATTACAAAAAGTTCTTCTCAGTTAATAAATCTTCCTTTTTCACATTTCAATACCAATTTTTACTGTTACTTTTTAATTTATGGTGTAATTTGTGTTTTTATTGTCGTGCGTGCCAGTGCCAGCAATAAAATACCTACTCAGTAAAAGTTGTTAATTTTATTCATAAAAACGGTATCTGGAATATCCATCTTATTACCACAATATTATTTACATCAATCAATATTATTCAATCCTTTACTGGTCGATTATGCAGATGGCTGCAAGACAAGCTACCAAAAATGTTTACAAGAAATTTTTAACTTTCTTCCCTCACTATAGTCTTCTTCTGCCTACCCCTGTTCCAATTTATTGGCAGTCAAATTGCAATATGTTACTACATTGCTATAGATTTTGGCATAGTTTTATGGCCGGCTGCTTACCTGACACCAGCTCTACTTATGAATGCTGTTGCGGTTTACTGAGACTGCCCGACTGGCCCCTTGGTGCTTTGGTCTGTGTAGGGTTACTCGTCTTTTACGACACTTAAGGAATGAGGAATTGTCCAATTTGTGACCGTGAACTACCCCCGGTCACGAATAAGACAACTCTCTCTCAACCCTCTCCCAATCGTTATCCTCATAATAGTCTAGTGAGGAAATTTGACCTTTTAACTGGTCTGACATGGGCAAGGTTTTGTAATTGTTTTACATTTTTTTTTTACTAAGAGCACTTCGTAATGTTTTATGCAAAAGAAGCGCATACCCACCCACAGGATGCACGCATCGTCTATATGTCATCGTGTCATTGTGTCTGACTTACATTAGCGCAATGCAGAAACAATTGCCCTAGTTTGGTGCACTCGTACGCTCATAGCTTGCTTTATGAATGGCTTTCATATTGTTATTACGTCCACATTAATCGTAAGTTGTTGTAACGAATATTAATGGATTTTGGTAGTATGCGTTTATAAAGTCTGTTAACAAATCAGCAAAAGGAAGGAAGAAATGGAACAACTGTTGACTGACTGTGGTACATAATATTTAACGTGTATAGAATACTATATCTACTCACTAAACAGCATAGTTAGAAAAAAATTTGACTATTGAATCAGAATGCGGTTTTCAATCTCGTGATCTGCATGGGCGAGAAAGATTTATGCATATTAAAAATATTAATTCTAATAATGTAATACTTAGAAAGAAAATCACTAGTCTTATCTCTTTACTTCGGTAATAAACAGCCTCTGTGGTTTAGTTGTATACTCACACTCACAGGTTGGTCTGAGCTGAGCTCATTATCGCATTCGACCACCAAACTGAGCGCTTTAACGATTTCTGTCCCATTTTGTGTTTGGTTTGGCTGCTGGTTGCTGGTAGAGTTTGTTATCGCAACGTAGTTGCATACACACTTACACCTGCCACCTGCTTACCTTCACCTACCTACTAAAGCTTTCGCCATAATAACAACAATTCTAGTTGTGTTCTTTAATTAAGAGATAAGACTAGTCCCTCAGTCTATTGATGATTCTAGTGAAGTTTACTTCCTTCAATCTTTTTCCCCGTCGTAGAATAACAACAAAAGAAAATTCATATACATAAGTACTCTTTTTCCGATTTTTAAATACATAAAAAGCTAAAGCGATCGTTTGTTTGAATTATTTATATTAATATTAATTTCCGGTTAGACTTACAACGAATAGTGTATTCGGCCATAAGCCGAATACCGAATATTCGCCAAGAAACCTGGCCGAATAGCCGAATATTCGGACAAAGTATTCGGCCGGTATATGAAACCAAAACTTGTATCGACATGATTGTTTTGTGCTCATTTGTACAGACGACAACAGTACAGGCTTTCCATAACTGTCCATATTATTTAAAAAAATCAACCTTATTTATTCCATAATCATAGATTTCAAAGTCTAATTCAAGAAATATGTGTGACAGTTTGTGGTAGCATGATCTGCCGTCCTCGGTACCATACAATTTTGTAATGCACAAGTTGATTTTGCAACCTACATGCGGATGAAATTGGAGATGAAAGTTCCTATAAAAAAAAAGAATTCCACGCGGAGGAAGTCGCGGGCAAAAGCTAGTATAACCAATAAATATTTTTTTTAGTTTTCCAATTATCTAGTATTAATAATTAGTAGATATTCGGTTGAATATAGTAAATAAAAGTGGTCGAATACCAAATACTAACTGAATATTCGTTGCAAGTCTACTTCTTATAAACTGTAAAGTCTGTTTTCGGTCACAAATAATCAAGTAAAATTATTTCATTATGCATCAAATGTTTGATAAGTTAACCAATTATGCTAAATACTACATCATCCGTATATGGGTAATTCTACGATAAGAGGTAACTTGTGCGGCAATCAGTTTAAAATAGAAATGTTCTTCTATATGTGGTTATTTTTTGCAAGGAAGTACATCACCTTAATGTACTTTATTAAATAACGTCACGATTAAATGCCTAATTAAAGTACATTTTTCTGAAATTCCTTCTAAACTCTAAAAAAGTCTCTACCCTGGCCTGTCCCCTTGTCGGTTTCAGTTTAATTTGCAGACGATACATACCTTCTTTTTATCAGTTACTAAACTAAAGAATGTTAAACACAAATTTCAATAAATATATTTAAGTATTATTAAGGAAAAATAGAACAATATTTATTTATTTGCAATAATTTTTATACTTAACTTTTGTCCCACTTTTTTTGTGTATCTACCCTGGCAAATTTAATTTCGCTACTAAAAACATTAATATAAAACGGCCGTATTCCAAATAGCGCTCAAAGTTATCTATCGACGTGAAGTTAGCAATGCAAAACACGTGAGCCGTTAAGAGCGCCGTCATTTGTTAGTTGTTGTGACGTGTTAGTGCAGTGTAGTGGTTTCGCGAGGTCATTGTGTCTCTCCACTGGTAAGTCATAAAAGTTATATTATTCATTTAATTTATTTCATTTACTAGTCTAATTTAATAATCATGTAAGAGAAAAATGCACTGAAAAAAATCGACTTGCCTCAGGCGGGACTCGAACCCGCACCTTCCACAATCCGGGTGGACGCGTTGACCAATTTCGCCACCGAGGCACTGCTTTTCGCTGTCGAAATTTGTCAGTGCTTGGTGCTTATGTTTTTATGGTAAACATCGTTTCATCAAATCTTTGAAATTTGCACTTCCAAGACCCGAACGAAATATTTTTGCAAATATTTGACGCCCAGCTAAGATGAAACTACCTTACATTATGGAATAATTTTATTTTTGCGTTTACAAACGCGTAAATATAATAATAGAAAAATGCACTGAAAAAAAATCGACTTGCCTCAGGCGGGACTCGAACCCGCACCTTCCACAATCCGGGTGGAAGGTGCGGGTTCGAGTCCCGCCTGAGGCAAGTCGATTTTTTTCAGTGCATTTTTCTATTATTATATTTACGCGTTTGTAAACGCAAAAATAAAATTATTCCATAATCATGTAAGAGTTTAAGTGTGATAGACAATGTACCGAAACATTTCTTATGTCAATTAAAACAATAAAAATTATCATGAAAACATCTCTCCCCTGCCATATTTCCCCTGGCAAGATAACTGTCAGGGGAGAGATTTGTTGACCAGGGGAGATAATTTTAGTGCAAACTGACTCCGATATAGCTAATTTCTATCAACGTTACAGTTTTAAATAATTTAAATAATTCTGGTAAATTCTTAAAACTAAAAATAAAGGAGGTTCTCAGTTCATATTGCTATTATATTATTATCTAATATTGTTACAGATCATGGCGTCACGGAAAAAGTGAACACGTGAAGAAAGATAACAGAAGAAACGTGAGAGACTACTATATACGAATTATAAATAAGACTAATATATACGAACAGATTAAAAATTATCCCGAAAAATTTGAATTGCAGAAGTAAAAAGAAAAGACAAAATATTTAAAAAAGAAGGAGAAAGTAATTACAGAGACTGTCAACCAAATGACTTCTAGAGAGCAACGAAAGATAGGAAAAAGAAAGCAAGAGAGCTTAGGCAACGACTTGCGCTTCTAAATGTAACATTTTTTTCGGAAATGCCATCGATGTCAGATGTTAACGATCAAAGTTTTCATTCTCATAGAAGAGTTATAGCTACCAAACCTAAATCAGACCGAGCCGGAAGAAAAATAATTAATTATTAAGAAAAAAGATGAGACTAAAAATAAACTTAAGTTCATGTGGATACTCTAAGAAATCACCACAAATCCTTCATGAAGAACTGCAATATCGAGATATCATAGGCGTCTCTACCCTGCCCAATGTATTTACCCTGGCCTTGTAAAAAGTAATAAAATATGCATAAAGTGACTTGCCCTTGCGTGAAAAGATACATAAATAGGACTAAAATCGTAATATAAGGGTTTAATGTCAATACTGCAACTTTTCTCCGTTGCCGTATCCTCTAAGGACTTGAAACCTCTTATCGTAGAATTACCCATACTCGTCATAGTTTATTATTAGAAGCAGGTAAAAGCGTATTAGCAGGAAACAGGTAATTACATACAGTGATACAGCGCAGCTTATGTTGTTTTGTGTTTGCGCTATGAGCAGGATAACCGTGTGACCTAATTCTTGGTTGGATCAACTATTGACTTACTGTTATTTGTATTATCATTGTGCCCTATTTGTTTCATTTACCTACCGACTGCTTAATACCTTTTGGTGCAATTTAACACTCATTTGCCTCCCCTGCTTTAATTTTATTTGGGGTTGGCGTCATATGTTTTTTCCTCCCTTCTCGATCAGCCGCCATCTCAACATCAACACCCCTTCTTTGCTTATCTGATTTGATACAGTCTCTACATCTTTTCTTTGGTCTTCCTCTCCCTCATTACAATTACTACATTCAATTTCATCACTTTTTTTCATGTCATGAGAAGAGATGATGAGCGCATCATAATCTTATCATTACCTGCCCATACTATGGCAATGCTAATCTGTTACCGAATATATCGCGCCAAATTATAAACTAGCAACCGCTAATAGAACGGCTGGTGTAACAGGGCACACTATTGGATTCTTCTAATAATGTTTCTACACGTTCATAAAATAAATAATTTTAATCATTCCTTTCATGGCTTCCGATCAGGGGCTAAAATATTCTTTATGCGAAAGGTTATTGGGTAAAAAATTCTGTTGGCGAAACGTTTACTGGTCAATTGCATAGTTTCACACTTGTTGTTTGTTTATGCGACTAGAAGACAAATGTGTCAATAAAATTATATAACGAGCGACGACGTTGTCCTATTCAAACATTGATATGCACCTTTGGGGGGGTTAGGGCGTCCCCGCGCGCTCCAGCTCAGTCACCCGTCAGTGTGGCGTCACAGCTGCATCGCTTGGCAGCAACTTACCAGCGTCTCGCTCATCTGTCCCCTTCCTGCTTGTTCACTCTGTTCCCATAGCCTAATGAAAACAAAGAAAAAGAAACTGGTGAAACAGCGGATGCACTCCCTCGCACTAAAAGTGCACCTCGCTAACATCCGAGGTTTGCACTCAAATATCGATAGTGTCCATTACCATCTTGAGACTGATAAACCACATCTGCTGTTCCTCACGGAGACGCAAATCCGATGTCCGGCTGACGCAGCTTATTTATCTTACCCAGGCTACACCCTGGAGCACAATTTTAAATCACGCGCTGTACCTGCGTGTATGCTCGTGATGACATCTGCTACCGGCGTCTCCGTAACCTTGAGGATTCCAGTTTCTCTGCAGTCTGGGTTCTGGTGGACACAGGTATGGAGCAAATACTCTATGCCAGTGTTTACCGGTCGCACACCGATAACATGGAGACAACCAGGTTTTTTCAGTATCTCAGCGCCTCCGCTGAAACAGCTCAACAAAGGTACCCGAGTGCGCAATTAGTCGTTCTGGGGGACTTTAACGCACACCACCATGAGTGGTTGTTCCCGTTCCAGAACACCGACCATGCCGGGAGATTGGCGCATACATTTGCTATGTCGCTAGGTCTCTCCCAGCTGGTAAAGGGCGCTACCCGGATACCCGACATTGATGGCCACACACCTAATTGCCTGGACCTTCTGTTGACAACGGACCCGGACCGATACCAGGTGACAATTTCTTCACCACTGGGGAGTTCCGACCACTGTCTGGTAAAGTCCGTGTCTGTTTACTCTCCATCCGACCCTGATCCTATCGGAGCTAGGCGTGTTTGGCGATACAGTTCAGCAGACTGGGATGAGATGCGGCACTTCTTTGCATCTTATCCTTGGCTTCGCACGTGCTTTTCCTCGGATGACCCGACCTGCTGCGCGGATGCTATCACTGACGTGGTGCGTCAGGCTATGGAATACTTTATTCCGTATTCTGACGTATCGCACCAGTTTAGCGCCCGCCCTTGGTTTAATGCGGAATGTGCCAGAGCCGAGGTGCTCAAGCATTCTGCTTACCGATCCTGGGCGGATGCTCGAGCCCGCAAGGCACAGAATATTCGGACTCTGAAGAAGGCCTATAACAGTGCAGCCAAGTCCTGCAAAGGTGTTCTTCGTAAGGCCCGCTTTGACCACATTGGCCGTATTGGAGCTAGATTGGCCTCCTTTCCATCTGGGAGCAAAGCCTTCTGGTCCCTAGCCAAGTCAGTCGAGGCCAATTTTTGCCGGTCGTCGCTGCCGCCTTTAATAAAACCTGACGGATCACTAGCTCACACCGCTAAAGATAAAGCAAATTTGTTAGCTTCTAACTTCGCGAACAACTCACAACTAGATTCTGCTGGCATATATCCACCTAAGCTCCCTCTGTGTTCTTCTGCAATGTCGGAAGTTCACATCCACCAGAAAGACGTGCTCAAAACTCTTAGCGCTCTAGATGTGAATAAAGCTAGTGGACCCGATGGCATTCCAGCTATTGTCCTGCGGAATTGTGCACCTGAGTTGTCTCCTATTCTGACTCGCCTTTACCGCTTGTCCCTTAAGACCGGCAAAGTTCCAAAAGCCTGGAAGATTGCCAATGTTCAACCTGTACCTAAAAAAGGTAGCCGTGCCGACCCTGCCAACTATCGACCCATAGCAATCACGTCCATACTATGTAAGATTATGGAACGTGTATTGAACAACCGTCTCCTGGCTTACCTCGAAGATAACGATCTCCTCAGTGACCGTCAATTTGGTTTCCGCCGTGGGCGGTCTACTGGGGATCTTCTTGTGTATGCTACTCACTTATGGAGCGAAGCCATAGAGAAACAAGGTGAAGCTCTCGCCGTCTCTCTCGATATCTCTAAGGCTTTTGACAGGGTTTGGCATGCAAGTCTCATTAGCAAGCTTCCTTCATATGGAATCGCTACCGGGCTTTGCAACTGGATTGCGGATTTTCTGGGAGGTAGATCAATTCGAGTAGTCATTAACGGCTCCTCGTCAGATCTGCTTGGCATAAATGCCGGAGTCCCCCAGGGTTCTGTTCTCTCCGCGACTCTATTCCTGCTGCATATCAATGATCTGCTCACAGCTCCCGGCATCTTTGGGTACGCAGACGACAGCACAGTCTCGGAGAGGTACTTGTCTGATGCGAAGTCTGGTGCAGATGTCCGATCACTGAGGGAGGCAATGATGAAGGGAGTGAATTCAACCCTGGAAGCTGTTTCCCTCTGGGGTGAAGCTAACTTGGTTGGATTCAATCCCTCCAAAACACAGGCTTGTCTTTTCTCGGCGAAACGGAGTCCACTCCATCTGACTCCGACTTTCCGAAATGTTTCCGTGCCGATTAACGACCATCTCGAGCTTTTGGGTATAGATATCTCCGCCAACCTAAATTTCGGTCGCTACATCGAGTCCATTGCTAAAACCGCTGCCAAAAAACTTGGCATACTTTTTAAGGTCAGACGATATTTCACATCTGAGCAGCTCCTAAGCCTATATCGAGCGCAAGTTCGCTCCTGCTTAGAGTACTGTTGTCACCTTTGGGACGGATCTGCTCGATATCAGTTAGATGCATTAGACTCGGTGGAGCACCGTGCGAAGAGACTCATCAGTAATGACGCACTCGTTGGAGAAAATCTCCAGAGCCTTGACCATCGAAGGCGTGTGGCTAGCCTCTCTGTCTTTTACCGGTTACATTTCGGAGAGTGTGCGGAAGTTTTACATAATTTGATCCCCCCTGCCCCTTTCCACCACCGGACGACCAGGCGCGGCGAGGGCTTTCACCCTTATGTTGTCGACATTCCTCCAATTCGCACGAAGCGATTTGCTTCAGCTTTCATTATGCGAACTGCTAAGGAGTGGAACTCCTTGCCGAGGTCTGTTTTCCCGGATCAGTATAATCTGGACATCTTTAAGGCCAGAGTGAACAAGCATCTTCTAGGCGAGCGTGTACCACCATAGGCCTCATCATCGCTTTCCATCAGGCGAGATTGTGGTCAAACGCCCAGCCTATTTAACATAAAAAAAAAAAAAAAAAAAAAATAATCTCAGATCGAATTGTGAATCTAAACCATTCTCGAATCCATTTAGACATACACAAAAGATTTCATCAAAATCGGAGCTAACCGTTTAGGAGTTCAGTGACGTACACACGGACCGAAGAATTATATCAAAAAGAAAGATGAAGCGATACGAAAATAAAGAAATCCGTTGTTTACTTAATTAATGGTACTACCGACCTACTACACTCACAGAAGCAGCCTATTCTTTGTCAAAAGAACTCAGTAGGGCGACCTAGCAAAAATTAGAATTTAGGTTGTTCATTGTTTCTTGAAAAGAATGTCGGTTTCTTAAAAGGGGTTTGTTACACATTTTCAATTACATACAAACTACCTAGCAAATAGCAATCTTTGGTTTGTCCATGTGGTGTGATTGGCTGATTGTGTAGAAATGACATAGGGAGAATCAAGTGCTTGGGTGACGATTCGTTGCCGCGAGAGTGTTGAAGGAGCTATGTTAATCTGTACTACGCGCTTTCCCATTTTTATATATAGGCTTAATTTTAGTATTTTTATCACGCAAACTGGGATGAGCCATGACTGTGTGTCGATATACACATGGATTTGAACTAGAGATAGTAACTAGAGAGGTCCAAGGATTGAGATCAAAATTTTGTTCGGTTTTTAAGGGGCATGCTTGTTTTAAGTGGCTGAGTACTTCTTAGCAAAGTCTGTCACGATAATAATAGTGTCAATTGCGTTATTATGTTCCGACAATAATTAGACAGCCATTTCCTCAGTGCTTGAGGGTTCCGGGTGAAACTTAGTTTCACATTCGGCCTATAAATCACTTACGATCAGGAAAACAAGTAGAAGGGTGAACTTCCCTACCAAAAACATTTATAGTTTCTCTGGTATATCTCTTGCTCTCACTTCTACTGAACCTAAACTGCATATAGATTTATAAACTAAGGTTTAGTGCGTTTCATGGCTCGTCATAATATTTTATGTGTCTTATCTTGGCATATCCACAGTTTAAATCTACGCGATCAAAATGTCCAAACTAAAATTTGCAAATCAAAAGAGACTTTAGACTTCGCGTCCGGTTCCGGTAGTGTTTCTCCAAATAGATTCTCCTCCAAAACAGGTGTTGAGTTTGTATCGGAATATTTTATACAATTTTACGATTAACTCCGTTATTATAGCCCACATGTGAATCATGCATGCCTATTATAGTATGAGCGACATAGTCAAACTCGTTTAGCGGTAGTTTATATTTTGAGTCAGCCAAATTATTTAATGGCCTCATAGAAAGGCTCAAGGTCACTATAAATGGCAATTGAGAGGGCTATGCTTGGAGTTTATCTGCGTGATCATATCAGTAATGATGAGATTCGAATGAGTACTAAGGTCACCGACATAGCCCAAAGAATTGCGAATCTAAAGTGGGAATAGACAGTGAGGGCACATTAAGAGGACTGATGGCTTTACCGGGAGACGTAGAGTTGGTAGCCCCCGTAAGATAGACTGATGATTTGATAAGGCCGCGGGAAGATGCTCTAAACGTAGATAAACAAAAATTCAAGAAACCATGTTATTGTAATTACTTACGTTATTATTAAGAGTTTGAAGTGTCATTAATGAGACTTGCCTTTACAAAAAAAAACATTATAGATTTGTTTTATTTGTTATCAACTATATCCGTAAAAGAAGAAGAAGAGATGATTATACTTGAGCCAAATTCGATAAAAAATCAATATAAAATAAACCACTGTCACTTTTGCAGAGTGATGAGCAAGAATGATAGCAATCCTAGAAGGGACAAAGCTATAAAATAACATTTGGGTTTCTTTACGTTGATTCTTTATCCAATTTGGCAGAAGTTTCAATGGCTGAAGTATGGTTTGGAGATATGTGTTGTAATAAGGAAATAGTAATAAGATAATTAAGTCAATGAATAATTCCAATTAAAACAGTCAGTAGATTTAGGCATTCAATAAACCTACTGGGTATCACTGCACTGCGCTGCGTCGTAGTTTTACGATCGTAGGCAATCACTCACCTATACTTGTGTGTGTGTGTCAGGCCGCAGACATTGACCTTCTACACTGAAAATAACATTCACCCGTGTTTAGGCCTATTGTGTAATACACTACACTAGCTTTATAGCTTTTTTCCGCGAACACATTAAGATTCTCGATTTCCGTTTTATGTGGTTTAGTCCTGCCATATCGTAAACATAATCCTGACTTGACTAGATTATAATATAGCGCAGATTATAATTCTCGCAATATGCATAAGGAACATTTTAATAAACAATTTTTATAGAAAAACAAACAAGAAAGATAGTTTTATCAAATTTTTCTAAAAATGGGACTTAAGTACACCAAAACTCGACCAGTCTGGTCTGCTTCTATGGTTTGAGAAAAATTAGTAATAGGTTGGGGAAAAAGTTTCTTCGCATTTTTTAAGAAAATTCAAAACATTTTTTAATATAGTTTATTTACATTTAACTAAAGTATGTAGGTACCATTTTGTTCGATAACTTTTTGCCATCTTGTAGGTAGGGACATGATCCCATTGCTATAGAAATTTTGGGACTTCTGGTCAAAATACCGCGACAAGTGGTTTTGGCAGTCCTCTCGTGATGTTAACCTGACACTGCCTAAAGAATTCTGAAGAGACCGAAACAGGTGGAAATCTGAAGGTGCAAGGTCAGGACTATACGGCGGATGCATTAACACCTCCCAGCCAAACTCTCTTAATTTTTGCTGAGTGGCTAAAGATGTGTGAGGTCTAGCGTTATCATAATGAAAAACCACACTCCTTCTGTTGATTAATTCCGGCCGCTTTCTCTCAACTTCTTGCTTTAATCTCATCAGTTGTTCGCAGTAGAGTTCAGAATCGATGGTCCTGCCTGGTGGTAACAGCTCATAATGAATAAAGCCCTTCCAATCCCACCACACACACAGCATCACCTTGTTGCGAGTTAACCCGGGTTTCGCCACAGTCTGTGAAGCCTGACCGGCCTTTGACCACGACCTTTTTCGCACGTTCTTGTCGTACGTGATCCACTTTTAATCAGCTTCTTCAAAAATGGTTCGGTTTCATTACGTCGTAATAAAGAATCACAAATGAGTACACGGTTCATTAGGTTTCTTTCAGTGAGCTCGTGAGGTACCCAAATGTCGAGGTTTTTTGTGTACCCAGTTTTTTTCAAATGCGCCAAAACTGTTTTGTGGTCAATTCCCAGTTCTTCAGCTACGTCGTAACTACTGACATGCCGATCTTGCTCCACTTTTTCAAAAATGGCATCCATTTTATCTGTAATAGGGCGACCAGAGCGACGTGCATCTTTGACATCAAAATTTCCGGATTGAAAACGCTTAAACCAAATTTGTGCTACTCTCACAGACACTGCACTAGGTCCATAAACATCGCAAATTTTTTTCGCGGCTTGCGTTGCATTTTTACCTTTTTTGTAGTAAAATTTTAAAATGTATCGAATTCCTTCATTAGTTTCACTCATCTTGGCGGTACGAAAAACAAATGAAAATCACACATTTTCCTAATTTGAATTTGGAATTATGTTCTTTAAAATTTAAACTTTCAATGATACCAAAACCAGCCAGATACAAATAGTATAGCCAAAGAGATTTTATTACAAGTTTATACATACTATAATGCGAAAAGACTTTTTCCCCAACCTAATATTTAGTTTCATCCAAAATGCTCAAGATATTAAACAAAAAGCAACGTCGTTAGCTACCTATCCAGAAATGTCTATAACAGTTGCTTTCAATATCACAGTCATTTTTTTGTCATAGGTGCGGCTAAACTAGTTGCCGCATAATTCCGTCTGCTTCTGAATAATTTATTGGCTTGTAACAGTTTAATTGAATTGTCAATTATTTTTGATTTGATTTTTATCGCCTTCCTGATTAATTTGTTAATGAGTTACGAACTTTAGGTAACTGTTAACTAGCAGTTTTACGAATTAGTTGAATGAAATTTCTAGTTTATTATACTCATAATGGCCTGCGCCTGCTTACACATCAAAAGATCCGGGATCGAATCCTAGTAGCGAAATCTTTTCACAAGTCATGTATTTGTCCTCCATCTAGCATTCATAACACAAGTTTTTAATCGCTAATTTGAGAAGACCGTGCGGATATCTTCTTTTTCCTTTCCATCACTCCCGGTCCCAATTTATTTAACTGTCGTCTTAGGGTACCGTATTCGGGAGGGTATCCACCAACCATAGTACGCCCAAGGAAGGTTAACGTCTGGTAGGCGACCGTTCATACATAACTTCCAACAAAATCTGCTTTACCCAAATAAACTAGGAAGCAACGTGTTTAGGTAGGCAAGCAGCCAATTTATTCTATCTAACTTTTAATTTATGGATTACGAATTGAATATAATGTATGAAACACTATCAAAACACCAAGGCGACCGTTCGTGTCAAATGTTAGAGTTGGCACAAACGCTTTATAGCGTCTACCACTTGTCTAGGCACTCAGGATGATTTATCTTCTGCTTAATTAATCTAACATCCGATTCTATATTTATAAACTTGCAAATCTAAACCTTAATACAAAGTTTTAATAACATCTCACGTCCCTAATCTTCAATAAGAATCAATATTCGGCGTCACCCTTACTCGCACGCGTTTCGTAAAGGACAAACGAAGGCTTCGCGAGGGGATCTCAGTATACGAATGTAGGTTGAATGGAAACGGGGTCCTTTGAATAAAAACTCACAATTTCCTGCCATATGCACTACTTCCTTTCTTCCGCTAGCCAAAGTGCATTGACCGGGAAGCGCAGCTCGGATGTCCAGAGATAAATAACGGGGCTGTTATATCCGCTGTTGTAGAACAATAGCCTAGTACGGAATCAGGCGGCTGTTTCTAAATGTTTTTGCGTGCACACTCTTAGTTTTATTTATGCTATGGTAGGATATTACGAACCCGGACTGCAGAAATGGTTAAGATTATAAAGAAAGAAAGCATTTATTGGTTCACACAAAACATATTATATAGAGAGAAATTACAAAATACGACAAACAATTAGTGGAGTCCTGTGCTTAGGCTTCAGCATGTGGTTCTGCAGCATAGTGCTGCGCTGTTATTCTGGCAGGACCTTTTTTTCCCTCACTATAACATCTGTCCTGGTTGTTGTCTTTCCCCTTCCGATTCGGACCCCCTAGGAACGCTAGGCGGTCGAGAGACTCCTGAGAGGGAGATGCTCGGTCGCCTATTAATCCCCTAGGAACGTTCGACTCACGGGCTTGAGGACCCCCAAAATTCTTCGCCTTCCTAAAAAAACCGGTGACGCAGGAAATGTCATCAGCGACAACCTGCAGTAGTCAATAAAAAAAAAATGTTTTCTTTTGTTTGTTGGTTCACTGAAGGTTTGGCATTCTTTACCCCTAGTATGAGTTTGTCAGTTTTCGAGCTCGATCAAACGTATCCTCTCTTTTCATACATTGCCCACTGTTTCTGATAGTTACGCTAGAGGCACTAGTGGGCAATGAATGAAAAGAGACGATACGTTTGATCGATCTCGAAAACTGACAAACTCATACTAGGGGTACTGTCATTATTTCGACCCAAAACTGATACTGATTTACAAGCCCTGACAATGAAAAGCAAAGTGTTGCCACAATTCAAATCGTGATGATAACCTAAGTATTTAGATTAATTCACAGCAGTATTGCTAAAGGTATCTCTGTATGGATGGATGATTTAGTTCAGACAATATTTGGTAACTCATTTCTATATCAAGAAATTTTATGCTAGTAAACGTGTCTCTTCTTACAATACTAGGAAATTCAAAATAGGCGTGAAGAAGCAGCCTGTAGTTCGGAAACTCGTGGGTACCATCATCGGGTGGAATGGAGTCAGTTGCCAGATCATTTAATAAAAAACTGCATATGACTTGTACGATAATTTATTTTAGATACTATTTTTCTTTCTACGATATGAAGTTGTTTCTTTGACTAAACTGGCAAATGAAGAAGACAATGTTTTTTAACTGTGTGATTGGGGAAATAGTTTTTAAGCGTTTGTGAAGGAGTCATATGTATTTAAAATAACTATTTAGCGAATATATCCCGGTTTAGTCTCTCCTTCCCAGCCTGTTAGCAATAATTAAGGGTTTCATTGTTGACCGGCATCGACTGAGTACACCAATTAACTCGCTCGCTCCAAGTGTATAGCCCACTACAAATTAAATTGGATTATTCTGTCGCACTAACCCCCATAGGAACATGGGGCGATTGGCAGTTATTAATTGATGTCGTGTTTACACTAGTTTAGATTGATATGAACTTTGCAGTTTCAACTTAGTATAATAACTCGTTTAAATGAAGTTAAAAGTTAAATTATTGTTCGTATGGTATAATTTACCAGTATTTTTTTTTTGCATTTAACTGTTATGCTAACATTGTATGTTAGTTAAAAATATTTAACAGTGTATATAAATGTTGTTAATCAATTTAAAAAACAACTTTAGGCTAAACAGAATAATAAGTATTATAGAAAACTATTTTTATGGATTTACCACAGTTGTGTTTGGGTGGTAGACTTCGGAAAAGCTGGTTTTCAATTGGTCTTTTAGTGTTGCAAGTGTCGAAAGTTTACATTTTGGTTTTCATTATTTTTTATAGTGTACCTACATACGTTAGGTAGATACTTACGAATCCAACTCGGCTGGGCAGCGTTCGGGATGCTACGCGGCATATTCTCGGCCCGTCTACCGCAATGTCATTAATTCGTGTGTGTTGACAGTGATGACCTATGGAACCGAAACGTGGCCGCTAACAATGGGCCTCAAAAGAAGGCTCAAGGTCATCCAAAGGACAATGGAGAGGGCTGTGCTCGGAGTTTCTTTGCTTGATCATATCAGAAATGATGAGATCCGCAGGAGAACCAAGGTCACCGCCATAGCCCAAAGAATTGCGTACCTTAAGTGGCAGTGGGCAGGGCACAGTGCGAGGAGGACGTTGGCCGTTGGGGCGGAAAGGTCCTCGAGTGGCGACCACGTACCGGGAAACGCAGCGTTATTAGGCCCCCCAAAAGGTGGACTGACGATCTAGTAAAGGTCGCGGTTAGCGCAGGACCGACCGGTTTGGAGATCCGTGGGTGGCCTATGTCCAACAGTGGGCGTCTCTCCGCTGAAATGATGATGAATGATGATGACATACGTTACGATAAAAGTCCTTCCCTTTTTTAGCGTCGTGCTTGATTTTGAAAAGAGCATCTGGAATTCGCTGCTGACGATAATATATGGACTACTTGTAGCATAATATTATCAGCACTTCATATTATACAAATTGTAGTTAAAAATGAAAGAATAATTTTAGTACTGACAATGTAAGTGTTATTAGCGTAACAAGCATTTAATGTTTCCCCAGTAAACTTAAACTCCGTAGAAGATAGACACTAATATCTGGTTAACTTCAACTTTACTTGGAAATGTAACATACTATCAATTGTTTCTGACTCTCGCGTTTTAAACTTTATTATAGTCTACACAAAGCTTAAATTAGGTTGGCGATGTACTAGATTAGATCAAGCATAAACAAAGTACTATGGGGGTATTAACATAATAGTTTACTTTCTCAATATTACGGCTATCAATTAATTCTATGGGAAGCTTCTCGTTAATACCGCAATGTTCATACTTGGAACCAATTTTACATTAATGTCATAAGTTTCTAGAACATATCACCTACATAGGGACTGGACACTGTTATATGGGAGGCTAATGGGCGAATTCTCAAAACTGTTTAATTTTGTTCGCATCACAGAAAAACTTGCAGTGATGACAAATCTGATATAATTTGTTTGCAAAACCAAATTAAAAAGAAACGAGAAACCAGACAATAATATGTCATGATCAAATCGTGCGACACGGCTGCTCTTCCAACTGATCTACACAGGAACAGTCCTCTCACTCACAGGAGTGTGAGAACATGATGGTTTTGTGTCCGTCGTTTCTTAGATTGACTACTGGAACAAATTGGATAATAATAATAATAAATAATAATAAAGCTTTATTTCTCAAATCAATACATTTTGTTTTATTTAAAAAATTAACTTAGATTATTGGTTAGTAGTGTTAGTTATTAACTTATTAGAAGGTTATGTTAGTTGATTAGTTGGATACTTGATTTGATCCCTTTGTAGGGTAAAAGCCTCCTCCAAACTCTTCCAGGTATCCCTGTCCTGTCCCAATGTCATCCAATTTTTGCCAGCTTCTTTAGTTATATCGTCGGCCCATCTTTTTATTGGTCTACCAACTTTCCTTTTTCCAGCTGGGCCTTTCCACATTGTAATTTGTTTTGTCCACCTGTTATCTTTAACTCTAGCGACATGTCCTGCCCACCTCCATTTTTGTTTTAGGGCATATTGTAGTATGTCAGTAAGCTGTGTCTGTTTTCTTATATCTATACTCCTTATTTTTTGTATTTTCCTTATCTTTAGTAGACTTCTTTCCATAGCACGCTGGGTGGTTACAATCTTATCCATTACTCTGTTTGTATATACCCATGTTTGGCATCCATATGTTATACTGGGTAGTATAGTATTTTCCATCACAGTTCTTTTTAGTTTTAAGTTGTATTCGCCTTTTAGTATCTCTTTTTGCGACCAATATTTATTCCAGGAGAAGGCTATTCTGCGGTTTACTTCGTTTTCGTTGCTTTTATTACTAAAGGAGACTAGCTTTCCGAGGTATACATAGTCTTCCACATAACTTATCTGATTATTATCCACATTGATTTGTCGTTGTCTACCATTTGTCATTACCTTTGTCTTTGTCTTGTTCATTTGTAGCCCTATTTTGTTGCTTTCTTTATTAAGATCTGTCATCATTTTTTCTAGTACAGTAGGTGATTCGGCTATAAGAACTATATCATCTGCAAACCTCAGGTGTGTGAGTTGATGCGTTTTTATTCGTATGCCATAGTTCATACTGTTCCAATCGATGTTTTTGAAAATGATTTCTAGCACGGCTATGAAGATTTTAGGTGACAAAGGATCGCCTTGTCTGACACCTCTTTTTATTGGAAACAGCTCTCCCTTGCGTTCTAACTTCACTCTACTCATACATTTTGAATATAAGTTCTTCATTATATTGATGTACTTCTGGTTTACATTGCATGAGTTGAGGGCTTCCCATATTGAACTGTGAGCTATGCTGTCAAAGGCCTTCTCGAAGTCGATAAAAGCTAAGTATAGGGGTTGGTTTTGTTCTTTATATTTTTCCAATATTTGTTCTATTGCATGAATATGGTCTATAGTTGAGTACCCTGTGCGAAATCCGGCTTGTTCAATTGGCTGGTTCATGTCTATGTTTGGGGAGATACGAGTTAAGAGTATGGTACTAAAAAGTTTGTATATACTTGACAGCAGACTAATTGGTCTATAGTTGCCCATTTCAAGTGGATTTCCTTTTTTATATATTAATATTATATCCGAATTACACCATTGTTTCGGAACTGTTTCAGTGTCGAGCACCATGTTAAATAGTCTTGTTAGGTATGGCGCCATTACATGAGCTCCTATTTTTAGACATTCATTGCTAATGTTGTCTGGCCCTGGACTTTTTTCGTTTTTTAGCTTCTGCATATGTTGTAATATTTCTTCGGTATCGAAATAAGCTGGTATGTCATTGTGAAGATTAGGTGTTTGATGATTAGTCTGTTCTAGTTGGTTAATTGTAGTTTTCCCATACAAATCTTTATAAAATTTTGTAGCATGTCTCACAATTTCTTCCCTAGTTTTTGCTTCTTTTCCTTTATATTCCAATTTTTGAATCCAATTTGTATGTGTTTTGAGTTCTTTAAATGCCTTTTTTGAGCTTTTGTGCTTAATAAGGTTTTTTTCTATGATGTCTCTTCTATAGTTGTTGTAGTCCGTCCTTATCATTTTATTAGTTTTCTTGAATAGATGTTTTAGTTCTGTTTTCATTTCAGTAGTTTTATTTTTCATTGCTATTAGGTTTGTTCGTTGGTTTATACAGTGTATTGTCTCCTCTCGTAGTATTCTCTTTCCTCTATAGCCTTTATTGTCCTTATTTGTTGTTGTTTTTAGGGTGTCTATTATGGCATGTTCTAAGGTATCGTATAGTGTTTGTACGTTTTGGGAATTTTTCGGCTCCATGTCTATTAGTTCTACATTCTGTCCTAGTTTTTCTATAAACATTTTTATCTCCATGTCATCACTTGATAGTTTGGGAAAGTTGTTGAAATTTTTTCTATTGAGTTTGGGTGATCTCAACATAAAAGAGGCTCTAACGAGTCTGTGATCTGTTGAAAATTTTATGTTACTAAGAACTTCGATGTTACTTATTAATTTAGGGGAATTGCTCATTATGTAGTCTATTTCGTTTTTTGTTCGTTGGTCGGGTGAAATCCACGTCCATTTGCGATTTTGTTTTTTATTAAAGTAAGTGTTCATTATACCGAGTTTATATTCAAACGCATATTGGATCAATTTCTCCCCTCTTTCATTTCTCTCTCCATAACCATATTTGCCCATTATAAGACTTTCATGGTTTTTTGGTTTCCCTATTTTGGCGTTAAAATCACCCATGACTATTAGAGTTTTGTCAGCAATTTCATGAGCATTTTTCAGATCTTTATAGAAATTTTCGATGGTATTATCATTTGCGCTCTCTGTCGGTGCGTAAGTCTGTATGAGAGATATTTTTAATTCGCCAAATTGTAGTCTTAGTACAGCCACTCTTTCTGATATACCTGTGAAGCTGATAATGTTGGATTTAAATTGTTTCTTTATAATAAAGCCTACTCCGTGCAGACCCACTGTTTCACCCATGTAGCAGAGTATATAATTTGGGTGTTCCTCTATTTCACATCCTTGTTTTCTTACTTCGGCAAGCCCGATTATATCGAAGTTAATTTTTTCTAAGGCGTGTGTCAATTCGATTAACCTCTGCATGTTTGAGAGTGATCGTATATTATAAACAACAAATTGGATAGTGCGATTATATAATATAAGGTAAACAGTACAAGGTGTAGTAGTAAAGTAATGTAATGTAGACAGTAATGTCCAATTAGAATCAAAAAGAAATAAAATGAAAACTCCAAGACATAAGATAACTCAGCATTTTTCTCTATATCCCAACAATATTATCGTTTATCCTCAGCTTTTCATAAATCCCTGTTCAAGCTCGGCTCGGCTTGTCAACGGCTTGTAAGGCGTAAACTTTGCCTTACACATTAATAGGTGCTCGATCTTTGCATCTGTTTTCCCTGAATAGTTCACAGGCATGCGGCAGTGGCGCCACGGAAGCATTACCCCGTATATAGTTGCAGAATAGCTTCCTTCTCGCGTTACAAGCCTGTGATCTGTCACTCACACGTTTGGACGTTCCTATTTCCATGGGAATACGTTCTTTTAAGCTTTAGCTATCTGTCGGTTCACAATTTGGTTGAAAATTGAAACGACTACCTCCTATTCAGAAAGGAGGAAGGAACTGTAGCGTCAAACTTTATTTATAAGAGTATACATTATGTGATGAGGTTTAGGTCGTAACTTAAATGGGTGATCGATTTTTTTAAATAGATTTTCCTCCGTGCTTTTGAAGGCACGTTAAGCTTGTGGTACCAGCTGCTATCGAAAGATAGCAGTCGTTCCCAAGGTAGATTGGTGTGGATATATAGCCTCATATACCTAGATATAAATTGAGAAAAGTCCGTCTTAAAGGCATTAAAAACTCACTCAAATAACGAACGATTTAGATACATTACTTAGAACTGATATGCGGTTGATGTGATGGGGTGTTTATATTCCTTGGTTATTTCATCTTTCTGTGGTTGCGTATTTCGTTGAACAAAGGTTGTACAATATTATGTGCAATAAGCTAAGATTGAGCAATGTGTTAGTGTTAACTATCAAAGGATCCATGACGTCGACATATCTATGAGTTCGCACTTTATTCTTATTCGATTCAATATGGAACTGACCGTAACCATTTATTTACAATATTTAGTTATATTAATTAGATATTTTCTTCACTCCAACCTTCTTATGACCTTAAATCGTTGATGGCTATGTCAAGATTATTTGCGGTCGAATGCATTAGTCCGTCAAGAAATATTTTTTGATTTTAGTACAATGAGATGGCTTCTTGGATTACTAGTTTGGCACTACTCAATGGCTAAATAATTCAATCGAACCTACGATTCCCGAGTTCTGTAATTATTGTTTCTTTTTATAATTAAGGATTATTTCTTTCCCGTTTATAATTCGACTCGAAATTTCGATCTTTGAATTTCGGATCGATTGAATCAAGCTGTTTCGTAAGATAACACACGTTAATGTTTATTAACCAAGTAATGGACTGCGATCTATGGGTCGTAGAAAGCCTGAAAATTGTATTATTTTTCGTGTGATGGGGCAGATCCTCAGTGCATACTGCCAACCCGTTCTATCTTAAGCGTTGTATTTCACTTTACTCCTGTTGGGTCTTTCTAAATTGTCTTCTAGAATCCGCCGCTGCTATGAGCGACCATATGTGATCGATTGTAGGACATGAATTGCATAGAACATGTAAAGATTTTTCATTCAAAGAAAAGAGCGACGCGCCACGCCGCGCCGTGTTGAGGTTTGAACTGGGTTGTTTTTCTTTATTTTTTGCCGTTTTTGTGTAATTAGGGTCTAATCTAGGGCTTGCCTCGTTATGTTGTCAGGCTTACCTTAGAGAGTGACAGTTGCTGCTACAACAAAGAAACTTTGTTGACATTGACATTGTTCCTTACTCCTAGAATTTCCATTATCTATACAACTCGGAAATGTTTACGCGGTCTTGCTGTATCTCTTTAGCGCTGTAGCGTCTGATTAATAGACCATACGATCTGATACTATGTAATGGGGTCTTAGAATTGCCTTCACTAAGATGAAAAGCTCTAGGAGGCCCGATATCGGTTGCGTAATCGGGTGATTGAACTCGACACGTTGCGCATTCTGTGGCGTGCGTGCGAATCGAATTGTTTACTCAAACCGCTACTATGGATCTATCAGGTGTTAATTTTTAAACTGATTTATTTCTGTTGTGATATTTCAACTCTGCTCAAATTCAGACTTGAAATCAGGAGATATAGCCTTTAGATGCATGTATATACAAATACAGACTACATTAAAAGATACTCAATATCCCTATAAAAATAATTGACAAACATGACTAATTGAACCGCTTCCGTCTTCCTTTGTCTAGTCATAGGTTCAGTGGTCCACTGGAATTTCATCCAAATCCTTTAGTTAGTGGTATGGTCTTATGCTGACGACGTAGTGGCTTGTGTTATAGGCCCTTGTTAAAGTACTGTATCCTCAATTTTACAGAAAACCCTTAACATAATTGTTAAGTGGTGTTCGGAAAATCAACTGAAAGTAAATCCTACCAAAACAATTGTTTTTCCCTTTACTAGGAAGAGGAAGCTGGATAAACTTCAAACAGTGAGGTCTTTACACCAAAAAGTGTTTGAATGTCCACCACTCGCAATGACATCAGATGTCTTGCCTCCAGAGTTTAACTTCTACAAGAAGTTTACCGTGGAACTGACTAAAAGGGAGGACTGGGCACAACGCCTTAATAGTGATCCCTTGGACGTCGGAAGCCTAGTGTGGTTTACTGATGGCTCCAAAATGGGCCCTAACGTAGTTTATTTTGACGAAACATTTCAAACCTATTTTCCCTTTCAACATTATGCGTTATTTAATATTGTGTAACCGCGACGTCTGTTGCGAATTTGAAAGTGAGATGAGTTTGATATTAATCATAGTAGGGGACAGCCGTGACGAGTTCATACACTTGGTGTATGTGGTGGTATGCTTTTTTTAGGCTCGTATAATTAGTCACAGCCACGTCGGAGCGTTCTCGATCTTGAATACAAATTGATGAGGCTGGCGACAATCTGGCTTGGAGATTACACGCTTGTAGATTAGATCAAATTAGTCAAGCTAATATGGCTCCCCAACGAGTATCTAAAACGAATCATGATGATTTCGGATTTGTTTAATTTTTATTTCATTGACTAAGTTCTATTCCTAAATTGTACCTACCGAAAATATTTTATGCATTTCTTCCAAAATTGTATGCAATCGCTTTCCAATGGCTTGCTACTGTACGTACTTATTTGTTTCAACTCTCACTCCCACAGTTATTATGCCTTCTGATTTCGGATACTACTGATCCGGCTCTACTATAAATTGATTCGATTCCTTCGACGAAATGTTCGTCTCGGTCTTCTCATGTTCACTTTCAATTAATTGTGACGCCGATGTAGTTATCGTGTATCTTGATAAGATTAAAAACTAACAAAGGATTATTAGGACATGCATACTTATGTCATCGAAATGTCGTGCTGTAGCATGACTTAGGTATTTAAATTAATTTAAACTCTTTCTACTTCTTCTTCTTCTTTAATTAATGGCGTTCGCGTTATTTATCGCATTTCGCCAATGTCAAGTAAAAATGTACTTTTAAAGTAACAGACAATTGTACGGTAGATTGAGGTTAAAAATGGAGTCTCTCAACACGTGTTTTTACTAGGAGAAACTCCAAACTCTTTCTACAAATGCATCTTTTCTGGAAGTGACTTTGACATGTACAAGTAGGTACAGACAACAGCACGTTGGGTTACCACAAACTGTCAAATTTTCCCAATCGATTATGCACTTTATATTGGACAGACTTAGGTTGAAAATCGTTTGGAGAAATTTGACAGTTTTGTATTGCCTGACGTGCTGTTGACTGTACATAGTTTTCCTTTCTGTACATCGCTACAGAACAATTACTGTCAAAAACGAAATCCTCTTCCTATCTCACAGACATCTACAAGTACCTGAGGTAATCACCGTAGCCTTTACACCTATAGATTGCAACACAAAGGTCTCATCACAAATCCCATACCCCGTGCATGTTTAAAAACGTCACCTAGAGGAACTCATTGGTATGAATTTGTCATGTTATTTGATCGCATGATCGCTGTAACTACTTTAAAATTGGACGGTTTATCCTTAGTACCCAACTCTCACGTCTTCTTAGATATTTTAATCCCTATCAGTTCTGTATATCTAGCATGCACCTACGCATCCAACCGTAACATGCTGGCAATGTTGCTGCACCTATAAATGTTTACGTAACTTCAATGATGACAGCATACCATCATCTAGCTGCATAATAACACGAAGTACAGCAATTATGTCTAAACTCGTTATGCAGGCTACATTCCGCGCTATTGTCTGCAGCTCTGAGATGAACACGCTTCGTTTGTCATTCTAAGATGTTTTTAGAGTTTTCACTGTCTTTTTTGTTTTTAGTATATCACACTACATTGTACCGAGCTGAAGTTGTTCAGTAATTTTCAAGACTACTGTTTTAATGATTTTAATTTGCTCCGATAACTTTATGATGCGTGTCAAATAGAAAGACAGTACATTACTCTCATAATGCCAAAATAGTCGCACAGTGCCACAAACTCACCTCACCCGGCGGCAAAAATTAGAACTATAATAAAATTTACCCAAAGACATTTTGACATTTCTATGACAAATTGTTCACCACTAGCGACTCCACCATCGGGTCAGATAAGTTTGTGGCACTGTAGGTAACATTTCGTTACACAAAGCTACATTTGGCAATATGGGCCATGTAATGCCACAAAAATGACAGGTTGTTAGTCTGTCGCCTGCTTAAAAGAAATCGAACTCTAAGTAACTAAATCTTCAGTGAACCGACAAACAAATGCCAACAACCAGAAGACATGTCACATTCTAAAACTAGCAGTCCGAGAAGAAGCAAGACACTTGTTCTCTGCACCAAAAAGCATTACCAATTCTGACTCAAAGCGGCTACCCACATTTTGGAAGTAAAATTTCTACTTTTGCATAATTAAATTCAAATGGTTCTAAAACAATGCTAATTTTCTCACATTCGGTGTGCCGTTATAACAAACGGCATATATGAGAATAAATGCTTTTAAAGATAAATAAAGAAAGATATCAGTTATTCCGATCGCATCGCATTAACGGTGTGCTGCTTTGACAGTCAGTTCACGTGCATTACGCCCTAGAAATGACAGAATAATAGAAGTTGAAATATTTTAGTCATTTCTATGATGTCATACATTGGAACATTCCCATGCGAGAATTTGACCAATAAAGCTATGTCGTCTCAAATCTTAAGCTTGAAATTGGAACAACTTGAGAGATTATTATATAGAATTGACAGGATTTACCAAAAAAATCACGCATACTAATAATACTATACAATACAATATAACCTATTGTGAAGTGTCAAATAGAAAAAAACGGTGAGTAGAAAAAAACGGTGAGTAGCGTTGTGTACTTTCAGAATGCCTTAGCGAAATTAATATTTCATAGTCTTAATTTTTAATTACCTACATCTTATATTTACATCGCTGAAAAATCTTAGATCATATAATTAGAAGCTAAAATTAACATTAAACTAGCATCTAATTACTCAAGTCTGTACACAAACGTGCAACATCATTTACGACTTTTTACCGCTGACAACACAGTTTTTGTCGGCCACAATGCCGTGTCATTATCACACGATGGAAAGATTAATTCAACGCATCGTAGCAAGTCAATGAGTCAAGCAGTATTCTATTAATAGGATTTGTAACGAGAAAATACTGGTTCGATGATGCATCGCATATTGAAATAGATCTTGTTACGACTTGCTTTGTTTACAAAAAGAAAACAAGGCTAGATTGAAACGTTCGTAGTCGTAACAATGTTTTGGATGAATGAAGTATTTATTATGGACGATCGTCAGCTTATGACGTAAGATATGACGGACTAGAACTAGTTGATTCGTTTAGGAGTTGGATACATAGAATACAGTACAGTGGTGAAAGTGGTATCCAGAATCGCCCACATAACACTAGTGCACACAAACCCGGGGTATCCGTAACGGATTTTCTTACTAAAAAAGCAAAGAGTTGGAAATTTTATTAGTGCAGGATTGCAAATTAAATACATGGTCGCCAGTGCGATGGCTAGGGAGGTAACTGGTTCCTCCTTCAAGTGTGTGATATGATACTGCAGGAGGAGGCTGGTTGCGGAATCTGCTAGATGACCCGCCCCCTCCGTCGAGCTTAATTGCAGAAGACATGGCAGAGGTGAACTTTTTTCGTTGAGTTAACCTGCCGTTGCGGTCGATGGAATGGGTCTCCGTTGCCTGTCATATCTTTGGTGAAAAGGGGGCAGTAGCAGGAGCCGCACAGCCATATAAAGTAGTTAGTTACCCGCGCGGCCGGAACGAAAATAGAATATGGTGGTTGCCCAATGGTAATGTAGTTATTTTTATAAACAAACAACCAGATATTTTAATACAACCATGATTCGTGAACAAACGTTCATGTTCATCACACAACACCGTGGTAGGGATTCTCTCTACAGCGTCAACTAATTCGTTCCACGTGCTTTATTGTATTGTAGCGAGTTTCGTTAAAAATACACGACAGTTAATTTTATAATCATACTTATATTTTTCATGACGGCACGCTGGCGTCAGACCAAACAATGTGTAGTCATTAGTAACAATTCAGTGCTCGTTAAAATGTCAATAGATATTTTAAAATTTAACATAATGATGTGGAAACACAGAGTAATTAAATAGTGATCATGTTTAGGAGCATGAGATCACGTAATTTACATGTACATGTATGTATGACATTGTTGTTATACGAGGGGTCAAAAATCGAATGAAGAGAGTTTCGTGCTTCTATCCAAGTGCAACAGTAATTATAATTTCAATTTGCTAACCACTTCTTAGTTAACTTAAATTGATACCGCCGCGGTCGTGCGCTCTACGTAACTATCTCAAAAACATCACAAATTCATATTATTTTAAAATTTGAGTAGATGTTAGTTGACTGTGGAGAACATATTAAGTAGATATAACAAATCGTTTGAAAATGCCACGCTACTTGTTAGTTCGTGGATAAATTTTACTAAATAATATTCTCAGTTACCAAAACAGTAGAAAACTAGTTAAGCTCACGCCGGCACAACCCGGCAGCTTTTTTGTCGGCGGCTTCGTGTCGTTGATGTCGGATAATTTTATCCGCTGCACAAAATCAATAACTTTAGGCACAGTCTCAGTCAAGTATCTCCCTCGTCTGTATACTGATTAGAATCTCTAGGGCTCTAGTCTAGGGCGTTCGAGTCGAAAGGGAATGGAACGCCTGAGGGTACCTCAAAAAGTTCGGACCTCGACCGGTTGAAGCGCGCCTTGTCGACATGTTGCCAGTGCCACGAATCTCCGGGCAACACGGTCGTCGACATGTTTGTCGCTGCCTGCCGTGTCGATAGATTAGGTGTGTAGAGTCCTTTAACATTCAACGTTGGCCATGCCCCGTCCTGAATGCACACGTGGCGTCGTTGAGTCTGGGACGCACGATCCAGGCCATTGCCCACTAACCGTAATATATTCCTCGATTGTATCCTCATCACGTATTGTGACGGCTTCCCTACATTACTGTCATTGTTTAGAGATGACGCTCTTGTTTTTATGACCTCTCTGAATATGGATATTAGTCAATGTTCATGCTACAATGCATACTCGGTGGTACGCAGATGCATCTTTCAACTAAAATTACCGTATTATAGTGGTCTTGGTTTTAGCAAGGTAATTAATACGACTTGAATTATCTATATTCTAGAATAATCGTAATAAGTGTTCTACTGATTTGTTTACGCGTAGGTAATATCTAGTATTTATTGGTTTAAATAGATATTATGCATTCATTTTATAGGCAAATTGGCGAATCAAGAAGTTGCTAGGGCAAAAATGTTATTTTGTATTTTTTTTTTACATATTCAAATATACATTTTAATAACAGTTTATTGTTTATGTGAATGTATTACTTGTGCATTTTTTTCTTAATGAAAATATCCAAGGTATAACAATATACTTAAGAAGGCTGCTTGTCTTTGTATTCATGTCTATATCCTATTCAATTCTATTCTCGATACATTAAACGTACACATTTTGCCAAATGTCAAGTGAAAATGTAACTAAAGTAATAAAAATTCTACGGTTGATATGTGTTAAAAATGGAGTCTCTCAACACGTTTTTACAACAAGAACTCGGGAGAAACTCCTTATATTCATGTCATGACGTCTAATGTCGACATAAAAATATTATTTATGAGATCCTGATCGTGTCATTCCTAAAGAGCTTCTGTTCCGTTAAATTATCCAAGAATATATCTGTCTATATCCAAGGACAAGTTTACTCATTCATGGTCAATGTTCTCTTCTTGCATATCCTGTGAATCATTAACGGATACAGTGTAGTCGCATAAACCTCTTCCTTTTATACTTTCTTGTGTGGGAATTTCTTTGAAACTCGTCTTAATGTTTATCGGATGTGCACGGATATATTGAGAATATTTTTAAAATTATGACTACATGTTTTATTTATAGTCTGCATAAATATTTCTGGGTCGTTCACACTCAACGACAGATAATTGTTTCCCTTTTGGTCATGCAGTTTACTTTGCGCGCTTATCTTTCTACGTATGCGCATATCTGTAAGCTATTGTATCCGTACTTGAAATCGAATGCTTTTTGCTCGAATATTAAATACTTGAAGCTTGATAGTTCGCAACTCGCTTCAAAATCTTCTCGACTGATGGAATACGTGAAGAAATAAGAATGTATTAGACTCTCCTTCTTCGAGATAACTTCTTGTAAAAGTAAATTAGTTCGTGGTATATTAATAATCTAATTACCTACATATTTGTATAATCAGTAGGTTCAGGAGCTTTTTAAGACCAAGCGGCCTACCTTTAAGTTCACGCATTCGACTACTCGATTATGTCATTCGATATTTTAATACATAGACGTAACAAATAGTCGAGCTCATGATTTTTCGTTTTTTTTTAATTGTTCGCGGAAAGGATTTCGTGTGTTTAATATCCGAGCAAAGGGTATTAGATTTCAAGTAGGAAACTCGTTAGCTATACAGTAAACTTTGGATTGGAGGATACGTGTGGCATCGTTTGTCAATGCAATTCGTCGCGCGTACAAAGCTACAGACACATGTCACGACTGTAGATTTGTGTATCGCCCAGGCGTTTAATTCTAAACACAATTATTTGGGGCGACAGTTACTTTAGATGACATTACATTGATTCCTACTAACGGCACATCATTGTGTCACGCGGGTAATATTCATCATTGCATTCGATCTTAATTTCTTTCAGCCACACCAAAGGATTCTTGTTTGCTTGGAATGGGAAGAACATCTAAATATTTGGAGCGTAACTTTGAACTAGGCAGATGTTCTTCAATGTATTTGTATTTTCACTGCGATGGTTGCTTTCGTTGAATTATCTTTTCCAAACCAGTAGCATCGGTGGTGTAGTGCGTAAAGGCGTTGTCTCCAACCCGGGAGTTTATGTACGTGTAATTGATGCTTTTACGGTGAAGAAAAATCACAGCTCTCCCGCATCTCCAGTAACCTTCGATTTCATTCCTTTTCGTTAATCTGCTTTCACAAATCACATGAACGTTCCTTTTTGATGATGAGAAAACCGCAATAAATCACCTAATTTGTTATTGACATTTGTCTTCGTATTTTGTAAAATAGTTCTGCAAATGTGAATAAAAATAACCAGTCTTAACACTTATCTGTAGCTCTAAACGTGTAAAGCACTAATGTATTCTAAAAGCAGCTGACAGCGATTGCCCATTAGTAAAAACTGCTAAAACAAGAGTTAAGATAGGACCATTTTCACGGTACTTACTTTCTGTTTCAACTAGTCCGTTCTATTCAACCATCGAATCATAGCTATTGACGTCAGTAGCAGAAAGGCCAGCCGTCTCTTTATGCTTTCGTTCTTGTCTATTGGTTTTCCGCAGAAAAACATAAAATTATTCGTAAGTGTTCAGGATTATGTATAGTATAAATGTAGTTGTTCATTAACTTTACGAGGCGGCTGGAGCAAACAAAGGCTTTCACAAGAGCTAACATTTGCCCGTGTAACATAAATCAAATATGAGGCTTCTTAAGGTAATAATTTTGTGTCTGAGCTATCGTTTTTTTACTGTCTTCGTCTCTTTATTGATACGATGTGGCGATGAAGTGATGATTCTATAATAATAGAATAGACAGCGCAGTATTTCATTGTTGTTGTGTGATGTCACGCAAGAAATCAGCCGGAAATTAATACAGCCGAGGACTTTATTACAAATATAATGTTATTGTAAGAGTGGACGGTCGCTTTATGGCCTTTATAGCATCAGCCAAGTTTTAAAGAACCTAAAACTTTGGTGCATCTCTAATTCTAATTCAGTCATTGCTAAAATAGGGATTTTAGGACAGCACATAGCATTTTCGTATTGTTTTTAATAGATTTGCAGTGCAAATGCGGGAGTAATACAATAGTTATGTACGTTGCATCCATATTGTTGATGTAAACAATAAATTCAGAGAGTCCTTTTGCAGGAATCGTGAAATCTCCATTTGACTACTAGAGCGAACCCAATCCTTATATAAGTAGCAGATAGATTAGCTGGTGGGAACAACGGGACGGTTATTATTTTCTTATTTAGCGAATCTCTCTTTTTTCTATGAATGTATTGAAAAAAATATTTATTTATAGTCTGTGACACTAAAAGGGAAAACAGATTTGTTTATTAATGCTATTGTGGGATTAGTATTCAAAATAAAGTATCAATTCCACAGATGGTCGAGTCAAACACCAATAACACCATTAACCTCGTCGGTTATAAAAAATCGTATACGTATGCAAATTTTTTCTTCTAATTTTAATAAAATGTCTGTCTGACAATATAAATTCTGAACAAGGTCAATCTACTACAGTTATAGTATTAGTTCTAAAGTCTGACACGAATACATTCAGTTATGTAAATATAGTTGGCCTTGAAATAGCTACTGATGCTTTGTTTTTGGACCTTGTAGTAGTGGCTAAAAATGGTAATGGAATTTTGGAATCTAGAAATAAAGCAGGGATGCATTTTCTACAAAGTCAGATGTTTTACCACTGGAAGTGGGTTCGTGGATTGCTCAAGCAAACCCCGAGTTACTCCTCAAGAGCATCAGAGAGTTTCTTTTAGGTACCAGCTATTTCTATTGTCGTTATTTTACGGGGTGATCTCCACAAACGGCTATCGTTTAGCCAGTAATACATAGATCTGTAAGTGGACTCCTTGCCCGTGCTGCAAAAATCAGTTTGCAGTTTGGATTAAAATTGTCCTCTATAATTACCCTAAATCCTGGAATATCAGGGTTGTAAGACAGAATACTATTAGCATGGTCGTAAGCGTTCATGGTAACCTGTATACCCGAGGCTTTCCCAACCTTGACGCTTTACCCTAACCTATAAATGAAGTCAGAGGAGAAAATCGTAGTTCTCTGAAGGGAGGAAGTTATTAACCTAGGGTAGGATCTTCTCTCGAACGGCCAATCGAAATGTCTCTCAAAAGAATAGAAGATAATACATGATGTCATATGACTAAACATTTCCAATTTGTTTCAGAATTGAGTCGCTATGTTTAACTTCATGAAGAAGTCGACCGTCCTAACGGGCGGCGACGGGAGCGGATACGAAGAACGAGACGGCGACAAGGAACGACGGAAGAGAGAAAAAAAGGAAAGAAAGGAACGGGAGAAGAGGGAGAGAATAGCTGCCGGCCTAGAAGAGCCACTAAGACTTGAAGAGGTAAGGATTGCACAATGGGTGGTGGTAAGGTTATAGTTGAAATTAATGCAACTAATGACAGTGCATTTATATCGTCGTACTTATAACTACGAATGAAGGTACTAATTAAAAGGCACGGTTAAAGGTGACAGACGGAAAAAACATTACAGAAAAAACAAATACTATTGGCATAAACCACACCTATCTCCTTAAATGAATAGTTTTTCTACTAACGCTATTGTCAGGCAAACATTAAAATATTCAGTATTTACTTAAGACATCACCAACATCACTAACCATAGAAAAACTCATTTTACTTCAAATGTTAATTTGATAAAAAATATTCAGCTGTCGAAACCGAAGAAAAGCTACTTGAATTAGAACTTTCTGTTATATCTATGGATCGTAAGCTCTTAAAACTACCGTCTGCAACTATGATAATATCCAACATAAAAGGATTGATCGAGATACATTAATAATATACATGCACTGTTATTTAATAATTTTAGAAATGTTTATTCATACATTAGAAGTTATTAAGTATGGTCAAGATTTTAATGATAGTGTCAGAACTTGTTTGGTCTCATTAATTTTGTTTTAATAATATTGAAACAGAGTAGCGCTATCACATTTCAAGGTTCTTCACAATTTTAGTAGAAATTAATACTTGCATATTGAATACGATCTCTTGGTTTACCTTCACCAGTCAAAGTTAAGACACATTGTAAAATATAGACAGTAAACTTCATATAATCGAGCAATGCATGACATTGACTTCTCTGTCGGAGACGATATTAACTCATATTACTTGTGTCGCTTCTTCGTTTTTATCCCATCTTGCGAGATGGAACAAATGGACTAGCACTCGCAATTTCCTGTCCACTGGCGGATGTTTCTGAGCTAATACTTTTTCCTTCGTGCCACGAATCTCTTTAACTTTAACCAGCATAATTATTAGTTGCAGGAGTATGAACTCTTGCAGCTAATTTATCAATCATGCCTAGACTAGACATAGCATAGAATTTAATTTTAAAATTTGAGATAGAACCACTTTTTCAAACCAGACGAGCCCATAGTTGCATTTCTATGCCTCACAAGACTTCTTCATCCTGTGCAGGCCCACCTCTTTAATGCGCCTATACGTTTCCTGAGATCCTACTTAATCCTGTTCCAGGCCTCGCATCGCATCTGTATAGAAGTTTTCGAATTACATACTCGTTACCGTTAATGATGAAGAAGAATCGATCCCCAAGAGGGTACAAATCTACCATCTTTTGTAAGTCTGTCGCCATAACTAAAGTTTTAATTATCATAATTCAGCATTCAGATCCAGTTCCTTAATTTTTTGAAGATATATCCTACTATCCTTACCCTGTGAAGTGAGATGAACGTCAAACGTTTCCCCGGCGTAGTACCTACCTATATAAAAAAGTTGGACTTATATAAATGAGAGTTTTGATAACCTTAGCACCACACTGCCCCGAACAGCCAAGGATGGTATTAAAAGTAAAGTACATATAATAAAGTTAGTCTTCTATACTTTGTTTATTTAGTGACTAAGATAAATCGTACGCCAAGTTATAAATCAACGTCCAATACACCAGAAACGTTTACATAGCTGTTGTACAGTTGGAGGTAATTTTCATGTTTCGTAGCGAATCGTTATAAATCTTCGTAACATTTTGACATCAAATATGATTTGCATATCTTGGTCCTTTCTTCCTACGTTTAAACTTTTAGTTACGCTTCACTGTTCGTTTTCTGGCAAATTTGTACAGTATTTTATGAAACACGATACAAAACGTCGAGGAAAAGATAGAAATCGCACAATCAAGGAATGGAAAATCTTGCATTTCGGCAAGACGAGGATGATTATTGCGTTGCGGAGCGACGCACATAATTTCTTGCACAATTTTTGCATTCGCCCTCCATTCTCGTTTACCATTAGGTGAGATTGATTAAAGCTTTTGATAAAAAGAAAGAAACAAAAACGCATTTACATGGTACGAGAGACATTTAAGCGTTTAAGATTCAGAAAATTCCAAAACTTTGTTGCTTCCATAAATCCATACTAGACTTCATCAGTATGAACTTGAAATCATACGTCGAAAATTGGGTTACCACGTTATTCTACTACGTAGACAACGTGGTACAGTCAGCTTCATAATGATATGAGGTGCCAAAGTGGTCAAAAACATGTTAGGTGCAAAGTTTCAATAATATCTTTGCATTTAAAGTTATCAAAATAATGTACACGAACTACCAGTCTTATATATCTTCATACCATAAATCTCCAATTACATATGCACGATTAAAATGATCTTTTATATGTACGCATCGTAGCTGTTCATTGGTATCTAAGCGTTCAGAGTACTCATAAATATCTTCACTTACATAGATTATTCCATTTTCAATAGATTGAAAATTAGACATTAAGGGCCTTCACAGATTTTTCTTTAAATTTGTATGTTTGCGATTTGTTATGTTTTAATTTAGTTACAATTTTCAGATGGAAAAAATTGTCATGGGAACTCGCCCAAGGTAGCAACGAATTTTTATGACAACTTCTGTCGGCGATTTTGTGAGCAATTTTGTTAGCAAGTTAATTTAAGCTCGTTCCTTTTTACAGTGACAATCGCTTCATCTGGGATACAGACCGACTTTAAAGATGAGCAAGTTTTTGTAGCAACTAGGCGTTTCAATATTTAACTCTGATTATTTTATATTCTATAACAAAATAGCTCAGCGATTGTCGCTAGTGGACGAACTCCCTAAACGATATTGAACTGATGTTATCAGAGATTGATAACCCAAGGTAACAAATATAACGCTACAGAAATAAAAAAGATCATCAAGATTATTTTAAATAGTTTAAACTAGAGGAGATAAATAATATTTTAATTGAGACTCTCAGCAGTGTCATAGTAAATGATTACATTATTGTGAGCAATATATCCTAAAAGAAGAGGAAAAATGTATGTGGTATTTAATTTTTTTTTTTTTTAAACATGATATAGTAAAATACACTTTTCACATTCTGCCAAACTGTTGAACAGTTTATCGGCAGTAGTTCTCGTGGACTTTTTACATTTCCACTGTACATGGTATATAATGACGCTATTTTACTGAGATATTTTTATCTACCTATTTTACTTATTGCATTGATGATTTAACATACAGAAGAATAAAATAAACTAAACCTATAGTAAAAGATCTCAAACAATTGTAAATTCAACCTTTCATTTGTAAAAGAAGATACTCAAAAGTTATTATCGGTTAAAGGTGGTCTATACAGGGTTACAGGAAAAGTCGACCTAGATCCGTTAAGGGCGTGTAGTACACATCATTTCTGAATGATTTCACTATGGAACCCCCCATCCTAAACTTAATCGTTTTCGAGATATTCGTGTTTTAATTTTTTTTATGAAAATGCCCAATTTTTCGGCTATTCAATTGAATATTTTGAATTTTTTTGATTCTAATGATTATTTTTTCGGTTTTTTACATGAAGAATGAGATGGTTAATGACCTCAATGACTAAAATTACACGTAAGTTAAGTAAATGGGTCATTGTAGACGATCGAAACTTAAGAAAATAAGTACAAATTATAAAAAAAAAAAATTCTTTTCTGGATATCTCAAAAATTTATCATGGCACTTGCTCTGCAGATGTGCTTAAAAACATCTACATTTTATCAGCTATCCAACGAGGTATAACAACCTAGGGTTGTATTTAAACTCATAGAAAAAAACATAGTTGAAAAGGTTCAGGTAGTAGGTCTAACGGTGAAACTTAGTTTCTAAGGCTACATGGGGCATTCAGAATAAATAGCACTTATTTAATCTAATTAATTTGACTTAAGTTCAGCATCATCATTTCAGCCTACTGGCTTCCACTACTGAACGGCCTCCCTCGGCTAGGTACAATCTTCATGCATCCATCGATGTCCCGCTATCCTGACCTAGGAGATCATTCAGTAATTCACCTAATGTTTTTGAATAAAATTTTATAGTTCATGTTCTACGTGTCCACCTCTATTTCGCACACATTTTCTAATTCTTTCACGTAGTCCACTTTTCACTACACCAGTGGTTAATGTTCTTCTTATGTCGTTAGCAGCATTAATTATCCTTTCTTTGAGAACTTCCACTGACGATATGGGGTTGAGCTCACTGTAAACGAGGCTCTTCATGTGCCCCCATACATAAAAATCCATGGGGGTCAGGTCGGGAGATCTGGCTGGCCAGGGTAAAGGCCCACCTCGTCCAATCCATTTGTTAGGATAGTTAGTGTCCAACCAATCCCTAACGCTTCTTCTGAAATGAGCAGGGCAGCCATCATGTTGAAACCACATGTCCCACAGTAATTGTAATGGGAGATCATCTAGTAGGTCACCTAAGTCACCTCTTAAGAAATTTTGATTTCGTTGTCTTGTTCCTCGTCGTCATCAATGACACGTGGTCTTCCTAAGTCCGTACGTCGTCGCAAAACAGAGCCAGTTTCACGAAGTCGTCGGTAAACTCCGTCGAAAACGCTCACATCAGGTACTCGACGGTCGGGATAGCGTCGTATGTACTCAGTCCGAGCTTGTGCGAACCTTTTCAACTATGTTTTTTTCTATGAGTTTAAATACAACCCTAGATTGTTATACCTCGTTGGATAGCTGATAAAATGTAGATGTTTTTAAGCACATCTGCAGAGCAAGTGCCATAATAATTTTTGGAGATATCCAGAAAAGAAAAATATTTTTTTATAATTTGTACTTATTTTCTTAAGTTTCGATCGTCTGCAATGACCTATTTACTTAACTTACATGCAATTTTAGTCATTGAGGTCATTAACCATCTCATTCTTCATGTAAAAAACCAAAAAAATAAAAATTAGAATAAAAAGAAATCAAAATATTCAATTAAATAGCCGAAAAATTGGGCATTTTCATAAAAAAATTAAAACTCGAATATCTCGAAAACGGTTAAGTTTAGGATGGGGGGTTCCATAGTGAAATCATTCAGAAATGATGTGTACTACACGCCCTTAATGGATCTAGGTCGACTTTTCCTGTAACCCTGTATAATAAAAAATATCATCGTGTTTCCCACTTCAATAATATGAACCGAGGGACCACCTTAAACCGATTATAAATTTTGAGTGTTTTCTTTTACAAATGAAATGTTGAATTTACAATTTGCTTGAGAACTTTTACTATAGGCCGACGCATTCAAAAGCTTAAAATTCCAAGTGGACCCTCAACGGGAACGCAAACGACCAACCCGCACTTGGCCAGCGTGGTTGACTAAGGTCTAATCGCCCCTGATGTAGGGTAGGCACGAGACCCTCGGTGGAGACATTATATGAGCTGTTGATGATGATTTATTCATGGCCCATGACATACTAAATTCGATTAAATATGCAGCCTTCTATCCAAAAACATGTCTAAGTTGCAATAGAAAATTACATTTAAATCTGTAAATATTTTCTTTTCATTGATTGATATTTTAATCAGGATTTAATTTCAGCATTTTAGCAATTAATTTATATTAATAAGTATAATGATTTGTAGAATTTGGTAAAATTAATACCTTAGATTTAGAGCCCCTGCATTTGTCATATGACATATGCATATGACAGCTCTGCTTAGTTTACCTTTGTTTACAGGAAGGGAGTATATGGACCGTAATACCCCAGATTAGCGTTTACTTTTCTTTACTACCAAGATATTTTTGATAACTTTGCGTGCTTAGATACCATTGAATAGTTATTCACGAATATATTATTGGTCATCTTAACACATCACATAATATTGGAATTGTGTTGTTTAGATAATATTGACTACTCTGGATGGTTACAACAATAAGATACTATAGCAGCGCATATAATATTGAACTTTTGTCTGTTAGATAATTTTGATCAGTCTTGACACTCAGATATTTATGAAGCTGACTGTACGTTATAGTAATATTAGCTGATCATTGTATAGTATTGTGCCTAACGTGCCAGTTCTAACTATAGACCTATTAACTTCTAAATAATTATCATCTAAACACAAAAACTTTTGTGGTATATATGACTGCTAAAACGCAAATTACTAAATATAATTTAGTATTCTAAAACTTAGGCCAATTCAATTACTAAGTAGTCGTGTGTTGTGATTAGATTTGTAAAATTTTACATCACTTCCTTTTTTGTTGTTCACTGTATTGGCTAATCGTAAGTAATAGAAAGAGATATGCGTCCTCTTTTTAAATATAAACGAAACTGTTATTACAACTGTTATAAAGATAGGAAATCATTAAAAATATTTTGTTTTAACTGGGCTAACGAGCACGATAAAATTTCACAATTTGAAAGTATGTAACAGTCTAATGAAAGTCTATTTCGGATACTGGGACCAATCAATAAGACGATGGCTGTGAATGAATCGCTGAATTCATGACTCTTTCTGAAAATCCCAGTATCTTATCAAACTCTGATACCATATGAAATGGAAACAGCAGGCCACTTAGTGGCTGAAGGTACTGGGTAAAGCTAGCTTTCGCCTTATTATCATTTTACACCAGGTAAAATGAAGGCAAAGAGCTTTCCATCAAAGAAAAATCCAAACAGTAACTGATAAATTGGTGGAATCAATCATACCTAAACTTCTGAGTGAACCGTTGATTCAACAGTCCTTTGGTAAAATTTGTCCGGTCTTTAGCAATAACTACATAAAGTTCTAACATTAGACTGGTTAGTATGATGGACGTTGGAGCTTTACAAGCACAATAACAGTGAAATTACCACGACGAATCTGCTCTGACTTAGAAGCGACTACCGAAAGGTCAATCAAGCCTATATTATTTTATAAAGTAGGGAATGGCTAAAATCACGCAGTTGAACTTTGCATTGTCGCAATAGATTGCAAAGAGGATTGCTCCATAGATTTGACATTCAGAATCTGTAGAGTAAGAGTTATTGAGGCAATGGTATTAGTATTTGATTACTTGCTTTGCTTGTCTGATTTGTGATATTCTGTTAGACGTATTTTGTTACCTACAAGACGTCAGATATTAATTCTTTCTTTAATCATCGCGTCTTTGTCTGTCAATTTAAAAATTTAATGTTAAGATTTAAGGCGGGGCGCACTTATAATACGTCATCATCATCATCATTTCAGCCTAGAGACGCCTACTGTTGGAGAAAGGCTTCCCCCAAGGATCTCCAAACCGGTCGGTCCTGCGCTGCCCGCATCCAGCGCTGCTTCTTAAACGTGACGTGATGCAATGAAACGAGACCTATGTTTCGTTCCCCACCGAGGCACGGTAATGTTACCGAGGGGCTCGAGTCGAGCCTACCCCACAATAAGAGCGATTAGGCCTTAGTCAACTTCGCGGCCAAGTGTGTTACTCGACTTCACACACAACCTAAGAATTTCTTCATAGGTGTGTGCAGGATTCCTCACGTTGTTTTCCTTCACCGTAAAAGCGTCGAATAAACGTACATATGAATTTAAAATTTAAAAACACATTGGTACGTGGCGGGGTTCGAACCGGTGCCGCCCAGATGGGAGACAATTATCTTTTATTTTTTTAATATGTTTATACCTTGAGTAACAATGCATTCAGTGCATTTTTCTAGTATTAATATTTACGCGTTTGTAAACGCAAAAATAAAAATTATTCCAATATCAAGACCTAACAACGTCGTACAAATGTTGGGTGTTATGGGATCACATCGTGTCGCGTGTTAACAGGTTATTGTATGGTAAACTTGTCAGTACTTACAATCTCTAGTACTATTTACGAGCCTTTATTTTCTATGGGACATAATTAATCAGATAAGCTGTGAATTGATACAGCGGTTATCTAATAATTGTTCAGTATTTATTTGCTCTCGTGCGTGATAGCTTTCTGGGCTGGGACATGTTGTCTAGCTTAAATGTCTATCGGCGATAAGATAGCCGGTTAGTGATTCAATATTTGATAAGCTGTGTTTATATTGCTATGCTTTTAAGTTTCAATATGGTCAACTTAACATGAAATATAGTTTGAAATTATTTTTAAATACTCTCATATGGTTTTATCCTATTTCAGAATGCACGCATAATTCATAAGGCGTCATCATCGTCATACTTTTTATTTACAGCCTCTTTAAAGGCATCTTCTCTATTGTTCTTATCCTTAGATTTTATACCACCTTCTTCTACTGTCTCATCAGTTGCATGATGTTATTATACTCGTAGTATTGAGGACGCTCTATCTATACTCTCTAATTTTGTCGTCTTTGTTTACATTTTTTGTGTCACATTGGTTCACGGTTGAGTTTAATGACAAGATTCTCACGACTCTCCACGGTTTCTGCTCCTCCACCCTTTGCGTGTCCGAAAAGCCCACATGCACTGTACTGTCGTTTGCATAGCAATTGAAATTTCCCAAGAGGAATCATATCATTGATATGCAGTGTAGGGGATAAAACGGAGCCCTGAGGAACACCGATAGTCACTGACATAACTGCATGCGTTAGAGAGGACACGAATTCTTCCCCCATGCAGGAAGTTGGCCACCCAGGTACAGAGCTGAACAGGCAGTCCATACTTCGGAAGCTTGGAGAGAAGACTTTTGTGCCAGACCCTGTCAAAAGCATTGGCGATGTCAATATTAATAAACAGTGACTCCCCACTCTTGTCCATAGCCTCACTCCAAACATGCTCCATGTACGCTAGAAGGTCCCCGTCGACTGTTTCGGTCTAAAGCAGTACTGTTGATCGTTAATTAGAGAGTGATCTTCTAGGTAACGGATCAGATGGTTTTTAAGGATCCTTTCCATAACTTTGCATAGTACTGAGGTGACAGCTATCGGCGGATAGTTGGCCGGGTCTGAGCGGTCCCCTTTTTTGGGTACAAGTTGCACATTAGCCTCTCTCCAAGCCTCCGGTACACGTCTAGAAGAGTATGAGAGCTGATATAGGCGCGTAAGTACGGGAGACAACTCCGCTGCATATTTTTTAAGAACAACCCCCGGGATGCCATCAGGACCACTAGCTTTCCGGACGTCGAGTGACTGCAGTTCCATACGAACTTCACGCTGCCTAATTTTAATGTCAGGCATCGTGGAGCCACAATTAGGTAGTGATGGTGGCTGTGCGTCGCAATCATCGACTTAGGAATTAGCTGCAAAGAGTCTTGCCAGAAGATCGGCTTTCTCTTGCGGCTTGTGAGCTAGTGGCCCATCTGGATATCTCAGGGGTGGCAGCGAGGGTTGGCAGAAATTACTTTGTACAGCTTTGCCCAGACGTCAGTAACTACGGGAGCACGGATGCGTCACCAATTCGTGTCGTGGCCAATGCATGCGACGCGTTGGGCATCCGCTCTTATGTATGCACCTTCTATGTCGCACGCAGCTAATTCTACCGATCAATTTGCACTGTCGCAATATGTAGTTATGATATCACTATACTGTTCTGTGACTTTACTATTTACAAACATATCTTCCTTCTGAAAACATAGACTGCTTAAAATTTCAATGAAATGTTTTGTAGACATATCCTAGCTAGATTATTTCAGCTGGTAAAATCTTTGTTTTATGCATACCTACATGAAAGGTTGCTAGCCTGTCGCCTACACAAAAGGGGCACCAAACCCAGAAAATAACAATCCTTCAGTAAACAGACAAACGTAAGAGCCAACGTCCAGGACAAATGTAACACTTAAAATCATCTCAGCAGTCCGGGCTTTATTTTATGCATAATTATGTTAAAATCTGTTGATTTTTTTAAATATTTTAATTGGTAGGTAATCCTTTTTTGAGAATGAAGCCTTTTTTGTTTGTCAAGAGAGAGAGAGTATAACAGTATTTGGACGTCTGACAAACTTTCAAGATCCGTTATGCGATAATACAAGAAGTTAAAAAAATAATGTTTAAGTAAACCAAAATTTACCTAAAAGTGTTGATTTGATTGCCACATACAAATGAGAGTTTCTTTCTTTAGACATAATTATGAAAAAAAAATTAAGGTTGTTGATAAGATTCTGGGACGCAAACCAGAAGATTTTCTTTCATTTGAGATGACTATAAAATTAAAACTATGACCCAACATCATGACCATTTGTTTCTTGTTGAAAATTGTATTTTTTTTGCCAAATAAACGTTTATTCATTCATTCATTCAAAATACATTCGGTTTTACGTCTGTATTTATTTATTTAGGTATTTAATCACAAATATTCAAAGTTACATAATTCGATTCCGTCCTACTCAATTAATTAATTGAAAGGGATACAAATAGAGGTTGTGAAGGCTGCCGGTGGACTTTGCCGACACCGAAGACAATACCACTTGCATCATAGGTTAACGGTCCAAGCGTTCGGTTGAGGTAATGTTTTCTTGTTTAATGGACGTCACGGCTGATGGCCACGGATCCGGTGTTTGGTTGCAAATAGAAAGACCAGATGAGGGCAAAGCATAGGTATGTTTGACTGAAATTTTATATGACGTTGTAATAGGATAGCTACTTGTTCTAAATGTTATACTGGCAGGCCTTGTGCACTTTCTGTTTCCGCTTAAATTTCCGCTAAGAAGTATTTGTTCGTATTTAATTACTTCTAATTATGGGTTTAAATATCTTTTTTTTATCGGGGAGGTCAAATGCATTTACGCATCGTCCCTGCGGGGTGGTGCCAACCGCAGGGGATATGTGGGACTCGAGGTAAAGGCGTTCCCTCCATACCCACTAAACATCCTCCCCGGCCTGACCTCCAGTGCACTATTACGGGACAGCTCGGGATCTGCGCACGTGAGCGCAACTACACCGAGACCGTCCCAACGCTGCCCGTCTAGGCACTCCTTGTGTACCAATTGGTGGCCAGCAGCCCACAGGGGCTACCGACTAACGCCAGCCCCTGTGGGCCGCTGGCCGACGCAGGCCTTATAGGCCGCCTCCTCACCGACGGCTGCTCGACCTGGCGCGTCCTCCTGACGAGGACACCGGGAGCAGCCATTGGACCACACCCGGGGGACTTCGGGCGCGGTCGTGGCCTTGAAAATGGCTGTCCGGAACTAGCCATGGTGGGGAAAAAAAAGGCAATATGACGATGGCATGTGACATCAAAAGCCACACACCCGCCGAGAAAGTTTCCCCATCACGTTACCAGGGTCCGCCACGAGGAGGCTTCCGGACGTGGACCCCATGGGTTTAATACCTACCTGCTAGAAAAAAATTTAGTTTCTGCCGAAAAAAGCCGAAATCCGAATTGATAACCTTTACTAAGTTATCTTTTTTTTTAAGTTTTTTTTAACTTTTTTTAAAGTAACGTAGCGTTTTGTTACGGCAACAAATATTTTGACTACCAGAAAATGTATTCAAAGACCAATTTTTGTATCTATGTCGCACAGTCAAGAAATAGAACTCACTGCAGAATACGTGTTCCCTCTTTTTTACAATTCTGGATCATTCAAAAGAGGCTTGAAGAAGCAACTTCCAGGTTGACAAGGCGCGGGTGCCTAGTGCTGTCGCTTTATCTTTCGCACTAGCTACCTTCGCATTTGTCTCTACTCCACTTCTGCTTGCCATCATTTTTTTATTCTTTATTTAATTTGGGGCTTTTAACCATGGTTATTCAGCCTTGTATCTTGCAGAACATGCTATATTACAATAAATTTAACAAACTTACCATCATGTGGAATGGAGTCATTTTCTTGACCTCTTTATAAAAAAACGATCACCAAATCGTGTTTGGTTAGGTTAGGTTAGAACTGCAACGCTTATTGAACAATTCGTGAAAGACAAATGATCTTAGAAAGCTAATTACAATAATATTTACAAACAAATGTAGTCTTATTTTATTTTATTTCACATTGAATGTGTTATCGCCAGTAGTATTTATGCTGTTGCTTTTGATTTCAATAATGAGGTTAATGTAGTCATTCGCAATTGGAGGATTATCAAGTGTTTCTTTCTTGTCACGATAAGAATAGAAACAAGAATTAACATTGAGGAATTAATTTTAACCATATCTTTACTACGAAATTTATATTTTTTTTCAACTGCAATGATTCTTTAACCTATATTGTGATTAATTTGAATTTACCAATACTAGTTCTTCTTCAATCTTTAATGTGAATTTCTATGGAAGTTTCGTATTTCTGACTATGTAATGCCTTGATATTGATCCTTTTTTGCTGAATATTGCACGTCAATTACAAGTCGTATCTATTTTGCAGACCTATATATCTTTTTAAATATATATGTAGCAACTTGCTACATATATTTAAAAAAGGTTACATTAAATAAATAAATATGTACTATCTATATGTAATACATCATTATTTTAAATCGTTGTAATGCCGAAATCTACTTTATGTGCCAGTCTATACAATCAATTTTTGCTATGGTACCAACATAGAAATCACGATTTCAATGTTGCTCCCATCATAGTAAAAGTTGTTGATATTGACTGGCAATTAAAGTAGCTTTGTGTAATAAAACAATTAAAAAATAACAATGTATAATATATTTTTTACCTTCAATACCACTCTGATGATCATTTCATCAGGGATTTGCAGTTAAATCTACACCATCAACAAACCTACCTTAATATTCGTTTTAGATTCTAAATTATTCGACCCATTTGTTAAATATTTAAGGAATCTTTGCTATTTAGTATCACGTTGTTTGCAAATTCTATTTACAAATCAAATGATTGTCTGATCGTGACAATAAGCAACCTTTTTGTTAGCAGTGTAGTGGGGTCTTAGCAATTATAGTTGAGTGTTCTCAATGGAGGAATGGAAAGGCTTGACCGTGATTGGATGGGCCCTAAGCACTTTGGTAAAGTTTCATTTCCTTCATAACAGCTCTGCGTATAAAATTGGTGCTCGTTACAAATCACTGCCGCAGTTTATTTATTCCAATTCAGTTTAATTTGGACTGGTAGTCTCTTTGTGTTTGTATAAAAAATGTTTTGTGGCTTGCCATCGTAGCGGAAAGATAATTGTTTCATTTAGACCTTAATTATCTCTTTCACCGTTTTTTTAATGCCTATTACCTAGCTTACTCAAACTTAGTAGAGCGAATATTTTCCTGTTGCCAAAAATCCAATTGCCAATTAAAAGTTAAAGCAGTTAGTTTACACACTGCAAAACACTAAAATGGGCTTACTATGTTACTTGATACTTTAAAATGTTCTATTGTCTCTCTGTATTTAATATAAGAAATTTCCATTAGCTTCAATGAAGATATACTTTACTAAGCCTAAGATTACAAAAGTATACATAGGATCTTCCAAAAATATAGGACTAAAATAATATTTTATATTCGTTGTTAGTTTACAAACAAGCGTATGAAAAGTATTTGAATCGCCTGTTGGTAAAAGATCAACGTAAAGACGCATGCACAGCCACGTGGAATCCTAAGATCCATCTTATTCTTCAGGGATAGCGTCAATATTCCTATCCGTTACTACATTTTAGAGGATAGAGTTTGCAGAGCGGAATACACCACGTAGAACTCTGCAATCCTACCGCACGGTCATCTGCTGCTCGAATTTGTTTTTACTATAATGTCTTGTAAGATTTAGTAAGCAGAGCAACATTACAGTAGAACTTAGTCTAATTCAGATAACATGAACATTGATCGAGCATTAACATAATCAACTTTATGCTGAAATAATTCGAAGCCAAAATCAATTGCAAGACCAGTTCCATTGTTACACTTTCGATGTCCTCGATTTATGTTCGCATGTAACGTTTTCATTGTAGCGTGTTGGTTTTTCTGCAATTAGCACTTGTGAGGTTTCATCACTATCGGCTGTCATTTGTCACGTGTTGTGTTTATGTTATGTTGAATTATAGTATTTGCGTCTTTGTCATATTAGCGATAAACCTTTTGAATTTAAGAAAAGAATAAATAAATAAGTGATGTGGCTTTGGCTGTTAATGAACTCGTATAGATTTGAACATCGAGCATTTGAATAACAGTTACCTTAAAAGTCATTGTCCTTAGAACATACTTCCGTGAATAGCAAAATGATTTGCACATAAATTCTAATTGTTTGACGAGCTAGTTTTTAGACGATTTCTGTAAAGAAAACGATGTTAGGCACTTGTATCTTTACGATCGCTACGCGCTTTAGATTTACAATCTGTTTGGTTGTTAACGTTCGGCCTTCATGCTCACTGAGCCGTGTTGGCGGAATAGATATTTTGCACAACTTATTCAATACAATTTCTTTGTCCACAGGTTCGACGATCTCTCAAATTACGGGGCAGGCGCAAGGAAAAAGAAAAACTACCCTCCGGCATCACTGCAGATTATACGGCTTCGTTGTTTGCTCATCTAGAACAAGATTCTAATTATTCTAACTACCCGGTCATATCTACCTCTGGATCTAATTCCAATCTCAGTGATGAAAACAATCATCTTTCCCCTGGATATCCCACAACACATACATGGAACAAAAAGGATAGTGTATTACAATCTGACAGTTCTGAGACATCACTTAATTCTTTGAACAATCCCAACAATGCTAATAATAGCCCGCGGCAACCACCAAATCTACCTCCGATACCACCTCGCCCACCAAAACGAGGAATCCTTAAAGGGTCCCGGTTAAGCAATACTAGTTCTAATTCACAAGAAAGCAACGTCCAAAGTGTTGATACTGTTGATTATATTAATGGCCAAGACACGAATGTTTTGGCTCGTAACACTCAGCAGAATGAAGTTATCTGTTATGGTATTCCGCCTTCGAAGAGTACGTCGTCAAGCGATGATATGCAACAGGTACAAAATTTTACCAAGAAAGTTATCCATAGTCCGGTGGAGAATCAGTATAAAAGTCAATATAAAAACTCAAATAACCCTTCGATTGTGACGCAAGATGTAGATGAAATACCAAAGACGAATGGAAACAGTTATATTGGAGTCACATCTACTTCTCCTAGTGCTGATTCTTTGACGGATACCACTACAAATTCTTCTTTTGCTACTCCACCGTTTTCTACCTCTCCCGTTGGGGAATCACAGGGCTTCCATAGATGGTCTAGGACAAGCAACTTTGAGGATGTTTATTTACCTTTGCCTTCGCTGAAGCCATTAAATCTGCCTAAACCAAGATTGCTGATAATACAAAGACAGAAATCACCCAGAAATGATTTTGGCTTCAGTCTACGACGCGCTATGGTTCAAGAGAGAGTTTTTATCGGTGACGTCAAAGAACTTAATGGACATGAAGAGAACGGTCTTGCAAACGGTGATAGCAAATATAATGGAAATCTTACTAATGGGATTATAAGCAAGTTGACATACAAAGCTGTGATATTAGCTGAACCGGGGTCTTTTCCGGGGGCTAGTGAAACAGGACTCCTCCCGGGTGATAGATTACTTGAAGTCAATGGTGTTAATGTCGAAGGTAAAAGCAGAGAAGAAGTAATCGATTTGATCAAAGGAAGCCATGATTCTGTGACTATCAAGGTTAGTGTATTTATTTTTCTCTCAAACTGCTTCAAAAGCGCTGTGAAATAAAGTATTAAGCAAATTCATGCGCTTTTGATGCATAAATATCATCTGGTGGTGGTGGACTCCGATGACAAGGAGAGGCCTTGTGTCCATGTAGTGAGTGTGTAGAATTATAAAGGCTGTTATGATGATTACTTAGACTTACATACAGGGTGTAAACGACATGAACAACAAACGAGAACCATGTATTCTGCTCACCATCATAACATTTTTTTTCCTTTAGACTATACCTGGGAAATTGATAGTTACGATTTTATTGAAGGGCAAAATCATTATTTTTTTTTATTTTTTTTATGAAAATGTATTCTAAACATTATTTTTAAATTATTGTCCAAAGAAACGTTATCATTTTTTTAGTATTTCATAACAAAAACTGGCTTTAAAACGTTAGCGTTCAATGTAGCTCACTCAATGCGCACGGACACAAACTAACGGGGCCGCCGTCTGGCAACATTATCGCAGTTTTGCGAGTTGCGTGCGAGTTGAGCGCTTTACATTGTGCGGTACAATTTGCATTTTTTTTAACACCAAAAAATAAAAATCATTTCCCAGAAATTATTTTTTGAAATGTGTCTTATTTTGATGTATAGAATACATGGTTCTCGTTTGACTGTTCATGTCTTTTACACCCGTTTTAATAATATTGTCTAGATGTAAACTAAATTTCAAAATCCATACCAATCGTTCGGCCAGCAAAACAAAATGTATGGGAAATATCTAAATTAATTTTACAATTTTGAGCTTTTATAACACGATACCTACTATTTGTATTAATGTTAACATGGGTAGGTGCTCGCTAGTTAGGTTATACTATGTACCGACAACAGCACGTTGGGTTACCACAAACTGTCAAATTTTCCCAATCGACTGTGCACTTTATATTGAATAGCCTTAGGTTGAAAATCGTGTGGAGAAATTTGACAGTTTTGTATAGCCCGACGTGCTGTTGACTGTACAAGCATCTCGTGTATGCATCATTATCAGCCGAGAGATGCCAGCGGCTTACCTTTACCAGATTGTCAGCCCATTGTATGTATATGCATTTAAATTGATGATAACACCAGCTGATTTTACATGATTTAAAAGTCGAGTTTTACATAAAACATCATCGCAGGTGCAGCCAATAGCGGAGCTGTGCGAGCTGTCGCGTAGGCGTGCGGCTGATGGTGGAGGCGACGTGGAACTGTCTGACAGCAACGTGCGAGGAGGTACCCTCAGCCGTTCGGGAAGCAGGCGATTCACCAGCACTCAGGTCAGTCTTAGGAGCATATTACAGTTTACACATATTTTGCTTTCTTTGCGCAGCGAAATTTCTGAGATTTCATTATACATTTTCAGTGTGGTTTGATGTTTTCAACTTAGGTTGGGATTCTTTAGTAGGTAAGAAGTAAGAAAAGAGTTATTTGCAAGTACTCGGTAGACTTATATGGCGTCGTGCAGACTTTCTTCTTGGCATGGAGTGTTTCCGCAACTGAAACGGCTTTCTTGCGTTCGGATGGTGAGATGCTGGGTCACTTCAGCCAGTCCAACTCAGTCTCCTCAGTCTACTCGGATGGCCCAAAAAATCTACATTAACCCAAGCTAAATCGCGAGCTAGTTGCTAGTTCATAATATTGTTAGCTATAAAGAAACGAGCATGACTTTCTGTTCGTATCATTCTCAGTAGCAAACACAACACAAGATTCCAAACTGTTGGTACAATTGTTTAATCAATACTTAAATAAGATGGAATGCTTTTATATCATTGTGCGTGCGCATTCTCATACTGATTTAATGCGTGTTCTATTGAAGAAATTCTTTCAAACAAGCCTCTTAATATTATAAATGTCAAAGTTTGTTTGGATGTTTATCCGTCCTTCACCGCTTTTAAGCGCCTACTTGGTTTAGTCCACCGGTATTCAATCCAAAGGACGTCAGTGGCTAAGGGTTCTGGCTTCCATTGTCGATCATAATCTTCACTTATCGTCAGGTTAGATGTAGGGCAAGAAGAGCTTCCCCGTAAAGATATGGTTGAAATTTAGTATCGGGTAAATAATGGCCTGGATTCAAAGATAGAATATCTACTTTCTAGATCGATATGTTCCTGTGGCGTGGGAGGAATTATTGCTTTACGGGTAAAGAAATCCACACAGGTGAACTCGCTTCTAAAGTTACCTGACCCGCGGCCGTGGTCTTTAACCTATTTTTATGAGGCATTTTTGAACTGGACTACTGCAGGCTGTTGCTGATGACTTATAATGAGTCACTGGGTTTTCGAGGAGGCTAGGACCTTTGAAGGGTCCTCGAGCCTGTTGGGCGAACCTCCCTAGGGGGTTACTAAACGAACGAACATCTCCCTCTCCCTAGGGCGTTCAAGCTAGATGGGAGAATAAATGTTTATGTAGATAGATACATGTATATGCACATGACATGTCTCCGTGTGCGTCAGTACCGACACTGGGCACTCCCACACTTGACACACGCGGTCATGGCGTTAGTGACATAAGAATATTGTTCCTCAAATTCTCATTGAGCGGCCGCAATGATTGCAGGAACCGTTCGAGTAGTGAATTCACCTAGATTACAGTTACCATGTAAGCTGCGGTTGCGGGCGCCAAATTGACGCGCGCCGTGATCGACTTGACGCTGAGCCATTGATGTAACTCGATAGTCGATTACGGTGATAGGTGTAATCTAACGACCCTGTTGTTGCACGATACAGCTGTTCTACTTTCCACCGTAACAATGTCTTAGGCAGTTTTTCCGCTTCACCGCGCTTTTTGTATGCAAATACCAACAACAGTAGATCAGGCTCACAGGTTTTGGAGATTAACGTAAACCAGACGTAGACGATCATCGCGACACGAGATTTTTATTTAAAAATATTTTGAAATATGCTATTCTATTATTCAATACGTCCTATCGTAACCTATGTCTGTAGCGTCAATTAAATGAATATTGAGCGCCATTAACGCTGCTAATAACATTAAAATATTATCATTACGAATGCCCTTCTCCATAAAATTAAATGAGCAAAGTGCTTTTATGTAGCGTTTTAAGTATTTATATCTTTCGTAAGCGAACCTAAAATCCAGACACATACTGCCAAACTTCAGTCAACTTTGAGACCATGTAATAGGGTTGAAAATTTAATGAAGAAATTTTCTCTACGTGAATCATTTTATTATCGGTTAGATATTGAATTCGGGGCTAATTGCGTCATTGCGACCTGAGAGAATATATTGTGACTAGCCACCAAGTAAGCCCTATTGAGGCCTTAGATGTAGATAGGTACTCCTTTAGCCGGATTGAGTCTTCATCTCTTCTTTTCCAACCTGCCAGCCATCCCACGTATATCGTCGCTCCATTTAGCCTAAGGGCGTCCTGTAGGTACTTTGCCAAGACGTGATCAAGAACACATCCAATTCAACAGTAGTCGGTTCTGCCACATATGTGATCAGGCCATTGCCACTCCACTTGACCAATCCTCTGGGTTATGTCGCTTACTCTAGTTCCCTGTCAGATTATGGCATTTTTGATTCAATCTCCGAGCACAGCCTGCTTTATAACTTAGTTTGTGACTTTAATCTTTAAATTTTATTTGTCATGATTCGAATTTATTAAAAAATATGCCAAAAGAAACTTAATTGCAATAACGATCTATAAGTTGGCTTACACAATAAGAAATGATAAAGTAGAGCAAACTTTCGTCTATATTGTCCATGTTGGCTTGGTAATACTCTAAATTAATGTACATTCTCATTAATATTGACCCAAGCAAAATGGGGTGCACAAATAAAGATGTATCGTGCTCAGTGGTGACCCCAGCTCCCGGTAATGGCAGCACAATGAGTCATGTCACGCCAAGTGCTGGGGTCGGCTGATTGGACGGACCCCGCGCTTCCGTACACAAAAGTTGGTTTGACCACTATATTGTTTATGATGTGGGGATGGATTGATTCCTCTTCGATCATTTGTTAATACTGATGTGGGCTCATTGTTGTTTACAATTAATTTTCGTTTTAAATCAGATGTCAAAATTCTTTGTGCGGATTTTTGGTATGATTTCCTTAGTTTACTTATTTACTATTTTCTATGCCATTTTAATATCAATACTTATTCCTACTAAATTTAAATTCAACCTTAGCTATAAGACAAAAATACTCGTCTATACATAAAATAGTTTTATTTTACCTATGCAAGTATAGAATGGGTTTGAAAGAAAGATTTTATAAAAAAGTTGTTTCTTTTTAAATTTCTTATGTGAAGTGCACAAACGTTCGTTTTCAGTAAACTAGCATTTGCCCCTACCAGGATTAGAACCAGGACCACTTGATGTGTAGGCCGCGTTACTGACCACTCACCATAATTACGTCGTCAAATCAAAACATATAGAAGAACAACTTCTTCCCAGCAATGAATGAGACATTAATAGTATAAAAAAATAAAAATACTTTCAACAGATTCAAACACACAGTCGTCATGTTTGGTAATATTGGTATAATGTAATTAGAATGGATACAGCTACGTATTGCCTATCGAATGTTTCAAGGTGAAAAATGACAGATGCGTTTTAGCACATTGCGGGCAGGTGTACGCCTAAAACTGATTATTAACGAGGTAAGTTGCGTCCACACTTCCACAGATATATCAATCTAAGGAGATCGGTCGAATCGCCGAGTTCATAGGAAGACCGAGTGTCGCGATCAGCGGCCGTACTACATAACATGGTTCTAGTTGAGCATGCCGTAATATACACTATTCGAAGCGATGAAAGTTAAGCACAGCCGCAAAGGAGATCGGTCGAATCGCTGAGTTACGTATTCACTTGACTTTATCGGAAGGCGAAGTGGCGGAAATGTATGCCCATAGGGCATACACTTGTCGCAAGTTAACGCCGGCTGGGCCTATGTCCTTGTATTATTAAATCTGTGGTTGCGTCTTTCCTCTCTGAATATTGGTTATCAAAGTACCCTTAATAAAATAGGAACCCTGTAATTTTATAATAATATTCGTATTTATTATGCAGAGTAAGTGGTCAGTTGCCTTCCTTACACACATAATTTCCTTAGATTTCAAACACTATGACTATGAAATATTCAAAAGAATAGATAGAAGAAATTTTACAGTTATCGGTAATCTGACCTGCACAGCTCTGTAGGTATATATGTATGTGTGGTGACTATTTATTTATTTAATTAATTGTTTATGCATTGCACTTGACGGTAAGATAAGGCTGAAGGTCAAACAAAGCAAAGGAATACTCTGTGGTAAAAGTATACCTACTATGGTGTAACTGCAAGCGAGTTATTCCCAAACCAACGAGGGTCTGGCTAAAAATTGTGCCACTTATACGGTTTACAAACAGTCACCGTAGCATACTATAGACGCTTGCATGCAACACCGACGTCTCCAAAACCCCATGCCCCATACGTAGACCTTTTTCAACTTTACTTTCCGAAAACACAACACTTGAAAATGTGGCCATTATCATTGTCTAGTAGGTACGGTCAGCATCTATAAGTTGTCATAGTAATCATTCATACAAAATGTTGCGAACTATTACTGTACAAGCGCTGGCATTGGTTTAATATGACATGGTACTAAATTGTTAATCTACTTTTGATGCTGATCATTGTCTAGTAGGTACCGTCAGCATCTATAAGTACCTTGTCATAGTAATAATTCGTACAAAATGGTGCAAACTATTACTGTACTAGCACTGGCATTGTTTTAATATGACATGGTACTAAATTGTTAATTTAATTTTGATGCTGATTGTACCTACGCACAAAAGTTTATGATGAAATAGATATTAGTAGATTTGTAAACAAAATTGTACCTACTTACTTTTTTTTTAACAAAATACACCGCGTAAATAAAGTCTAGACGGATTGTTCTAGCTAGACGAATGTTGAATGAATGTTGCCATCATTAGTTCGTAGTTACACACCGAGCACGCACCTCGTTAGGTCTTTAGCACAGCAGAGGACTCCCTCCTGCGTATTGAATGCGATTCAATTGAAACTTAGGGCGGCGTAAGCCTACTCGTGCGGTATTGTTTAGGTTATAAGCACACTTTGATGTTGTCGAGATTGTGTACATGTCTGGATTAGGTTTTTTTTTTAAACCTAAAGGATGAGGAAAAAAGTATAATGACGCGTGGTGGAGCAGTAACGTTAAATCATCTCGTACTAGTCTAAGATCCCACTGCAAAATAGTGTAGGCATCGAGTATATGCTAAAAACCTAATTTATATGCATATTTATCATCAGGAGAATATATATCTACTAGGTTGCCTATCAAAATGTGGCCGCTAGTATTTTTAACAAAAAAAATAATACTAGCGGCCACATTTTGATAGGCAACCTAGTAGATATATATTCTCCTGATAATAAATATGCGTATAATTTAGGTTTTTAGCATATACTCGATGAGTACACTATTTTGCAGTGGGATCTCGTACTATTATATGTAGCAGGGATATGTTCATCATCATCATAACAGCCTTTATAATTCGACCAACTGCTGATTACTTATGTGATCTGAGGCTGAGACACAATATGCCTCTCCTTCGCATCGAAGGAGGTTTAGGGTTATGGGGATAAGGGATATGATAAAACCAGATATTAGATCAAAAGTATGGTGTTATAATTCTTCGTGACTCAACTATTATATACTCTTTGACTCAACTATTCAATAGTAATAGGTTGGGGAAAAAGTTTCTTCGCATTTTTTAAGAAAATTCAAAACATTTTTTAATATAGTTTATTTACATTTAACTAAAGTATGTAGGTACCATTTTGTTCGATAACTTTTTGCCATCTTGTAGGTAGGGACATGATCCCATTGCTATAGAAATTTTGGGACTTCTGGTCAAAATACCGCGACAAGTGGTTTTGGCAGTCCTCTCGTGATGTTAACCTGACACTGCCTAAAGAATTCTGAAGAGACCGAAACAGGTGAAAATCTGAAGGTGCAAGGTCAGGACTATACGGCGGATGCACTAACACCTCCCAGCCAAACTCTCTTAATTTTTGCTGAGTGGCTAAAGATGTGTGAGGTCTAGCGTTATCATGATGAAAAACCACACCCCTTCTGTTGATTAATTCCGGCCGCTTTCTCTCAACTTCTTGCTTTAATCTCATCAGTTGTTCGCAGTAGAGTTCAGAATCGATGGTCCTGCCTGGTGGTAACAGCTCATAATGAATAATGCCCTTCCAATCCCACCACACACACAGCATCACCTTGTTGCGAGTTAACCCGGGTTTCGCCACAGTCTGTGAAGCCTGACCGGCCTTTGACCACGACCTTTTTCGCACGTTCTTGTAGTACGTGATCCACTTTTCATCACCAGTTATCAGCTTCTTCAAAAATGGTTCGGTTTCATTACGTCGTTATAAAGAATCACAAATGAGTACACGGTTCATTAGGTTTCTTTCAGTGAGCTCGTGAGGTACCCAAATGTCGAGCTTTTTTGTGTACCCAGTTTTTTTCAAATGCGCCAAAACTGTTCTGTGGTCAATTCGCAGTTCTTCAGCTACGTCGTAACTACCGACATGCCGATCTTGCTCCACTTTTTCAAAAATGGCATCCATTTTATCTGTAATAGGGCGACCAGAGCGACGTGCATCTTTGACATCAAAATTTCCGGATTGAAAACGCTTAAACCAAATTTGTGCTACTCTCACAGACACTGCACTAGGTCCATAAACATCGCAAATTTTTTTCGCGGCTTGCGTTGCATTTTTACCTTTTTTGTAGTAAAATTTTAAAATGTATCGAATTTCTTCATTAGATTCACTCATCTTGGCGGTACGAAAAACAAATGAAAATCACACATTTTAGTAATTTGAATTTGGAATTATGTTCTTTAAAATTTAAACTTTCAATGATACCAAAACCAGCCAGATACAAATAGTATATAGCCAAAGAGATTTTATTACAAGTTTATACATACTATAATGCGAAAAGACTTTTTCCCCAACCTAATATTTATATTATGTTAGCACGGGTAGGTGTCCGCTTGTTAGCATACCAAAAATGCTATCTAGGTATCTAAGTATATTTGGTACATTCTCGAACGTAACTAAACTAAGTTATTAGATAGTTAATGTATCAGGATGATTTAATAAATCGTTTTTCGCGATAATCCTAGGAATATTTAACATTTTTAAAAATGTATAGGTAACTTATTAGGTTTTTTCGATTTTTTTTGTAGAGCCTACCTTATAAAGGAAAAAAAAATTGTGAGAATTCATTTTTTTTTTCTTTTCACGCTCACACCTATTATCTAGCCCGAAGTAAGTATCATTAAGAACTTGTGTTACGGATACTAGATAACGGACATTTTTTTAATATACATAATAATTTTAGATATTTTTATAAATAAACTTAAATAAATATATAAACAACCATGACTCGCAAACAAATATTCGTGTTCGTCACACAAATATTTGCCGCTACCAGGATTCGAACCCGGACCGCTTGATGTGTAGGCAGCTATACTGACCACTCCACCACGACGGCGGCGTTCATTCTTTATAATAACCCAGGTTTCGGAATATCTCTACGACAAATAGGTACACCTTTTAAATACATCTAGGGTCAATTTCTAAATTAGATTGCCGAGCACTCGGGGCAAAATGAAATGTTGGACGAACGCCAGCGTGTCGTTAAGTTACCATTCTCACACGACGTCTCCCAAGCATAATAAGGCTCAAATTACGTCATATGACATAGTTTCTTGACACAAAGGGAACTTGGTGAATACCACGGGAAATTACGGAGCGATTTTATAATAAAACCTGCAAACGCATGCTCTACAAATGAAAAGTACACCCAAATAATTTTCAATTCCACTTTAGCATCAAAAAGCCATCTGAACTGCGTTGTACCGTAGGGCAGCGAACTGTGATAGGTCGTCTAGACGCCCCGCCTAGTTTTAACCCATTAACGCCCAAATGAAAACCACCTTTATTTTTTTTGTTTTAATGATATTTGTTGTATTATTACGGACAAAAGAAAAGGTATTTAAAGAAAAATAGAACAAAAAAGAAATATGTATTGAAATATAGGTATGTACTCGGCCGGGTACACTGGGCGGATTAATAGTGAAATTGTCCGAAGCAAGGTCTTTCTACACATAATGTTTTCACACATTTTTTAGACACATTCACACATTGTTTAGTTCTATTTACTCGTATTTTGCCTGTAGCTCTGAAGCCTAAGGACCGGAGGTCAACGAATAACTGATATTTTGTGAAAAAATTGTCAAAATAAACGATATGTTCACTAGGAATTACGGTCATTTTGTCCAGAAGAGATTTCACAACTCTTGCGCCTAGAGGATTATCAGCTACTTCGTTAGTCTTGCCACAATACACATCGAACGCATAACAGTATCCATCTGAACTTGTGGCTGCCCAATACCGATATCCGAATCGTACAGGTTTACCCATTATAAATTGTTTTTCGGGGTGACGGTCGATGTATTTTATCATGGATTCATCTATACTGTATAAAGTTCTATGGATATATTCTCATGAAAAATTCCCGATTGGCAAGAGTTTTTCTGTATTTCTTCACACAAAGGTCTCATCTTGAAAAGCTTATCGGTGGAACCTTCAGCTAATGAGTTATCTACGAAATGAAGACTACGTTTTATCTCCAAGAATCGATTCCGTGACATGCAATTTGATACTATAGGAACTCCAAGGTCTTCATCCAAACTCCAATAAGCACATTCAGTTGGTAGTACAGGAGTGCAGGCTTTAAATTTTTCTACGACCACTTTTTGCATATACTGGCTTCATCTTCCTCCACATAGGTTTATTTGATTGAATATTTCTGGATCCCTTAGGAAGGTCTTACATAATTTGACAAAGGCTCATCGTTACTATCGGACCAGAGGCTTTAGACAACATGCATTTCGACAATCGCTCTCGCTATCGCTAAGTAAAAAAATGTATGGGATTGACATAAGCAATCGAAAAGTGATCGATTGCTTATGTCAATCCCATACATTTTTTTACTTAGCGATAGCGAGAGCGACTGTCGAAATGCATGTTGTCTAAAGCCTCAGTCTGAAACATCATGATTGGGACAGCGTGGTATGACTTCTACAGTTCGTGGAACTTCTCTAAGAAGATTAGAAGAAACCAAATCATCATCGTTCCCTTCTTCTTCGTCACTTACAATAGCAGGTTCCGGAGGCCCCAGTAGGACATCATATTCCAAATCATCATTTTCATCTGCAAATATAGATTCGATGGCTTCCTCCAGCTCAGCATAGCTATTTTGGCTTCTGAAGACACGACGGTTCGCCATTGTTGAATAATGAAAATAGCTGATAAAAATATAAATTTGTTATACATATGTGACCATTGTACTCAGCCGAGTACAGTGGAATAAAGTGAATCAAAACGTAAAAATATCGAAATGAAATTCATCAAAAACAAGAGATAATAACAAAATAAAGAGTAACCAATTGTTTGTATCAAATTTCTGTTAAAAAAAGTTCTATTTTGTAATAAAAATTCATTGTTGAAACTTACCATATAAACTTTCTTTGCAATCCGTATTTGACAGTGGCAAAAGTGACATTTATTTTCGCGCTACACTAAACTTTTTTATTTTATCAGACGAGTTAACCATCTGGTTATGAAATAATGAATTATTTGAATGACAACCATAGATTATAAAAACTAAATAATACTTTTTGTAGTTGTACTCGCGCGAGTACAGAGGGCGTTAATGGGTTAAATAAGCCTCGATGTAGCTATACAGTATGTATCCAAAATGTTAGGGGTGAGAGCATTGGCGTCCTGTGTAAAATATTTATTATTGTGTTAGACCAGAGATTATCAAACTTATTTATCTTACCGCCCCCTTAAAAAAATCAATTATTTTCAGCGCCCCCAATTTTTTATACACTCCTAAAACTTAAAAACCACAATTTCATTACTTTAATTACACAAACACGAACAAACTCGTTTATTTAACAAAACTTGTTACAACTTGATTGCGTACGCCGTACGGGCTATCCTGCGAAATTTTTAAAGTATTTTTAGTTTTTATACCATCATACAGGGCAGAAATATACACTGATTATTCGATATTGAGTAGTAGGTAGGTTTTAATATTAATGAATTTTAAAATATATAAAAACGCCCCCCTAAGCTACGCCAACGCCCCCAATTTTTTCTGGGTCCCTTAACGCCCCCATCTAGGTCTTCAACGCCCACAAGGGGGCGTTATCGCCCACTTTGAGAAAGACTGTGTTAGACCGAAACTCCCAACATATCGCACCCTCTGTGCAACACTGCCACTTTTGTATTTTTTTTAAAAAATGAGTTATACATGACATATATAACTCACACTCATTGGTAGTTCGGGTTACTCATTACATTGTAATAAGTAACCTGAACTACCCCTGCACTTGGTGCGTTAATGTCACCTATGTAACACTAATAGCACAGATAATATAATACTAGTTAAGTGTCGTTGTTGCTTTGGCCCTTATCTAGCGGACACTGCGAGCGACATTGTGTCATTGGTCGGTTATGCCGCGGCCCACTACAAATGCAGGAGTCTCTTGGAGTTACAACGTTACTAAAGGAAATGTAGCAGTATATTTTATTAATGTATGGAGCAATAACGTTCTAAGTACCTAAACACTCTTGACCATTAAAATGTATGATAAATGAGATTTAGCATTAAACGAGGATTTATTTGGATTAAAACGAGAGTTATTTGGATTAAAACGAAATTTTAATCCAAATAACTCGAAGGAAAATTCTGGCGAAGAATATTATTGAATAAATTAATTGAGAAACTAGCTTACTGTGTCACAATTACATTATTATTTAATTTTTATTTTGGTGCCACAACGTCACAATTGAGGCAGCCATACAGTTCAAATTAATGAAATAGTAAGTATGTTTATTAACATAATTATTATAGTATGTTGTTTGAGTAATTCTAAAGTCAAAATTACCTACGTCTAATGATAAACCTATTCACCTTACCAAATTATGAAAGTATTATTTTACAAAGCACCAAAATTTTATGTCTCCTAAAAAAATGCAATTTTGCAAAAGTGACAGTATTGTACCGGAGGTACGATATTAGGGTTTTACTCAGTGACAAAAATGGTATCTAGATAAGAGAATAAACAATCGTTGAATTATATATATTTTTGATTCGGATTAAATTGATATGATACCTCCTTACACTAAGATTTTCTCCCTGTTGAGATTAGAATTACTTTTTCTCTTGATGACTTTTTTTTGTAATACAGGTCTTGTAAAACTTACATCAGTCGACAGTCTCTCACAATGGAGGTTCTCGTACCAATACCAAATACATAAAGTAATGTAAAGCCAACAATGAAAACATTAAAAATAAATTATTTTGTTTTCTATGTTTTAAATTAGAAGAAAAGTATAGGCACTAGAAAGAGTGACTTTTCACTAGAAAATAAATACCAGATCAGATTCCGTACATATTTCTCTAACTACATATCCGCTGAATGCGCCAAGACGCTTTCGAAAATAAGTAGGTAGGTACTAATTACTTAGTATTTGCTGTCATGTAAAAGTAAGCCTCGATTATGTTGTACCTACGTCTAGTAATCTTTAATGGTTTTTGCTATAATTACTCACCGTCATTAAAGTGGCAGACTTCTACTTGCTTTACTTTCAATGACACGTTTACTTTTTTTTAAATAGTACTTATCTATACATTTTGCTTTAAGGAAAATTCCCATACATTTTTAAGATTTCGGGGAACCTCATATGGCCTTTATCTTACCAGCCCGCCTAGCATGACCACCGAAACACGATATGGTATAGCCATTTAACGCTTTGAACTGTCAAAAATCATTAGATAAAACCGCCATCTTGAGCTTTTATCGAAACTGTGAACATTTCTGCAGTTAGCACTAAAATCAGATTTAGTGCAGCAGTGACGCTGTGTAGACTTGTATCGTGTTTGCACAGACTAGAGAGTATCTCTAGTTTGTCATGGCTCCTACGTAGTCTAAGCTACAAAAAGTAGCAATGAATAAATAAAATGATTGAAAAAAAAAACTAACAATGATTTATTATCAGGCCACATAAGGCCCATAGTAGCTAATATTTAACACTTAACATTAACAGTTTCATTTAACATTACTAAAAAATATTGTTACACATTAAACATTATTAAAATCAAAGACAAAACATTATTTTAATACAATAGCAGTAGCAATATCAAGTAAGTACTATAGTAGATAAACGTAAAACTAAAGTAAAACGAAGTTTATGGGCTGACGAAAATTACAAACAGAGAAAAACATTGAAGCCTTTGAAAATTATATAAATAGTGAAAGTAGCATTTTATTAACAAGTTTATAAATTTTTAAGTTTTTCATACTTACAAGTTATTTCGTCCAGCCTTCTTCTTCAGACATTTTGCGTGCGTGAACGAATACGTCTGCTCTCGACGCTTGTGCGGTAATAAGTGTGAAGTTGGGTGTGCGACAATCCTACACATCTCCGCTCCTTGCATGTTTGTAGCCGGTTACCTTTGTACGCAATTTTGACCCGCTTTAAACGGTCAGGTTTCAATTAAACTTTATAATAGTATAGCCTTATCATAGACCGATGACACTACAATAATTCGATAAGAATCGCCAGGGCTAATAAATTAAACGCTAAGATTAAACGTTTGTAATGTTCGTTCAATTATACGTCAATCTAGTGACGTATAATTAAAAAGCCATAACAATGACAACGCCATCTGGCGTTGTCATTGTTATGGCTTATTCTAGTTGGCGAGTTTTATTTAAATTATGTACTTTGTACGCGGTAATAAATCGCACCAAAAAGTAGAAAATAAATAATAGTTTACAAAAAACTAAAAAAAACACTTTAAGTAATGATAAATCGGAATAAAAGGGAAAAAATATTTTTTAGTATACCTACATATTATTATTATTTAGAGAAAAGGGTGGGGGTCAATATCATCAGTTTGAAAATATTCGATCGGTACCTATAATTAAATTGAGCACCCCACGCTTTTGTTTAAATAATAATTATTCTTTTTGTTCATTTTGTTTCTATGCAAGTATAATAAAAAAATATTTTCTACTTTTTAGTCTGATTTACCATTAAGCGTGTTTTTAAAGTATTATTTTTACTATGAAAAAGAGGCGTTCCCCCTTTCCGAACTGATATGGTGTGCTAAGATCTTTATCTAGGTCGCCAAGTATCAGGAACTACTTCTATATGATTGTTATACAATATTAAGTGAAAGACTTCTTTCATTATGATTTGATTTTATTCTTGTACAACATACCTATTAGTCTTTATTAATTCTATATTCTCAAAAATGTCAACACATTTTTTGCATGCTGCCACATGTTCCACTTGCATGCACAGAGTTTCAGCATTTATACAACATAAATTCCTTTATAAATATTATTAAAATGTAGTAACAATAATTGTTATGTTCAATAAAAAAAAATCAGTAATTCTGGAGGGTTTTATCGAAACTTTGCATTTCGTATTTGGCTATGACATTGCACACTTCCATCTTGACTTTAGGAATCAAATTTGGTTGTAGCTTTTTGACACTGGCCGCCATACTTCGGAAGAAAACATCAATATCATTGGTGTTCTCTTTTAGCACTTTCTCTATGAGTTTGTCTATGACCTGTGATCTGTTTTCTTGTGTTTTTGGGTCTTCCACATATCTCACTAGTTTTGGACTGTTCATTATGTTCATAGCTTCATAGGTACTGTTCATAGGTTTTGGCAGTATTTTTATCGGAGGGACATCTTTTGGTACTGGTACTGCTTTTCTTCTGCCGGCATTTCTTCTATTTTTCTTAGGGGGTTCGATGTCTGTTGTACTAGGTTTTGGTAATATTTTAATAAGAGGTTTCATTTCCTGTGTCTCTGGGCCATCTACAACTGTGATCTGAAAATGTATAATTTTCTAATTAGGAAACGTAAAGAATAGAAGTTTATGTAACTGTCACATAATAAAAACGAGCATTGGCAAGTTTTTTAGTCTCGACAAGTGTTTAAATACCAAGTTATGTGCAGTTACAGCTACCTACACTCATACGTAAAGTCAAATAAAACAAAAAAGGCTAATTATTAAACTATTTTCTACATTTTCCAATGTTATAAGCTTGTTTGTGCTGTATTACAAACACTAATCCGTGAAGCGCCTCGCCATAACGTGTTATACAGCGAACCAGTAAGCAGCTCGCTGGATTTCTTAATGCGACTTTGATAGAATAATTAACACACCAAAAACATTAAAATGAGCTGTCTCCCCAATTTTCCATTTAAATAATTATCAATCCTAATTAATCTTTGCTTGTTTGTTCCTTTTTCTCTAAAATTATTGCAATGCTTTTTGATTTTTTTGGCAAAAAACAATTTTTTATATCATTGGCTTCTTGCAAATTCTCTGTATAGGATAGATCCCTTTGCCTTCTGTTTTGCCATAAGTTTATTTTATAAGAAAAATATTATATTATACCTTTATTTTGTGATTTTTCATTTGTTTCCGAATTTTATTATATCATCATAATTTTCCTACCCTGTTCCCAATTTATTTGGGGTCGGTACAGTATGTCTTGATATCAACAATACTGATTAAGGATTTGGCATTAGATTTTTACCGCTGGTCGCCTACCTGACACCTACCCTCCTTGGGAGCAACTGCTATCTTCTGATAGCACCTGGGACCACCAGCTTAATGTGCCTTCCAGAGCACACAGGAAAATCAATTTAAAAAATTGTCTGTCACCCATCAGAGTACCCACAGCGCACTTGGTTACTTGACTTTTGTGATTGTTACTAAGAACGCACAACCACATCCGTATTTTATTAAATCTAAGAAATTATTGAGAGAACCAATTTATGTAAACCTCATCATAACAGCCTTTATTATTCGACCCACTGCTGGTCATCAAAGCAGCTTTAGGTAGTAAGTCCACCACGCTTACCCAATGCGGATTGGTGAATAGTCCATCAGGAATATAATTTGGCGATTTGCCCCAAAACTTTTTTCAGCCTAACTTTGTATATAATAGTGTTATTCATTTGGTTAAGTTTTTTAGTTTGTGGTAACCTGACATGATGCTATTTACATTATATCTTAAATATAAATAATTAAAAATATATAATACCTCATAATACTCTTGGTTGTCTGTTATCACTTCCTGTTCTGCATCAATCATAGATTCATCTTCTATTTGGTGCTCTTCAGTAACTTCCATAGTATCACTATCAAAAAGTGTGCCGTCTAGGAATGTTAATTTTTCAAACATTCCAACTTTGCTTTTGTGCATAGAACCCACTCGCTTACTCCTCATGTAGCCATCACGGAGGCCTCGCCAGCGCTTTTTGCATTCTTCAACTGAAATGTGGTGAAAGATATTATGTTATTATGGATGTTAGGGTGTGCTCATATATTATAAGTACATTGTAGAAAATTCACTAAACATTGCATTACATAACAGTTTCTTTTTGTTGTGCTGTTGGTTTTCGTACTACTTTTACAAATACATACTTCCTAGACATTTATCATAGGTAAGGATTTTTTTAATGTTATGATATTGACTATTCCAAATCTATTCAACCTCTGTGTGATAAAATAATCTATGCATTAAACATACCTACCTACTTATTTGGATTCGGTTGTTTAATAAACACTAAAGTATTGCGTGTCATGCATATGAGTTTGAATAAACAAACACAATTAGTATTTTATAAACATACAAACAAACCACTTGATCTGGCCATAGTCGTGTCATGCAGCAAGGTTAAAGGCCAATTCTACTCACCTGGTTTAGATAATCCTTCCGCTATTTCTTTCCATGTTATTTCACGAGCTAAAATATTTTTCCGTGAAGGATCTAACACACTGTACAAAAATTTGTGTGGTTTTACTAATTCCACTAATTTTGCATCTTCTTCGGCGGACCAACCAAGAGCGTGCAATGGCATTGCTAGATTACTGTTTTCGCTTGTGTAGCAGCCAAACAAAATGTCGGCCGTCCTATCACAAATGAAATTAGACGCGCTGCGCAGCACGACGTCACTGAAGAACAAATTCCATTTGGAGTTCGGTGTTCTCATTGGTCGTGGTGTTTGACGACGTAGAAACAAAATGTTTTTCTCATTTCGTCCTGCCCTCTATTAGCGAGTAGAAGAACTTTATGCTTGACACACGCCATCTAGTGACAGAAAGTTGTCATAAGAATAGCATGCTACATCTTCGTGCTTATAATAAATAACCTAGGAACCGCTACGGAAGTTGTATGTTCACTGTACTTCTAAAAGATGGCGATAAATATAATATATATTTTGAACCCAAATCACCAAGAAATAGTAGCGTGATGAGCGTGATATTTTTGTTTTGGCATAACCACAGATAATAATAATAACACTATAGGTAGGCTTGCCATAATATTTTAAAGTCCGGACGTTTATAAGGAAGACGCGACAAATTTATGATTGGGTGAAATTTCTATCACCCAAATTAAAGAAATATGGAAAGGTAAAAAGTGGCGGCTATTTGTATCCTGTGGCGCCCCTTTGTATGGCCAGTGCTGAAAAGTATGCGACTGCGATCTGGTGTCGACAAATGTTTCATGAGAGCGCGCTGACAAAAACACATAAACATAATAAAAATCCGGACGTCGAAAATCCGAACATGGTTGTCAAATCCGGACAGTCCGGAGTAAATCCGGACGTATGACAAGCCTAACTATAGGGCAAATTTTTCAATCATAAGACATTTTTTATTCGTCGGATATCGTAAGTAGGTACTATACGGGCACTTTGGGTAGCCCTGATTTAGAGATAGAGGAAGACCAAAGGAAGACCGAAGAAAAAATGGATAGGTTGGTACAGGGGTAAGGTCATAATCATAATAATTATGGCACAGAAAAGTGTTAGATTTTGTTGAGAACGTGACTTACTGAGAGCTATGGAAAAAGAAAACATTACGCCGAACCCAAATAAAATTGACACCAGGAGAAGCCATTTAATTGAATGTACGTACGTAAACAGTATTGCAGGCTTAATAGTAATTAAAATAATATAGGTACCATTATTACAGTATTATGTCTCTGATATTAGCTAAATTGGCGTTTAGCTAATTTATTGATGTAATCGTGGACCTACCTTGTTTTATAGGCGCCTGCATTGTATTGAATCAGGAATGGCATATCATACATAAAATAGCCGTAACTTAGAATCACAAAATACTGTTAGCAAGTATATATTTTTAAGGTGCATATTATTTATTAGCATTATTTGGAGTGCGTTCCAAAACCAGGTGAAGCCAAGTAGACAGCGTAAGAAAGCTTTCTAATTGTTGTAAATTAACTATAGTTTAACAAAACTAAGAAATGGTGAAAGCGCTGCTTAATAACGACCAATAGTGAGCTACTATTTACTCTACCCCGAGTAAATTGAGATCGTTTTGGAACGCACCCTTGATAAATTGGGAAATTTAATTTGGAAAATATTAAAATGGTCAAAAAAAATCTGAATGCACACTAACTTGCACCAAAATAATGTTTAGGTGTATATTTGGATTTTTAGTGTGCCTTTAATATTGCTTGGCAGAATTGCGAACCTTGATGTGATTAATTGAATTATTTAGAAAATCTTTTACAAGGTAAATGATATAAATGCGTGGGAGTACTTAGCCAAAAATTACGCATGTAAAACTGTAACTTAAATTATATATTGATGACTCGCGACATCGTCCCCGTGGAATAGTTACTTTAACGGGGTTACCGTTATTAGGGGATAAGTTTCAATAAAATACGAAACATGTCTTCCATCAATTCTGTCAAAAAAGGTTTATGCAAAATTTTAAGTAAGAACCTAGATTGGATTAAGGAATCACGTTCTTCCATACAAACTTTGCCCCTCTTTTTCACCCCCTTAGGGGTTGAATTTCGAGAAATACTAAAATACGTCATTCTTAATTTTTAATGGTAAATCCATATATTAATTCGTATGGATTTTACTATAAAAATGACGGATTTCCCATAAAAACCTTTCATCCCCTTAGGGGTTAAATTTCGAAAAATCCTAAACTATCTCTTTCTTAATTTTTAATCGAAATGTGTACCACATAAGTACCAATTTTAATGGATTTTACTTTAAAAATGACTGATATCCATACAAACTGTCATTCTCTATTTTAGCCCCTTACGGGTTGAATTTCTAAAAATCCAGCCCGCCTAGCATGACCACCGAAACACGATATGATATGATATGATATAGCCATTTATCGCGTTGAACTGTCAAAAATTATTGGATATAACCGCAATCTTGAAAATTTATCGAAACTGCGAACATGTATAAGCCTTATATATGTTCGCAATTTCGATATATCCAATAATTTTTGACAGTTCAACTATTCCTAATTCATTGAGTTCAACGCGATAAATGGTTATATCATATCGTGTTTCGGTGGTCATGCTAGGCGGGCAGCCTATCTCTTGCCTATATCATAAAAGGAACCTCTGTGCAAAATTTCAGCTATCTAGGTCCAAGGGTAATGGACTGTGCGTTGATCAGTCAGTCAGTGAGTCAGGACTTTTCTTTTTATACAAGGTGTTTGGTACATGGGGTATGAAGCCGGCACCTACCCATGCCAACATAGTCATGGTATGGGCTTTAGTTCCCCTTGCCTTCCCTAAAAATAGGGAGAATTAAAAAAAACATTTAATCTTTCGTTGCTAACGCGAATCAGTAATACGAAGATGATGGTAAGGCCCCTGACGGCCGTTGGGGCGGAAATGTCCTCAAGTGGCGACCGCGTATCGGGGGTGCTTTGTTTAACCCCCACGATGTTGACTTTTTTTTTTGAGGTTTCTTTTTTTGCCAATTTTAGACTTATGCGCATTTGTATCGAGACTAAGAAATTCAGATAATCATATTAATTAACTGGTAGTTACTGCCTGGACAATTCTAAGTCAGCTATTTCAATTAGGTTCGGCGTAACTCAGTCCAGATATTATCTTGTCGTTTTGTTTATAGCTCTAGACAGGAATTTATGCCTTGAGGCTTATACAGGGTGTAAAAGACATGAACAGTCAAACGAGAACCATGTATTCTGCTCACCATCATAACATTTTTTTGCCTTTAAACTACTTATACCTAGTAAATTGATAGTTACGATTTTATTGAAGGTCAAAGTCATAATTTTTTTTAATTTTTTTTTATGAAAACGTATTCTATACGTTATTTTTTAATTATTATCCAAAGAAACATTATCATTTTTTAAATATTTCATAACAAAAAATGGCTTCAAAACGTTAGCGTTCAATGTAGCTCGCTCGATGCGCACGGACACTAACCAACGGGGCCGCCGTCTGTCAAAATTATCGCGGTTTTGCGAGTTGTGTGCGAGTTGAGCCCTTTACATTGCGCGGTACAATTTGCAATTTTTTATAACACCAAAAAATAAAAATCATTTCCCAGCAATATTTTTTTTGAAATGTGTCTTATTTTGATGTATAGAATACATGGTTCTCGTTTGACTGTTCATGTCTTTTACACCCAGTATATTAGGTTTCAATTTACTTTCATTGCACATTAAGTTTCTATTAGTGGAATATTAAATGTTGTATTTATTCTTTATGGGAAGCTCTCGTTCGGAAAGCGTGGAAGCGAACTGCACACGGAATCGCTGCGTCTCCTGGTACGCGACCGACATTCGAGGACCTTTCCGCTTAAACGGCCATCAGTCCTCGCAATGTGCCCATTCCAAGTCGGGCCCACACCAAACGATCCATTTTGGATCGGCGATCCACGATCCAGGGTCATAAACCTGGATCCTGGACATACTCAATGGACTGTGTGTCCTTGGATCGCTGCGCGTAGATCGTCCGGTGTAGACCCGGCTATTAACCGGGCTACGTGGCTATTGCCAGTATATCGGTGACCATGTTCTCCTGTGCAGCAAATCTCGTCATTTCAGATATGATTATGCAGAGAAACTCCGAGCATAGCTCTGTCCCCTTTGAGTGATTTTGACCTTTCATGAGGCCCATTGTCAACAATAGTCTATCTGTCTACTAGTATCTTTTAGTCTATTCTAATTTAATATTCTTTTTCAGTTTCTCCCGAGTTCTTGTTGTAAAAACACGTGTTGAGAGACTCCATTTTTAACCAAAATCTACCCTACAATCTTTTGTAACTTATAATTAAAAGATTTGCGAATGCCATTAATTAAGAATAGAATAGAATATTCTTTTTATTTTGTGTAAAAACTAATAGATGGTCTTTAATTCGTCCGTTGTGTATAGTTGTACCTATATTGGGAATACCTTACATTTCGTTATAAACAGGCATGACTGACGCTTCCATTTGCTTTATATTCGTGTTTAGAGTTTAAATAGAAACTTTCTGTACTTTTGAAATGCCGGTTATTTTGGAATTTTAACCTTAGATCGATGTGTAGTAGTCTCCTTCGTCTTTCTTTGATGTTACATTAAGTATTTTTTTAATGTTATTGCTTGCAACACGGACGTGATACTCGCGCGCTGCCAACCCTACTCCCCTTCCCTACACCCAGGGCCGGATATAAAGGTCTGGAGGCCTCGGGGCAACAAAGGAGTGGAGGCCCCTTAGCCCCAAATTATTTTCCAAATAAAATGAAAAATTTTTTTCAATCGAGTTTTCGGTTAAAAAATAGGCATACTTTTTTACGACCTTTAATCAACGAACAAAATAGAAAGATATTATTATTATTCATGTAATCATGGTTGTACAAAGTACCGTAGGTAAAGGTAAAACGCGAAATAAAATATGAAAGGAAAAGTTGTTTACTGGTGTTTACTAGTCTGAATTTGAATTTTTTTTCCGAAGTTTCTATTATGGGGGCCCCTCTTTTGTGGAGGCCCAGAGGGCTGTAGCCCCGCTTGCCCTCCCCTAAATCCAGCCCTGCCTACACCGTGGAGCTCTGGCTACCTTACTCATTAACAGAAACACAACACCACAAAAATATAGTGTTATTTGACTGTGATCTTCTGTAAATGAAAATGAAAAAGCTCTTTATTTAAATGGTCTTTGCTAAATGCTTTTAAATCGTCAAAAGCCCTACCACCATTTTCGGGACGAAATAATAATTATTATTTATGCTGAGATGGAGAAGAAATGGCGAAAGAAACTCCACAGCTTACAATTTTGTAATGATTTCAAAACATCAATACAAGTCAATAAATAATTATCAATATAATTTAAGTTACAGTTTTACCTGCGTACATTTTGGGTAGGTACCTAGTTATGGGTAGTTAATTATGTTATATTATGTAAGGTGGAAGTTTTAGCCCATTTCGAGCGGTCCAAATTTGAGCGGCTGAGCCCGCTGTGCCTTGGCACGGCTAATTCCAATGTGCAGAAAGCACGGAGGAAAACACAGAACACAGAAACCTCTTTCTGTGTTCTGTGGAGGAAAATCTAGCTGAAAATTTTTCGGTCACCCATCCGAGTACCGACCGCGCTCTTAGTAGCTTAGCTTTTGTGATCATTACGAAGAACGCTCGACCACGGCGCCATCGACCCCCTTAAAACCTTAAAACCACATACTTACACAGAGTTTTAAGTTATATTTTTTTGAACTTTTCAAGTGGTCCTTCAGGGGCAAATCCTAAACTAAGTACCTATAAGAAATATCGAAAAATGCACAAAGGAGTCGCGAGCCCGATTTTGATGAAAACAAAAACTGCATCATTGGATTTTTGAAAAATCAATAATCTGCCTGTATTATTACATCATTCGATAGTGTTATTAATAAGGATCGATTTCTGCGAAGTAATGATATACGGGAAACTAATGAAAAATGTTAAATTTTAATGAAATATTTCTTGTTCCACCTTGGTTAAAGCGATAATCATTCTTTTTTTCAAAAATCCAATGATGCAGCTTTTGTTTTTATCAAAATCAGGCTCGCGACTTCTTTGACCATTTTCGATATTCCTTATAGTTTAGGATTTGGCCCTGAAGGCCTACTTGAAAAATTCATTCTGTATAATTAAGTATTTCGTTGGACTAAATGTTGAGGTCCAAGTACATCGATCGTTCTTTAATGTAATTTTGGTAGTTCATCTGTTTCGCTACGTAACGTCGGACACAATATTGACATAGGGGACTATTTCAAGTGGGGTGGTGACCGATGGACTGTACATCCGGACAACGATCAATTGTCTTCACATTACGGTCTCTACGCTACTACGCACGTATTGTGATTGTATTGTTTTGATATCATAATCATTACAGTCACTTTTGCATAGCTTAATTTTGAACATTGAACGTCCAAAATTGGGTAGAATTTGACCTTTTTTTTTGTTGTCGGAGAGGTCAAATGCATTTACGTATCGTCCCTGGACGCAGGGGATATGATATGTGGGACTCGAGGTTAAGGCGTTCCCTCCATACCCACTAAACATCCTCCCCGGCCTGATTTTCAGTGCGCTATTATGGGAGCGGCTCTAGATCTGCGACTACACCGAGACCGTCCCAACGCTGCCCGTCTAGGCACTCCTTGCACCAATTGGCCGACGCCAGCCTTATAGGCTGCCTCCTCCACCGACGGCTGCTCGACCTGGCGCGTCCTCCTGACGAGGACACCAGGAACAGCCATCGGACCGCACCCGGGGGACTTCGGGCGCGGTTGTGGCCCTGAAAATGGCCGTCCGGAACTAGCCGTGGTGGGAAAACAAAAAAAAACTCGACGATGGCATGTGACTTCGAATGCCAAGGCCACACACCCGCCGAGAAAGTTTCCCCACCACGTTACCAGGGTCCGCCACGAGGAGGCTTCCGAATGTGGACCCCGGGTAGAATTTGACCTAATATGGACCCTTAGCCACAACATAACCCTACACCTTGCGGTCACAAGTCCTCTCTGGAACACTATGGACCCGCCGGCACCCGCGCGGTGAATCCAAGCAATGTTAAGAGCTTTCGTCTCTGTACTCAGTAATGATAAGGTTTAGCTTAAAAATGATAATATAGTGCGAAAGCTGTGAAAAAAGTTCAGCACTTGACGAAACACTGAATTACTCGCGACTGAATAATAAGACATTACACTGAATGATAGATTTTTGTCTTTGTTTTTTTGTTTATATCTAATTTGGTACAGTCAACAGCACGTCGGGCTATACAAAACTGTCAAATTTCTCCAAACGATTTTCAACCTAAGGCTATTCAATATAAAGTGCACAATCGATTGGGAAAATTTGACAGTTTGTGGTAACCCAACGTGCTGTTGTCTGTACAATGTTCAAACAAAACTGAGAGTAAGTATACCTACTAAATAAAAATATATACTTAAACAAAAACAATGTGGTAATGTGTATTTATACTTAGGTACACTTAAAATTAACACAATGTTATCCCAAATCCTAAATAAGTCTATACTATTAACACAATGTTATCCGAAATCCTAAATTAGTCGATTCCCGCCCAAAGCAAGTCGATTTTTTTCAGTGCATTTTTCTAGTATTATAAATATAATAATGTCGGTAATAAATATTGGAAATGAAAGGCATTTGCATTACCTATAATAATATTTTAATAAAGTATACAGAGGCCTTAGTACGAGTTTGTTAGTTTTCGAGCTCGATCAAACGTATCGTCTCTTTTCATACATTGCCCACTAGCGCCCCTAGCGTAAACTATCAGAAACAGTGGCCAATGTATGAAAAGAGACGATACGTTTGATCGAGCTCGAAAACTATCAAAACTCATACTAAGGCCTCAGTGCCATCAGAAATAGCCAAAAATACGATAATGTTAATGTACGTGTTATCCAAAAAACTAGAAAAATAAACAAAGGGTACAAATGTATTTTCACATTAAAAACTAATTATATTAGAATAAACTACATCGGTATGCAGGAAAAACAAGACTGATACTATTATTTATTAATTTATGTTATGAATATCTTACATCGACAGCTAATTTTGTATTCGCTAACTTATTGCACATTGTTTGCACAGTTGAGCAGTCTTTATTAAAACGTAAATAAATATCACATTTTGAATATATCTTATATTATTTACATCGACATTTAGTCAATGACCTTTTGTCAGTAAAAAAGAAGTATTCAGTCCCCGGAAAATTAAGGTTTTTCTTTTTGAACTTTTATCGCTTTTATGCACACTGCCTTTATCAAAACGTAAATAAATACTGTCTTTTAAATTTTATATTATTCAAATCGACATTTAGTCAATGACCTATATATCTTTCATTAAAAATTACTTGATTCCCGGCAAACTAAGGTCTTTCTGTTAAACTTATATCTGCCGGGAGGTGAGAGATACGAACCAAATTATGAATACGGTAAACAGTTAAAATCCGCACCGCGAACGCTGCGCACGCGCCGCTCGCCCGCTCTCGCGATTACGATCGTGTCACAATTCGAATAGTAGTCGTTTCGACGACTCGAATTTGGAAGTTGTTAAGGCTTTGGGTATTAATACCCAAAAAGTGTTTTTTTCAAAGTGAATAGTGTGTACAGTGGTGTGTGTGAAGTTCTACGTTTTATTTTAAATGTTGTAGCTCGTCGTGCTAAAAAGGTTTTAAATATACGGCGCTGTACAATTCGCCATCTCCAATGTTGGGCTTGACGAGCTTGTCGTGTTGACAGGTCGCGCTTTCGATTGTTGTGTCAAGCGAGTACTTGGCTGTTACACAAATGTGATTTGACGTTGCAATTAAACATATTCATGCTTAGCTAATTGATTGAGTAACAGACCAGTTCCATCTCGTGTTGAACTTGATGTTCCGGTTGAACTTGATGAAGTTATTGAGAGTAAACTGAATTGAGCAATTTGGTAGGTTGACTTCGTAGACTTATCTCCAAAGCTTACTCTTAAAATGAGCAAGTAATGTAAGGCATTTCAGGTTATTTTAATGACTAATACTGAGTGTAATCCAATAGATATTTAGTGAGCGTTTATCATACACAATCCATCTCCTCCACGGCACGACACACCTGAGCCAAGGTCTGAGCCCTTAGGTCTACTGCTCCTTTCCGACTTGAACATTGAACCCTGCAGAGCGTCTTGATAACAATGAAACTCTTTTGAGGGAGATACCCCCATTGAGTAGAAGCCCTCGACGTGAAGATCGCCTTATAGACTCGCCAAGGTCCTCGCCTTTAAAAACAAGCAATCTTCACCCTATCTTCGTCTAAGATGCCTTTTCACTCTTTTGAATAACTCCATATTGTAGTAGAAAATATAAGTGGTATCAGTTTATTTTTAAATTTTCGAGGTTTCCTCTTATCGAGTATTGCTAATGTAAAAGCTTTCCTTGTTTTAACTTTCACTTACCCATACGACACGGGATCCGCCTTCCATTAAGTTGATTTACGTTATCCCTGTTTCTCTATACCACGTTTTGTGTCTATATTATGGTTTATTCAATTTACATGTAAAAGTATTACAATTACTGTAATGTTATTATCTGAACTTAAGCTTTAGAAGCTTATCGTACCATTGTGATACATTGGAACATCAGAAGCCAGGAGATGATCTTTAAAATACACATTTTTGCCTACTCAAGACACTTTATTATTAGATAAAGGACCTTAAATATTACCTCGATATAAAAATTTCTTGCAATACAAAAATTATAATTTTAATAACACATTAATGTTTTTAAAATCACACTCATTGTAAGCAGGTACAAAAAGATCAAAACGCCAAGATGACGATAATAATACCGCACCTAATGTAACCCTTTGTCGAAGACTGAACATTCTGGGCTTAATGATGAGGCTATACTATTATGTAATAGTCACTTAACATAACGATCACCCATTGATTAAGCTGTCCAACCTACAATCTAGAGTGCTATGGTCGTTCCCAATGAACCAAGTAAGACGGAAATAATAATTTTACTACCAAAACAACGATTGTGTTTATTCTAACTGTTTAAAATTTCGATTTATAATTATTATAAGCTAAGAAAAATTTAATGCTTATAAAATATAAACCAGAATAGCAATATTTGTAGATAAACTTAAATATTTGATGTTTATCAATAAAATAACTATAATATTTGTGTACATAACCAATTAAGTAGAAAACGCAAAGCAAGAAAAATCTTGACGGTGAGACGGGCTTCAATCAAATCATGCCAAATGAAATTATTAATAAATTTAATGATTTTAAACGAACTATACTCAAATATTATTTATATGATTTTAAATCAACATTAGAACCAGAATCCGAAGACACTCTGATTTCTTAATTGGCATTTAATGTTACAATTTACATAAATTGCAAACGTTAGGATCGTTAAAATATTTAAACAGGTCCACTCTTAGAGGCTATACACGCATCTGTACGTTATTTCAATAGAACATTAAATATTTCTTCAGACTGTTAGGGCAGTAAGACAATGAATGATTAAATGAAATATATTACGAATATATTACGATATATGTAAATATCAACAGAACCAAGGAAGAGATTGAAGTGTAGGAATGAATAGCAATGAGCTAACAAAGGTGATTAATGTATCTAACTAATGAGGGAGGACTAGTACCTATGTGAGCTTTTAAGGGTCATAATAAATCAACTACAGGACTGTGTAAACGTTTACAATTATTAAATTCAATAACAAATAATATTTGAAATTTGATGCAGCAAGAACTTACAGTAAATTACAGATACTATAATTGTTTTTTTTATAAAGAGGTCATCAATTAAATGACTCCATTACACCTGATGTAAAGCAAAAGTGGAGTTCAAATGCGAAGATAGCTATGATATGGCGATGTCAAATATTTTACTTAATTATTAGTGAATTAATACCCTAACATCTGTCCTGATTGTTGGCTTTTGTTGGTCGGTTCACTGAAGGTTTTAGTTGACTTTGTGTACAACCAAATTTACTTAAAGCTCTGCTCAACTCCTTATGGGATTGTAAACATGATTTTATGAATGTATTAGTTATTTTAAATAAATGTTACTTTACCGAATCAAAAAATATGATGCCGATTTTCAATAGAACCATGAAATATTCAGCACATTATGTTTTACAGCCGTACTCCTAGAATAAATTTACATTAAACGTGAAGGAGGAAATTTTCGTCTGTGTAACGCGCCTCAAAATGCGTAGGTATTTTTTTAAGAACAATAAAAAGATACGAAGTTTCTATGAAATGTTTATTTTTACTGTTTCAACTTATTATTATTATTTTATAATTTCGGGGCTTTTTGCATCACTGCGACCTATAAAGATCTATTGTGACTAGCCTCCAAGTAAGTCCTATTGAGACCTTACATGTACTCCTTTAGCTGGGCACTATCTTAAAATGATAAGATATTCCCAGCTTGGATTGTTTTGATATCGTCTGGGTCGAGAATGTGTTTCCCCAAATGTCGGCTTCTTTTGTGAATGAGAGGTTCACAAGAGCACAGGAGGTGCATCGGGGTTTACGCTCCTGTTCACAGAATCTGCAAGTATCAGTATCTGTTAGTCTCATGTTGTAGAGATGTCTGTTCAGCTTGCAGTGGCCAGTCAGAGCCCTAATCATCGCGCTCAGGTTGCCCCTGTTGAGCTTCAGTAGCTCGCCAGTGCGCTTACGGGAGTATGGTTCGATTAGTGCTTTTGAGTGTGTTAACTCCGGCGTTCTTGCCTCTTGGAGGCGGTGGGTATTTTTTTGTATTGCATGACCTGGTTTATTGTGATACCACAAAAAGGTTCTGGACTATCTGGGTTTCAACTTATAGCAATTAGCAAAAACTATAGGAAATTCTTTATGGTTTACTAATTACAAAGTTTTCATTGGTAACTGTTAATTTTAGTCCTGCAAAGTAATTATCTTAAAAAACAATAGGCGTGATGACATCTTTTGTCTCTAATGTGTAGAAGAAAAGTAAATCGTGCTTCGAACTGGAATAACAAAGGGTGGAGGAATCAAAAGCTTCAACGCGTGATCCTGCTAACCAGACAAAATAAAACCTTCGTATAATTCCAAAAATCCGTCGCGTGCACGTATCCCCAGCTAATCCCAAGTCCTATTATAGTCGCGCAGTTACTCCTTCACATTCTTGGCCGTTCCGGAGACATTAACGACTTTTTGCGTTTGTTTCCTGATCAGTGACATAAATATATTGCGACATTGAAACGCTTTCTGAAGAGCATTCTTAATCAATTTAGTTTTTCGTAGTAATTGGAGTTAGCTTCGGTTTGTTAGTAACGTACGTAATTTTTTGTTAAGTAATTTAAGAAATATATTGCATGTTCTATTTAATATCATTATTGTTTTAAATTTCATTTGATCTAACAATATCTCGACATAACTCACTGTCACTACATTATACTCGGCACTCAATTGAAAACATATTTAAGTGTAAGCATCTATTTTACATATTTTATTGACTTCGAGTTTTTAAATGCAGTAAACATAACAATATGCTAATAAAATTAATGTCGTGTAGATTTAGAACGTTCAGAATTAACACAAACGAGAAGTTTGATCTATGATGCTATGTTATGGAAATTTGTAACTTTCTTGCAACTTTTCATAGCAGGTTAGTCAATATGATATGATATTAAATTTGGATATTATTTAAAATGTTGGAAACTTGGCAAAAAGGTACTTACAAATCTTACAATCACCTCGTGGCAACACAACGCAGTATTTTCAAGTTTTGTAATGACAATAGTTTTATTGAAGTTCAGTTGTGTATGTATATAAAGGTAGACTTAAAACGGAATGCATTACGCATGTCAAGCATTAATGGAATCGGTGCATGTTATCTCAAGTTCGCAGACATTCCGTCAGCTACTGTTTAAATTAGCTCAGTATTAATGGGGCTGCTGAAGAGTTTAGTATGAGTGTTTATTCGCTTTCTTCTTTTTATATTGATGTTATTTGATTCTAATATTACTATTTACTAGCTTGACGAACAAGGCACTTTTATATCGATATAGTTTTTATTTTAATTGTATGTAATATTCAAAATTATGACTATATCAAAATAATCAATTAAATTGGTCTAATTTTCTCTAAGCTCTATTTCATGCGACATTTTATTTCAATTTTATTTTTTTAAAGTTTAAAATTATATACTACAGTGTCTACAAAATTAATTTTTCAAGCGAGACCAGAATGGGACGAAAATAAATTCTTAATTTATGAAAAATGGGTGTTTATTATCTGATTAGCAATTTGATATGGTCGATAATATTCTAAAATTCACAATCTGCAGAATCCGATTTTATATGTGCAATAAAAGCACTAATAAAGGACGACGTTGAAATGTTTATATTAGCGTTGATGCTTTCAAAACACTAAATAAATGTTTCGATATTACATGTAGCATAATTTTAGTGTAAGAAGGAATTTAGGGCAGAGTTACAAATCAAATGAAGTCGTATTATTATGTTAAGTAGACAATGATATGAATTGGTTTGCTCAAGGTAAGAAAAGTCATTAGCGAGAATATGACAACCTGAAAATCTTGGTCTGATTGTCTCCGTGACGTAATAAAAACAATAAGGTGTGGGCTATAACAAGTAAATGAGTTCTGTCGAATAAACAAATCTAGATGTAACATGCTTTGCTACTGTTTGCTTAAAATTTTCACTGCACTTGAAAGCTGCCCACGCGTATTGTCCAATCCGGTATATGTCAATTGCTACAGACGGGCTTAAGATATAGTTATAAGATCGGCATTCCATTTGAGATCAATAATACTAATGTATAGTATAGATGTTCTGTATACCTTAGATCATCTTCCTGGAACAGTTTGCACGCTAATTATGGTGTTCGTTAACTTTTCTTTGATATCACACTTGCTTCTTGGGTATAGTGAATAGTTTAGGTGATTTATGTGTTTTGTTTTGACCAATTGTTAGCTTAGGACTTCTTGCTTCTGGTTTCTTTCTAATTTATTTTACTACTGTTTTATATATTCCTTTTTTTTCAGTTCCTACGTTATAATTAAATTCTAGTTAGTGTGCATTTTCACATTTTAAAAGATCTGATATGATATTTCTCAGTTATATTTAATTATTGGATTAGATCTAATTGTACTGTCTTAGACGGATATGCGTGCAACCGACCAATTTTCTGTCCCCGTATAATTGTCACCCGTGCTATTCGTTGTAATTTCGAAGTTACTAGTCAATATATTAATTATCGGACAATATTCTTATTCTCAAACTGTCAACGGAATAAGACATCAATTACAGTCTTGTTTTTCTAGAATATGGTCAGTGAAATCGCTAGTAGCTTGCTCGGTAGTGACAAACTTCTGCCGTTGATTATGGAATGACCAGTCTGTAAATAAACACTGATAAACATTAATAGTTCTAGTCAATATAATGAGGCAGTGTTCAGATTTCAAGAAACGGTAGAAAGTCGACGTCAAGACACTGAAGAGCTATTGCTTCTTTTGGCAATTTAGAAATAAGAATAGCGAGAAATACCTTATACTACTTCTTATAATAATTTACGAATTCAATAATTTTGATTTAAATAACAATAATGTCTATAACCGCATTTTGATAGATTTAGTCAATTAATAACATCACTCGTGTATCGACGTGTATTCATAATCGCCTAGTCTGGGCGAAAGTTTATGCGTTTTGCGGGGGCGGTATTGTTTTCACTCAAGTCCAACATTAGTAACTCGTTTGCAATGAAATTTGAGAATTCCTTAGACATTTTTATAATGTATTGATTTAGATCTAATGTCATTAATTTTGACTAGTTTCCCTTTCATTTTACCATAGTGGTATTAGATTTATAAGTCATTATGTCCCATAAATTTCTAAAACCAGTACCAGGTAACTATGTAGAAGATGTTTAGTATACTTTGATTGTGTTTGCCTAAAACTAGGTATAATAATATACTCTGAAATATGTTAGGCTGGTAGTTTAGGTCACCAACGTGACAGCCGATTCGAATTAAGAGAAAAGGGGAGAAAAATAACAGATTTACCTGTTGGGAACAAACTCATTTCTGTCTACAGATTACACAGTTCGGTGCAATGTTACTTGCGTTCTGCTCTGTCAATGGATGATTAAGATCCACCCAATGATTATCCTACACATGAATCATGACAGCTACATTTAAATTGCCTCGAGCTTTAAATCAAGATAGCACAAACACTGAGTTGTGACTGTAGAATTATGCAACAAACTTCCGTCAATTAGACACACCTTTACTAACACTTGTGTCTCATGTAAATTTTCTTTTCCAACTTCAAATGTCTTTAATTCGTTATGTTACGTACATGTTAGAAATGTTCTTGTGAATTTCATTCTTTAAGTCAATTCAAATTAGACTGTTGCTAATAGATAAATATTCTTTTGATATTTACAAGCTATGCGACGTACGAAGGACATATCATTGTTTCTCGCCGCTATTATTATTGAACATTGGATCTCAAATTAAATATTCTAAGATAAGCTAATCCTTAACTCAACGTGATAAGTGTTAAAATTGCATTAACAATCTAGTCGTGTTGGCGAATTTTCCATATGCAGGTGTTGTGATAGATTTACATAATAATATACATTAGTCCTGTACATATTAATCGCTGCAGAGGCTAAACGCTGCGTGATTATGACGACATCCAATTGTAGATGGGAAATTAAATTTAATAGCATATAAAATACGGTAGGTAAATAAAGATTCTCTTGACACATATAAAACAAATGTCAGTCGTCTTGTAATCAGTTCTCAGTTGAGCAATATGGCTGGAGGCTCGTAGGCGACATTGAAACAAAATTTTCTTTTGAATGCAGTTTTGGTGAAGTCGATAACGTTTTTTGTTGTATTTTTGTATCGTACATGTAGTGCTAATGGAAAACGAATTTTATAATTTTATTGATAATCAGTAATTTAAATTATGAAAATAAATTATAATCATGATCCTAGAAGATACCGATGATGATCATAATGTATTAGTCAAAATTAATTTTCACCAATTTTGAAAATTTTGTTTAGTACAAAACGTACATTTTAGATACGTTGTAAAGGATGTATTAGAAAAATGACTTTAAAGTCAGACTCAAATAATTTATTGCTTCGATTGATTTCGATAAGAACAAAATGTACGGGATTTACTTAGCCGCCGTTAAACCACGTGGCCAATCGTAGCTCTAAGTAAGTTGGTAGCGAAAGTTAAGACGCCCGTAGATAACCTATGATGACGAATTTCGATATCTTATAGTTATAAAACGATTGCCACTTGTCTAAGCTCCCAGATCTTGGGATCGATGCAATATATCACACTGCTACAGCTTTTGTCAAAGTCGGCTGCATACCTGACACCAACCCTTCTTGGGAAAATGTGTTCAACAACCTATAACAGTATAGGTTACTCGTAACAGCGTTTGTCATCCCTTGGTGCAGAAGTCTGCCCGGGGCTTTTCAGCATCTTGTTCAGTCGACTTTTATGACACACGGGACGAGATGACTTCCGGGTGAAGGACGCTGCCACTTTCTTTCACTTATCTTCACGAAGGCCAATATCCTTGTTATGTTTAAAAAATTAAAAGTTAAATGTGAACTTAAATAAATTAACTGTTATGTTACCGCGTCCTCTTCATTACCGACTCAGTTATGAGGTTTATTTACAATAGTACCGAGAAACCAAAATCGCCCACACGCGATGTGTCGATGTTCCCTTTGATATATTGTTTTACTTGTTTAATGTTTTGTATTAGCTTAATTGTGACTATTCATTCATGCAAAGTACATAGCTTTAGTCCTTTGTTTATCTTCATTAATACCTAAGTAATAACAGTAATACCCTGAGAATGTTTGAATGTGTTATTCAGAAACGTTGTTTATGATATTAGCAACGTTTTGTTTCCTTTTTGTACACACAAAAGAGGAACATAATTTTGGAGAATATGGACGCAGTCGCAGTATGTCGCAGTAGACAACATTTTTGAACTACAATTTAATTCTACACGAAATCAGCTGTTCTATCACAAGGAATTGTGCCTATTCTTGAACCGAAGCTCTAAGGGTTCTTCATTAAAGTTAGTCATCATAATGATGCCAAGAACTACTAAAGCCTTTGTATTCTCATGACACCAATAAAGTCCATCTGTGGCCACTGGCCAGTAACACTAATAATACATAAAAACATGGAGAAGCGTATAATGTATAGTATACTATGTATTAAAATGTATTCTGTCTCGATTGGAAAACTGATTACTTTAGCAATCACGGATAGTGTGAGGAAAAGTATTTTAGAGGCTAACCACATAATAAATTCTAAATGTGATATTTGCAAAACATGTGGAATTTCATAAATGAAATCGTTAGTTTTGAAACGGATAAGATTAAATTTAACACTTATCAAATGCAAAATGACTAAATGTCATCATTTCGATATTATTTTTTGGACAGATTACTTTTGAGATAATTTCTGACAAATTTAAAATATTATTCTTATCTTCAGAAAGCTCTCAACTTTATAGGTGAACAAGGCAGAAATAACAATCCAACGAATTTTTACTTCTCAGAATCAAAATTTTGATTAAGCGAGTTCTAAATCCGGATCGATGCATTTATGACGATGGTCATAAGGTCCAATATGTCGCGTCTGTTTAGATGATCGGATAAACCGTTGAATAAATTAGGCACCCTGTTTGTAAGTCGAAACGTGTATATTCAAGGACCTTGCGGAATTGTTTACGAGGTTTCTGAATCAGAATTCGTGGAGTACATTTTAGATTTTGTAGGAATGTTTTGTAACGGATACCAATGCAATACCTAGTAGAGGTATTGCTCTTGGATTTCCTTAAAAAGATTATTGTTTATCAAGACATCAAAAGTAAAAAAAATATGTTTCATACTTGTATATTTAAAAGTTTGAAAATGTGTCGAACAAGGAAAAAAGTTGAAAAAAATGTAATATGACTACGGAAAATCGGGGTTTACAAAATCAACTCCTCCGATTGTTAAAGTCGGTTAAATGTAGCCTATGTTACTCGGACCATAATATAAAGGAACTTATTCATCAAAATAGTGAAGCCGCTACTACGGAGGATCATAAATAGACTGATAATATTATAAATTTTCCTTTTTTCTTGGCCGTCATCATCACAACAGCCTTCTTAGTTCTACCAACTGCTGGGACACAAGGCCTCTCCTTGATATCGAAGAAGGTTTAGGCAGAAGCCCACCATGCTTGCCCAATGCGGATTGGTGGACGGAATACAAGGTGATCGACACCCCTTTGCTGATTACATTAGTCTCCTTCTACGATACCCATTGGAGGATTTAGGGTGATGCTATTCTACTTTGCCGGCATCACACGGCGATCACACGGCTTCGCCGTGTCGGGTAGCATATTAATTAGTTTGGTCTAGTAACTAATAGTACGTACGTAAAAATATCTTAGGGTTTTTTTCATACTTTTTTTCATACACTTTTCATGGCTACGTTATCGTTAACTGTAGTAACTCAACACAAGTATTGTAGCTAATGTGGATCTATTTTTTACTTGACTTGTTTTGTTACTTGCTGTTTTTAGTATGTGTATTATTGAATTAATGTTTTCCTTGCATTTTTTAGTTCATAACTATTATGCCTCACTTCTTACATAGCTATTTCTTTGGACACTTTTAGATTTACGACGCAGTTTCGTAAACATTATCCTTTTAAAAGATGTTAATTCATACATTAATCAACTCAGCTATAATTGCTGTCATGATGCGGGTTCACTTAACATCATCAAGATTTGCCCTTTAACGTTGGCCTTGGTACCTGCATTGATGAACATTAAAACAATAGTATATTTTTCAAGCATCAAAAATAGTTTCACATATAAAACGGTATTGAGTTATTCGTGCTTCAGAAGGTGCGAAAGAACGTTCACGGTTCACTTTTCACACAATTTATTTTCAATAATTCACTTTCAGTGAATCGTACAATAATCGGGATTAGGCGCAAGTCCAAAATCACCTTATGGCGACCGCAAAAAAATTGTCGAAAGTATGAAAATCCTTGTTTTTATGCAATTACTCTTATCTACCACGAAGGTACAATTTAAAATAACCAAGAAACATCTAAATAATAATTTTTGTCAATAAAAAGTCTTATAAACTTACGCTTAATTAAGTTCTTCAAATTCATATAAATGCATTCTTTTCCTGGACTTTGATGAGATTGAACAGTAATAAAAAAGAAAGCCTAAATATAAAACAGTGAAATCTCCATAAATTTTATCTCATTAGAAATCTTTCATTTTAATTGGATAATAACGCTTTATCTTATCAATCTTATGGCTATCATAATAAGAATGAAAATATATAAAAAGTTGATTCTTGACACACCATGGATGTCGTCAAAACAAGTTTTCCAATCACCAAGTAATACATGCACAAATAATTAAGTCCATTATTTGAACTATGAGTTTATAATTGTCTTTACTGTTAAAAATGATTTTACGGTTACCGGAAACTATTATAATTTATTATAACTTACAGTAGCTAGCTCTGTTATAAAGTATTGGAATAAGTAGGATAAGGCGTTGTCGTCCAGATTAGCAGAATTAATGTCAGATATTTTTTGGTATTCCTCCATTTATTAGATTATTTTACAAGAACAACTTTTGTGTGGTAAAAAGAACAGAAAAATAAAGCCACTATTGAAGTAAATATTTCACTATTGAATAAAGTCATAATATGACTTTATTCAATAGTGAAATATATTCGGTATTCTGCCTTACAGAAGCGTTAGTGTTTAACTGTATCAATAAAACAACAAAACCTCCACAACGGAGGGTAAGTTCAGAATTGTTAGCGAGTGCATTATACTTCTCCTTCGGATTACTCTTTCCAGAGTGGTCGTGCTCAACTTAGCATGTAGACAGTTTAGGGGTTGATGTTCCTTGTCTCACGATTTCTATTATACTGGTCAAGTGATCACTTATCATCAGACATCATTTTTGTTTGTTTGGTTTACTTGTTAGAAAAAAAAATTGGATTAGTTAAATACAATTATGATAATTTAAAAGAAACGGATATTTCAACAGTAAGTGAAGGACTTCATTGATAACAACTATCAATCTGTCACCGATCGATTTGTTGTAACCATCACCAATCGCAATCTTTGTCCCCTGTACCGGATGATATCTTTGAATCAGAGATGTATAAATCTTCGATCACGAGTCACGATCAATTACTTTGGATATTCGTACTTACTAGTTTAGTAATGAAATCGTTTCCATTGTATCCTATCCTGCGTTGCTTAATGAGCAGTTTTGGTCAATTTGAAAATTCGTAATAGCGTACCTATTACTTTTTTCTTAATGCTTGACAGGGAAGCTCTTGGCCTTTATCTCATTTGATGGTAAGTGACGATAAGGCCGATGATGGAATCGAACTTCACCTGGAACCCTCAACCACTGAGAGACTGACTATTTTATCATTTTATCATTAATGTTGTTAACATTATTATCATGGCGACAGATTTTTATAAGATGATAGTAGCAAGCCAGGTGGACTTGAAAAAAGCCCTACCACCAACCAATTAGAGAACGCCTATCTGAATGTTAAATATCTCACAAGTTCTATGATTTCGGCAACTTGTAATGATGATTGATTTTTTTGGAACGGTATTCAGCATGGAATCAATTTTGGAAATAAAGAAATTTTGTTTGATCAATCCAAGATGTGACACCAATAGTTAAAACTTATAATCTTTAGTTTTGGAAGCATTCGGCCAGCCTGGTGATGTTTCCGCACTTAATTCCTAGTTTCCTAATTCTGCATGTCAATGCAAACCGAAAGTGTGTATAATAGTAAACTTAAGATTCTATAATGTACTCACACAATATGTCTACAGTAAGAACTGAGGTGAAATCCCTCTGATTTGTTTCATGTAGAAAAGTATGTGTGAATCAGTTGAACTTGAAGGTAAAGATTGAAATATACAAAAATGTCATCTATATTAAATTCACTTTACATTTACTCGATCTATCTTGCACCTTATCAGAAGCAAATAATAACTTAGTAGGCGCGTTATACACACCGTTTGACAATGAAAACGCTTTTATTATGCAACGTAAGTCTCAATATTATCGAATAGGTGGATCTGTGTCGACGATTTGCATTTGACGTTGACCAACGACTGTGTATTTAGGTTATGTTTGCTCACGCTACTACTGCGAGGCTATGAGTCGGTTTTCAAAGAGCTTTGAAAACCGACTCATAGATTTTGATAGAATTGATTCTAATCTAATGTTATAAATGTCATCCAATCGTTTGTCGTGAAATTTTGTGCATACTTTGTCAGGGCTTGAAATGATTGAAAGGATGAAAATGAAACATTGTGTGAACGCCTCCAACCCTCCAACCCATTAAGTGATAGATATTTTTTTAATGTATACCTTCGAATATTATCTATAATGGTATTTCTGAATGCAAATTATTGGATGAGATCGTTTAATCTAATTACAAAAAAAGATGGTAAAATTAAATATCCCATTTTTTTTACTTTTGATTTAAACAAAACAGGTTGTCTCTAATTTCGTATATTGGCAAATTAAACCCACGCCGCCGCCGTTAGAGGATTTTAAGGATTTTTTTTTATTTTGTTTTATTAAATCAGTCAAAGCTCCTCGAAATAAGTTAAATAAGTGACCTCTTAATTATGTTGTCAGACCACTATGCAAGATTGAAAAAAATCTTCTTCACATTAATATTTTTGTATATATCAAAGTAATATTGGTGGATATTAGCTAGCTTATGAATGTCATATTATAGAAATGTGTTAAGTAGTAGGTATTTTTGAATTAACTATTATACGTTTGGCATTTTCGTGTTTTAATAAGGAGGACGGAGTTAATGCACCGGTGGCGAGTAAACCACCCACAACATCATATTCAAGGAGGGTTGATGTTAGGAAGGCGGTCGTCCTAAAAACTATGCAAAAACCCATTTCATTCTATGACATTTTGCACTGACCCCAAGTAAATTAGGACTACTTCGGTACGAGTGCGTAAAGAGTCATCATCTCATCAACGCTCATATAATGTCCCCACCGAGGGGCTCGAGCCTACCCCACATTAGGGGCGATTAGGCTTTAGTCAACCACGCTGGACTAGTGCGCGTTGGTCGACTTCACACACAACCTAAGAATTTCTTCATAGGTGTGTGCAAGTTTCCTCACGATGTTTTCCTTCACCGTAAAAGCGTCGAATAAATTGAATGATTCAAAATTTGAAAAAACATGTTACGTGGCGAGGTTCGAAGCGGTGCCTCCCCTACGCACTACGCCACCGACACTTAGCTTAAAGTTTCTTAAATTTAATGACTTAAGCTTAAAGAGTACCATGTCTAAATGAGTACCTATCCAATTTCTTGTCCATGGCCGAGACTTCAACAATGTTCAACAAATTGAAACTAATCCCAATCGATCGAAATTTATATTGGGGCACTGCGTCCGTACTGTTGAGGTGCGCAACTACCGCCAAATTGGTTGCATATTGTGTGGATATTGGCTACGGATTTTGTTAGAACTCAATAATATTTCACTCAATATCCACGCAATACATAAATACATACGATCACGCTTGTAATCCCATGAGGGGTTGTGCAGAGCCTTAGGTAACATTTTGTTACACATAAAGCCACATTTGGCAATATGTGGTGTGCAGTGCCTCTAAATAGTGACACCAGCCTGTCGCCTACATAAAAGGGGTACCAAACCCAAAAATTAACAATCCTTCAGTAAACACCAACTAAAGCCAACGACCAGGACAGATGTTACACTCAAAATCATCATAGCAGTCCAGGGTGGACTACCCAATGTGAGTCCAATTTAGCGCTTGTCGAAATTGAATATTACGCCGCGTTCCTATGTCAATGTCGCTCGATTGGGATTAGTTTCTAGAGTAAGCCTGGTCTTTTGCGTCTTCATGAGTTCTCTCTAATAAGACGAGCTGATCGTTACTTTGAAACGAAATTTTAAAGGTGTAAGTTTCTTCCTCAAAATTAAAAAGCCTGTCTCGTTCCCACGTTGAGATAACCATTAAGAAGTATCTTTTAGTGCAAATATTGATAATACGATAACAGAATTACCTCACTAAGATGCGTAGGCTTGTCTTGCTGATAAAAGAATACACAAGCGTTTACGTTCACTAATAATTTTTCATTTCATTGGCGTAGAGACTTAACTGTGATTATCTTTTATTTTGTAATAGGTGATTTTTGCATTGGTTTTAAATTCGAAACCCACAGCATCATAGTTTTTCTATCCTGCTCCCAATTTATTTGGAGTCGGTGTAGTAGGCCTTGATATCGACAATACTGCTTAAGGATTTGGCATTACATTTTTACGGCCATCTGCCTGACACCAACCCTCCCGGGACCACCAGCTTAACGTGCCTTACGAAACACGGAGGCAGATCGATTTGAAAAATTTTCGGTCACCACCCATCCGAGTACCGACCGCGCACTTGGTAACTTAACTTTCGTGATCGTCACTAAGAATGCACGACCGCGGCGCCCCATCGACCACGTTAAATAGTTAAAACAATTAATTAAATAATGAGCATATTTTTTTCGATAAAAATATTGACTCGCAAGTATTACAATACTTAGTACCTGGCGCTCTTAACAAAGTAAATCACCGTATATAGCCTATATTTACAATCAATCAAATTTTATTTTGTTCAAATGAATATTGTGTTAATAATGTTGTTGTATACCTTCGAATATTACATTTATTTTTAAATCAATCTACTATATATATAGGCTCCACAAAGGACATATAAATTTTGATTTAAAGTGTTTCAATTATCATTCATTTGTAATTCTTAAGGTAACATTATGTAACGTTGACGTGGTTTAGGGTAATATGCGACACAAAAAACCTCATTGTTTTATTTTAGTTATTAGGCTTATCAACAGCTATTAGGTAAACGAAGCAATATTTTTTTTCTATTGTATTTAAATAAAATATTGTCGGCAAAATATATAATTTAATGGTAACCAAGGTAATTACGTTAAAAATTAAGAATAGAATCCAATTAAAGAATATTCTCAAAATGAAAATAAATACATTTGACTTTGATACTATAGTAGTCAAATGCTGTCGCTATAGTTGACATACATGAATCTATGACTTGCATTTCAAAAGACACTTGAGCACTCTTAGCTATTACGCCATCTCAACTTCTACTTTCATCGAGAAAACTATGAATGCCCTTATTTAATGTAGTGATTGATAACTCGAATACGGCCTTCAGATTTAGCAACGTAACTGCAGGTTTTATTACCTCACATTTATAAATGATGCAGTTTTAATTATCATACACTGCGTTTGGTAGTTTATTTGTAGTAACGTATTTAATTTTAGGTGTTACAACATTAATCATGCGATCGTAAATAACTTATATAATGGTATTCTGTGTTTCTGTGGGAATAGGTTTTCTAACTCTGTAACGATTATTAGACATCGTTGACACAGTTTTTGCTTTGAAGATAGATCTCAATTTGCATTTGAAATTAATTTCTGCATTAACATCAGCATTGTTTTAATGGTGCTAATGCGTCCTTTTTGTAGAACGTTAGGTCAATTTACTGAAACACGGCTCTGTAGTGAGTGCGTGCAGAAATGCCACGCGTGTCTAGACTCCAGCTATTTATCATTGTTATCTTGAACTTTATTAGTAGGCAATAAGGGACACAACTTACCTTAAGTGCTTTGTTGAACCTAATCGCTATTATCCTGAGGTCACGCTCTAGCCCTCTGCGACGATGAGTGACGGGACCGTACTATTACTTTACAACACTACTACCAGCATAAATGCAGTATTATATTTACACTAACCTACATTCGAATAAGTTCAGACATCGATCACGCCAAAAATGCTCCTGAAATCACGACTTGTCATGCCCAACTTCTCTTGATAAACCTTTACGATACAGCTATCTCGACGATCTGCAACGTTAACGTAAATCTAATACATACTCTTATTGTTCAGTGCTATTCGCCATGATTTGATCCATAGAAGCTAAACTCTGACCTCTGAAAATGCCAATCGTGGCGGTCGATGAGAACGTTATTGAATAAATGAAGAATGTTTCACGTCCAAGGCTCGTTCGAGCAGTCGCTGCGGTGTGGTGACGAGATATCACCCAGCGGCAATAAAACATTAGCAGCATTAGCAAAAATACATAGACAATGTACAGGCAAAGCACACGCCCACGGTTGTTTTGACCACAAACAAAATCATCTTGCGAAATCTGACTCCAACACTAGCCTCCAGTCTCGTAAATCTTTTCGCGGCGAATGTATCATAGAGATTAAAGAAGCGGATAAGCAACATCAGAATGGTATCAAAAACACTGATGGTTTGATGACAAAAAGCTTCAGTAACAGCACTAGCTCCTACGAAGGACACAGCGATACAGATTCAGAATGTGCGTCCAAATCTCGAACTGACAATAATAAAATTAATGATCCTTGCGAGCGCTTGTTTTCTCAGAATACAAAAGCTTCCTTAATGAAAACTGCTCGCATGCGTTATGCTGATGATAGCGTACTAACTGACGAAGTTGACGGTGAGAAATGTAAACAACCATTTAATCGTACTCCACTGAGGGGCAGCTGTAGAGAAAGAAAGTCAACTGTCGTCACTATTGAAGAAGTAAAATCAGATGGCTCTTTTCAAGATGAAGATTTGACTAACTCGTTACTGTTTGACGAAAAGAAGAAAACACCTACTCAAAACAAAGTTGGATTGCAACGTAGAAGTTCGGGGAATTCTGTAATTAACGGAAAATCTAATACGAACGGTACGAAGCCTCCATGGCGAGGTGCAAGCAAAAACGGGAAGCCTGCTGAACCATTTGTTAGATCGCCGTCCTTACGAGGGAGTATAAGGAAGAAAACGACAAAAAATGATGGCGTACCATGGCGTCGACTGTATGAACTTTCGCTATGGAGAAAGTTTGGGGTGAGCTTCGCAGCGATTGGTGCAGATGAAGAGCGGGCACTACTCCGGCCGTGGAGTGAACTGTCTTCCCAACAGCCGCCACCGCCGTTCTCGGTAAGTCAAACGTCAATCAGGCGCGCGCTCAGGCCGCGGGCATCGCCTGCACTTTGATATCTCACTTGGCTTATTTGGCAGCGTTTGATTACCCCGCTGTCTACTTATCGATGGGCATCTCACGAACTCTAATGATGGAAGCGGTCACGCTCTAACGTTTTTCAATAATGCACATGACATACAAATAAAATGTAGCTACTGCTGAATATTACTATTGCTAGTAATTTAATCAATTATGTTGCATCTTACGCATCTTACTTAGCAACACGACTGTCTATTACTATTCTTGATATTCATAATATTCATACGATGTGTAGATTAACAACATACCAACCGAATTGAGAACCTCTACCTTTTTGAAGTCGGTTAAAAATAAACATGTCCGTCTTTATTTATTATACTATGTGTAGGATTAGTATGGTATAGATAGATGTTTTGAAAGTAACTTTTAGATAAAAGGAAACTTCTTTGCATAGATCAGTAACGTACCAATATATTTCTTATTCTTTTACGAGACGCTTAGCATGTCCTAAGGGTTTCATTCGGGAATCGAATTGATCGTGTTTGTATTTGTAGCAATTTAGCACGCTTTCGCTTTCTTCTGATCACGATATCGCACTGGGGTCACCATGGCGGTAATTCGGGGCCCATATGAAGTAACACCGTAGGTAACAATAGTGCCTGCCGCAGGCGCGGTGGGCGGTCGGTCCATAATCGCAGAAGCGGTTACGATTTTCACCGTGGGACCGTTCTTAGATTTGCTACTTTTGATTTATAGCCTTATAGGTATTAGTATCTTGATCTATTGGAGTAAGGAGCTTAAAATGACGTTGATAAGTAGACGATTTACCTTAATTACAGAATAGTTGTTCCTGTTCTGATTTTGGTTTATTACTCACATAATTCAATATTTAAGTGCCACATTTAAGTACTCGAGAATAGGAACATACTTCATAAATGGTAATGTCATGTGACAATCGCGAAACGTTTTCAACAGAATCATCCATTTCAAATCAGCTTAGTGAATAGCTGATGTCTTTCAAGCCACGTTTACATAACCACCTGGGAACGTCGCGAATATAAATGAGTTGCTGATAGACCATGGTAATGTCACAGTTAGGAAAACAACAGAGCGCGTGGGTTAGCTGATATGCGAGGCTGACATACGATAATTATACTTTGAAGTGAATTTGTATTGCTTCATTAAACTTGGCAATAGTTATCATCAATTGTTTCCATAACGCATCACTGCCAAGAAGGGTATAAAAATAAAACGACTTTTCCAAGTCTATATAGTACAAGTTTTTAAAATGACAATGTAATTTATGTAATGCTTCAGTATCTCAATTTCAATTTCGTACTGATGAATAAACAGGCTCTATGTAATCCATCATTTTATCTAACCAGCGTTTAAAATATTCTAATGATTAATTATATTTTCATTCTTCACATACTTATATATGCGAAAGTGGTTCAGTAATTGAATGGCTCGGTATTTGTATCGGCAAACAATGGCTGTGTCGTAACTTCTTTAAATTCATTGCTAATCTGTCGTATAATTTGTCTCCTACACTACTTAATGGTATTGCAAAATTTACATCTGGGTGCTCATATGCGTTGGGAATTTCTTACTTAATTTCGTCGACTGATCAATTTGGAACATTATCATTATGAAAATAGAGTAAATTTCTTTATTAAGATATCATATGTTAGTGCGATAAATTATACAGTGTCAATTTGTCTTACTATGAGGAAGGTCGTCAATTTCATATGCCGTAAACAACAGGAGATACTTAAATTAGTGAACATAATGTAAGGATCTCCCCAAATAACTTTTACGTGACCTATGATATGAAGTTCGTGTTTTTACCAATACTTATTCGTAATTGATCTATTTATTTAAATACTCTGTTTCGTAACAATCCCATAGATTTCTTCAAGATGCACCAAGAAGGAGTAATTAGAATGGAGGCGATGTAAAGCGACAAGGGCAAGATTAATGTCAAGCATAATTTGTCTCCTACACAAATGCCGATTGTGCAACAAACGTTGAAATGTGTAATTATTTAAAAATTAGTCGCTCGTAGGTTCGAGCTCCTGCATCGACCTTCGCTTCATTGAGCACTTGATTGTGCATTGTATTGCTTCTCATGTCGATTATAAGTTCATTTATTTTGTGACTTTGATTATTTTATTCGAGAAGTAGTTTAATTGATATTTCTATGAATAGTTTTAAATACTATTTCGAATTGCTCCTTGATGCTTTCCATCAATTTTCGACTTGATGTATATGTCGCAGGCGGATCGTGTAACACGCCGTATTACAAAACGGCGAGGCGGATTGAAGTGTGTGAGAATAGATAACCAAATAAAGCCGTTTGTTGATAAATCCGTAGTAGATTAATATTATAATAGAGATCGCCTATTATTGTCACTCATCAATCAGACACACGCAATCACACAATTCGCCGTGCCGTTTTGTAATACGGCATGTTATACGATCCGCCTGCGACATATACATTTGACAATCTTTACTATCTGATTATGACAATACAGAATTAATTGTAACATTGTCTTATTACAACTACGGTCCATAATGAATTTTTAGCCTATATAATCTTATCCATTATTTTGCTATAAACCAGAATCAACTAGAAATCAAAACCAATAAAAGTATAATCGGTTACAAAATAGTTATCAAAATTGCTGCAGTAGCCAAATTTTTTTTTAAGAATGATGCTTTATAAATATAATGATTTTTGGTTTATGTTACCACTATGTAACAATAGAAGTTAATGTTTATTTTTGACGTAAATTGGTGACCTTACTCACGCTTAACGTATTTGGCGAAAGCTGTTAGCTATTCGAGTGACTCTTCTCTGATTACATCTAAGCGGTCTTCTTTTATAGCCGCTGGTTTATGTATGCTGATACCAATCTACTGATAGCAATAGAAAGCTTGCCTTCCACAGTCCTGTCCGTATAATGTAACACTTAGTAGTATTTCTGGAAAGGGATATATTTGTCGGCGTGTCATTTGTAAGTGTTTATTCTAATGTGTACCATTTTTGTTGCAGGTAAGCTTTCCAGTTGGATGTAGTTTCTTGACTGAGGTACGGGTATTATGTATAAGTTTGTATAATAGAATATATATTTGTGCAATGGTATAGACTTTAGCAGCCGCGTTATTCGTTCCTTCGCCCTTACCATCTATATTATCATACATATTCAATAATGGTATTGAGGAGATTTTACGTATCTCTGCGTGCATATGGATTTACATCCATCATATTTCCTCCACTTACCGAGTGATCAGCTGCCATTGATCCCTATCATTACGTCCAGTTACCGAACGCCTCGGAATCCACCCAACGGGACCATCCTTAGATGGGCAGACGCCTGTTATAATTGCATGTCAGGAGTGCTGACTATTACGGCCTTATTAGACATTGATCTCCTGCAAAAAAGGCATTATCACCTCTCGTTAAAAGATCTTGACAGGTAGGAAACAGCTTTCAATTAATTCGAGGTGTGGACTAATTCTATGCTCAGGGATAAATGGATCAGAAAGGTGTTGTGAAGCAGAGTGCTGTTTTATTTATATCCAACTGTACAGGGTTGATGATTATTTTTAACGGTTGTTCCTTTTAACATGTAGTAAGTATGATGTTCCAAAGTAGAAAATTTAAATTAATAAGGTCTTGGTTGTAATTTCTTGTAGCATAATCGTAAAGGCGTTGGCTTCAGTCATCAGAACGGAAAGCTGAAACAGTCTGCCTGGCTGGTTGCAAAGAAACTCATGTATTAATCACAAATATGAACGCAATGAACATTGATTTTTTTAAAAAAAATTTGCGTATTCACCTCTCAGAATGATAACCAAAATTTATAAATCAAATAATTTTAGAAAAAGATAACAAATTAACAGGGAGCTCGCCTTAACCCAGGAAAGCAACCTTGAAATATCTAGACGTAATATTTAAGAAATATGTGTTCAAAATATACCAGAATATTACTGCTCGTAAGCAACAAATGCATTGAACTGTTTCTCTCGACGAAGTCACAGCTTAAAAACATTAAAATTTTAATTATTTACTTAGACTATTCAAATGAAAATAGCTAGAAAACTTTCTATTTCTATTTCCTAATCCAGAGCAAATGAGTTTTTAGTTCAAGAAACAGTGTTAAGGTAAACAAACAAACCTATACGTATCTTATCTTGTGGACTTAAACGACAAACTGGCGCTAGCGTTGTCGTATATTTGGCTTAGTATGGGATGGAAACAAGGTCATATTTTTCTTCAACATAGACCGTATTTAGAAGAGGAAATGTTTCATATCTTATACTCTAATGTTATTTATTTGACACGTCACATAATTTATTGTAACTGGCATGACGTTACTAAGTAAAGGAAACAACATGGCTTTTTATATTATTTTATGATATTCTTTTTGTTAAATCAATTCTAGTATAAGCTCTTGTTACAGTGAAAGTCCATGCCTGTTCTGTGCATATCCAATTATTGCCTACTGGTCTAGAAGTTTTGATTCATTCTGACCCTTTATTTAAACGTTTCAACACTGTAATATTGTAGCTTTTAATGACTACTTCTTTCTTCTAAATTATATCTTTATAATAAATCACAATAACAAACATTTTATACAATGTGCACCGTGGTGCACCGTGGTCGAAACTTTCAATACTATTTAGTTCAATCAATTAATCCCTCATAAGTAGTTCTATACAACTATAATAAAATGGCATCCAATTTTTTTGTTATTATAATATGTTGCGCGCATGTTGTAATATCAACTCACGTTCTGGCCCTATAACTACAAAAGAGGTCTCGTTTGATAGCTAAAAATATAAGCAATAAACTACTTAGCTGCAGCTACTGAGAAAAGCATCAACATTGCACTATGTTTACTGTTAAATACTCGCGTTTCAGAATGTCGCGGGTCATACAGACCCAACTGTGCGCTCGCCGGGTTGATTGTTTACGATACTAGCTAAGTGAATAGCTTTTTGGCTGCATTCAATCAATGTTTTTTGTTCAAAGTTGTAAATATCGACGTTTTATAAGTACTTATAAAATTCTCATAGCTACCATCTTCGCAACATAAACAACAAACTCAAATGGTTTAACAGTTATCCACAACAATATTGCGACTGACCCGTTCAGTAGGCTTAAGGAAAATAATGCGCGTGGCAATGCGCCCACGCTATATGCACGCCTTTCGTAATGCAAATGCGCACGCGTCCAATTTTGTCGATCAGCTGCTGTTCTGACACTTATTCGTGATAATGACTAACAACATCAAGCTTTACAATGTCTCTTCCAGGAATTGTAAGAAGACATATAAAGTTTGTGTATTATTGTAAGTCTAGAGAAAGGCAACGATTTTTTTTTAATTAGAGGATTTAAGGTAATTCCAAATTGTTTTACGGTAGACTAGCTAGCTCGCTCTTGCTTCAGTATTCTCTCAAAAAGTTCCATGTTATACCTATTTATGAGGAAACACAGCTCATTAGTTCTATACCTCTGGATGGTTGAGATTTCAATAGCTTTCAGACCACGCCTGATGATCCTATGTTGCGACATACTCTTACCGAATTGTCAGCTCTTTATTTCCAAAAAAACCATTACGACTTTCACAGTTTCCCTATCTGCTGTGGGTAGAACCAGAATGCCGTAGGGTTATTTGCGTTTAGTCGGAACATCGTGTTCCCAGTGCAGGAAAATAGTGTCGTTTAATAGAATATACAGATGGCGTACCAAATAGGTGCTTCTCCAATTGTTTCCCTGTACTTTTATACTTGGCAATGAATAATTTAAATATGTTAGTATTTTTATTCAAAAACACTGAAATATTATACAATGGTAAAGAAAAGTGTAGATTGTCTAACTGGATTCAGCTTTTCAACACTGACTTGAACACATGATTAGTTTGTATTCCCTGTGGTTTCCTTTATATATCTTTAAATCTGTTTAGTGACGAACGATTACATGTTATCTTCTCTTGTAGGATATGATTACTTACTGTATAAGTTAGTTTGTGAGCTTAAATCAGTTAGTGATAAACTTTAACACCTCGATGACAGTATGACAGCGAGGAAGTGAGTCAACTATTTTACTCCAATAATTTGTTAGCACAATAATAGAATATTTATTGTAAATTAATCAAAAAACTCGCTAAAGTTTATTGTAACAAAGGTGTATTCTGATTAATCTTAGCAAAGATAATGAATTGAATAGGGATAATAACAACACAATTTTTATTATTAATTAAAGCTTAAAATGTGATAGTAAAATTTAATTGACCACTTCTTCCCATAATTACAGTAAGTATTTTTAATCTTAACGATTCGCAAAGATCTTTATCGACCCATCTGCACGTTATGTAATTATTGCAAGTGTTGACTAAAGATTGCTATATTTAATTGCCTTTTCGACACTTGAGTAGTTAAACGAGTTTTTACGCTCTTTTCCATTGCTGTATCTGATAGTCGTCACGTATGTTAAATATGTCTGCTTTAGTTCTTCAAAAGATTGCTATTTTTAATGACGGCGACTCAATTATTATGTATGTTCTGCCATTTGTGATATATTTTTTATCATAGGATATTGTGTCAAGTATAAGTTGCAACAAAAATTCCCAAAATTGATAAAAAAAATAACCAAAATTGATATTTTCAAGGAAAATTAATGCTCTTAAATGTGGTTATTGGTTGTCTTATACTTTTTTAAATATCTCGATCTTGGATTCGAAGATTCCATTCGGTGAGTTTGATAATCAGAAAATTAATGTCACAATTTCTTCAACATTGAGTAATTATGGTTGTTACAACATAATGGTACTTCTGCAGCTTCTGACTGTAGAGTTTATTAACCTTGTTGATGCACATGTGAACTATCAATATGATTACTGTGGTTATAAATAAAACATTGGTGTGCCTGATCAGTTCAAGTAATATTTAGCTACGTTTCTTTAGCATCGTATTTCTGAGGAGGATATTTTTGGATATTTTAATTTTTTCTTGTAACATCAGAATAAATAGTTTCATAAAGTTATTATCCTTATCTAGCTAGCTATCTAGCTAGCATAGCTATACATACATACTGTCTCAATTTCTCAAATTCTGTTTTGTTTGCCGTATCGCTACGTAAATCAACACGGTGTTCCTTTTAGAAGATAAGTCTTACTTAGTACAACTCTTATGCATTAGTGCGGGAATCAAACATTGTGAAATATTGTGCGTGCAGATGAAAGGGAGATATCGTGACGTCTCATTTATATTCTGTTTGTATTCCTCGTCTGTACTCCGCCTAATGTTTACAAACAATACGAGTGTGTTGTGGTTATCGTGTATATCTTCGAGTATTATTTAGTTGAAGTTGTAACTGTGTGCTTTTGTTATTAACAAAAGCTCGCATCATTGCAAATATCATATAATTCAAAAGGTTTTAATGATTGCAAAACGACTTGCATCCTGTTCCTACACAATATAGGTTATTATGATACGTTTCCTGAAAGATCTTTGTAAAGTGAAATAATAATTGTCCATAATGGCATATTATATCGATGGAGAAAAAGCATTCTTAGTTCTTTAAGCAGTTCACTGTTACTACTTCTAATAAGTAATTTAAATCACTAACGTGTTCACTAAATTCCAATTCATATGTCCATCACCTTATTTAAATTTTACCTTATCTAGATATGTATCTGATCGTTATGTTAATATCGATTCTATACTTGAATGCTATCGATACAAAAATCTCATAAATTCTCTTTCAAATTAGTCTAAGCTCTTGGAGCAGATGAAATGTATCAAGAAACTAATTCCGATTACAATGTTGTAAAATTTCAAAAACGTAATACTTCTCAAATACCAGGTGGTCATTCCAATCGTACTTTACAAGATCAATAACGATCTTGTACCAGATATTATCATTTTAATATATTTAATAAAGTCAGCAAAAGAGATTTAAATTTTAAAATATATGGTATTCTTGCTAGATAATCTCTTGTAGATGAAATAAAATGCTGACTCTACGCAACGGTACCACGTTATTTACCATAATGTAATGTTTTATTTGACTTTATAAACTTTCATCGAAAGATCATATTTTGCTTTTTGACAAAGCCAGTTATAAATGATTGTCTTCGTTCCAAAACCAATCTTATTACAGATGAATAAGACTTGTCCAAAGTTATGACTGATATCATATGCTTAACATACCGTGTAGATATAGTCGGCTGTGGTTATCTGTCAAGCTTAGAAAGATTCTTATATATATTTATATAGGATGTCATCAAATATGTTTACTTTAACGGAGGTATACTATAAACTTTATAATATTAAATAAAGCATTATTATAAACATAGACTTAAATAATTATTGCCTGAATGATCTGTCTGATGTCTGATTAAATATTATGTGTGATTTAAAGGCGAGTCGTATAATGAAGTGCATTGATTTGTGTAGTGGACATTTTCGAAAAATAGTTGATCTTTTCTGGAATAAACGATTTTAATATTAATTATAAAACATACAGAATATACATCTTACGAAATCAGCCGGGGCATTGATTTCATATTAACCTTATTAAAACTTTAGTTTTGTTGGTTCTATAATGTATGTAGGAAGTTTTTGTTTTTATATTACCATATCGCTTGCTGGGGTAGAAGTATATGTATTTATATTCCACTTTTGTATGGGTCTAATAAGAATCAATCTGGGCTGTCACTGTATTATTATTCTATCATCTGTTATATTAATCGCAGTTTCATTAAAATTCAAAGAGTATCCTGTATATCCGGAGCCGCATCTAACGCCACATAAAGCATTTCCGACGTTCTAACCATTTGCTTTCTTTCACTTGATCCTTATTCTGCTGTTAATAACGCTTATAATAACTTCTATTTTATATTTATTTATAAATACCGGTCTATTTGAGAATGCCTCATACAGTCACGGTTTCTATTTAAGAAGTGTAGTTCTAAAAATGGTCGGGCTATGTGAGGAATTCCCGCACGTCTTCACTTCCTTCGGTCGCCTGATCTATATTCAAGCCGTGGAGAACTGGAGACTCGAGACTTTGAGCTGAGGATTATAGTTAATGACAGGAGTTGTTTTGATATGCTGTTTGCAGACTGAGTCATTGAAAAGCAAGACAGTAGTTTTAATATATTACAAACAGACATGCGTGATGTCACAAATTCGCGTTAGTAACAGATAGACAATTATCGATTAGTTTGTTTTGTTATGCAGGTAATGCAGGTCATCGCTTGTATATATTAGAAATACTAATAAATGCAATACAAACAGTGTATGAACCTGCCCGCCTAGCTTGACCATCGAAACACGATATGATACTTATAGCCTTTTATCGCTTTGAACTGTCAAAAATCATTGGATAAAACCTTCAACGTCATCTTGTAATTTTATCGAAACTGCAAACATGTATCAGCTTATAAATGTTCGCAGTTTCGATTAAATTTCAAGATGGCGATCCAATGATTTTTGACAGTTCAAAAGCGATAAATGGCTATATAATATCGTGTTTCGGTGGCCATGCTACGCGGGGTGGACATATCTTTAACATTATTATTGGGCGAGTGATTCCTTTTACGTGTACTATGCTACTAATTTTAGAGAGTAGGTACATTTTATGTTTTGACTTAAACTGTTAATGTTGTTTAAACTTGATCCGTTCTATATCTGTTTTTTTTTTCAGTATCTGTATTTATTGATATTCGTTTCGTAGCATTAGTACTACGAAACAAAATTACATCGAAACCAGTCATTATTTTATATCCGTAGAATGGCCTTAAAGATTTAATTTTTTAAATTATTTCTACAATTAGTTAAACCTATATAGACTGAGAGGTCACGGGATTTTTCATAACGATCATGGAAACGGTTAGATTTACTTTTATAGTTTGTAGAGTAGTCCCCTAATGTGAATTATGTCGGTCTGGCTGCTCTCAGTGGTTGCAACTTCGAGTTATATAGCTTACAAGAGGCTTCATCGTTGCGAAAAAAAAACGATAACAGAAATGGTCAGTTTTAGTACCTATTCGAAGAATAACGTCTCCGCAGATGAAAAACGTTGGTCTGGCGGCTCTCAGTGGTTGCGTTTCAGAGTTATGATGCGCGAAAGTCAGTGCATTGTTGCGAAAAAAAAAACGATAACAGAAATGGTCAGTTTTAGTACCTATTCGAAGAATGGGGTCTCCACAGGTGAAAAAAGTTGGTCTGGCTGTTCTCAGTGGTTGCTTTTCAGAGAAAAAAAAATAACAGTAATCAGCAAAATAAACAATTAAATCGAACAAATCCAAATTTTATTAATTAAACTTTTATAATTTTATCATCTTTGGGTAAATGCTAAGGCCTGAAGAGTTAAATATTTACTTATTTCCAATATTCTTTTAATTTTTTTTTGAGCTTTTTCATTAGTCACATTAAAATCTATACTAAACCACAAAATAAAGTTTTGAATTCAGTTTTTTTATAAATATTTAGCTTTCATTTTAATATAATAAAGTGCATAAAGTATCAAAAATGATACTTGTTTTATTTTCATTTAAGAATTCATACTAATTGACTGATTCAATAAAACTCACATACATAAAATTCCTTTACCTTTTAGCTGTCTAAAAAAATGCAAATTACTCTCGAAATTGTACTTTTTATCCGGTCATGTAATCTAAATCTATTGATAAATATACTTAGAAAATTGAAAATGACGAAGGTATGTGTATATAATTGCTGATAATGCAATATTTTTTATTGATATTTGTATTGGTTGTAACATTTTTATCATGCTCTTGCTGGTGTCAAAAATGATACTCCATGCAGATAGGCTATCTTGGTTATTGAGATTATTCTTTACGATATTTTCTATGAATTTGTAAGCTTTTGCTTCAAATTTTCAACATAATAACTACAAAAATAATATATGGAAACGATATACCTAGACGATTTGGTTACGCAGTCAGAAGGCAGCAATTACTCGGAAGATGATGCGGTATCAGATGACGTATATTAACTTTAGTTATGAGAAAATTAGTGTACCTACTATCTTACTCGTCAACAATTGCAAGCTGTACTCGAAGATGATTAGATACAGTGCACTTTGGAAAATCATGATCATGTTTTTTATAAATACTTAGCTTGCAATCATTACAACAGCTCATATAATGTCCCTACCGACGGGCTCGAACTTACCCCACATTTTTTTTTATTTATTGTCCTCTCTACATCCTCCTTTTTATTTGAGGAGACTACCTACTGCCCCTAATGTGGGGTGTAAACATTAGGCCTTAGTCAACCACGCTGGCTAAGTGAATGTTGGTCGACTTCACATACAACCTAAGAATTTCTTCATAGGTGTGTGCAGGTTTGCTCACGATGTTTTCCTTCACCGTAAAAGCGTCGATTAAACGTACATAATTATGAATTCAAAATTTGAAAATACATTGGTACGTGGCGGTTCGAACCAGTGCCTCCTGGGTGGGAGACAACGCCCTTACGCACTACGCCATCAACGCTTCTGTGGCGCAGTGCGTAATGATGATACGAAAATTATGTATTAGCTTGCATTGGCTTGTAATATAATCAATTAATTATTGGGTAAAATCACAGGTTCATCATAACTTTAACTGAGATTTATTTATTAACTTAGATAGATTTAACTTAGATCTCTTAATCTTCGAAATCTTCTTAGATGAGGAGTCTATAATGTAATAATATAACTGTAAAGTTTGATAGAATTGTTCAATTTTGCATTTGGTTTCATTTGTCAACAGAGCATCGCAACTTAGCTCAAATATGTATCAAATATCTAGATAAATTTAACTAAAAATCCTCCAAGCTATCCATTGCCAATTTAACATGGACAGAAAGAAGAAGACGGCAAATGTGTTCTTCTCTGTTATGCAGGGAACCGACTACCTGATAAAGTATCTGATGTTACTGTGACGGAGACAGAAAATGACAATATTTCTGGTGATGTCAGCGGTAAGTCTTATACCATTTACGGGTTTATAGATAAAAATCGTTAGGAAACGCAAAGTTTGCATGTATTTGTTTCTTATTAATGGCATTTTACGTATCTAAATCATAAATCTCAAGAGTTCGTGTCCTTATGTTTTTTATATAAACATATGTATAATAATTTTCATATCATCATATTCATATTTTTTTTTATCAAACCTTACAGTTATTTTATCACTAGACATTCCTTTTTTTAAAAAGCGGCTGTTCCATTGAGTGACTTTGGCTAGGTCGCCCTCTGATCGAAGGGGTATGAGTATTTGCACAGGGTATCTGCAAGTTCGATCTAAAGTTTGCCAATTTAGGATCTGCTTGGGGTTTACTTGTTTACTGGTACATAGTGACCTATACAAAACCCATGCATTGATGACTGACAAATCTACATGGTGGAAGAAAATGGCCATACTATTTTTGGACTTCATAGGATTCCTGTATCTTCACAAGTCTATAAAGTAAACTCCACCCGTGGGCGATGATTCCCTTACGACTTTTGGGCATGGAATGGCCCTCTTCCATTTCTCAGCTTTTTCATACCTGTCACGGATCCTACAGATATGAAGTTCTAGTCCAGTCTATACAGTAAATCCGGGAAGAAAAACATGAAAATAACTGATAAGGAGTTGTTAAAGCTCTAATGTCATCCGGAAAAGTGGTAGAACCTTTGAATAGAATCTGGTCTTCAGAAAACAACATTGACTGCTTTTTCCACCTAAGTTTTGAGCATATAATGATTTTAAAAATAACACAATTTGTGCCACTGTCTGAAACATTTTCACCTTTATTTACTAAATGAGTATCAGGGGGATACAAATCATGGTCATGAATAGTCATGATTTTCCAAAGTGTACTGTATCTAATCATCTTCGAGTACAGCTTGCAATTGTTGACGAGTAAGATAGTAGGTACACTAATTTTCTCATAACTAAAGTTAATATACGTCATCTGATACCGCATCATCTTCCGAGTAATTGCTGCCTTCTGACTGCGTAACCAAATCGTCTAGGTATATCGTTTCCATATATTATTTTTGTAGTTATTATGTTGAAAATTTGAAGCAAAAGCTTACAAATTCATATCGTAAAGAATAATCTCAATAACCAAGATAGCCTATCTGCATGGAGTATCATTTTTGACACCAGCAAGAGCATGATAAAAATGTTACAACCAATACAAATATCAATAAAAAATATTGCATTATCAGCAATTATTATATTTGCATTATCAGCAATTGTATATATATATATATATATATATATTTGCATTTTTTTAGACAGCTAAAGGTAAAGGAATTTTATAGAATAGAATAGAATAGAATATAACTTTATTGTACATCAACCAATTTCATACAATTATACACAGGAAAAACATATATACGATTTGTACAAAGGGCGACCTTATCGCTAAAAGCGATCTCTTCCAGGTAACCTTAGGATGGACAGGATTTAAAAATATTGAATTTGTGGGAAGATGGCGATGTATTTTTAATCGATATAATAGTAATATTAAATAAAATAGAAATATTTATACTATCTAAATAATAAATAAATATACTTATCATAATATATAGGTACATATTAACTTATAAACATAATACATACTATATCTACACACCAATACATACAAATATATAAATACATATTTAAATATACAATCCATACAATTCATCTACTTATGTATATATCTATATTTACGAGTGAATAATCAGTGACAAGTAATACTCTTCCACCTGTTTCTTGAAGTTGCTCAAGGTTTGTGCTTGCCGTATGCGGACAGGTAAAGAGTTCCACAATTGAATAGCCTGCACAGTGAAAGATTTACTATAGAATTTGGTGAAGTGTACAGGTGTCTCCAACCTAAGATTCTCCGACGATCTCAAAACTCTTGGGTGAGTGTCTTGAAGGAACTTAAATCTACTTTTTAAGTAAAAAGGAGTGTTAGGATAAAACAAGATAGTGTAAAGAAGGGAGACAATATGCGCATCCCGGCGAAGGCGAATGGGTAACCACTTGAGTTTAGCACGAAATTCGGAGACATGATCATATTTGCGTAAACCAAATATGAACCGTATGCAAAAGTTTTGAAGTCGCTCAAGTTTATTCAATTGTTCTTCGGTTATATTAGTAAAACTGGAGTCAGCATAATCAAGGATTGGGAGAAGGAGTGATTGAGCTAGCGCAATTTTAGTAGTAATGGGAAGGAAATTGCGAAGTCTCCTAAGAGAACCTGCTGAGGCAAACATTTTTCTGCTCAATTCTTGCAAGTGTGAACTCCAAGACAAATTAACATCGAAATGTAGACCTAAGTTATTCACCGTTTTACTAAATGGAATGTGAGCTTGATTAAATACAACGTTAGGCGTTACAGACCAGTCAATTCTAGAAGTCATTCGAGGACTACCAATAGTAATGACTTGAGTTTTAGCAGGGTTTACTTGGAGACCGTGACATTTACTCCACTTACAAATGTGATCTAAGTCAGTATTTAATTGGTTTACTGCGTCTGTTAACTTATCCGGTGCCGCTTGGCAATAAATTTGTAGATCATCTGCGTAAAGGTGGTAGGACGAAGTTATTTTTTCAGAGATAGAATTTATGAAAATAGAAAAGAGTAAGGGAGATAAAACGCCACCCTGAGGAACCCCAGCAGAAGTATAGCACCATGAGGATGTAGAATCTTCAGTGCATATTCTCTGCCGGCGTCCAAACAGGTAACTGTGAAACCAATCAATTGCCGTTGGAGATATGTTAATAGAGCGTAAAATACCTACGAGCACATCAAAATCAACATTATTAAAAGCATTGCTAAAATCAAGTAGACAGAGAACAGTTAACAAACCTTTTTCCATGCCCCAACGTATGTCATCTGTGATTTTGATAAGAGCAGTGGTGGTGCTGTGACCCGAACGAAAACCGGACTGAAAAGGATTGAGGAGGTGATTATGACATAGGAATATAGTAAGTTGATCATGGACTAACCGCTCAAGAACTTTTGAAAGAAATGGAAGGATGGAGATAGGGCGGTAGTCGGAAAAGGACGCAGGATTAGATTTCTTAGGTAAGGGAGTAATTTGGGCATCTTTCCAAGCTGAGGGATAAACACCACTTTGTACGGAATAATTAAGTATATGGGAAATAACAGGAAGGATATCATCAAGGATAGGAATTACCATTTTACGACTAAATGAGTCACAGCCCACTGCAGACGATGTTATAGACAATATGCTCTTCTTAACACCACAATCCGGGAATTGAGTAAAGAAAAATGTAGGGTGACTTGGGATGGGAAGCGATGATAAGTAATTTAATGAAGCGACTTTAGTAGGTCTGTCGAAATCAGGCGTTGAAGCAAAATGTAAATTTAAAGAGTTTAAATCAAGACCGCCAGGCGTCGCCGCTTGGCGTGACTTCCCAATACCCATTGAACGGAGAAATTTCCAGACCTTTGCTGGTTCTCCGTTTTCGACAGAAGTGTGAAAGTATTGGCGTTGGGCATTCCTACACACCTTATTACAGTGATTGCGGTTTATGTATGTGAGTTTTATTGAATCAGTCAATTAGTATGAATTCTTAAATGAAAATAAAACAAGTATCATTTTTGATACTTTATGCACTTTATTATATTAAAATGAAAGCTAAATATTTATAAAAAAACTGAATTCAAAACTTTATTTTGTGGTTTAGTATAGATTTTAATGTGACTAATGAAAAAGCTCAAAAAAAAATTAAAAGAATATTGGAAATAAGTAAATATTTAACTCTTCAGGCCTTAGCATTTACCCAAAGATGATAAAATTATAAAAGTTTAATTAATAAAATTTGGATTTGTTCGATTTAATTGTTTATTTTGCTGATTACTGTTATTTTTTTTTCTCTGAAAAGCAACCACTGAGAACAGCCAGACCAACTTTTTTCACCTGTGGAGACCCCATTCTTCGAATAGGTACTAAAACTGACCATTTCTGTTATCGTTTTTTTTTTCGCAACAATGCACTGACTTTCGCGCATCATAACTCTGAAACACAACCACTGAGAGCCGCCAGACCAACGTTTTTCATCTGCGGAGACGTTATTCTTCGAATAGGTACTAAAACTGACCATTTCTGTTATCGTTTTTTTTTCGCAACGATGACCCCTCTTGTAAGCTATATAGCTCGAAGTTGCAACCACTGAGAGCAGCCAGACCGACATAATTCACATTAGGGGACTACTCTACAAACTATAAAAGTAAATCTAACCGTTTCCATGATCGTTATGAAAAATCCCGTGACCTCTTAGACTAATATGTCTAATCAGATCTCCACTAAAAAAACAAATGTCTAATTAAGTCTAATGACATGGTTGACACTGATCATGATCTGTAAATTATGTAACACCATCTACAGAAATAAAGCATAAACATGCAAATGATTGTAATGCAGCGCATGATCGAGATACTGGATAAAGCGTAACATTAACGTAATGAATGAGTCAGTCTACGTTTTTGGTGCGGCAGAGCCAAGTTTCCATTTAGTACTCGATCAGTAGTTTCTAATGCAGTATAATTTAGACCTAAGCTTGGGGTGTGGAAGTAATAACTTATATCTTCATGAATATTTCTTTAAACATCATTGTCTAATAATCATATCCGTTGTTTATATTATCCGTTGAAGGTCTGAAAGGAAAACGTGAAATAAATATAATTATTATATTTATTTCACGTTTTCCTTTTTAAAATTTATTCGAAATATTATATTATAATATTTCGAATAAATTTTACGCTATATTTTTATCTATGATAAGTTCAGGAATTCTAACAAACATAATCTTTGCTGAAATGCTTTATTATCTAATTCAGATTCTAAACTATCTATTGTGCATGCTTGAACAGATTTTACGATTACAAACATTCAGTATTTTTTTTTCATATGGGTGTGTGCTGGTTTTTTTTAATAGGAACGAAGTTGGTTAGTTCTGATATGAATACACTGGCTGTCAACTATCGCTGTGTTTAATGTGTAATTTTTTTCTTAGCATGAAACTATAAGAATTTTAAATAGAAATTTTGTTATACAGACAGCATATTAATGGTGGACTATGCGTAGAGAAAAGAACTTTTTCAAGTTTTAAATAATAGATACCTATCGATTTATGTTCATTTTTATAATCAATCTGTGATCTAGCATCAAAAGATTTCCTTTTTGGATTTTTGCTTTGCCTATTTGTGTTCAATTTTAAATAAAGCCGTTAATCTCGCTGACCATTATTAGACTGTCATCGATATTATTATCTGCGAGCTGTATTTGTATAGCGTTATATCTAATGACCGCAGACAAATTAATGAATGTGTACGGTACATAATTTGTACCCATAAAAACAAATTCAATATTATTAATTAGAAAATTGCCACGTCGTGTGGGTGGTTATGTCGATTCCGATAAAAATACCTGTCATTTGACATTCGATACGGTGAAGGAAATTCTAGTTGCATGTTCTTCTATTAGTCATTAGTTACTTTATCTAATAGCTCTATTAACTTATCTGATAGATATCTAATTTGGTGTGAAGTTGCATAGGTGTTTGTATGTTGTTATTGTTTATCGTTGCCTTTACTTCGACCCTACTAAAAATGTATTTCAGCAGTTTTACATCAAGCTGCTTTATCAATTAAAAAATGGATGTTTACAATGATCCTTTTAAGAATCGACTATACTGTTCATCACATGGCTATCGATGTGCGATTGTAGAAAGGATATTCGATGATATATAATTATCATCACCCTGAAAGGTTGGACCACAGATTTAATAATACAAGGAGATAGGCCAAGCCGGCGTTTAACTTGTGACAAGTGTATGCCCTGTGGGCATACATTTCCGCTACTTCGCCTCGCCTTCGACCGATCTCCTTAGATTGATATATCTGTGGCTTGGACAGTGCAATCTCTTGCCCCATGATCGGTAACTTATAATGTTAAGAGAATTCAAATTCTAAGGAAATCGTTTTGTTCATGTAGTCGTCTATACTTGAACCAAATTTGATAAAGAATAAATGTAAACGTACCAACTGTTATTTTGTATATGTTTGTTCTTTTCACTCGCTATCTTTCTTGGTCATCACTCATACAAAAATGACAGCGGTTTGCTTACATTTATTCTATATCGAATTTGTCTCAAGTATAAGATATAGAGCAATACGCTATGTCCGCTGGACTTAAATATCATACAAACAGTATTCGTATATTGCCCCTGCGAATGATAAAACATCGCAAATGACTCTATTACTCAATATAGCAGTAACGTGTCAAATGTACAGGTTTATTTCATAAATGTGAAGATTTACAGCAATATCATTGCAATCTATTCGGACAAATTGCCCTGAGAAAATTTGGTAACTATCTATGTACTTGAGTTGGTTTGTCAGGTGTTATTTCCCGTTGATGAGTTAAAAGTAATTAATCTTTACTTTAGTTTTAATGTAGTTAACCTTTAGTTTAGTTGAAATAAAGTTGTCGTGACGTTAACCTTTAGTTTAGTTGTAATAAACTTGTCGTATAGTTCATCATAACAATCTTTTTAATTCGACTCACAGTAATCCACCACGCTTGCCCAATGTGGATTGGTGGACGGAGTATAAGGTGATCAATACCCCTTTGCTGATCCCTTAGTCGCCTTGGAGGATATGGACACCCATTGCAGGATATGGGGTGATGCTTTTCTACTCTGCCGGCATCACACGGCTATCGCTTAGCCGTGTTTATTAGAGTTTAGTTTATGCTATCGATAAATCTTATTTTATTGATAAAATGCATTAACAACATTGAAGCTGGTTTGTAAGAAAGAATGGTAGAAGTTTTGTGAAAGGTTTTGTGGTAGAAAAATTTCAATATCTTAGCTAGATTTTTTTAAACATTCATAATTTTCATTGACCTGTTTATACCCCACTGCCATATAAAAATGTTTCTAACCTAGTTATTGGTAAGACTGTTTGAAAAAAAAATCGTCCAAGTTGCTGACCCTTGGAATTTTGCAAAACATCTCAAAAAACCTCTTTCTAAACTATTTTCTATTGATTGTCAATTGTATGACATTATATTTGTATTTTCTTATGTTTCCATTTTATTATATTCCTTTCAGTAAACAAAGAATTCTTTCAGCATAGTTATGAACTTTTATTACTAGTATAGTATTATATTATTTTAGTTTTTACATTTTATATATTAATTAGTTCATTAATGTGATTAATTAAATGTATATAGAACAGCTTTTACAAGATAAATTATTATTATGAATGAGCATGCGCCAAATGCGTGGGAGTAATAACTGCCCAAAATTTACGCATGTAGAACTGTAATTTTAATTATATTATTATTATCTATTGACTTGTAATGATGTTTTGAAATCATTACCAAATTGTAAGCTGGGGAGTTTCTTTCGCCATTTCTTCTCCATATCAGCATAATAATAATTATTTTGTCCCGAAATGGTGGTAGGGTTTTGACGATTTAAAAGTCCGTTTAAATAAAGAGATTTTTCATTCATTCATTCATCATCATCACTTTACGACCATTGAAAACTCTAAAACTCTTCTGAAAAATCTAATCGTTTTTAACAACTCGTTTTATTTTCAAAGATGCGACATAATTCCTAGCTAAGTGACACCTAATTGGCACATTGGTTTTCCCACGGCTAGCATGAGGGACGTTTGAAAGATGCAACGAATTGTTGTTCTATTGCCCATAGATTTGCCACTTATCTGCGCGGGCGCACCATTCGAGCGATTAATGACAATTTGCAGCGTCGCAACTCCTAGTTGTTTGTACAAATAACGGTTCGTTATTTAGGTTAACATGTGTCGCTATTGGGGATAGAGTATTACTTATTTCCTCCAATGCACCTTTCGCCATTACTTACTTATTTATCGCTAATGTTACAGTATGTATAAACCCTTACAGAATTACAAATTGAAACAAAACCTTAGAAAAACAAATCTATACTTTCCACTTTTAATTTTTAAAGGCCAATTACTAATAGCATATAATTTAAAACTACTGCTCTCTAGCATTTTCTTGTGTAAATATATACATAAATCATAGAAAATTGTGCTTTTATAGTATTTTAAGCCTTATTTTGAGTACCAGTGGTCGCCCGCGCCTTCGCTCGCTTCAATATCGGTTATTATAACGCCCTCCTTGATTGTATCTTATAGCCTTCCTTGATAAATGGAATATCCCACACAAAAATATTTTTTCAATCAGTAGTTCCTGAGGTTATAGCGTTCAACCAAACTCTTCATATTTATAATGTTAGTATAGATTAACGTAGTTTCACCCACTATTATGTGCTTCTTAAATAAACGCAAACTATATTTCTTGTTGTAGAGGAAAGCTGTTGTGTCAAATTGCTATACTTTGGTTACTTATTGTGCAAATCGGCAAGGACGTGTAACAGTATTTACATTTTTATTTCAAATAAAATAATTTGCGTCATTTCTTTAACACACGAACCTAAGTATGTTTACCAATAAAAAGTATCAAAAATTAGTCTAATCAGCAATTTAGAGGCAACTTTTATTTTTGCTAATCATATTGTTTCTTTATTTAGATGCCAGATTTTATTAATTCCAAGGTGCGATAATAAAAATTACGCCAAGTTTATATTATTGTATTGTTTTGAAATCGAAAATAATTATTGACTTATTAATAGTTCTGCAACAGTGACTTTGAAAGTATTTCACACTAACGTGCTAACTGTGTCTTGCGTTGTTGACACTCGTGGAAATATTTTTGTGGCGAGGCGACTTATTACTTACTCGTTTAAAGAGTCTCTTTATTATAAATTATGCTCCAATTTTCTTGCTGTATTTTGAATTGTTTTTTATAACAAATAATTGTTTCACTGCAATTGGGTTGAACTGAGTGGCATACGTTTCTTAATCTGGGTTTAATTTTCAACATTTTTGTCTTGGACGATCGATCGAAAATTTATGATCTCTATTTTCTCCGGCCTGTCGGTTGTATTACTGCTTCTGCCGACCAACTTAGAGCACAAAACAGATCGTGTAAGTAAAACACACCTTGAGGGTAGCAAAAGGAAAGAACTCAAAACTATTGATGACAATGCTCTTACTGATATAATAGCATTATGTCATGCCACTATTGTAAAAGCTCTATAAGGCTCTGTATAGTTAGATATCACTACGTGAACATCGCCAACGATGTCTTGCAGTCTCTCTAATATACCTACATTATATAAATCCTTTATTGCATACATAAAACAGTAATAACAATGCATACCTAAAGTAAGACATGTATAAAGGTGAGCTTATTTCTAAAAGAGATCTCTTCCAGCCAAACCTAATACCAATAGTTAGTAAATATAAAAGTGGGAATAACGTGAACATTAGGCAGATTGTATCCACCTCACTGAGAAATCTTTTCGGATATTTCTGTGAAACCGAATCCATACGCTTGCCAAACATTAACAAGCCATCAAACATTTTTATTTGTATTTTTATAATTAAAATATGTTAAGCGAAATTTTAGCCTACACAAGCTCGAAGCACTCTTAATGGCGAAGTCGTTTCCCAAAATCAAACTAAACGTTTGTAGAGACTTGGAGTTTGCAGCAAGTGCCAAAAGTTTGGTTGCAGCATTATAGGTACGGTACGGTTGCTTATAAAATATATATAACATACCTATAATACCTTTCAGCGAAAAATCATTAATTTTATACATTACTTACATGAAATTATTGTGTAGGTATTGAAATTTCGCTCATTATGAAATTGATTCCAATAATCTGTTATTCAACTCCCGGATCCGATAGATACTTCTCCTTAGGCATTAAGCAAACGATTGACAAGACAAAGAGCATAGAATTGCACTTAACTAGTGCAACTTACAAAATTGGTATGTCAAGAATGCCCAGTGAGTTCTACTCTACAACTGTAACTCGGGAACGTTTGTCACGCACAATTTACTACGACAGGTCAATAATTATCTGACTAGGTGGTTACTGGCGCCTGTGAAATATGCTGTAATAGTCGACGGAATTGAATCCTGCGATTTTTTTTAAATTTAAATTTGCAGCAACTTTGTGTTTTGATTTCGACTTGATATCGCATAATGTTTGACAACTTTTATGTATCAATGTTTATATGATTTCAGTAAGCGTTGCCAACTGTCATAAATTTTACAAATTATTCTATTTGTTTTCATCGTTATGTGATTTCTGTTGTTCTTTTTCTAGTATCTAAATAAGGGACGATGTTATGTTAAGAATGTGTGATAAAAATAAAATTCATTGATAGACAGATGTTACTAGCAGTTATCGTTTTGCCGCGCTACACTATGGATATAGTAATTTCAACACGAGTAATTAGTATCAAGATTGTAGTCTTTAAATGGAAGTGCCATGCGTGAACCTTAACCCAGAATGCCGAAGGGTCAGGGCTTGTCAACAATAGGTGTTAATATTTGACGATGCTGATGTTTATGGGAGAATCTATCTAGCGTCCAGTATTGCGATAATAATGAAAAGAAATGTAAATATGTATTTTTAACCGACCAAAAAGAGGGGGAGGTTCTTAATTCGACTGAATGTTTTTTTTTAGTGTTACCTCATAACTGTTTACTGATTTTGATCATTCTTTTAACATTTGGAAGTTACCTAGTGCTTGTCATGTGGTCCCATTTAAATTTAACTGGTCAGCAGATAAACGTAACCTAAACCTATCTTAGTCCAGAATGAGCGACTAAAAATCCTTAATGAGCGACTAACAAATGATTAGTCGCCCACTTAGTATGTTTAGTCGTTCATTCTGGAATTTTTAGTTGCTCGGGTTATTATTTCCTTTTAAATTTAAATTTTTAGATATATTTAAGGCCAGAGTGAACAAGGATCTTCTAGGCGAGCTTGTACCATCATAGGCCTCATGTTCGCTTTACATCAGGTGGGATTGTGGACAAACGCTCAGCCTATCAAACATAAAAAAAATAGTAGATAGTTTTTGAATTATCCCTAATAATGCTTATTGCCTGCCATTCAATTGACATTGATGATATCGTTATCTTTTTATTACATGTTTGTCTAAAAGATCTCGACGTAGTTTTCTGAAATTTATTATTTTTAAATAAAAAAAACCGCCTTCAAAACTAAAAATGGAGAAATAAAAATTTGCTGTTTTAAAAATCAAAATGTTTTTTTTGAGATCGATGCTTACCTCAATATTTGGAATAAACGTAGTCACTTGTCTCAGAGACCGACCTCACAAAACATTAGGATTTTATTAAACGTACATTTTTTATTTCTCCGTTTTTAGTTTTGAAGGCGGTTTTTATGGAATAATCTTTACGCATAGGAGCAAAGTAAATATAGTAACTGTAGTTCAAGTTCTCAATATGCATATATTCAATGAAATTGCCATGTAACTGAATAGATGAATTTAAATAAAACAATTCCTCCGCAGATTCTTAATTTTGCTTGGCTCGCGTTAAATTTGCAGTAAACCCCTATTTCATCCTCTTAGGGGATGAATTTAAGAAAATCCTTTCTTAGCGGATGCCTACGTCATAATAACTATCGGTGTGCCAAGTTTCAGAACAATCCGTTCAGTGGTTGGAGCTGTGTGTTGATAGGTCAGTCTTACTGATTCACCTATCAGATGTTAAGTTCTATACAAATTATCTATGTATAGACCAATAAGGTTGGTGCATGGCAACAAATAAATAACATCACAATGAACAGCTAAAGCAATAGAAAAAGAAGACAACTAATAGAGCCATAGAGACGAATTGTAACCTATTACCGACGTTCAAGCAAATAAATGACTAAACAATTAGGGCTCCGTAATGCATACATTTCGACATCAATACGCGCAAACGACCCATTTAGTGGGTCAAACTCGTCTTTACCGAAACACCTGCCAAGGTATAAAAAACCATGATGCTCAATGCCGTGGGTGTTCACAAACGTGCATCATGGCGTAACTGGACTGCGTATGGTTTCCGGACGTTAAATATAACTGGCTTCGATGTGCGGGGGCGTTAGTTTGGTGCAAAAATATCCGGTCTTAGCATGAGCGTGATTTTGTACCGACTTTATGGGAATTGGAACGGGAGGATTTTGACTGGTACTGCACTAGGTCACAATGTTTTCGCTGTGGATGTTTATACTTCTCATAAAAAAGTAGCAATCTAGTAAACATTGTGGCTTAATGTCTCCCGTATAGATGCTTGTAACATTACGGTGACAGTCGTGTGTAGCCAAATCTTGGATAAAGTAGAGGTATTTAACCAATACTCTATCAGTTCCTTATTCAATTATTCAAGTCCTTCATTATATTCTCATTCTTAAATAAGTATTTTGTATTCTACAATGACACCACTTTAAAACCTATTCGTTATCAGCGAAAAGTTCAAGCGAGCCCACCCAGAGGATGCCTATTTAAGAGCAACTCAAGTTATAGGTGATAGGTTTTGAAGTTGAGGTTTAGAAAAAGCGCTAGGTAATGGTAAAGCTTAGACAAAGAAAGTGAGTAGAAGCCAAGTAGAAGCACATGATAGAAGGAAGTAAATTGTGAGACACATTAAAAAGTTTATAGAAAACAACCAGTGTGTTCTAATTGTAAAAATAAACTAATAAGGTTTCAACCACAGAACAGATAAAACCTCTTTTATTTGTTATGTGGTTTCAACAGTATGTAACCGCCTAAATCAAATAGTGCGTTCCACTCTCAGTGTGCATTATAAAAAAGAAGGAAATTATAGTACGGCTATTTGGGGCTGTAACCTGATGTGGGTATTTAATGTCAGCTGTAAAATTGCGGAACTCTAAACGGTTTTAGAGCTGGGTGATGGTAAACCATGAATAGATCTGCCGCCTCTTTTTATCTCACAACCTTATATAGTTTTAGTAAACGAGCGAATTTCCATTCAAGCATTTTGAAAAATACTTTTGAAGTTATTGCCTCATATAAAATAGTCTAAGATGTTTAAAATTGAGTACGTTAAACAGTCGAACTTGAAGCCAAAGCTAATAAAACAAGACAACCCCCAACAATTAAATATTTTACTAATGAAGCAAATAAAAATAGATACCTACTTAGATATTAGAATATTCCTTAATGTGTAACAGTTGTAGGCATGAACTATAATTCTAAATCGCTCAACAACCACCACCCACCGAGTAAAAATCGTATCAGAATTAGCCTAGACAAAGTGTCTCCATTAGAATTTATCAGTTTTCCAATACGGTGCCGCTAGCGCAAGTCTCGGGCCATTCTTAAAGCCATATACGGTTCATTAATGTTCTAGTAGTTGAGCGGAACCAGCGCATTCTGACTTATACTACTTATCTCGTGTTTCTCCAAGATTTAAGTAACTTCATCTAACAAGGTGTAATAATTTCTAATGTAGTTTCTTAGTTGGTCTAACGTGAGCATTATTTTTAATTAAAATATATGTATGTGGTTTTGCCAATTTTTTTTTATATATTTTTCATAAACTGTTGTGACTATGGTGTGCTCTATTATTTTAGAGTGAAGTGTTTTAGCGCGCTTCATTGCATACAAAATTATTTTCGTGTGTTAACCATAGATATAGGAAACTGTAGATGGGCAATGTGAAAGAGAAAGAGCACACTAACACGTATATTAGAACGAGATAGATAGACGAGACCATTTCACGTACATGCAGGCGACCTAAGTCGGCCTGTCAGTCAAGTAGAAAAGATAGCAACTATCCGACTGCAGTACTATTTTTCACGCACGCATGCGCGTCTCGCCCTAGTCGATTCATTGCCAATCTATAAACGGCGGTAATTATAAATCTATGGTGTTATCAGTGAATTATGAGAAGTCATTGAAGTAAAAACTTGTTAAAATTGAGATCTGAACAAAGAGTTTACTCACAACCAATCCTGTTTTTCTTCTTCTTAACGAGTGGTACACATGGTCTCAAACTTTTAAAGTCACCGTTCCTAGTCCTAGACGTGACTTGTTTGTTTACGACTGCCATCTTTCGACACCTACCGGGACCATCAGGTTAACGTGCTTGGCGAAGCATGGTTATAAACACAGAACACAGACCTCTTTCTGTGTTCTGTGGTTATAAACGATAGTAAGATTGGAAATAATAGAATAATTTAAGCGCCCTTCGTAACGCTTTATTTTTACATCCCTCGGGAGCAAATTTAGAAAAGGGAAAAAATGTAGTGCCTATGTGATTACGTCAAGGGTCAGAGTAGGAAAACAACCGTTCGCAACTTGACCCCATAAAAAACCAACACCTCCAAGCTATTAGAAAACACTTACTGGTTGATTTGGCTTGATCAATGCATTCTGGTAGGGCGCGCCCTGACGCTGGTTCCGTGGATATGGCTTCAGGGTAGCACGTACGTCCACAACTAATCACTGGGAGTCACAATCAGTTCCTTTTCTTCTATTTCACCACGAAATTGTTCTTAAATATTGACGGTAACGAAATTAAATATGCGCAGCGATTAGGAAACGAACTAAACAGCCATGTTGGCAGAAAGACACACACGCAGCGCACGACTTCTCGATGCAGCACCCTCTTGTATTTCATATAACTAGAGCCGCTGGCCATCATAGACCCAAATTGAACGGCCGAAATTGGGCCGAAACAAATAACGACTTCAAAATATCCAATCTGATAGTTACAATTTCGCTTAAGTCCTGTATTAGTATTATTAGACATTGAAATTTGAGTATCCCCTTTGCGAAATATCTCCGCTAAAGAAGACCACTGCCTTATCTGACCAATATTGTATAACAGGAACGCTACGTTGCGTAGTTCCTTTATTCTTATTTTTAACCGACTTCCCAACAGGAGGAGGTTCTGTATTCGTCTGTATGTATTTTTTTTTAAACTTGAATTCGATTCAGCTTTAGAAACCAAAAATCCTCCTCCTTTGGCGTTCTCTCTGGTTACGCATTCCTATCCACTTTCATCTTCGTTAATAACGTATTCGTCATTATCATTACGCCAGTTAACAAACAAAGCGTTGTCTAATCTAACATTTTCACAGTCGACGTCTCGTAAATAAGCAGTTTTAACTGCATTAGTCTCGGCGGTACTTTCTACGGCTACTTCAACTAAAACGCGCACTTTACGCACTCTTGAAGTCGTCACAGAGTTAGTCAGAAAGGCCGATTTCGGTGTTAACGACAATATTTATGGTCGACTAGTAACTGGAAGCTTAGAAAATAAAATAAATATTAAAAATCTATTTTGTAAACATTTTAACAATAACATTTTTTGCTTGAGTAAGTAACTCTTTTATCTTAGTAGGATATACTTTCATGTTGTATATTTTCCGACTGTGTTCGACTCTGCTAAACCCCTTTTGGAATTATGTGCGTGATAGTACCTTGTATATAATTTATAGCATTTATTCGAAAACTAACAGCACAGCGATTTTAACTACCCTTTACATCGCAAACCGATAATGAATATTTCTGTTCAATAATGGCCTGGTAATAATAGGGGTTAAAGTATGAAATTGCCGATTTTTTCCTCATTATTCATTAGTGTATAATTAGTGATTAAACGAACTTACCTGTTGTGAAGTTCAATCATAATTATACGAGGGATTCGTCCGAAGATATTAGTATTACACTTGTAGTATCGCTTCCATGTGTTACCACTTAGCACATTATTTTAGAGTCCTTCCTCCAGAAAAAATAAGTACTATTTTGCTATTACTTCTTTCCGTATCCGTATAGCTGTCACCAAGCTGTCATCCCCACTTCCGGTCGCCCGTCACTTCGCTCTGCCGATTGCTTCCAACATTCATTTAGTTTAGAGAACCAAAACAATATTTATATAAACAATGATATTTCTTAAAGCGGGTAGTTATTGCTATTAGCAAATGACTGCAGGGTGGGCGGGAGTATACTAATATCTTCGGACGAATCCCTCGTATAATTATGATTGAACTTCACAACAGGTAAGTTCGTTTAATCACTAATTATACTTCGGGATTCGTCCTCGATATTAGTATTACACTTGTAGATGTTTAGAGCAATAAGAAATATCATCTAAAATTTATGTAGTAATAAAATATTGTATGATATTGTTTTGGTTTATCATGCTCTTATAATCAACAATTAGGTAGGTACTCTTATAAAAAAATGTCAAGGCCAGTAGTCTCACTACCGCATACAACATTCTCAGGATCACGGAATATGCTGGTGCTAAACTAAACTGTTTACAAATTGATGCTCTTCAATAATACAACTCTCTTAGAGATAAGTTTGCTCTCGCAAACTTAGCAAATTATTTGCCAATTTTTATTATGTATCTCTAAGCAGTAAAGTATGTACAGTAAAGTGTATTAAATTTTTTTTTTAATGCACAGAAACCTATGCACGACGCATGTTAAGTTATTATTTCACTATCTTTAAAGTGCTGCTAATCCATCAACTACCTACTAGTCTACTACGATAGGTACATACGTTAACAAACTATGGTATTGTTTGGTGTTTGGATTTCAAAGTGTTCTAAATATTATGTATTAGTGGCTTCATATGGCATGCACTTCTATCCAATCCTAGACCAAAAGTTTATATAATTTAATAGTAATGACAGAGTTCCTAAAGAACCTCTTTGAACTCAATGTGATGTAACCAAAGCAACTAATGTGATATACTGCTGACTTGAGTAATTGTTTCCAGCAATATCTTTCCCTTACACAGATATCCACCATCTTCTGCTTTATTCTATCTTTGCCTACACGGCCTAAGTCGGCCTAAGTCTAATAAAGCACTCTGATATTTAGTATTCTTATTACCACCTAAAAATTGTGATCTTCATAGCTCGATCATCGCTTCACCTAGTTTAAGTCGTTTTCTAAACACTGACAGGTGGTAAATCCTTAAAATAAGAGATCAGCTAATTGTAGCCGCAACCAAATCAGGAGAATCAAATTTCAAGATACCTATTATCTTACAATACAGTCTGCCATTAAAATCTGTAACCTGAATTTGGTATAATGCAATGTAATAATTCTAAACATTGTAACAATTAGGGGTAGTAGGTACCAAAAATGTTACACTGGCCGACACTCATTGGGATTACTTTTATTTGTTAACTTTTATTTGTCTTAAGTTCACAACTACCTACGTTATTAGTTCTATTAGATAAGTTAAAATATTCTGTTAGATAAGTTTTATTAAAAACTAGACTAGATTCAAACTAGACAAGACATTTCATGAAGTTTGAAACCATATAAAAGGGCCAAGCTTCCCGGCACAGGTATAGTTATTACCCAAAATCCTTTAAGGCTTTGGCACGTGTACCTATGTAATGTCCCTGATTAACGTGTAATAAATGATCTCATATTTTCATACTTAGATTACAGCTAAGTTTTTATGTAAAAATATACATAATACACTTTCTAAAATTAAGTCTGAAATTTAATTTTTGCCACTAGCTCTCGTGACACTTCGAATGGTTTCGACGTGTTTAGACTCAATTCTGAAACCATAATTACAGAATCATTGATGTAAGGGACGTACCATTGGAATATCTATTATGATTTTCATAAGGTTAAGATATTATTAATTATTCGTAAAAGAATAGAATAGAATGCCTATTCTTTATTGTGCACATGTGAATAATTAGTAACAATAAAAACAATACAAGATAAAATGCGATCCTATAGTAAATGTGCTGCCATTTTTTGGTCCACCCACTAACTGCTTCTTAGTTTGCTGCCAGAAGCTACCATTGTTGAGAGCCGTAAATTATAATTCTGTAAATAGAATTATGGACAAAATCTATCCAATCACAGTTATATTAATATGGTCATAACCAAAACTATCATGGTTTTCGAAGGCATGTATTTTTTTAAGCATTAACGAACAAGTCGTTGCTAACTGTCTAACCAGGTGGACAGAATGGTTTATCAGTTAGTATAGACGGAATAAATGGAGACCAACAATTTTACATCGCAGTGTAGCAGGCCTACACCTTGATTTAAAAGTGACGTAAAGTAAAGAAGAAAAGAGTGACATTTTGATTAACGTAGTGATTACCTTCTCTGTGTTTTGATTGATTGATTGTTTATGTCATAATAAAAATATATCGTTTACATTCGATGCATGTATTTTATTATTAACAAGAAAATATTTAATTAGTAAATACGCAAGCATCTATAGACTTACAAACCTGGTTTCTGCATTTTGTAACTTCTTATTAATGTTAATCATTAATAAATTTGGTACAGGCTTTGAAACTTTGTATGCCGCAGTGAGTTGAGTAGGCGCTCAAATCAACTTTTTACAAAGCTAGTAATAATTTAGGGTCTATTATTACGACATAAATCGCCGTTTGATAATATGAAATTTACTTGCTGTTTCGGCGTCAGAACGCATTTACATTGGGGATCGACCGACCCACTAGCATTATATACATACATAATGTATATGCAACCTTCAACCACGAGTGAACCGTTCGATCGGCCGTAGGTAATTTCTAATATTTATGCACACAGTGGTTTTGTCGATCCCCATAGCTTACTTGGTATATGTTTATCGAAGTCGAAGAGTCGAGGCATTCAAGATCTCAACTCGATTCGACTCCGCAGCGCTGGTGGTCTGGTGATGGTGTGGGTGGCCTCAGCGGTGCGTGGAGCTGTGCCTGCGGCTTGCGAGCGACGTGATGACGAGGGGCCTATCTGCTTGTGAATCACAGCCCTCCTAACTTTCTTGTGAAAAAATTTAAGTTATGAATAAATATTTAAATAACAAATGACTCCATTTTACATGACGGTAAGCAGAAGTGAAGTCCAAAATTGAAGATAGCTAGTGCGAGAGACAAGCTGCCGCGCTAGCTACCCTCGCCTTGTCGACCTGCAAAGTGCTTCTTCGAATTCTTTTTACTTGATTTTTATTAAATTATTATGGAATAATAATTACATTAAAATTATTAAGAATAAAGGCTTTCCAGTCTTTTATTAATATCTGCTTTTAAAAGCCAATTGTGAAATCCCAAACTATGCTAGCATCAAATAGGCGACGGGCTGACACCACAGTCACTGTTTTGGGGTACTCCCCATTGTGTGGCCCATACTGCCAGATGTGGCTTTTGGGTGTAACCGAATGCTACCTGAAGTTTTGCTCGCCCCCTTTTGGGATTTTGAGCGTGATTATATGTATTTATGTATTAAGTAGGTAGTGCCTAATTACCTTTACAGCATTATAGATCACTCATAGTTTTGGGGTACAGAGGGTTTAATAGAAAGATCTTTGAGATCTTCTATCTTCGTCTATATTCTACCTACGAAAGTTCAATAAAATATCTTAGGTCTATAGATCAAACTGGTGTTAGTTTGGTTATAATTAAGAGATGCATATCTAACCTGCGTCAGAAATTCTGTTCGGCGGTAGAACACCCGATTCTACAATTGGGTGACGTAGCCGGCTGCTGGGTCGTTTACTGTAGGTAGCTCTTTTATGGGCTTAGCTTCTTTTTTTTTTTTTTTTTTCTTTTTGAAAAGATTAGACAACCTCCTACATAGATTAAGTTGAAATTATTGTTATAGATATGGCCAATATATACGGATAAAATATTATCTAAAATTTCACTGCACGGAGCTCACTAGCCTCGTTTTTGCAATTTTCACTTTTTCTACAAAAAAGAAAATGCCATTTCTAAAGTCATTTTCTGGTAATTGGCTGGTGTTGCAACCCGCCATATTCAGTTAACCCTCGGTCTACTTCATACGAATAAGCACAGAAGGTTCGGTTACGCCAGCATGCTTCAAAATTACTTAGTTTAAAATAGACTAACCGCCTATTTGAATTGACCTTAGATGATTAAGAATGCAATATCACTGTATTACACATTGTCGTAACGCAGATCAATCATACGTAAGCAGTTTCGAGCGTATGCGACAACCAGTGTTTTAAACTCGATAAAAATAAATAGGCCTACCGCCTATTTCGTAATTATATGATTCATCTCTGAATGTATGTCTTGTGGGTACGTGTGATAAAAAATCAAATGAAATCGATATTGTGCGAGTTTTTGTACGTTGCATGACCATATAGACTACACCATCACGATAAAACTTGGTTTATGCTCATAATGGCCTCAACGCAGCCTCACGTGCGAAACAAATGTTCATCTGACAATGTACAATGTGCAAGTTTTATGCGTTGCACAGCCCTGTAGACTACACCGGTGCAATAAAACCTACACAAGAAGCTGTATTGTGATAGTTTTATGCGTTGTATAGCCCTATAGACTACACCGGTGCAATAAAACCTGCCTAAGAACCTATATTGTGAGAGTTTTATGTGTTGCGTAGCCCTATAGACTACACCAGTACAATAAAACCTGCACGAAAACTTATATTGTGAGCGTTTTATGCGTTGCATAGCCCTTAAAGACTACACCGTTGCATAAAAGTTTATCTATGCCATAGCATAGGGCTGAGGACAATCTCATTGCCTTAAAGAACCACGTGACTAATGTATGAAAATGTATATTTTGAGAATTTTATGCTTTGTATAGCCCTACAGACTACACCAGTGCAATAGAAACTGCACGAAAATCTATCTTGTGCAATATAATACTTTCGCGTGTGCGTATCAGGGTGTACGCCATGAATTTATTTCGTAAGTTCACCCGACATGCGAAAAAAGAAAAAATATATAATATTCACCGTTTCCTTTTCCTGTGTACCCGAAGATGAAGACTGCGAGGTTGAAAAACTCTAGTAGACTCTTTATTCAATATAATCTAAGCTAGTAAATGTGGCGCTTTTTTTTTTTTTTTTGTATAATAACCTTTATACTATATAGTCTAACGTGGTTTCGTTCTTGCGCTTGGGCAATTCTTTTTTAACTATTCTCGGTAGTTAAGTTGGAGACGTGCTACAGTGGCGGAGCACAAAAAGCGAATGAATGTTGGAAGCAATCGGCAGAGCGAAGTGACGGGCGACCGGAAGTGGGGATGACAGCTTGGTGACAGCTATACGGATACGGAAAGAAGTAATAGCAAAATAGTACTTATTTTTTCTGGAGGAAGGACTCTAAAATAATGTGCTAAGTGGTAACACATGGAAGCGATACTACAAGTGTAATACTAATATCGAGGACGAATCCCGAAGTATAATTCCTATAATACAATAGCTATGTCCATTATTCTTTTTTTATTTTGAACTTCATTACAAGGACTTATATTTATGTATAAAATTTTATTCTTATTTTTATTTTTTTACTAGAAATACTTCTTCAAAAACAGCTCGTCCTAAGAGGTGCCCGTCTCCGTTATAAAAATATGAATATTTTTTACAGATATCAGTTCTCAATTTTTTTCTCTATATATCCTATAGCTTAATGTTGTCTAAATATATCCACAAAATTACACAAAATTTTGACTTGTGGTTCCTTAAAAAATCGCAAATATATTTGTATGGAAAATGAATTTTCGTTAAATTCTCCATACAAAACGGCAATTTCATACTTAAACCCCTAATATAAAAAAAGCGTTTTAGAGAAACGATTATTTATAATAATAGATTGACAACATAATCATAGTTGTTTTGTCAATATCAGCTGATTAAGTTGTAATTGTTGCGGATGCCATGTACGGTATGAATATTCTTAAAACATCTATAGCTTATGTCGCGTAGGAAGCTCAAACAAGACTTCCTAGTGCATTCGTCTGAGCCTTGTGGGCGAGTATGCGGTAGGTAGCCGATAAGCAATTGGAATACGCACTTTTTGACAACGATACACAAAAGGCTAGTAAACCAATAGGCAGCTAATTTTGTATTGTCTTCTTTGAAAGAAGGATCGTTGAAGGCGGTTGTTTTATTTTTTTCTTAATGACTAATTAATTGGTCACACTTGGCCTTTACAGTCCCGTCGCAAAAGATTTTCAATAAGGCGGTGACAGCGGTGATGTTCGTGGGTCCTCTAACCTGTAGGGCCAACTTACTCTCCAAATTCTATTAATTCATTGTTGTTAAGATTATATTTTTTAACTCAGGGCATTTTTGGGTTAATAATTTAACCGTCTGTTACCTTTTATCTCTTGATAAATTTTGAAAATTGTTTGTTTTACTGGCTGAACTATTTTTATAGAAAAATTAATTTAATTTACAAATATTTTTTTTAAATAAAACCATAGTACTTATTTATTACTATGTTTTACTGACCAAATTATGTATATGGTACTCCATATAAACAAAAACAAAAATGAATTTTACCATTTTCAATTTTTGATATCACTAAGTATACCATTTATATTTAATATGACTATATTAGCATGAATAGGTTCCGGCTTGTTATAAGTACCCATGGTTATAAACCAAATATTCTGTATTATTCAGGACACAAAACACATTTTTAATACAATTTAAACTAGCCGAATTCGGATATCCAATAAATGGTTTTCACTTTCAAGAACATATTAAACTTATTTTGTTTCTTATCCGTGACCTACCCTCACTTGTATTGTTAATGTGATCATATTATCCTCGTCGTAATTTTACAAGTCATAATACTAGGTTCTCTATCCCTATCGGTTTCTAAGAATATATTATTATGTTAATGTTAAAGCGAAGCTACTAATTTTATTGCGAATTAAATTAATAAGAAATCTTATTTTTAAGGCAGTTATTTAAGTCATCATACTCTAAAGTCACGGAAGGGAAATTAAATTTGAGATCGATAATCGTTGCAAAGTAGCTAACCACTACCCTCCCAATTAAAAATTCCGTATTCATCTAAGCATTCAAGCCGTTGGAGTAATTAAGATATGTATTGTATTACTAACGTAGCGTAATCTAGACAGTAACAGGCATAAAATATTCACAGCCTTAATTTGGAAAATCATAATTTTATTCTTGCATGTCTTTTGGTTCGGTGAAAAAAGTCCTGTACTCAAAAACGCTTGGATTCAATTTCGCACCAGAAAATCATATTCTGTATTGATATATGTTACATACAATACATATACCTTAACTTTATGATATAATAAAGTATTTTTTAACAATACAAATAACAATAAAGAAACCAAACTAATCTAAACCTCCCTTTTATTTTGTATTTTATGCTTCCCTTTATAGCAATCAGTAAAACCACAGATTTACAATAAAACGGTGAAACTGTTCTTTCCCTTAACTCTCCTTACGTCGGTAAGGTGTGTATTACAACCTGCAACAGACCTTTTAGTCTTAAAATTGTTGTTAAGCGTACCGTAATTGATTCTGCATGACCTGCTGTGAGAAACGCTACGACTCCACCATTCTGATCCTTCTTAGTACCCATTAGAGACAATTTTGCAATGTTATTGCTGATACCACCCAGGGAAGTTAGCGACGCTATGCGAACGTTTCCTAATACGTCAATTAGCGTCATTGTAATAAGGAACGCTTACGTAATTCTGCATAAGTGTTTGCATGTAAAGTGATATCTGGACATAAAATTGTATCATTACAATCTTCGATGCAATGTGTGAATGTTATTGCTCTACGGCAGTTTGTTTATAATCAATACTACATATATATGTATTTCTGATTTCATGGCCTGCCTGTTCCCAATCTCCTTTGGGGTTGGCATAAATTATTTTCCTCTTCCATTCATTTCGATCGACCGAACCGCTGTCGCAAAATTAACTTCTTTGTCATACCCATTTGTCACTTATTCAGTCCCAGTTCGTTGGTCATCGTTCTTCAGTTACTGGAGATAAATATATATCAAGCAGCTGCAAATATGACCCAAAACATGTCCAATTAAGTGCGTAACTCGATACTTGCTTGTTTTAGCATTCATTGCAATTTCAGTCACTCGTCATTCGTACCAAGTTGCTGAATAAGATAAAGTGTTTTTACAATTTACTAGTGTTACAGTAATCATTTTAGTAATGCAACATGAAAATAGCAGAGAGTTTTATGTCACATTACAATACTTTAGTAGAAAACAATGTTTTTAGGTGTCGTGCGTAAAGTGGAAGTAAATAATGTTTGATTCTTCAACAGTAATCTTACCCAAAAATGAATGTAGGTAGGTATTTTATATTAGGTATATTTTCTCTTTTGATAACACCTGTCTTTCTTTTCCAGGCAAAATCTGAAGAGCAATTAGCTTGCGAGAAAGAATGGCTTCAAGCTGGTCATATGTGGCTGGCCCACCGCAGCGGATTCACTGCTGTCATGAGAGAAGGCGACGCGGACCCTGGCAGGGCGAGGGTCCGCGTCCTGCAGACTGGAGAGACTCTTACCGTTGATGAGGATGATCTGGAAAAGGTACAATATGTTGATCTTACAAAACTAAAAGCTATTAGGGCGTGCACATAAGAAAGCTGGCCAACGCTTTTCGATTAGTCTAAGAGGTCACAGGATTTTTCATAACGATCATGGAAACGGTTAGATTTACTTTTATAGTTTGTAGAGTAGTCCCCTAATGTGAATTATGTCGGTCTGGCTGCTCTCAGTGGTTGCAACTTCGAGTTATATAGCTTACAAGAGGCTTCATCGTTGCGAAAAAAAAAACGATAACAGAAATGGTCAGTTTTAGTACCTATTCGAAGAATAACGTCTCCGCAGATGAAAAACGTTGGTCTGGCGGCTCTCAGTGGTTGCGTTTCAGAGTAATGATGCGCGAAAGTCAGTGCATTGTTGCGAAAAAAAACGATAACAGAAATGGTCAGTTTTAGTACCTATTCGAAGAATGGGGTCTCCACAGGTGAAAAAAGTTGGTCTGGCTGTTCTCAGTGGTTGCTTTTCAGAGAAAAAAAAATAACAGTAATCAGCAAAATAAACAATTAAATCGAACAAATCCAAATTTTATTAATTAAACTTTTATAATTTTATCATCTTTGGGTAAATGCTAAGGCCTGAAGAGTTAAATATTTACTTATTTCCAATATTCTTTTAATTTTTTTTGAGCTTTTTCATTAGTCACATTAAAATCTATACTAAACCACAAAATAAAGTTTTGAATTCAGTTTTTTTATAAATATTTAGCTTTCAATTTAATATAATAAAGTGCATAAAGTATCAAAAATGATACTTGTTTTATTTTCATTTAAGAATTCATACTAATTGACTGATTCAATAAAACTCACATACATAAAATTCCTTTACCTTTTAGCTGTCTAAAAAAATGCAAATTACTCTCGAAATTGTACTTTTTATCCGGTCATGTAATCTAAATCTATTGATAAATATACTTAGAAAATTGAAAATGACGAAGGTATGTGTATATAATTGCTAATAATGCAATATTTTTTATTGATATTTGTATTGGTTGTAACATTTTTATCATGCTCTTGCTGGTGTCAAAAATGATACTCCATGCAGTTAGGCTATCTTGGTTATTGAGATTATTCTTTACGATATTTTCTATGAATTTGTAAGCTTTTGCTTCAATTTTTCAACATAATAACTACAAAAATAATATATGGAAACGATATACCTAGACGATTTGGTTACGCAGTCAGAAGGCAGCAATTACTCGGAAGATGATGCGGTATCAGATGACGTATATTAACTTTAGTTATGAGAAAATTAGTGTACCTACTATCTTACTCGTCAACAATTTCAAGCTGTACTCGAAGATGATTAGATACAGTACACTTTGGAAAATCATGACTATTCATGACCATGATTTGGATCCCCCTGATACTCATTTAGTAAATAAAGGTGAAAATGTTTCAGACAGTGGCACAAATTGTGTTATTTTTCAAATCATTATATGCTCAAAACTTAGGTGGAAAAAGCAGTCAATGTTGTTTTCTGAAGACCAGATTCTATTCAAAGGTTCTACCACTTTTCCGGATGACATTAGAGCTTTAACAACTCCTTATCAGTTATTTTCATGTTTTTCTCCCCGGATTTACTGTATAGACTGGACTAGAACTTCATATCTGTAGGATCCGTGACAGGTATGAAAAAGCTGAGAAATGGAAGAGGGCCATTCCATGCCCAAAAGTCGTAAGGGAATCATCGCCCACGGGTGGAGTTTACTTTATAGACTTGTGAAGATACAGGAATCCTATGAAGTCCAAAAATAGTATGGCCATTTTCTTCCAGCGTGTAGATTTGTCAGTCATCAATGCATGGGTTTTGTATAGGTCACTATGTACCAGGAAACAAGTAAACCCCAAGCAGATCCTAAATTGGCAAACTTTAGATCGAACTTGCAGATACCCTGTGCAAATACTCATACCCCTTCGATCAGAGGGCGACCTAGCCAAAGTCACTCAATGGAACAGCCGCTTTTTTAAAAAAGGAATGTCTAGTGATAAAATAACTGTAAGGTTTGATAAAAAAAAATATGAATATGATGATATGAAAATTATTATACATATGTTTATATAAAAAACATAAGGACACGAACTCTTGAGATTTATGATTTAGATACGTAAAATGCCATTAATAAGAAACAAATACATGCAAACTTTGCGTTTCCTAACGATTTTTATCTATAAACCCGTAAATGGTATAAGACTTACCGCTGACATCACCAGAAATATTGTCATTTTCTGACTCCGTCACAGTAACATCAGATACTTTATCAGGTAGTCGGTTCCCTGCATAGCAGAGAAGAACACATTTGCCGTCTTCTTCTTTCTGTCCATGTTAAATTGGCAATGGATAGCTTGGAGGATTTTTAGTTAAATTTATCTAGATATTTGATACATATTTGAGCTAAGTTGCGATGCTCTGTTGACAAATGAAACCAAATGCAAAATTGAACAATTCTATCAAACTTTACAGTTATATTATTACATTATAGACTCCTCATCTACGTGCCTAAGTAGCGAAGAAGATTTCGAAGATTAAGAGATCTAAGTTAAATCTATCTAAGTTAATAAATAAATCTCAGTTAAAGTTATGATGAACCTGTGATTTTACCCAATAATTAATTGATTATATTACAAGCCAATGCAAGCTAATACATAATTTTCGTATCGTCATTACGCACTGCGCCACAGAAGCGTTGATGGCGTAGTGCGTAAGGGCGTTGTCTCCCACCCAGGAGGCACTGGTTCGAACCGCCACGTACCAATGTATTTTCAAATTTTGAATTCATAATTATGTACGTTTAATCGACGCTTTTACGGTGAAGGAAAACATCGTGAGCAAACCTGCACACACCTATGAAGAAATTCTTAGGTTGTATGTGAAGTCGACCAACATTCACTTAGCCAGCGTGGTTGACTAAGGCCTAATGTTTACACCCCACATTAGGGGCAGTAGGTAGTCTCCTCAAATAAAAAGGAGGATGTAGAGAGGACAATAAATAAAAAAAAATGTGGGGTAAGTTCGAGCCCGTCGGTAGGGACATTATATGAGCTGTTGTAATGATTGCAAGCTAAGTATTTATAAAAAACATGATCATGATTTTCCAAAGTGCACTGTATCTGATCATCTTCGAGTACAGCTTGCAATTTTGACGAGTAAGATAGTAGGTACACTAATTTTCTCATAACTAAAGTTAATATACGTCATCTGATACCGCATCATCTTCCGAGTAATTGCTGCCTTCTGACTGCGTAACCAAATCGTCTAGGTATATCGTTTCCATATATTATTTTTGTAGTTATTAAGTTGAAAAATTGAAGCAAAAGCTTACAAATTCATAGAAAATATCGTAAAGAATAATCTCAATAACCAAGATAGCCTAACTGCATGGAGTATCATTTTTGACACCAGCAAGAGCATGATAAAAATGTTACAACCAATACAAATATCAATAAAAAATATTGCATTATCAGCAATTATATACACATACCTTCGTCATTTTCAATTTTCTAAGTATATTTATCAATAGATTTAGATTACATGACCGGATAAAAAGTACAATTTCGAGAGTAATTTGCATTTTTTTAGACAGCTAAAAGGTAAAGGAATTTTATGTATGTGAGTTTTATTGAATCAGTCAATTAGTATGAATTCTTAAATGAAAATAAAACAAGTATCATTTTTGATACTTTATGCACTTTATTATATTAAATTGAAAGCTAAATATTTATAAAAAAACTGAATTCAAAACTTTATTTTGTGGTTTAGTATAGATTTTAATGTGACTAATGAAAAAGCTCAAAAAAAAATTAAAAGAATATTGGAAATAAGTAAATATTTAACTCTTCAGGCCTTAGCATTTACCCAAAGATGATAAAATTATAAAAGTTTAATTAATAAAATTTGGATTTGTTCGATTTAATTGTTTATTTTGCTGATTACTGTTATTTTTTTTTCTCTGAAAAGCAACCACTGAGAACAGCCAGACCAACTTTTTTCACCTGTGGAGACCCCATTCTTCGAATAGGTACTAAAACTGACCATTTCTGTTATCGTTTTTTTTCGCAACAATGCACTGACTTTCGCGCATCATTACTCTGAAACGCAACCACTGAGAGCCGCCAGACCAACGTTTTTTATCTGCGGAGACGTTATTCTTCGAATAGGTACTAAAACTGACCATTTCTGTTATCGTTTTTTTTTCGCAACGATGAAGCCTCTTGTAAGCTATATAACTCGAAGTTGCAACCACTGAGAGCAGCCAGACCGACATAATTCACATTAGGGGACTACTCTACAAACTATAAAAGTAAATCTAACCGTTTCCATGATCGTTATGAAAAATCCCGTGACCTCTCAGTCTAGATACGGGCAACCTGATAATGTTGCATGCATACTGCCAAACAAAGCTTTATCTGTAACCAAATATTCCATAAAGATCTGCTCAACCCCATTAGAGATTTGAGCGTGATTGTATTTGTTTGTAAAAATATAAAGAGAACGTTCAGATGTTCATCTTAACATAATAACCTTTATAATTTGCTGGGATCCAAGGCCTTTCCTTGTCAATGAAGGAGGCTAGCCCACCATGCTTGCCCAATGCGGTGGGCGGAGTTCAAGGTGATCGATCACCCATTTGCTGATCCATTAGTCGCCTTCTACGAAAACCATTGGAGGATATGGGATGATGCTATGCTACTCTGCTGCATCACATATATACCCATACAGATTGGTAGACAAATTAGTATAAGGTGATCACCCCTTATTAGCTGATCGATATAAGTCGCCTTCTACGAGAATATGGGGTGATGCTACTCTGCCGGCATTACGTGGCGAATGTTGAGATGTGCTGGAGTACAAAATCTAGATTTTTAATTTTACGTAAATTGTTTCAGGCGAACCCCCCTCAACTAGAGAGGTGTGAAGACATAGCAACCCTTCGTTGCTTGAACGAGTGCGGAGCGCTGCACGTACTCCGCTCCAGATATGCGGCGGGCTTGCCGCACGCTCGCGCTGGACACGCGTTGCTTGTATTAGGACCGCCAAGACGTACTGCGCCTGTTTATACGGAAAAGGTATTTACAGCTATTATCAAATAATATCGATAATTATGTTATAAGGGTGAATTGACGCCGTCGTGGTGGAGTGGTCAGTATAGCTGGCTTCACATCAAGTGGTCCGGGTTCGAATCCTGGTAGCGGCAAATGTTTGTGTGACGAACACGAATGTTTGTTTGCGAGTCATGGTTGTTTATACATTTATTTAAGTTTATTTATAAAAATATCTAAAATTATTATGTATATTAAAAAAAAAAAATGTCCGTTATCTAGTATCCGTAACACAAGTTCTTAATGAATACTTACTTCGGGCTAGATAATTGGTGTGAGCGTGGAAATATATTATTATTATTATATTATTAATTTTTCAAGTATATAGGAATATCGAAAAATGCTCAAAGAATTCGCGACCCCGATTTTGTAAAAAAAAAGTGCATCATTGGATTGATTGATAAAAAAATGGTCATCACTTTGATTATCGCTTCAACCAAGGTGGAACAAGAAATATTTTATTAAAATTTAACATTTTCCATTACCTAGTTTCCCGTATATACGGTGGCGTTAGGGTTAACGCTGCCGGTTGAGGCAGGTCGATTTTTTTCAGTTTCAGTTGTCAGAATTTTTCTAGCATTAAAAATGTTTACGCGTTTGTAAACGCAAAGAATATTCCATAATGTAAGGTAGTTTCATCTTAACTGGACGTCAAATATTTGCAAAAATATTTCGTTCGGATCTTAGAAGTGCAAATTTCAAAGGTCTTTAAAGTAAGTATTCTATATTTTTCAGGTGGCTGCTATGTTCCGTGGATGTCGAGCAGACGACATGCCGCCACACATCTACGCCGCAGCGCAGTCAGCTCATCGGTGCATGCTTGCTTCCCGAAGAGACCGTGCCATCGTGTTCCTTGGCAGGTAAATGCAATTATATTTTATTAACATGGTGTTTATTTGCTTACATTACTGCTCTATTTAAACATTGTAGTAATAAGTAATAGTTATTTATTATACAAGAGTGGAAAGTTCCTTTTTAACCGCGTGCTCGATTTGGATGACCGAGCAAGCGAAGGAAACAAACGAGCACAAGGTGAAAAATCTTTCCACTCGAGTGCAATACGTAACTTTTCATCCCACCTCAGCGAGGAAATGACAAAATAATCTTCATTCTAATCATAAATTTGGCACCATAGAGGTTATGTAACCTCTATGGTGCCAAATTTATGATTAAATAGGTTTAAATAGGTTTAATGACGTTTTGAATTTACAATTATATTGAGTACTCATTATATGTGATGTTCTAAATTCAAATCTACTTTGCCGCTCAAGCGAATAAAATAGAATTTTCCAGCCAGATTTCGAAGCGCAAAATTACACTTTCCGAGGTGGTGGGATGAAAAATAGGTTTATTTAGCACTAATGGATAAAATCGTATATTTATTCAAAGAAGAACTTCGTAAATAAAACAACTTTTACGGATTTAACTCGTGTGTAATGTAATTTTACAATAATAATAAAATGTAAAATCTAATTACACGCTAGTTAAATCTGGAAAAGTTGTTTTATTTACAATGTGGTAGTGCTCTGTTGAGATGATTGTGAGTGTAACATCTGTCCGTACGTAAGCTTAAATTGGTGTGTTTGCTGAAGGATTGTTCATTTTTGGGTAGTAAGTTTTTTTATGTAGGTGACGGGCTGGCAACCTGTCACTATTTGGAGGCACTGCAGGGCACATACTGCCAGATGTGGATTTATGTGTAAAAAAATGGTGCCTAAGGCTCTGCTCAACCCCTCATGGGATTACGAGCGTGATCGTATGTATTTATGTGGTGGTGCTGGTGCAAATCTAAGAGAACAATTGAGAAGAACGAATAGAAGACCGTCGCGTTTACAGCTGGTGGACTACCGGGCGACCAGTCTGCTGTGTCCGGCCTCCACTTAACTATAGACTTACGTAATCCTTTTTTTTTGACGGGGAGGTCAAACACGTTTACTCATCGTCCCTGCGGGGTGGTGCCAACCGCAGGGAATATGTGGGATTTGAGTTAAAGGAGTTCTCTCCATACCGACTAAGCATCCTCCCCGGCCTGACCTCCAGTGCGCTATTGCGGGACGGCTCGGGATCTGCGCACGTGAGCGCAACTACACCGAGACCGTCTCAACGGTGCCCGTCTAGGCACTCCTTGCACCAATTGGTGGCCAGCAGCCACTCCACCGCCGACGGCTGCTCGACCTGGAGCAGCCATCGGACCGCACCTTGGGGGACTTCGGGCGCGGTCGTAACCCTGAAAAGGGCCGTCCCTAACTAGCCGTGGTGGGAAAACAAAAACAACTCGACGATGGCATGTGACTTCGAATGCCAAGGGACACACTTGACATCAAAAGCCACACACCCGCCGAGAATGTTTCACCACCACGTTACTAGGGACTGCCGCGAGGAGGCTTCCGGACGTGGACCTCTGACTAACGTAATTCTAGTCTTATGATTAGTGACCCCCTTTTCCTAGATAAGGTAAATTTCCATTTCAAGCATAACTCGGCGTTCGTAAAGATAATGACTTTCTAGTTGTGAACTATTAAAACTGCTTACTAATTACGCGCTCAATTACGTGCTACGGATTAAAGTACCCGCTTTTGATAGTGCAACGGAATTAATAACTATTGATGTGTGTTAAGTAGTTGAAATTAAAAGGCTTTTATTACAAAATACTTATAAATATGGCTAATATGTACAATTGTACATTAATTATATTGGCCTGTTTCAAGGGAAACATGTGCCATAATTAACCTCCTACGTAGAGTTAAAAAACTATTTTTGCAGCACGATTGTCCTTAGGCGGATAGTTAGCGATAAATCTACCTTCAGATTAAAATGCATTTGATAACTTGAAACTAGTTTTCAAATGATCTTTGATGAGGTAGTAGGTGCCATTGTTAATTTGGTACCTACTATACCTACATGTTGTATAATTTAAATTTTGTAACTGTCCAAAATTCATACAACCAACCAACAATCTCTTCCAGGTCTGGCTCTGGTAAGACGTCGGCCATGCGTCATTGCGTGTGGTACCTCGCTAGCGCGTACCCGGCACAGGGGTCGAAGATTACCCCCGAACGCTTTGACGCTGCATTCGATGTACTGCACACCTTCGGCTCTTGTCGGTAAGTTAGAAAAATAAGTTTTCGTCATAGTTACACTTCTGGTAGAATTATTGAATGTAAAATAAAATATATAATAAAAAAAACAATAAAGACTAACATACATGTATACGCTTACATTAATATTTATTACCTAAATGATCCAAACCCAGAGACGTCCACTGTTGGACATAGGCCTCCCACTAGGACCTCCAACTCGATGTCTTGCGCCGCGCGTAAGTATCTATCTTTCAAATAATTACATGGAGTCTCTTCAAAACCATGACTTCTCCACCAACATATAAAAAAATATTATGTAAATAAGCAAATTTCGCAAAGCGATCAATTGTTTGGACTATAAAAGCATAAAGAACTTATGATTTTCTAAACCTTCATCAACAGCTCATATAATGTCCCCGCCGAGGGGCTCGAGCCTACCCCAAATTAGGGGCGATTAGGCCTTAGTCAACCACGCTGGCCAAGTGCGGGTTGGTCGACTTCACACACAACCTAAAAATTTCTTCATAGCTGTATGCAGGTTTCCTCACGATGTTTCCTTCACCGTAAAAGCGTCGATTAAATGTACATTATGAATTCAAAATTTGAAAAGAGCAGGATTCGAACCGGTACCTCCCGGTTGGGAGACAACGCTCTTACGCACTACGCCACCGACGCTTCCTAAACCTGAATTTTCGATTTCCTTCTAGCACAAGTTCAAATTCACATGCGTCTCGCTTTGTGTCGCTGACATCACTGGACTTCGATGGCGGTGGCGCTCTGGTGTCGGCTTCGGTACAGACGCTGCTACCGGACTTGAGACCGGGCCATACTCCGTTGAAAGCTTTACACAAGTTAGTATTCAATCTTTTGTGTCAATTTAGTTGTAACAAGAAAGGAGAAAGTAAAGAATGAGCATTAAATTAAGTTTAAAAGTAGTACCAAGGGCTGAAAGATTGAATAGTGCGACTAGAAATAGTGACAGGTTAGCCGCTAGGAATCAGTTTACAGACCATAACCGTAGGATAACGGCACAGCATGTGTCCCATACATCTCTCGTTACGGCATAAGCTACTTTTCCGAAACGTCTCTGCGCTACCCCGATGTTCTTGAAGAGGTTAACGCGCCTCTGGAGATTACTCAACCAGTGAAGAGGTTAACGCGCCTCTGGAGATTATCCTACCTGTGAAGAGGTTAACGCGCCTCTGGAGATTACCCTTACCTGTGAAAAAGATAACGCGCCTCTGGGGGTTACCCTACCTGTCTTACCCAACCGTCAACGCCAAATGAGAGAGGCTAGAGCATCCTCCTCCTCCCACTCCCTCATGCTGCGAGATCACCGTCTCACAAGACGCTGCAGCATTGTGACTTAATAAAATGTCATCGAACCCAAAAACTATCTAAAACCTCCAGTGAGACAGGACACAAGCCGTCAGGATATTACGTTATAAAAATTTAAGCAGTCCGCTATACTAATAAGCCAATGTTTATTTCAGCTTATTCCATGGTGGCGATGGCCGTCTCCGCCGAGAGCTGCTCCTTGACCAAGCTCCAGTGAACGCCCCCAACCCCTTCATCAGCTCTAGCGAAAAAGCTGACGCGCCTACCGAATTCTCAGCGCTGAAGGAAGCGCTGCAGCTGCTGGCTATCACTGAACAAGAACAGTTGGCCGTTTGGAAGATATTGGCTGCGATATGCCATTTGGGATGGGCTGGTGCTGTTAAAGGTAAGAAGGATTTAATAAAACAGGTTGTGCTAATCACAAAAATTATAATATAAATAATATATTAAAATATTATATTGCTTGCTGTCCTGGCCGCGCATTGCTATGGTGATTTCATACTACTGTAAATGAGGACTACTTATCAAGATAAAAACTATCCTATCTCTTAATTAGGAACAAAAGACACATTTAAAAAAGAAGTAAAAATCGGATGTTAGTTTCGGAGTTCATCCCGGACAAATATCGTGACACGAGAATGACATAAATTAGATTATTGTGTTCCAATAATCTATACTCATATTAAAAAAGGTGAAGAGTTTGTTTGTTTGAACGCGCTAATCTCAGAAACTACGGATTCAAATTGAAATATTATTTTTGTGTTGGATAGTCAATTTATCGAGGAACGCTAAAGGCTATATAACATCATTACACGCGAACAAAGTCGCGGGCACAGCTGGTTACTGATAAGATAGGCAATAAACTCTGTGGTTGAGGGTTCTACATGAAGCTTGGATCCATCTTCGCCTTTATCGTCACTCACCATAAGGTATAAGATGAAGGCAAAGAGTTTATAAGTCAAGAATTTAAAAAATTGAGCCAGTCCGTAATTTCTGGGTCCTTCAAAAGAGTATTTTATAATTTCGCTGATGATGAATTGTATATAATTTTAGCAACCACAGCGTCGGGGCTCAAATACCAGTTCGCTAGTACCGGTTGTGGGCAACGAGCCGCTCGCCTACTAGGCGTGGGTGCCGAAGAACTGGCCAGGACTGTGTTTGCTGGTGCTGCACCCACTTCGCCGCAGTCGGCTAACAATTTGAGGTAATATCTCGCTATCCGTCAAAGTCTCATCTGCTCTCATCCGTACCATACATTCTGTATATATCGTCTTTGATCTGTTTTCTTTTTTATCCATCTAAAACGTTGGCTATTGATGTATAATTTCATCGTAACCTCATTGCAGGACGCCATCTCCATGTAGCGAACGAGAAATGTCGGGCACTGAAGCTCTCGACTCTTTCGTCACTGGACTGTACAATGAAACATTCAATATCATCGCCGCTCTAATAAACAGGTATGAGCAAGACATATGATAATTTTAGATATTTTAACATAGTATGATATAATCGCTATTTCAAAGTGAATGGACAGACTGAGGAATAAGTACATTGGAAGAAGTTTGAAAGTAAGGTGGAAGAAAGAATGAGAGGCATGGTATTTGCGTGAGAAGAGATGACGAGCATGTAACAAAGAAGTACCGAGAATTAATGTGGATGGATCTATTCATCTGCCTCTACAGGCAAAAGAAGACCGAAGAAAAGATGGATAGACTGTGTGAAGCACAGAACAAATAAAAGAGGTTAGAAGTCGTAAGTAGGCGGAGCGCGCGCGTTATCTGTTCTGTGGTGTGAACTATGATATCATAAAGAAGGGTGTTAATGTTGAGATGATGGCTGATCGAGGAGACTGGAAGAAGAAAACATATTACGACGACCCCAAATAAAATTGGGAGCAAGGCAAAATAAAGAAAAAAATATTTATTTAACAATTTATTGAAACAGAAATGAAAAACACAATAATAAAAATGTACAAAAGGTGTGGCTTATTTCTGAAAGAAATCTCTTCCAACCCACCTACAATAGAAAATGTGCTGGGGTAAGTATCAAACTTCCGAAAAATGATTTCAGAAGTAACAAATTGTATTGGTTGTCAAAATGATGAACAACAAACTTCTATGCGTCAAACTAAAGGTAAATTAAATACATAAAACATAAGTTAAATAAAGAAAGTAATTTAGCTCAAAGAAAGGTAGTGTTCATTAACTCTCTTCTTGATAAGTGGAAGTGACGAAATTTGTGACTTAACTGCACGAACAGTGAAAGAGTCAATGAAGAAATCAGTCAAATGATTGTTAAAATATAATCATAATGTTATGATACCTTCCTCGCCAGGAGTCTGTCGACCTCATCGAGGACTTCAGCGTCCATCCTCCTGCTGGACAGTCCCGGCGCGGACAACCCGATGTGCGCGGGCCAGCAGAGTGGAGCGCCGCTCTCTAAATTGCTCTCAAATTATTTACAGGTACATTTTTACTAGATAATTGGTGTGAGCGTGGAAAATATATTATTATTTATATTAGAATATTTTTGAATCTCCCGACTTCTAAAATGGGATTAATTATTATGATATTTTTGAACATACAAAATTATTTTTACTCCATTTCACAGGAACGCCTACAAGCTGTCTTCCACGACTCCTTGCTAGTGGCGCCTAGAGAACGCTACTCGCAAGAAGGGATCACTCTTGACGATGGCTCTGAAGAAGGTAAAACAACATTTCAAATATATATTTCAATTAAACACTGTGAATTTTTTGTGCATATCGAGCCGAAGCCATAGGCTATCTTTTGGAATAATTTTATTTTTGCGTTTACAAACTATTTTTATTACTAGAAAAAATGCACTGAAAAGAAATCGACTTGCCTTAGGCGGGAATTGAACCCGCATCTTCCGCAATCCGGGCGGCAGCGTTACCTACTACGCCTCCAGGGCTCTGCTTTTGCTGTAGATATTTGTCAGTGCTTGGTGCTTATGTTTTTATGGTAAACATTGTTTCATCAAATCTTTGAAATTTGCACTTCTAAGATCCGAACGAAATATTTTTGCAAATATTTGACTCTCAGTTAAGATGAAACTACCTTACATTATGAAATAATTTTTGCGCTTACAAACGCATAAATATTTTTAATACTAGAAAAAATACATTGAATTTTTCTATACATAGAATTTCCCATATTATGTGTCATATCATGTGTCCTGTCTTTTATAAATATTAGTATGGATTGATAGTAATATTAATTTTTTTGTCAGATTGGCTCTCGGAAACTGTGAACCCGGGTCCCATGGTGGAACTCCTGGACAAGTCGCCTCAAAACTCAATCGTGCGGAGTTCTCAGGCTGACCTGCGCGAGTGTGATCGACGTGGGTTACTATGGTATGTTATAATAATAATAATAAATCATTTATTAAATAAAAAACCTTCTAAAAATTTCTAAATAATTTTCTGTGCCCCTACGCTACGGGGTATCACAGAAATGTGATACGCAATAAAGATATTTGATTTGATTTGAAATAAAAAACTATGTTAGTAAAATATAATTGCAATACGATTTGGTGCTATGAGTTTTCTTCTTATTGCGACAGTCAACTCATTGTTAACTTTTTAATGAACCATATCAACTATACTAGTGGACTCGACAAACGTTCTTCTGTTCAAAGCATTTTTTATCGGATCGAATTGTCTAAATCTTTCTCGAATCTACTTGAAAACACACAAAAAAATTCATCAAACACGCAAGTATAAAAAACTGTAACTCGTCTACGAAAAGCAATATGATATTGATTAAAATGGGGGTTTACACAGTATAATCGATTCCTCCTATAGTCAAAGTCGGTTAAAATGTAGCCTTTGTTACCCGGACAACAATAAAGAATCGATTGACATCTTATTTATCAAAATTGGATTAATAGCTCAGGCACTACAGAGTAACATACGTAAATACAAAGAACATACATACATAGACTGCTAAAATCATAAAACTTCCTTGTAGCTTCACCGTAGTCGGGTAAATAGGCTTTAGGAGGACTTCATCGACAGAGTAGCACCAAATAAGTCAAAAAGGTCGTTGGGCTTTTAACATGTTTTTATTTCTAGGCTTCTAGATGAAGAGTCCATGTATCCTGGCTCATCTGACGACACTTTCTTGGAGCGGGCCATGACTCACTACGGGGCTCCGAACCAAACGCAGTACCTCATAAAGAAGGCCCCGCATGCCAGACAATTCGTACTACAACATTTGCAGGTAATATAAGTAGTTACATTTCTAGATTTCACTTACTCCGAAACGTGAGAGATTTGTGTTTTATTGTTTGAGAACTATTGGGGTAGTTGGATAGAACGGACAAGTAATATCAAGCTCTTCAATTTTATTTTATTTTATTTAAATATAATATTATTTTTACAATATTTATGGTTGTGAATAAATGGTGACATAGGCTGCTCACCCCCACAGTATTATTTCCTTTGATATTTATCACATAACACTTCTTCACACAACTGACACAAGCATGGAGCACTTGCAAGAATCTCTCACTAACTTAAAGGAGGCCTTTACTTCACGGATGGCGAAATTTGAAGCAGAGTTGAAGTCACCTGCGGCTTCAAGTGCCACTACATCAGGATTAACTGGTGAATTTAATCAGTTTAAGACTTTCATCCTGGAGTCGTTAAACATCTTTCAACGACAGCTTGAACTCCTAGCCATGAATGTAGATCGCATGGAAATGCAGAGTCGGCGAAAAATACTCCTGTTACATGGCGTTAAAGAAGGCAAGTCTGAAGACACATCCAATGTAGCTGCTGGGGTTGTCACTAATCAGATTGGCATAATAAACTTCACCCCCAGCGACATTAAGAGGTGCCATAGAATGCGCCGTTCAGCAGGTCCCGATAAGCCACGGCCGATACTTGTGAAGTTCCGGGACTCAGATGTGAGAAATAAAGTATGGTTTGCCAAAACGAAGCTGAAGGGTTCTGGCGTAACCTTGTCAGAGTTCCTAACACGATCTCGACATGAGGCCTTCATGGCTGCTCGAGATCGCTTCGGCGTCAACAAGTGTTGGACCAAGGACGGATGCGTTTTCGTCATTGGCCCCGATGGTTCTCGTCATCGTCTCGTCAGTGTCGCCGAGGTAAACAAGATAGAGCAGGAACCGGTGAAGGCGGTAGCAGCAACGAAGCCCAAAACAAAACGTCTAGTTGTTGTTAAAAAGTAAGATCTCTTCCAGGTCCCTTTGTGTGTTGTAAGTGCAGTTCATGTATTCCTTAGATTAATTCTCATTTTAGTTTGTCATAGAAGTGATAATAAACTAGGCAATCACTCGTAGCTATAGTATTTGTGGTACCCTCTTGGTAGTTATCTGGTTTTCGCTGTTTACCTTACTATCTATTTACTTAATTTTGTTAATTTTTTGTTAATAACCCTCAATTTATATAATTTTGTGAGTTTTACAATTTTACTTAATTTGACAGTGACATTGACTACTACAAGTTCTTTTTTTTTTTTTTTTTTTTTTTCTTAAATGTCTACTATTACGATATGGCAAAGGAATCTAGCCCATACAGCCATATCTTTAGTTTTCTATCTTCTTTTTGATTTTTGCTTTGGAATAAGGGTATTATGTGGTATCACACAGTTCAGTAAATTATTTAATTCATATACATACTTCTTTTATCATACATTTTTTTTTTATTATTTATTGTATTTTAGTGAGTGATTGCAAATTCTTTTACATTCTTTTAATGATTTTTTTTTGTATTATTATAATCTAAACTGGCGGGTGGACTGCGTATTGCGTGATTTCACTGTTTTTAGTTTTTCTTTTTTTAATAGTATTAATTTATCTTTATTCTATATTTATTTATCATTATTTATAGTACCTATCTATTATATAATATATTGTTAAATGGATGATGATTCAGGAGATTTCTTGTCACTTAGTGATGATAGTGCCGACAGTTTTGTTAGCATTCCGACCATGAAAGACTCACTGGAGGCTCATTTCTCTGACGTTCCCAATAATTTCAATGTCGTTCATATTAATGCCCAATGCATTCCGGCTCATTTTTCTGACCTACTATCTACTTTTGACTGTAAGAACATCCATGCCATTCTTATTTCCGAATCCTGGCTAAAGCCTATCCTTCCTTCTACATCGTACTCCCTTCCTGGATTTATCTTAGTTAGAAATGATCGCATAGCTGGCGCCGGTGGTGGTGTTGCCATATATCTTCGTGCTAATATTCCGTACTCCGTTATAAGTATGTCACCACAGCCACCGTCTTCAAATGCTGGCGAACATATCTTTTTAGAGATCACATTACTCCGAACTAAGCTTCTACTAGGTGCCTATTACATCCCATCCTGTCGTATAGACTTCTTTTCTTCCCTTGAAACTATCCTTGTAAACCTCACTCCTTCTTACAGTCATACAATAATCATGGGTGATTTCAATACCTGCCTCCTGAAAAATGACATCCGCTCCTCAACTTTCCTTTCCGTTCTACGATCCACCAACTTATTTATTCCTCCCTTGAATGCTACCCATCACTTTCCAAATTGTATCCCTTCTCTCCTTGATTTGATTCTTGTTTCATCTCTTGACCATATTGCTTCCCATGGCCAATGTCCGGCCGATTCCTTTTCCTATCACGACGCGATATTCATGTCCTATAAAATCCGCCCACCTAAGATTAAACCCAAAATCCTTCAGCTTCGTAATTTTGGTAGAATGGACATCGACAAACTTCGTGATGATGCTTACAACATTGACTGGTCTTCGATTCTTGCATGCGCATCAGTTGATGTGAAAATTGATGAATTTACCAACAAACTAATCGATTTATATGACAGACATGCTCCGGTTCGTAACATAAAAATGAAACATGCACCATCTCCATGGCTTTCAGAAGAGATCAAGCTTCTGTTAAACAAAAAATCTGCTGCTAAAACTAAATATAAGCATCGTCCAACTACTGTAAATTGGGATAAGTATGTCACAATTAGAAATCACTGTAATAAGGTGTGTAGGAATGCCCAGCGCCACTACTTCCATAATTCTGTCGAAAACGGAGACCCAGCAAAAGTCTGGAAATTTCTCCGATCTGTGGGAATTGGGAAATCTCGCCAAGTGACTACGCCTGGCAGTCTCGATTTGAATGCTTTAAATGTACATTTCTCAGCAACCTCTGATTTTGATATATCTACAAAATCTTGTACTTTAAATTCTCTGTCAACGACTCCCATCCCTAATCATCCTTCATTTTTCTTTCGTCAATTGTCGGATTGTGATGTTAAAAAGAGCATTCTCTCAATTACATCGTCTGCAGTGGGCTGTGACTTGTTAAGCCGTAAAATGATAGTACCCATTCTTGATGAAATCCTTCCTGTGATCTCCCATATTCTTAATTATTCAACACAAAGCGGTGTCTTTCCTACAGCTTGGAAAGATGCGAAAATTACTCCTTTACCTAAGATACCTAACCCAATATCCTTTTCCGATTATCGTCCTATTTCCATCCTTCCATTTCTCTCCAAAGTTTTGGAACGTTTAGTTTACGACCAACTTAGTTCTTTCCTATCCCTTAATCAGCTCCTTAATCCCTTCCAGTCCGGTTTCCGCTCAGGTCACAGCACCACCACTACACTTATAAAAGTTACTGACGATATTAGATGGGGCATGGATTCTGGCTCCCTAACGGTACTTTGTCTATTAGACTTTAGTAATGCCTTCAATACCGTAGATTTTGATGTGCTTCTTGCCATTCTACGATCTATTAACATATCTCCAACGGCAATTGACTGGTTTCACAGTTACCTGTTTGGACGCCGGCAGAGAATTTGCATTGAAGATACTATGTCTTCATGGTGCCATACATCGGCCGGAGTTCCACAGGGTGGCGTCTTATCTCCCTTACTCTTTGCAATTTTTATAAATACTATCTCTAAACAACTAACTTCTTCCTACCACCTTTACGCAGATGATTTACAAATTTATTTTCAAACACCACCAGATCGATTACCAGAGGCGATTAACGTAATTAACATGGACTTAGATCGCATTTGTCAGTGGAGTACCTATTATGGTCTTAAAGTTAATCCTTCCAAAACGCAGGTAATTGTAATAGGTAGTTCGCGCATGACTTCCAAAATTGATTGGTTGGCGATGCCCAAGGTTATGTTGGATGGAACGCATATTACCCTAAGCAGCACTGTGAAAAACTTAGGCATTTACATGGACTCTAACTTATCTTGGACATATCATTTGCAGGAGCTTAGTCGAAAGCTATTCGCTTCAGCGGGATATCTCAGAAGACTTCGTAACTTTCTTCCAACCACTACCAAAATTGCGCTTGCTAAGTCCCTACTTCTTCCGATCCTTGATTATGCTGACTGCAGTTTCCTTAATCTAACCGAAGAGCAACTAAATAAACTTGAGCGACTTCAAAATTTTTGCATACGGTTTATATTTGGTTTACGAAAATATGACCACGTTTCAGAATTTCGTCATAAGCTCAAGTGGTTGCCAATTCGCCTTCGCCGGAATGCCCATATTGTCTCCCTCCTTTATGCCATCCTATTTCACCCCAACACTCCTCTTTATCTAAAGGAACGTTTTAAGTTTCTCCACAATACTCACTCACGAGTATTAAGATCATCAGAGAATTTGAGGTTAGAGACTCCGGTACATTTCTCAAAATTCTATAACAATTCTTTTACTGTTCAAGCTGTTTTGTTGTGGAATGCTTTACCTGCAAATATAAGGAAAGCTCAAACTCAAGGAACTTTTAAGAAACAAGTAGAGGCTCATTATTTGTCACTATAATCATCCATTAGTATCTATAGTATATGACAGTATATATTTTATATATTGTATGTATGTGTGTATTAATATTTAAGTATTTATATTTATGTAATTATTATTTGGTATTTATAATTAGTATGTAATAAGTAGATATACGTCGCCATCTTCCCTCATAGTTACTTTTTACTTTGCAATCCTGTCCATCCTAAGGTTACCTGGAAGAGATCGCTTTTAGCGATAAGGTCGCCCTTTGTACAACTATTTTTATATATTAATATACTATTGTTAATCTGGTTGATGTATGTACAATAAAGTCATATTCTATTCTATTCTATTCTATTAAGGCCTCCTGGATCTGGGGTCCACGTCCGGAAGTCTCCTCGTGGCGGACACCCTGGTAACATGATGGGGAAACTTTCTCGGCGGGTGTGTGGCTTTTGATGTCAAGTGTGTCCGCTTGGCATTCGAAGTCACATGCCATCGTCGAGTAATTTTTAAATTCCCACCACGGCTAGTTCCAGACGGCCCTTTTCAGGGCCACGACCGCGCCCGATGTTCCCGGGTGCGGTCCGATGGCTGCTCCCGGTGTCCTCGTCAGGAGGACGCGCCAGGTCAAGCAGCCGTCGGTGAGGAGGCGGCCACGGGCTGGCGTCAGTCGGTAATAGCATACTGAGGGTCAGGCCGGGGAGGATGTTTAGTGGGTATGGACGGAACGCCTTTACCTCGAGTCTCACATGTCCCCTGCGGTTGGCACCACCCCGCAGGGACGATGAGTAAACGCATATGACCTCCCCGACAAAAAAAGGCCTCCTGGATCTATCATTATGTTTTTGTAAATGAACTAATAGTTGATGGGGTCAAAAGGAATACAGATTCCATATGATACACCGGTGGTGTATTAATTACGGTGAAGTTTACGACATCGACATCAACAATTACCACAGCAAAGGGTATCGATCACCTTATATTCCGTCCACCAATCCGCATTGGGCAAGAGTGGTGGACGATTTTCGCATTTCCGTCAAAATATGAATGATTATACTTTTTATACAACAAGAATAGTAAAACCTAGTCTATCAGACTATGACCATCACCAGATAATTTATTACCGATCTTAACTCATTATACGACTGAACATTCAAGTGAAATTAAAATAATATTTTCTACCCAATTTTCTTGATAAGATTTGTGTTGTTTTTATATACGCATCATTTGTTTAGGGCACCAACCCCGTGCTGTATGACGTCAGTGGCTGGGTGAAAGCGAGCCGGGAGAGTCCTATCACCAAAAAGGCTCTTACTTTATTACAAGAAAGTCAGAGGTGAGTAATAGTTATTTGATCAACAAGTGAGCAGTTAATTTTTGCTGCGAGTGTTGATAATGAGACAAAAAAAAATCGGGAGTGGTATCCCCTTGACTTTCTCGTATACCGGAATGACTCAAAAGTTGATAGAAACCTTATTATTTTGATGTCAAATATGCATGTTAAATTTTGGTCCACCCATCCGAGTACCGACCGCGCACTTGGTTGCTTAACTTTCGTGATCGACGTCTCAAAAGTTGATAGAAATTTTATATTTTGAAGTCATACATGCATGTTAAATTTGGTTGCAATAAGTAAAAGCATACTCGAGTTGTCGTGCTAACGCACAGGCATACAGACACACACACACACACAGACATATTACAAAAAAATAAAATTCTGGACTCAGGGAGGTCCAAAACGTGTAAATCCGTCAAAATCTCGAGGTCAAATTTTTTGACGATTACAAGACCTTTCTTTATACTACGTATACGAGAAAGTACAAATGTTCTCGTGTGAAACGTACAACTATTTACCTCTTCAGCGAGAAAATTGTTACAGGTGAAAAAAAACAAGACAATACTTCAATAGATGTCTATTATCATTAAAATAATTATCAAAAATAAATAAGTAAGATTACTACGATTACTTAGATTGAACTTTGGGATTTTACGAAACTAAAGAGGTATTTTGGTGCTGGAGAGGTGAAAAGAATATAATCCAATAGTCTTATGAAAACCAAATAGGTGGTAAATATTTGTTCCATATTTTTTTCCACTCGCTGTCCTGCGTAGGTCCGTTGCAACGACGGCAGATTTGTTATTTGCAAATTTCACGGTGTGCCACTTGTAGATGATAATCGCGTGGCACTGACGTGTCTGATATGAGCCAATAAGAGCGGACCATGTCGTTGGAAGCGGAATAAGAATGCTGCGCTTTATTGGTTGCACAATATTACGTTAATATTGTGTTTGACGCCGCCGTGGTGGAGTGGTCAGTAACGCTGCCTACACATCGGGCAGTCCGGGTTAGAGTCCTGGTAGTGGCAAATGTTAGTGTGATGAACACGATCATTTGTTCATGAGTCATGGTTGTTTATATATTTATTTAAGTTTATTTATAAGAATATCTAGATTATTAAGTATATTTGTCCGTTATCTAGTATCCATAACACAAGTTCTTAAAGATACTTAATTTGGGCTAGATAATTGGTGTGAGCGTAGAAATATATTATTATATTATACAGTGAAACTTGGTTAAGTGGGACCTGGATAAGTGAGAAACCTCCATAACTGGAACTCATGCTGAGGTCCCAACACTTTGGCACTGAATTACCTCTGTTAGTGGGACGAGGTAAACCTCTATATCTGGGATTTGTTCTTTCGATTTATCATCATAGTTACCTCTATAACTGAGACAGCGAGTAAATTTTATATGCATAAACCTCTGTAACTGAGATAACATTGTTTGTTTACTCATTCTTATTTTACCCACAAATTCCACACGTAATTCCAAGTACGTAAGTACAAATTTTGAGCTTCAATTACCTTCAGTTTTAGTTTCGCTTTACTATCATACAGATGTTTATTTGAAAAATGTTAAAACGAAAGCTACAATCGTTATCATTACGTGAAAAACTGAAGTTAATATCCGTTTATGAAAGTGGGAAGACACGCGAAGAAGTTTGTGCCGAATTAATGTGCCAAAATCTACTCTTTGTAGAATAATTCAGAGTAAACATAAAATTGAATTACAATGTTCTGAAGGACAAGGAAAACTAAAAACGTGTACGTTTATCAGAATATCCTGATTTTTTTTTTATTATAACTCATTTACATACATAACACATTATTTTATTTAATGATCGCACCTGTATAACTGAAATAACCTGTATTCTCACCTCTATTAATGGAACCCTCTGTAAATGAGACAGATATTTATTTATACCTGTATATCTGAGACACTGGGTAAGTGGAATACCTCTATAAGTGAAACGACATTGCAGGTCCCTTGATGTCTCATTTAACCAGGTTTCACTGTATTATTATTATTATTAATATTCTATTGGCCAGTATAAAAAGTAGGCGGAGCTTGGTGCATAACATCTATTTAAAGAATTCTGTTTGCTAAATGGAACACCGCGAACTTTGTTGCCTGTACATCCGCAGTTATAAACAATCTACAATCCTGGGATTTGAGTAATTCACCAATTATCTAGCATATATTAAGTACCATTATGAAATTGTGTTTTTAACACAATATTAGGTATATTTTTATAAATAAAAAAATTAAATATTAACAACCATGACTCGTGAATGATTGTTTGTGTTCATCACACCAATATTTGCCCCTACCGGTATTCGAACCCGGACCGTGAGATGTGTAACCAGCGTTGCCGACAACTCCACCATGACGGCGTCATCATTGTATTTCCAATGGAACCACACAGCGAAAGAATAATATGGATTTTAATGAAAGAATCCGGGATTTAAACCACGTACCTTTGATTTTTGGTTAATCCGATATTTCAGCGCAGTTACATGCGCCATGATCAAACTTAAAACAATAATATGGAGATTTGTCAAACGTAGGTAATAATCACTTAGGCACTTTTTTTAGGACATCCATGATTAGTGTTAGGTAATAGGGAATATGTATGAAAAAAAGAAAACTATACTGGTCATAGTAAAATATGTAAAATTGTACTGATAATAGTAAAAACAGAATTTATTTTAGCCAAAACATACCCCAGATATTTGAATTAGTAATTGGAGTACTTATTCCTGTCTTTTTCTAAAAACTTTTTATACTAATGTTATAAAGCTGCGGAGTTTGTTTGTTTGGTGGAATACGCTAATCTCAGGAACTACTAATTCAAATTGAAAAATTATTTTTCTGTTGAATATTCGGATAGTCCAATAGTCGAGCAAGGCTATACGCAATTTAACATCACGCTACGACCAATAGGAGGAGCTGAGCATCAATGAAAAATTTGCAAAAACGGGAACGAAGTCGCGGGCACAGCTAGTTTGAAATACGTATGGCGGGCGTGTAAGTGACACGCAACTTTATGTGGTTGTAAGTCAGTTATTCATCAATATTTTTCTAAAATTCTTTCAGTTTTGTGAATTGTAACTGTGTGGGATTAATTTTAAAACCTAAAAAAAATGATGCATGTTCGTAATTCGTAAAAAAATTGTTGTAATGTCACTACAGCGAAGAGATCGGTCGGCTGTCTTCGTGGGCTCGCGGTGCTTGCGGAGTGGGCGTGTGGTCGGCTGCCGTGGGAGACGCCTCCACCTTGAGGAGGGCTTCCTCTATACGACGAACCCTTACCTCAGGTAATTACAATTCTATAACCTGCACAGTATGGATTTTTAGGTTTATATTCTTCAAGGCGATTAGGTTGTAACGTTATGGAGTCCAAATACCATAAGCACAGTATACCAAGAACAGTAGGTTATTTGCGGGCTGTCGGCGAGTTATTAGCCTACTCTGCGTTGACGCTAGCTAGGGCTATCGTAAATGTGCCGGGCGGGAACGAGCGGCGAGCGAATGTGCAATGACATAAACGCGCGATTACACCGAGACGGCGAGACCACCTTATGCCCCCATATTTTATATCATGTGTGCGTCACAGTGCGTGCGTACACGGCGCCGAGTACGCACGCACACATTCTAATGGATAGCGGCCAGTTTGTATGAAGACGTAGTACTGTTCTTGGTATACTGTGCCATGAGTGTCCAGAAATGAGGCACAAAGTAGTAGCAAAAGGTAACAATATAAGGCATTCTGAAAAGAATATAAAAACTGTCAGCATATTTGCGTAAGCAGAGATGGCTTTAGAACTGGCTATCATTTCTACCGAGTTCGTCTAGGTTCAGAAACAACAGGTGTAAATTTCAGATAAACTCAATACTGTCACATATCAAATCGGAAAGTGACCGTAAACGCATCACCTTTCGCGTCCCCGTCGAACAGGCGTCAACCTTGCGTAACTAAATACAGTTCGCACCAAACTTCTAGTTCGCTCTGAACACGAGGCGATTACCTGAGCAGAAAGAGAGAGCTGTTTCTTCCACCAATGAAATAACAATACTCTGCGCGCCTCAGCACACATACGGAACGTGGTCGCAAGCATGGAAAATTGTAGGTTTTTTTTACGAGATAGCAAACAATCTTGCGGCCCACCTGGTGTTAAGTGGTTCCCGCACCTACAGACACTTGCAATATTGAGGGTAAATCACTTAATACTGCAAGTGCGTTGCCATCCTGTGGACTAAGATGATATGCCTTCCATGCCCAGGAATTACAATGGCCACCATTCCCTTCAATTCGAAACATATTTGTAGATATATTTTACATGTAATTAATTTTATCTACGTTTTCCAAGCACTTCAAAAGAACGAGTAAATTTTTTTGAAGATGTTAAAGCTATACTTTTATATCTTTTCATAATTTCGTCTATTACAAGTCGCGTTTTCAAAATTTAATTTAGTGCCAACATTCTACCTTTTTTTTCTATCGAGTGATATATTTCTAATCGGTTTTGTCTTTTGCAGTGACTTGGTAATATCTTCAAATTTAACGCGTATTAATTAATTACGGTGTTTTTATTTTCTTTTTTAACAATAAAAATCCAAAAGTTCTATTTGGGAAATCCTCGCCTTAACTACTAATGAGTTCGTCAATGCTATAAAAGTCTTATCAAGGAGTCATACAAAAGTATAGTAATATTTTGATTTTTATCTAACATCGTATGCCTGCATGATATTTCCAGTGTCTTTTAATATAAATTGATATGCATATTTGAACAATAATTTATAAACAATGTGGTTCATGGAGCAATAATGAGATGTGTACGTAAATATTAACATTGGATTACGTCTTAATCATTTGTAATACAGTTCAATTTTAAATGAACCAGCTTAGGTAAAATTTCTCTGAAAAGAAAATGGGCACAGATGTTATCAAAATTTTGTTTTCATTCTTCCTAAACATTATCCAAATTATTATTTTTAATGTTTCACAATTAAGCTCTGTGCAGACGAGTAACTTTTTTGCGCGGACAACTAAAATCTCCGAGCTATCAGTCCGCAAAGATCTTGACGCGGACTAAACCTTTGCGAACATTGGTTCTTAGGAAGTGTAGGGATGCGAGTTCTATGGAAATAAGTATTCTATAATTACGTAGTGTTGTAATTTAGTTGAAGTCTGCCGATCTCCTCGGTTGTTTCTGGGACTTTTTGCATGCGGTACTTTTAGTACTGCGCGATGCGAAGCGTGCAGATGTTTTATGCGGTAAACGCTGCGGAAGACGCGAGCGCCATTCTTTTTTTCCATTTATTTTGACCGATCATTGCCGTTGCGTCAAACGTGAAAAACAATCAAAATTAAATGTGTTTTCCGCAACGAATATACGATGTATTTTGACGGACCAAAAAGTTCCAAGGACCAAATTATCTCGTCTGTGCAGGCTTTTAATGAGGAATATTTGCGCTGATGCTCTAAACGATAGCGGGACGTTATACATATTAACTATATGTTACGCTCGGTCTCCACGAATGTTAATTTAAAAAGTTCCACGTATAATAAAATATTCATAACACCGAAATAGCAATGTTTACAAGATAATTTGCATTATTTTTAAACACTAATTGCTGGACTAAATTATTATTATGGTTCATATAAGAGATTTATGTTGATATAAAGGCAAATTTAGTTGTATAATTTCTCCTAGATTTCGTATTTTGCGCAAATCAGTGGTACTTAATGGAATATCAGTCTTAGTAATTGTTAAAAAGAGTTCATTATTCATTAACATAATATATAATGGTTTATTTTCCGAACAATAAGAAATAGAATCTTATAGGCTACAGAGTTATGGGGCCTTTGTATTAGTATTAAAGGTTTTTCCCAATTCGTATAATGATATCAATGTGACTCAAATTAGACTAACATTTATACATTTCAAACGATTGTTATTGCACCAAAAGTATTAAATAACAATATTTTGAAGTAAAAAAATAATTGCCTTCAAAACTAAAAAGGGAGAATTAAAAATTTTGTTTAAAAAGATCTAAATGTTTTTTTTCGAGGTCGGTCTCAAATACAAGTGACAACGTTTATTCCAAATATTGATAATCTATCTACCTCAAAAAAACATTCAGATTTTATTAAACAAAATTTTATTGCAATCGAATTGAAGTCGTTTAAAAATTAAACAAAATATGTATCAAAGAGGATTTATATTAATCAAACAGCAACAATCTGTACCTGTAAATAACTAACTGCCTAGATAATGTTTTTTTTAATTGCAGTCACAATACATTTATTTCTCGTCAAGTACACTTAATTAAGGTTGCTCGCATAAATTTGAACTAATTAAAATATACGAATTATCGTTGCAAAAACATATTGAGTAACTTGGGCAAAGAATCTTGCGTCAGCAAAAAATTCATTGCCGTGACGAAAATGTAAGTTAGATGTTAAGATTTTTTTTATTACTATTTTTCTGCGTACCTAGTGATATTTTGTGATTGTGTAATAGGCACAGCTGGTATGAAGCGGCGTTCGACCGCACTCCAAGCGAAGTTTGTGGCGGACGGTATTGTGGATACACTGCGGCGTTGCGGCTCGGGAGGCGTTCAGTTTGTGTGCTGTTTGCTGACGAACCAGCCTTCGGAGAGCCCTGATGATGTCAATGTACCGCTGCTGAGGTCTCAGGTACGTGTTCTATTCTTGAACTGAGGTAGTAGGTACAGTCAGCGTCATAATGATATGAGGTGCCAAGGTGGTCAAAAACATGTTAGGAGCAAAGTTTCAATAATATGTTTGCATTTAAAGTAATCAAAATATTGTGCACAAACAACCAGTCTTATATATCTTCATACCATAAATCTCCAATTACATATACACGATTAAAATTATCTTTTATATGTACGCATCGTAACTGTTCATTGGTATCTAAGCGTTCAGAGTACTCATAAATATCTTCACTTACATAGATTATTCCATTTTTAATAGATTGAAAGTTAGACATTAAGGGCCTTCACAGATTTTTCTTTAAATTGGTATTTTTGCGATTTGTTATGTTTTAATTTAGTTACAATTTTCAGACGGAATATGTGCCATGGGAACTTGCCCACGGTAACAACGAATTTTTATGACAACTTCTGTCAGCGATTTTGTGAGCAATTTTGTTAGTAAGTTAATTTCTGCTCGTTCCTTTTTACAGCGACAATCGCTTCGCCCGGGATACAGACCGACTTAAATGATGAGCAACTTTTTGTAGCAACTAGGCGTTTAAGTATTGAACTCTGATTATTTTATATTCTATAACAAAATAGCTCAGCGATTGTCCCTAGTGGACGAACTCCCTAAACGATTTTGAATTAATGTTATCAGAGATCGATAACCCAAGGTAACAAAATATAACGCAACAGAAATAAAAAAGATCATCAATATTATTTTAAATAGTTTAAACTAGAGGAGATAAATAATATTTTAATTGAGACTCTCAGCAGTGTCATAGCAGATGATTGCATTATTGTGAGCAAAAAGAAAGAGAGGAAAAAATTTACGTAGTAATTGCAATGATGATTTAACATACAGAATAATAAAATAAACTAAGCCTATAGTAAAAGTTCTCAAACAATTGTAAATTCAACCTTTCATTTGTGAAAGAAGATACTCAAAAGTTATAATCGGTTTGGTGGCCCCTTAATCGTGACTGACAGGTATCCATATCTTATAATCTAGGTAAAATTTACAACTTCTATAAATGACTACTCTTAGTAAAACATTAGTAAAAATAATTATATTAAATATCACACCTTCTTGTACACTGAATAAAAAGAAGTAGCATGCAGAAGGTGGTCTCTAGATCGAACGCCATAAGTTCATATTAAGTGGGAACCACAATAATATTTTAGTAGGAGAGCTGGCACGAATTTTTGGGTAGGTATTTGAGGCAAGCTGAAAACTTGTCCTATACCTCTCCTATTATACCCCAACAGGGAACTGCAGACCTGGCTGGTGAGTAGCGGGGCTAAATTAACCCCTAAATTTTTAAAAATATTATTTTTTTATTTTGAAAAATATATTTGAGGCAATATGCAATTTTTATATGTTGTAGTTTAATGTATAAAGAATAAGAAAAAAAATAAGCCAGACGATTTGGTCGGGATTTTATAATTGCCAGACGCGTGCAAAAATATTTTGCAAAAAAATATAAAAAATATATTTGAGGCAACTTGAAATTTTAATAGGACATTATTTATAACTAAAAAATAAGATCCTCAAAAAGACAGGTCATTTCTGTGGGACTTTCTACCTGCCAGGTGATTCAACAAGTTATGTATAGGTACGAGTGCGTAGCGCTATAGACAAGCTGTAGAGTGAGAGAGAGAGTTTATCGGCAGCTGTCTGCGTTCTTGCTTGCCGCGTTATTATTGGCTCTGGCGAGGTCACGTGACTTACAATAGCCATGAGGTTTTCAGTCGGAATTTCGGAGTCGTTATTTTCAGTCGTAGAATTTTAATATTGGTGTTACACGTTTTATAAGGTAAATAATTTTAAAATGTCTGGTAAAAAATTAGTTCGTGTCATTTGCAAAAAAAGTGACGATAAAGTGATTGCGTTTGTAGAGAAAACTCTCAAAAAAAGTTATGAAATATTAGAAATCCGTAAACATCATGGATTAAAATATAACAACGTGGTTTTGCCGGTGATTCCTAACTTTACAGACGGTTATCATACAAGTTGTAATAAAAACTTTTTAGCGTTGATGAAAAAATATTATGACAATGTTGTGATAGGATCTAATATTTCTTACTCCTATAAAAGGTATTGTATTAATTTAATTATTTTTCAAGTAATACCTATATGCTCACAAATAAAATGAAGCATTCACAATATTGAGTTTACCAATTTTCTTACTGACAATATTAAATATTCCGTATACTTTTATTATTATTGTATCTTTTACCTATCTAACTCAATACAATAGCTATAACATCTGTGCATTCACAAATACTACCTGCTCGAATTCTGAGGGTCACTCAGACACTGTTAGAAGTTATTTCAACATAGAATTTTTAAACTTATTTTTATTTAACTAAAATTACTTTTTGCTTAATTAAATGCAAAGGAGGACAACCAAAATGGGCTCGGCGCTAAACAGAGGCCTGGAAAAAAATAAAACACATCAAAAAAAATCTAATGATTTTTAATACGTTAGCCATTATTAATTTCAACATGAAAAAAATATTCAATTTCTGTATAAATTTTAAATTTGAATACTGTCCCAAAAAAAAAGTATTTTTTTTAATTTTAGATAGGTATTGTGGCGAAAATATGAATCCTATTAAAAAATTATTGAAACAAAATATTTTGGAAAATTAATTTTCTAAAGAAAATGTTTTTTATGATTTGTTGAAAAAACCTTTACATTTAGATTTATATTTAAATTGACTAGATAACAAATTTTATATGATAAAAAAACATAACAAAATAAATATATCCATTTAACACGCACAAATCAACACAATCATTTTTATATGAACCGTTTTTAGTAGAAATTCACAATTTTTTTTATTTTTTACTCCGAAATTTTGAATTGGAACCTCGTGGCTATTGTAAGTCACGTGACCTCGCCAGAGCCAATAATAACGCGGCAAGCAAGAACGCAGACAGCTGCCGATAAACTCTCTCTCTCACTCTACAGCTTGTCTATAGCGCTACGCACTCGTACCTATACATAACTTGTTGAATCACCTGGCAGGTAGAAAGTCCCACAGAAATGACCTGTCTTTTTGAGGATCTTATTTTTTAGTTATAAATAATGTCCTATTAAAATTTCAAGTTGCCTCAAATATATTTTTTATATTTTTTTGCAAAATATTTTTGCACGCGTCTGGCAATTATAAAATCCCGACCAAATCGTCTGGCTTATTTTTTTTCTTATTCTTTATACATTAAACTACAACATATAAAAATTGCATATTGCCTCAAATATATTTTTCAAAATAAAAAAATAAAATTTTTAAAAATTTAGGGGTTAATTTAGCCCCGCTACTCACCAGCCAGGTCTGCAGTTCCCTGTTGGGGTATAATAGGAGAGGTATAGGACAAGTTTTCAGCTTGCCTCAAATACCTACCCAAAAATTCGTGCCAGCTCTCGGACTATTTGAAGTACCTAGATTATAAGATATGGATACCTGTCAGTCACGATTGAGGTACCACCTTCAACCGATTATAAATTTTGAGTGTCTTCTTTTACAAATGAAAGGTTGAATTTACAATTGTTTGAGAACTTTTACTTTAGGCTGACGCATTCAAAAGCTTAAAATTCCAATGTGGACCAAGGTCTAATCGCCCCTAATGTAGGGTAGGCTTGAGACCCTCGGTGGAGATATTATATGAGCTGTTGATGATGATTTATTCATGACCCATGACATACTAAATTCGATTAAATATGCAGCCTTTTATCCAAAAACATGTCTAAGTTGCAATAGAATTTTGCATTTAAATCTGTAAATATTTTCTTTTCATTGATTGATATTTTAATCAGCATTCAATTTCAGCATTTTAGCAATTAATTTATATTAATAAATATAATTATTTGTAGATTCGGTAAAATTAATACCTTAGATTTAGAGCCCCTGCATTTGTCATATGACATATGCATATGACAGCTCTGGTTAGTTTACCTTTGTTTATAGGAAGGGAGTATATGGACCATAGTACCCCGGATTAGCGTTTACTTTTCTTTACTACCAAGATATTTTTGATAACTTTGAGTGCTTAGATACCATTGAATAGTTATTCGCGAATATATTATTGATCATCTTAACACATTACATAATATTGGAATTGTGTTGTTAAGATAATATTGAGTACTCTGGAAGGTTACAACAATAAGATACTCTAACAGCACATATAATATTGAATTTTTGTCTTTTAGATAATTTTGATCAGTCTTGACACTCAGATATTTATGAAGCTGACTGTACCTTAAAAAAGACCACAGTCAAATATCACTTTTTTTTTCTGGTGTTGTGTTTTTGTTGGTGAATAACGTTGCCACAGCTTCATGGGGTAGGGAAGAGTTTTAGGGCGTTTGTGCACTACCAGGAATTATACTGGCCGGCAGTCCGATTTTTTACGGTTCGATGTAGTATGAAAAAGACGGATGATTGGCTTGTGCACTTGTCCGTCTTTTAACTGTCCGGCAGTCCGTCTGTGTGGTATGATAAAATATGTCGCACGCAAAATGTCATATTAAGAAGGCTGGACGAAATAACTCGTATGAAAAACTTTTTTAAACATTTATAATGTTGTTAAAAAAATGCTACTTTTACTAAAATTTATATAACTTTCAAAGGCTTAAATGTTTTTCTCTGTTTGTAAACATGAGCCTATAAACTTTGTTTTATTTATGTGTTACTTGTAATCTACTATAGTACTTGATATTGCTACTGCTATTATATAATATGACTAGCGACCCGCCCCGGCTTCGCACGGGTGCAATGCTTATGTAAATATGCATGTATTATACATATAAACCTTCCTTAAGAATCACTCTATCTATTAAAAAAACCGCATCAAAATCCGTTGCGTAGTTTTAAAGATCTAAGCATACATAGGGACAGACAGACGGCGGATAGCGACTTTGTTTTATACTTTGTAGTGATATTTTAATAATTTTTTGATTTTAATAACTTTTAAAGTGTAACATTAATTTTTAATGATAAATGTTAGTGGTAATGTTAAGTGTTAAATATTAGCTACTATGGGTTTATGTGGCCTGATAGTAAATTATTGTTATTTTTTTTTATTAATTTTCATTAACTACTATGTACTAGTGCACAAGATTGCTCGAAAAAAAACGTCCCGGAATGGGGAGAAGTAAAATGTCGGACGGTAAATTTACGTGTAGTGCACAAGCTAGTATACATTTATGGCGTGCCATATCGGACCGTAAAAAATCGGACTGCAGCACGCGAGTGTCACATCAGTATTTTGAGCGTCTGTAGGCCACTGTGACTTTTTACTATGTCCTACAGCTCGCGCCAAACTTCTAGGTCCATCTGAAATTGTTTCTGCATCTTTCGCACAGCCGTACCACCTACCAATAAGGTTCAATTTCGCTACTACTCAGGTAATCGTCTCGTGTTCCGAGCGAAATAGAAGTTTGGCGCGAGCTGTACCTCGTTTAATTTGTAAAATAAAATATGAATTTGAATTAATAATCGTCTTGTAGTTTTTTATAGATAGAATAGAGTGAGAAATAAAATGCCCCAATTATAAATAACGCAACACACGTTCATTTATCTATTAAAACATTAAAATAGTGTTAATGTTATTTAATCTTATCTTAAAAGGCTTAAACAATCGAGATAAGTTGGTGGTAATTTAAATTTGTTTATTGGAATTAATTGCGCTGTGATTCATATATGTCAATAAGAATATCATTTGCTTGCATGTTATCTTGAATTTCTTCTTAATGTTTTGCGATTTTCGTGTCCAACAGTTCCGCGGATTTCAATTGTTGGACGCTGCTCGTCTGTACAAGCAAGGATTTCCTGAACACATGCCGCTTTCGGAATTTGCTAGAAGGTATGTACATGTAGTATGTATTTGTGAATGTCAAATTAATCGTAAAACTGGACTCTCTTTGAAAAACATTGTAGCTGACTCCAGATGGCGTTTATAGTATCAGCACTTTATATAGAAGGCGAAGATCAAGGTAGCCTAAAAGCTTGTCACGCGGATTTCTACTCAAAGAGTTGAAGATAAGGAGTTTCTCACGCACGGGCGCAATCGCAAACAATACTTGTCTTAGTAAAATCAATTCTATGCGAAATAAGGCATTTCTTAGTGCGTGCAAGCATTTTGAGGTCACACAGTGTGCGTGGACGCAAAGGGTCGTAAAAATCTATTCATATACAATACTTGAGTGGGGATCGGCACTATGCGTACTTTAAAGCCGGGTCCAGATATGTATCATTTTCCCGATCTGATCAACGTATCCGTATCGCCGACGCGTATCATGATAGCATATGTGTACGGGTGATGATACGCGATCTTGATACGCCGTTATGATACGGCCCGTCCCCTGTCATGTCGGTTGCATACGATTGTCATACGGAGCAAATCGAGGCGTCCACAACTTGATACGCGGCTTGATACGTGATACGCTGATACGGATACGCTGATCGGATCGGGCAAATGATCATATCTGGACCCGCCTTTAAATGAACGCACAGATAAGGTACCTAGCTAGCTATATTGCGCAACGCACATGTCGAGATGTCAAAAGCAACGTCCAGATGTCAAAAGTTTAATGTTTAAAATGGTAAAACGTCAGTAAATTCAACGATGTGAACTACGCAGCAGAAACGAACCAATCAGTGCTCTATGCAAAGCAATGCATCTATAGTCACAGCACAGCTCAAACAAGTACCTATATACATATAATCACGCTCATAATCTCAAAAGGGCTTGAGCAGAACTTAAAGTATCATTTGGTTACGCTTTTTTAAGATACTTATTATGAGTTGGCAAACAAGCTTGCGGCCCACCTGATGTTATGTGGCTACCGTCGCCTATAGACTCTTGCAATATAAGAGTAAATCACTTAACACGGCAAGTGCGTTGCCATCCTGGGGACTAAGATGATATGCCTTCCATGCCTAGTCATTACATTGACTACCTGTTCTTTCAATCCGAAACACAACGAACTGCTTCACGGCAGAAATAAAAAAGGCGGCGGTACCTACCCAGACGACCCTACATATGGGTTTACCACCTAGTACACAAAGTCACATCTGACAGTATGGGCCGTTAAGTACCCCAAAATTGTGACAGGTTGCCAGCCTGTCGCCTACCAAATAAGGGCACCAAACACAAAAAGTAAAAACCTCCAGTAAACAAAAGAAAAGCCAACGACCATAACAGATGTTACATTCAAAATTATCTCAGCAGTCCGGGTCAAAATAGTAATACGATAATTTGTAAACAGGTATCGCCTATTGGCGACATCGGAGAGCGACAACGAAGAAAGCAAGCCACAAACAACGCTATCTGACCGACAAGTTGTCGACGACATGCTCCTGGCTCTGGACCTGGACGTGACCAGCTACAGGCTGGGCCTGACACAGGTAAGTGACTGCTTTATTGCTGAAGCAATAGAGATCATATTCCTCTGTTTTATTTCAGGTGTTTTGATGCGAAAATTGCGTGTTACGTTTCATTTGTGCAATTTGTGTTAATGGATTTAAATGAAGTGGGTTTGATGAGCTCTCAAGATTTACTATACTTATTAAATAAATCGTTTACTGTATCTAGGTGTATAAAATAGTAATTTTAGACAAGAATCGTGGGAAGAAAGATAGAATTTAAATTATTATGAAATATTAATATTATCAATTAAGTCTATATTTAAGCTAACAGAGGTTACTATTGCAGGTAGTAATGTAAATTTAAACTCCTAAGTAATCTTTTTTAAGCATGGATCGTTCAAGAAAGGTTAATGACGCTTTAATATTGAAAAAAACCGGGTCAATGCTCATCGTGCAGGGTTAATGATCATAATTTCTATTTCATATACGAACTAGTGTTCGCTTCTATTAATAGATACCTACCGATTTAACTTTTCCTTTTTTTTATACAACTTCCGATTATAGATCCAGTATAATCGATCACTTGTCAAGTAACTACTTTCAGTTTCTAGATTGGATAAGATTATATCTATTATAGAAATATAGCATATCTTTTCTAATAATAAAATATTAGTTTTAATTTTGTTTCTCATGTTTAAATAAAAAAGAACCGCGCTTTGTTTTCGTTGAGTCTTGTTTCATGTATGGTAACTATTCCGGACCACAAGGTGGGAGTAGACAGGACGAGACATACCAGCCAGAAAGCTAAACATTTTGGTCCTTCGAGCCGGATCAAAATGAACGCCTGCCGGCTGGTATGTCTAAGTTCTGTCAACTTCGACCTTGTAGTCCCTGAATAGTTAGCAGCATGTTATAGGTGTATGAAGCAAGTCTGATATTGATTTATGAAGGGAGTAAATTTATAAGTGACTCTTAAATGAATTGATGATTTTTCCTTTCCATTGGAAATTCGGAATAAAAGGTTGGGGGGCTGCTGACGCTTTGGCGCCAACTTTGTCCCCTTCTGGTACTGTCGTTGTCACATTAACAAAAAGCGTTGTCATATCGGCGCCGATAACAAGCTTTCTTTGTGTATACGCCCTTAGGTACCTACTTTATTTTACGCCTCAGAGTAAACAGGACTGGAGTAGCCATTAGTCAATTTCTCTTACATGTTTTTCTGCCATTTTTTGCGGGGGGTGAGGTTACTACTACACTCAATACTAGCACACAGAAACAAAAACTTTTTGCGTATTTACAAACGCACACATGCATAATACGACACACATATTTAAATTTCACGCACATGTGCTTAAAATAGTGTGTTAACGTTCTATTCTAATACACGAATGTCATTGTGTGAGAAGTAACATGACATAGCATGAGAATATCGATATCGATAAATCAGTTTCGTTCAATGAATGAATGTATTACTACGTTAGTATACCTACATTATTAAAAATCAAATGATGATATTACACGCTACAACAGTCAGTTTTCGATATTTATTGCAAAGACTAATATAAATAACATAATATATATGAGGTCTATATAAAACTTTGACAGATTTCGAAGGCTATATCAATGAAACACAAATTTATACGTAATAGTTTATTGCACTTAAAAGGTATTTACAATAGGTGTTATTATATATATGTCGCAGGGAAATGATGAAAATAGAGATTTGATCAAATCCCTAAGGAATTTGATAAAATCCCTGCAGATGTTAATATAACTATTAGATTTCAACATTTCGCTTATTAAATTTAGTCATTTGATCAAATTCCTGAACTGATTTAGTGAAAAGACAATTCAAATTCAGAGGATCCGCTGGCACCTGAATCGTCAAACAGTAAACTTATACCAATTTCTGAGTCTATAACACCTATTGCGCCTGTTCAAAAATATAATACAAACGTTTTGCCACTACACCAGAACGTGAAGCAGTTGACAACCAGAAAATAGCACATTGCGTTGTTTGTGGCATCGAATCTACTAGGGTCCATTTATTTCATATGTAATTGCAAAAATGCGTCCAGCATACTCACGGTAGGAAAAGAAGGATATGGATCGAAAATTCTATGCTACTTATGTCAAAAAGAAGTAAATATCAGATCAAAGGTTCCATGCTGCAAAATACCTGAAAATATCAGAAGAAAAAATTAAAGATTCTTCCCTGAAGACTTTTAAGGAGGTGTTAGTGGGTTCCACTATTTTAATTAATGTTCCGAAGGTAGATAGGGGTCCACTAGATGGAAATAATATTATAGGAACGGTATTAGATATAAAAAACGATTTATATGAAATTGGTACTTCAGTCGGCATAATTGGCTTGTGCCACAAATCCATGACTTGTTTCAACAAAAATAAATAAAAAACCCATGAATTATTTTAAGTACTTTTCGTTTAAAATAATTACTTGTGTTAGATATTACCTTCTATAACCATTTTTGTACATTTATAAGTCTTGCAATGTCTGATTTACTTAATAAAAATCTTTTAACTACGTTAGTTTTTTATTTTTGTCATTTCACTAAAGCAGTTCAGGCATTTGATCAAATCACTTAATTTCATAAGAGAAATGATAAAATCTAATAGTCATTTTAACATCTGCAGGGATTTGAACATATTCCTTAGGGATTTGATCAAATCCCTATTTTCATCATTTCCCTGCGACATATATATAGAATTCACTGTGGACCCTTTCGCTTATATAACCATAATGGAAAGGAGGAACACTTAAACATTATTTCAAAGCGATAGTGAATATTGTTAGTTTTCTCGTATGATACTGAGAAGTATGTAAACTGGATTTTTTTACGGAATCAGAAATCAAATGTGTGAAACTTAACAGGTAAGCAAATTTATTATTTCAGAACACATCAACATATCCAATGTGCATGTATTACACACATATATTTATTAAATAGTTCATAATCAATATTAATAGGTAAACATTATATATTTATTAAACACAGCAGTTTTGTAAATTTGAAAATGTAATTTACAATAATCATACGCAAAACATCCAAATCCTATCTATGTTCTTCTGTAGGCAATAATTGCATTATCTTTCAATTTGGAAAACTTTTGCATACCTGCCCAAGCTTTGGTAATATTTGTACCTTTTGGCATAAATTCCTGCCCCTATACCACTCTTTATCTTGGATCCATTCCGTAACATATAAAACTGTTCTCTTTCATGAAACGGAAATACTTTTGGGAGTTTTTAGCCTTCATTTCCATTCCTCTCGTATGTGGGTATATGGATGCTAAATGACCTTTTAGACAACCACGATGGCTGTTCTGCGACGTTTATCATTATTTCAAGATATGCTCACATACGTAATTACAGTGCTTAAAGTTAACCCATCGCTTGGCGGCTGTCAAAAGAGCTGTCTTATACATTAGCCAGGCGATAACGTCACCCACCCCGCCGAGCAGAGTAGGAGGGGTAGCAGGTCGGGTTTTTGCTTTGTGTAACTTCCTTTGTTTATAAATAATTACCACGCATGTGGTATATCTTTAGATTCCTAGATAAACTAACTAAAATCTAAGACTACTTTGAATAAAGAACATTGTATAATGATTAATTTACAAGCATTTGAAACCAAGCATAAGGGTATTTCCGACTTTAATATGTCCTAAATTAATGAAATAACAGCCAATAATATAATATAATAATATATTTCCACACTCACACCAATTATCTAGCCTGAAGTAAGTATCAATAAGAACTTGTGTTACGGATACTAGATAACGGACTTTTTTTTTTTAATATACATAATAATTTTAGATATTTTTATAAATGAACTTAAATAAATATATAAACAACCATGACTCGCAAACAAACATTCGTGTTCGTCACACAAACATTTGCCGCTACATTTGCCGTGTCTTTTTACTCTTGTCGCTCCTTGAATATGTAGGCCATCAGCCTTACTATGTCCATGGGCTTGAAGAGTCTGTAGTCCTCTGACCTTGGGTAGGCTATTCCCAGGATATTCATTCTAATCCTGGCTATGGAATCACAGTCACATAGCAAGTGTTCCATGGATTCCCGGTCGTGTCCACATGCTCTGCAATTCGATGTTGTCGAAATTTTCATTTGGAGCATGTGGTTTGTGGCGTAGTACCCTGTAAGCCCACCCAAAATCCGGCGGGCCTGTTGTCTGCCATCCCCGTATATGAATTTACTCCATCCTCTAGGACAGTCTCCTGTGAAGGATGTGTTTCATATCAGGCGACAGTGTCCATTCCATATGATGTCTTTTATGGACATATTCTTTGATGGCTCTGCAGATGTAGCTTTTGGAAATTGGGATAAAAGGTTCAGGACCTATGAATGGGTTTTTTGATCCTTTCCTTGCCAGTTCGTCAGCTTTCTCATTGCCTTTAATCCCCTCGTGACCTGGGACCCAGATCAGCTCTACTTTATTGTGCTGGCCAACCCTATTTAGTCTCTTGACAGCATTGAGTATTAGATCCGAGTCAATACGAGGGTTTGAGAGGGCTTTGAGCGCTGCTTGACTGTCGCTTAGGATATAGACAACCTTGTTTTTTTTTAACACGTTCTATATCGGAGATCTATGCAATAATCCTCATTGCACAGAGGATTATTGCATAGATCTCCGTTTGGAAGACCGTGGCAAGTTTCCCCATGCATTCAGTTTAAAAGCACATACCTTATTCTTATTTTGACATCATCATTATTACCTGGTTGCTGAAACAAACTGTAATTTGTCTAAGCTATGTTTTATTATCGACAAGTATAAGAAGAAGAACTAAGAATAGGGTATGTGTTTTTTAAACTGATGACGATGTAAACTGCGGAATTATACAATTTCCTTGCGACATACAAATTTAAACCATAATACATATTGTCAATTTATGTATGTTACTTTCATTCATTCATTCATTACTCACTCGTAAAATCACAATATCGATGAAGTTGACATCACTATTGTGCAAATCAATTATTGTGCAAAAATGTGCAAATCAATTAGGGTTGCTGATTACAAAAAAAAAAACAATTTGTCCAATGGCTCGAAAAAAAATTTAGGTTTCTTAGAAATGATCGGCAGTGCTGGTTAGGCGATGGTACCTACCCTTTTACCCGTGCTTATTTTATGAAGTCAGGGACGCTGGAATTATATACCTACAGGATAGTTATTCTTAATGTTTATGAGCTCCGCCCAGCATGAATAAAAAGGCAAAATAGTTTAATTATTATTTTATTTTATTTATTATTTTATATTTCCATGCTGTGTGGCAAACAATAGGCTTCAAGCAGCCTCAAAAGTATAGGTATGTACTTAATACTAAACTAAAGATAAACACGCAACATACATTGTTAAAACGAAATTATTATTGGTAATTAATTAATACAAAATTACAGTTATTTATTACCAACAAACTGTTTCTAATTTTTGTCTTATTAATTGAAATGCGATAATGGTCAACCCTAGGTAGTCTCGTGGGGAGTGCGCCCGAAGTTCGTTTGACAACGTCACGGCCGCACTCCCCACGAGACTATAGCGCGAAATTTGAAATTGTAATCTGCTAAAATATGAAAATATGAAGTAAATAATCATCAAATCTTAAAAATTATACTTATAAATGAAAGGTGACGCCATCTTTTTGCATACTAGATGTTTTAGACTTTTTTTTACAGTAAAAAACAGCACAGGCAGGCATTTTCGTGGGAGCTCTGCACGGTAAGACGTTCTGATTATTGTGGTTTTAAAATGGCGGCTCAACTAGTTTTATATAACGCACAGGCATCCGATGCTTGTGCGTTTGGCAGAGGGGTAATGTTAGGCAAAGGCTACTCCAGTCCTGTTTACTCTGAGTTTTACGCACAGGCGCGCTAGTGTAACGATGCGATGACAGACGTCCTGTTGAACAAAAGTAAACATTTCCAATCGAATTAAATTGTAAATTTAAATCATTCTCGATAATATCGCTACTAAGCGTTTCGATATATTTTTAAGAATACTCCACGTTATATATTTCTATATCACATAAAATATAGTGGAAATTTGCGTATTTTATACATATTATTTTACATTTAAAATTTTCTGTTTTATTCGCTCGATATGCGTAATTTTGGGAAACCTTTAGACCTTTCCCAATGGTGTGAACCCCGTGAAATCATGTTCCGGGACCAGAAAATAATGAACGTAGGTATATTATTGAATTTCTAATTTAATAAATTAACAGGTAGGTGTTAATTTATTTCCACTTTTTCATAATAAAATAGTAATGTGACAATAAAGGCAAACATTACGCTCGACCGGAACCAACATCCTCTTTTATCTAATGCGATAATTTATAAGTCACACAACACACGAGATACAGCGATCCAACCGTGTTAAATTTCTTCTATAGTTTTTAACCTTACGTCATAAATATAAAGTTACCTATGGGCTCGTGTGTGCTTAGTGTTTTCTTATTATATAAAGATTGTATAGAAAATAATATGACACATAAATTGAAGTGTATCTGTTAATTTATTACACAACGCCTTGCTCATCACGAAATAATGTTCTTTCTTTCCTTCCATATACGCTTAGGTTGTTGAAGGAATTCCATGTTGAAATTTCCTTTAGACTACAACGTGGTTTTCTTCAAGAATGACGTCAATATTTCTTACGAGTCTATATGTTCACCGAGACAATTTGTATCTATGTATCACGGTCGTGGCTCACTTGCGTTAGATAATATACTATATTGCAGTGAGTGCTCACCATCATAGGAAACCAAAAGACAGGACATATAGTATTAACCAGGATGGACAATGGTGTTGAGTCCTGAGTAGCTTGCGATTGTCAGTATATTTGGTGACTCATCGATGTCTAAAAAAAGCAACGTTTCAACACCAGTGTGCCACTGAACTTCTCACTAAAAACAAAGTCACTGACATGTAATATAATTTGTAATTCAACTCTGACTTGGCACCGTAATCATGTTCATGTATCAGACTGTGAGACACGTTCGTATGTCCACGGAACAAGATTTCTATTTCAAAACTGGAAGCGTGAAACTCTCTTGATAACTTTACCCATATTGTAAGTTTTCGTTACGGTAATTTATTTACTATATTTTAGTTGCGTTAAGAGCTCAGTTTGTACTAAAGTGAGTTGCGCCACTGGCGGAAAGAAGCGATAAACACATTTCATATACAGATTGAACCACAGATATATCAATCTAAGGAGATCCGTCGAATCACCGATTTCATAGGAAGACCGAGTGTCGCGATCACCGGCCGTACTACATGATATGGTTCTAGTTAAGCATGCCGTAATAAACACTATTCATTGCGCGCGTCATAAGGACTGCGAAGCAATGAAAGTTAGGCACAGCCGCAAAGGAGATCGGTCAAATCGCTGAGTTCATCCCACCAGGAAACTTTTTATTTTTATTTTTACATGGCGATATTAACTTAGGCACCTACCTACATATTTCATTCTGCCAAGTAATAAAAATAATTCGATGCGTTTTAATAATACCCGGTTACTTGGTTTTATTTTTATTTGGTTTCATGACTATGACTTTTGAGGTAGAAAACACAAGACAAATAAATTATCGCAAGTTAGTCTGTGAACTTTTTAACCGACTTCAAAAAAGGAGGAGGTTCTCAATTCGATTGTATGTTTTTTGTGTTTCTAACCTCATAACTCTTTACTGGGTGTACCGATTTCGAACATTCTTTCGACCTTTGGAAGCTGGTGCTTGTCATGTGGTCTCATTTAAATTTGATCGACATCTGACCAGTAGTTTTTGAGTTGTCCCTAATAATTGATATCGATGGTATCGTAATCTTAGCAAAAACAAATGATTTTTTTAATAAAAAGAACCGCCTTCAAAAATAAAAACGGAGAAATAAAAATGTATTTTATAAAAATCAATATTTGGAATAAACGTTGTCACTTGTATATGGGACCGGCGCACAGTGATCAATAATTACAATTTAGGATGACAAAAATATTTTAAGTTGGAATTACAATGATCTTATACTGTTATTGAAAATATTAATAATAAAATAAAGAAATCTTTATTAAATTCAGTATTTGAGAATCTAACATACAAAAAAAAAAAGGGGGAAAGTTCTTTCTTGTTTGTATCAAAATTAGTTGGTTCTAATAATTTAACGACTTCTGCAGGAAAAATACAATTTCTGTAAATGTTTTTCGTATTGCTGATGCCCTTAGTTCAATATACTTACTGAAGATGCGTTAATTTTAATTGAGTGGAAAGTGCTAGTGCTTCTTTTGCCGAATAAGAAATATCATTTTGTAGACTGTCTCGTGTATTTAACAGTACATTCAGGAGATGATGATATATTATGAAGTGCTGAAGAAGCCCTACGTTTTCCGACTGAATGAAGCTTCATCTCAGTTGCTAGGCACAACTCTTCTTCACCTCTGGACGATACTTCGTCTTTTAACCTTCTACGCTTAGTTCTCTCACCCAAATCCACGAAATCCTTTTTCAGGCGTCCTCTTCCTACAGACCTAGTTGAAGGCTGTTCAATATTATGATCTCCAGATGTTATTCTGTATTTACACAACCAATCCTGATATTTTTTTCCAATTTGGAAACATCTTTGCCGATTTTAATCCAATTTATGGAAGCTGATAAACAAAAGCTATGTACTGAATTTCGTAACTCATTTTGTTGCTGTGTTGTCAAATCTGATACTCCAATGACCTCATGAATATAGTTCAACAACATATCTTTACATTTCTTAGTTGCAGGTTTAATTGGTAGGTGTTTTTTGAGGTAATTAAACAAATCGGAATTTTTAACTGTACCACCGTTTCCTGTAAAAATGAAGTTTGTTCAGGCAGGGGTACTTTGGGGTACTTTTTTTACTTGAATACTATAATATAGACTTCCAATTATCTAATAGTGTAAAAATGTCTATGTTCTAATATGTTCCTCGTAAGATGCAGGCTTTAAAATATAAAAAAATGCTAAATTTTAAGCTATGTTTTAAATATTTTTTCCTAAATTACTATAACAATTAACAATTACTAATTATTATACGAAATGAAGCACATACCTTTATTAATGTGTACCATATTTATTAATGCGCAATAATGCACTGTTAAGTCACAACAATTAGATAACTGTGCGCGAAAACATGAAGTAAATTAAACAAATCAATACAATTAGCAAGAACACTGCATTCACTAGCTGATATCTCAGTAAGGACTTACCTTCAACCGTTCATATTAAACAAGAATACGAAGTAAGTACCCCTAATCGCATAGAGATAATTTGTTTTAACTAACCTCACAATGTCAAATTTGAATATTATCCACCTAATATCTCATAATTGATCACTGTGCGGCGGTTCTGTTTTCTTTAAAAATAATTTTATTGAGCGTTGTTGGCAGTTGGGCAAATACTATGCTGTTGAGCCTAAAAATATTTGTCTAAAAGAAAACTTTATGCTCTAGAACATAAAAAGCCATTTTATGCAGCCTATAAACGACGAACTTTGCGAGCATAAGACGTGAAAAATATATTTACATAATATTATTCTAAATTAGCTTGAACTTTGAAGGCAGCATAATCAAATCGATACTTATATGTTCCGTTTAGTCGGTGATAAACATCCGAAAAATTTCGCAACAGTTTATGCAAGAAAAATAAAAAACTTTTTTTTCTTTAATGTCTAAATCTTGTTTTTGTGAAATTTAATTAGCAAACCAATCTATTTAAGATCATAAATGTTTATGACGCTAATAAAAAGCCTAACGAATGATATAGCGTTGAAAAAAAAGTTGTGCTCGAGTATTAATCATTTTAGCACTAACGTGCAATTTGAGAACATAATAACAATTTAATGGTACTTTTTGAACCCAGACAACTGAATCACTAATCTACAGTTAATTGTTTTTTTGGTTTTAACAATTAGGTCTTAGTCTACAATTTTAGAGTCAAATAACTCGCGAACAAAATATGTTAGTGTTTCATAGACACACTTTCCTCGCATATAATGATCTAATAACGTTTTGCGGTAGTACTCGCTACGGTAAACAACGTGCGCCTGCGCCGGGCAGTGAAAGTGCTTACGTAAGATTCATCTTCGACGGTACTGCGACTGACCGGTCTTGATACTCGGAAGCGTGTCGAGTTACTTATCTGTTGCTGTGTTTGCTGGGATAACGGGATGAAAGGATCCACTATAAAACTGTTGGTGAATTGGGTGTTGCATTTATTTTGGACAGTAATAACTAGGTATTCGATTCGATTGATGAAAAATTCATTATTTTTCATCAAAATCACAAATTAAAGTATATATTTTTAAATTTTAAATGTCATAAGTACAATTATTATTTTTTATTTCATAAAAAATAACACAGTAATATTTTTCAGATAAAACTAATGCACTATCAAGCAAATAGAACCTTGTCCCACGGTAGAACCTAATCACAGTAAAATGACATAGTTAATTGCTGTCTTGCCAAGTCAATAAAAGTCAGCTGATTATGACAAGGTTCTGCCATTCCATTTGTTCGACCTGGTTCGACCCTACGTAATGAATATTTTAATCTGAGAATATATCGATAATTCACAAATTCATTCCCAACCAACTTAGTTTACCTACCTTACTCATCCTGAGGCAAAGTATCAAGTCGCAGTCGTAACGTCGAAGTGTAATGAATATTGCATACCCTTACCGACAATGACCAAAAAACCGTCGTTACATAACGCGAATAGTTCGGTTGCATCATAAACGTTACTTCCGAAGTTCCGAGTTGACTCCGTGGCCTGATTGCCTCATTGTCTGCATGTGTTACGTTGTCCCCGATTCATCAAAAAGTTCACCGATAAACCATACATGTTGTAATCAGAATTGTACGTTTATTCTCGCGAAGCTTAGTTGAGTGCTTTGAAAGACTTCTTACTATAATCTTACGAGCACTAGGCTATAGGTATTTTTAACTTAATATCAATATGGGTATCCTTTTCGTGGTTTTTGGGGTCCCGATTCCGAATTCCATATCTGTTTTGAGATCCAAGATGGCCGACGCAACTTAACTTAATATCAACATGGGTATCATTTAAATTGTAAAAAAAAAAATGATTTCTCCAGTTTGATCGGAAAAACAAAATGTATGAAAAATTACAAAAATATTTATGTAATTATAATTTTTTAATATCACCATAATATTTAAATGACTATGTTAGCATGGGTGGGTGCCCGCTTGATACCCTATGTACCAAACACCCTGTATTACCTAAGTTTACATTATAACAACTAAACAGTTTGAGATAGTGAAATCATAACTGCAGGCTGGTTCGAGTTGAGCTCAGGCGCAATAACTGGATTTGAGTGAGAAATGCCGCAGCCCACCTCTTAAGAAATAAGGCATACATATTATATCCTCCGTGATTATTCATATCGCATTACAATGTGGAGATTCAATTGCGAAATACTTTATTAATATTCCTGCGCGTGCCGCTGACTAAAGATACGAAAAAACGAAATTGAAAGCTTTAAGATTACGACCCGTGACTTACCGTTGAAAGTGTAAGATGTATTTCGTGCCGACATTACTATTAAATTCAGGTGGTTATATTAAATTGTCAAGTCATCTAGACATCATTCAAATCGTCCATTCACGGAGACCGGTTACGTAAATGCCGCATCATTCATTGCAGAATTGAACGACTATGCCACTGTTCTTGTCTGGTAAAGAAACACTTTAACTGACTGGTAGCGACATTAGATTATTTTTTAATGACTGATGGCTGCAGGTGACTTTTATAACGTCGCCGAATACTTTTAAGAAAGCGAGGAGCTTGGTTGGTATAAAGGTCGCTGGAAGCTTCTGGATGCGGACAGCACACCGCCGATTAGGTTGGAGATCCTCGGAGGCCTATGTGAAATAGTAGGCGTCATTCGGCTAGTGTGATGATGATTACGGAGGCCTTGGTAGGTCATCTAGCCTGTAAGACGAACTTTCCGTTGATATTTTCTAATCAACAGGTATCTTCCGTGAAGAGCCTTACTGCCGTATAGTATCTGCAGTATCCGAATAAAAAGGAGCGTATGCGATATACGATCTATCGAAAGTTTGACTGGAACCAAGATAGGTAACACATTTTTAAAATAATCTTCACCATCATCCTGACGCTTTTACGGTTGTGCCCAAAACGCATCCATGCAATAGTCTAGGATCCGCCTTCAGTGGGCTAGCAAAGCCCAGTGCGGTCTTCAGCATCCTTGGTCAAGAGATCGTTGGCCCGTAATCGCTCATTAGGTAGGTACTAAGTCGCGGGAAGTAGCTACTTTCAAATAAAGACGGTGTACATAACATAGGTACTTGTTAGGTCGACACTCTTATTAAAGATAAGTGTCTAGTCGTCTCTAATATTGAGAGTAAAAAAATACCAATAAAAATGAGACCATGATATAGCAATAAGTACCTGGTACTTCAAAGAATCGCGAAATTTTAAAGAAATAATGTAAGTACATACTTAACACACTTGTTATGTACTCTCTTAACCTAAAGATAATAAATAGATTTGTATCTGGTCGTGTGTAGTTAAGTGTGAATAAATTAGCAATATAAAAGTGACGATGGTATTATCCATCATTCTGTTATCGGTATGAGTCAAGTAGCAGAACGCAAAAATATGGACAGGTCCGAAATTCAATCGCAGTTACTAAGTGATTAGGTTCTGCTTTCACTTGCAGGATGCATTAAGCGAATGTAATACGCTAATGCCTAGATAGCTAGATAATCAATTAGGTACGCTCTAGACATTTACCATTTACGCTCCCTGCAGCTGTTTTGATGCAAATTTGAAATGAGAAAAACAAAACAAATACGAATTGCAGTCTTGTAGAAATGTCTATGTTGGATTTGGCTAAACAACATGTTGTTGAGTTAAATGACTATTTTGGACTAAACAGTTTTAGTTTTTTTGACGGTTTTCCATCAGAGCAAGTCAAAGTTATTATTTTTTTAAACAAGATTCCACAATCACGCCAATTTGAGGTTCAGCAGTCAGGTTTTAATTAGTGCAGGAAAAGGAAATTCACACAATATAATCAATTTTTACAAGCTTTTATTTAGTTTCACCTGTCCCGATGTTTGTCATCAAAACTTGCAAATTAAATTCGATCCACTTCCCGGCTACCGATTGAGCTGAAATTTGGCATAAATGTGTAAATCGCGTGACAATGCAATATTATGATGACATGGTGCTGAACTGATGATGGAGCTGGAAGGTACTTCGCAATTAAGCGACACAGTCTCATCGAGTTTGGGCTCGTTTGAATCGTCTTGACGAGTAGATTATCTTTCAATGGTAACCAGGGTCTGATGATGGAGCTAGAAGATGGTCATAGGAACTCTGTAATGAAACGATGCAACCCCATCGATTTCGACTCGTTTGATTCGTATTGACGAGTACTTTGTTTTTAAATGGTTACCAGGGTCTGACTGTAAGGTGGTCATAGGAACTCAGTAAAGAAACGATGCAACCCCACCGAGCCTCGGCTCGTTTGATTTGTTTTGACGAGTACTTTGGTGCTAGATGGTAACCAGGGTCTGATGATGGAGCTGGAAGGTGGCCATAGGAACTCAGTAATTCAGCGATACAACCGCGTCGAGTTTGATTCGTCTTAATGACTGATATTAATAATGTAATACACACGGACATTAACAAATCAGGAGGTCTTCCAAAATAACTAGATTTTTTTATTGGCTTCGGAAGTCCTGTTGATTGGTTCGCGTAGTCTTTTTCTAATGACGGCATTCACATTCACATCATACTCGTACAGACTAAAACAGTTCAGTCCCCTGCTAAATTAAATCACGGCACAGTTTTTAAATTCTTAGTTCTTTTTATTAACAAGAACATAATAAAAGCTTCTTTTTAAAAAGATTTTTTTAACTTTTTTCTTGTTGAAGAATAAGTAGCCCTAGTAATTTTGGTACTTATAGCCTCATCACAACAGCCTTTATAATTCGACCCACTGCTGGGACACAAGGCCTCTCCTTGCTATCGAAGGAGGTTTAGGCAGTAGTCCACCACGCCTGCCGAATGCGCATTGGCGGACGGAGTATAAGGTGATCAATACCCCTTTCCTGATCCTTTAGTCGCCTTCTACGACACCCAATGGAGGATATGGGGTGATGCTATTCTACTTTGCCGGCATCACGCACCGGCAACTTATAGCCTATTATAATATAATTTATAAACCTAACACAGGTAACTATAGAATTTTAATGAGCTTAGCACGTATTTTTTTTTATTCATTCAAACTTTCTTCACACGATTAGAATGCATTATATTACGCAACAAACTGATAAAGACCTTAGAAAAAGGGATTTACGTAATGATGTGTATGTAGAAAAGAGAAACATAACTATATCATTATACATAATTATCTAAAACGCAGATAGCACGCACCATCTTTGTACTTGTAATAAGTGGCACTTGTCGGAAAAATTCAATCCTTTTTTATGATTTTGGCTATATTTTTACTTTCTCGAGGTTTTGACGGATTTACACGTTTTGGACCTCCCTTTTTAGACCGCTTTAGTTAAAGCATACTCGAGCTATCGTGCTAACGCACAGATATACACACACACAGAGATAATTCTAAAAACGGTATTTTTGGACTCGGGAGGTCCAAAACGTGTAAATCCGTCAAAATCTCGAGAAAGTAAAAATATAGCCAAAATCATACTAATAAGTTTATTGCAACCAAATTTAACATGCATGTATGACATCAAAATATAAGGTTTCTATTAACTTTTGAGTCGATTCAATAAAGTCAAGGGGAGACCACTCCCTAGAATATTATACAATTTATTTTATGAATACATTGGTTTTTCAAGATTCAGAAGCTTTATTGCGGAAAACCAAATCTGTAGCATAATATATTCAGGCGACAGTTCTTCCTATCCCGTGTGAGGAGGTCGAAGGTGCCGCTGTCATGCGTTCTTCGTAACGAGCACGATAGCTGAGCTACCAAGTGTGTGGTCGCTACTCGGATGGGTGACGAAAATTTTTCAACTAGATTTTCTTGTGTGTTCCTAAGGCACGTTAACCTCATCTATAGCAGTCGTTCCTAAGGAGGGTTGATAAATTCTATAGCAGTATTGTCGATATATTGAGATTGAGCCTACCCCAAACTGATTGGGAGCACGGTGGAAGAAAGAACAAAACGGATCTGCACGGGGTTCAGTTCAAAGGTCGTTAGAGATCGTCTAATCTAAAACTGAACTTTAAACTTGATGTTGACGTATGACGACTTGATGCTGATTGATGATTTAACACCAGTGAACGCATATAAAACAAGGAAGTATCTTTGATGCTCTGATATGGCCCCACATAAAAGTATGCCAAATGCTTACAAAGTATGCCAAAATGGGCGGTGCTTATAAAGTTAATTTTGATTTTGACAAGTCAATCATTGTTGATCAGTTGTCAAACGATTATTTGTCTGCAATGCGGTTTGCTATGTGTGTAATTCCTTGTGTAATTCATATTTGTGTGACATTTGGCGTCATTTTTTAATCGAATTTAATATGAAAGGGCTGCTTCCATGTTTTATATGCGTTCACTGTTTAACACGCTTACGTTTCACCTGTATGTTTGTATGTAACTGACTCGATTTTGCCCCAGCGATCAGATTTACTTTAAACATTATACACTTATCATCGACCGCGACAATACAATATATTAATAAGCTTACCTCATCATCCTCATTATATACACGCGTATATAAGTCACCTGTATGTTTGCTTGTATGTAACCGACTCCTTTGTACGCAGTTTTGACCCACTTTGAAAAAAAAGAGCAATGATCAAAGAGCGATGACATTACAATAATTCGATAAGAATCGCCAGGACTAATAAATTAAACGTTTGGAATATTAGTTCAGTTATAGGTACGTTACTAGATGGGTTGTTATTGTTAAGTTGGCGGTGTTAAGAGTTTTTTTCAATAATATAATTATTTCGTCGAAATGGTGGTAGGGCTTTTGACGATTTAAAAGTACTTAGCAAAGTCCATTTAAATAAAGAGCTTTTTCATTTTCAATATAAGTACTTTCATCGGAGGTTATAATTCGCACTAAAAAGTGGAAAATAAAATAACAGTTTAACAAAACTAAAAAAAACACGCTTTTATGTTAAATCGGAGTTAAAAGTGAAAAATTACTTTTTAGTATAGAAACTAAATGATGAACGAAAAGTATAATTTTTATTTACCCACGCTTTTCTCTAAGTTATAATTATACTTTTCGTTCATAATTTAGTTTCTATCCGATAACTCGAGTATGCTTTAACTTATAGCAACCAAATTGCAAAAAACAAGCATGTATCACATCAAAATATAAGGTTTCTATCAACTTTTGAGTCGTCGATCACGAAAGTTAAGCAACCAAGTGAGCGGTCGGTACCTACTCAGATGGGTGACGGAAAATTTAACATGTATGTATGACATCAAAATATAAGGTATCTATCAACTTTTGAATCGTTTCCGGTATTCGAGAAAGTCGAAGGAAGACCACTCCCGACTTTTTATAACTAATTTTAATATGAACGCTACAGAACAGCGTCTACGAAATGGCTACAGACCGTAGCGCATCGCCCCTTTTTCATAATAAAAACAGGCGATGCGAGTGCTACGAGCTCATAAGTGTGACACGACCAAAGAAATAATAATAAAGTTGGATAAAAATGCTCGGGTGTTCGGCGGGAGACCATGGCGTCGATGGCATGGACGTCGAACTTTATTTCGATAATTCAAAATTGCTTCAGAGTTTTTTTTTTGCCTTGAAAGTGGTGTCGATTTGTTGCATAAGCATCCGTGTTGACGAACAGCTTGGTGTGACTGCCATGCATTTCTTTCCAAGCACTCCCTAGATGCATTAAAATGTGTGACGCCCAAATTTTAATGCAAACATTAAGAAACATCAAGAAATAAGACATTACCAAATGAAGAGGTTTTTTTCCTAACTCGAGATTGGCTATTTCTCGAGAAATGGTTGTTTGTTACTCTGCCGGCATCACATGGCGTTAACCTTAACGAATTATGCTTCGAAACCTTCCTCTTGAATCACTCTATCAATCTATTGATAAAAACCGCATGCATTTGATATTCACCGGGTAGTTTAAAAGTTCTAAGCGTACATACAGAAAGAGCGTCTTAGTTTCATACTATATAAGTATAGATTTTCAGGAGATCTTGCTTTGAATTCTATTCATTATTAACACTATATTGTAAGCAGTCATTACAGAAATGTACCGCCTAAATACTGATTGATAAGGCGAGCATGTGAGTACATATTAGGTATTTACAATAATTGCGTTGGGCGTTTAACGTTTGTATGTTAAATTCATTTCTGCTAATAGTTTCACAAGTAATCTAAAAATATACTTGGGTTATTTTAGCAAGTAAGTATATTTTTGTCCTAATTCTCGTAGGCTCCAATTCGTTTCCTATCTGCGTAGACTAGCGCAACGCTTAACTAAATACATAGCAGGGTTGAGAGCCTTAGTTAACATTTAGTTTGTTTCCAACAAACTCGGAGGATAACATTTTTGACCTTTTAAGAGCGTGCACTCGATTCTCGTCAAAACCTTTACATTTCGTGGTTTTTAGGCCACATATTCACGTAATCATGTAAGTGAAATTGAACACAACTGTACATGAAAATATAAAGTTTCATTTAGTTCACGAGTATACCTAAGCTAAGCACGCGTGCGTGACTACAATTAGCCGTAAACCGTTAGTGCTACGTGCTAATTGAAATATTTTTCACTCACTTTTTTATTTGATAGTATCTAGAAACTGCTTGATAGTAAAAGGAAGGGGAGTCAAATGCGAAGATAGCTAGTGCAAGAGGAAATACCAGTCACTGTCGCCTTGCCGACCTAAAAAGGTGCTTCTTCACGCCTCTATTAAAATTTCAGGGTTGTATGGACACGTGTGCTGGCGGAGAATTCCATTTCTTTATTGCGCCACTATATACAGGGTGAATAGTGGCCTTCAGGCCTTTAAACTTTAAGGAATATCGAAAAATGCTCAAAGAAGTCACGAGCCCGATTTTGATGAAAACAAAAACTGCATCATTGGATTTAAAAAAAAATGATCATCGCTTTGATTATCGCTTCAACCGAGGTAGAACAAGAAATATTTTATTAAAATTTAACATTTTCCATTAGTTTCCCGTATATCATTACTACCCAGAAATCGATCCTTAATAACAACACTATCGAATGGAGTAATAATACAGGCTGTTTTATTGTTTTCAAAAACATGGGATTAGATTTCTGGCTAGGATTTTTGATTTTTTAAAAATCTAATCATGCAGTTTTAGTTTTCATCAAAAGCGGGCTCGCGACTCCTTTGAGCGTTTTGCGATATTCCTTATAGTTTAGGATTTGGCCCTGAAGGCAGTCTTGAAAAATTCACTTTGTAGGTATAGGTATTATTATTCAACACACTTGCTCATAAAGCAGCCTTTACGGAATCTTTTTCAGATTCGCAATGTAATGTAATGTAGTCACAATAATTTTACAATCTCTACACTTACCTATTTATTTACTTTTTTTACTGTTACTTTAATTCTTTCTTTGTTTTATAGTTGTGTAAGCGCGTTGTCTGGGTTATAGCAATAAATGTATTTCCATTATATTCTATTCTAATGGCGTCCATTACATATTGTGAGATACCTAATGAACGAACATTATCGCATTTTAGGAACTTAACAACGCGAAAAAATTTAGCAACTATTTTTTATATCTCTCAATCAAGAAATGGAATTCACTGCCAGCACGTGTTCTACCCTACAATCGCGGGTCATTCAATAGAGGCGTGACGAAGCACCTTGCACGTCGGCAAGGCGAGGGTGGCCAGCAGCTGTTGATGAACCGCCGAGAAATGTCTCGCGAGAGCTATCTTCGCATTTGAACTTCACTTGTTCTATCAGATGGAATTAAGTCAAATGATTAGACTTTTTTATACCCACATAAAAAATATTTTATTTTATTATGCTAGTTGTCCTTTCGTGTCTTATGGGTACTTGTTAGATTGCAAGCAACAGTTTCTTCCGTTAAGTTATTGGTTTAACTGACTGTTAACTTTTATTTTGATATATTGATATATTAGCCTTTAATGATTTACATAAATGATAAAATGAGTAACATTTAAGTGATAAAAACTGCACACGACTTTACCAGTAACGTACTATGGATTAATCTAGTCAGACGGGTTATTTTCTCCATCAAAGACAGTTTAGCTTTCCGCAGCAGCGGTGTATCTTATTAACCTTTCTGACTTGTGAAATCCTAACTGGCAGGATTGTCTGTACCCTCAGCGTGACCTTTGATTCAACTTCGTAAAATATTTTCGAATTAAATTGTGTTATCGTCAGGTCATAATAAACACATGATACTGGAAAGTGCACTTATACGATGAGAAACAACAATCTTCTTGCTTAACTGTCGGTGACGCTTTCGCAAATTATCGAAAACTGTCACCAAGTGCTTTCTAGATGCTTTAGAGCTTCTGAACAGGCTTATAGTTCAGCTGATCGTAGTCGATCACTCTATAGAAGTTTGCAGCGTGCAAACTGCTAACTTCTATAGACTGCCAACTTGGTCACCTCGCGTTATTAAAATTTACTTTACTATCGCATGGAGATCTAAAACTCCTAAGTACTTTCAAATTGTCAAAAATCTTACCACCGATACCACCACCGCATCGATAGAAACATAAAAGAGAAGAGATTTCTTTTAGAAATAAGCAGTACCTTTGTACTATTTTCTGTGTTACGTAATGTCTTCGTTTGTAATTGTCTTTGTGTGTACATGAAATGTTATATAAATAAATAAAATAAAATAAATAAAAATATGAGTGCAACCTACGCTTATGGACGCTACGATGTCGCTTCTAAACCCGATAAGGGCTGGCAACCTTGGCCATACTGAGTGGAGCATCCCATGCCGCATAACGCACTAAAAAAACAGAAAACGAAAAACTTGATTTTTCTTATACAAGATGCTACTTTTTCTTTAATGAATATTTAAATAATCAAATTATCTACAACTTGAATTAAGTCTTCCAGTAGTTTCCGACTTAAGCCACTTTGTTATTTTGATAAGATCGATTTTCGAGACATTTTCAATAAAATAAAATGTACAAATTTTGTAATGTTCTCATACTAATTTGTTGTGTAAGTGGTCTACTTTCATTAGTATATTTATTAACAGGAGCGTGAAACACCAATACACCTCCTTTGCTCTTGTGAATGTCTCATTCACAAAAGAAGCCGACATTTGGGAAGACACATTCTCGACCCAGACGATATCAAAACAATCCGAGCTAGGAATATCTTATCATTTTTAGATAGTGCCCAGCTAAAGGAGTACATGTAAGGCCTCAATAGGACTTACTTGGAGGCTAGTCACAATAGATCTTTATAGGTCGCAGTGACGCAAAAAGCCCCGAATTATCTAAAATAATAAATAATAGTATATTTATTCTTTACGCTCTTAAGTATAACGCATGATGATCGTTCGAAAATTGCATGTGACCCCTTATCGCTACTTAGTAATCTCTAATTCATTCATTACATCTTAGGCCAGTGTTTTCCAAACTTGATGTTACTACGTCTCCCTTAAAAAAAATATTCTTTTGGCGCCCCCCCCCCTGAAGATTTCATAAAATGTATGATAAATTTTTTTTTAACGTGTCACAATTTTCGCGGCTCCCTCTAAACTAATCCCCGTCTCTCAGTTTGGAAAACACTGCCTTAGGCACTTTGCATTATCCGGAGTAGATTAACACTATAATACCGTGTCATAATAATCACTCATACATGCTGTCGGCAACTATTACTGGACAAGCGCTGGCGTTGCTATGACATGGTACCAAAGTGTTAATCTACTTTTGATGCTGACAATACACATGTACACACTTAGGCGTGAGGGAATAAAGTTTGTGAATAATAAACGAGCTCTCATTACTATGGAGCAAAGCATGACTGGGAATACTGGGCGATAGAACGCCTTGGAATGTATGCTAATGCGCCTAGGACTCTCAAGATCACAATGATTAACCACGTCTAATCTCTTCCACAATTTCACACACAGTCGACTGTATTCATCTCACGTCGATCTCGTTTCCTCTGAGAAAAATGTAAGCTTCAAGTAGTTTACTCGGGTTTTGCTATCTTCACTTTCTATCTAGTGACATTTATAGGTTTTACAAAATGGACTACTAAAAATGTTTGCGTTACACGGTACGATATTATGGTCGAAAAGATGTCGGGTCCGTGTTGAGTATTTAACTATTCCTATTGACTAAGAAATTCTTTGCGTAACATATTTATGTTGCTCTGTCTGTGCCTACACTTAAATTTCACTTAAAGAACTCCATCATAATTGAGAGGAGGATGCCTACACTTAAATTTTACATGAAGAACTCCATCATAATTGAGAGGAGGTTGCCTACACTTAAATTTTACATATAGAACTCCATCATAATTGAGAGGAGGATGTTGTGGCACAGTGTCTTGTGTGGCCGCTAATGAGGGTTTTTTGGTGGCCGCAGGATTGGAGACAAACACCAAATTTGAGTTTCATTACATAAAGGAGGCGGAATCAGGGCAAAGTTGCCAATTTGCCATCACTAATGCCACTACTTTTAAAAATTTTGTTGTTTATGATGCTTGCAACAGATATGTTTTAGATACATACATACATAAAGTCACGCCTTTCTTCTATACAAGTAACTATTCCAACTTGCTACGATCTACTCCTTAAGGCGGGTCCAGATATGATAATTTGCCCGATTCGATCAGCGTATCACGTATCAAGCCCCGTATCAAGTTGTGGACGCCTCAATTTGCTCCGTATGACAACCGTATGAAACCGACATGACATGGGACGGGCCGTATCATAACGGCGTATCAAGATCGCGTCCACATATGCGATCCTGATACGCGTCGGCGATATCTGGACCCGGCTTTACATATTCGCTTAATCTACTCTTATATCAGTTCAAATGCTCGGCGAATTTTCGTACTTTTGCCATCAAGACTCTATAAACGTTTATCGATCAAATCCCTTTGAGGTCAAAATATCGTTTTCGCGCAAAGGAGGCGCGAACCATTTAAGCATCCCTTTCTCGATTCTTGTCACTATATCTTCTTTCAAATATGTTTTCTTTGTAAAAAATATATAAATGATTCATATATATATTTTTACAAAGAAAACGTGGAATTGGAAACAATATCCGATAATAAACGATATTGTTTCCAATTCCACGTTCCATTCTTTTCAAGTTTATTTTACAGCAAATGACCAAACGAACGACCTTAACGCAGGAAATATCCAAGGATTTAAATGTCTAATTGACTTAGCAATCGGAAAGAACCTTAGAAAAAACTAATTGAGCAAAACCTGCCTAATCGATATCGGACATCATCAATTGTCATCCAATCGAGCGAGTAGATTGACGGCAGCGAATATTTAGATTGGATAGTTTTATTGTATGGACTACCATAAAACTACTAAGTTTTACATTTTATTACCATGTCGTAGTAACGTGAGTGCATGCACAGTAATAGTTGGCATCATTTTGTGCCAATGATTTAACATTTTAAGTATTATTTTTGTACAATTAATTAAATATACTTACTTAGTTTATACTTATCAGAGTACTAGCCGTGTGATGCCGGCAGAGTAGAATAAAATCACCCCATATCCTCCAATGGGTGTCGTAGAAGGCGACTAATGGATCAGCAAAGGGGTATTGATCACCTTATACTCCGTCCACCAATCCGCATTGGGCAAGCGTGGTGCACTACTGCCTAAACCTCCTTCGATCACAAGGAGAGGCCTTGTGTCCCAGCAGTGGGTCGAATTATAAAGGCTGTTATGATGATGATGAGAGTACTTAAATCTAATTTATTAAAATAAGCTTTATTTTTTATAAAATATGTAGTTTGTAAAGTTAAATTATATTTCTACAATCTAATGTTTTTCGCGCGAATCTTGTATCTTTATTTGTAATATTCTTTATTACCGCATAACATATCATATCTTTCAAACGGCTGAACGGATTGCTATAATTAAAGTATCGTTAGATTTGTCTTGACAGTCCAAGCATTCTTAGGTGAGTGATGTTAAAAAGAACATAGCGACTGTGAGGTGCTATTATTAGAAGTGTTTTTTTATATGTTTAGAATTCATCAATATGGGTATCAAATTAAAGGACTTATCATAAGAGTTTAAAAGGGTATTTTATGACCGTATTAAGGAAAATAACTAAAAATAGATTCTTAAAAAGAAATCATTTTGAAAAAGACAATTAGTCAACTGCATGAAACAAGATCAAATATTAACTTACTTTAATTACAGCATAGAATTTTATAATATGTAAGTCAAATCATTCATATGTCATACCTCCGACTGCATGTTACTATGTTGAACAAAAGTTCTAAATACCACCATCAATATGTTTTAAGTTTTCCTTTAATTTTTGATCTTGTTTCCATCTTTTCAGTTGACTAATTGTCTTTTTTACTAGCGGGTGATTTAGTTTTTTAAATTTATTTATTTTTGTACTCTGTACTTACATTATTACCACTATTTATTACCAAGTTCTATTTCATAGTCATAGTCATATCATTTATTGCCACATGTTGGTATAACAGATGTAACATAAAATTAATGTCCCATAAACATGACCCTGTCAGGGTATCGCAATACAACAATACAATTAATAATAAGTATATGTATGTACTAAAAACTCTAAAAATATAATATCTAAAAACATAATCATCTACGTATTTGAGGTAAGAGTAAAAAATCAAATCAACATTTTAAATCAAGTAGGCTACTTTATAAACTTCAAACATCGAAAACTTCTTATAATGAATAATAATATTTTTAAATTTTAAAATAACATAATCATTTCATAAATCTTTTTATTGTTCCGTGCCTAAATTTAGCTTTTTGCTTACGGTATCATCCACAGATATATCAATCTAAGGAGATCGGTCGAATCGCCGAGTTTATAGGAAGACCGAGTGTCGCGATCAGCGGCCGCACTACATAACATGGTTCTAGTTGAGCATGCCGTAATATACACAATTCATTGCGCGCGTCTTAGGGACTGCGAAGCGATGAAAGTTAAGCACAGCCGCAAAGGAGATCGGTCAAATCGCCGAGTTACGTATTCACTTGACTTTATCGGAAGGCGAAGTGGCGGAAATGTATGCCCACAGCGCATACACTTGTCACAAGTTAAACGCCGGCTTGGCCTATCTCCTTGTATTACCCACTTACCCGAAGAGATTCGGGTACTTGACATCGTTCGCAGTTATACCTAAACCTCTTCATCTCAACCACCCACACCGTATTAGATGTCAAATAGAACGGCATGGGTATCGAGCGAAGTGCTTCGCAAACATTTAGTTAATTCTAAAAATAAAGCAGCTAGGCCACCATTCGAAAGCTTAGCGTAGATGAAAATGATTAATGAACGATTTAGTGTCGACATTTCATTTTTTTGAATGAGTACTTAGATAGCAATTAGGTAGGTGTACATAATAATAGGAATATGCAATTACCTAGTTAATAGTTACTGGTGAATTGAAAAATCAGAAATCGAATTAGTATTTAAGCTTACAGGAGCCTCAAGCCCTTTATTTTTCTGATGCCAATTGATAATAAAGCACAGGTGAAGCAAGCGAGCCTAACTTTTTTTTTTTTGGTCAAATTCATTTATGCATCGTCCCTGCGGGGCGGTGCCAACCGCAGGGGATATGTGGGACTCGAGGTAAAGGCGTTCCCTCCATACCCACTAAACATCCTCCCCGGCCTGACCTCCAGTGCGCTATTGTGGGACGGCTCGGTATCTGCGCACGTGAGCGCAACTACACCGATACTGTCCCAACGCTGCCCGTCTAGGCACTCCTTGTGCACCAATTGGTGGCCAGCAGCCCACAGCGACCACTACCGACTAACGCCAGCCTTATAGGCCGCCTCCTCACCGACGGCTGCTCGACCTGGCGCGTCCTCCTGACGAGGACTCAGCCTACTGACGAAAATAAATGGGTAAATCAGCCACTGTTAGAAATGACTTTATTTTTTTAAAATTCCACATTGATTTAAACTTATTGAATACATACCGCCTCGAAAACTTAGTTAAACCATTCGCCTTACCTGCTCCCAATCCCATCCATCTTGATCAGCCGTTGCCTCAACAATAAAAACTATAACTTAGTGATAAAGTACAAACTATACCCATTATTTTATCATTAACAGGCGTAATACCCAAATTGTTACATAGCAGTTTATCGTCTCTCCAAATTTACCCCTTAACATACTTATCTTACACAAAGCTGTTATTTTAAACATTTGCAGAGTCGTCCGTAAATTCTTATCACTGTAAAATACAAATCTTTTTTTTGGCCGAATGCTTGTGATGACTTCGTTGAATTCTCCAGCAATGGGTGGACAAAATGTCGTATAAATAATTAAATGAGAATATTAAGACACGGCTCGTATAGTGAGAAGGTTCCTGTCTCTGGATCCTTAACCACCGATAGCCGGGATCCTGATCTTGCTACCGATGGGAACTGCAGTTTTGTATTTGTAAATTATATTTTTTAGTGTAATACAAAAATTTTATATTTGGAAATATAATTTTGTACGTATTTTAAATGGAATAAAGGATATAAGTAATTATAATAATAATAAAACACTTTTATTGCACACAAAACATAAATTAATGTACAGGATTTGAAGGATTGAGAAGTACCTAGACATGAAGAAACAGCACAAAGTAGGCGGCCTTATTGCTAACAAGCAATTTCTTCCTGGCATCCTTGAGGGAAAGGACAAAAATAATAATTGAAACTGATAGTGGGGGCAGGAAAGAACTAGGAATTATCATAAAAACTAATTAAAATTAAGATAATAACAGAACAAGAAGATATCCATTATACCTGAATATAAAATATCCCTGTACATACAGCTAGGGACATGTGCACAGGAAATTACTTCAGACTTGACTTTTGTTAATGTTGAGATGACGGCTAATCGAGGAGAGTGAGACCCACAGAACACCTGTGTTCTGTGGTGAGACCTCAAATAATATTGGGAGCAGGACCGAATGATGACTGAAGATATGATGAGCATCTAATAAAAAGGAAGACTAAATTTACAGAGGAAGAAATTTTATCTATCAATCATTTAGAATGATAGAAAATTATGATATAAATAGCATTTAACAGCTACCAATAAAATAAAACTATATTATTATGTAAGTAAATGTGCTGTATCACCTAAAGAAAGAGTACAATAAAACTGTTATGTGTCATGTTCACTCCAGCATAATGTGTAGAAATAAAACTTTAATTAAAACCGAACATCAAAAGGCGTGTACAAAAAAATGCCCATCTGAAATCTGATAGATATGTTTTTTGCTTGTGAGATAATTTTGAGATAGATTCATTAACTTCTCATTGGACTGATACCTTTCACTGCCCGTTCCATTCGCTACGTTTCGGTTGCTAGGTGACCCTAACAATACGAATGTCGATAAATGACATTTTTGTTTGCGGAAATGATACTTTCGATTTTTAAAAGTAATTTTTTTCGGCACTGTAGATAACACCTTTATTGTAATCAAACTCAAACTCAAAATTTCTTTCTTCATTTAGGTACAATTTGTACACTTATACGTACGTCAAGTTTGATGCCATTGGTTCAAGATTCCACCAGGATACCAGGAGGTCTAGATCTGAGAAGAACCGTCAAGAAGCTCAGCAAGGTTTATCCTCCCTTTACAATTTTCATAGTATTGATTTGGAAAGATACAAAATTCCCATGTTCAAACCTCAACTAAAGGCCAGTTTTCAGCACGTTATCAAGTTTGAATTTAAATGTAACAGTTGTAAAGACACGCATAACTCCCATAGAGGCTGTTAGGGGACATATCTTTCCATTTGCTCGATCCTTACATATTTGATTCGTCTACTCTCACGGTCCAAGGAGGAATTTTGACCTAGCCTTTCTTTAAAATGGGTTTTGATTTGGTCTATCAACGTTCGCCTTAGTTTTTCTCGACCCACATCTCCACTCATTTCCATTTTATAATTTTATCTATTTCCTTAAACTCCTTTTACTGGCCTTTTCTACATGTCCAAAACATCTGAGCAAATTTTCTCAATTCTTGTCACTATATCATCGATTATTACATTTACGAGATAAATAACATAAATTTCGATAAAAAAACAAATTATCTTAAAATTTTTTACATGTAAAATGTCCACCGGAAATGCAAAAAATAATTTATCGCGAAGACTCTCATATATTTTTTATTTCAATGCTCTGATACGAAATCGCTACAGGCTATCTTCTCACTGAATCAATTTCCATACAAGATGCTACTAAACTACTAAAGTTTATCTTTTTTTTTAATCTGAGATTTGAAACGGCTGTATTTTTTCTTTATACTGGCTGTATTAATATCTTTATACTTTGCACGCTATTTTTGGTAAACACCATTTAAATCGACGTTGTTATAAGACTTGCGCCTTTCGTTGACTTTGGCGTGTTTTCACATTTATATTTTTTTACTTATTACGGTAACTATTCTACTTAAAGAGTAAAACTATAACGTTATTATTAAAAATCTTTTAGTGCAATTTTTTTTCCCTTAGTCTGCGAAGTGCTTGTCCTGAATCTCATCTCTTATTCAGGTAGGATAAGACTGAAGGTGCAAGTGTATCTTTCCTGTGAAACACTTAGAATTGTTGATATTGCAAGCCAAGTCTGCCGCGATAAGTCTTAAAACTTATTTTAAGACGGTCCCAAATGATCTAATCAAAAATACACTGTGATTCAAAAGAATACTACATCTTTTAAAATGTGTATTTAGGAAAAGAAACATGATGGAACTTGGGTAATTAATCAATGAGAAGGTACCTTTTTCCAGTAGAAAACGAGTTGATAGATGTTCGATATGGCCTGCTCCAGCCACTCAGGCTTCACTTATGCGCCAACGCTGACGTCTGAAATTTTTAACTTTGCACAGAGATCTTTTTTCGTGAATTGTTTATACTAAGTACCTAACCAACCTAATGGTTGGACATCCACCTCTGCTGTACTCTATAACACAAAAAGCTTTGTTATTGATATGGGTCAATAGCGCTTCTAGCGACCCAATAAGACTTCAGAGCTTCAAAATCTGAGCAGCAACAGTAGAAAGCCAAAGGTCTCCTTTTCTTCTTTGCACATTTCTTGATTTTCGAAGTTGTGGTATTTTTTGAATCACACTGTAATCTCTAAAAGCAAGCAATTAAACAAACAATGTACTCGTTATTTCACAGATGGCATATCAAATTGTAAATCGACTAAGGGTCTTGTCACACTGGCGATTTGCGAGCGAAGCGAATTCGAAGCCACCGCGCGATGAACAAGCTGCGAAAACACAACGAGTTTGCTGATATTAGCGCAGTCCACGTCATTTTGTATTTGACTCTATAATTGATCTTTGTATTTGCTTTCGTTTTCGCTTCATGCCCATTCGAAGTAATAACGCCAATAGCAGTGTTTCCTCGTAGAATCCATTTTGATGCACACTGCGAGTTCGTTGCACACTCCTGGCGAACTCTCTTCGCACTCACCTGGTTTTGAACTCGCTCGCAAATCGCCAGTGTGATAAGGCCCTAAGCAAACTTCTTTAGTTTGCTGCCGCTCGGAACGAGTAGCAAATAAATGGAATTACAACAGCTCAATCTAACATTACTAGAATGACGTTGTATCTGATAAGAACACTTTTTCCTATTGTGATACTATCTCGGAGTTGCTGTGAATTGAAATTCTTTGAAATCTAATTTTGATAGTCGTGAGTATACCTACAATGCTGAACTTTGGTGCGCTTTGAAGTGAATGGTTGTAAATATGTCGGCTTAGCATTCGGAGATTAGCTTTGACTATAAAATAATCGCCTCGCTCAGTCGAGAATTTAAACCACTAATTTTGGGATATATATTATTAATGTTTTCGGGAAACCCATGGCTTGCACTTCATCCCACTTTGTGTTAATTTACGAAAAGGCCGGAAGATCTCTCAACGCAAGCACTGATGGACCCTTTATTTTATCAATAACTGTTAGGACCCAATAATTCTGTTAAGTTTTGATTGATGTTGGTAAATGAAATGTTTTATGTAGTTAAAAAAATAAGTAGGTAATTAACTTCTGATAAAGTTTCCGACATTTCTATTGCCAATATTTTAAAAAGCCTGTGCCTACTGCTGGAGTGCTGGCTGAGTGTATTTATTTATTTACTGCCAGTGTATCTGTGCTGGTTATAGGTTTTTCTTTGTTTACTAGAGGCTTAGTTAGTTTGATGCCTGTAGGCTGGCAACCTGTCACTTTTCTGAGCCTCTGCATAGTTGACTAAATGTTAACTAAAGCTCTGCTGAACTCCCATTGCGATTTTGAGCGTCAACGTATCTTATTGTTACAAATTGTCAATGATTTTATTAAACTTTCTACGCCCGCCCAGCTATAAAGTCGAGTTCTTGATCGCCCTTTTATAGGTCGATATTCACGGTTGTGTCGTGTACCTGATTGAATATGAACGTGACAATGTTCTGCTTTCGTGGGGTGCAATTTAATGGATGATATTGATTTATTTTTCATTAGACACCCTTGCACCAGCGAAAATGTACTTAAAAGTATCGTTAAACGTCTTTTGTGAAGTATTCTGTTAGAGTACCTAATTGAAGTGAATCAGCTCTACCAACTCAACGGCAAAGAAAATTGGAATTGACGAACATTAATTTTCATATTATTACTATTAATTACGAGATAAAAAATTTAAAAAGAAATAATAGTTTACACACGACTTCGATTCATTAATCCATATACGAAGGCATTTTGTTTGAAATGAATTTTAATCTTTGTTGATAAATTTATCTCTAACAGAATAAAGTTAAAAGAACTTTTTTATAGGTACCTAATTGACTCTCCATAAGTTTTCTGATAAACAAGAAGTTTAGGTAGGTACCAATACGACTGCATTATTGCAAATTATGCAAATGATACAGAAAATTATTTATAAATTAACAAAAAAAACCTATTTCATATTTGTTCGATCATTCCTTGTTGTAGTGCAGTATCTACATACCACTTTACTTACAAAAAAATGTACAGAAAATGACCGCTAATTCTTCTGTACATTATTTTTGTATTTACTATACAATCTTTAAGCTGAATGTGTTTCTTTGTTCAGCTTCTCAATGTCTTTCAGTGACGTTTACAAATAAACATGTCATTAACATGTCAATACATTAATTACTTTTTAATTGTGTAATGACATTCATATATCTTTCTCTATCGCGATTAAGTTCACTTTCGTTTATTACGAGTAGTATCGCTTCAGCGTCTATTAATATTTTACAATAGATATTTTTTGACGTGACAACGTCTTATAATTCGATAGAGCCGGCTGCACCCACGAAAAAACATGACGTCATGCGGCGTTACCTCGCTCTGAATCTAATTTTCTAATTTGAATTTGGAATTATGTTCTTTAAAATTTAAACTTTCAATGATACTCTAACCAGCCAGATACAAATAGTATAGCCAAAGAGATTTTATTACAAGTTTATTCATACTATAATGCGAAATCTATTAAACATATGAAATTAAATTTTTCTTTTGATAAATGCTACCATTCCATCAGTATTTTCTTAAGACGTTGTCACGTTCAACTATCGTCAGTAAACCGACTTTACAGACAACCAATTTTTGGTTTTTTCTAATAACAGCATTTTAAAGGATGCTTTTAAAACATCTGGTCTTTTGAAGCGTCCATGGTGGGTAAGCAAATGTAGAGTAAATGTCAGAGATTTGAAGTCGATTTCATTGTTATACTTGATATGAAATTATGAACATGTACGTACCTACCTCAGCAAATTTAGAGTCTATGTCAGAGTTTAAAAGCGAATGAAATTATGAACATGTATGTATGTACCTCCACCAACCTTAAAGACTACTCATGTGACTGTAAACGCTATTTACAATCCAAGGAAAAGGTGCTGGGATTACGTATATCTTCATGATTTTTTTATTTATGAACTTTAGAGAAAGAATTATGAACTTATTCCAAATCGTTATTATGCGTAAAAGACTGTTATGAGAGGAAGAACCTTGCTGAGCTTTTGCTCCCCTCTTCAACCGACTTACGAACGTATAGCTTAGAACTTTAGTTAGTTAGTTGTGTGAAAATGCGTACAAATTGTAATCAGTACGTAAAATTTGACTTTGTGTTTTCATATAGTGTCCGCTTAAAAGAGCTGTCCTTTTGTTTGCCACCATTGCTGTTTAATAATAGTACGTGATTTCTCTTAATCTCTGTCATATATATGTATATACTGGCATAATCTGGTAACAAATAGTACTACTTAGGTCTATTCATCAACAAAGAGTTATAATTACTGTTACCTTTTCAGCCAAACATAAAAATTAATCCTTAACAATCTTAAACGCCTACGTTGCTTGAGACGAGAATAAAAAAGTGATTAATTATTTCACTTGGTGTTGATTAATAGGTCTGTGGATAGAAGGATTTAGAGACGGCGTGCAAATATTGATTGATAAACATCACTTGTACCTAGATGTATGTGATTGATTGAAAAAGATCATTATCATCTCGATATAAGAACAGTGAATATTATTTTTGGACTTTATAATAAATTGGCAAGCTTCTTGTGTTCTATTTTTAGTTTAGTTTCTTACTTACTTACTTTTTGGTTTAAGGCACGATGTTGTTCATTTATTTGACGCCGTCTTTATTTATTTATGTATCGGTAGCGTAGTCGTGGTGCTTAATAAAACCACAGATAATATAAATAAGCGAATTTTATAATAAATCCTTATTGCACACATAAAATATACAAAGAAAGACGTGGACAAAGGGGAGCTTATCTCTAAAAGAGATCTCTTCCAGCCAACCCTAGCATTAGTGAGTAAATTCACAAGCGGGATATAGTGTATGTACAAGTAAATAATTACACAAAAAACATAACAAGTCTAATTAAAATATACATACATACATACATCATCATCATCATCAACAGCTCATATAATGCCCCCACCGAGGGGCTAGAGCTTACCCCACATTAGGGGCGATTAGGCCTTAGTCAACCGCGCTGGCCAAGTGCGGGTTGGTCGACTTCACACACAACCGAAGAATTTCTTCATAGGTGTGTGCAGGTTTCCTCACGACGTTTTCCTTCACCGTAAAAGCGTCGATTAAACGTACATATGAATTCAAAATTTGAAAACACATTGGTACGTGGCGGGGATCGAACCAGTGCCTCCCGGGTGAGAGACGACGCTCTTACGCACTACGCCACCGACGCATAGAATTTGGTGTTACATGTCACACCAATGACATTAAGACTGCGTTACTCATGTCAGCCATGTAACGCCGGCAGAGTAGAATAACATCACCCATATCCTCCAATGGGTGTCGTAGAAGGCGACTTATGGATCAGCAAAGGGGTATTGATCACCCTACACTCCGTCCACCAATCCGCATTGGGCAAGCAGACTACCGTCTCCTTCGATGACAATCGAATTTTTTTTGCTACGAACGCTACGGATTGGCGGCTACGAAACGACTACAGACCGTAGGGCATCGCTTCTTTTTCAAATAAAAATAGGTAAAACCTTTATTTATTTTACTTTACCACCAAAGGAATCCTTTGGTGCGGTGGTGTACACGGGTTCAGAATCTCCCTCCCCTCTCCTCTTCCGGGAATGAATGGCCTTTTGGTGAGCCAGTCGCCTTAATTAATGCAACGAATTAGTAATGATGCTTTCAAGATTACTGATGTTTTACCTGTATTGGAAGCTTTATTTTTAGAATTTATTATAAGTTTCTTTGTGGTTTGCAAAAGAGATTTATGTGACCAAAAATCCTTAATTATAAATTATCTCCTAAAATTTATAGACTACTAGCTGTCCCGGCCACGCGTCACTGTGGTAATTTCAAACTCAGTAAAAAAAAAACTCAGTAAAAAATAAATATGACTACTTATCAAGATTACAACTATCCTATCAAGTTGGATCAAACTGCACACGGAGTACAAATTTGATTAAAATCGGTTAAGTGGTTGACACGTAATTTAAATATATTAAAGATTTCAAATCTACTAATATGCCGTATATTAAATAACGTGTATCGACGGTAGTTATCACTGTTGGCCGTTGCTTTGTTGGGGCTTTATAGTTGTCTGTTTTATATGTTTTTGTGTCTTTTCATCACTTAGTGTTTAACCTAATAAGATCGGGCGGTTCTCAAAGCCTTTACGAGTTACCGTTTCTGCCCTCGAACACGTCGTGTTCTAAGAATTTCATTTCTTGATTGTGCGACACAGACTTAGTGCCAATTCACTGGTTGCCAAATTTCTTTTGTCAAATTGTCTGGTACGAGCTACTGCTGACATGGTTAAGAGTGAAATATCCTGTCATGGTTGTCGGTTTTTCTTTGTTGGTTCATTGAGGGGTTTAGTTACTTTGAAGCTGGTTTTATAGTCACGTTTTTGCCAGCGCTTGTGGCTAGGATCGCAGTCCTCGAGCTTTGAGGGTCTTACTCGTACATCGTTACATAGAAACCAACAAGCGCGGACGCCCCTGCGCTATGGAGATTCGGCCGCGCTTTTTCGGACGGTAAGAATCAGTAAGAATCACTGTAAAACTAGTCTTAAGGTTTTATTTGTCACTATTTTAAATCACTGCTTATACTGCTTTTCTTCTTTCGTGTCGTGCTCTTCATTGCTGAAAATCGTGTCCGTCCTGAAATGCTTCCGTCACGTTGGTTACAAAGCTCTTCCATGCACTTCTATCTTCGGCCTGTCTCAGGGCGGTAGTAATATGGCAGCCTGTGAGGGATTTTACTTGGTTTGACCAGCGGGTAAGTGATCGTCCGTGCGGCCTTTTCCCTTCTACTTTACCCACCAGTATCAGCTTTTCCAGGTTATCAGAACGTCTGCACGCTATGTGACCAAAATAGCTGAGTATTCTTTGGTACTGCTTTTATGTGTAAGCAAATGTTACCTAAAACTGTACTTCTCGAGATAATCCTGTTTACTTCAACTTCTTACAGTAAGACATATCATTAGTAATTAATTCCGTTGCACTATCAAAAGCGGGTACTTAGTCCTTAGCACGTAACTGTGCACGTAATTAGTAAGCAGTTTTAATATTTTACAACTAGAAAGTCATTATCTTTACGAACGCTGACTTATGCGTGAAATGGAAATTTACCTTATCAAGGAAAAGGGGGTCACAAATCATAAGACTAGGATTACGTAAGTCTATAGTATAGTCGAGGCAGCACAGCAGACTAGTCGCTCGAATTGGGAACGCCCGAACTGGGTAACCACCTTACTGAAGACCTCAGTCAAAAACACAAATTTTTTAATAGAAAATTGAACTTGGGTGGACCGATTTTGAATATTCTTTCGTTCTTTGGAAGCTAATGATTGTCATGGAATCCCATTTAAATTTGATCGACATCTGAAGAGTAGTTTTTGAGTTATCCTTAATAATGCCTATTTAATTGACATCGATGATATCGTAATCTTATCACTTGTGTGTCTAAAAGATCTCGAGGTAGTTTCCTGAAAATGTCTATACTTACTAAAAACACTAAAAAGCAAAAACTCGATTATTTTAAAAAAAAACCGACTTCAAAACTAAAAACGGCGAAACAATAATTTTGTTTATAAAAATTAAATGTTTTTTGAGATCGGTGCCAACCTCAATATTTGGAATAAACGTTGTCACTTGTACATATTTGGGACCGACTTCAAAAAAACATTTAGATTTTTATAATCAACACCGTTCACCGTTTTTAGTTATGAAGTCGGTTTTTGTATTTAAAAATAATTTTGTGTTTCTGTTGGTGAGTAACGTTGCCATAGCTCCACGGGGTAGGGAAGGCGACTAGGTTTGTCAGCGCGCCAGTGTCTATAATACATATACAACATGTAAATTAAATAACCAACATCCTGACTACAGGTTGTTCGGGATCGGCTTCTGAGTTGATTTGAAAAAAAAATAAAAAAAAATACCGATTTTTTTTTAAAGAAAAAACAAAAAAAAAAACAAAAGCACCCAGAAAACGTTGTACAATATTCTCTGGGTACTTTTTGTTTATTTTTTCAAAAAAATATCTTTTTTTTTTAAATATTGAAATCAACTCAGAAGTCGATCCCAAACCACCTGTTTTCAGGGTGTTGGTTATTTAACATACATGTTGTATAGGCTACGTACCACAAGGCAGGCCATATGATGACTAGCCAACAATTGACATAAAAGTACCAAGTGTGATTCTTCATGTGTGCTTTAAACAAAGACCTAGATTAGGAGGCGGTTTCTTTGTTCATAATATATGAGGATGTATCAATATCTTTTGTACAATTGCTCCGCAGGTGGATCGTAACGGCAATAACAATTAGTTATAATTCTAAAAATAGCTGCTCCGAAATAGATTTACGTTGTACATTTTTTATACTTGTACGCCAATGAATGTTTCGGCTCGGTTTCCTCTTCAATAGGTACTCGCTTTTTTAGATTAACAACTTTCCCTTAAACTTACCGAACGCCAAGACTTTATTGTGTTTTAACTTAAACGAATAATAGCATTGGCAAATTGAATTATCTGTGTCTTCGTAGCTTGGGTATGTTAAAAACTTTGGGGACATTGTTCTTTCAGCTGATTTTACATAGCTCCTGGACTGGGATAAGTGTGTATTTTTTTGACTGATTCTAGATGGCCTTTTTTACTTAACCGCAAGAACCGTTTTAGCTTTGAAAGATTGCTACTTGACAGGTCTTTCCCATATGGCGATCCGCAGTGTCCATCCTCATTCATTTTTCGAATTTCGAAAGGGTTCGGATCGGGAAGACCGTTTAGATCTTTCCAAGCAACCCAACCAAAGCTCTGGCAATTTAGTGATATACCTACTCTTTTTAGTATTTTTGCTTTTTTATGGTTTTTTAAATAATTTTTCCTACCCTGCTCCTTTATTTGCGGTCGGTATGCAGTAGATAGATATAAAGATAGATATACTCTTTATTGTACACCAAAAAGATATAAATACAATTAACAATAATACACAATTATGTCTTGATATCGAAATATGTACTGCTGTATAGGATTTGGCATTCAATGCCGGTTTGACACCAACCATCCTTGGGTACGAGTGATATCTTTCGACAGCAGTCTGCTATTTTCCAACATACGCTAAATAACCATTTTCGGAATTATATGTATGGATTAGGAGTTCTTATTCCCAATTTTCGTTCTCTGACGATGTCGTTAGCTGTAGCACCTTTTAAAGGTACACAATGAATAATCGCGGCCCTTTTTATATTGTTGACGGTTCATCAATACTGTATTGAATTCGTAAATGTATTGAGGACTTTTAATAAGAATTAATGCGGCTGATGACGATTAATTGTATGTCAAAAACAGAAGGTATGCGCCTTTTGCCAAACATTTTGTCTTGTAAAGTATTTCTTAATTAAAGAGCAGATGTTATAAAAAGAAAACGATTATCATAAATGTGTAAAAAGAAATGACGTATTGCAGTTCGAAATGTCGAGGTTTTATCGTCACCGGAATTCGGAATGATAAATATAATTAAGTTAATTTGTCGAGGAGGTCGACAATGTTCTTTGTAACGTTCACGACAGTGAAGTTACCAAGTGTGCGGTCGGTACTCGATGGGATATCGAATAATTTTCAACTCTATTCACTTCCGTGCGTCGGAAGGCACGTTAAACTGGGTGGTCCAAGCTGCTGTCGAAAATGACAGTCGTTGCGAATTAGGGTTGGTGTCAGGCAATCAAAATATAATGCCAAAACTTATACTTAGCAGTATTGGCGATATTAAGGTGTACTGCACCCACCCACAATAAATTAGGAGCAGAGTTGAAGGAAGTAGTGATGTAATTATTTTAATGTAGTCCAGCAACTCCTGATTTTATGAGGACTATTTATCATTAAATTATTTATAGGTAGTTTTGGAATATCAAGAATCCAAATGACAGTTTGGCCCCCGTAAAATGAGGGCAATAAGTTTTACGCGTGTACATCAATTTGTGGAATTGTAGCTTTTTAATGTTACATAAAGATCTGCTCAACCCCTTTTGGCATAAAGAACATGATTAATGTATGTATCTCTCAAACGGATGATTCGACTGAGATCTTGTTTTTTTTTTTGCTTGAATGGTAACTTGATCGAACGTGTTGTTTGTTAGGTCTCACTCAAAAATGGGTATCTGTTCAGCTGTTCAGACGATCAGATCTTTTCCAGCTCAGGAGGAATTTGAGCAAATGAGGAATTTGACGTTTTTGTAGTCAATGGCTAGTTAAATTAAAATCTAATCAATTTAAAATATGTACCGAAATAAAAATCCTTTTATTGAGCGTAAGGTAAAGTAAAATAAATGTCAGATTAATATTTACAAATGTTAAGCATCTGTAAGTATAAATGTCACTTGTCTAAATATACAGTTCTACTACCTGAGGCAACAACTTTTTTAATATCTCTTGGCAATCTTCGTGTTTCGACTGTTGATGGGTTGATATTAGGTACGTGTCTGTAGATTCTATACACACTGAGTTTTATTACTGTTCTTATCAATTTGCTCATCAGAATTTTAAGACATGTAGTGCGTATTGGCATGTAAGTTGTGTACGCAAACTATGTGCAGCTATTCAAGCGCGCGTTCAAAAATGTGATGCTAAAAGTCAGTAGTGTATAACATGCTTTATTAGATCGTATTAGCTTAAAATGTTTATTTTTAAGGGTAGAATAGAATAGAAAATAGCTTTATTGTATATCAATGAATTAGACATAGACATTTGACAAAACAATTAAGAAAGATTTGTACAAAGAGCGACCTGATCACTACTAGCGATATCTTCCCGCTAACCTTAGGATGGACAGGATTTCAAAAATCTATGGAATTCGTGGGAAGATGGCGATGTATCATTATTATTAAATAAGGTACCTATTTCTTTTCCGATCTTTAAGGTATTTTGGAATGTTATAAACATAGTGAAATTTTGTTGTTGTTTTTTTAAACATACTTTAATATCCTGACCTAACACATTAAAGTTTGATTGACTGATATTTTGTTTGTGCATATTAAAAAACGTGGCAATATATTTTATTTTTAGATATTTAAAAACTGGAAGTTTTAAGAGCAGTTTGTTTTGATAGCCTCGTGACGTCTAACCAGTAAATGGAATGCAAATAAAGCTATATTTGCATACTTGAGGACATTGAGACCTAGTCCAACCATATACAAACATACTTCAACTATCAAATAGAGATCGTTTGACAGATTTTGTCGTCCTCATTGATCATATTATCCGGCTTAAATAATTTGTCCGACGGTTTTGCTTTCAATTTGCCATTTTCATATTATAGGAAGAAAGAAAGAACCCCCGGATTTCTAAAGTTACCAAAAAATCGGGAGTCGTCTCCCCTTGACTTTCTCATCTGAGTACCGACCGCGCACTTGGTTGCTTAACTTTCGTGATCGACGACTCAAAAGTTGATAGAAACCTTATAGTTTGATGTCATACATGCATGTTAAATTTGGTCGCAATAAGTTGAAGCATACTCGAGTTATGGTGCTAACACACAGAGACATACACAGACATAATTCCGAAAACGGTATTTTTGGACTCAGGGAGGTCCAAACTCCGGTCCAGGACTTCCACGTATACGAGAAAGTAATAATAATGAAAATTCGTAAAGTTACAAAAGTGAGTCGAGTGTCTCGACATAGGTTATAGGAATCGTCTAGTTTAACTGCAAAATGTTCTAGATTATATTCTGTGATAGGAAAATTTACACCTAACGCTATAGAATAGACATAGTTTACAAAGTGACGGACGGTTTTTTCGTTTCCTGACCGGTGAATTGAAAAAGTAAGCCAACTGCATTTCTTACAAGCGTTCTAGGTAGCAGCTAATCTAGTGTTTTAATTAGTTGTCAATACAATTTGTTCATGTGAGATATCAATCGCTGGATGTCGTTCTTGTCTAATACTAAGTTGTCATGTTCATATATACAGCTGATTGAAGAATTGATTTTAATTTTAAGATGTGTAAAGAGGAAACTTGTCGGATGTAATTAACGAGTGTATCTATTAAAGCGCAATTACTTTATTAATATCTCTGGCAATCGTCTTTTTTCGGATGTTGTAGTTATTCTATCAGTTAAGTGTAATTTCTATTAACATCTCAGTTGCTTTAGGAATAAGATGTCCTTTCGTTTATTTATTTTAGGACAACGAAGAAGTCTTACAATATGACAGCTTAAAACTAAGACCTTAACAATTCTAAGTGCAGACTTAATTATAAGTTGTCACGACATACATATGGGGACATACATATGCATGGATGTTACAAAACCTTCTGTGTAGAATAGAATAGAAAACATATTGTTATGCAATAAGTTGTTACGGTTTTAAGAAAATAAAAAAGAAAACAATCAGAGCTTCTAGGACCCGGGCGAGAAACAATTAAAAACCTCTCGTCTTGTCAGCAAAAATATCTATCGTAATTTTTTTAACCAGAGCATTGGAGTCTAATAAAACAGTTGCGCTGTGCCAGTGCATTGACATGGTGTTAGTTCGTTCGGCCACAGACAACGGCCGCGAGGTGAAATGTTAACCTTATAAACAGCTATTGAATTCTAATGTAACAATGACTCCACGTGTTTGAGTGCATTGACCATGCACTGTCATTTTCTTTTCGTCAAATCAACATGTTGCTTGATAATAAATGGATTAGAACACCTACGTAGTGGAGTAGCTTAAAATAATGACAGATAATGATCGAAAAAATTACAGGCAGTGTAGTTTCCTGTCCTGAATAGAACTGCCACTTTACATCCTGTAAATGTCGTAAAAGGCGACTATAGGCGTTTCTTTGAACCCTGTGCATCGTCGCACCCAGGGGCATTAGCGAGTTAAGGTCGTAGCATATTTATCAACTCTAATATATGAAATGAAATCAACTCTGAAAGTGCCTTGTAAGCACGTTCGGCAACAGTACCTAGTGTGCTATAGGCAGGCCATGGGAGGGGTGAGAGGGGCAAGCGTGGACGAAGAGAGACGTAGTCTCGCGTACGGAGAGACGTCAGCGCGGCTACGGACAGACGTAAGCGAGTGGACGACGAGCCGTTAGCGCGGGAACTGCCACTCATCGCACCGCCGTTCGTGAGCATGCCCCGAGGCGAAGCGATGTCGACGTTTGCTGATTAAGCCAAGCGTCCCCTTTCGGCGTCGGACGCATCAAACAGATCGTAGTATTCTTTGTAAAGAAAGTCACTCAAGTGCGTCCACAAATCCGCATCGCACGGATCGCACGAATCTGCTCATTTTGCGATGCATGCCGGTGACGTCATTCTGAATGCCGGCCAGATGGACGCGGCCCGCGTGGCTCTCTCCGCATTATGCCATTTGCATTTGCCTTTTTCTTGGCCTTTCTTCCTCTTCTGCTAACACACAAGCGATGACGAATTATTCTTCTTCGTGCGAAATGTGTCCTGTCACAGACACATTTCATGAAGTGGCGCCGATAATCCGATTGCTGGTAGTTGCGGCGGCAAATGCGATCGCTGCCGATCAGGTGGACGCATTGTGAAAAAATCATCCGTTTGATGCGGTGAGTCCAATACGTACGATGCCGAAAGGTGGACGCTTAGCTTTAGTGTGCGTTGCAGTACGGAGTTCCATACAAAAAGTACTAAACGGCTCGATTTGAGGCGATTCTGATCAGTTTGATAAGTGTGCTACGGTCCTTAGAACACCTTCAGTACCCAAGGAGGGTTGGTCTCAGGCAGGCGGCTAGCCATAAAATTCAATGCCAAAACCTATACCGGTATGTAGATAGCCGACCTCAAATAATATAGGAGCAGGATGAGGACAGAAAAAATTGCCTCGACGTAACCTTGACCTCAAGTAGAATAACTTTACTGTATTTTGGTATTTTGTGGTTATTAACATCATTAATAAATAATTGGACTTAAGTATAGAGTAATCATAAATCACATGGATTTGCATATATCCGATTCCGAATATATTCTCCCAAGGCGATGCGTAACCTTGACCTGAAGTAGATTTACTTTACTGTATTTTGTGGTTTATAACATTACTAAGAAGTAATTGGACTTAAATTAAGTAAGTATAGAGTAGAAAAATACAATGAAAAAATCGACCTGCCCCTGGCGGGAATCGCACCCAGCATTCTCTGCAATCCGGACTGCGACCACTACGCTACCGGGGCACTGCTTTCGCCGTCGAAATTTGTCAGTGTTTGATGCTTATGTTTTTATGGTAAACATGCTTTCATCAAATCTATGAAATTTGCAGTTCTAAGATCCGAACGAAATATTTTTGCAAGTATTTTACGTCAAGTTAAGATGAAAGTACCTTATATAATGGAATAATTTTTGCGTTTAAAAACACGTAAATATTTTTAAAACGAGAAAACACCACTGATCTTTTTCTTACACACCTACCTACACTGATTTTTATTCGGTGTATATTAAAATATATGTATATTTTTTTTTTCATTATTTTCACAGTTGTATCATCATAATTTTGTAGAGCCTAAGCCTCTTTTATACCGGAGGGCACCATTAGATGTCTCCAGTTTGCTCTGTTAAATACAAATAAATAAATTTGAAACTTTAAATATTTATATCCCCTATGTCTCGGTAAATAAGAGGACCTCTTACCTATTTATTTTTGTCTATTTTTTATTTTTTTCTTTTTCTATTTATTTTACTGGACGGCATGTAATGGCGCACCCGGCACACCAAAGGTTAACTTACAAAAATCCTTCAGTTGGACTTAAGTCATTTTAAAATGAGTGATCAAACTGTTGTTGATTATGTGTTGTGCTTATGTGGCGTGTGAAATAACATTAAAAAACCACATAATAACGTGAAATAATTATAATTTGTAGTAATACATTTCTGTGAAGCGACAAAGCAAACAATGACAAAATATTTGTGTCATAACGTGACAACCTATTTTAAAACAAAATAAATTCAACTAAAGAGTTCTAACATATTCCCGGGCCATTTATTTAGGCTATTAGCAGCGGACATATTTTAGAAATCGGTCTCTTTAACACCTTACCCCCGGCTACCTTTACTGTTACCACCCTAACTCTACTATCTTTGCCAGGATGAACAGTTAATATCCTTCCCGTCAACCACTGGCCAGATGGCAAATTTTCATCCTTCAACAGAACCACATCATTTTCCTTTACATTTGGTAACCTGTAACACCACTTGTTACGTGTCCAAAACTCTTGCAACTTTCTTTGTATCAACTGCCATCTGTCCAATCTTTTTATTGCCATTGGTAATGTTTCTCCTATGTTAGGTTTTTCATCCCTAAACGGCAACCTAGCAATATATCTTCCCTCTTGTGTACGTCTATGTGTATTATCATATAATTCTTCAGCCAACTTTTCTTCATATGTTAATTTCCTTTCAGTTATTGTATCTACTTCCCAAAATTGCTTCAATAATATATCAATATCTGTTTTTGTGTGTAATACTACTAAATTGTTAGGGTGACTAGATTGTGAATACTTTCCAAATATAATCCAGCCTAACTTTGTGTTTTGTGCTATCAGTGAATACCGCTTGTGTCTTATCCCACCATCTTGTAAAATATTTGCATATACTTCTGCTCCCAACAATACATCAACCGAACCAGGCTTAAAATATTGTGGATCTGCTAAATTGTTTTGTGTAATACCTTTCCATGTTATATTCTCAATCTGTTTAGTTGGGGTTGTGCTTGTAATCTTCTTCAGAACATATGCTTTGACGAATATCTTAGTAACATCATTATTGTTGAGTTGAATATCAAAATTAACCTCTGCCTTTGTAAAAAGTGGTTTCGAATCTATACCCGTAATCTTTCCATACACGTTAGTCTTGTTCAAGCCTAGAAGTTGGCATGCCGATTCTGTTAGAAATGATGCCTGCGATCCTAAATCAATCAATGCTCCAAGCTTCATCATTCTTCCAGTAGGCGTCTCAACATTTACAATAGCAGTGGCTAGTAATACCTGTGCATCGTTCGTTTCAGTTTTTAGTGTCATTTCTTCACTTGTATGTGCTTTTTCCATAGGTGAAGAATCGTTAGGTGCTGAACTATCAGGCGTGAACTCATTATTGTGCAACATTGTATGATGTTTTTTATGGCAAACATGACAACATTTTGTTTGCCTACATTGTGGTACACTATGTCCTGGTACTAAGCAATTAAAACATAATCTAGTTTTTCTTACAAACTCCCTACGATCAGTTACGTCTTTCTTCCAAAATTCCTTACATTGGCTTATGTAGTGATTTTCAGAGCAATAAGCACATTTTCTGTTCTCCACATCTAGCTTAAGACTTTTTACTTGCGTATGTAATGGAACACTTCGGAAATCTTTTGTTCTATTTACATTTGTAATCATCTCTAAAGATCGGAACCTACTTTCTAAAAATTCAATCAACATTGACTTAGTAGGTAAATCTGTCATATTTCCTAAGTGCTGCTCCCATAGTTTATGTGTTTCAGAATCGAGCTTCGATACCACAATATGTATAACTATCGGATCCCATTGTGATGTTGAAATATCCATGTTGTCAAGTGACATCAAAACTTCATTAAATGTGTCAAGTAATTCCTTAACACCTCTAGCTGACTCAAACATCAATCTTCTGTGATTTAAAAATTTATTCAATAATTCACTTACTATGCATCTTTTATTTTCAAATCTATGCACCAATGTTTCCCAAGCTTTTTTATAGTTATTCTCAGTAACAGAAAAATTCATCAATAAGTGTGCTGCTTCTCCCACCAGACTAGACTTTAAATAATGAAACTTCTCTACATCCGATAAATGAGAGTTATGCACTAAAGACATATACAAATCTTTAAACGACATCCATTCTCTATAATTCCCCGAAAATTTTGGAATTGTAATACTGGGTAACTTAGTTTTATTAATATCTTTTTCATCGTTATTATTAGAACATGACGGCAATTGTAATTTTGTACTAACTAATTTTTCTTTTATCCATGTCTTTATATCTAAATAATTTTCTTGTATTTCATCAAAAATATTTTTCTCAAAATAATCTTCTTTGTACCTGTCCTTTGACGGAATTAATAATTTTAATTTCTCATACTCTTGTTTATATAGCGACCAGTTTTGTTCTAATAGCTCTAGTCTAACTTCTAAATATGCTTCATTCATGCGTTCTTTCGGACATTTCTTTAAATTAATTAGTACCTTGGAAATAACGTTTGAAATTTCCGTCAAATTTTCTATTGTATCGTCTCGCGTAGTTTGCATTTTTACGTGTTAAAATCATCAAATAATAAGAAAATTCATACATACAGTTTGTCTCCATAAAACTTTTGTCGTTTCGTTCCCACCTGACCTTGCACTTCTGCCACTCGAAGGACCGTGATCAAACTGTTGTTGATTATGTGTTGTGCTAATGTGGCGTGTGAAATAACATTAAAAAACCACATAATAACGTGAAATAATTATAATTTGTAGTAATACATTTCTGTGAAGCGACAAAGCAAACAATGACAAAATATTTGTGTCATAACGTGACAACCTATTTTAAAACAAAATAAATTCAACTAAAGAGTTCTAACAATGAGTAAGTATTAAAATTTTAATTTAATATACTTAAAATCAAAATTTGAGAAAATAATTAATAAAAGTCTTTTAGAGTAATAAAATCGTAATTGACAATATTACATATTTTAATAATTTTTTAGTAAACTGGTTCTATTACTGACATTACTTATCTTCATTTACTGAGAGCTTGTTTCCAATATACACCCTATGCAGAAACGAAATCGAATAAAGAAAAGACAATATTCAAGTCTTTCAGGTTGCACAGGTTTTAAAGTAGAAATCGACGTAGTAGTAGTAGAAGGCCTAAGACCTGAACTGAACGTTAAGGTTCCTACTGTTAGGCGTCATAATTATGCACGAGCGGTACCTTGCGTTAGCATTTGATATCTTTGTATGAATTATTTGACGTTTATAACAGTTATCGTTATCACTTTTTACTGAAACTAATATACCTAATATTAGTTTAAATTTTACTTTACAATAATAATATAATTCCACGCTCACACCAATTATCTAGCCCAAAGTACGCATCATTATGAACTTGTGCTATAATATACTAAATAACGGACATTTTATTATTTTAGAAATTTTTATAAATAAACTTAAATAGACAACCATAACTCGCAAACAAATATTCGTGTTCCTTGTACAAATATTTTCCGCTACCAGGAGTCGAACCTGGACCGCTTGATGTGTGATGTGTGTGATGCAGCTATACTGACCACGACAACGTCTGTTTGTTTAATGTAAAACGCATGTGAAATGTACTTTTTTTTATCACACATCGCCACCAGTCCTAAAAAATTACATTCTTAATGCTATCTTAATTAAAGATTGCCACGGCATGCATGGTGTACTAACAATAAAATATTATTACAGATTAAAATGCGTGTAGGTAAGTTTTTAACACTACATAATTTTAATGACTATTTCGATCTGTTATTATTACATATCATTATGATTCTCTCTTTTCTATCATGTATCTTTATGATGTAGACTAACAGGCATGTATAAAAAGATTTACTATGTTTTCGCTTCAAAACCGGTAAGCCTACAAAAAATTATCAGTAAATTCGGTACCTACTGCTATTAAGTCCATGTCTTTTTTAAAATAGAACTCCTTTCCCGTAATGAGTAAGGTCGGAAATCGAGGTACAGCTCGTGCCAAACTTCTACTTCGCTCTGAACACGGGGCGATTACCTGTGCAGTAGCGAAATTGAACCTTGTTAGTAGGTGGTACGGCTGTGCGAAAGATACGGATACAATTTAAGAGCGAACTAGAAGTCTTACGCGAGATGTAGCGTCTGTAAGGTGAAGGTCCTTTCGTCTTACCGTTTAAACATTAATGGAAAACAACCACTAAGTAATTTAAGTTTATTTTTCTAACGACGTATCGATTAATATGAAAGTAGAATTCAATAACGTAATGATTGAATGCGCCAATTAAAGTTGTTGTTGTTTTTATTAATAAATTGCCTGCTACCAAAATGCACTGATTTCTTTTATATCGCCGCAATTCAATTTTGTTGCGTAACGAAATTGCATCATTTAATTTAATCAATAACAGATGCGTGTAAATTTTATTTTAGCCGCTCGAATTTGGCGCCCTCTATTAGACAAACGACGCACTGCTGTTATGGTTTAGAATGTAACATCTGTCCTGGTTTTTACTTTGTTGGTTAACTGAAGGTTTGATGCTTTTGGGTTTGAATATTCCTTTTGAGTAGTTTGCCAACTTATTGTCACGAACTTGGGCCACTGCATGACCCATACTCCCATAAGTGGCTTTATAACCAAATGTTACATAAAGGTATCCTCAAACCCCTTTGGGATTACGAGGGAAATTAAAAATAAGTATAAAACAGAGTTTATTATGTAATCTAGTGAATGTTATTGCCTGTTAGCTCTATTGTATAAAAAATAATTGGATGTCTCCTGGCTGAGAACTAGCTTGGTCCTTTGGTCTTAAAATCAACATTTCAAAGTTGTAAGTGAATTAAGGAAGAATCTGATTGGTGTTTAATTAAAAAGAATTTTAATTAAACACCAATCAGATTCTTCCTTAATTCACTTACAACTTTGAAATGTTGATTTTATAAACTAAACGTAGGTAATTGTTACAAAATATATTTCACAGGAATAGAGTAGAGAGAGTAGCTTCTAATATTATAGGATTGGTTAAGGGTAGTTTTTAATTGTGAAAGTTTCGGGATGATTTTTCTACGCAATACTTGCCTATTAAAATCGCCAATACACTACCATACCTTCATGTCACGTAATAATTAAATTAGATAAACAAAGATATTTTTTTTCATCCGCTGTTGGAGAAGCAGTGCCGTCATATACTCCACAGTGCAGTAAATACTTTACAAACAGAGCCTCTTTAGTTTAATAAGGTCACAGAAGCAGGGCTGCAAAACCTTTGTCGTAGGTCAATACGATTACGTGAACGAACGGTGCCGAAAACTAACTCGCAGTGTACTCCGGCGCAGTCTGATACGGCAACGCGTGCTGGTCGCGCGCACTTTCGCTCTCTATAACTATACTTCCTGTAGTCTGTTGCACGCTTACGCCGCTAGAGCGCGCCACTTTGCGGCTGTTCTATTCCAGAATACACACCTTGTTAGCATTTCCTATTGACATTAAATTATATTTAATTAAGATTAAAATTCACACTCGATTCAATTTGACATACGATTAGATAAACATTGAGCTTTTGCGGAGTTCTGAAGAACGTTTGACTCGGTTTTGTGATAGTGTTGTGTTGTGATTATGTTTGTGATCCTAGCTTTTATTGGAGTGAGATTTGCCCTCCATGTGTCCAGGCAAAGCGGCCGGGCGCTTGCAGATGAGTGCTACACTAGAAAGTAAATAGTCATATTTTCTTATATTATATTGCGCTGTATATGGTAGGATGTGCCTTATTTAATTGAAGCGTGTGAACTTTAGTTTAATTGGTAGTAGAGCTTGAAACTTAATATTTGCCTTTGTATCTGATATTTAAGGTCGTTTTGAGGATGATTCTGATATCAAAAACTTTAATGTGTTCATGTCACCATCAACGTAATTAGATTTTATATAATTAATAAGTACTGCAATTTACTGTATGGTCCGCCATATAAACTCTAACATTATTTTCTTTAATTTTATAAAATAAATTCTGTGTAGGTACTCGAATGGTACCTATGTAAAGGAAAAAATATTTTAAAAACAGTTTGAAAACTTTAGAAAATGGTGCAGTTCTATCTTTAAAATACTCGCCGTTAAATTAAATTATTTTTTTTATATATTCACGACTCAATTAAGTTATTTATGACAAAGCTGTGAAAATTTAAATCTGATTCTTGTTTTGCATAGTAGCTCCTTCTCGAGAGAATGGGAAGATTCGTACCGTTCTAGCATAGTATGGTTCCAGAATAGCTCAAAACAGTAAACAATGGACACTTGCTGTCTGATTTCAGTTCTATAGCCAGGTCTGAGTACTTATACTTTTTTGCTATTCTGTCCATTAGTTTCTCTCCCCTTTTTTCCCCTACAAGGAGAAGCAAAAGAAAGAAGAAGACGTTTTGGAGGCGGGAGAAGGAGGAGGTGTCATCTATCATGCATACCTGAAGGCCGGCCACCAGATTATGCTTTCTTATTTCTGCCGTGAAGTAGTTCACAGTGTTCCGAATTGCAGGGAAACGCACTTGATGTTAAATGATGGACCCTTAATATTGCAAGTGGTTATAGCACTTACCAAGCGGGCCGCAAGCTTGTTTGACATCTCGAAATAATAGGTTGGGGAAAAAGTTTCTTCGCATTTTTTAAGAAAATTCAAAACATTTTTAATATAGTTTATTTACATTTAACTAAAGTATGTAGGTACCATTTTGTTCGATAACTTTTTGCCATCTTGTAGGTAGGGACATGATCCCATTGCTATAGAAATTTTGGGACTTCTGGTCAAAATACCGCGACAAGTGGTTTTGGCAGTCCTCTCGTGATGTTAACCTGACACTGCCTATAGAATTCTGAAGAGACCGAAACAGGTGGAAATCTGAAGGTGCAAGGTCAGGACTATACGGCGGATGCATTAACACCTCCCAGCAAAACTCTCTTAATTTTTGCTGAGTGGCTAAAAATGTGTGAGGTCTAGCGTTATCATGATGAAAAACCACACCCCTTCTGTTGATTAATTCCGGCCGCTTTCTCTCAACTTCTTGCTTTAATCTAATCAGTTGTTCGCAGTAGAGTTTAGAATCGATGGTCCTGCCTGGTGGTAACAGCTCATAATGAATAATGCCCTTCCAATCCCACCACACACACAGTATCACCTTGTTGCGAGTTAACCCGGGTTTCGCCACAGTCTGTGAAGCCTGACCGGCCTTTGACCACGACCTTTTTCGCACGTTCTTGTCGTACGTGATCCACTTTTCATCACCAGTTATCAGCTTCTTCAAAAATAGTTCGGTTTCATTACGTCGTAATAAAGAATCACAAATGAGTACACGGTTCATTAGGTTTCTTTCAGTGAGCTCGTGAGGTACCCAAATGTCGAGCTTTTTTGTGTACCCAGTTTTTTTCAAATGCGCCAAAACTGTTTTGTGGTCAATTCCCAGTTCTTCAGCTACGTCGTAACTACTGACATGCCGATCTTGCTCCACTTTTTCAAAAATGGCATCCATTTTATCTGTAATAGGGCGACCAGAGCGACGTGCATCTTTGACATAAAAATTTTCGGATTGAAAACGCTTAAACCAAATTTGTGCTACTCTCACAGACACTGCACTAGGTCCATAAACATCGCAATTTTTTTTCGCGGCTTGCGTTGCAGTTTTACCTTTTTTGTAGTAAAATTTTAAAATGTATCGAATTTCTTCATTAGATTCACTCATCTTGGCGGTACGAAAAACAAATGAAAATCACACATTTTCCTAATTTGAATTTGGAATTATGTTCTTTAAAATTTAAACTTTCAATGATACCAAAACCAGCCAGATACAAATAGTATAGCCAAAGAGATTTTATTACAAGTTTATACATACTATAATGCGAAAAGACTTTTTCCCCAACCTAATATATAAAAAATGTCGGACTCTTACCAACAAAGCACCCATACCCTTTGCCTAGTGCCTAATTGGCTATAAGGCTATCGGAAGCACCCCTCTGAAAAGGGGGACACGCGCTGTCATACATATACACCGTTATTTTTTTATCACCCCTCATAATTTAAGGGACGCTCCCGACATTCGGCAAATCTTATAGTGATGTTCGATCCCAAGCGATGAAGCCCAGTAGGTTAAGAAAACTGCTAGTCGCTCAGTTAACTATGTAAGAGCTTTTTTCCAATAGCAATAATTATACTATGCCCATCATTTCAACGCGAACAAAAAATTTGGCGACTTCTTCTGTATCGCACAATCAAGAAATAGAATTGCCTGCCAGCACCCGCGTTCCTCCTTACAATAAATTTCCAGGATATGCAAAGGAGGCGTGAAGAATCACTTTGCAGTCCTTGTGCAGTACTTATCTCTCGCAATAGTATCTTTGCAATTTGACTCCACTTTCGCTTATCATCAGATGGGGTAGAGTGATTGTCATATAAAAAAGTCAACGAGGGTCCAAACTGGTTCTAGTTGGTAACACCACTTTCGTATATTCAGGTATTTCAATCTGCATCGATACCATCGCTTTGAAAGTAAAGGCTAGTTTCCTGCAATTATGAGCTAGATTAACTACTCCGCGGCATTACGTAGCCTATATCCGTATTTGCAACAGCTCATTGTAATAAAGGCTACGCGATTTGCACTTCTAAACCTTGAGATGCAATGTTAAATTTGCAATGCCGTCGATCTAAGTGGTCAGGACCTTCTGAAACGAAGTCGTTAATAAATATACTTGGCTAACCTTAGTCTAATATTTATTGGTACTGAGAATAATATAAAAAAGTAATCGTTAAAAATAAATAAGTCTCTACATTTTTAACCTTGTTTTGAAGAAAAAAAACCGAACCAGAGTAGGTACTAAATTATTTTCTATCGTTTCTCTATTTAAGATTAAATTTCGTATCTCAATGTGAAATTTTTTAAACATTGTTAATTGTCTTTAAAGCTCTTCATGATATCAGTAGGCACAACTCTAGTCATTTGGAAACAGCTAGTTAACTAATTCATACTTCATATAGAAATTTAGTTCCCCAATTAGGAAAATGGGACTTATTTAGGTTAAATTTGGCATTAAAATTAAAATTTTTGTTTTTTAAAAGCTTTTAAAAACAGTTTTGTTTTGACGAAAATAGTTGATTTTCATCGATGCATAATCGTAAATCACTTTAATTAGAGAAAGCATTAATATTGCATATCTCTGCATGATATATATAACGCCTGTTTTGATCAAAGGGTAGTTAGATAAAAATATAAATCACTTTTGTAGAATCAAAATCTTGTACAGAATAAATCGCAAAAATATATTTTTTTAATCAAGCTGGCGTTAATTGATTATGTATAATAATAAACTACCTGAAAAACAAGTTTTAAAATAAAATTAATTTTCTCCGTGCGATTCCATGTCTTATTTCGAGCCAAGTGACATCTTGTGTTGTATCGTATCGTTGTATAAATATTCATATGGTTGCATTGATATTTAAAGTCAATGTCAATTCTTAGCAAGCACTTGGTGTAAAATATCTGACATTGTTTAATTACATTTGTATGGAATGTCCAGTTATGATTTGTGCATGTTTAAGTTGTAAATTATCGAACTATTACGGACTCATATATATAGTCAGTTCCTATAAACTACTTTACTTACTACTCCGAGGAGTTGGACCCGAGTTCTTGTTCTAATAACACGTGTTGTGACTTCACGTTCGTGATGATTGAATTAAAAACGGAGTCAATAAATTATTTATTGTGACCATAGAAACATTTTCAATTGACATTGGCTAAATTCGAAAAATAAAAAAAAAATAACATACAAGTGTCAAATACAATCGTTTCATCTGGACAAATATCTGCGTTTGTAACTGCTTTTATTGAATAAATTATTGGAAAAAAATATTGAAGAAATTCATCATCACCAATAACAGCTCATATAATGTCGCCACCGAGGGGCTCGAGCCTACCTCACAATAGGGGCGATTAGGCCTTAGTGAACCACGCTGGCCCAGTGCGGGTTGGTCGACTTCACACACAACCTAAGAATTTCATCATAAGTGTGTGCAGATTTCCTCACGATGTTTTCCTTCGCCGTAAAAGCGTCGATTAACCGTACATATGAATTCAAAATTTGAAAACACATTGGTTCGTGGTGGGTTTCGAACCAGTGCCTCCCGGGTGGGAGACAACGTCCTTACGCACTACGCCACCGACGCGACGAATGTTTTTCCTATAGCTCCCCAACATTTTTTATATACATAATAGATTTTATACTGCTTGTTATTCACTGACTAAATACTTAAATGATAATGTTTATTTATAGAAACAAAAACAACATATTAACATACTAGTGTCAAATCCAATCGTTTCATCTAGTCAATTATTTGCGTTTGTAACTGCTTTTATTGAATAAATTATTGGAAAAAAAAATATTGAATAGATTCACATTGAGGTAGTATCGATCGTTTATTATAAGAGCAACTGTGATGTTAACAGCTTTCCAACAAGATTTTTCATCTACCTACGAAGAGATTCACTGACCTCCAGTTTTTCAACCTTACTTGTATTTTCCCGACCACCTACTTTAAGTAAATGCGTTTTCTTTAGCTCTATCATTTTTGATATTATAGATTTTTCCCGGAAACCTACTTTGAGAAAATGTTTTTTCTATAGCTCCCCATCATAATAATGTTGACTGTTTGTTGCGAATTTGAAATAGCTATGTATATTAAATATTCATCGTTCATCATCTTCAGCATTCGTCATTAGAGCTGAAATCTGATGCTGACATAGATATTTTTGTCAATACTGTAAAGGTTACTTGTTTTATCATAACAACCTTTATAATTCGACCCACTACTGGGACACAAGGCCTCTACTTGTCAAGGAGGTTTAGGCAGTAGTCCACCACGCTTGCCCAATGCGGAAGACCCCTTTGCTGGTCCATTAGTCGCCTTCTACGACACCCATTGGAGGATATGGGGTTATGCTATTCTACTGTGCCGGCATCACACGGCCGTGCCGGCATCATAAGGTTACTTGTTTGCGCTAACTAATTGCAGGCCAATACTCCACCTAGCGCTTTTGTATTTTTAACTAAGGAATAAATGTTGATCTCCTTATATGTGGTAGCTTATCAGCTTATCAGTTTTAAGTAGGTATGCATGATTTCCAAATATTTAAAAATTTAAAAGCTGTTAGCTATCCTTAACATGCCTAAATCAATATATTATGAAATAATTATAATGCCATCTCAATGCCCCCTAATTTTCTAGGTTTCTAAAACTCATCGCCCCCCTGTGGCCCTAAGCTTGTTTGCGAAAAACAGACGGAGCGTATCAGACTGGTTGGATGGTTTTTATAATGATATCAACAATAACACAGTAATAACGTGTTATGTCACACCGGTATCTGTGTCACTGTTTTATAAATTGTAATATTACTAGCCGAGGTGCATACGCTGAATGTGATTATGAAATGTATTTATGTGGGTTGGCAGACATTCACTTCAATAATATTCGTTTGTGTGTCACGATGTAACGAATATTTTAGCGGAGTATTGTGGCCGGGTTATGTAATGATAGCAACCTTGTGCTTACATTATTTAAGACGTCCTTTCAATGTCGGAAGAAGGATATTGTTATGTTAGTGTGAGGTTATTTTTGTTAGAATGGTTTATGTAAAATGAACTTTATGTTAATATTTCGTCTCGGGCGCATTAAAGGTTTTCTTTATAAGTAGAGTTTCAAATATTTTTTATACGTATACGTTCTAGTCCATAGAGCTCTTTTCCTTTTTATCGATAGATTTTCCCTCCATAGAAGACGTGTCTAGGCCGTACTTTGATAAGACTCCTCACCCTCCACATCCTTTTAAAGTCGGAGCGGCGACGACAATCTGATCAGAGATGTCGGCTCCGCGTAAACCTAGAAATGTCCTGATCGACCTAGACGACTTTATTACGAGCGTTAATGCGCTACTTTTACTTCGTTTCTCTCATAACACAACCTCGCACTCGCCACGCCACACCTCACCCGGTAAAGGGTGCGAAGACCCGGTTCAAACATGTCGCGCTACTGAACTGACGTCCGAGCCTTCGATTTGCCGCAGCCGTTTAACTTGAACCCTATAGATAGAGACTAGACCGACAGTGTGTCACTGTCCAGTCCACGGAGGCGTAGCTTCATAGACGCGAAGTTGACAGCAATAATTACTCAAAAAAACTTTTTATCTAATTGACTTTCTGGCCTATGGAGGCGATATGTTTTTTTAGTCTGCCTTCTTTTGACAGCAGTAGGGACCACCTGTTCAGCGCGTCTTCCGAAGCACGGAGGAAAAAATTGTTGAAAAATAGATTCTAATAAAAAGTTTTTAACAAAATAATAGCGAGTACCCAAGTAGCGAATGTTTTTTGTTTGTTTGCTACGCTGACTGATTCAGTTTCGTAATCTCTACGCTTTCGTTCTCGCTTAAAATAAATTAGTATTACAATCGCCTTGATTCATGATGATCGTGCTGGTCACACGTTACAGTTAATTTTGGTCACAATAAGCTGGTGATATCAATTGATTCTTTGAGAACAATGTCGAGGTATCTATGAACGAAAGTCCAACGTACAAAGGGACGAAGTGATTTCCATTAAGTTGAAAACTGCTAATGGCCTATGAGTTTTTTTTTTCATATTAGTAGGTACAATAGAGGGATAACAGCGTAGTATCTTAAGGTCTCACACATGGATATACTACATGTAAATTAAATAACCAACACCCTGAATACAGGTGGTTAGGGATCGGCTTCAGAGTTTATTTAAAAAAAAATTAAAAAAAACGATTTTACATAAAAAAAATAAAGTACCCAGAAAATATTGTACATTTTTTTCTGGGTACTGTTGTTTTTATTTACTTTTTTTAAAAACAAAAATCGTTTTTTCAAAATATTTTTTTTGAAATAATTGAAATAAATTCAGAAACCGATCCCTAACCACCTGTATTCAGGGTGTTGGTTATTTAACTTACATGTTGTATATACCTACGTTTTAATTTTTCATCCCTTCTATTCTCTTAGCCCCCTTTCTGCCTGACTCAGCTCGTTTGTGTATAGAACATTTACCGCGAAACACTTCTTTACTAGGTCAGTTTCGGTGCGGTATCGTTTCGTTTTATCGTCAGTAGCGGGGTGAGCGGAGTGACTAGACAAGTGGAAAGTACTAAACGTTTCTGCGAATAACAACGTCAACTCGGCAGTCACGGCCAGTTGCATCAAGATTTACGTTTTACAGTTTTTCAAAAAGAAACATACTTGTAAAAGTCAACCTGGCTATGTGATGCGGTCAGAGTAGAATAGCATAACCCCATATCTTAGGCCTTACGTTGCTGATATTCCCAATATTCTCAAGTGTAATTCTCCGACTTAAAAAAATCGAAAAGCTTAGTCATCATCATCATCAACAGCTCATATAATGTCCCCACCGAGGAGCTCGAGCCTACCCCACATTAGGGGCGATTAGGCCTTAGTCAACCACGCTGGCCAAGTGCGGTTAGTCGGCTTCACACACAACCTAACAGTTTCTTCATAGGTGTGTGCAGGTTTCCTCACGATGTTTTCCTTCACCGTAAAAGGGTCGATTAAACGTACATATGAATTCAAAATTTGAAAACACATTGGTACGTGGCGGGGATCGAACTAGTGCCTCCCGGGTGGGAGACGACGCTCTTATACACTACACTACCGACGCTTTTTAAAAAGTTTAGTGTAAAATATGAATTAAATAAAAGAAAACTATTACCTTTAATGATCAATCGTGCACCGACCAAGCCTAGTTTCTAGGTCTTTTATATCGAAACCTGAAAAAGTATACAAGTTTAACAAATTGTGAAAAAAATTTCAAGAAATACACTATTTAACATTATTTTATTTTTAACACACTTGCCTTCTAACACATTACTAAGGTCAAAAGGTTCATAGAACAGAAATAATTACCATTTAAAAAAAGGAACATGTTAATAAGGTACATTATTTATTATTAATTTGTGTATGAATTTTTATCGATAAACCTACTCCTTGACTTTTATTTGCATACTGGAAGTTTTTCAGCATAAACACAATAAATCCAAAAGTAAAGTGCAACATACACTGCAAGCGACGCTAATATAGCTTTAGATATTCACTCATTTTGTATTTTACGATATTGATAAGGTAGTAGATAATGAACATAAATAACTAGTTGTATATAGTGAGAATACATAACAAATATAATTTGAAAACTCTGATCTCTTTTCGATTTGTGTATACATACATCAATGCTCTATTATAAAGAGTGCACCTTGAATATTTGCCCTAGCTTTAAGTCTTTTATTTATAGGTATGTATTTTTATATTTGTATTCTGTATTGTATTGTATATGTATACTATAAAAGTAAATATATTTATAAGTTTTTGTGTCGTCATCTTCCCTGTATATTTTTGTCCCTAAATGGCGTCATACCTAAATGATTTCCTTTCCTCAAGAGATCGCTGTTAATGATAACCTTAATTTGCTTTTTATTGTAACTATTTTTGTTTATAATCATTATCATTCGGTGTTTAGTAAGTAATGTTTAAATTTATTCATAGATATAGGAAACTATAGATAGGCAATGTGAAAGAGAAAGAGCACACTAACACGTATATTAGAACGAGATAGATAGACGAGACCATTTCACGTACACGCAGGCGGCCTAGGTCGGCCTGCCAGTTACATAGAAAGGAACTGTCAGAACACAGTACTTTTTTCACACACACATGCGCATTACTCACACATTTTTGAATTTGTGGCCTCGCGCTAGTCTATTCATTGCCAATCTATAAACGTCAGTAATTATAAATCTAGGCTTTTATTATATACTAGCTTCTGCCTGCGACTTCATCTTCGCCGTATCAGTATAAATTATAACATTTATGTTACTCTGATGTATGAGCTAAATTCTAAAATTTCAAATGTTACACTACTACTACTAACTACTGAAATCCCTTTAGTAGTTTTTGTGTGAAAGAGTAACAAACACACATACAGTCATCCATCCATACATCAATATAAACATTTTCGTCTATAATATTAGAAGGATTAAACAACTGGTGCACCGTAGTAGCTAACAATACTAATTTTAAGTAAAAATTGTTACCAACAACTATACTAATTAATTCTATGGACTGTTGGTCTGAAATAAATAAATTCATTCATAAAAGTACAGGTCATTACGAATACAGAGCTTTTGCTTAGCTTACAGTGTGACGTGTTGCTAAGCACGGCCATTGATTGGTTGGCGATAAAACCAAATACTTACTTACTAGAAAAGTGAGTCAAGCACACATAACTTCGCCTATGTATTTTCCAAACCTCATCAACTGTATTTCCAACACAATGAGACATATTATGAAATAAATAAAACGCCGTTTTCTCTTGGTACTGCTTAGATGGAATCTTCACGAGCTTGTTATATAAAATCAACTCCACAATTTTCACCTCTTCTGTTGTATGTCAAGCGTCACAATCGACAGTTTTGTGGTCAAGTGGGTGTAATTCAGATAGGCCTATAGAGCAGAGATTTTTTTTTTAAATTTACATTGACATCAAACTGTCAGTCACTTTTATAAAATCATCAATGTTATTGTTATCGTAACATTGGGATTGGAAGGGTTTGGACTTGCGAGGCCATTATAATTGATTAATCATTGCCCCTTTTAAGATTTTTATATTGATTTGTTGCTAAGGCGATGAATTAACAGATAGAACTTTTGAGCTTTAATTAACTATCAGACAATTAACAATAATAATAATAATAATATATTTTCACGCTCACACCAATTATCTAGCCCGAAGTAAGTATCATTAAGAACTTGTGTTACGGATACTAGATAAAGGACATTTTTTTTTTTTTTTTAATATACATAATAATTTTAGATATTTTTATAAATAAACTTAAATAAATGTATAAACAACCATGACTCGCAAACAAACATTCGTGTTCGTCACACAAACATTTGCCGCTACCAGGATTCGAACCCGGACCGCTTGATGTGAAGCCAGCTATACTGACCACTCCACCACGACGGCGTCAACAATCCGGAAATTCACGTTGATTTTGAATCTACTTTTGCTGCTGACTATAATTATATACTACAAAGTTAGCGATGTCCTTACTGTTCACCTTACTTGTGGCACCCATCACTAGCGCGCTGCAGTCCTAGTCCTTCGTAGATCTCAACCTCACACTTCGCACTCGCCACATACCTTACTGCACCCGCGGACGGGTGCGAAGACCTGGTTTACAATCGTCGCGCTGTTCTAGGTAGGTACATGCTTCGCTCCCCCCGATTTTTTCACGTCACGGCACACTTGAGCCGTCGTCCGAACCTTTGGAGGCTTCTCCTCTAGACGCGGATCCCTCTTTTATGACGATTCAAAATCCTTTGACGGAATCTACCGCACGCTGGCTAGGCGTTCGGCGTGTATGGCACTCGTCCGGGGCGCGAAACAATATTCCTACCCACTAACACAATACCCGTACCCTCCAAGCCCTGGTGGGGGCGTTACGGGATCGGTGCAGCATTTTGACTCGCACCCTGCCCGCCTAGCATGAGCACCGAAACACGATATGATATAGCCATTTATCGCGTTGAACTGTCAAACAATTATTGGATATAACCACAATCTTGAAAATTTATCGTAACTGCGAACATGTAAGCCTTATACATGTTCGCAGTTGTGATAAAATTTCAAGTTGGCTATTATATCTTATAATTTTTGACAGTTCAACGCGATAAATGGCTATATCATCGTGTTTCGGTGGTCATGCTAGGCGGGCTGCAGAGACTAGACGACAGTAGTATGGTAATATCACTCACGGGAGATGCTCGTCGACTAAAGTCTACTGACCCAACCAACGTTTGAAAACCCAGCAAAGGCCTCGCGTATAAAAATATCCAGTAACGCCATAAAGGTCATCAGCAGCTAACAGTAATAGTTAGTGAAAAAGCTGCCGACCCTGACCGTGTCCTCTATCTCGTGGAGCCTTTAAAACCTTACTTGCCGACGGAAAAAAACAAACCACTTAAGTAAGTGTTATTGGACTTCAGGTGGATATTAGGCAAGACCATTTATTTGTACCAGAGGCTTATCCGTCAAATCGCCCATTAATCTAGCACAGTTGGACGTAGTAGCACCATTAAATTTTTCAATGTTATTTGTCGTTATCTGGCACATACGTAAAAATTACAGTCGAATACAAAATAAGTTAAAGTCAAAAGCTATTTGGATAGTGGTGGGACTTTTTCAGGTCCGCCTGGCGAGCTACCATCATCTCATCAAAATCTGTCGCCATATTAATTTTTTTTACAGCATTATTGTGATCCGACATTTAACGATAAGAAAGCCAGTAGTCCCTGTTTGGTTTGAGGGTTCCAGGTGAGTTCCGGGTGAGTTCCAGCTTCCATCTTGGGCCTTATCGTCACCCGATGGGAACTTCTATTTATAGGATGAACGTAAATATTTTTCCTCGCTACAACGATTGTATTTTATATTCCTAAAATTAGTAGTTTATATTCCGGAGAAATACAATCTTAAATAAAATAAATCAAATATCTACTACATATTTATGATATCCTGGTACTGGAAATATACAAGTATAAACATCGTTCAAACAAATAAAAATTAATCAAACAAAAGCGTTGATTAATAAATATTAATAAAGTAGTTTCCTATTTTTTATGTTGATTTAAGTATAGGTACTTAACTAGTATTTCCAACAAAAAAATTAATGATTTTTATATAAATAACTGTCAATTTTTTTTCTTAGATTTTGTATAGTGAATTGTGTTGTCATTAGTTCCTAAGTCAACGGACTGAATACGATTAAAAGCCAAGAGATAATTTTAAACGAAGGAGATTTATCTGGCATGAAATTCTCTCATAGGCATTTGATACCTTGTTATTCTTTATTAATGGCGTCAACATCTCTATTGAGGGTAATTATAAACAGCGGTGATCATACACCATCAAGCAGTCCGTGTGATTGTTTGGCAACCTTGAATGAAAAATAATTGGAGTAAAAATAAAAGTATCAATTCATACACGCGCCAAAGCTTTCATGCAATAGGTACTCGTATTTGTCTTTGAAATAGTAAATGCGTTTCGCACATAACCGATGTATTACTTTCGCAACCACATGCCAATGTCAATGTAAGATATTAAGCATTTATTTTTAAAATCGTGATTCGCACATTACTGATAGATTCCGAATTTTAAATATTGTCTGTCAAATCCCTGAGATAGATGTGGTCATAATCACCTTAGGTTAACAAAACTAAGTAGCTAATATTAAATAATACGACGATTATATTTTAGAATTTTGAAGCGAATGACTGTTCCGTATGTTAAGAGTTAATCGCAAGAAGTACCCATATAAACCATTGTTTATAACAATATTAAAGAAGGTAGCGCATACCGTAATAGACACTCAAATTAGGAGCGACCAAAGTGTGACATTACCTTACAAAAGACAACAATCAAATACCACTACATTTACAACATACTTATAACCTTAGTTTAAAGCAAAAAAGGGAAGATACGTTACCAAAATATCGCGCGTGCCTCCAAAACTAAGACCAATGGCCCTACTACGCCTCAGCTGCATTGTTAGGTAATCGAGATAAAAAAATGCAAGTCGTGCGAGAGCGACACGATCAGCGTAGTTTGTATATGTAGTTGACAGGGGGTTGAGGGGTGAGTTTTTAAAAGAAACGATAATGCCGTATGCCATATCTTTCCAACCTAGTATTATATTATCTGTGCTACAACTAAGAAATTTTAGGAACTCATTTCTTTGTCTCACACTCAAGAAATGGAATCCAATGCCAGCTCGCGTCCCCCTCCCCCGTCCTACAATTTTGGATCATTCAAAAGAGGCGTGAAGAAGCACCTTGCGGGTCGGCCAGGTATGGGTGGCTAATTTTGTAATATTCTGGATAATTAATATAATGTAAAGTTGGACTCGTGTCGGCGACCCAAGTGTCTTAGTGCGTATACTTAAGGAAAGCTGGTTACCAGGGCCGACTAACCAGCGCTTAATCGCACTTAGAACCTTGTAAAAATGTTCAAAATGTCAGGTTTTAGGTGTAATAATGTGTGCATCTTCAAACTGATCAAATATTTTATCTAAATGTAGAGTTGTAAATAACTTAATAATTTATAATAGATTTTTGTGTAAAAAAGAAATACATAATAGAAATTATATACATCGTGGAGCAAATATTTGATTTGATTAATAAGTTTTTTTCTTTTACCTTGCAATGGAACCTTTTCAGTTATTTTTCATTCGTTTTTTTTTACTAATTGATGTTGTGTTATGATGATGCTCTGAAACTTGTTAATATTCTTTATCTCGCTTTTTTGACCTTACGTTGGATTTATGGCAACGATAACTAATAACTTTAATAATATTCGTTGATGTGCACGCGACCGTAAAATTTAAATCGGTGCTAACAACGGGTGCACATGACTGGTGTATTGTAATAATAAATCAAGTTACGAATACTGATCAATTAATTTCAGCAAACCTGCTGTGTGATTAACACTACGCGGATTTCAATTTCAATTTTCTTATAGCACCAGCGGCCATGTTAATTTTAACCGGGCTCGTTTATGATTTAGGGTGCGTGCGCACATACAAGAATCGCGTCGTCGAACAATCACGAGGTGACAGCACACAGCGAGCGGAACGGGGCGTCGGCGGCGGAATTAAGACTTTTATACGATTATATTATATATACGGTAGCCAGCTAGCGGCTGAAAATTTGTACTTTCCTTGAATGAGTACCGTCGCGACGATACGTCACGTGTATAGCTGACACCTTTTCTTCTTCTTCTTATTTTAAGCGAATGGCGATCGCGACACATAAAGATTACGCATTGCGCCAATATCAAGTGAAAATTTTATTAAAGTAACCGCCAATTGTACGGTAGATTGAGGTTAAAATGGAGTCTCTCAACACGTGTTTTTGCAACAAGAACTCGAGAGAAACTCCCTGACACCTTTTCATGCAACCTATAGCAAACCTTAACACGTCATTACTTGTCAAAGGTAACGCTTTTGTTGTGTGTGAATGTACCCTTACAAATTGTTTGAGTCACTGAACAGATATAGCGAATATTTTTTCCCATTGATCAAATTATATTGAAGTGATTATTTATAGCTATTTAGGTCAGTGCTCTAAAGAAAGCTGTTTTTTTATCTGAAAAAAGGTACGAATTGATTTATGTGATTTTTGCATGTGTTTAATATGTCTTTAAAACTTACTTAATGGATGTTGTGAATTCACATATTAAATAAGAAAAGCGTGTGAAAGAACGTTACGACTGCAGAATATTAATTTCTATTTAAATACCAAGGTTTGTGTGAGTTGGTAGCCCAGAGATCAAGTTCTTTTAACTTAAAGCTATGTAATCACTAGGCAACATTTATCTAAATGATCCTTCACTTTAATATAAAATAAACTGGTATTTATTGATGCTAAGATAAAATAATAATAAAAATTGCTATTACAAAACTGAAGTTCTGGAGTTTGTAAGAAATCACACACAACAGACGAGCACATATTCATCGTAAACTTTTTGCAAGTTTTTGGTATATGAGCCGACCTGTTACAGGAGTCACGTTGTACAAAAGCGCACATAAATGTCAAGATTACGAAGTATACCAAAAATATAATAACGTAAGCCTACCAACGTGCTAAGTCACGCTCACGATGGATCACGTAACGCCAAGAATTTTGTGCCAAACAGAATAATAATCTCTAGCAACGCTCGTCTAGAATAAACTTCGAAATTGTGTCCTAATGCAAAGCGTTAAGGTGCCTTCGAATTAAACAGCTTTCGACATATTCCCCAAGAGGAAGCAAGTGAAATTAGGTTTTCGGAATTGAAAGTATACCATCTTTTTATTTTACCCATAAACAAAAAGGTAGATAAGTTTGTGTTAATTCTTTATTTAAAGTTAAGGCAACGTCGTCAATCTGTGTACAGGAAAGGTCATTGAAATTCTTTCAAAGCTGACAACTGCAGCTGCTACTTTGTCCAACAACAACGGGATGGGCCAAATATTTCGCGACGGAATCTCACTTTCGTCTAGTCTCTGCAGGGTTTGAATCAAAAAGGAGCGGCAGACCTCAGGGTCTCTAAGGGAAACCTCCGGTTCAGATTTGCCGCGAAGTGAATTTTTTAAAGCAAAGTCATCGCCATACACGTCTTGCCTTCAGCTTGTTGCATGCGAAGCAAAACGAAAGGAAAAAAAAACTAGAACAATGTTGAATGCGTCAGACATAATTTAATTTAGAACACAGAAAAAACAGCATATTATTCTTTTAAAAATAACACACCATATAATTAGGGCTAATTTGGCAGGTTTAAAGTTATTGCATAATTTTTGTGTTTTTTATTTGTTACACTCAAAGTTAAACTTATTCAATAAGAAAATCTAAGTTTATAAGTAGGTATTATTAGCTTTCATCTTTTTTTCAATTTTGTTTTAAATAAACTATATTTTTTAATATTATTAAAATACAAATAAAGTAAGCACCTATACTTACTCCACTTTCTGTATTTTATTTATATTAACTTACTTTATTGTTTTGCTATGTGGGCGGTTTTTTTAGTTCTTTTTTTATTCATAACTTTATAGTTATTTCATAAAATACGGTTATGGTATACCTTTTTAAAATCCTTTTTGATAAGACCTTTAATTTGATATGCATATTAATGACTTCTAGAGAAAAAAAAAATTCACTTCTAATAATATCCCAGTCGCTATATTGTTTTTTTTTTAAATCACTTACCTAAGAACACTTGGCTGACAAGACAAATCTAACGATGCCTTGATTATAGAAATCCGTTCAGCCGTTTGAAAGACCTGAGGTAATAAAGATTATCACAAATATACATACATACAATATACGAGCGAAAAACACAAGCCTTTCCTTGCAGTCGGGTTGACTAATTGTCTTTTTATGCCGGCGAGTTTTTTAGTTTTTTTTATCTATTTATTTCAGACGTCCCCTTTCTGAGCAGATAAGTGTGTAACGACCTTAAACCTACACCTGTGTCTCAGGTCCGATTTATTTTCGTGCTTCCAGGCAGGGACTGTTTGGCGGGAAACCATGGCGTCTGAACGTCGACCTTTATTTCGATAATTCAAATTTGATTCCGAGTGGATTTTGTGCAGTTTCGTTTCGTTACATAAGCTTCCATGTTGACGAAAAGTTATGTATCAGGAATCATTGAAATAAAAGTTTTGTGGTGTGACTGCCATGCATTTCTTTCCAAGCGCTCCCTAGATGCATTAAAATGTGTGACGCCCATATTTTAATACAAACATCAAGAAATAAGACATTACCAAATGAAGAGATTTTTTTCCCAACTTGAGATTGGCAGAAATGGTTGTTACCCTAATAAAACGACTAATTGCCATTAAATAAATAAATTAAAGAAGAAGAAGGTACCAGGCCTGCTTCTGAGTCCCTTCTCTGCAACACTGGACCGGGCATCCGCACAGTGAATCCACGGATAGCTAAGAATTTTCCACTCATTTGCTTCCGAAGCTGTGATAGTGGATTCTTGATAATCCAAAAGTACTTAGCAAGTACATTTACATAAACAACTTCTTAATGATCCTGTTTTTTTTATATTTAACCTTAAAAGTCTGTAGCCATTATTGATATCGATCTGTCATTTACATTGTTAACGTAAATAGTGGTTCATATGGCGAAAGTTTCACGATCATAAATGACCAAGTCACGACAAGAAGATAAGGTTTAACCAAACAAAATAAATGGTTTGGTTGGAATTAAACCTTTTCCCTTATATCACATTTATTTTCCTTGAATCCAAGGAAGATTTTGCTGGAAGTTTTACGACCGTCCGACAAAACGCTTGACGCCTCGCGTCTCCCAGGAGGCAGCGCATAGGTGACATCATTCTTGCAACCGTCTATTGGCTACGTTGAGTGCGTACCATTAGGTGAGCCGTATGCATGTTTGCTATCCACAAAGGATAGAAAAAATGTAAAAAGCTGAAAGGATGAGAGTAGCTTCTAAACTAAATACAACGCCTCGTTCAAGTCTGCGGATTTGCAGAAGTGCTGAAACCTTATCATATATTATCTTCACATATATTCTTTTTTTACCTTGGCCGTAGAAAATCTATTCAGACACTTGAGGCTTGTGGATACCCACATCATACAGGCTGATCTGACGATAGACGGCGTTACGTCAGGTCAAAATTCTCTTAACCCGCTTTTCAAGATACCGTTTTTTACGACGGAATAGATTTTATATTTACCCTAGTTGCGATAAAGGGCCGCACTATAATTATGGGGCTCTCTGGGACTCTAGCGTACCAACCAAAAACCGTCAACGCTCTGCATGTCTGTGTGCCTACCTTCCTTCTACTTCCGTAAGGTTACCTGCGGCTGGCCACATCAAGCCCCTACGCAGCTCATAGAACATTTCGATTGGGATGTTCTGTTAGCTTCAAGACGTGCAATGCGAGAGACGGGCGGGGCCCTATCCCATAACTCGCTTTTCTCTATTCAGACGCATAGGGCGCGAATATTCACCTCCTCCTTCCTACACGATTCTTGCGAATGGGCTCCGCTAAGGGATCGTCCAACCTAGACCGTTCCGCAGCCCCCTTTTTGTGAATTACTTGCTCGTAAAAGGAGGCTATCCTTTTTAGGACTCCTTTGGACCCTAAGTAGTGTTAGGGTAGTAGAATTCTTTACGGACGCCAACACACGGCACGATACTAAGTTATCATATTGCCAGTTATAGAGGCTTATAATTTCGCATGACTGTACCAGGATATAAATAAACTTAGGCGTGTTATTATAGAAGCCATTAAGGCTGTGTACATGATGGATGATACCTATACCAAAAATATTAGGCGTAATTATTGGCCATGTTGTAATGTACCAAAATAGATAACTGGAACAGAGAGAGAGTGATTCGTGCCTGAATTATTTTTTATGCTACTGTAGTACAATATTAGCAAAACTTGTTCGAATGTTCCTTGGAGGCACTGGGGAAATTATTTGCGTTTAAGAGAAATATTTTTTTGTATATATTAGTAAAAGAACAATAGAATTTAGAATTTAAATTATAATTCTACACAGATTCCGATAGCAGTATGCTGGAATAGGACGAATGAACCCAACAAACCATTAATTAGAACTCGAATAATGAAAATTCTTACGCTTTTCCTTAGCTTTATAGAAGACGTTTTAATAACACAACTATAAGAAGACACGTTTTAATAACACAATTGTATAAGTTTTAATTTTTAAACTATCATTGACATGAATTATCAAGTTCTTCCGTAATTTAGTGGCGTAGTGCGTAAGAGCGTCGTCTTCCGCTCAGGAGGCACTGGTTCGAACCCCGCCGCGTACCAATGTGTTTTCAAATTTTGAATTCATATGTACGTTTACTCGACACTTTTACGGTGAAGGAAAACGTCGTGAGGAAACCTGCACATGCACACACCTATGAAGAAATTCTTAGGTCGTGTGTGAAGTCGACCAACCTGCACTTAGCCAGCGTGGTTGACTAAGGCTTATTCGACCCTAATGTGGGGTAGGCTCGAGCCCCTCGGTGGGGACATTATATGTGCTGTTGATCATGCTGATTATTGTATGTTATGTTTCTGTGTTATATAATTTGTGGAAACTTGATCGTTGTGTAAATCTATGAATTTTAATTTAATGTATATTCAAATTGTTTGTTTCCCAAAAATAAATAAATAAATCAGACCTGCCTGACGTGACGCCATTAAAGCGCGCCGAACACGCCTATTTTTGCGATAAATTTAAAAATAGAACGCCAGACCACGAAGGTCAAGATCAAAGATATTATTACTTCCATCAATAGTGGTAATATTTCTTAATCAACTTTCAAAAGAGATTCAAATAGAATTGATGATTCTAATTACACCAATACATATTGGTCTATGTTGATATTAGTGTTAGCTTTGAAAACTTAATTACCTACTGCTATTTCCAATTACATTTTGCGATGCTTGCCTCGCATTAGTCACGGTCTGTGCCGAAATGCTGACAGTTTCATTATTCTTAGTAATTTTTTTAGTTGTTAATATTGGCAATCCTTTGTTATAGTTGATTCAGGAAATAAATATTGTTTTCATCCCACCACCTCGGAAAGTGTAATTTTGCGCTTCGAAATCTGGCTGGAAAATTCTATTTTATTCGCTTGAGTGGCAAAGTAGATTTGAATTTAGAACATCACATATAATGAGTACTCAATATAATTGTAAATTCAAAACGTCATTAAACCTATTTAATGTAACCTCTATGGTGCCAAATTTATGATTAGAACTTTTTAAATTGTGAAAAAATTCTTTTTCATTTTGTCATTTCCTCGCTGAGGTGGGATGAAAAGTTACGTATTGCACTCGAGTGGAAAGATTTTTCACCTTGTGCTCGTTTGTTTCCCTCGCTGACGCTCAGGATTCTAATTTAGAATCACTCGCTGCGCTCGTGATTCAACTTAAGAATCCTTCGCTTGCTCGGTCATCCAAATCGAGCACGCGGTTAAAAAGGAACTTTCCACTCTTGTATAATAAATAACTATTTTCTCTGTTCTTTATTTCCTTGTCCATTTTTATACCAACCGGAATTTTATTAAGTAAAGATTTTCTGTCCAATTCATAATGATAGATTACTGCTACTGTTTCTAAAACCGGTTGCGAAACTTCTAAGACCAAAGAGTTGGTTAGAACTCAAGCCTAGGTACTTATATAAAAATAGGACTAATAAAAATATTTTTTCAAAAGTGTAAGTTAAAAATATTTTGTTTCGCACGACCGAATACTGAAACGCTTACACGGGTGACTAAAACCGCACGATTTACACCGCACAGCAATAATCGACCGTCTGAATGGCTGTTAGGCCGCAGATGGCTTAATCAGCAAGTCCCAATGTAGACCAGCAAACGTATTGGACGGGTAGCGAATATGAGCAATGTAATCCCTGCTTAAAATAGTATCAATTTTAAATATCGGCTGATGCTAAGCTAAGCATTTAAGTATTAGTAAGTTTATTATAAAATTGACCAGATGAAAGGTAAATCTAAGTTCTATTAGTACTCACAACTGTAGGGCCTTAGCACCTAAAGTTGCTTTTACCATTTCACATTATGACTAACAGCCTTCAAGGAAATCTAAAAGTAATAATCATTGTGCTATTATGATAAGGCTTAAATTATGATGAACTTAACTTTTGAAGTTGCAAGTCTGTAACATTCATTTCGATTACTTTTTTGATATCTTAGTCAGTTAAACTTATCTTATGGATCTTCAAATAGAAGCAGCAACTGCCTGTGCCAACATCAAAAACTAACTATTGATTATTATCACATCTTCTGATAGAAGAACAATTTATAGTCAAAGTATACGATCGATAAAAAATTACATAGTAATCAGAAAGACTGCCGTTGTTTGTCGATTGATGTTTTATTATTGCTCATGCATTTTTTCTAGACTTTCTGTTTGTCTGTAAACCAATGACTATATTGAATGTCAATGCCAATTTGTAGAATCAAACAATGTCGTCTTTCTATCTAGCCAACAGCTTTGATACTGAGCGATGGAAAGCGGCAAGTCACGCACGACACGATGCGAGGCGTTGTGGACCTGCTTTTCAAATTTCAACTATAAAAATTTATTGCGTCACATGTGGTTTACAAGATGTTATAAATTTATAATTAGAATCAACACATGCACCCTGCCAGATCACAGCAATAGATAAAACTAAAAAATATTACAATTTTAACAATCGATATTTATGTCAGGATAAGAACAATTCTTTTTGCAATAATAATTTTTTTTGTGAGGGTAGTTGGATAGATCAGTTTACAAATTTTTGCTCCTACTTTTAAAATATTTTAATAATATAATATATTGCTTTTAACATCTTCTATGAGCAAAATTCAATAGTAGAATAGTCAGCTCACCCGCTAATAACATAATCTCCTTAATATATTCACTTTCATCACGGACACTACAAAAATGGAACATGTGCAGGAGTCTCTCTCAAGCTTGTCGGAAATATTCAATGAAAGGATGGCAAAATTCGAGACGGAATTGAAGTCGCCAGCTGTATCCAAAAGCACCGCACCCACACTAAACAATGAATTTGCACTATTCAAGTCCTTCATTCTGGAGTCACTACACAGCTTACAAAGGCAGCTAGAATTGTTGGCTCAAACTGTAGATCGCCTGGACATGCAAGGACGACGGAAAATCCTTCTCATTCACGGTGTTCATGAGCACAACACAGAGGTAACTTCTGAGATTGTTACTAATATAATGAAGGATAAATTACAACTGCTTGATTTCAAAAGCCAACAAATAAAACGGTGCCATAGGATGGGGCGTGCTACAGATTCATCCAAGCCGCGGCCCATACTGGTGAAATTTACCGATATAGAAGTGCGAGATTCAGTGTGGTTTTCAAAAAGCAAACTCAAAGGTACATCCATTACGTTGTCAGAATTCTTGACACAGTCCCGACATAAGGCGTTTATGGCGGCACGGGAGCGGTTTGGCATCAACAAATGCTGGACCAGGAATGGCTGTGTTTATTTAATTGCGCCTGATGGTTCACGACACCGAGTTTTGACAATTAGCGACGTAAACAATATCTCGTCGGAAACGCCAAGGACAGCAGCTGCAGCTACGAAGCCGCCTGCTAAGTCTAAACGACTGGCTGCATCGAAAAAGTGAGAATTGTCTTCGTTTTTCTCTTCCATTTCTCATTAACTTTAATGTTTATGTTCAGTCGGTAGTAAGCAAACTTCGTTTACTATCAAATACTGTCAATTATGTATGTACTTAGAGTAAATTACAATTAGCTAATAATTCTTTTTAAAGTAACCTTCAAAGTTATTTTAGAACTAAAATATTAATTTTATTAATGTTTGCTAAACGTCAGATTGAACTATCTGTCATGCTCACTATTTAAACGACTGACAGCCATTTTTCTAGCTGTTGTTTTTTTAAAGTCTTCCTTCTAGGGAAGGCAAAGACTTTAATCTATACAGCCATTCTTTCCTTTTTTTTCTCTCTTTCTAATAGTTTAGTTTGCTTAATATAATTGTATAATTGTCATTTGATATAGTGTCTGGAGTGTAAATGTTGTTGTTTTTGTTCTTTTTCTGTTTGAATTTTGTGAATTTCAAGATTATTAACTGGCGGGTGAACAGCATTTGTGAGCTGAATTTTGGCCATTGATTTGGTCTGATAGTATTTTTATTTATTTATTTATTTTATAGTGTATAGGTATAATATAATTATATTATTATTATTATTTTTACTTTATATGATATTTAGTAATATGAATATTAATTATGATACAGACGATTTTCAATCGGTAAGTGACTGCAGTAGTGATAGTTTTGCTAGTATTCCAACTTTACGTGATACTCTTGAAGCTCAATTTTCCGATGTTCCTTCTAATCTCAATGTGGTCCATATAAATGCTCAAAGCATTCCGGCTCATTTCCCAGATTTACTAGCCAATTTTGACTGTAAGAATATCCATGCCATCCTTGTATCCGAGTCCTGGCTTAAGCCCATACTCCCAACAGCTTCCTACTCCATCCCTGGTTTTAGTTTAATAAGAAATGATCGTGCGGTTGGTGGTGGCGGTGGTGTTGCCATATATATTCGCCCCCATATTCCATACTCCATCGTCAGTATGTCAGCACAGCCTCCGCCACCTAATGCTGGTGAACATATCTTCTTAGAACTTACCCTCCAATGTTCCAAAATCCTTTTAGGGGTCTATTATTCACCTTCCAATCGTATAGACTTCTTCTCTTCCTTAGAAACCATCCTTGAAAACCTTATTCCCTCTTACAGTCAAACAATTATTATGGGAGACTTTAACACCTGTCTCCTTAAGAACGATACCCGCTCCCTCTCCCTTCGATCCGTCCTACACTCCACTAACCTGTTTATTCCTCCTTTAAACGCCACGCATCACTTCCCTAATTGTACTCCCTCACTCCTCGACCTCATTTTTGTTTCCTCGTTAAATCATGTTGCATGTCATGGACAATTCCCAGCAGACTCCTTTTCATACCATGACGCAATATTCCTTTCATACAAAGTCCGACCTCCTAAGACTAAACCCAAAATCCTGCAGTTACGCAATTTTAGTGGTATGGATACTGTGAAGCTTCGTGAGGATGCCAGTATGATTGATTGGAGCACACTCTACTCTAGCGAGACGGTTGACGCAAAGGTGGAGCAGTTCAAAAGTAACATCGTTGAGCTATACGACGTCCATGCTCCAATTCGCAAAGTCAAAGTGAAACATTATCCTTCACCATGGATGACAGATGATATAAAACAATTGATCGACAAAAAAGCTGCTTCAAAAACACGTTATAAACATCGACCTACAAATTATAACCTGGAAAGGTATGTCTCAATTCGCAATCATTGTAACAAGGTGTGTAGAAACGCACAACGCCATTACTTTCATAGTTCCGTAGAAAATAGTGATCCAGTGAAAGTCTGGAAATTTCTTAATTCAATGGGGATCGGGAAATCTCGAAAAACTGAGATGTCTAATAATTTAGACATCAACTCCTTAAATGCACATTTCACAGCAACTTCTAATTTCGACTCCAATACGAAAAGGAGTACTTTAAACTATTTGTGTTCACTTCCTTGCCCCGATTATCCTTCATTTTTCTTTAGTCGATTTACGGATTGTGATGTTAAAAAGAGCATTTTATCGATATCCTCTAATGCGGTGGGTTGTGATGAGCTGAGCCGCAAAATGATTCACCCCATCCTTGACGAGATTCTCCCCATCCTTACCCACATCCTTAACCACTCCACTGACTGTGGCGTTTTCCCCACAGCGTGGAAAGATTCACATGTAATACCAATACCTAAGAACCGCAATCCTGAGTCATTTTCTGAATATCGCCCGATTTCCATCCTTCCATTTTTGTCTAAAGTACTAGAGCGTCTTGTCTCAGATCAAATTAACCTATTCCTGTACAAAAACCATCTCCTCAATCCCTTCCAATCAGGTTTCCGGCTCGGTCATAGTACAACTACTGCGCTCATTAAAGTAACTGATGATATCGGGCTAGGTTTAGAGAATTGCTGTATTACAATACTATCTTTGCTTGACTTCAGTAATGCTTTTAATACAGTGGATTTTGACTTGCTACTTGCCACATTATGCTCTATTAACATATCTCCAACGGCAATCGACTGGTTTCGAAGTTACCTGTTTGGGCGCCGACAGCGGATTTGCGTTGATGACTCAATTTCATCGTGGTGTGATATATCTGCCGGTGTTCCACAGGGTGGCGTACTATCTCCTTTACTTTTCGCAATTTTTATAAATTCAATATCTACTCTTAATTTATCTTCATCCTACCACCTTTATGCAGATGATTTGCAAATTTATTTACAGACACCGTTAGAACAACTGGTCGAGTCTGCGCACATAGTAAACAGGGACCTGGCATCTATACGTGATTGGAGTTATTCGTTTGGACTAAAAGTTAACCCGCTAAAGACCCAAGTCATACTCATTGGTAGTCGCAGGATGATGTCGAAGGTTGTGTGGTCTGAGGTGCCTCAGATAATGTTTAATGGAACGCGCATTCCGTTCAGTCAGACTGTCAAAAACTTAGGGTTACAGATTGATACAAACTTATCTTGGGGTCCACAACTAGGTGAAGTAAGCAGGAAACTGTTTGCATCCACTGGATCACTCCGGAGAATACGCAACTTCTTACCCACCGCTACTAAAATTGCGCTAGCTCAATCCCTTCTCTTACCCATCCTTGATTACGCCGATACCAGTTATCCTGACCTTACTGAAGAGCAACTAAATAAACTTGAGCGCCTTCAAAATGTCTGTATAAGGTTCATTTTTAATTTACGTAAATTTGATCATGTCTCCGAATTTCGCATCAAGCTCAAGTGGTTGCCTATTCGTCTTCGCCGGGATGCTCATATTCTCTCCCTCCTTTATACAGTTCTTTTCCATCCTCAAACACCAACCTATCTAAAAGACCGCTTTAAATATCTCAGTGACACTCACTCACGAGTTCTGAGGTCATCGGAAAATCTTAGCTTAGCGACACCAATGCGTTACACAAAATTCTATAACAAATCATTTACGGTACAAGCTGTGCGACTGTGGAATGCATTACCTACTGATATCAGACAGGCACAATCCTTGAGTGTTTTCAGGAAACTGGTTAAGGAGCACTATCTGTCACTCTAGTCTTTGTTTTTTCGATTGTTCAATAGTATATCAAGTGTATATTATATATGTATGTAGGTTTATATATATGTATATTTGTATGTATGTGCGGATGTATGTATTTATGTAAATAGGTTTATGTATATTATATGTAGGTATATGTATAGTAGTATAAGTAGTTTTTCAAATATTTTATTAGTTATGATGAGTTGCTGCATCGCTATCTTCCCTCTATTGTTATTCTATCAAATCCTGTCCATCCTAAGGTTGCCTGGAAGAGATCGCTCTTAGCGATAAGGCCGCCCATTGTACATTTTATTGTTAACAATTTTTTGTTGTATGTGATCTTTTATGTTCTGTAGATGTGCAATAAAGTTTTATTCTATTCTATTCTAATAATAATAAGTCAGCATAAATTAATATTTATAACTAGCTGACCCAGCGAACTTCGTACCGCCTAATATTTAATACTTATCAGAGATGGCGCTGTATGTGAAAAAAGATTTTCCCGCTTTTCTGTTGAAATATTTCCTGAAATTTCTTTGCTATAAACCTCACGGAGCCCGAGACCTTTCCAACGAATGCAAAACCGTGTAAATCGGTTCGTGCGTTCTGGAGTTATAGCATCAGGAAGGAAAACCCGACTTATTTTTATATAGTAGATAACCTTACCAAGCATGTCAAATATATCCATTAAAATTTTACAATAAGTCAATTGGTTTTTTTTAATTTAATTTAATAGTCATTTAAGTCTACCTACTTATTTATTGCTAATTTATTACAACACTTAGAATAAAATTCGATTAATTTATAAAAGAACGATTTATTTCTACATATATACATACATATAATTTTATTACAATTAACAAATATTAATAAAGAGGACAGATATTCCATTCAGAAGAATCTCTGCAGTCTGGGCAAAGTTATCTGACCCATTTCTACGCGGCAGTATATCATACATACATATTATGATAACTACATAGGTACATACTTTCACGCTCGTAATACCAGATTGTAGTTTCAGTTTGGATTTTTAGTAAAAGTCCATAATACCAAAAGGGCTGAGCAGAGCTTTAAGGTAACATTTGGTTACACATAAAGTCACATCTGCCAGTATGGCTCAAAAGACTGACAAGAATACCAGTCAACGGCCTAAATAATGAAATGGCATCAAACCCAAAGGTTAAACTATAGTGAACTAAAAATAAAAACCTTTTATAAAAAACCAGATATCGACCACCACGATAGTTGTTTTCACTCAAAAACATGTATAATTTATAAAAATATATACTTAGATTATCGATAACAATTATTACGATTTCTTGTAGACTTTATGGAATGTTCGATATCGATTTTTCTACAGCTCTTCAACGCTTACTCAGAAGCAATTACAAAACTAATAAATATGTTCAAGTATTTGTGAAGTAAGCCGCCTTACTTTCCAGCCGATAAGATATCTCCTCAGGAAATAGGGTTGTCAATCCTTTATTGCGAAATATGACTCTTTTAATTGATTTTTCCGATACAATTCTTATAGTTCGAATTGTTAATAATAAAATACAACAGTTAATGATAAGATAGTCAATAATATTCCCACAGTTTTCCGGGTGAAGCTCGCCTACAACCTTCGGCCTCATAGACCTAGAGGTCCCGGCTCCATCAAGGAGGTGGTTAGAACTCAAAAACCTAGGTATATAAAAATAAGACTCATAAATACTTTTTAAAAATTGCAGTGAAAAGCTCTAAATATTTTGTTTCATACGACCGAATAATGAAACGCTTACACGGGCGACTGAAACCGCACGATTTACATCGCACAGCAAAAATCGACAGTCTATAAAGGGCAGTTCGGCTAGGCCGCTTATGACTAAATCAGAAAGTCAAACTCAAGCGTTTTAAGTGCAATATCTTATATCTGGCAACCCTAATTGAAATCTCCGAGTTATTCCCGAGTAATTAGCGATCTGTCAGGAGTGTAGCCATTCATCTTCATATGTCGTCGGCCATTTTAACGTATGTGGCATACCCGATAAAGTTCAATGCGACTTTAATTAAAAATCTTTAAAGAAATATTTTTTAATTGACAAATTTTTTATTGTAATTGACGAGAGAATTTCGCGGTTTGTTTATTATTAATAAAAGGTTTTTTCGTGTGAGTTCATTCTTTAAAAAGAGCTGTTTTTGATGCGTATTTTCAACATTAATTTCGATATTGATGTAGCGAGTTTTGCTAAATAGTTTAAATTAGAAATATGGTAATTTTTTTGTCCTCATTAATAAAAAGTAAAGTTTTTATATCATTATGTAATGTACTAGCGGCACGTCACGGTGTCGCACTGGACAATTTTATTTTTAATTTTTTTACCTGTGTGGGAATGAAATTGGGGATGACTCCTGTGTGGGCATGTAATAGGGGATGAAATGTAGAATATGTGGTTTCCCAAAATCTAATCTATATTTATACCAAAATTCGTCAAAATCGGTCTAGTAGTTTTTTAATTTATTCGTTACAAACATACAATCTTTCCTCTATATAATATTAGTATAGTTAAGTATAAATATAGATATACGTTCATTTTTTTTTTTTTATAATTATATTAGAATATTAAACAATTTTATTCATTGCTTTTCTAAAGCAACTGTGTCTCTTGACCTGCTGTACCTCAGCGTTCACAATAGTTTCGCTGTTGTACAAGGAACTCGCTAATGAATCTGAGAACTTCTCTGTTTAACACGCAAAGCACGATCAAAAGAGTTCAAATTAATTTACGGGTATGATAATTTCTTTTCTCCTCTAATGTTTCGTAACGGGCAATTTCTTCTTCTTCAAGTATTGCTCTTGACAGAGCGGTCGTGGTCGTCACGATGGAGTGTCATGAGGTTTTTTGGCTCGCCTCATTACATTCCGCCAACGTGTCCGATTTGTAGCGTTTCTTGTGCATTCATGCAACGGGCCGCCCACGGCACATTTTATTTGGTCGGTCTGTCGCATGAGTTATCTGACTCTCGGCCTAGTAACGTCCACACTTCCCTTTACAGTATATCACAGTAAATAATTATAACATCCCGTAAAATTTTTAAACTTTTAGCTGGCGCTAATCTCTCTGCAAATTAATAGTTTAATTCACATGGACCTATTCTGCCGTCAAACGCTACCAACCGTGTGCAAAACAATTGACAACGCGACTAATTCGACATTTTATAGTAACCTAACCACCCACAACGCAACTGCAAATTCAGCGTCGCTATTCACCGGTACTACTGCTTGACTAGTTTTTGTAGCTGCGATGTGGTGTGGCTTAGGGACTGACCACTGGGATTAATATGTTACATAGATGTAGAAATAGAATAAAATAAATTAAAGATAATAGATATTAGATTGAAATATGTATAAGTTATGAGATATGTAAACTCTCGATAACGTAGTCTTTAAAACCTTAGTGGTTTTTTTATGTTATCGCTTATAAAATGATGTATTGATTTGTTCAAACTATAATAAATGGGAAAAAAAAAAACTTATTCAGGTCTGTTCAGCTATCCTGCATAGAGATTATGTAAGGGGCGCGTATGCATCTTTATACAAAATCGTTGTTTTCTATGGAAAAAGCTAAATAAGTGTTTAGTCTCTTAGGCTCGCATTTTTAGTTTCTCGTATAAGTACGTAGTATGAGAGGGTCTTGTAATCGTAAAAAAATCGACCTCGAGATTTTGATGGATTTACATGTTTTGGACCTCCCTGAGTCCAAAAATATTATTTTTGGAATTATGTCTGTGTGTGTGTCTGTGTGTATGTGTGTCTGTATGTCTGTGCGTTAGCACGATAACTCGAGCATGCGTTAACTTATTGCAACCAAATTTAATATGCGTGTATGATATCAACATATAAGGTTTCTATCAACTTTTGAGCCGTCGATCACGAAAGTTAAGCAACCAAGTGCGCGGTCGGTACTCGGATGGGTGACCAAAATTTAACTCGCATGTATGACATCAAAATACAAGGTTTCTATCAACCTTTGAGTCGTTTCCGGTATACGAGAAAGTGTAAGGGTTATTAGTGGAATGTAAAACAACAGTAATTATGTAGTAATTATAATAAATATATAATAAGAAAATACAAGACTAGAAAGACAAAATAACGAACACACAAGAAGAGTAGCAAATACATAGAACATCACATTGACACTATTATAAAATATACTGGGTGTAAAAGACATGAGCAGTCAAACGAAAACCACGTATTCTATACGTCAAAATAAGACATATTTAAAAAAAAATATTGCTGGGAAATGATTTTTATTTTTTGGTGGTACAAAAAATTGCAAATTGTACCGCGCAATGTAAAGGGCTCAACTCGCACGCAACTCGCAAAACCGCGATAATTTTGCTTGACGGCGGCCCCGTTCGTTAGTGTCCGTGCGCATCGAGTGAGCTACATTGAACGCTAACGTTTTGAAGCCATTTTTTGTTATGAAATACTAAAAAAAATGCTGATGTTTCTTTGGACAATAATAAAGAAATAACGTATAAAATACGTTTTCATAAAAAAATGAAAAAAAAAATTATGACTTTGACCTTCAATAAAATCGTAACTATCAATTTCCCAGGTATAGTCTAAAGGGAGAAAAATGTTATGACGGTGAGCAGAATACATGGTTCTCGTTTGACTGCTCATGTCTTTTACAGCCTGTATATCAAAACCAGCCTATGTCGTGAGACCATGGAGATGATACTTCAACAGAAAGTCAAGGGGAGACCACTCCCGATTTTTAATTGCTTTTCATCAGGCGGAACGTATATTTGTTTGCTACCTTTATGGTATAAGAAAATGTCACTCACATGTTCCTACCTAAGATTTCATTTGCCTCGTAGTTTAAGCCCCATATTAACAGAAACACAAGTTTTTTTTTAATCAATAGTGTTTTTAATTTAGAGGCTACTCGGTAAAGAATGCGTTAATGTGTTTTTTCAAAAAATCATTTAGTCACGAGGTGCTTAGTGTGAACTTGATAAAATTATGTTTATGAATATTCGTTAAGTTTTTAATGAGAATATTAAGGTCTGTTAGGACATAATTTATGTTAAGGTCGTAATTATCAGCACGGAAATAAATTATTTATTACACATTCGACCCTAAACCTAGCTACTATACTTGAGCCAAATTCGGTCTTGCACCTGTTCGCCCCGTATGTTACGCCCTTTCTACCTAAACCGTACCTTTCCCCCCTCGAAAGTTAAAGTAGCTCTGTTCGCCCCCTTAGATAAAGCAAATATTTTGATATACCTGTACTTGAACATACCAAGTACAGTTATATCAAAATACTTGTTGTTTTTTCGAACCTGAAGTACCAGGCTAGCATGACTACGTAGGAGATGGGTTAAATAATCTTTTATAATAGTAAGTAACCTCTTATATGATAATGGTAGCACTGTTCAACGAAATAGAGTATAGCTTGAGTATAGGTAGGCGGAAAAAAAGGTATTGAAATGCCCTCGAGTGGCGACCGCGTAATGGGAGACGCAGCGTTGGTAGGCCTCGTGGACTCACGTTTTTGTAAAGGTCGCGGGAAGCCGCTGGATGCGGGCAGCGCAGGACCGACCGGTTTAGAGATCCTTAGGGAGGCCTTTGTTTAGCAATGGGCGTCTTTCGGCTAAAAAGATGATGATGATAGGTAGGCGCCATGTTGTATATCGGGATCAGTAGGCTTACTCTCGAAACCAATCTCGATCGATCGAAAATATTATTAGGATGCTTCCTCCGTGTTTTTCGTTTTCGGACCTTTTTTATTATTCTTTACTGGGAAGCTCATGACCTTCGTCTCACCTGATCATGAGTGATAATAAAGCCGAAGGTGGTCATAATGAGGTGGCGGGTGGCGAGCGTCACCAGGAATCCTCATCCACAACCACTGAGGGACTGGCAACATTAGCATTAACTGCGGGCATAACAATGCTAATTGTTATGGTGTCAGACTATGATAAGATGGTGGATTTGGTAGCTAGCCAGGCGGGTTTCAAGTAAGCTCTACCACCAAATCGAACGTAATTCCCCAGAGTTCAATCCTGGTAACCCCTGGGAGGCAGTTAAACGGTATACTTTTTCAATCATCGTTGCTTCCTGTCACGTTTCGGTGTGTACTATACCCGTAGTGTAAGTTTCTTCTATAAAAAAGCAACTATAAGTTTTTGTCAGAAACCTGATTAGCGCCCCCTAGCGGAAAGAAGCTAAAATCACGTTGCCCACACAAATTAAGCTTCTGACGCAAATAAAATAGTTACGTTTTTTTTTACACTAAAATACTTATTATGCATACTGAACCTAAAGCAGTCCACTGCTCGCAGTGCTCACCTTTCGACACTTTCAAATTTACTTTTTCTCTTCGATTTATTTCAGCTCTTAATTTTAACTCCTTCCAAATGCGATATGACCCTTTACACTTTTTATGACTGAATTGGAAATACACCGTTTATAATTGCAATAAATAACTTGTTCGCAAGTTGGAATGTATTTCGAACTGGTAATATGCTAAATAATAAATCACCTGGTTGAATTGTTACCGTAACTAATCGGAACCTAATTAAGATAATTTGATGAGATGTTACGGATGGAATTAAAATCATACATAACCCAAGATAACATGTAGGTATTGCGAATTGTTGAAATATTTTTATACACACTTTTTCGGTAAGTACGTTACTAACTGACTGCAATAATTATTGAAGACGGCAAATAAAGCAAAGCAAAGCGATTTGCTAACTCGTTTATAATGCGAACATCTTAGGAGTGGAACTTGTTGCCTGCTGATGTGTTCCCTGAAAATTTTAGCTTGGGTAAAGTGAGTTATTGCAAGGCGAGAGTTAATAGGCCTACTTCTAGGTAAACATGTAATATCGTAGTCCGCATTTTCACTTAAGATCATCAAAAAAAACACTTAAAATTATCAAATTCCTTTATAAGAACTAAATCTTATTCCATAGCTTAGGAGCTGAAACTTTTTGGCGTCAGTCTACAACTGCCATTACGAGTTTTCTGAAGCAACCTCAGACCAAATAAAAAGCGAAGACGGTGCTCAGGGAAGAACGCACTGAGGCCGGTAAAACTACGCCTCGCCCGTGTACTTACTTACACCACAGCGTAAAAACATAGCAGTTCGACGCCTGTGAAGTTGAGGAAAATGCCACATTAGTCTAGACAGCGTGCAGTGAACATAAAATGGCCAACCTGTCCCGAATGAGTGAATATAGCTCGGGCTTGCTACCGCGCCCCTCTCGTCCCGCGTCCCCCTCACAATTGCCTTGTCTAGATGTACTCGTTGGACGACTGTAAGAAATTATTAGACTGTGGTTACACGCTAACGAAATATATAGCTCGACAAAAAACTACAAAGGCAAGGCGTAGTTTCATTACCTACATGTGTTTTACCGAGTTGTACCGACCTCCGACTTTATTTTGAGGTTTGGTTTGAGGAATCAACTAAAGAATAGAAAATTTGGGTTCTTTCATCCGAGGATCTATAACACAAATGCAGATAAGAGTGACAGTATCAGTTATATAACCATGACTAACTTTAGTCCATGTTTAATAATAATGGGGACATTTAGCTCGCCAATTAGCTTCGCTTAGTCTATGTATAGTTTCCTTGCGTGCGGCCTTTAGCCATAGCTATGAACTTGCTTTTGATTTTGATCATCTGCTATTGCTGTTGACTGTACCAGGTTACCACAAAATTATGTGAATATTCACCTACAGCAATTCATAAGTGATTGCGATACCGTAAGTTGAAAATAATATTTATTTAGAAAAATACCTACACGTGCTTACCTTGAAGGTGCCAAGTTGTTATGATCGATGGACGCCATGATATTATTTATTTAACAATGCAAATATTACACAAACCGTCTCATTTTTTTTTCTTCGCGCAATCTAGTATGTTAATATGAAAAACTGTTTATTGTTATTCTTGCAGACTCTTTGCTGTACTTTTTATAAAAGTTGTTATGATTTTGTTTTGATCTCATATTCGTAGTAAAAAACACATTTTGGTAGATTTCCTTCGGTCGCCTTTAATTATTTTCGAGGCGACTAACAACTTAAAGGGCGACTAACTATTTTGTTACTAAAAATAATTTGGCAGCGAGTAAATATTTTTAGCACTGATTATATTACATGAGCTTCCAAATGTAAGGATTTATAAACATATTAAACAGAGCCAATGAAATTATTCGCGAGGTACTATAAATAATGACATGGCGACTATAATATTATCAGTGCGATAACAAACGTTGTAATATTTGCAACTACAGGATTCCATACAAGTAACTTAGCTACATATTTGTTTCTGTGATTGGTAAGCTAGGGTTATTTTTTTATGACTAAGCAGAGTGCACTGTTTTTGGGATTCATATCAGTTTAAAATAAATCAAAGCTTACAACTGATTATTAAGCTGCTACATTCATTCTACTTAAAATTATCCTTCACTGTAGCTGCCAACCTATTATTTTTGCTACCGGTCTTAATTTTTTTTAAATTGCAAATTCAGAGTAATTTGTCGCCGCGATAAATACATGCCAATATAGTCCTATTATTTACTTACTAACCACAGATATATCAATCTAAGGAGATCGGTCGAATCGCCGAGTTCATAGGAAGACCGAGTGTCGCGATCACCGGCCGTACTACATAACATGGTTCTAGTTGAGCATGCCGTAATATACACTATTCGTTGCGCGCGTCATTAGGACTGCGAAGCAATGAAAGTTAAGCACAGCCGCAAAGGAGTTTGGTCAAATCGCTGAGCTCATAGGAAGACGATGCGCTACGGTCCGTAGCTGTTTCGTAGCAGCTGTTCCGTCGCATTTATTTAAAAAGGGCGTTCCCTTTCCGAGATATTAACACCCGTATTCACAAACATTACTATGAGGTTTCTCGACTCTTGTATAAGTAAACGCATCGCATTGAATAGACCTCTGTGATTGGTTCGATTATGTTGCCTAGTTCACATCGTTGAATGTAATTTATTACTTCAAACTTTAAACTTTTGACATATGGACGTTGCTTTTGACTTAATCCTTGCCATTTATTTATTTAAAAAACTTTATTGCACAAAGACAGTACAAAGGGTGGACTTAATGCTATACAGCATTCTCTACCAGTCAACCAGAAAGGTGCGTGAGATACAGTGTAGAAGGCAGGATCTACAAAACTGAAAATATTTACAATAAATATATGGGTATAAAGAATTACATACAATTAATATACTATAATTATACTTATATAACAATATATATACATACATATTATTATTATTATTAATATATACCATATACTGGGTGTAAAAGACATGAACAGTCAAACGAAAACCACGTATTCTATACATCAAAATAAGACATATTTCAAAAAAAATATTGCTGGGAAATGATTTTTATTTTTTGGTGTTAAAAAAAATTGCAAATTGTGCCGCGCAATGTAAAAGGCTCAACTCGCACGCAACTCGCAAAACCGCGATAGTTTTGCCAGACGGCGGCCCCGTTCGTTAGTGTCCGTGCGCATCGATAGAGCTACATTGAACGCTAACGTTTTGAAGCCATTTTTTGTTATGAAATACTAAAAAAAATTATAATGTTTCTTTAGACAATAATTAAGAAATAACGTATAGAATACGTTTTCATAAAAAAATGAAAAAAAAAATTATGACTTTGACCTTCAATAAAATCGTAACTATCAATTTCCCAGGTATAGTCTGAAGGAAGAAAAATGTTATGATGGTGAGCCGAATACATGGTTCTCGTTTGACTGTTCATGTCTTTTACACCCTGTATACATACTATAATATTTTACTAGATATACTAAATGTTATACTTAAGATTCATTCTTAACAGAGAAAAGAAACAATGTTTACGTACTTTTTAGATAGTGATCATGTACTAACTTCTTAAATGTGACTTTATTAGGAGCGCTTTGTACACAGGACGGTAGGGCATTTAGCACGCACTCGCAATAGATATCATCATGAAAAAAATGTATTTAAAAAATTTACAATGGATGGCAATAATTGGTCGATGTGTGATGCTAAATCTGTTAGCGGATAGCGCTTTGCGTTACGGGAAGCTATAAAATCTATTTGCATGAACCTATAAATAATATTTTATCAAACGGTAATACATATAGCCTAAGAGCCAGTGGAAAGCTACCTGTATGTATTTGACCAGACTTGGGGTTTTGTACAGTGAGGCCCCTATACCTACCATATATGAGATGGGGGTTCACTAAGCCCCAAGTGGTGGACACGGCGCGCGCTCAGGCAAGACAGGTATCGATTTTTGGCGAATTTTTAATGCATTTGACGACGTCTGCCGTTTTTAAAATTTGATAATATATTATTATTATTATCTAAAAACAACAATGGCAGACCATTATCGCGCGGTTAGCATTGTGGCAGACAGTTTTGAAAGTACTGAAAAAAATTAAATTTAATTGAAGAGATCTGCCATTGATATATTTTATTTATTAGGGTCTTGAAAACATAGATTGATCACGGCAGACGACTTCATTGAGTACACACAAAAGCAGACAACAACATCTTTGCTACTATCCGGTCAGATGTATGTGTATTACGTTCCCTATTTTACATCAATATGATTTACTTTATCACTGCGTGCATAGAAATGTAAAATTTAATTTTGTAAACTATGTACTAAAATTGATAAGTTTATCATCAGATAAAAAAGTTAATATATTTTCAAAGAATCTCAAATATTAAGGTATATTGCAGATAACAAATAATTATTCAAATATTTATTTAATTTTCTTCTTTTTATTTATTTAAGACATAATTAAAAAAAAATAATAACAAAATATGAAACGCGCATGCATTAAAAAAAAATGTATATATTTTTTTACTGATTTGAATTTTTATTCATCGTCATCGGAAACATTGTCGTCGTGGTGTGACTCGTCTTCATCATCTATAGAATCGGAATCTGTAATAAAAAATTTATCGAATATATTCGGATCACTTTACAAATTATTTTTATTTTGAAATTATTTTTTTACAGATTCCGATTCTATGGATGATGAAGACGAGTCACACCACGACGACCATGTTTCCGATGACGATGAATAAAGATTTTAATCAGTAAAAAAAAACTTTTTTTTTTTTTTTAATGCATGCACGTTTCATATTTTGTTATTCATTTTTTTTTAAATTATGACTTAAATAAATAAAAAGAAGAAAATTAAATAAATATTTGAATAATTATTTGTTATCTGCAATATACCTTAATATTTGAGATTCTTTGAAAATATATTAACTTTTTTATCTGATGATAAACTTATTAATTTTAGTACATAGTTTACAAAATTAAATTTTACATTTCTATGCACGCAGTGATAAAGTAAATCATATTGATGTAAAATAGGAAACGTAATACACATACATCTGACCGGATAGTAGCAAAGATGTTGTTGTCTGCTGATGTGTGTACTCAATGAAGTCGTCTGCCGTGATCAATCTATGTTTTCAAGACCCTAATAAATAAAATATATCAATGGCAGATCTCTTCAATTAAATTTAATTTTTTTCAGTACTTTCAAAACTGTCTGCCACAATGCTAACCGCGCGATAATGGTCTGCCATTGTTGTTTTTAGATAATAATAATAATATATTATCAAATTTTAAAAACGGCAGACGTCGTCAAATGCATTAAAAATTCGCCAAAAATCGATACCTGTCTTGCCTGAGCGCGCGCCGTGTCCACCACTTGGGGCTTAATGAACCCCCATCTCATATATGGTAGGTATAGGGGCCTCACTGTACAAAACCCCAAGTCTGGTCAAATACATACAGGTAGCTTTCCACTGGCTCTTAGGCTAATAGAATGTCTCGTAATCTCTTCTACTGACCTCCGTCTTACTTCAATGTCTTTGAATAATAATTAACGTTAATGTCAATGGCAATGCCATAAATTACAATATGCATTAGTTTATTCGTGTCAAAAAAGCCTAAATAAAAAGTAGGTGTAAGGAATTGAAGACTAGTAATTGTTTTCTTTAGTAATGTCAAAGGACATATGTATTTATTGTTGTTCTAGAAAATAAATATTCAATAGTACTTACCTACATTTTATATTAATTTCTATGCGTCCTAGTAAACACTAATATGATAATTTGTTAATTTTAGTGTTTCAGTTTGTTCTCAACATTTCACTGTTAAGCTTTTAGTTATTTTCCGTTACATCTTACATTTAATTTTCTATGTCGCCTGTCGCCATTACCAGCACACATGTTACCTCCTTCCTACAATCGTGGGTCATTCCAAAGAGGCGTGACCTTGCAGGTCGGCAAGGCGAGCGTAGCTAGCGCGGCAGTTTTATCTCTTGCACTAGTTATCTTCGCATTTGGACTCTGCTGCACTTTTTAACTTAAAAAAAGCTTCTCAATTCGACTGTATTTTTATGTGTATAAATAATAACTCTTTACTGAGCATAAGTGCTGATTTTGAAGATTCTTTCAACCTTGGAAAAATTTGATCGACATCTGGCGAGTAGTTTATGAGTTATCCCTAATATTGCCTATTTATTTGACATCGATGATGTCGAAATAGTTCTATTAAGTACCTACTGGTCTGTCTAAAAAGATCTCGAGATAATTTTCTGAAAATTTCTATAGGTAAAAATCAAAAATTAATTATTTTAAATAAAAAAAACCGCCTTAAAAACTAATAACAGAGAAATAAAAATATTGTTTATAAAAGTGCCTAACTCGCGACATATGCCAATTTGATACGGAACGTATTAAGAGCGGGCATAAACCAAGAAAAATATCAGAATTCACCCACGCGTTTCACCCTTCCCCTCTTGCACATCGCAGTTCGCAGCCGCAAGGTGGCACTCGCTTCATGATTTTTCTTTTTTGTGATCGCACATAGTATACGCGAAATAACTAGATAAAATTGGCTAAGCACGAGTCGGACTATCTATCCATTACCTATACTTTGATATGTGGATTTTTAATACTTTTCGCTGATGGTAAATAAAATATAATAAATTCAAATTCAAATAATTTATTCATTGTGTGTGTTTACAAAGATATGAGGTAGGTACTTACAAGTAAAATATAGCTCAACACATGAACCCTGCAAGGTTATAACTAAGTATATAAATAAAGTTTTGTTTACATCAATTATATTTTTTTTTTATAAAATCATGCTAATCGCTCAGAATAATTACCAGGTATGCACATTCTTCAAAAAAATAATTATTGGTAATTAAATCATTTATTCATAAAATATAATGTTACTTTCAGTTTTGATTATGTTAATGTCAATCTGATGTGGCATGCTCAAACCAAGTGGCATGCTATACATTCTTGTTATTTATGACAAGAGTTGACAAGATACCACTTTGGATTGTCCAAAGCTAAGACAATGTTCGTAAAATTGGCCATTATTCTTTATTACATTTTTCTGTGTATTTTTATCAAAATCAGTGTATTTTAACATATAAGATCTTTGGTTACATAAAAAAATATTTACATTTTATGACAGGTACATTTTTTTGTATTATACATGCATGGAAATTTTGCAGTAAAGATCTGGTGGTCAAAGTAAAAAGTTCCTCATTCTGGGCTAAAATACAATATATTGTGGGCATAGTCGCTACACATTCACGAAGTCTCATCAATGATTCCATCATCAGCTCACCTGAAAAACCTAAAAGAATACAACTATCGGTATTTAGGTACCTCTAATACTTAAATTATCATTAACCAACTCCTAATAGTTAAGGAGTTTTACCATACATCATCAGCTCATCAACACGAGATGACAACCAGACGCAAATACTAGAATAGCTTTATAAAAAATATGAATAACCCTCTCTTTCTGTTCTTTTCCGAGGGTTGCCCTCGATTTCTCTACCTTCTCATCATCAGATCCTGGCTTGGTGAGAACGGGACTACCTCAGGAGTATACATACACTATCGAATAAAAAAAGAAATTTGAGAAACGGTCCACAAATGGCAGAGATATCGGTGAACAGATATTTACCTTCCATCATCAGCTCATAAACATGAAATGACGACTACCCGGTGCAAATAATAGAATAGGTTTAGGAAAAATATGAAAAACGTTATATATGCGTATAAAATTTGAGGGTTGCCCTCGATTTCCCTGGCTTCCCATCATCAGATCCTGACTTGGTGACAATGGGACCTCAGGAGTATACACTATCGAATAAAAAAAAATTTTGAAAATCGGTCCACAAATGACAGAGATATCGGTGTACGGGTCACCATCAAAAGTAGATGAACACTGTAGTACCTTGTCATAATAATATTTCATACGTAATTGTAGCAACTATTACTGCACAAACGCTGGCGTTGCTATGACATGGTACTAAAGTGATCATCTACTTCTGAAACTGACTGTACGTGTACATACATAAAAAAATACATACAGACGAATATCTCCTCCTTTTTGGTAGTTGGTTAAAAAATACTTTACACACACCACACAATTGAAACTTTGCACCAATTCATGAGTAGTCAAAAGCATCTATTTTTTTGCGTTTACTGCTACCCGCGCCGACATTGTTACATTGTGCCGTGAGCTAAAACGTCAAATTGCGATATTTTTTGGTTAAACTACTTATATACTTAATATAATAAAAGCAATGTACATACCTCCGACAATTATTCATGAGTTGAATTTTTAAATTTCTAAGCTCTTTCTTAGAGTGTTTTCGCATTTTATTTTTATTTCCCATATTTTTGTCGAAGTATTTTCTCGAGCCGGTGGCGGAACACAGAAACACAGCCCACTCGTCTCAACGGAGCAGTCAAGACTGATTGATGAAACAAAACATGCCCGTTACCACGGGTGAAGCGCGATAGACTGATGCGTTTTGCGCGGAATAAGAACGTAATAAGCGACAAATTGGTTTTATGAAAATAAGTCGTAAAGTATTCATTATTTTTTAAAATAGTTTTATATTATGTATTAAAATATTGACGCAGTAATATGCATAGCATTGAAAATAAACTGATTTAAGCTGGAAATTAAAGGTAAGTTCGTGATATTTTTCCATGCTTAAAAATATTTCATTATATGTTTTTTCCCAGACTAAAATCTCTCAAATATAATGTAATATCTATTTTAAAAAAATGGGGTGGCTTGTGGCCTATTTTGGGGTGTAAAAATCAAATCAAAGATTGGTAATTTTGCTTTATACCCCCTCTTAAAGAGGCCATCGAGCGGAACAAAGGCTCCAAAGTGTCCGCTGGAGATCTGACGCTTGGAAAGAGCTTGCTTACGAAGCTGAAGACAAAGGACGTCAGAATCGCTTCATCGCGAGCTGAGCTTTTGGCCGAGATTGAAAACTTTTATGGAGAGCATTACGCGACATCATTCAGGTCGCCGATCCAAGAGCCAAATTATACAGAAGACCGAATAGTATAATTTCCCATTATGCTTAACATTTGTGGACTATAAGAAAGCCTTCGATTCTGTCGAGACCTGGACCGTGCTTCCAGTCACTTCAGAGGTGCCACATAGACTATCGATACATCCAAGTGTTGCTGTCACTATACGAAAACGCCACTATGTCAGACCGCCTTTAGGACCAGCACTCAAAACCCATACAACTCCAGCGAGGCGTGAGACAGGGTGATGTTATATCGCCGAAACTGTACACCAGCTGCGTTTAAGCTATTGGACTGGAGAAGACCTGGCATCAACATAAAAAAAGCTATAATATTGTACTAATCTTGCGCAGACGAAGTCGCGGGCAGAAGGTAGTATTTTATATTTTTGTAAAAGCAATGCCTACCTTGTTTTGATCAAATTTTATTTCTTGTGGCCACACACGGAGGCGAACGTCAGCTTATAAATAAAAAAACGATTGTCTTAATCACATTCTCTACAAGGTCCCAATCTTTGGGTGGCTAACGATATAAACATGCGTCTCAGGTCAAGAACATTTCTAGTGCAATTTCGTATCATAGCTAATAGTGAATAAATATATTTGAAACTTATGTCACAATGTGGTAAATATTACCAAAAGCTCTGCTCAACCCTATGATCATGATTGTGATAGTATTGAAGTAGTAATGTTATCCCCTGTTCTAGTGTATATGTCACAGTCAAAGTAATAAATCCGGATATTAAACAAATATACTATCCAGCCGTTATGTATAATATTACTTAATTTGGACTAAGCGATAAAGGATACAGAATTAAGCGCATTAACTAGCTATTTTATACACGGCGAGTTTTTTTTGTTGGGTGAGTATGGGGAAATTCTAAACTATAAGAGATAGACAAAAACTCCGTTATTCTCTAAAGGAACCGTGATCTTAATTTTAGGTAAAATAAAAATGGTATTTAAAAAAAAATTAAAATCTTAATAGATTTGGAGAGATCGGATTTTATTTAAAAAAAATTTTTTGTTATTTTGATTGTATGTCACTATACAAACCAAAAATTGTATGGAGACCATAGATCTAAAGTTGCTAGAAGTTGTAAGTTGCTAGAAGTCCTAAGAGAGTTTTTCTGTGTATTTCTTATAGTTTAGAATTTCCCCATACTGACCCGAAAAAAAAACTCATTCCTGTATAATATCTTGAAAGACTTTAATAAAGTAATAAAACGAGTGGAGAGTCTAGTGTTTTAAGAACCACATGGCTGAGTGATGGGTAGGTTAGGGTTATATTTTTATGACAAGGTGGACTGCACTTATTAATTTCTTTGGCTAACTTTGATATGCTATTATGAATGTGATACATTTATCATATTGACTAGGCAATTTGTTAATTATATAGGTATAATGAATTGCAAGTCATTATGTATAAAAAATAATTAATAACTATCGCTATAACATCACAGGAATTTTGTATGATACCGTACCGCACATTACAAACAGCGTCGTCCGTTTGTGAAATTCGCGTTATGTATGTGCTGAAGGCCAAATGTAGACTCTTCCAAAACTAGCCTACCCCGCATGGTCACAAGAAAATAACCCTGAACCTATTGATTACTCCTGATTACTATTATCTTTTAAAATGGATTACCTACTCGAACCTACTAAAGTGTTACTTATGAGGACTATCGTACCTTGTACTGCGCATGCAGGTATTCTATACAATACCTAGGCAATGAATACCAGAATCTGGTCACTGTATTACTAGCGCTCACCCCGCGATTTCGTCCGTGTGGAGGTTGTTTTAAATCAAATAAAACCTGTCACGGAATAATGTAGAATTCTAATGGTAAAAGAATTTTTGAAGTAGTTTTTTAAGTTATTCGTTACAAAATTAGAAATTTTCTTATTTATAATATTAGTAGATAAGTAGGCAGATCTTAGATTAAAGCAAGAGGGAAGATAAGGCATCCTCCTAATCGCATCTTTCAAAAAGCCGGCCTCGTCAACTACATAGACAAACATGCTGAACGTGTCACTCTCGCACGACTTGCGCTTTTTTTATCTCGCTCACCTAACAATGCAGCTGAGACGTATTAGGGCCATTGGTCTCAGCTTTGTAGGCTCACGCGCGTTACTCGGGTATATATTCTGTATTGCATTGTATATAAGCCTATTGAACTATCGACATTGCATGCAATAGAGTGACAGCCTACAACCTCGCGTCCCCTTAGATACTGACTTACCTAACACGATAATAGCTAGTTTTTATTTTAGATTCGTGGGTGGCAAGTTCGAGGTTATTTCTTATGCCCACACAGAAGTAGAATTTGTTTACAACATCTAACAGATTTGACAAACTACTTGATTCGGTATTTTATACAATGCCTAGCCTGGGTATGACATAAATGTATTCTCATACATACATACATGGTCATTGAATCACGTTTTCCCCACCATAAGGGTGGCCCCAGGTGGCCCCACAGATATCGGAAATGTTGTTCTGTGGGTGGGCCAGTGATTACTTATTTCCACTTGGTACGATCGTCACATATTTCGTTCGCTTCATTATACTCTCATCATATATCACTCATAACGATTTCCAGTAGATACTTTTGGCCAGTATTCTTTGTGTAAGGTTTAGGTAGTGTAAGAAAACTTAAGAGTACTTATACAAAATAACACAAACGAAGAAAACGTATTCCTACCCCTAATTCTTATATGATCTTTTTTTTTTTTTTTTTAAAATGGAAATATCTATATTGTAACTGCTTATTTTCACGATTCTAAAAAAACTACTGAACTTTTTGATGTAGATATAGAATATTTTTTGGGAACAAATTTATTTATTAAAATCTTATATGATCTTTATGATATTTCAGAATGCTTTATCATACTAAGTTTTATGTCTGTACGTTTACCTTTTTTTATTTAATTTTTTCAAAAAATCTTTAAATGTGGTGAGTAGAATTTTTTAAAAATTAAAACGTACAGACATACCCATGGTTTTCTTTTAAATCATTCTAATACCGCATAATGATCGTATAAGAAATAGGAGTAGAAATAGTACATTGTATGACAAGGGAGCAACATAGTATTTTTTACTGGGACGGGGCGCTTCTTTGAACCACAAGCGAAGCGAAGGATTCTAACGTAGAATCCTGAGCGCAGCGAGGGATTCAAAGTACATCGCCCGTTTGCTCTCGAGTCATATTACTCTACTTTCCATCACCTTTCTATGACATAATATGTACTGAGTAACGAGAACAGAGACGTATCGCGCGCTTTTGTTTTTTTTTTAGTTAACGCGGTTCACTCTGTGCAGCTAACACGTGCCAGCCAAGTAATTCATACAATTTGCGTTAGCTTTCTATGAATGATACATGTACCAAATTCAAATCACATTTCCGCCCGACACCGACACTTTTCGAATAGAAGAGATGAAAAATGTTTTTCATCCCTTCTCTTCGAAAAGTGTCGCTTTGTTCCTATTCAAGAATCCTTCGCTTCGCTCGTGTATTATTGTTTAATATTTTTTGTAAAATCAGTAATAATTTTTTTTTTCTTTTATAATATTTCTCATTCTCAAAAACAGAAAATTCATCACGGAGGATGAACCATATGATAAGTCTGTTCTATTAACATTAGTATGAATATTCAAATGAAGACCATGGATTATTGGAAGATTGGTATAAAAGTTCTCAAAAACAGAGAATTTGAGATCACGGAAGATCAACAAAATGATACGTCTAAAGTACCAATAACACATACTCGAAACAATTAGAGACAGAAAGATTGAGAGGTAACGGACTATCATGGTGCGAAGTATAGGAGAATAGACGATAACATATTTATCAAAGAGATTGATGAATAAGAATGTAAAAGTGTTAAGGAAGCTGGATTGGAACTGCTGCGAAATTGCAGCTTCTATACAAAGCTGGCTCCTTCCATTGCTTTTACACATTTATGTAAAGGCGTAAACTTTTGTGACTATGATATTGAGCAATATATTTTTACTTTAGACATATTTTTATGGCGTTTCCCAAATCGCCCACTAAATTGCATTTTTAAATGTTGCCGCAATCATATAAATTAAGACGTGAACATTTTCTACGTCATTATATCAATTAGAGTTATTAATAACTGTGTCCATATACAAACGAATTTAATGAGACGCCATCAATTAATATTTTCGTTTCGATCCCCGCATCTTTTTAATGCCAACTTTGTGTCATCAATGAACCAAGAGCCTTGTTATGCTAACAACCGGTTTACAAGTAGATATCTTACTTAGAATAAGTACAATAGTTAAGACTTGTGTAAGACTTACCGAAGGTGATTTTACTAGCCTTTATTTAGATCAGTCTTTCTTAAAGTGGGCGATAACGCCCCCTTGTGGGCGTTGGAAACCTAGCGGGGGGCGTTAAGGGGCCCAGATAAAAATGGGGGGCGTTGGTGTAGTTTAGGGGGGCGATGGTTGATTTGTAATTTCATTTACTTTATATTGTTAAGTTCACTAATATTAAAACCTACCTTATCTACTACTCAATATCGAATAATTAGTGTATATTTCTGCCGACGATGGTATAAAAACTAAAAATACTACATAGATTTCGTAGGATAGCCCGTACGCCGTACGTAATCAAGTTGTAACAAGTTTTTGTTAAATAACGCTATTGGTTGGTTCATCGAAACTTGTCCTAAATTGCTCAGTACGATTGAGCGTCGAAAGAGATTTATTTATTTATTTATTTGTATAATACACCAACGACATATTCACAATACATTCATAAATTTTGGTTAGCAATAATATTATAGGACACTATGAATTGCCTTTATAGGTGTACACGGCATTACATTTTAGACGTACTATTACAAACAAAATTTGTATAATCAATAAAGTCAAACTCAAAAGCAGCGAGCACAAGAAGTAACACATGACTACTATATTAATTCTTAACAACGCGAAATAGTTTATTTCTAAATTGAATTAATGAGGACTGGAAGATGTCGACGTCATTAGCGAGATAAACGAGTTTGTGCCTTACTCCTTCTTACCGACTAGCCCGACCGAAGCAGGCGCCCCTCAGGAGAAAGGGAGGTATAGAAGTTTGTGTAATTGAAAAAAGCAATGAAATTGTAGTTTTTAAGTTTTAGGTGTAAAAAATTGGGCGGTGAAAGTTAATTGATTTACAAAGGGGGCGGTAAAACAAATAAGTTTGATAATCTCTGATTTAGATCATTGATTTCACTTACATTTTGAAAACTTAAATTTCACGAAGCACTTACAAGGTCTTTAAATAATAATAACTGTCGTGTCAGTTATACAAGAAAGAGAGTATTGTTATGTTCTTCTACCCATGAATGTTAAGTTGAACATAACACAATACCAAAACATTTGTCATATTGTCTAAAGATCATTTTAAAAATACCTATTAATTTTCATTTAGGCATTTTGTTTTGGAAATACGATTAGTGGACTCACTGTGGGCTTTTACGAAACTTCACTTTGGTGATTAATCGATTATGGTGTTTAAATGTTATTTAATATCTTCTAGTGTTGAGGTTTTTCTATGCTTAATTATTTATTGTTTGGTGGTATGCATGTCGCAGAAATATGACGAAAACAGAGAACTAATCAATTCGCTAAGTGATTTATTCAAATGCAAAGTTCACCGTTAACCGGTCGTAAAAACTATAACTATATTTGACGCCGCCGTGGTGGAGTGGTCAGTAACGCTGCCTACACATCGGGTGGTCCGGGTTCGAGTCCTGGTAGTGGCAAATGTTAGTGTGTTGAACACGATAATTTGTTCATGAGTCATGGTTGTTTATATATTTATTTAAGTTAATTTATAAAAATATCTAGATTATTAAGTATATTTGTCCGTTATCTAGTATCCATAAGACAAGTTCTTAAAGATACTTAATTTGGGCTAGATAATTGGTGTGAGCGTAGAAATATATATACATATATATATATATATATATATATATATATATATATATATATATATTTATCGACAGAAGTCATAATGTCAAGCAGTTAGCAACAAAAATATTTCGAGAAGTTCCGCGCGCAATCGTCGCAGAAGTGTGGCGCTGCTGCAGAGCGTATATCTACAGTGTGTATACTAATATATATATATATATATATATATATATATATAACATATATATAACACAAACCTTCCAATAATACATAGTCTACATTCGAATATTCATACTAATGTTGCTAGAACAGAGACGTATCATTTTGTTCATCTTCCGTTATCTCAAATTCTCTGTTTTTGAGAACTATTATACCAACCTTCCAATAATCCATGGTCTCCATTTGAATATTCATACTAATGTTGATAGAACAGACTTATCATATGGTTTATCCTCCGTGATGAATTTTCTGTTTTAGAGAATGAGAAAAATGATAAAAATTATCTAAATGATTAATATCGTAAAAATTGTCAGCTTTAGGTTGGCAGGAAGAAGTCGATGACAAAGCCGAAGGTTGTGTCGTGCTTCACCCATCCGAACAGAAAAATGCACTCAATATTATTGTTATAGCGACAGAATTGGGAGAGATGATGGTTGCGAACTTAAAACTTCTTTCTTACTTTCTTCAACAACCAAATCGAGACTTTGTAGAGATCGTCTAATCTAAAATTGAACGCCGCTCCATTGTTTTACTCTTACATGCAGAAACAGTGTACAGACGCAACACACTCAAATTAGCTATAGTCATTGGTCATTCATTTGGTTCAGTCGCCGGCTAGACACAAACGTCGCAGCACGCTTTGATCAGTCATAAAAGTATCGTCAGCATCATGTTTCAAGTTCAGTTTTAGATTAGGCGTTCTCTATATACTCACTTGGGAATCGAGCCTCGAACGCCTGGACCTAATACCACTATTCCTCATCATTCATTGAAGGCATCATTACTTTGCAAAGCCCCAGTAATCCCAATTGCGAAACAGAAAATAAGTGCCAATTCCTAAGCGACTTTTGATCCCGTGTAAGCCGTATTTGATGCAGGAAAAATAAAAATAATTATGTACATTATATTATGTTATGTATCTTTCTGACTTGTCTTATGGCAACTAATGTTTACCTTGGCTAACCTAACCTAAATGAAATCGGTGCAGTACAAAAGTAACATTATTTGCATATTTTTCTTCTATACCACTAAGCTAAGCACTAGGTCTAAGAAGTGGCTTAATGTACAGTATTTGAAAACAATCTAAATGATATGAAAATAATATACCAATGATATGAATCTGGAACATTTTACTTTTTATGTAGGTAGCGAATACGCTCCGTATTATATAAATACGGTACGGCCTTAGAGTAACTGCATAAATGGACCTCCTCAGTTCAAAACTAGCATTAGCTCAAGAGAATCAAGGTGAGCTTTAGAGAAGTATTTTTATCAGCTTGTAATCTATTCTTTTAGATTCTTTTATTCGTTCTACAGCTGGATAAAGGCCTTCTCTATGTGTTAGCAAAATATTGAATATTAGCTTACGGACGGAACCAATCAGGGTTAATGCTGATTGGTGGCTAGGTTGTAGTACCGGAATCAACCGATTAAGTGCCTTCTGAAGTCAGATTTCATGTTCAGAAATCTGACTATCTGTATAATGTTCTGCTCGAGCACTATACATATAAATAAAACTTTTACGTGACAAATACAATCGAGTCAAATCCGTAAAATTAGTTTTATCCAACTCTATATAAATTTTGGTAACCCATCCTGGACCAGTCACAGCAAAGATACTTAGAAGTGCGTGCTAATCTGTGTGCGTGCAGAAGTGTTGTCATTTCAATTAGGAAGAAATTCTGTACCACAAGTTTACTTTTTTCAGAAGTCAGGGCTACACTAAACATGTACATTGGTGATTGTTGCAATAAAGACATTTTCATTTTCAATCTTGACAGTGTACAGAGTGAGACAGCAGTGCAAGCATGCAGTTGTCGATGTATCGACAAACGCACCTGCCCTTTTCAGATTTTGAATTATTCGTTTTTTGTCGATTACGTCGAATTTTATTGCCAAATTTTGCTTATCAATAGTTCCGTGCTCGTACTGCAGATTCCAGTGTAGAAAAAGGTATCTGTCTAATTCCTACGTTATTTACAATGACATTTATAAATACCTTACTTATAAGGACCTTACTTTTTAAAATCGTAACTAGAGTAACACGTGACTGAGGTCCTCGTGTAAATTACATAATACCAATTACCAAATATGTAAATTAAAACAGCACATTGACTCCTATGTTTAATATGCTGTAAGCAAATTTCGCGCTATGCGCAAACAACTTTAATTACATCGCATTATGTATTGCGAACTTGTTATTGTACAAATTAAGTGAAAGATATTTATACTTTCAATGTTGTTATTGATTTTTTTTTACTTATCGCTGTTTTTACGTCGGTAAATGGGGTCCTTTCATATCAAAAGTTATTTTGTTTTCACATTCACATTCCTGCAGTTGTCGGAAAGTTCCATGGCGCCATGGTCATGCGTTCTCCTTAATCGAAAAGGTTAAGCAACTAATTGCACCATTTGTACTCAGATGGGCTTCCAAAAATTTTGCTTCCAACTCTATTTTCCCCCGTACTTCGAAAGGTACCTTAAGCTGCCCGCCTAGCATGACCACCGAAACAACAACTGCGAACATGTATAAGGCTTATACATGTTCGCAGTTTCGATAAATTTTCAAGATTGTGGTTATATCCAATAATTTTTGACAGTTCAACGCGATAAATGGCTATATCATATCGTGTTTCGGTGGTCATGCTAGGCGGGCTGGTCCGGCTGCAACCGATAGATGATACTTGTAGAAAAAGAAGTCATGTCAGAGACCAGTAAAGTCGAGTGGTAAATCTCAGACACCAGGTTAATCTATAATTGTTGGGAAATTATTAAAATAGAGATCGTAGAAAATAAAACGGCCATGCTTGGAGAACATCTGCTAGCAAATTCTGCTAGAGAGTCTAGTGTCAATTTATTACTTATTTTCCTATATGTTATTTACATCGTGTGTTACAGTAGGTTAGGTATCTTAGACTAGTGTTTTTTGGATTATGTTTATTTTTCTATTGGTCATTGAGTTTAAGGCGGCGTGTTGAGTATATAAACTCAATGATGTGTATGACACACATCATTGAGTTTATATACTCAACAATAATCACACTATAAAAGGGAAATACATTTAAATGACCCTGGAGAGAGCGCCAGCCTCCATAATATCAATAGATGAGGGAATGACTGTTGGTATATGGCTACAGGAGAGAAAGATAAGACGTTTTACCGGTCCGATGACGGTCCGATTTAATGTGAAAAATCTTAGACTGCACGTGGAATGTATATCGAACAGAAGGAATATGATATAATGTGGATACTTGGATTTTTGATATTATCCATCAGTGACAACCATTTAGAAATTCTCAAATTTTCACAACAGTAAAATTTTTAATCTTGAATTATTCTAGTTCTAGATTGATCGTCAACATGAATGCTTTTGCATCCTATTAACACCACTTTCGCTGCAAAACATTTTTTTAATTATTGAAATAAAAAAGCCTACGCCATAATAACCCGCGAAAATATTCAAATATCCTATAAAAAAAACCATTTGGAAGGAAATAAAAAAAAAATATTGCGTTACTTTTATTCACCAAGAAGTTTCTTTTTCGGAGTAGCTTTTCAAATCAATTTAAAGTTCTTAACACCGCCTATAATATGCTAATTAACCACTTTGTTATTAAAATTCTAATTTCTTTCTAAAGTTATTGCTATAATGCTCATTAGGGTGGCTATATAGCCACATTTTTTTAAATATGAGTATTCTAGTTTAGAATTCCGTTTCACTTTAATCGCCTTTCCAATAAAAAGGGACAGTTATAAGGAATTCTAGTTTGCCTTTGACCGTTTCAACTTTGCATATAAATAGGCGTACTCCAAGGCTCTATCCTGAGACCAATATTTTTTCATTAATATGAATAACATTCCAGACTGTATTTTTAGAACTGATTATTTTATAGATTAAAGACGTTTATCTTATTTAATATTCACAGACAAATCAACAATAAAATATACTAAACAAGTTACAGATAAGTATACGCTTTTTAAAGTATTTCAGACTTCTTTATTAAAAGGTTTTGTATAGATGTACGTACATATATATTTGGATATCGTGATTGACAAAACTATGTAGGTAATATAATCATTGAAAGAGGCACAACCTCCGATAACACTGTGTTGTTTGATAAGGAAGTATTCGCATTAGCATCTATTTTTAAATATTCCATATTAATACAATTCATTGACGCCAATGCTCAAAAAGGCCTTTATTTTGAAATACGTAACGAATAACATGTATTTTAATTATAATTATGCACATATTTATGTTATATAAAAATAAATAAACAAACATGCGAAACAACCTCGCGAACTTATGTTATAAGTATTGAAAGTCGGTAGTCAAATAACTAAATATCGTAGTGTTGTTTCTGTTAGTGGATTGCAAAAGCTCTATGGGATCTATGTACGATGTGATTAGGGATGACAGGGAGATGCCCCATCAGTTTTGCAATAGTCTATTAGGCTACGGTACCTGCGTACCATAGGCATATGTTTGTTAACCACATAACATATAAAGAATTTTTGAAGGGATTTCTACGTACTATAGGAGAGTAGCTATCATTGGATCAGCTTTTAAATTATATTAGCTTTGAATTCGCTACGATACGATAGTATTATGCGGCATTTTATTTCTATTAATAAAAAGCCGTTGCAGTGAACCTGTATTAAAAAATTACTAAGTTAGTAAAATTCCTCCCTTACTCACTTTATTGGACTAAATCATCATAATTATTATCTGTAATAAGAACTTCCACTCCAGTTTATTGGTATGTAACTGTAACTTATATTTCTCATCTAAAATAAACTGTGATTAGACGAGGACTACTTTCTAAAGTCGACTGAAAACAAGGACTTTTGGAAAAAAAGTATTTTTCATTATTAATTTTTCGATTTTGGCAACTCCGCTTAGGATTTCAGGTGAAGTGAAAACTAAGTTACCACGAACATACCAAAACGAAGGTCGTGATGGCTTATACTAAGTACTTTAATGTTATTATTGATGCCGGCAAACTATCTAGTCTAGTCACGCTCACGTCAGAGGCGAGCAATGACGAAGAAGATCCGTTACACTAGTGTGGACCAGCCCAATGTTTACCACTAGGCCTATGTCACGTCGATATGATAATAATTTTTTTCTAACGGACCAAGTTAGCAGGCGCACTTGAAAAGTTTAAGTAAACATGCAGTTATCACAATTTCACTACCTCACGTTTGTTTGTAGAGAGCTGCCGGAGCCCGTTCTACTAATTCTTTCGATTTCAAATTCATTTTTTTTTGTCATAATGCAAACATGATTTTGTAAACTAGATTTAATATGAACCTGTCGTGAGACTATCATTGTGAGAACACAGGAGAGGACATTCTAGAATTTAAAATAACATTTTATTTTGTATTTTGTTTTCAAAGTTTTTCGTTCTTTGTGAGGTTATTATTTTTAGCTAGTAGCTAGCTAAACTACTTTGCTGTGCGAACTATGACAAATTCAATCCAAAGTGAATACAAAATGGTTGATTTTTGAAGGTTCCACTGGACATGGAAATAAAAATTGATAAAACATTCTTGTATCTTTTTTTTACTTTGAATTTATATTATTTGGGAATAACATAAATTCATACATTAACATAAGGTAAAGATGCGATACACTAAAGAGCCGACTAGAAAGAGCTAACCTAGTTTTTTGCGGCACTCCATTTTTTCCCCTTAACCCCCTCAGTTTTATTCTCTTTCCTTTCACCACGGGGAGGAGTGACAGAGAAAGGAACGAAAGAGCTAAGAAGACCTTCCAAACCCTGCGGGAAGGAGGAGGTATAATTCTCATGGATAACCGACGGGCGTCTCTCGGGTTATCTCAGACTCTTACCGACTAAGCACCCCCTTGCCTAGTGCCAGAGTGGCATGAAGGTATCGGAAGCAGCCGCATCAGGAGAGAGGGAGGTGCAGCGGCTCTGCATATCCTCTTCTATAAAATATTGCTTTATTTATGACCAAATGTCACCTGGCATACGTGTGTGCCTGTAATTATTGTAGATGTTAGCATGTTAGCTAATTTGTTTTGTAACAACTGCGCCGTTCCGGAAGTAATACATAGGAACAAGTTAGAGACACTCTCGTGTTTTGAGTAATTATGCAAGGACTAGTTTTTTCGTTAAGTAACAATGAGAAATGGTATTCATTTGCAAATTTGCGAGAAACGCTTTGTAACGGTTACAAAAAAAGTGTTTTTGCAAAAAGAAAAACGTTGCAAAACCTAATGCTTGGAAGTTTGACAATTTGTAAACTTTCCTTATTCAAATTAATTGCATCACGCTTATAATGCCAAATGGGTAGTACACTGGGTTAGGTTCGGGTCGTTACGTTCCCTAAAATATGGTTGAGCGAAGCAATCATTGGTTCATACATCAACCTGTGACTGTGCTGCCAATGGGGTCGATTCATTCCATGTTTTTAAAATATATTTTTTATACTTTTTTGTAGTGATTACTACTTTTTACTTTCTCACATACGTTATAGGAAGTCTTGTAATCATCAAAAAATTCGACCTCAAGATTTTGACGGATTTACACTTTTTGGACCTCCCCGAGTCCTGTCTGTGTCTGTGCGTTAGCACGATAACTTGAGTATGCTTTAACTTATTGCAACCAAATTTAACTGGCATGTAGATATGACATCAAAATATAAGGCTTCTATCAACTTTTGAGTCGTCAATCACGAAAGTTAAGCAACCAAGTGCGCGGTCGGTGTTCCGATGGGTGACCAAAATTTAACATGCATTTATGACATCAAAATGTAAGATTTCTATCAACTTTTGAGTCGTTTCCGGTATACGAGAAAGTCAAGGGGAGACCACTCCCGATTTTTTTACCCCATAACTGATGAGGAGGTTCGTGCGTTTTTCGAAATGATCACGAAAGCTAAGCTACCGGTCGGTTCTCGGATGGGTGACCGAAAATGTTAACTAATTTATAATTGAAGTTGGTATTTGGCCGCGTGATGCCGGTAGAGTAGAATAGCATCACCCCATATCCTCCATTGGGTGTAGTAGAAAGAAGGCGACTAATGGATCAGAAAAGAGGTATTGATCACCTTTACTTTTTTGGGGAAATGCTTTTAATATAATTATGGTCTTTAGAGCTCAGAAACGTTGTGTGCGATCAATATGTAATATTAAACGGACTGATAGTTGCAGAGAACGATTTAAAGAGCTTAAAATTCTTACGTTGACTTCATTATACATATACGAAGTGTGCTTATATATCCGTCGCAATCCAAATCTGTTTTCACGAGTGACTAGTGAGAGACGTCAGGATCAACTTGTAACGGAATGTTCTAGAACAGCGCTTTTTCAAAAAAGTTTTTTCAGAAGTGCTACGAAAATATATAATAAATTACCATTATTTTTAAGAAAAAATGACGATATTGTGACATTTAAAAAAGGAATTAGGGACTATTTAATAAGTAAAGCTTTTTATACTATAAATGAATTCTATTGCAATAAGGATTAATCAGCTAATTACTTGACATTTATACGTTTCATTGTTATTCAGTTGTGTTGTGACATTCAAATTGTCTTTTTGACTTTTATCTTTGTCGGGTGATTGGGATTTTAAAATGTTTTGTTTAATTTAATAATAATGTAATTGTAATTATATTTGGAAATTTTATTTGGAATTATTATATTAATTAGAATGGAATGTTTAAAATAAATAATGAATTTAACATATTATGTTAATGCATTGCATGCTTTAATAGCAGATCACAGTATGGACACTAAATTACCAATGTAACAACTATGTAACCTGTGTATCGCAATAAAGATATTATGATTATGATTATGATTATGATTTACTCCGTCCGCCAATCCGCATTGGACAAGCGTGGTGGACTACTGCCTATACCTCCTTCGATAGCAAGGATATGCCTTGTGTCCCAGCAGTGGGTCGCATTATAAAGGCTGTCGTGATGATATGGTATTATTGAAACCACTTGCCAGACTCGAAACAAGTACTTTCTCATTCAGGCTTGCGATCACCATCAAGTAAAATAAACAAAACAAACGATTAAAAGTTAACCGTCACTTTTTCATAAGTCTTCTTTACGATAAAATTGCAAAAACAGTCGGTTAAATAATAATTGCCTGTTTAAATGATGGTTAAGTCCACCCTAAAACATCATAAAGGCTTTTATGTAATGTAGCCTTTGAAAATAAGTAATACATATTTATTTATTTACAAATTAACAATTACTAACTTCATTAGATACTACATTTTTATGGTATGAACACAAATTTGGTTTAAAAGTTTATTTTAATTGCCAAAGAATACTTCAAATTGTGATTGTCGAACGTACTTCTAGATTCAAGGTAATGTTTAAAAGACATTTCGTCAGCAAGAATGTCTATTTTTTTCTATAACTTTTTGTTAGAGTATAAAGACGTATATTTCGTTAAATTACTTGAAGGTGAAATCGTGCAATATCTGTGTGTCTTGAAGGTTGTATTTCAGAGTTGGGATGTCAATTACCTTTATTTTAGTTAATATATTTTTTGAATTGAAGTGTATGTATTGATAGCTTACGCTGTGCTTCGCCGACGTGGATATAGTTTTCCCATAAAGCAGTGAATTAATTACCACAGGTATAAATGAACGAATTAATGAAATTGTTTTATGCTAACATTATAAAATTACAAAGATATAGGTACCTGGACTACTGAGATGATTTTGAGTGTCTGTTTGAACATCTGTCCTGATTGTTAGGTTTTTTTTTTGTTTTTTTACTGAAGGATTGTTAATTTTTAGGGTTTGGTTCCCCTTTTCTCACACTCACAGATTTAGTATTCTGTTCTCTGTGGAGGCACTACATGGGTCATACTGCTATATGTTGCTTGGCTTTGTGTATCGAAATGTTACCTAAGGCTCTTCTCGACCTCTGTTGGGACTACGAGCGTGATCGTGATCGTGCGTGTCTCAAATTAACAATCGCAAATGAAAAAACATACACGCAAGACAATACATACTACCGTAGTTTAGGGCCCATTGAAATTTTTGAAGGGAAACCACTTTAAATCCTTAGATAGATTGTTTTACATAAATTAAACATTCCTTTATTTAAAAAAAAAAACAATACTACATTTACAGAATTCTCAAAAAGCTTACCTACCCGAACTGGGAATCGCACCTACGAAGAATAAAAATAAAAATCAATACAGACAGTACTAAAGATAAAAAAAACCTCTTCGCGGACTTTTACTCGTCTGTCGTACAAGATATCTATCAAATCTAATACTTCAACATAACCTAGACTATAATATAGACTATAATCCAAAGACATTTTATGATGAGAGGTATCCAGTCAGTACAAATACCGTCTAGAAGTTTTCGTTATTGTGAATGGTGAAAAATTTAGTGAAGGAAGTTTCAAAAATGTTTAGAACCCCCTAAAATCTTTGGGTTCGTGTACTTAGTATTTTGAAATAGTACAAATACAAAATTAAATGTTTTCATGATGGACGATTGGCACAGAATCTACGTAGAAGATTATTAACCAAATTTCAGTAACAATGGTGTACAACAGGTATAACAATAATTAATTTTTATTGGTCCCGTCTAAATCCATTCTGTGTTCGCGAAACAAACAGTCAGATATTCCTTTATTTACTTTAATGAAACAGACAGAAGCAATGATTTGCTAGGTAACTTTCTTTAATGTTTATGTGTCCTTCGTATTATGTATGATAAAATAAAATGTTTAAGAGAGATTTTATCCGGAATATAGATCCTATTGATTAGAAGAAGAATTGATTAGAATAAAATAGCGAATTTTTAGCAGGTTCGATTCCCGAGTGAAATCAGCGAAATTGAGAAAACCTGTGAATGTAGTTTTGTTTCTATTCAAAAATAAAGGAATGTTTTATTTAAGAGATATAATATCATTGATTCCTTCCTTCTTCTATCCTTCAGGACCCATTGAAACTTTTCACCCTGCATAGGTAGCAGCGTATTTTTCAATCCAGACCATGATCTGATCTATCTGTGTAAAAGCCTTTGTTGTTGCGTGATTAACGGACAAACACCTAAACATGTAAAACATTCGCATTTATATGATGTTATTAGTATAACTAATACTAGTAAATAGATAAAATGTACGCAATGAAGGAAATTAGTAGACATACATAAGGTTATTATATTTCGTACGTGCTTGTGAAGATTCAAAAATACGGATTACGAGTATATTGTAGATATGTCGCTCGCAGGATGATGTGATAAATTGTATTTTCGCGAAAATCCTAGGAACATTTGACTGTTTAAAAATATTGTTATTGTTCTTTTGAAGTGTTTATTTTGGTACTAATAAAGAAAGTAAGCCTGCGAGGGTTCCGCTATGCTCCGCATCTCGCTACCTATATCATTCCTTCTTAACCCAGATTTCTCAATAACCCTACGACAAATGTAAGGTTTAAAATTAGATTAAAATATCTGATATCGTTCTATCATCATCTTGGTACGATATAAATGACACACATCTTTACCCACACGTTGTAGTCAATTAACAGAAACCGAACAAATCTGTTAAGTGAGTGTAAAATTACAGCGTCATATGACGCCTCAGTGACGTTTGAAAATGTTTGCGGAAGCCGTTGTGATGTAACAAAACAAGTCGCCTTCCGTACTGGCCGACTGGCTCAACTACGAACTCCCCACTTTTTACGCTACTAAGGTACAGGTTGATGTTTTTTCGTGATCTGGCGTGTTAGCCGACCAAATTCAAGAGGTCACTAAGCTCGTTGTGGGATAAGTAACATTACTTTTCTTTTACCACTACTTAAGGTACTATAATTATTATGGTCTGTTAGCGTGGTAAAATATTAGCAGCTAATATTTATTTTAATTGAGAAATATGTTAAAGTCAACTAAAGTTTATCTTATTTATAACGGCTCTTACATATCCGTATTTATAGATTTATACTTAAGTAAAAGTAGCTACTCAAAAAACAACTTTAAGATTTTGATAAAAACTTAATTTGGAAATCGATTAGCAATAAGTTATTTGTTGTAATAAAATAAGTATTTTTTGTGGAATGCGTTAGAGCACCGTGGATTACATAAGGCACATCAATAGCAACTTACAATAAAGACTAATGAACCTACCATATACAGCACAATCTCTTAAACACCGTCTACCAGTGCCGTCAATGTACCCCCTTGCACAGATGCACGACCGCCGCGGTGGAGCTCTCGGTACCAGAATGGGTACACTACCTCGCTGCAGTACTATTCCTACTGTGGCTCGTCTTCGGAAGAAGAAGAAGCAGCAGCGTCGAGTCAATATCATCTTAGACAATGTGTATGTACAATGCTATATTTTTATATAATGTTTTTATTTAAAATAAGGAAATTGTAACAGACGACAATAATCTGTTAATTTAATGTATTTTCAATGTTAGTAAACACTAAACGATACGAATTGTGGAGTAGTAAAATCAAAAATTATAATAGAAAGAAGACTTAAAAACTATTACAAAAAGTAATTTTTTTAAAATAGTCTTTGCTAAGTATTTTTAAATCGTCAAGAACTCTACCAGCAGTAGCTTAGTGTAATAAATCTGTGATCAAAGTCCTGTTCGATTACCCACGTAAACTAAGTACCTACTCCGCTTCGCTCCGCTAGGCTCCGCACCTCGCTACTTATTTTTTTCTAATATCCCGGATTTTGCAATAACCCTATGACCTTTATGTTATATTTTGATACCAGATGTAGGTAGTATGGGTCATGTCATGCAATGCCTTTAAATAGTGACAGGTTACCAGCCTGTCGCCTAAATAAAATGGCTTCAAACACAAAAAGCAACTATATTTTCAGTGAACCAACTTACCTGAAATCCAGTGGAGGTGTGTAAGTGTTGTTGCAAATGTTTAAGTATGTAAAATACACATAATGTGTGTGAATTTTTCAAGTGGGCGTGAATGGCCAAATCCTAAAATACGAGGAATAGCGAAGTACTCAAAGGAGTCTTGGGCCGGATTTTGATGAAAACTAAAACTTCATCATTGGATTTTTAAAAAAACAATATTCTTGACCAGGATCCCATGATTTTGACACAGACACAACCTGTATTATTACACCATTTAATATTGTCGCTAATAAGGAATAAATTCTGGAAAGCAATGACGAGTATACGGCAAACTTAAGAAAAGAGCTCATTTTTAATAAAATACTTTTTTATTTTTTTACCATTACCATTATACTTATGCCTTTCCTTAATAATGTCATTATTGTGTGTATAATGTAAGCTTTGTCTTATTAATTTCAACACAAACATATTACCTACCGTAATTGTAAATAAATTTATATAAAAAGATGTAAGAGTAACCATTCACATTTGGTCGGGTTATACCAGTGACACGAAATAAACATCAACCTGTATGTAATAGCGGTAGTGAGTCAGCTCCGTAAACCGCTGCTTGGTTGCGCGGGCGCCGAATTGCCTCACATAATCAACACAGCCGGCACAGTCGCTCGCCGGCTGTCGTCGGAGACTGACTTTTCCGCAGTGGACTGGGATGATTATAAATGTTATGATGTTGCTTTATTTATTTTTAAAACATAGGCGTATTATTATAAGTTCTGATATAAACAAAATAGTTATATACTAGTAAAACTCAGCCACATTATGCTGTGACTCGTTCTGATATATAACTACTACTAAGTAAATTATAAGTTTATCCACAATGAATTTCTGCTTATTAAAAAATCACTTTGATATTTGCGGGCACAAATATACGGTTATGCATTTTGTTCATAAAAAACATAGGTTAAAATGACACAACTTTACAATTTTGTAAAATCATTTCAACTGGAGGAATTTGTCAAAGCCGAGAGAATATTATTACATTGGAAAATATCTTACTAATAAAGAATATATTTTCCAATGTAATAATATTCTTTATGTTTTATTATGTTTTATTATGTAGGTACTTATGTTTTTATTAGTTAATTATTTTTTATTATCCCCAAAATAACATCTACTAATGAAGTAATTAGGTACCTACTCTTTATTACATATTTTATTTTTATATCCTTATTAGTCGCCCTAATTGGACGAAATAATATCGATTCGATAGTAAACTGGCTATCCAAATTGGCAGTAGATAAAAGTTATAATATTTTTTCTTGCTTTAGTGCAATGCTTTTTATTACAGCACACGAACGTTTGCTTCGTAATTTCTATAGAAAGCATATAAGTCGTGCTACTAGTGCTAGAGGTGAGCATAGTAATCTTAACAGAACTCTCTAGATGGCGCCACTTTCACAATTGATCTTACTTTTGTACGGCATCAATTTTTGCTGCAACTTTTCAAGATTTCAATGTCCTCTTCAAGTTGTAATAAAGCTGCCATCATTACTGATAACTAAGGACATAAGTAAGTATGTAGATTGCTAATGATAATAAAGATGGAAATAAACTGTATTTAGACATCTGCTTAACTTAAGATTAATTTAATTATATTTAAGAATATCTGAAATTCGTTTGAAACGTTTCTTTCTTTTTCCTTCCGATGAGATTCCATTAGCACAGTAGGTGCCTTTTTTTCATCGGAAAAGGTGGCGACCCCGAGGTTATGTAGGAATCCCCGGTTACCCCGGTATATCCACTAAAAACCGATGTTTTCCGCAAGGTCGTGGCCGTGACGCACACAGGGTACTTAGCGCAAGTCGAGGACAGGACGACAGTACCCGCTATCAGGCCCACTGGGGGTATGATGTGCCCGCGAAAAATTAGGCACTTCCCTCGTGATGGATTTTACTTGCGTTTGACGAGGCCCCACCCCGTCACGCAGTCCCTGTGTTGGAGTTGTCCGTAGAGAGCACAGTAGGTACCTAGGTGATGGAGTGATGTTAGAAGCCTGTCGACTAATCATCTAGGGGTAGTTCGCTCCATACGCTCAAGGACTCACCAAGAGCTTTGCTAAAAATCTGGGATAGGACTGCAGCCAACGGGAAAAAAACTCTTGAAATTTGGACCTAAAATAGACTCGAACAATGTAATTTTCAAAGCATCTTTACATGATCAAATGATAGATTTAATTTTCTTACACGCTTTAAGTATTACTTTGAGCCGAAGCCATTTTAATAGGTAGGGTCAATACAAATATTTCTTGCTATAAAACCATAGTCAAAATAGTAAAAAAACAATCAGCTATGTCAAACGATTGGTTGCGTAGGTGTTGTACTTTTGTATGGAACGACTGATGTTTTTTCGCGATATATGTAGATGTTTCTGGTTCCAAAGCAAGACTATTATAAAATCGCTTCTAAATCATCTTAACATATTGCTTGTATTTAAATTAACACCATACTAACCTGACCTAACTTTTTTTTGTTGAAAAAAAAAGGATAAATGTTCACCAAAAAAGTGTAAATGTATTTATTTATTTATTTATTAGGTTTGCCAACGTTTGATTACATCAATACATGCAAAAAGTACTTGTACACAAAAACTAAAACATAATGTATCAAACAATTATAGGCAAGTACAACTTGCACCAAAAACAGTTAAACAAGGTAAACTCAACAGAACAATAGAAAAAATTTATCATCAGTAACTTACAATCTAGCTAGAATGTACGTTAACATTATTTTCTAACAAAAAAATCATAACAGATTTGCGGATCTTATTCAGCGAGTCAAAATGAACATCGATGAAGTCGCAATATTCATTGACCACTCTACAAAAATACTGTACTAAATTTGCACCAAAAGTAGTTTTTGTGTGGCAAAAACATTCATTTTCGTGAGCACTGTACTTTTTTATTGGCGGGCATTAAATTTTTCCCCGTAACATAGGTCGTATGTGCCGATTTTATTTATTAAAGATTAACTCTTAATTTTTCTGAAATAAATTGTTATTCTTAGTCACTTGACGTGATGCCGCTCACGATGTTAATTACGGCGTTAATTTATTTCTTTGATACGTGAATTTAAAATTCATAATTTATTTTAATATATCAGAACAAGCTGCGTAAATAATTCATTCATAGAATAGGTAGAATATTCGTAGTAATAACAAGTGTGGATTGATGATGAAGACGTAAAAACTTATTACGTAATAATTATATAGTTCTAGAAATAAAACTTACTTACGGAAAGAAGTATATATTTTTTTTTTAGTAAAGATAAAAGTATAAGCTTTCTAGGACTTCAGGATGTAATTTTAATGATCATCAAAGTCAAAACATTTAATAAGTCCACTATTGACATCCTATACCTACTGAGAATTTTGTTTATCTGGTATAATGTAACCCCAAGTTATGAGGATTTGGATTATACAGATAAACAAAATTCTCGTTATGAATTATGTTATGAGGGTTCAAATCACAAAAGGTACGTTTGCCGTTGCGTTTCGCTTAGCACGTCTCAGCGGAGTACTTATAATCTTAATTAAATATGATTATTATTAGATTTTTAATGTTTATAGGGTCATGAAAGTTATGGAGGTTACTCTTTACGTGTAAGATAAAACCGCCAATTTTATAGGTTTCATCAACGCTCATTCTCTTTAAAATGTTTATTTTATATCCATTTTTGATTCAGCAGTTTGTAATGCACGTGTTGCGCTCGCCTAAATTTGTATACAATTGTCGGTAATGTGTATAAAAATTTACACGCACAGTGTTACTGTGTGCGTCAGTGCGGCTTGAACGCTCCCGCACTGCCCATACCTCACCCGGGTTCTTGAGATAAAAATAATATGACGGAACAATAAATAAAAAAACAAACTGTCATAAACATCCTTCACGTCAGCTGTAATTTTTTATTTATTTATTTAACAATAATAAAAACATACATTTATGATGGTTACACTTACAATGCGTTAAGAAAACCACTAAGTTTTGTCACAAAACGCTAACACAACATCGAGCAGATTCACATATTTTAAATAGATATAATACAATTCAGGTAAAAAATAAAATCAAAGAAATATAAACTTATTTTTTTCTAGTATTATATTTACGCGTTTGTAAACGCAAAAATAAAATTATTCCATAAACTTATTTGTTGATTTAAAATATAGACTGTTTAAAAGTAACTAAGGAAGTACGTACACGATAAAAAAATGTCCTAATATTATCCTAATAAAAAGCTGGACCAAATATTTGTCTACCATCTTTGTAAAAGGGCCCCGCTCTTATTACTTACTTACATAAATAAAACTTAAGTAAGCGCTATTTACATCAGCGCCTTACTAAGCGGAACGGCGTCTATCCTGGGACTTATAAGTAAATCTGGCGTGGACAACTCCATCAACACCATAGCAGGCAAAACGCGGAACCGTCCAGATATCGATGCGATTCAGTACGCCACGGTCGAATCCATTGCAGGCGATGGAACATTTTATAGCTATGAAGAACACGCATACTCTAGACTTGAGCCTTTTTCTGTCTCTTTAATACCTCCGATATATTTTTGGAGCCTTTATTTGTCTCTTTTTAAATCATCTCAGAAGTTTATACTCTAACCAAAAAAAAAACATTTCAGCTGTTACACTCTAACTACTTAAATCATCTCAGATGTTACACTAGTAACTACTTAAATCATATCAGGGCGTCGATTACGAAACATGACTTCATACGCAACTGCTTATTCCGAAGTCGGAACGCGAGTCGTCTGAAGTTGGACAGTCAAACCGCTGTCGGTGACCATAAACAATTTCAGACCGATATCGTGAATGGAAGAGTGAATGGAAGTGTGCTATAAGGTCTATTTTGCAAAGTAAAATTCGAGACACGCAATTGCGTACGCTATCGTTTGGTTTAATTCCTATTTTGAAATTCCGGTTTCGGAATGAAATATAACCGATTTCGGTGACGGATGTTAATTGCTATTACGAAACGCCGTTTGACAGCAACGATATCGTTATTTGCTATCGTAAATACGATACAACTCCTGTCAAATCCACGGTACCTTTTTCAACTTCGTTGGCTTTCGTTTGCTTTCGTTTTAGGGATATAAAGTCAAATAGATATGTGATAGGGTGATTAGATATGGAGTTAGTGAAACCTAGTCATTATTTTACTTGTGAATAACGGCATGGGCTTTTGTAACTACATCTTATTTTTTCCTGTACCTGAGTAATAGATACTAAATATATAGGGATCTTCAACGAAATGCGCAAAAAGAAAAAAAATGTTGGAGAAAAAAAATGGGCATTTAAGTGAGAACTTAGATAGACCTAAATTATAGTAGGGCATATAGGTAAGTAGATATTATCTATATGCCCTACTATAATTTAGGTACATATTACTTACCTTTACTATCTGTAGGTATGCATGCTAACTTGGCAGGTAAGTAATATGCATCTAGTATATCTGGTCATATAATAAAGGCCTGCTGAAGTTTAAGACATCACCATATAAGCATGTGCCTATGTATTGCATTATAGATATAAATAAATGCTTATGGTAATAGACCTATCTACTTACCTATATAAATAACATATTATAAGTAATATGTATTACCTTAATAGTATTCTAATGGTGAAAGAATTTTTGCAATATGTCTAGTAGCTTTTGAGTTTATTATTTACAAACACAAATCCTGCCTTTTTATAGGTAGTATAGAAAACAAACTGTGATAATACATTGCTTGCATAATTTACTTTGCAAACTTGAAGATTTACCTGGTCACACCACATTAAAACAAAGCGAACAGAAGCAAATCTAAAGCTTAAAACTTTTATTCGGCTAATCGATACAAACCTACCGATATCAATCAACAATAAACTCTTGGTTTATGAATAGAATAGAATAGCCTTTATTCAGACAATTTACATTAGATTTCATATACAATAATAATATTATGATGCAATCAAAGGCTAGTGAGTTATAGTAATCAGCAGGCAAGGAAATTTCTTATTGCTCAAACATTTTATCTTAGGAAGACCAACAGCTTATAAACTAATAAAATATTTTTAGCAAAAAAATAGGACAACCGACTTCAATGCGTACAAATTTAAACTAAAAAGTAAGAAATAAATAATATTTTTATGAATTAGTTGAAAAGGGCGTCATAGAAAACCAAAGAAAGTATTGATACACATTTATAATTCTTTATTTATAATTCATACTCCGATATATTTGGAGCCGGTGCCAGCTAGCCAAGGAGGATAGTGTTTGCAATTTTCGAACTTCACGGAGCGGCGGATTATTTCTTATCTTCATCATTCATTATTATGTATAGTTAATGGATTAATCAAGTTCGTATCTATTAGGTAAGTTTATTTTGCTTAGGCTGGCACCGACTCCAAATATATCGGAGTATGAATTATAAATAAAGAATTATAAATGTGTATCAATACTTTCTTTGGTTTTCTATGACGCCCTTTTCAACTAATTCATAAAAATATTATTTATTTCTTACTTTTTAGTTTAAATTTGTACGCATTGAAGTCGGTTGTCCTATTTTTTTGCTAAAAATATTTTATTTTATTATTTTTAGTGGAAATAAAGTATATTTTATTGAAAACGGATAGGCCTACTAGGCGCTCATTAAAACTTAATGGAAACTTTAACTAAAACGTTTTTTTTGCTATTACTGATTTGTTCAAAAAGGGTCGAATTTATATAGATAAAATTTATACGGGCCATCTCTGATCTTGACGTACCTAAAAAAGAATCATTAAAATCGAGTCGTAATACTCATAATTGACGAAGTAATCAGGTAACAAACACAAAAAAAACAGTCGGATAGAGAACTTCCTCTTTTTTTTAAGTCAGTTAACAAATAATATCACGTCTCACTCAGACCTATATCTCATTACAAATGCCTGCCATTCATTCAAAATGAATGGTAAGTTAATGAACTATGAACCTAGTTATTTAACTTAAGTTCATAAAATAATTTGTCATAGTTTATGTGTTGACTATTGGACCTACTAACCAAAATTTCACTATTACATATTAGGTAATGGCAAGTTCAAAAAAAAAATTGACATCATTTTTGTGTTCGTGGACGATATTATTATATCATCCCCAATGAAATTATCATTTTAACAAAAAAGTACTGAACCAATTTCGGTATAATTTATACGGGACCACCTTTGGAGTATGTCCTTCCTAACGAAAAAAGAATCTTCAAAATCGATTCATAATTGAAGGAGTAATCGCGGAACATACATACAAAAAAAAAAAAAAAAAAAAAAAAAAACATACAGTCGAATAGAGAACCTCCTTCTTTTTTGAAGTCGGTTGAAAAGACATATTAGTAACAACTGAAGCCAATTAGAGGTCCCCACTAGTAGAAAATTACTTAACTTGATACCAGAAGCTAATTTTAGTATGTAGTAATAATTAATTGTGGTACTCTTGCTGGAGAGTGAGCATTCAAAACATCTAATTATGGCTTGGGAGCCGTTTCAAAATTTAATTTTTTTGTACAAGGTTTGCTGGTTAGGGTCTGTGGGGCCCCTCTGAGCTTGGGAGCCCCGTTTCACTGCACCAGTTTGCCCCTGTGTAGGTCTGCCACTGCTACCTATAGTATCTGTTAATACTTCCATTTACTTAATCATAAATTGTCAGTATCTAAAGATTTCTCAACTTTACATAGCTCCAGAAACTAAAAGTATGTAGGCATTTATGGCAAATAATAAAATAAATTACATTTTATATATACTTCCATGCTCACACCAATTAAGTATATAGTAGCTCAAATTAAGTACCAAGACCATTTTAATATACATAATAATTTTTAGATATTTATATAAATATAGAAAGTTTCGTTGGAGGTGTCAGGCAAACCGAATTTTAATGGACCAAACCAGATTAATATCGTTTAACTGTAAAAACGTCAAGAAAGGCATTGAATGTGTGAGAAGTTTATGTAAACAAACAGATGTGTTGGCCTTGCAGGAAACTTGGCTGTATTCGCATGATTTAACTTTGCTTGGAAACCTGAGTGAAGACTTCAGTTATACGGCGAAATCATCCATGGACCCAACGGCTGGCGTTCAGAGGGGCAGACCCTTTGGCGGCGTTGCACTAATGTGGCGTAAAAATATTTTCCGTAGCGTTTCGGTCATAAAGTGCGCGAGTGATCGCATCGTTGCGATAAAAGCTATAATATGTGAAAATCGTGAAATTTTGTTCTTTAGTGTTTATATGCCGACGGACTGTCAGTCTAATCTTCCCGAATTTGCCCATGTTCTAGGTGAGATTAGTGCTATTATTCAGAACAATAGTGTGGAACAGGTATTTATCTTAGGTGATTTAAATGCCCATCCTACAGCCTTATTTGGTAGCGAACTGTTGAATTTTTGTTCAGACAATGAGTGGATTTGTGCCGATATTTTAAAATTAGGCATCTCTTCTGGTACCCATACATTTCTCAGTGAGGCAAATGGTTGTAAAAGCTGGTTAGATCATTGTCTGGTCACTAAGTCAGCATGGCAGTTAGTGGTTAGTGCCAAGGTACATTACGATGTATATTGGTCTGATCATTTTCCATTGGAAATAATATGTAATCTAGGGGTAATTAAATCTAAGTTAGAAATAAGTAACAATTCTTTTTGTAAAAATATTATATGGGGTATGAGAGAAGCAGATGAAATTGATGAATACTGTCAATTATGTAATAATAGTTTGAAGTGCATTAATTTTCCCAGTGAACTTAGTGACTGTGCGGATAAGATGTGTAATAACTTAGAGCATGGACAAGTACTTGAAAAACTTTATCATGACATTGTACATGCTCTGAGTCAAGCATCAATAGAAAGTTGTAGGAAGCCAGCACAGCCTGCAAAATTTAAAACGGTGCACGGCTGGAATAAGCATGTTAAAGATGCACATAAAAAAGCTAGAGATGAGTTTCAACTATATGTTCAGTATGGAAAGCCCAACAGTGGCCCTATTTTTGAAAAAATGTGTGAGAGTAGGAAAATATTTAAATCACGGTTAAAATATTGTATTAATAATCAGGAGCAGATAAAAATGGACATTCTGGCCTCGCAGCACTCGGCAAAAAAGTTTAATAAATTCTGGAATGGAACTAAGAAGTTTAACAGTAAAATGACGCTTCCTGGTAGTGTTGATGGGGTTAGTGATCATAGGAAAATTGCCAATATTTTTAAAGACAATTTCATAGTGCAACCTGGGTTGCTGTTGGTACGGGATGATGAGTATTGTCATGGTCAGCAGACTATTAAATTCTCTGCCAAAGATGTATTTACAATTATAAAGAATATGAAACGAGGTAAGTCACCTGGCCATGACGGACTGAGCATCGAGCACCTGCAGCACGCTGGACCTCATCTCTGTAGATTATTGGGTATGCTGTTTACGCTGTGCTTACGACATTCCTATTTACCTAAGGAACTTATGAAAACGATTGTGGTACCAATTGTAAAGAACCCTACTGGGGACACGTCAGATAAATTAAATTATAGACCAATCTCTTTAGCCACAATCATAGCAAAGGTTTTGGATGGATTACTGGATAAGCAGCTTGATAGAGTGTCGTCATTGTTACAGGACACGCAATTTGGTTTTAGGGCGGGGCTCTCAACAGAGAGTGCCATATTAGCTTTAAAGCATACAGTCAACTATTATGTTAAAAGGAAAACTCCTGTTTATGCGTGTTTCCTGGATTTATCCAAAGCCTTTGACATGGTTTGTTACAAAAGGCTGTGGACAAAGCTACAAGATGCTGGTGTGTCTCCTGATATTATTAGAATATTTTCATATTGGTACAGCAATCAGGTAAATGTTGTAAGGTGGGGAAATTCATTCTCAGATGAATATCATATGAAGTGTGGGGTGAGACAAGGGGGTATGACATCACCTCGTCTTTTTAACATTTATGTGAATGAACTTATTGAGGAGCTTAGCAGCACACATGTCGGATGCTTTATAGATGGTGTGTGCGTAAATAATCTTAGTTATGCAGATGACATGGTGTTGCTGAGTCCCTCAATAGGGGGGCTTAGAAAGTTGTTGAGGGCCTGTGAGTCCTATGCTGAGTCTCACGGTTTGAAATACAATGCGAAGAAAAGTGAGTTTATGTTATTTAAATCTAACAACAAAGGACCATCCACAATACCACCACTTACACTGAACGCTGTGACTTTGAACCGTGTCACACAGTTTAAATACTTAGGTCATATATTAAATGAAAATATGTGTGATGATTTGGATATTGAGAGGGAGCGTAGGGCATTGTCGGTGCGGGGTAATATGTTGGCACATAGGTTTGCTCGATGTACAGCCGAGGTCAAAATCACTCTTTTTAAAGCCTATTGTCAGGCATTTTACACGAGCAACCTTTGGGCCAACTTTACACAGAAATCCTACAATGCCCTACGCATTCAGTACAACAACATCTTCAGGGCTCTGTTCCGGCTCCCTCGCTATTGTAGTGCGTCCGGTATGTTTGCCGATGCCAGCGTGGATGACTTTTACGCATTAATGCGAAAGAAGGTTGCCTCGCTTCTGAACAGGGTGCGACGGAGCTCGAACAGAGTCCTGAGGATGGTGGGTGATCGCCTTGATACAGCCCTGGTTGGCAGGTTCACCGAGCTCCATGTGGCAAGGGTTCGCTGAGACTGCCAATTGAGGATGTTTCAATTTATTATAATTTTCCCATGTGTGTCATACTAACATAGTCTGTAAGTCATATTGTTACTAACAATCTATGGATCTTTGGTCTGAAAATAAATGATTTTTATTTTTATTTTTATTTATTTTATTTTTATAAATAAACTTAAATAAATGTATCTATATAACTATATACAATTATGACTTGCCAACAAATATTTGTGTTTGTCACACAAATATTTGCAGTTACCAGGACTAAAAACCCGGACCGCCTGATGTGTAGGTATGTATATTGACCACTCCACCAATACGGCATCTGAACAAATATAAACTTATAGGCTATACAAACAATTATTTCTATACCACACGGACGTCTCATGTTTGTTTACTAAAGGGTTCTTAATTTTTGGGTGTTTGGTTTGGTGACCCTTTTATGCAGGCGACAGGCTGGCAATCTATCACTATGTGGAGGCACTGCATGGTTATACTGCCAGATGTGGCTTTGTGTTACGAAATGTTGCCTAAGGCTCTGCTCAACCACTCTTGGGATTATTGAGCGTGATCGTATGTATGCATATCTATATACCTATAAACTGTTTTGACTCCATTGTCGTTGAGTGGTAATGAATTTTGGATACATGTCAAGAGGTACAGCTTTGATTTCCGGCAGAGGCAATTGTTTGCATGATCAAAACAATGATTTGCTTTTGAATTACGATTGTTCATACATTTACAATAAAGTTCTTAATGATACATCATTTCGTGTAGATAATTGGTGTGTGTGTGTGTCAAAATACATATTATTATTATTCACACAATATATGTATATTGTAATCAAACTTGATAGCATATATTGAGTGCTGTAGTAGGTAAATAATAAGAAAAGATGGCCATTCAAGTAATTTTATTCACATTTATATATTAAACTTACTAAAATGTACAATGTACAAAAAAACACCCATTTATAGATAAATTAATGACATATTAGATTATAGCAATAAATAAAATAAGTTTAAATTGTAAACTATTTCTATCTGTAACTGGATAACATTACAATTTTATTCATCGCGTATATGATAAATGAATTCCACATTCTTATTCAAGTTTGAGAAAAACTTAATGTGAACTTTACATAGAAATTTGATGTATAATTTGCTTGACATTATAACTCAATTTTAACGACTGAAAATAATAAATACCTCGGCATTTGAGTGGTGAGAAGTGAGATTTCCATTTATTGACAATACACTAGACAGTTTAATTGCACTCGATTGATTTTATGTTTCTTTACTATTGCAAACTTTCATTACAATTTTTTATGAAAACGAATCTCATAATCCACCAACTGATATAATTTAAAGCAAATTTTGCTTTGATAGTAAACAGCCTTATAATAGGTTGGGGAAAAAGTTTCTTCGCATTTTTTTAAGAAAATTCAAAACATTTTTTAATATAGTTTATTTACATTTAACTAAAGTATGTAGGTAACATTTTGTTCGATAACTTTTTGCCATCTTGTAGGTAGGGACATGATCCCATTGCTATAGAAATTTTTGGACTTCTGGTCAAAATACCGCGACAAGTGGTTTTGGCAGTCCTCTCGTGATGTTAACCTGACACTGCCTAAAGAATTCTGAAGAGACCGAAACAGGTGGAAATCTGAAGGTGCAAGGTCAGGACTATACGGCGGATGCATTAACACCTCCCAGCCAAACTCTCTTAATTTTTGCTGAGTGGCTAAAGATGTGTGAGGTCTAGCGTTATCATGATGAAAAACCACACCCCTTCTGTTGATTAATTCCGGCCGCTTTCTCTCAACTTCTTGCTTTAATCTCATCAGTTGTTCGCAGTAGAGTTCAGAATCGATGGTCCTGCCTGGTGGTAACAGCTCATAATGAATAATGCCCTTCCAATCCCACCACACACACAGCATCACCTTGTTGCGAGTTAACCCGGGTTTCGCCACAGTCTGTGAAGCCTGACCGGCCTTTGACCACGACCTTTTTCGCACGTTCTTGTCGTACGTGATCCACTTTTCATCACCAGTTATCAGCTTCTTCAAAAATGGTTCGGTTTCATTACGTCGTAATAAAGAATCACAAATGAGTACACGGTTCATTAGGTTTCTTTCAGTGAGTTCGTGAGGTACCCAAATGTCGAGCTTTTTTCTGTACCCAGTTTTTTTCAAATGCGCCAAAACTGTTTTGTGGTCAATTCCCAGTTCTTCAGCTACGTCGTAACTACTGACATTCCGATCTTGCTCCACTTTTTCAAAAATGGCATCCTTTTATCTGTTATAGGGCGACCAGAGCGACGTGCATCTTTGACATCAAAATTTCCGGATTGAAAACGCTTCAACCAAATTTGTGCTATTCTCACAGATACTGCACTAAGTCCATAAACATCGCAAATTTTTTTCGCGGCTTGCGTTGCATTTTTACCTTTTTTGTAGTAAAATTTTAAAATGTATCGAATTTCTTCATTAGATTCACTCATCTTGGCGGTACGAAAAACAAATGAAAATCACACATTTTCCTAATTTGAATTTGGAATTATGTTCTTTAAAATTTAAACTTTCAATGATACCAAAACCAGCCAGATACAAATAGTATAGCCAAAGAGATTTTATTACAAGTTTATACATACTATAATGCGAAAAGACTTTTTCCCCAACCTAATATATTATTTTTGCAAGACATGTAGATGTTTAAACTTTATTGAACTTTAATAAATCTTCTGTGTATACCTACCTCTATCTTCAATGGTTTATTTTGGACAGAATGTAGTTTAATTGCATTGTTATGAGCTGTCAGCAGGGTTGCCAGGTGTTCGGTATTTTACCGAACCGTTCGGTATTTTAGCACTGTGTTCGGTGTTCGGTATGACAAAAATACCGAAGTATGGGAGGTTCGGTATTTTTTTTCTGATTGGATTTTTCTTCCTGATAAACGAATCGTGGCCTCTTTATCAGGGCCCATCTAGCCATTTCACCGCTCTCTGGGCAAAAGCCCCCCCCCCCCCCCCCCACCCCTAGTAATAAAGTCCGGAGATTCGACAAAGTGAAGCTATTTTCATAGTCACTAGGATAGGCGCGAGTCAAAGGATCAGCAATACGGCAAGTGAGGAGCTTTTTTTTTTTTTTACTCACTGTTCGGTATTTTTTTGAAAAAGACCTGGCAACCCTGGCTGTCAGTGATGATATATGAACTTATAAACCCTTTTTTTGCTTTATTCTATATGACGATGACGATAATCCCAACGGACAATTCAGATATAATTAATCATATAATAAGTTGATGCACCACACTATTTAGTTGAGTTCTTTTACACTTGATTAACAGATGTTAGATGCCCAACATATTACACGAAGTTATCAGCGCCATCGTCTTTAAACGGATACTTGTAATCTGTAAAAAAAATAAAGTTTATTACAATGATATTGGTTTATTGTAATTTGTTGACAAACATAACCTATATTTATTGATGAAATATAAAGTTAACCCATCTCCCAGTTAATTTAAGATTAGTTTCGTAACTTCCGCAGATTAGTTACCTGTTTTTAAGTTTATTATATTTGTATATCTCCTTGTTTTTACTATTTGACTTTAAATTGCAGTTATAGCACAAATTAATTTTTTTTTTAAAATTTTAGTATATGTACTGCCGAAGCAAGTAGGTACTTAATTTTTTTTTTCTTAAATTTCCATGTACGGCAAAGAGATCTAGCCCATACAACCAAGTCTTCAGTTTCATATTTTCTTTCTTGATTTCTTGCAATAACATGTGGGTGCCACACATATTAATGCATCTAGGGAGTGCTTGGCGAGAAATGCATGGTACAGACCTAATAATGATGACTGATGAGAATTGTATATTGGGATTTACAACGACAATACAATTCTCAACGTCATATACACAAAACCTTTTTTTCAATGACTCCTCATAACTGTTCGTCAACACTGGATGCATAAGCAACGAAACGACACCACTTTCACTGCACAAAATCCACTCCGAAGCAATTTAGAATTATCGAAATAAAGATCGACATCAGTGTTGCCAATGCAAATTTTTAGGCGGCTGTGTATGTATGTACAGTAAAACAGCCGTGTTTATATGAAAATGGATCAATGGTGGGCCGTTTTACTGCTAAAAGCAAACAATTTTTAAAATAAGCCAAATGCAATAACTTTATAGGGAAAACTGGAAGCCACACTACCAATAAAAAGTGAAGACAAAAAATGTGTCCTTGAAACTTTTTGTCTCTTTCTAACCACTACCAGTACACGTATTAGTTAGACGGTCACGTGGCAGTCTAATACGTCATACATAGTCGTACGTAAGCATTGGTATTACTTGTGTGGAGAGTTAGAAAGTGCAGGTAGGAAACGGAAACATTCAAAGGTTACTTGGAGTCAAAAAAGTTATCTTCACTTCTTTATCGATAGTGTGGCTTCTTTTACCTATAAATTTCTTAGCCAAATAGAACTGTTGTAATGTTTTTAGCATTAATTAAATGTTTGCAAATTTTGCTTATTTTTTGGAATAATTAATAATAATATATTTTCACGCTCACACCAATTATCTAGCCCGAGGTAAGTATCATTAAGAACTTGTGTTACGGATACTAGATAACGGACATTTTTTTTAATATACTTTAATTTTAGATATTTTTATAAATAAACTTAAATAAATATATAAACAACCATGACTCGCAAACAAACATTCGTGTTCGTCACACAAACATTTGCCGCTACCAGGATTCGAACCCGGACCGCTTGATGTGTAGCCAGCTATAGGTACTGACCACTCCACCACGACGGCTTCAATAAAAACAATAATTTTTAATACTATTGGAAGAAGTGAGGGTGTAGTTGATCCCTTGCGCTATTTTTATAGCTTCCTCTGGCGAAAGGTTCGGAATCGGATACATACTCAAACCATGTACTTAAAAGTATCAGTCAAACATTCTAAAAGTAAATTTGATAAAAAAGAATAAATTAATTACCTCAGAATTTGTGAAAAGCCATAGAATTTGCTACGGCCACAGGGTTGCAGCCGTAGGCCGTGGATCTTGAGTTTTTTTGCGCTGAAAGCCGTAAATCACGATAATTGCCGTAGCATTGGCAGCACTGATCGACGTCGGGCCTATTCTATTCTATTCTTAATTAATGGCATTCGCAAATCTAAAAGATTATGCATTTTGCCAATGTCAAGTGAAAACTTAAGTATGTATAGTTTTAAAAAATTGTACGGTAGATTTTGGTTAAAACTGGAGTCTCTCAACACGTGTTTTTGCAACACGAACTCGGGAGAAACTCCGACGTCGGGCCTGTTTAATAAACGCGACAATGACAGGCGACAGGTGACAATTTGACAATTTGTTGTTTAATAAAGATTATTACTGACAAATGTGTCACAGTGGAAAATCTACAAATATGTCGACTTGTCGTGACATATTTGTAAATTTCTGTTTAATAAACAATTTCGCTTGACAGGCGACAGGTGACAATTTGTCAGGAAAAACTTGTAAAATTTGTTTTATTAAACACTAAATTGTCATGACAGGTGGACATATTTGTCGAATTGTCAGAAATTTGCGACAGGCACCCATACCCAATGTCAAGGAAATTCGACAGTGACCTAATAATTTGAAAAAATGGTTTTAACATCATCGACGGATAGTAGTAGTAGTGATGTTACATATTTGATGCAAACGACATACATTTAAACTAAGAATTAACTTTTCTTTAGATGTAATGATAGCATATTTCTAGAAAGGTTTCGAGTATTTAAAACTCCCGTTAAATACTTAATAAACAAAATTGGACAGCACACACAAAAGCAAGATTATTATATTTATAAAATTACCCTGATATTCATCATACGCATAATTCGAAATCATGATATGACAAATATGTCAAAAGTGACAATCTTGTCAATTGCCGCGACAATTATGTCAAAGAATATGACATTTGTTCGTTTAATAAAACTGACAATTATGTCAAAATGCGACTGGTGAAATCTGCCAATTGTCGTCTTTATTAAACAGGATTTAGTCTTACAAATATGTCAACTTTTACATGTCACATTTGGACATATTTGTCAGTTTTTATTAAACGACAATGAGTCACACCAACGTTTTTTGTGATCAGCATATCTAAAAAGTAGATAACTTGAGAAAATAGAATCTGTTTTTATTTTTTTCCTATCTTCAAAACTGACTGAGATATTAAACGTTAACGTACGGCTTCCGCGGGAAACTCCGACTAAGCGTCCGCTCCAGCGCATGACGTCACGGCGTCATGTAAAAAAATATAATTTTTCTTGGTCTTTCTTTACTTTAAGATACTATGTTGTTTTAAAGAAATTGATCCTTATGAATGACTCTTTCGGTTGGTATCATAAAATACAGGATGTTTTGTTTTTTTTCTGACATTTCACCGGTGAGATTCCCGGCTCCAGCAGGTGATTTTTCAAAAATCTTTAAATGCAGTTTTAATTATTTTTGAAAATAACGGCCACTCACTCGGCGGCTATCAAAAGAGCTGTCAAGAACAATCGGCAGGCGATGACGTCATCACCCGCCGAGGGGTAGCATGTTGGCTTTTTTGCTTTGTGTAACTTCCTTTGTTTATAAATACCACGCTTGTGGTATATCTTTAGATTCCTAGATAAACTAACTAAAATCTAAGACTACTTTGAATAAAGAACATCGTATAATGATTAATTTACAAACATTTGAAACCAGGCATAAGGGTATTTCCGACTTTAATATGTCCTAAATTTATTAAATAACAGCCAATACATCACAAACTACACTTTAAATTTAACAAATTAACGAAACATACCTAGAATCTGATAAATATAGCACATTGACAAACTAAATTTGATTAAATAGCGTTTGATTTGATATAAACGGCATTAAAATCGAGTTGCAAACTCGAAGTCGGGCAGTGTGTCATATTATGACACGAGATGACACGTCACATTTTTAATTTTTCTTAAATGGAGTTATATTTCATTGAGGCAAAGGTAACTTAAAGTCCCATCCTAATTGTAAAATCACACGGTACAAACATCAATCGTAGAGTTAAGACTTAACAAATTATCGAAAAAATGGTTTTCAATATGTATGACAGCATGCCATATTATGGCTAGCCGCCCGATTAGCGCATGACAATCGGATCCTTATTAGGGCAGCCGCCGCGTCAGGGATAAAGGAATGTTTCCTTTCAGTAAAATCTGCCATCATAAATATTAAGGGTACTTTTTCTCCAACCAAGGTTTTTTTTTCCACCCAGAGGCTTTAGACAACATGCATTTCGACAATCGCTCTCGCTATCGCTAATTAAAAAAATGTATGGGATTGACATAAGCAATCGATCACTTTTCGATTGCTTATGTCAATCCCATACATTTTTTACTTAGCGATAGCGAGAGCGATTGTCGAAATGCATGTTGTCTAAAGCCTCTGTATATAAAAATTTAATAACAATAATATTTAAAGTAACTGCTAACACAAACACTTAAAATAATAAGTGCAAACCACTTTACAAATCAAATTAAAAGAGTGTAAACCTCGTGTAAACACTCTGCATCACCCACAATCGGACATGACTGTCGCACCGTGACGTCATCTTACGAGCGCGCGAAGGAAGGCAATTTTAATAAACCGGTGAAACTTTACAACCCTTAATTTTTGGAATCCTGGCCCGATTTCGATGAAACAAAAACTATTATTATTGCCACGAGTACGCGCATTAAATGCAGTAATATTTATAGTAAAGTTTTGATGTGACGGTGTGGCTCATTGGCGCAGAATCCGACTTATTTGTCAAAAACTGACAAAATTGTCGGATTGTCGCGTTTATGAAATAGACCCCAGACGCCATGGTTTCCCGCTAAACACTCATGCACAGATTAGAAAGACTATGTTTAGTTATTTTTTAATTTTCCCTATTACGGGACGGCAAAGGGATCTAGCTCATACAGCCAAGTTTTCAGTTTTATATCTTCTTTCTTGATTTTCGCAATAAAATGTGGGTTTCACACATTTTAATGCATCTAGGGAGACCTCGTGATGGTAACGGATGAGGTGGAAATCCCACTATGTAATTCTCAATATACACCACAAAACCTTTACTTCAATGATTCCTCACAACTGATTGTAAACACGGATGCATAGGCAATGAAACGACATCACTTTCTCTGCACAAATTCCACTCCGACATAATTGTGAAATATCGAAACAAAGATTGGCATCCAGACGCACTGGTTTCCCGCCAAACAGTCTTGACGTTTCTTAGTTATCGTTTACAGCTCAGACCAAGTTTACAGGGTCTCTACGCACACAGTTACACAAAACGGTGTATGCAGCGCCTTATAATGAGACGGTCCAAAGCAAAAGGCTTGCTGAAGTTTTTTGACATCACCATAATCATTTGCCTATATTTATATGTATTGTATTATAGATATAAATAAATGCTTATGGGTGATATCAAAAAACTTCATCATCATCGTAGGTATCAGCCGTGAGACGTCCTCTGTTGGACATTGGTCTCCCCAAGGATCTCCTGCGCTGCCTGCTGGATAGAAAACAAAATAAAACCCTGTCATGATAAATTGCTGAGACGGGACATATTTTTTTTTTAATTTTACAATTTTAAGGGGATAGCAGGCTTGTATGGAGGTTTGGCACACTTACTCCAATAATTTTATAGGTAAAAACTGGGAGATTGAAAAATATGTCCTTAAAACCACTTAATTCCTATTTGTCCCTTTCTAACTTCTTTATAACTACTCTACGTATAACGTATTAGACAGTCACGTGACCGTCTAATACGTGTGCTGAGGTAGGTTAGAAAGGAAAGTAAGCGGTTTCAAGGACCAATTTTTGAACTTCACTTTTTTATTTGAGTGTGGATTCCAGTTTTACCTATAAATTTCTTGACTTACCCCTTTTTTCGTGTTTGGTCACGAAATGAAATACTAATACGCAAATATTGAAATACTATTACGCATTATGACCCTTATTATTTTCTTATTTGTTATGGTACCTACATATACCTACAAACACCTTTTTGGGTGTTGTTATTGATGTGTTTTTACACTGAGGCACTGCACACCAGAATTTAATAAATTTAAAAAGTGACCTAGAAAAACACACGATATATATACTCACGCGAACTTCTCACTTGCATTCTCGACCGATGCGAAATGGATGACTTTGACAGTGCAGCGGCTTTGGTATGGTACAGTGAACGAGAATGTGATACGGTTCTCTTTTCTCGCCCGAGAAACCTTTGAAGCGGGCCAAAAAACCGACACCGAGCCGAGAACATGCGAGCCCGAGAACGAGAACGCGAGAAACTAATCACATTCACGCTTCTCAGATGTCTCGGGGGTGAGTCTGGAGGGCGCATTACTGCGCATTATGTTTGTAGACACAACTTGACCTTTACCTAGGCGTACGTCACGCCCGTCAAACCCGACGCCATTACACTGTGAGCTGTTTTCGCGCATTATTGAAAAAATATTGGAAAATGTCTTTCAAACTAAGTTAAACATTAGTTTAGTACCGAAATAAATATTTTTTCGTATATATTAAATGTACACTACGAAAGAGAATTTCAAAATCTTTCGTCATGGCTATTGTTAAATGAAAACATGGCTCAAAAGTCTTTAGGCCAAGCTAATTCCGTTCACTCTTCCATTCACTTTAATCGGTCCGATGCTGTCTGATGTTGTTTATGGTCAACGAAGTTGGGAAGCTTGTTTTGGGAATAGGTTGCTAAAACGTTAATCGTCCGAAAGCCGGCCGCAATTGCGGGTATCGTTTTTTACGTTTGGTAATAGACGCCCAGATGTTACCCGGGCTGCATATCAGCAGCCGGGGTGAAATATCGACTTCGCCCGCGTGAATGTCTTAATAAATTATCGATTCCCCTTACAAACTTCCACCCCCCTTTGAGATAAAAACCTATGTAAAGACAAAGGTTTTTTTTTAAGGGTGGTTGAAGTTTGTATCGTTCGCACGAATCTAATATCTATTCTAAACGACCAATTTAAATCAGCGACGTAAGCTTGATTTACTAAAAGATGACAGATGGACAGAGTTTATATGCATTATAATATTAAAAAAGTGTTTGAAAGTTTTGTGATTAAAAAAGTATTGAATATGAAATATTGAATCCTACTAATATTATAAACGTGAAAGTTTGTATGGATGTATGTGTTTGTTACTCATTCAAGCCGAAACTACTAAACGGATTTTAATAAAACTTTTTATGTGATTAAAAAAGTATTGAATATTAAATATTGAATCCTAACTAATATTATAGGTAAACGTGAAAGTTTGTATGGATGTATGTGTGTTTGTTACTCATTCACACCGAAACTACTAAACGGATTTTTAATAAAACTTTACAATAATATAGCCCACACACCAGAATAACGTATAGGCTATAATTTAACCGACATTGACGCAAGCAAAGCCGCGGGCGACCACTAGTTTATGAAAACTGTGATTTTATAAAAAAAAAACGTAAAATAAATTTCTACGTTCTCCATACAAACAATTACGGCCAGTAAAACATTATGTTTGGAAAATTCCAAAAATAATTCTATAATTTACACGATGATGCTTACATGATTGGGTTATCATGGGTATTATGCCAAAGTCTATTTCCTAATACACTTTTCTCTTAACGCAACCCTACTACTAATTACTGAGAACTTGCTTGAAATTATTAATAATCCTAAAGATCTATAAGCGAGGTTTAGTGTGCGCATCTCAACACGTAATACGGTGTGTCCACTCGACGCGGCCCTCGAGAAAGTCCATGAATAATCGGGATGGCATTTCCTTTCACGACACACCACTCCCACTTCGATGGCATAAACTTACTAGCTGACTTAGAAAGTCGTGTTATTAGTAAAGCTAAGGATGCGATTAAACGCTGATCGCCTTACGGGGATTATCTTATTAACATTGCCACGGAATTGCCAATAGAGATGTAGTTGGTAATACGATGGCGTGAACTCAGTGGAATTATTAACTTATTTGACGGTTCTCATTTATTGAAAAGCCTTCTTTGTTTCTTGTTCCTGATATTATGATGTGTAAAACGGTTTTATTGAATAATTAAAAATATACGCACTGAAGCCCGGCCGAATTTTTATTCATAATTCCAGCAACACACAAATTTAGTTGCGTAAATATTTTCGCGTAGTTTTGGATCTATAAGCCTGTCGTTGATGGAAATCCATGCGTGTTCTCTGCATGTGATATTATGGTCTTATGAGACGTTTATAATGAAATATCTTTTTATTATTCTTTCACTATTTATGCATTATTTACTTAATACTCATCACTGGTTACTGCCTGTTCTGTCTCGACTTAGGTACAAACATAGCATTGCCATTGGACATGCCTGAACCGAGGTACAAGTCTTTAGAGACCTATTGGTCAGCCGGTTTGGAGGCTAAACGACGGAGAAAATTCAGAGTTGTGAGATGGAATTTAGATTTCACCATAAAACAATAATTTTACTAGTGATAAGATGTTCCTCAGTTGTTTTTGGTACCAGGTGATGCTCACTTCCATTTTTGACCTTGCAATCACTTACCATCAAATAAGACGAAGGCCGATGATAGCACTTCATATGGCGGTATTGTCAAATATTTGAGCTGCATCTGTTTAATTCTGTATATATACGGGATTCTGCACAAAGACGTGTAAAAAGCACAAGAACTTTTCTGTCAAATGGCCGTATTTGTCAAATGTTTCAGCTGCATCTTTTTCATTCTGTATATACTCTGATAGGAATTCCGCACAAATGCTTAGCAAATGCGGCCATGTGAAGTGCAGCACAAGAACTTTCCTGTCAAGGATTTAAAAATAAAGTGGCCACACTGTAAATCTCATATGTGGCTAAAAGTCAGTCAAAGATGTAATAGGAGTCCATGAATAAATAATCTTGAAAAAAGACTATTTGGTGAAATACCTTAGAAACAATATAACGGAAATCGTGATTTGAAAAATCAATTTAGAGGACAAAGGAAATTTACAATGAAGCAGCTTCAATCCGTGTTTCCTGGTCAGCCATTGTTTTATGAGGGTCGTGGACCTTTGGAAGGTTTTGCTAATTACTTCATAAGCGTAAATTTTCATCACTAAGCGTAAAATTAAATAGACTGTAGTCGAGTGCTTGTTTCTTACTAAGTGTATTAATTTGCCTTAATTATCGCTTTTTAAAAAAAGTGTAGCAACTAGTAGGTAAATATGAAAAAAGCAGTATTCATATTATAAAAGAAAATGTTTTTTAAATAGAATCTCAATGAAAATGTAGCATAGGTGAAAGAATTTGGAAAATCGCCCTTAAACCCATACATAATTCAGTAAAACTCAAGCGATTTGTTAACCGTTAGTAATAAACGACTTCTCACGGGAATAGTGAAAACACACGAGTCACCGCTCACGTGCTCGACACGAGAATCGAAACTGGCGTAAATCACCTCAACAGACATCAGATAAATTGCCTTCAACGTGAGACGATGTGATTAACATAACTAGAATTGCGTTGGGATAGTACAGCAAAACCAAAGAGTACGCTAAGCTTGTAATAATTGCAAATACTTACATACAATCACTCTTCTAATCCCATGAGGGGTTGAGCAGAGCCATAGGTAACATTTCAATACACATAAAGTCAAATTTGTCTGTTATACACATATACATATACTTACGTGGGTTCCCACAGAATACCAGCGTTGCAGGTGTTGTGCATGCTGCAACGTAATGCTGAGTGGCCTTTTTGGTTTCAATTTTTCTTATGTGTATTTTTTATTATTATATGTATTAATTGTCTGTTGAAACCGAATAAATTTATTTAGATTTGATTTGATTTGAAATCTGCCCATGGAACATGCATTAAATATATAATTCACATAAACTTAGAATATAGAATCTACAAATTCTAGTATCTATCACTTCTTTTGCATGCTTTGCAAGCGTTTTCGGGTCCGAAGTATAGGCAACAATAACGTGTAAAAATTGCAGTGTTACTATAGCGCAAAATTAGATCATTAAAAATTAAAAATGCCAGCCTGTTGCCTACATTCTCGTAAAGGGAGCAAAAGTTAAGAAAACTTCAGTAAACCAGCAAACGACAACTAACAACCAGGACAATTGTGGAATAAGACAGATCTTGGTAGGCGTGTATGTAGAGTCGCTGGTAGGTATCACCGCCTTTCCTATTTCAGCCGTGAAACAGTTTGCTGTGTTTCGGATTGAAGGGAAAGGTAGCCAGTGTAATTACTGGGCATGGAAGGCATTTCATCTTAGGCGTCAGGATGACAACGCACCTGCAATACCAAGTAATTTTTTCTTCTTGTTATTGCAGGTGTTTATAGGTGACGGTATCCACTTACCACTTGTTTGTCATCTAGTTACATAAAAAACAAGATTACTCAGCAGTCCGGGTAGCAAAAGGTGGCATATACTTGAGCTGTCATCTACTTATTACCTGTCAATTATTTTGAAGTAGTGTGGTGTCTTCTGTCATATCTATGCTTACCTGCACGAAGATAGATTAAGCTTCTTGCTTACATGTTTCATTTTGGTGAGTGATAGAATGTATCAAAGTCAAAATTTCTTTATTCATTTAGGTACAATTTGTACACTTATGAAAGTCAATTTTGATGCCATCGGTTCAAGAGTCTACCAGGAGGCCTTGTTCTGAGAAGAACCGGCAAGAAACTCAACAAGTTTTATCCTCCCTTTACAGTTTTCATAGTATTGATTTGGAAAGAGTCATAATTCACATTGTCAAGTCTTTAATAATTAGTCATAATAATATAATAAAATAAAGACTCATAATTACAGCTATCGTATTACAGCTATGATTTCTGAAAGCTAAAGAAAACAGCGTTTGACGATGCGTATGTTTTTTTTTTCAAATGGACTAATTCAAGTGCTTATTTTAAAAAAAGAAAACTTACTCAATAATTTAGAAATTAAAATAATTACAGCTATGATTTCTGAAAGCTAAAGAAAACAGCGTTTGACGATGCGTATGTTTTTTTTTTTCAAATGGACTAATACAAGTGCTTATTTTAAAAAAAGAAAACTTACTCAATAATTTAGAAATTAAATAATATTTATCAGATTAAATAAGTTTTATCCTTCAAATATGAGCTAAGCTTTTGTAAATAAAAAAAAAACTGTTTTCCCATCCGCCTATTGGTTTACACGTTCAAATTCCTAAACTCTTGGTAGATACTTACACGTAAGGCGCACTGACACTGCAATTATGTGAGTATCGTCCACTCTGAATATTAATAAGCCTACAGGCATTAAGTACAAAACAATAGCGTTCTGGGGTCACTATTCTACATCAGTTTTTGAATACCATTCGTCGGTCATGTAGAATTTTAAACTTATTAGAACTGGCAACGAAAATAACTGTCATGATTTATGCTATAGGAAACTGTAAATTTTCACTACCTTTGGTCGGGGTAGAGATATTAACTTCCAAACGTGGACATCAAAGGGATATTTTGGTAATCGAAAATGTTCTTAAATTAAAATTGTGAATGACCTTCTTAGTAGGTGGTTGGAAATACTTAAAACTATATTTTTGTTTACAAAGAGCCAGCAATAAATATACAGTAGTAATTATTATAACAAATATAAATGCATGCAAGAAATACTCAGAAATGCATACATATTTTATTATTAATGCAATAGACAGTAAATTTCGTAAAGCTTCTACATTATACTTAAATTATTTTATGCCTATTAAAATGGAAAAGAAAGTCTTTGTTATTTAAATGTAAAATATGCCTCATAATTTTTGCTTTTAATATGTTAACTATGCAATAACTTTGGTTATATCTAATTCGATCGTGACTTGAACGAAATGTTTAGTGATCACGCCCCTTTTAGCAAAGATGAACATAACTGAAGGAGAGATATAAAATTTACTTAATTTTAATATTTCTTTAAGAACAAATAATATTATGTAATAATAATGAAGAAATAACAAATAAAAACACAATTGAAATTTTCATTGATTTAAGATGTTGATTGTGGAAGCAGACTTCTTTCCCTTCGGTAATAATCAATAAATATAATAATTATAATTAACAGAAAAATTTCGGGTAATTTACTTGTTATTTGTTTTTCGCCTGTACATAAACATCCGCTTTTACTAAGACGTTTAGAAGGCTGCGCAGGAGTTTGTTTGAGATGTACAAACAACGAAGAAACTAGTCGTGTCATTTCCCTCACAATTTTATGACCATTCCGAGAACTTTTACGTTTGTCAATAGGCAAATTAGAAGCAGTATTTTATCACACGAATTTGACTCATGTGTCTGAGGTGTAAGGTTGAAGGTTGACCGCTAATTGAGGATATAGCAATGAACTCTGCGTTGCGCGTGCGTCGCATAAATCTTCGTCAAGTGGGCCTACACTCTTCCTCGTTTTGACTCGGGATATATTACTTAAGATGGAATTTACAATCTGTTTCAGATGTAAATTTTTATGGTTTGCTGGTGTTACTGGCAGTGTATTGTTTGGTGAAATGCTGTATAATGAGAGGCACGTTATAACGGTGTATTCCATTGGGAACAAGCTTCTATGCAAAGAGGCATTTCGAGAATCAGGCGGGAAGCAATACTGTAAGAAAATCAGCATATGTCAAATTTACATAGTACCTTCTTAAGTAAACATTCTGTCAAGCTCATAAACCCAAAAGGCTTGGGCAGAACTTTAACCCCCTTATTACAAACCGTGGTTTAAAACTATTGCAAAACCTGTCTTTAGTCAACAAATAAAAGTGACAACGTCAATTTTAAACCACGACTAACACAACCATGCTCTACATTTGGTTACAAAAGTCATATCTAGCAGAAGGTGCAATGCATTATATCTACATAAGGGGCATCATGTTTGTGAATGTTGTCCTTCAGGGGTTTAGGGTTTCAGGTGAAGCTTGCTTCACCCTTCGCGGTCTTGTCATCACATCCTTCGTCATGCTTTCGTTGTGAAAAAAAAGTTCGGTGAAAATTTTTATGGCGCCGCGGTCGTGCGTTCTCCAAAACGGTCACCAAAGCTAACTAGGTACTCGGATGGGTGACCGAAAACTTTCCAACTCAATTTTCCTCCGTTCTCCTTAAGACTTGATAAGTTGGCGGTCCCCCAGGTTTCTGGTGGTTCACCAAAAATGACGAGTTAGAAAACCACTCGAAGAAGAAGAAGATTACTAAGTTTCACATTTACAGAACAATACATTCGTTAAAATATAAAGCAGATAATTTAATTAACAATTATGCACCGAAACTGCATAATAATTTAAATGAGAATCGAGAAAATCAACGAAAGTATAGCATCCGCAAAGCGTTAGAGAAAAAAACAGCTTTTAGTTTCAAATCGGAATTTTAAGCACTAAAACAGAGTGAAAGTCCCAAATCCGCTTTGGTGTACAACTTAGGAATGTTAAGTAAGTATTTCTGAAAATACAACTTTACTTCGTATAGTTTTCTGTGCCTTTAAAGAGACAGAAAACTATAGAAATTTGTGACTTTCTATTGTATTAAACGATTTCGATGTCTCTTATAGTAGTAGTACTCAAATTATTCTTGCTAAAGTGGCTGTGTACTCGAAGCTTATTAAATGAACTAGCTTTCGTCCGCTACTTCGTCCGCGTGGTCATTTTACCCCCTTAGGGGTGGAATTTCCAAAAATCCTTTCTTAGCGGATGCCGACGTCATAACATCTACCTGCATGCCAAATTTCAGCCCGATCCGTCCAGTGGTTTGGGCTGTGCGTTGATAGATCACTATGTCAGTCAGTCAGTCACCTTTGAGTTACCTATATATATTTAGATAAGCTTCGAATAGTTGCTAGTTCATTTTCTGGATGGAATATATTATTTACTAAAATAATTCCACGAAGATGTTATTGATACTTAATGGAAAAGTTATTGAAGTGAGTTCCTTCTTCCAAAGAAACAACGAGTGATCCCCGATAACAGAAATGGAATGAAATTGGAAGTCCTGGCCATGATTCCTTAATATAAATAAATGTTGTTTTCCCTCACACTAAAGACGAGCGGGACAATATAAATACTAAGCGGTTTCTTAACTAAGAAGCGTTCGTGTATCACTCACAAGTTGAAATATATTATTAAATTATGATTTGAAATTGAATTAAATTACATTATGGTATTACATTTTTAATGGTGTTACAAGTCAATTTAGTTTAATTATGACGAATTGTCCGAGTAAATAAGATGTAATCGTAAGCGCGTAAACAGAAAGTGTAGAAGCGAAGTTATTAAATATGAACTACTGACAGAAATAAAATACTTAATAACATGCCATTTTTTGTTATTAATATTAAATTCGGTGTTGGTAATTGAAGTGGCAAATTAACTAACATTAATTATTATTATATTTTGTTCCGTATCTGTACAATATGAACTTCTTAATAAACAATTACAAAAGTTTTATAATGTTGCAGAACAAAGATTGTTTTGACAAAGACTTTTCCACTGTATTCCACAATAAAAATACCATACTTGCTAAATCTTTTAGCTAATGCAATACAAACTACTTGTTCAAACCGTGACACTTTTATTGGAAGGGATGTGCAACTATTTTTCAACTTCCTTCTTATTGCTAGTGTCATATAAGACATTTTCGCGTCGTAACTGTCACGCATAGTGGTCTGGTGACAGTACCTGCATGGTTTGATAAAGCTAGTTTACACATTCACGGTAATAATAAATTGTGGAAAGTTCCGTAATGTTCAATTAAAATAAAGTTCAATTAAAAACCCAAATACAGAATGTTTAGTATTAGTATGTATGTATAAGGTATAACGAGCTAATATAGTCATATTATACTAGAGATGTCGGTTATCACGAAAAACGATTCCCAGTGCCTTAAACTATCTCAATAACTATCAAAATCGTTTCAGTAGTTTAGGCGTGACAGACAGACCGACAAGACAGAATTACTTTCGTTGTTCTAATATTAGTAGGACGGTGTTAGCAAACATTAAGAAAAACAAAATTCTTGTTCTGTAAAAGAAAATGTATGGGAAATTTTAAAATTGTTGATAATTATCAAGAATAGTGTCAGTTTTATATTGTTTTTTTTTATATATTTTTTTGCTAACCAATTAAGGTCTTTCTTTCCTTTTCTTTATTAATTTCTATATTTATACCGCCTCCGCCACGGAATCGTGTAAACCGCGCTGTCCAGAGCCGGAACATAATGCGCACGCGACTGCTTTCTACGTCCGACGAGATCTTCCGAGTTTGTCGTCACGCAGTTTAATTTTATTGGACCATTTAACAATTTTACACCTCGTAAAACATATTTATATTTCCATCGAATTGATCTATTTATGTTACAAAATTTGGGTGCGGCACTTAGATTAAAGCAAGAGGGAAGATACGGCATCCTCCTTATCGCATCTTTCAAAAAGCCGGCCTCGTCAACTACATAGACAAACATGCTGAACGTGTCGCTCTCGCAAGACTCTTGCATTTTTTATCTCGCTCACCTCAATGCAGCTGAGACGTAGTAGGGCCATTGGTCTCAGTTTTTACTTTCTCGTATACGTAGCATAGAGGAAGTCTTGTAATCGTCAAAAAATTCGGCCTCGAGATTTTGATGGATAACGTTTTGGACCTCCCTGGGTCCAAAATACCGTTTTTGGAATTATGTCTGTGTCTCTGCGTTAGCACGATAACTCTAGTATGCTTTAACTTATTGCAACCAAATTTATCATGCATGTATGACATCAAAATATAAGGTTTCTATCAACGTCGATCAGGAAAGTTAAGCAACCAAGTGCGCGGTCGGTACTCGGATGGGTGACCAAGATTTTTTGCCTTTAATTTAAGATGCTATATGACTCCATTCCACCGAATGGTAAGCAGAAGTGGAGTCCAATGCAAAGATAGGTCGAAAGAAACACGCATTGCACTAGTCGCCCTTGCCTTACCAACATGCAAGGTGCTTCTTCACGCCTCTTTTGAATGACCCAGGATTGTAAGAAAGAGGTAACACGTGTGCTGTCGGAGAATTCCATTCCTCTAGTCATCTTGGTACATTTTGGATCACAGTTAGTCTAGTCTCTTCTATAAAAACCCGCCATTTACTTCAATTTTCTTTTTATGTAACAACACAGAGAACTTACGACTTTGACCTGCGCTGTTATCATTACATAATTTATTATTTGCAATATATGTCGTCAAAGGCAAATTTACAAACGGATATTTTCATGGCACATAAACATAATTACCATATACCTATTGATGGCAAAAATTTGCACAACATTCTCGCTTAATTAATATTCCATTGGCTGTTTGAAACGTGTTTTTAATATCGCTTTCGATACAAAGGTGTAAATTTAAAGAAATTTTCCAATAATATTCAATCTAGTTTTCGATTATTTATTTTTCTCGTAAAGTAATTCTTATGGTAATAAAGATAAATATATTTGAATAATTTATTAATATCGTAAGCCGTTTTGCGTGATATATACCACCGATATTGATAATAAAATCGATATTTAATTAAGAAAGTAGCCGGTGCCTGCTCGTCTCGTTCTGAGCGCTTTATTTAAAGTTTATATGCGTCTTAGAACTAATCTATTATACATTGAATGAAGGCACATTAATTATTACTTAGTTTCTTATAGATAATGTTTAATGATAAGTTACTGGAAGAGACAGTGTTAGAGGATCGGATACATTGTTGGACGCGTATTTATATCGCCTACTACAAGTATATATTAGGGGTTAAAGTATGAAATTGCCGATTTGTACAGAAAAATTTAAATTCGTTTTTTTTTAATTTAACATATTTATTTAATCAAAATATCTACCATTATTATCTATACATTGCTGCCATCTAATAGGAAGGTCATTTATGCCTTTGCGATAGAACTCTGGTGATCTAGATTCTACAAACTCGGTAAAAGCATTTTGTACTGCCTCTTGGGAAGAAAACTTTTTATCACGTAAAAATTGTCCAAATCACGAAAAAAATGGTAGTCCGTTGGAGCAAGGTCTGGCGAATACGGAGGGTGACGAATGGTTTCTAATTGCAGTTCCTGTAGAGTTAAAACGGTTTCTCGTGCTGTATGAGGTCTCGCGTTATCATGGAGCAATAATGGTGAAGATCGATTTTAGAGTCGGGGCTGTTTCATTGCAAGTTTTGCTATCATTGTTCGGAGTTCAGCACAGTAGACATCTGCCGTTATTGCTTGACCAGATCGGAGAAAGCTATAGTGAATAACACCATGCTGAGACCACCAAACAGTTACCATTGCCTTTTTATTGGTAAGCTTTGCTTTAGGACACTGTTGCGGCGTTTGACCTGGGGTCAGCCATTACATTTTTCGCTTACGGTTATCGTAAAGAATCCACTTTTCATCACATGTCACTATTCGATCCAATATTCCTTCATTTCTGTGTCGATTCAACAAGGAAACACAAGTTTCAACACGCGTATCTTTCTGCAGATCAGTCAAATCATGAGGCACCCATTTTTCATATTTTTTTATTTTATTGATTTGACGCAAATGAGTCAATATTGTTGGTAAGGTAACGTTAAACCATGCCGCTAATTCCTGGGTAGTTTGGCTCGGATCGGCTTCCACCATCTCTTTCAATTCATTGTTATTCACCTGTGTGGGCGGTTTTCCACGTGGTCCGTTCTTCAAATCAAAATTTCCATCACGAAAGCATTTAAACCAAAATCGTACGGTGCGCTTATTAGCAGTCCCCTCTCCAAACGCAATATTCATATTGCGAGCTGTTTCTGCCACGTTAGTTCCGCGTTGGAACTCGTATTCAAAAATCACTCGAATTTTCGAAGTATCCATCTTTCTTGTCTAAGCTGAATAAAAAAAACAACTGAAAGTTGATAACCAAATGTTGCATAATTTTTAAAAGAAGAACCTCATAGGTACCATTTGAAAATAGTTTCACTTAAAAATCTCAAACCATGAAGATTCTATGTCCATTCAAAGTACCTATTACAATACAACGGCAACTTCATACTTTAACCCCTATTATTACACTTAAAAGGCGAGTCCCAATTATATTGTAATATGATAAACTTGCAATGAGATAAAGATATTTTTGATTTTGATTTTTTATTTATTTATATAAAAACTTTTGTTAACTGTAATTAGTTTTGGCTTTATTTTGTATCTAAATTGGGAAGGATAATCGTTATCTTTGTTTATACTATATACCCAGGATTATAAAAAGGAATAAAAACGTACACTTGTACGTTTTTATTCATTTTTAAAATCTTAAGTACATTCACGTGTCCCCTCTTTACATCCTGTGTATACAGTGTTTAGTACATATAAAATTTTTTAAATGTGTCGCGATCGCCATAAATTTAAAAGAAGAAGTTCGTTCTAAAAGTATTCGTATTGAATCATAATTATTTCGTACTTATTAATCGAGTGGTAATGTGGAGTCCACATGCAAGGATAGTTAATGCAACAGACAATGTAACCACTAAGCAACGCACTAATAGCCACTCTCGCATTGCCAACCTGCAAGGTAAGTACTTCTTGACGTCTCTTTTGAATGACCGAGGATGGAGGGAACACCTGTGCTCGCAGTAAATTCCATTTCTCGATTGTACGACTTCGAAATTAATGTATCTAGTATGCTTAAGATAATTCAAAAAACCGAACTTCACCAACAGCCCAATTTAATAACTTTCTTAGATTATCGATACATTTTTAATTTAACATGTTAATTTAGCTGCAACTAATTCGGAACACAACATATCCATTACGAAAAGCGAAACCGAAATTATTTCTGTTGTTTGCACAACAAAGATCAATCAATTGAGCTCTGACAATGTAGGCAGGCAATGGAAAACTAATGTTCACGCAAAACAATACGTCAACTTTCTATGTCGCGGAGCTAAGCTTCAACTTGGTAATTACACGAAGTTGGAACTCCATGCATCGAGATTTTTAAGGATTAATAGCAATACGAGTGACGTAATAAAGTTTAGTTCAGAGTACAATTCGAGGGAGGCTTGTTGTAATAAAAGTATGTTAAATTCATTTTACGTTATACACTACATCCATGTTCATATAAATGTGCTATGTTATGATGAAGTGTACAATAAAGTTTATTTCTATTCTATTGTATTCTATAGATAGAGCGAGTGAACCTCGCGCTGTGGTGAGTAAACCACCCACAACAGCATTCTGAAGGAGGGTTGGTGTGAGGCAGGATTAGTCATAAAACTAAGCCAAAACCTATAGCTGTGACATATTGTTCCGACCCAAATAAATTGACAACAGGGTAGGGAAAATATCTACAGGCCATTGTATTACGTAACGTTCAATGCTTAATTATTTGACTAATTTACGAGTATATTAGGCATTAACATATATATAAAAAATTACTTGCATCTTGTAACTTAATTAATTAATATTAAAAAAGTATCTAGCGATGTGATGCCGGTAAGTAGAATAGCATCACCCCATATCCTCTAACGGGTGTCGTAGGAGGCGACTAATGGATCAGCAAAGGGGTATCGATCAACTTTTACTCCGTCCACCAATTCGCATTGGGCAAGCGCGGTGGATTACTGCCTATATCGCCTTTGATAACAAGGAGAGGCCTTGTGTTCCAGCAGGAGGTTGAATTATAAGGGCTGTTATGATGATGACGATTACAATATTATTCACATATCCCGCGTTGACATAAAGCATGGGGGCCCTATAAAGCTTGCACAGCTGTATGACAATTAAAACTTCTTGTAACACATCATCAGAAATAAACAATTGGTATCCCACGGTTTTCACTGAATGAAAGTGAGAAGCACCGATGAAAAACTGGGCATAAAACTGAACGGTCGAACTGTGATTAAGTAAGGTTAATTACTGGTGACATTAACAACTCTAGAAATTTGTTATTTCTTAGTATTTGTTCTAGCTACGTAGTAAACTATCATTTTATATTAAGAGGAGTACCTACATTGTCAAAGCAACCAGAAAATGAACAAGATTAGGATCTAGCTTCTCGTATGTTCAAAGTCAGTAGAAATTTACTGTCGTAACAACGCTGTACTTACAATAACAGCCTTCCTGACTAGTCACAGAAACAATCATGCTGAGGTTTGATTTTTAAGTCTTTTACTCCGCACCAATTGATGGTAAGCAAAAGTGGAGTCCAAATGCACACATAGGTAGTGCGAAATATAATATACTCGCCGCATTACACTAATCTTTACGCCTCTTGATTTGACTTTGAGAATGACCCAGGATTTGTTTATGCTATACAGAATGTTTGGTACATGGGGTATCGAGCGGGCACCTACCCATGCTAACATAGTCATTTAAATACTACAGTGATATTAAAAATTCAAAACTGTAAAAGTAATTTAGTAATTTTTCATACATTTTGTTTTTCCGACCGAACTATTTGTATGGAGAAATCAAATGCTTTTTAAGATTAAGATTACGCATTTTGCCAATGTCTAGTAAAAATGTACTTATAGTAACAGACAATTGTACGGTAGATTGAGTTAAAAATTGAGTCTCTCAACACGTGTTTTTACAACAAGAACTCGGGAGAAACTCCTTATTCTTATTCTTCTTATTCTTATGCAAGGGGCTGAGGCCGTGTCTCAAATCATTTCGACCCTATGGGATCTTTTGTGCTTCCCTTATCACCCATCTCCGCCAACATCAAAAACATTTTGTATGAGTTTCACGATGTTGGCGGGAATAAGGTCTATAAAGTCCTCTGGTTTAGGGGAGAGAACGAACTTACAAATATGTGTAAGGGTGTACCACAATTTCGGGACAGAATGTGGCAATATAGTCAAGCTCGATAATGCATTAAACAAATGTTTGTTTTAACGCTAGCAGTTCGTTATGCGTATGGTGTAAATAACACTAAGTCTACACTTATCGTTGGGCTCGAAAAGTAGTAACAGAATATTTGTTCGTGACACTGACTTCTTTGGTGCCTCGAACAGGAAGTGAGCGTTGGTGTTGTTTGTGAGGCACTGTTTGGACAGGGCAAGCTCATTGTACACCTATTGTTGTACTGTCTACTAACAAGAAGAGTATCCGGGTTTAAGGATTATTTGAATTTTTTGGTAAATCACCAGATTATGAACACAACGTAAAGATCTTTATTTTTTTAACTTTCGAATTAAGAACTCTTTGTCCTCACGCGTGAGATGGATTCGTTCGAATTTTGAATTATGAATTAAACAGTCTATAACGTAACACTAGCAGCGTTAAAATTGCGCGAATCGATTTTAGCAATTCAGCATTAGTTTCGTTATCTTTTGAGTGACTTTTACGTCATTTGATGTCTTCTGGCTTTATGTGTAACCAAATGTTACATAAAGCTGTGCTCAACCTTATTTATCAACAGCTCATATAATGTCCCCGCCGAGGGGCTCGAGCCTACCCCACATTAGGGGCGATTAGGCCTTAGTCAACCACGCTGGCCAAGTGCGGGTTGCGCGACTTCACACACAACCTAAGAATTTCTTCATAGGTGTATGCAGGTTTCCTAACGATGTTTTCTTTCACCGTAAAAGCGTCGATTAAACGTACATATGAATTCAAAATTTGAAAACACATTGGTACGTGGCGGGGATCGAACCAGTGCCTCTCGGGTAGTAGACGACGCTCTTACGCACTACGCCACCGGCGCTTCTCCCTTATTGAGACAGGAATTTTATTTAGGCATTAGGCTAAGTGAACAGGGAATGCGGTGCTTATTTGTGTGGTATTTAAGGATAGGAACACTTGAAACGCATACTCGTAATGAGTGAGCAAATTTCTCTAAGAATGTATTGGGAACAATATTTAAATGTAATTTTCAACAACATCCGGCCCTGGTCCAAATGAACATCTCCTTTCATTTGCGTCCAATTACGGCGGCTGTCTCCCAATTTGCGTCGCGTCGTTGATGCAAATTGCATGCACGTGCGCGTCTGATCTGATTCCGGCCTATCTAATTGTTTCGCCCCTTGTAGGTTGTGAGCCGATGTCTTCATCACTAACGACTGAATCTTATGTATTCGTAACGTCAGTAGAAACTTCAGAAATGTTTGTATTTGTTTTTGTCCATTAGTATTGTTATACAAAATAATAAGTTATTTGAACTGATCCTCCTTCACGTCTGAAGAAAATTACGAATCTTTAATAATGGATTTACTAAATCTTGATATGTTTATTATAATTATCATATACCACAGCTTAGAATAGTTTTTGTAACACAATGTGTTACATATAATATTCAATTATATTTGCTTATTGTAATATACACTCATCAAAAGTGTCTAGGGATCAAGTTCATTTTTATCTATAACGTTTTGACACACTTTATATCAAACTATATATCAATTTTATTTAAAAATTAGGGGTTTTTTTTTATCAAACAGTGAAATTGAAAAAAGAAGAATCAATAACTATCCAGAGAAGTTAAAATAATAATCCTCAATTGCGGCGATACTCTATAACGTACTTGATTCCTAGACACTTTTGTTGAGTGTATAATATAGCTACATAAATTTTACTTTTCTGCACTCTAAATAAAGTTAATTACGTACTTATGCTAAATCTCACAGAAAAGGAAACAAAGACTTATCTCCATGTAATTATTTATAAATGATAATTAAGTTCAGTGGCAGTTATCATGTCGACTTTGACATGATAAGTAAGATTTCTAAACTTGTAGTTTTGTAATCCCAAAAACTGCATAGCAAATGAGTATCTGTACCTACTTAGCGAGATTTTCATCGATTCATTACGAAAATAATTTTCAAACATATTTCCCTCGTAAGTGTACACCACATAATCCCTGTCATAATTCCTTTAAATTACTCGGTCATTGGTCACGGCTAGCCTCTTAATTAGTGACTCAAGCTGTCATGTCAGATGCCTACTAACGTCACTTTTGATTCGCCGCGCCAGACATTGGATGTGCTAATATAATTAGTGGTAAGTCTACTCATCGTCTGTAATGTATGTAGTGAGGGAGTGAATTTATATTTTGTATTGCTAAAAAAAGCTAAGATACCTTATGTATGTAGTAGTGATATTAAAAAAAAAACGTTTACAGTTTCATTATTTGTACACAACTAAATGCAAGAACTACATAGTTCAGGTTGAAAAATGTTTTTAAAAAACCGATGCAACCAAAACGTTACGCGTGTTCAGTCAAATCATCTTGCAGTTCTTTCCAGCATTCTCTATGGCTAGGGTCAGACTATTGACAGCCGGAGTGGTTCTCAACGTAGTCAGCAGCGTTATGTCGCATGTTAGAACTGTTCATCTTTAACCTTTTTAGGGCCGGTTTCAGATTCTGATTAGGAGATGTCTGGCAGTTAAATACACAGTTTTGTATGTACAACTTACCTGTCAAGTAAACGTTAGTGGGAATTAACCTGTGAAACAGACTTACACTCATATTCACAAACATTACTATGAGGTTTCTCGACTCTTGTATAAGTAAACGCATTGCATTGAATAGAGCTCGGTGATTGGTTCGATTCTGTTCCCTAGTTCACACCGTTGATTGTACTGACGTTTTATTACTTCAAACCTCCTTCAAACTTTAAACTTTTGACATCTGACTTTGACTGGACGTTGCTTTTGACATCTGGACCTGTGCGTTGTGTAATATAGCTAGCTAGCTACCTAAACTGTGCGTTAATTTTAAGGTAAGCATAGTTCCAATCCCCACTTAAGTATTGTCTATGAATAGGTTTTTACAACCCTGTGCGTCCACGCGCACTATGAGACTTCAAAATCCTTGCCATATGGCACGCACTGAGAAATGCCTTATTTTGCATAGCATTGTTTTTTACTGTGATAAGTAGTTTGTGAATACGGGCGTTAGTATTTCAAAAGAAGTGAAAACAATGAGAGTAGATGAAGCAACAGAAATATTAACGATCGTAACAAGTAGAACAAGCAAAAAGTTTTATAAAGGAATGAAATCTGTTAAAAACCGTGCTTACTTGGTAAAATCTACTCCTCCTATTGTTAAAGTCGGTTAAAATGTAGCCTATGTCACCTGGACTGTAAGAACGAATCGATTGACACCTTATTCATCAAAATTGGATGAGTAGTTTAGGCGCTATGGAGGAACATACATACAAATACTGCTAAAATCATAAATTTTGGTTCGCGTAGTCGGGTAAAAGGTAATTTCTGCCTGCCTACCTCTATGAGAGAAAGACGTGACTTTGTTTATGTATGTAGTATTTTAGTATTTTCTAGTAGTATGTTATTTAATTTCTAAACAATCCATTATTATACTTCATTCTCATCTTTTTTTTTCAATGAGTTTCAAATGTCATTTGACAGTTTCAGCGCGTATACCTAACTTAAATACTACCTGATGCAAAACATTTTTCATGATTCCTCTTACATTTAACATCGACGTCATCATGATAAATAACCCTAATCAACCTGATAAACAAATTTTTTAACCCTGATTTTTCGTTTCTGTTTAATTGGTAATTCTAAATATTTCAAACTTTTGTAAGCATGCCAAATAAAAATATTTAAGTAAGAAATGTTTGTTTTAGTAAGATAAATTAAAGCAGATAGTTGGAAAGATTTTTTTCGCAACTGTCACCTCTAATGTAAGGTTCACCGTACCAAATTTCACAGCTATCAACAAACGCATTAACCGAGTAATGTCTTTGGTTTTTTAACATTAACCGTGTTGGTCCGTTAATTAGGCCGTGGTTAGATAAACTGGCGTCCCGATAATTTTATTTTAGTAACCTCAATACGTCAACCGATGCCTATATGGGTTGCGTTATTTGTGTTAATAAACAAAAATTTTCATATCCGATTTCACATGGGTAATGCGGGCTCTAGTTATAAATTGTAATTTTTTCTGACGGTTCTTGTGAAACTTATTAATGTTACAGTCTAATGTAATGTTGTTTTCTTTTGAATATGATGTTTGATTAACTTCCTTCCATGATTATTTCCAAGAGTTTGAAAGCGTAGGAGACGGGATCGAGATTTTTTGTTAATTTCGTATTTAACCTTTTGGTCCCCGCTACCGACAACTAAAATCAATTGTGTCTGGATATTATTAATCGTCCACAGATTACGACGATGATGAGGGCTGGCGATCTTGGCCATACTGATAGGAGCACACCTGCATAACACACCCAGTAAACATACAGAAAACGAAAACCCTATTATTTTTTACAAGATGTTATTTTTTCTCATGTGAATATTTAAATGATCAAGGATGTAGTAGTTTCGAAGATACTTCTGTTAGTTTTTATTTTAGTAAGAACAGATTATAAAGATTTTGTTAACAGTCTAAAATGTACAAATTTTGAAACTTTCTCATAGTAACTTATTGTGTAAGTAGTCTAGTTTCTTAAGTATATTTTTTCAAAATTCACGATCTTATTGTAACGATCGTTCGAAAATTGCATGTTACCCCTTATCGCCCCTAGAACTTCTTAGATTACTGGTTATTTATAACATAAATAAGATTAAATGAGAATGTATAGTTAATTGTAGTGGTTTTATATACCACTGTTTGCATATTAATGCGTAAGGGCAGTAGTTGTTCAGGCTAAAATAATAGTCACATAAACAACAAATGTGTGACGTTAATTATATTAAATATAGTATGACAAATAGGTTATATAAATAATATCTTTCATTTACAAATATTTAACAATTTCCCTTTACATAGTTTCTTATTCCGTAATCATCTACTCACTGTGATGTGTTAGACTGATTTACAACTAGAGTGTTTAGAAAACAAACATACATAATTATGTCAACTGCGGCGGTAACCAAGCCTGCAACTGCTGCAATAGTCATTATAGATGCATTGTCACGCCGAGGCGCCTGAGGTGACATTGGCTTTCTTATTGTTGGCTGATAGCACGGCTCGTTGCGCCGGCACACGCACGCCGCCCGCCGAGAAGCGCGCGCGCTTCTAGCCCCGCGATCGCGACCGCCCGCGCGGCTCCCGCGCCATGCCCGCAGTGAAAGTATTCAACATATTCGGCGCCCAGAAGCCGAACGAGAAACACCCGAACCCGCCCCCCGCGCAGAATTCGCCTATGCAAAGGTTCTACAGGACCTTCTCAGTGCCTCCCCAAAACGCGCCCGAGAAAAACACTAAAGTAACCGCGATCGCCGCCTGCCTCGAAAAAAAGATCAGTGAACCTAAACCGAACAATGATAACGTGCAAAAGTTTAAAAACAATAACAGTGTTTCTATTGTGAACGATAAAGCGGACGTTTCTAAAGCGCGTCAACACGTGTACGAGAATGTAAACATACCCAGTGCTAATAACGGTGTGCTTCCAGACGACAGGTTACTCGACGAAACCAAAGGATACGCGTCTATTTACGAAAACATTGTCATTGTGGGAAAACCGAATACTTTAAACAGTAATGAAGTGACTAAAACAAAACTAAATAAAGCCTTAGAATCTTTTGACAAAATACTATCTGAATTTTCTGTGAGTGCGTCTTTATCTCCTGATTTAAACGGAACAAAAAGTAATTTTATTGTGCCTAAGCTTCAAAAATCCAAAACTTGCAGCATTATAGAATCTCGTTGTATACTAAAAAAAACAAATTCGGATCCTGAAGGTGATAACAAGGCCCGCAGCAAAGTGGCACGTAATAATTCAATTGACAAAACAACTAGTTTGTGGAATCTCGACGATATGAAAGGCAAAGAATTAACTTCTCCATTAATGCCATTAACACCTACTAATACCGACAAAATGAACCCAGATAAGTATGCCACATATAAAATCTCGTCCAAAAACTCGTCTCGGAACAACTGCATAAAAACCGAAGAATTGAAAAAACTGGACGTTAAAACGAGAATATTAAAGAAGACTTTATCTAATCCGCCGTCGACACCCGTTCCGGTTATATCGAAAACGAAGTCAGTGACGAAAAAGGCGGAGAAAAAAGTGAATGACCCAAAGAAAGCAAAACTCAGAACATGTGCGGATAATAGCTCATCAAATACAAAACTCGCTTTGGAAAGTAGAGAACCACCAAAGGCATTAATGCAGAAAGCAAAAAGCGTGTGGGAAATAGGGAATGAAATAATGATAACGCCTAGTTTAGAAAGGACACGATCCACCACTTCTATCGCGGGCTCTCCCAGCAAGATCCCGGTGATACGGAGTCAAATGTCGCATAACAAATTTAGTAGTACTCGGGCGCTGTTTTCTCCCACTCCTGTTGATCTAAATAATGTAGACCAGGCTAGAGAGTGTGCTCAAAAGAAAAAGTTAATCGCTCCGAGGAAAATTGTAGAAAAACCAGACGCAAATAAACAAGTCAGACAAAGGTCTCTGTTGTGCATTAAGACTGATGTTAAGCGACAAATTGATAAAAGCAAAAAAGATGCGCCGGACACTAAAAAAAATATTCAACCTCTGAAATCGTCTGTCCGAGATTACTCGGAAGAAATTAACGCGGTACGCGCTAAAATGCAACAGAGAAAAATAAACAAACGAGACATCGTCATCGCCTCGTCGGAAATTAAACGGAATGAAAATGAATCTGACGAAATCGATTCCATGCTGACACCTGTAAAAAGTATTGTAAAAAAGTTAGAACTAAAAACGGCTTTAGAATCAAAAGCAGATGCGGCACATTTCGTGAGTTGTAAAATTATCCCGGCCGTGCATAAGGAGCTATGTGTCGCCAACACAACTTTCCATAACCACTTGAGCACACTCGTCGGCCGTCAAGTGAAATATGTGGAATCGAGGAACGATACCAAGACGTGCTCTCAAGTAAAAAAGCTCGAGTTACATAAACATAACGATGAAAAGATATCAGATACGCATTCAGACTGCAGCGACGACTCCGGTCACGTTTCTAATGACGCGGCGAACGATAATGATTCGACTTTTGATAACGTTCATGACTTGAGCCCGGTACACAGCTCAATCGACGTAGTGGATTGCAAATTATTCAACGGTCCTAAACAATTCGGGATAGATTTATCCGAGAATGCGACGTCTGCGTGTCCCGTGCGGCCTGCGAGGCGCAACGGGCGAAGCAACGAGGTCGCTAGCGGTACCCGCGCCACCGACGCTCCGAAAGTGGACGAACAGGTACGCGACACTGTTAACATATCGATAACAGCAAATTACAGGTGGTGTTTGTACACCAGCTCTCCTGAATCGAGCAAACTGCAATTTAGATCACCACTACAGATATACCAATAGTAACTAAGTCCGCCCGAACGGACCAGTTCAGCGAGATTCGCTCGAAAGCTGTCCGTACACCTGATGTCAATATTAACGATACTAGCAGGTCGTAGACCTCTTTCCTATTCATTCGGTAGCGCTTTACAATTTGTAAAATGTGCATGCGTTATTGTGAAGTCGAACAGAAAGCATTGATACAAAATATGAATTGCATATTAGTATGTATTGATGAGTAACCATGACGAAACACGATCCAGCATCCGTAATTTTGAATTTTAAATTAGGAAGAGTCCTTTCACGTGCTGTAAATATGGGCATACATTCCATTTTTCTTTTAAACGCGTAGAACTGCGCGCACGTCATATGTAATTTGCGAAGTAATGAGATACGTGTATAGCTTCTCGTTTGATATAATAGTGTACTTTTCCATGACAAATCAGTAAGCTGTCATTTTTCGCGCTAGATTATTAACTTTATAGCCAAAAAAAGCTAAATTGTTGAGGTCAAATAGCTTGGCTTTAGTGTCGTTAGTATTACATAATACCCACGGTCAGCGATTGTTTTCTCAGACATATTTGCATTTAACTACAATCCGTTACTTAGATAGAACAGACATGTTTAAATTGCATAACGAGCTCATTCTTTTGTCGACGTTCAAATATTCAGGAAATAACTTATTGTATAATATTTTTAAAAGCTTTTAAGTTTAAGGAAAAGTGCATTGTCAAGTTAGATATACGTAATGTTTTCTTGGGACGTATTTTTGGGTCGTATCAGGTGCGCCTCAAGGGTCAATATAAGGCCGGATTTATATACGCTTTTACTTTCACCAATGCTTTTGGCGATTCGCTTATTACTCTCCTGTTACCGATGCGACGTACAATATAAATATGTGGTAATATATCAACAGGTCCAATGTTTTTGTGGAGAATTATGTTACGTTGCATTATGTAATTACTGATATTAACAAGTTAGACTTGCATCCGGCTAGTAATTTCTCGACTTGTTATTACAAGTTTCGAATGCATATCCTTGCCAATGGGTGATGCAATTTTAAAACTTGATACATTTCGTTTCTTTTCTCGCATAGCTTTGCGACAGCTTACATAGTAAAATATATGCGTATCGCACTTGCATACGTAACTTATGGCTCCTTTTCGAATATTTAACATACTCAACTCACTTTTCAATCAGCTATATAACATTATTTAGAGAACCGTCTTAAACCATATTTAAAGTATGAAAGTAGTTTGACGCATTATTACTTTCTATTTCGTCTGCTTTTAGTGGATTTATTGCCCTCTCTGACCAATTAGTTTTACGATACAGTTCACTTAGTGGTCTTAAAAAAGAAATTTCTGAGATTCCTACATACAAATTCATAGCGCGCGTGGACTCTTTAAAATTCGTAACTGACATAATACATTCAATATTGCGATTACGTGCAAACGTTATACGATCGACTCCGCTGTCATCTGATTAAATCTGGCCAGTCACGTCGGTAATTTCTAATAAAATTGCTGTCTGGTATAAATTAGGCATTAGTTGTACGTCTTGGTGCATGCTCACCACGTCCTAGCTTTCCCTTCAGCCTCAGGGAAAGCCTCCTATCTGACATAACGGAATGAACTGTTGTTATAGCAACGGTATTAGTATTTGTGAACGGCAAATCAGCTCGAGATAGCAATGATGAGATAAACAGCCACCATCTTGTTTACCCCACTGACACTGAATGAAAGTAGACATTGCCATTATCTTTTGTTTACATTGTAGTTTCTAGTCTTTGTGGTCACAAGCTATTTGTTTTGAGTAAAGAAGCGTATGCTCATTTTATTATTGGACAGGACAATACCAAAACAGATTCCTTGAAAAGTGGCACCGCATAATTGCCTCTAGTTTCTCTAGTTGTTTACTTTTTGCCGAAATCTGATAGCAATATCAGACTTCATTAGTGAATTTAGATCTATGTACTGCTACTGATACGGTTTAAAGTCGTTTATTTCACGTCCAATCACAATCATTACAATGGTAGTCATTAAAGTTAGCAATCACATTGCTTTGCATTTTATTGTATTGTCCGTATATCCGGAGGCGAAAGTTATTTACAAAGTCTTCCTATCTGCAATAGTGATTGACTTGTGTAATTCTTTGTGCAAATGTAATAACTATTATATGTATATCTCGACATGAAAGTTTTATAATGAAAGTGGACGGCAATTGCTGAATCTTATTCAAATTATGTTTGACATTGATTTATTATGTATCGCTTGAAGCATGCAACGTGCTCCGAAATTACTGGTAGTATATGATAGTGTATCTTATAAAAACATTTTTGTTAATAGCATACCATGTAACTTATGGTGATTCTCATCGCTTTTGTCCATAAACGATCTGTGTAAACACCGTATAATTAGAATCTACTATTTAAATTTTAAAACCTGTTGATACTCATGTTCTGGGAAAGCAATTTCGTTAGCACATACGTCAAAAAATAAATGAACATCTAAAGCATTTCGAATATAAATTAAAATGTACTAATTTATAATGCTTATAGCGCAGTCAATGACTTCCACGTTCCCACGTGCGTTATTATGTTATTTAATGTACTTATCTCTATTAATATTGGTGCTTACATCAATACCAATAATTTACGAAGATATCTGTCTTATATTAGCGTAGCTGTGATAGTGAAATACTTAGTTCCGCGTAAACGAGACTTGTTTCGTCAGAACGACCGAAGACACAAGAAATACATTTCGATAATTGGCTTCGAATGTCTGATGTCGAAATACTTAAGTTTCGTTGAAATGCTAAAAGGTATTAAGTAATCACTACATGGAACGATAAGTTCTCACATTAAAATTGTATTACTACTATGCGTTGAAATATGTAAATATCTTAAATAATCATCTTTTACAATCGTGGCCGTGATTTAATCAAATAAATTATATTGATAATTGTAAGTATGTTTAAACACCATTGAATACCTAATTAACTGCACTAATAATGATTATTTAATAAAATACTAATTTCCGAAAAGAATCTGTATTAAAGCTCACGAAAATTTTACACTATTGTTTTTATTGACGTTTGACACTTCATTGGCGCGAAGCTAGTAAACGTAGCGCCATCTATCGCAGCGAGGCGGAGTTAGCCGAACATCCCGCCCACCAAGAACTCCGTTCTTCTTCTCTCAGAAGATTTCCATCATCTAGGGTTTTAGTCTCGAGGTAACATAATCAGCTTGGATGTAGGCCGTTTTAATACAGAGTTCTTGCATTTCAGAGACACGACTCGTACTTCATCATCCACTCCTTTGTAGATCTCAACTATTCTGCCCAATAGCCATTTTGCAGGTGGTAAGTCATTTTCTTTTATTATAACTATGTCTCCTATCTTTGGACTCTCAGTCTTCGATTGCCATTTCGAACGTTGTTGCATAGTATGTAGGTATTCTCTCGACCATCGATTCCAGAAATGCTGTACCATTCTCTGTGCCAGTTTCCATCGTTGTATAGGACTAATAACTTCGTTCAAATCATGTTTTTCTGGTATAGCTATTAGAGGTTCTCCTACTAAAAAATGTGCTGGTGTTAAGGGAACCACATCGTCTGGATGTTCACTAATCTGACTGATGGGTCGGGAATTAAGACACGCTTCGATTTGACAAAGCACCGTTGACATTTCTTCGAAGGTTAGTGTGGAATTTCCAATTGTTTTCATTAAGTGTGTTTTTACCGATTTCACACCAGCTTCCCATAATCCTCCAAAGTTGGGTGATTTCGGAGGTATGAAATGCCATCTAGTTCCGTCGCTTTCTAATAATTCTACTACTTCTTTGACCACACTAGTCATACTTTGGGTCAACATTTGTGTGAGCTCGTTTGCTGCGCCTACGAAATTCAAGCCATTATCACTCCACATATCAGAGCAGTGACCTCTCCGAGACACGAATCTGCGAAATGCTGCTATAAAACCTGGAGTGGTGAGATCACTAACCGCTTCTAAGTGAATTGCCTTTGTTTTCATACACACAAATAGTGAGATATAGCCTTTATATGACTTCTGTCCTCTACCCTTTGACACTCTCATCTGTATAGGTCCCGCAAAATCAACGCCACATGACTCAAAAGGTCTTCCGGGATTGACACGCACACTGGGAAGTTCACCCATCAGTGGTTGGTTGGTCTTCGCATTGTATCTCTTGCATATCACACATCTACTCAACCATCTCTTAACAGAAGGTTTCATCCCGATGATCCAATATCTAGATCGGAGGTAATTCATTGTCAACGCTGTTCCACCATGCATCACTCTCTCATGAGCGTCTCTGATCAGTAATTCTCCCAGGTAAGTTTTGCTTGGTATAATTACAGGGTGCTTCTGATCTAAAAGTATGTTAGCGGCCTGTAATCTTCCACCAACACGTAATAATCCTACATTATCTATGTATGGTGTTAATGCTATAAGTTTACTTCTTTTCTTAATCTTTCCTTTCTGTTTCAGGTCTTCCAGCTCTTCTTTAAACTCTAGCTCCTGCATCACTTTTATACATTTATCTAGGGTCATCTTCATTTCATCTGCAGCAAGGTAAGTAGTTAATCCCTTTGTAACCCTTGTCTTATCTTTCAAGTTAAGGAATCGCCTACAATAGCTAAGTACTCTTATCATCTTCTTCAGACTAGAAAATTTTTCAAAAATTGTTTGTTCATTCTCTTTGATATGAAATATTTTAGTATGTTGTTTTCTTTCCTCTAAGTTTGTTACTGGTATAACCTTTTTGTTTGTATATATTGTTTTCTCACTCATCCAGCTAGGTCCATTCCACCACATTTTGTTGTTTTTCAGTTCTGATGGTTCAACACCACGAGAAGCAATATCGGCTGGATTCTCTTCTGAAGTAACATGGTTCCATCTATTGTTGTCAATCCGAGTTTGTATTTCTGTTATCCGATTTGCTACAAAAGTCTTCCATTTTATTGGTTGAGATTGTATCCAAGCCAACACAATCGTGGAATCTGTATATGCGTACACTTGATGTTTAGGTATGTTTAAAATATTGGTAGCTTCTGCTAAGAGTTTAGCCAAAAGGACTGCAGCGCATAATTCCAGTCTAGGAATGGAGATTTGTTTTAGAGGTGCTACTTTTGTTTTACTTTCCAGCAATGAAACATATATTTCATTCCCTTGTATAACTCTTACATAAAGAACAGCTGCATATGCTATTGATGAAGCATCTGCAAATCCAAAAAGTTCAATTCGGTCATTATCTGGGTGAGTGTGAAGCCATCTGTTTATTTGTAGATCTTGTAATGTGATCAATTGATTTCTAAATATTAGCCATTCTTCTCGAAGTGCAATTGGTAACTCATCGTCCCACTCAGCATTAGAGAGCCACAGCTTTTGTATCAGTACTTTAGCTCGTATGATTACTGGTGCAAGCCAACCAAAGGGGTCAAACAACCGAGCCACATCAGATAACACGCTTCTTTTGCTGACTGGTTGGACTACTTCAGGTAAGCTTACTGAAAATTTAAATTTGTCATCATTTCTGTCCCAAGAGATTCCTAAAATCTTAATAATGGTATCAAATTTAATTTCAAGTGGTTGTTTTATAACATTCTTTTGTTTTATCATGTCTAATACGATATTCGAGTTACTTGACCACTTCTGCAGTATAAACCCGGCACTCTTCAAAAGGTTAGTAACTTGTTGGTATATTTCTAAAGCATCTTTCTCATCGCTAGCCCCCGTCATGAGATCATCCATATAAAATGAAGATTTTACTATTTTCGCACCCAAGGGATAACGATGACATTCATCTGCTGCCACTTGCAACAAGGTTCTAACTGCCAGAAACGGAGCGCAGGCAGTACCAAATGTTACGGTAAGTAATTTATATGATTTACAGTCTTCATTAGGATCATCTCTCCATAAAATACGTTGATAATTTGCATGTTTTTCAGATATTAAAATTTGTCTGTACATTTTAATTATATCACTCACTAAAGCTATTTTATGTTGTCGCCACTCTAATATTAATGTACGTAAATCTTTTTGTAATACAGGTCCAGTCAGCAGAGTCTCATTCAGTGATTTACCCTTGGAGCCCTTTGCAGACGCATCCAAGACCACTCTAAGCTTAGTCGTATCTTTATCATCTCTAATTACTGCGTGGTGAGGTAAGTATATAATATCTTGCTCATTTTCTGTAGCCAAACACATGTGACCAAGCTCTTCATACTCTTTTATAACTTTTGTATACTCTTCTTTTAGCTTTTTATTTAATCCAAATTTCCTTTCTAACTGTAAAAATCTTAATGTAGCTATTTCTTTAGTTTTTCCACACTCATCTACAGGTGTTACTATATTTTCTTTAAATGGTAAATTTACTATGTATCTCCCAGAAGCTGTTCGAATTGTAGTTTGTTTATAATTATCTTCACATCTTTGTTCATCTTTAGTCCACTTTCTTTCAGAAGATAATGTTTCATTTTCAACTTCCCAAAATTTTCTTAATAATTCATTTTCACATAGACATGTGTGCATACTAATTATTTTGTTTTGTTTTACAGATGTTGTGTTGCTAGTATCACCAGAAAGAATCCATCCTAGTTGTGTTTTCTGCGCTATAATCCCGAATGGACTCTTCATCAAACCAGATTCTATAATTTTACCATAAACTTCAGCTCCTAACAATAGGTGTATTTTATTTGGTGTATTGAATGCTGGATCTGCCAAAGTAATTTGTTTCAGCTGAGGCCAATTAAAATCTGCGATTGATTGTTGAGGTAAATAAGTTGTTATTGATTTCAAAATATATGCCTGTATAAGGACAGTGAAGGTTGTATTGTATCTCGACTGCAGCTGCACTTCCACCATGTATTTGGTGTGAATTTCTTTCCCTTCACTCAATCCGGAAACCACGCCGTTGATTTTTATCTTCTTCAAACCAAGTGTCTGAACAAGATCTTCGGTGACGAACGAGGCTTGTGAACCCTGGTCAATGAGAGCACGATAGATGTGTTTTTAACCCTGACGTGAAGTCACATCTACCAATGCGGTGGCTAGTAATATTTGACCAGGTTGATTAATGAAATGTGATACTATGTTTTGTGTTGAGTCTTTATGACAATCTTCCCTTACAGATTCATCTCTTTTCTCCGGGTGTAACAGAGAGTGGTGTTTTTTATGGCATATCCGACATGACGTCTTCCTCATACACTTGTTTACGGAATGATTTGGTATCAAACAATTAAAGCAGAGATTGTTTGCTTGTACGAACTCATGTCTTTCTTTGTACGCTAGTTTGGTGAAGGTTTTACATTGATATAGATAGTGACTTTCCTTACAAAATGAACATGTGACGTGACTTGCCTCTAACACTGAATGAAATGCTTTGGATTTATATGATGATTTAGGAGTATGCTCAATCATCTCTAAGGATCTAAATCTGGTTTCTAAAAATTCCTTTAGAGTGTCAAAAGATGGAAATTCGTCTTTTTCAGTGGCTATGTGCTGTTCCCACAAGCGGTGACTATCAGAATCCAATTTAGAAACTGACATGTAGATTATTATAGCATCCCATGTTTTAGTAGGCAAACCCAGGTTTCTTAGTGAACTTAAACATTCCACAGTTGTATCCAACAGATATTTAATATGAGAGGCAGATTCTGATGTTATATTTTTGATGCTAAAAAGTCTTTTGAAAATGCAGTTGGATATGTATCTTTTATTGTTGTATCTATTTTTCAGAATTTCCCATGCTTGTATGTAATTATGGCTTGTTATTGGAATAGTTCGCAACAATTGTTCAGCTTCACCTGACAAACTGGACTTCAAATAATGGAGTTTTTGTACATCATCTATAGATTTGTTGGTATGTATGATAGAATTGAACAAATCATGGAACGATGGCCAGTCGGTATATTTTCCAGAGAATTGTGGTATATTTATTGTCGGCAATTTAATTTCGGTAGTTGTTTTTTTGTGTTCTGGTAAGGCGGAAGACGGTGCAGTAGCACTTAACTCGAGGATTTTTGTTTTCAAATCACTTTTGTATGTAATATATATCTCTTCACAAGTTACATATGTGTCAATGTTAAAGTAACTCAGTGCACTCCTGGTCGACTTAGGAATGTTCTCAATAAGGTGTTCGTGGGTGTCTCTGAATGACTTCCAAGTAGATTCTAAATTATCCAGGCGAGTGTCCAAATAACATAAAGTGATTCTAGCTTTAGGTGTTTTACCGTAATTTACTTGGGCTTTTTTAATTGACTCCAATCTGTCATCTTGTACACTCAATAATTGGTTTACTTTCTCCATTTGTTATTTTTATGATTGTGTTTAGCACTTTTAAAGATAATGTTCTACTCACGCTACCGTCCAAAAAAACTTAAAATCCAACAAGCTTCGTACACTACTATTGCTAATCACCAAACCCACACTTCACTGTTTCACAACTTCCGCACTTACACATCCGGCTCGAAGGACCAATGAATACCTAATTAACTGCACTAATAATGATTATTTAATAAAATACTAATTTCCGAAAAGAATCTGTATTAAAGCTCACGAAAATTTTACACTATTGTTTTTATTGACGTTTGACACTTCATTGGCGCGAAGCTAGTAAACGTAGCGCCATCTATCGCAGCGAGGCGGAGTTAGCCGAACAACCATTGTTATTAAAGGTAAAAATTAAAATAATAGTACCTTAATTCAAGCTTTGGTACGTGTGCCCACTTGTTACAAACTTGGGAGCATCAAAAGAGTAAGCTAACAGGTCGGCAAGGCAAAGGTGGCTAATTTTGTGCGTATACATTTCACAAGGTATTCATCCTCAATGCACTTGCAAAACATTTGAACAAAGGTCAATTTTCTCGCTTGCCTCCCAAAAGCTGATCTTCGCGTGACAGTGTTGCTAAATTACAGCAACGATTATTACAAAAGTACCATCTGGAAGGGTAATTTGTTGCCACATGTAATTTTGCGAAAACTCGCCCAATTTGTAGATAAATTCGGCGTGCAATTTGTCTCAAACTTTTGATGAGTTGGTGAATTCTCAGATTGAGCGTATAAGGGTTATCGCTGCATCAAAAATACCTTTGTGTTTAAAGAATTTAAATTTAATAAGAAAATTGTTAATGTAATTATGTTCTCATGTAGAACAAATGTACGTTGAAAATCTTAGTCTAGGTAGCGCTCACTGAATATGCATAACAGAGCTAACAGAGAATTTGCTGGTTGTACTCATTGATACTATCCCTTACTTGATGTCTTCTCTTAGGATAATCAGTGATTCTCAAGAACGTAGGTGTGTAACAAACAGCGAATTAAAACTTTAACGATACATAACTTCTATTTCAAAATAAGAACTGTTAGTCATAACTGGCCATGTGATGCCGGCAGAGTAGAATAGCATCACCCCATATCATCCAATGGGTGTCGTAGAAGGGGACTAAATGGATCAGCAAAGGGGTATTGATCACCTTATACTCCGTCCACTAATCCGCATTGGGCAAGCGTGGTGAACTACTGCCTAAACCTCCTTCCATGACAAGTAGAGAACTTATGTCCCAGTAGTGGGTCGAATTATAAAGGCTGTTATGATGCCTCATAATCCCAAAATAGGTTAAGCTGATCCCATAAAGCACACAAGCAATATAGGCAATATTGGCCATGTAGTACCACAACAGGGTGCAAGCCTGTCGCCTACATAAAAGGGGCATCAAATCCAACAAATAACAAACCTTCATTGAACCAACCTATCAAAGCCAACAGCCGACAGGTTTTATACACTGTTTTTTTTTCATTCTTCTGTTTCATACATTTCTGTTGCGGTGGTGTTGCATTTATGTATGGAACGTCTGATTTTTTTTCGCGATTCGATGTTGGTCCCATAGCAAGAGTTGTTTGTATTGACTGGCACTTTGACACCTTGAATTATTTAAGACGGTTAAAAAAGCACGGTGTATATGTTGTCGGCCGATCCTATAGTTGTGCAGATAGTGATATGCTGGCATATCGTGAAATGCTACTGGACCATAAAATCATGACCATTGCTCGAGTGACCCATTTTCTATGAAATGAAATGAAATTTATTGTGAATATAAATTTGGGTACACTAATTAGCAGTTGCAATGCTAAGTCATAAGTAAGTTGAGTTAGGAGATCTTGCCAAATCCTACCTTTTCAGGTGTATTCACCTAAAATAATAGTGTTCCTTATGACTATAGTTATAATATTATTTTGTTAGTATTATAATTATTCCTAAAATCTACCATTTATACTCTAAAAACTCTTGGAGGTTATAAAACATTAATCCAGTAGCCACGTTTTTATTCGTTTTCTGTGGATACTTACTCAAAGTAAGGTTTTTTATTTATAAAGGCATCTGGTAACTTATTGAATATCTAAAAGAATTTCGGGACATAATTGACAATTTTACTGCCGATCTATACAGTTTAAACTTATACTGAGAACGTAGTTTTCTAACTGTGACATCGTTTTTTGTTAGAAATACATAATCATGTTTCAATACAAATAAACGTATTTCATAAATATACAAGCACGGCACTGGAAGAATATTATTATTTTTTAAAATATGGTACACATGAATCAATATTTTTTATCCCAGATATTGCTCTAATGCATCGCTTCTGCGTTATAAATATATTTCGTATATCCACAGATTTTCCCCACAGAATAACAGACTAATTCTAAAAATGGTAGTGGAGGAGTGATCAGTAGGTTTTGGGTTATTTTTTATGACCAAGCGGACGCCTGGACTGTTAGTGGGAGAGTCTATTTGCCTACGACATAATTGCGGCGTATCACGATGTGCCTGGACATATCACGATCTGTCCAACTATACGATCGGCCCACGACATACCACACTAAGTAATCACCTCGTGCAAGTTGACATTATTCTCGTAATAGCAGAGTGAGTGACATCCCTCATAGCGGAGCTGCAGGTGGTTGGCCCGTAATGACCACAATCTGACAACAACGCCAATATTACTTTGCCTCTTGACAAGTTTCAAGACTTTCACCCGAGCTACTATTGTTAGATGTTGATGTTAGGCATCTGTGAAATGATACACATGTGAAATGCTCTGTAACTTTAAACATAATATCGAGGTGGTTATTGAAAGTCGCTTAAGACAAAGAATAATTTTCGTGTTTATAGTTGTAAATTGATAATGCCAATGCCATAAAAATTCACGCAGTGCTCCAATTATTAAAATCAGACTTTATATAGGTATTAACTTTAGCAAAAGTCTATAAAAGTAAATTAAAAGATCATCAGTGGAGGTGTTTTTCAGGACGAACTCTAAAAGTCAACAAGGTTAAGGTTAAAATTATCGTAAATATTTACGTAATTCGGAAACGTATGACAGATGGTGCATAAGTAAGATAAAAATGTCGGATCTGAAATGAAACAATACTTTATAAGTGAAAGTATTTACAGAAATTAAATTTCAAGAAGAAAATAATAGAAATTATGAACACAATTAATTTTAAAAAAGTTGAAAATCTATCTTCATTCTAAGCGACTATGAAATGTTCTAAAAATGTATTCCAAATTTTTGTTTGTTAGTTAACTATTGTCTATTTTTATAGGTCTAAAAACCTGGCGGTGGAAAATCAGCGAAAATGAAAAAAAAAACACGAAAATTTGTGGCTTTTTTGTTGCTAATTAGTTGCTAGAACACCGATTTTGTTGCTCGAACCGATCGCCAGAAATCGGCAACAGTTCTAGATTTATATTAAGATAGCGTGAAAATTACTCGGTTTTGACACAACCGATCAAACAAATGAGGGTAAATTTGTTGCTAATTTGTTGCTATAAGATGTTACGGAAGAAAGTGGAAAAAAAATATTATTCACATTTTATTTAACCTTGTTAAATTTGATATCGTCCACGCTAGCTAAATTCTCGATTTTTCCAAGGAAATTTCCTAACAATAATTTGTTGCTGCGCACAGAAGGTCTTGTCTGAGTGCAAAGAGTCAGCAACAAAATAGAAACCGGAAGTCGGTAGTGTTTGGAGACCGGTAAGCAATCAAACTGGCCACGCTAGCTTAATTCTCCATTTTTCCATGGAATAATCCTAATAATAATTTGTTGCTGCGCACAGAAGGTCTTGTCTGAGTGCAAAGAGTCAGCAACAAAATAGTAGTCTCCAAACACTACCGACATCCGGTTTCTATTTTGCAGGAAATTTCCTTAGAAAAATCGAGAATTAAGCTAGCGTGGACGATATCAAATTTAACAAGGTTAAATAAAATGTGAATATTTTTTTTTTTCGACTTTCTTCCGTAACATCTTATAGCAACAAATTAGCAACAAATTCACCTTCATTTGTTTGATCGGTTGTGTCAAAACCGAGTAATTTTCACGCTATCTTAATATGAATCTAGAACTGTTGCCGATTTCTGGCGATCGGTTCGAGCAACAAAATCGGTGTTCTAGCAACTAATTAGCAACAAAAAAGCCACAAATTTTCGTGTTTTTTTTTTTCATTTTCGCTGATTTTCCACCGCCAGGTTTTTAGACCTTATTTTTATGGCGGTTACCGAAATTTCACAATCGATGTGAGATCATTTACATTTTTCTCAAATTTCCAAGGGATTTCAATTTACCAATTCCTTTTCAACTTTTTCTTACTTTTTGAAATCAATTAGAAAGGTTGAACTTGACTATTTTCAAAAGTATTCGCTTTCGATTGGAAATCAGTCATATTTGCAACTTTTATTTGTATAATTTATTTAAATGTAGTCATGATTATTACTACTGCTTGTTTCGTGTTCTTTGGCGCTAAACGGCCTTCCGCTTTTCGATTGTTTTTAAACAAAAGACGGTTTGGATTAAGTGCCAGAGTTTTGGGGTATCAAGTAGCTTCATTGTGTCCAAATATACAGAGGTTTTGATATCATGATATTGTTTAAATTCATGTAGAGTTTGTTACGTAGGCCTTCTTTGTTCAGTAAGTTTAAAATATTCCTTTAGTTTGGTATTAATATTAGGATCTTGCATTAGACTCGTGAACAAATTGTCGCGTTCGGCAGGCAAACATTGGATTTCTTGATTTGTAATTTGGAAAATACATTTCTATAATTTATCAGGCACTATAATTGAGTTACTTTTCCTGGAATTATTAAGTAAATGTCAACTTTAACATATAAATTGTCAGAAGTCATAAAAATACCTATATAACATGTAAACAAACACCGCTGTTATTTTCAATTAACAAGTCGCTAACAATTTATGTTACGTAACAATCGTAAACGTTATTATTAGATGCTTGTTTATTATTTCTCTGCGTGTAATGACAACAGATAAAGAAGCAGTATTGTACAAGATAATTTATGTCGCTAATGGTTGTTATTTATGACTTAGTTTGAGATTGAAAATTATGCCTTTTTTAACACCCGTAGCAAACTGTTGTAAGATTGAAGTTGTATCAGTATCTGTTTCTGTGGCGTCGTTTCTCCCAAAAGATTAGTACCCGTAGTGTATGTTTTTGGTATAAAAAAATAACTATTTTAGTGCAAACCTACACCTAGCGGAAAGAAGTGCCAGTTACATTTTCTATATTATATAAATTTAACTCTTAACGCAACTAAAATAGTAATATCTCTACTAAAAAAACTTACACTACGGGTACTGATTTTGATTTCGTTTTTTTTATTTGAAAGGAGAATTGATCGAGAGTATTCTTAGGCATGTACTTATTTAATCAAGAATATCGTGCAATATTTTTTGCGTTTACAAACGCGTAAATAGAAAAATACACTGAAAAAATCGACCTGCCTCAGGCGGGAAACGAACCCAGCATCTTCCGCAATCCGGGCGGATGCGTTAACCACTACGCCACCGAGGCACTGCTTTCGCTGTCTAAATTTGTCAGTGCTTGGTGCTTATGTTTTTATGGTAAACATCGTTTCATCAAATCTTTGAAATTTGCACTTCTAAGACCCGAACGAAATATTTTTGCAAATATTTGACGCCCAGTTAAGATGAAACTACCTTACATTATGGAATAATTTTTGCGTTTGCAAACGCGTAAATATTTTTCTAGTAACCAGAGCATCGTTTCATCTGCCAGCTATTTTTAACCGACTTCAAAAAAAGGAGTAGCTAGTATTAATATTATAAATTATAAATAAAAAATAAAATTATTCCCTAAAGGAGTAGCTTCTCAAATCGAATTCATCTTTTTTGGGTATGTTCCAGATTGTATTGGAAGACGCCTGGACCAATTACAATTTTTTTTTGTTTGAAAGGGGTAGGTAGTTTCCAAATGATCTAATGAAAAATACTAAATAGATCAGTATTTTTTTTAGATTCGCGAAAATACGAAGTCGCGTATGGATTTTTCCAACTTTATGCATCGATATCTTCAAAAATTGTTAACCAATATATAAGTTTCCTAAAAAATTTACAGTGTTAAGAACTGTTAAGACCTCAAAAAACATAATTGGCATTTTTGCCTTTAGATTTTTTTAACTGAATGGTTTACTAATAGGTTGCTGCATCGCCATTTACCCTTTTTATTTTATGTAAAATTTCGATCCATCGTTCTTATCGCTTTTAAAATGTTTTATAAATGTCTTATCTTTTTGTCGATGTACAATAAACTTTATTTTTATTCTTTTTTTATAATAGGGACTGAAACGATGTTAAGCGATCAACGTCGCCCATGATCAGCCACAACACTGTAAACACTGTATCAGTTGCGATTGCGTTGTTATTCTAATCTAAATAATCCAGAACACGTTATTCTTGTAATTGTTACGAGCTAATTTCAACCTTAACATAATAAAACTATAACTACTAGTTGACTGTACCTATTAGTGTCTTTGTTACCTTCACCTCTCTTCATACCTAAGGGAAGTAGCTAAATACTAAAGTAAAAAAGTGACAACGAGACATTTAAAAGGTACTACATTAAAGTGAAAATAAAGTTAATATTGAAAAGACAGAGACCATGAATACGCAGTAAAATCGGATTGTGTTTGTATGCAAAATAAGAGAAATGACATTGAAATAAGCTGATATTTATTCATGCTCTATTGCGGTAGATGTCAGATATATTTTCTCTTGAGTATCCTTGTGTCACAGAAAGCATTACGAAGATGCACTGAAATATATGTAACTTATGATGATGATTGACTGATAAATATTTTTACAAACATTTCATTTTTATATACATTTTTTATAAAAACAGTTTTACCAAAAAAAATAGTTTCAATGTCCGTGTGTATGTGACACCGAACTTTTTTTGCTGTCGGGGAGGTCAAATGCATTTACGCATCGTCCCTGCGGGGTGGTGCCAACCGCAGGGGATATGTGGGACTCGAGGTCTCCCTCCATACCCACCAAACATCCTCCCCGACCTGACCTCCAGAGCGCTATTGCGGGACGGCTCGGGATCCGCGCACGTGAGCGGAACCACACCGAGACCGCCCCAACGCTGCCCGTCTAGGCACTCCTTGTGCACCAATTAGTGGCCAGCAGCTCACAGGGGCTACCGCCTGACGCCAGCCCCTGTGGGCCACTGGCCGACGCCGGCCTTATAGGCCGCCTTCTCACCGACGGCTGCTCGACCTGGCGCGTCCTCCTGACGAGGACACCGGGAGCAGCCATCGGACCGCATCCGGGGGACTCCGGACGCGGTCGTGGCCCTGAAAAGGGCCGTCCGGAACTAGCCGTGGTGGGAAAACAAAAACAACTCGACGATGGCATGTGCCTTCGAATGCCAAGCGAACACACTTGACATCAAAAGCCACACACCCTCCGAGAAAGTTTCCCCACCACGTTACCAGGGTCCGCCACGAGGAGGTTGACCCCCTTAAACGGTTGGACCTACCTCAATATTTTTTTTACATACAATCACGCTCGTAGTCCTGACAGGGGTCAAGCAGAGCCTAACGTAACATTTCGTTACACCTAAACCCACGTCTGGCAGTATCGGCCATGCAGTGCGTCAATAGTGACGAGTTGCCACCCTGTCGCATACTTAAAAGGGGCACCAAACCCAAAAAGTAAAAGGATAGAATCAGATGTGCAAACTATGACTCGTGGGCCCTTTCCGGGTTGTCTATTTTTAAAAACGTGAGCGGTGTGTCATCCGACAATCCAAAATTAAAATAAATACAAACAAAAATTAGTCAATTTGAATATTAATCCTGTTTTATTTATTAAACGTAGAACAATGTTATTAAAACATTATTTCGAAGAACAGATTCTTTTTAATAATTAAATATAAAAGAAAATAGGAATGTAATTCTAAAAATTGGATTATTACTTATTCACTATCCTTAATTTCTTACAAAAAATTTTGCCCCATACTGATATAAACATGTCTTCTATTAAAATTATTTTATGCAAAACTGCTCAACGATCAATCTTTTTAAATCACAGATTTTGCTATTCGTCATACTATTGTGGCAAATAACATCATTAATATGCCTATTACTGCTTCTGTTTATAATTTACACGATTTAATCACTTCATAAAGAATATAATTAGGTACGTCATTTGCATTTTATTTTAAAACGAGAAATCTACCGTCTAATATATTTATATGGTGCAAAATAACGCACATAAAATGTAGTCACGATGAAAATGCTTAAAACAGGAAAAAAATAATTTGTTGTACCTATTTTTATTTCAAAATTTTAATGCGCTGCTCGTGTTTGTAACAACATTTCTTCCTACGGCCCAGAAAATCTTACCATCTCTCTTGGAAACAATGGAAGACTTTGTATCCGTCTTGCCTACAGATTATGCCCGATATAAAAAATACGGGGGTAATTATTGAAAATGTTTCTTGCGTCATATCAGTATAACATTCAGAAAAGACAATCAACAGTATAAAAAGCCGATATTTGCCTGAAAATTCCGGAACACATCAATTATAATAGTTATCATGACCACAGACTTAATTAAAATTGTGAAACAGTATTTAATTATTGTCAAAATCAATTATGAAGTTACAATTATCTGACATACTTCACCAATTTATGTATAATATGCGTAGAAAATGCCCATTCTTTGTCCCACCGTTGCGTCTTTTGTACTTCTGTAAATTGCCTTTACATTGGCACGATTCAAAGAATGCTACTCTATCATAATAAAACTTATATCACCTAATCTAAAACGGCGATTTCCTTGAAACAGTAGCACAAACATAACAGACATAGGTAACCTAACTGTGAAATTTTATTGGTTTCGCGTGTTTTGCTTCGTGCAGTTGAACATTGAATTTGTTTACGGTGGAATTGTTTCCTTCACACAATAAATCTGGAATATTGCCGTTCTTGCGTTTTAAAACTGCTATCTACCAGTATAACTGCTATGGTTAATTTTCATAAATCTTTGATATTCAAAATGAAAGTTGGATTTTGATTCACTTTTAACAACTGTTAAATAAAGAAGAAAAGCATTTTTATAAGTAATTATGCCATGATACGTGACGTAATAAAAAGCTCCAGTAATTCCTGTGAAGTTGAACGCGTGATTTTAAGTAAGCCGGGAGGCGAGACGAATTTATTAAAAAAGATCTAAGTAACTTCCGCTGTAACAGGTGCGATGGAAAACATGAAAGATAAAAAGTTCTCGATAAAAACTTGATTTGATCACGACGAAAGAAATTGGGGACAAGTCACAGTTGGGCAATGCGTTTAATTAGAGCAAGGAATTAATCGTCGATAAAAACTTAAAATTGCTGTTAATTTTGCTTTTATGTCACTAGTTAAAATAAGTTACATAAAGGGAAGTTCATCAATGTTTTTGTTTGCTTCTATACATTTGACGTAAACTTATTTTATTGTAAATTTGTTTTATGATCTTGGTAAAATTTAAAATCAAATTCCGCATGTAAATTTTAAGTTACCGTCTACTTTAAAATAATTCAATCGTCATAATAAATTAAGTCCTCACCTCAAAAGATATCCCATTTTGGTAGAGATTCTGTCTCTTTTCTTTGCTAAAGTTAGTTTAGTGTAACGCTGATTGAGTTTAATTAAACCAAGTTAAAAATCTGAAAATGGAAAAATCTGGCCTGAATTGTGAAGTTCGAACTAATGTATTCAATAGTTCCGTTACACAAGTCCCGAAAAGGCTGAGGTACAATAAACGTAACTCAATTGTTTAACGAGGCAAATAGGCTAATATGTCACTATTAAGCAGACTGTTTTCGTAACAATTTTTATTGCCACCCTTAATGAAATCTGGTCTTCGCTGAATGAATGTTTATTTCCCGATATGTGGGTCAAATCTGTATAAGGTTAACATTATGCAGCTGTTGGCCAGTTAACAGTGTCAGTGTGCTATTACAGGCGATTATGGCCAACTGGTAATTAGGTCTAGGTGATGGCTTTGAGATGTACAGAGGGGCTTTTTGTGTATACGTGGAACATATGCCAATATTCGACCTTTTCAGAATAATCCCTTTCTTTATCAAAGCAATCTATTCACTGGGCCGTATTTAAGGCGATGTGTTGCGCCTTACATGTCGCTCAACATGTTTGGCGACGTAGCACATCAGGTCAGTAGATGATGATATGATGTACTCTTGAGTTTCGACACTAGCGCCGAATTGGCTTCATATTGCGTGGATTAGATTGAGTACAGATTTTGTTAGAACTCAATAATATTTAGTTCAGTCAATATTCATGCAATATGAATCGAAGTTAGCGGTAGTGTCGAAACTCAAGAGTACGGAGCGTCCCAAAATCACTGTCGATCGATCGGGATTATTTTCAAGAGTAAGCCTACAGATCCCGGGAAACCTGACGTGCGCCTTACCGTTTGTCTTCATTCAACAGGTAGTTGCAAATGACGCATCAAATGTTGGCGTATGTAGACGTTTAATACAACAATGTTATGCAGCAAAGATCAACACTAGATCCTTAGGCGACATGTTGTCTGTGACCATGTAATAGCTTCTCTACACGATGGGCTATCGCGATGGTCCAATATGATAGGCCAGTGTGTAGAGGGCGTAGTGGTATCGGATGACTTTTCAGCTAGTAGAGCAACATATTGCGCCTCAAATGTTACCCAATGAATACATAGTAGGCTATCGAGGTAGTGCATTAGTGTAGGGTTCTCTCTAGAATAATATGTGATCCTATCGACCTTATAAACTTAGGAAACCAAAGGTAGTGCGTAAACAAGATAGCTCGAATATTCGTCCATTGATTGTTACTTTTAATCGTCATTTTTAAAACGAAAGAGCTTAATTTATGTGAACTGGACATAAACTGTCCGGACTACTGAGATGATTTTGAGTGTAATATTTCTCCTAGTTGTTGGTTTTTGCGTTTAATTGTTTACTGAATGATTTGTTACTTTTTGGGTTTGGTGCTCCTTTCTATGTAGGCGACAGGCTGGCAACCTGTCACTATATTGGCACTGCATGGCCCATACTGCCAGATGTCTTTGTGTAACAAAATATTACCTTAACCTATGTTCAATCCCTCATGGGATTGCGAGCGTGATTATATGTAGGTATGTATATATCTTTATAGTAAGTCATATGTGCCTTTCTATTTTTAAAAGCTCAGGTACCTACGCTTTACCGGGTACCTTCTTTATGTGAAAAATGTTCATTAAAATTAAGTTCAAGTTCCTAGTCTTTTCAGTCTCATCTTTCTCAGGATTAAAATACAATATACGAATTTAACGAAACCATCGAACGGAACCAAATAATTTGTGTGGGATTACTTTCACGGAGCCATTCAAACCATTTCATTATAATTCAAAGTAGTGAGACAGCGGTTACACGTAGATTTTTATGAAGTAACTGTTGGAGCGAAGTCACACTGCTTCGCTTTTGCGACGCTACGTCGTCTAAGCGACTAAGGAGAGAAATAATAAATATTAGAATTTAGGCCCTGTCCGCACAGCGATATTTCACCGCGCGTTTTTTTCTCGCAGAATTCTGTGACACGTGGGATCTTATAGGACTATCCGCACATGCAGTAAAAAAATCGCGCGAAAAAAAATCTGTGGTTTGATGCGAATTGAACGCGATACGGTGCGGAATAATTCTGGAATGACAAACGACATACGGCAAACTTAAGGAAAGAGCGCATTTTTTACAAAATACTTTTATATTTTTCTTACGTTGCCATTATACCTTAACTAATTAATTGTTATAAACCAATGATGCAGTTTTAGTTTTCATCAAAATCGAGCCCGAGCCTCCTTTGAGTACTTTTCGCTTTTCCTTATATTTTCGGATTTGGCCATCCACGCCCATTTGAAAATCCATCCTGTATGTAAAACCGGCCACGGTGTGTTCTCCGCAACACTCCGTCTTCCCTTATTTTTCTTTGATCTGAGTGTTGTAAAATGACGCTGCGACGACGCGACGGAGCAGTGTGACTTCGCCCTTATATCGATCGTGAAACCGATTTATGCGTGTAAGCTATTATTTGAACTGTTACGTAAAAACTGTAACTTTCGTTCGTTATGTTAACAGTTAGTCTTATTTGTCTATTGGGAATATCTAGGTTCACTTTCGTCTTGGATAATTGGTTCGACTTCAAGTTTTTAGGTTACATCAGTACTGTAATGCACAAAAAATATAACTGATGTAATAAATAACATCCATAGTCTGAACTTTATATCAGTTTTGTTTCATAGTTTTTAGCAGAGAAACTGACTGACTGAGAAACTTTATTACTTATATCATAAAATGTCTTTAGCTTTTTAAAATCTATGAAATCCCTATTATTTTTCATAAACAAGCAACTATCCACATAACTATAAATTTTAGGGAACATCGTTTTTGTTACTGGGGCATCAGGGCGGGGGCGCAATAATACCGAGACTTAGCTCAAATTTCTCTTAGTAGAGATAAAAATATTTACTAGATTATAATTGCTCATCGACCCACTTTATTTTATTTTAATAAATACCAATTAAATCTACTTTCGTGAGATAAATGTACTGAAAAGTATAAAGGTGCTCATTTAATTTTACGTTTCCAAGGCTGATCATTAACAATATATTTCCTTGTTATAACAGATTATGTTCCGCGGCGGCGTCGTGGGCGGGTTGGACGCTAGACGCGACGCGGCGCTTGCTCGCGTGCTGGTCCGGCTCCAAGCACGCGCTCGCGGCTTGCTCGCTCGCCGTCGAGCGCAGCGCTTACGGACGCAGCACACGGCCGCTCGCTGCGTACAACGAAACGTGCGCGCCTTCCTCGCCGTACGCGACTGGCCCTGGTGGCGGCTGCTCGTCAGGGTGACCCCTCTGCTGGCTGTGCACAGGACCGAGCATAGGCTTAAGCAAGCGCAGGTATGTACCACATAGACTTATTACAAAGTTCTTAAAGGCTAGTAATCAAACACAAAAGTTCTTAGAGTGAGAATTATTTGCCGAGTAGGTACTTGATAATCGTCACAAGCATCAAGACGAAAATGATTGTTTTAATATGGAGAAGAAGCGGCACAAGATACTCCTAAAGCTCGCAAAATAGTAACTATATAAAACATCACAAGGAATCCTATAAAAGAGTTATTGAGTATTGTTGGTGCACTGACCTTTAGATTAGTATCAATCCCAAACGTACGATTCGTTACGTATTTGCATGACACATCATTTTAAATTCATCAAAACATATTATAATAATTGCTCATTATGACAGAAAATTTATTTCAAATTATGGTATTTAAAGAAATAAGCACCTACTTATGTTTTATAACAGCTTAAATGACAGGATTCTTTATGACTCTACGATGACATGCAGTTTCTCTTTGAATGAAGATTCTGTGAAAGTAATACAGTAGAACTCCAATTATCCGAACTCCGACTATCCGAATCGCCGATTATCCGAATCACAATCACAACGGTTGAAGACCGCAAAACAGCTTACATTGACGGATATGTTTAAAAAACAATGATTTTTATTTCTAAACTTGTACATAAGTACATTTTATTTATATTTAAAACATGTGAAAATTTCATGTTTCTTTCATTTAATTCAATAAAAAAATAGTGCAATATCAAAACGTAGCTTTTATTCTCTCCAATGGCAATTTTTTTTTTAAAAATCCGATTATCCGAATATTTGATTATCCGAATGGGTCCCGGTCCCCATTAATTCGGATAATTGGAGTTCTACTGTAATGCTGTTAAAATATTAACTGAGTATTGGCTACTTAGTAATGGATGAATTATTAACCTCAAAGATTTCAAACAAAAACAATAAATCCGTTTAAACTATAAACAACTTTATTCGTTCTTAATTTAAATTGACTTTGCTAAGTACTTTAATATCACCAAAAGCCCTACCACCTTTTCCGGAGGAAAATATATATTTTTTAATATACATTACGAAGGTTTGCCCAAGAAGGGTACAACATTTTCGAGCCGATGATTTCACGTTGTGTGGAGCGTACCAATGCAGCGTCTCAGCCGCCTCTCGAAGACCGTTTCGCCCCAACGGTCATTAGGAGCTTTATCATCATCTTTATACAAGCTGTTCAAATTCGGTTCAGTATAGATTCCTAAACTGCATTGTATTATTTCGCACCATCATATTCCTGTAACAATTTTTTTAAATCATTGAACGAACGTTATCGCTAGTCTGTTACTTCCATTCCATTAAAACTCTTAAAATCATAAACGGCGTGTCAGTTTAGGTTATTTAAGAACATCATGGTATGAATTTTCCATAAAAATTACGAAGTACGAATTAACGATTCTATTCAGTTTAGGTCCTAAACTGAATCGCGATAAAAGATGGTGGTATGATTGCAGTGCTCCTTGCAATGTGCCACTACATTTGATACAGCTTTAGATGTGTATATTACATTCGTCAACAGCTCATATAATGTCCCCATCGAGGGGCTCAAGCCTACCTCACATTAGGGGCGATAAGGCCTTAGTCAACCACGCTGGCCAAGTGCGGGTTGGTCGACTTCACACACAACCTAAGAATTTCTTCATAGGTGTGTGCAGGTTACCTCACGATGTTTTCCTTCACAGTAAAAGCGTCGATTAAACGTATGTACATATGAATTAAAAATTTGAAAACACATTGGTACGTGGCGGGGATCGAACCAGTGCCTCCCGGGTGGGAGACGACGCTCTTACGCACTACGCCACCGACGCTTTTTAATAATTACATTAATAGTATAGAAATAGGTCGTTCTGATGTAAGATTTGACCCAATAATAATTCCAGCCACAATATCACACAGACACACCGGAGAACATGCTACTCTACTGCATAAGAACGTAATAAACGTGAGATTGATAACCTAAACACTAAACACCAATCAGAGCTAACGAGCGTACAAAAGATGCAATGTCGCAATCAGAAATTTGGCTGATACCAAGGATAACCACAGGTTATCCTCTATCGTAAATAGAGGCGTTTCCTGCCCAGACGCTGTGTGAAATGGAGCGATGACCCCGCGTTTGTAATACTGTCATTAGGTGTTTGCTTTTCAAAGTAGTTCTCAAGCGAAAAATCTTATTGTAGCATTCTAATCACCGAAGACCGCTATATGTCTGGGATTTAAACGAAATGCTACGTGTTTTAATCCGTTAAATAGCTATGCAACAATCAACATCTTGGATGCACTATCGTAGCTAATAGCTTTCCTATTTTTGTTGTTTCATCACTGAACTTTTTCTGCGATTGTAAACTAGGAATCTTCATCTCTATCTTATCAGCATTTAGCTAACTAGTCTTTAATTTCTACGCGATTAGAAACTCATGAACGCATGGCCGATGGACATTTCAAGTCGTGTCCCCAGATCTCTCAGTCGTGTGGACTATCTTAACAAAGTTTATCTTTATTGACCTTCGAACGCATAAGAAAGATTGTTATAAGTTTAACTTGTGTATCTGTATGTCTATCTGTAGCAATGTAGCTCCCAAACGCGTAATCCGTTTTTCATTTCATTTGTTTGTTTGCAAGGTATTTTGAACAGCAGTGTTCTTAACTATTAATTCATATTTGTTAAGCCGTTTGAAGATCATCTTTTTTATAATAATTGATAAGGCTTTCAAAGCCGGATTTAGGTCGTTGTACACTTATCAGCTCGGAAAAGGAACGCCCTCTTTTACTATGAACGCTACGGAAAGTAACGTGCCACCTTTTTATAGTAAAAACAGACTCGATAAGTGTACTATACTGCCTTTTAAGGGGAGCATTCGGGGCTACTACCCTGGGGTGTCCATAAGAAAGCTGCTGTCCCCACAACAGAGAAAAAAATAATATCCAAGATTCAACGGGTCGTCGGATTAAGGGGCCTTCGCTCCTTCGTTGCGCCAGGGCCACGATATTGTTGATCATCTGAAAACCCTCGTGAAATTACAGGATTTATTGTAATTACGATTAGGCTCAATGAATAGTTAACAGATAGATAGACAGTGATTAGGGCCTCGAATCGTGAAGGATACATTTTTTATTGATTTTCCGAGTTTTTTTTTTCATTGTTGTCTATAATTTTTCTCAACCATTATAGGATTATAAGCGTAATAGTATGTCTAAAATGCGCTACTCTCGCACATGTAACTAGACTCTTCCTGCTCAGACTGTGAAATAGACCACCGGCGCATAACTGAGACTAGAATGGAGACAGGGGAACTCACACGACGTAATTAAATTTTAATGGCTCGTTTTGCGAAAACGCTCGCTATCTCTTTGTAGGAATAATTCAGCGTTGATAGGTGTGTTTTTAATAACTTCCTCTGTGTTTACGCGACGTTAAACCGGAGTCTGTTATTATGTTGTAAAGAAGTTGTCTCCGATTGAATAAGTTTCAATAAATCTTTAATAATTACCACTTTATTAAATACTATATTTAAGTACACAAACAGTTATCAGTCTAAAACATTATTGAGGAAATATGGTCCATTGGAATTACCATAATAAGGAACATAACGTATTTGGAAATTTTAAAAATATTAACAACTTGATAATAATAAAATTAAATTAAATATAAAATATTACATACACATAAATACTAATGTTTAAATAAAATGTAATATAATTAGAATAATAAATTTTCAGAAAGTGAAAAGCAAATAGTAGGCATGGAAATAATTGCTACTTTTCATTCATTTTCATTTAATGATTTTTTTTTTCATATGACTTCACATGTGAAATTTCACGGGCAATGATTTTATTTCGCAGTGGCCTAATGTCACATTTGCGAGTGTTGCTTTTAGTAATTAATTATGAAGTATGATATGAAATGAAATTTAACTTATTAGTCGTTTAATTTTCGAATTACGTACATGTGATATGTATTGTATACTTATAAAACAAAACAACGAACTGCTATTTCACTGAGTTTGTATTATAGCAGTCGATGTGAAAAGAAGTAGCAGGTGTGAAAAATAAAAATATTTTCATATGATTTTTCACATACTTACTATTCATGAAATGTTCCAAGCCTAATAGATTGTGCCTTATCAATGCTTCTCTCTTCTTTTTCTGTTGTAAAATATTAGGTTGGGGAAAAAGTCTTTTCGCATTATAGTATGTATAAACTTGTAATAAAATCTCTTTAGCTATACTATTTCTATCTGGCTGGTTTTGGTATCATTGAACGTTTAAATTTTAAATAACATAATTCCAAATTCAAATTAGGAAAATGTGTGATTTTCGTTTTTCGTACCGCCAAGATGAGTGAATCTAATGAAGAAATTCGATACATTTTAAAATTTTACTACAAAAAAGGTAAAAATGCAACGCAAGCCGCGAAAAAAATTTGCGATGTTTATGGACCTAGTGCAGTGTCTGTGAGAGTAGCACAAATTTGGTTTAAGCGTTTTCAATCCGGAAATTTTGATGTCAAAGATGCACGTCGCTCTGGTCGCCCTATTACAGATAAAATCGATGCCATTTTTGAAAAAGTGGAGCAAGATCGGCATTTTAGTAGTTACGAATTCCCAGTTCTTCAGCTAAGAACTGGGAATTGACCACAAAACAGTTTTGGCGCATTTGAAAAAAACTGGGTACACAAAAAAGCTCGACATTTGGGTACCTCACGAGCTTACTGAAAGAAACCTAATGAACCGTGTACTCATTTGTGATTCTTTATTACGACGTAATGAAACCGAACCATTTTTGAAGAAGCTGATAACTGGTGATGAAAAGTGGATCACGTACGACAAGAACGTGCGAAAAAGGTCGTGGTCAAAGGCCGGTCAGGCTTCACAGACTGTGGCGAAACCCGGGTTAACTCGCAACAAGGTGATGCTGTGTGTGTGGTGGGATTGGAAGGGCATTATTCATTATGAGCTGTTACCACCAGGCAGGACCATCGATTCTGAACTCTACTGCGAACAACTGATGAGATTAAAGCAAGAAGTTGAGAGAAAGCGGCCGGAATTAATCAACAGAAGGGGTGTGGTTTTTCATCATGATAACGCTAGACCTCACACATCTTTAGCCACTCAGCAAAAATTAAGAGAGTTTGGCTGGGAGGTGTTAATGCATCCGCCGTATAGTCCTGACCTTGCACCTTCAGATTTCCACCTGTTTCGGTCTCTTCAGAATTCTTTAGGCAGTGTCAGGTTAACATCACGAGAGGACTGCCAAAACCACTTGTCGCGGTATTTTGACCAGAAGTCCCGAAATTTCTATAGCAATGGGATCATGTCCCTACCTACAAGATGGCAAAAAGTTATCGAACAAAATGGTACCTACATACTTTAGTTAAATGTAAATAAACTATATTAAAAAATGTTTTGAATTTTCTTAAAAAATGCGAAGAAACTTTTTCCCCAACCTATTACATTAAAATATTTCAGTATTCACTTTAAACTAAATGAGGATAGTAATCATTTGAATGTCCGTTACAAAACGGCTAGCTTTTTACTAGGTGGTAGACCCATATGTAAGGTCGTCTGGGTAGGTACCACCGCCTTTCTTATTTCTGCCGTGAAGCAGTTCGCTGTGTTGCGGATTGAAGGGAAAGGTTGCCAGTGTAATTACGAGGCATGGAGGGCATATCATCTTAGACCCCAGGATGGCAAACGCACTTGCGGTGTTAAGTGATTTACACTTAATATTGCAAGTGTCTAAAGGCGGCGGTGACCACTTAATATCAGGTGGGCCGCAAGCTTGTTTGCCATCTCGTAACATAAAAAAAAGCTTTCGATATTCATTGGATTTATGGTCCTATTTTGCAACATTTTAGTGCAAAAAGAAAGGAAAAATTACCCTAGTTTATTAATTATGTATATACCCTTCCTTATTAATTATGTATATACCTATCCTTCGTTTTAAACGGGCATATTAACTAAATACAGTCGTTAACTATTATATTAACTGTGGCTCAAACACTTCAACTTTCTTTCACTTATCTCCATCCTGTGCTTTAGAAAGCTCCGCAGTTTATTTTATGCTATAATTAAAAACGCGGGTGGCCATTTTTAAATCAATTAAAATGAGTTTTCTATGAGGTAGTTAGGATTTAATATTATCCGTTTATGCGGTTTTAAGAACAACTTGGGAGTGTATTGTAAACACTATTTTTTTTTAAAACCTGTACTTTAGGGTTTAGGCGCAAAATGTCCAGTTCGCAGATTGTCCAATTCCCAAAATGTCCAACGGTCGCAAAATGACCAGTTCGCAGAATGTCCAGTTCGCGCCTAAACGGCATAGAGGCTTATTGTGTCAAATGTTAATGCTAGCGGTTTTGTCCGCAGAAACGCTTTGGTGCTTTGCCACTCGTCTCAATTTTTTTTATAAATAGGTCAAGCAAATGACTCCACTCCACCTGATGGTAAGCAGAAGTGGAGTCCAAATGCCAATATAGCTAGAGAGAGAGATAAACTGCTATTTTAATATAGATTAAAAAAATAATATTGCTAAGTTTTTTATTTTATTGATAATTTTGCGCTAGAATCAGAGAACAGCTTACCTACAATTAATTAAAGTGTGAGTATGCATTTTATAATCAACTATAATCATCAAGACAAGTAGGTAATAACTATTATCTTAATATATTTGCTGTATGTTTATAGTTAAGTATGTTCTATTACATTCTAATACGGTATGTTTATAGTCTATACCTCAATTACTTTGAATTTATCATGTATTACGTTTTTGTTGAAGCAAATCGATTTCTGTGTTAAATTGAAACGGTTTTTCTCATCTAATGTTCTATTGATGCTGAGCCCACCGGCGAACACAGTTTTTGCCGTTATCTATAACTATCATTAAAGACTTCCAGTCTGAGCAACATTATCTTAAGGGTATGACCACATCTATATCAATTCGCCTAACATTAAGTATCGCATTATTTGGTTATTCTGTTCTGCTTGGTGTTCGTAAATGCTCGCGATTGTTCTAATTACATCTTATTACTGAACAACCTGACCTGAAGTTGTGCCCCATAACGAGATTTTAGGGGTTAATATCCACGTAATACTTTGGGTATTCATTTTACCTGCATGTCAGAGAGAGAAGAATCACAAGTGAAGCAAACCCATTCCGTCGCTCACCTCCTCGTTTCATCATCATCAACCCGTGTTCGTCCACTGCTGGACACAGGCTCGGCCTCGCCTCGTTTACATCGTACACAATCAATACAATGTTTATATACATCCTCTGACAAGAACCTCTTAGTCATAAAACAACAAAAACTAAAATAAAAAATTTTTAGTAACCCCCGACATAAAAAAACAAAAAATCTGTCGGCCTCGTAACTTCAACAAATGGGCTCAAATCTGAATGTACCCTTATTATTATTTAGAGCTTATATCTAAGCGAGTTCAAATAACCTCAAGACTAGGAAGGCCCTTTGATTACCACTGCGCTGCGGTATCACAGTTACATTTTGTGCAAGCATCATTAACTGGATAAAATATTCTATGCAGCTTATAAAGTTGCAGCCTTCAACCGCCTAAGAGGGTTTCCACATTATCCGATCCGATATCGGTACCGAAAGCCCATACGATATCGGGGGAACTAAAATGTACATGTCTATAGTATATGACCGGAATATTACATATAGTCTAAGATCCGAACCTAAATCGACCTTCACCGAGCTGATAATAGAATGAAACATATTTTATTATTAATTTAGTATATTAGAAAATATATTAAAAATGGGTTGTCTAAAAAAATCCTGGACAGACTATTTTTAATTATTTTTTGAAAAATGATTTTTAATAAAATATTGCAACATCAAGATTATAAGAAAATTTTGTCGCGCGCTTATGATGATATAATTTTTTTTCTATTATCCAATCGAGTGAAAGTAACTGATATCGACATACCTGTTCATACCTGACAACCCAGTAGTTCGCGCAGGTAAATAATAGACAACCCAATGCCTGCACATTCTATACGGTTTCTACTATCAGTCAGGACAAAATTTTCTTATTATCTTGATGTTGCAATATTTTATTCATTTTTTTTTAAAAATCTTTTTTCAAAAAATAATTAAAAATAGTCTGTCCAGGATTTTTTTAGGCAACCCATTTTTAATATATTTTCTAATATACTAAATTAATAATAAAATATGTTTCATTCTATTATCAGCTCGGTGAAGGTCGATATAGGTTCGGATCTTCTACTAATACATTTTATTTGTGCTGATATACCGGATCAGATAATGTGGAAAAGTTGTAAAGTGGCTTGCTTGCCGATAAGAATTACATCTAGAAGTTCCGAGAACGAGTATGGTTAAGTCATGCTAAGTTGCTTTTTACTTGATTTGAAGCTCTTGGCTTGGTCTTCGTCTCATCCGTTTGAATAATTATTATTCTGGTGGATCAGAATCGGCGCAACAAATTCCCATTGGTTACAATTTGGTAATGACTTAAGGCGACGATAACGGCTGGCGACCTTGGCCATACTGAGTGGAGCATCCCGTGCCTGCATTAAACCCTCAGAAAACGTACAGAATAATTTACAGTTTAAATTGCATAAAAAAATGTTTATAAAAATCTAAATGTTTTGTTGAGGTCGGTCTCAAGTAAGTGACAACGTTTATTCCAAATATCGAGGTTGGCACCGATCTCAAAAAATCATTTAAATTTTTATAAACAGAAATTTTATTTCTCCGTTTTTAGTTTTGAAGGCGGTTGTTTTATTTCAATATATATATTTTTTTTGTTTTCTTAGATATTTACAGTATATTTTCAGAAAACTATCTCGAAATCTTTTAGACAAATAAGTAATAAAATAATAACGATATCACTGACGTCAACTAAATAGGCATTATTAGGGATATCTCAAAAACTACTCGTCAGATGTCGATGAGAAATTCGACCATAATTATTGTTATGGTTATATTTGTCATTCAGTAAGACTATATACCTATAGACAAATAACATTAAAGACAAACAATATTAATCTATTCTTAATTTGACCACAGACTTTAACAATAAACAAAAGAACGTGTGCGTCAAGTACATGGTAGTGTGTGTAATGTTTTTTTTTTATTGATTTCATGTATTTTAATGCATAATAAAAAAAAATCATTTTGCACTCCTCTATATAAACTATAAGTGTGCGAAATTTCATACTAAACAGAATTTTTTGTAATAAGGGATACAAAGTTTTTGCTTCTTGTAGTAATTTCAAGATTTTTTAAACCTCTAAAATGTACAAATTTTGAAAAGTTTTTATACTGATTGGTTATGTAAGTAGTCTAGTGTAATACGTGTAGATATTATTTAAAATTTACTCTCTTTAAAATGTTACCACTTATCGTCTCTAGTGATACCGCAGTGATACTTTCGAAGAAAGACCGTGTGTAACGTTATTTTTTACGACCAGTTAACCCCTGTCATTTACACCTAGGAAGTCTTAAATCGCATCGAGTTTTCCAACTGCATTACATAATAGAATTTATAGAAGGATTTTACGATGCAATATAAATTATCTATTTTAAACTTAATCTCAGGCGATTTAATGGGTATCTTGCAGAATGTGATAATCGAAGTTTGTGTCCGTTTAATGTAGCAATTGATTGTTGCAAATGAGAAGTTGGATATAAAAGCTTCTTTGATTATGATGTTATTGAATTTCAAAATTTAATTTTATTGAATACCGTGTATGATATATTCATGTCGACTCTATTATTTGTTTAGCTACCATTTCCGATGGCTTTAATTTAATACTTTTTGATAAAAGTTGTGTTTTTGAGACTTGTCTTTTTACTTTCTCGTATACGTAGTATAGAGGAAGTCTTGTAATCTTCAAAAAATTCGACGTCGAGATTTTGACGGATTTACACGTTTTGGTCCTCCCTGAGTCCAAAAACCCCTGAGACCACTCCCGATTTTTACGTTTACTAATTACAATCGGTTTAGTGTTTTTGATGAAGTTCAAAATATTTTCTTTCTAATTTTCTTGTCAATCATTCTTTTTTTCTCACTGAACACATTTCACAATGAAAAACGATTCGCGTGCTGTTAAGACTCACAACTGCATAGTAATTGGTCGATTAATAAAGAAATCATTCGGCTTTTTATGTCTGGCTTTTTTGCATATATTTGTTTGAAATAAGTTGGTATAGTGTAATTCACATTATACTCATAAATGTCAGGCACAGCGGATCCGCTCGAATTTTCATGAATTGTAACAAAGAACTATCTCGATCACGTCAACTTTCCAAAAAACTGCATCATAATCGGTCCATTCTTTTAGGAGCTATGATGCCACTGGCAGACGCAGACACGTAAAAATTTTAAAACCCCTCTTTTTTTTTAAAAGAACTATTACATCTAAGAACTCGGATGAAAGTTCTGCGTAAGTTAGTAGGAAGATGTATGACGATCTATTTTATTTGAATGTCACACGTGTCAACAAAAATCTTTTTTTAATGTACTGGGAGGATCAATGTCAAAGGAGTCTCACGCGCATGTGCTCTCGCCTCAATGGGTGGGACCACCGGAAAAGATCATAGACGTCCCACCCGCATCGTGCATTGTTTTATTATAATTACGATGTGATGGTACTTATAGACGTTTTATTTTGATCTCGATTCTGATGGGAATACGGCAGCTTTTTTGTGACTACGCCCCGTGAAGGGCAAGGGCACTTGAGTTTTGTACGCTCTTTGCTACGATTCTTTTTTGTTCTAATTTCAAAATTCCGTAGCAGGTCAAAAATTTTGGAACGGTTTAATGGCTTAGATTTTTATTCTAATAATATAATGTTTAGTGCGAGATGATGGGGTGATATATGCGAGTAGAACCATGTAAACACATTTTTAAAAGCCTTGAAGGAAACAAGTGACTACTGCAACTTTTTTAAAACCGCAATCTTTCGCCACTGTGTTATATTATTACCAGCGGCGCACCCTTCAACCGAGAAACCGCATCTATAACTAGCTGGACGGCTAGTAATTTGTCGCAGGTCCGATAAACGGTGCAACTTCCGCACGCAATTTAAGGTGGTTCTTGCTCAAAATATAAAGTTCTGAATTTGCTGAGATTCTAGAACGTAATTCGAAAAGTAACACAGCAGGTTTGAGGTAGAGCACATTGAAGTAGCCGCTCGTATTAGGGATTAAACTATTTTAATATTAGTTTAAATAAAACTTTCCGAATGAACTAATTGTTTTACAACAAGCAAGCTAATTTTAAATTTTATGATCTATATCTATATATATAAAAGGCAAAGTCCTGACTCACTGTCGGACTGATCAACGCCCAGCCAATACCCTTGGACCTAAGATAGCAGAAATTTTGCACAGAGGTTCCTTTTATGACGTAGGCAAGGGATAAGGTCGGATTTTTCTAAATTCAACCCCTAAGGGGGTAAAATGGGGGAGGACACTTTTTATGTAAATCCGTAATTTTTAAAGTAAAAGCCATAAAAATTGGTATACTGTCTTTCAATTAAAAATGAAGAAAGGGGTGTTTTAGGATTTCTCGAAATTCAACCCCTAAGGGGATGAAGCAGAAGCAGAATTCAATTTTATTTTAATTACTCAGACTACTCGTCAGCAGAACCGTCAGTTCTTTTAGTCCACACTTGTTCATAGAGATCTCTCTCTCTCTCTCTCTCTTTGCCGCTGGAAGAAGACCGTAGATTAGCGTCTTCTTTCTCACCCCGCTCATCGTCTCTCCATCTAACTCAAGAGCACTCTAACTTTACCCTATAGTTACCAAGGCACAGTCTCTACTCAGGACATCAACGATTCATGAATTCTACAGCACATAATTATGATCATTATCATTTCAGCTGGCCTCTGTTGGTATTTTAATCTTATTATTAATGTAATGTTTTGAGAGGTTTTAAACTTATAGATTTGTAGTCGTGATTGACATCTCGGCTCATGTCAGGTAAAACACTTTGATTGAAAAGTGGGCATCTGAACAAACCCAATGAACTTTCCTTCTGTCCAAATTAACCCTTTCCTGGAAGTTAATTTACCGCATTACTTCCTGAAGCATACATGTTCTTTAACAACTTGGATATGGTGTTAATGATCTATCAAGAAAAGTAGAATTAGTAGCCAATGTGTTTACAAGTACGAGTAAGTCTCGTTCTAACTGCCGACCAGTTTACATGGCTATAGCCAATTACGTACCAATTAGTATACATATTAGATGTTTCCGGCCAATGAGTTCTTATCGCTTTATTGCATCAAACTTGTGAATTATGAAGTAATCATGTGAAGTCTATTGGAGAAAATTTTAAGCAAAAAATCTTAAAGTGGATTTTATAAATTGCTTTTGATATACTGCGGATATCGGAATTGGTCCACTATTAAATATTTATTACATTTTTTAGAATAACAAACAATTACAAAATGAAACCTATGCAATAGTTAGCAAAAATTAGGCTTATGCAACAGTCAGGAAAATGGTCATCGTAATTTTTTAAAGCTTTATGCAAATGCGCGCATTTAGGTGCAAAAAGTATATTGAATCTCCTCTTGGTCATATCACACGGACTTAACGACCTCAGTGTTTTTCAATTTCATAAATTTCTTTTGTAAACTTTATTTAGTGTACTGATTACGGAAACACACGAGAGCCCAGATTCCACGATGCAGTATAAAATAGACCACCGGCCTATAGAATACATGTCATGCATTCTTAATTCAGTACCAACTCCCATACATTGCATAGCGGATCGCATAGTTCTCACGAACGCAATAAAAACTTTTTCACTCGCCAGAATAGGGATCGGTTGAAAAAAGTCAAGTTTACGAGGTGGTCCTCTTTGCTCGCGAGCTATAAATCTTGGAGCGGCAGTAGGTTTATTGGACATGGAGGTTTATGTCAATCCGTGAGCGTAGGTACATTTTTGTGATACTCCATTTAGGTACAGGTTTAGTGGAAATGTTACCTTTGGTCATTGCTCGTGTTTCAGCTGCTGTCGAACTTTTAAGAGCTTCCCTTCAAAGGTTTCTTTCTTTTTCTAACGGCACTCGCCCACGTCAGACTTTTGCAGGACCGATAATAGGGCCGATTTTTCCATTACTTAATTGAAATTTCATTACATTCTCTGACTATTGCAATCAATACATACAAAAACAATATCAGGCGGGTACAGTCAACAGCAAAAGTAGATGATCAAAATCAAAACTAACTTCACTAAATTTAGTGAAGTTAGTCATTTTCATTAATGAAAATTATGGACAGTATAAATTTAAATGATGTATTACTCAAATAAAACCACAAGATTAATATGCTTTTTTATATATTACGAGATGGCAAACGAGCTTGAGTCCTACCTGGTGTTAAGTGGTTACCGTCGTATAGACACTTGCAATATTAAGGGTAAATCTAAATTTTGACACTGCGAGTGCGTTGCTATCCTGGGGACTAAGCATGCCCATAAATTACACTGGCTACCTTTCCCTTCAATCCGAAACGCAGCGAACTGCTTCACGGCAGAAATAAGAAAGGCGGTGGTGCCCCCAGTATGGTTGAGGGTTACGGGTGAATCTCGCTTCCACCTTTCGGTTTTATCATGAGTTACCGTGGTGTGGATTAGACTCTCAGACCACTTTCTTTTCTTTATTATTACCTAATGGGAAAAGCATGTTGGCGACCTGTCCCTACTTCGAGGCACTGCATGGTATATACCGCTAGATGTGACTTTGTGCAACCAAATGTTAATGTTAAAATGATTTGATTATTTTGAGTGTTAAATCTGTCCTGGTTGTTGGGTTATGTTTATATTTTACAGCAGGATTGTTACTTCTTGGGCTTGGTGCCCCTTTTATGTATTTGTCATTATTTGAAGGCACTGCATGTCCACTGCCAGTGGCATTATGCGTAAAGAAATGTTACCTAAGCCTCTGCTCAGCCCCTCATGGGACTATGATCTATGATCGTATTTATGTACTAAACCCCTTCTTGGGATGGGTGATGACTAAGAGCGAGATTGTATGTTGATGTTAATGTTACCCAAAGCTCTACTGAACTGCTTTTGGGAATATGAGCGTTATAATCGCGGAATAACCGCGCTATAACCAAATCCAACACGATGCCGTCTTCATACATTTTGACAACAGCTTGACAGCTGTCAGGTGTTTTTGTTTTTACGTTGGTAAATAGCGCGATAGAGTATCCAGCGCTATATCGGATGTTTGTATCTATGTGTCTATCTTTTTTCTTTCAACATATTTACCAGTAACTTTTGCCATCACTTTTCTGTGTGACCAGGGATCGCCTCGCCCGTATTCTAATGCATGGCTTGTGATGCAAATGAGAGCGTTGTGTTAAATAGAGCGAGACCAGTGATTGATTGTTATGGCCGATATCAATGATCGATGTCTGTAGGGAGAGAGTCGAGCTCATGGTATACAAACCTATATTTTCTGTCAACATAGCAGATAATGTGATTTGCTTCTAAATGTTCTTATTCTAAGATTTTTTTATGTAGCTTAACATAATCTTGTATATACAATTACGTGTATTGTTATTAGTATATTTACTAACTAAGGCGGTAAAACAAAGAATGCCCAGATCGCAGGTATTTGACGCAAGACGTGGAAGTGGGATCATCCATACGCGTAGCGTGCGAAAAATGCGACTTTCTGGTCAGATGTGACATAAAATTATTTACTTACAAGTAATAATATGAAGACTGCAATTTTGGAATCACGTCCAAAGAGGTCAATATCATCATCATCATAACAGCCTTTTTAATGCGACCCACTGCTGGGACACAAGGCCTCTCCTTGTCATCGAAGGAGGTTTAGGCAGTAGTCCACCATGCTTGCCCAATGCGGATTGGTGAATAGAGGATTAGGTGATCAATACCCCTTTGCTGATCCATTTGTCGCCTTTTACGACACCCATTGGAGGATATGGGCTGATGCTAATCTGCCGGCAGATTACTGCCGGCATCACTTGGTAAATCTTAGGTATAATTATAAATATTTACTTTTCTTACTTAATGAAGGCCGTTGTGGGAGTGTGAAAGGCTGGGAAGACTCTTGTTATGCTGACAAACTTTGATAAGATTTTGGTAATTTGACAAGCCAAAACAATTTTGTTTTTATTTAGACTACTAGGTAATCTAATACGATGGATGATGATTTACGAGGCAATAAAGCATAGAGGCGGCTCGAAATGAGTTACGGAGTAACGAGACATCAGTAAATAGTCTGAATCACGACATCAGCTTCATAAACTTTAACGATGATTTTATCATAAACATTCGGATACGCCAAAATCAGTTCTATTTATCTATAGATTCGATTTCCGCTATAAACTGCTTGGGAGTGTATTGTTTCGATGCAGTAAGTACCTACTTAACAATTCTGGTTAAACCGACGTTTTTTGACATGAATGTCTTCTCTTCAAACCTCCTTACTTCATTCTTCTTCTACTTAACAATTCTGGTTAAACCGACATTGTTTGACATGAATGGCTTCTCTTCAAACCTCCTTACTTTATTCTTCGTCAGGTTCCGCAGAATTATAGGTAGTGTTTCCTCAGCTTAAGGTTTAAAGAATATATTATTTATGAGAGTATACAACCTGCCCGCAAAGTGTACACGTATCGCTATCCAGTTATCCACTATCTGCGTCTTAACTTGGCGTGGAAACCGTACACCCCTACCGCATTCCGAGTGGCGTTTCAGGTTTTATCAGTGTTATGTAATGCGCTTCTGCAGCCAGATGGTCTAACTTCATGTTGTGGTATTACGATGCTGGGTATACATTGTTATCTTGAACATAATACGGATTTGTTTTGATTTCGTTGCCAGTAGCTATCTCGTTACTGTAAGGCGAACACGCAACTATGGATTTGCCTAGACCAATCGTTGAACTGGGCTGATCAAGATCTGCCTGAATTTACCGATCACACAGTAATCTAGGTGCATTTGTAATAATAATCATAATAAAAATAGTATATTTCTACGCTTAGACCCCATAGATCTAGCCCAAAGTAAGTATCATTACGAACTTGTGTTATGAATACTAGACAACGGAGTTTTTAATATACATATAATTTTAGATTTTTTTTTTTATGTAAGACATTTGACTCTCCCACAACCAGTCCATCCGCTTGGTCATGAAAAAATAGCCCTCAACCGACCAGAAGTCGAGATTCTTATGGTCCAATAGCCACCTAAGCCGTTTCATGATATGCCTAGGCTTTTCTGGATTTGGCCAACTATACGATCGGACGACGTCAGATATCCAACCTTCATAATTGACCTGATGCTTAGTATTTTCTCTATATTTAGGTAGCAGTTTATTCTAAGAGCTCCTTCACACTAGCGCATACGCCGCTTTCCTGCGGCTTCATTTACAATAGTGTGACGTCTGCGCCGCGCTAGCACAGCGTTCAATTACTGCAGAAGAAACGCCGCGACAAGCCACGCAGACACGTCGCGCTATCGCCGCGCCTACGCTGCGCTAACGTTCACCGAACGCCTACGCTGGACAAACGCTAATGTGAAGGGGCTCTAATATTTTGTCAGAAAAATATTATATTACAACAATGGCGAGATTGACACATATTTAATATTCTCTAAACCTTGAAATTACAATGACTTAAACGTCATAATATTTACTTATTAAATAATTCATAATAGCTTTTTTTAGTACGCCACAGCAAACTTTAATTCGCTAACTTGACTACTCTATAGAGAAATACATAGGTTAATAATATTGAAATTAGTAATTGTTGCATTTTCGTATGATTTCTAGAATAAATTGTTGGTAGCAAAACTTTAGTTTTGGAAATAAGTTTTGTTTTAATTTTGACAAGTTTCTTGTCAAAATATGTTTTTAGCATTATCTGATCGGCAGGCCTAGCACGGGACGTGGAGAAATCTCCCCGGGGAGAAGACAAAATTTTTCTCTCTCCCTCTTTGTCTTTCCCTAGAGCTAGCATGGCAATAGGGAGAGACTAATTTGTCCCCAGTGACAAAATTCTCCCGGCAGTGCTGCCAATCTAAGCGGAATATAGAGCGAATGATTGAACTCGTTCTTTTGCATCGACAACGCTACCAAAATAGAAATACATAGCAACTGGCCTAATAGAGTGGAATCTATTGACTTTTAAAATTGTTAAGATAAATACAAAATTGACGTGTTTATTTATTTGGGGTGCGTTCGAAAACGATTTCAATTTACTCGGGGTAGCGTCCAAAAGGCTCACTATTGGTCGTTATTTAAGAAGCGCTTTCACCATTGGTTAGTTTTGTTAAACTATAGTTATTTTACACCAATTAGAAAAAAACCTTGCTTTCTAACGCTGTCTACTGGCTTCACCTGGTTTTGGAACGCAACCTTGATCAGTTCATGTAAATGAAAGTTTCATATTACTAATCAATTACTATCATTTTGAATTTTGTTACAGACATGAATTACGAATTTCTCTAAACATTATGCCATTCTACTTGGAGTATATTCATGTGTTTTATATTATTTTATTTTTTCATAAGAGTTAGAAGCACTGCCATTTCCAGAGATTTTGCTTTTTTTTTTTCAGCATTTTTCATTTTTTTTTGTAGAGCCATTTCCTTGCTAACTCTATAATTGTGGAGGAACTCACTCTCGGCAACTCAAAGGAATTTGACGAATTTCGTATTAATTCGACCGAGTGATCAACTTCTTGAGAAAGTAATAAATTAAAATAGCCTCGGGACATGATAGCCAAATAACTTATTAAGTTGACACTTCTAGATAAATAGAGAGCTAGGTACCTATAGATTCATCATAAAGGAAATCACAAATATTTAACTTTGTCCCCACCTAAATATCTCGGTGACAAATTTCTCTTCTTGAAATGTCAAAAGTGGAAATATGTCCTCCTTAAAAGTGACGCCGTGCTAGGGAAGTGGAGAAACAGTCCCCTTATTATGTCAAAAAGGGAAAAAACTATTTTGTCCCCAAATGCCATGCTAACTGCCGTGGAGAAACAAATTTTGCCTCCTGTCAAATGGTGGAGAGAGATTTTGTCCACGCCCCGTGCTAGGCCTGCTGTGGACCTAGCCAAGTGACCAGTCGATTGCGTTGAACATCTAACTAATGAAACTGACGTTTTAGTGAGAAAACTCTATGGCGACCGTAGTCAAAAATTAACCTCCCATCCACCAACGCTTATTTCGTATGACTTGTCTTCATAGATGAACTGTAGAGAAACATTGTAGGTATAAATAAAACCGTTGAGGCGACTAACTAAATATCATCTCTACATGTTTTCCTGCTACTTTATCATTCCTCGCCTGTCCGAGAGGAAAAACAATTCTTTTGTCACCATAAACACGAGCTGATACTAGTGGATGGGGGGCTATTATCATTTCGTTCGATAGAAACGTTGTATCATTTGCCACTTGTCTAGGCCCCCTGATGGAAAGTCAGTGTCGGCATTGACGCACAGAGACAAGACAATGTGCATGTCTCTACACAAACAGTCTTGTTAGGACCATTCATGGGTTTTTTTATGTCATTTGGTTGGTTGTCATACATCGTGCCTGGCTGTAAGCATATAGACGCTTGCAACACTCCGTCACGGTAATATTATCGTGACTCCGTGACACTCGCGCTGTCAACCCTAGTCCCCTTCCATATTCCGTGTAGTTCTGGCTCTGACCTACAGAAACACAACACCACATAAATGTAGTTTTATTTGACACGTCTTCTGTAACGTGGAAGTACTACCCAGGTTCGGTCCAATTTCGAACAGCTAGTTCGCTGTGCTCGATCTCGACTTGACTAAAAATTAGAGAGTAAGTGGTAGAGAAACCTCGCAGGAGATGATGCCTTTTTTTACTTTCTCGTATACGTAGTATTAGAGGAAGTCTTGTAATCGTGAAAAAATTTGACCTCGAGATTTTGACGGATTTACACGTTTTGGATTTCACTGAGTCCAAAAAAACCGTTTTTGGAATTATATCTGTGTGTCTGTGCGTTAGCACTATAACTCGAGCATGCTTTAACTTATTGCAACCAAATTTAACATGCGTGTATGACATCAAAATATAAGGTTTCTATCAACTTTTGAGCCGTCGATCACGAAAGTTAAGGAACCAAGTGCGCGGTCGGTACTCGGATGGGTGACCAAAATTTAACATACATGTATGACATCAAAATATTAGGTTTATATCAACCTTTGAGTCGTTTCCGATATACGAGAAAGTCAAGGGGAGACCACTCCCGATTTTTATCATTTATATTTAGTGCACTAACGACTGTTTGGTTTGTACCATGTTATACTTTTACAATTTCGTAGAAATGAACATTATAAACATTTAAAAATGGAACACGCCATTCCTATGAATTAAGTTCAGTTTTATGAGGTTTTATGTAACTTTTTGCAAAATTGTGAAACGTAAAAATTGGTGCAACTGGCCCTATGGCCGTAGCAAATTAAAGTCAATTACAGCATTAAATATACTGATGCTTTCGAATATCTTTGACGCATCTGTGAAGAATTCTATGACGGAGAATTGTGATGTTAATGGTGTCCACACTATTAAACTCCCGTAGACTATAGAGATAAGATGTGACCTGTACCGTTATCGTACGGCAGTGTTAAATTACTTGGAATTCATTAAACTATTCGTTTTGTTCTCAGACGACATAGAAATGCCATAATTATAAAAGGTGTTTGGTACATGAGTTATGAAGCCGGCACCTACCCATGCTAACATAGTCATATAAATACTATGGTGATATCAAAAACTCTAAATTGTAAAAAAAAACGAATTCTTCATACAAATAGTTCGAACAAAAAAATCAAAATGTATGGAAAATCAAAAAAATATCTTTACAATTTTTAATTTTTAATATCACTATAGTATTTATATGACTGTTAGCATGGGTAGCTGCCGGCTTCATACCCCAGGTACCAAACATCTTGTATTGTTTTTCAAGTATCCATTTTACACTAATGTAATGACTATATCTATATGAAGCGCCGTACAATTTTTCCCGTTATTACAGATATATTATTACATCACGCTCGTGATCCCAAAAGTGATAAGCAGACCTATATGTAACATTTAGTTACACATAGCACCACATCTAGCAGTATTAGTCAAGTAGTGCCTTCATAAAAGGGACTCCAAACTCTAAAAGTAATCTAAATCTTCAGTGAGCCAACAAACAAAACCCGACAGCCAGTATAACGCCTATTCGCTAACTTTTTTTGACAGATTAAAGTGATGATCACCGAGTAAATTACATATTAATTGCTGTTTTACACGACACGCTATTATGGTACTTGTCGTGTAAAAACAGCTATGGATATGTACTTAATTCACTCTGTTTTTAAAAAAACTATCAGAAACAGTGGGCAATGTATGAAAAGAGACGATACGTTTGATCGAGCTCGAAAACTATCAAAACTCATACTAAGGTTAAGGAACTTTAAGTTGCAGTTTCTAGTAGAAATTCTACGTCAACAATTATAATACCTAATTATTTATTTCAGACAAAAGGTATTCCATACAGTCTTAGTAACAATGGGTCTTAAAACTATAGCCGAATACAAAATATCATTTTACTTTCAGACAGTGTTAGTAACAATGAGCCTTAAAAACTATATTAGATTTTTTTTATAAGTTCTTTGTCGCCACGCAACAGAAGCTACATCCTACATGCGCGTTGGTAGCTTCTTTGCAGGTGCAACCAGTGTTGCAACAATGAAGAATCCCACCGGTCTACCATCATTAATTTATAACTTTCATTATCATTAGAAATACGAAATTGTGAACACAAGATACGGATGAATGGAGAACTTTACTTTTATTTACGAAATTTACTTTTATTTCTATTCGAAACATATAAGGGAGAGGCCAGGTCCCATGGCCGGGTGCGCATTTTCTTACATAACTTTTCAATTCCTATCATTGGAGGTCCAAAAATATTTCTCATACCATTTAAAACCATAATGATCATTCTTCATAACAAATCATTCTTCATAACTTCATAAAACATAATCATTGAAATTCATAATATCATTAATCATACATTTTTGGGCGAGTCTAGTGTTTTATGCACCTACATGGCCGGATGATGGGTAGGTTAGGGTTATTTTTTTTTATGACTAGGCGTAGTGCACTGTTTTTGTAAGCAACAAGGTGAATGAATGCACAGTATGAATAAAAAAATTATGATCGCTAATTGTTATGAGCTCCGTTGGTAGTAATAAAAATGTATGAATAAAAAAAGTATGAAAAATAAAATTATGAAGTGTGATTATTATGAAAACAAATCGGTAGTAAGACAAAGAATAGAATTTAGAATATTATGTGAGCCAATATGGACCCCCCAGGGCCTACTCCTGGCTACCCTCTCTGCAACACTATGGATTCTTGGAATATGGAATACAATAATTTGTCGTTTCATTCATAGAGCAAACGGTGTATCAATATTTTTTGTTGAATAGGTATATTCTATAATTAGCTAGATCATAAAATCCAACAAAACCATTGAGTTATGATAGTTCGATGAACATAACTTCTTTCACAACATTACCATTGTCATTGTCTTGCAGAACGGAATCTCTATCCATTTAGAGAGGCATCGCAATACCGTACTCCTTGGATATTTAATTAAAACGGACATGTCATACCAACGACCAGCCGATGCGGAAGACGCGCTATCCCGCCTGATGCGCGCAAAAAACGCATACTTACCGGCATCTAGTGATGTGCGCACATCACAAGAAGTGCGCTAATGCACAGGGGAATATAGGCAGGAAAATTGCATCACCTTTATTTCTAGTAACCCGCTTAAGACAAGCGATGTTATTAGAGGTTTATAGTGCATGTGAAATGAAAAGTTACATAGACTCAATTTAATTCAATATTCAAGAGGTGAAACTAGTGGAAAATTGTCGTTCAATTGTTGGAATAATGTAGACATTCTTTATCTAAACCTTATTACCTTCTTAGATTTTCCGGACATTATTATCATAATAATGAAAAATTATAACAGCCAATGAATATGTAGGAAGTCCAAAGGGAAGTACTTCCGCCGGTCAAGATGTATGCCCGGGGACCGCGGCCCTACTATGTTTTTTTTTGGCATTCTATTGCAGATTGTCTCTGACTTAGAAGGTCTGTGATGACATTTTCTGCCTCACCGGGTTTTTAAGAAGGCGAAGACCTTGGGGGGTCCTCAAGCCTATAGGTCGAACGTTCCTAGGGGATTACTGGGCGACCGAGCATCTCCATCTCGTCCCTAGGGCGTCCATGTCGGAAGGGGGACATACTACTAAGTGTAGTGGGAACTTCTTTATAATATAGCGAGCACCTTTCTTCGTTTGCGCGATTCAGGTTTCCATACTAATTGTCGCGCTTGTATGAGCACTGTTGTATAGCGCCATCTATTTGTTCTATGAGGAGGTGGCATTGGCCGCCACAAATAATATTGTTAAAATAATAAAATTCTAAACTCCCTTTGAATGTAAATATGCAGTATAATTATGAACTTACAAACTCCAAAGTTTTGTGTTAATAGTTTAATAACCGATTTCACTATTCTATCGGCTAGTAAAAGTAAGCTTACTGTAGTTTGGTTGCCTAGCAATTATTGTTAAATTACTCAAATTGACAGCGGTCACTGTTTGGATACTACCAAACTCTATGGCGATCTCTATCTGAGAATTGAATATTAAAACCGTCCATAAAAGCATCAAACAGAAAATGGATTTGCTTCAAAAACTGTAGAATATCTCCATAGATTTTTTCATCGAATTAAAATCTATCACTATGACGACATAAAGCTCTTACCAAGCTTATCAGCTGTTATGTGTGAATGGGACAGCATGAAGTTTACACGGATATTTAAGTATTCGTCGGGCCCTTATTTAAAATACATACTTACATAATTATTGCATAATCATTTTGTACACTATGCTAGCGCTCTGTCTACCAATACGATTTTTTTTTTGTATTCGATAGTAAAAAAACAAATGTTTCTCAATGAAATTGCAGCACTCTACCGCTATAAGAACTTTTAAATCTGACCTAATATTTTTGGAGCCTTTTCTCATTATGATTTTTTTTATCATTACAATATTACCTCCTGTGGAGTAATTAATTATTAGTAGGTAATTTTAAATATTAATCGTCTTCCTCTTTCCACCCTAGTACCAATTTATTTGGGGTCGGTACAATGTGTTAACCTATTTCCGATATCTGTGGTGTCATCACACTGCTTTTATAGTTGTTGGCATAATTTTTAATATTAGATAATATGTTACTCAATCTGTAACTGAAGCAATAATTAATCATTTAATCATTTCCGTTATTTTGACCTGTTTTGTTAAGTTTTTGATTGTGCATTAAATCAAAACTATTGCACAGTCACATCACTATCTGGTCACGCAGCTTCGTAACGAAAGATTACGAAGAAATGTTGGGTTTATAGACAGCACTGCTCATTATATCAGCAGCTAGAACTAATGAACGGTTGATTAATACAGTAACTGCCGGTTAGGGAAACGCGCATAATCGGTGTTTATACACCTCTTCACGCTTGATTCTACAGTTGTATAGTTGTAATCATTCACATATTTTGTGTTGTCTAGTTATTACGGCATTATAATAGATTTTTTTTTATGTTACGAGATGGCAAACAAGCTTGCGGCCCACCTGACGTTAAGTGGTCACCGCCGCCTATAGACACTTGCAATATTAAGTGTAAATCACTTAACACCGCAAGTGCGTTTGCCATCCTGGGGACTAAGATGATATGCCCTCCATGCCCAGTAATTACACTGGCTACCTTTCCCTTCAATCCGAAACACAGCGAACTGCTTCACGGCAAAAATAAGAAAGGCGGTGGTACCTACCCAGACGACCCTACATATGGGTCTACCACCTAGTAAGAACATCATTTCATCACCGGTCAATATTCCACATTTATCTGAATGTCACTTCATGAACCATAGAGCAACGGTTCATGTACTGATATTAAGAACATGTTCGGGATGATGTTGTATAAGGGCAATACAGCTACTTGTAAAATGGTGCAGCTAACCTTGTGGCGGTACTTCAATTGACTAGGGCCTAACTAAGGCTTGGCTTGGTCTCGGGACGTTTCGATGACTTACAGAAACCAAAAAGGGCTTAGGTTAGGCTATAACCACAAAGGTGGTTTTTCGTGGGTAGGACCGGCCTAATTTCATGGCGTCGCTTTCATGGAGTCCCCTACACGCCGCGATCCGTAAATGGATTTTCAACCATAACCAAAGGAAAGGGCAAGGTAGCTAACTGCTTGGTAGGTTTTTTGACGATTTAGAAGTATGTAGATCTGTAGATACTTGGCAAAGTCAATTTAAATACAGAACTTTTTTATTTTGATTGATCTTCAGGAGAGAATATCACTATGCACTCTATCGCGCCTTAAGAAGTTCTACTTTAACAAACCACTGTAAATTAAGATATCCATACACACAGGGCCCGAACAAACGAAGGACGGCAAAATTTTAGTCTAGTTGCGAATCTTTGAAATGGTCCCATGACAAAGTACGCCAAAGTGGGCATGGCTTCAGTATAGCGAAGCACTGTCTATTTTTATTTATTGATTTAACATAGAATCTACAGCACTGTATGACAGTATTTTACAATTAACATTTAAGACTTAATGCCGTTTACAGATTCTCACTATGTACGTGTGACAGTTCAAGTCATGAGTTAGATTTAAAATAATATTAAATTATAATTTCAATTGAATATAAAAAAAAAACAATTTCAAAATACAATATAAAAAAGATACAATTTCAAAATATCGTACTTAAAAAAAATCAATTTCAGAATATCACACTTACTTAAAAAAAAAACAATTAATTTCTAATTAAATTATCCATATTACAGAATACTGACCCGTGGCAGAGCTTTCGCACAATAAAGGAAATTACACAATTGCTGTCTTTGTCAAGTGATTATATCAAGATTCTATGCTTTCTATTTATTTATTATATTTGAGAATATTTTAACACAATTACAATAAAAAAATTAGAAAATAGTACTTACATTTATCAATAAAGTTTCCACTAATAAATTTCTATGGAATACCTTCCGTAGAATCTCTTTAAAAGCCACACCTGACTAGAAAGTGGTATGTGATTGATATATTTTTTTTGTATTTACCTCGGGCGGTAAAAAGGAATGCCTCAGATCCCATATTAATCAAATGCCTGCGATCTGAGATTGCGATTGCGATTCTTTGTTTTATCGCACTAGATAATAAATGTATTATTTCTCCCTCTTAACTTTAACGGCTGTTTATTTAAATACTTTTTTCTTTTGCAGGAGGAACTGGAGACTCTACGTGCCAAATTAGATAAAGTAGAAGGAGAGAGAACACACTACAAGAACGAGACAGAAAAACTAGAAACTAAGGTTAGTACTATCTGGAAATTATTTTGTCTATTAATAAACTTCGCTTTTCCGAAGTAGGGAGCCGAAGAAATGTTCCTCTAAATTACATTTAATAACCTGTTAGCAGTGTATATTTACAGTAAGTATGAAAATGAAAAGACATGTGGAGTACCATGAAGCTTGACTTTTACATCGTTTAAAACACAGAACATAAATTCTGTGTTCTGTGGTTTAAAACATAAAACTTTTGTTTGTCCCTTTTCATCGGTTTTGAAGGAGGTTTATTTTTTTTAAACTGTTTTTTTCTGTGTCGCACATCAAGTAACGGCATTCTCTATACCAGTATACGCGTTTCCTCCTTCGTCCAATCCTAGGTCGTTCAAAAAAGGCGTGAAGAAGCATATTATCATAGCGTCATTTGATTATTTTGCTAAACCTAAATATAAAACAAAATAAAATCATAATATGCCGTAATTAAGCTTTTCATATATCAACAATAAACGTAAAAAATCTATATAAGTACCACATATTAGTGTTATTTTGTTTTTGAAAAGCAATTTTCAGTTTTAACAGTTTTCCGATAGCGAAAATACGATATAATATTTTTCCCACGATACCAGTTGATTTAAACTCGTCTTTGTTACCCTATGCGTTAATCATCGCCTGAGGCATAGTTTTTATCGATTAAAACCTGTTATTTATTGTCACAATGAAAAATACCATCTTACCCTTAATTACTCTGCAAGAAACGAATTATGAAGTGTCTTTTTAGGGTTCTGTAAATAAATTACTTAGTACATTTCTATGTATAAAAATAAAATCATTAACCCGACAGTTAATTAGCTTTTTGACGTATTATCAATTGAACGTAAAGTAATCGTTTCCTAAAAAAGTAGAAAGCCGATAAACCTTGTATTGTGTAGCGTCTTCTAAATATATCAAAATGACCAAATTTAAATTCAGACTGAAATTAACATAAATAACCATAATGCTACGGCTACAGTTCTAGGCAAAGATTCGTCTTCGCCTTGTCGCGATAAAACTTCGTGTTCGAACTACGACGAAGTGTTTGGCCACATCAAAAACAAACTTCGCTACATCGTGAAAACCTAGAACGTCGCGATAATTATTTTTTCGCATAAAAATAGCAGAGGCAGGTGCGCTATATATTAAATGTCGGCAAATAATTATATATTGCATCTTTATTATTTCAACAAAATAAATAAAAGGGAAGAAGAGAATTTATAGGTAATGCTACCTATTACCTATTATTTATTTTATATTTGGATGAGTTCTTAAGCCATAAGTGATTTCAATTTTGCTTTTAGTTCCTCCACCGTAACAGGACAGCTTACATTAGCTTAAACTGTCTCCCATTTTTTCTTGTTGCTCTTGTGGGTTCCATAAAATTAGTTGAGATTCATAATTTTCTATTTATACCAATATTTCCTAAGTTACTCTAATACATTAATTACCACGAAGCAGACTGTGTGCAACACGTTCAAACCGCTCGGGGCGTCTCGCAGTCAAGTAGTCTAAGCTCGCGAAGTGTAGCCAACCGCACGAACTCTGTCGCGATAAAACCCTTTGATGTGCGGCAATTTAGCGACACCCACGTGAAAGGTATTCCCGACAGGCAGATCATGATTCACGATAGGACAGCTTTTTGACCAGACGTGTCGTGACAGCGCGAATCATTGCGATAGCGTGGCTGTAGCATAAAGGACGCTTTGCAGACTTACCAGAAAATTATCAATAAAAGAAGATGTTTCTTTGTTTTCACAATTACTTCCAACTAAATATAAATAAAGAGAAAACGTAATATGGCATTATTACCTAACTATTTTCATAGGTAATCTATACCTTTTGGTAATAAATGAAAATAGTTTTGGTTTGTAGAAAGTAATCTCTTGGAACTACTCGACCCATTTTGAAAATTATTTTAGCAATATTTAGAAAGGACTTTCAGGGTGGACTTAGGATATTTTATGCCGTTTTCCAAAAGTACCTACTAGGTAAGTACCTACATTAATAAGATCGCTAAACTTTTATTGAAATCAATGCTACGGAACCTTCTTCGCTGTTCTGGCACACTCTTGGCAGGTTTTTGTTTGATTTAATAAAAATTAAATACAAGATATGGTATCGAAATAAACACAACTAGTTTTTAAGCAGTTAAAGTCAATCGTAGTTGATATTAATTACGAACCCCACCACGCTGTCTCGTGGTGGAGTGGTCAGTAACGCTGCCTAAATATCGGGCGGTCCGGGTTCGAGTCCTGGTAGTGGCAAATGTTTGTATGATGAACACGACCATTTCGTTTATGGATCATGGTTGTTTATATATTTATTTTATTTTATTTTAAAATATCTAGATTATTATGTATATTTGGCCGTTATCTAGTATTTATAACACACTAAATTATTGGTTTGTGCATGGCCCCGATTCTATAACTTATTTTACGTGTCTCTTTCGTTTATATACCTATGTCTTTGTAATGGCTATGTAAAGAACTGTGGTGAAAGTGAACTGTAAAGAAATAAAGGAGAGGAGCTCAAAGTAAAATAGTATAGTAATAATAATAATTAGCCTACTATTTTGTAAAATACAAAAAAAAACAACAAACACAGGAGCGCGACCAACAGCGATAAAACCTCATTGGTCTGAGGATATAAACCCAAACAATGACAACCTAGATGCCACAGACGTCAATGTGAAAAATCGGGAGTGGTCTCCCCTTGATTTTCTCGTATACCGGAAACGACTCAAAGGTTGATAGAAACCTTATATTTTGATGTCATACATGCAGTTCAATTTTGGTCACCCATCCGAGTACCGACCGCGCACTTGGTTGCTTAACTTTCGTGATTGACGGCTCAAAATTTGATAGAACCCTTATATTTTGATGTCAATACACATATGTTAAATTTGGTTGCAATAAGTTAAAGCATGCTCGAGTTATCGTGCTAATGCACAGACACATACACAGACAACCACACACACACACACACAGACATAATTACAAAAAAATATTTTTGGACTTAGGGAGGTCCAAAACATGTAAATCTGTCAAAATCTCAAGGTCGAATTTTTTGACGATTACAAGACTTGTATACTACGTATATACAAGAAAGTAAAAAAGGAATAAATACTCACCGGCCTGATGACCAGTTCGTAACAGGCTACTTTAAATACACTAGAATTGTATTTAATTAATAGTTAATCAAAGTTTTGGAGTAGAAAACCATTATAAAAAAAAAATGGAAAAAAAAACAAAAACATATTACAGGCGAGGTTAAACAAATTATAATTAGTCTCTAGTGCCTCAAGACTATTCAAAAAAAAACCGCCTTCAAAACTAAAAACGGGAGAAATAAAAATTTTGTTTATAAAAATCTAAATGTTTTTGAGGTCGGTCCCAAATACAAGTGACAACGTTTATTACAAATATTGAGGTTGGCACCGACCTCAAAAAACATTTAGATTTTTATAAACAAAATTTTTATGTCTCCCGTTTTTGGTTTTGAAGGCTGTTTTTTTTTATTTAAAAACATTTTTTTTCTGCTTTTTAGTGTTTTAAGTATAGAAATTTTCAGGAAACTACCTCTAGATCTTTTAGATATACAAGTGATAAAATTACGATATCATCAATGTCAATTAAATAGGCATTATTAGGGATAACTCAAAAACTACTCGTCAGATGTCGATAAAATTTAAATGGGACCCCATGACAAGCACTAGCTTCCAAAGGTCAAAAGAATCCTAATAATCGGTTCACCCAGTAACAAGTTATGAGGTAACAAACATTAAAAAAAAAACATAGTCGAATTGATAACCTCCTCCTTTTTTGAAGTCGGTTAAAAATACATACACAACTACATACACATATAATCACGCTCACAATCCCGAAAAGTTTCAGGTAACATTCGGTTACACATAAAGCCACATCTGGCAGTATGGGCCATACAGTACCCCAAACCCAAAAATTAACAATTCTTCAGTAAACAAATCAAATTTAAAGCCAACGATCAGGTCAAATGCTATACTCAAAATCACTTCAGCAGTCTGGTTTCTGGTTCTTTTTTCTTTCTTTTCTAAAAATAAATTCAATGAAAGAATTTTAGGTGGAATAATTTAACTCCTGAACTGATTGCCGATGCAAAACTACAGGGCAGCGTAATTGTAAACGTTCACTCAACGGCTACATTAATTTTATGACAATCTCATGTTTTATTTATTATTAGATTTTTAATGATACGGAATCAATAAAGATACTTTTATTTTACTTCAAATTTCGTATTTATATACAAAAATGTATAATATAATCCCACGCTATCTATATTATAGATACTAGATAATCGACAAATGTAGGTAGTTACATAATAATCTAGATAATATATTATCATCATCATTATCATCATCATCATAATAGCCTTTATAACTCGACCCACTGCTGGGACACAATGCCTCTCCTTGTCATCGAAGGAGGTTTAGACAATAGTTCACCACGCTTAACTTGTCCAATGCGGATTGGTGAACGGAGTATAAGGTGATCAATATCCCTTTGCTGATCCATCAGTCGCCTTCTATGACACCCATTGGAGGATGTGATGATGCGATTCTACTCTGCCGAAATCACATGACTTTCAGATATTTTTAAATAAACTTAAATAATCATAATATGTTTCACATCATCACACAAACATTTGCCACTACAAGGACTCGAGCACGGACCGCCGGATGTTTAGGCAGCGTTACTGACCACTCAACCACGACGGCGTCAAACACAACAAAAAATATAAATCAGCTATATTTTAAGTGGCTAACATGAAAAATAAATCTGCAAATTTTAAAAACAAAATATGACCTGACTGCTTTGTCACTGGTGCACACAGATACTGTTCATGTATCTACACTACATACAGTCATGGTTGTCCCGCGTTCGTAAAATAAAAATGTACTACCTCTATCTGTTAGTACAGTCTTTGCTTGTTTTTAAATTAATTTTCTCATTTACTTGAGAAAAAAGTTAAGATCGAATGTGGGAAATCTCGCTAATGCTATCACCGCTTATCGATAATCGGTAGTGCATCAATGAAAACAATAGGAACAATGGCAAACCTATTATGATAACTCGATTCAGTCGTCAGGAACGGGCCGCCCACTAGAACCTGATTCTAGATATCCTTGAGCTGAAGGATACTCACTATCCGTCAGTGCCTTTGCGTCTTCGTGCTGTGTCTGTGGTACTTTTAAAAAAGTGTTTTTATTCATAAAAAGCTGTTACCTTCATGGTCATTACCAGCCAGTGTTATGGTTTTGCAAAGGAATGTTTGTTTAATCTGTGACACGAATATGCATGTGAGTTTATTTAACATTTTTAATAATGAGTGCGTAAGTATTACGTTGTTTTATAATAATTTACGTGATTTATGTTTATGATATGATAGATTACAAAATAAGTAATATTTATTATCTGTCGCTTAGATCATTATTTTCTTTTCAATTCTGTTCCCAATTTCTATAAATTTTGGCATTAGATCCCAACCTTAATTGCCGTTTAGACCTTTATAACCTACTAATATTATGGACGTTAATCAGTCAATCATGCGACAACGGATGTTCATCTCATTATACATATATTTTGTGCCTATCAGGATCCTAGACGTGTACGCAATGATATTGACTATTCCACCGTGATTCCACCACTGCATCAAATACCATATACGAGTAAAAATATAAATTACTAGCTTCTGTCCGCGACTTTGTCTGCGCAGGATTAGTAAAAAATATAGCCTATGTGTTATTTTGATGTATGAACTATATTTGTAAAGTATTATTAAAATCCATTCATTAGTTTTTTTTTGTGAAAGAATAACAAACATCCACTCATACCTACATCCATACAAACTTTCGGGTTTATAATATTAGTAGAACAAAGATTAATCAATAAACAATAATAATATGCTAGAATCTTCAACCTATTTTTTAATAGATAAACTTAACCAATATTGAATTTAGTAATTTTCTTCTATAGGGATTTATCTATAATAATTAAATTAACATGAAAAATAAACTTTGCACCCCTTTTTTAAGCATAGATACATAATGCGCGTACGGAGGTGTACCTATTATATTTATTTGGCATAATTACAGTTCATATATAAGGTTATGTATAAGTGCAGATAGATCATATTTATGTGTAATTAGTGTTACAATAAATAATTTATTGTAAATATATTTATATAATATATACCTATGTATATACTATATTTGGTTGAAAGAGTCGGCACTTTTTGCCGACTAATCATCTAGTTCCGACTCAAGTAAATAAATACCGTGTTTTCAGTATATATCGATTGAAACAGTTTAGCTGATAACAATACTTTACTTTTATTTTACTTTTTTTACTTCAACCATGTGTGACCTAGAGTCTAGGTCTCCGCAAATAATTTTGCGGGGCCTTGACCGCCAGTTTAGTGATGTTAAAAATTGTCGATGATTTGATAATTTCAGAATAAAAAACTGAAATTGACACAGAATGATTATTTAACATAACTCATACACATACATATAATCACTCATAAACCTAAGAGGTTGGGCAGAGCCATAAGTAACACTTGGTTACATATAAAGGACTGTATGGGCCATGTAGTATACATAAATTATTAAATTACCACCAATAAAAATAATATTTAACAATAATTAACATAAAAAATCGATTAAAAAGTTTATAATTAAATAATCGACACCATTAGAGTGTTAAATTAATCATAAAATGTTACGCGATTTATAGGTAAGAGAACATACTTATAATTTAATAATTTAGTTTGTTGTCAATGAACAATAATTTAGTTTGTTTCAATGAACTTTGAACTATAAAATAGATCTAAAAATATACATGGTAGAATATTATTAGAAATGTAGTTCAATATGAGCTGTTGTTGTATACTTTGAAAAGAATAAAATATATAAAACTAAAGTTTATCCAGTTCTTTCAAAGGGTGAAGAGACCACTCAAGACAAAGAAGATGGCTAATATTTTCTCTTGATTTGTTTTTTCTGTTCCAAATATTCTGTTAAAAAAAACAGTAGGCAAAAAATTACCCAGATATATTTCGTTATACTGCCAATAAAGAAAACTTACAAAATGGCCATAATTAATTTATATTTTACGACCGCTCACCGTTTTACTTACATAAATCAGAACTAAAGAGTCACATAATTTTCGACATCTGTGTCAACGAATCCATGCTAATTTTATACCATTATAAACATGATCGCATTATTAGTTATTTCCTTATACGATAATTTACTTGATCACAAATCTTATATTGTGTAACTCGTGTAATTAAAAAGAAAAATAACAACAAACAACCTCGATAAACACGTCCGCGCCGCCATCACTACGCGCCAAAAATACACGTGAAATTTTACAATCGTTACATAATAAGCTCTCGTAATGCGGACAGACTTGCGTATTTCACACATTTTTTTTCTGTTATGTGTGAGTCACAGCTTATAGGCGAGAACTTTCTATATAATGACCGTTCAAAGTACCATTAATCTGAGAGTTTGGGCGGCAATTAGCCGTTTGCCGTTTTGCTCGTTTTCAGGAATTATGAAGATGAATGGAGCTCGGAGTTTCCAATTTTACTGTTCGAATGATGGTTTTGCTCTTGTTCGACTTTCAATTCAATATAAGGCTTGTTAAAATAATTATAGAACACTTTTTAAGAACACAAAATTTTTGCCGTCCTAGTACCTATTCATGTGATAAAATGTCTAGTAACATAAATTATACACACACATCATACACAGTTTTAAATACCAACATTATTAATTCAGTAACATGCAATCAATAATAAGCAAAAAATAATAGTGATTAGGGTAGCAGAAATAAAATATTAGGGGTTTAAGTATGAAATTGCCGTTTAATATGGAGAATTTATCGAAAATATATTTTTCCATACAAATATATTTGCGATTTTTAAGGAACCACAAATCTAAATTTTGTGTAATATTGTGGATATATTTAGACAACATTAAGCTATAGGATACATAGAGAAAATAATTGAGAATTGATATCTGTAAAAAAATATTCATATTTTTATAACGGAGACAGGGACCTCTTAGGACAGGCTGTTTTTGAAGATGTATTTCTAGTGAAAAATATAAGAATAAGAATAAAATTTTATACATAAATATAAGTCGTTGTAATGAAGTTTAAAAGAAAAAAGAATAATGGACATAGCTATTGTATTAAAGGAATTATACACTAATGAATAATGAGGAAAAAAATCGGCAATTTCATTCTTTAATCCCTATTATTTTAAAACATCTTTCAACTCCAGTCGTAATTCTAGATAATAGTAACTGAGGTGTAATATTATTTATTAGCCGAATAAGTGTCTAACGTCTAATAAAATCAGTGAGCAACATGACACAGATAACTCTTTATAAAACTACGGTAATGAAAACATTTTTCACGACAGATTACGACCTCGTAGTTTTTGAATGTCCGTACTGAAAATAACTGAAATTATTTAGAGTGAATGATATTTAGAACTGATTTTTGAGCGCGTTCTACCGACTATCTATGCCACGGCGAGTGTTGAGGAGCTTTCAGCCCTAATCCCACCACTTCCCTCCCTTCCTTTTAAGGACTACGCGTGCTGGCTTACGGTACCACCGGCAAACTGTGAATACTATTCCAGCGCGAACTAAGAAATAAGCAACTCATTCCTTTGTCGCACAATCAAGAAATGGCAATTCACTACCAGCACGCGTGTTCCCTCCTTCCTACAATCCTGGGTTATTCAAAAGAGGCGTGAAGAAGCACCTTGCAGGTTGGCAAGGCGAGGGTGGCTAGCGCGGCGGTTTATCTCTCGCTCTAGCTATCTTCGCATTTGGACTAGACTTCTGCTTACCATCAGGTGGAATAATTTATTTATTTATAAGCAAACTTTACAGCATATCATTTTACATTAGAATTACATATAAAAATCTTGAACAGCCAATTATAAAGTTTGTCAAATTAAATTACAAATGTTGACGTAGATAATAAAAAAAACATGCAGAATTTCAGTTCGCTAATTAATACAATTCAATAAAAAAAGGAATAAATTTGTGTATATGTGTTAATGTGTGTGTGTGTGTGGAGGGTGAGTGCGCGTTGTGTGGGCAGCTCTGTACCCCAGTATGAGTTAGTTAGTTTTCGAGCTCGATCAAACGTATCGTCTCTTTTCATATATTGCCCACTGTTTCTGATAATTTACGCTAGAAGCGCTAGTGGGAGAGCTCGAGAACTATCCGAATCAAAACTATCAAAACTCATACTACTAAAGGTTCTGTTTATTGGGTCGTGTCCTTAAATATAGGCAGTTGACTCAAGACTTCTCTTATAAAAAGACGTTAGACGCTTCGCTAGACCTTTTATAAAAAAAAGTGTGCCATCTGTCGGTGTCTATAAAGGTTTGCCACTTGTTGGGTATTAAACCCAAAGCCCCTTTTATTTCAGATAGGGCATGCTAAATAGAGCTTTATGTGTATGTACTTAACTAAGTGTTAAGTAGACCTTAGAGGCTTCTTTTTAACCATTTAATAGTTTCCGTACATTTATGATCTTTATCATGACACGAATTTTGTTTCTCTTCGTTTTTAATTAGATTTGGTACAATTTCGTGGTTAAGTCAACAGGCTGGCGATCTACTCATCCCCTCATAGGATTACGAGCATGATCGTATGTATGTGCGTATGGTACAATTTTCAAACATTGTACAGTGTTTTGTCCAGTTCGACTTTGACATTTTGATCATAAAACTGGAGCGCATTAAATATTTCATTGCATGCATACAACTGGAATTATTCTATTTCTGTACGGTCGTTCCCGAAACCTCGATAAAACTGTTGTGTTGAATTACAAGTTTACATCGCAAATGTATTTCGTACGTTTTTAAAATTGCGCAAATCATGTGAAGTGACCCATTTCAGGTTTTATTTTCGACCGAATATTAATTTTTGAAAGAAGATATAGTGTCAAGAATTGAGGAAGGGATGCTAAAATTGTTCGGTCATGTAGAAGGGATATGTGAAAGTAGATTGAAGAAAAACATTTATCGATCAATTGGAAAAGGTCTTAAAAAAATCGGGAGTGGTCTCCCCTTGACTTTCTCGTATACCGGAATCGACTCAAAAGTTGAAAGAAACCTTATATTTTGATGTCATACATGCATGTTAGCTTGGTTGCAATAAGTTAAATCATATTCGAGTTATCGTGCTAACACACAGACACACACACAGACATAATTCCAAAAACGGTATTTTTGGACTCAGGCAGTTTGACCCAAAACGTGTAAATCCGTCGAATTTTTTTACGATTACAAGACCTCTATACATACTAGTATACGAGAAAGTAAAAAGGCGAGCCCGCCTAGCATAACCACCGAAACACGATTTGATATAGCCATTTATCGCTTTGAACTGTCAAAAATCATTAGATATAAATCATATAACCGCCAACTTGAAATTTTATCGAAACTCCGAACTTGTATAAGGCATATCCAAGTTCTCAGTATCGATTAAATTTCAAGCGATAAATGGTTATATTATATCGTGTTTTGGTGGTCATGCTACGCGGGCTGGTCAAAAGTACTCCAAACCGACGAGCGTGTATGAAGACTCTGATGAAAGTAACTGAAGCGAAAGAAATATGTAAGGATCGCAGCAACTGGAAAGAAGTGATCTCTGCCTGCCTCTATGGGGAAAAGTCGTGACTTTGGATGTATGTACTAAGGATAAGCATAATCTGGACAAAAGTTCCAGTAGTGAAAGTGTTCACCGACCGGGAACTTGGCAAGCGCTCCACACTTCTGTACAATTAATTTCTGGCAGAAGTTAGTATAAAAGAAGTGTCGGACTATTCTTCTTTTCCTACCAATCTATTTGGAGTTGGTGCAATGAAATGAAATAAAATTAAAAAGCTCTTTATTTAAATGGACTTTGCTAATTACTTTTAAATCGTCAAAAGCCCTACCACAATGTCGGGACGATATGTCTTTCTCTTCTATTCTTCTCTATCAGACGTCATCTCTTTCACGCCCTGATCGTGTAGCCGTGGTGTAGCCCATTATGCGAATGCGGCACAGTCAATGTAAATATTACATTAACTGCGCGCTATACTTGTATTATTCTTTTTTCCTGTAGTTTTCTTTTTACTAATTTATTTTAAGTTGTTCTAATATTGTTTGTAAAGTCTTGAGGAGAAGCTAGTGATCCCCAAAACACGTAAATATTTTATTACTTCCTGGGATTAACTCTGTACAAATTGTTTGTTGACTTATTTATTGTAGTATATAAAAATAAATTATGTTTTATTTTTATTTCGTTCTATTCTCATTTATGTTCAAGTTTTTGTTTATAATTTTTGGTACAATCTGTTTTATGATAAGTTTTGTGTAATGTTGTTTTTAATTTGTACCAAATAAAGATCTATTCTATTCTACTTAGAATAATAACGAGATTTTTATTTTATTTATTATCTTTAGTAAGTACCTATGTATCGCTAAATTCAATTGCATTGTAAACAGATTGTAAAGGAAAAATAATGCTCGTCGATCGTACAGTTATAATAAAGTTTTGTAAAGTCATCAGTCATCAATAATAATAAATAAATACAATTAGCTTGAAATTTTCAAGCGTTTTATGTATTGAATTCTAAAGATTGGATGTGCGTGCAGTCTGAACTAATTTCGGATGTCGATTGTGCGCTATCAATGTAATCGAATTAGCGTAACTCGAATATCGCAACACTATCGACTCGGTCCAATGTAGCGTCGAGTGGCCGCGCATTGGCAGACGTTGCAGTTTATTTCTTTTATTGGAACAATTTGTCGTGGCACAATCAACATATACACAGTAGGCTTTCATTATTTGAATTGTTAAAAAAAAATCGCAATAGTAGGCGATTTTTACTTATGTATTTTCCCGAAAATCGTTCCTACACAAATCTGATCCCTTAAATAACGGTACTAAATCCAGAGTGTAAATACTTGTTCTCTACTTCACTGTGATACCTAGAAAACATGAATTACATAATATTACGATCACCCTTAATTGACAACATTACATTTTTTAATAATATTTTTTATTATATGGAGGAAAATAGACATTAAAAGACTTAACACGTATTAATCACTTTTAAACTTTCGCGTTGCATGATTAATATGAGTAAAAACGGGAATTAACGCGATTAATATTTACCTTTTAAATGCCTGACGTTTTAGCCGTTTGAGTCAGCCTGTGACCACGGTCGGTGTAACCCGGCTGAAACGTTAGGCATTAAAAAGGTAAATTTTAATCGCGTTAATTCCCGTTTTTACACATATTAATCAACAAGTATTTTTTAATTTTCTTTAATTTCGATTTTAAGTATTTTAATTTAAGTTATTTTATTTTAAAACTTACTCATTCTAAAACCACGTAAGAGCAACTGTAGAATTGTGGGTTAATGTCACAGGCACAGGCTCTACAAAATTAAAAAAAAAAAGATGACATCGCAACTGTCAAATCCTTGAGGTTAAGTTTGGTTATGTACGCCCATAGAACTCTGAATATTTCCTTATTTAGAGCCATGGAACTATTAAGTACTATAGTCCGCGCAATATAATAGGCCCGTTTTGACAGATAGATGTAGTAGTAGAATGTAACTGGAACGCAATCAAAACAGATGCAAGCAAAAAATAAAAATATATTATTGCATTTTTCAGTAATACAAATACAATCATATTTTAGCGAAGTAATTAAAATGTCATAATAAAAATAAAAAATATTCTTTCTCGCATAATATTTAAAGTTAAATGTAATTTTCTTATGTTCTGAAACTTTATAAAAACAGTTACATTCTTAATCTTTTTTTTCTTTAGTGATAGTGCAGTGACTTAAATTGATCGTTAATTTCACGAATATATTCGGTGCAGTATACTAATATATCGTATCGAAATTGAAAAACAAGATTTCTAGGTTTCTAAATTAAATTAGAGTTAAACTATAAGTTTAAAATTTTCAAAAATAGCAAATTGCGTGTTTTTAATGCAAGTATCTTTAATGAAAACAGGGAATTGATCAAATCCCAAGTGATTTGATCAAACCACTGAGGATGTTAAAATAACAACATGACTTTATCATTTCACTAAATGAATGTCTACACGAAGATATGTGGGATTTTTATTTATTATTAAAACCAAGATATAATTACGATTATAAAGCTCATATAATTGTGACTCGATTTCTCATGTTAATCGTGTAAGTAAATAATCGATTATATTGGTCACATCACCACTTACGATATTTTGACATGTGTCAAATCGGGCCTATTATATTGCGCGGACTATAGTTGTTCGTAGTATTTAATAATTCCATGTGTAGCCCATATATAAAAAAAAGATGGACGGCAAAGACATTTTCGGTTGATAATCCTACGCTGTCCATTTTTGGTACATTTAGTTTTTTTGTTTAAATATCTCATAATTTAGCGAATAATAAAATCTCCAAATAGTTTCGTAATTATCTTAATATGATTTCTTAATGTTGTCAGTTAATATTATTGATTACCTAAAACAGGAGTTCGATTTTTGAGTCATACGAAATACGGAAATCGTATAGAGAAGATTTTCCAAATTGTCACCGATAAAATCCAGATAGATTCTTTATTTATGCTATAAATCGTCCGTTGCGCATCATACGAATTTGATTCCGTAATTCGATTTGAGTTTCGTATAATTCAATAATCGAGGTCGGTCGGAAGCAATAATCGATGTTGGATAATATCTACATAATATTAGCACATACCTACTAAATTGATGTGGTTGATTTTGTTATTATAAAATACTAGTCTGATTCATCTTCAAAGAGTTCGTCCGCGCGGGATTGTAAATTTTGAACTTTCGCGTTTATAACCTCTCGTTGTTAGTTCCAGCAAAGTTGCCTACTGCGCATGCCATGCACTGTATTGGATATGCGTCCAACTGGGCACCGTTTCTCGTATCTGGGATTAACGTTCTTCAATAATGTTTATAAGTAATGAATTTTGTCAACTTCCGTTGCTTTCACGCAATGACACACTGAATATTGGGATGTGTGAATATTACTATTAATAATTATGTAACAATAATATTCCTAATTAAATATATTCCGTATCACAGAATATATAGCTTATATTGGGAGCAAAGGAAAATGATGATGATGATGTAAATTTATTAAGAAAAGAACTTCAATTCCAGGAATTTAAATCTGAAACACTTGTCTCATTGCCTGTACCTCTCTTTTCTTTTGAGTGAAATCGCAACTTCATTTAATATTTCTTTCACTAACCCAAATAAAGTGCCAAAAGGATCTCCATAGTAACCAATTTTTTCTAACAAATAACAAAATGGTAGCGCACGTCAAATAATTACTACATTATAACATTCGTAATATAAAAAATAATATTCGTAAGGATATCTAATTAAAAATAAATAAATACACAGCCTATGTTCCACCCTGATAATGTAGCTTCCTTTTTGTTAAAGAATTTTTAAAATCTATTTAGTGGTTTAGGCGTGAAAACGTAACAGACAAACAAAGTCACTTTCGCATTTATAATATTAATTAGCATTAGGATGAATTTGCATGAAACAGCAGGCCGCGTGAAAACCGGCGCGGGCGTCAGCTCAACGCAGCGGACCCCTAAGGGTTAGGTAGGATGCCATCTCTGTCAGCCTATCTCAGACTCAGAATACAGATTGTTCTGTATTCTGAGATCTCAGAATGTATTAGGTACTTGATAGAGTTTATACATTACTGACTGAAATTTATAGACAATATTTGCTATAAAGAAAAGATTCTTTCTCAGTCAACATTAGCTCGTTAATATGTATTTTCCGTCAAGAAACCGTGATCTCACATTTAAAATATAGAACGCAAAAATAATTATTTATATTACTAACAAATCGCATCTAATTGGCATATTTTATGTGCACGTTATTTTAACACATAAACCGTGGAAGCAGACATTGCAAAACAGGTCATACGTCAAAACATCTGAATGTAAATCTGGGTTTGGTTTAGTCTACCTTGAAATAATGGACTAATGAAATATTATCGGAGCAACAGCGGCCAAGTATAAGAAAATGAAGCAGCTTGATTTTAAATCATTGTAAACAAGTTACATCGCAAATAATTTCTATACAAATTGAGCTTTAAGAGGATATTATACGGCGCGCACGTCGCCATACAAAAGGAGAAAACATTTTCCTACCCCTATTTCTTATCCTATCTTGATGTATTAGAATGTCTTTAAAAAGAAAAAATCAGTGTCTGTTTTCGTTTTCGTTTTTTCACAATTCTACACATTAAAAGGAATCCTTAACTACCAATGCACATAGAGGGCAAAAATACTTCGCTGCAGGTGGCGGGGCGGCAGTAAGGTAGACAGGGCGACGCGGGGCGGCTAGCTCAGTCCGCGCCACCCGTTCTGCTCTTTACTAGAACGAACGTCGTGAACTGCCTTCGTCCCTCGTGTGCTTTGTTTTTGCGGTGAGGGCTGACGCGGTCTTTATTGCTTCGCGGTCAAAATTACTGCCTCGCCCCGCCGTCTGCAAAGCGCCTTATCTAAGAGCAAATATACCAATAGTTAATTTAAAAAAAAAGTATTTTTTTTAATTAAGGAAAACTTACCGACGTACTTAGTTTTTTAGTATGTTAAAAATATTATAAAAATCGAATAAGAATTATGAGTAGGAAAACGTTTTGTTTATCCATTTGTGTTATTTTGCATGGAGACGGTGCTCGCCGGTATCCTATTAGCGCAATTAAAATAGTTACGTTTTATATACTCAGGCATCTTGTTTTATCTTATTACGAGTCAGCGAGTGTCCTCACCGTGCAGTTCGACCCGTCGGGTTCTTTCGTAGATTGAGAATATAGTATACTTAGATGAGCTACTAAAGAATAATAATTATTAGAGTGAGAAAGCTTATATGTCTGATATATACGGGAGAGCAGGACAAAACATTTTTTTTGTCTCTGTTTGCGTATCGGATTTTTATGTTTGCCACCATTGCTTTAGTGGCAGACAAGTGCGTGGTGCTTTGATATTTCTCAACATGTAAATGATTTTATGTCAGTTTTAACAATCTAATCATTCAGTATTTTGTATGATTTCGTTTGTAGTAATGGTGAATTGTTATATAATTGTCTGTAAAAGACAATACTTAGTCTATTGTTGTAGCTATAGGTATAGTATGTAGATACATTGCTATCTCGCTTAGGTGTGTGCTGATGACTTATCTATACTCTATTCTCAATCTACGGGTTCTTTTGTGTATGCTCTTTTCTTTTACTGTTGTCGCTTCTAGAATATGTAAACCATCAGCCTAACTAAAATATATCGATGGGCTTGAAGAGGCTATAAAGTAATCCTCTGGACTTGAATAGGACATTGCCAGGGATTTCATTCTAACCCTGAATATATACTGAATATATACTATAGAATGGCAATCGCTTATCTAGCTAAGGCATAGACACCTCAAATATTGCGTATGTAACTGAGTACCTACAAATTACAATAAAATCAAAAATCTTCATATCATATTACTGAACAACCATCGAGTTAATCCAATCTCTGTGACTTAACGCCGTTTCTTTTGCCAAAACTTTACGAAGCGTGAATGTCAAACGAATGCGTGATATTATACATGTTTATACTTATGTGTATTAATAAAATATTACAGTTAACTCTACATTCGGCGCCTTAGTAGAACTGAAATAAACGATTGTTACGTCATAACAACGTAAAACGTAGGACAACCGTGTAGGATGGTTTTCGGTGTTGTATTTAAAAACTTCGATTACGCAATTTGTAAAGGGAGTTTGATATCCATATTACGCATAGGTACGTAAAAACAAATATTAGATTGTACAACAAGGGCTTAAAATGAGTTCCCTCGACTTACTATCCATAATAAATGATAAAATCGTCTCGGGCTACAATGGCTTGTTTATGCCAGTGTTGTACACTCTGCTGTTCACTTCGATTGCCAGAAAATTAAACAATTACTTCAAAATATAAACGAATATTTAATTAAAATTTAAAGTAAATTTTATTTAGTATGCAGCCTAAGAATGTTGCAACCGCTACCTATTGAGTTTAAATAATAGCCAATTCCCGCCAGTGAACTGCCAAGTAATAAAAATAATTCGATGCGTTTTAATAATAACCGGTTACTATGTTTATCTGGTTTCATGATTTGAGGTAGAATACACAAGACAAATAAATTAAAGCAAATAAATAAATTTTAGCAAGTTATTCTGTGAAATTTTATTGAGCGTTGTTGGCTGTAGGGCCTAAAAATCTTTGTCTAAAAGAAAATTTTACTTTATACTCTAGAACATAAAAAGCATGCATGCAATGCAGCCTATAAACGACATAAAGACGAACTTTGCGAGCATGAGAAGATAACTAAATTTTAAAGTTACAGTAAGAAATCGATGGATCGTGTGACCGTGGCCACAGGAGTAATAAGTAAATATATCGTGACCAAGCAACTCTCTCCTACCCTGGTCCCAATTTATAGGGGCGATCTAGTAACCTATGTTTTTTTTTATCTACATAGGTTTCATTACATTTTACGACGGGCTGCCTACCTGCCTGACCCCAACCCTCCTCGCCACTATCTTTGCTAAGCAACTAAGTGTATAATTGGTCAAAAAGTTGATAGTCAAAATGACAACTATAATATTTACTAAATGAGATAGGTACTGGAATGAAGCATTACACAAATATTTATTAACAGTTATGAGGCACATTAATAGTAATTTACACATTTACTTACATATTTTTGGCGTCATCTTTTAATTAATTTAGGAGTTCTATTTTTGATCTTATACTTCTGCTGTCGACTGTCCTCGAATGTTCTTTGAAGAAAACTTCATAAAAAAAGAATCATCTTAAATATTTTATTTTTTAAAATCCATCGATTGTATATTATCTATTTCAAATAGGTACTACGTTTTCCTCCTTGTGTAAGACAGATTAAGCTGTCGGTCCCGGTTGCTGTCCAAAATTACACTCGTAAAAATTAACTTCAAAGGCCAGAAATGACGACTCATCGAAGTCATAAGTCGTCAGATTAACCACTCGATAGAAAGAAGATCGCCATCCTATATGCGTCCTTCGTTCTTCTACGTGACCAAGATATTAGGCCATTATTTTCTCATGTTATGTCAGGGATAGTTTTTCGTGGAGCGATGTGGGCCCTGGGAGGTCTACGACTTTAATGATTTCACGTTCATAGCTAAATTATATTGTTTTTCTATAACAGTTACAAGATTACCTACTCTCAGATTATGTATTAAGTAGTAGATACAAGACGTCAAGTGGCCTTGAACAATTTCCACTAGCTTGCTTCTGCGCACTTCAACCATAGAAACAAGCGATGGAGAACCAAGGAAATATTATATTGGTCGTAATTTTCTCACCAGGAAATCTAATCTATATAGATACCAGAAAAAATAGCGCAACGATATAATCGTTGCGCTATTTTTTCTGGTATCTACTACTATTACTTTCGTTTGAATGTCTCCAATTTGCAAGACAATTCTTATTTACGATATGCATCTGGCAAACTCTGCTTGGATCTGTCACATAAATATTTAATTCATATAGATTTCGAGCACTAAAAGTGATTAATACTCGCATGTTTTCAAACATTTTTAGCAAAGGTCAAGGAATTGGAAAATAAAGGACAAATCTGTTGATGCAGAAAGAAAGCGTTCGGATACTGAAGGTCCAATGCGTGTCAGCGTGTGCACTTCGACATCTAAGTAAACCAAAATAGTCGAGCGGCAGCCGTCGGCCCGGCGACCGAGATAGCCGCAGTGACTCCGCGGAGCCCTCTCGCGCCGGTTCTATTTCGAAACGATGTCCCGACGCATCCCGCTTCACCCGCGACAATAATACTGCACCGCGCGGTGAAATGGCACTGGACTTTCGCTGCGGGAGACATTTCCGCCTATACAGGAAACGACGTCTACTTACACCTGCTCCTTAAAAAATATGCCGCACGCAAGCGACGTCCACTCTGCAGCCATCAATGGCACTACGGAACTTAAACTTCAAATCCCTGATAACAATGTCACTAATGGGGCTTCGTCAACCAACGGTGTGCTGTCCCCCACGAATGGAGGACTATCAAACAGTGCATTTCCTAAAACAAATGGAATGCTGTCGCCAAATTCCAATGGACCAATGTCTCCACCCATACTGGATGCGACTCCCAAGAAACCTCCAAAAGCTCCACCTTGTAGACCTATATTACCTATGAAGAAAGCGAAAACTCTACCTATAAATTTTGAAGAAAAAGTACCGCCAAAAACTCCTACAACCCTTCTAAATGGACGGAAAATGCATGTCACGAAAACTGTGAAGGAGATTCACACTGTTTCACATACACCAGTCGACAATGGAAGATCTCTACTACTGCGCTCACCGAGTCCATCATATAGAAGAAGTTCTTCCATAGCGTCAGTAGAAACAGGTTCTATAGCAGAACTAGCCAAACGACATGTTCCTAGTAGTAACTTTCTAATTTCACGGTCCCCGAGTCCTTCGTCTTACAGCAGTATTAGAAGTTCTGCCAGTCAATACTCTACGTGCAGTAGTAATGGAACTTTTGTACCCCTATCACGATCTTCGAGTATGAATTCTACTCTCTACAACAGAACTCCAACCCCTCGCAGAATGTACCCACAGACTTGTGATACTTCCGACAGTGTTGATTTGAATGAACTGAGGTCCAAAGAACAGGCGCCTGTAGTCTTCGACGCCAATTTGTCTTTTATTCTCGGATGCAATAAACAGCCGGTAAGGCAGAAATTTAAACCAGTTGCAGCACATTTAGAGCAAGGGACTTCATCAAATTACTTGAGTTCAAAGATTGATAACTTTTTGAAAAGAACTGACCATGTAATGGATGAGTGGCGTAGATTGGGACACAAGGATGATCCAGACTTAGATATGTATTACGACGGAAAAAAGAGAAAAGTCGGAAGATCCCAGTCTGCAACTAACATAATGATCAAAGGATTCACTCTATTTAGTAGAAGTGGCAGTAGAGCCAGCAGTGTATGCCGATCTTCTAGAGGGATTTCTGAAGATCGCACGACAGTTTCCGAAATGGATGAGGTTTGTGATTCATTGCACAATCGTTTTTATTTTCAGATTTACAAACACTTGAAAGCGTTACGCGATGTTCGCGGAGATACCATTAAACATGCTTATAAATTATCATCGGCTGTTTGAGATAGTTTCACGCATTAACGGTGGCGCTTGCGATATTCATCGTGTGGTCGCGCGTACTCGCGTCACTTGCCAAAAGATTTCTCATTGTTGAGTTCTTATCGTTGTTTAGCAGAAGGCGTTAGATTTTTAGCTCATCGTCTCGTCCATCATCGCTACATTTCTTGTCACTCAAATCGAAGAGGAAGTTCTGGTTTCTAATTTTTATGCGGTCTAATGTTTTAACTGAAACTAAATTCTTAACGCGCTTGGCAAGAGATGGGTTTTCTCGCATTGCAAATCCGTCAAACTGTTGTGCACCGGACGGACCACCTACTCTGTACGTCAATGTGCTCCAATTTTAACCTGTTTATATCTGAAATATTGCTCGCTCGTTAAAGTTTCATTCATGAGTTGAGGTTTGTAGAGAAGGTAAATAACTTTGTCATGCGAATCGGTGTTCATCATTTTAATCACGTTGTATGTGATTTAAAGTAATAAAAGCCGCATCATCATTGTTTATTATTACAGCGCTTCAGTGAACAGATGGCGTTTAGGGAAATCGAATTCAATACAAATTACAAGTGTCATACATTTTTGTACGGCTATCAATCGATCTCATATAATTTCGATTTTTATCCGATTATATTCATACTCAATTTTAATTACCTGCTGTGCTATAAAAATATTAATGTTTTTCACCAGACGCGTATAACTTGTTCTAAATGACTAAAACCTACTTTGTAAATAAACTGAGAATGTTTTCAATCTAATTTCATACTAATCCTTGAGATTTGTTATTTATAAACATACATAACAGTTCAATCTGAAATAGCTTTTGTGGATAGTTGCGACATTTTTGAATTATAATATAAGATGTTTAGTCAAATATTTTTGCTAGGAAGATTAAGATAATTTCCTTTTAAATCATTTTATTAAATAAGGAAGAAGTGACTTAACTTCAAATCGTACTTCCCAGTAATGTCAGGGCATCCACGGTGTCTCTTCATCCCTTGAGCTTTGCACACTTAACATAGCTTCATGACTCCCCAATTTTCTTTGCTCCATTACAGGTAGTGTAAGTGCTTAACATTTTGCGAATCTAACATCCTGTGTCTAAACCGTAGGCAGGTGTGTTATGTATGTCCATGTTTTATAAAAGTACTTAGCAAAGTCCATTTAAATAAAGAGCTTTTTCATTTCATTTCATATATTTCCTTGGGTATTTTGATCCATTGTCTATTTAATTATATGATCGGAATCCTTACGGAAGGAAGATTAATATCGTGTGACAAATCGATTTCTACTTGCAACGCTTTTCTACATGACTATCTAATATGAGAGAGTTTGCCGAAGATAATAATTGTTTTTTTATATACTAAGAAATGGCAAACAAGCTTGCGGCTCTCCTAGTATTAAGTGGTTACCGTCGCCTATAAACACTTGCAATATTAAGGGCTCTTAACAGTGCATGTGCGTTGCCATCCTGGGGACTAAGATGATATGCCTTCCATGCCCAGTAATGACACTGGCTACCTTTCCATTCAACCCAAAACACAGCGAACTGCTTCACGGCAGAAATAAGAAAGGCGGTGGTAGACGACCATACATATGGGTCTACCACCTAGTACTAAATATACTAATAAGTTCTTTTTTTCCTTGTCCTTAGTTATCAGAAGTGGGCGGCGAGCTAGCGGAGGAACGCGCTGCAGCTGGCCTTGCCACTGAACGCGCGGATGCTGAAGCTGCTGAGAGATTACGGGTCGAGAGAGACAACAGAGAACTGCTTGGGAACAATCAGCGGCTGCAGCAGGTGGGTCACTTGTAATATATTCGCAACCCGGACGCTCCGTTAGATATCTATACAAAAGCTCGTTATTACACAGACGCTACATACACTTACGTGCAATGAAATTGACTCACCGGTGCGCTTTGGTTCAGAACTCCCTAATCAAAATCTACAATTGGTAAATAATAATTTTTAACTCCGTGTATTAAACAAGAACCTAAACTTACATTAGACCAGTTTTTGCTGTGATAGATTTAAGTTTATTGATTTTATAAAATGAAAACCAAATACAGTTATAAGAGCTAAAATTTTTAGGGAAATCAGCTGAATTTTAAGGGTCAATAAATCTGTAAGATTAATAAATTATTCGATTAACAATGATTCAATCAACTCTGAACCAATCATCTCAGACCAATGACTCTAGGTCGGAGCTCTGCATAGTAACAGAAATTGCGTATGACGTAAAAATGAAGAAATGAGCCTATTGTCACCAATACTTTGTTTATCGGTGTTTAGAGTAGATTAAATAAAGCTTATGAAATGTACATTCAAATTATATTTACAGGTTTTGTTTATCTAATCTTATTTTTATATACCGATATATTGAGAATTGAAACCTACGAGGTGAGTCGATTTCATTGCACGTAAGTGTAGATTTCATTTTGTACACGCGCATCTGTGACGTCTTATGTAAGATAAAGTCAACTCCTCAACAGCTCAGAATCGCGGGCGAAGAAGCCCTGATTGGTTGGGGCGACGCAGTGTCCATTCTATACGTAGTATGTTCTGTAACATAGTGTTAAATGAATTCTATTTATTCCGGTTTTTTCAAGGTCTGCCAAGGTCGACCTGACAATCTTATAATGTGACAGTCTAGTGAAACTGAATTCTGTCTACGCAAAAATACCAAAGTTTTAGCACTGATGTTTATTAATATGTGACATCCATACTATTCTTTTTTTCCAATGAAGACTGACGGTGTCAATGGTTTTTTTCTTTTAAATTCATCATTAATTGCGCTCTTATTATTTTCCGTTTCTACTCTTGTTAGAGTTACCTACAGATTTGCTAGCAGATTCTTTTTAGGTAATTTAAAAAAAATCTCAAAAGACATAAGCGCAAGATTCTTCACGTTATACACATCAATCTGAAACTCAGTTTACTGGTAGGTATAGTATTATATTATCAGTGGTTTTTTTTACATAAAATTTTAATGCAAATTAAAATTTCCTTACTAACTTTAGTTCTTACAAATTTAATTGGTAATAAAAAATTTATAACGTAGCTTAACTTGTAGAAATTTGACCTTGAACTTTCGTAAAGCTTTATTTATAGGTAGTACAGATTTTTTTACTTTCTTTTGTAATTTAAAACATTATTGTTGATGTGCTCTAAACATATAAATATTTATTTATTTATTAGTCTTATTAATAAATTATCTGATGAGATTCGCCTTTTTCTGAAGTATGAACCAGGAGTTTCCTGCCGTGGAGCAGTCCAATAATCTCGCTGTTTGGCTATCATTATACCATCACCAGATACGCTTGCCCTTACGTTTTCGGTTCGGTAACTAATCTGCAAAGCTCTCATTTAATTAGATGCACTGGATAAAGAATTTGTGCAGTTACATTCAGACACAATTTTTAATTTTGATTTTATCTGGCAGTATGATCGATGCTGCCATGTAATGACAGGTTGGCATGCCAGCTGTCGCCATTATGTTTGGCTACCGTAGAGATTGTAGATAAATCAATGCTATTCCGCAGGCATCTGAACGGCTGGAACTTGAGCTACTGCACTGGAGATCAGCTGAGAGCGGGGGAGCTGAGCCATCCGACTCTGAGGGTTCGGAGGCGGACGCTAATGCCAGTGGCGAGAAGTACAAACGCAGGTATGACCTTTGGTTTAGTATTCTTTCTTACGTACAAACTGTCGCGCTGATGAGCACAGATCATTATAGATTTGATTACTTATAAAGGCAGTATGGAGTATGCATGCCTCTTAATACCAGCCTGTCGTCTCCTTTCCATCAGTCAGCGCGATGTGGATGTCATCCAAAAATTGAGAAAACACACGATCGCTCCATTCGCGTCACTCCAATTTACTTTCATTCCACGCAGCGACTTCTGACACGTCACAAAATGGACGAGGGATCGGCTACACACGAGCGCGCAGATTCGGATTTTGGAGCGATGGCGTCACAGAAATAAATCAAGATAGAACGGCGATCATGACTCGTTTTCATACAAACAATGCGTGTCACATTTTCCGCCAGCCTCGACCACTAGATGACGTCACATTTAGTGAGGTGACACACTCAATCATATTCATAATCGATAGTGCACTCATTTTAGTCTTAATCTAATTAATAACTGTATCGACGCGCACTGACGGAACTTTTGAGAAATCTTGTCAATATGACGCGGGACACACCCACTTCACCTTTCTATCTTGATTGATTTATTTCTATGGATCGGATGGAGCGATAGATTTGGATATCCAAAATTTTTCGAATTCAAGCCACGTGAGATTCCGAACACATAGAACGATTTTTTTTGGATGTAATGGCTTGGAGCGATCTTGAGTTTCCCACTTAAAAGCCAATAATAAACCTTTTGGTAGCCAAGAAACAAAAGCCTTCAACAGGACAGATGTTACACTCTAACTAAAGGATCCAAATAGTCCAGGGCTATTGCTATTTTTTGTGTTGATAAATATACGAATCATAAAGCCATTGCCCGTATTCTCCAGAGTAGTAAGTTAGAACGCATCTTCTATAGCTCGGCCAGTTTTTAATATAATGTAATCTTCTCAGGAAAATTAGAATAATGTTGGTACTACTTTCCTATTGCGGTCAGAATTTCTCCAGGTAGTGCCAATCGTAACAGAGAAAACACGCAAAATCGTCCAGTGCTTATACTACTCATTTTATACGTGGTAATAAAAAAATTAAATACTAAAAAAAATATTATTTATCCGCAGATTAAAGTAAGCTTACTGAAGTTTTATTGCCTGGCAATTATTGTTAAATTACTAAACTAGTAGCGATTACTTGGTAATATAATTCTGGTAGAGTGATCTCTATCTGTGGATTGATATTGAAATCAGTCGTTAAAGATGGTTGAAAAAAACTGCGTACTTTATACCTCGTGTAATATTTTAACGTTCGTAAAATTCAACCCTTAAAAAGGTAACAAAGTCTTAAAATCAACATAGGCATTTTTACGTTATTATCGAAAATAAACCATAAAACTTGAATTTAAGCACTTAATAAAAAATAAATATTTTATAATTGTTAAAAAAAATAGTAGTTAGGTACCCTAAAAATATGCTACTATTCCACGCGGACGAAGATGCGGGAAAAAGCTAGTAATTAAATAAAGCATTGTGTAAAACTAGAAAGTGCACTGAAAAAAATCGACCTCTCCCAGGCGGGAATCTAACCCAGCATTTTCATCTCCGCAATCCGGGCGCCTGCGTTAACCACTGCGCTACCGGGACCTTGCTTTCTCCGGCGAAATTTGTCAGTGCTTGGTGCTTGTGTTTTTTACGGTAAACATTGTTTCATCAAATCTTTGAAATTTGCGGAAGATGTTCGGTTCGATTCCCGCCTGTGGCAGGTGTCAGTGTAATTTCCAGTTTTAAAAATATTTACGCGTTTGCAAACGTAAAAATAATTCCGTAAGCATTGAGTATTTGTCTTATTCTCAATCCGCCTTACAGATACGAAAGTGCGCACAGAGAGCTTCAACTGCTACGTGCTCAGCTGCGCAGGCAACACGAGGACGACCTTGAACAGCTCGTCTCAGTCAAGAAACAACTCGAGAAGAAGGTAAATAATCGGGTATTTTAAGCCATGTCCGCTGCGCCAAAATTTTAGCAAAATATTGTTCATCAACGTTGTTAGTTTGAACATTTCCCGTCCGCTGCGACTTTCAACAATGTTCAGTAAACAAAGTAATCAAAAATCTTAACATTTGAATAATATTTTGATTTGATAACTGAGGTCACAGCCTAGTGACGTAACAATACAAAACAGTATGGTGACTAAAGTTTTCGAGCTCTAATTTAATATGTTCAATTTTGATTGAAATTGATACCAAATTAAACAGATGAAACATGCCAAATAAAAATTAGATCTATGTTAAATTTTAATGTTTTTTAAGGCATTTGTCTACAGATTTTAAAAACTAGAATACGAATTCTAGCTTATGAATACCAAAAGACCAACTTTATGTTCTTGTATCGTTTGACCAATCTATTAAATAATAATAAATATCAATCACAGTGGGTACTAGGCCGAGTTACTGGATGAAGGCCAATTTGCGCAGTTAATTTTAACCTATGTTTTGTTGTGTATCGCCATGACAAGAGTGACATTTGAAATAGTATGGATATACGCAGGAGTAGGAACCGCAGAATTTCACCCGATTTCTAGTTGTAATAATATGTGCCGTGAGACTCAATTTTTAAGTCAATCTATCGTTCAATTTATTGTTATGGTTAAATACTACTTTCAATTGACTTTGGCTAAATTCGTAATTACCGAGAAGAAGAAAAACTTTAGGCTAAATAATAATTGAAAATTCTTACGAAAACCCAAGAATTTAAACAAAACGTTTAAAAAACTGTAACCCGACTGCAGAAAAAAGAATGGTAAAATCGACTTCTATAAGTCGCGCTTGTAATAAGTCTATGTTGAATAAATTATTTTTGTTTTGATTTGCTTCTAGATATTTTATGACAATTAGTAGCGGTGCGTCTAGCGCGCCAAAGTGATGCTAATTTGAAGGCCTATACCACTAATTTGAATCCTTACGAGTTGATCAATAGCACTAAGGCACTAATTTGGGCTAGATAATAGTAATAGTGATAATATATTGCTATTGGAAATGCACCCTAAGACAAAGAACTTGGCACAGTTTCGCGCAAAACACGTCAACACCGGATGAGAACTAACAGATAGGACATCTGTAATTTGCAAAATTTATCTCACGTTTACGTAAATTGATGTCTTGTTTTCAACTTCGGAATCTAAAACGTCAACATACATATATTTTCAATAAAGGTTGTTGATGTTTTTGTATTTGTAAGGAATACCTAGGCTCAAAAAATACTGGAACGATTTAAAAAATTATTTTACTGGTAGCCCCTCTCCTATTATAATGCCATCGTCGCGCGAAGACCCGTAGCTGCCTGAAGTTTGCCTCCATTCCCACAAAGTCTTCCTAGAGCAAGGTGTCAATAGACCAACAGGACGTCCTGCTCTTGCTAAAACTAGTAGCGTGCACATGAGTACCTCACTGCTCGCGATACCGTCCTTATTTACTAAGAGGAAAGATCTGAATTGCATAACTCCTAAGTTTATCTAATCACTCAAAACTGAAATACTTTTTATCTAGCTAGATTAACAACAAACCACGCCGGATTTATCTGTGTTAGACATATCAAAGACGATCCTCGATATACGAAACCGATAGAGTTAACCTAATCTATAACATCTTAGATATGTATGACTTCACGAAGCATAATCTTCTCGAGTTTATCTGAGAAAGCCGTTAAACTGTAACAATATTTTGACCGTAATATTATAGCGTGTATTTATTATTCGTTTTATGAAAGCCAGATAATTTAAATCAGTATTTGGTGTAGTTTATCTTTTAAAGTGTTTTTTTTTGTTTATTGGACGTTGTAAATTGTGATATTTAAGACGATTTGTGAAAAACATTCCAAGATAGATCTATTAATACTCACCAAATCGTCATGGAAGGAGAAAACGGAGCTGTTAACGATGAATACTTCACTCAAATTGAGGTATTTTTATGAGATTTTTGAAATTAGTTTCCAACTTACATCTACCGTTTTATGTAGGTATGTATTTGAGAAAATTAGTTTTACGTTATTAACAATACTAAAGGAATATAATATTGATAACATTTTATTCTCTATGCTTGTGCAAACATAAATAAATATAGTAAAAATCGTGACTCGTGCATTTACACACGCTGGTCTTACAAAGACTAGAACCTGGTTTTCTCAGTTCGTACACAGCATGCATTAGTCATCACTACTTAGATGGTCGGTGAACTATGTATAAGGAATTGTTATTTCACACATTTCCTAAATAAACAGTGCCTATAATATTCCGATTTACACTGATTTTCTATAACTTAAACTTTTTCTAATACCTTTAGTTGTATAAATGGATATTTCGTCTCGCCCTTTGGCTAGTAAAATAGAAATGGCTGAGGTTATTGCCCTTTAACCCATCGGGCAATCAAAGTACTAAATTAATAAAATTTATAGCAGACTATGCTGCTTGGCGTTACTCCAAAATTGAAACGATTGACTCCCAACGGTTACATTGTTTACTTTTTATTGTTACTACATGATATATGCACAATAAATTCTTTACAATACTACGAGAAGCTATTCGATTGTGCAAATCCGTCAGGTTCTCTATCTGAAATGCCTAAGACTCTGCATTCCCGCATATTCATTAAAGAGATCGAATTCTGTTATAGACTCAGATCATATGTTTTTGTCTGAGTGTTTTAGAGTTTTCTTTCAGTCATTCTTGACCAAATTAGGGAGACGGAAGGTGAATTAGCAGTTTATTAAATGAACCAAATTTCGACTACTTTGAGTATGTTCTATCTTTTCTTAATTAATGGCCTCGCGAAACATAAACATTACACATATGCGCACTCTTATCCCACCTTACCCTAGGTAGTTCAGGAGACATCTAAATGCGCCGCGCTAGCCATACTTAATACCTCTTGTCGAAGACATAGTAAGCCATCCGGCGTAGTCCTTAAAGGAAAGGAGATGGCGGGATTAAGGAAAAAGCTATTGAAGAGACTCGAGATGGTTGGTCATCTGTATATCATGTAGTTTTGTCTGATTTTGTTGATTTAACCCATATTTTCTTTTCGCAGGTCCAAGATGCGTACGAAGAGGTCGAAGAACAACGCGCGGTCGCGGCGCAATGGAAGCGAAAATTGCAGAAACTCACCAATGATATGGCCGACCTGAGGTCGTTGCTAGACGAACAGGTACAAAGTGACTTATGTCATTTTAATTAGATTCAATTTCGAAGGATCTGGAGTCGAAGGCAATTAGAAAATGTATCTTGTCGAATCCATTTTTTTCTAGTTCTCTGATTTTATATAAACCGATCAGCGTAATCCGAAGTATTACATATTAGTTGAACTATATAATCCTTAGCACCTAATTTAAACGTCACCGATTTATATATGAATTCTTTGACCAATTTTACGTCGACGAGTTAATTATAGAAGTGCTATTTTCATTAATGAGTACTGACTTGATTGTATTCTTGAAAAAGGAATCAATGTGACTCATTAAGAGCTACTTCTTTGAACATTTTTGATACATACATAAAGCACGCTCAATCCCAAAACTGCTCCCAAAGCTTTAAGTAACATTTGGTTACACATAAAGCCACATCTGGCATTGTGCTGTGCAGTCCCTCAAAATTGTAACAAGTTGTCAGCCTTTAGCCAAATTTTAATTAATATTGTGTAATTTCTCAACAGACATGTCGCAACAACTTACTGGAGAAACGCCAGCGCAAATTTGACGCGGAACTTCATGGCGCTCAAGAGGAACTGAAGCGCGAACGTGCGGCCAAGGAACGTCTATCCCGCGAAAGAGATCAGGCACACGCCGACAAATATGTGTTGGAGCAAAACCTCTCTGTGAGTACACGAAATCGTTATCGAATACCGACAAGACTTGCCTATTATGTAGCTGGGTTTCTAAATCTTAACTTAGTACCTACTGAACTATATGATACAGATTCGTACCAGCTTTTAACTTTCTTCTTGACAACATCCTCTAAGGCAGCGTTTTCCAAACTGAGGCGCGCCTACTCGCGCCTACACGCGACTCTAAAGGGAGCAGTGAAAATTGTGACACGTTAAAAAAATTGTTATCATACATTTTATGAAATCTTCAGGGAGGGCGCCCAGGGCCCGATGTAGAGGGGACCAGCCGGACATACGTCCAGTACGGCAAAATTCAGAAATTAAAAAAGGGGGGGAGGATGCTTTTGGCTTTTGTCCAGAGCGTCGATAGGGCCCTGGGGGCGCCAAATGATTAAATATTTTTAAGGGAGGCGTAGTAACATCAAGTTTGGAAAGCACTGCTCTAAGGGGCCTGTGCCTTTTCAATCCTCTCTAATTTGCGCATAGCTAACCTATTTTATTTCCTCTCATAGCTTGCAGCTAATGTGCATTCTTCCTCTATTGTAAGATATCAATCTATATAGTATCCGTAGGATTTTTTTCCCAACTCATTTAATCTCAGAAGCTTTCTTGGTTTTCTTAGTTCCGCCATAACGTTAAAGACAAGACGAGACCAAACTCTTTCTACTTTACTATTTTATAGAAACTAAACATTACTTTAATACTTCTAGTTAGAAACTTGCAACGATCAAATCAAATCTAATCTAACCTCTTTATTCGCATAAATATGCGTTATTACAAAACGAAGCAGAGGCAGCAGTATTTTAATCAGTTAAATATGCGAACACCGCTTTCCTCCTCATTTTATTTTATGCCGGCGGTAAATAGTGTATCTCAAATGATAGAGTTTTAGGCCCGTATTACAGCATGACACTCAGAAATCAATCATTTCTTGAGAATCGTTGGTCACTTTCTAACAAGCACAAAGTTATAGAGACATATGACGCTCAAGTCAGCGTTGATTCTTGAGACTCATTCTACAATGTGTTAGTTGGGGTCCGACCCGACAAACTTTAAGGGCATTTTCTACAGATAATTTCATCGTAGAAAAACCGCCATTTATGTGAGGTCGAAACTCAGTTCCCTTGGAGTGGTAGCCATTTTAATTATTTATCATCGTTTAGGGGGTGCCTTTAGTAAAAGTAGAATATCTCGTAAAGTTTAAGTGACATGGACTTAAAAAAATACTGCCGGGTAGCTAAAAAGTGTGGCAATCTAATAAATGTCTCTAAAGCACAAAAAAACTCATAATACGTTGTTAAAAAATAATATTAATCTTGTTTTTCTCCAAAAAAAATACATTTCTCTGATTTATACTAGAAATCTTCTGTGAAATTATCTGTCGAAAATGTCCTTAAAGTTTGTCGGGTCGGACCACAAACACATTGTATAATACGTGCCTTAATCTGGTAATTAACAGTTAACTCGTTGTTCCCTTAAGTTGTACGTAAATGTGTATGCGTATGGAGTTTAATTTTACACATGCAAACTTTATCAACAACAGGAAGCTCGTCTCGAGCTCGAGCTGAAAGAAGAGCGACTAGCGGCCGCGGCCCGCGAACTTGAAGAGCGGGGCGGCGGCGGAGACGAAGTGGCGGCTCTCAGGAGAGCCAGGACCGACCTCGAGCGACGAGTGCGCGACCAGGAGGAGGAGCTCGACGACCTCGCGGGACAGATACAGGTATATACATACTAGGAGCGTTCAAGAAAAAGTGTCAATGTGTCTCGGCCGTTCGTAGTTTGGGTCTGCAATGAATGACCGGCGGCTCCAGTTAGATGAAACGCCGGAAGAGGGCGCTGCAGCAAGTGTTGTGCGCGATGTGTCTTTCTGCAAGATGGCTGAGTTAGTACGTTTCGTTATCGCTCCGCTTACTTAATTTTGTTACCGCTAATAGTTAATATATTTAAAACAATTTCGTGGTGAATTAGAAGAAAAAGAACTGATTGTGACTCCCAGTGAGCAGTTGTGGACACAAGTGCTACGCAAGTGCATTACCCACGGGAACATCGTCAGGGCGCGCCCTACCTGAAGCACTGATTGAGGAAAATTATCAAGTACTTAAGCGATTTCAAATACCTGGAATTGTGGGTGTTATGGAGTCAGATTGCGAATGGTTGCTTTCCTACTCTTAGGCTTATTTAGTCTTATAGGTACTTCTCTTTTTTCTTTTTCTCAATTGCTCCCAAGGGATGTAAAATAAAGCGTTACGAAGGGCGCTTACACACCCTTTACGGTCCTTTTCGAGCCTAATTTATGTATAAGTATGTTGCCGGTAACTTTTATTAAATGTAATTTATTTTTTGGATGAAGTCGCCTATACACTTGGAATATATTTTTCTAAGCTGTAAATTTCTGTCTAAAAAAACTTTAGCCCGATCACCTAAAATTCCTGTACTGCAGCAACTACTGCTTCATCATTGTCGAATGTCTGCCCTCTTAAAGACTCCATCATCCTTGGAAATATACAGGAACCACCAGGGGCAAGATCGGTTGAATATGGTCAAGTATTTCGATTAACGAAGCCAGTATCTCGATTTGCAGCCATAGCAATGACGGACCTGTGACCTATATTCTATAGTCTGTGTAGTTTCCGCTATTTAAAAATAGTAATTCCGATTGGTCGTAAGTATCTGTCATATTTTTTTTTTCAGTTAAAATTTAATCATTTCAGTGATCTACGTCAAAGAAGTTTTACTTCAATCGCGCGTAAAGGTTACACGCACACAATTTTTTTTTTTGAATTAAAACTTCTTTAGGCGCGACTAGGGGGTAACTCAGATTTTTCTAACGGAAGTAACGCTCAGTATTCTATAGTCTGTGTAGTTTCCGCTATTTAAAAATAGTAATTTCGATTGGTCGTAAGTATCTGTCATATTTTTTTTTTCAGTTAAAATTTAATCATTTCAGTGATCTACGTCAAAGAAGTTTTACTTCAATCGCGCGTAAAGGTTACACGCACACAATTTTTTTTTATATAAAACAAACAAATGACTCCATTCCGCCTGATGGTAAGCAGAAGTGGGAATTCAAATGCGAAGATAGCTAGTGCGAGAGATAAATCGCCGCGTTAGCTACCCTCTCGTACCTGCAAGGTGCTTCTTCACGCCTCTTTTGAATGACCCAGGATTGTAGGAAGGAGGGAACACGTGTGCTGGCAATGAATTCTATTTCTTGATTGTGCGACAAAAAAACGAGTTGCCAAATTTCTCAGTTGATGATTCTTTGTTAACAGTTGCTGGAGAGCTCCAAGCTCCGGCTGGAGATGCTTCTAGAACAACAGCGCAAAGAGGCGCGTCTGGAGGCGGCCGCTCGCGACGACGAAATGGAGGAAACTCGCGCCAACGCTGCCAAGAAACTTAAGAGTATGTACTTTGACATCAGATTTTTTGCGATTCTTTACTGGCCTGGATACAGGTCCTTTGAGCCATATCTTGTTTAGTTTACTTCTTTTTTGTTGTTTTCTTTCAAATATTAAGAGAATCTCACATTTAAACCTCGTGGCGCACACTTTCTTTTGATAAACCAAAATAAATATGGCGACTCCAGCCCAGAATTTTTATAGGTACGATAACAATTATACCTATGAGAAGGACAGTCTAGCCACAGTCAAGGAGACGAAATCTATGGGCGCCATTAATTTAATGCATATAGGCAGTGCTTGGCGAGAATTATTTTGTGGTTTTATAAATTTCCATTGTTTCCATTACTATCTTCACTTTAGAGCGGCCGCACATTATTTCTAACAGAATAATTCTGATTTCTTGTCTAACAGTATGCGGGATCTAATACAAAATGTATGCACCGAGTGCCTTCCGGCGAGCGTCAGAATTTGTCGGTTAAAAAATTTATTTTATGTGCGGCTGCGCTTAATTTCCAATAAAAAATGAAATGTTCAAGATATAAATAAGTAGGTATCAGAAGGCTCACAGGAGCATTGTTTTGAATCAACTTGTGTATGTTATAGCCCCATAACATGTCTTTATATTATTTTTTACAATAAGCTTCCGAAGAATATTAGAGATTTGCCAATCAATAAATATAAAAAAAACTGTAAAAAAGAAATTGTAGGAAAAAGCTTATTACAAGATAAATAATTATTTAAATTATTCAAATGCGTGGGAGTAAAATCTGCCCAAAATTTATGCATTTAAATTTGTAATTTATTCATATTGATATATCTATTGGCTGTAACGATGATGTTTTGAAATCATTACGAAATTGTAAGCTGTGGAGTTTCTTTCACCATTTCTTCTCCATCTTATTTAGATTACTTAAGTAAAATAATTTTCGTCCCGAAATGGTGGTAGGGCTTTTGACGATTTAAAAGTACTTAGCAAAGTCCATTTAAATAAAGAGCTTTTTCATTTTATTTCACTCTCTCGTAAGTGTTACTAAATGTTATATTGTTTCCAGTGCTGGAGAGTCAGCTTGAGAGCGAGCACTCCGAGCGAAGCTTGCTACTACGCGAGCGACACGAGCTGGAGAGACGTCTGGCCGCGCTGGAAGAAGCTGCAAGAGCAGAGAACCACGAGCAAGCGCAGCTCGTACAAAGACTCAAGAGGTTAGTTATTCAAAATCTCGATATACGGGCAGCGCAGTACTTGGGGTTGGGAATCCTTGGGGGAAGCCTATGGTCTCTCGGCTGATGTACAGAGGTCGGAATTAGGTAGAATTATTTATGTACTTACACTGATTTCATACAGCGAAAGAATAGAGTGGATGTACCACAAATCCCGAGGTTAATTTAAAAGACCCCGTGATTTATTGAATAAAAAAGCTGTTAACTTTTACACAATTGAAACCACTACACGTGCGACGTTGCCAAATTTAGACCAACGACATCGGATGTCCGAAGTTGCAAAATTCCAATGTCGGAAGTGAACACTTCAAATTAATCTTTGTGGTACTTTAAATGAATCTGACAAGGAAAATGATTCTGATGGGCCATTTGAATAAGCAAACCCTCACGAGTCTAGGCTAGAAGCAAACGTATTTTCGTATTTATAAATTAGGCGATTTATAAGCATAATTTGTATTGTGAACTAATATAAATAAAACTTGTATGTTATTTATCTTTGTTTCATTTTTCTTGTCTATCTCTGAAGTTTTTATTATTATTTATTTGTAATATTTTTGGCCACACGGGATTGTCCATTAGAAATCCCGGGAAGATCTATATTAATATCAACATTCCTATGCAAGTACATTAATAACTCTACCTAATTCCGACCTCTGCTGATGTTATAATAACGATGTTTTCTTATTATTGACATTTATACTCAATATAATGGAAATCAAAACACAAGAAATAGAAATATTGTCATATTAGATGAATATCTTCAATTCGTTGTAATGCAAATATACAACATGTAAATTAAATAACCAACACCCTGAATACAGGTGGTTTGGGATCGGCTTCTGAGTTGATTTCAATATTTTTTGTTAAAAAAAAACGATATTTAATAAATCAGTAGCCGATCCCAAACCACCTGTATTCAGGGTGTTGGTTATTTAATTTACATGTTGTATATCTTTCTCTTAATTATAGCTGTAGTGTAAAAATTATATTGTATTATATACAGGGTGTAAAAGACATGAGCAGTCAAACGAGAACCATGTATTCTGCTCACCGTCATAACATTTTTCTTCCTTTAGACCAGTCTTTCTCAAAGTGGGCGATAACGCCCCCCTGTGGGCGTTGGAGGCCTAGAGGGGGGCGTTAAGGGACCCAGAAAAAAAAGGGGGGCGTTGGCGTGGTTCAGGGGGGCGATGGTGGATTTGTAATTTTATTTACTTAACATTTTAAATTTCACTAAACTTAAAACCTACCTATTACTCAATATCAGGCGTGGTTTAGGGTTATCAGATGAATAATTTGTAATTTCATTTACTTTATAATTCACTAAAATTAAAACCTACCTACTACTCAATATCAAATAATTAGTTTATATATTTGCCTTGTATGATGGTATAAAAACTAAAAAATATTTATTATAGATTTCGTAGAATAGCCCGTATGCCGTACGCAATCAAGTTGTAACAAGTTTTTGTTAAATAACGCTATTGGTGCAATCCGGTAGTAATCGTCTGGTGCATCGATACTTGTCCTAACTTGCTCAGTACTATTAAGCGTGGAAAGAGATAAACGAGTTTGTGCGCGTTTGTTTTATTCCTGTCGGTGCGTGCCGTATTTAAATCCTATATAAAAGCTCGGAATATCTCTTAAATTTTCATTAGTAGTTTCGTGCGCAATCTTTAATCGATCTTCTGAAACAGAGTACCTCGTCGAGTGCACGGAGCTCCGAGTGGATCGCAATAAAGAAAGACTGTGGTAATCTTCAACCTACACTTCCTAAAAAGGTCAACACTTTATTTACATATTTGTAAAAACAAAGTCATGTCGGAAGCAAAAAAGAAGAAACGGCAATACAGTGCAGAATATATTAAATATGGATTCATAGAAAATCCGACCAATTCATCTTTGCCTATGTGCCTTCTTTGTTCAAAAACATTTTCAAACGAAGCGATGAAGCCTTCAAGACTTCAAGATCATTTGAATAAAATGCATCCAGATAAGAAGGACAAAAATGTAGCCTATTTTCAAGACCTGGAAAAGAAGCATAATGCTCAGCCAAGTGTATCGAAACTTTTTTCGGTGGCTACTAAGCAAGACGATGACGGACTTCGAGCTTCATACAATATCTCTTTGTTAATTGCTCAAACAGGTAAACCACACACCATAGGAGAAACGTTAATTTTGCCGGCAATAAAAGAAGTTATAACTACTGTGCTTCATAAACCTGCTGCAGATATAATTCGAAAAATTCCTTTGAGCAATAGTTCTGTGCAAAGACGAATTGATGAAATGGCTGATAACATTGAAGAGTCATTGTGCAATCATCTGAAGACTAGTCAATTTTCAATTCAGTTGGATGAGTCCACTTTACCAACTAATGAAGCTTTGTTGCTGTCTTACGTGAGGTTTATTAAAGATGAAAAAATATGTCAAGAACTATTATTTGCTAGAAATTTAGAGACAGACACAAAAGGAGAAACCATATTTAAAACACTGGAAAAGTTTTGTGATGAAAAAGGAATTCCCTTGAAGAATATTATATCAGCTGCTACAGATGGTGCTCCAGCTATGACGGGGAGTCAAAAAGGTTTCATAGCGTACTTAAAAAACGAAATTCCAGATGTGCTTGCTGTACATTGCGTTATACATCGACAACATTTAGTTGCTAGAAATTTAAGTGAACGACTGTTTCAATCATTGCAATATGTCATCAGAGCAGTCAATAAAATCCGAAACAATTCTTTAAATGACAGATTATTTAATCAGCTTTGTGTTGCTAATGATGAAGATTTCAACAGATTGATTTTTCACACAGAAGTGCGTTGGCTATCAAAAGGAAATTGTCTGACTCGATTTTACAATCTGTTTGACTCTGTCATTGAGTTTTTGGAAAACAAAGACACAGAATTGCGCGACAAACTCATCACATCAAAGAATGATATCGCATACCTGACAGACCTTTATAAATTGCTTAATGATATGAATCTCCAACTTCAAGGCGATGACTTGAACTTAATAAAAACAAAAAATGTCGTCGCTGCTTTCGTAGCCAAGTTGCTCTTACACAAGAAGAATATCGGCAGACGTGAGTTCCATAATTTTCCCAATTTATCAGTATCCTGCAATAGCGACGACTTGCTTGTCTACTGCCAACATTTGGAAAATCTTCACAGCGATTTCATTGAAAGATTCCAGGATATTTTGAAATTGGAAATACCAGACTGGGTGTTAGATCCTTTTTCAAATGTCAACATAGGTATATCACCCCAACTGGAAGAAGAACTTATAGAACTGACAACGAATGATGAATTAAAAATCAAATTCAAAAGTGGTTACCACGAATTTTGGCTACAAAAATCAATCTCGCAGTTATATCCTGGATTGTGGTCGATCGTTCAACGATTTTTAATAGCATTCCCATCGTCATATTTGTGTGAACGTGGATTTAGCGCTGTGACAACGCTGCTTACTAAAAAGAGAAATCGTTTGCATGTTACCGAACGCGGCGACTTAAGACTGTTTTTGAGTAAAATCGAACCTGATATCAACAAACTTGTTAAAAATCATCAAATTCATCCATCTCATTAGATTCGTTATAAAATTAAAATTGATTACCTATCTACATTGTTTCTTTTAATTTGATTTTTAAATATATTCTTAATATTATAAAGTTGCGTTTTAATTGTTCTCACTGGTAAAAATGTCTAATTTAGAATTTAAACATCAGGACTGAATAATATAACACTATAACTAAATTAATTAAAGTAATGAAATGGTGGTTTTTAAGTTTTAGGAGTGTATAAAAACTAGGGGGCGCTGAAAAATTATTTATTTTCAAAGGGGGCGGTAAAAGAAATAAGTTTGATAATCTCTGCTTTAGACTATACCTGGGAAATTGATAGTTACGATTTTATTGAAGGTCAAAGTCATAATTTTTTTTTTTCATTTTTTTATGAAAACGTATTCTATATGTTATTTCTTAATTATTGTCCAAAGAAACATTATCATTTTTTTTAGTATTTCATAACAAAAAATGGCTTCAAAACGTTAGCGCTCAATGTAGCTCACTCGATGCACACGGACACTAACGAACGGGGCCGCCGTCAAGCAAAATTATCGCGGTTTTGCGATTTGCGTGCGAGTTGAGCCCTTTACATTGCGCAGTACAATTTGCAATTTTTTGTAACACCAAAAAATAAAAATCATTTCCCAGCAATATTTTTTTTGAAATATGTCTTATTTTGATGTATAGAATAAGTGGTTTTCGTTTGACTGCTCATGTCTTTTACACCCAGTATATTGTATGTATTTATTATTATTTGCACAGGGACCTGAAGAGATATAGAGCTCTGTTACGTGACGCGCAGACTATGCTCGAACAGAAGGAAAAAGAAGGCGGTGCTAAGGCGCAAATTAGACAATTAAAGAATCAGGTAAGGTCTCTTACATTACAACCAAGTAATTAAAAGCTTTTGAGCTAAGTGGCCGCTTAGAACTCAAATAATCTCTCTCGTCCCCATGATGTATGAGCAAGATGGTTGTGCGGTTTATTCACCGCACATGTTGCCGACATAAACGCGACTCGCGTAATTTAAGCTAATACTTATTTAATACAGCGCGCACTTTTAACTATAACTAAACAGACAAGCATCTACTATTTTAACTTATTATTATTTAAGAGAATCATAACTATTTACGGGAATAATAACTTTTCCTCCAACCTACAACACTCAACTATCACTACAAACAACTCTCTTGTACGGGCCCACTAAAACCCGTACAGAGTGGTCCTTTGAGCCGGATATGCCTTCCGCGATATGCCCAAACACTTTGTAGATGCTTGTCTGTTTAGTTGTAGTTAAGTGTGTACTGTATTAAATGAGTAATGTAATTTTACGCAAGTGTTTTAATTTTATGTAGATACTTATTAAAAACATAATAATGTCTGTTTCTGACTTTATGACGAACCTTTATCTTACGAAAAAGATTATTGCTATAGGGATGTAAATACGTGATATTTAATTTAATATATGTGGAACCATAGATATACGAAACTGTAGATGGGTCATGTGAAAGAGAAAGAGCATATTCTTGTATATCAGAACGAGATAGATAGATGACACCATTTCACTTACACGCAGGCGGAATAAATCGGCAACTGTCAGATTGCACTACTATTTTTCACGTACACATGCACATTACTCACAGATTGGTGCATTTTTTTGGTCTCGCTCTAGTCGGTTCTTTGCCAATCTATAAATGTCAGTAATTATAAATCTATGTATGGAACCTTGTAATTATAGTAAATCGTAGTCTGTATTTATATAAGTTAATAAGGCTGTAAGCTATACAAAAAAAAAAGAAATCGGCATATTATTTTTTGTTTTAGCTTCAAGTGTCTTTTTAGTGTCTTACTACAGTATACCAAGAACAGTAATCATACAAACTGGCCGCTATCCATTAGAATGTGTGCGTGCGTACTCGGCGCCGTGTACGCACGTACTGTGACGCACACATTGACATTAAAATATGGTATATAAGGTGGTCTCGCCGTCTCGGTGTGATCGCGCGTTTATGTCATTGCACATTCGCTCGCCGCTCGTTCCCACTCGGCACATTTACGATAGCCCTAGCGTCAACGCAGAGTAGGCTAATATCTCGCCGACAGCCTGCAGATAACCTACTGTTCTTGGTATACTGTGGTCTTACCTTCAAGCGGTACTAATTGAAACTACGATTTGATAAAGGAATTAATTTGAAAACTGACGAAGGTTTTAGTACTCTGGTTGCACATTGAAGTGTATCTGTATCTTTCTACTCTTCTTACTAGGTTGAGGACCTGGAACTAGCAGTACGCGCAGCGACGAAAGCGAAGCAAGCGGCGGAAGCGGAGGCGGCCGAAGCGACGTCAGCGCTGGAGGAAGCGACGCGAGCGAAGAACGACGCCGCCGAGCGAGCGCTCACGGCCACCAGGGACGCCGCCGCGGCGCGCGCGCAGCTAGACGACGCGGAGGAGGAGGCGGCTGAGGTGAACACATACATACATACACTTTTTTTTAAGCTATTTCATAGCTTCTATCGCGGGCCTTGAGCGCGGGGACCGAATCCAGAAATTCCGTAACGAAAAAACCTCACGCTCCCCACTCCGATGGGCAAGGAGGTGTGGCTTGAAGGCCGTGCATCGTCTAACGTCGTTTCAGTTCGGCAGTCTTCGACACGGCGTTGTGTGCGTGCGATTAGACGTATTGTACGACTCTACGAAACTCGCACGAATCGAGACGAGCTGCTCCGAAATCGGACGAATACATAAGCAGCTGTTTATAAGAAAGTATATAGGTGTATAGGTATTTATGTACAACAGTGAATAGCTGTACTTGTAAAATTTGTGTATAAAGTGTTTTGAATATGAATGTTAATTATTTCAGTTAATTAATTCAATTATAAAATTAATATCAAAGAAAAAGAAATACTGCATGAATAAAATAAATAAATAAAAATATAATTGCATAAGTTGATACAAAATGCTATGCAATAGCTTTACCGCGGCAGTCCCCGAGTGCCACACGTCTATTTTTTACTTAGAATGGGTTCACTCTTGGCAACACTGTGTGCTGGAGAGCTAAGAGGAAGCCGAAGATGGAGCGAGTTTACCCAGAAGATGCCTATTCACTCTAACCTTAAATAGAACAGAGTTATAACTATTCGGGAATATGGAGGCTGGCAGCGAATTGCACTCTTTAGCGGTGCGCATAATAAATGATGTTGAAAACCGCTTGGTACGCATAGGCGAAATTTGTACGATGTAGGGATGGTAACCTGAAATCCGTCTAGACCCCCGATGGTAAAAAGGAGATGGTGGAATAAGGTCATGCAGCTCAAGAGCACACTCGCCAAAGTACAATCTATAAAATACCGACAGGCAGGCCACTCTGCGACGATGAGCCAAACTTTGCAGATTAGCATGCATCAGCCTATCACAACAACATACACTCAACACAATGAAAATTAAAATGAAAATGTTCTTTATAGACTTTGCTAAGTAATTTTGGGACGAAATAGTAATTATCTATGATGAGATGGAGAAGAAGTGGCGGAAACTCCACAGCTTACAATTTCGTAAAGATTTCTAAACATCAATACAAGTCAATAATTATTTGTCAATATAATTTAAGTTACAGTTTAACATGCGTAAATAAATAAATTATTGAGTTTCAAATTATTAAAGACTCGTTATAGCTTTCTTTTACTCTGTTATAAATCCTAGAGTACCTAATATTTTAGTGTTTACGGAGTTGCGTTATGACAGTCAATGGTCGCAGCGTACCTACCAAATTAGAAATTTAATAAAAAAAAAGTACTTCGAACATATTTATTTTCCGTCTAAAATGATTATCTTATTATTATGGCGTAAATAAACATTAAAACATAAAAATATGTATTAATTATAAACTACTTTTGGTTTAGAATTGTCGCTAACAAGTCTATGCAAGTTGGTACTTAAGCAAAATCAAGCATGTTTCGACCAAAATACGAGAATATGCGAAGGGGGCGTTGTATTTTTTTAGCACGAAAGTCATTCGCTATTAAAAACTCTTTATCTATTGCAGTTACTTAAAAAATACCGCGCCAGCGCAAACTCGCTGTGCGCTGCTCAAGCGGAAGCGAGAGAGGCGAGCGCGCGCGCCGAGACCGCGTGTGAGGAAGCGAGACAGACGAAGGAGAGACTCGCCGAGCTCGCCGCGAGACTAGCGCACGCAGAGGCCGGACACACGCTCGGACACCACGAGGCTGAGCGGAGACTCGAGATGAGGAATAAGGTAAGCTCATTGCGAGTTGAGACGACAAGATCAAACTACCCAAAACTGTAAAATTATGTCAAATAATAAATATTCAGGGTGTAAAAGACATGAATTGTCAAACGAGAACCATGCAGTCCATACATCAAAATAAGAAACATTTCAAAAAATAATTGCTGGGAAATGATTTCTATTTTTTGGTGTTAAAAGAAATTGGAAATGTAAAGCGCTTAACTCGCACGCAACTCGCAAAACTGCGATAATTTTGCCAGACGGCGGCCCCGTTCGTTTGTGTCCGTGTGCATCGAGTGAGCTACATTGAACGGTAACGTTTTGAAGCCATTTTTACTTTCTCGAGATTTTGACTTATTTACTCTTTTGGACCGCCCTGAGTCCAAAAATAACGTTTTTGGAATTATGTCTGTGTGTGTGTCTGTGCGTTAGCACGATAACTCGAGTATGCTTTAACTTATTGCAACCACATTTAACATGCATGTATGACATCAAAATATAAGGTTTCTATCAACTTTTGAGTCGTTTCCGGTATACGAGAAAGTCTAGGGGAGACCACTCCCGATTTTTCGTTATGAAATACTAAAGAAAATGATAATGTTTCTTTGGACAATAATTAAGAAATAATGTCAAAATATATTTTCATAAAAAAAATATGACTGACCTTCAATAAAATCGTAACTATCAATTTCCCAGGTCTAGTCTGGAGGAAAAAAATGTTGTGATGGTGAGCAGAATACATGGATCTCGTTTGACAATTCGTGTCTTTTACTTATCATATCACTAATGATGGGATCACAAAGGTCACCGACGTAGCCCAAAGAATTGCGAACGTTAAGTGACAGTGGGCAGGGCACATTGCGAGGAGGACTGACCGAATGGCGACCACCGTCTTGGAAATTCTTGTGGGAGGCCTATGACCAACTACATACTTCTATATTAATCTTACGATACACATAATTGCAATCCTTAATAATATTGTCAACAGGAGTTAGAATCCAGCTTAGAATTGGAAGCAACAGCGCGTGGTCGATTAGAGGGGCAACTGTCTCGCCTGAGGGAAGCCCACGAACAACTGGCGTCAGAGCTGGCAGCAGCGCGACAGAGGGAGCAACTAGCCGCCGACGAACTTAGGAAGGTCACCAGGCATCTCAGGTCAGGGAACATTAATAACTACATAAATTACAATTGCAATATAATATACTCTGCAAAGTATGAAACATCGACATAATTATTCGTAGATCATCCCAGTCTAATGCGCCCTCCACACTCTCGCCGAGAACCCCCGAGAACACCCGAGAAGCGTGAATGTGACTAGTTTCTCGCGTTCTCGTTCTCGGGCTCGCCTGTTCTCGGCTCGGTGTCGGTTTTTTGGCCCGCTTCAAAGGGTTTCTCGGGCGAGAAAAGAGAACCGTATCACACTCTCGTTTGTTCTCGTTCGGCCTCACTGTGATGTAGGAAGTGATTTCCATCGCATGTGTGTGCTTTGCATTTATTATTTTATTGATCTGAGCTTTGAAACAGAGCCTGTCTAAATAATTAATTTTATCTACACTCGTGCTTTAAATCTTCTTTTTAAAACATTGATTTTGCTTCTAATTTCTTTTTTTGGTATTTAGTTAAGATCGAAATTCATAGCAATTCGTTTAGGTTTAAGTCTCGTCTCAGCACTTATCCATTCCATCCCAGGTTTTTTTCTATTCTATTTAATTTGGTATCCTCTATAAAATATTCTAAAACAGCTTATTGCTAACATTAAAACAACCAATATCCTAGTAAAAACGGATGATATAATTATAATGTTAGGTTGTACTAATTTTTATAATATCACTCCTTCGCTTTTTCGATCCTACAAACTGCTGTGGTTTGCTGTAAATACCAAAGCCGCTGCACTGTCAGTCGTCCATTTCGCATGACGGTCGAGAACGCAAGTGAGAAGGTCGCGTGAGTGTGGATACCTTCTCGTTTCTCGGGTCAAGTCTCGGCGAGACTTCTCGTGTGAGTCTGGAGGGCCTATAATAGGTACTACAATCCTTTGCTGCTTACATCTCTTCGCGTATCCGCTGCGTTCAGTCGGCCGGCGTCAGTTTGCGAGGTACAGCTCACATCACCGCTAGTTTAATCGCGCCATACAAATATGATACATCTCCGCTTGGTGGCTGCACTGAAGCTGAGCGAAGATGAGATTTGTGAAGAACGAACAGCTCGTCTCCTCTCGTCTCCACTTTGGTGGGGTCCGGGTCCTAATCGACCAGTGGTTGAGATGTTGATGCCCGAATAGCTACCTGTATAAGCCGAAATTCCGGCGTTTCAATGCCGAAGCATTCCATTATCTGGCAATTATACTACATCTATAAATGGATTAATATTAAATTAGATTTGCTTTGTTTTTGCGTCTTTACCGGTAGGTTATAAATCGGAATATTTATAAATCTAAACATTTTCCACCACAGAGAGCTCAAAGAAGAGAACTCCAACTTAAACGCGAAGCTGAGCGAGACCGCCCGAGCTAAGGCCGCAGCCGAGAGTGCAGCGGCGGCGGCGGCGGCGGAAGCGGCGGCCGCCAGGGACGAGGCCCGTCTCGCTGCCAGACGAGCCACCGCCTTACAGGAGGCCATCGCCGGCGACTTGTCCAGTCCCGGGGACTCCAGGGATACTGACAGGTAACCAATATCATCAACAGCTCATAGAATGCCCCCACCGAGGGGCTCGAGCCTACCCACAGGGGCGATTAGGCCTTAGTCAACCACGCTGGCCAAGTGCGGGTTGGTCGACTTCACACACAACCTAAGAATTTCTTCATAGGTGTGTGCAGGTTTCCTCACGATGTTTTCCTTCACCGTAAAAGCGTCGATTAAACGTACATATTAATTCAAAATTTGAGAACACATTGGTACGTGGCGGGGATTGAACTAGTGCCTCCCGGGTGGGAGACAACGCCCTTACGCACTACGCCACCGACGCTCTTCGTTTATAGCAAACTGAAGTACACAAAAAATATTGATGATCATTTCAAACAAGGTATATACTTACAGGTAAGTATGTAAGTATGATTAAAGATATTACTTTAAATTATAAAGCAGTTTATTAAAATCCACCATCACTTTGCAGAATTTGTTCCTTAATAGCGACACTATTAAATGGTGTAATAATACAGGTTGTGTTTTTTTTTGTCAAAATGAACTGGTTCGATTCCTGGCTAGGATTATTAATTTTTTAAAAATCCAATGATTCAGCTTTAGTTTCTATCAAAATCGGTCCCGAGACTGTTTTGAATACTTTTCGCTATTACTCCATTATACATATTTGGCCATCTACGCCCACTTGAAAAATTCACCGTTATACTGTAGATGGTAAAGCAGAACGGAACTGCTCGAACAGACTCCAGCATCCGCGAGCTGTTAAGTGAATGCCCGAATCCGCATGAGGATTATTCCTCTTGGTCTGAGGCCCCACTCTCTTTGCAACGCGATGGATTCTCATTATCACTTTTTTAAACTTTCATTTTAACGAGGCTTTAGTACACTCTAGGTGACTATGTCTCCCTCATGGGGCAACTCGATTAATCGTAGCTATACCACCATTTATTAAATTACTAGACGAAATATATTTTTGTCTATTGAGTACACTCCATCAAAAAGTGAATAAGATCTTCCCATTCTGAATATAAAAATAATGATTATCTTTTCGCAGCGACAATGACAGCTACAGCTCGGACGAGTCTATCGGCACGTTCCTGGCCAACCACAAGCTGAGCCCTTCGGCGCCTTCGAGGAACAGCCTCCACCTTGACTCGCAGAAGTAAGACTAACTCATCTCAATACATAGCTACACTCGAAAAAGTTCTCAGTAATCCATTTAAACCGATATTGAAGCAATGCAATTGAAAGGCATTGTACATTGAACGATGTTCCCGATTTACACGTATTCACTTAGTTAGACCATTTAACACGGGACGTGGCAAGCGAACGCGTTCCCCTCTGCCAAAGTACATGAACAAACGTTCATGTCAGTTTATAAAAACTAGTTAGCCGCGACGACTGAAGCCGCAATTATACTTAGCCCACGCCGCGTGTCGCCACGCTGCCTGACGCAACGGCGGGTTATTACATTTGCGTGTCGTGTCGCCGCGCGCCCTGACGAAAATTCGCCTCAGTCAGTACAGTGGAGGCCTTTGGAGTAAACGTCTACAATGTTTTCTACAGACTCGGATACGGATTTTGAAGAAAATGTAGCATACCTGCTCATGTTAAGCCTACTCAAAAAGGAAAGAAAGAAAAGGAGATATTGGGTACATCCAATAAATACTTCAAGAGGAAGCCGAAGTGAATATCATTTGTTGGTGCAAGAACTAAAAAGAGTTTCTAACGACTTCAATTAATTCGTCTGACATTTTTAAACACACGTCCACTGTTCTACGTCGCCACTCGGCTGTCAGCGCGTGCCCACGCGTTATTACAATAGACCCGACTGGGCTGACGCGTCACAACCCCCACCACCGACCCCACGCCGATCGAAATCGCTCGGTCTGCGTGGCGTCAGCAGGCTCTGCGACACGCGGGACGGGACTAATGTAATCACTCCAGTACTAAATGTATGTAACCGATAGCTTACCCACGCGTTGCGACACGCTGCGTGGGCTAAGTATAATTGCGGCTTGACGTTAAAATTCGGGCAATTGGTATAATTTTGTTTGGCTAGCGCAACGCTCTCTTTCTGTCTCGTACATTTTTTATGTTCTGTTTGATTTACTATTGGGAGAGTTTTCAAACGTCACGCAGTATGGTTATGCGCTGTCTTTTTACTTCCTCGTACACGTAGTATAGAGGATGTCTTGTAATCGTCAAAAAATTCGACCTCGAGATTTTGACGGATTTACACGTTTTGGACCTCCCCGAGTGCATAAATATTTTTTTTAGAATTATGTCTGTGTGTGTGTCTGTATGTCTGTGCGTTATCACGATAACTCGAGTATGCTTTGACTTATTGCAATCAAATTTAACAGGCATGTATGACATCAAAATATAAGGTTTCTATCAACTTTTGAGTCGGCGATCACGAAAGTTAAGCAACCAAGTGCGTGCCCGGTACTCGGATGGGTGACCAAAATTTAACATGCATGTATGACAACAAAATATAAGGTTTCTATCAACTTTTGAGCCGTTTCCGGTATACGAGAAAGTCAAGGGGAGACCACTCCCGATTTTTTTAAAACATCATTGAATCATATTGCTGTGTTAATCATAATGATAGCTATGAAATACTGTATCGTAATCAATTACGCAGACATGTTCGTGGGTTCCACTTCCGTATCAGTACTTGATCAAGACACAAGATTTTTTCCGCTTCAAAATTTTATTTATGCATTGATTTTGTGTATACGAGTATTTCTATTTGGCATGCAAAAACCATGAAAAGAAATCTTGTCATGAGCAACATTACAGGGTGTTATTTCGTTTCTATTTATTTTGGTACGGACTACAGCAGATCCATGCTCAATACTGTTAAATTTCACTAATAATTAGTTTTGGACCGTAAAAGCGCGTATTATAAAGCCCAAAATCGATTGGGAAAATTTTATAGTGTTGTGGTGACTGTTGACTTTTTCATTTTATTTCGCACATTTCCTTCGCCTTCAGGTCGTGGCACATTTATCAGCTCGGAAAGAAGGGGACCTCTTTTTTTACTATGAATACTACGAAATGGCTACCCGTAGCGCATCGCCTCTTTTTCGTAGTAAAATGAAGTGATACGGTCCCGACCTGATAAATGTGCTACGACCATTACTCACATTTGCTTTCGCCGATTGTAAAGTATATTTTGTCGTAGATCTCAAACGCCGGAAGGGCGCCAGAGCCGGTCCAGCGTGTCGTCTGGCTCCAAGCCGCTGAGCCCCGCGAAGGAGTCGTTCGCATAACAGCCGGCCGCCGCGGGGCTGCTCACGAGCGCGCTGCCAGTACTCTGCGCCGTGTTCTGCTCGCGGCAGCGTAACGACTCTGCGCACCTTGTCCTCGACTGAACTTTAAAAAACAAAACGTCAGTGACAGCTGTCAGTGCCGGCACCGCCGCTAGTGATGTGACAAACTGTAACGGTATATCAAACTGTTCTTAGCGATACGCCTGCTACACCTCATTTTTAGACTGCTCTATTGTAATAATGATCGGATAATATACCACGATTGCCATATTGGAGTTTTTATAGTGCAATAATTACATACGGCTCCTGTATTAGACTGCTCAATGTTTATACACATTTTTACTATAAAGAGGCTACGCAATAAAAGTTTACAAGTTTTATAGAGCTTTTATGGATTTTGTACGAGTAATGGTTATTACATTTGATATCGGACGTTGATTAGACGTGTGGCGCTAGTGAAAGCCAATAGTTTTACTGCTTCGATGTTGATGTGAAAAGTGAATGCATTCCAAAATATTCTTCATATTCATGAACTTTTGGCTCTGCACGTGTGGTAATGTTGTTAATCCTCTGACTTTGTATTGGTCTATGGACACACGTACACTAGCACCATTCATAGGCTTTGACTTTAATTTATTTAGTGTAGAAATATTAGAGAATTCATATCTATGCACTTAGATGTCGTGCTGCGTACTCCAGCCAGTCAGTATTTAGACGGCCTAGTGGCGGGTATCTTACAAATTAATATTAGACCCTTTGTTATTTAGTTAGCTAACTTTTGTAAATAACTAGATGGCATATACATTTTATTATTTAATTTGTAATATTTGTGTGATCAGACTGTTATTCTATGGTTTATTTGTTACAAGTGAGTTGTTGCTTTATAGTAGACATTCAATACATATCTGTTAGGTAATAGATTTTCTTAACCATTGACATTTAATATCACCTTACAATTCTCCGGTATGTTTTGCTGTACTTTTGAAATTATTAGATTCTATTATACTATATAAACTTATTCCTTGTAATTGTAATGATATAACTTTATTATTCTTAAAATTACTCTATTTGTACCTATGTATCTGTGTCTGTAACCGCAATTATAAAATAAAATTCGTCTTTCTATGACATGTGTATTGTACGATAATGTGATGAAATGTTACTGAATTCACTACTGGTTGTAAAATGAAATATTTAATAAAGTAACAGATATAAACTGATATCTTGTGTTTTCTTACCTTATCCTTTATTTTTTTTATCCTATATTTTTAGGTAAGTCCAGTTGTAGCAAACGCTCCCGGTTGTTTGTTTGTAATGGTGGCTTCCTGCTACCTTTGGGACAGACTTCTCTGAAGTCCACGATAAAAGAGAACGATGTTCAACTTGTAATGAGACAACGACAAATATAATGCACTCACGTACCTTAATCTGCCACTGCTCGCGCTGACTTCCACTTTTCGTTTCTCCTTCACCAGCTGGTTAGGACTACACTTGCACAGACAGTTTCTTGAGGAATTATTTGGCAATAAATGAATAGTAAAATAGTAAGCGAGACACGTATGCGCCCACTACGATGGCGATCGAATTGTGTTCTACCCTCGTCTCACGCGCAGAAAATCAGGTGTGAATGCATGACAACCGTTAAAGTTGCGTTTTGTCATTGCTCATGAGGTAGATGAACATCGATAGAATTAATTTGCGTTTTGTTAAATTAGTTACAAAATTTATGGTAACGAAACATTCCGCCCACCAAAATGCCTATGGCATTTTCCAGCTAATGAAAAACTATATAATAACGATACTACAGATTATATTATATAAAAACTACGCTTAAAGTTAATTTAGATAATTAAAGTTGACAATTAAAATCGAATAAATTAGTCCTCTATTGGTAGAGGGCATAGTTTCACCAATGGTCGTTGAACTACGCTATTGGTTGCGGTTTTAACTTTTGCGATACGGACGATTCCGTCAGCTCCAGCTATGAGCTCTTGTACCCTCCCGAGGGTCCAGTGTAACGGAGCGCGATTGTCATCTTTAATGATGACCATCGATCCCACTAAAAGTGGTTTCAAATTTTTGGTCCATTTGGCACGTTGCGTTAATGAGTGAAGATACTCTTGTTTCCATCTGGACCAAAAATTTTGATGAAACGATTGAAGCAGCTGCCACCGATGAAGCCGATTAACGTTAATAGAAGAAAGATCTTCATCGGGGACTGCCGTCAAAGGCTCTAATGTCAAAAAATGACCAGTGGTCAGTGCTGACAAATCGTTGGGATCAGTACTTACAGGACACAATGGCCTAGAGTTGAGAACTATATAGCATTTCGCAAGGCAACGGCGAACTGCGCGATGTATGTAACTGATAATTAAAAACGTCAGAGGATGATCAGAGGGCAAGAGAGCAGAATGTTTTTGCTCATATAATTCTACTCCTGAGCGCGATAATCTGCCGCCCACCCTGAGGACACCATGCTTGTCGATGAACGGATTAAGTTTACGAAGCTGTTTTATTAAAGGTTGATTTGTTATTAAATTGGATATTTCGACAGAGAATGTTTGAGACTGAACGTGTTTTACAATTTGCATCAATGCGGTACGGTTTTCGATATTGTTTAGGAATAAGCTTGTGATTTTCTTTTTAGGAAAACAGTTAATCACGAAACGGTTAATGTAAGAAAGTACACGCAACAGTTTTTCTAGAGATGAAAAGCAATGTATACGATAATTAAAGAGGTTTAAATTACTCTCATCACACACCCTGCTAGTAACCAACGCTACTGATCTACGAGCTTCAGCCTGTATAACAAGTTCTTCGTTCTGGGACACAGAGTCTGAGCATGATGGCCACGATGTATCGTCTTGTGAGGTCCAACGCTGTCCCGCCCACCAAAGGGAATTGTGAATAATTTCACATTTTGCGATAGGGTACGCCTCTCCTTCATCGTCAGCAAGCTGTCGCAACGTACGGCAAGCGAGATATGGGGATGAGGCTACGCCACACGTGAACGTATTCAAACGATACTCTCGAAGAGCCTCGTGAGGCGAAGCTCTCCAGAGAATACATTGATAGTCACGATGGCAAGGTGACACTGAAATCTGTCTGTATATTTGGCGGACATCCCCCATGAGAACGTTTAGATGTTGTCGGAAACGTAAAAGTATTTTTGAAATGTCGGGCTGCAGCTTAGGGCTTGTTAGTTGAGAATCGTTTAGGGACACATTGTAAAAGACTTTTACAGACGCATCGAAGAGTACCCGAAATCGAGTAGTAGCAGAAACGGGACGTAAAACACAATGGTGCGGTATGTAGTATTTTCCCAAACCAACCTGATCACCAGGAACGAGCGACATGTGATTTGACTCGATGTAGTCTGACATGAAGTCACAATATTGATTGATTAAAATTAAATTAGGTTCTCGAGATAATCGTATTTTGATTGCATGAAATCGACGCCAAGCTATGTCTTGAGAGCCCTCGAAAGTAGGCTCTGAATCGGTTTTAAATGGATATTTGACCATACTGCTCGATGGGTCACGAGAGTGATCTTCTACAAATTTTCGTTCACAAAGTGATTCCTCCTGCAAGATAGTTGCTATTGGTACTGATTCTTGCTCATATTCAAGATCGATATTAGTTGACAAAGACGAAATGAGTAACGCCGTAGTAGAAGGTAATTGAGTCTTGCCAAGGAGAAGCCAACCGAATGACGATTCAAAAGCGATAGGTTGATTTTGGCATCCCTTGACTTGTTGACCCAAAAGCGATTCAGCGAAAACATCAGCAGCAAACAAAATGTCAACTGGTCCCGGAATATCGAAGCTAGGATCAGCTAATGTCAAAGACTCGATATGTGACCATCGCGATGAATTTAATTTATCTATCGGTTGATCACCACAGATTTTCGATATGACATGCAATTTTAAATTAAAAAGTATTTTATCGTTTGACCCTATAGAGCACGTTACATCACCACTAATAGGAGCACATGCCTCTCCAAGTCCTGCAATTTTTACCGAGGGTTGTGTAGGTACTAATTGTAAACGCTCAACTGCCGATTGCGTAATAAAGTTACTCTGGCTACCAGTGTCAAAAAGTGCTCGGAACGATTGCATGCTTCCATAAGCATCTCTGACTTGCACAATAGCTGTCGCTAGCAGAACAGTAGCCTTTGATCGAGATCTTGAAACTAACGATGAAGATACATCTCGTTTCGGTGTATCAATTAGATCCCGATGGAGTAATGTGTGATGTTTACGTTTACATGAACGACATGAAAACAACGAATTACAATTTTTAAGTTGATGGGACGGTTTCAAACAATTAAAGCACCATTTCCTATCTTCTGCTAATTTCATTCGCTCATCGATAGATTTTTTCAGAAATTCGGAACAAGTCGATATCGAATGTAGTTCATTACAGAACGAACACTTGTTAGAATAAGATGTGGGCTTATCTTTACTAAGATTTTTTACAGGATGATCGTTTTTAGCGGCAACAAGAACGTGCGAAATATTATGACGCTTATTAAAATTAGGGGTCGGTAAAATATTTAGCGAATTAGGCTTATTTAATTTAGAACCATCTAGAAAGTGAGTATCGCGCATGAAAGCGTTACACTTCGATTGCAAGAAAAGTTTCAACTGTTCATAAGTAGGAAACTCGATATCCGAATACTTTTCCTCAAAGCTACGACGCATACTAGTATCTAATTTAGACAATACGTGATAAACTAAAATGAAGTCCCAATTCTGAACCGGTAAGTCTATTGTTTTCAGAATACTCAAATTTTCTTCAAAAAAGTCAAGAGATTTACGGAACTCCTTTGCGTCTTTGCATTTAAATTCAATATTTAATATATCACGCCAGCAACTAAAGGCGAGATCACGCTTGTTCTTGTAACGATTACATAAAGCTTGGTACGCATTGTTGTAGTGCTCATGAGTTAAAGGGAATGACTTAATGACAGATAACGCGTCGCCGCTAAGGGATGATACTAAATAGTGAAACCTTTCTGTGTCGGTAAGCGATGGAGAATTATGTATTAAAGCGTTAAAAGTATCGAAGTATTCGGGCCACTGTTTAATATTACCGGAGAATGTCGGAAGGGTTATTTTAGGCAACCGAATATTAGGTGACGATGAACCGTTGCTCTTCGATTGTCGTGACGTTTCATTTCTAGTTAAGTTACGATAAATAGACTCGACTTTATAAAAAATCTCATCAAATTGTTCCTGAATATCAGTATCCACGTCACTATGATCATCTAAAATGTCTAAAATAGCAAAATGTGCATCTTCGAAAGTAGCCGCTACTTGTTTAATATCATGATGATATGAGAAGAATAAATCCTGTTGAGAAGAATCATTCAAAGAAAGCTGACCGACTTCCAAAGCCTTAGATAAACGTTTAAGAGCAATTGTTCGCTTTCTACGCAATGACGGCAAATCCTGCGCAGTATATTCAAGATCGGTCGATTTCGATTTACATTTCTTAAAAACACTAGACTTTCGTGTCGAGTGTTTACTTAAAAGTGACATTTTATTTATTTTATATATAAGTACTCAACGATAAAAATAAAATAAATAATATTATCGATTCACGCGAGTGTGCAACCGCCCTTACGCTGAGTTAAAAGATGAATTTATGATTAAATCAAAAAATGTTAAATGATAAGCAATACAGCGGCGGCAGCGCGATGACTCACGCCTCTGTACCTGCTAATACAAAGACGACCGGTCACTTGGTAACAATTTGAAATAAAAAGTTATAATCGAATTAATTTCGCTGCACGAATTAATACTATGGTTTAATAACGTTTATTTACGTACATTTTAATATGTAGATATAAGTATGAAGTTTATATTCTACTATGCTATTGTAATAATACAAAGAAAGATTACGATTCTTACAACTTAATGTTACAAATTCAAACTTCACCGCCTGCTACGAGGTATGTCAGAGCGCGTAAGCTTGATCGATAGAAAACCGGTTTGGCAAAACGTAACAAAATTACCCGAAACAAATTACGAATGTGAATTATAAAGTGAAAATTAGATGTTTTAATCATATAAATGTGTATGATTGAATATAATTACGAATGCGTTATACGAATACGGACGATTTTAGAATGATTTTTAGTCGAATTAAATGTGAGCCGTTAGGAAATTAAGCACCGATAAAAATTGTGATTGCTTAATATAGATCTCACAATAATTCAAACTAAAGAAAACGTTATGAACTGTAATGTTAACGATAAAATAATCCTCACGAAACAACGATACAATACAAATGTAAGTCCTAAGTACTGATACCAACAGATTTTTGCTTACAATTAATTCCGTTAAATACGTTAAATCCGCAACCAATAAACGATATTATGAATAGTTAAAGAGATATTGAATTACGAAGTATTCAATCAGAAATACCACAAGCAAACCGATGAATACGGTACAGTACTCCACGTAATAAATGGAAGTCCCGGGTTTCGGCACCATAAAAATGTAGCAAACGCACCCGGTTGTTTGTTTGTAATGGTGGCTTCCTGCTACCTTTGGGACAGACTTCTCTGAAGTCCACGATAAAAGAGAACGATGTTCAACTTGTAATGAGACAACGACAAATATAATGCACTCACGTACCTTAATCTGCCACTGCTCGCGCTGACTTCCACTTTTCGTTTCTCCTTCACCAGCTGGTTAGGACTACACTTGCACAGACAGTTTCTTGAGGAATTATTTGGCAATAAATGAATAGTAAAATAGTAAGCGAGACACGTATGCGCCCACTACGATGGCGATCGAATTGTGTTCTACCCTCGTCTCACGCGCAGAAAATCAGGTGTGAATGCATGACAACCGTTAAAGTTGCGTTTTGTCATTGCTCATGAGGTAGATGAACATCGATAGAATTAATTTGCGTTTTGTTAAATTAGTTACAAAATTTATGGTAACGAAACACCAGTGATACGAGATAAAAACCTAAGAAAAGCTAAAAGTTACATTACAGGCATGACATGCATCGATATTGCCTATCTGTATCCCTTTCTGTTACGCCAATTGTCGCAATGCTTTTGTATATAACGGGCATTTGAAATAGTTTTCAAATATTTCTAGCGCCATTTATAAACTAACAAGGTTTTGCCCGTGACTTCGTCTGCTTGGAATACTTACTTTGGGTAGCATAATTTTTTTTTATACTTATTTTGCAAAGATTTTCATGCGACCTTCCATCGCCTATTTCATTCTACGAGTCAGGCAGGACCCATAGATTACGATGTCCAAGCCTGAATTAACGCAGCCTGGGCTAGTGGCGAGAAGAAACTGGAGTACTTTGTGACCGCCGTATACCGGTAAAATTGAAGGGCCTTGTATACAAGTCCACTTCGCCTATATGGCAGCGAATCCTGGCCCGTTCTCGGAAGACATATTATTATACAACAGCTTCATGTTACCGAGATGAAGATGTTAAGGAGGATGTGCGGTGTTACGCGACTAGATCACATTCACAACGAGTGTATTCCATTAAGCCTCAGAATCCGCGATAAAGTGAAAGAACTGCAGGAAAGTATTCCCCGATGGTAAAGCCATATAGGTCACAAGCCATCTGAATATGTGGGTAGCAAATGCCTCAGCCTCAATGTACAAGGTCCCAGAATGAATGATTGAATGGGTGAATGAATGAATGAATAGACGTTTATTTGGTAATAAAATACAACACAACTGAGTAACAAGCTCCTGCTCAAGCTTACACCGACTGAGGAATAGAGTGCTTTGACGCTGGTATTCTGCGGATACCTTGATATTATCAATGCAGATACCATATCCGAATGCGTGGTACCTAGGTCTAAATGGAGGATGCACAAGAAGACAAATTGGAGGAAGTTAAGTAGAAAGGCGGACCCTGGCAGCAAGCCGTGAAAACGCTAGGCAGAAAAAAACGAGTGTGCTTTAGACTACACGACTGAAGTACCTAAAACTTTTATAATAATAATAATATAAACCTTAAGAGGCTCGCGTAGGTGGTCGGATCAAGAGTCAGATGCAGAAGGCAGTACTTCTAGACACGGCCCGTATAGTAAGGAAGTTCCTGTCTCTGCCTGCCTAGCATGACCACCGAAACACGATATGATATAGCCATTTATCGCGTTGAACTGTCAAAAATTATTGGATATAACCGCAATCTTGTAAATTTATCGAAACTGGGAACATGTATAAGCCTTATAAATGTTCAGTTTCGATAAAATTCCAAGTTAGCTGTTAAATCCCATATTTATTGACAGTTCAGCGCGATAAATGCCTATATCATATCGTGTTTCGGTGGTCATGCTAGGCGGGCTGGATCCTTAACGACCGGTAGCCGGGACCCTGATCTTGCTACTGATGGGGCACTGCATTGCAATTTTATATTTTTTTTCTTAAATTTTACCTGTTACGGGACGGCAAAGGGATTTAGCCCATACTGCCAAGCCTTCAGTTTCATATCTCTTTTCTTGATTATTGCAATAAAATGTGGGTGCCACACATTTTAATGCATCTAGGGAGTGCTTGGCGAGAAATGCATGGTACAGACCTCATGATGGTGACTGATGAGAATTGTATAGTGGGATTTCCAACCACTATACAATTGTTAACATCATATACACAAAACCTTTATTTCAATGATTCTTCATAACTGTTCGTCAACACTGGATGCTTATGCAACGAAACGACACCAGTTTCACTGCACGAAATCCACTCCGAAGCAATTTTGAATTATCGAAATAAAGATCTCCAGACGCCATGGTTTTCCGCCAAATTAGAAATGATTCAAATATTTAGTTTAAAAAAAATGAAATATTCAAATTAGTAAAGGTCAGAGTCCTATTATTAGTAGTGATTACTAGTCGGAATAAGTACTAGGTCTCTTACATAAATTCTTAATATTATTGTACCTAAATAAATCTTTTAAATACTTCTTTCTTAAAGCTATTCAAATAATATATTTATATGTCTAGCTAGACGATATGGTATCTGTTGTTAGTGATCATTGATATCTGCTGTGACTGTGATATCGTACGTAAACAGGCAGCCCTACACTACGCCCCCTTATGTCGTGTCATGTCAAAAGTTGAATTTGTAATGCTAGGAAATCTAGGAATTTTATCGTAATTTCGTTATCCTGTTAGTATTACTGTACTTTCTCATATGCTTATATAATTATAAAGTGATTTCGTTAACGTGGTGATACAATTTTTAGTCTACTCTTATTACAGTGAAGTTTAACAACTTTGGTTTTTGTTAGTGTACCTTCTGTCAGTTCTGTCAAATTTACTTTCGGTTTATCGATTTTCCAGGAAAGTCGCAGGTAAAAGCGAATTTCTCTAGATTTATAAAGATTTAGAACAAGCTAAAACAGTAGTAATAACGACAAGATGACAGACTCAAAGTATTTCACAACCACAAAGAAGGGAGAAATATTCGAACTAAAATCTGAGCTGAATAGTGATAAAAAGGAAAAAAAGAAAGAAGCAGTAAAAAAGGTAACATAATTTTATTATTTATTCCATATAGAGTTCATAAACCAACTCCGGATAAAGTTGCAACCACACTATGTCAGAAAAGATTAATAAGACAATACTAAAAACCTCTTTGAATTTGAAGGTAGTTATTGAAATAGTTATGATTAAATTGAAATAATTTACAATCCATGTCACTTGTTTACAGGTCATTGCTTCAATGACTGTTGGCAAAGATGTGTCAGCATTATTTCCCGATGTAGTCAACTGTATGCAGACAGATAACCTCGAGTTGAAGAAGCTGGTCTACTTATACCTGATGAATTATGCTAAATCCCAACCAGACATGGCCATTATGGCTGTGAACACATTTGTGAAGGTGTGTATTTAAAATTGCAGCCCTTTTCATATTTTCGACTACTAAGTGTTACTTGGTGCAGAAAATGTATTTTAGTTATTCTAGTTATTGGAGTTACCAGAATTTATAATTTCTAAAATTCTTTGATGGATTCAGTTATGGTGTTTTGTGCACTGATTAAATTCTCTACTCACAGTTTTAATTTGGACTACTTGTATTATTTCAAAAAGCATTATGTAAGTCACAAATTAATCTAAAATGTTTTGGATAGGTACTATCCAATGCTGCATAATCATTACAAAATTTCTTTAAGTGGGAGTATGGAATATGTCCATACACTTTAAGAGTTAAATTTTAAAGTTATGTAACAACTAAGTAGTTTAGTAATTTGTGTGTGTGTGACTTGTCTTTTTTTGTCGTTCTAATGTCCACTGTACCATTAAATGATGGCTGGAAGGATCTGCCAACATACCAGCTTATCAAGGTAAATGAAGATCCAGAGAAACAATCAGCTCATCCATTTGTAGATTTACACATTTAAAACAATCTGCGACTAACACTTGCTAGATATCAAAACAAGCACTAGACATGTATATGATATCCTGCATGTCTTTAGAGAGGTTGCATGAAAATTCACTTGATGGTTGAAGAATTGGTCACTAGCACTTTAAAGATGTGTAAATCTACTGTTTCTATTGTAATAATGACATCAGAAAGTATTGTTGTAATGATGATAATAAATATAACTAAACATCCATGCCTCATTTTGGAATAGAAGCACTCAGGCTGTATCATTATAATGAATCATGCGGTGGAAACTCGCTAATCAATTTCCGTGAAATATACAGGGTTATTTCTAAAGCATCAACAATCTTCAAACCATTTGAAGATCTCATCAATACAAATTTTTTTTCTATGGTCCCAAAACTGGAAATGCAAAGAAAAAAAAAATTATAACTTTATTGCACACAACATAAATAACACAAAAGAAGAAACTAAAAAACACAGTGGCCACATAAAATAGGTGGCCTTATTGCTTTACAGCAATCTTTTCCAGGCAACTCAGTGTGAGAAGAGATGCTAACAGAGACATGGAAAGGGTGCAGAATTAAGAAAAGAAAAAGTGTTCAATGTACTTCTTTATGGTTAAATGAAAAGAAAAAGAAAGAATAACTTGTAGACTCTTATGGGCAAAAAAAACATCTTCCATTCCATACATTTCAGAAGAGATCGTTTGTAAATTTGTATGGAACAGCTAAAATATTGTTTTGAGATTTCAGAGTAGCTTCTATAGTAAAAGTGGTTTGTGGGGATGCAATCTTCAAATGGTTTAAAGGTTGTTGATGCTTTGCAAATAGCACTTTATTTGTTTTACCTAGATTTATACAGGCTGTTTGTTATAACAAGTGGGCACCTACCCATCTATGCTAGTCATAGTTATATAAATATGTTATTTAAAATTCAAAACTTTCCACACAACACATTTTTAACGTCGGCAATGCACGTGTGGTACCCCTGGTATTGCAAATGTCCATAGGCTGTGGTAACTGCTTACCATCACAAATAATGCGGTTAGTAAAAAAATGTACTTATGTGGAAATTCAAAATTTATTTTACAATTTGTAATTGTGAATTTTTTGATTTCATCATATTATTTATGACTTTGTTAGCATGGGTATTTGCTTCGGTTGTTATACTAAACATCCTGTGTATGTGGATTTTATTAAAAAAAAAATCAGAAGCTCTTAACTTTGAATTGAAATAGTGAGTTTCAACTAAAGTAATAACCAGAAATTTACGAAATCTGTAGGCCCCTTCACATTATTTCTACCAGTAGTACCCTAGATTTCCAAATTTCCTGGTCTGACGCCTGCTTCTAGCGCAAGTTGCTTCAGTATGATTGATGTATTGCTTCTCTTTCTTTTTATACTCGATACCGAATGCAAACCACGTTGAACGCTCCAGGACTGTGAGGACTCAAACCCGTTGATCAGAGCATTGGCAGTCAGAACTATGGGTTGCATTCGAGTGGACAAGATCACAGAATACCTGTGCGAACCACTGCGCAAGTGTCTCAAAGATGAAGATCCATATGTGAGGAAGACTGCAGCTGTGTGTGTTGCGAAACTATATGATATTTCGGCGAGCATGGTGGAAGATCAGGTAATTATGACATAAGAATGTTTTCACATTTAGGCGATTTTAGATGATCGATTTGTGACGATCGTGCGAAATTTGTGCTGCTGCTAAATTCGTACTATGAATGGCAGCGCGGCAGGTGCTTGCGCTCAATGTAGTGATGGACGTTAAAAATATATATAATAGTGGTATTGATGTTATATTGATTCCTAAAAAAGCGCTGCTATCGTGCAGTTGCTTGTGGCTATTTTCATAATGTGAAACCATCTGCTGCTGACAACCTATTATGAAAGCATTTAGTAACCTAAATTCAGATGGGTTCACTTATGATGTTTAGAATTCCAATATTATAAAATCCCGTGTAATGCAAACATAATCTATAAGTAATAGTTATTTCGAGCTGGCTTTTTGGAGAGAGTGATTAATTGGTCTGTAAAATAAATCTTATGCACAATTTATTGTATTAATAGTCCATGTTATATTATAGTAATTTTGTGAACTTTATATTTTTGCTTCGTTTTGTGTTATTAGTTACTAGATTAGATCGATCGGTCCTCCGGTTTTTTACTTTCTCATATACGTAGTATACAGATTTTGACGGATTTACACGTTTTGGACCTCCCTGTGTCCAAAAATACCGTTTTTGGAATTATGTCTGTGTATATGTCTGTGTATTAGCACAATAACTAGAGTATGCTTTAACTTATTGCAACCAAATTTAACATGCATGTATAACATCAAAATATAAGGTTTCTATCAACTTTTGAGTCGCTTCCGGTATACAAGAAAGTCAAGGGGAGACTGCTCCCGATGTTTTTGCTGGTTGATAGCAGTTTGGTCCTATTTTGAATATTTCTAACTGAAATTTTCTCAACTACCTCGAATGCTTAGGCTGTAATTCCTTCTATGCTGGCGTTGAGCTGCCCACACATTTCCGTGTCAGGGCTAACCGAGTTCCTAGTTGTTCATTTGAGTGTTCCCATATCAGATAAATCAGTGCAGAGTCATCTCTTTCCTACAGTAGGGATACCCCAGGTTTGAGATATCGAGATCTTACCTAGCAGCAGTATAGTAGTCGATCAAATTTAATTGGGACCACATGACAAGCACCAGCTTCCAAAGGTCGAAAGAATCTTCAAAATCGGTACACCCAGTAAAGAGTTATGAGGTAACAAACATAAAAAAAAATACAGTTGAATTGAAACCCCCATACTTTTTAGAAGTCTTTTAAAAACTATTATCCTTGAAAGTTTTATACATCGCCGTTCATGTTTCCAGCACTCTGCGCACCGCGGCGCCTGAAGGGCCGCATCTCCCTAAACGAGGCCTTAGAGACAATCGGTATAGACTAGACTAGCTCTCCGCCTAGATATCCTTTTGGAAGGCCCGCCTTATAGACTTGAGAAGCCACCGAGATCCTCGCCGTCCAAACCTGTTGACATTGTAATGTCATTTAATAAAAACTTTATTTTACAGGGATTTTTAGACCAACTGAAAGATTTATTGAGTGACTCAAACCCAATGGTAGTAGCCAATGCAGTTGCAGCTCTCTCAGAAATCAACGAAGCTAGTGTATCTGGTCAGCCCTTAGTGGGTAAGTAACATTTTAACAACATACAGTTGTTCTTTGTTTGATGATTGTTTGGTGATAATCTTTAGGGAGCTCTAAATACACATGATGTTAAGATACACAAATGAGATTGTTAATATTCTATAGACAGAGAAATGTAAGCTTATTGAAGTTTCGTCGCCTAGCAGTTAATTGCAATATCTATCTGTGGATCGAATATTGAAACCGGTTTGTTGATTGTTCAGTAAAGAATTAAATAGTTTATACAAAATCCTGCTCCAAAACTTGTTAATATTTGTAACTAGCTTCTGCCCGCGACTTCGTCTGTGCAAGTTTAGTATACTATATGTTATTCTGATGTTTGAAGTCTATTATTTTAGTTTTATTAAAATCCATTCAGTAGATTTACTGTGAAAGAGTAATAAACGTCTATAATAACTTTCGCATTAGTATTAGAAAAAGTATTAGTAGGATACTATAAAATACTTTTATAAAAAACAGTACAGATTATTAAAATGTAAATTTCGAAGCAATATACAGATTAATATCAAGTCAAAATGAACATTTTTTTTATTATTCAGAAATGAACGCGCCCACAATTAACAAGCTACTGACGGCTTTGAATGAGTGTACGGAGTGGGGACAGGTGTTCATACTGGACGCCCTCTCCAACTACTCTCCGAGGGACGCCCGCGAGGCGCACTCTATTTGCGAGAGAATCACACCACGATTGGCTCATGCCAATGCCGCTGTGGTGCTATCTGCTGTGAAGGTAAACATTTGTACGCTCACGTAACGTATACGTTAGCTTGTGTCGTATACGTCACTTATACGTAAACGTCACTTATATGTATACGTCAAGTGGTGTCGTAATAAGTCACGATAGACTAGAGCGTTTTCGTCGTGTTTTCACAGTGCAGTGTAGCAATTTTTTTGTTTCAATATATGTTAATTTCTATTTAGTCTTCTAAACTAATTTAGTATAGTCAACAGCCTGACAAATCACCACTAACTATCAAATATTTCTAACCCAATTTGCTCTTTATGTCAAAGTAGTTAAAGTTTAAAATCTATTGAAGAAATTTGACTATAATATAATCTGCCCCCTGATCGCGCTATTCACTAACACCAAAACCAAAATCAAATGATATTTTTTTTTATATGTTGCAACAGCTGTCAAGCTGTTGTCAAAATAATAGGTTGGGGAAAAAGTTTCTTCGCATTTTTTAAGAAAATTCAAAACATTTTTTAATATAGTTCATTTACATTTAACTAAAGTATGTAGGTACCATTTTGTTCGATAACTTTTTGCCATCTTGTAGGTAGGGACATGATCCCATTGCTATAGAAATTTTGGGACTTCTGGTCAAAATACCGCGACAAGTGGTTTTGGCAGTCCTCTCGTGATGTTAACCTGACACTGCCTAAAGAATTCTGAAGAGACCGAAACAGGTGGAAATCTGAAGGTGCAAGGTCAGGACTATACGGCGGATGCATTAACACCTCCCAGCCAAACTCTCTTAATTTTTGCTGAGTGGCTAAAGATGTGTGAGGTCTAGCGTTATCAAGATGAAAAACCACACCCCTTCTGTTGATTAATTCCGGCCGCTTTCTCTCAACTTTTTGCTTTAATCTCATCAGTTGTTCGCAGTAGAGTTCAGAATCGATGGTCCTGCCTGGTGGTAACAGCTCATAATGAATAATGCCCTTCCAATCCCACCACACACACAGCATCACCTTGTTGCGAGTTAACCCGGGTCTCGCCACAGTCTGTGAAGCCTGACCGGCCTTTGACCACGACCTTTTTCGCACGTTCTTGTCGTACTTGATCCACTTTTCATCATCAGTTATCAGCTTCTTCAAAAATGGTTCGGTTTCATTACGTCGTAATAAAGAATCACAAATGAGTACACGGTTCATTAGGTTTCTTTCAGTGAGCTCGTGAGGTACCCAAATGTCGAGCTTTTTTGTGTACCCAGTTTTTTTCAAATGCGCCAAAACTGGTTTGTAATAGGGCGACCAGAGCGACGTGCATCTTTGACATCAAAATTTCCGGATTGAAAACGCTTAAACCAAATTTGTGCTACTCTCACAGACACTGCACTAGGTCCATAAACATCGCAAATTTTTTTCGCGGCTTGCGTTGCATTTTTACCTTTTTTGTAGTAAAATTTTAAAATGTATCGAATTTCTTCATTAGATTCACTCATCTTGGCGGTACGAAAAACAAATGAAAATCACACATTTTCCTAATTTTAATTTGGAATTATGTTCTTTAAAATTTAAACTTTCAATGATACCAAAACCAGCCAGATACAAAAAGTATAGCCTAAGAGATTTTATTACAAGTTTACACATACTATAATGCGAAAAGACTTTTTCCCCAACCTAATATATGAAAGCGGGAGCGTTTTGGATTTGCGTTGTGAATAGCACGATCAGGGGCTGATGTACTGTTCACTGGTACAGACCAAAGCAGATCAGACTTCCCAAAACTGTCAACTAAAAATGTGTGTATTAATAAGCGCAAAATCGAAATAGAAAAATTTACGGTTTATGGTAACCCGGTACATTTAATGGTCTATGGTCAAAATATATCATTGAATAGCGCTGTATTTAATTATCATTTTCACAATGCACTTTAGCTTAGAAAAATTAAAGATTATCATTAACCCTGTAATTGGTATAAAAAGAAATATTTTTTAATGCGTTTATTTGTCAGATAATCCATACACTGTCAATTTAACTGCCAGATATCTCCTAATCATAAACTTTGAAACCGAAATTTGGAGAATTGTAGGACAATACCCAATTTTATAAAAATATTTCTCTTAAAACATTAAAGGCAAATTGTCCTGCCATTTTTGTTGTTTTTTGATTTCTTTTATAAGAGGAACTAATTTAGCACTGTTCGGTACCAGGTCCTAATGAAACTAATGGAGCTGGTAGACACATTTGCTAGAAAGTTGGCGCCGCCTCTGATTACGCTACTCAGCGTTTAGAAATTTGTTAGAAACTTATGGAACTTACAAATAATTCCTTACGTCTGTCCTATATCAAGCATTAATTTTGCAATAAAAAATGATCACTAATCAAGATAAAAACTACTTTATAGTTGAACGAAGCAAAACATATTTACAAAATTTCAATAAAGTCGGACGAATACCGAGTCGTGACATTCGTGACACGAGATTTTTATTATTATCTTTATTTATAAACTTCGTTTGTTCGTGTGTTTGAAATCGAACTTCTCCGAGAATGGGAGTGAGTGGTTTAAATTCACAATTCAATCCGATAGCATATATTTGTTTTTTTAACAGTCTGTGGGGGCGCTAGCTTTCTTATAAAAATCTAGTAATATAAAAGGCAAATTCTATCCCGCCATTTTTCTTGTTTGGAATTCCTCCAATTAATAATTTACCACTCTTTGGTACCAGGTGCTAATGAAACTAATGGAGATGGTGGCGGAAGACACTGAACTAGTAGGCACCTTGTCTCGCAAGTTGGCGCCGCCTCTGGTCACGCTACTCAGCGCTGAACCAGAAGTTCAGTACGTCGCACTGAGGAACATCAATCTTGTTGTGCAGAAGAGGCCTGACATCCTCAAGCACGAGATGAAGGTAGGCAATTAGTAGTGTTTTTATAATTGTTGTGTTGAATTCTCCGGTGGCACTTAACTTGGATATTTATATTCGCGTATTTTAATAACTTATCCAAATGTAGCAATGTGTAGACGGTCTATTTAGTTATAGTTACACTAATATGACAAACTATCTTCTTCCCGCGACTTCGTATGCGCAGGATTGGTATAAATTATACCTTATATGTTATTCTGATGTATGAGCTATATTATTGTGAAGTTTCATTAAAATCCATTCAGTAGTTTTTGCGTGAAAGAGTAACAGACATACATCCAGACATTCACACACCCAGACATGCATCCATACAAACTTTCGTGTTTATTAGCAGGATAAAGCAAACAAGAAACACGTGATTCATACGCTTCTCCGAACTTAACCGAACATAACCTATCCGATTTTAAAAACCTATTATCGATATGGTGTACGGAATCTAAGCACAAGCGCCAGATTCCCTTCCGATTGATAGTTAGTCGCATAGCAACACGCGAATCGATTGGTCGGTGACAGTGCGCACGAGGAAGTGCTCCCGGCTCGCGAAGTGAATTGTTGCCTTGTTTTTGCCTAATTAGTTAATACCAGTCCGTCTTGAGCCAGCGAGAGGATCGGGTCAGTGACAAAGTGCACGAAGGTTTTCGGTGTCCCCGTCCTAGCACGTGGCTATAGTAGATACTAATCTTTAAATCAGGCGTTTCTTGGTAGCCTATTAGGGCCCCTGTGTCTGTGGTTATTTAGTGTGGTAGTCTGTGTAAGTGTTCCCAAAAGCCCAGGAGAATCAAAGCTAAATTGGTTGGCTTTGACCGGCGTGGTCTACATAAAGGGGGAACGCTCCTCCCGTCGCCGTGGTCCAGGAACTGCTGATGGGACACTTACCAGGAAGTCTTTAGGCTTAGGTATATTCAACGTGCCTTCCTAAGAGCCGTGTAAACGCGGACCTAAGTACGACCCGGCGTGTTTGCTTGTGGTTAGGGCAACGTGGTTTCTGCCCTACATGCGACCGGCTGCGTACTGAACAGTCGGTATATGTATGGTGTATACTGGGTGTAAAAGACATGAACAGTCAAACGAGAACCATGTATTCTATACATCAAAATAAGACATATTTCAAAAAAAATATTGCTGGGAAATGATTTTTATTTTTTGGTGTTAAAAAAAATTGCAAATTGTACCGCGCAATGTAAAGGGCTCAACTCGCACGCAACTTGCAAAACCGCGATAATTTTGCCAGACGGCGGCCCCGTTCGTTAGTGTCCGTGCGCATCGAGTGAGCTACATTGAACGCTAACGTTTTGAAGCCATTTTTTGTTATGAAATACTAAAAAAAATGATAATGTTTCTTTGGACAATAATTAAGAAATAATGTATAGAATACATTATTTCTTAATTATTTTTCATAAAAAAATTAAAAAAAAAGTTATGACTTTGACCTTCAATAAAATCGTAACTATCAATTTCCCAGGTATAGTCTAAAAGAAAAAAAAATTTATGATGGTGAGCAGAATACATGGTTCTCGTTTGACTGTTCATGTCTTTTACACCCTGTATAGTACTGGGTCACAAGGCCACTCCTTGTCATCGAAGGAGGTTTATGCAGTAGTCCACCACGCTTCCCCAATGTGGATTGGTGGACGGAGTATAAGGTGATCAATACCCTTTTGCTGATCCATTAGTCGCCTTCTACGACACCCATTGGAGGATATGGATGCTACTCTACTCTGCCGGCATCACACGGCTAGCATAATAGTAAATATCATATTATTTTTCCTACAGGTGTTCTTTGTGAAATATAACGACCCCATCTACGTGAAGCTCGAAAAATTGGACATCATGATTCGTTTGGCGTCCCAAGCGAACATCGCGCAAGTTCTTGGCGAGCTGAAGGAATACGCCACGGAGGTCGATGTTGATTTCGTCAGGAAAGCTGTGAGGGCGATTGGGAGATGTGCGATTAAGGTAAAACAAAGATTGTTTGATTATTGTTATTTATTTTCATACTTTGCAGGTTTATTGTGAATTTTAAAAATAAACTGTTTTTTACCTATTCCATAGCAGATATTATACATACAGGAAAAGAAGTCCAATGTAGAACCAATGGGATTTCGTTTTATAACTAATTGTTATTGCTTGTCTAGGACATAATTTTGTCTCCTCTCCGTCCTTCTCAATAAGCTTGACTGTAGTAACCATTACTAACTATATCTAGGCCAATCTTATGATGGTATGTTGCTTGTAATTGGAGCATATTAAGAAAATTACCCGATGAAGTTAATGATTGATTTTGAATTTCACTTAATCAAAATGGTGTCCATGTATCTAGAAAACTTCCCATTACGTAACCGGATATTACTTACTCAAAATTCTGTCCATGTGCCTAGAACGATGCCCATCAAGTAAACGGCTACTTATTAAAAAATCTGTCGCATGTGTCTAGCTAGAGCAATTGCCATCAGGTAACCGGCTACTTATTTACTCAGAATTCTATCCATGTGTCTAGAACAATTCCCATCAAGTAACCGGCAACTGAAAATTCATTAATGTGTCTAACACAATTCCCATTAAGTAACCAGATACTTACTCAAAAGTATGTGTCTAGACTATTTCCCACCAAGTAACTGGCTACTTACTCAAAATTTCGTCTCATGTATAGAACAATTCCCATCAAGTAACCGACTACTTACTAATTTCTTTTTACATGGTGTATAGCACAACTCCCATTAAGTAACCGGCTACTTACTCAAAATTCTGTTGCATGTGTCTAGAACAATTCCCATTAAGTAGCTATTAAAATGGCCAAACTCAAAATGGCCTTTTCATTCACCATTTGTGTACTTGTGCAAGTCACATTGTAATTTATCCGTTTGTAAGTCTACAAGAACGCCACGTTCTCCGAAGAACGGGCAAGAAACTGCAAGTTTGTTCTTCCCTTTGTTTTTCATAATAATTCAGAAAGAGTCATAATTTACTAGGTCAACTATACTCGGAATGTAAGTTACGTATTTTTTTTAAATCAGGTCGAACCTTCGGCAGAGCGATGCGTGTCAACTCTCTTAGAACTGATCCAGACAAAAGTGAACTATGTGGTGCAGGAAGCTATTGTGGTGATCAAAGACATCTTCCGGAAATACCCTAACAAATACGAGAGTATTATTAGTACTCTCTGCGAGAATCTCGACACGTTGGATGAGCCTGAGGCAAGGGCTTCAATGGTGAGTTAAAGTTCAGTTTGTTACATATGTTACCACTCGCTATGCTCGTGATTCAATTCTAGACTACTTTGCTGGTTCGTGATTTAAAGTGGGCACTCGCAGTAAAAAATAACTTTGCACACTTATTGACCAAATACCTATTATACAAGTTTAACATTTATAAAGGCAGTCCTGACTCACTGACTGACTGATCAACGCCCAGCCCATACCCTTGGACCTAGATCGCTGAAATTTTGCACAGCGGTTCCTTTTATAACGTAGGCAAGGGATATTATGGCCGGATTGTTCGAAATTCAACCCCTAAGGGGGTAAAATAGGGGATGACAGTTTGTATGGAAATCCCTCATTTTTAAAGTAAAATCCATGAAAATTGGTACATAGCCTTTCGATTAAAAGTTAAGAAATAGGTCTTTTAGAATTTTTCGAAATTAAACCCCTAAGGGGATGAAATAGGGGATGACAGTTTGTATGTGAAGTCCGTTATTTTGATATTAAAATCCATACAAATTGGTATATGGCTTTTTCATTAAAATTAAAAATGACGTATTTTAGGATTTCTCGAAATTCAATCCCTAAAGGGATTTATTTATTTTATTTATTTATTTAGATCTACCAACATTTGTGTACACTCTTACTTATATCTATAATAATATTACAAATTAACTTAATGTAGTGCAACAAACACTTAAAGGTAAATACAACATGCAAACAGCTTCAGGCATATTTTAAAAATTTAAATCTAAAAATATTAAAAATAGAATCTAAAAATATTAAAATTGAATAATATATATATATAGTTGAGCGTCCACTTATATATAGCTACAATACTATACTTTTCTTCGTGAGAGGTATTCACTGAGAGTAGATCGGAAGCGACCAAGCGAATCGAAGTGAATGTCTACAAGATCACTACTGTCGTTTAATAGTCTACAGAGTCTTGGTAGTGGTGAATTAGCACCCAGCACAGTTCTTCGGCGTGGTGGACAGAAAGGAGTTATGCGATTTCGGGGGTATCTAGCTGGTATTCGGTAATTTAATTTGGTTAGAAATCCTGGGCAGTCTATAGTACCATTCAAGACCTTGTACATGAAGATGCAGTCCATCAACTCTCTACGACTAGACAAGGTAGAGATTTTAAATTTAGAAAGTTTATTCCTATAAGAGGCCTTTTTTTCTAATTTGTTGCAGTTACGCACTAGGTGCCAGGTAAACCTTTTTTGAATTCTTTCTAGTCGTAGTGAATGTGTCGCATAGTGTGGTCTCCATACTATACTGCAGTATTCTAAGATAGTTCTTACAAGGGTGTTATAAAGTACAATTTTTGGTCTACTGCCACGAAATATTTTTCCGTTTCTAGTAACAAAGCCTAACATCCTAGATGCTTTTTTGATTACATTTTCTATTTGTGGTAAGAATGTTAGTTTTCGGTCGAAGATAACACCAAGATCATTTATTGTGTCAACAACTTGAAGTTTTTCATTACCTATAACATAATTACCGTCAATATCCCTTGCCTTCCTGGAAAATTTCATATGAAAGCACTTTTTGCTGTTGAGGACCATATTGTTATGACTACACCAATTTATCAACCTATTGAGATCATTTTGGAGGTAATGAGTATCATTAGCTGATTCTATTGATCTTCCAAATTTTAAATCATCTGCATACATGAAATATTCGGAATATTTGAAGCATGTCGGTACGTCGTTGATAAAGACGTTAAACAGTATTGGGCCGAGATGGGAGCCTTGTGGCACTCCAGATGTAATGAGTTTAGTCGTAGATTTGAATCCGTTTACCACTACAAAAAACGAACGCTCCTCAAGGTATGATTGTAACCAATGCAACAAGGTGCCGGTTATGCCATACATGCTTAACTTTCGCAAAAGTATTTTGTGTGAAACTCGGTCAAACGCCTTACTGAAGTCGGTGTATATTACATCATATTGTTTATTAGAGTCCACGGCCTCAATTACACATTCAGAGAAAGAAACTAAATTAGTAGTGGTTGATCTCGATTTCACGAAACCGTGTTGGTTGTTGTTTATATATAATTTAAAGTGATTTTGAATATAAGGACATACCAACGACTCGAAAATTTTACCCATTGAGGATAAGATTGATATAGGTCTGTAATTATTTATTACTTTGTTACTATCACTCTTATGAACAGGGACAACTTTCGCAACTTTCCACCGGGTAGGAAAAATCCCTGTACGTAAGGATTCATTAAATATTCTTAACAGCGGTTCAACTAAGTACTTAGCACAATTAGCAATAAAAACAGGGGAAATGTCATCGGGCCCTGCACCCTTGGTAAGGTTACAGTGTTTCAATTTTGTTAACAAAGCATCATGTTCAATAATAGGTGAAGATAATTCTAGACTATTTCTTTCCACATCTAATAAGAAGTCAGTAACGAAGTAAACATCAGTCCCGTCATCTTGGCTATACACTGACGAAAAATGAGATGCAAACATTTCACAAATATTGGTTCCCTCTGAGGATGTGGTCGTACCGTCAGTGAAAGAAGTGGGATATGAACTCGATCCACCTCTTTTAGCCTTAACGTAGGACCAAAAGTATTTGGGATTTTTATTGATCTTATCCTCTAGACTACTGACGTAGTTATTATAGCATATTTTGGACCTGTTTGTACATCGCTTACTCACTAAACTAAATTCAATTTTGTCTCTCGGATTTTTATATCGTTTGTATCTACACCTTAGCTTGTATTTTTCCTTTAGCATCCTTATGAGATCGTGGTCAAACCAAGGCGGATAAGTGTTACGTTTTTTGGTACATGTTGGGACATAATTTTTTATGGACTGTTGCATAGCATTATAAAATATATCGAGCATTTCGTTAACATCACTGAGCCCACCAAACATCTTGTTCCAATTTAATTCTGAGAGATATTTGTGGATCTTGACATAATCTGCTTTATAAAAGTTGTATTTGACATTGGTGACGTTATAAGATAGTTTAGGTTCATCGTCCAAAGGCACGCATATGTCCAGAGGAGGATGATATTGGTCAATCACGCTCAAGGCATCTATACATTCATTTACACTACAGGATGAAAAACTTGTTATCACTAAATCAAGTATACGTCCAGACTTATTAGTTACACTATTTTGTTGACACATTTTATTTATATTTATAAAATCAACTAAACTCTGACCTACGGTAGACATAGACTTCAAACATGTTGGATCGCTTAATCGCTCCCAATCCAAACCACCCTGATTAAAATCTCCTATTATACAAGTGTTCATATCTGATGTTTCTAAAACAATATTACAATGGTCCAAAAAGTGATCTAGCATAGACCGCTGTACCGGAGGTGGCATATAGACAGCACACAAAGCAATTTGGTGTAACCCAACAGACATTGGTATACCAACAGTTACCCACAAGTCTTCACATTTACTTTCCCAGTTAAACATGCGCTCCGATTTAAATTTTTTAGAAATAGCTACTAGTACACCACCCCCGTCCTTAGCGCTATGAAAACCTGTGTTTTCCCTATCTCTTCTGTAAATATTATATCTTTGATCAAAAATCTCACTACTCAAAACCTTGCTATTAAGCCATGTCTCAGTAAGAATTATTGCATCGTAGTCAGCACAGCATAAACGTCTATAAAAATCGTGGGTCTTTGTACGTAACCCTCGAGTATTTTGATAATATAAATTTAACTGATTGAATTTAACTAATTTTTAACAAATTTTAACCAAAAGTTACACTAAAAAATAAAATTAAATAAAAAATTGTAAAAGCTAAGTTACACTATTTTTTTGCTCAAAGTATCATAATTTTTTATTAGAATACTTTCAGAACCATCATGTTTTCTAACAAATATTCTTCCTCCCCTCACCCAAACATATTTATAACATTTTTCGTGGGCTTTTCTCCTGGTCGCTGCGTGCAGGGCTTTATTTGCGGGGGATAGATGTTCAGATACGAAGACGGGAACTATATCTCCGACAAAACCAAGTGATCCACTGTTTAATTTGTTCTTGGGATTAGATTTGTTGTAGTTTGCAGTAGACGCAAGTAACTGATCTCGTATCCTTGGTGATCCCAGTTGTATAACTATGGAACGTGGACGTGGGCTGGTTTTATCTTGCTTAGCTATACGAGTACAGTTTATGATATCTTGTTCTTTGATATTGAATCCCACCACACTACCAAACTTAGCAACAATCTGTGTAAGATTCTCATTCTTCTTCTCTGGCACACATTGTAATTCTACATTACTAGATCGGGAGTGCTGCTCGAGTTGATTAAGCCGCGATGTTAGATCATTAATACAGCCCTTCAGATCCAAGTTCTCCTTTTGTAGGTCCGTTATAGCCCGCTTATATTCTTCTTGTTGTTTAATGATTAGGTCGTGACTACAACTAAGAAAATTCAAGGACTCTGACATTTGTGTCATCTCTTCTTTAATAGGTTTTAATTCCCTGTTAATTGTTTCCGTAATCATGCTACTCATCTTGGAGATCATTTCGGCCATTTGCATAGATATGGTATCTTCGATTGTTTTACGTATGAAATCATGATCTGATTTTTCTGGAGACGACTGTGGAGAATTCAAGGCCGGTCTTTTATTGCCCCTGGTACCACATACATTGCGAGACGGGGTGTTATCTTTCTTGCTAAGTTTTGGTACAAGCATCGAACACGTGGGACATTTCCATTTGACCAATAGATCCGAAGAAACAGAGCCCTCAACCATAGCTAAGCACTTATAGTGAAATGTTTTAGGGCAATTGACACATTTCAAATGTTTTCCACCATTTAAATCTTCATCACAGCACCCCCATAAGGTCAGTTGTTCAGCCATTGTGCAAAATTGCCGATTTTGGGGTAATTTATTTCCAATGGCAGCACTGAGTACACGTCTAGTTCGAATTTGACGTTGTCAATTGAATGTGACAATGATATTAATACTTGTCAAAATGAAAATGACCGCTGTCAGTTGAAATTGACACATAAAAGCTGAGTAGAATTTGAGGGTATTCTTGATGTCAAAATCTCAGATCTCAGTATGCAAATCAAATGTGGGTATAAAAATATAACTTAACTTAGACTGTTTTTCGTGAATGTAGCTTGAGTTGTCCTGAGATAACACTAAAGCAGTTTCCTTATATGCCGGACTTCACTTAGCAAACACTTTTAAACGTATTCTGTAAGTTTCTATAAATATTCTTATAAATATACTGGAAGAGAGCTTTTAACCGTGACAATGTTTTTTTTTATGGGATGAAATAGGGATGAAATAGGGGATGAAAGTTTGTGTGGAAAATATATAATTTTTATAGTGAAATCCTTACAGATTGGTATATGGCTTTTCCGTTTAAAATTAGGAAAGGAGTGTGTTAGGATTTCTCGACATTCAACCCCTAAGGGGATAAAAAGGGGATGAAAGTTTGTATGGGCAATCCGTCATTTTTATAGTAAAATACATAAAAATTGGTATATATACATAAATAGCTTATCGGCTAAAAATTAAGATTGATGTATGTTACGATTTTTCGCAGTTTAACCCCACGGGGACGAAGTCGCGCGCATAAGCTAGTATTACAATATAATTGGGACAATAAGTCCACGGAGATTCGCTGATTCTTGCGATCCGTACGTGCGGATTAGTGAACGTACTTCGTGACTTACTACACAAAAAATACTAAGACTCCGCAACTTAAGAATTTTATCGGCTTGATGTTTATTGTGGGATTCGCTCTTATAAAGATCTAATTTAAATTCGTGTGTAAAAGTGTGGATTTTTAGTTAATAACATTTATTTACTTTCATGTAGGTATGGATTGTGGGTGAATACGCTGAACGTATTGATAATGCTGATGAGCTTCTCGACTCGTTCTTGGAAGGATTCCACGATGAGAACGCACAGGTAAGTTCACTAAACAAAATTTACAATGTGTAATAGAAACAACGCACACACTGAAAGTGCATGGAATCGGCTTCTGAATCCATTATATTGATTTTTTTATTCGATGAAAAATTTACCCAATAATAAAAATATTTTTGCTACTAAAATTGAGTTTAATGTAATTAATAATATAGGGTGTAAAATGACATATGACAAAGCCGAGAACTATTTATTCCGCTCATCATTAGGACCGTTTTTTTCTTCTAGACTATACCTGGGAAATTAATAGTTATGAAGTTATTGAAGGTCAAAGGTAGATATATTTTTTTCAAGATATTTATGTTGTTAATGGTCTATCAAAATAGTTACTATAACATGTGCTGCCACCTAGTGATCAATGTCGTGTTATGTCAAATCATAAATAAAGTCTTGTCTCTGTTTCGTCACCGAAAGCGTTGTTTCATTATAGGTTATGTGCCCAGACAAGTGTTTTCCAAAGCAATAAAAGTAGTTTTTTCTCATATCAATTGCATACAGTGATTTAGAAAAAGTAAAGTGTAATTTTGATAGTATTAGGTAGGCGTTCGAGATAAATCTTGGTATAATCACAGTCTTCATAGTGGTATCATGGGTGCGAACTACCTGGTCAACGTGCCTAAGTTGAAAGGCAGAGAAAATTACAGCGAATGAACTTTTGCCGCAGAAAATTTTCTGGTCCTAAAAGGAATGCTGCAAACAAATTGTAATGTTTTCAATTTGTTTACATAAATATCTTGAAAAAAAAAATATATTTTTTAATTTTTGTCCAAAGAAACATTATCAAAATTTTAAGTATTTCATACCAAACATAGCTTTAAAACGTCACCGCTCAATGTAACCACTCGATATCGGGGCCATTCAACTCAGCTGACCGAATGTCGCGCACGTATCCAAGTTGCTAAGCGCCGCGTGACTTGCGCGCTGTATACATTGCACGGTATTTTGTGGAGTTTTTTTAACACCAAAAAAATATAAATCGTTTCCCATTCATATTTTTTTTTATTTTTCTTGTTTTGATGTATAGAATGCGATGTATAGACTTTGGCTTTGTCTTAGGTTTTTTTACAGCCTGTTTTAATGTTGTATACCAATACAACCACTCGTGTAGTGATTCTAATAAAATGGACCGTTCCTTAAATGGTTTATTTTTAGGTACAATTGCAACTCCTGACCGCTGTAGTGAAGCTGTTCCTCAAGAGACCCGCAGACACCCAGGAACTGGTCCAACACGTCCTCAGCCTGGCCACTCAAGATTCTGACAATCCTGATTTAAGGTCTGTATTGACTTAATGCTACGCGATAACATTCGGGCGATGAACTTCGTCTTCGGCCAACGGCGAATGTGGTGCATGGTCACACATTGAGCGTTGTATAACCTATCGCGATGTACCTACAGTCAACAGCACGTCGAGCTATACAAAACTGTCAAATTTCTCCAAACGATTTTCAACCTAAAACTATTCAATATAAAGTGCATAATCGATTGGGAATTTTGACAGTTTGTGGTAACCCAAAGTGCTGTTGTCTGTACACACGCAAAAAAAAAGTTTACGCCGCGGTCAGTCTATATTTTAGGGCAGCTAATAATATTGTATTTATAATATAATTAGCTGCCGTGGCCAATAATCCGTGGTCGAAAACTTATTTAAACTAAGTATTCGCGAATACTTCGGCACTTCGCACAAAGTCGCAAGGCCTTCAGTCGGCCAGTGGTCCAGTGGACGTGTTTTTTTAAATTAGTTTTCGAGCATGGATTGTATTAATGACAATATTTTAGAATTTATTAGCAAATACGAGTGGGAGTAGATATTATTTAGCCTTGCTTTTTTCTTATACAATACATTCTAACACAATAAAAATAATTATTGAGAGCCATAAAATATAGACCGTCCGCGGCCTCTATTTCATTTTTGCGTGTACATCACGATAGATTGTACAACGCGCAATGTGTGACCATGCATATTCGTCGTTGGCCGAAGACGAAGATTATCGCCCAAATGTTATCACGATATGTGCGGCCTTGGCATACCAAATCCTAAACTATAATGCTGGCAATTCACATGGCCGTATTTGGCAAACATTTGTGTTGCATCTCTATAATATATACAGAATGAACGAGATGCAACACAAATGTTTGCCAAATACGGCCATGTGAAGTGCCAGCATAAGGAATATCGAAAAATGCTCAAGAGTTGCGAGCCCGAATTTCATGCAAAAACTGCATCATTGGATTGATTGATAAAATAATGATTATCGCTTCAACCAAGGTGGAACAACAAATGTTTTATAAAAAATTAACATTAGCTTCCCCTATATTATTACTTCCCAGAAATCGATCCTTATTAACAACACTATCGAATGGTGTAATAATACAGACTGTTTTTTTTTTCAAAATCATTCGATTCCTGACTAGATTTATCGATTTTTCAAAAATCCAATGATGCAGTTTTTGTTTTCATCAAAATCGGGCTCGCGACTCCTTCGAGCATTTTTCGATATTCCTTATAGTTTAGGATTTGGCCCTGAAGGCCCACTTGAATAATTCCGAATTTTTAACAACCGGACAAACAGGTTTAAATACAGGACACAAATAATTTCATAAAAATCGGTCGAGCCGTTTCGGAGAAATGCGACCACAAACACCGTGACAGGAGATTTTTTTTATATGTATATTTCATTGTGAATTTATTTGTAGGGATCGAGGCTTCATCTACTGGCGTCTGCTGTCGACCGATCCGGCGGCTGCCAAGGAAGTAGTCCTGGCTGATAAGCCGCTGATCTCCGAGGAGACAGACTTGCTGGAGCCCACGTTACTGGACGAGCTCATTTGCCACATCAGCTCGCTCGCATCAGTCTACCATAAGCCGCCCACTGCTTTTGTTGAAGGTAAGGAAACACGCTTGACCGAATAATATGAATACTTCATTCATTCATTATTCATGTCGCGTTATTGACGCCGTCGTGGTGGAGTGGTCAGTATAGCTGGCTTCACATCAAGCGGTCCGGGTTCGAATCCTGGTAGCGGCAAATGTTTGTGTGACAAACACGAATGTTTGTTTGCGAGTCATGGTTGTTTATATATTTATTTAAGTTTATTTATAAAAATATCTAAAAATTATTATGTATATTAAAAAAAAGTCCGTTATCTAGTATCCGTAACACAAGTTCTTAATGATACTTACTTCGGGCTAGATAATTGGTGTGAGCGTGAAAATATATTATATTATTATTATTATTATTATGTAAAAAGACTTAAAACTAAGTCGAAGTCTACGCATTCTATACATCAAAACAAAAAAAACGTAACGAGGTCATTCATCGATAGATTTTACTCCTCACATTTTTCTCATACCAGGATATGTGCAGATCGATTCTTAAGGAGTAAACTCCAAAAATATATAAGAAGTTATTGCTAGGAAACGATTTTTACTTTTTCGTATACGTAGTATAGAAGAAGTCTTGTAATCGTAAAAAAATTCGACCTCGAGATTTTGGCGGATTTACACGTTTTGGACCTCCCAGAGTCCAAAATACCGTTTTTGGAATTAGGTCTGTGTGTCTGCGTTAGCACGATGACTCGAGTATGCTTTAACTTATTTAACATGCATGTATGACATCAAAATATGAGGTTTCTATCAACTTTTGAGTCGTCGATCACGAAAGTTAAGCTACCAAGTGCGCGGTCTTTACTCAGATGGGTGACCAAAATTTAACATCCATGTATAACATCAAAATATAAGGTTTCTATCAACTTTTGAGCCGTTGACGGTATACGACGGTATACTTAAAATTTTGATAATGTTTGTCTGGACAAAAATAAAGAAATAATGTTTTCAATTGGTTTTCATAAAAATCTTTCAAAAATAAATATCTAAATTTGACCTTCAATAGCTTCATAACTACTAATTTCCCAGGTATAGTATACGTAGTCCTCGGCTTTGTAATAAGTCTTTTTACACCCGTTATAATCATTATATGTGTGTCAGGTCGCGGAGCGGGGGTCCGTAAATCTCTGCCTGCGCGAGGAGTCGTCACCGAGGACACTCATGCTCCACAACCAACGGTCATACCCAACCAGGTACGAAATTAAAAACGCCTTTTGACGATAGTTCACTCAAGAAGATCTTGTTTCTAATTTTATTTGGCATGTTTAGATATGATTTAAATTGATACCAATTTAAATAGATAAGGAAAAACTTATGACGTAGAGATGAATGGCATTGATAAATTTGAAACAATCGCGTCGATACAAGTTATGGCTTCACTCACCGGCCGAATATTCGACTATTCGGTCAGGAAGCTAGCCGAATATTCAGTATTTGGCGTATGGCTGAATGTGAATATACACTCACCGGCACGGAAACTTGGCCAAGATAGGTGTTCGATATGAATCACGTTTAAAATGTATTTTTGACCTACCTCTATAAGCATAATTTGTTGCGATCACTTAAAATTATTGCTGCCGCGAAATAAGGACTTGGCCAAGATTCCGTGCCGGTGAGTGTACTATTCGTTACAATTAACTCTATAGTTAATAGCCAGCCCCTCGGTGGTTAAGGGTTTCGGGTGAAGATCGCTTGTATCTTCGGCCTTCGGTGACTAATAAGGAGTTTGTACTCGAATGTTCTAGATATTGATCTTTTTCCAACAATATCCACTGGTCAAATAAAGGTCTCCAAACGCCAAGGAAATAAGTTGAGTGCACCGGTTAGAAAAACCGCTTCTAAGGGAAATAGCTTTTACTGTATGGCTCCAAAACTATACAAAAAATTGCCAAAAAACCGAAAGGAAACCAGCTTAACTATATTTCGTAAGGAGCTGCTATCGCTTTTAATAAATAAGGCGTATTATTATTTGCCTGAGTTTTTAACTGACAATTTTTTATTTAACTTTAATTTTGTGACATTATATCTATTTTTTATTTTATTATAATTTGATTTTTTTTTATTCGTAATATGAAAATTTCAACTAATATAATTAACTGCATTTTAAATCAATGATATTCTGAAATTTATTAATGTTATAAAACTAAGATACTTCTTACTTCCACCATTATGAGAAATTTGTATGCATACTCATGGCCGAATATAGTAATACTACAATTTTATTATATTGCACTACCATCTGTATATCTGTACCTGTGTTCACAAATAAATGATTTGATTTATTGAATAGTTTTTTTGTTATTTGCAGGAGTCTCTGATTGGAGACCTTCTGTCAATGGACATTGGAGGTCCACCGCCCGCTCCCGCTCCGTCTTCCAACTTGGACCTATTGGCCGGTGGACTGGATGTATTGGTACGTGTTCTTATAACATATCTATACTAATGCTATTAGGCTTAAGAGTTTGTTTGTTTGGTTGGTTGGTTTATTTTATACAACTAGATGACAAACGTGGTTGTAAGTGGATACCGTCGCTTATAAACACCTGCTGACAAGGAAAAATCACAGTCTAAGATGAAATGCCTTACATGCTCAGTAATTACACCGAACGCGCTAATCTCAGGAACTACAGATTCAAATTGAATCAATTTTCACCAGCACCAAACGACCTCTTTTGCTTCGTAAAGTCTTGAAGCAAAAACGCTTTTTGCCGCGACTTCCGAACAAGACTGTGAAGTTCAAATTGCAGTAATTTTCCGGCGAGCGTCAGAAATTTATTATCATGTGTGGCCGCGCTTACTGAGAAAACGAAAAAGAAATGATTTGTAGCGTTTTCCACTTGGCTAGGGACTCTAAACGCTTGCACCGGGTCGGGATAGCACACTTATCTAGTAGGAATACGATATACATTGCAATGTTTTTATTAAATCGGTCCCGTTGCGTCGAAAGGGATTTTTTGATACGGTATTGAAGATCGCGCTAAGGGATCCCGTGTAGATATACCGCAGCATACAATGGTAAGGGTTGATGTCCCGCGGGGTGAGACAGTGTATGTCTTTATGGGACCTTAGGTCTTGGAAAGCCACATTATCCAAGCGGCTATTGAGCGCTGACAATATACTCTGACATCCCGTCTCGGTGTGCATTCGGCAGTCCGGGTGTAAATTGTCATAATAGAAAAAAAATCGTTTATAGTCTCTTATAGCTACTACAGGTCGATTACAACAGCTTATGATATTAAAGGAAACAAGAGGAGGTGGCTCAGATTTTCAACCACTCCCATTTTCAACAGTTCTTACGAAAATGCGTAGTGAATAGTAATAAGGATTAGAATACTTAAAAAATAACATTTTACAAAAGCATCTCAAGGAAATCTAAACTTTACGACGCTGAGACTAAAATTCATATTTAAAAAGTTCGGTATCGTCCTTTCTTTTTCTAACACGCAATGAGCGAGCACAAATCATTCCTTATTCCCACTCGCTGTCTCTCGCTTGCACTCAAGGACATGGTGCGGCAGGCACATCGCATTTTAAGGTGGCGATTCGCGCCGCGACCGCGACAGGAGACCGACATGAGAGACAAAGACAGGAGACCGCGACAAGTGTCTCGGTCTCTTCTGTATGTACTGCGGGCCGAGACCGAGACCGCGAGACCGCAACCACATCAGTATCGTAGAGTCTCTTGATGGAGTGAATTGTGTTTTAGTGTGTCATCAAATACTGTTATGGAACGCCACGTAGAGTTATTGGAGGAAGAAGTAGACGATGATTTGCATTCATATTATTAAGTACTACAAAACTTAAAAAAGATTATCTATTCACGAATTATATTCAACTAGAGGCCAAGAAGGATCATCAATTAGCTTTTCGCAGTCTTCATCAGAAAAAGTAGTAATTTTTTTTATAAAACCAGCATGCATTTCGGGCGCGACACGAGACACTACTGGTCCGGGACGGCGACTGTCTCGCTGTCTTCGGTCTCGCGGGCCTGTCTCCTGTCTCTGTCGCACGCGCGAACTGTCGCCCATACAAATCTAAAGAACAAGTGCCGCGACACGAGACACTACGGCGACTGTCTCGCTGTCTTCGGTCTCGCGTCTCTGTCTCCTGTCTCTGTGTCGTCTTAACAAATAAATGCGAATAATCGCGATTTCACAATTTTCACAGAGTGTGACATATAGCAGTCCAAGCGAGGGAAAAAAGCAGGTGTGACAAATGAAAAAAAATCATATGATTTTTCACATGCTATTCATGAAATGTTCCATGCCTAATATGCATGATTAAAATCTTCAGCTTGTATTGGTTTTTTCAATAAAGCTCTTGGTTTAAAGCTTTGCATTTACCCTTAAAACAGTCTACACATAAATGAAATGTAATAAAATGTACAGTATCAGATGGGAAGATGATATGCCAAAGGGATGGAGGAGAGTGTGGCATAATAGGAAGGAATTGCATTATTTGGAGGAGGCCTATGTCAATAGACAACCGGACCTATATTAATTTGTTTTAAGTATAAGTTTAAGTTTAACTCTGGTCTGAGAAATAAAGGCTTTATTATTATTATTATATATAATAAAATGTACACCAGCTGGGTGGTCCTTCCGAGCCTCTCCCGGGGGCAGGTGCCGCGTCGTCTGGTACTACGGGTCTGCTGGGAGACATCTTCGGAGTATCGGCCGCGCCGGCTTCTCACGTCCCGCCTAAGCAGTGCTGGCTACCAGCTGACAAGGGAAAAGGTAATCTATACTAAAATTATAAAGCTGAAGAGTTTGTTTGAACGCGATAATCTCAGGAACTACTGATTCAAATTTAAAAAATCATTTTTTGTTGGATAGTCCATTTATCGAGGAAGGCTATAGGTTATACTGGGTGTAAAAGACATGAATAGTCAAACGAGAACCATGTATTCCATATATCAAAATAAGACATATTTCAAAAAAAATATTGCTGGGAAATCATTTTTATTTTTTGGTGTTAAAAAAAATTGCAAATTGTACCGCGCAATGTAAAGGGCTCAACTCGCACGCAACTCGCAAAACCGCGATAATTTTGCCAGACGGCGGCTCCGTTCGTTAGTTTCCGTGCGCATTGAGTGAGCTACATTGAACGCTAACGTTTTCAAGCCATTTTTTGTTATGAAATACTAAAAAAAATGATAATGTTTCTTTGGACAATAATTAAGAAATAACGCGTAGAATACGTTTTCATAAAAAAAAAATATGACTTTGACCTTCAATAAAATCGTAACTATCAATTTCCCAGGTATAGTCTAAAGGAAGAAAAATGTTATGATGGTGAGCAGAATACTTGGTTCTCGTTTGACTGTTCATGTCTTTTACACCCTGTATAAGATTATAGTAAGATAAGATAAGAAAATTTTTTTTTCTTTATAATCTTAGTCTAAATAACATAGTAAAATCTAAGTAAATTACGTTGAATATCAATTAGAGAAATTCGACAGCCTTTGCTACCCAAGTCTCATTTACATTATTGTTTTATTGTTCATTTGCTCTACAGTGTACTTGTGTACAATCCTAATAATATTATAAACGCGAAGTATATGTGTGGATGTTTGTTACTCTTTCACGCAAAACCTGCATGGATTTTAATGAAAATTTAGAATAATATCCGACTAATATTATGAACGCGAAAGTTTGTATGATGGATGCGTGTTAGTTACTCTTTCACGCAAAAACTACTGAATGGATTTTAATGAAACTACAGTAATATAGCTCGTACATCAGAATAACTTTTTAGCTATAATTTATACTAATCCTGCGCATAGCAGTCGCGGGCAGAAGCTAATTTCGACTATTTATCTTTCAGTTTTTCCACATAGTACCCTACATATTGACATGCATACATTTGTCATTGCAGGGTTGGAGATTTGGGGCACGTTCAGCCGTCAGAACGGGCAGCCGCGTATGGATATGACCTTCACCAACAAAGCCATGCAGGCCATGAGCGGGTTCGCCATACAACTCAACAAGAACAGGTCAGCGACAAAATATATGATTCATCACATAGATTTATAATTACTGACGTATATAGATTAGCTACGAATCGACTAGGGCGAGACCAAACTAACGCGGATGTGTGCGTGAAAAAGAATAGTACAATCTGACAGTTGGTGTCTTTTCTACGTGACTGGCAGTGTGCCTGCGCGTACGTGAAATGGTCTCATCTCTCTATCTCGCTCTAATATATGCGTTAGTATTAGAGATGAAACGGATATCCGGTATCCGGGAACCCAATATCCGGCCGGATACCAGATACTCAAAAATTACGACAATTTCCTATAATAAAATGCAACAATCTTTGTGAGGTAAATATTAATAAAATGGCTTATAATTATGACGCAATTTATTTGAAGTCGTAAAAGTTACAAAAAGCCATAAGACCTTCCAAAAAACTAAAATTATCTTCTGAGATATTCACTCTAATGATAAATACTTAAATAGTAAATATCTAAACTAAAAACTTTTAGTAGCTAAATCGCCCGAATTGTCCCGACACGCAACGAGACAATTGGCCGAATATCTGGCCTCGCAGCTCGCCGGATATCCGTTATCCGGTATCTGGCCAAAAACTATCCGTTTCATCTCTAGTTAGTATGCTCTTACTCGTCATATTTCCAATTTCCTATATCTATGATAGCTACCCGCCCCGGCTTCGCACGGGTGCAATGCTTATGTAAATATGCATGTATTATACATATAAACCTTCCTTAACCTAATAAAAAAATCCGCATCAAAATCCGTTGCGTAGTTTTAAAGATCTAAGCATACATAGGGACAGACAGACGGCGGAAGCGACTTTGTTTTATACTATGTAGTGATTCATCATCATCGACCTAAACGCCTATATCCACAAACCATACTTGTCAATGCTATGCGAATTTATCAGTCCGTGCCATATGGCAATCCTTTCAATTCATAAACAATACGAACGACTCTTGGATAAATAAACGCATTGCGTTAGTTCACTTTGTTGAATCGTCTGACGTTTTATTACTTCAAACTTTGAACTTTGACATCTGGAAGTAGCTTTTGATATCTCGACCTGTGATTAATCACCCACTCTTAGTAGCTCATTCTGGAATTTTTAGTTCCTCGGTTTATTATTTCCCATTTAGAAATCCTTTTTTGCACGAACTTGTCCACTTGATATATTGACTTCCCATGTTTTTCATCTTGTACGAACTTGTTGAGTTTTTTAAAAGCACAACAATGATATTTTCTATTTTTTTTTGTAAATTTTCCCTATCACAGGACGGTAAAGGGATCTAGGCTATACAGCCATATCTTCTTTCTATATGTTAGCTATACTGACCACTCCACCACGACGGCGTTAGTAAAAATAAACTATGTTGGTAACAGTTTCGGCGTGTACCCCGTGGGAGGGTTGTCGGTGGGAGCTCTGGCCGCGGGAGGTACTGCCGACGCCACGTTGGCACTGGCCACCACCGGACCCGTACAGCGAATGGATCCCCTCAACAACCTGCAGGTGAGGTTTTGTGACCATCAGAATGGACGGACACACTCATATTTAAGACGCGAAGCACACCAATCTGGCGTCGGGCAAGGACGCAGCGCGGACATAATTCAAATACCGTACTCTAAACACATGGCAATAAGGTCATTAATTGAACAACATACTATCAATGTATTGTCTAAGAGGAATCACTGGTACCTAAGATACAGGATTATCCTAGTTTAGGAGCCAGGGGCTTAAATAGGTTATTGCATGCAACTATACAACCATAGTTTTAGAATCCTATGTAAACAGTTTGTACATCTTTGTTTATGGTTATGGTTCAATAAATTATTATTATAACTTCAACGACCCTCATCGGACGCGCTATAGCACGCCATTTCGGCGTTAGATTTGTTCAATTAGGGACCTTATTGACGTGTATTTGGTGGTTCACCCTTGTTTGGTATAACAACGTTTAGTCGAAAATCATTTCTTCGAACAACGTTTAAGAAAATAATCACTTTGTATAATATCGATTAACATAATTTTCATTTCATGAATGTTCATTTGCGATAACAACATTTGCGCTATTGATCAAAAAGTATAATATTCATGTGATGTATTGTTCAGGTGGTATAATTTTCATTTCATCGAATGTTCATTTGCGATAACAACATTTGCGCTATTGATCAAAAAGTATAATGTTCATTTGATGTATATTCAGGTGGTATAATTTACATTTCATCGAATGTTCAATTGAACAATAGGTTAGCGAGGAGCGAAGCGACGAGCGAGTTAGGTTGACATGAACAAAGCGCACGAGCCGAGCGAGCGTGCCGCGGCAGCGGCCGGCGAGTGCCAGAAGCGACGTTAGGGCGTTTTTACTGAATTATTACTGAACTGAATATTCGATACGATCTTTCGACCAAATCATTATTATTCTAGTTAAACATTAGGTTAAATAAAATTAGTGCATTTGAAAATTCGGTGAAATGACATTATGTCAAATAAATAATTATACTAAATAAAATTCTACCAATTAAACATTAGGTTAAATAAAATTAGTGCAAATGAAAATTCGGTGAAATGACATTATGTCAAATAAATAATTATGCTAAATAAAATTCTACCAATTAAATATTCGGTCAAATGAATAATTATGCGAAATGACTTTATTGCAACTAAAATTAGACGAAACGATTTTCGAGCAAACGTTGTTATACCAAAACAAGGGTAAACCGTGTTTGGTACGGTATTTGAATGAAGCAGAATGATGTCCGCGCCCGAAGCCCGATCGGTGTGCTTCTTACATCGAAATAATTATAAAAAATTGCTACCTACTTGCTTATAACTCTATATTTTAATCGTTAAATAGCTGCTACCCCCGATAAAAAATAAACTACTTCTTAGAGTACGGAATTACTGTCCGGTTACCCCGGTTAAATGTAGCCTTTATTACAATATGCTATATTTTAACCGACTAACAGTAGGAAAAGTCGATTTTACCTGGTTTAATTACTGGCTGATTTGACCCGATTTCATTCATTCTTTTTTTCCGTAGCGTACCGTCCTTAGAAATTTTTTAACACAATATTGTCTCCAGGTGGCGATCAAGAACAACGTGGACGTATTCTACTTCGCGTGTCTCATGCCCGGACACATATTGTTCACTGAAGACGGTCAGCTGGACAAGCGAGTGTTCCTCACCACTTGGAAAGAGATCCCAGCCGCCAACGAAGTACAACACACTCTTAACAGCGTCTCGGGAACTGCTGACTCCATCGCGCATAAAATGACCCTTAACAACATATTCACGATCGCCAAACGCAACGTCGAAGGACAAGACATGCTCTACCAATCCCTCAAACTAACTAACAACATCTGGGTACTTTTAGAACTGAAAATCCAACCTGGCAACCCCGAAGCAACGCTCAGTCTGAAATCTAGAACCGTAGAAGTAGCAAACTGCATATTCCAGGCCTACGAGTCTATTATAAAATCGTAATCTCTGTTAATGTTGAAGTATTAAGTTATATTGTATCGACTGTAAATTCCATTGTAGTTAAGTATGAATTGTGAATGGTTTATTTAGCATTAGCGGCTGCGTGCTTGCGATGTGAGTCCGAAATTTATGATTATGTAAAATCATGATATATGAAGTTAAATATATTAAATATTATGTTATACAGTCAATGTATTTTATTTGTAATCCCAATGGCTCCAATTTTAATAATCACTTTGAAATAGTTTTTGTGATAGTTTGTAAAAACGGGTATTAAGTAAAGACGTCTAAATGCTACTATGCTTAGTGTAATAGAAACCATTACCTGTTCACGGACTTATCTGGTTGACAGAAAATTACAATCTAAATAAATCCACCGAAAAATATTGACTGGTTAATCTGTCGATAAAAAAAACTACATACATATTTTAAAAACTTCTAATGTTACTTATTTTACTTCTAACGTAACTTTAATTTTAGAATATGTACAGTCAACAAAGTCTTCGGTATGGAATAATTTTATTTTTGCGTTTACAAACGCGTAAATATAATACTAGAAATTTTCAGTGCATTTTTCTTTTTTCTAAAGTCTTCGGTATTCCATTAAGCAAACAGATTCCTAAACAGCAGCCTTGCGCCAAGCCACGCCTACTTTTTACTCCGGCCAATAGAAAATTAACGTAATATGGCGCAGCGTCGGGTGTATCCCACTTTTTCCATTTTGTATTTCCAATGATGGAAATATTGGGACGATTTGTCTCACTATTTCCATTGCGGTTTCGAGAGACGTTTGTCGCACGCGGATTTTAAGTTGATTTGTCATTAAATTGGTATTTTGTTAACACAGGTATTAGTTCCTTAATTTAATTACTTAATTAAATATTATCACTAATTATAAATGACACACTGTTTAATTGCACTAGGGACAAAAAATAGTTACATTCTAGAAATGTTATGTTTTGTGATTTGGCAAAATTACTGCCAGCTAGTATGAATAGTTACGGCCTCTTTAGTGGTTAAACTTCTTTCTTTCGTCTTGTTTATGGGTATTTTATTAAGCACGCCTATTCCACCTTAGCACACCATAATGTATTGTGAAAAAGCTCTTACTAGGTGGTAGACCCATATGTAGGGTCGTCTTGGTAGGTACCACCGCCTTTCTTATTTCTGCCGTGAAGCAGTTCGCTGTGTTTCGGATTGAAGGGAAAGGTAACCAGTGTAATTACTGGGCATGGAGGGCATATCATCTTAGTCCCCAGGATGGCAAACGCACTTGCGGTGTTAAGTGATTTACACTTAATATTACAAGTGTCTATAGGCTGCGGTGACCACTTAACATCAGGTGGGCCGCAAGCTTGTTTGCCATCTCGTAACATTAAAAAAAAACCATTTACGATTTGTCGCCATGGAAATAATGGGATATACTTAAAGGTAAACGCAGCAGCAGTAGACGACATGTCGTCGCGACACTACTGGTTTCTATATATTTCTATGAAACACCATCCGTAGCTAGCGACATGAAGCTGGCGACGCGTCGCCGAGCGGCAGACGACACTCGCCCGACCGCGGATCTTTCCCCCTGTATATTTAACTCTATGGTGTCGCCGACATCGGAGCGACACCTCGTCGTTGTTTCTCTTAAAATGAGTTTCTTAGATTCTGAGGAAGATTAACTCATAAACCAGGTGTACTGTACGATGCATCTCACAAAAACTATGCAAACACTCTCGTAGAGGATAATATTTGGAAAAATATAAGAAATGAGTTAAATAATTACCAGTAGGAAGTACCTACGTACCTATTCTGCATAAAATACTTATTAATCGGAACCAACTGGATACGGCGCTGCCGTCTGCAGTTGTCGCGTGCAGTCGGGTTCGAAATCGTAACTGGAGCGACATGAAGCCACGACGTGTGGCTGCGACACAACTGAGTCTCCTGCTCAAGGGCGGATCCAGGGGGGGGGGGGGTCATGGGGGTCATGACCCCCCCCCCCCCCCCCTGGGCTGGGTCCAGGACCTAGGTGGACCACTAATTAAAATAATGTTTTTATATATTTTATTAATTAAGTACTTTCAATATTTAAATAATTTAATATAATACTTTGACGGCAAACGCATTATTTGGGGAAAATTTGAATTTACCGCGCCATGGCCGCCATGCACCTTCGTGTTTTTCTTGATCTGAGGTTTTTCCTGAGGGTTTTTTGCCATGTTTCGACAAGGTTTCGACTAACGTCTAGCTAGACCTAACTTCAACCGGTACGACTAAACTTTAGTAATAAAGTACTAAGTTAAAACATTTTAAAATTTCAATCTGTAATAGTGTTCTTAAAAATTGTTGCCACAAATGCACGTGTTATCTATTTTCATCCATTCGCTTTAATGCCAAACTTTCTGATCCATGCAAGACGACAGATCTCAAGATGCTTTTATAGATTTTGAGGTAATCAAGGGGAATGACATCATCATTTCAGCCCAGAGACGCCCACTGTTGGACATAGGCCTCCCCCAAGGATCTCCAAAACGGTTGGTCCTGCGCTGCTCGTATCCAGCGGCTTCCCGCGACCTTTACCAGATCGTCGGTCCACCTTGTGGGGAGCCTACCAATGCTGCGTTTTCCGGTACGTGGTCGCCACTCGAGGACCTTTCCGGCCCAACGGCCGTCAATCGGGCTATGTCGGTGACCTTGATTCTCCTGCGGACCTCATCATTTCTGATATGATTACGCAGAGGAACTCCAAGCATATATTAGCCCTCTCCATTGCCCTTTTCGTGACCTTAAGCCTTCTTATGAGGCTCATTGTAAGCGGCCCATTGAGGCCGCTTACATACTCCCATTGAGGGGCCTCAATGGGAGTCCCATATTATCCCCGTAACCTGCCGCCATTTCATTCATCCTGAGCTTACTCGATGATTGACATCTCGGTCTTTGATTACCGTTGTGCTGTATGTATAGCCCAGGTATCGGAATTCAGAGCAGACTGATACAAGCACTCCGTCGAGAGAACCGGCTCAGAACATTTTGGTTCTACTGATAAAAGTGGCGCCAGGTCATGGAGAATTCCATGACCTGGCGCCACTTTTATTATTTCGTTGTTTCGGGTCGATTTCCATTACTGCTGGTTAGTGCGCTTACGGGAGTATGGTTCGATTTTGAATGTGTTAACCCAGGCGTTCTTTGCTAGTCCGCTTTTGCCTCTCAGAGGAGGTGGGTTTTTAAGTATTTTAAAGCCTGGTTCTTTGGGATACGACAGAAAGGCTCTGGGCCAAATTGTAGTCCTTGAGTACCAGGCCTTGCTAGCTTATTGACCTTTTCGCTACCGATGACCCACTCTTACGGCTCAGACCAAAAATTATTTTTATTGGTCTGAGTCTTATGGTTACCGAATTACTATAACGGTGTTGTGCCCAGTCCACCCTTTTAAATCAGTTCCAGGAAATAAGTCATTTACTTCAAACACTTTTTGAAGTAAATCCCTTATTTCTTTACATCAAAAAGTGTTTATCATGCAAATCTAGAATTTAATATGAAAGAAAAAAATATTCCTATTTCTTTCAATTTTTATTGACTTTTACCTAAAACCTGAAAAAACCGATGTAGCCGGTTTTTTTTAAATGAAAATCGGAAAAACCGGTTTTGCAAAATACAAATGTCAGTGACACTACCGGGGCCCCTATACCTCGCGGGGCCCGTGGCATTTTGCCACCCATGCCACCCTGTAGTTACGCCACTGGACTTGACCACGACTATGTGACCCCCCCCTGGCGCCAAAGCTGGATCCGCCCTTGCTCCTGCTGCGTGCAGTCGGCTACGAAATCATGCCTTAACTAGGAAAGAACACTTGTCCCACAATTTATATTTCCATAGAAATAGTGGGAATCTGCAGATCTCTTTCCCTCGGCGCAGTCGCTCTAGAGCGACGACATTGTCTGCTCTTATTTGCTCAAGACTCAATCGACCCGCCTCTCTCATAGGGGAACGGGTCGCTGTCAATCAGACGCCAGTACCACGCTATTATCGCCTACAAGTGGTACACCGAGAACTTTGTCGTATATGTATTTTAGATTCTGTTAGCACAGATAATATAATACTATACCTGTTAGTAAGTTACAACAAATTAGAACATATTCAAATAAAACAAAAGCAATACGTATAAGAACTTCATATATTCAATCTTTTTATATTTTATGACATGGTCCGCGACTTCGAAGATATCGCCTACTATATACAAAAATTGTAAACTTTTTTATCACATTTTCAACGTAATAAACTGCATAACGCTCCAAAACAGAAGTAAACAAGGTTCATGAAACAATTCTTATAAAACAGTAAAACAATAGAGATTCTACAAATTCATTGAAGTTCTAAAAACTCCAAGATAACACAATAGAAAAGATTACACGGAACTAGAAAATGGCGATACAAAATTCTTGAATTATAGGCACGTATTAGATTGTGAGGCCAATTTAATATTGATTAGCGTTTTTGCACATGACAAGGAAAATAAACTGTTAAAATTTTCAAAACATAATAAGGGTCAAGGAAAAACGAAGCAAGGAGTTGTACCTCTGAAAAATTTACATATTTTTTTTAGGTTTCCAAGCATATATTAATTATTTAGCATGGATAGATTACGGAAAAATAATTTTAGGAACACTTTATCTACACAAATATTATAAAGAGATTTATGTTTGTGTGTTTGAAATGAGCATGCTCAATAACTACAAGACCGATTTTAAACATTCTTTCACTGAGTAACATAGGCTGTGTTTTATAAACAAATTTGTGGTCAGACTAAGAGTAAATAGATATTGAAACAACCAAGACTCGAATATACATGTTCATCACAGAAATATTTATATGTAAGATTCGAACACAAACCGCGTAGTGTTAATGACTACTCCACCACTTTGGTTTATCATTGTATTAACTCTTTTTTGCACTTATAAAACACGTTACAACATTAAAAGTTAGTACAATGTTTGCAAAGGCAGACTGATTCTAAAAAAGATTTTTTCCAAATAACCTTTTTTTCCTGTCCCTACATTTATAATCCAATATAAATATAAGTTTCTAATTGTGATTTACGCTGTAGACATAAGGTTCAATATGCTATGTAAATTTTTAGATTTACGTTTCGATAATGACAGCGAAAAAAGAAATAAAATGTGCATCAGCAAAATATAACTATAAATATAATTTTACCCAATTTTAAATCCATTTAGATTACTATTTACATTTAATTCTAACACCTATTACATATTTAATTTCAAACAAGATACAAATATAATTGGACAGCCACAACAGAAACACAGAATATAATTTAATCTATTTTGACAAGAAACTCTTCAATGTCCAGTTTTTGTCTCATAATTGCGGATAGAACTACCTCTGTACTGCAAACTACATTCAAAGTCTTCTCTGATTGCAGCAAGTAGTATACTAGATGCAAATCAGTAGGTACAGTCAGTACGAGGTAGCTATAAGGTCTTTGGTTATGCATCTCTTGTATTGAGACGTAAGACCGTCTATTCTTTTCAACTTTTCCTCCGCACAACTCAATCATTTCTGTAAGAGACGAGCGCGTAGGCTTAACACAAGGAGTGAGGAAGAAAGTGATACCTTCAAACAGCCTCTTTCTCTGTTCCCCGCATAGTAACACTTCTGAAACGTCGCATTTGAACGTTTTGTTGAAGGAGTCGTCTCTAAGTTCGTGTTTCGCTTCGTCAGCGAATTTGTTAAGGCGTTGGCTCTCCATAATCCATTCTGTGGAGATGAGGTGTTTGACAGTGACGAGGCAGCTGACCAGCTTGCAAGTCCTCACAAGTTTCTCCATGACGAGATGCGTCGCTTCCGCGGCGGATGTCACCACGAGACCACCCAGTTGCCTGTAATTTTAAAATTAAAAAATTTAATGTGGATCCTTTCTCAACAGGAGTGTACATTGAGGTCGTATGGCGTCCGGTGGATAACTTAGCTCAAAGGAATTCAGATTCCGTACATTATTGTGTTATTCTTCTTGCAATAAAATATGGACGTCACAGTAATTTTAATGCAATGTCAACGGGAAACAGGCAGAATATGGGGTAAGTAAGAAAAGAGGGTGGAATACAACTGTCACAGGAGAGACTCAACTGATTATAGTTCTGCGAGGAGTTTCTCTTGTTGTAAAAACACGTGTTGAGAGACTCCATTTTTAACCTCAAATCAACCGTAAAATTTTTGTTACTTTAGTTACATTTTCACTTGACATTGGCAAAATGCGTACACTCAATGCGACGCGACGCCATTAATTAAGAATAGAATAGAATATAGTTCTACGAATTCGCTGATGGGTGGACTCAATGGCTCCTGTGTAGGATGTCGCGTAGACGATTATGTATAAGCAATATCAGCTATGCCGATTGTAGAAACATCATATCAGTCCTTCCAATTTCCCTTTTCCACTTTGAGTCCGCGACAATGGGCTGTCATTCTAATGTGTCAGCGACGCGACTCCAGCGCTGCTGCGGTGAACTAGTGAACTATGATCTTGGCCGCCTGAGCTAGGTCGTGTTAAACGTGTTGAGAGACTCCATTTTAACCTTAATCTACCGTACAATTGTCGGTTACTTTAATAAAATTTTCACTTGATATTGGCGCAATGCGTAATCTTTATGTGTCGCGATCGCCATTCACTTAAAAATAAGATAAGATAGGTCGTGTTAACGTGCGGAAGAATAAATTTGTTATTATCCACTACTAGATTGCTAGAAGTTTACTGACTGGATAATTAGTGATCGATCAACTCTGCCTGACTTGCGGATTAGAGAATTCGGGTGCTAACTGGTGTATTTGTAAGTTTCGCTAGCCGGCCGGCACGCAGCCCCGTCGTTGGTGGACCCCAGCTTTCCTACATAATTCCAGGTTAGTGTTTCAGCTCCTCACAGGAGGCACCAAATAAAAATGGATCGGCTTTGCTGGAGAAGCTACTGCATTATCCGAATAGCGTATTTCGAAACCCTGTGTCTTTCAGTGGTAGAAAAAAAAAGCTGAAACACTAACCTGGAATTATGTAGGAAGGGGGAGGGGAACAGACTCCAAGCGAGGACGCTACGCTAACTAACAATATAGTAAAGTACTGACCTAATGACTGCAGCGAGGCGCGTCTGGTCTCCAGGGGTGATTGCTGAGAACAAAACCTTCGGGGCAAGGTGTAAAGGGGGTGGGGGAGGGCACCTGGGGCAAAGGGGCTACATTAATTAGCAATACGGTAAAGTACTGACCTAATGACCGCAGCGAGGCGCGTCTGGTCTCCCGGGGTGACTGCCGAGAACAGCACCCTGGGCGCGAGGTGCAGCGGGGGCGGGGGCGGGGGCGGGGCGCCGGGGGGCGGGGGCGCGGGCTCGAGGCGCGGTCGCTTGGCGCGCCGCGGGGGCGCCGCCGCTGCGCTACGCTTGGCGCGCTCGTTGGACTCCTGCGTTATGTTTATGGGCATCTTCCACGCATCTGTCGCAAATAACACGCTCGTTATCTTCTGACGAATAATTGATAACATCACATTTTTACTTTCTCGTATACGTAGCATAGAGGAAGTCTTGTAATTGTCAAAAAATTCGACCTCGAGATTTTGACGGATTTACACGTTTTGGACCTCCCTGAGTCCAAAAATATTTTTTTGGAATTACTTATGTCTGGTGTGTGTGTCTCGTATGTCTGTGCGTTAGCCGATAACTCAAGTATGCTTTGACTTATTGCAAGCAAATTTTATTATTGAAACATATTTTATTATTAATTTAGTATATTAGAAAATATATTAAAAATGGGTTGTCTAAAAAAATCCTGGACAGACTATTTTTAATTATTTTTTGAAAAATGATTTTTAATAAAATATTGCAACATCAAGATAATAAGAAAATTTTGTCCTGACTGATAGTAGAAACCGTATAGAATGTGCAGCCATTGGGTTGTCTATTATTTACCTGCGCGAACTACTGGGTTGTCAGGTATGAACAGGTATTTCGATATCAGTTACTTTCACTCGATTGGATAATAGAAAAAAAATTATATCATCATAAGCGCTGTTTTATTGCGAATACGTTGATATAGGGTTGTCTGCCAAAAATTTGGTCCTAGTAAGGGTTTGCGAATTTTAAAGATTTAAATTTTAACGCGCGTGGACATGTGTGACAGAGAGATCCGAGGTAAGCATACTGTGTAATAATAAAGGACACAACATTATAGTCGCCTGTGATGGGACCCTTGAATATTCGAAAATGCGCATGCTCAGTATGTCAACTATGGAGGGTAGAGGTACCGCTACTACCCATTTAGTAAACCCTGCCCGTTGTTTTGGAGTAGTTAATGACTTATATTGCATTGTAAACACGTGTTATTCTGTAAAAAAGCAGCAAAAATGTATGGCGTGAATCACTGCCAATCAGTTAATGATGCGAGAATTCGTATTTTTTTTCCTTTAGACTATACCTGGGAAATTGATAGTTAAGATTTTATTGAAGGTCAAAGTCATAATTTTTTTTTTCATTTTTTTATGAAAACTTATTCTATAGGTTATTTCTTAATTATTGTCCAAAGAAACATTATCATTTTTTTTAGTATTACATAACAAAAAATGGCTTCAAAACGTAAGCGTTCAATGTAGCTCACTCGATGCGCACGGACACTAACGAACGGGGCCGCCGTCTGGCAAAATCATCGCGGTTTTGCGAGTTGCGTGCGAGTTGAGCCCTTTACATTGCGCGGTACAATTTGCAATTTTTTTAACACCAAAAAATAAAAATCATTTCCCAGCAATATTTTTATTGAAATATGTCTTATTTTGATGTATAGAATACATGGTTCTCGTTTGATTGTTCATGTCTTTTACACCCAGTATATAACTAAGTCAAGGTTGTCGCGACGTGCAAGCGCGACGAAAGGGGCAAAAAAAAAACGAGTGTGCTTTAGACCACACGACTGAAGTAAAACGTCTATAATAATAATAATATACGAAACGTAACTTTCACTCTTTCTATCTTCACTAACTTATATCTCCCTCTCAACTTCCGTCACGCTCTCGTCAGCTTACTCCCCAAGTCGAACGTGCCCTTTGCCCGTCCACTAGAATTAATTCCTTATACATTTAGGGATCGGCTTCTGAGTTGATTTCAATTTTTTTTTTTAAAAAAACCAATTTAAAAAAAAAATGTATATAAAAAAAACAAAAGTACTCGGTACTTTTTGTTTTTTTTATTTTATTTTCTCAAAAAAAACCGTTTTTTTTTTTAATTTTTTGAAATCAACTTAGCTTTACATGTTGTAGATTGGACAGTCCGGCAGGAATAAACGCTAGTGCATGGGAGACTATTGAGAAGACAGATCGGTCGCAGTAAAGAATTTATGTATAGTGTGATGTCTCCCTGCAAACCATAGCTCACCTACTACTTAAAGAGCTATGCAACGCTATTGAATCTGCAATATAAGTAGTAGAATTATGTGCAGCGAAAATTTAATTAAGGACAAAAAAATGTCCAACGAAACGAGAGGAAAAAAATAACCCTAAAGCTACAAAAACCTAAAACTAAAACAAATTCATTACGATCTCCCAGTCGTGTCAGAGCAATGGGAAGTCATTGCTGATGATGAATTATCTGTGGATAGGGTGGTAGTTCTAAAGTTATCCTACAGAATAAAAAAAAAACACTTTTTTGCTAACCTCCAGTCAGCGAGTCCCTACTGGCCGATGGGCATCAAAGCAATTTGGTTCAATTCAAGGCTATATCAACGCATATATGAAAATTGAATGCTCTTAATATTAATGTTATAATGATACTCACTCATAAGGTGCGTAACGAGGGTGTAGTCTATTCTGAACGGGCTGTTTAAATTGAACTGCTGATATTTGGCATTCTCAATCTGCAATAAAGTTAAAATTGGTTAAATGAATGAAATGAAAATGAATGAATGAATGAAAATAAAATTGATTGTCTGTAATGTCGGTTTACGGACGATAATTTTACGTGATAACGTCATACACAAGGCGAACGCTTAGGTCGGCACGATCGGCCCTCTCTATCGCTTGTTCCGCGCTCTCGCTTGCACGCTCGGCTCAGGCAGAACGTGACAATGAGTCATACTTTTTCGTGCGTGCAGCCGGCGTTCATCGATTTATAAGACGTTATCACGTCAGAAATATTTTTATAACTACCTACTTTGAAAATAAACAAAATATCAAAATGTAATGCGAGACAGAAAAGATGCATGCGCTGCCATCTTTGTGGAAGGCGGGGCCTTGCGATGACGTCAAATGTGACGTCATCGGTCATACGATGTTGGAGGAGCGTTTAGTCGTGCGAGTTAATTTAGCAAGAAAGATTATGTTACATTATCAATTGCGTTCGATACACTTCCAAAAGGGGTTGAGGTAACATTGGGTGACACAGAGCCACATCTAGCATTATGGGCCAAGCAATGCCTCAAAGGAGACAGGTTGCCAGACTGTCGCCTACATAAAAGAGGCACCAAACCCAAAAATTAACAATCCTTCATAAATAAATCAACAAAAGTCAACTACCAGGGCAGATATTACACTCAAAATCATCTCAGCAGTCCAGGTAACAGAAACACAACACCACAAAAATGTGTGATTGAACTGTGGCTTCTCAAAAATGTAGTGTTATTATAGTAGAAGATCCGAACCTATATCGACCTTCACCGAGCTGATAATAGAATGAAACATATTTTATTATTAATTTAGTATATTAGAAAATATATTAAAAATGGGTTGTCTAAAAAAATCCTGGACAGACTATTTTTAATTATTTTTTGAAAAATGATTTTTAAAAAAAAATGAATAAAATATTGCAACATCAAGATAATAAGAAAATTTTGTCCTGACTGATAGTAGAAACCGTATAGAATGTGCAGGCATTGGGTTGTCTATTATTTACCTGCGCGAACTACTGGGTTGTCAGGTATGAACAGGTATGTCGATATCAGTTCCTTTCACTCGATTGGATAATAGAAAAAATTTTATATCATCATAAGCGCGCGACAAAATTTTCTTATTATCTTGATGTTGCAATATTTTATTAAAAATCATTTTTCAAAAAATAATTAAAAATAGTCTGTCCAGGATTTTTTTAGACAACCCATTTTTAATATATTTTCTAATATACTAAATTAATAATAAAATATGTTTCATTCTATTATCAGCTCGGTGAAGGTCGATTTAGGTTCGGATCTTAGACTATTACACTATGGTCTTCTCAAAACAATGATTGATGAATTTAGCAGATTTTCTTACTGTAAAAAAACAGTCCCTGATTCGATAACAGTCAGATGTTCTCAACCTTCATCGCTGGCGAAGAAGGTTGTTAGAAGGTAGTAAATTATATACAACTGGGTGTAAACTGGGTTAATTTTTTTCCAAAAATTGGTTTGTTTCTAGGTTTATTTCTTATTTTATTCCTCTACTTTGTTTTTGTGAGTTATGGAGTAATGTTTTTTTATGTTTTATAATGTAAACACCATAGCCTCAAGAATTTAGCACATGTCATGTTCACATTGATTGGGTTGCCGTCTTGTAAGATATTTTTGCCTTAATGTTCTATAGCGTGTTATGACTACAACCTATTTGTGAACTTATTTAAATAAATAAAAATGTAGTGTTATTAGACTGTGGTCTTCTCAAAAATGTAGTGTTATGACACTATGGTCTTCTCAAAACAATGATTGATGAATTTAGCAGATTTTCTTACTGTAAAAAAACAGTCCCTGATTCGATAACAGTCAATGTTCTCAACCTTCATCGCTGGCGAAGAAGGTTGTTAGAAGGTAGTAAATTATATACAACTGGGTGTATTATATAATTTAGTTTTAATTTTTCTTTTTTTTCCAAAAATTGGTTTGTTTCTATTTTTATTTCTTATTTTATTCCTCCACTTTGTTTTTGTGAGTTATGGAGTAATGTTTTTTTTATGTTTTATAATGTAAATACCATAGCCTAAAGAAAGTCACGTTCACATTGATTGCGTTGCCGTCTTGTAAGATATTTTTTTGCCTTAGATAATGTTCCCTACCGTATTATGACTACAACCTGTTTGTGAAATTATTTAAATAAATAAAAATGTAGTGTTATTAGACAGGTCTTCTGTAAGGTACTGTCTCAGTTCGGGTGCACTCAAACTCACTTTCGCAAAAAATAATTAATATAATTGACCGCATTACATTCTTTTAATAGTATTTTTTTTATTATACGGATGCAAAATAGACATTAAAAGACTCAATACATATATTTTTTTAATTTGCTTCTAAGTATTTTAATTTAAAATATCAAAACTTACTCATTCTAAAACGACGTAAGTGCAACTGTAGGATTTTTGTGGGTCTACAAAATTAAAAAAATAAATTACATCACAACTGTCAAATAGTCGAGGTTAAGTTTGGTTATGTTGGCGGTAAATAAAAAAAAGATGGATGGCAAATACATTTCGTATTAGTAATCTGACGCTGTCCATTTTTGGTACACTTTTAGTCTCTTAATTTAGTAAGTAATAAATTGTGAAAAAAAAAACCAGTGTCCTAGATGACCAAAACTCCAAACGGTTTAATTATCATAACTTTTTTTTTAAAATGTTGTCAATTATGTAAGTTACCTGTGATAGCGCACTCATATTCCCCAGCAGTAAGTCTGTGAGCCAGGCAGCGGTCACCACCGGTATCCCCCACTCCTGGGCCCGCTTGTACTTGTTACCCTCAGCTCGCTTGCAGATCAACACCGTATTATCTCTAGTCATGTACGGAGTTAGCTGTAGGAGGGAAAGCATGTTTCCGTAAAAGCAGTTGCAATTATTATTCTCAATGTTAGACTTTTTGGGTGTCAAGTGAGCGATGACCTCTTTGACCTTTTGATATAACAAGACTCGGAAATAAACACAATTAATGCAGTGGCAATTATTAGTTCTATCTTTCATTGTTAGACTTTTTGGGTGTTAAGTGAGCGATGACCTCTGTGACCTTTTGGTAGAACAAGATTCCGAAATAAAAATATTTTATTAAATATTCTCTACAATACTTTTAAATAATCTAAGTTATATTCTTTAAGTATTGAGAAACTTCATGAACACCACAGTATCACTGTGGTAGCACTATTGATTCACATAGCGCTTCACGGCGAATCAAATGTAATAAAAAAGGAAGGATATGCTCTAAAAGTTATCTTAGTTCCTCTAATGGTATGATATTTAGAATTCAATCAATCTGTGATTAATCAATTTTATTCATTTATTTACCCCCTTATTCATAAAAACAAGTGAATTTATTAGAGATTTATAAATCGTTTGTCTCTGTCATTTTGGCACGAGATGAATGAGACAAAACACTTTTTAACAAGGCAATAACTAAAATTGGTTTATGGAGGGTTTATGAATAAGGCGTTTAGACTTTATGGATTTATTTTTACGTTAACAAACGCGCAAATGTTTTTTAAAATTAGATAATATACGCTATAAAAAATCTACTTGTCCAGAATGTCCATGGCGGGCGATTGCGGAAGATGCTGGGTTCGATTCCCACCCTGGACAAGTCATCTTTTTTCAGTATATATTTTCTATTTAGACTTTATTATGAAATACGTTTCGAATTGAAATTATTTTGAACAGTGTGCTAAATCTGTAAGAACAAATCCATATTTATCTTTCTCAATTTTGTACGCCTACTAAGGAAGAACATGTCGAGCAACAATGTTAAATATAAGATCTTTCCTGTACACATGTTCCAACAAATAAATATCTTTATCTTTATGATCTTTAGTGAGCACTGACCTTAGCACCGATGTGTTCCACGCAGCATGTCAGTCTGTCTCTCTCGTCTCCCCTCCAGCCCGATATAGCAGCTCTATGATGTTTGGCGGGCCTATCCCTGGCCGCGTACATACTGGGCAGATGTAAAGCTTGCCAAGGAGGCGATACTCCCCTACGGAGCATCGCATCAGACAGCCAGTAGGCTGTCACGCACCGTTTTGCGTCGCGTAACGCCTGTAACATTTTTGTTTTTTAACGGTGATATCAGACAGTTCACTCGAATGAATGTTCACTCCAGTGAATGCTTCATTTTTATTTCATTCCATGTTCACACGGTCGAACTGGAATGAAACAAACGAACATTGATCTCCGCTTTTCTTTCAGTACGTCGTCGAAAGAAGACCATTTTGCCGCGACGTTTTCTTCTACAAGACTCAAAACAAAATGACCGAATCAGAGTGAACGTTCTCTCAGTGTTCAGACTGTTCATTCGAATGGGAGTGAAAGATGCCGATGGTAATATCCAACACTGTTGGATCGGTTCATTAATGAATTCATTTCATTTTTCAGACACTTCATTTCGAGTGAAAGGTAGCGAATGACAGGCGAAAATGAACCGTCTATTACCACCTTAGGTCACGGTAAGACCGAAAGTGTGGTAATTTCTTTCTAGAAGGCTTACAAGCGCACACGGTACAATACGTGTAAATGATATACACCAGGAGTGCCCAACTTGATTAGACCCAAATCTACTATTTACTAACGAAACCCTGTGCGAGATACTGTGCTAAAAACAAAAAATATGTTGTGCAGTCTGCAAAAAATATAAATACGTATTTATATTTTTTGCCTTGACTTTAGTTGGCCATCCCTGATACAAAGGATGGGCCCCAATAAATAACCATTTATTAATATATCATGTGATATAGGTATATTTTTTAAATACACCATTAACATGTGACCAATCTCGACGCAGGTACACTTGATCATAAATAATGTCTTAAAATTAGTAAAGTCTGCAGCACTATGCTGCAGAAGCACATGCTGAGGCAGAGTCCTATTGGTCTCGCACAGGACTACATTAAATGTTTGTAGTATTTTGTTATTTCTCTCTTATATTTCTCTCGTATCTGTGTGTACCAATAAATAATTTCTTTCTTTCTTTCTAAAATTGTACATCTTTATTTATATGTATATCGGATATAAAATAGATTTTGAAGGTATGTGGTAGCATCATATGGTAGTAATAGTGTGTGGTAGTAGATATGTGATTTGTCGAAAACTTGTTGTAACAGCCCTAAAATACTACCAACATAGACTAGTATAAAACAGAAATACTATTTTTTTAAATTAAATTTAAAAATAAAAGAGGTCTGAAAGGTGTTAATTTTTCACAGATAATTTGGTAAGGAAGGAACATAATTACCCCTTTAAGTTTTATGTCGGACTTTTTTATGTAACATATGGATATAGTTAATTCTTAAAATCCCTGTCGTTCTGTCAAGGAGCTTCTTACTGGGTATACAAGTCGACTGTATATAACATACCTGCATAACGACGCCATGTTTCTGCGTCTCGCACAAGACATGCGTGACTCTCGCGCAGTATCCCGCCTCTACTTCGCCACCTCGCCTCTGTATCGCTTCTGACCATCGAGCGACTCTTTCCGCCCCCCAAGATTGCTGATATTCCACCTACATGGACAAAATACTTCTCAACACTCGATTTATAGAAGCACTGTTCGTTGATGATCTTAAAATGTGCAGTACTGCACTGCACATTTTAAGATCATCAACGAACAGTGTTATATGTTGCTTGGTTGTTTATTTCCCTTACATAATTACTAAACTGCTTTTAATTTTAATGTCTTATGTGCTTAAATCCTTTGTCTTGCTTGATAAAAGAAAATTTCAAATCACATTGCATTTCTTTTTAATCTAGTACTCTCTATTTCTTAATTATGAGAAAAATTGATAAAACAAAAAATATAATCACGAATTGGTGGCGAATGTGTAGCTGTTCAAATATGAACCGTAACTTATTACATAGAAGACTCACAATATGAAACACGCATCCGAGCAGGAACAAATCTGGCGATAATTTAATCTAGTACTCTCTATTTCTTAATTATGAGAAAAATTGATAAAACAAAAAATATAATCACGAATTGGTGGCGAATGTGTAGCTGTTCAAATATGAACCGTAACTTATTACATAGAAGACTCACAATATGAAACACGCATCCGAGCAGGAACAAATCTGGCGGTAGTTTTAAGTTGGGATTGTGTCCGTAGAACTGCGCTCGAGGGGGCGGCGCCCTTACCGCGCCTGCGTATACTTTGTTCCCCACCACCCCGCCAGGTGTTGCCTGGAACAAAAATGTAGATATTTTCTAATCCTCTAACCAGTCTTACAGCTAAAAATATCAGAATAGGTAATTGGTATTGCCCAATCATTGACATTAGTTAGAGAAAGTTTATCCAACTATCTTTTCAAACTTTTGTATTTTAGAAATAGAAATTTAGAAGAAACTCCACGGGATCGGAATTCACAGCGAAGTAATGTCAATCATTTTCAAATAATGTCAAAAATATAATTTGACCCACTGCTGGGGCACAAGGCGTCTCCTTGTCATGGAAGGAGGTTTAGGCAGTAGTCCACCACGCTTGCCCAATGCGAATTGGGGGACGGAGTATAAGGTGATCAATACCTCTTTGCTGATCCATTAGTCGCCTCTAACGACAGCCATTGGAAGATATGAGGTGATGCTATTCTACTCTGCCGGCATCATAAATGGCTATGAAAAAAATAATACTTTATAGTATATTTGCATTTTCAACGATTTTTATGTGGTAACACTAAACAATGCATATCCAATTACATCTTTTAAAAGATACCTCAATCTTTTTAACTGAACCGCCTAATTGTATGCAGCATATTGCATATAGTAATGAAGCAGGAAGAAAGAAATATTATTACCGTTACCTGATGGTGGTGAGTGGGCCCTAACAAAAGTCTCGCAGGTGCTCTCACAGCACCCCCCGCGGCATGGGCAGCTGTCATTAACCTGACAACAAAATTTACAATTTAACATTACCAGACAGGAAAGTTATGTTGAGATATTAGTGTAACATCTTTTGGCTTTGTTTGTTGGTTACTGAAGGATTGTTACTTTCTGGGTTCACATTAGTACATAACTCATAATGAGGACAATGAGCAAGTGAGAATGAGCTTAAATCAATATTTGCAACGAAAAAAGTAGGAAAAATATACGCTTAAAACATACATACATGTCGACATATTTTTGACCTATTTATAAAAAAAATGCATGTTTCGACATTTCTTTAGTATAACTGTAATATTTTTTGTATATTAGACATTTAAATTTGTGATTTTAATTTTAAAACTTTTTAATCTGTTATTGATGTCTAATTAGTTGTTCTAATACCATTTGCATGCCTACAGAATGTTGAAACTTATATTTACAACACTGTCACTCATCTCAATGTACCTTACACAATATTGTGCAAATAAATGCTCTGATTTCTGAAATCATGCTAAATAAAGAAAGAGACCTGTTTTTCAGGTTCCAAGTAAGTTGCCATTAGCGTTTAATTGACAGATAGTCCGTACAAAACTAATTAACTGCGAGATATCGCGAACCTGTAAAACCGGATCTTAGTGTCACAATAATATTTACCTGAGTGTACCCGCAGCCGAAGGTTCGTGTTCCGCTGGTGGGGCGGCACCTTGTAACCGTATAGACAACATATTTGCTAGAGCAGTCTTTGTCTTGTGGTTCACAAGGAGAGCGCTGCCGGCGCCTATGATGGAGTTAGCATTGTCTTTATAAAAGAAGATTTTTCAAATTACTACACACACTTCAAGCATACAATTTTAAACTTAAATAGTCTTAGATAAAGTTGCTTTTAATTTGGAATTGTTGCTTAAACAATACAAATTTTAGAATAACAGGCCGGTCTATCATTATTTACTCGTGAGCTAAATGTACTATGAAAATATTATCACATTTTCAGCATCCGTTGAGGTTAAAATTTTGCAATATTATTTTAGTATTTCCTCAGCTATTTTCCTCTAGTATTTGTTAGAGAGATACAAGGAATACATAGTAATTTATCAATTATGTTATTTTTGGGCACTTTACGCTAAGTTTAAAGCGGGTTGCAGACCAATAGTTAAGCTAAATTAGTTTAGTTTAGCTCGCATAGCTGACGCAGAAACTAAGCTATTTGAGCTAGCTAAAATATGCGAAGCTAAGCTAGTTCTGTATGCCGATGCGCAGCTACACGAGCTAAGCTAAGCCCCTCCCACCTACCCAGATTGAATGTGTTGACACATCAAAGGTCTAGAATGTCTTTTTTTAAAAATAATAACAGGTCAGTATTAATCTTCTTTTTCTATGGTGTAACGTATTCATCATCGGAACTTTCTTCATTGATTATATTCATGGTGAGCGACGTCCGTCGAACTGAACTTCGCAACACTGACTGAGCTTACGTTTAGTTGGTGTGCACGGGACATATTTTTAGTTTATCTTAGCTTAGCTTAGCTAAGCTGGGTTTATGATTGAAATTGATACCAAATTAAATAGAAAACGAAAAACATGGAAAAAAATCCTGTCACGGATAACTGCTGAGACGGGACTTTCATTTCATTAGTAATGACCTAGTAGCGCCAGATATCTTATTTATATCAAAATAATACATAAAAAAGTCTTTTATATAAAACAATATGACCTAAGATGGCTCAGCACCTATCATGGCCCCCTTTTAATGAAATGAAATGCTCTTTATTTAAATGGACTTTGCTACTTTTAAATCGTCAAAACCCTACCACCATTTCGGGACGAAATAATTATTATTATGCTGAGATGGAGAAGAAATGGCGAAAGAAACTCCTCAGCTTACAATGTGGTAATGATTTCAAAACATCATTACAGGTCAATAGATAATGATAATATAATTAAAATTACAGTTTTACATGCGTAAATTTTGGGCAGTTATTACACCCACGCATTTGGTTCATTTATAATAATAATTTATGTTGTAAAAGCTTTTCTATATAATTCAACTAATCACATTAATTAGCTAATTAATTTAAGTCTTGATACCCACCACCATTTTTTGTTATTGTTAGATAGATTTCGCTCAATTTAGGGTGTTGAGTGTCAAGTGGTACCTTGCTGCTGATCTTGAGCTGCGGGCGTCAACAAAGCGTCGACTTGTGGTTCCGTGATAGTGGCGCCCACTACGTGTTGCGTGACGCCTACTCCAACGCCCACTGGTGCTACCTGCAGACAATCGTTATTTTCAGCATCTCTCTAGCACCAAAAGACCATTTTTGCTTCGTAAAATCTTTTTGCTGCGAGCTCCAAACAAGACTGTTCAATGTACACAATGGCGTAATTTTACTTTTATTTTTAAAACTAAATCTTAGCCTAATATACATGTATTTAAATATTTTCTTGTTTTTCTCACCTATAACAAATTTCTCGCTGGAGAGGTGAAAAGTTGTATGTTTCACACGAGAGCGTTTTTTTTTGTCTCGTGCCTTTAAATCCCTCACTTCACTCAGTAGTCTGTTTATGAATCACTCACTATACTCGTGATTCAATTCTACTTCGCTGGTTTGTGATTTAATATCGGCACTCGCAGCAAAAAATAACTTTGCTCACTCGTTGAACAAATATGTTTAACAAGTGAGCAAAGTTATTTTTTTGCTGCGGTGCCAATATAAAATCATGAACCAGCGAAGTAGTCAACAATTATAAACAGACTCCTGAGCGTAAGTAGACGCCGCGCTGCACAGTAGGACGACTCAAAAATAAAAATCCGTCCTATTAAATATTGTACAAATAATGTTGGAATGTATTAAGGACATAAGCATAAGATATTACATGCACTGTTTATCGTATTATCTACTAGGGGTCGCCAGCGATTTCGCTCGCGTCAATTTCGGTAATTTTATCATTCTGCAGCGAGTCGAAAAGTATTTGGAGAGCCAATAAACCACTACCGAGTCTGACGTGGCTCGTGAAAGACCAAAAAAACTTTGAGGATAGTTTAGACTTTGGATTGGCCAGTTTTGATTTGAATTTTCTGATCATAATTTGTAGAACGCTGCATGTTTATCAATATATTATGTAAAAATCATAAACCAATATTTAATAGTTTAATAGTTATCATTTTGAACCTATTTCCATACACTTTACTCCATATACACTATACACTTTATTCCTCCATACTTTTGCACTTCCCTGTCTCTCGAGGCTGCTTCCGATAGCCTTAGGGCCTGCGCCCACCGACGGCGCGGCACGGCACGGCATGGCAAAGGATTTTTTTCGTGGACAAATGATTTTGGACCTTATTTAAAATGAAATTAGGATTGACATTCCTTTATTTTACACGAAAAGGTCGAAATGGCAAGTGAAACGCACAAATTACTTCGTGTTGTTATAGGAAAGTGAGTGCTAATTAATTAAAATAAGGTTGAATCTAGCCCCACAGTCTAAATAGTTCTTACATTCTACAAGTGATGGCATGGCACATGAAAAGAATTTTTCGTCGACAAATGATTTTGGGGAGCGTCGGTGGCGTAGTGCGTAAGAGCGTCGTCTCCCACACGGGAGGCACTAGTTCGATCCCCGCCACGTACCAATGTGTTTTCAAATTTTGAATTCATATGTACGTTTAATCGATGCTTTTACGGTGAAGGAAAACATCGTGAAGAAACCTGCACACACCTAAGAAGAAATTCTTAGGTTATGTGTGAAGTCGACCAATCCGCACTTGGCCAGCGTGGTTGACTAAGGCCTAATCGCCTAATGTGGGGTAGGCTCGAGCCCCTCAGTGTGGACATTATATGAGCTGTTGATGATGAAATGATTTTGGACCTTATTTACCCTGTGTAAATCGGTCTTAACTGTACCTGTTTGACAGCCGCATGGTGGTGGGCGACGTGGTCCCTTTGCGCTTGAAGCTGCTGCAAGCGCTGGTATTGCTGCTGCCGCTGTATTTGAAGTTGCTGCAGCTGAGCGTCTACCTGACCGCCAGTTGTGGCGCCAGTGCCCACCGGACTTGCGACTGGCGCGCCACCCACTTGTGAAAAATGAGTACAAATAATATAATAAGCACGTGTGGACGCCATAATGAATAAGAGGAGGGTATGTTATAGCAAATCTACTCCGTTTCAATTTATCTCTAGAATTTGGTCATTCGCGTATCTTATTTACATATTCAAGGAGCGTCAGGAGCAATAAGGAAAAAGGGAATTCAAAAAAGATCTTGGTGGGTCGAAGTGCACCACCGTGATGCGACTTACGGCCCTGTAAATAAATGACTTGAATGAAAACTATTAATCCAGTGTCATCAATCCTTATTTTGTATACAATTTGTAACAGAAATAACACACACCCCGAAAGTAGTTTGTTAGTAATATGCTAATTAATCAATTTCAGTCATTTTTATTTTATAATAGGTCCTTGAGTGATGTGCTAGTAGATTTTTTTTCACATCTTACCCCGTTTTTTGTAAAGTAAGCTTTATTACCATTAATAAAACTCAGTTTTGTTGTAAAATTATTTAAGGTAGAGATATTTTAACTATTTTTGGAGCCCAACTTTTTTGTCCAAATTATCTTTATTTTTTAATTGTGTGCTTTATTTCTGTTAAGCGTTGTACATTTTAAAAGTTGAACTTGTAATCTATATAACATAACAAATAGGTTCGTGAATTTGTGCAAAAAGCAATGAACCGTTAAGTTGACGATTAACTAGTAATTTTAGCTAGATCTAATGGCTCACCGCACCGACCAAAAATAAACAGGGAGCAGGATAGCAGAAAGTAGAAGAATAAGTTTAGGGTATTTTTTTGTAATGAGCAAAATTTTTTATTTGAATACGTAAGTAATTGACAGGAGACTGTTTATGCTAAATGAAGCACGATTACTTCCGATAAAATTAATATAATTATTAGAAATACCCTGCCAAAATATCACCCAGTGATGAAAACCCTCCAGATTTCCCAATTAATTATTAACTTCACAATTGACGGCCAATGTTATACCATATTACATTGAACATAAAATATGTTATTACTATTCATTCATAAACCAGACTGAATCCATTATTTCATCTATGAATATTTATAAAGCAATAAATTATTACATACAACATAAATACATTTACATATACATATTATACAGGTATTAAGATTAAATAATTGTATTTTTCTTACATTCGATGCCGATCTGATCCATAAAAGGGATGGCGTTATTCAATAGCAAACCAGCCAGAAAATTACAACAAAAACAATTGTAACAAAAAACCCGGCAGTTAAAACGTCTCTGACGCAGATGCGGGAAAGGATAACTGAATTATTGAACATAAGCTTAGAAGTAAACTAGATAACGCATTGAAATTATAATTCCGATGAAATCCGTCACAAACCCATTACTATGTATGTAGTCATAATTTGAAATTCCGAAACGAACATGAACAGTTATTATGTAATATTGAACACTTTATTATCTTGGTTTAGGATTAATGTGGTGATTTATAAATAATAAGTATACAATTGAAAATGAAAAAAATACCTCGTAATGTAAAAGGAGGGAGTATTGAGGATAAATTTGTGAGAGATTCTAAGTAGTTCATAGAATAGGGATGATGATTGGGTAAAAATATAATAATTCTATTAAGTCAGTCAGATATCGCAGTCATTATGTGATAAAAGAAAAAAATCCTTGTCCAATATTTTCGTGTTCTGTCTGATGGACTAAACAGATTTTTTCAGTCATTATCCCTGATAAATGTATGATGGCTTTGGTTGGTGGTAGAGACCACAATTATACTATGAGAGAAAGCAAAGAGTGTAAAATATTGTTGTTGATAAAGATTATTTATTTATTTGGGATCAAATTATTGGCATATTTACACAGATAGATCTAAATTGTATTTTCAACCGACTTCAAAAAGGAGTAGGTTATCAATTCGAATGTATGTTTTTAAAGGAAAGAACAATTTTGTAATAATCCTTAAGAAATGTCCATTATTCTTACACAAGACCTGTATTTACTTTTATTATTTTCAAGAAATATTACCTATCCTTTACATAATAACGTTAATTAAAAATGTATCTCTTGACTTTATCTCTAAAACAAGAAGTTCATAATCTGATCTTAACTATGTAAAAAGGTTTTTTTCCTTATTTTAAAAATATTGTAATTAATGTAAATAAATATAATGCAAATGGAAACAACATCTCCGATGTCTTGATATGAGCGTTGAAGAAGCAAAGTAGATTTTTTTATTATTTAATTAGAACTAGTTGGCGATAAGTCGGTTAAAAGTTCAGTCTCTTTTATTCAATAATATATATTGTAACGCATATAATACATAAATATAAAATTCTCGTGTCACAATGTTCGTTCCCGAAACGGCTTGACCGATTCTCATGAAATTTTGTGAGCATATTGAGTAGGTTTGAGAATCGGCTAACATCTATTTTTCATACCCCTAAGTGATAAGGGTTGTCCACCCTTAATTTTTTTTTAATTTATAAGGCAAAACAACGTTTGCGGGGTCAGCTAGTAATACATAAATTTAATTTTATGCACTTCTCTATATGAACTTTGACTATGCTAAATCTCACGTTCCTCCGTCTACACAATATGTTTAAAAAGAGGTGCTAAGTTTTTCGCGTATTAATAAATAGATTTCAATAGTAATTCAAATACGGCTTAAGCCCCGTCCACATTATTTGCAATACAGCATACAACAACATGTAATATAGCATTTTACATACATTTTAATGTGTTCGCGTGCACAATGCTCGCAAGTTGCGTGCATTCGTAGTGCGCAGGTAGGCTCCCGCCGATTGTAGTTTTTTCAACGAACGCTTTGAGTGTGCGCTGTCTTATTTAGACGGTCATTCGCAACAGTTCAGTACCCTTAGTATGAGTTTTGATAGTTTTCGAGCTCGATCAAACGTATCGTCTCTTTTCGTACATTGCCCACTGTTTCTGATAGTTTACGCTAGAGGCGCTAGTGGGCAATGTATGAAAAGAGACGATACGTTTGATCGAGCTCGTAAACTAACATACTCATACTAGGAGTACTGCGCGCCGCAAACCCCGCGGCTCCCATGGCGTGCGTGCTAAGAGCTGTTGGGAACTGACGGAGGCCGTGCACATTATACCAGTCGTAACGTTGCATGTTGCGTTACAAATAATCTGGCCCCGGCTTTACGGACCACGTTGAAAGTATGAATCAAGAGGTGTAATTGTCTCAATAATTTGGTAATCCTGTTGTACACACCTTCAATCATTAAAACTAAGAAGTTGTGCGAAGATCTCTGATGAATTTTAAAATATGACTATAAATTTTAAGTAATAGCACACTGACGCAAAAAATGGCCTATTTAGGATAGGATATAGATATTTTCTTGAGCTTCCAGAGGCCCATTATGAGGCTCAAGGTTACTGAAGTTTTTCAGCGCAATGATAACAGAAATAATGAGATCCGCAAGAGAACCAAGGCCATCAACATAACCCAAAGAATTGCGAACCTTAAGTGGCAGTGGGCAGGGCACATTGCAAGGACTGACGGCCATAGGTGGGAGACGCAGCGTTGGTAGGCCCCACAAGGTGGACCGACGATCTGGTAAAGGTCGCATGAAGCCGTTGGATGCGGGCAGCGCAGGACCGGGTTGGAGATCCTTGGGGAAGGCCTATGTCCAACAGTGGGCGTCTTTTCTTCAGACATACCTGGCGATTGTGGGGGTTGCGCAGGCGCAGGAGTCTGTATGGTTGTTGCTCTAGCACCCTGTTGTTGAAGCCACTGAACCTGAACAGTAAAATATGCATTAAGTGACAGAACAATAAATATAATATTATCCTATTTCTTATACTTTTTTATGTTATTTGGCCAGAGACAAGCACACGGCCTGTCTTATGGTAAGCAGTTACCATAGCCTATAGACGCTAGCAACCTTACACACCAACGGAAACATAACACTACACAAATGTAGTGTTCTTAGAGTATACATAAGCTAAAGCTATAGAGCGCGCGCTTGCGAGTATGAGCAGTACCCTTAGGGTAAGAACATGCCGAAGATGCCTCACTGCGATACCTCGCGGTCGCTGTTTAGCTCGCTACATCGATGTCACCTCCATGTAAAATAAATGCATGCTAATAAACACGCACGCACATGCCGAAGGATACCTCACTGCGATACATCGCGGTCAGCTTCGCGGTTTAGCTCGAACATGCAAACAAAATATTTGTTTTTACATCGCGGTCGACGGCAGGCATCGATGTGATCTGGCTCGTGATTGGTCAAATCGGTTCGCCCCAAGTTGTAGGTATCTACTTCACTCCCATACCGCTTCTATCTTCGCGATAATTGATCGGCTAGCTGTTCGATTGTTTTTTGGTGAATTGAATTATGGATAAGGTGTTAAATTGATTTAATTTTTACAACAAATACAACAGTGAGCAACTGAGCTGTGAGGTGCGACTGAATCGGCATGTTGGCACCGCCATCCCTGTAGAAACAGCGAGTATCGACATCGAGGTATCAATATATCGACCGCGACCGCCAGCAGCTTCGGCATGTTCCTACCCTTAGTATAAGTTTTGATAGTTTTCGAGTTCGATCAAACATATAGTCTCTTTTCATACATTGCCCACTGTTTCTGATAGTTTACGTTAGATGCGATAGTGGGTAATTTATGACAGATACGATACGTTTGATCAAGCTCGAAAACTAACAAAACTCTTACTAGGGGTACAGTAAGCACCGGTATGAACAAATTCATACCTGTATTTTATTGATCTGCTAAAACCTACCTTTTACTTTGCTACCTAATTGTTACTTAATTAAATTAATAAGTTACATTTACGCATAGGTGCATCAGTACTGGCAAATCACTATTCAACCACTTCATCTGTATATCAGTAGCTATGGAAGATTGCTTACGCTTGGCATAATCACGTGACGTGTCATGTGACCGTCTAATACGTGTGCTCTAGCGGTTAGAAAGAGACAAATAGGGATTAATAAGTTTCAAGGACAATTGCTTTTTGACTTCACTTTTTTATTGGCAGTGTGGCTTCCACATTTACCTATAAACTGCTTGGTAGATATCTTTAGGCAGAACGCACGCCCGCGGTACCATCGACCCCTCACTGCACATTGAAACTACATCAATACCTGTTGTTGTTGCGTAAGTCCAGGCGCCAACTGGCTCCTTATGAACGTGACGCTTTGAGGCGCTCCTGTTGGAGTGGGCGTGCCAGGAGACCCGGCTACTACGCCCGGTTGCTGTAAAGATAATTTAATGACGTAAATGAACGAGCTTCAATGTAACAATATTCAAAATTATTTCGGTTTATTAATAACTAGCTAGCCGTACCTGCTTCGCACGGAATTTCTCTACTAAAATAAGCATGTATTATAAATGTTAACCTTCCTCTTGAAGCTGAAAACCGCATTGAAATCCGTTGCGTAGTTTAAAAGTTCTAAGCGCACATACAGAAAGAGCGGCTTCATATTATACTATGTAAAGATATTTTACATAATTTGATCCCCCCTGCGCCTTTCCACCTTTATGTTGTCGACATTCCTCCAATTCGCACGAAGCGATTTGTGAAGCTTTCATTATGCGAACAGCTAAGGAGTGGAACTCCTTGCAGAGGTCTGTTTACCCGGATCAGTATAATTTGGACATCTTTAAGGCCAGAGAGAACAGGCGTGTACCACCTTAGGCCTCATCACCGCTTTCCATCAGGCGTGATTGTAGTCAAACGCCCAGCCTAAATAAAATAAGTCCCTGTTAGAGAAATCTCAAAGAGAGTGTAGAAGAGAGTTGATAAGCTACTCAAAGTTGCAGAAGTCGTGAAGGGCTGACGGCTACTACTAAATGGTGGCATTCTGCGCTTGCACATTTACGTTCTTTAACTGTATCTAGGAGTGAGTCATTCGGAGTCACTGTTGTGGAACTGAACAGCACTTAATCATCACAATACGGTCCTGCATGCTCAGAGCGACATCGCGCAAGCTCGCGATGGATGGACATTAATATCAGTCAAACTTGATTGATATTACTATCAATAATTAAGTCTGGTGACATGTATACAAAAATAAAACGTTTACCTGCTGTTGCGCCAGCGCTGCTGCCCGCTGTATGGATAGTTGCCGACGCTTTTGTAGTTGCGCGACGAACATAGCACGTTGTTGCGGATCCATCTGCTGCAGCTGCGCGTGTGTTTGCGCATCTAGATGAATCAACTGACGGCCTCCGCCTGACCATGATACCTAATAATTATCATATTTTTATTATTTGCTCTTTTCATTACTATTTGACATAACTAGCTCTGCCATTTTTTTTCTTCTTCTATTATAAAAAAATATTATTATTATATTATTATCTTTAATATTAGTATAGACACTTTACGACCTATTCTCATACCTACCAAATATACTGAAAATTTTCATAAAAATCAGTAGAACTGTTTCCAAGGTGACCACAAATACTGTGACACAAGATTTTTACACATTAAATTATGTGAATATGTATTCACAAAATATGTATTTTGTGTTAGTTTTTTTTAGAAAGAATTTAGAAGTAATCATGACCATTAATCATGTTCATAAAATAATATCCCATATCCTATTTCAAAAATGAATGTCATTTGACTAAATCAGAACTAATTAAAATGCTTGCAAAATGTACCATATTTTAAACATTATAAAAGTTTGAAACAAAGCTAGAAAATACTTCTTGTAGTGATCAGGTATTGAGATGGGAATTGAACCCACAATTTTTTTCAAACCAGGTGATTCCTCTTCTGACTGAGTTGGATAGGACTTCTTTACTTTGCGCGGTACAATTTGCAATTTTTTTTAACACCAAAAAATAAAAATAATTTCCCAGCAATAATTTTTTTGAAATATGTCTTATTTTGATGTATAGAATACATGGTTCTCGTTTGACTGTTCATGTCTTTTACACCCAGTATAGAAGCATACCTATGAAATGCAAAAGCGAGAAGTGACAATTAAATGATGAAAAAGCAAGTATTTATCTAGATACCTTTGGTGGTGAGGGCAACAAGTCTGTCAAGCAGTATGAATGCAGTGCGAAGCAAAACACAAAACTTTTGCGTAACTTTTATTAAAGAATCAAACAAAACATTTAAACTTAACCAAAACATAATTGCACTTAGTAACCAAATGATTGCAAGAAAACTGGAATGTGAGTAGCAAAGCTAAAGTCTTATTCTAGTATTCTTACCCTGGGTCCAACTGTTCCCGGTTGAGCTATCTGCTGCCTCTGTTGCAGATACTGTTGTTGTTGCCAGGAGACATTTTGTCCTCCTTGCACAATTTGCTGTCCCCCAGGAGACACAATTTGCTGGCCGCCACCATGGGTAATAATTTGCTGTATTCCACCTCCAGAAGTAAGTTGTGTACCAGCTTGCGATGATTGAGGCAGTTGTGACAATACTTGCTGTGTTTGCCCAACAGCCTGACCAATAATTTGCTGTCCGGATTGAGTGACAATTTGCTGCGACGACTGAGCGATCACAACTTGTTGTTGTCCTTGCTGAGTTATGACATGTTGCCCACCCTGTGACAGCACCTGCTGGCCACCCTGCGTTATTATTTGCTGGCCACCCTGATTTACAATCTGACCTCCTTGGTGTACTATTTGATTTTGAGACACAATCTGTTGACCACCCTGCAGCGTCACTTGTTGGTTGCCATGTACCAAAATCTGCTGTTGGCCTGTATGCTGATTTATTAACACTTGCTGAGGAGCTTGTACTATTTGTTGTTGCCCAGAAGAGTTGAGCAGTTGTTGCTTTTGCACTAGTATTTGATGGTGAGTTTGCTGTATACCTTGGCCTTGGGACCCAATGGATTGCTGCAGAATCTGTTGCGAAGTCTGCTGTATGCTGTGTTGTTGTGGGCTCAACTGTTGTTGCTGGTTGTTTATTAGAGCCTGCTGTTGAGTTTGCATTATTTGTTGTTGCAATATAACCTGGTTTTGTGGATTTCTTGTCTGTACAAGTGGGCTCCGTATTATTTGATGTTGACCTTGAACATTCTGCACCATTTGTATGTTTTGTTGTCTCCAGGCACTTTGCACTGGTACATTAGTAGTTTGCTGTCCTTGTATATTTTGTTGGACTGATTGTATTTGCTGGCTTATGACAGACTGTTGGCCAGAGTTAACTAATTGGTTCAACTGCACACTCTGTCCAGTCTGTGCTTGTGAAGTAACCAACCCCTGCTGATTAACAACTCCCATGTTAATATTCTGTTGTTGATTTGTTAATGACTGCACTGTTTGCTGTTGTATCAAGTTTTGGTTCTGGTTTGAGAGCTGTTGCCCTGAATTTATGAGCTGTTGATTTATTACCTGACCTTGCCCTAAACTTTGGTTGAGCTTAGCATTTTGTAGACTCTGTTGCAAATTCTGAGTTGATTGTGCTAATTGTTGAGCAATATTCTGTACAGCTTGTGAGGCAGTCTGTTGACTCAAACTTAATCCCTGTTTCATAGCTAAATTCTGCTGGTGAGCTTGTAAATTGTTAGCACTCTGACTAAGCATCTGACTTATATTTTCAATTTGTTGCTGAGCAGATGTCATTGATGTTGAAGTTTGAATATTCTGTTGTATATGGTGTTGGTTACCTTGTATGTGTTGAATTTGATTTGTCAAGCCTTGATTGATCTGTGATACAGATACATTTGGTTGGAAGGTCTGTTGGTTTTGTTGGCTGTTTATCTTGTTCTGCTGCTGTTGTTGTTGTTGTTGTTGGAGCATTTGCATTTTGATTTGATGTTGAAGCATTTTTTGCTGTTGTATTTGTATTGCAGTCAGGCCATGCGACTGTTGCTGCTGTTGTTGTTGTTGTTGTTGTTGTCCATGATACTGTTGTTGTTGTTGCAAATTAACTTGTTGTGTTTGTACACTCATCCCAGGCTGCGATACAATGGCATTTTGGCCAAACTTCTGCATAAGCTGTGCATTTGCCTGTGTACTTTGAATTTGTATATTTTGAGTGACAATACCTTGTGGTAAAGACTTGCTCATAACACTGGATGTAGGTAAAGAAGTTGTGGTGTAACCAATAGAGGACACACTTGAAGTAGCCACTGACGAGGAGTTAGCAGTCGACGGGGGATGATTCCACGGCATCCTCTGTTTCAACTTATCAAGCAAAGCTTGTGTGCTATCATCTTTATTTTCAGACATATTTTGTGTTGGCACTTCGTTTTTCGCAATACCTTCCTCAAAATCAAACCCTGTGATGGCACTAATGCGATCCATTGGTTTCGGAGGTGGCTGGGGAATTATTAGTAGCTTAGGATGAAACACTTCAGCTACTGCTTGTATCCTAGCTTTTAAACTTTCAAAAACCCAGTCAGGGGTTATAATTTTGATTCTATTGGCAGGGAATGTGAGTGCAACACTATATTTCTTGCCAGATGCAGATCCACAGATCAGGTGAGTGCACTGAGAGTCCAGGTTCAACTTCACTTTGCCACCATGATACGTGATCAACGCGTACAGTGTTTTCGCATCAGCCGCACTCACTTTCGACACACAGGCAACAACATTGCTGAAAATCTTATTCTTACTAGGAGTGTAAGGCTTTGTGAAGGCCAACTTCTTTAGTCTGGCGCAAGCGTACACCCAGTTTTCAGTCACTGCTGGTATCTGGTAGATATCCTGAGCATCTTCAAGGTCTGTGTCCGCGACGTTTGATCCACAAATTAAATGAGTTACATAGTCAGAGAAATACTTTGTGCTTTCGGCGCCGCCCGATTGCAAGAGTAGTAATACCTGAAATGGACAAAAGCAAGGATACACGTTACTTCGAATAATGATTTGTAAACAAAATAAAACAAGATGAAATTACAAAAACAAACCCTTTCCGAGACATCGCCAGACAGGTAATACTTGACATCCTTGAAAATTGGCTCTTGTAAGGTCAAAGAGTCTAGATCGTCAACAATCGTTACCATTTTCTATTTCACTAAAATGTTAAAAGAAATTGGGTTTGCGAATTAAAAACACATTTTTAACATTCATCACATCAAAACGCCGAAAACTCAACCAAAGACGTCCATGATTGGTGTTGCCATCGTTTGAAAAAAAAACTTCGTTTTTTATTTGTTCACTATTTTATAAATCCAAGCAATAGAAATGATTAGGCGTAAACTAAAAGCTGAAAATATGAATGATATATTAATATACAACAGAAATTAATTGCTTAAAATTTGTTCCCAACGTACAGTTGGAAACAAGAAGTGCAATTATGTTTTAACGGTTTTACCTATAAGCTTTTTCCTTTAAATAGTGAAATAATAGCTTCTTGCAAGAAGAAATTTATAGATAAAACTGTAAGCCACACCGGAAGGTAGGAAACGGAAACATTCAAAGGTTACTTGGCTCAAAAAGTTGTCTTCATTTTTTTATTGGTGGTATGGCTTCCAGTTTTACCTTTTTTCTTGGCATCATGCCTTTATGCTTCTTGGTTGGATATGGACAAAGTTTAAAAATTTTCCTTAGTCTCGCAACAAGTTTTCCTTAGTTTCTCGTATCTGTTCGACAACACGGGTGCTTTTGCATCAAAATTAATTATACCATACAAAATCTACCCCGAAACAATTTTGAATTATTCGAAACAAAAATCTGAATCCCCACGACGCCAGTTTCCCGCCAAACACTTAATTATTGTTTTTTTAAATCATTCCTATTACGGGATGGCAAAGGGATCTAGCCCATACACCCATGCCTTTAATTTTCTTCTTTCTTGATTCTCGCATTAAAATGTGGTTGTCACACATTTTAATGCATCGAGGGAGCCTTGGTCCGAAATGCATGGCATGACCTCATAATAGCGACTGATAAGGTGGGAATTCCAGTGTAAGAAAACCTTTACTTCAATGAATCCTAATGAAGTCCTGCCTTTATTGCAATAATTTCTCTTGCTTCGGATTTGATGCTTGGGCTGTTTCTAAAGTTTGCGCCCCGGACGCCGTAAAAATATATGACTAGTGGGCGAGCACCCACGACGCAAAGTATATTTCGTTCGTTGGGAGGCAGTACATTTTAAATTTTAATAACACCCGCATTAAAGTAATGTCATTGGTTTCCCGAAGGTTTCCCGACATTTTGCTCTCAATTATTGTTTTTACAGAAGGCAGGAATCTCGCCCATACAATCATATATTTTCTCAATATTTTTAATTTTATTATCTTCATTCTTAAACAATGCATCTCATGAAAGTGATTTGTGTTCATATTATGGTAATGGATTTCATAAGGTTTGGCAGCATAGTAAAACTGGAAGCCACACTACGAATAAAAAGTGAAGACAAAAATTTACTTCTTATTTGTCCCTTTCTAACCTCTAGAGCACACGTATTAGAAGGTCGTGATCGTCACGATCATGTGATGAACGTACGTCATCATATTACTTGTGAGGAGAGTTAGAAAGAGACAGGTAGGAAACGGAAACATGGGTCGTGGAAGTTTCCGCAAGGGTTTCAATGGCCTCGTCCAGGAATGACACATCCGCGGCCGATGCGTTCTCCTCGTCGAATGATTGGGAGGAAGTGGCGGCCGTTGATGTTTTCGCGCCAAGGTGCATGTGAGGGACATCGTTGGGTTTTAGTGGGTAGGCCCTGGTTCCCTAGGGAGAGCCCCACATAACGCTCACGCCTCCCCAGGCGTGAAGTATGCGTAACGCATTTCCCAACGTTAAAAAAAAAATTGGTTGTCTATAAAGTCGGTTTACTGACGATAGTTGAACGTGACAACGTCTTAAGAAAATACTGATGGAATGGTAGCATTTTTCAAAAGAAAAATTTAATTTCATTTGTTTTGCCGGCCTTACATGGAACGCCTCAGAGCGAGGTAACGCCGCATGCGTCATGTTTTTTCGTGCGTGCCGCCGGCTCTATCGAATTATAAGACGTTTTCACGTCAAAAAGGAAACGGAAACGTTCAACGGTGACTTGGGGTCAAAAAATTGGTTGTCTGTAAAGTCGGTTTACTGACGATAGTTGAACGTGACAACGTCTTAAGAAAATACTGATGGAATGGTAGCATTTTTCAAAAGAAAAATTTAATTTCATTTGTTTTGCCGGCCTTACATGGAACGCCTCAGAGCGAGGTAACGCCGCATGCGTCATGTTATTTCGTGCGTGCAGCCGGCTCTATCGAATTATAAGACGTTGTCACGTCAAAAAAGTCGGTTTACTGACGATAGTTGAACGTGACAATGTCTTAAGAAAATACTGATGGAATGGTAGCATTTTTCAAAAGAAAAATTTAATTTCATTTGTTTTGCCGGCCTTACATGGAACGCCTCAGAGCGAGGTAACGCCGCATGCGTCATGTTTTGTCGTGCGTGCAGCCAGCTCTATCGAATTATAAGACGTTGTCACGTCAAAAGTTATCTTAACTTTTTTATTGGTAGTGTGCCTTCCAATTTTACCTATAAACTTGGTAAATCTTCAAGACGCTATGATTTAGCGCCAAAACACTTCCCTTAATTTTAACCTAACTAAATTGCATGAACCAAAAGGTAGAGGCATAAAACTTTTGACGTGACAACGTCTTATAATTCGATAGAGCCGGCTGCACGCACGAAAAAACATGACGCATGCGGCGTTACCTCGCTCTGAGGCGTTCCATGTAAGGCTTGAAGTGCAAGCAAAAATCTATTAAACAAATGAAATTAATTTTTTCTTTTGAAAAATGCTACCATTCCATCAGTATTTTCTTAAGACGTTGTCACGTTCAACTATCGTCAGTAAACAGTAAACCGACTTTACAGACAACCAATTTTTTTCATCAAAATGTTATCTATATTCAAGTCTGTTTATGTCCAATTTGGTTTTGACACAGAGTTTATAGAAGTCATTAAAATATAGGATTTGTTGAGGGTTTTGTGGTGTGTTCAAGTAGGTAAAACTGGAAGCCATAGTCTCCAATATTAAAGTGAAGTCAAAAAATTTGTCCTTGAAACCGCTTACTTTCTACCTGACTGTGTGGCTTCCAGTTTTAAACGTGGGTGTGTAAAAAAAAAACAAATACAAGGCTGTATGGGCTATATCCCGTTGCCGTCCCGTAACAGTAAATGATTTACAAAAACATTATTTGAATGTTTGGCGCGAAATCATAACTTCCGGAAGGTATTTGTTCCAATTTCAAATTGTTTCGGAGTGGATTTTGGGTATTTTTGTGCAGGCATTGGTCTCAGAGTAAATAAATAAACATTATTTAGATGCTAGCAACTGTGTTGATGATCAGTTATGATAAGGAATCGTTGAACTAAAGGTTTTGTTGATTTTGTGCTGTGTATGTTAATAAAACGAGCACAAATTTATACCTACTTAGTACTCCCCTCTCTAGGGGATTAAACTCGAGACCTCTGGACTTCTAATCGCTTGGTGACTCCACGTGGACTGCAGTGAGATGTTATAGATACATGCTGATTATTTTTGACGTGACAACGTCTTATAATTCGATAGAGCCGGCTGCACTGTCACGGTCTAAACCGTCTTTCAGTATACTTACGTTGATTTTTAATAAAAAATCCATACAAACGAAGCATCACATAACTATCAACTATAATAATTAAATATTCTAGACTAATATTAACTTTCACTTGTTTTTAATCCAAATATAAACACAGCAATTGTTATTGTGATTATACTTGTTTTCATCTGTCTACTAATGACAGTTCTCATGTCGGCTGACGCCGATACCCGCTTCTAAATTCTATTATTTATAATATTGATTCTGACTACCCTCCATTTTAAAAATATCTCGAACTTTGTATACAAGCCTTTTGGCCCATCTAATTTGTGCCATAAATTAATTAAATAACTAATATATTTTAACTTGTATTTTCTGCGTCTATAATAATATGATAAAGAATTTAAATTATTTTTGTTTACATAATTTACTGCTACTTCAACCATAGATTCACTTACTCTGTATAAACTATCCTTTGGTTATGGTTGCATTATTCATTAAACGGAACTCCCACTACAAATTTTGGGAAGATTCTAGAAATTTTTGAGTATTTAAGGCGTAGCTCGGAGAAACTGGGGCTCTTCTTCCATTTTCTCCAGCTATAGTTTAGTAATCCTTCTTGAAGTTATTAACTGTAGTACGCGATCCCCGAACTAGGGGATCCTATCTACGGGCAGCCGCCTACCCTGCTGCTCCGCTGCTGTGCTTCGTGCCACCCTACCGGCCGAAGCTGAACCCACGCCGACCACGCTGGTAGTCGACGTGCCTGGTTCCTGCCGCTTCCTGCGCTAACCGCTGAAGCTAAGTCTCTCTTTCTAAAGTGCGAGAACCCCAGTGCGAAACCCCACTCACGCCCTGTGTTAATAAATAGTGTTAAATTTAACCTATCTTTTATTTCTCTCTTTTCTGCACATCTGGCCGTGCTTCCCACGGTCAGAGCGTGTCAGTGGCGCCCAACTCGCTCAGGGTTCTTCGCTCTGTGGTTCTCATTTTTTTTCTCTTTTTTATTTTAATTTTTGTTTTAGGTGGGTACCTATCTTTTTTTATTTTTAGTATAATTAAAACTTAATTTAATTATATTTTATAATTAATTTTCCTTAGGTGATAGCCCTAAGCTATTACTATTCTTTTTACTAAAAAAGTTTAATTTTTGCCGGTTGTTCGTTTTTTTTATTAGCTACCCACTTAATTTTTGTTTTTTCTCTAACGCTGCAATTGAATTGTTTCGCACACACTCGCCTTAGTCTCTTTTGAAAGTTATAGTGTTGTACTTTACTATGGCGGAAAATACAAGTATTAATTTCCTTTCATTACACAAATCCGAGCTCGAATATGAGGTTGCTTTGCGCGGTCAAACTCCGGCTGACACTGTGTTCGAATTAAGAAAGCAGATAGTGAAAGTGAGTAAGGAGTTTCCAACTGAAACAATTTCACTTTCACATTTGCCTCCTTCTGAGGATTTAGACGGAGTTGTGGCCTGTTTAGATAAATCTTTTAAAAATATAAAATCTTTAAATAACAAATTCGATAAAAATTTATTTTTGAGAACGGAAGTCTTACTCAACCATATTTGTCACCGGTTAAATAGGATCGAGGTGGACGAGTATGATTTGGATGCGGTTCTTTCCGACTGCAAACAAAATTTTGAGTCGCAAATGACCGAGCTTAGAACATTGTCACCATCTAGTAAGACTACCTTATCTGTTGATGATTTGCAAAGGGCAATCATTGGTCTAACTGTTGATAAAAACCGTACTCCGGATTTATCAAAACTAAAATTTAATGGCAAGTCGTGTGTGCGTGCGTTCGTTCAAAAAGTGGACGAATTTGTTGAGGCAAGAGGCATTGATCATGATAAGTTGCTGTCTTTCGGCTATGAAATTTTCACGGACGATGCTCTTCATTGGTTCCGGTGCATTAAGCCCAAGGTGGATAGTTGGTCTCAGGTCGTTGATGCTTTAAAATCGGATTTTAGTCCACATGATTTTGACTACCAATTTTTGTCAGAAATTAGGTGTCGTTTTCAAGGCGAAGGCGAAAATATTAGTATTTACCTATCTATAATGGATGGCATGTTCTCTCGTCTTACTAAGCCCTTGCCTGAGGTTGAAAAATTGGAAATCATTACACATAACATCCGACCTTGTTATGCTAACGCATTAGCTTCTGTTTGGCCAATATTAAATATTGACACGCTTAAGGCTGTATGCCAAAATTTCGAAAAGGTACAATGCCAGTTTAAAAAATTTAATGAGCCTTCTGCTCCTAGTTCTTCAACTCTAGCTCCTGAGTTCGCTTATAAGGGCAAATCCAGCGCTTCTGTTAGTGTTGAAAAACCTACTTATAAATCTTATAACGGTACTATAAAACCGAAGTCTTTTGTTACTGCTGTAGCTTCAGCAACTCTGTACTGCCCGAGGTGTCGTACTAACTCGCATAGTCTAAAGGCTTGTACACAACCAAGAACAATAATATGTTTTAAGTGTGGGAAAAAGGGGGTACGTACTCCGGATTGCACTAAATGCAACCCAAAAAACTAGTTTGCCAGGATTGGAGAAATGGCGACTCCCATCGTCCCAAATTTAATAATTTCTGCAGTGAGACCGAGTGGAATCAGTGGTTATCCTTTGTTTCGGACGTCTTTTCTAACCACTCGGTGTCTCCAATCCTGGAATCTCAAAATGTATTTTCACGTCCTTATATAAACGTGTATGTTAATGATAAGAAACTCGTTGGTCTGTTGGATACTGGTTCAGACATATCTTTATTGGGCAATAGTTCTAATGAATATTTCAAAAATTATAAAATTTATTCTTGTAATCCGTTACAGCTTTCTGCAGCTGGCGGTCAAAGATTTTACGCTACTAAATATCTTATTTTACCTTTAACTTTTAATACCAAAACCTATAATATAAAACTTTATATTGTACCAGAAATACAAAACAATCTAATCTTAGGTATGGATTTCTGGAGAAATTTTGGGTTGTTTCCTAGCGAACTCGATAGCCTAGTAGTCAATGCATCTCAGGAGACTAATATTACTAGCATAGCTCTTGACGAACCTAAACATGTTTTTTCATACGATCATCTAGATGAGATGCTTAAAGAGGACGTGGTCGAACCATGCGAAAGCCCCTGGTCTAATCCTATTCTTACACCTAAGAAAAATGGTGAATATAGGTTTTGTTTGGACAGCAGGAAACTAAACTCTGTCCCTCGTAATTGTGGTCCTTATAATCTTCGTCGCAAAAACTTTGACTTCAACGTTAATGATATTGTCTGGCGAAAAACTTACTATCAAAGCGACAAAGATAAGCAATTTTCTAAAAAACTTGCTCCTAAATATATTAAATGTCGTATTAAATCTAAACTATCGCTCTTGGTCTATGAATTGGTTGATATGAAAGGTAAAAATCTAGGATCTTGGCATATCAAAGATTTTAAACTAAATAAATACTCTTAACTAATGTAAAATATTAAAATTACTAACATAAAAACAATCTTAAAAAAATTATTGTATTTATAGTCTAAAACTATAAATATAATAATTTCAAAAACTATAACTAACATTTAAAATACAACAAAACATACATTCTGATGTATTGTTTCCTTTTGAATAATTTAAAACAAAATATAATTATTGTTAAAATAAGAAAACAGTTTCTTAACTTATAAAGCTGTCTTGTTTTTTTTGTTCACAAATGCATTTGGTTCTAACCAAATGAAATTTTGTTGAATTCTTTTTACTGGTCGTGATTTCATTGCTTTGTTTTTTTTACAAAACTTTTGGTAATTAAAAATAAAATTGCTAAACAATTTTTCAAAAAATCCCTTCCTTATTTTTTTTCAATTTTAACTGGAAAATACTCTACCTAAATTGCGCTCTTATTCTTTTATAGAATACTTTGAAGTATCTCTTGATTTTACTTTCACAGCTGTGACCTTATTGTTTTTCGGTTGCTAAACAACTGGATTACTCTCTTTTGCCTCGCATCTGTAGTCCTAGGTACTACCAAGACTCTAAATCTTGTATTGTCGATACCTCTCGTCAATGTTGCAGGGTACTCTTTTGCAGTTGTGTTGTATCTTGAGTGTCTGAATGTTCTATATAACTATTACTCTGAAGTTTTAGTTTCTTTTTGAGAGTGTAGACTTCTTTAGGGGATTTTTGTCAAGCAAAATCCTACACTAAAGGGGGGGATATGTCACGGTCTAAACCGTCTTTCAGTATACTTACGTTGATTTTTAATAAAAAATCCATACAAACGAAGCATCACATAACTATCAACTATAATAATTAAATATTCTAGACTAATATTAACTTTCACTTGTTTTTAATCCAAATATAAACACAGCAATTGTTATTGTGATTATACTTGTTTTCATCTGTCTACTAATGACAGTTCTCATGTCGGCTGACGCCGATACCCGCTTCTAAATTCTATTATTTATAATATTGATTCTGACTACCCTCCATTTTAAAAATATCTCGAACTTTGTATACAAGCCTTTTGGCCCATCTAATTTGTGCCATAAATTAATTAAATAACTAATATATTTTAACTTGTATTTTCTGCGTCTATAATAATATGATAAAGAATTTAAATTATTTTTGTTTACATAATTTACTGCTACTTCAACCATAGATTCACTTACTCTGTATAAACTATCCTTTGGTTATGGTTGCATTATTCATTAAACGGAACTCCCACTACAAATTTTGGGAAGATTCTAGAAATTTTTGAGTATTTAAGGCGTAGCTCGGAGAAACTGGGGCTCTTCTTCCATTTTCTCCAGCTATAGTTTAGTAATCCTTCTTGAAGTTATTAACTGTAGTACGCGATCCCCGAACTAGGGGATCCTATCTACGGGCAGCCGCCTACCCTGCTGCTCCGCTGCTGTGCTTCGTGCCACCCTACCGGCCGAAGCTGAACCCACGCCGACCACGCTGGTAGTCGACGTGCCTGGTTCCTGCCGCTTCCTGCGCTAACCGCTGAAGCTAAGTCTCTCTTTCTAAAGTGCGAGAACCCCAGTGCGAAACCCCACTCACGCCCTGAGTTAATAAATAGTGTTAAATTTAACCTATCTTTTATTTCTCTCTTTTCTGCACATCTGGCCGTGCTTCCCACGGTCAGAGCGTGTCAGCACGCACGAAAAAATGCGGCGTTACCTCGCTCTGAGGCGTTCCATGTAAGGCTTGAAGTGCAAGCAAAAATCACACATTTTCCTAATTTGAATTTGGAATTATGTTCTTTAAAATTTAAACTTTCAATGATACCAAAACCAGCCAGATACAAATAGTATAGCCAAAGAGATTTTATTACAAGTTTATACATACTATAATGCGAAATCTATTAAACAAATGAAATTAAATTTTTCTTTTGAAAAATGCTACCATTCGATCAGTATTTTCTTAAGACGTTGTCACGTTCAACTATCGTCAGTAAACCGACTTTACAGACAACCAATTTTTTAGTTGTGAATCGTACTAAAGCTCTGCAATTCTATGGTATTGAGTTGGCAACTCTGATACCAGTGTATTAACCACCGAACAGGGGCGCATTTACTATGAAGTGTAGAGTATAGTGAAGAGTTAGGGGGCGCCGAGAGCCGCGACACATAGAGCGTCCACTGTAACCCGTCCACGTCCCGTGACGCACACGGGCGGCTAAAGGTATACATAGGGGTGCTACAGGATTCAAAGGACTTCACGGTCAGGTACCACTTTTTACCTTTCGTTAATTTTTGAAATCTGGGAATGTTGCTAGAAAGCCGCTGGGGTAATTATTGCACACTTAGGTATCTGTCAAAAAAGTTAGGCGAATAGACCGCTGGCAAACCGCTGGTCGACTTTTATTTGTTAGTTCACTAGGCCTCTTCCATCAGGCCACCATGGCATATAGGCAGCCAATCGCTGCTTCGAACAAAATGCTTTGTTTCGCATGTGCAATACGAAACCAAGACTGCACCATCTAAGGTATTTCTCCATAAACCTGTAGGTATAAATACATTTTGTTGGTGGGTATACCGCCATCATGGTGGGCTGATGGAATAGGAATAAGGCATAGCCCCTATGCGGGGGATAGGCTGGCATCGTAGTCGCTATTTAATTTGAGGCGCTCCAAGGCCTATACTGCCAGATGTGGCTTTATGTGTAACGTTATGTTACTTAAAGCTTTGCTCAACCCTTAATGATATGAGTATGAGTGACTGGAAACTTTATGTAGGTAGTGCGTTATTTGAGGCAGGTATGACCTGCCTCAAATAACGCATTACCAGCACGCACAGCAGACTAGCCATTTGTCCACCACGGCGGCGTCATAGGCGAAAATAGGTAGGTACCAAGTTTGAAAATTTTCGCAAACGATATACCTACTAGGTATGTATGTACAGACAACAGCACGTTGGGTTACCACTAACTGTCAAATTTTCTCAATCGATTATGCACTTTATATTGAAAAGTCTTAGGTTGAAAATCGTTTGGAGAAATTTGACAGTTTTGTATAGCCCGTCGTGCTGTTGATTGTACCTACAAAATAATTCTGTCGTTAATATTGGACCACGACAGAAGTTTTTGCAAATTGTTTTCGTTGTAAAAATTATGTAAAATATATATTTTTATTTTTCATAGTTAACCAAATGTTTTTTTTAAAAAAAAACAAAGTTTTAAAATCCTAACTTGATATAAAATCAAAAAGTTAAGATCCGCTTTTACTATTAACACCAATAATATTTTACGTTTGATACTATCTACCAGCATATTATAGGTTACCAAATTAAACTAAGTAATTCACCAAATCGCTTTTTTTATACGTCATTAACTGGTAAAGATACAGTTTTCGCTGGTTTTACCGCTAAGATTTCACTTAGTTAAGTAACTGGGTATTTCCAAAATCTACACGCGCTTATTCATTCTTGGTTTGATTGTATCAAACTAGCCAGCGGTTAACAATCACGGTCAAATATTGAATTAGTAACTTAAGAAAATGTAATATTCAATGGAATTATAATTTTTGTAAAAACAAAATTATTTGGAGAGATCTTTCTCCAAACGCCATTATTCTATTAAGAACTCGCTTCACATCTCACCTTGAATTTCATTGTCAAATGATAATGAATATTTCACAAAAAAATATTATTTTTAATTTTCATAATTGGAAATGTAGTTTTGAGAATCATTAATTCTCAAAACTGCATTTCCAATTATGAAAATTTAGATTTTTGTCGTTAAGTTTTCTCGTAAACCCAAAAAAGAAAATAATTCGTTATCGGGTAAATTAAAAACAAAATTAAATTAAACCATGTTATTCCATAACGGTATTCCATAACGACATTAGTCGTTATGGAATACCATGGTTTAATTTAATTTTGTTTTTAATAACGAATTATTTTCTTTTTTGGGTTTACGAGAAAACTTAACGACAAAAATCTTTGCCGAAGAATGTGTCAGTAAGGTATGTATTAGTTGACTATCCATGCTGCTAAATTACCTAAAGATAGGTGGTAACTTTTACATACAATCATGCTCAAAATATCAAAAGGGGTTCCTAGAGCCATAGGTAATACGGGTCCCGTACGTAGTTTCGAATGGGACTTAGCGACAGGTCGTTGTGTCGAAAAACTTTTAGAGTGGTACACTGGAGCGAAAAGAATTTCAAGCGAATTCCACCAGGGCGAATGACCCTGCAGCGACAAACATTGTGGCGAAAAATGTTTGTACCTAATTACTTAATTATGCTACCTACTTTAAAACTAAGAATGTGAAATAACAGACAGAAAGTAAAAATTTTAACTTAAAAAAAAGTTTAAACTACTTACGGGACCAGGTACTACTTGGTTACACATAAGCCACATCTGGCAGTATTGGCCATTCAGTGCCTTAAAATAGTGACAGCCTACACATAATATGAAACCCAAAAAGTAAAAAACCTGTAGTGAGCCAACATACAAAACCTAACTAACAGGATAGATCACTCTCATCTCTCATCTCAGCAGTCCGCGGGTCCGGTAAGTTTTAGTTCTTCTGCGGAACTCATCATTTCAGATAGGTATGGTCACACAGAGAAACTCTGAGCATAGCCCTCTGCATTGCCCTTGGAGATTGAAGATTATGTTATGTTGTAATTTAGTTAAAGTCTGTCGATATCATCGGTTGTTTGGGGGACTTATCGTACTCGGAATTTTTAGTTACTCGTAAGCCAGTTTCCAGGTGAGGTCGGCTTCCATAATTCAGCGTTATCATCATTTACTATTACTTACTGTTCCTACCATTATTAATTCACATTTTTGACGTCGACGACAATTTAGTTATGATCAGCAGTAAATGCTCAATCTCAGATCAATGGAATCATATATTGGTCTGAGTGTTCAATACTGTAATCGGCTTCAGAGCGAGCGTGCACTCGACAAACATCAAAACCTTCACAGATCAGACCTAATTTGAAGCAATGTGAGCAGACTTTATATAGAAATTATAGAAAGTATGATAGAGGAAGAAAAAATCTTGATTAAAACCACTACTTAGGTAGGTACAGAGAAATATTTTAACTTCAACTTTGGTTTTGTAAAGCGAGGAGAATCCTACTGGCGCAGTTTTACAAAAATACAGTTCAGAGCTATCTGAATTCTAAATATAAGCATTATAAAGGTAAAAATACTAAAAAGAAATAATATCACTGTGCGGGTATAAAAGTATCAAGATGATTCCTGCTACTACAATTCACAGCAAGAGTTATGCACACATATAAGACTATAGCACAGTTTATAGAAGGATGTATTTACACTGTGATTGCAGTATGTATCTATTCTGAAATCTCACCGTTTTTCAGCGATCGTGTAGATTTTGTTTGACTCGAAAAGGTGCTTTTTATGTTATTTGGTGGGCAGACGAGCACAAGGCCTGCGTGGTGGAAGGCAGCCACCGTAGCCTATAGACACTCGCAACACTGGACTTGACACTCACGCGCCCGAAACGCCACAAAAATGAGGTGTAATTTGACTGTGGTCAAAATAAGGCTTCAAATGCTCCGTTATGCACTACCTTGGCTTGCTCCTATTTTTTTTTATTGACGGGGAGGTCAAATGCATTTACGCACCGTCCTTGCGGGGTGATGCCAACCGCAGGGGATATGTGGGACTCGAGGTAAAGGCGTTCCTTCCATACCCATTAAACATCCTCCCTGGCCTGACCTCCAGTGCGCTATTACGGGACGACTCGGGATCTGCGCACGTGAGCGCAACTACACCGAGACTGTCCCAACGCTGCCCGTCTAGGCACTCCTTGTGCACCAATTGGTGGCCAGCAGCCCACAGGGGCTACCGACTAACGCCAGCCCCTGTGACGCCGGCCTTATAGGCCGCCTCCTCACCGACGGCTGCTCGACCTGGCGCGTCCTCCTGACGAGGACACCGGGAGCAGCCATCAGATCGCACCCGTGGGACTTCGGGCGCGATCATGGCCCTGAAAAGGCCGTCCGGAACTAGCCGTGGAGGGAAAACAAAAACAACTCGACGATGGCATGTGACTTCGAATGCCAAGCGGACACACTTGACATCAAAAGCCACACACCCGCCGAGAAAGTTTCCCCACCACGTTACCAAGGTCCGCCACGAGGAGGCTTCCGGACGTGGACCCCACCTCGGCTTGCTCCTAATTTATTTTGGGTTTCCGAATTTTCCGATTGTCTAAACCATTATTGCCCAGCCCACTCATGATTCCAAGAAGACATCGAAGGTTGCTTTCTTCGAAATTATCGTTAGATCATGTGTTTTAGGGTATTATATTATCACAACTGAGGAAAATCTAAGCGTCGTGTGACGAAAAAAATCTACTATATAAAAATAAGTCGGGTTTTCCTTCCTGACGCTATAACTCGAGAACGGCTGAACGGATTTATCTTATCTTGGTCTTGAAATGTTCGTGGAGGTCTAGGGAAGGTTTAAACGGTGAGAAAATATGGAGAAATTGCGAGGAAGATAGTAAAAACAACATTTTCATGTTCCCATATAAACTGTTCTGCCTACTTGCCTGTCAAACATTTGACGTTCCGCCATTTTAGCGAAGAAAGAGTTTTAATGTCGTTAGGATAGGTGCAAAGACGTTTAGTACTCCGTGTGAATAGGTGATACGAAGTACACCGGGTCATCTAGTTACCTATAAAATTACTAACTTAATTTTCATAATCTTCTTCAACCTTAACTTATTGGTAGATATTTTCCTCACTCACCGCTTAGATACGTCGACCGACTCCTACAAATCTCTAAAGCTTAGGGGACCTCACAGGATGTAAGGGCCAGTACAGTCAGACTTTCTGCTCAACAGAAATGCAGTTTTGATGTTTCGGCATAACTGCATCGATTTTGCAAAAAAAGGGGTCCATATATGCGGCCTGTCTGTACTGACCTACAAACACAGTGGAAACAGCGCAGGCTGTTACAGTTTTCTGTTATGCAACGAAGCTGCCAGTGCACAGATATATCAATCTAAGGAGATCGGTCGAATCGCCGAGTGCATAGGAAGACCGAGTGTCGCAATCACCGGCCGTACTACATAACATGGTTCTAGTTGAGCATGCCGTAATATACACTATTCATTGCGCGCGTCTTAAGGACTGCGAAGTGATGAAAGTTAAGCACAGCCGCAGAGGAGATCGGTCAAATCGCTGAGTTACGTATTCACTTGACTTTATCGGAAGGCGAAGTGGCGGAAATGTATATACACTTGTCACAAGTTAAGCGCCGGCTTGGACTATCTCCTTGTATTATTAAATTTGTGTGCCAATGTGTTTTAATCCGCCCCGCTACCGATACCCGCGCAGCTTTCACTGTGGTTGTACACTATACGAGGAGGATAAACGCAAGTTTTCAGAAGTATGGAAGACTGAAGGATTATAGGTTTTTCTTTTTTTAGGGTCCCGTACCACAAAAGGTAAAAACAGAACCCTTATAGGATCACTTTGTTGTCCGTCTGTCCGTCTAGACCCTTTATCTCGGGAGCGAGTGGAGGTATCGAGTTGAAATTAAAACCATATACTCAGGTCTACGGTCCCCTGAACCTGTGAAATAGTCAAACTTCTTAGTTAACGAAAAAAATACGGCTGTTTATGCCGCAAAAAACGTATATTTCGACACTCTCAAGGGAATCAATATTCATAGGGTACTTCCCGTTGAAGCGTCGGTGGCGTAGTGGGTAAGGGCGTTGTCTTCCACCCGGGAGGCACCGGTTCAAACCCCGCCTCGTACCAATGTGTTTTCAAATTTTGAATTCATATGTACATTTAATCGACGCTTTTACGGTGAAGGAAAACATCGGGAGGAAACCTGCACACACCTATGACGAAATTCTTCGGTTGTGTGTTCGGTGTGAAGACGACCAACCCGCACTTGGCCAGCTTGATTGACTAAGGCCTAATCGCCCCTAATGTGGGGTGGGCTCGAGCCCCTCGGTGGGGACATTATATGAGCTGTTGATGAGATGATGATGATGATGACTTCCCGTTGACCTAGAACTATGAAATTTGGCAAGTAATATCGTCTTATACCACAGGTACAAGAAAAGCTCTGAACACTATACATTTGTAATTAAATCATTAAAAAAATCATTTAAAGTACGTAATCAATCATCGAGGTTTGCCTTTATCTCGGGAACGCGTGGAGGTATCGTGTTCAAATTAAAATCATATACTCAAGTCTATAGTCCCTTGAAGCTGTGAAAAAATCAAACTTCTAACTTAACGCAAAAAAATACTTTGTACGGAACCCTCGGTGGGCGAGTCCGACTCGAACTTGTCCGGTTTTTTCACTGACTATTGCTATTGGTTGCTGGTTACCTTTAAAGCGTCACCACGGTGCTTAAGAAGGCTGCGGTGTTGCTGGGTTCTCTAAAAAGGATTTCTAGTTGGCAAGCATTTCCCGGGACGAGTCTTTTGATTCCTCTCTAGGGCGTTTGGGCCAAAAGAGCCCCGAAATATTTATTTTTTTAATAAAGGGGAAAAAGCTGATGTAATGGGGAAGATAGCGCACAATAAAGTTGCAAATGTAATTATACAGGGTGTAAAATACATGAACAGTCAAACGAGAACCATGTATTTACATCAAAATAAGACACATTTCAAAAAATAATTGCTGGGAAATGATTTTTATTTTTTGTTGTTAAAAAATATTGCAAATTGTACAGCGAAACGTAAAGCGATCAACTCGCACGCAACTCGGAAAACCGTGATATTTTTGCCAGTCGGCGGCCCCGTTCGTTTGTGTCCGTACGCATCGAGTGAGCTACATTGAACGCTAACGTTTTGAAGCTATTTTTTTGTATAGTCTAAAGGAAGAAAAATGTTATGACTGTTCATGTCTTTTACACCCGTTATATGAATGTGAATTGGGCATATAATGCTCGATTGAACTACTAGGGTATCGAATTTCCGAAGTAGGGGCGGCAAATTAGTAAATCCGCCACTGGTCAAATAGTTCCTCAGAACACATTCCGTTATACAACCGGTAGAAAACGCATAAAGGTCTTAGCACACTTATCAGCTCGGAAAGGCAACGCCTCTTACTTTCTCGTATACGTAGCAAAGAGGAAGTCTTGTAATCGTAAAAAAATTTTACCTCGAGATTTTGACGGATTTACACGTTTTGGACCTCCCTGAGTCCGAATTTTGTCTGTGTGTGTGTCTACGATGTATACGATAACTCGAGTATGCTTTAACTTATTGCAACCAAAAACATGCATGTATGACATCAAAATATAAAGACTTTTGAGTCGCCGATCACGAAAGTTAAGCAACCAAGTGCGCGGTCGGTACTCGGATGGGTGACCAAAATTTAACAAGCATATATGACATCAAAATATAAGGTTTCTATCAACTTTTGAGTCGTTTCCGGTATACGAGAAAGTCAAGGGGAGACCACTCCCGATTTTTTTACTATGAACACTACGAAATGGTGGCTACGAAACGGCTACGAATCGTAGCTTCTTTTTCATAGTAAAAAGAGGCGATGGGTCTCTTCTAAGAGATAATAGACGTTCAACACCGGTTGTGATCATTGGATCGTCAACGATTCTCACAGCTCGTCTTTGGAGCGCGTCGAATGGTCCTAGCTGGCATCTAGGTGCTCCAGCTCATAAGAGTTCCAACGAGACTGTAACGTTCAATCTACACAATGGCAATAATTTTGCTTTTATTTTTAAAACTAAATCTTAGTAAAAAATGTTATGATGGTGAGCAAAATACATGGTTTTAGTTTGACTGCTCATGTCTTTTACAACCGTTATTAGGGGTTGTAAAAGACATGAGCAGTCAAACTAAAACCATGTATTCTGCTCACCATCATAACATTTTTCTGCCTTTAGACTATACCTGGGAAATTGATAGTTACGATTTTATTGAAGGTCAAAGTCGTGCGAGTTGAGCGCTTTACGTTGCGCAGTACAATTTGCAATATTTTTTAACACCAAAAAATAAAAATCATTTACCAGCAATTATTTTTTGAAATGTGTCTTATTTTGATGTATAGAAGACATGGTTCTCCTTTGACTGTTTATGTCTTTTACACCCTGTATGTATAATATAATAATCAAAAAATTAATATCAAAGTCAAATACTAAATGTTGAATATTGTGTTTTTTTTAATTTAATTTACTATTTTTTATTTCTCGATTAAAATACAAATTAAAATACGAGATCGAACAAATGAGAAAAAAAAATCTCGCCAGTTCGACCGTCGAACAAATGAGAAAAAAATGTCACTAGTTCGACGGTCAAACTAATGAATCGAACAAGTGAGAACAGACCAGATTGTTTGCACGACCCGTATAGTAAGCGTCCCCTGTACCCGCATAACAATGTATGCCATCAATTAATAGTATGTCATGGATATGCAGTAAAAACAGTGTCGTAGACAGCAACTAGCCTTGCGGGATGCCTGCATTGATGTCCAACCAGGTTTAATCGCATGCATGAATTTTTGTAACGTCTCTCATGCAAAAAGGTGCAGAACTATAACATAGTAATTATGAAGTTTATTAATTTATAATTCACAACTTTCCCGAACTTGGATCAGGTTGAATTTTTCAAGTGGGCCTTTAGGGCCGTATCCTAAACTATAAGGAATATCGATATTCCTTATAGTTTATGATTTGGCCCTGAAGGCCCACTTATTCAGCCTGTATAATAAATTAGTGTAGCTACTTTTACTAAGTAGCGTTCGGTCAAAAACACTATCTAGTATCTACCATAGAGTTATCTTTAATGCTAAAAATCATGCAAATTCGTCAGTTACGAGGACGCAGTTAGCAACTTATGCGGGTTAGTAAAGTAAATCTACGTATTTGATATAAATAGAATAGTTATTAAATTTTTCATTACAATTTCCTTATAATGGGTTCAAACGTTGAAGCCATCCTCCTTTTTGTCCAATTAAAAAAAAGTTGAATGTAAAAAATGCAGTCGTGCGACAACAATATTGTATTTAAATAAGTACACAAATATCGTCATTCGGCACCAGATTAGATCTAGAATGACACATCCAGTTGAATTTGAACATAATTTAAGCAAACTTGAATGTCGCATAATTTTATTCGTCCTCCAAAGGAAAGTCGATAAAGTTAACGAGAAATAAACAAAAAAGACTCAACTAGTCACACCTACAGCTACTTAGACAGCTGTCTTCCAGTTCCATAGGGTCCAAAAGTGGTTTTACCGATAAGAACAATATGAATATTTCTCAGCATTACTCTTCGAACGGCCAGTCCGTCAAAGTGCCACAGAATATACATACAATAAACTGTTCGGAGGATCAGTTCTTCGTCGATAGTGATTATGGTCACTCGCGTCTCGAAATGCGATGATAAAAGTGTGAATATGGAGCGTTTGTTTGGTGTTGTTGTGAGTTTATTGTTGTTTCTAAGTGAGTTGTATGCACAATCTCCGTGCCCAGGAATTTTTGATTATCATAACGAGAGAGGTGTTCTAACTGGGATTATTAGGATACCGCCATCGGGACCCCAGTCTACTGTTGTGACAAGAGTAAACTTCAGCATAGCTGCCCGGCTTCCTTCGGTAAGTATAATAGTGTTTAAATGCACTGATATTGATAATTTCTGTGTATTTGAAATTGTAAAGAGACTCCGTCTTAAGGAAATAATAGTGAGCGTTATCAAAGTTTTGTAGGTAGGTACCTAATTAATTCACGATTAATACCGAATTTTCCGGAGAAATAAATTTGATAGGTGTCAATTAGAATTATTATTACTTTGAATTGTGCTTTATGGTTTTATTATTATCAAATTTATTGACTGTAACATTTTGGACGCGTGAGCCGCCTGTTTCGTCTTTATTTGATTAATTTATTCTACATACTTAACATAATTTTCATCTACAACTATGTGGTCGTCAACTCAGCATATGTAGGTAGGCAGCTATATCTAGTTTTCAATCACAAGTATCAAATAAATTAGGTATTCATTAAAATACCACAAAATGATGCTAGAAATGATATTCACATAACTGCTTGAATTATTTATTGAAATTATGTATAAATACTTAAGTCAGGTAGGTAGTAACCTAAAACTGTTCGAACAATTCTATAGCTAAGTATACGTATAGCGGAAAAACGAATCAATAAATTTTTATGAATTACTCAATTTTATCAAAACTTGTTTGTAATGAAACTATCGAGACATTCGTTGTCAATTGTTAATATAGTAATATCTACAGTAGTAGATATTTAACATACAATAAATTTTGGATGTTCGTAAAAAAGTATAGATGTAAGTAGGTACCTACCTAATAAAAACCCTTGGTGTTTCCCAAGGTAGTAAACTAGGTCTTATTTTGTTTGCATTTTAATAACGGTTTTTACACTTAAAACTCGTTTTGTTTTCGTCATTTTGCGATTGAGAGATGCAGAATAAATAAGCAGCCAATTTCACTCGTTTAAGGGGTAAATATACATTCTGACGCATACTTAACTGACCTAACAATATAATAAATAAAATGTTTAGTTCAATACCTGTTTCGATTCGATATTACTCTGCTAAAATCCGAAATCAAAAAGTAACTCCTACCTACCCTTTCATCTATCCCAAAGTGATCCTAGATAACGGAACGTTAAATAAACTTAATTACTACAACAACAAACACTACTATGAATCATGAACAAGAAGCCCTCAGTAGGATTCGAAACCATATTGCTTTTTTTGTAGGCAGCGTTACTGACCACTCCACTAAGACGAAATAAGAAACCTAAAAAAAGCAACCTCGAATTTCGAATTCGTTTCGAAAATTGTCGCTCCATCTCCTTTTGGCGCAATGAAATAAAAAGAGACAGCTGATGAGTTTTCATTTCATTCATCATTTGTTTTCGAACAGTTATGGAATACCTCAGCTACCTAGGTATTTATGAATAATCCATACCGTAATTTATAAGTAAATTATTTATCCTCTTCTGCGCCGCCTAAATTTCTCAGTTTAGTCCATTGTTGACTGGTAGAGAATGCCACTAGACATTAAGTCTGCCATTTGTAAAACTATGTTTATGTGTGTGCAACAAAGTGTAAAATAAATAAGCCGAAGTGTTTGTTGAAATGATATGGTCAGTTTAAAGAAAGGGTTAACCCTATGGAAGTAGGCTATTATGTCTCCTACGCGGCGGGAGATGGCGTACTATTCTGTCATCCGTATTCACAAAAGTTACTATAAGATCTCTCGACTGTTGGATAAGTAAACGCATTCCGTAGAAAAGAGCTCTGTGATTGGTTCGTTTCTGTTGCGTAGTTCACATCGGTAAATTTACTGCTAAATTTACTGACGTTTTACTCAAGGAGCTTATACTAAGAATGGAGTCATTAGTCAAAATAACAAAGTGAGGGCAAAAATTTTGACAATACTTGACATTTCAAATTACACATCTCTCTTTCTAGAAATTGTCGTCATCTCTTTCTAAACACGACTACATAGAAACAAGATTTCCCCAGTATTTCGCCATCTTTCTAAAACAAAAGTAGAAAAGTAGCTAAAAACTTAACATATTGTATTCAATTATCAGTATTTATTATCAATGAAAGAAATAAATATAATATATTTACTTTTAATGTTTAGGTTTGTATTTTATTTTGAAAATCATCACTGTGATTCTTTCTATAACTTATGGGAAATGAAAGGATTTATGTAATGGCAGCACTTTCTTCATGTGTCAATGTCCCGAAATCTCAACATGACATAAATTGTCGAAATTGACGTATTCATAAATATCGACTCGCGATTTTGGTACGGCTTTTTAGTTTAAAATAAGGATAAATTGTGCAAAATTATACATATATAGTTATTTCGTGCTGGTAGAAGTGAGTAGTATTGAGGATGCAGTGTGAATTTCACTTGTAAGTGTCATAATTGCATATAATATTGTTCAATCTATAAATTTCATTTTTCACCCGTAATTCCAGATTATTAGCGTTATTTTGCAAAACTCCATAAGAGGGAGAAATTTCTGATACTCGTATTTAATCCTATCTTAGAATTTAATGAATTTTTGTACATAATTTACTTATTCAAATATTTGTAAACAAATGACTAGGGTGACTAGGATTTCCGGAATTATAAGGAAATAATATCCCTTTCTATCCATTCCTTTTATAAATGGTAATCAAAATTGATAGATTATTTTATTTAATTCTTTGAAATAACTATTACATAGATAAAATACATAAATAGTTTTACCCATTTTTAGTTCGAAATGTTTATTTACAAATAAAATATGTAATTTGTGTAATGTAAATTATTTTATTTGAGAAAAAGATAATGAGAGTATTGATTGGATTGTACTAGTGTAATAATGTTTATCATTCACATTTGCATGTACTAACATGCAACGCAGATACATTGCACACAGACAGACAGTATTAATAAAATTGTGGCTGCGCTCTTCTGCACTTGTAATCAAATAGCATATTAAAATCTATCAAATGATAGTTTTTAATATGCTATTTGATTACAAGTTAAAAGTGTACATAAATATTTATATACACTTTTAACTTGTATACATAAAATTTTCTTTTCTTTTTAGATTTCCGAAGCGACGGACCATATGGTTGTCTATTGTGTCTTTAAAAACAAAATTTTAATGAATTTGAAAATATGTAGCTTCCACTTTCAAGACACCGACACTTTCAAGGCAACTGCTTATGTCAAACTTCAAGCCCTTTTTTCAATAAAACCACTACTCAATCACTTTTCAAAGGCAACCCTTGAATTGGTTAGTACAAATTTTCTTGATAATATAGGTACAGTTAATACAGAGAGCTAAAATGTTTGGGGAAATAATTTTAAGGGCATCAGGCATCATCAATTATTGAATATACAATGACTCAATTGAATTTTAACATTCTGTATAGTCACCAAAATGCCGTATGACGCAAAAATGAGAAACCAGGATTTCCGAAGTAATTAGTCTATTGTCACCAACACTTCATTTATCGATGTTTAGAGTAGGTTAAATAAAGCGTAAGAAATATACATTCGAATTAAGTTAATATAGTATGAATAATTTCTAATCTAGTCCGTTACACTTTTATCTTGATTATGCTATGCCCAAATGGGCACCATGATGTGCTGGTGTTGTTTGTGAACATCTGTTATTTACATTCATGAATGCAATAAATTATTTGATTTGATTTGAATTATATTTACAAGTTTTGTTTGCCTAATCTTCTTTTTATATACCGATAAATGTTGAATCGAAACCGACGAGTTGGGTCGATTTTATTGCACGTAAGTGTAGATAACGGTCATTTTTTCAATATAAATTAATAGCTTTAGATATTTTTATAAATAAACTTAAATAAATATATAATAACCGTGACTCGCAAACAAATATTCGTGTTCGCCGCACAAATATTTGCCGGCACCAGGATTCAAACCCGAAAGGCTTCATGTGTAGGTAGCTATACTGACCACTCCACCATGACGGCGTCAAAAAGTTGTTTATATTGATGGCCTAAAACACCCCAAATATTACATATAATGCAGGCTGTAACATGTAGGGTACCATGTTTAAGTACCCTTCATGTTACAGCCTGTATTATACTAAAAACCAAGTGCTACTAAACTTACTTTTTTGTAGCCAGTAGCTGTTACTTATTCAACTAATTCACGGAAAGTTACTAGAGCTAACAATTTCTTCTGTTGTATAAAAAACCGCACTTCGGCTTTCAGCCGTAATATCTATCAATATAAAGAAAGTCTGGTAGTAAGTTGGTAAGTTGCGCATCATTACGGCCCTATTATCATTACTCAAGAACGGCTAGATCGGTATACCACACAATGTATTTTTATAGCATTGCTAACCGGAAAACCTTAAATGTATGCTTAGCACCTAAAAAACAAGAATAATTTAATGTCTATGAGTTGACGTGACATGAGATAAGCTATATAATAAACTGTAACGTGCCTCTTAAAATCAAGAGTCACAGAAGCGATAAATCCTCGTATTTCGGTTGCTGATTTTTTTCCTGGGAGCAGAAAATAGATAACATTACCGTGCTAAAAGGCACTCAGGAAAAAAAGTTTAAAGTAATTATTATGAATTTTGATTCTTTGTCATGGAAAACTCAAAACTCAAATTATTTTCAACTTGTGGTTTTATTAACGTAACGAAGTTCAAGTGTAACGTTACACATACATATTTTACCGACCTACATACATATTTTTTTTTAATTAAATCAGATTACACTATTTATAAATATTACATAAATTAAGATATAAAGGAAGCTCATCTAATTGAAATATTTCTTTAAAGTTCGCCTCCTAAATTTATCAATAGGTTTTAGCGCTCCATATTAACGTTGATAAGCTACATTTTAGTGACCGTACGACTGTTGCGGGCAATCTCCGATAGATTGCGCCTGCGTCGCCGGGCAGTCTCGATCGAGTCAGGAATCGCAAACAAAGGCTTGGTGATTCGGTTTTGCGCTTGCGTGGTTCGCTAAGTAAATTGAGCACCGACAAGACCTACCTAATACTAATTAACTAATTTGATAATCGTGTGCAATAATAGTTATTTATTTAATGTGTTTAACCCCTAATTGGGGTCCAAGATTAGGCTAAGGTAGCCGCTGTCGCCTCAGCTATTTCACTTCCGCCCAGGGCTGGACTTACAGTGAGCAGCAGTACAAGCCGCCCTAACTCGTCCCACCGAGCGACCCTCACCGAGACCATCTCCGGCTACCACCAGGGGAGTACACGCTATTGGGCATTATACCACCATTTAATAAATTGTTCTGCACGGATCTCTCGTGTCTCATTTAACTCCCTATATCTTAGGACCGTGGGAGCACGTGAGACCTTACCCGTGGCACAAGACTGTCCGTGATTAATTTATGCTACAGGCACCCTACTAGAAAGAGACAGGGCCTCTCTAGCAATGTCAAGAAATGTCATGAAATGTCAAGGGTTGTCAAAATTTTTGCCCTCACTTTTTTCATTTGACTAATGACTCCATTCTTAATTCTATCTTCATGCGTTTTACTACTTCAAACTTTAAACTTTTGACATCTGGACGTTGCTTTTGACATCTCGACCTTGATGCGTACTATAGCGAGCTAGCTACCTTAGCTGTGCGTTCATTTTAAAGTACGCATAGTATTGTCTATGAATAATAATGGAATAATTTTTACGTTTACAAACGCGTAAATAGTTTTAAAACTAGAAAAAATACACATAACGTTTTTCCATAAAAACATTAAGCATCGAGCACTGACAAATTTCGACAGCGAAAGCAGTGCCCTGGTGGCGTAGTGGTTAACCGGATTGCGGAAGATGCTGGGTTCGATTCCCGCCTGGGGCAGGTCGATTTTTTTTCAGTGTATTTTTTCTAGTCTATGAATAAGTTTTTACGACTCTGTGCGTCCACGCGCACTAGAGACCTCAAAAGCCTTGTCATATTGTCTTTTACATAAACAAGTATTGTTTGTGAATACGCCAGGCTGCGTTTCCATAGAAGCGGAGCTGCCTGAAGCTGAGCTGAGACTTACAAAATTTGACCAATGATATTGCTCAAATCACACATCTCATCTCCGCTACGCTTCATTTGAAACAGTATTAGCTGAGTTGAGACAATTATATAAAAATGTATAGCGTGCTGTGCAGAGCGGAGCTTTGTCATGCTGAGCGAGGCACAGCGATGCGGAGTTGGGCTGTGTAGCTGTGCTAGGTGAAGCGGTCCCGAACGGAGCTCAGCGGGGCGAAAGATATATAAGGGCTTTTTCTTTTCGTTTAGCTACCACATTGCGTCCTCACTGTCTGACACCCTGTTTAACTGACTGCAACCAAAATGTATTCACAGCCCCGCTCGACTTAACTTGAGCTAGCTATAATACAGCTTAGCTCAGCCCCGTTCGGCTCATACTCAACCAGCTACACATCTTAGCTCTGCACTACTCATCTTTGCGAAGCTCAATGGAAACACTGACCTCTTTACGCAGCCCCGCTTAGCTGAGCTCCACGCAGCTCCGAAATTCTATCGAAACGCAGCCACGGTAATATTATCTAAATATTACCGTGACGCAGCCTTACGTCTTCCAGAGGACGGCAGAAAATCGAGTTGAAACATTTTTTGGTCATCCATTTAAGTACCAATAGCTTAACCTCTGTGATCGCTGAACAACGCACGACCGGTCATCGATCTTCTCTCAATAAGGTTATGACCTGAACAATATATTAGTTTCACTCTCATTATCTAACATATCGATTTGTTATTGATTTCATTCTAATGTTCGCATGTTTCTATGATGTTCGTTACTTACTGACACAGATAAAAGTGAATTCATCAATGTCAATATGTAATAATTCACATTCGTTAGCACAGTGTTCCAGATAAGTGCATACTTATTTGTCCCGCTTTGAAGCTAATTATTTAGGTTATTTGTGAATAATCGCACTTTCAATATGAATAGAACAAATAGGCATCGGTGCCAATATTGTTATGGACCTCCTTGCAATTACAGTTTTTAAATATTGTTTTGTTTTTGGTCGGTGAGCGGTGTCCGCAATTCTGTAGCGGTTCTAGCCGCTTGCAGCTATTTTATTAGGCCGAGTTCAGATTTATGTATCATTTGCCCGTATCAAGATCGCATATGTGGACGGGTAATGATCAGGGTTGCCAGGTCTTTTCCAAAAAAAATACCGAACAGTCAGCAAAAAAAAAAAGCTCCTCACTTGCCGTATTGGCTGATCATTTGACTCGCGCCTATCTAGGATTTATGAAAATAGCTTCACTTTGTCGAATCTCCGGATTTTATTACTAGGGGGGAGGGGGGGGGGGGGGGGGGGGTGCTTTTGCCCAGAGAGCGGTGAAATGGCTAGATGGGCCCTGATAATGAGGCCACGATTCGCTTATCAGGGAGAAAAATTAATCAGAAAAAAAATACCGACCACCTGGCAACCCTGGTAATGATACGCGGATATGTTAAGCGATCTCGATACGCCGTTATGATACGGCCCGACCCATGTCGTGTCGGTTTTTGTCCGATCATCGAAGAAGAGTTTATTTTAATAATATAAGTACTTTCATCGGCGGTTATGTTATAATTCGCACTAAAAAGTGGAAAATAAAATAATAATTTAAAATAACTAAGAAAAACACGCTTTTATGTTAAATGGGACTAAAAAGTGAAAAATAACTTTTTAGTATAGAAACTAAATGATGAACTCGAACGAAAAGTATAATTATTATTTAGAGAAAAGCGTAGGGTGCTCATTTTAATTGTACCGATCGAATATTTTCAAGAAGTAATCTTATTGAGCACCCCACGCTTTTCTCTAATATAATAAGTAGGTAATTATACGTTTATTTAGTTTCTATACCTACTAAAAAAATATTTTTCACTTTTTAGTCCGATTTAACATAAAATTATGTTTTTTTAGTTTTTTTAAACTATTGTTTTTTTTTTTAATATTACCAGTAAAGTTGGATGTGGGAAAATGATGGTGGTAAGTACTTAATCATGACAATGCGCTACGGTCTGCTACGGTGAATCCACAGAAATAATAATTAAAAATATTAGTGAAAATATAATAATTTCTGTGGGTGACTTACATACATAGACTGCTAAAATCATCATTACGCTTCCTTACTATTGGCTTTGCCGTAGTCGGGTAAAAACCCAAAACACGTGTAAGGGGACAGTGTGTCACAGTGTTGCGTCAGTCAAAGTGCGACGTTGAAGTTAGCAGAGGTTAGTTATAAGGTAATATTGATAGAATCGACTGGATATCACCCAACCGTTTATTGAGGAACGTTTATTCGATAAACCATTTGGCACTGGCACTAAATATTTACAATATTTTCTTATAAGATTAATTTTGTCCCATAAAAATCTAGTATTCATACACACACATACATACACAAAGTCACGCCTTTCTCCAATAGGGGTAGGCAGAGATCACTTGTTACATACTTGCCACGATCCTTACATATTTCTTCTCTCATAACCAGTCCTTAAAAATCACAAAATATCAATCTAAGGAGATCGGTCGAATCGCCGAGTTCATAGGAAGACCGAGTGTCGCGATCAGCGGCCGTACTACATAACATGGTTCTAGTTGAGCATGCCGTAATATACACTATTCATTGCGCGCGTCTTAAGGACTGCGAAGTGATGAAAGTTAAGCACAGCCGCAAAGGAGATCGGTCAAATCGCTGAGTTACGTATTCACTTGACTTTATCGGAAGGCGAAGTGACGGAAATGTATGCCGATAGGGCATACACTTGTCACAAGTTAAACGCCGGCTTGGCCTATCTCCTTGTATTATGAAATCTGTGATCCTTACATATTTCTTTATCTCATAACCAGTCCTTAAAAATGCTCGGCGATGTCGAGTAGGTACTTTTGACCTGGCCCTTTTTTGAGACTCTTTGCATTTGATCGATAAACCTTTGCTCAGGTCTTCTTCGTCTCTCATCTCCATTCATATCTGATTCATATATCCTTTTCGTCAATCTACTTTCACACATACTTTCATAATTGCTGTACCTTTCTCAAAATTTTTCTCTTGTCGCTACATCTTCTTTCAAACCACACCTCTCTATTATCGCGTCATTGTATAACCTTAACCAGCCATACTCCTCAAAACTCTCATAAAACAAATTCTTAGTGTGTTTATTCCATAAAAAAGTCTCTGCAATATCTCTCCACAAAATATAGGTTCTCTGAAACAGGAAGTCTGCCAATAACACTAGCTGCACTGCATTAAATTACCTCGCTGAAATGAGACTAATTTCTTGTGAAAAATATGTACAAACAAGCCCATTCACTTTACTGTTTCTCGTAGTTGCTCTACAATATCTCCAAAAAGTCGATGTTTTCCTACTCTCCTGTATCCGTAGTGTATGTTTTTTATTATGAAAAAAAACGTAACTAGGTATTTTAGAAATATTGTTTTTATTTTTTGTTTGGCAATTTTAACTAAAACTTTAGTTATGATTGAAATTGATAAAAATCCTGTCCCGAATAAGTGCTGAGACGTAAGTGAAACGTTTTCTTTTTTTTTCGCAGTATCATTTTATTAAATGAGTAAATACTTAATCCATTTATAAACCTGAAAATGCAATGAGGCATATAAATCAGCTATTTAATGAAAAAGTGAAACGTTTTCTATTTAATTTGGTAGCAATTTAAACTATTTTAGTTGCGATAGGAGCTCAATTTGTAAAGGAATCGTGATTAGCGCCCCTAGAAATAAAGTAATTACTTAATGTTGAGGCTGTTCAAACACCCAATCAACTAACCTGATAATATGGTCCAATTGAGAACTCCTTCGAAAAAGTCCGTCTAAAAAAACGTCCGTATACTTAAAAGAACATTGTTATTATTTGATTTATTGCGCTAGTAATGAGCTTCGTGAAGAATACAAAAAGATTCACTATTGACCGTGTTATGTTCGTGATTGATAGTTGATTTGGTTGATCACTATAATAGATAAATATGTAAATTTGAACTCATTCATTGTATCTTTTTAAGCTATTGCATAGCTTCTATCGCGGGCCTTGAGCGCGGGGACCGAATCCAGAAATTCCGTAACGAAAAAACCTTATGCTCCCCACTCTTTGTTTGTTTGTTTGGTTGAACCCTAAGATCTCAGCAACTACTGACTCAACTTGAAAAATTATTTTTTCGTTGGATAGTCCATTTATCTAGGAAGGCTATAGGCTATATAACATCACGATACGTCCAATAGGAGCTGAGCATCAATGAATAATGTTGCAAAAACGGGAGAAAAATATTTCTTTTCAAAGCTTTCACTGCGTGCGCTGCGTAAACGGTTAAAGTTACGTAAAAATCATGTATGACGGAATTGGTCTCCATTAAATTATCTAAAAAAAAGTTCGCGACAGCATATGTCTATCTTTTATGGTTGGCTCACTATATCCTTTCTTTTTGGTAATCAAATTTGTTTTAAAATAATGTATTATCTGCGATGGTGTTTTTGTATGCATGATATTATTCCTTATCAAAATAAATACATTATTTATCACAAGTATTTAATTTTGCACAAAATTGTTCATGACTTCTTTTGATTTCAATGAATATCTTAAGAAATATCATAGTTTAAAATAAACGGAAAATAATAAATTTTGCTTTTCAGAGATTTCTTTGCGTGCGCTGCGTAAACGGTTAAAGTTACACAAAAATTATGTAGGACGGAATTATTCTCCTTTAAAAGTTATAAAAACAAGTTACAGGCCGCATTTATCTATCTCTTAAGGTTGAATCGCTATAACCTATTTTTGTTAATAAATTTTGTTCTAAAATAATGCTTTAGATGCGAAGGTATTTTTGTAAACATGTTATTATTCCTTATCAAAATCAATACATTATTCATCACAAGTATTTAATTTTGTACAAAAATGCAATTTTTATGCTATTGCAATAGCTTTACCGCGGCAGTCCCCGAGTGCCACACGTAATTTTTTGTTTATCTTTTTCTACTTCCTTGGGAAATATATTAATACTCCTGTACACGAGAAAGAGCTCAAATGAAAAATCTGGGTGGATAGTAAACGCTTAGTTTGATATGCGTTCACTGGGATAGTTTCAGAAATAAATAATGTTACAGTTATAGCATTTGAACTCACGAACACAGGTGAGCCATTGTCTCCTTCCATTCCCCTCCTCCAATATTATTTGGGGGACGGTGCAGTATGTTATGCTATCGACATACTGATAAAAGGCTTTGGCATTAAATTTGTCTAAATTTTTTAAACCGGCCACCTGCCTGATACCACAGTATACCAAGAACAGTAGTTTATCTGCGGGCTGTCGGCGAGTTATTAGCCTACTCTGCGTTGACGCTAGGGCTACTGTAGGAACAAGCGGCGAGCGAATGTGTAATGACATAAAAACACGCGATCACACCGAGACGGCGAGACCACCATATTTTTATGTCATGTGATCACACATTCTAATGGATAGCGGCCAGTTTGTATGAAGACGTATTACTGTTCTTGCTATACTGTGCTGAAACCAACCCTCCTGGGGATGAGCCATTGTCTGTGTAGATAATCAAATTTTATCAAAATTCAAATATCTTTATTGCGTATCGCATAACAATAAGGGTCTTATACATAGGCTGTAGTTCCTGTGATACCCCGTAGGGGCACTGCAAACATTAATTACTTTAAATCTATACTTAATCATATTAAACTTTTGCTATAAACTATAAAATAACATAAATCAATATCTTAACACTATTTTTAACATATTTATATAATTTCAATATTTATAAAAACCTAATGCTTGTATAAAGTAGGATGGCTGTATGTAACATGTATTGTATAAAGTAAGACGGTTGTATGTAACATTTATAATAGTAGTATTAAATGTTTATTGTAAAGATATTATTATACATGCACATTGTCCTGTGTGCATCAGAGCCAGCAGTCAGTTAACAGTAAACAAAATAAACTTATACACCGTAATTTTTAACCGTCTTATTTCAAGGTGTGAAAGTGCCAGTCAATACAAACAATTCTTGCAATGGGACCAACATCGAACTCGCGAAAAAAAACAGCTGTTTCATACTTAAAGAGCAACACGTACGCAACCAAAATGTACGGAACAACTGTTTTTTTCGCAAATTCAAACAGTTGTTTTGCAGTCGCTCCCGTGTGCAAACCGTCCTTTCGGAAATACAACAATAACATAGGGAAAAAAGTTGCTGAGCAACAAGTTACTTAAAGGCTAAAAAAGAGAGAAAAGCGTCGGTGGCGTAGTGCGTAAGAGCGCCGTCTACCACCCGGGAGGCACTGACTCGATCCCCGCCAGGTACCAATGTGTTTTCAAATTTTGAATTCATAAGTACGTTTAATCCCCGCTTTTACGGTGAAGGAAAACATTTTGAGGAAACCTGCACACACCTATGAAAAAACTCTTATGTTGTGTCTGAAGTCGACCAACCCGCACTTGGCCAGCGTGGTTGACTAAGGCCTAACCCCTAATGTGGGGTAGGCTCGAGCCCCTCGGTGGGGACATTATATGAGCTGTTGATGATGATGATGAAAAAAGATTTCGATCAGGAGTCCTAATGTAGCTCAACTTCAAGGCTAGAAGATACCAAAGTCCTCGATGACGCTCTAAGGGTCATATGCGGTCAACATTAGTTTTAAAAAATATTAACAATGCTTTGCGGTGACGCGATTAATATACGGGATAATGTTTTGGAAACCAAATAGCTAATTAGGATTTTTGGATTGGTTATCAATTTGAAGCGATTAATCTTTTAGATCGTGAATCATAAAGTCCTTATTAAAATGAGATCATTGGAAAACAAGCGAGCTTACGAGATTTAAGGCGCAGTAGAGCAACACCGGCATCAAGAAGTTCTCGGCCTCAGATCCAAATTAAGATCACAGGTGGGTTATACTGTTCTTGCTTTGACTGAGATCTTGGCTATCTCATTAATTCCTAAGGAGAGTTATCAGGCAAGTGCCGGCCGTAAAATCTGATACCAAAACCTTCAGCAGTATGTCGATGTATGTGCTATGTGGACTCGGGCGGGTAGGAGAAAATGTTTTTGTCTTTTTTGTAAATTTTGTCAGATTTTAAAATGATGTGAACTCAGACCTCAGACCAATAATCATTGGTCTGAGACTCAGACAAACTGCCGCTCAGACCAATGATCACTGCCGGTTTGGTTTTTGGCATAGATTTATAATTATGCGTGTCTATATCTATGGTTTTTGGGAGGGTTTCTCCGATAGCAAACCAACGCGATTAGGCCCCGGGTTTAGCCAGTAAAGTGAGCCATTATTACTGGCGACATTATTAGGTATTTTGATCATCCATCTGCTATACGATAAAAATTGTGATGTTTGTTTTGTGATTGTATAATTTGGAATCTCGTTTAGTGGACGTCCGAATACATTATGACGTCACAGTTCTTTAACGTTAAGAATTTCAAATGAGGCGATTATGTTTTAAGAATACTACAAGGATGTAACTATTTTACAAATGTGGTAGGTATTAACACAATTTTTTGGAACGGTGATATCGTAGTAGTCATGATATAATAATGTAGGTACATACATACTTCTATGTAGATGTAGGTATGACATGTATCTTAGTATAAATCATCATCAACAGCTCATATTATAATGTCCCCACCGAGGGGCTCGAGCCTACCCCACATTAGGGGCGATTAGGCCTTAGTCAACCACGCTGATGGCCTGGGCGGGTTGGTCGATTTCACACACAACCTAAGAATTTCTTCATAGGTGTGTGCAGGTTTCCTCACGATGTTTTCCTTTACCGTAAAAGCGTCGTTTAAACGTAGGTACATATGAATTCAAAATTTGAAAACACATTGGTTCGTGGCGGGGTTCGAACCAGTGTCTCCCGGGCGGAAGACGACGTTCTTACGCACTACGCCACCGACGTTGCTACTAACACTATTGTATTATTATGGCAACAGTTTCCGATATAAGATGGTGATAACACAGTCTGTAAAGATCGTGATAGCTTGCCAAGGCTTGCCAATTTGGTTGGTTGGTGTTAGGACCAAGCTGCTCGCTTCTACCGTTGGTTTTTAATCACTTACTATCAGCTTTTGCTTTTCAGAATTTGCTTAACTCACCGTTTAGCAAACAAAATTAGTTGACAACTTTACTTATTAAATAGGCACCTACCTAAGTCGATATATTTTTCTTATCTTCTAGCGTTAAGCAGTTAAAATAATTACAACTTCAAAGCAAATTAAGTGCCTACTTATAGTAAAAATGCGTAGTTACAGAAATGCTAAAAATGTTAAAACCAATTTAAAAGTCGGACTCCAAAATGTTCACAATACAGGTTTCGTGTCGCTATCTTAAATTTCACTATCGGTCATTTTGGAATTACCCAATTGATGGTGAAGATTCATATAGATTCATATACGGTAGGTACCCCAATGTTTACTAAAATCTTTTTAAATATTTTGAGGCTGGAAAAGGTAAAAAACATTTTACGTTTATTATAAACCCAGCTTGATGCGATTTAATAAATACCTAATTTAACGCTTTTCACGACACGCGCAGTCAAATATTATTGCTGTCGACCACTGTTTAGTTTATTGATACAAAAAATACAAAAATATTTATACATAATCAAGTCAACTATTTATTGATAGCTATAGATATGATTGTGTAAGCACGTCGTTTATGTTGTGATTATATTACTAAAGATCTTCTTCATCAGGAGATGGCAACGCATGAAGACCGGTCAAATTTATAAGTCAAATGCGTTATCTTATTTCTTGAAGTTTGTATTAAAATGTGAGTATCCCACACATTTTATACACATTTTAATGCATCTAGGGAGCGCTTGGCAAGAAATATAATGGCAACCGACATCATCATGGCGACTGATGAGGTGGTAATCCCTATTAATAAGTATGTATTCATTATTATCATTTTCTTATTGTGCCAACTTCTCTCTAAGTTACTTGTTCCATGCAGATCCTGTCCATCCTAAGGTTGCCTGGAAGAGATCGCACTATTAATAAGGCCGCTCATTGTACCTAATTTTAGCATAAGTTATAATATGTTTTGTAGTTTAACTTTTGTTGGTGTACAATAAAGTATAAATTAATAAAAAATAAATAAATAATCCCTTTATAAAATTCTCAACATCTCACACACAGCACAATACCTGTATTTCACTAATCAACACGACTGCTTGATTATCAAAATACACACAGCTTGCACTGCACAAACTCTACTCGAGAACAATTTTTGAAATACTGAAACAAAAATCTGACTTTTGCTATTGACAGCGCGCCAAACACACCATACATATATCTGAATTTCGAAATATCATATTACCAACTTAATAAAACGACAGGTTGGCAACCTAAGCTATAGCCCATAATACCACATGACTTTATGTAGGTATAACCATTATCGAAGGTGGGCATAGTTATAAATAAGCATGAGCATGCTTCTAATGTGTGATTAGTATGTAGGATGTATGAAATAGAAATAACAAAAAAATTATCAACAAAACAAAAAAAATATGTGCTATATAATTTTTATCTTTGTTTGCATAGTAGAATAGACAATGATTTATATGTATATGTTATAGTCAAAACTCATAACCGGTCAAAACCTCTTTTGACTGCAAAAATCAGACAAAAGTGGTTTTGACCAATGCCCTTAGTTAAACCAGTTTTGACTGATTTTCGCAGTCAAAAGTGGTTTTGACCGATGCCATTAGTCAAAAACAGTTTTGACTGTAAAAATAAAACTATTTTTATTTAACCTAATGTTTATAACTAGACTAATAATGATTTAGTCGAAAGATCGTATTGAATATTCAGTTCAGTAATAATTCACTGAAAACGCCCTAAAGTCGCTTCTGGCACTCACCGGCCGCTGCCGCGGCACGATGAAATGAAAATTATATCACCATCAATTAGACATTATACTTTTTGATCAATGGCGCTATAGTAGCTTTGACTGACATGACATTCTTAGTCAAAACCACTTTTAACCGATACAATTTGGTCACAAACACTGTTACCCGTATTTTATCAGTTAAAAGTGGTTTTGACCAGCGTCCTTAGTTAAAACCACTTTTGACTGATTTTTGCAGTCTAAAGTGGTTTTGACCAGTTATAAGTTTTAACTGTAACATATATACAAACATCATTGAGGATTTGAGAATAGATAACTCTCATGGCAATTAATACCTAATGAAATAAATTTAAATATGGCCGTATAAAAAATGCTTCTAAAAACGTCGCCATTGATTTACGAGCCAAACTGCCAAACAAAAGATATTTACTGCATAGTTCTTTATAGATATCCAGTTTACGTGGTTCAGTAAATAATTTAAATTTTAGCCGACAACGGCGAAGTCAAAAGGAAGTTGCGTTGGAGAGTGAGAGGCTGGATCACTCCAGCTAGACCAATTCGTCCAGGAAGTCTCTCAGTGCCTATGAGTTATATATAATGGGCCTTCGAGCCGGATTATGTACAGTCGACCAAATTGAATCATGACCCACCTTAAGATCATTTTCCTACAGTCACTCAATACAAAGTAGGTTGAAATTCGCTTGTACATACATTTCTTAAGTAACGAACCTGTTATCAATTTATTAGACACTGACAGTGTCTAATAAATATGGCGTTTAAAATATTTTCAACTACTACTTGACATCTGACACATAACGTAATTTTATTTTTAAAAATATAATAGTTATTCGTTTTTCTCAGTAGTGAAAAGAGTTTAGATTATGAACGGCATCTTATTTGAAATTACAATTGAGACTTTAGTGCAGTGATAACAAAGAGTAAAATTGCATAGATCTCTGACCCGTAATGACACATTTTTATTCATATTTAAAACGTACTAAGTGCAACACGCATGATAGCGAAGAAAACCTAACTAAATTTATGATTGTAAAGGAATGATCGGCCAAGTGGGTCATGATTCAGTTGGTTCGACTGTACGAGCAGGTCACTTAGTTACGTATTTTAAAAAGCTATTCTTTATCATCACCCTGGCGTTCGCGAGTGTCACGTCTGAGTTGCAAGCGTCTATTAGCTATGGTGACTACTTGCCAGTCTTACCACCATGCAGGCCGCATGTTTGTCTCCCATTCAAATAACATTAAAAAAATGCTTTCACGCGAAGCCCCGCGGTCCGCCTTCCTACTCTTCCTAGACCACTTCTCGCGGTCTTTGGCATCCTTCGTGATAATTCAGAAGCGTACGTTATTCCTGAGCTATTACTACGCTTAATTAGGAGACGCTATGTTGTCGTGACGCGTACGTTTTTCGTATTCGTATGTGACTACGTGACCAATATAGGTGCACGAATGTTGTCGTTACATTGCTGTATCGCATCCCGTTTTCGCATTTCTCGCTTATGTATTGTATTTTTTACCTGTCCCTTGTTCATAAACGCATGGATTCGATATCGTCTCGAATTCAACACTCAACAGTTTCCGACTTCCGACGGTCGGGTCCCAACTGAATTATGTATTCTTGAAATTACTTGGGTCGTTCGTATGTCAACATGGTTATTATCTTTATAGGTAGGTGTTATGAAATGGAAAGTAATGTTTTAAAAATCACCGTACGAGATTAGAGCTTAAATTAAAAGCTTACGAGATCGAAAACGAATATCTCAAAAAAAAAACACGAGACGAAGCTCTTTTAAAGTAGGCATATTATTAAGATGTGTTTCCGATTTCTCTGCGAATAAGGTGAAATTAATTTTACTTTTATTAATATTTTTTTTTCTAAATTCCTCGTTAGTTTTAAAAACGAATTTGGAATGACTGATTATCATTATAATGATATTTATACGATATCTATACTTCTTTCTATATTTGACGCCGTCGTGGCGTGGTGTAGGTAGTGTTCAGTAACGCTGCCTACATCGGTCGGTCCGGGTTCGAGTCCTGGTAGTGGCAAATGTTAGTGTGATGAACACGAATATTTGTTCATGAGTCATGGTTTTTATTTATTTATTTAAGCTTATTTATGAATATCTAGATTATTATGTATAATATATTTGTCCGTTATCTAGTATCCATAGCGCAAGTTCTTGATACTTAATTTGGGCTAGATATTTAGTGTGAGAGTGGAAATATATTATTATATATATAAATATTATTATTGATGCGAGCGACCGCTAGTTGCATATTAAGGTGAGTCCAGATTATATCACAAAACATGTTTTAAAAAACTAGTTTCTATACATATACTAATATTATAAAGAGGAAAGATTTGTATGTTTGTAACGAATAAACTCAAAAACTACTTAACCGATTTTTTTATGAAATTTGGTACAAAAATAGATTAGATGTTGAGAAACCATGTGGGCTACCTTTTATTCTATTTCATCCCGAACGAACCGACTGAAATTTTAACCTCTGTGGGGATGAAATGTTTCCAAATGCGAAGATAGCTGATTCGAGAGATAAACCGCCGCGCTAGCTACCCTCGCCCTGCCGACCTGTTGCCTGCAAGATGCTTCTTCACGCCTCTTTTGAATGACCCAGGATTGTAGATTGTAGGAAGGAGGAAACACGTGAGCTGGTAGTGAAATCGTTAGATATGTTATTCAGTTGCGTTTTTATACAAGAAACTTAGAGCATTTGCGATGCCTCTGGTGTTGCAAGTGTCCATGGGCGGCGGTGATCACTTACCATCAGGCGAACCATCTGCTCGTTTGTCCCCTTTTCCATAAAAAAAAGTACGAGGAACAGCTAAAAGTAAAATTAAAAATTATGGTAAAGCAGTCAGCTCCTTCCTAATAGGCAAAACTTATTGGTTACTTGTTACATAGTTTCAAGTATTAGGCATTTGTTATAAAGAAAATTAGATAGGTACTTACACATATTGATCTTCAAAAGTTATTTATTTAAAAATCTCCCAAAAAAGCATAATCTAATTAGAAAATACACTAAAAAAACCATGTTTAAAAAATAATTTTTTTTTTTGAGGTTCCCAAATACAAGTGGCAAGTCTTATTCCAAATATTGAGGTTGGCACCGTCCTCAAAAAACAATTATATTTTTTAAACCAAATTATTTATTTATACGTTTTTATTTTATTTTTGCTTGTTATTCGTGTTTTTAGGAAACTATCTCGAGATCTTGAGTCGAAAAGATCTCCAGATTTCTTTGTCTAAAATTTAGACAAACGAGTAATAAAACTAATATGATATCATCGACGTTAATTAAATAGGCATTAGGATAACTCAAAAACTATATTATTTGTCAGATGTCGATCAAACTTAAATGACTACATTTCTACATTTATCAAACAACAAGCACCAGTTCAGCTTCCAAACTTTAAAAAAAATCATCATAATCGATACACCCAGTAAAGAGTTATAAGGTAAAGGTAAAACACATAAAAAATATAGTCTAATTGAGAGCCTCCTCCTTTTTTCGAAGTTGGTTAAAAGAACCGGGCAAGTGCGAGTCGGACTTGTCCACCGAGGGTTCCTTACAAAATTTTAGTTTTTTGCGGCATATCTTTTTTGCGTTAACTTTGAAGTTTGATTTTTTCACAGCTTCAAGGGATTGTAGACTTGAGTACCTATATGGTTTTAATTTGAACACGATACCGCCACGCGTTTTCGAGTAAAAGGGTCTTGACAGACGAAGAACAAAGGGATCCTATAAGCCTTATAAAGGTAAAACCTCAAAAGGAAAAAACGGAACCCTTATACTATAAGGGTTCCTTTTTTTCCTACGGAACCCTAAAAACGACTGTTCAGGCGGAAATCTAACCTCAAAATTCCAATGATTTAATGAATAGGATTTGATAAAGCATAATCTAGTTTATAAATGCGACTCATTTTTAAATTATGTTTACAATGTTGATCTTAAATTCAAGTTTTTATTGACATTTTCTACTCGCAAAATTTTTGTCTAAAAAATGAAAATGTTGTTCTACATTTTCCGCTAATAACGTCGTGTGGTTCCAATGACCAATCCGATTTATTCAATGGGGTAACTTTTAATTACGCTAACCGTTAGTCATGAAGAAAATATTTTGGCAAAGGCCCAAAGAGATCGGATCGTCACCAAAATAAAATTCCTCAAGTTAGATAGTAGAAGTTTAGCTCAGTAAACAAACCAACTAAAGCCAACTACCAGGACAGATGTTACACTCAAAATCTTCTCAGCAGTCCGGGTATGATTAATATTGGACGTCATAAGCAAAATTGTCATTGAGTCATGGGTGACACGATGTAAAGTGTTGGTCACGTACTGTGCATTTTAGAAGAAATTTTCTTCCGCGTAGGTATTGGCATACCTACGGTTGTTTTGGTGTAGTGGCGCACACTATTTGCACAGTATACCAAGAACAGTAATACGTCTTCATACAAACTGGCCGCTATCCATTAGAATGTGTGCGTGCGTCCTCGGCGCCGTGTACGCACGCACTGTGACGCACACATTGACATAAAAATATAAGGTGGCTGCAGTGCGGGCCGCGCCGTCTCGGTGTGATCGCGCGTTTTTATGTCTGCACATTCGCTCGCCGCTCGTTCCCGCCCGGCACATTTACGAATCCTAGCGTCAATAGAAGAGTAGGCTAATAACTTGCGGATAGCCCGCAGATAAAGTACTGTTCTTGGTATACTGTGCTATTTGCGCCGATCCCAAAACGCCCCCATAAGGGCTTAGGAGGGTACCGGTGGGTTTGAGCGTAGTAGGACCGGAGGAGTCCCGCACACGCCCGTCGCCCAGCCAGCGTGCGGTATGGTCCGTAAATGGATTTCCCAAAGGTATTACGGCATTGGAATGATAGCTCCCTGTCCAGGTTTTCCGTAAGGACTGTTACAGCAATGGGGTTTTCCAACAATGGCGTGAAAAGTTTCAGCTAGGTCGGCAACGCAAGTGTCACCGCTTACCGTCAGGCGGACCGTTTGCTTGTTTGCCACCAATGTAGTATAAAAAAGTAGCTATACATTCAATTTTATAATTTAAAAATTATCTAATAATTAGACTACTTTAAAAATCGGGAGTGGTCTCCCCTTGACTTTCTCGTATACCAGAAACTTCTCAAAAGTTGATAGAAAGCTTATATTTTGATTTCATACATGCATGCTTAATTTTGGTCACCCATCCGAGTACCGACCACGAACTTGGTTGCTTAACTTCGTGATCGACGACTCAAAAGTTGATAGAAACTTTATATTTTCATTTCATACATGCATGTTAAATTTGATTGCACCAAGTTAAAGCATACTGAGTTATCGTGCTAACGCACAGACACACACACAAACATAATTCCAAAAACGGGTTTTTTGGACTCGGGGAGGTCCAAAACGTGTAAATCCGTCAAAATCTCGAGGTCGAATTTTTTGACGATTACAAGACTTCCTCTATACTACGTACCTATACGAGAAAGTAAAAAGTAGCGTCACGATTGTACATTTAATTTTATAATTTCTAAATCAGACTAATTTAAAAAATCTGACACGGCCACGATTTTTTTAAATGCGTATCAAATTTATTGAATAACATACCACTCTATATTGTGCCGTTTAGTCACGGTAATGTTATATATTACCGTGGTTTAGTTTCAAATGTATTTTAGTCATAACTGGCCACTTTTGACTTAAACCCATAAAACTTATTTAAAAACTCATTCAAAAAAGTTAAATATTAGACGCGTTTTGTGATAGCGCCGATTGAAGTTATGATGGCGTTACGTACTACGTCACTAACAACGCTTGGGGAATGTGTTGCTATAAAATATCCTCAATTGGTGACGAATGAAATACATTTTTTTCCGGTTTTAAATGTCGGCTAAATATTTAGGAACTTATAAGCTGTTTTTTATTACCAAATGGTGGGTGAGATATATGCCAACGTCAAAACCATAACATATATTAACATAAATAATTTTATTTGGTATTTGTAAAATTTTGTTTAAGAATTTGTATTATTATTTCACTGTAAGAGATAATTTTAGTCTTAACAGTTATTTTAATGTATAAAATCATGTAGGTTACGGAAAACAATTTATTTTAATACTAATATTTTTTAATTAATAACCTCCTTATATTTATTGGAACTTCGATTAGTAATAATTAAAAACAAATTAGCCGGTCTACATAGATTACTTCTAGGATCTAGTTGCGTAGGTATACATTTGTCGGATTTAGTTTAATTTAGGTAATCACCTACGTAATTAATTACGAATAACGTCATCATAGTAAGCCTTATTGCAGATGAATGGGCGGCTGCATGGTCGATGGCGCCGCGGTCAAGTTCTTCGTTTAACCACAATATACAGAACGATACAGTACTTTGACTCCATATATAGTGTTGGAAATTGTGAAAAGCTGAAAAATAAAACTTTCTACTTCTTTTCTCTCAGTGACAATGTAATATGAAAAAATAACAAAATACAATCGTAAAAAAACCATAGAAAAACAGATATCAAAAAATACTCATGAACAATATAAAAAGGTTGACTTAGCGCAGTCAACATAATATATAGTGACGATTTGGCGCGCACGCACACATACAAACGTCGTTTACACGGCCGTTTTTGCCGTTTTGCCGGCTTTGCCATTCAAAGCATGCTTAGCGGCCGTGTCACGGTAATATTACCGTGGCCGTGTAAACGACGTTTGTATGTGTGCGTGCGTACTGATTCGACACTATATATGGAGTCAAAGTACTCTATATAGTGTCGTAACGATCACGAAAGTAAATCTAAAGTGTGGTCGCCGAAAAGAGATAATTTCGTTCATTGACACCACGATTAGAGATTCTAAACCTTTTGTACATGGTAATACGGTGTTATCGGTGCACGGCACGTGTTCGATAAAAGTTGCGAGCTATAGAATTCGCTAAAATAATTAAAGTATGAAATTGCCGTTTTTTTCCTCATTATTCATTAGTGTATAATTCCTTTATACAATAGCTATGTCCATTATTCTCTTTTTATTTTAAACTTCATTTCAAAGAATTATATTTATGTATAAAATTTTATTCTTATTTTTATTTTTTTCACTAGAAATACATCTTCAAAAACAGCTCGTCCTGAGAGGTGTCCGTCTCCGTTATAAAAATATGAATATTTTTTTTACATGTATCAATCCTCAATTTTTTTCTCTAAGTATCCTATAGCCTAATGTTGTCTTAATATATCTACAAAATTACACAATAATTAGATTTGTGGTTCCTTAAATAATCGCAAATATATTTGTATGAAAAATGAATTTTCGTTAAATTCTCCATACAAAACGGCAATTTCATACTTAAACCCCTAATATTAGATGGAAATATTACTTATTAATCAGAGTTTAATTTCATTTGGAGAATTTGAAATTCATCACTAAGTAAAGTAAGTATTTTAATGTGTTAATTATCATCAAAGAACACCAAATGCCACTTTACATGGGTAATAGCTGTGGCTACTAGTTGATCACAAGCCCGAGCTTATCATTGTGAATAATGCTAATAGGTAATACAGAATGTAATTATAATTATAATATAATTTATTTGAACGAAAAGTTTATACAGACTTAATTGCTTATACAAACAGGGCCGGATTTAAAGGTCTGGAGGCCTGGGGGCAACAAAGGAGTGGAGGCGTCTTAGCCCCAAATTATTTTCCAAATAAAATGAACAATTTTTTTAATCGAGTTTTCGGTTAAAAAATAGGCATACTTCTTTACGACCTTTAATCAACGAACAAAATAGAAAGATTTTATTATTATTATTCATGTAATCATGTTTGTACAAAGTACAGTAGGTAAAGGTAAAACGCGAAATAAAATATGAAAGAAAAATTGTTTACTGGTGTTTACTAGTCTGAATTTGATTTTTTTTTCCAAAGTCTCTATTGTGGGGGCCCCTCTTTTGTGGAGGCCCTGGGCTGTAGCCCCGCTTGCCCTCCCCTAAATCCGGCCCTGTATACAAACATCATTCCATCAAACAATAATGCTGCCGTTGCTTAAATTAGGATTAACCTGTGCTATAAGTACCGGAACAAGTTATATACTCGACAATATTAATATAATTGATGACATAAAAGTTTCCAGCTCATACAGTTGTCAACCAGAAACATGTAAAGACCTTGTCCCATTTGACGAAAAGTGCCTTAAAATTATGACCCAAAATATAAGAAGTATTACTGCCAACATGTCAGGTCTCCACGCATTACTTGCCTAAATTGCTATTAGGTAAGATATCATTGTCCTTACCGAATGTTGGCTGTCGTGTAATCCTAATATTCCCTTAATAGATGGTTTGGCAATTATAATACAAATTTTTATATAATTTCATTAATTTGACCATTAGTAAAAATGATTCACACAACTTCCAGTTGAAAAATTATCGGCGACTGTACTTAACAAGTGCGCGAATCCATATTTCTACACGTCATGGCTTAGTGCGTTATATCAATGGTGGTTCAATGGTCTTCTTTAAAACGACTTTATTTAAAGGCAATAAATGTTAATTTAGAATGCAACTGTAGAGCCCACAATTTACTTATTTGCAGTCTCAATAAAGTAGGTACATATTGTATTTCTGCACATTATCCTTTTAGCAGCTAACATAAAGTAACCAAGTAACAAGTCGTTTTTCTAAAATTTTAGCTTATGACATAAAATAATAATATTAAAGAAGTCACGATCTGGCGTGTTTTTATCACCAGTTTTATGTACCGAAAAAAATTAAAGAGAATAAATTAATTATAATTTTCGTAAGGAATTATTATCACTATTACCGGGCAAAGCATATTTATACTCTGTCCCTGTATCTATTTAATACTTTTGACATTAATATTTATTGACATACCAGTGTCGAATTTCTTAATGTGTACATACTTAATTTAATGATAAATATTTTTTTATGCTACCAGATGGCAAACAAGCTTACGGCCCACCTGGTGTTAAGTGGTTACCGTCTGATATGCCTTCCATGCCCAGTAATTTGACGGCTACTTTTTCCTTCCATCCGTAACACAGCGAACTTCTTCACGGCAGAAATAAGAAAGGCGGTGGTACCTACCCAGACGACCCTCCATATAGGTCTTACACCTAGTAAACATGGGTCTACCACCTAGTAAACCAATTGACATTGTTTTATATTATTGTTAATTAACTATACATAATTTAATGACATTTGTACGCCTAATACAGGCCGAATAGTGAAACTCAACTATTTTTCAGGAGAGATGAAGGCTTGTGTTAAAAAATGCCGGTGTATTATAATTTTACGGTTTCATAGTCAATTAAGTGTGTTCGCCGAGCGCGTCATCATCATTTCAGCCGAGAGACGCTCACTGTTGGACATAGGCCTCCCCCAAGGATCTCCAAAGCCGGTCATGCGTTGCCCGCATCAAGCGGCTTCGCGTGACCTTTACCAAATCGTCAGTCCACCTTGTGGGACGCTACTACCAACGCTGCGTTTCCCGGTACGTGGTCGACACTTGAGAACCTTTCCGCCCCAACGGCCGTCAGTCCTTCTAGCAATATGGCACTTACTTAAGGGTCACTGCCACTTAAGGTTCGCATAGCAGTACTTTGCTTTTGCCGAGCGCGTAATGGTAATATTCTGTTCCATTTTATTTTGCATTATAATATTGTATTATTATACTAGGTATTATGAGTCATATCATATAGATATCACACCACAAATTAATGTTGCGGTTAAATCAAATACTTTTTATTTCCTTAATTTTTCAAGATTCGACGCAACAACGACGACGAACACAAAATTCGACGTATCTAGGTAGTTTTAAGGCCAAGCGTTAATAGCTCGATGGCGGCGTCAAATCGAACGAACGTCTTTTTTACGTTTAGTGAAGTTGTTTTGGTGCAAACACTATATTTTAGTTGCATTAAGAAAATATTTTAGCTGCATTATGATATGAAACATGATAAGCACCCCAAGCCGAAAGAAATGCGGAAAAGTTTTGCGGAATGATATTTTGCTTTCAACCACCAATTTATTGATTAGCGATGCATAGCAAGATAAATCAAGATAAATAGTGCGATGTCCTATTGCGTTCAAAGTTCTAAAAAAACTACAAATTTTTCAAACAAAACCAGTAATTTCTGTCCTTTTTCTTATTTTTCTACGTATAAACTTGATAGCGGATTCATTCAAGAAAAAAAAACAAAATAAATATAGAATTGGGCGGAGATGTTTTTTCTTAGAAATGTGAATATTAGATAAGTACGAATGTGAATGTCCGTTTTCCGTCCGTTTGAATTACGTAACGTAATATTTCAGAGATTATGAGAAGCGTCGGTGGCGTAGTGCGTTAGAGCGTTGTCTTCTACCCGGGAGGCACTGGTTCGATCCCCGCCACGTACCAATGTGTTTTCAAGTTTTGAATTCATATGTACGTTTAATCGACGCTTTTACGGTGAAGGGAAACATCGTGAGGAAACCTGCACACACCTATGAAGAAATTCTTAGGTTGTGTGTGAAGTCGACGAACCCGCACTTGGCCAGCGTGGTTGACTAAGGCCTAATCGCCCCTAATGTGGGATAGGCTCGAGCCCCTCGGTGGGGACATTATATGAGCTGTTGATGAACGTAATATTAATTTTAATAGCAGTCATGAAAAACCATGCTAGTCTAATAAGATTATCTATAAGATTATTAAGATGCATTTTTAGCAATTTTCGAACGATACTCACGCGTTGACAATAAGGCGCTTTAAAAACGGCGGGGCGGGGCAGTCTTTTTGACCGCGAAGCAATCAAGACCGCGTCTGCCCGTCGATGCCCGCGGCTGCCCTCACCGCGAACACAAAGCACACGAGGGACAGAGGCAGTTAGTTCACGACGACGCTCGTTCTAGTGAAAAGCAGAAAGAGTGTCGCGGACTGAGTTAGCCGCCCCGCGCCGCCATCTGCGTAACTGCATAAAAACTTATGTGATACATGGTGACATATCCGTGGCTACCCGCGGCCTTTTTGCCTTCTTTGTGCGTTGGTACGAGTAGTATATATAGGATTCCCTTTGCGTTATCGTTCGCGGTGAATTGTAGCCCGGCCCGTCCCGTCGTTTGAAAAACGCCTAAGAGCGTTAATTTTTGAAAAAAAAAGGTCTTGTTAACTTATTCTACTTACAAAATAAATCAGTACGTATATTAAATATTTTGAAAATAGACCTTACGAAAATAAAAAAAACGACATAACTCTGAAACTACATGAACGTTTTTCATAAAAGTTTATTAATATTGTGGATAATTTTATTATTTGAATATTCATTTAAGGAAAAAGTAGCATCTAGTTAAGAAAAATTAAGTTTTCTCGTTTTCTGTGTGTTTTTCTCAATGGTTTTCTGGCTCAGTTTTCTGAGGTGTTGTCCTTTGGTCCTTTACCCATCATTGTGTACAACATTCCCATAAGAACTTTTTAGTTTTTACTATTTCGTTGCCGATTTGAGATTTATTTATAATTACAAAAAGTTTTCACTGGGAAAGTTTTTTAGAATTATGGCCTAACATATTTTTAGTATTACTACATAACTCTTTTGATAAGTACACCTTATGTAAATATTAATATTTTTGTAAAGGAATATTGAATAATCCTTATTAAATGATTTATGTATTTACTTATTTCGTTATTTATTTACTCATTTCATGGCCCAATCTGCCGAATGTGATTTTATGTATAGATAACCAAATGTTAACTAAACCTCTAATATAATATGAAGGTATGTAAGTGTGTTAAATGCTGTTAGACTTATCTCAGTTGTATTGCGGACGTTTGAGTGACATTTTTGGAGGAATTCTTGAATTTTTTGTTTACATTTTAATATACTCCAATTTGAATTGACCTTAGACTCTAGACGCTCCGTTCATGGTGTGAACTTGGCCGAAGTGACCATTTGGGCAAGGTTTTCATATAACGTTGAATTAATTAACAAATTATTGATTTCCGTAACTGAATCAATCAAATACTGTCAAAATTTGAAGATGTATTCTTGTATAATTATTGGTATTATCATCATAATTTCCTTTATAATTCGACCCACTGCTGGCACACAAGGACTCTCCTTGTCATCGAAGTAGGTTTAGGCAGTAGTTTATCACGCTTGCCCAATGCGGGTTGGTGGATGGAGTATAAGGTGATACCCCTTTGCTAATTAGGCTCGTAGCCTTCTACGACACCCATTGGAGGATATGGGTTGGGTTGATGCTAAATTCTACTCTGCCGGCATAACATCGCCAATTGGTTGTACACATAGAAGAAATACTATGTATTTATGTACCTATGTGATCTTTTTTCAAATCGTTAACGTTTCCATTTGTGTCTAACATTTGAAATCTGTTGTGTCTGTTGGATATTTTTGTCTTCACTTTGTCGTAGGTTGTGTGAAAAACTGAGGCTTCCAATTTTATCAAAAAATTCTTGGTTGTAGCTTATCTTTTGTGACGACGAACGCACTAAAGCAGTGCCATCGACCTGAATCACTATAAACCAAGTTAAGTATTGATAAAGTTAAGGATTCGGATTAGCGGCACCAGTTGGCAACACTTTCGTTGTGCATGTTTCCTATTAGTCATCACGATGTTATCTAACAGTATAAAGAATATGCGTGCTAAGAATACAATAACAATATTTACTTCATTCAAGTTTTATTACACCTTATTCACAAAACGAATGAATTTATTAACTTACGGTTTGTTATGACTACAGTTTCGGTCACAAATATGCAGATTGAAGACAACCAGTACATCTTTTGTTTGTGTGTTGATTTTTTTTTTCAAACTAGCTTAAGTACCTACCTACTATTCGCCAGACGGTAAGCTTTTTGAATGGAAATTACTCGTTAACAATAAGTGCATAAATTTTGAAAAAGTATGCATAAGTAACTAGACTACCTCCTTACTTACACAACAATTTATTATGAGAACATTTTAATTTTTTTACATATTAGTGTGTTATTACATCTTGAAAATAGGTTTTAAAAAGTTAAAATTGAAATCGCTAATAAAAAATACAAACTAAACAAAAGATTCTTTTATTAAAGGAATGAACTTTAGTGTATCTAGTGTTATAAAATTAAATATTACAATGTAGGTAATAAACAACTTAATGGCTTACTTTATTATTTAAGTAACGCGCAAGACTTTTTACTTAATTTTTTGATTTTTTCGTGGGTCGCGACATAAAAATCGTTGAGAATCTATGAGATACGGCGTCTTAAGCCCGTTTTCTCACATTTAATTAATAAATCTGAGATAACGCGATTTGACATCTTTGATAGACCATGGCGCATGCAACTGCGCCGAAATATCGGAAATATCAGAGGTACCTACGTGGTATACCACGTAGGTACCTCTGTTTTGTGAATAAGTATAAACGGGATTTATACATAAATCCCGTTTATTCTTATTGTAATAATAACACGTGTTGTGGGACTCCATTTTTAACTGAATTTGACAATTTAAAAATATGACGGACGAAAATTGGATAAACCGGACGAACGCAGTGTACGGATGAGCCGATAATAATTATCTTAAAATATATAAATTACGTGTCACGTTGTTTGTCCGCGATGGACTCCTAAACTACTTAACCGATTTTAATCAAATTTGTACACCGTGTGCAGTTTGATCCAACTTGAGAGATAGCATAGTTTTTATCTTGATAAGTAGTCATATTTTTTTTTACTGCAGATACAATGTTATAGGTCAGTAGTATGAAATTACCACAGCAACGCATGGCCGGGGCTAGTTTGATTTAAGTACGAGTACATCAAGAATAGTAATGGAAACTAGTTATGGGCTCAGGCTCTCACTTGTCGGTAAGCAGGCATTCCCCTTTTCTCGAGGAGTTATTACGCTCGTTAACTGTCACTTTTAGAGGTTTGCTGCATTTTAAACTCTAAACCTATCGCTAAAGGGCTCTCATTGACAATTATGTTGAAATTGCAACTTTTCCTTGTAGCGTGTTTAAATATCAAATAACCAAAAGAAAAAGACATTTTTATACGTTGTGCTTCTTGTTTCCGAATAAAGGCAGTTAATTACTTAAATAATAAAGAAAGAAAGAAAGTAATTTTATTGCAGTTATTTTTAAAGCGCATGTCCGTTTTCAAGGTTGTATTGATTAACATTTTATAGACTCAGATTAAAGACATATTATGCAGTTTGACGACGTTGCGGTGCAGTGGTCAGTAACGCTGCCTACATATCAAGCGGTCCGGGTTCGAGTCCCGGTAGCAAATGTTTGTGTGATGGACACGAACATTTGTTCACGAGTCATGGTTGTTTAGATTAGATTAACTCTTTATTGCACTTCACAAAGGTATACATATGATTACAGAGTAAAATAGTATGCAATGGCGAACTTATCTCTATAAGAGATCTCTTCCAGCCAACCCAGAATGAGAGTAGGAAACTATAATAATACGCGGGTGAGACAAAAGTGCAACATAACATTAACTGCATAGAATTATATGAATAAATACTTAATATACTTCTTAATCTAGTACAGATCTACATACATAAATACATACAATATAACATAAATATAATACATATTTATTAGTAAGTTGTTGATGACTGTGATAGACGTGTGAATAAGTGTTTTTTTAATATATATTTAAAAGAATGAGCAGATGGGCATTCTTGAATGTCTGATGGCAGCCCATTCCACAATAGAGCAGCGCGGACAGAAAATGAGTGGAAAAAGAAATTTGTATTACTCTTAGGAAGTTGGAGCATCCTGGTAATGCATGAGCGTTGAGGACGGGACGGTGCAGGAAGGATTTTGTGCAAAACAGATAGCATGTGCATATTTCTGCGTTCGCGAATCGGCAGCCAGTTCAGTTGTTCGCGAAATTTGGAGACGCGGTCATATTTCCGTAATCCAAATATAAAGTGGATCGCGAGATTTTGCAGACGTTCTAATTTGTTGAGAGGCTCCTCAGTAACATCCAGGTAACAAACAGGTGTTTATGTATTTATTTAAGTTTATTTATAAAAATATCTATTCTATTGTTTATATTAAATTTGTCAGTTATCTAGTTCTTAATGATACCTACTTACTCTGGGCTAGATAATTGGTGTGAGTGTGGAGATAAATTATTATTATATTTTACAAGTAACAACCAAATACAAAGTTTCTACTGATAGTAATCTACTCATAGACCTACACTAATGTTATAAATAAAGAGGATTTCTGTTTTGATGAAAAATAAATGGATCGCTTTTTAAAATTTTGCCACTAGAAAGCATGCTATATTTTCACTATATACCTAAAGGCTAATTTGTAACTATGTTTTATTTTCTAAAAATACCTACTGACTACTATGTTTATAGTCTTAATTTAAGGCTGAAATTAACAGGATTGTTTATTGATGGAACATTTTAATTAGTTCATAGTATGCCATGTTTGTCCACCAATCCGCATTGGGCAAGCGTGGTGGACTACTGCATAAACCTCCTTCGATGACTAGGAGAGGCTTTGTATCCCAGCAGTGGGTATAATTATAAAGGCTGTTATGATGATAATTATGATGCCAGTTTCCTTGTATTACAGAAAATGCGAATTCGATTATTTAAATAAGACAAAATTAAACTTACTTTTATCTTCATGTTCCGTAAAGTTGCATAATCTAAATTTACTGTCGTTATAAACTTGTGCCAAGGGTACATGTTACCTAACAGCTTTTTATTTGATTGTAAGTGTACTGGCCTTTTTTACGTCTAGTGGTTGGCAGACAAGCATACAGCCTGCCTGGGTCCTATTTTATAAAGCTACAAGTTGCAAGTCTTTAAGTAAAAACTGGAAACATGGAAACACTGATCAAATTAATTGGTGTTTTTCAAAACTATAAGTTGTACCAATTACAATTCAATAAGTTACAAGCGAGACGCTTGTTGTTCAACCGATCTAAATCAAACTAGCATTTTTCAAAACAAATTCTGATTACATCTACAAGTCTACAACTTGTCATAATTTTCTACAGGTCATTCGACGTGGGCGATTTTAATTAATTAATTAATAAAATCCTTTATTGCACACATAAAACAGCAATAACAATACATGAAGAAAGACATGTACAAAGGTGAGCTTATCTCTAAAAGAGATCTCTTCCAGCCAACCCTAGCATTAGTGAGTTAATACAAAAGCGGGAATAACGTGTACAAGTAAATTATTACATAAAGGCAATATAACAATATTTAAAATAAACCAATAAGTACCTAAAAACCTACATATATAAACAACCAACTACATACATAATAACACATAAATATTACATACATACAATACACTTACATACTATACAATAAATACATATATACTATACATATGCTTCACACAAGTTTGAGAGGTAGTGCTCTTTTAACTTATGTTTGAAAGAGTTGACGGATGAACTCTCTCTGATCTCCACTGGCAGTTTATTCCATAACTGTGTAGCAATTACAGTGAATGATTTTGCAAAGAATTTAGATTTGGAGGGTGGGCGGACTAAAGTTTTCGTGACACAAGCACGTTTAGGACTTAATTGACGTTTGACGTTTAGGTTTTAATTACAAGTGAATGGCTATCGCCAATTTTTGGTGTTCGTTTACATAATTTTGGTTTACAAAGTGTTCTTACTCTGTATGTTTAAGTGTTAGTCTATAATTAACGCTTAAAGATCTTAAAAGATTGTAGTTGTCACATAATAATTCAGAAGAAGATAATTAATAGGTAACAGACGATTACAAGAAATGGCAGAGGTTTAGAAATGTGTAATTACATGATAACTTTGAGCTTTTAATATTTATAATTTAAGAACTTACAAAAACAGAGATTTTTAACTTGTTGTTACAATTGTATACAACAAGAGGTGTCATTATAATCCATAGTTGCTAGTATCACTTGTAACTTGTAGCTTTATAAAGCAGGGCCTTGGTGGTAAGCAGCTACCATCGTAGTCTATAGACTCTTGTGACACTGACGACGTGACAGACGTGACTGGCGTCCTGCCAACCCAAGTCCTTCCTACCCTGTGAAGGACTGGCGACCTTACTCACACAGAAACACAACACCACAAAAATGTAATGTTATTTGCATGTGGTCTTCTGTAAGGTGGAAGTACAACCCCAGGTCGGGCTGCGCCAGATTCGAGCGGCTAGTACGCTGTGCTACAGGTTGATTTTGTTTTTTATTTTTATTTTAATTATCTGTGTAAATATGTCATTATTATGCTCATCTTTAAGATTATTAAATCACGTGTAGATAATAAGTGTTTTTATCTTAATGCGTTAAATCCTCTACAGAAGATTTTGATACAGATTATTGCCAACATTAAAATAATCAATGTCCTGTTACCTTATTATCATCCAAAAGAATGATAGTCGAGTGTTGTACTAAATATCATAATATCGCTCCTTCGATCTTTTCCGCGCAATTGGGTTTACTCATCAGACAGCCACTTTCACTGCTCGATGCGTGGTAACTGTATAAATTTAAACAAGACCATTGTCATTCCTGTGCGTTTCACTACCACAATAAAAAAAGTCATCAGAGCCCTAGCTCAGACCAAGCCCTAGGTAGTGGAATTCCCGTAATTTTTCTTCGATATTTAGTTCCACAAAAATTATTACGTTGTTGTTTTGTTTATAAAAATAAGCGATTCAAGTTTTGATAACAATCCACTAGATATTTCTAATGCAGCAAAGGACCTTTCCAACCAATTACTACCGGAAGAATCAAGACAACAGCATAAAAATCTGTCCTCATTGCCTCTTATTTGTTGATTCATCTAAAATTTAGTTACTTTTTGGGTTTTATTCTCTTTTATAAAAAAATAATAAAATTATATGAGATTCCCTAGTAACGCGTTGATGTCTTTGTAATGAAAGCCATTGCATAATTATGGGAAGTATTAATATTTATTTTGTTTTAGAACTGACTATCTAATCAACCCCCAGCTCATACCCTTGGATCTAGATAGTTGAAATTTTGCATAGAGGTTCCTTTTTAGATAATTCTGGATTTTTCGAAATTCAACCCCTTAAGGCAATAAAATTGGAGACGAAAGTTTGTAAGGGCAAACAAGATTAGTAAGACTATTTTATTTGAAACTTCACAGGAGTACCTACTTCAACCGATAAATAATTACTCATTTATCGGTAGGAGTACTCCTGTGAAGATTCAGGTTTCAGGATTTTCGATGCCTAAAAGGAGAAAATGGGGGTACACACCTATGAAGAAATTCTTAGGTTGTGTGTGAAGTCGAGCAACCCGCACTTAGCCAGCGTGGTTGACTAAGGCCTAATTGCCCCCTAATGTGGGGTAAGCTCGAGCCCCTCGGTGGGGACATTATATGAGCTGTTGATGATGATGATGTGCAGACCATAGCACTAAGGGCTCACACATTTTTTAAGTGTAACCCGACTTCAACTGCTACTTAACATCCAGTCGATTGATTTGTTAAATAAAATGGCTAGGGTTAATTTATTTATTCGATTCCCCGTTCGGGTAACACTTCAAAAATTTCAAAATACTGAGTTCTATAGCAGAAAAGTGCAGATTACAATGTTCTTGTGGTCTTCGTACCAAATGTTTTTGAAACCTCCGACATTTAGTAAGTTTTTCACCATTCGCGCCAAAACTTTTCTCCATGGCATTTGTCTATTCATAACCTGTCACCAAAAACAATACGAACCAAAGCAAAGCTAATGAAAAAAGGAAAAGATCTCCATCAAAAACACCAACACAATCCAATTACAACGAAGAATCTGGTCAGCGAGCTCGAACTAAAATGAACAAAACTAACTCCATAGATTATTGGACACGCCCAAGAGTAAACTCTCTACCCGGATCCAGTAAACAATAGCAACTAACACACCAACAAAAACTCAACTACACCCCAACCCGGCTAGTCACCGTGGGGGAAGACGACTGCTACCCTCCAAATAATCATAAATCTGCAAGAAAGAATGAAATACATATAGCTACATTAAACACAAGAACTTTGAGGACAGAAGAAAGGCTAAACGAACTAACAGAGGCATTGATACCAATTAAGTGGGACATTATTGGTCTCAGTGAAGTAAGAAGAATGGGAGAAGAAATAAGGGACTATAAAAACTTTATTCTATATTATAAAGGCGAAAAGCAAGGCATGTATGGGGTCGGATTTATGGTCAAAGCACATCTTAAAGGTAACATCATTGAATTCTCAAGCAAGTCGGACAGAATAGCAGTATTAGACATATCTCTTCAAGACTCTCAATGGTCCATAATACAAGTCTATGCTCCAACAGAACAAGCAAATGAGGAAGAAAAAGATTCTTTTTACAATACTCTAATAGATACTATGCAGGAAACAAACAAGAATGTTATTGTATTAGGCGACTTCAACAGCCAAATCGGAAAACGACAATTAGGAGACGAATATAATGTGGGGACTTTTTCCAAAGGAAACAGAAACAATAATGGTCAGAAACTTATAGATTTTGCAAAAGAATTTAATTTAAAAGTAATGAATAGTTTTTTCAAGAAAAAGGACACAAAAAAGTGGACGTGGATCTCCCCAGATGGAAAATATAAAAACGAAATAGATTTCATTTTAACTAATGTTCCTAAATCTTTTGAAGATATTGATGTAATTAATAAACTTAATTTTAGTACAAATCATAGAATGGTTAGATGTAGATTAACCAACACAAATAAAAATAAGTCAAGAAGACATATTAAGCAAAAATCTAACATATCGTTTACGCCACTGCCAGAAGATATTTTACAACAACTGGGAAATAGATTGAATACTGTGGAACACACCAACATAGGAATACAAGACAAATACAATAAACTAGAAGAGATTCTGAAACAATTTAATAAAGAAATCTTAAAAATTATAAAAACAGAAGCTGCAGATAAGATAGGTTTAGATGCGAGAAACTTAATAGCAAAACGTAAAGAACTAATTCAAAATAGATCTGAGAATATTGCGGAAATTGAGGCTATCAGTAAGAAAATAAATGTAAGCATAAGAAAACATAAAGAAAATATAAGGCTTAACAAAATTAAGCACGAAATAGAAAAAACTGGCGGTGTTAAAAAAGCCATCAAAGAACTCAGCGATCACAAAGTTTGGATTCCCAAATTACGAAGCAAGGAACACATCTCAGGGAAAAGACCTATCATAAGCAAAATCGCCACAGACTTCTACAGAGACTTGTATAGATATGAAGCACAACCAGCTACTGAAATAACAACTACACTGGACGAAGAAGAGATACCACAAATTCTACAAAGCGAGACTAAGAAAGCAATCCTCTCACAAAAAGACGGGAAAGCAGCGGGAGAAGATGGAATCTCTGGAGAGTTACTAAAAGGGGCAATAGATTACTTACTTCAACCTCTTACAACGCTTTTTAATGAAATAATGGAATTTGAAGTAATACCAGCTCAGTGGACTAAGTCTACCATAGTTCTGCTTTATAAAAAAGGAGACAAAACAAGAATTGAAAACTATAGACCCATAAGCTTAATGTCTAACATGTATAAAGTATTCTCCAAAATAATACTTGGAAGACTAACTAAACTTCTGGATGAGCAGCAGCCTAGAGAGCAGGCCGGTTTCCGGAGTGACTTCTCAACAATTGATCACATCCACACGGTTAAACAGTTAATAGAAAAATATCACGAATATGGCAAAAAGTATTACATTTCATTTGTAGATTACAACAAAGCATTTGATACATTAATTCATGAACACATATACAAAGCTCTAATAAGCCAAGGTATACCACAAAAATATGTAAGACTGATAAAAAACATCTACGACAAAACTACTGCAAAAATCCAATTAGAAAGCACAGGAGAAGAATTCCAGGTCCAGAAAGGTGTAAGACAAGGTGATCCTTTGTCTCCAAAGTTATTCACATCGGTGCTAGAGTATGTGTTTCGGAACCTAAATTGGGACAACTTTGGCTTGAACATCAATGGCTGCAGACTGACTCACCTGAGATTTGCAGATGACTTGGTGCTCTTTGCAGATAATCCAACAACTTTACAACTAATGCTACAACAATTAACTAATGAAAGCAGAAAAGTTGGATTATCTATCAATACATCTAAAACAAAAGTGATGACAAATTGGATCAAGGAAAATATTGTGGTGCAAAATCAAGTAATAGACTATGTTGAGGAATATATCTACCTTGGTCAATTAATTTCACCTAATCAGCAAATGGAAAAGGAAATACAAAGAAGAGTTTCTAATAGTTGGTCACGATACTGGTCACTAAAAGAAATATTGAAAAACAAATCCATCCCAATGAAAGAAAAAAAGAGAGTCTACGAAACATCGATACTCCCAGTGTTAACATATGGTTGCCAAACATGGTCTCTTACCAAGAAACAAAGACAAAAGATAAAAACCTGTCAAAATAGTATGGAGAGAAGCATGCTCAGCATCAAACTTAAAGACAGATGTAAACTAACAACTATCAAAAAGCGCACAAAAATCAAAGATGTTGGAACGGTAACAAAACAATTAAAATGGCGATGGACAGGTCACATGTTGAGATCTGCAAAGAACAAATGGAATAAAGACCTTACAGAGTGGTATCCCCGCGATAGCAAAAGAAATAGAGGCAGACCACTGAAGAGATGGGAAGATGATATGCCAAAGGGATGGAGGAGAGTGTGGCATAATAGGAAGGAATGGCATTATTTGGAGGAGGCCTATGTCAATAGACAACCGGACCCATTATAATAATTTGTTGTTTTTAAGTATAAGTTTGTGTAAATTTAACTCCGGTCTGTGAAATAAAGGCTTTATTATTATTATTATTATTATATAACCTGTCACCAAACCACTGAATGGCTAAAATGTAATTCTTGTTGTTTACTATGTATGCTTCTATTAAAATAATTGTTAATATAAGTATATTAATATTATATACATAATTATTTTAATAATTAATAACACATAAACTTATTACAAACTAGCTTTTGCCCGCGACTTCGTCCGCGTGGAATAATTACTTTAGGCAGCATTTTTTGTGTAGGTACTTATTATGCAAAAATGACACATACAAACTGCAGTGCACTACAGTTAATGACATTTTTACAATCTACCATTTTATGTTTCTCCATCCTTTGCTACTTGTGGGTCCCCACATGGGTCAATATTTCAAAAACGCTAGAACAATATTTGCGTTTCATGGTCTTATCTTCGGTAATGAGGAATCGCATAAAAATATTCATCTCATATTTCAACCCCTTCATTCCCTTTTTCACAAAAAAGGTAAGTAGCTTTTATTCCATTTCGAGGTTTCGTCTATTTTTGTACCAAATTTCAATAAATTCGGTTCAGGTGTTAGGCGTGAAAGCGATTAAGCTAAAAAGTCACGTCCACCATCTTGGATCTCAAAATGGATGCTGTATTCTGAATCCTGACTCCGAATACAGCATCCATTTTGAGACCTCCGAAAACTACAAAACTGATACCCATATCAAGTTTAAAATTCGCGTCCGCCATCTTGGATATCAAAATGGAACCCTGTAAACCACGAAAATGATATCCATATTAATAATAAGTTAAGTAGCGTCCACCATCTTGGATCTAGAAATTGATGACGTATTTGGAATCGCGACCCCCGAAAACTACGAAATTGATACCCAAATCCCAAGTCCCATCTGCCATCTTGGACCTCAACGTAGATGATAAAAAAATCCCATCTGCCATCTTGGATCTCGACGTAGATGGTGTATTTGGAATCAGGACCCCCGAAAACCTCGAAAATGATACCCATATTCCTATTAAGTTAAAAAGTCACGTCCGCCATCTTGGATCTCAAAATCGATGTTTTATTCGGAGTCAGAACCCCCAAAACCCTCGAAAATGATACCCATATCGATTTTACATTAAATAGTCGCAACCGCCATCTTGGATTTCGAAATTGATGTCGTATTCGGAATCGGGACCCCCGAAAACCACGAAAATGACACCCATATTGACATTTTGTCAAAAAGTCGCGTCCGCCATCTTGAATCTCAAAATAGATGTTTTATTCGTAATCCGGACCCCCAAAAACCACGAAAACGATACCCATATTGACATTATGTTAAAAATTCGCGTCCGCCATCTTGGATCTCAAAATCGATGTTTTATTCTGAGTCAGAACCCCCAAAAACCACGAAAACGATACCCATATTGACATTATGTTAAAAATTCGCGTCCGCCATCTTGGATCTCAAAATAGATGTTTCATTCGGAGTCAGAACCCCCAAAAATCTCGAAAATGATACCCATATTCCTATTAAGTTAAAAAGTCACGTCCGCCATCTTGGATCTCAAAATCGATGTTTTATTCGGAGTCAGAACCCCAAAAAATCTCGAAAATGATACCCATATAGATTTTACATTAAATAGTCTCAACCGCCATATTGGACCTCGAAATAGATGTCGTATTCGGAATCGGGACCCCCGAAAACCACGAAAATGACACCCATATTGACATTTTGCCAAAAAGTCGCGTCCGCCATCTTGGATCTCGAAATAGATGTTTTATTCGTAATCCGGACCCCCAAAAACCACGAAAACGATACCGATATTGACATTATGTTAAAAATTCGCGTCCGCCATCTTGGATCTCAAAATCGATGTTTTATTCGGAGTCAGAACCCCCAAAAATCTCGTAAATGATACCCATATCGATTTTACATTAAATAGTCTCAACCGCCATCTTGGATCTCGAAATAGATGTCGTATTCGGAATCGGGACCCCCGAAAACCACGAAAATGACACCCATATTGACATTTTGTCAAAAAGTCGCGTCCGCCATCTTGGATCTCAAAATAGATGTTTTATTCGTAATCCGGACCCCCAAAAACCACGAAAACGATACCCATATTGACATTATGTTGAAAATTCGCGTCCGCCATCTTGGATCTCAAAATCGATGTTTTATTCGGAGTCAGAACCCCCAAAAATCTCGAAAATGATACCCATATCGATTTTACATATTGACATTTTGTCAAAAAGTCGCGTCCGCCATCTTGGATCTCGAAATAGATGTTTTATTCGTAATCTGGACCCCCAAAAACCACGAAAACGATACCCATATTGACATTATGTTAAAAATTCGCATCCGCCATCTTGGATCTCAAAATGAATGGTGTATTAGGAATCGGGACCTCCGAAAACCACGAAAATGATACCCGTATTGACATCATGTCAAAAAGTCACGTCCGCCATATTGGATCTCGTTATAGAGGCTTTATTCGTAATCCGGACCCCCAAAAACCACGAAAACGATACCCATATTGACATTTTGTTAAAAAGTCGCGTCCGCCATCTTGGATCTAATCGGGACCTCCGAAAACCACAAAAGTGATACCCATATCGATATTATATTAAAAAGTCACAACCGTCATCTTGGATTGGATCTTTATTTCTTATCAAGTGTCTAAATTCAAAGTTTCATGGTTTTATCTTTAACCATGACGAACTTCCATACAAATTTTCATCCCCAATTTCATCCCCACACGGGTCTAAATTTCAAAAATCCTAGAACTAATATTTCTTTCTTTCTTATTAAGTCCCTAATTTCAAAGTATCATGGTTTTATCTTTAACAATGACGAAGTCCCATACAAACTTTCATCCACTATTTCACCCCCATACAGGTCAAAATTTAAAAAATCTTAAAACAAATATTTCTTTTTGTCTTATTAAGTGCCTAAATTCAAAGTTTCATGGTTCTATCTTCAAAAATGACGAACTTCCATACAAACTTTCATCCCCTTTTTCAACCCATACAACCTTTTTTTCGCGATAAAAAGTAGCCTATGTCCTTCCCCGAGATCTAATCTATATTTGTACCAATTTTCATCAAAATCGGTTCAGTGGTTTAGACGTGAAAGCTTAACAGACAGACAGACAGACAGACAGACAGACAGAAAGACAGACAGACAGAGTTACTTTCGCATTTATAATATTAGTAAGGATTGTACTTATTACAACTTATTACAAAGTACCAAAATATTCGTTCGAATTTCAAAATTGCCTTAAATTGCTACACAAATTAAACGTTTCAAGTAAATAAATTACGCGTTCCACTTTCAAAATTTATTTTTTTCTAATTCCAACAAGAATGGCCAGCAAAAATAATAAAATTAAAGATTTGATTTGATTCGAGAGAAAAATAAATGTTACATTTCATAATGTTATTTTTATTTCTAAGAACCTATGTATCTTAGAGAAAATTTATCTTTAACATCCACTGCATCGATTAGTTTTATAAAATGACGAGGGTTATATTTAGATTTTTTTAGTTGGTTCGATTCCCGGTTCGAAAAAGCTTTTGAGAATTATGTGAATGCAGTTATGTTTTATTTTTAAAAATAGGGATGATTCATTTCATTAAATTAAGCTATTTTAAAGATTCACTTCCCCTCCAGGGCCCATATTTTTTCCCCGCCTGTATCACAGATTAGAAAGAATATGTCTAAGCCTGTATAGCAGTAAGGTCATAGCGAACTTATCAGCTTGCAAAGGGAACACCTCTCTTTTTTTACTATGAACGCTACGGATCGGCGTCTACGAAATGGCTACGGACCGTAGCACACCGCCCCTTTTTCGTAGACTTAAGAGACAATACGTCTCCGCTGCTCCGCTGGCCTATTTGGAACTTTTTTTGACATATGAAAGTGATAATCACCGAGTGAATTACATTCAATGACGTAGAATTCCTACGTCATTGATTACATTACATATCCATTTTTGTTTTACACGACACGCTATTTTGGCACTAGTCATAGTTAGTGCTACAGGGAAGGAAGGAGAAGATATAACTTTTAAATATATCCTACTAATATTATAAACGCGAAAGTTTTTATGTATGTTTCTTACTCTTTCACGCAAAAACTACTGAACGGATTTTAATGAAATTTAACAGTAATATAGCTGATACATCAGAATAACATATAGGCTATAATTTATAAGAATCCCGCGCAGACGAAGTCGCGAGCAGAAGCTGGTAAAATAATAATAGATAATATTAATGATAATATTGTGAGACTTATTTTATCTTGTCGGAGAAGGTCAATGGGCCTTCATCTCTTGGGGAACTGCAAAAAGTGGATAACGCAAACTAATTTTCCACAAAAGTACTTACCTTTACCTGCCAATTTTCATAGTATCGGTTGAGTGGTGTCGGAATGATACGATAATATATATACAAACATATAAAAAGTTTGTATTGTATTATGTCAAATAAATGAAACAAAAATTACTTTTGATAAAAAAGGATGTAATTCCATTTTTTTATTCTTTTTTCTTAGCGGTTTCAAATCATCATTTGAAACCGTTAAGCCAAAGGCGTGCTAGTAACCGCGGAATTCACTATCATTACGTTTAAGCCGGTAAATTAGGTATGTTTTGAAACCGTACATTTCAATATTTGTGGCTTCTGTTATTATCCCATTAAAAGTTGCTTCCTTAGTCTTTTACCTATAAAGAGTTTTTAAATATATATATATTTTTTCTATTATCATAATCACCTTTATAATTTTACGCACTATTGGGACACAAGGCTCTCCTTGTCATCTTTGTTCTATTAATTCATTCTGTTTAGTCTAAGGCTAGATAGTCTATGAAGGCTAGACATCACAGTAGTCAATCTAGCCTTGTCATTAAAACAATAAAAAAAACTTTATTTTCGTGTGGATATATCCGACAGCACTGCTGATTCTACTATGGTTCAGGCATTCAGGCTACAAACTGTCACTTTAATAAACTTTAAACTCTATGATTGTGGAATAAGCCTGAAATATTTATTAAAAATTTGACTCGAAAATTAACAAATAAACTAGATTCCCCTTTTAAGCATGACAATCTCTACACCACTCGCTCGAGATTGCTCAGCACATTAGATTAAACATAACACAAAATCTGGTAGTATGCATTGCCTCAAAATTAGTACTTAACAGGTTGCCAGCCTGTCGCCTTCATAAAGAGGTATAAAACTCAAAAATTCACTAACCTTCAGTGAGAGGCCGACAACCAGGAAGCTCCATCATCAATTCTTTTTGTCAATCTAATCTACTTTTCACCATCTCAGCAGGCGGGCAACACAATCTTCACAAATGCGTTCATCATTATGTCAGCCGAGTGATGCCCATTGGACATAGATCTCCCCCAAGAATCTCCAAGACTCCAACCCGATCGATCCTCCGCATCCAGCGGAATCCCATGACTTATCGTCACACCTTGTGGGCGGCCTACCGACGCAACGTTCTCCAGTGACTTTTACCCGATCTTCGGTTCACCTTGTAGGGGGCTTCCAATACTGCGTCTTCCCGCGACGTATAGTACATTGTCGGTCCACCTTGTAGGGCCTCCTACCAACGTTGCGTCTTCCCGCGACCTTTACCAGATTTTCGGTTCACCTTGTTGGGACTCAGTTATACGGTCTTATTTTTTTCTTTCTTTTCCAGAGTTACGTCGGTCGCCTAGAGCCTATTGACCCCGAGCAAGGGCTGCAGAGGTACAACCGAGGGCACGAACTTATATACCGGGTGCATTTTCCCATCACTTCACCACTGCCCCATCTTACTTCGCTAGTTACAAATGGACAACAACTATGTTACGGTCCTACTGGTGAGTGCGTACAATATATCGTACACCATACGTACATAAAGTCACGCCTTTCTACCATAGGGGTAGGAATCACTTATTTCCCCTTCCTAAGATCCTTAAGTATTTCTTTTTTTTTTATCTACTCTCATCCTTAACAGTCCTCATACCTCCATGCTTGGAGATTTGTAGTAATATGACCCATCTCTAAGATGTTTTCGATTTGATCGACAAACGTTCGCGAGTTTTCTCCAGTACCGCATTTGCACTTGCATCCGATTCAATTCTTTTTGTCAAAATTTTCCCCTAATCTTTTTCACATTGAGTTTCCTTTTCCCAATTCCTAACCCCTGTCTTTTTTCAAACCACACGTCTCTCTTGGTACCTTAGTACCAACTGGTTACTGTTTAATTTGGAAAAATCAATTCTCTTTCGCACTATTTGCAAATATATTTCTGTAAACATGGTCTCTTCTTCTTGCTATCCGGGGTCCTTTGTGGCAGAGAAACTTGGTCCGTTTACTAGAATCTCCATCAACAAAAAACTGTAGAATTTAAACTTCTTTCTTATTAATTCTATTTAAATTTATTAATTTCAGATATTCCCGGCCCAAATCAATACGTCAGCACGATCAGTTTGCAACATATGTTATACCTGAGGAAAGTAGGCTCTCCTAACAGTGTGTTCTTTCAATACGACTTACCTGAAACAATTGACAACGGACCTGTATATGACTTGCCAGGTAATTGCTTTTTGGAAAACAATTTGAACCTCAGTTAACGAGGCGTCAGCCAGTCCAACAAATAGAGATAATTTGAAATCGCCTAAAAGTCTGGAGTTAGAAATACAGCCATATTTCACTGTTTTTTTTAATCAGTCCTTCTCTGTGCAGCCACTGTTCTAATTGTAATCTTATATGTTTACAAATAAGCTTTTAACTATATTGCAGGATCCGGGCCTGTGGGCAGCAGTCCACAGCAAACCAATTACTACCCGACCGTCACAAAAGAGCCCACTTACTATGATGTTGACGTGGATTACCAAACGCCGACCCCAAGACCTACTCGCCCCCGTCCACAGTACCCAGTCAGGCCTCAACCTCAACCGTCTATACCCTACAACCCGTATGAAACTGAGAAACCACCGCAACGGGAGCCGCCACAACAGCCTCCTCCGGACTTCAACCCATATGAACAGGACAATACTTTTGTGCAACCAACCCAACCGCCACTGTGAGTAATTGAGTACCTATCTAGTATCTACATAGGGGGATTTACTGTGGTGATCGATCAAATCGCCGAGTTCAAAGGAAGACCGAGTGTCGCGATCATCAGCGGCCGTACTACAAACATGGTTCTAGTTGAGCATGCCGTAATATACACTATTCATTGCGTGCGTCTTAAGGACTGTAAAGCAATGAAAGTTAAGTACAGCCGCAATGTTATACAATTTGTAAGATAGTAACACATAATTTTAAGCGATTATGTTTTTATGAATAAAAGTCGGACCATTTGTTGTATAATTGGCTGTAAAAGTTGAATTGTTGTATAATTGGCTGTAAAAGCCAATACTTAGTCTATTGTTGTAGCTATTTGCTATCTCGCTTAGGTGTACGCTGATGACTTATCTATACTCTATTCTCAATCTACGACGGAGATAGATAAAATCTCAGATAAAATATAAGCTTCTTGTATTAGGGTATTTCATGATCTTTCGAAAATCGGTAAGAATCGCATGATACCGTTTATCGTCCCCACCACAGATTTAATAATACAAGGAGATAGGCCAAGCCGGCGTCTAACTTGTGACAAGTGTATGCCCAGCAGGCATACATTGCCCCCAGTTCGCCTTCCGATAAAGTCGAGTGAATACGTACGTATGTCAGAAAGAAATATCCATTTTTCTTTCAAAATTCGCTGTTCAACTGTAACATGCAATCATTGCAGTGAATCAGTTACTTAATCAAATAATGGATAATTTTCAACACGTAAGAACCGAAAAACTTAGATTTATATTTAAAAACAATATTTAAAAAATAGTCCGACTTTTTTATTCATAAAAACACAATCGCTTTAAATTATGCGTTACTATCTTACAAATTGTATTACATTGCGGCTGTGCTTAACTTTCATTGCTTCGCAGTCCTTATGACGCGCGCAATGAATAGTGTATATTACGGCATGCTCAACTGGAACCATGTTATGTAGTACGGCCGCTGATCGCGCTTTTGGCTAGATCGGGCCATGGGGGCGCCAAATGATTAAATATTTTTAAGGGGAGCGTAATACCACGGTAATATTATCTGGTAATACCGTTTTTGGAATTATATCTCCGTGTGTCAGTATGTCTGTGTGTCTGTGCGTTAGCACGATAACTCGAGTATGATTTAACTTATTGCAACCAAATTTAACATGCGTATATGATATCAAAATATAATCCAATCAATGTTTCTTAGAATCTAAAAGGAACTTTTAAATCTTTTCGTGAACAATGTTATTGGTTATCAATGACGAAATTAGTCATAGTCTTACTCATTTCTAAGACTTTTTCCTTAATTACTGGGAATACCAATGTTGCGGCTATTGAATGACCCACATAAAATTTGCAGACATAAAAAAATTTTAGAGTACCTACACCGATTCATGTCAGTGAACCTGTCTATAGTTCAAGGCGGGTCAAACAATTTTTTTATTGATGAAAACACGAGATGTTCACGATATATTTTTTGCTGTATTTTTATAACTAACAAAATCATTAGGCGACAATTTGGCAAAATGGGGTACTGTAGGTATGGTCCATACTGTCAGATATGACCTTAAGCTGTGTTTTCTGATTTTAAACTCCTTTTGCGACTATGATCGTGTTATTAAGATATATTATGATATAATGTTTGTTATCCGTATGTTAATAGTCTAGCACGATGAACTTTGACATCAGTGAACTTTGACATAGAAACGTTAAAACTGTTTTAATTGAATCATTTGGATAATTCGCGTTTTGTCTAGTTACAACAAGTTATCACTGAAATTATTTTTGAACAGCAGTTAATTTTAATTGTAACAAAGGCATTTAGTAAATCTAGTTTAAAATGCGTTTCAATAAAAACTAGTTTTACTTAACTGTAACATATCTAATATAAAAAATTATAAAATAAATAAATGTTATAAAATGTATAAAAGAAAACCATTGACAATTAAAGGTTTAGTACTCCGAAAGGTTGAAAAACAATAAACAATATTTTTCTTTGCCCATAAACGGGTTAAGGCCATCTACGCACTAGCGTTTGCCTGGCGTCTGTTTTCCATTCGTCTTCAAAGTGGCAGAGATGGGTAGAGGACACGTTAAGTTCACGTTGAGAAAATGTTATGTGTGTTTACAATTTTTATCTTTAACCAGCCTATATATAGGCTAGGACAATGTCTCTTTAATTCCATGACATCCTGTGTTTTCAAATAAGTTTTAAAAATAATTCAAGAAATATTGTTCATCACAAGTGCTTACAACTAACTTTAAAAATAAAATTGCAACTAAAATGGTGAAAATTTACACTTTGAATAGCCTTCTCCGATTTGCTTGACATTCATTCTTCTTTTTTCTTGCTTCAGCCCACCAACGCGTCCCCCACTTAGACCATCAGTCAGCCCAGGGCGGGTAGAATGTGGCGTTATCGCTGGAGGCAACGACAAGGTGCCTTTGGTCATGAACGGACAGAGTTACGAGCGAGGCGAATGGCCTTGGCTCGTGGCTATATACAAGAGGAACGACGGCAGCCTGACCTTCAAGTGTGGTGGAACCCTCATCTCTGACCGGCACGTTGTTACAGGTTCATACTAAAATACTAAGTAGATTAGAATTGAAAAATTTGTTTCTTTATTATTTACAAAATACGAGTAGGAACATGCAAATTTTAATGGGTTGGATACCCAAGGAGTAGGTAGGTACCTATATAATAATTTTTCATACTGCACTGACCCCACATTGAGAGCTGGGTAGGAGGAAGGAGGGGCCTCTGTACCCTTCTGAAGTCTCGCCCACCGGTAACATGTCCAGGGGATCCAGGTTAGATCCCAGGGAGATTATAAATTCGTGCTATGTTTGGTTCATGCAAGGACTTGATTGAAATCTGTTTCGAAAGTTATTTAGATATAATTCCTCCCCCTTATAAATATCTGCAGGCATAACTATAATTTTAACGGTATAGTAATATTTTGAAAGTTAGTATTAAGTTAAAAGTTCAATTACGACAGCAAAAATAATCCTTTCTGACACCGTAAACCTACTTTATCGAGTACCTACCACAATGGGACCTACGCCAAATAAAATGGCTAACATGACCTGATAAATGGACCGAAAGGTCTGCCCTAAACTTGCCGGAACTTGTATTCAAAGCATTTGAAGTTGGTAGGTGGAGGCGTTAATAACACCACGAAATCTGATTATGGGCTTCCAGATCTGGCACTTATCTACTCTTGTTTGTTACAGCGGCTCACTGCATGAGTGTAAGAAGTTCTGTGACGTCCATGCGAGACATTGTAGTGAAAGTGGGCGTTTACAATCTGGAAGACTGGGGAGACGACCAGATTGTCACAAGAACTCTGGAGTCGGCGATTATACACGAGTCTTACAACGCAACTTCCCTTGCAAGTAAGTTTTCAAGGTATTTTGCTTTTGATTATCTTAGAAAATACTAGAAAAATGCACTGAAAAAAATCGACTTGCCTCAGGCGGGACGGGCTTTCATTTTGAATTATTTTTATGAATGTGAAGACCTTGGTTAGATCTCGAGCCTCATCAAGATCTTCACATTTTTGAGAGTTTCTAGACAATGTGTCTGTCTATCGGTAAGAGTCTCTGGAGCATATTTGGGGTTAGAGAGTGGCACAGAAATAATTAATTTATTTAATTTTGACGCAGCTTCACCATTTATTTGCCTGACCTGGTTCTTTATTCTGCTTTTAAATTAATGGCGTTCGCGACACATAAAGATTACGCATTTCGCCAATGTCGATTGAAAATGTAGGTACTTATAGTAACAGACAATTGTACGGTAGATTGAATTAAAAATGGAGTCTCAACACGTGTTTTTACAACAAGAAGTTTGAGAAACTCCCTGGACCTGGTTACATTGTTCTATTAGACCTGGTCCTATATATCACATTTTTTTTTATTTTTAGATGACATCATGGTGTTTACTCTGGAAAAGAGTGTGGAGTTTAATAACAACATCAGGGCAGCCTGCCTGTGGGAAGGGAAGACGGATTTGAGCAGGATTGTAGGCGCTTCGGGAGTGGTTAGTACCAATAATAATAATATTTTTAAATTTTCAGACAAAAAATGGTCCAGATAAATGTTAGTAAATGCCGTAATCTAAATTAGTAGGTAGGTAATCATATGAGTAGTCCCACTTAATGTTTAAGAATGGGACAGTCCATTTTATATGCAATGACAGCCAGGACGCTGTTATACGCGGACGAAGACGCTACTCGTTTACGATTTATTGCAAATAAGTTTTCTGTACGGTCTTGTGCAAACATAAGTGACGCGCTACAAACCACAACAGCAGTTTTCCATGTGACACCGAATTTGCACCTTACCTACCTCCTATATAGTTGTCAGCTTAAGATCAATGTTATTTTTCGCTTATATTAAAGCAAAAGGGAAGATACGGCATGCTCCTTATCGCATCCATCAAAAATAAGGTCTCGTCAACTACATAGACAAACTATCACTCACACTCTGTCAATCAAGGTAGCGTACAGCATCGTTAAGGTGTCGAATAGTGCCGACTGAGAAAGCGAAATAGAATGATCACTTTCTACGTGAGCGCGAGCAAGTCCGCGAGTCTCGGGACGTCAGTGACGTCCAACCATGCAGCTGAACGTGTCGAAAGGCATTTTTAACGTTTTTTTTTTATTAATTATTTGTTTCACACTATAGCACGTACCACGCACGTACAAACGATTCACTGTCCTATTGGAGATTGAGACGTAGTAGGTCCATTGGACTCAGTTTTGTAGGCACACGCGCGTTACTCAGGCAACGCAGCTTCCCTTTTTTGCTTTAATCTAAGCTTCGCCATTTCTGGCCTCTGAATTGACTTGTTTTTTATGACGTTACTATCTTTCGATAACAACCGGAACCGACAGCTTAACCTCTGAGGAAAACTGTGTTGAAACATTTTGGTAACCCGTGCGAGAACCAAACTTGCGCTTAGTAGCTTAACTTCTACGATCGTTATGAAGAACGCAAGAATGCAGCGCCATCGACTTCCTTTGGAACTTTTTTTATATATAATATTACGAGATGGCAAACAAGCTTGCGGGCTACCTGCTGTTAAATGGTTATCGTCGCCTATAGACACTTGGAATACTAAGAATAAATCACTAACACTGCTAGTGCGTTACAATCCTGGGAACTAAGATGATATTATGTCTCTCATGCCCAGTTACACTGTCTACCTTTTCCTTTAATCCGAAACACAGCTTAACTTAAGCAATATTTGTGCGTAGGTGGCTGGCTGGGGTAAGAATGAGCTGGGACCAGCGGGGCACGGTGAGCCACGAATGGCGCGACTTCCCATAGTGAGCACCTCGACATGCCGCGCCAGCAAGCCCGATTTCCACAAACTTACATCCGATACTACCTTGTGTGCTGGTAAGAAAATATGTGTAGAACTACTTAACTATACAAAACTAAGAACGGAGAAATAAAAATGTTGTTTCTAAAAATCTAAATGCTTTTTTGAGGTCGTTCTCAAATACATAGGTACAAGTGACAAATATTGAGGTTGGCACCGACCTCAAAAAAAAATTAGATTTTTATAAACCAAATTTTTATTTCTCCGTTTTTGATTTTGAAGGTTTTTTTATTTAAAAATAATTTATTTTTGCTTTTTAGTGTTTTAAGTATAGAAATTTTCAATAAACTATCATGAAATTTACAAGGAATAGAACTATTACGATATCATCGACATCGATTAAATAGGCATTATTAGGGATAACTCAAAAACTACTCGTCAGATATCAGTCAAAAAATGGGACTACATGACAAGCGCCAGCTTCCAAAAGCTAAAAGAATCTTTAAAATCGGTACACAGTAGATAAAGAGTTATATTAGATTATGGTAACAAACGTAAAAAAAAATACAGTCAACAGTATTTTAGTATTTTAGATAAGTATAACTTGACTTTTATTTTAGTACCTATCCTATCACCATAGTATACTTATACCTGTGCTTATACTATGCTATCGCAATGTCCTCTTTAAGAGGAAACACAACGCCCGTTTTTCCATACAAACGTAGTCCCCTGTTTCCTCCCTGGACAATGCCGGTAGAGTTATAATTTTTTTCCTGAATATCTATGGCTACTATTAACATGTCCCTATGTTTTCGTTTTTTTCATAAATTAACTATTAAAAGATATATGAACGTTCAAAAACCTAAAAAAATGGCCAAATTTTCCTTTGTGTTCAAACATCCAGGAAACAAATTTGACTAAATTATATTAAAAAATTAAAACATAGGAACACAGCTCAAGCCTTTATTATTTTTTTTATGAAAAAAGTACTTAAATCGGTTAAGTTTTGGAGAAGAAATCAGGGGACTACGAATCGTTGATTTTCTGTTCTTTTAATAGGTATTTTCAGTCCAAGCTGCCGTTGTCTCTATCGCGCTCTGCGGGGGGAGGCTTGAGGTTAGGGAGACGCGGACTAACACGTATACACTCATGACGTGACATGTAGTCGATAATTTTATCGATTTAACCTAGTGTTGTTCATCGATATCGATATTTCTAGATGAATATTTTGCGTGCAGTGTATTTAACACATTATGATGTTCGATTGTTAGCTCAACTGCGCAGATGCTACTGCTCAAATTAACTTCACTGCCTCTTTGGCAACTTAGGATTATCACGCGGCCTTCCGCCACTGCGAAAACTAATCCCATCGCCCCATCTATCATCCCATCCCCCACTATGGATTCCGTTCGCCTTCCGCGTTCATACCCTGCCCGCCTAGCATGACCACCGAAACACGATATGATATAGCCATTTATCGCTTTGAACTGTCTTATATAATAGGACTAGCTGTGCCCGCGACTTCGTCCGCGTGGATTTCCCATTTTTACAACATTTTTCATTGATGCTCAACTCCTATAAGTCGTAGAGTGATGCTATGGAGATATATAGGCCTATATCAGGGTTTCCCATACTGCGCGTCGCGATGCCCTGGCACCCCAGGGTTCGCGGTTCTATCCCGGGGGCGGGCGTAGTGAGACGATCCACATAGAATGGCTGTCTAGCTGCTATGCGGGCTAGTCGAACGAAAATAAATATAGAGAAAGAAATGAAAGTCGCGATTTCAAAAGTTGAGCCCGGATCGACTGCCTAGGGCGGGCGAAAAAATAATTTTCGGACAGTTTCATAAAATCTATGCGTGCCATAGCGCGTGAACCCTTCGTTCACGCGTCCCACTCCTTCTAGGCGGTTTTTTTTTACTATTTTTACAGGATGTCTCTGATGACCTTCTTTGAGTCACAGAGGGCTTTTAGTAAAAGAGAGGACTTCGGTGGGTCCTCAAGCTTTAAGGTCGAATCACTCCAGAGAGGATTCCTGACCGGTGAGCATCTCCCTCGGGGGAGTCTCTGAACCTATTAGAGTTTCTAAGGCGTCCGAATCTGACGGGATCAGTAGTTCCTAAGATAAGCGCGTTCAACCAAACAAAAAACAACTCAGTATAGATGCGTGCGTAGTACTTGATCATTATTTAGCTGCGGAGTTATGTTAAAACTATGATATCTCTGAAGATGTTCATTGAAATCTAATGATGTATAGAACAATTTTGTACAAAATTAAATACTTGTGATGAATAATGTATTTATTTTGATAAGGAATAATATGATGTTTACAAAAATACCTTCGCATCTAATGCAATAATTAGAACAATATTATTAACAAAAATAGGTTATAGCGAGTCAACCCTAAGAGATAGATAAATGCTGTCTGAAACTTTTTTTAGAACTTTTAACGGAGAATAATTCCGTGATACAGAATTTTTGTGTAACTTTAACCGTTTACGCAGCGCACGCAAAGAAAACTCTGAAAATCAAAATTTATTATTTTCCGTTTATTTCAAACTAAGCTATTTCTTAAGATATTCATTGAAATCAAATGAAGTCCAGAACAGTTTTGTGCAAAATAATTACTTGTGATAAATAATGTATTTATTTTAATAAGGAATAATATCATGCATACAAAAACACCATCGCAGGTAATGCATTATTTTAGAACAAATTTGTTTACCAAAAAGAAAGGTTATAGTGAGCCAACCTTAAAAGATAAACATATGCTGTCGCAGACTTTTTTTTTGAAAATTTAATGCAGAACAATTCCGTCATACCTGATTTTTACGTAACTTTAACCGTTTACGCAGCGCACGTAGTGAAAGCTTTGAAAAGAAATATTTTCTCCCGTTTTTACAACTTTCTTCATTGATGCTCAGCTCCTATTGGACGTACCGTAATGTTATATAGCCTAAAGCCTTCCTAGATAAATGAACTATCCAACGGAAAAAGAATTTTTCAGTTTGAGTCAGTAGTTGCTGAGATCTTAGGGTTCAACCAAACAAACAAACTCTTCAAAATTTCAAGTTGGCGGTTATATCCAATGATTTTTGACAGTTCAAAGCGTTAAATGGCTATATCATATCGTGTTTCGGTGTTCATGCTAGGCGGGCTGGTCTATCTAGGAAAGCGCGTGCACCTTCCCCTCTCCTGAGGGGGCTGCTGCTTCCGATAGCCTTATAGCCACCACACTAGGCAAGGGGTGCTTAGTCGGTAAGAGTCCGACATAACCCGAAGGCCGTCCTTCAGGTATCCATGAGGATAACACCACCTTCTTCCATCAGGATCCGGAAGGTCTTCTTGGCCTCGATTCGTTTCTCGCTCACTTCTCGAAGGGGTTTCAGACCGAAAAGTTAAGGGGAATAAAACGATCTCAAAATCTCAAAATCCAATACACAAGCCGATATAAAACAGTGAAGTAATACAAAATAAGGTAATACAATAATTACACGAAACAAATAGGTACTCCGTAAGCGCCGAAATCAGCTTGTCGTCTGCAAGGCAGAGTAACGAAAGTTTCTGGGAGTGTGCCGGCCGAGCGCACGCGGACGCGGCGCCACGCAAACATTGACAGTCACACTCACACATTGATAGCTCGCGCGGCCGGGCACTGCGCGACAGCAATAGATTTTACAAATACCTAGTTTTCATTTCTCTAGCCCGTGGTGTTTCCTCTTAATGCTTGAAGGTTCGGTAAATAAAGTATAGCCGTCTGGGTTGCACATGCAATAGGAGTGATATTCCTTTAAATGAGTTATATTTGACTTTGTCTAGGTGATCGCAACGGTATCGGCCCGTGCCTGGGAGACTCCGGTGGCGGTCTGTACGTGCTAGACGGGGGCCGATGGCGGCTCCGCGGTGTGGTCTCCTTGTCTCTCCAGCCAGCCAGCGGGGAGAGAACCTGCGATCTAGACCAATACGTCATCTTCACCGACGCAGCCAAATACATCAAGTGGATAAGAAATATAGTACAATCTAGTCAATTCTGAGAACTGTTTCTTCTCGGCTAATTGAATTTTTATTACCTCTATTGACTTACTTTTATTTAAGTATATATAAGTTTTAGTTTAGTGTTGTTTGAACAAATACGTAAAAGACTGTCATAAGCAGTTATGAGCCATATTACTCATCATGACCATACGAAGTCGTAGGTATATTATGGACATAAGAGCAGATACACACAGAGTTTTTACTGACTTTTTTTTACGCTATTCAGTAACAGTTAATAAAAATCAGCTGCCCGTCCTCTAAAGAAAGTAATATCAAATAATCTAGTTTACCTAAATCACAATCGGCATAACGCTATAGATCCCGCGTTTGAATTGCAGCTAAAACTCGTTGTGTGCACGCGCCCTTAACTGTTAAACTAATAGGTACCTACCTAAATAATTATTGTTACATTGTACAAATAGGGAAAGTTGTACTAGATATAGATTATTAATGATTGTTATAATTATTGACAAAACGGAGATCTTGAAACCAATATTTACAAGTAAATATTACATTGATAATTTTATCATTAATGATACAAAAACGCAGAAAGAAACAATGAATACCTAATAAATCAAATCGTACGAACCGCATTATGTTGTTTTTATTTATCTTCTTTCTTTAAGACGACTTTAGTGACGTTTGGTCCTTATTAAATTTCTTTTCAAGTAGGTACCTTACCTAGTCAGCTCGTCTTTATGCCCTAAGAAACTATCACCCGTATTCATAAACATTACTATGAGATCTCTCGACTCTTGGATAAGAAACGAACCAATCACAGAGCTCTATTCAATGCCATACGGGTGTAAAGGTCGCTGCACCCAGATGGAACGGGGCGGGAAAAGAAAATCCTTGTCTACTACGCCCGAAGCCGCTTAAAGTAGGTCCCGCGCCGCGTGACTATGGAGCGCGGTTCATAGGGGTGCGAAAGCAAGGTTGCATACAAAGCACGGAGTGTTTATTATCACCACTATATGGAACCGTGCCGAAGCCGATCCATCCGGACAAAAAGACGTTAGGTAGGTACGAGTATGTAGAGAGTCATCCTTATCACATAATTTCCACACAAAAATACGTTACCTACGTTGTTTTACTATTATAAATCTAAGCTTTATACATACCTTTATAAAGCTTAGATTTGTGAAACGACTAGGACGAGACCAAAAAAATAACCAATGTGTGAAATATAGTACTGCAGTCTGACAGTTGCTGTGATTTCTACGTGTTTGACAAGCCTATTTAGGCCGCCTGTGTGTACGTGAAATGATCTCGTCTATCTATCTCGCTCTAATACACGCGTTAGTATGTTTTTTTTCTTTCACATTGCCGATCTACAGTTTCCTATATCTATGGAATATAGCATAGATTTATTTATTACTGCTGGCGTTAAATCTAATGCTAAAGAGTCCTCCGTGACGATGCAGCAGACTAGCAGCAGACGCTTAAACAAATAGAATCCTTTGTCTAAGGGCAGACGTCTACAGTGTCGTCCATAGAGTTAAATATACAGGTGTCGTCTGCGTTTGCAATTCGTCCACTAAGCGCACTGTAAGTTAAGTAAAGCGGTTCAAAAGGACTGCCATGATCCTGAGCCGCGTGCTCTTTCTCTTCTCTGGAACAAACGCTGAACTTAGGCATCCGATTAGGTACCTACCTAGTAAGGAGGCATCATTGAAATGAAGGATGTCGCCATCATGAGGTCTGTTACCCTACATTTTTTTCGTTCCGTTTTCGCTCCTTAATAGGGAAAATTAAAAAATAAAGAAGTCGGTTAATAAAAGAAGTGTTTGGCGGGAAACCATGGCGTCTGGAGTGGATTACGTTCAGTGAATGTAGTGCTATTTCGACCGATATGAGGTTTCATTTCTCGCAAAACACTCCCTAGATTCATTAAAATGTGTGATGGCATGCGTTCACTGGTGATGCACACATTTGAATGCGAACATCAAGAAAGAAGATAGAAAACTGAAGACATGGCTGTATAAGCTACATCCCTTTACCTTTCCGTAATAATGAAAATAAAATAAAATAATCGCTTAATAGTCCCCCATCCATGAGCGAGCATTCCTGCCGGAATCTCCAATCTTTATGGAATGAATTTCTTTCTAATCTGTGGAATGAATTCTAGTCAATGGGCAAAGGGATGTTTTCCGGGAAACCATGGTGTCTGGATGTCGATCTTTATTTCGATAATTGAAAATTGCTTATTTTGTGTAGTGAAATTCGTGTCGTTTCGTTGCATAAGCATCTGTATTGACGAACTATTATAATAGGAATCATTGAAATAAAGGTTTTGTGTATGTGGCGTTGAGAATTATATAGTGATTGGAAATCCCACTATACAATTCTCATCAGTCACAATCATGAGGTCTGTTGCCATGCATTTCTTTCCAAGCACTTCCTAGATGCATTAAAATGTGGTACGCCCATATTTTAATGCAAACATCAAGAAAGAAAACTTATTTATATGAAGATATGGCTCAAAGGTCTTAGATACCAAGCCAAAAACCCTAACAAAAAAAAACAATGGGCAAAGCGTGAAAGACCCTCAGATCAATTACTTACTAAAACTTTAGTAGGTACTTAATTGATTTGAGGAAAGAACGACGGTGTGTTAAAATCTTTAGTATCTTTATCTAGTCTGTGTTTTCTCCCTTCGCGCACAAAAGTCATAGGAAAGAATGTAGAGATGACATTAGTTATTACCCTCAACGGTTTTATTTATCCTTACTATGATTCTCTATAGTTTACAACAAGTCATACTCATACGGAAAATAATACCAAATAATTACTTGATCAATAATTTAATTAAATACTGCTATTACAATAAAAACTATTACAATTTATTATATAATCATAATGTTCCTCCTCTCCATTGTTGTTGTGCCCGAGAGGGTTCGCAGTGATCTAATTATATTATTTTAAGACCTGTTACCTACTACTGTGAAATGCAATAAAATATTGAGTATTGAGTAAATGCTAGTTAGAGTGCGTTCCAAAACCAGGTGAAGCCAAGTAGACAGCATAAGAAAGCTTTCTAATTGGTGTTAATTAACTATAGTTTAACAAAATTAACCATTATTGAAAGCGCTTCATAATAACGACCAATAGTGAGCTACAAACTCTACCTCGAGTAAATTGAGATCATTTTGGAACGCACTCTTAGTGGATGGGGGGTTAATGTCAAATTGTCAATAAATTCGCGCGCTTTCAAATACGATCGAAATATTTCTTTTTATTGTTTACTCACAGATAATGCATTGAAATAGAATTTTACAGACAATTTTAGAAAATGTCCTGGAATAAATTATTGTGTAATCACAAGGAACTGCAGTTGTTAGGAACATTAAATGGTGGACAAAGTTTTAGGTAGGTCTACATCATTTTGTCTTAACCAATAAATTACTGAAAAATAAATTAACATTAATAGTTTTCCAGATGGACATACGATAAAGTGAACGATGAATGGACTGGGGTATTTGCAAGGACTGTGTGGAAGTTAAAGCAAAGTGATAACAGTTTGGATTACCAAGTGCTTGGTTCTTTGATGAACAAGTCCAGTCCGAATAGAAACACGACAGATTGTTCCATATTATTTAAAAAGCTATTAGAAAAATACTTTCGTTTGGACCTGGATTTGGGATTGTACTATAAAGAATGGTCTAAGAAAGATGAGTTATTTGATTCTGCATGCAAACAGTTCTATGGTATAAGAATGCTCAATCAGGAACCAGTGGAAAACTTGTTTTCTTTTATTTGCAGCCAAAATAATCATATATCAAGGTAATTAATCTATTAATATCTTGTTGCCTATTAAAAATGTATTATATTAATATTATTGTATTAGTTAAGATAATGTTATTGATATTTTTCTTGAAACATGCTTGGCTACTAAAGATTTTGTCATATTTAAAACCTGTCACTATTTTGAAGCACTGATTGACCTTAATGCCAGATGTGCCTTTATGTGTAACTAAATGTTACCTAAGGCTCTGCTCTATCCCTTTTCGGATTATGAGGGTGATTATTTAGTATACAATAAAAATTTAAAATTGTTGTAAAACAATAATATTTTGTACAGGATATCAGGTATGGTTGAAAAACTCTGCACACATTATGGTGAAGAAATATGTTCAACAGATGGTGTGACATACTACTCATTCCCTACAGTTGAAAAATTGTCAGATCCAAAGGTATGCATATTAGGACAGTACCTAGAGCATCCACTGGTTAACATGTTACCTACCCAGTGGTGTAACTATACAGGGTATAAAAAGACCAAATACAAAGCCAAAGTCTATTTGTTGGAGATTTGTGTGATGTTCGGTCAGCTGAGTGAATGACCCCAATATTCAGTTGTTACATTGACCTCTGAAATTTTAGCCTTTTTTTTAATATGAAATACTTAAAAATTTTCTGGCTAGAAAAAAAATAGTCCTAATGATGAGCAGAATATGTAGTTATCTTGGCTTTGTCATAGGTCTTGTTAGACCTGTTAGAGTGGCATGGCTGTCAAAATGTGGGGCGGGGTTTAATAATAATAATTATATCTAATTACCGACCGTGCGTTTGGTAGCTTAGCTTTAGTGATTGTTTTACAGAACTCACTCCCGCGACACCATAAACCTCCTCCAGCTACTTGAATGTCAACAAAAATTGTTCACAGATTTTATGTGTGCAGCCATTACGATTAATGCATGATGAATAGGACTAATAATATTACTAACGGTTGCCCGCGGATTTGCTCGCGGTAATGGCGGTTATCGCGCCAAGAAGTATCCTATGCCCTTCCCAGAGTCTCAAAATATCTCCATACCAAATTTCATCAAAATCGGTCCAGTAGTTTGTAGCTTATTGCCAATAAACAAACAATCAAATCTTTCCACTTTATAATATGTTTAATAGATGTATGTATCAGACACGCCTATAGGATAGATAGATACTATAATAGTCTGTGATAGATAGTATCATTTTTTATGTTCTTAACAAATGAAATTATTTAGGTAGAATCAGAACTAAGAGAGCTGAGCTTTGGGTATCGAGCCAAATTCATTCAGAAATCAGCAGAGAAAATTGTAGAGTGGGGAGGAGAGGCGTGGTTCAAGAGTTTACAAGACATGAAGTACAAGGATGCTCGCCAAGAGCTCATGAAACTACATGGAATCGGGCCTAAGGTAAAAAAAGTACTTACTTCAAAAAAATTTCAACCTTATTCCACTATCATAGAGTTCAAAGTTTGTTGAGGAAATTTGTCAGTTTGTGGTAGCTTGATCTGCTGTCGTCTGTACCTGCTCAGTAGGATAGAATACAATAGGAATAAATTTATTGTGAACCACTGTTCACAATAAACCAATGATCTCAAAGCGCACATAAATATAATTAAATAATACTATTACTTTAAATTGAATAAATAATCATAATGTTCCTCCTCCATTGTTGTTGTGCTTGAGAGGGTTCACAGTGGTCTAATTATATCATTATAAGACCTTGTACCTACTGTGAAATGCAATAAAAATATTGAGTATTGAACTTAACTTCATAAAAACGCGTGTTATGTATTTCTCAAATAATATGTATGTGGTTTTACGCGCTTAAGAACGGCAGAATGTTTTCAGTACTAAATCTGCGCTATGCAAGGTTTCGTGTTAAATTGTCTAAGAATTTGCTGGAACTTTTTATATAAAAACAAAACAAAATCAACTTTAAAACTTTTTAGGTGGCTGACTGCATATGTCTTATGTCCCTGAATCACTTGGAAGCTCTGCCGGTAGACACACATGTATACCAGATAGCTGCTAACAACTACCTACCACACCTGAAAGGAAAAAAGAGTATCACAGAGAAGATGTATGTTGAGATCGGAGACCATTTCAGGAATCTTTATGGAGATAAGGCAGGTTGGGCGCATACGGTAAGCTTATAATGTTATTCAATATTACTAACGGACCTATTTATACAGCACCGACTATAAAAAAATAATCGGGAGTCACCCATCCGAGTACCGACCACGCACTTGGTTGCTTAACTTTCGTGATTGACGACTCAAAAGTTGTTAGAAACCTTATATTCTGATGTCATACATGCATGTTAAATTTGGTTGCAATATGTTAAAGCATACTCGACATATCGTGCAGACACATAGACATAATTCCAAAAAAAAATTTTTGGACTCAGGGAGGTCCAAATCGTGTAATTCCGTCAAAATCTCAAGGTCCAATTTTTTGACGATTACAAGACTATCTATATTACGTATACGAGAAAGTAAAAAATGCCATGTTATGTCGGCAGACTAGAATAGCAAAACCCCATATCCTTCAACGGTTGTCGTAGAAGGCGACTAATGGATCAGCAAAGGGGTATTGATCACCTTATGCTCCGTCCACCAATCCGCATTGGGCAAGCGTGGTGGACTACTGCCTAAACCTCCTTCATTGACAAGGAGAGGCCTTGTGTCCAAGTACTGGTACTATACTACCCTATTTTATAATACACGCTGACTGAAAGTCATGCCCCATATCATGATAGTGGTTCAAAATTTGAGCCCAGCAAAATTATATGTCCTTTCGACGGTGAAAGCAATGTCTCGGTAGCGTAGTGGTGGACGCAGCCGCCCCGATTGCGGCAGATGCTGAGTTCGAATCCCGCCTTGGACATTCGATATTTTTTCATCGTATTTTCTAGTTTTAAAAATATTTGCGCGTTCGTTAACGCAAAAATAACTCTAAAATAATATAAGGCAGGTTTATTTAACTGGACGTCTAATTTTTGTAAAGATATTTCGTTCGGATCTTAGAAGATTTAATGAAAACGATGTTACCATAAAAACATAAATACTAAGCACTGAAAAATTTCGATGGCGAAAGCAATGTCTCGGTAGCGTAGTGGTTGAGCGGAATATGCTGGGTTCGATTCCCGCCCTGACATCCGATTTTTTTCAGTGTATTTTCTCAATTTAATAATGTTTGCGCGTTAACGCTAAAATAATTCCAAAATAAAAGCTTAACGTCATAAGCTCTGCAAGACGTTGACAATGACAAATAAAAAAATACATATATTTATTTTATTTAATACTAGCTTTTGCCGTGACTTCGTCTGCACACGATTAGTATAAATTATAGCCTATATGTTATTCTGAGGTACGAGCTATATTATTGTAGTGACATTAAAATCCATTCAGTAGTTTTTGCGTGAAAGAGTAATAATAATAATACTGTAATAATATATTTCCACGCTCACACACGCCATGTCATTATCTAGCCCAAATTAAGTATCATTAAAAACTTGTATTGTGGATACTAGATAACGGACAAATATACATAACAAACTAGGTATTTCGTAAATAAACTTAAATAAATATATAAACAACCATGAGTCGTGTACAAATGATCGTGTTCATCACACAAATATTTGCCACTACCAGGATTCGAACCCGGACCGCCCGATGTGTAGGCAGCGTTACTGACCACTCCACCACTACGGCGTTGAAAGAGTAACAAACATATATGCAGACATCCATACAAACTTTTTTGTCGCAGGTGCTGTTTTGTGCAGATTTGAAGAAATTACAAAGTAAAGATCAGTGTGAAGTCGAAGAAACAACAAAAAAGAAAAAAAGAAGAAAATGATTTGTGATATAGGTATTAATGAAGTTTCGACAAATAAAAAATCAAATACATTTTCATTGTTTTATTTATGCCATAAAACATATTGAATATAAAAGAAATACAAAAGTATAAATGTTACATAAATACTTACTACTTAAATATTAATTTATTTAATTATTTGATACGAAATTCTAAGGACTATGTAAAACTTTTAGAACTTTGTAAAGTATACCATTTAAATATCTACCAAATACTGACATACCTCGAAGTATATTTTTTAACTTTACAATAAAGGTTATGGTTAAAAATTTACTGACAAAATTTGACAGGATTAAGCAGCCTGTGACTGTATTAAATATTTTGTAAGTTTTACTCTGAAATAAGATCACATTTCCACAATAATTATAGTAATAGTATTAATTATTTTAGTAACTAGTAGTCAGTGGCCGCTACTATTTGTAACTCTTATGCTGTAAAGTGTGGCAATGGATTCCGAGACGGACAGAGTGGCCGCCACCGGTGCCGTGTCGCGAATAGCCGCGACTAGTGGCAGGTCGCAGACACTGAGTCACGAGTAGCCGGCAGTCAGCGGTGGCGTGTCGCGGCCATATATACCGAGGTCCAAATTGCGCATATGTGCGCTATCGGCACCGATATCGCGCACACGGAGTGAATCAAATTGAACGTATTCGTACCAACGAAAATATGTGACGTCATTAAGCAGTACTAATGGTGCACACGAAAAACAGGTACCTACTAAGGGTGCGTTCCAAAACGCTCGGGGTAGAGTAAAGGTAGAGTAAATTTTACCCTAAGATACTGTCAGAGTAAATTTTCGCATACATTCGGTTTCACTCTGGTGTATTTTAGAACGGCTTAGAGTAAAATTTACTCTACCCTTATCGTTTTGGAACGCACCCCTAGTGCAGTATGTGCGCAAATGTCAAACTAGAATTTGACGTTTAAGTGTGTCAATTATTATAAAGAGCAAACATTTGAGTTTTGAATTAATAAAGACTCGTTATAGCTACTTTATTTAATACAATGATTTGATTTTACTCCATTAATAATCCTAGAGTGCTATTTTAGTATTTAAAATATAGTTTTTACATAACCTCTCCTGAGACGTTTGACATTTACACACTTACACAAAGCGTGGATCAAATTGATTGCACGCGAATAGTGTACATAGCACCGTATTCAATTCGGTCCAAGGCGTTTGCACTGTTGGTAACGTTCGTAGTGTTTGCGCATTTTGGACCGCAGGGTTAGTCGCGAGCACGCGAGTGCACGCCAGTATGCGGCGATTCCATACGAAACGTATTCAATTCACGGTACACAGCTTGTCGCTAGCCACTAGTGGCTGTGGTCGGTGGCCCGTTTGCGCTCGTCAGACTTATTGTAGGACCGACAATCCGGCTGATTTTTTCATCATTACCTACATTTTTTTTTACCGACTTTTTGTAGGTCATGTGCGTTTTGACTATTGCAATCAATACGGTCCAATTTTTTCCCTACAAAAAATCGGTCACAGACAACAGTTACTACTGTCTGTACCCCAAAAATAGCCTTTCTATTTAGGTACTATTATAGCAATGTATTGCCCCTTTTTTATAGTTTTCGATGTGGGTTTCATCATTCATATTCTTTTTTTAAAGCTGTACGAGTTTGGAATACATATATTACAGTTTTAGCTGCTCGAAATTGTAACATGTCATTTATTCAAAGTAAAAATGCATCCTCAAATTGCAATTACTAGAAGACAACCTGGAATGCTAAATAAGATAATCTTTTAGAAAGACGAATAAACATACCAATATCACAATTTTAATAAAATAATCTAATTAATTGAATATTGCACAATACTCTCCTTAATACTTAGTTTGTAAGATTTTGCGATTTTTACAAAGGTATAGGTAAAAGAACTTATAAACTACGAGATTAAACTATAGGAATATAAATGCAAAGTAAATAAGGCTGTAAAAATACCTAATTATTTATCTTACATACATAACAACACAGAAAAGCATGTAAACACTATTTCTTTTTTATTTGTGGCAATACTGCACTATAGTAGGTAAAACTTCATCGAATGTAAAAATAATCCACAATAAAAGCTGCATGTAAATTGCTATGAAATATATTTTCTCAAAAGTAATAATATTGGAATTGAAAAGCCTCACTGGTTCTGCGTTTTGCCTGTATTTTTTTTATATAATAGGTCAAGCAAATGACTATTTGATCAAAACTTGTTGTATATACAGGGTGTAAAAGACATGAACAGTCAAACGAGAACCATGTATTCTGCTCACCATCATAACATTTTTTTTCCTTTAGACTATACCTGGGATATTGATAGTTACGATTTTATTGAAGGTCAAAGTCATAATTGTTTTTTTAATTTTTTTATGAAAACGTATTCTATACGTTATTTCTTATTATTGTATAAAGAAACATTATCATTTTTTTAGTATTTCATAACAAAAAATGGCTTCAAAACGTTATCGTTCAATGTAGCTCACTCGATGCGCACGGACACAAACAAACGGGGCCGCCGTCTGGCAAAATTATCGCGGTTTTGCGAGTTGCGTGCGAGTTGAGCCCTTTACATTGCGCGAGTTTTGCAATTTTTTTAAACACCAAAAAATAAAATTCATTTCCCAGCAATAATTGTTTTGAAATATGTCTTATTTTGATGTATAGAATACATAGTTCTCGTTTGACTGTTCATGTCTTTTACACCCAGTATAGGTACAGTCGACCAAATTGAATCATGACCCACCTTAAGATCATTTTCCTACAGTCACTCTATACAAAGTAGGATGAAATTCGCTTGAACGTACATTTCTAAGTAACGAACCTGTTATCAATTTGTTAGACACTGACAGTGTCAAATAAATATGGCTTTTTAAAATTTGTTCAGACTACTACTTGACATCTGACACATAACGTCATTTTATTTTTAAAAATATAATAGTTATTCCATTTTCTCAGTAGTGAAAAGAGTTTAGATTATGAACGACATCTTATTTAAAATTCCAATTGAGACTTTAGTGCAGTAAAAAGAAAGATTAAAATTGCATATATCTCTGACCCGTAATGACGCATTTTTATTCATATTTAAAACGTACTAAGTGCAACACGCATGATAGCGAAGAAAACCTAACTAAATTTATGATTCTAAAGGAATGATCGGCCAAGTGGGTCATGATTCAGTTGGTTCGACTGTACATAAGTATTTGTTATTTTTCAAGATTTTGGAAATAAAGAAAGATTTTTTTTAGCACAGACATGGGACACTAGACGCAACACTGTAAATTATTTCGGGAAAATAAAAACAAATATCAAATAATAGTACCTACTTAGGTATGACTGCGCAAAAAATAGGTGTCCAATTCAGCATATTGTTTGGTATTAAAAAAATACCTAACGCTGGTTTTCAATTGGCTGAGCTGCCAAGAGCCATAGTCGCAAAAGAAAAAGTACAGATAGTGAAATGTGTAAAATAAATATTTAACAAACGGATAATATCGCTATTATAAATATTATAATTTATAATGTAATTTTCACAAATTATATCTTAGTTTTATCAATTATTATTTCTAAAATGATGACTGGTTGAATACTCAATAAGTCTTAATTGTTAGCTGCTAAAATAAATGTTCTCTAACATTTAATAATAAACGCATCATTTCATATTCATAAAATGCTCGTATCTAACATAGTATAAAATGAAGTCGCTCTTTCTGTAGGTGCTCTTAAAACTTTTAAACTACGCAACGGATTTCAATGCGGTTTAAGCAGGTTAATATGTATAATACATGCATATAAAAAGGTGAGAAATGCTTGGGTTGGTAGTTATAATGAGTTGCTAGTTATAAATAAAACTAAACCAGATCAGTTGGACTTCTACGACGTTGGAAATAGTAACTTCAAATTCTTTTCAGTTCAAGTTGTAGTAGACTATTATCCGTCAATGTGAAATATTCAACCAGCCATTCGTATAATGAGGTCATAGCCAAGTAAACAATTAATTTTCTTATTCTAATTTGATCCTTAAACTGGTCTCTGTTAAAGCCTAATTTACAAAAGTTGCATTATTTTGGCAAATAATTATAGTGACCAATGAGTGCGATTGTAGAATAATACAGCCTTTAAATGCTTTTAGGAAGTACCTAAACTTGTTTAAATTATTACTAAAGTTTTAAGTAAATAGTTATGAATCAGTCAAAAGATATTTATACTATGAATTTATTTTACGAAATCATTAGATAAATATTTTAGAAATACGTTTTATTTAACTGCCAATAAACTTAAATATAATGATGGATATGTTTGGCATAAATAGTTAAGTAACGTATTTTTTGTACAAATTAATCTCAAGTTTTGAGATTCACTAAATTTAAAAACAACTGCCTCGTAGCTACACGTAAATTTTAATGATATATCAATACATATGAAATCATTAGAAAATAGATTTGTATTACTTAGATAACCTAGTCAAAAATAAAAATCGTTAAGTGCCCACACTTAGTTCACTGCATACATATTTTGGCGACGAGTTATGATAATTGAAACCCTTGACTTGAGGTTAAGAATATGGTGGGAATATACAGGTGTAAAAGACATGAACAGTCAAACGAGAACCATGTATTCTGCTCACCATCATAACATTTTTCTTCCTTTAGACTATACCTGGGAAATTGATAGTTACGATTTTATTGAAGGTCAGTCATAATTTTTTTTTTATTTTTTTATGAATACGTATTCTATACGTTATTTCTTAATTATTGTCCAAAGAAACATTATCATTTTTTTTAGTATTTTATAACAAAAAATGATTTCAAAACGTTAGCGCTCAATGTAGCTCACTCGATGCGCACGGACGCTAACGAACGGGGCCGCCGTCTGGCAAAATTATCGCGGTTTTGCAAGTTGCGTGCGAGTTGAGCCCTTTACATTGCGCAGCCGGTACAATTTGCAATTTTTTTTAACACCAAAAAATAAAATCATTACCCAGCAATATTTTTTTTGAAATATGTCTTATTTTGATGTATAGAATACACATGGTTCTCGTTTGACTGTTCATGTCTTTTACACCCAGTATTTACCACTGCCTTATAAAGTCTTAACAAAAAACAACAAAATAGTTCGAACGAACCCAAATATTCGTACACCCAAAACTGAAAAGACTCATGCAGATCAAAGTTGTTTGTAGAAAAAACAGCATTCGTAAGTGCTATCTTATGTGAAAAGAGCAAGACAGGTGTCTTGAATCTGGAAACATACTACTCGGATGTGTCCGTAGACTGAGTGTACAAAGCAACATACAGTGGCGTAGCGTGGGTATCGGCCGCCCGGGGCGGAAGATAATTTTGCCGCCCTCTTATTTAGGTATTTCAATTTAATGTATACCATGCATTACACACTAAGAAGTTCAAAAAGTATAGATGCGTTGCACTCGCTCGAAAATGGCAACGAAAAAGTCGGGCAATTGCCGGATTTAAATTCAGTTTGAAACTAATGAAAAAAGAATCTGGAACACTCTCGTATTTCGGCTGGTCGACTGCACTTCATTGCAACGCTTTAAGTGTGTGAACGCTCGAAAAAAATGCCTTCCTGTGTTGTTAAAAAGTGTACAAATTAGGTATGTACATTATCACTGTTAGAGACATGAAAAGGTGTCATTTTATTTGACAAATATATTTTTCTTATCAAAACAATTTCATATGGAACATTTTTTTTTGGGTTTTCAAACGCGTAAATATTTTTGCGATTTGCGAGCCTGTCCGAAAAAAGGGCAGGTCGATTTTTTTCAGTGTATTTTTCCGGCCTCAAAAATATTTACGCGTTTGTAAACGCAAAAAATTATTCCACACTATAAGGTAGATTCATCTTAACTGGACGTTTGCAAACATTTTTCGTTCGGATCTTAGAAGTGCAAATTTCAATGATTTGAAGAAAAAAAATTTACCATAAAAACATAAGCACCAAGCACTGACAAATTTCGACGGCGAAAGCAGTATCCTGGTAGCGTTCCTAGTGGTTAACGCAGCCGCCCGGATTGCGGAGGATGCTGGGTTCAATTCCTGCCTTAGACAGGTCGATTTTTGCAGTGTATTTTTTTTTGTCTTAAAAACAATTTAAATTTCATTATGTTATTCAATTTGACTGTAATTAACAAAAAGTGCGCGTATGTATATCCTCTGTTATCGGTATCGGTGCGCGCTCTCGCCAATGAGCGCTAAGCAACAATCAATACGTAACTCATGGGGTATATAAATTTATCTCTTTCTAATAACGGGTTTGCCTAATCATTAAATGATCTATGCATAAAACTTTCTTTGAATAGTCAAAGACATTATCGCTGATAAACAATTAAAGCACAAAAGCTAAGCACAAAATATTCCTCGTGAACACAAAATAAACTACGGGGAATCGCCGCAAGTCAGAATAGACGGTGTTGCCAGCAGTTGCTACAAAATATCATTCAAAGAAAGGGAATTCGTTACAGAATAACTAATGAAAAATTCCATACTCTTTTCAATTGGTCCGAATTTGTAGTTGCAATAAAAATATGAAATGGTTTAATTTTTTTTTAATTATTGTGAAATTTTGCCGCCCCCTCAAATGTGCCGCCCGGGACGGGCCGCCCCCCCTGCCCCCCCCACGCTACGCCACTGGCAACATAACATCCACCATGCCAGATTTCCTTCGGACGTCGTAACGCTCAATGTCAGCCCAAAGTTACGTCCGCGATGCATAGGTACGTCAGACAGTTTGCACGGTTCAATAGACGTTCATAGATTCCGCCGGCGGACGCGTCCGAAGAGTATGTTTCAAGATTGACATGGTCCAAAAATGACATCGAAATTTAAAAAAAAAATACATTTTGTCCTTCCGAAAATACCCCATGTAAGTTCGGCGTTTTTCGGTATCAACTGAAATATGTAAACATAAAATCTGAAGACATATTTTATTTAAATCTATTTAAAAAAAAGTGTATAAAGCATTCGATAACCAAGTAATTTTTTTTACATAAACACGTTGTATACCTAGGCTATGGAGTAAGGCAAAGATTTTATCAAAGAAATTGGACAGTTTTGAGTAGCCTGACCAAATCCCGAGTGTACATTTTTTTATAGCTTAGTTGCCGTAATATATTTGGGGGCAGTACTCGATGAGCACTTGCAGAGCTCTTATTTCAAACGCCAAGTCGGTGATGGCGGGAGGCGTGGCGACCAATGTTGGGGCGAACACCGTACTTAGATTGTGAGCACTCATCTTGTTCACTTCAGCCTGTTGCGACACCCTGAAGACGTTGGAGAATTGAAGGACGTTGAATTTTGTTCGGATGATTTAAAATGTTTGACATTTATACCAATTCAATAGAATAGAATCCCGCTCCCGCAGACAAGAAAAGAATCCCGCCACGATAAAGCCTGAGACGGGATTCGAACCCGCGACCTTTCATGATTCCAATGAATCACGTCGAATTTATCCAAGCTTTTTGTTCCCGATTGCGTCAGAAAATGACTTAAGTAAAAATGTCGAAGACAAGATCTCGATGAGATATTTTTACAAATACCGTCAATCAGTTTAGTTAGACTTTGCTTTTGAAAACATTGCACTTTGTTTAGCATGATTTAAAATGTTTGGAAAATGAAACCTTATACTAGTATTTCTTCACCAAACTCTGTTGTTACTTAGGCAAATTACAATCTCTCACCTGTGTAAATGTTGCACCATATATTGTAAGCAGTTGAAGTGCGCCGGCGGCAGCAAGTCAAGGCATTCACGCAGCATCGCTATTTGAGAAGGCACCGTTTTCATCTCTGTAACAAAACTTATTTCGATATAGTTTCGGAAATAGGGTTAACGAGACGGGTTAGTATTGGCAGAGCTAGTACTGGAAAAGGTTAACTCTCAAGCATCGATAGAGGTTTCAGGTTGCGTTTGTCAGGTTTCGCTTCTTTTCTTCATCATCATTATCAACAGCTCATATAATGTCCCCACCGAGGGGCTCGAGCCCTCCCCACATTAGGGGCGATTAGGCCTTAGTCAACCACGCTGGCCAAGTGCGGGTTGGTCGACTACACACACAACCTAAGAATTTCTTCATAGGTGTATTTCCTCACGATGTTTTCCTTCCCGTAAAAGCGTCGATTAAACCTACATAGGAATTCAAAATTTGAAAACACATTGGTACGTGGCGGGGATCGAACCAGTGCCTCCCGGGCGGAAGACGACGCTCTTACACACTACGCCACCGACGCTTATTTTCTTACTCTTTCTATATTATTTAGGTGGTGCCATGAATAAGTGTTAGAAACAAATCCCAGCCCTCTAGGACAAGTATAACAAAAGTCATGCACGATTAAAACTTTTAATGGCGGACAAGATGGCCGCCGTTGTTTCAATCGTGTATATCTCGGCCCCCACTGGTCACAGAAAGATGGGATTTGCAGATTTTTCTACTTACGTATTGCTTGCACTAGCGTGGGATGCACTTCGTACGTGATAAGTGGTACTGGTAACAGCCTCAAGTATAGTTTGAGGGTGCCAGCTATAACATTTATATTGCTGTATACGCTTAAATCGGCCGCTTCACCATCTATGAAAAAAACAGTCTTCTTGAATCTTTGACAAGCCAGCTTATCGGCTTATACTGACCTAATGTTAAGTGAGGATAAGGCGAGAAAGAAGCGAGGTTAGATTCACCCGCAACCCTCAAACACTTAAGGACTGACATCTTATTACTAACAGTCGAAAGAAAATAATGCTGATAACACAATAGGGTATTTTACACCATGAAAGAAAAAAATTAAAAGCAAAAAACCTTTTTTAAAAAAAGCTGACAATCAAGCTTCGAAAATTAAAATGTCAATTCAAATTCCTCATTTGTTTTTCTACGAGAGCTCTCTAATGTATGTCCATTAAGCATGAAATATTTTTCTCATATTAAATTTATCCCAGCACTATTAAAATTATTATAAAAGCGTTTTCAAGCTATTGCATAGCTTCTATCGCGGGCCTTGAGCGCGGGGACCGAATCCAGAAATTCCGTAATGAAAAAACCTCACGCTCCCCACTCCGATGGGCAAGGAGGTGTGGCTTGAAGGCCGTGCATCGTCTAACGTCGTTTCAGTTCGGCAGTCTTCGACACGGCGTTGTGTGCGTGCGATTAGACGTTGTACGACTCTACGAAACTCGCACGAATCGAGACGAGCTGCTCCGAAATTGGACGAATACATAAGCAGCTGTTTATGAGAAAGTATATAGGTGTATAGGTATTTATGTACAACAGTGAATAGCTGTACTTGTAAAATTTGTGTATAAAGTGCTTTGAATATGAATGTTAATTATTTCAGTTAATTATTTCAATTATAAAATTAATATCAAAGAAAAAGAAATACTGCATGAATAAAATAAATAAATAAAATTATAATTGCATAAGTTGATACAAAATGCTATGCAATAGCTTTAACGCGGCAGTCCCTGAGTGCCACACGTCTATTTTTTATGACCGATTTTGTGAAAATACAGGGGCTCAAAAATCTTTAAACGCGTTTTCCCAACAATCGTGTTTTTCGAATTGTGCCCCTATAGTAGGAAAGCTGCGTTAAGTAGCGATAATAAGTACTAGTCCAGTCAACAAGTTCAAAAACGTGAAAAATAGAGATAAAGCTCCTAAAAATATGAGCAATAGCTCATTGGATTCGGAACGACCTCTAGAAAAATGAGTTTTGAGGATTTTACTGCACGTAAAAAATTGCAATTGTTATTAACAAAATAAGATGAAAAAAAAGAGGTATTTACGGTTTTGTTAATAACTCATAAACTATTAATATTTACGATATTTAGAAAAAAGGTCCTTAAAGAGGAGGAAATTTCCGAAAAAAAAGTCTCAGCTCCCGGAACTCTACCTCTATTATTTATAATTTTAATTTAACGCTGAAAATAGGGCTCCGCGCAGCCATTACGGCATGGGCGCACTGCCGTTAAAGACAGTTTCTTACATAAAATTATTTTTTTATAGTAACAAATATGAATTTAAAAATTTAAATAAATTATGGTGTCATCCAGATACTTGAAAGAATATATTCCCGTTGGAAAATTTTTTTTAAATTAATTTTTCAAAAAGTTATGCAATTGTTAATTAACGAATTTTTTTCCTATCTCCGTTTTCATAAATGACGACATAAAAATTTAAATAATAAACCTATAAATTTTTGGCTCTGTGGAGCTCTTCTTATATATATACTTAACAAGATCCCGCGATAAAAGTTTATTAAAGTTAATTATTTGGTTTATTACAATTTTTTAAAGTTAACAAAAAATGAAAAGTCTAAGAAATGTTATTAAAAAAATTTTTTTAAACAAATGTTATATTATTGCTGCTTTCTTATCCAACAATGGCATTAAGTAACATCGGAAAATTTTTTTTTACATCATTTGTTAAGAAATTGTTTATAAACAAATAGACAAGTTTAATATTTAAAGAATTTTTTTTTTACCATTATGTTGTCTTGGCAAAATAATGATTTTTAAAAAAAAAAAAATTTCTTAAACATTTTTTTTTATTGTTTATAATCGTTTTTTTATATTTCGATTGTTTAAATAATTAGTTAAGGAATGATTTTCTCTTTAAAAATCATAATTGGCATTTCTTCATAGGTAAATAGAAAAAAAATTTTTTTTTATCAATAATTTCATTGTTTGTTAACTTAACAATTTGTTATAAACAAATTCTAACTACCGTTATATTTTTTTTCTAGAGCTAAAAAAAATAACAAAAACAGCCATCTATATCAAAATACTAAAAAAAAAATTAATATAAAAGCGTTATAAAAAATAGAAAAAAATTTTTTTTAGTATTTTGATATAGATGGCTGTTTTTGTTATTTTTTTTAGCTCTAGAAAAAAAATATAACGGTAGTTAGAATTTGTTTATAACAAATTGCTAAGTTAACAAACAATGAAATTATTGATAAAAATATTTTTTTTTTCTATTTACCTATGAAGAAATGCCAATTATGATTTTTAAAGAGAAAATCATTCCTTAACTAATTATTTAAACAATCGAAATATAAAAAAAACGATTATAAACAATAAAAAAAATTATTTAAGAAAAATTTTTTTTAAAAAAAAACATTATTTTGCCAAGACAACATTATGGTAAAAAAAAAAAATTCTTTAAATATTAAACTTGTCTATTTGTTTATAAACAATTTCTTAACAAATGATGTAAAAAATTTTTTTCCGATGTTACTTAATGCCATTGTTGGATAAGAAAGCAGCAATAATATAACGTTTGTTTAAAAAAAAATTTTTAATAACATTTCTTAAACTTTTCATTTTTTGTTAACTTTAAAAAATTGTTATAAACAAAATAATTAACTTTAATAAACTTTTATCGCGGGATCTTGTTAAGTATATATATAAGAAGAGCTCCACAGAGCCAAAAATTTATAGGTTTATTATTTAAATTTTTATGTCGTCATTTATGAAAACGGAGATAGGAAAAAAATTCGTTAATTAACAATTGCATAACTTTTTGAAAAATTAATTTAAAAAATTTTTTCCAACGGGAATATATTCTTTCAAGTATCTGGATGACACCATAATTTATTTAAATTTTTAAATTCATATTTGTTACTATAAAAAAATAATTTTATGTAAGAAACTGTCTTTAACGGCAGTGCGCCCATGCCGTAATGGCTGCGCGGAGCCCTATTTTCAGCGTTAAATTAAAATTATAAATAATAGAGGTAGAGTTCCGGGAGCTGAGACTTTTTTTTCGGAAATTTCCTCCTCTTTAAGGACCTTTTTTCTAAATATCGTAAATATTAATAGTTTATGAGTTATTAACAAAAACGTAAATACCTCTTTTTTTTCATCTTATTTTGTTAATAACAATTGCAATTTTTTACGTGCAGTAAAATCCTCAAAACTCATTTTTCTAGAGGTCGTTCCGAATCCAATGAGCTATTGCTCATATTTTTAGGAGCTTTATCTCTATTTTTCACGTTTTTGAACTTGTTGACTGGACTATACGAGAAATTGCGATGCGATGTGTGGAAAATAGATTATTGGCCAAAATTCTGATGTAATAATCGTAAACGATACAATACATAGTAGACTGTGAAGGAAGTTGGCGCATAAGCGGAGGTGTTATATCAACCGCGTGTAAAGCTACATGGGCGCCGAAATATTATAGAAAATATCAAATCAATTCTTACCCTTATCAAAAGCCATTTTCAATGCCTCTATTTCATCAGCAAAACCCGATACCCTGTAGATGCCTTCGGAGTCCATGCCTCGTGTTTCAATCTCATTAACACACTTCCTGACTACGAATGGAAGAGTACTGGAATGTGCATTGAGCAAAGTAGTTAGATCAATACCAAAAACTCCTCGGATTTTCTTCAAATCTGGTAAACAATGATTCGGTACTCGCTCTGAACATTTAGAGTGCGCTATGAAGCCGCAATCTGAAATTTTGTTGAGACATTTATACATTATTAATTAAATATGGGAGGGGGTGTCACACATAGTCGTGGTCAAGTCACAAGAAGGAATAGAATAATCTGGATTATAGAAAACCGGTTTTTCCGATTTCATTTTTAAAAAAGCGGCTAAATCGGTTTTTACGGGTTTGAGTTAAAAGTCATTAAAACAAAGTATTACATTAAATTCATTAAATATTGAAAGTGCTTAAATAAAATTTATAATTGTGACGAAAAATATATAACAATATTACCTATGTATAACAATTTTGATAAGACTTGTTGCAGATAGGTAGTATGGATCCGCATCCGTAAAAGCTCCGCATAAAGGTAAGCGTCTATGTCCGCAACGCATAAAACGGATCGTAGGATCGCGGATCATTGGACGCACTTGTGTGATTTTCTCTATGAAGAATACTATGATCTGTTTGAAAGGCGGATGAGCTAGCAAGGGCTGGGGCTCAAGGTCTACAGGTTAACCCAGAACCTTTCTGTGGTATCTCAAAGAACTAGGCCATGCAATATTTAAAAACCTACCTCCTTCAAGAGGCAAAAGTGGACCATACTCTTGTATGGGTACTGACAAGCTACTGAAGCTCAACAGGGGCAACCTAAGCGTGTTGATTAGGGCTCTGGCTCTGCCACTGCAAGCTCAACAGACATCTCTACAACATGAGGCTAAAACATACTGATGCTTGTAAATTCTGTGAACAGGAGTGTGAAACACCAAAGCACCTCCTGTGCTCTTGTGAAGCTCTCATTCACAAACAATACATAGGATATACATAGAAGCCGACACTTAGGGAGACACATTCTCTACCCCAGACAATATCCAAACAATCCAAGATGGGAACATCTTATCATTTTTAGATAGTACCCAGCTAAAGTAGGTAACTAAAATAGGTGGTAGACCCATATGTAGGGTCGTCTGGGTAGGTACCACCGCCTTTCTTATTTCTGCCGTGAAGCAGTTCGCTGTGTTTCGGATTGAAGGGAAAGGTAGCCAGTGTAATTACTGGGCATGGAGGGCATATCATCTTAGTCCCCAGGATGGCAAACGCACTTGCGGTGTTAAGTGATTTACACTTAATATTGCAAGTGTCTATAGGGGGTGGTGACCACTTAACATCAGGTGGGCCGCAAGCTCGTTTGCCATCTAGTAACATTAAAAAAAAAAGTAGTACATGTCAGGCCTGAATAGGACTTACTTGGAGGCTAGTCACAATAGATCTTTATTTTTAAGCCCTGGATTTACGAAATAATAATAATAAAATGATCCGTTTGATGCGACGCGTCAGATGCGGACATGTCGACACTGACCTTTATTTACTCGTAATTGATGCAGATGCGGATAAAGATATCTGAATTAATGCGAATATTCCGCATTTGCGGATGCGGATTAACTATCGCACCTAAGTTTCGGACTCCAATGTCTGTGTGTCACATACCTTCACATTTGACACCCTGAGCAGTGAACCCCCACAGGAAATTTGCACATAATTCACACCAGTTTAAGCCTTTGAAAGTATGCACTTTAAAACCATGCGCTTTGGAGTACTTTGTCAGCAACGGGTTGTCTTCAGATGAGGGAGTCAAGTCTATGGCTTTCTTTGTATTTTCAGTTAGCGGCGTTAATTCAGTCTTATCGGGAACAGGGCTTGCTCTATTCGATGTCCTAAATAAAAAAAGTATGATAAAAACTTCATTTAAATAAAATACTTAATATAAGGCAACACACTTTCACTATCTCAATGCCGCTTAATCCCTGAAAGTCTAACCTATGACTAGACGATTCTGGTGACTGACTGTATGCTTTTTAGAGCGACAGCAAACGGAGTATTTTAAACGCGCAGACGACGAGCCGATGATACGCGTCTCCTGCGCGTATATAGACTACAGACGCGCAGATATAGACTACAGACGCGCTGGTAGTTCCGGTCACAGGATCTCCTCCGCCCCTTTGTACTCGCGTGTGAATTGCTTCAAACGCGCGTTTTTATCATCAATACAAACGCATACTTGAAACGTCGTCGTCGGCGCGCTTGAAATACGCCGTGTACTATAGTATAGCTAGACAGGCAATAGAAATGCAAAATGTAATTAAGTTGATTCAAACATGATCAAAATAATTCATATCAATACTCACTGTTGTATCCTTGACAATGTATTCAATTTTCGCCTATTCAGTGTTACGTAAGGACTTTCTGTATAGCTTGCTTTAGAATTTATCATTTCTAGTATATTGTGAGCCTTTAGTTCCATATGACAGATGATTAGGCCATCTGCTACGAGATCATATATTGTGTCATATCTTTTGTCCATAATATAGTGTGAACCATCATAATAAAGCTTGTAGTGATGTATTTTGTCATTAAACCTAGAAATGTAAAATGTGCATCATATTATACGCACAGCAAAGACAAAGATTGCGCCACCTATTTGTAGTTATTATATTTGTTAGTATTATTTGTAGTTTAACAGTGTAATATTAAACCATTTTTTATTTACAATTTGTATGCTTATGAAAGTCAAATGAAAGCCGGATCTGGCTTTATGTGTAATAAAGTGTAACCTAAGGCTCTGCTCTACCCCTCATGGGATTGTGAGTGTGATCATATGTATGTAAAGAATACACAAAAAGAAATAAACATAAACACAAAAGAAGTGGCCATATTGCTTAAAAGGCAATCTGTTCCAGGCAACTTTGAGAGAATGGACTAATAAATCCATGGACAAACAGGAAAAGTGTGTTCAACATCCATAAGTTGGATGTATTCATGGATGAAACAAAAGAAAGGAGTATATTAAAGCCTTTTAGGAACACGAGGAAATGAAAAGTCTCCGAACTTGAGTTTTAAATCCCATATACTCCAAAGTGGAAGCACTTCTGATTAAATGATTTTTTTGTTCTATGAGATGCATGCTACACTACAATATTCATAAATTAAAGATATGAATTATACAAAAATGATAAATATATCATCAATTTCAATAAAATAAGATAATTAGGGATAACTCAAAACTGCTGGTTAGATAACACACAAATTTAATGCGATCACATGACAAGCATTAAAAGAATCTTCAAAATCGATACAACCAGTAAAGAGTTATGAGGTAACACACATTAAAAAAACCACAGTTGAATTGCGAACCTCTTTTTTTTGAAGACGGGTAAAAATTACTCTTTTCTCTCTAAGATAATGCTTGCACATAAGTTAGAGAGAGTGAGTTTTCTTTTTTTGTGAATAATGCAAAGTTACCTTGCAATAGCAAATAATAGCACATTAATATCTTTGTGAAATAGTTGGTACGTAGTAATAGCCTACAATAATAATTAAGAATCAAATATATCTTAATATATTGTACTAAGCAAAAGTTTGACCAGAGTACTTTTGTAAGCTGTGAATGTGATCCAATTTATAATGTGATAGTAGAAAAAATAATCAAATTAAGACTAATGGTCACTCACTAAACTGTACAACAGAATAAAATATGTATGATTAATATTATTAATCATTAATGGTTATTTCTAAATGGAGAGAATTTTGATCTCATCCCAATTTGTTCTAAGGTGTAGGTATAAATATAATGATTGGATACACTTATTGAACAATTACCTCCATGTTAATGTGTAGAAATCATTGAATTTGTTGCCTTGCCTTATCAGAAAAGCACCATTCGGTTCATTTTCTAATAACATTGTCGCTTCTTTATGCCCCATAAGACCATGATATTCCTTTCCATAAAACTCTGGTCGATCAGGGCAGTTCTCGCAGCTAATTCTCTTAGGCAATGGAGCTTCCATTTGTATACGATATACTGAAATTAATTACATTTTTAAGATCGGGAGCAGGAACTCGTCAACGTAAATGTATATTTCATATTTATTTGAACTTACGCTCAGGCTTCCAAATGTTTTTTAGATTTTCCATTGTAAATATGAATTATTATGTTTTCTTTTTGATACTTTATAATTTAACAATCTATTTATTTCCAATAAACAACTAAAAATCTAAAAAATAGAGATAGGTACATACGTAATGTAAACAAGCGAATGTCAATGTCAAATTGACATTTGATATTATAGTATTGTTTTTCAATTCTGAGGAGGCAAAAGAGTGTAGCCCTTACAGCCACGTCATTAGTAATTTGTAAATTAATAAAATAAAAAGTGTGTGTGTGTGTGTGTGTGTGTGTGTGTGTGTGTGTCAAGTGTACTTAGGTGAAGCTTCAGAAAAGTAACAAAAGCTAAGAGCACAGTGATTTCAGTTTCAGATGCAACAAAAAAAACAATGAAAACATCACAAACAAGAAAAGTTGGATTTCGAAAAAGATGTTCAGGAGATGTTCTATTCAAAACTGGAACCCCCGAAAACCATGAAAATTATATGTACCTAACCGTCTTTTTAGTGTGGCATTGAAGTTTCATCGAGGAGTTTCTTACGAGTTCTTGTTGTAAAAACAGGTGTTTAAAGACTCTATTTTTAACTCAAATTTATTGTAGGTACAATTTTTGTAACTTTAATTAGGTTTTCACTTAACATTGGCAAATTGCGTAACGTAGGTAAATGTTTCGCGACGCCATTAATTAAGAATAGAATATAAGAAGATTTTCACTTCAAAAATATTTAAAAGGCGGCGGATCCAAAGAGATTTTTGACCCCTACAATAGAGGTGTTTTTATCGATGAAATTACCTAGTAAAGTACATCTGATGCCCTTAAATTGTCGATAACTCATGATCAGGTAGGTACACTATAAGTACTTAAAGTTTTTCATTCGATAAAACCTTTATTAATTAAACTGCATCAGCCATATAGAATAGGAAACTCTAGATTGGCAATGTACAGTCGAACCAACTGAATCATGACCCACTTGGCCGATCATTCCTTTAGAATCATAAATTTAGTTAGGTTTTCTTCGCTATCATGCGTGTTGCACTTAGTACGTTTTAAATATGAATAAAAATGCGTCATTACGGGTCAGAGATCTATGCAATTTTAATCTTTCTTATCACTGCAGTAAAGTCTCAATTGGAATTTTAAATAAGATGTCGTTCATAATCTAAACTCTTTTCACTACTGAGAAAATGGAATAACTATTATATTTTTAAAAATAAAATGACGTTATGTGTCAGATGTCAAGTAGTAGTCTGAACAAATTTTAAAAAGCCATATTTATTTGACACTGTCAGTGTCTAACAAATTGATAACAGGTTCGTTACTTAGAAATGTACGTTCAAGCGAATTTCATCCTACTTTGTATAGAGTGACTGTAGGAAAATGATCTTAAGGTGGGTCATGATTCAATTTGGTCGACTGTACCTACATTGCCAATCTACAGTTTCCTCTATATATGCATATATCTTTATTTTATATGCAGTTTAATTAAACAAGAGAACAGTTTAGTTTAGTTAACTACAAGAGAAAGAGCATAGTAAGGCGTATAATCAAGCGAGAGTTTTCTTATTGTTTTCAAAAACTAGCAATAATCGCCTTACGTACCTGTCGCGGCACTATATGTTTACAGCGACACGAACAAAAAGACTTGTAATATTAGGTAGATATTATTTACTTGAAATTTGTACATAAAAATTGGGACGATAGATCTTATCGTGGCACACAGAAATTGGTGAGTGTAATTGATTTCTCCCCGCCGTTGATCATACGCGAGCGCGCCCGATACCCTACGACGGCGGCCGAGCTGGGTCGACCTTTAAGGTAGCCATCCACGCTCAGTACCCGTAGTGTAAGTTTTCCCGTATTCAATACGGAACTATTGTAGTTGCGATAAGAGCTCGATTTGTATAGGAAACGTGAACAGCGTCCCTAGCGGAAAGAAGCGTAAATCGTGTTTCCCATACAAATTGAGCTTTATCGCAACTACAATAGTTGCGTATTTTATACTAAAAAATATACACGGGTGCAGGTTTACATGACAGGTTTAACTGTTTAGGTAAACATGAGCGTGTGTGTGTAGAACCTGTCTTACACTGGCTCGTACACGCACTTAATGGCACAGACTACCAACACGCTTACTCTCACCGAATGGCTCTCGCACTCTGCTCTCGCCGACGGTTCTCGTATAACTGACGTGGTGCGAACGAGACAGTTATTGTCTGTGGAAGTGAGAGGGTGAATAGGATGCGCATACACTACATCCCTTCCTTATCACATTTTTTTTTATTCATTCAACTGCTAAGCATTGAACCAAATAAAAATAAAATAAATTGTACATAACTCAAAACGCCTTGTTTATTCATCTGAACTTTCTTCACCTTTTCCCTCTCCTTTTCCTGTACTACAGTTTTCCCTTTCCCTTCTACCTTTTTCGAGTGAAGGATATTTCTTCGACAAGAATGTCCTTTTAACATTCCTCACAACACAATCTTCTGCATTGCATACTCATGTCATTAACATAATATGACCTCACACATTACTCTCCGTAAGACTCTGCATAAAACATTACTTAAGACTCTACATAAGACTCTTCATAAGACTACATAAGACTCTACATTAGACTCTATATAAGACTGAATCACTGATGACCACAGCTACTTTCCTTCGGGCTTAATCTACCATGAGAATGAGAGACTTGTATCTACGCCTAGAGCTTAGTGCCTTTAAAACTTAACGGTCATTGTCAAGTGCTCATATAATTTTAAATGGCCCCCTGAATTCCAGGTCCAACTCAATCTAATTGGTCTGTTCATTTTCAACCAGAACCAGACAATATCAAAATTACTAAAGTATGTGCTTCGACCACTCTTAACTATTGCTTTGTATGTGAATAAAATAGTTTTACAGTATTTTCTTCGTCTTTCTAACAAAAATAACATTAGAAATCTCTACCGAAATTACATGGAATAAGATCTTTAAAGACTTAGTACATTAAATCAATGTTTAGAACTAAGTATTGCAACTTAGAGATCATAATAAAACATGAACATCGTTAACTAGGGTCATGTACCGTATATCAAACGTCGCTACTGCATTGAATTAACTGGAGTTAAACCTCTAATTTTACGACTCGCAGCCGAACAGCGATTACAATTGCTCTCAATGACACGCGCGTCCAACACCGTGGAACCCTGCGCATGTATGCATCATCCACTTACTACACGCTACGGTCAAATATACGGCCATTAGAACACTATTCGAGTCCTCGTATAGTATTCGAGACTCATTAGGTATCACTTAGGCCGCAATAGACCTCGACCTTAACTTCCGAATGGTACACAACATTCTGGCATTTATCTCTACATTACCCTACACGTGACTCACAAGAAACTTGCAAAAAAATCCGCAAAAGACTCTCTTGAGACTCCACACATGCGACTCCACACATGTGACTCAACACATGTGATTCAATGGCACAATTGTGAAATAAGACTGACTGTCAAGTTCCTACTACCTTCCGCTTCATCAAATATGACCATGATCACACTACGGCACACACGCAAACACGTGTTATCAGTAATGTCAACCAGTCCTTCAGTCAAGAGTACTTCGGCTTCGAATAACGCAGTACAGCTACATCAAAACTCATTTCCTCGGTTTTTTGATTCCATATCACACAGTTAATGGTTTCCAATAGTTATTAGTCAAATGCATGTCGTGAGTAGCCACCTAACTCCCATCTTAATCATTTAACGTTACTTACGTAAGCAGCTTTACTCATTATGTTTCTAACCGCCCATGATACTACCTGTGACTATACCAGTCAGTCTACAAGTCACTTGTCAATACTATACAAACATGAGGTCTAATCCGTCAAGTCTAATAAAACCAAAGTTTTGACTAAATTAATTGTTGATCACACCACGACAAAATAGGGCACTCCGCGAGTTAGATTTTTTTTTTTTTTTTTTTTTTTAATTATTCACGACTCGGACCTAATTTACGTGACATGTATTTAAATACAACCCTTTATATCACCAGGGTAAAATAAAAATAAAAACCAAGGTAAACTATATTGCAGTCATAGCTGCACAAAATGACACTGAACTAATCTCAACGTTTAAAATGACACGGAATAACAAAATAATTATAACTACGACAATACGGTCGTCATAATATTAATTTCTTTACGTACACATAAAATTTGCAAAGTGCTACTTTTTGGGCTCAATGTAATTCTTTAACAATTAGGAATACAAAATGTAATTGCAACTAACCAACTACATTTATACCTTCTTATAAAGCTGATCACAAAAATAATACTAACAGCATTGCGTTTTTATCGCTACAGTTTTGTGTTGCAATTAGCAAACGAACTGCTATGTCGTGAAATCAGTAAATAATTCAAATTGCTGTAATTTAATTAAAATGTAATTATTAATTTTAACGACATAAGTTCGTAATCTAAATTACCATTTTTTATCTCAAGACCGCCTTATACAAAACCTGCCTATTAAATAGCAGCATATAATAATTATAATCTGCCAATTAAATGACAACATTACCTACCACTTAAATCGCATCAACAGCTCATTTCCAACGAGGGGCCCGAGCCCACCCCACACCAGGAGCGATCAAGCCCCAGTCAACCACGCCGGCCAAGCGCGGGCTGGCCGACCTCACACACAACCTATTAAGAATTTCCTCACAGGCGCGCGCAGGCCCCCTCACGATGTTTCCTTCACCATAACCTACCAATTTAATGGTAGCATCATATAACCTACCAATTTAATGGCAGCACCTACCAATTTAAAGGCAGCATGATATAACCTACCAATTTAATGGCAGCACCATATAACCTACCAATTTAATGGCAGCATCATATAACCTACCAATTTAATGGCAGCATGACATAACCTACCAATTTAATGGCAGCATTATACAACCTACCAATTTAATGGCAGCATGACATAACCTACCAATTTAATGGCAGCACCATATACTTTTGCTACTTTGTTTGTATCGTTCCAATGTCATTAGGGTACATTTGTACCAAAGTTCTAATTTATACGCGGTACATTTGTACCAACTGAAGCATGGGACATTTGTACCCATTCAACCACGGTACATTTGTACCAACTCAACCATGGGACATTTGTACCCATTCAACCACGGTACATTTGTACCACTTAACCATGGGACATTTGTACCCATTCAACCACGGTACATTTGTACCACCTTAACCATGGGACATTTGTACCCATTCAACCACGGTACATTTGTACCAACTCAACCATGGGGCATTTGTACCCATTCAACCACGGTACATTTGTACCACTTAACCATGGGACATTTGTACCCATTCAACCACGGTACATTTGTACCACCTTAACCATGGGACATTTGTACCCATACAACCACGGTACATTTGTACCACTTAACCATGGGACATTTGTACCAATTTTACCCCGGCACCTTTGTACCGACTGAACAACTTAAGGTATGTATGTATCACATTATCATGGATTTTACTTATATGGCTAGGTATAATTCTACCGTATGTGAGCAATTTACCAGTTCATATTTTAATTATTATTATTATATATTTATTTATTTTACACGTCGCCCGATGAACATTTAAACAATAAGAGTGGACTAGTATGATTTATACATTTGTTATAAGTTAATTTAATTACTATATAAAGTTATAAGAAATCATTACGAATTTTATTAAAGTTGATTATTACCTTTCGTCAATTAAGAGATTAGAGCTATACAATTAATTGTGAGAGCTATCGTGGAATGAACTCCGTATGTACAAAGTGGTACTGCTAGCGACATCTATGTAACTACGACCACAATTTTTGACCTATTCGGTAGCATTCAGATTGATTTGTTAGCAAGCAGCTTGCTGCAAGCTGTTGTTGCTAGTCTGCAACAGATGGCGCTGTTTAACCAAGGCAATACATACTTATTTATCTGTACCAGGGATGTTACGGAGCTTCGACTCCGGTTCCGTTAAGTCGGAACTTCCGATTATTATTACACCTTCGGTTCCGACTTCGGCTCCGACACTTTTAAATCGGAGGTTTTAATCGGAGGTCGAAGCATAACATAGCGGCGAAGGCGGCCTGTGTCGACTGTTATGAACAGTTTTGTTCATTTAATATATTGTGTGTTCTTGTTTATTTGGAAATAATATGGGAAGTTTTTTTCATTGTTTGTGTTTTATTTTATAATTTAAAAATAATTGATTAAAGAATGTTTTATTTGTCTGTAAATAAAAATTCTTTCTCATGCCACCACTTCTGACCCTGCCTCCGACTCCGATTCCGACTCCGATTCCGATTCCGATAAATCAAATTTAAAAACTCCGACTCCGACTTCGGTTCCGATAAAACTACCTCCGTTACATCCCTGATCTGTACATCGATAAATCATGATAATATATTATTATTTTAAGCAATATTTTATGTATATGTACTGTTTAACACACCTCTTAGAACAAATAAAAAATACTGAGGAAACCGACAAAATTGTAGGTAGATAATAGTATTAAGAACAAAATGTGAACTTAGGTGTACTCTCAAATGTCCAGGCCATTTTATTATTATGGCGCATCTGTCCCGCAATTAAAGTTGAACGAAACGAAATACTGAATGTAAACACTATTACTATTTTAAGGCACTTTTATTTGTAACAAACCGCTTTACAGATCTGCCCACTTTGTTATACAAAATAAACAACACCTGCAAGAATTACACCACGAGTATTTGGGTAAAAGCTATATAAGTTGGGTAATAAGTACTTGGTATTTTTTATCTACAATTTAGACAAGAGTATTCGTAGCTTACTGCAGAACTATACTTATAGTAGGCAGCATAAATCTCTCATTTTGCAACGCTATAAACAAGTACCTACCTACCTATTTTTTCCATTTGTGATACATACATACACATTTCCATTTTTTGTTTAAATAACTTAAACAATCTGACCTTTGTCCTCGTCGCCAATTGTAGAACCTGTCTTACACTGGCTCGTACACGCACTTAATGGCACAGACTACCAACACGCTTACTCTCACCGAATGGCTCTCGCACTCTGCTCTCGCCGACGGTTCTCGTATAACTGACGTGGTGCGAACGAGACAGTTATTGTCTGTGGAAGTGAGAGGGTGAATAGGATGCGCATACACTACAGTGTGTATGGAAACCTGCGCAGTTGTGTGGCTGGCTAACTTTAGATGAATGGGCCAGAAGGAAAAGAAAATTGAAGGCGACTAATCCTCAGAGATAATCTGAGTTTATTAGCACTGAGGTCAAGATAGATAAGCCTTTAATTGATGTTATCTAACCTGACGCGGTTATTTGTTTATACCTACTTACCATAATATTATATAACGTAATCGTTATAAAACCGTGTAATAAAACAATACGGATGAGGAAACCGTATTGTATTATTTATTTTTTATTTGTAAGTAGGCAAATGGGCACCTAGGTACTGTCTGTAGTAGGTGCCCACAGATTTAAGTGTAGGTGCCCATTTGCCCACAAACAAAAAAATAATTCTTATTCTTAAAAAAATAATAAGTACTTATTCAATTGCTCTCACTAGGTACTCTGGTACCTAGTGAGAGCAATTGAATAAGCACAAGACTAATCAGTCAATAGTCAATCGATTCTGCGGTAGGTATCTATGTAGAAGGTAGATAGATAGATAGATAGACAATTTATTTGCATCATCATACACACACACTAAAACTTAAAAATTAACAAATGATCTATAAAAATCAAATACAGACCTACAATACAATTTCAAATAATAACATTTTTACATAAATTGTGTGTCGCAGCGATGCAAACAGGCTAAAGCTCAGTGATGTATTTGCCAAAAAAAAAGGCAAAACACTGATTTTCAGCTTCTGCCCAGGTGACAGGTGCGAGGACGCGGAAACAAAATGGCTGTGTTTTCATTGACTAAAATCACAGATAATATAATACTATACTAGTAACTAAATTAAATAATTCGGTAATTATAAAATTGCATAAAATGTTAAAAGTATAATTTTCAATGGGTATAAGTAATAATTTAATTGCAATTAGTATAAATAGAAAGTATAATGTCAAACATATATTTGTAATTAATAGGTACTTATATATATATTTTAATTAATTAAAAACACTCATTTAAAAATAGACAATATAGAAATAATAACATCATTGGAAAAAAAAACTTTTGTAAGTATCTATGAAAAATTATTATTATTATAGTTACAGACCACTAAACAGATATACCACCATCAAGACGACCAATTCTGTGCATACCTAGAGCTTGCAGATCCAATAATGCTAATTTAACCAATTTTTTAAATGTAAATTTAGAATTTACTTGCCTTATTGGAGGGGGTATATCGTTCCAGCACTTAGTCGCTTGATGACGGAAACTACCAGTGAAGGTCCTAGTCCGGTGTATGTGATTCCCTAGCAACGGTCGAGTTGATCTACTTACTCCCGATCCATATAAACTGTGGAAGGTTCGAAATTTTAACTTGTTATAAAGATATTCAGGTTTTTTAAATTTCATTAGATCAAACATAAGGACTGCTAGATGTAGGCGTCTGCGTGAAATCATATTCAGTATCGATGCTTTATTTAAATATGGTGACACATGAGTTCGGGGTGGGATGTTAAAGCAATAGCGTGCACAAGCATTTTGTACTCGCTGAATCATCCTTTGAGTACCAGAGAGCAATCGGGGACCATACACTAAATCGCCATAGTTTAGCACAGACAGAACCAGAGACTCGCATAATATGATTCGCGATTTTTCTGAGAGGTAATTGCGTATTTTGTAGATGATTTTCAATCTATAGAAGCAATTCCTAACCAGGCCCAGTACATGACCCTCAAAGCGCAGGGCATCATCAAAAAGTATTCCAAGATTTCTGGTTTCGTTTTTGATACCTACTTAATTAGGTACAGTCAACAGCACGTCGGGCTATACAAAACCGTCAAATTTCTCCAAACGATTTGCAACCTAAGACTATTCAATATAAAGTGCATAATCGATTGGGAAAATTTGACAGTTTGTGGTAATCCAACGTGCTGTTGTCTGTACATTTTCTCCTTAAATGTCCAGTGTCCATTAACTAATTAAATCATATAAAAAAGCTTAGAGATATTGATTGATTTTCCATAGCATTGTAACAAAAATGTCTCGATAAAGAAATATTGTTTTGATAATGCAGAGTCTAGGTACCTACTGAGACCCACCTACCAAGGTACCTACAGGTACAGGGTTACTGGGAACACATTGTCTTATTTCATAATGAGTAAAATACCAAAACCGTAGATGTGTCACATACATTGCAAAAAAAAACATAAATGGGTAGCATAATGTTCGGAGGCATCGGCCTTCAGAATCGGAGGTTCGAATACGCGAATTCGATATCGGCATGATTTGAAAGTGAAGCTGTGACCCAAATAAGAAAGTCGGGGTTCCTTGTCTTGTGTGGCAGCCCCACAGAAATAATAATAAAGAGTCCACAGAAATAATAATACTGGGTGTAAAAGACATGAACAGTCAAACGAGAACCATGTATTCTATACATCAAAATAAGACATATTTCAAAAAAAATATTGCTGGGAAATGATTTTTATTTTTTGGTGTTAAAAAAATTTCAAAATGTACCGCGCAATGTAAAGGGCTCAACTCGCACGCAACTCGCAAAACCGTGATAATTTTGCCAGACGGCGGCCCCGTTCGTTAGTGACCGTGCGCATCGAGTGAGCTACATTGAACTCTAACGTTTTGAAGCCATTTTTTGTTATGAAATACTAAAAAAAAATTATAATGTTTCTTTGGACGATAATTAAGAAATAACGCATAGAATAAGTTTTCATAAAAAAATTAAAAAAAAGAATATGACTTTGACCTTCAATAAAATCGTAACTATCAATTTCCCAGGTATAGTCTAAAGGAAGAAAAATGTTATGATGGTGAGCAGAATACATGGTTCTCGTTTGACTGTTCATGTCTTTTACACCCCGTATAGAGAGAATAATAAAGAATCCTCTTTATTATTACTTCTGTGGGCAGCCCCGATAACGTAAGGTCGTGAGTTCAATTCTAGTAGTAGTAGTAGTTAAGTACCTAATTATTTATAGTATTTTCTTTATTAAAAATTAAATTTCGCACGTTTAAAAAGTGCCTGAATTTTTCTTGCATTATTTCAAGTTCATATAACATTTACACGGATAAAGAAAAAACAACCAATTAATTTATGTATTTAAAAATGATAAGTAACAATATAATTTACAGAGAATCGTCAATGACCTAGAGAGTGATATAACATTTGATTTCCTCCATGCGGGTTAATAAATTTTTAAGGTAGGTAAGCAATAAAGGTTTTAAAATAACACTTGCGTTGCTTACAATTATAATTTTTTATTAGTATTTGTTATCCAAACTATCACATTTCCTCATTATACACTGATTTCTTAAGTAGTTGGTAGTTTATCGGCACCGAATTAGGTCTTTAGGTACCTACTTACTACCTATTCTCCCATAAATATTCGTACATAGTTGGTTCTATTAATATTAGTTTAAATAACTGAATGGGAATTATCATTGTTTGTAGGTTCATGGTTATTTTTTATAGTAACGAATTTAACGGAAAAAAATAGATAATTACATAACAAAAAAGATTCTTGTCTGTTCCGAATGTTCCGATCCGGTCGTGCCATTTTTTTCAAGTTGGATCAAACTGCACACGGTGTACAAATTTGATTAAAATCGGTTAAGTAGTTTAGGAGTCCATTGTAGTACCTATAATTATTATTAAGAGAAAAGCGTGGGGTGCTCAATAAAATAATTATTGGTTCTTGAAAATATTCTCGGTACAATTAAATTAAGCACCCCACGCTTTTCTATATATAGGTACAGACAACAGCACGTTGGGTTACCACAAACTGTCAAATTTTCCCAATCGATTATGCACTTTTGAATAGTCTTAGGTTGAAAATCGTTTGGAGAAATTTGACAGTTTTGTATAGCTCGACGTGCTGTTGACTGTACATAATAATTATACTTTTCGTGCATCATTTAGATTCTATACTTACTAAAAAGTTATTTTTCCTTTTTAGTCCGATTTAATATAAAAGCGTATTTTTTAGTTTTTTCAAAGCTATTATTTTATTATCCACTTTTTAGTGCGAATTATAACCGCCGATGAAAGTACCTAGTTATATTATTAAAAAAATCTTAGCACCGACAATTTAACAATGACAACGCCATCTAGTGACAATAATTGAACTAACATTCTAAACGTTTAATTTATTAGTAGTCCTTGCGATTTTAATCAGGATAATGGGATATTCTTATCGAATTATTGTAATGTAATCGGTCTTTGATAAGTCTATAAAGTTTAGATGAAATCTGCCCGTTTAAAGTGGGTCAAAATCTAGCCCAAATGACTCAGTTACAAACATACAGGTGAAATTAATATAGGCGTGTTAAAAATGGAGTCGCACAACAAATGATACAATAAGAACTTAGGAAACTAGACTATGTATGTATGAAAGAACTGTGTGTATCTGACATCCTAGTAATAATACCGACTTAGTTAAACCTAGGTATAGAACTTATCTTAAATCGACAGGAAAGGAACCAAATGTACTATTATTTAAATATTTAGCTTCCTTTTTTATGTAAAATGACTTATTTACTGCGTCACTCACTATCAGCTTATTAACGTCACACTGTGCACCTTAGGGAGTTATCGAAAGAGTACAGAATTTCCACATAGCATACTTATTTCAGATAACATTTCGACTGAATGAATTTAAAATGTAGGTTCCTATGCCAATTATGCTAACGCATTTTTGAATTAGGTAAGGGGAATGCTTTTGACTTTCAGCCAGACAGCTTCACCCGGAATCCTCATCTGCCGATGGACAGGCTAGGTATATCTTAACTAGTTGACATTATTTTGAATTTGGACAAACTTTGAAAAAATGATGGCAGCTAGATAGGCGAACTTAAATCAAGCCACCAATCAAAAATTTACCTCTCTGGGAGCTATAATAATCGAATAACACCCACGAATCGAAAATAGGTATCTACTAAGAATGACAATAGATGACATAAAATCACGGCTTTTTAACACCGAGGCACTGCTTTCGCTGTCGAAATTTGTCAGTGCTTGGTCTTATGTTTTTATGGTAAACATTGTTTCATCAAATCTTTGAGATTTGCACTTCTTTTCAACGCAGCCGCCCGGATTGCGGAAGATGCTGGGTTCGATTCCCGCCTGAGGCAGCTCGATTTTATTCAGTGTATTTTTTCTAGAATTAAAAATATTTAACGCGTTTGTAAACGCAAAAAATATAAAATATATTCCATAACGGCTTTTTAACATAGGGATAAACAGAGATTACTAACTTCTTTCCGCTTGCTCCTTACATTTTTCTTTAGTTTTACTCACAGATATAAGATATACCAATCACAGACTCATACAAGCTCTGCAATGCTGACTTGAGCGAAACAGGGTGTTCGGACACTTCTGATGTGTTTCACTTTCAGAGGTGGCGGATGGATGCGACCGCTGTGTTTTCTCTGATGGGGTTACCGGCAGGGCCCGATCTAGCCATTTCGCCGCTCTGGGCAAAATCATTTACCCCCGAATCCCACATCTGCAGTTGCATCTTACTACGTTTGACCGCTTATCATCACTTACCACCAAGCAAAATGAAGCAAAATAAACCTTTCCTGTCAAGGATAAAAAAGCCATACAGATCCTTTAAGTGAGGGTTCCTTAAATAATAAGGTAAGTACCTACCTACGGAATACTTATAAAAAAACTCCCGTATGTATGTATACCACAATTCGATCACGAGCTGATCACGAGGCCTCGAAGTGACTAGTGATATATATTATTCTTTTGTGTTTTTCCAGACTGCGATGTATCTTCCACTTGCTTGCATGTATATTATCTACTATATTCATGATCCTTCAGAGCGCCCAGTTCAGGCGGTCATAAGGCTGCGGTTGTGTTGAAAGCGATTAAAATTGCATGTTAGATTCCAATTTGTCGTGACGACTTGATGGAAAAATGTGTATAAAAACATGTCTTTGCTGTGACGTCGACAGGTTTAAATGTATTTAGGAAATGATGACGAAAGGTTACTTATTTTAACCGACTTCAAAATAGGAGGAGCTGCTCAATTCGTATTCATATTTTTATGATGTTCCACGATTACTTAAAGACGCATAGACCGTTATGAAAAAATCTTTCTTTGTTTAAAAGTGTGTAAGTATGTATACTTTACAAATGGTCCCTTATAAAATTACAGGAATCGGTAGTTTTTTAGAATCGTGAAAATACGCAGTGCCAATATGAATTTTTCCAACTTATAATTCGATATCTTCAAAAGTTGTTAACCAATTTCGATTAGTTATCCTTTTTCTCTCATACAGATCATAACTTCATTAAATTGTGCTTTTGTGTTGTTTGTTTGTGTTATAATTCAGACTTTATTTAAAAACGGTCATTAGGGTAATCCGAGTCAATAGACCCTCTTTACTCTGATTAGGTACTTAAGTATTATAAATAGTACAATAATTATCCCATTTCTAATACATAGGTTAATATAGTAAAATATTTTTTCTTTTTTCAATCGAATAATAACAACGTCCAAAGCAACTGTGGATGAGTTACAGACAGCGACTGAAAGTACTAGACAAGGTATGTCAATGTGCTGAAGAATCGGTTAATGAACAGATTTTATTTCACGAGAGTACCGAAAGCGAGACCCTGAGATCTCTTGTTACTCGGAATAAGCGTAGAGATGATTCCTTGTGTACGATAAGTTTGGAACAGGGAAAGCAAAGGCAATTTTACTACCCTATAGGCTGACTCTCATTACCCAAACATGTGGTTAATGAGAGTCAATACCACACTTTTGTTTTTTAATTATTATTAAGAAACTGTTTATGACAGACAGCACCTTCTTTTTCTTTCTTTTTTAATTAAATGGCGTTCGCGATATGTAACGCATTTCGCCAATATCAAGTGAAAATGTGCTTTTAAGCTGCTGACAATTGTACGGTAGATTGAGGTGAAAAGTGGAGTCTCTCAACACGTGTTTTTACAGCAAGAACTCGGGAGTAACTCGACAGCACCTTCTTTCGTTTTTTGATTGTTAATTATTTTATTATAATTATTATAAATTGCCAAAATAAAGGAGTGAAGTATGATCAAAATAAATACTTTTCCTTACGTGGTGGTAGGAAAAATATATGAATGGTAAAGGCGGTAATTCGAATCGCTGTATTTCGAACCACGTCTTTACAGATAAACAAACGCAGACTACAAATATATAAAGAAAGCCTAAATTAACACATTACAAACTCATCCCTCATCCTCATTAGTCATATTCATCTCCATTTAATTTAGTGAAATTTATAAAATGAGCAGTTATAATTTAGTTGTTATTACTGTTAGTTTAGTGAACTTCTGTGGCGGATGGGTGTTTACCGATGTTGAATACAATGATGTAATGAGGTCGCTCTCCGTTGATTACGAGGATTACGAAGATTATGACTTCGATTTGACAGATGAAGACTTAAAACAGCTGAGGTTTAGTCTCATATACCCAGGTTAGTCTCAAACAAATACTATGTTAATAGTTCTTAGTGAACATTTTTCATTTTATGAAGGTTACATTACATCCTTCATACATACAATTGCGCTCATAGTCCCAAAAGTAGCAATGAGCAGAGCCTTATGTAGGTAACATTTACAACAAAGCCACATCTGCCCGTATAGTGCCTTCCGTTTGGTATATTTATTATACTCTATGGGTAGTTACCATAAAAACTGTACCACGCACTGACCAATTTTGACGGCGTAAGCAGTGTCCCGGTAGACAAGTCGATTTTTTTCAGTGTATTTTCTAATTTTAAAATTATTTACGCGTTGTTAAAGCAAAAATAATTCCAAAATATAATATTGTGAAATATAAGAGCGCTTAATTTTAAATTACGATGTAGTTTAAAATATTTGAATCTATACTTTAATTGCTTACCTACATAATTCGTTTACGGAAAGATGAAAATGTGGTGCAGAGATAAATAACTATTTAATGAAAAATAAAGAATTAAGTAGTAGTTAATATTTATGGCACAATATACTCAAAAATACTGAAAAATCAGGAACTGCTACATTTTTTCGTAAAACGGATCCTACATATACTAGGTCTGTAGTAACATTAGGAAAAAAACGGCAAAAAAATTAGAGTAGTTAGCATGATAACAATAAAGGTGTTTTTGTACTGAATAAACATAATGTTCATTAACCGTAATTATTAATAATTCATAAGCCAGATTGTAGCTATTGTATTGTTTGATTTGATCATGAAACCGAATTTAATATGCATAATAGTGCTACATCCAATTTGTATGAAAAAAAGGTAGGGCATAGTATATCTAAGTATATTTTCCGTGTCACAATGTTTGTCCGGGATGAACTCCGAAATTAACAATCCGATTTAAACTTTTTTTAAATGTGTGTTTTGTATCAACTTAAGGGATATGATAGTTTTTATCTTGATAAGTAGTCCTCATTTTTAGGGTTCCGTACCTCAAAAGGAAAAAACGGAACCCTTATAGGATCACTTTGTTGTCCGTCTGTCTGTCTGTCTGTCTGTCAAGACCCTTTATCTCAAGAACGCGTGGACGTATCAAGCTGAAATTCACATGAAATACTCAGGTCTATTGTCCCTTTAAGCTGTGAAAATATCAAACTTCTAAGCCAAGCCAATCAAAAGATACAGCCGATTATGTCGATATTTTCAACAAATTTCCGACACTCGCAAAGGAATCAAAACCTACAGGATACTTCCCGTAAACTCAGAATCTTGAAATTTGGCATGAAGCATTGTCATATAATGCAAATATAGGAAAAATTGCGAAAATCACATTTTTTTAGTTATATAATATAATAAAAATATTTTAATAAAATGAAACTTACGACCTTATTTCTCACGAACGAATAAAGGTATCAAATTGAAATTTATACCAAATACCTAAGTCTATTGTCCCTTTAAGCAGTGAAAAAATCAAACTTCTAAGTTAACGCGATCAAAAGATACAGCAGTTTATACCGAGGAACCCTCGGTGTGCGAGTCCGACTCGCACTTGGCCGGTTTTTTTTATTGCAATTCAATGTTATAGGACAGTGGCACATGTAACAGTAGTATGAAATTACCACAGCAACACGTGGCCGGGACAGCTAGTAATTCTTTAAGTAGTTTTTACGATAAAATTATAGCGATTTGATGCAGCAATTTTATTGTCCTCGGTAATCCCAATATCACTATTTTTCAAAGTAGTAGGTAGGTACTCGGTATCCAATTTCTTCGAAATAACGTAAATCGTTTTTGTATTCTCATTTATATCCGGTTCTTCTTTTTAATTAATGACGTTCGCGAAAAGATTACGCATCTCGCCAATGTTAAGTGAAATTGTACTTATAGTAACAGACAGTTACTATTAATCTCGGAAAAGACGTTCTATCCGGTTCCAAGTCTAGTTCGGTCAAGCGTTATTTATTTGTAGCTATTGCAAAAGTAAAGCAAATTTTTAGCTGTTTCCTTGCACCTAGCACTTTCCTCGCTGTAGTGAGGTGTAAAATTGTATGTTTGAAACGCTACGCAATTCTTGAAACCTAAAAGCGACGGATTCTATATAGGATTGAACCACTCGCGAAACGTTGGTATGGTCAACCAGCGAGATGGCAGCTGTGAAAACATTTCACGCCAGAGGCTTGGCAGCTATAAATTTTAAAATTCATAGGTATAACTTTTTACATGTCAAATCACATCGTACATTGAGTCTTATTATTAACTAGCTTTTGCTCGCAACAACTGCAGCATTTTAATGTTCTTTAGGGTACCTACCTTCTTAATTTTTCACTAATCATAGATATGATTCGTCAAAATCTAAGGTCAAAATATAGTTAGTAAAAATTAAAAATATCCATGTTTATTTTCAGACTATGTCATCACATTCCTCTTTTCAATTTTGAAAAACAAAACTGAAACACGTGTTTACTCGTTTATCAAGTATCGAACTCCGGAGAAGTTTCGAATAAAATAGTCTAACCAATCTTGTTTCCCCATACAAATTTCATCCCCTACCTTACCCCATTAGGGATTGAATTTCAAAAATCCGGCTATATCATATTATGATAAGGAATCTATGTATATGCAAAATTTCAGCTATTTAGATCCAAGTGTATGGGCTGGGCGTTGATCAGGCAGCGAATCAGGACTCCTCTTTTTATACATGAAGATTAAACTCTCTTGTAAAAGCCATACGTTTATGTTCATATCAGGAACTAAGTGGTGCGGTGCTGGCAATACAGCTGACGACTATAATGACCTAGGCACCGCCGTGGAGGCAGATAAATGCTGCAGGGAGCACGACCACTGCCCAGATGTCATACCTGCTGGAGAGACTAAGCACAACTTGCACAACGATGCATTTTATACTAGGTATGTATCTATTTATGTAAGTAATTACAAATCATGAATGACTTATAAGAAAACTTATGGCGAAAGGTATAAATGTGAACTAATTAGATTAGAGATGAAATGATTATTGTATTAAACATAGGCACGCATCATCCTTTGACAGTTTTGGGAAGCCTCATCTGCTGTCCACTTGGTCTGTACCAATAGTCACGATATAAAAAAAAATGCAAATAGAAGGAGTTTTCCAAGGCGTTTGATAATGTCCACTACAAGCTGTTATTTTAACATACATACATAGGCATTATTTACGGTTGCTAATTACAATTGGCAGAAGGTGATTAAAATAAAAGTTAGTTGCTCTAGCTAGAGGGATACTTGTCTTACGTTATTCCATCTGGAGTACCACAAGGCTTACATTTGAGTCCACTCTTTTTGTAGTGTTCGTGAACTACTTCTTACAACTTACAAATTTATTAAATTTTGACTTAAAATAATAAATAATATAACAATAATTTAACTAAAATTGTTCAAAATTAATTGCTCGGACGCAAACCGCCAAATATTCAAAGTTCTGGAGTACCAATGTCACGAACTCTTACTGCACTGACAATAAGAAAAGTTGTTTATTTTTCTGCTTTAGGTTGAACTGCAAATGTGATGAGGTATTTCGAAAATGCTTACGGAATGCAAAAAGCAGTACAGCGAGACAAATAGGCAGCATTTATTTCAACGCGCTCGGTACTCAGTGCTTCAGGAACGATTATCCTGTTGTCGGATGTAAGAAACGGGGCGGGTAAGTCCTTAGGTCTTTTAACATAGCGAGTAATGAGCTCAAGCCTGAAGGCCTGCCCTAAATCGGCCAATCAGTCCATCACGAGGTCAATCAGTGTTGGCAACGTGCTAGTTACACTTTGGTAGATTTTTTTCCACGCTGACAGGGAAGGTAAGCTCTTGGTTCTCCCACCTAATGATAAGTAAGAAGACGGCAAGAACTAGAACCAAGCTTCACCTTCAACCGTGGACTGACTACATTATTATTAGATATCGGAGCCCATATTTATAAGAGACCATTAAGTGGCTATTTTGTTTCCGACTTGCGTGAGTGAATCGGAAACAATTTCCGAGCAAACTAGAAGTTTGGCGTAAGCTGTATCATTATTGAATTTAATAAAATCATCTTATCAAATTCTTCCTAGCTAGTCGGACTTATAGCTTCAACCAACTGAGCACTTTCTACCCTTGGGACTGAACCAGGGAGACCTGGGCCTTAGAACACAGAAACAGTTAAAATCCTTTTAAGTAATTATAAAATATCATAACTTAATTATTTAATATCGACTAGTCTTGTACCTAACGTGTGTAATAATCTTTTCTATTATGTAATTTGTACGTTTGTTCTCGTGATTTGTTTTACTGGCATTGAATGTCTGTTCAGTTTTACTGAATTTAAATGACATAAACAAAAAATATATATTGAAATACGTCCTTAAAACGTCCAGTGTTTTAACCTTCATAATATTAGTAAAACTCATAATAAATCGGCCATAAGCACGATTTTCATTTATTTTCATATTCATGTTTCTTCTTTTTCCTACCCTGCTCTCATTTTTTGGGGTCGGTGCAGTACCTATGTTTTGCTTTCGACATACTGCTACAGATTTTGGCATTTGTTTTTTACGGCCGGTCACCTGCGTGACCTGACACCAACCCTCCAATTCTTTCATAACTATCTACTAATGTTTAATTCTGTTAATTATTTTCAGCTGGTTGAAGAACAAATGTTTAGTGTACAAATACGATACAGAAGGAGAAAAATCATACCAATGGTTCGACGTGCCAAACTACTGAACATTTTGAAATGTTATTATGAACAACTGCCACGTTAAAGTAACATAGAATTTGTTTACAATTGAGAAATGACTGATTTAATTAGGTGTACCAATTATTTTTCCAATTTCCAGAGCCAATGTCTGATTGTGCAAATATTTCATATTCCGTAGTGTAAATAAATTATGTGCGTGAGAACTGAGGGACCACACTGGTATTTCGCAAAATAAATTTCGAAGGATTTAGTAGAAGACTTACAACAAATGTAGGCCAAATCTAAAAAATGTAGCCTAAATATATTAAAAACTACAGCCATAAAGTGTGGTCCCTCAGTTCTCACGCACATAATAAATTTTGGGTTTTTCGTGCATGATCTTAAAATAGCTTTCAGTAACTTTAGTTCATAGTTGGAGCGTTACCCATTTAGCATTTATTAAAGAGGGCGGCCATTAATGACGTGACGATATTTTCTGACCCCCTCACACCAGGACAATGTAACAAATAGAAACGATATCGAAGTTCGATAAGAACAAAATGTATGGGATTGACTTAAGCCGTCGTTAAATCACATGGCCAATCGTAGCTCTAAGTAAGTTGGTAGCGCAAGCTAAGCGCTGTAGATAACCAAGCAATTCTGGCCGATGATGACGAATTTCGATATCTTATCGTTATGAATCCCCCTGGTGAGATGTCGCGAGATTTGGTTCAACCCCTCCTCCCATCCAAACTCACGCGAGATTTACCAACATTTGTAATCTATAAATAGTAAATTCGAAGTCCTGACTGAGATATCAACGCACAGCCCAAACCGCTGAACTTAGAGATTTGAAATTTTGCACATAGATACCTTATACAGTGTAGGCATATACTAAGAAATGATTTTTGGAAATTCCACCTTATAGGGGTATGGTAGAATGTCCACACAGACGAAGTCGTGGGCGGAAGGTAGTCATAAGATTAAGCGTTGTTTTTTTTTTAACAAAACACAATTTGCTTATTTATTTTTATTCAAAACTAGTATTTACGATTGCTGAGATTGTAATCTAAAATCACAGTGATAAAATTTAAATAAATAGAATTAAAACTTGTTTTAGTCATGATTTTTTACTTTCTCGTAGAGTAAAGGAAGTCTTGTAATCGTCAAATAATTCGACCTCGAGATTTTGACGGATTTACACGTTTTGGACCTCCCAGATTCCGTTTTTGGAATTATGTTTGTGTGTGTCTGTGCGTTAGCACGATAACTCGAGTATGCTTTAACTTATTGCAACCTTTAACATGCATGTATAACATCAAAATGTAAGGTTTCTATCAACTTTTTGAGACGTCGATCACGAAAGTTAAGCAACCAAGTCCGCGGTCTTTACTCGGATGGATGACCAAAATTTAACATGCATGTATGACATCAAAATATAAGGTTTCTATCAACTTTTGAGTCGTTTCCGGTATACGAGAAAGTCAAGGAGAGAGGAAAGATTTTTCTCGCTTTACACTGTTATTAACAGAAAAAAAATACGTGATATTTGCCGATACTCTCTCTCCCACGTGAGATTGGGCGATATTCGGCTCAACCCCCTCAACCCTATAAATACCTCACGTAATTAATGGACGACCCCTAAAGTGATTATTGCGGAAGGAAACACATTGCGATACCTTAATTGGCATACCAGCCAACACCACATGTTTAAAAAAAATGGTACACATTGTACACAACAGTAATTCGGAGTAACATTTTAAGTATTTCCTAAAAAAAATGCCATTTGGAGTTAGCTGGTTGGCTAATTAGGGTATTTTGCACTGTTACTATGTGTTTCAGTGCCGGCATGAACGCACACATAAGCAATGTGCATGATAGTCCTCGAATATAAAAAATATATGCAGCTAAGTTTTAAGCAATTTCCTAAAATATTTATTCTAAGTTGGTTAATGGTTTTGATGTACTAGCTGTGGATGATATTGATTACAAGAGGATTCTGAGCACATAAGCCTAGATCAGTAAAACTTTTGATATCATGTACTGCGTGCATGAAATATGTATTTCTTAGACCTAAGGTTGAAAATAAAAAAATGTGTTATATATGAGAAATACAATAAATAAAGAAGCGGCATTTGTATTATTTATTTTGTATCAGCATATTTCATTGGTACATTGTTAGAGATTTATCCATTATAGTGTTTGTCATAATTCATCATTAATTATAAGTAATATACAATTTTTATATAATTAATTATGCACACATGAATGCACGGTTAATATACATTATTTTATATTATCTCGTATAAATAACCATACACATAGTAATACATGTTGTGATAAAAGATATGGATACAGATATATAACAATGTATAAACAAGTGAACAACTTCGAACGGTGTTAGAAATAACGCTAGAATATTTATTAATAGAAAAACTTCAAATACAGGTTATATAGTTAGATATGTAGCACAATGCTTAGCTAAAACATTTCACCCCAGGCGCACGCATGATTATGTACATCCAACCAAATATACAAATACTTATACGTCGTGTACTAAACAGTGGGGTTATACTTGGTAACTAGGAGTCGCAAGCTAAAAAATCTGGATTTACATGTGAAAAGGTTTAAATACATGAGAACGAGAATGTATTGGTTAGATACGAAGCGATATATAAAGGACTTAATAGAGAATCCCTTGTACAAAGTGAGCAATCTCGAAATAGCCTACAGTCCAAGCCCTTACCGTTCAATATGTACAGTACAACAACAACTTTAGAACATTTATAAATTATTTAAATTCCAACGTCTCCGTAGGGCATCCCTTGTAGGTACCTACTAAGGTGTGTTCGCTTATGCAAGGCATGCATTTACTGAGCAGCAACCAACATAAATACTAATTGATCTGCAGTTCGAAATCGTCAACAAATCAACAATTGCACACCAAATAGTGTTTCTGCTGGAAAAGCCAATAAATTTCGTTGCTCAGTCAATTTCTTCCCTTTATGAAACTTTGAAAATGTCAATACATTTCGTAAATCCTTTGATTGAACCAACAAATATTATATATTATGAATCGTAATGTAGACAAGTTAAAATAACAAAACTTCCATGCAAGCAGTCTTTTATTGGTTCATTATTAACAATAGTCGTACTCTGGACTTCATATTATACCTAATAGAAGTACATAAATATTTAAACTTGAAATAATTTTATGTCAAGAATATGAAAAGTTAAACAGATGAATTTAACATTAAGTTACCTACTTAAATAATTATTTAAATATTGTTACTGAGAAAATGGCAACGTTTCAGTTCAAGGTACCTACCCAATGATTTACACGCCATATTCTAACATTGAAGTTGATCATTAATGTTCAATCTTTCGATAAACAAACAAAAAATGACAGCTTCTCGTAAATAATAATGAGACAATATAAATTCATACAAAGTTGATGTTGTAGTTTCCAGAATTGTCAAGTACTTCTAAGTGATAAATGACGCAGTTATATTATTATTACAAGAATGATATAGATGGTATCACGTCTACTATCACAGAATATTATTATGTCGAGAATAATTAGAGGGACCAGGCATAAAAAGTCAAGGAGCTTACGTACATTTCTTAAAATATTAACATTTTGCGTTTATATACTTTTAGCTTTAGATTCGATATACCAATATTGACAAATCTCTCTAGGCACCTATATTTTATTAATTTCAAGATAAACATGTAATCAACTGTGAATAATACGATATACAACTTAACTTCGGTATATGTATTATGGATTTGAAGATACATGATAAAATTTATTAAAATTAAGTAACATTTTGCATCCGTATTACATGGATGACTTTATTATTGCCAATGTTCCTTTATTAAAACACTTTCATAATGTACATTTCGTTATTATACATTCGCTTATTAGTCCAAAATTGATTATAACGGAAATGATTGTTAAAGAAGATAATTGGTTCGTTTGGTCAATAGGACGGTTACATTGGGACACAATGTCGGCAATCTCGGGAACATAAAATTGACATCCAATCTAAGAGGTAAATATATAAAATCAACAAAGAGAGGTTCGTGGACATTTACTTTATCAAACATTCAAAGGTAAGTTACTCATAGCTAGCGATTGGAAACGTAACATCGTAATTAGGTACAAGTCTATGGCACAAGGATTGTGAAATAGTAACTAGATTATAACTTTTATATATTAATACCCTCTATATACGAAATAATATATTGTTCCAATGTAATAATGTGTTAAACAATTCACTCATATTCTAACCTAACAGATGGGGAAAAGTCCGAAGATAGAAAACTTCAGATATACATGACTAATCAGGTGTTTAAACTCCAACCGTGGGTACTATCGAGACAGCACTAATACTTGAATATTCACTAGACTGTGCGTTTATTGAATTATTATTTACAACATTTTCCTATATTAAGTACTTCTGTACCTTATCGGTCGGGCCGAGCGAAGGGTGTACTCGATTGCCTCCGCCGATTTTTAAATCAGGGTCGGAACAACCGCAGCAGAAAGACCGAGAGTCGCGGCGGCGGCGATGGGCCGGGGATTCACGCGCGCAGCGTCAGCCGCGGCGAGACAGCACAGGGGGCCCAGAGTCCGCCCCGCCGACATTATTTGCCTCCTAAGCCGAACTTCATGAAGATGAGCTCCTTGCCTTTGCTGAGGATGTCGCCGCCGGGAGCGGTCATCTCGGAGAACTTCTGCATGAGGTTAGGCTGGCTGACGGGCGGCTGTTGGGCGGGGAGGGGCTGGGCGGTGGGCGCGGGGACTACGGCGGGGCCGGGGCGTCGCGCGGGGGACACGCTGACTGCGGCGGTGCCAGCGACGGTGGCAGTGGCGGCCGAGCTGCCGAGCGGGGTACTGACCGCGGCGGCGCCGGGGGACTGCACCGTGGGGGAGCCCGCGTTACCAGCGCTCGTGCGCGCGATCGTGCTCGCTGGCTGCGCGATCGCCACGCCTCTCGCCCTCGCCTAACAACCAACCAATATCACTATCTGTTTTCACATCAACCTATACTTGAGACACATTCGATAAAGAATTCATGTAAACAAACCAATTGTCATCTAAAAGTTTGTCCTTCTTGCTCACCGCTCATAGAAAAATGATAGTGGTTTGCTTGGATTTATTCTTTATCGAATTTGGCTCAAGTATAGATGCAACGCTATTGAGTGAAGCAAACAATGGAAGCTGAGTCGAGCATGATGATTTATTGGTCACCTCACCAGTTATGAGCTCGTTGGTTGTGCTTCAAATTAGATCTCATCTTCTTGAAATAATTAAATTAAGTAAAGCGAATATGAAATTAACACTTAATGACAATTTATTTAGTATTTTTATTTCACTAACATGGGTGACTGCGTGCATTGTCTCTGTGTGTATCAGTGCGGAAGTAATTATTTATTTTGTCCCAAAACGCTTTTTGGCGATTTCAAAATACTTAGCAAAGTCCATTTAAATACAGGATGCTCGAGACAATGTGAGAAAATGTGCAATCTACACAGCCAAGGTTCACCCGCGTTCGCGAAATAAAAATACTGTACCAAATTAATTAAAGTTGTGATATTATTTTAAGAAGATGAAAATTTTGGAAAAATGTAATGTAATTCCTAAATTTAAATAGTCTAATTCTGTTCATAAAAGTTGACTATAATAATTAACGATTCTATAAGTGAAAAGCAAAATAAGAAATGTTATTAACAGGTTATGATGTTTTATTTTAATCACAATTATACGAGTAAAGTATTTATATCACTTATTTAACTTTATATTACTTCCATTAAACATTTCATATATCTCATTAGGTAAGTTAGAGCATTAACGGGGGTGATACTGTACTTTACTCAATATGGGGAATTAATGCATAGGAATCAGTAAAATTCAAAATCCAAATGACTATATCAATACATTGTTCTCTTATATATGTGCCTATCCATAAATTAGATAACTTATTTAATTAATTAATTGTATTGTGCATGCCACACTTGTTACAATCTAATATAAATAATTGCAGTCGAAAATTTATAAACTTTCAGAATTCTTGTGCAATATAAAAAAACATGCATTGCATTACATAAAAGCGAGTGAATAGTTGCGAGTCCAAACACAATTTTATTTTTCGTTCTGCTAAATGTTCATTTAAAAATCCAAAATCATTCAAAAAAGTTCTCAAAAAAGCAGACAAATTCATTTATGTACGTTTCCAGTACATTCATCATGCTTCTACTACAACAGAAAGCATTCAAGAGTACTATTCGATTACTTTACGAGTTCATACTTAAGAACAATCGTGTTAAAGTTCTTTTCAGTTTATAGTACCTCGATGTAGTAATCGTCTAGCAAAGGACCACATTCACAGGCCTCAGAGAGATTGTATTTAATGGTGAATGGGTTATGGTATCTGATGTGAGTGAAGTATACGCCAGTGTTTGTAATGTTCTAGTCTCTGTATGATCAGGTCCAGTATAAGACATGGCATCTAATGATGTGTACGAGGGTAACCATGAATTAGATAACCGTAACAAACTAATGGACCAAGAACGCCTGGGGCGAACATTTGTCGCAGATGCCCCGTCTCGTCACTGAGCGTAGTAATGAAACGCAAGGTAAATAGATAAAATAATGAAGAAAAAGAAACAGTGAAATAATAAAATCTAGAGTTATGAAGTGATAGTCAAACAAAAAGATAACGGCTAGTTTTGCTGCATAGTATACTTGAAACAGTATTGTTGTGGGTCGATTATAAACGGTATTTTTACCTGAGAATTCGCCTGTTCTGGATTACTGGCGCATGTGTTGTGGTCTAACTGAGAAGGGGGAAGAGGGCAGGCATCTAGCAAACAGACAATACACACAACATATATAGTGACCACAGACAACCACTTGAATCTTGGATCACACCTCACGCGCATCGTGAGCTCTGTGCAAGTCTATGTTGCGTGTATTTATTTATACAGATAAGCCTACCCACATTTCGTGGGCCCTTGAAAATTTTCCGTGAAGGGGTTGAACGTGAAAACATAAAAAAAACAGGACAGAGAGTTGGATAGATGTAGAAACAAAATAAGGTTTATCGCATTGGGTGAATGTCCCGAACTAGGTTTTTAGATGAATTGGACATGATTAAGTGTCTTCGATGATTTTTCCTAGTAATTGCAAAAAAAATATTTGCCGTGACCACAACGTTCGATGTTTGTGACTGTGTAATCCAAGATAGTGTTAAATAGCAAAGTGTACACCAAGAGTCTTTGTGCTCCGTAGATTGCAACCGGACTCGCATTTGTCAATTCCGTTTTACTAGAATTTTACAATCGCACAAATTCACTTCCTTGACTTTAGAGGAAAAACTGTTAATATCAATGACTACTGAGTCGTTAAGTTTATCATCATGTTCAAATATTTAAGATTCAGATGTGAATTTGTGGATTAGATTAATACATAGCCCAGTGTCAAAAGAATCTCTCCCTATAATGTTAGCTCAGTAAATGTCTGCTTAGGTTGCAATCAGATCCCAAATAGAAAGTGATTAGCAAAACGGAACCTAGTGAAATTGATCTCGCTCAGCGAGTCCAATCGCAATCGCAAGACCGTGTACAGGAAAGATGATAGAGGATACCAGAGCGAAATAGCTAGCGTCTCTCAGTAGTCACATAGCAAGTCCAAGGTGCAAACATGAAACACTCAAAGCTCTCGGTGAACGCGACTTGACGAGTCACCGCACTTACCAATCGAAAGGGCGGCCGGGTCGTTCGATTCATGGAAACTGGGAATTTGTTTTGATTTTGTTAAAGGTGGTGTCAAGTGATCATGTTGTGGTATTTCTGAAAGTTCCCTATGAAGATCAGCGCAACATTGAATGGAAATTTCGTCATGATTTTCCGCAGCGAATTACATTCCGCGACTTAGGTATACGATTATATTTGGGGATACAGAGAATTGGCTATGCAATTTCCGCTTCATGTAACGCTGAATTAGTGTCTGACTCAGTTGAAAAAAGTGTAAAAATGTTACAATAACTCGAAAATAAAAATCTCGACAAAACGAAGCGGACGGCCCAGCCGCCCAGTTTCTTATAAATTTAATCGTACGACTAACAGGGAGAGTAACTATGACAGCGAATATGAAAAATGCTGCGTAGTGTGGTACGTACCTGGCTTGCGGTGCAGGTTGCGGGGCGCGGGCGCGACGTTGTCCCGGGGCGGCGGGGGAGGGCCCCGCGCGCCCGGCCCCGGCGCCGCGCCCGCGCCCCGCCCGCGCCCCGCCGGCCCCGCACCCCGCCCGCCCATACCCGCGCCTGGGTACAAACATTGCATTGTAAGGCGCCGGCCCCACTGCATGCGGTCCAACGGTCAAGCGTTCCGAGTTCAGCATTCCGCGTTCATTGTAATCTATGCGATGGTCAGACCGCGACGGTCAACGCGCAATTGTATACGCGCTACGTGGAACTTGGAACTCTGACCGTTGGACCGCATGCAGTGGGACCGGCCCCTTAGGCCTGGACTCCACCAAAGCGGAGATGTGCTGAGATATTCGAAGCGGAGACGAGAAGAGATGTTTTTCAGCAAAGGTGTATCCACCAAAGCTGAGCGGAGATGCGTACTGACTAGACTGTACCGATGTGTGATGTTTATCAAGGTTGCAGTTAAGTTCGATTCCGCGACCTAGCGGCGCCGCTCACTACACGCCGCTTACATATCTTCTCGTCTCCGCTGCGTTCAGTCGGCCGTCGCCAGCTTGCGAGGCACAGCTCACATCTCCGCTAACTCTATCGCGCCATACAAATATGATGCAATGTCGTAATATCACGTTGCAATGTCGTGTCGTGAATTTTACGTTACTCATTGTAGATTTCCACGATACGATATCACATCGTGAAACGATGCCGAATCGTATCACAACGCGACGTCGCACTCGCATCGTCTATTTGTGTAAGAGCCACTCTATCGTTTGAGTTATGAAATTTTCTCTGAACAATTTATTTCAACGCCCAAAAAACTACTATGAAAACTGTTCCTTTTCTACGCAAGCTTTATGTAAGTAGATGAAAAAAGTTGAACAACTAACCTTGACTTGTCTGTCCCGCCGCATACTGGTCGTTAGCTTCGGTGAGGAAATTGCTAGGAACCAGTCCCCGAACGCCGTCGATCTCGGCCATGAAAAACCCGTCGTCATCCATTTCGCCGTAAACGTGTATTATTTGTCCCGTTTGAAAATTTAATTCCGCCTGAAAGTGGAACACTTCATTATTAATTTTTAATATTTGTTCAAAGCTTTTAGTTACAGAACTTGATCTATTGTTACGTCTTAGGGTGTACTCCGTACACCCTAAGAAAGCTTCGGAATATAATATAAAATACTCGGGAAACAGTGGCGCCACTGTGTGTGTAGATACTTCTAATTGCTTATAATAGTATACAGTTTTCAGAATATTTTAATTATTATATTCCATTTTTTTTCCGAAAATATGAGGGTGGTCTGAAAAGTTTGTAACTTAACAAAGTTACAAGATGAGTACCTTTGTCATCTTCACGTTCAGGTGGGAAACTTTTCAGACTACCCTCGTAAATTAAATTAAATAGTAAATTATTCGCTGAAAAGTTATCACAGTGATGGGCCGAGTAAGCTATTTCGATTAAATGTCAAATTCATTTCAGGATGGCTATTGAATAAAACGTTTGCTGAAGTTTCAGTACACCAAGTAGTTTGTCGAATATTCGTGTAATTACCCAGTCGTATTTTAAAAATCTTTAACTATTCACTTTCGAACAGTCTGAACTCAATTTATGATTAAAGGGCCCATGTTTTTCTTCAGCCTCCGCGAAAAGCTTGCAGCTATTAAACCATTGATTTGACTGGTAGAGTATCTCCTGCTTTGATATGACATCAAGAAGACTGGATAGATTTTTGTTTCTAAATCTGGTATAATATAATGATCGAAGGGACCTGACAGGGTTCTTCCGAGGTACACCGATATACGGATCATAGATAACGTTGAGCGTTTTCATGGGTAGGCAAGAGTTCCAAAGTGTCCCACATAACCACCCAATAATAATATTGCAGCCCCTTATCACAACTAGGGTAGAAATTAAATATTTTCAAAATTAGGTAGAAGCAATGTATATCCAGTGGGCCTAGACAAAGTAAGAAATGAAAAACGATACCGAAGTTCGATAAGAAACAAGTGTGTGGGATTGACTTAAACGTTTGTTAAATCACGTGGCCAATCGTCATCGCTAGTTGGTAGCGAATGCAACGCTGTAGTTATCAAGTCAATATGGGCGATAGCAACTTTCCATAAGTTATGTCTAAGCCTGCGCTTAATGAATTAGTGGAGCATTTTGTAGAATACTTACATCAGCATCAACATTAGGACTCAGTTCCTGAGGGTCATAGTCGTAGAGCGCCACCATGCGACGCACAGGCTGGTTGGCATACGCGTCGGTCCACCGGTCGCGGGGCTTGGCGGCTGCCTGCCCCGTCACCTCTTGCTCCGATACTTCCATCACCATGTTGTGTGGTACGTAGCCCCGACGCCCGCGGCACTCTCCCCAGTAAAACCCATCGGAATCTTTGTCACCCCATACCTTTTTGGAAATATATTTAGGTTGAATTCTATATTATTTGATTTTCTTAGCTTTAGCGTTATTGATATTTTTGTTTTAAAGAGGAAGAAAAATCTTGTCTCTGGTGCTGATTAAGTATTACTATCTTTTAAATTTTAATGTAATTAAAATAATATTTATATGTATCTCAATAATGATTTGGTAACAATTCAAATTTTTGCCACATGCAGAACTTGACTCCATTAGAAGCAAATCAAATAAACTGAAGATGAATAGATAGGTAAGAATTACCTTGATTGTATCGCCCTCGCTAAACGGTAGTTCTTCATCACAGCTCTCAGGGTTGGGGCTCATGGTCGCCGGGTCATAATCGAAGAGTGCGATGAAGAAACGACTCCTTTTTGACTGCTGATGCCCTTGCTGCGGATGGCGGGCTCCAGGCTGTGGGACCCGGGGCACTGGGGGAGGACCGCCCCGGGGCCCGTATTGCATGTTACCTTGTTGTGCTTGTTGGTTTTGTTGTTGCTGTTGTTGCTGCTGCTGTTGTTGTTGTTGCTGTAATTTGTAATTTATCGTAAGGAGATTGAAACACTAAAACAAACGATAGGTATAATGTACATGAAAGTTCAGACAAGAATAGCAAGAAAGTTTAGAAGTTAAATTATTGTGAAAAAGATAGACAGTATATCTATAAACTACATGAATTTTAGGGGGGTCATGCTTCAATGAATATGTGTAGAAAAAAGAGTAATGAACCTGATGAGGGTTAGGGGGACGGCCTCTTTCTAGATGGTTCCGTGGCGGCGGGTTCTGGAACTGCTGCGGCTGACCGGGGTACTGCTGCTGGTTACTTGGGAACGGACCGGCTGCTTGGTATTGGGGTTGCTGCGTGCCATGGAAGGCTTGTGTATTCGGGTACGGCTGACCCGATGGCTGCTGCGACGCTTGCGCTGGTTGGGACGGTTGCTGCTGACGTCCGTACGAACCAACACATTAATAAGGTTAGATTTTCCATTAAAACCCCAATAGCAATTTTAAAGCTCATAGCCAAAATGTTCCATATTGGCGTTGCATCAAGCAATAAAAGTATTACCTGCTCCTCGGACGTAAATAAATAAGACATTCCGTTGTAGCTCTAGTCAACCCCCATGCACAACGAAAGCTAGCGTGCAGCGTAAACACTTGAAACCACATCATTCATAGCAGAGAATTATAACAGTTGGTTCCAAAAGTGCTGGTCAGAATTAGAAGAAAACAAAATTCTCAGTCGATCAGACTTTCTTCGAAGAACTTTATATTTTTATCAAACTAATCTTAGTTTTTGTTATTATCCTTACTGATTTACATTTTAAGACAATTAATTCGGTAGTGTGTAAGGGAGTATTGAGTGTACGCGTCGAAGCCAAGACAACATGCAGGAACAATCATACAACACGCGCTGAACATGCTCGAGTGAATGAATTGTATCGAGTGCTTTGTAGGGACCTACGTCTCGACTACCCGACTATACTCCAGGACATAGTGAGTTAGTGCTTATCGTGTCTTTAACCTGGACGTGTAGGAACGCGTGAACCTTGTGTCGAGTGTGTGGCATCGGACATTGAGGACGGTACAGTAAGTGAAGATGACAACACAGAACACCGAGAAGTGGAAACTCGTGATCGGGAGAGAGTCCGCACAAAGTTGAAAGAGAAAGAGAGAGCATAGTGAATAGTGCTAGCACATGGAGAGCACATCGATGACAGCTAGGAGAGATCGCAGACCTGCGGGCGGCGGCGCGTCGCCTCCTCGTCCTCGCTACCCAGCTCCGCAGCGCCCTCTTTAGTGATTTCGATGGCCGGTATTCCAGATTGCTACCACACGGTCATTCATATTTTAGCATATTAACAAACGTTTCAAATAAGACAAAACAAAGTGAAAATGGGAGTGCTGGCGGAATGGTCAATGTTGGATTCGAAATGGTGATAAATATCTTCTGTTGATGCCATGAACTGCTTTGCTTCTTAGTGATACCTTCCTATTGCGAGGATATCAAGCGCTTGTAATTATCATCAACATATATTTAAAGGAAGCGGACGAGTACAAGCTGTAGAGAGTGTATAGGAATCATAAATAAGTACTCGAAAGAAATCACATAAGTAGATACAGGCAGAGCAAGTGAAGCCGCATTTATATGAAAGCTGTAGTGGAAATGAAAGTTCACTGCCGTGGTAACATTTACTGAATTCCCAGTACTAAACCTATTTCGAGTGCTTTTGCTTTGCGACCTTTAGGATTACTGACCCGTGACGTGAAACATGAAATTGTGTAATGATAGCATGTAAATGGAGTAAATAGATGTATGACTGTTAGCAATTAATTTCAAAAAACTATATTCGTATATATTCTCTATTTCGTATTTCAGTTAAATGATACTATGATTGAAGTCATCTAACAAGTAATCTAGATCTGTTATAATTACGTATCGCACGTAGCCTATGTTTTCTAGTAATACTTCTATAGCAATATTTATAACAAGTCTATTTTCGATGCTGATATTTTTAAAATGTACATTGTTAGTATTAAACAAAAGATCCTTTATTGAAGAAAAATAGGCAAAACTTAGCTATTAACAAGTTTCTTCTACTGATTTCCTTGTCTAAGTATATATATGTATAAAAGCATACTCAAATTAAATTTGTTTTCATATGCTGATAATTTCTACATTATTATCCATACGTAGAATACGGGCACACTGTGTTAAAAATGTAAATAATAACAAAATATTATGTAACTAATAACACAAACCAAATTACACTCTCAAATTTAACAAAATTCATGAAACGCTAAACAAAAGGTGTGGTTATAAAACTCCAAAAAGAAATAAAAAATATATGATAAGACGTGTTAAAATTCCTTACCGAAGGGGTTATTTTGTCGAATATACTCTTTAGGAGGCCTGTGCCGAATCCGCTCGTTGGCTATGGAAAGGTGTATAACAGTTATGTGAGAGAGCGAGGTAAGGTTAGGCTAAGTGGAATGATACAACTCATGAGCTCCATGGCGGTATAGTCTGTGTCACAAATTACAAGCTCTTTATTTGTTCTAGGTTGTATATCTGTAAGGTGTCGTGCGTTGTTTTGGGTATCGGCCAATAGCACTAGAGACTACAGATCTAGTCGCAAGCAGTATGCATTTAATTTTGAACGATCGAGCCGAGTGCATAGCTATAGTCGATGGCGCGGGTGGTCGTGTCGTGAACCGTTCGGCAGAGAACTACTGGACATTTAGAAGATGCCAGCGACAGAACCACAGAAGATAGTATAAAGAGTGCAGTTTGCAACACCGATAACACGTGACAAACTATCTGTTGGATATAAATCAAAGTTTTTCTATGCAGAATCTTATTTATCAAGTTTCTTCTGAGAGTATTTAAATTCCGATTATTGTAACGGATTGTTTGTCACGCCAGAAAAGAGCATATGACACTGATTATTATAATGATAGTAGCTAAGAAGACACAGACGAAGAATCATCAGAGATAAAAATAAAACGTGAAGCTCATAATAAATACTTAATCAACGATTCAAAGAAAAATACTGGCGAAATGAAATCTGAATTAACACATATAATATACAACACTGATTTGCAGACAAACATATGAATGTACAAACAAAGTGCTGTGCCGATTAACATAGATTTGTTGGTTCTTTATATTGTAACTTTTAAATATTCTTTCTTTTAATATAATTTTATTTAAAATAATGAAAAGTAATGAACGGGAATTGCTTGTCTGTTAAAACAAATACAATTAATTTAGAAAATTAGATAACATCAAACTATTTAAATGATTTGATTGATATTGATTTACCTGTTGGCTTTTAATATTACGAAATCAATATCAATCACTGATTAACAAGTGATACATACAATGAAAGGTAAATAGAGAGAGTTGTCACCTGAGCAGCATGTTGGTCATGTCGGTTGGCTGTTGGGAAAATCTCCTTATCAGATAAGTTCTCATCATGTTCTATCACTTGTTGCTGCTGTTGGTAAGGCTGTGGCCTTTGGATCGGGCCTCTGTACCCCTGCCCGACCTGATTGGGACCAGGGACAGGGCCACGGGGCATCCTAGATACTACCCCTCGTAGAACAGCAGGAGGTATAGGTGTAGGAGCACTATCACCTGACTGGCTGTCGCGCGATTTTGTACGAACCTGAAAATAACGCAATGATATACCAAATGTTGTAAAGATCATTATTATTTCTTCTTTTACCAACAGAATATGGTTACAAAGACTTTTATTTAAAATGAGGATATTGAACAATCGTAAACGAAAAGGTTAAATATACCAAAGTAGCGGTCTACAGCCAAATTAAGCTCCATACAGCCATACTTACTGTGACACACTTAGGATTGAGGCCGATCAGTTTTCCGATATCGATGAGCGCGTGGTCACCGGTAGGGGAATCCACGTCCGTCACTTTCTTGCCGTCAGCATAGACTGCGTATCCAGTAACGGGCCCGGATGCCGGCGGGCGAAGCACCGGTTGCCAGGTGACGAGTAGTGTGCCGTCCTGGGGTCCCGCTTCCACCTGCGACACCGCACCAATCACCACCAAGAATCCAGCAATAACGAGTGAATATCACGGTAGCCAATTGGGTTTCGACACTATCATCTTATTTGACACTCAGGCCAAATCGTAGGAGGGTCGATAAAAGAAAGACGGGGATTGCTAATCTAGCTTCAAGGTGAGCGATGGGAATGGTTAATATAATTTTAATCCTGGAGCTGGATTTATGGTTATGATTGACGCGTCTTCCTCAAGATTGTCGGAGGTGCTCTGTGCGTCGAGGTTGTGATATTATTTCAAAGGAATAGAGGTGTACCTGTATAGTGGTTAGGTTTATACATGTTAGGACTCATGATCACACACTTGGTGAAGCGTTAGAAAGCTATTTTCAAGTGCGTGTGCCGAAAGTTATTCTGAATAAGCATTTCTCGGAAGGTTTTTAACAAGTACCTATTTAACATATCGTGAATGTAGGTAATAGAGTACAACGGTTGGGGTCAGCGAGCGAGGATTGTCAGGTTTGTGTAAATGTAAAAGCATGCTTGATTCCACCATGCTAACTTTCAAATTATTTTTCATTCTACGTACCATAATTTCATTGGGTGGGTCTGGTAAGCCCTTGGGAAGAGTTCTGAAGTCCGTGTAAGCGCCTGGAGCCTCTTCTATTGGGATACCCGACGGCGGTCCAGCTCTGAGATGTTTTGCTCTTACCGTCACCCTGTATTGAGTGCTCGGTGACAGGCCAGTTATAGTATGACGATAAACACCCGGTTTTACAGTCCGTACCTATAAATTGATATCAATATGTAGATTTACTGATATTTTTAACATAATTATTATACCTTTTTTAAACTGCTAAGATTTAATATTTCTTACTTCGACATTATTAACGCAGACGACGTGCTGATGGTTCGAGTTTGCAGGCAGCCAAGAAATAACAGCTTGGGAGCAAGTGACCCCACTGGCTCTGACGCAAGTTGGGCCCATGTTCGCGGTGTCTCGTCCAATCACCATTGTGCAGGCGGCGTCACGGGAAGTACGACGAGTCACAGTCACCGAACGAACGCTGATACGATGAGGCTTGAAAAACATTCACAAATTAAATTAATATTATTGCATACTATAAAAAAATGTATTCATGTTTTGTTGGTTTGATAATGGCATAAGAAGTAATACAACTAAAAGCAAACAGTGATATTGAACTAAATAAATATGTGCTCTTCGATGATGAAAATGATAACTAAGGTGACACGGACGAATGAGAAACTAACATCAAAAGAATCATCTAGAAGAAACTTACCCTATTTGAATCAACTCCTTCGACCAAAGCTCGAGTGCGCTCGGTGGCTTTAACGGTAGTCTTGAGGACACCGTCGACGTAGACGTGGTAGCTCTCGATGTTAGCTTGTTGGACCCCCTCGGGTGCCGTCCAGCCAATGAGCACGGACTTGTTCAACTGCCTCTCCAGGGTGAGCTGCCGCGGCGCCGGCACTAGCGACGAGAAAAACAGCTCGGCTGTTCAGGTCCGAGGGTTGATCGCATAGGAGTGCAGCCAGGCAGGCGAAGTGCGAGTGATATGCGAAGAAGCGTGCAGCGAAGTCCAGTGGAACGGGACGGGACATAGGGAAGGATAAAGGTAATACTATAGATAACTATTTCTACAGTTTCAATGAAAAATGCATGGTAAATGTCCAATGTAAGAATTTTATAAAATTATTTATATTGTTGTAATTTTAGGTGATCTTCTCAAGCATCATAGAGGTGCATTTAATGCGCCTTGCAAGAGCATGCATTGATATTACAGTATTGAAATAAGATAAAAATATTGTAAACTCTTTGGCGTTTAATACAAAAAAAAACATACTCGTTTGTTGCTTCTGACAAGTAAGCTTCTAAATTTGAAATTCTATGACTAATTCGCGTATCTATTTTAGTAGCAATCTATTTATTCATAGTTCTAAGTTGAAAAAAATCTATAATTTTCTTTTTAAATGTTGACTAAAAATCGTGCGTCAAAAAAGTGTTGGTACTTACCATTGTCGTCGTCTTCGGGGCCTTCACTGATGTCGGCTACCTCACTGAGGCGGGCAACATCTCGGCTGAGAGACAGGTCGCTGATAGCAGTGGTAGCTGACTCGTCGACGTCGCGCAACGTCGCCACTACCGCCTGCGAACAAGTCTGTCTTTACCATTTATGTCGTGATTTTAACTTGTTCATAGTACAGATATTTTCGTTAATAGTATGGTCGGAAACTTTGATTAGTCAATAGTGATGTCGATGCAGCACTGAAGCTCGCTTTCGATCCGAATCCTACAGAGACTAGACGTTTAAGAGACGCTCACGGGAGATACCTGTTGACTACAGGACCCTACAGGCTAGAGAACTCAGTAAGGCCCTCGCCTTCTCAGAAAATCTCCGACTACACTGTAAAGACCATGTGGAGCCTACAGCAGGGCATCCTACTAATTGTAAGTTTTAAACTACTATAATATAAATGGCGTAGGTATGGCTTCACATCTTATTTCTACTTTTATATTGACTATTACTAAATGCTACGACCACAGATATACAAGGAGATAGGCCAAGCCGGCGTTTAACTTATGACAAGTGTATTGCTCAACTAGAGCCATGTTATGTAGTATGGCCGGTGATTGCGACACTCGGTCTTCCTATGAACTCGGCGATTCGACCGATCTCCTTAGATTGATATATCTGTGGTATAAACGCATTTCAAGCTACGTATACATGGTATATGTAATGAGAAAAAAGTATCTTTAATAAATCCTCATAAGCAGCATACGCATAAATCATAATCATAATCATAATCATTTACTAGTAAAATGGGCGACTAAAGGAAAACATTTGGCGATGTAAATGCCACAATACAGCATAAAACTAGTCTTATTATGTAAGTTACTACCTATTGTTTCTAGGCAGAGGTACTTCAAAAGTATTCAGTTTTGTATGTTACTATCGTAAAGCAGGCTTACAATTATTATTTAGCTAGTACGCTCAGAGTGACTAGAAAAGTAGCTTATCGTTTCCATTGAACGATAACGAAGAGGGTTAAATGTATGAAACTGACGTATTGCTGGGAGTTTCTCCCGAGTTCTTGTTGTAAAACACGTGTTGAGAGACTCCATTTTTAAATTCAATCTACCGCACAATTTTATTGTTACTTTTGATACATTTTCATTTGACATTGCAACCTTTACTGTGTACCTTTACCTGTAATGTATCGCGACACCATTATTTAAGAATAGAATAGAATAGACGTATTGCTGAGAAATGAGAAAACACCAATGTATTTGTACATTTGACACGACGGTCACCATGGTTGGCGTTGATAATCACAGAAACGCTTTGTATCGTTGGCTACTTTTCTAAGTACTCAGTTGATGACGATGCATTTAAAACTAGTTAGGTAAAAGTGTGTGTGAGGACTTAGGGCTTCATCTTTAGCATTTTATCTATTTTAGCTGTTATGATTAAAAATATTTTATTTTCTTCATCGTCCAATAATTTCACTCGTCATTTTGGATAGGGACTATGATCGGATAGTGAATGATACAAAATAAGTTTACTCGGTTCCAAGGGAATTTAATGATTTGGAATATGTTAATCTACTGTTGTGATTATTTACTACACTGACACTAATTATTAAAGAGCTATGCTCTACATGTTTGCTAAATGTAGTAGATAAAATATCTTGCTTTAGACTTTTATGAAACAATCGTTGGAATTAGAAAATGCAAAACGCGAATTTAAGACATACTTGGTACGTGGAAGTTGTGTTGTAGGCCCAAGGTGCTTGTTAAGTGTTCATTGGGATATAGTATGATAAAATTACGGAAACATACCTGATGGAAGTCTAATAAGTCTTCTCCGACTAATCTTTGTACGAAGTTTGCTGGTACTAGACCTCTCCTTCCATCTAATAGCTCTGCATCCAGCATGGCAGCATTTGGGTCAGGTGGACCCCACACCAATAAGTAGTCTCCAGCACATATCGACAACTCCCCTTCAGCTGATTCGATTCTAAAAGAATGAAGGAATTTGTTAAGGTAATTTCACTAGATAATAATTATATTAAACCATTATTTTACAATGCAATAACTTACTCAGGCGGATCATAAGAAAAACGAGCTATGTAAACGCAGCATCGTCCTTTACCAGGGATGTCCAACATGTCTACTTGAGGTTCAGTCGATGCGCCGCCATTCATAAAATGTGTATTCCGAACTGAAAAATCAGTATAGCTTATGTATTGCTTTAACATGAGAACTTTAAATATTACAATAAAAATATACTGACCATCAATCTCCATTCCAGTACTGGGAATCATCCTGGACAAAGCTCGTTGATTTCGATCGTGACTGAAGCCCGTATCGATGCCACCTATTCTATCGGGTCCAAATTGGCTATCTAATCCTAAGCTCCAAGAAGGTTGATGCGGCGTTACCGGGGTAGCCACTCTTCCAACTCCAGTGGCTGAAGTTCCGTACCTTCCCAGACCAAGATCAATTTCGTCTAGAGGTTTTAGTTTTATGTTCATGGCATTTGTTCCTAATCCACTCGAAAGTAACGGATTTGTATAAGTACCGGTACCATACGCGTTAGTGGCAGACAAACTTGTATTCAAATTTCCAAGCTGAGTCCCACCAGTAATGTTTGACAAAGGATTTCCTAGAGCACCAGTTAATGATGACTGTATTCCACTCAATGTACTTGTAAGTCCACCTGTTAAGTTGGTCTGTGTATTGTTTAAGCAACTGGTAAGACCAGAGCCCGCCATAGTCCCAGTTCCCATGCCAGAGCCTGTAAGACCTCCGCCTAGGTTCATTCCTGACACATTGCCAGTTAAATTCTGAAGATTGCTCTGTAGACCTGCTAAAGTACTAGATATTTGGCTCATGTTATTAACTAGAGGTGCTGTAACAGGATTGGTGAAGGTAACTTGATGGGTGTTGGTAAGGTACGAATTATTGGAGTATGCTGATACGGGATTAGAATAGGAGGTGGGATTGTGCGCACTCATTGAATATGCTACGGAGTTGGAGCTAGGGGCAGTGAACTGTCCAGTGGCGTGTAACGTCGACAATGTGGGCATCGTATTGCTTTGGCAGATAGCGGCATGACCCGAAGTGCTAGCGTACGAATGAGGTAGAGGCGAAGGCGTCGGCGAATGGAATTCTCCCACCAAGCCTTGATTAGATCCACTTGATTGCATTCCTGGGTAAAAAAATAAATCGTAAATAAGTTTCTATACATATAGACGATAGGATACAAGTTAAACTTTGTTATAACTGTAGGTGAAGATGTGGTGAGTTGTTATTAATGAGAATTGTCGAATGTGTACAAACAGGAAATAAGTGATTTAGATGGGTTTAAAGAACAACACTTCACAAACAGACATAGGAAAGATTTTTGCTTCTCTCATCACGAGCACACAGGATGATAAAGAAAAGTAGTCCTATAGTTGGAAATAGAAGTGCTGGAAAGTGCTTATAAATTGCTGGGTCTGAATGTGCGCCTTGAATCTCATAATAATAAGCTGTCCCTTGCCTTTTGTCATTGTACTGTGGATTGGAACTCGATGGAGTGACAGCGTACCATGCGTAGTGGATCTAGTGTGCTCCAACTCTGCGAGGATCCGGTTGTCTTGCTCAATCTTGGCCATGATGCGCTCAATCTCTGAGGCGGGCTGCGAGGGGGGCGTGGACCATGCCCCTCCACCCGGCGCACCTCGAGCTCGCAACGCCGACGACAATTCCAATTGTAATTCCTCGCATCGCACCGTCTCCAATGCCGCCTAAAATATCATTATAAAATAGCTTTACATTACTTGTTAACTGTTGCTGTTTGACTTAAATTATCTTTTAAAATTAACTGTAATTTATTAGTTCTAAGTATAAAATCGATTCTCAAACGTCCGGGCATTGCCCGAGAAGTGGACGGGATGTGTTCCATCAGTAGTTGTCAAAAATATAATTGCGTACCTTCTTAGACAAAGGATCCTTTGTCTAAGGTACGCTTAGTACTTTTTTCGTACTTTTTTATGTACTCGTTCAAACACGTCTGTATACGGGCCGGCAACGGAATGTGTACTCGTTCTTAACAAAGAATCCATAAACCTTTCTATAATAAGGCTTTCGATCTGTCTAGTCTAGATTGTATTTATCGCAATCTAGAGGAAATATTTGCATGTTTGTAACGAATATACTTAAATACTACTGGACTGAATTCAAACATTCTTTGATCCTTAGAATGCTACATTATTCTTAAGTGACATAGGTTATATTTGATTTCAAAAACTCTACGCGGTAGACGTCGCGGGCGGAGCGCTAGTGATGTATAAAATTAGTACTATTCTAGAGTTTGATTCCGAAACCTGCCTTCTTTTCCAGTTCCCTCGCCCGCGATTGTAGTTGTTCAACGTTGTGCGCGTCAAGCTGCGAGCGCTGCGCCGAGCGTAGTTGCGCGAGCGCATCAGCGTGCGCGCGTTCGGCGTCGGCGCGCGCTCGTTCGGCCTCGCGGAGCCTTCGAGACAGCGCATCCGTGTCCACACCAGACATGCCTCCACCGCCGCCGTAACCGCTCATATTCTGTAAAAATAGAGACAAAAAGCTATGAAAAGAGGACATGAAAATGGTTTAGGCGCAGAATGTCCAATTCGCAAAATGTCCAGTTCGCAAAATGTCCAATATTAATCGTAACGTGATTTTCCCTTTCAGTGACAGTGTAGCTAACGTTAGGGAGGAGCGAAGTGACGAGCGGATTAGGTCGACATAGACACAGCGCACGAGCCGGGCGAGCGAAGCGAGCTTGCCGCGGCAGCGGCCAGCGAGTGCCAGAAGCGACTTTAGGGTGTTTCTCACATTAATATGCATCACAGAAACACAAGAAGATGTTTAGTAAATTAATCACGTTAAGATGAATATTGGACATTTTGCGGAATGGACATTTTTTGAACTGGACATTCTGCGAACTGAACATTCTGCGAAATGGACATTCTGCGAACTGGTAATTTTGCGACCGTTGGTCATTCTGCGCCTAAAGGCATGAAAATATCGCCTATTCCAAAAATCCGCTTGTTCGTCAACTGGCGACTGTGAAACTCGCGAGTTGGCAACTACCGATTTTATCTATTTTTTGTCGTCAACTAGAGAAAAGTTTTAATAAAATGAACATACTAGGTACCTACTTATGCGTACGTTTGGTGGGTGGTAGGTTCGAGGTTATTTTTTATGACCACACAGAAGAAAATTTTGTTACTACTAGAAAAAATACATTGAAAAATATCGACCTGCCTCAGGCGGGAATCTAACCCAGCATCTTCCACTTCCTGCTGCGTTTGATTTCGTTTGGATTGCGGAAGGTGCTGGGTTCGATTCCCGCCTGAGACAGGTCGATTTTTTTCAATGTATTTTTCTAGTATTAAATATAAAAAAAAAAAAACATACAGTCGAATAGAGAACCTCCTCCTTTTTTGAAGTCGGTTGATTAACGAGTATGGAAACGCAAAAATTATTCCAAAATGAAAATTTTGTTTATAAAAGATCATCAATATCCAATTTAACTAAATTGGTTACACCTGGTTACACGTTGCGCGGAATGACTTGGCTAGTTGTCCTTCAGTCATTTAATTTTAATCTGTATTTGACTGTACTTTGTAATGTGCGCGCAAGTCGACGACAATAATAATAACTAAGATCGGAAGGTGACAACTCGCGCGCGCTCGCATGTTTCATAGTCGCCAGTGGACGACTAACTCCAAAAATCTACCAAGAAATATGTTCAACTCTCCGCTAAGTTTGTTTATGGCCAGGGCGTAAAAAAATAACAATGTAAAATGTGTAAACCAAGGTACTGATGCTACTCATGAAAAAAGTAACCTCAAAATCCGGTTGGGGATTTCCGTGTTTTGTTAAAAAAATCCAACGCATTTACCATAAGAATACAAATTTGGAAAATTCTCACCTGAGATAAGGAGATGGGGGGAAGGGGTCGAACCAAATCTCGCGACATCGGGTTAGTGGTTAACCCAGTTGCAATTTCACCCGAAAAAGAAATATCAAATATAGTTGCGATTTAACTCGAAAATATACAGAGGCGTTCAAATCTCTTACAAAAGAATTTATTATTTATAATCTGACTGACAAATTAAGCCCAATAAATACAAAGTTTTCATTTTTATTATCGGTGTATTTATGTAAATTTATTAAGAAAATTCACTTCGCTTCTAAGAATTTAAATCTGAATCACTCATCTCGCCTGTACCTCTCTTTTATTTCGGGTGAAATTGCAACTTGGTTAAAACGCCACTAACCCGAGACAGAGTAATCAGTTTCTGTAACATAAAATCATGTTCAGTCTCGGAAGCAAAATCAGTTTTGATAAAGTGGTTACTTTCTTTGGATTACTTAAGCACCGAAAACCTGATAAATTGATGTTTTTGAGTCACCTTTTTACTGTTATGTTTAGATATTATTTCGATTGACTGCATTACCTTAACTATGTAATATTAAATGTTTTTATTTCGTGTCTTTTTGGTTGCCCAAGATACAGGCTCTGCCTAGTTTGGGAACCTCTGTGCAATCTAAAGCAACATTCTTGTAATGTACAAATTAATTATAATAGTAATGTATGTGTCGTATATGTATTCTACTTATGTTTTGTGCAATAAAGTATTATTACTATTACTACTACTATTACATCTCACCAGCAGAGTGTCAGAAAATCGTCGACAACATATTATGCGTTCACTGTCCACAACACCTCACTTAACTAATGGACGCCACCTAACTAGTAACAAGTAGCCCTTCTTTTTAGCGCATTAGCCTCGTATTTGGAGCGCCTGAATCCCTTATTTTTCAGAAGATAGGCTCGAGGTCAATAACCTCTGAAAATTCAACGTGTAGGTTTTAACAGTATGAACAAAACCAAAATTAGACTAACAGCATACTCTGACAAAACTTCCCAGCATTTTTTCAACATTAAAAAATTGTGTTCAGAAGCCATTGTTGGTGCTTGTAACTCGCATATATGAATATATTATCGATTTTATGTTAAATTCGAGTGAATCGCCAATCGCCCTTCGTGGCATCGATTGACGTCATGGCGATAAGAACTGACATATAATGCCCTATTTCCCCCCATCCAATACTTAGGCGCCCCTAAAATGCATTTACAGATTATTCGACGCCACGTATCTTCTCATTAAATCGTATCAGATTATAAATATGGTTTCTGATATTTTAGCACGTAATTTGCGATTTTCACAACTTATGAGTAGATAAACAATCTTTTGTTAGAAAATGGTTTACTCGCGAAATATTAGTTTCGATTTGTTTATGTGAAAGCAAAGTAGAAATTATAGAGTCGTATTTTTTTTTACTTTACTTATATTTTATATTGTAACTAGTGTAGCCCGCGGCTGCGCTCGCGGTAATGGCGTTTATTATACAACATGTAAACTAAATAACCAACACCCTGAATACAGGTGGTTTGGGATCGGCTTCTGAGTTGATTTCAATATTTTTATTTAAAATAAAAACGATTTTTTTTTAGAAAAAAAATACCTAAAAAGAACAAAAAGTACCCAGAAAATATTTACAACAACATTTTCTGGGTACTTTTTGTTTTTTTTTTTTATTTTTTTTTTCAAAAAAATCGTTTTTTCAAAAAAAAATTATTGAAATCAACTCGGAAGCCGATCCCAAAACACCTGTATTCAGGGTGTTGGTTATTTAGTTTGTTGTATAGCCTTCCTCGCTAAATAGACTATCCAACACTAAAATATTTTTTTCAATTTGAAACAGTAGTTCCTGAGATTAGCGCCTTCAACCAAACACAACTATCTCTTCAGCTTAATAATACAAAACAGTTTGTAGGTATGTACCTACCTACTTAGTTGTGCAACATCATAGTTAATGAGCGAAAATCATTTTGAAAAATGGGTAGTTAAAACTCATTCGATCGATTATTCTAAAAAGAAAACGTGTAAACACTGTAACCCGACTACTGATTATTATAAAAAGGCTCTCGATTTCAATACAAATCGATTATTATTTTGACATGACAGTCATAGTTCCGTTTTTGGCCATTTCACATTGCGTAGCAGCCACAACAAGATATTGGGAAGAAAACTTCAAAGGAATTTAATTAAAATCGGTTGGAAAAATTCTCAAACTCCTCCTCTTGTTAAAGTCGGTTGATTATCTTTTAATTTGCTGTGTGTAATAACAACAACACCGGTACACACTTAGTTTGCAATAAAGATTTGTATTTGTATTTGAAATGTAGCCTATGTTGCTCGAATCATAATAACGAATTGATTGACACCTCATTCATCTGATTTTGATGAATAGTTTAGGCGCTAGGGAACATACGTAAATACAAACATACCTACATACATACATAGACAGCTAAAATCATTACCCTTCCTATTGGCTTCGCCGTAGTCGGTTAAAAAAGAACATTCATTGGAAAATTACTTTTAATAGGAAAACAAAAAGAAGCAAATTCATTGGAAAATTACTTTTAATAAGAAAACATAAAGATAATGTCAAGAAAACAATGCTACCTAAGTGCTATACATACATACATACATTCGCGAACAAAATTACCCATATTCAGTAGGTAACAGTGGTAACATGGAAAAAATTACTATACTTTTCATTTCTTATAAATGCTGTGTTATTTAGAACGAAATGAAACAAAAATTCAGTTCATAGCAAAGTCAAGTCTCAGTTTAAAACAAACAAACAACAAGATCACGAACAAACGTCACATAAATGTTCCAGATAAAAATTCAAAGCGCGATCGACCGTTTGTAGTAAGAAATTGCAGAATAAAATGTCGAGTTTTCTCCCGAGTTCTTGTTGTAAAAACACGTGTTGAGAGACTCCATTTTTAACCTCAATCTACCGTACAATTGTCTGTTACTATAAGTACATTTTCACTTCATCATCAACAACTCATATAATGTCCTCACCGAGGGGCTCGAGCCTACCCCACATTAGAGGCGATTAGGCCTTAGTTAACCACGCTGGCCAAGTTCGGGTTGGTCGACTTCACACACAACCTAAGGATTTCTTCATAGGTGTGTGCAGGTTTCCTCACGATGTTTTCCTTCACCGTAAAAGCGTCGATTAAACGTACATATGAATTCAAAATTTGAAAACACGTAAGTGGCGGGGATCGAACTAGTGCCTCCCGGGTGGGAGACGACGCTCTTATGCACTACGCCACCGACGCTTCCATTTTCACTTGACATTGGCAAAATGCGTAATCTTTATGTGTCGCGATCGCCATTTATTTAAAAGAAAAAGAAGAAGAAGATTTTCGAAGGAGAAGTACTTCGCCTTTACATAAACAGGCAAAAGCCAACCATTGCAAACTTCTAACCTCCTGAAAATACCACCGTAGGTCCACCGAACTAAGGCTATTCGGTAAAGAAATATGTTTTAATTAAGGGATAAGTGAATCAAATCACTTAAACATTATTTATTTTATTTAGTAATTGAGCTTTTGACTTTGACTTTGAAACAAGTGAATATAGTCTTTAAATCGGCCGGGACGCTGCTGAACTGTATCGAGATTTTTAATTATAAAAAATATCACAGCGAAAATTGATATATATGATTTTTTTTTTCAAATCAGTCTAGTAGTTTCGGTGCCTATTCAATGCAAACAAACCAACAATTTATTTAATCATTTATTGTACACGAGAATTACAAAAATAGGAAAAGTTACAAATTATAAATAGTACAAAAGGTGTAACTTATTTCTAAAAGAAATCTCTTACAACCCACCTGTGATAGGACACATGCTGAGAAACGTGGATATCGCGTGTACTTATAAAATAAATAGGTATCTTACTGAATAATGTACAATCAAGTCTTGCCTCTTCATAATATGTATTAGTAATGTATTATTTTCACTAGGTGGTAGACCCATATGTAGGGTCGTCTGGGTAGGTACCACCGCCTTTCTTATTTCTACCGTGAAGCAGTTCGCTGTGTTTCGGATTGAAGGGAAAGGTAGCCAGTGTAATTACTGGGCATAGAGGGCATATCATCTTAGTCCCCAGGATGGCAAACGCACTTGCGGTGTTAAGTGATTTACACTTAATATTGCAAGTGTCTATAGGCGGCGGTGACCACTTAACATCAGGTGGGTCGCAAGCTTGTTTGCCATCTTGTAACATAAAAAAAAAGTTTTTTATTGAAGAAATTTGGCAGTGTCGAGTAGCCTAATCTGCAGTACATATTTACCCAAATAATGCCTTCTTAACGACCTGCTGAGTAAGACGTAGCTCTGTTACCTCTCTGTCTTCTAATAACATTAATACTTACACCAATTTCTTCTTAACGGATGCCATTACGCTACAAGCAAACCAGAGACCGAGAATCCTACGTCATTATACGGGTCTTGAGAGATCGTACACAAAACTCAATACGAAAGCTCTTGAATTCAGAGCTATCAAAAGAATATCGCTAATGTTACGATGACTCTGCCGGTTTGTGGACAATGGTAGCTAGGTAGCTAGAGTGAAAAGTTTCAAACGATAAATCGAATAAAACGAAACTTTCGCGCTGTAAATTAGATACATATTATGAGTGCGTTCCAAAACCAGGTGAAGCCAAGTAGACAGCGTAAGAAAGCTTTGGTCTAAATTAACTAGTATAATTTAACAAAATTAACCAATGGTGAAAGCGCTTCTTAATAACGACCAATAGTGAGCTACAATTTACTCTACCCCGAGTAAATTGAGATCGTTTTGGAACGCACCCTATATCGATTTTATACAATCATAACTGACTCATGCGACAAACAAACCTAAAAAGTTTTGTTTAACCTTTTGGTTCCCGCTCAGTAGATATTTACCTCGAGACAATTGTTAAAATCAATTGACAAGATTTCAAGAAAACAAGTTATGATAATTACAAAACTTTGGTTATCTAGAGAACACTATTTTTTTTAGAATTTAATATTACTTATTACTTGCTAAATTAAGAGATATTTAAAAAAATGTATCATTCAATATTTGAAAGGAGGTAACATTTCTTCAAATCAAATCAGATATTTGATTATTGCGTATCACATAACAATAAGGGTCTTACTGCAAATTTAAGAGGGTACATTATTTACTTAAAATCTATAATCATACTAGCTGACCCGGCAAACGTTATTTTGTCTTACAAAAATGATTAAATTACTAAAATGGCTATAAAAAAATAGGGGTTGGTGATAAAAAAGTAAAAATTTAGGGTTGTATGTCTTTTTTAATGCCACATAATAAAAAATAATAAAAAAAAATTCGTCCAAAATTTAAAAAAAAAATAAGGGTGAACAACCCTTATCACTTAGGGGTATGGAAAATAGACAGTATCCGTTTCGCAGACCTACTGAATACGCATACAAAGTTTCATGAAAATCGGTCAAGCCGTTTCGGAGGATTACGGTAACTAACATTGTGACATGGTTTTATATATAAGATTAAATATTTGCTATAAATTATAAAATAACATAAACTATATTAACACTAGTTTTAACATATTTATATAATTTATATTTTTGTAAAAACCTAATGCTTGAGGAACGCACACAGTGAAAACAGAATTGACTTCAGCCAAAAAATACCTGAGGTATTTGAATTAGAAATGGCAGTGTTCCTGTCTCTTGCTGAAACAACTTTTCATATGAATCTCCTTGTCTAAAACACGACTTTATGTGGTAGTGAGTCAATTCATCAATGTTTTCCTAAAATTCTTTTAGATTTATAAATTGTAACTGTGTAGATTTAATTTTAACATCTAAAAAATTATGCATGTTTCTATTCGAAATATATAATTCTTTAGTAAGATCACACCTAGAATATCTGATAGAAATATGGGGCTCGGCCGCCCAAACAAACCTAAATGCATTACAAAGAACACAAAATAAAATGATCAAAGTACTTTTTCAATATCATTATCTGACACCTACAATAGAACTATATAAAAAAACCAACCTTTTTGATCTAAAACAACTTTATAATTATTCCACTTGCATTTTAATTAAAAACATCATTACGGATTCCATAAAGTCTAGTATCAGTCTAAATTTAAAAGTGAATACACATAATTTAAGAAACAACTTAAAAATTAAACTTCCAAAAGTCCGCACTAATTACGGAAAGAAAACTGTATTATTTGAAGGAGTCCAGCTGTTCAACAAGTTGCCAAATGATATAAAAGCGTGTACTAATAAAAAATAATTTAAAACCAAGTTATATAAATTTATAGATTTGCACACCATTAGAATTTAATGGTTTAAGTGAAAAAAAAATGTTTATTATGTTCTTGATTTATATAGTATTATAGTTCTTGATTTGTTATTTAAGAAAACCACCGTTACTGTTTTTGTTTCTAATTTTATTTTAAGTATCTATGTATCTTATTTTAAGCAAACTGTATGTTTTTATGAGAATAAATATTCTTTAAACCGAAATAAACCGGGGTATTTTAGTAATGTATAGAGGGATTTAACTGGTATATCCCTCGCACCTACCATAACAGCGTAATTATGACACGTGAAAAAAAGAATCGAAACTGATAAATAATATTTATTATTATATTTCGTATATATTATTATAATTATACGTATTTATGTATTTATTATATGTTTATGTATATTAAAAACCTATGTAAATTAATATTTTGTAAGTAAGTAATTATGGTTTAGTTAAGTAGCTTTGTTTTTATTTACTTTAGGGTGCTGTTATCAGCACCCACTTTCTGCACCGCCTATTGATATTTCAGTACCCAGATTACCGGTTGACTGGTAGAGAACTTCTTACGGCATTAGGTCCGTTTTGTGTCCTTTCGTATGCAATATAGTTTAAATAAATAAATAAAGAATATCGAATATCGAGGACTTTTCAGGTAAGCGTTCAATCCGTGAACAGCGATTCTGTAAACCGATGTTCGATGTTGTAATAAGCATCCCAGAATACGAACTTTATAAATAACCACATTTAATTAGACACCTACATCTTTGTGTATTAATAGCCAAGTTATAATATGATAACAGATAAACATGTTATATAAATCTGAAATGTTAGACATGGCCTCGACAAAGCTGGGCACCCACACACCGATCTATCTCAGGAGGAAAGGGGATCATGGGGTGTTGGAACAAAAATATTATTAAAAAATCGGGAGTGGGCTCCCCTTAACTTTCTCGTAGGTATACTGGAAACGACTCAAAAGTTGATAGAAATCTTATATTTTGATGTCATACATGCATGTTAAATTTTGGTCTCTCATCCGAATACCGTCCGTGCACTTGGTTGCTTAACCTTCGTGGTCGATGGCTCAAAAGTTGATAGAAACCTTATATTTATGTGTCATACATGCATGTTAAATTTGGTTGCAATAAGTTAAAGCATACTTGAGTTATCGTGCAAACGTACAGACATACAGACACACACACAGACATAATTCCAAAAATGTTTTTTTTGGAGTCAGGGAGTTCCAAAACGTGTAAATCCGTCAAAATCTCGAGGTCAAATTTTTTGACGATTACAAGACTTACTCTATACTACCTACGTACTTATACGAGAAAGTAAAAACTAATAGACTGTTCTGCTATAATAGGTTTTTCTGGAATGATTTTTGTAATATTTTTAATACTAGAAAAAATAGACCTCGGGAGTCGAACCCAACATCTTCCGCAGTCCGGGCGGCTGCGTTAACCACTACGCCACCGAGGCACTTCTTTCGCTGAAATTTGTCAGTGCTTGATGCTTATGTTTTTATGGTAAACATTGTTTCATCAAATCTTTGATATTTGCACTTTAAGATCCGAACGAAATATTGCAAATATTTGATGCCCAGCTGCCCGCCGCGCCCGGATTGCGGAAGATGCTGGGTTCGATTCCCGCCTGAGATAGGTTTTTCTATTAACCTACTAATGGCATATCATAAACGTACCATGCATCGATGATGCTGTAATTTTGCCCACACGTCATTATTTCGTCTTAATTACAAAATCCGTAGAAAATTGTCAGTCTTTTATTTCTATGGGCATTTAAATTTTACATACTTAGTTGGTAGTGTAGAAAGTTTCTATTTTCACACAAAACGATCTATTCATTATACTCTTACATTGCCGGCCGAAGTATTTCTATGAAACACCTCATAAAAGTGCGTCGGTGGCGTAGTGCGTAAGAGTGTTGTCTCCCATACCCCACCAGGCACCAGTTCAAACCCCGCCACGTACCAATATGTTTTCAAATTTTGAATTCATATGTACGTTTATTCGACGTTTTTACGGTAAGGAAAACATCGTGAGGAAGCCTGCACACACCTATGAAGAAATTCTTATGGTGTGTGAAGTCGACAAAACCGCACTTGGCCAGCGTGATTCAAGCCCCTCGGTGGGGACATTATATGAGCTGTTAATGATGATGATGACCTCATAAAAGTGACCTGTGACAGGAAGCTGGGTGAACGCACGTAATCGTCGTTGTTGCACTAATGAAACTCGCCAAGCTACTAATTACGTAACATTTAATTTGCCATGGTAATAAAAAACTTATTACGGATTAAATAATGTAGGCGAAATTCTGTATTCAACGATATTCATTAGCATAATTATGCGCTTGTTCGTATTTCGCTCTCTCCTGTCCACCCAAAAGTTTCATGGTGCGACCATGATAATAAGGCCTGGTCTCCATACCAAAGGGGAGATGTTCGAAGCGGAGACGAGAAGAGGTTTTTTTTATGTTACAAGATGGCAAACAAGCTTGCGGCCCACCTGATGTTAAGTGGTCACCGCCGCCTATAGATACTTGCAATATTAAGTGTAAATCACTTAACACCGCAAGTGCGTTTGCCATCCTGGGGATTAAGATGATATGCCCCCCATGCCCAGTAATTACAGGTGTATCCACAAAACCTGAGCGGAGATGCGTACTGACTAGACTGTAACGGAGATATTTGTTCGATGTTTGTTAAGATTGCAGTTAGTTCGATCTGACACGAAAGCCAGACGTCTCTCACTACAAGCCGCTCACATATCTTCTCGCGTCCGCTGTGTTCAATCGGCCGGCGCCGGTTTGCGAGGCAAAGCTTACATCTCCGCTAACTTGATCGCGCCATACAAATATGATACATCTCCGCTCGGTGGTATCCACTGAAGCTAAGCGGAGACGAGATGTATGAATAACGAATTTCTATTGGTTGTTTAAAACACAGCTCCTCTCCTCTCGTCTCGTCTCCGCTTTAGTGGAGTCCGGGCCTTACAGTATACTTGCAGTTTATATGTATTCTTTATAAAAATATGGATATACTTATAATAATGTATTCTTCATTGTACGAAATCTATAGACATCAATATATATCTCAATATCAATATATAGGGGTGACATAAAAGTTTAAACCTTTGGCGGTAAAAAATAAAGCCTCATATCGCATATATAAATAGCCGTAGCCTTTAGCTCGGGCGTCAAATACCTACGATCTGAGACATTCTTTGTTTTACCGACCCAGTTAATTAATTTAGGTATTATTTACCCCATTTTAAAAAAGCATAATATTATGCGCACGGAGTGTGAGAATTGGCATAAATAAACTTCATATACATAGCGAAGAGGTGCAGAAATAAAATGTATGTATTACCACAGATTTTATAATACTATACTAGGTATTACTAGCTGTTTTATTTTTTAAAAGAATGGAAACTTTCAGCGAGGATTGTCGATTTCTGTTGGTTAATCGAGTGCTGTTGATTATACCTAGTAAGCTCCGACTTTAACCAAATTCATTGCATTTTTTTCCGTAGTCGGGTTACAGTATTTTACACTTTATGCTTGTTGGTCACGGATTCTCGCGAGCGTCCGAACGCATAGAGAACAAACATTGATTTTTATTTATAAACTAGCGGACCCAACAGACTTCGTCCTGTAATAAAGAAATCATTCGAACTTTTCTCGCCGTAAAAACCATCCTTGAACTTCAACAAACATTTTAAAAAAAGAATTGGCCAAATTGGTCAGGCGTTGTTGAGTTATGCGCTTACCAACACATTTTGCGATTCATTTTTATATTATAGATATAATAGATAAACATTACGAGTTACATAAAATATGATTGATTAAATGATTCGGCACTTTTACACTAATCGGTGTCTAGTAAACATAGCATAACTATTTTAGTATAAACTTGTAGGATCATACATAACTTTAATTCAATTTATTGTGAAATTGGCGCTGTGGTGGCTGAGAGGTACCCAAAGAGCTTTAGAGAAAGCCGTCTCGGAACTTTATTTACAAGATCCAATTATGAATGAAAAGAATCTCCTAAGAACGAAGGCGTTCAACATAGACCCTTAGTTATAACCGAGATGTTCAAGGCCTCTTACTTGCTCGGAGTACGGATGGCCGAAAAATTCTCAACTAGCTTGCTAGCCTTGACACTCTGAAAGGTAACGTTACCATAGATATAGGAAACTGTGGATGGGCAATGTGAAAGAGAAAGAGCATACTAACACGTATATTAGAACGAGATAGATAGACGAGACCATTTCACGTACACGCAGGCAGCCTATGACGGCCTGTCAGTCACGTAGAAAAGACACAACTATCAGACTGCAGTACTATTTTTCACACACATATGCCCATTACTCCCACATTGGTGCATTTTTTTAGTCTCGTCCTATTCGATTCATTGCCAATCTTATACGTCAGTAATTATAAATCTATGAACATAACCGTATAAACAAGCAAACAGTTTATATTGAAATCGGTTACAATTGGGGATTACAAGGTAAAATCGACTCCTCCTATTGTTAAAGTAAGTTATTCTAAAATGTAACCTATGTTACCCGGACTATAAAAAGGAATCGACTGACACCACTTTATCATTCACCTTAATCATCAAAATCGGATGAATAGTTTCGACGCTCCAGAGGAACATACGTAAATACATAGACTGCTAAAATCATAACCCTTCCTTTTGGCTTCGCGTAGTCAGGTAAAAGAAGGCGCAGGTAAAAGATGGGTTACGGAACTGCTACGGAACGGCTACGGCGCGGCTACGGCACTTCTATAGACGGCTACGGAACGGCTACGGCACTGCTACAGACGGCTACGGAACAGCTACGGCACTGCTTCGGACTGCTACGGAATGGCTATGGCACTACTATAGACGGCTACGGAACGGCTACGGCACTGCTTTGGACGGCTACGGCACTACTATAGACAGCTACGGAACGGCTACGGCACTGCTACAGACGGCTACGGAACAGCTACGGCACTGCTTCGGACGGCTACGGAACGGCTATGGCACTACTATAGACGGCTACGGAACAGCCACGGCACTGCTTCGGACGGCTACGGCACTACTATAGACAGCTACGGAACAGCTACGGCACTGCTATAGACGGCTACGAAACGGCTACGGCACTGCTACTGACGGCTACGGAACGGCTACGGGATGGCTACGGAACGATACTTTTACGTTCCCTTTCCAAGTTGATAAGTGTACGGCAACCTTAGAGACGTTGACGCTATTCACAAATAATTATATTCAATAGGGTGTATGACTAATTTTGGAAAATTATTTTTAACTTATCTTTAATAAATAAGAATATCATATTGATATTTCCGAGATAACTCTACAATTTTCATTATAAATCCATGTTAAAGTTTGAACTTTGATTTTTATTTTAAGTTCATAAAAAAGGGTCTGCGTCGCAACCATAGGTTAAGGCGGTTATTTAGTACTTATTTGCCACATGATACACATTCCACAAACATAATTAACATAATATTAGGAAAAGAATTGACGAATGAGCTCGGGCTGTCGTTTGGGTTTCGAAAGATTACCTCTATTCTATGTCATCCCAAAATTCTTCCAAATATTATCCATAGTAGCAGAATATCTATCTCAAGATATACAACCCGAGCATCTAATCAGAACATTCTTACACAAGAAAATCCATATTGATACAAAAAATCGAAGGCAAAATTACATGTATCAGTAGAAAAAGAGCTTTGACCTGGTTTCAGGATGTTCCCCGCCCTCTATAGGCCGTGAAAATGGTCGCAGACTGGTTGGCGACGATTGTCGAATTAGGCGCACCGAACGACGGTTATGTATGAGCTTCTCGCCGAGAGGTCGTTACTCTGTCCGGAGACATGGTAGATAGCGTTCTATATGACTTGTTCGAGTGTATTGGGCTCTGGAACTTGTTTTCTAGGTCTTCTAGAAAAACTTTGATATCGTTGAAGGGTTGTACATAATTGTGTGGACTGTATGTAGGGCTAAAATTTAAAAATCAGAGGCGAGGTGCGTGCTTCTTTATAGTGGTCACAACACAAACAGGATGGGGCACAAGTTGCCATTACAAAAAAATACATTAATTTTATTATCTTTAATGTTGGGTGGTTAACAGGATGTCTCGGTGTATATCTTGCTTATGTACATATACATCTGACTGTCATAAGGCTGTCGTCTTCATTGCGGACTGAGATCGGATAGAGGTAAAAATATTTAAACAACATATCATTAGATTCAGATGGACCGTACCAACACAGTGTTTATAGTAAAAAACAATCGTTCCTTTTCCGAGTTGACAAGTGTACCAACCTTTAAATTTACTAGTTTAGGTTTACATACTATTTTGATAAAATTTGATTTGCTTTAGTCTGAATGTTTATGAAACTAAAATACCAAGTAATTTTTTCGGGTGCGCATTTTCTTACATAACTTTTCAATTCATATCATTGGAGGTCCGAAAATATTTCTCATACTATATAAAACCATAATGATCATTCTTCATAAAAAATTTAAAAACTACATATTTAAAAACATAACTGTTATGAGCTCCGTTGGTAGTAATAAATTAATTATGAAGAGTGATTATTATGAACACAAATCGGTAGTAAGACAAAGAATAGGATTTAGAATATTATGTGAGCCAATATGGACCCAATTTTTCCCCCTGTTATTGCAGGTGTTTATAGGCGACGGTATAAACTTACCACCATGGTGGACCGTCAGCTTGTTTATCATCTAATAGTTTATCAAAAAGAAATAACAAAATAGGTAATTTAACGGTTTAAAGTATGTAACATGACCATTCAGATTTTGCATTTTTATTTCCCCTTTTGCTTTGCTTATTGCTTTGACCCGGTTTTCCACATATTATCTGTACTCTATTAGTTTAACCACTATCTCAACAGTTATCTGCACTACAAAATATTCCGTACAAACTTTAACTCTGCCAACCCGGGACGCCAATAGCGTCGCAGCAGCTGTGTCACATGTTTTAATATTAGTAAACTTTCCAACTTGCAAACAGATAAAATGTACCTACGCGCGAGGATAGCAAACTTCAGCGATACGCTTCAATTATATTTTGCTATTTTCTTACGTGATATTATTACGTTGGTGATGCAGGCACGATCCTCAAACAAACATTTGTGTACCCGTTAAAAGTTCACGCAATGTTTTTTTATGTTACGAGATGGCAAACAATCTTGCTGCCCACCTGATGTGAAGTTGTCACCGCCGCCTATAGACACTTGCAATATTAAGTGTAATACATAACACCGCAAGTGCGTTTGCCATCCTGGGGACTAAGATGATATGCCCTCCATGCCCAGTAATTACACTGGCTACCTTTCCCTTCAATCCGAAACACAGCGAACTGCTTCACGGCAGAAATAAGTAAGGCAGTGGTACCTACCCAGACGACCCTACATATGGGTCTACCACCTAGTAACATTCAAATGAAACAATAAAACTATACTCTTTTTGCGACGGAAAAGATTTTATATCTAACCTAGTTGCGATAAGGGGCCACACTGGGGTTATGTGGGACTCTCTGGGACTCCGGCATACCCACTAAAACCGTCGACGTTCTCTACGCTCCGCCTGTCGGTGTGCCTCACGAGGAACACCAAGGAACACTGTATACGTCCGCGAGGTCACCTTTAGCTGGCTCCATCATGCCCCTACGGTGGTCAAAGCGTTCTCAGGATGTTCTATCAGCTTCGAGACATGCAATGCGAGCGACGGGGCCCTATCCCATCACTCACTATATTAAAAAAACATACCCTAACAATGAACTAAATACATTCCTCTTAGTATCAAATTAAAACATTTGTGTGATAAAATACCTACGTGAGAGATGCCGCGATTGAAACCGCGGGCAAATCCTAGTATTTTCATAAAATTGCAGATTTATATTTAAAATTAAAATGTCTGACTCAGAAAGTATTCAACGTGAAAATAAGTTCATCACTTCTGAAATTAAATAGAAACCAGAAAAAATTATACATTCTCAAAGTGGAATTTTCCAGACAAAAACTTCAACACTTTCCGGTTTTTCCGTTTTGAATACGAGAAAAAACTTTGACGTCTTCACCAGACTAGTTTTAATACTGACTCAGAAAGTATTCAACGTGAAAATAAGTTCATCACTTCTGAAATTAAATAGAAACCAGAAAAATTTATACATTCTCAAAGTGGAATTTTCCAGACAAGAACTTCAACACTTTCCGGTTTTTCCGTTTTGAATACGAGAAAAAACTTAGACGTCTTCACCAGACTAGTTTTAATACCTAATTAAGGTTATCTTTCATACTTTGAATTTGCTGAACACGTGAAATACTTGAAAGTTATATTAAAACCAGCAAAGTTTCTTGCTGTAGGTAACGTCTTTGCGACAAAGTTCGGCGAGTTACGGGCACGATATCGGAATAACTCAAAATAATATAGGCATTGCTACCAAAGAACTAGGAAACCGCTTACGTGCCAAGGAGTAATGCAAGAGTATATAATATATCAGTGTTCTTTAAGACTCTAGACTTTATAGTCTGTCTTTATACAGTCTATATTGCTTCGCACCCCTACAATGTGTGGAATGATCCGGCTTATCGTATGTAGCGAAATATTCTTCAGATAGAATACTTTACCTGCCACGACATAACTGTGGTCTTATTTTCTTATTATTTCGTACCAGTTAAGAAGCTCGCTGTGAATACCTCTACCGCAGCAGCAAGTAGTATAATAAATTCTTGCAAATAAATTGTACACAGAACTTCTCCATAGCAATAGTGGATACAGCAGATTAAAAAAAAAGTATATGAATTAAACCCCGACACAGAAAACTAAAAAGAAATGGCGAATTTTTGGGCGAATTTCCCAAATTACTTTTTTTGTCTTCGGTGAAATTAGTATTGGAAAAAAGGATTATTATGAAATAATTTTTGCTGCTGGATTCGATTCCCGCCGATTTTTTTCGGTGTATTTCTTCTAGTACTTTTTCTAGTATTAAAAATATTTATTTACGAGTTTGTAAACGCAAAAATTAATCCATAAGAACCTATTAATATTTTTAAGATGAACGTCTCCTCGTCGGGGACCTCTAATCCATACTTTAACATTATCAATATTCTTTTTATTAAAATTTTGGTTTAATTTTATTTACTTAGCGGTCCCCCAACGCAGCGACGTTCATCTTAAAAATATTAATAGGTTCTTTTAATGAAGTCAAGAAGAAAAGCCGAGAGAATTTTTTTATTTTTCTCTTTTTAGTTTTTTTACTTTTAATTTTATTTCATTATTTTTAAATTACTCGCGGACCCTAATTCTGATAGATAGCTAGGTACTTAAATTACATTTTTCTTGAATATTTTATTCAAGAGAGAGCTGATGACCTTGAAACGCCTGAACAGATTTTCATTAACTGTAGCTAAGAACTAAGAACCATTCCAAAAACGTCAGATTTTGAGCAAAAAAACCGCATCAAAATAGGTCCATTCATTTAGGAGCTATACGATGCCACAGACCACAGATTTAATAATACAAGAAGATAGGCCAAGCCGCCGTTTAACTTGTGACAAGTCTATGTTCTGTGGGCATACATTACCGCCACTTCGCCGTCCGCGTCACTCGGACTTCCTATGAACACAGCGATTTGACCGAACTCCTTTGCGGCTGTGGCTAACTTTCATTGCTTCGCAGTTCTTATGACGCGCGCAATGAATAGTGTATATTACGGCATGCTCAATAAAATAGAACCATGTTATGTAGTACGGCCGGTGATCGCGACACTCGGTCTTCCTATGAACTCGGCGATTCGCCCGATCTCCTTAGATTGATATATATCTGTGCCACAGACAGACACACATAAACAGACCTACAGACACACAGATACCTCAAACTTACACCCCTCTTTTTGCGTCGAGGGTTAAAAAATAGCAGTTGTTTTTTTATTTATACAACGAAGGTAGGAGACAACCATCATTGAGCGCTATCTACCCTCTATTCTATACGGCAGCGAGTGTTCTGTAGAGCTATAGTACGTATAAGTAAACAAGTACGCCGACTGAGACCCGTGCGAACGATAATAGATAATAACCTACTCGTATAGGGTTGACGTCATAAAATATGCCAGGCAAGTTTCAATACACGAACGGGTAGCGTCAATACTTATCTCTGTTAATTGTGTTTATGTGTGCGTGCGGTGACTACTGGTACTCAGAGCCGGATCTAGGGGGGAACAAGCCGGACATTTGCTAGAGCGGCAAAATTGAGAATTAAGGGCGGCAAAAATAAGAACTGAGCCCGCCGCGGACAAGATTAATAAACCCCGGATTGTGGAAGATGCGGGTTCAAGTCCCGCCTGAGGCAAGTCGATTTTTTTCAGTGCATTTTTCTAGTATTAATATTTACGCGTTTGTAAACGCAAAAATAAAAATTATTCCATAATGTAAGGTAGTTTCATCTTAACTGAGCGTCAAATATTTGCAAAAATATTTCGTTCGGGTCTTAGAGGTGCAAATTTCAAAGATTTGATGAAACAATGTTTACCATAAAAACATAAGCATCAAGCACTGACAAATTTCGACAGCGAAAAGCAGTGTCTCGGTGGCGTAATTGGTCAACGCATCCGCCTTGATTGTGGAAGATGCGGGTTCAAGTCCCGCCTGAGGCAAGTCGATTTTTTTCAGTGCATTTTTCTAAGATTAATAAAGTTTTATGAAAATAAAAGTTCTTAAGTAAACTTCAGTAATTTCCTATCGATTTCACTGTCTCATACTAATGTGTTGTGTTACTAGTCTAGTTTTGAATATCCGGATTTTATCTTACGGGGGGGGGGTTACCCAGAGCGGCGAAATGGCTAGATCGGGCCCTGCTGGTACTGGGCGCACATACACACAAACCGCGCTCGGCGCGTTTCTAAGAAGACAACTTGTTTATTTATACTACGGTAGATCTTTTTTGTCTAATACCACCTTCTCCTCCCTGCGCGTGCAACTGCTTAGGACTTCTCATGTTGTAAGTTGTCACCGACAAAGTGTGGCTGTTTTTCTATATCGCACAATCAAAAAAATTTTATAATACACGTCTTTCCTTCTAACAATCCTGCGTCATTTAAAGGGACGTGAAGAAGCACCTTGCAGGTCAGCAAGGCGAGAACGCGGTGCATATATTCTCTCTCATACATACTCACACATTCATTCGGACTCCACTTCTGCTTACCGGTAGGATGGAGGATGTAGGTATTATAAAAACAACCTTCCTGGGAGGCTATTAGCTATCTTTTTGTGACAGTTGAAAGTGATGGTCACTGAGCGAATTACGTATCCATTGCTGATTTACGCGACAAGTGCCATAATAGCGTGTCGTGTAAAACAGCAATGCATGTGTAATTCACTCGGTGGTCATCACTTTCAACTGTCAAAAAAAGTTAGGGAATAGGCCTACTGATGGTGCTTTTGCATCCTATGAAAAATAAAACAAACTCTTCAAATAGATAGGTTATTTCACTACGACTTTCTGAAAAATGGATGTTATCAGAAGGGACATTGCAATTTGAAAGGCCAAACCGCTGTGCCGTACTTCTCTAAAAGAGTAATGCTAATTTGAATAGAAGAATACCGAAAATTTTTGATTGTAGAGTTAAATGAAGAAAAACGAATTTGAGCCGAAGCATCTAAACGGCCTGCGTGGGTCCTATATTTATATTATTTATCCAAGTTTTGATGAACGAGTGGTGGTATCTCATAATGAGATGAAAAAGCCAATAATAAGCGTGAAAATGGGTTTTAGCTATTATCTGTATTTACAGAGCAGAATGTCAAGCAAAAACAAACAGATGACAACGCAACCAGCAATCTGATAGTAACATAGGCAAAGACGCACACTATAAAAAGTACACATTTGTAAAAAAAAATCGGGATTGGTCTCCCCGTGACTTCCTCGTATGTCAGAAACGACTCAAAAGTTGATAGAAACCTTATATTTTGATGTCATACATGCATGTTAAATATTGGCCATCCATCCGAGTACTGACCGCACACTTGGTAGCTTAACTTTCGTGATCGACGACTCAAAAGTTGATAGAAACCTTATATTTATATGTCATACATGCATGTTAAATGGTTGCAATAAGTTAAAGCATACTCGAGTTATCGTGCTGAAGCACAGACACACAGATATACATACACACACACACAGACATAATTCCAAAAACGATATTTTTGGACTCAGGGAGGTCCAAAAGTGTAAATCCGTCAAATTTTTTGACGATTACAAGACTTCCTCTATACTATATGAGACTTAAGACATAAGTACTTATTCATGTTTTTTTCTATTTTTTTTGGTTCATAACTACCGATTTTTCTAATCTTTTTGTTTATTGTTTTTAGTTTTGTATTTGTAACTACTGTTAATGTTTATGTGATGAAATACTCAATAAGTGGAAACTTGATTGGTTCATGTAACATTTATATGTGAAAGCTATTGTATTTTAGTCTACTGTTTGTTTCCTTAATAAATAAATAATTAAATATACTACGTATACGAGAAAGTAAAAAGTACACATTTGTAAAAAAAATAACTAGAAACTTCTCTTATTTTCTAAATGAACGCTTTTTTATTTCGCAAATGAACGGGACAATGGATGGTCTAGGAATTTTAATATCTGAGATTTAGGTATCCCAGTGCGAAAACATGAGCCTGTGGTGAAAATTCAATGTGTGTTTACTCCTTTGACGAATAAATAAATTGTTAATTAAGTACTTTCTTAGGCAAATTCAAAATACACACCGCCGCTTGTAAATTCGAGTCTCCATTGAGAACGAAATTACGAAACCCACATTTAGAAACATTAATCCCAAAGCAGCTAAGGTTTATACTCATTCTATTATCATTAATTTTGGCTGATACGTTGCGCAATCACATCCAAATGCTGTAAGCTCGCTAATCGCCTTACATAATCGAAGGCCATTCACAAAAATGACACGACCAGAATTTCGTCTAGACGCGGTATCGGATGACGAGGGTACACAGAGTTCGCAGACATTATATCTGGACGCAATCCATCAATACGGACTGGTATCTTCTCTAATGGGACTAAGCGATCTTGGTTACATTACAATTTTGTATACTTTTTCATAACAACACAATGGCTCTACGTTTCTTGAGCCTTTATCGTTTGATTCTCTGGTTTGAGTTAAAAAGAGAGAAAAAAGTATTAAGAACAATTTAGTAAAATTAACTATAAATCCACTTTCATTAAGTTGTTTTTACTTTCTCGTAACGTAGTATAGAGGAAGTCTTGTAATCGTCAAAAAATTCGAACTCGAGATTTTGACGGATTTACACGTTTCTGACCTCCCTGAGTCCAAAAATTTTTTTTTTGGTATTATGTCTGTGTGTCTGTGCGTTAGCACGATAACTCGAGTATGCTTTAACTTATTGCCACCAAATTTAACATACGTGTATAACATCAAAATATAAGGTTTCTATCAAATTTTGAGCAGTCGATCACGAAAGGTAAGCAACCAAGTGCGCGGACGGTACTCGGATGGGTGACCAAAATTTAACATGCATGTATGACATCAAAATATAAGTTTTCTATCAACCTTTGAGTCGTTTTCGGTATACGTGAAAGTCAAGGGGAAACCACTCCCGATTTTTTATACTTGTAATTTTGTGAACGACAATGCAATATACAGAACAAGAACATATAAGAATACAGATTTCATATTAGGTTATTCTTTTTAGGGTTAAGCGCATAGTATTCCGAGAAATGTAGAATGATTTTTAGAGGAGAGTCGTTAAGCACTAGGTAACATGCCTTTCCATCACTAATGTCAAAATGTAAATATCACTGACAGAACCTGAGGACAGAACTAAAATTATTTGGATCTGAAGTCGAAGGCAAAATTTCATGCTAACTTTGGAACGACTACAAAAAACGCATTTGGTTTTTCTCCGTGCTTCGGAAGGACTTCATGCCAAGCTGTTGCAACAGAAAACATTGAAAGTCAATAACTAAATCAATTATAATATAAAGGTAAACATTGATATCAAATCATTTTATTATAATAACTCAGTATAAAAATCAAATTTTAAAATGAAAGTCCTTTTATACATACATACACGCTAGTAGTCGCAAGAGGGGTTGAGCAGAACCTTAGGTAATAATTTGTTTCACATCTGGTAGTATGGGCCATGCAGTGCCATCAAATAGTGACAGGTTGCCAACCTATAATATGATATAAGTTTTACCTACTTTTAGATTCATTGGTTTTTGATACGACTTATGATAAATATTGTGATGACGTCGTTGGTGTATCACACCTATAAATAAACATCCTAATCACGAATTGCTATCAATGTTGTTAACAAATTCATCAAGTACCACGAAATAAAACCCTTAATTTGAGTCACCGGCGCGTGTAAAACCTTTTCGGAAATGAAACAAGCTCTTTATCCGTTGTTTTCGTTAACCAATGCGGGTAGTCGCACAGCATGGCGACATAGTGAAAGGGGTATACAGTAGAAAAAAGATATCGAAATAATATCGGACCGCATTGAAGCAAGCGAAAGGGGAATCAATAACAATTGTAAAATTAATTGAAATGATATAAGTATTATAATATGAAAAATAAAGACTCGCAATCACATAATTTTAACTCATAGAAAACTGGAAAAAAGGGTTTTGATGTTAATTTAAAAGTCAAAAAGAAAGGGGCTGCACACACCACAACGCGCATCTTTTGGATACAAACGTTCTTATCTTATCTTATCTTATAGGCGGTGATAGACACGCGACAGAAACCGAAACAGCAATTCCAGCTACAAGCAATGAATACAACAGTATTATTATATCTACATTATTCTGCATTGCTAAATTCAATTTATAAGTATGCATATCAATGTTTTTACTGGCAATAGTTTTGTTTTTCATAAGAACCTTAACTCATAACAAACAAAAAATTGCAGCCGGTTACAGTGCTACGAATAGTAGCATTCAAAATCGTAGCAAAAATCTTCGCAGCAAGAAAAACTAAGTTATCAAACTGTACCCAAATGACACCTTTCTCTGCTTAATTTTAATTTTGTTTAAGTTTTTCGATTTTCATATTTATTATCATATTATTATTTAACTTTGTAATTTTTATTAGTAGGGTCTTAGTGCATGGCTTACATAGCAAACTTTGTAGTCTCAATGTTTCTTTTTTCTCTTACCATTAGATGAAAAACTTCCCCTCAAAGTTAAATAAGTAGTAGGCATTGTATATCTACTGGTCCCGTGTTCACTGTGGCAGCAGCTCTTGAATATTTCATAGTAGGCCCGGTAAAATGACCACTTTTATTTGTTTTCCTTGTGATTTTGATTGCTGCAGGCTCGAGCGCGACCGGATTACGGGCTTCCATTTTGTTTTTTGTTCGCGTGATGTCAATAGGTTTTATTTTTTATTATCATTTTATGTTCTGTAAGTTAGGTTGGACTTTTGAATTTACGATTTGACAATTTATTGTGTTTATAAACGTGTAAAAATTTTAACCTACAATATTTAAGAAAATTAACTTTGTGCTCGTCAATTTTTACTTTCTCGCATGCGTAGTATAGAGGAAAGTTTTGTAATCGTAAAAATAAATTTTGACGGATTTACACGTTTTGGACCTTCCTGAGACCAAAAAGACCGATTTGGAATTATGTCTGTGTGTGTGTCTGTGCGTTAGCACGATAACTCGAGTATGCTTTAACTTATTGCAACCAAATTTAACATGCATATATAACATCAAAATATAAGGTTTCTATCAACTTTTGAGTCGTCGATCACGAAAGTTAAGCAACCAAGTGTGCCATCGGTACTCGGATGGGTGACCAAAATTTAACATGCATGTACGACATCAAAATATAAGGTTTCTATCAACTTTTGAGTCGTTTCCGGTATACGAGAAAGTCAAGGGGAGACCACTCTCGATTTTTTTTCCGTTTTTGTATATTAATAGTTAGCTAGCATAGATTTTGATATTGACGACAAAAAAAAATACTTTACACTGACATAGCCTCTGTTGGTTTTTTGATCACCTGGAGCTTTGTGATTCGCCCACCGGTCGGAGATAAATTTTAAATCGTCAAACAATATTAAATATTGTTATTTTTATTTCATACAAATAACTATGTGGTATCGAATTGGCCTATTTTAAAAGTTTTATAGAGATTACAAATTAAATACTACGAAAACTATTCTATTTCATTCTATAACAAGCAATGTACTCTTATAGTCCATCATACGCCATGCTACGGCGGCGGCGGGAGGCAACCCCTCGTAAATAACGCGATTACACACGTTCCGGTGAGCAAGTATACTTGATTTAGTTCCGATAGAGCAGCTATGTAAACGAACAATTAAATATTTACAGCCATTTTCAATTTACATTTTAAATTATGTTTGACCTTTAAATGACTATGATGTTAGTGCATTTTAAAATTAATTTAAAATAAATTTAAAATATCAAGCAGTTCGGGTTTTGAATACATGTTTGTGTGAAGAACATAAACGATAGAACTTTTTTATAAGATTTTTTTTAGTTAACTCCTCCAACTAACAGTAGAGGATCCCACGTTGATAGTTTATTATATTTTTACAGGTAATTTGTAACACGTTGTATTAATTAATTAGGTATAACAGCATCCTGAAAATGTTATTGTATTGAACCCTTAGCATGTTTATGGTCCAATACTTCACGATCTGGCCAACTATACGATCAGCCCACGACATATACAAAAGAACTTCATAAGTGATTTTTGGGCTAGAGCATGGTCATCTCAATCAAACGCTTTAGACGTCTGGTTAGCTAATATTTGGTGCTCGGGTGGGTACAAGTTTAATCGCCTCTGTGGCCTATTGATTGGAAGGAGTTCGAAAGGAATGGGGCTCCCAGTGGATTCCTCATTATCATTAATGTTTATTTAACGAAAAACTCCTTACACGAGCAAGCCTTCAAACTGTCAAAGGCAGCCAACCACACCCCTTCGATTACCAATCGCGTGACGTCGCGTCGAAACGAGGAATTTTAAATTACGAAGGAGTTCTAGAATAGTGAAGCACGGGATAAACTGAAAACAACTGCCGGTTTTATAAAACAGCAACGCTACTCGAGGCATTGTGAAAAGTGAGTTTGTTTCTTTTAAAAAAAAATCGGAAGCGGTCTCCGTTTGACTTTCTCGTATACCGGAAACGACTCAAAAGTTGATAGAAACCGAAAATGAGTCGAATGAGTCGAATCAATTGATTTAAAAAGCAGCTGTTCCATACATTGTGGTTGCAAAGCTCAATCAATTTATTTGCCTCATATTTGGGATAAGCTCTATGAATTATGCATAAGTAGTCTTATTTTATAAGGATGCCAATGTATTCCCAGTCACTGTATAAGGTTTTTAAAGGTAATTTCTCTTCAATTTCCATATTACCTTACGTTTTGTTTGCAATTACTCAGCGACTCCAATTGCGGTGGTCGCGATACTTTTTTGTTAATTGAATATCAATAAAAATAAAGATGATGCGTAAGCTGGGAAAAAGTCAATAATTACAGAATCCAACTTTGCGAAAAAAAACTTTGTTCCTAATTATTTTAATTATGTGCTGCTATTGTTACGAATCACAATTACTATTCTCGTATAGAGAAAGTCTTGTAATCGTCAAAAAATTCGACCTCGAGATTTTGACGGATTTACACGTTTTGGACCTCCCTGAGTCCAAAAATACCGTTTTTGGAATTATGTCTGTGTATGTCTGTGCGTTAGCACGATAACTCGAGTATGCTTTAACTTATTGCAACCAAATTTAACATGCATGTATGACATCAAATTTTGAGTCGTTTCTGGTATAGGAGAAAGTCACAGGGAGACCACTCCCAATTTTATGATCTCTATAAGTCCATTATATCACCCGCATCACCAAACTCATTACTTCGGAAACCCTTCATTCTCAGTTTTACGTTTTATGTAATCTCTGTGACTGTGTATTGTTAAAAGTTAATAATATAAATTGATTATTCAAAAAATTGAGTCGATTTCCTCAAAAATTTATAGCTTTTATGTTTTTAGTTTTCAGTTTGTAAAATCAATAAACCATAATCAGTCACAGTAAAAACTGTAATGTAATTTTGGTTAAAAGTTATTATTTATTAATTGTAGATTTTGATTCATTGAGCTCTGAACAAAAGCGTACAGGTGGGTCCACAGGTAATCGACCCACCTGTATCTGTGTATCTTTCAAAAAGTTCTGTCCAAGCTTTGATTTGTTGAGATTTTTTAACTTCGTCATACGCTTTCAAGGTAATCTATGGCTTTCAAAAGCCTTATCATAGCCTTAACATTATTCATGGGTTTTTCTGCGAAACTTCCACCCTTACGAAGTTAATGAAAATACTTTAGAAAAACCATGTGATTCACCTGTGTGTGTCAAGCACGGTTCAACTCATTTTGAATTATCGGAATTCGGAACAAAGTTAGAGTGAATATAATAATGAAAGTTGCTTATTATTTCTTTAAAAGATTTCCAAAAGGTTCAAATGTATCGAGTAGGTAGGTATCTACTGTTCGATTTTCTAACTATTGTAATTGTAATGTTTGAATTATTTTATTATTATTAATTGTTTACGGGTTTTTTGCGTCACTGCGGTCTATGTCCTATTGTGACTAGCCTAGACCTGTAAGTCCTATTGAGGACTTACATATACTCCTTTAGCTGGACACTGTCTAAAAATTATAAGACATTCCTGGCTTGAAATATTTTTATATCATCTGGGTCGAGAATATATGTATCTCCCCAAATCTCCGATTCTTTTGTGAATGAGAGGTTTCTAAAGGCACATGAGGTGAATTGGTGTTACACGATCCTGTTCGCAAAATCTGCAAGTCTCTTATAGTTTTATGTTGTAAAGATGTCTGTTCAGCTTAAAGTTGCCAGTTAGAACCCTAATCATCACGCTCAGGTGGCCCCTGTCAGGAGTATCGTTGGTGCGCGAGAATACTTTTGAGTGTCTTAACCCTGTTCTTTGCTAGTGCGCTTTTGCCTTTGGACTACTGCCCAAACCTCCTTCGATGACGAGAGGAGACCTTGTGTGCCAGCCATAAGGTAATCTATGGTGCCAGCAGTGGGTCGAATTAAAAAGGCTGTTATGATGATTATTACCAATGAGGTACGCAGAGCTTTGTCACGGTAATATTATCTATACAGTATTCTATCTTCATACAAACGGTCGGAAAGCGTGTCATACTACGCGCGTCGAGTTCGCGGGGCACCCGGTGGGCATCCAGTCGCGAATGCGCCGCAGCGACGACCGAACGGTGTGAATTGTTTTTTAAGCAGTTAGCTGTGCTTAAACATGCGATTTGTATTGTGAATATTTGATTGAATTAAGTAGATACCTACATAATTTAATATGGCAAAGAGCAATAGTCGATATTGTGCTGTTTTTGGTTGCTTGAACTCTTCAATAACGCACCCAGAGATATCATTTTTTAAATTACTTGGAATATTGGAAAGGTAAAACTATAAATTATTTTTTATATGCCTATCTACTAGTACCTAATTTGTTTTTAATATTTAGGTATTTCGATTTTTCCGATAAGGTGGAAAAAAGAGACAAACGAGTAATCTACCTGCGCTCGCGTTAAAAACAAAACTACATAATAGTTGGTAGGTAGTTTCCTAGACTAGGCTGTCTACTTACTGTTAATGTAGTTAAGTTATATATGTACCAACAACCAACATATATAACTTACATTATTGAATTAGATGAAATATCATAATGAAATAATTTATGAGAGTAATAAATGGTAGGTATTGTAGTAATCGGATCTTTTGGTGTATACTGGCAGGTTATTAGATAATTTGGAAAAGAGACGGATTGTTGACAGGAATTGATAAATGGAAAATTATAAAATGGGGAGATTTGTGCGGAGTTTAAAAAAACAGTATTTTGTTTGTTGATAATAATATGTAATTTCCTGAAAATAAAAGTGTTTCAGTGACAATATAGTACGTCTCAGTCGAGGCGTGAATATTTTTGTCTCATTTCTATAATTTTTTTTATTAAATATTACCTAAAAATATCATGTATTTTATTGAACACTTCCTATTTCATTCACAACAATTTTTTTTACATATAAAATAAAATATATATAATCACAAAACTAGAAAGAAACTCAATTAGGTATGTAGATGAAATAAAAATACTGTAGGCGGGTAGCAGCATGTTGACGCCCCGCTCGGCCGTAGCCAGTTATTTCAAGGACAGGGCCGAGTCACAATACTGCATAGATAATATTACCGTGGCTTTGTGCAACATTTTGATACACAAAATCGGGAGTGGTCTCCCCTTGACTTTCTCGTATACCGGAAACGACTCAAAGGTTTGTAGAAACCTTATATTTTGATGTCATACATGCATGATACATTTTGGTCAACCATCCGAGTACCGACCGTGCACTTGGTTGATTAACTTTTGTGATCGACGGCTCAAAAGTTGATAGAAACCTTATATTTTGATGTCATGGACGCATTTTAAATTTGGTTGCAATAAGTTAAAGCATGCTCGAGTTATCGTGCTAACGCACACACACACAGACATAATTACAAAAACGGTATTTTAGAAAGTAATAAAACCATGTCTACCATCATCAGACATTTATATTTTAACTAAGTATGTAATATACGCGCTTTTTAATATACGCGATTTTAACTATGTAATATATTTTTGTCGCCGTGTCGTGGTGGAGTCCGTAACGCTGCCTACACATCAAGCGGTCCGGGTTCGAGTCCTGGTAGGAGCAAATGTTTGTGTGATGAACACGAACATTTGTTTACGATTCATGGTTGTTTATGTATTTAATTAAGTTTATTTATAAAAATATCTATTCTTTTATATGTATATGTTTCATTTGTCCGTTATCTAGTATCTATAAGACAAGTTCTTAATGATACTTAATTTGGGCTAGATAATTGGTGTGAGCGTGGAAATATATTATTATATTATTAATATACTGCATTGCATACCTTACCCGAAATCTATGTGCACGTCCCTGACGTAGAGTCAGCAAAAGAAGACTAAGAAAATAAGTTATTGACCATGATATGAATGTCTTTCAAATTTTCCATTAAATTTTCCATTAAAATCTATGCAAGAGTAAGAAACGGGAGTACGGCATTCTCAAGTGTTTATTACCAAATCGCGTGTGTTAAGAACTGTTGTCGGAAAAACAGTAATAAGTTAAGCAGCAATTTAAAGCCATTTATGCACATATTTTGTTTTACTTGCGTGATTGGTGACTTATATTTGAACATGTAAATCTTTGACAAAAGACGCAATCAAGGCGTCAACTCAACGCAGTAAATGTAAAATTGCATAAGTAGTACTTGGGTAGTTTTTAGCTTAATAAATTGTTTACTTATTAAGCAAAATACATGATTTCTACAAATATAAGTAAGTTGACAGTAATTATTATAGACATTTAACTGTATTTTGTAAAGATGTTCTCAAGTGTGAACATGCCTCAAGCACGTACCTATATATATTTGAAGGCTCCGTACCGTAACCGCGTCCAAAAACTTTATAAAAAATATATTCTAAATAGATTTTATGGATTTTATTAACATTTCTTGGAAAATTATATCAAATTATATTATTTTTTTTATACTTAAACATTTTAATTTATAATACTCTTTATTGCACATAAAATACATAATACAATTGTTTGTTACATAGTTTACAAGGGCGAACTTATCTCTAGAAGAGATCTCTTCCAGTCAACCCATAAATGTGTGTTCTAATATTGTTATGGTAGGCAACACAAGTGCAAAAAGGGTTTGAAAACAAATGAAACTAATAAATAACTAATGCTACAAAAAATACATATTAGATAAAATAGATATATAAACTACATAAATAAAAACATATATATATATATATATATATATAATATTATGACAAATACAAAACTTTACAGAATAAACATGATGAGATAAGTTTGCGAAGATTAATTGGATATTTGTGATAAATAGTACTGCTTTAGTCTATTTTTGAAGGAAGTTATAGATGGACTATCCTGAATAACAGCTGGAAGATTGTTCCACATTAGAGCGGCGCGAAATGAAAAGGAGTGAAGGAAGAAGTTTGTATTACCCTTGGGAAGTTCTAGCATCTTAGTGTTACATGAACGCCTAAGACGAGTGGGTGGTGGAGATAGCTGGAAACGGGAACGAAGGTAGGAAGGGGCTTTAGGATCGTGAAGGATATAGGGATGAAAGGATGTGCACATTACGACGGTCCCTGATAGGAAGCCACTTTAACTCGTTCCGAAATGCAGATACACGGTCATACTTACGTAAGCCGTAGATGAAACTTAATTATGTATTAAATTCTTTTAAATTAACAAAAATTAATGTCAATAGCTGATGAAAATAAATAAATATTTCTTGCGCTTTTAAGTTATTATTGGTTTATGAACGGTGTCCATGAGTCTGATTTTTGACGTATCGTTTTGACGGTATCGAAATTTACGAAGGCTGGCTATTAAGTTCTGTTATCAAGGAATACGAAAGTTCTTTAGACATATACTCTCTAATCTGTGGTTCACGGATCAAGAAAGCATCAAGAAGGTCTCGGAAAGGGTTCATAAACCGTTTCCGTGACCTTCATGATTTTGACAATGACCGTATGGAAACAATGTTTTTTCGACGCATCTTTTGTCTCTACAAAATAAACTTTGTATTTCTCGATAACCTGCGTAATTTTCGATAGTATTTTTGTCAATATTAGCATTTACTCAGAAGTCGGAGGACTTTTAATCAAGCATGTATACAAGCTTGGTCAAAAGTCCACCACTATAAAAGTAGACACTCACTACGTGAAATAAAAGTCCAGTTTAATTTTTTTTTTCTTTGTTATGTAAATGCTTTTTTTTTACAACCGACAAATAGATAAAAATAACATCACGTAGGTACGTCATTATACAGATACCGAAACGCCCCCACAAAGGGCTTAGGAGGTTACCGGTAGTTTTTAGTGGATAGGACCGGCGCCAATGTCAAGGCGTCGGGGAGTCTCACACATGCCGCATCTCGCCACATCGTCTAGCCAACTTTGCGGTATGGTCCGTTAATGGATATTCCTACGTCATCAAAAACAAGCAAAAAGTAAAAAAAAAATAACGCAACTACGGAAAAAAGCAATGAAATCGGTTAAAATCGGGATTTACAAAGTAAAATGGACTCCTCCTATTGTTTAAGTCTGTTCTTATTCTTATGCAAGGGACAGAGGCCGTATTTCAGAGCACTTCGACCCTATGGGATCTTTTGTGCTTCCCTTATCACCAATCCCCGCCAACATCAAAAACTCATTCTCTCACTCATTAACTCATTTTATATGAGTTTTTTAAGTTGGCTAAAATGCAATGTAAGGTTAAAATGTTACTCAGATTATAACAACGAATCGAAGTAAACCTTTTTCATCAAAATCTGATCAATACTTTAAGCACTACGAAGGAACATGCGTAAATAAACAAATACAATATACTACAAAAATACAAACATATACAATAAAGAGGCGGATTTACCAGTAGGCTGGAGCCTAAGGCGGCAGAATGTAGGGGGCGGCAATTTTGGCCCAATTTTTAAATTATGTACACAGAGAAGAGGAGCCCCTAATATTTTCATTTTTAAAAGTTAAAAGGCTAATGTAATTAGGAAGATAGGGAACAATAAAGCTGCAAATATAATTAATATGATTGTGAACTAGGCATATACTCGATGGAACAGTGCATCGAATTTCAGAAGTAAGTTGGTAGGGGCGGCAAAAGTTTATTAGCCTACTGGCGGCAAATTTGTAAATCCGCCACTGTGTATTGCAGTAAATGTGATTACAATGGTTATTATTAATAATAACCAGTAATTATTCATACTTACCTCGTGATTTGGTAAATGTAATGATAACTGTAAAAAAAACCTAACCTACCCATCATCACTCAGCCATGTAGGTGCATAAAACATTACTTTCCCAAAAACATTGCACTCCGCCTGGTCTTAAAAAAAAATAACACTAACCTCCCCATCACTCAGCCACAGGGTTCGAAAGGATAATATCAATAAAGTTTGATAATTATTAATAATAACCGGTAAAAGTAAATAATTAATTACTTTTGCATTCAATTTTGGTAATTATTAATAATGGTTGGTAACATAAACCGTAACAGATACATAGACTGCAAAAATCATAACCCTTCCTTTTGGTTTCGCCGTAGTCGGGTAAAAAAGGTAGGTACAACATAATCAGACTTGCGTCAAAATATTCGTTATAAATAAAGACTTCTATAGGTAAACACAATCACGCCCTTAATCCCAAAAGGAGTTGAGCAGGGCCTTGGATCACACACAAAGCCACATCTGTCAGTACGGGCCACGCAGTGCCCAAAAATAGTGACAGGTTGCTACACATCAACATAAAAGGTCCATCCTTTACTTATATTATCTGAAGGTCCATCAAACCCAAAAAAGAAACAAACCCTTATTATGCCAACAAACCAAAAAAGATGTTGCAAATTGTTGCAAATCATATCAGCAATCTGCATGGGTAAGTATAGATGACTTCTATGAATGACGTTAATTTTAAATTTTCCAATGTTTTTCAAAAATTCGTTCCGTTTAATATTTGAGATAATTTCGTTTGATATTTATTTAATAAAGGTTTTTTCAGAGCGGGTAATCACAACAGTTTTAGAAAGTAGTAGAATAGTAGGTAATAATTTTTTTTTTCTCGGCACTATTTAGGTCTTTAAAATATTGTTTGTAATTCGAACTTATTGTTAACAATAATGACTGTTTGTTGCCAAAATAAAATAAAATAAAAAAAATAAAAATAAAATCGTGTCTCGGTACTGAAAATCATCCATAGTCTAAACTAAGGGCTAATTTTTCAAAACTGAGATAAAAGTTCTTTATCTTCTTTTAATTGGATGGCAAGTGAAAATTTACTTATAGTAACAGAAAATTGTACGGTAGAGTGCGTTAAAAATGTCTGTCAAGACGTGTTTTTATAATAAGAACTCGGGAGAAACTCTAGATAAAAGTTAATAGTCGGTTAAATTATTAACCTAAAGAAGCAAATGTCACTCGCAATCAAATACACACGAAAAGACTATGTTATTTTAGTTAGTCTGCATAGTACGATAACTGACGAATAAAAAATATCCGGGGGTTGAAAAATCAGTCCTAAAACTTCTTTTCCTCGATTTCGAGTTGCCTATATCTTACACTTATGTGCTTTAGGCTCCTAATATCAATGCAAATATATTAACACTAACATATTTAGAATCAAAAACAAAAGGATAATCGAAAGGAGTCGGTATGCTCAACAGGAAATAACGTATCAATGCAATAAGAAAAAATGGTCGTCTATCGCTATGTCAATACTTGATTCTTCAAAAATGTGAAAAGCCGGTAATTATTTTATAACAAAAAATGCTATTTCCCTTATTACTTATAAGCTGTGTGATATATTTAACTTCATAAAAGCTTTATTGATTTTGTAAATACCCTGTGAACTTCAATTACAAGTCGAGTCTAATAAAAGCTTTGGTTGTAAAATAGACCCAATCGATATCAAAGAACATTGTTGTATATTACCTACCTCTAGCTCTTGAGCTTCGTAAAAGACTTTAGAATTATTGAAAGAAAATGCTTATTTTTAAATTATATAGAGAATAATTAACAATGTTACAACTTAATTAATTAAAATTAAGCGCACAAAAAAGAAGATTGATCAATAAAATCGTACCCCATATGCGAAGGAACAAATCGCCGATTACAGATGTTGACAGGCGCGAAGCCATTCCAGATTTGCCATGTCGGACTACACTCACACCACGACTGAGCTTACGGGCCAGTGGTAGGCTCGTTAAATTCACATTAACCTCTTCTCAAGCAGATCCCTTCATTCTATCGATGAATAACAAACAATTTTCACTAGAGCGGAGAACGAGTCGATCGATAAAGGCGATGCTAGCTCTAACTAATTTAGCCCGTATTTAGCGCTTTGTTATCGAAAGAGTTGTACGCTCTCGCGTGTACTAGGCGCTGCTACGGCTACTATGGCTCATGCTGGCTAACGTAAAGCTTACTCACGGTAGACCGAGGTCCTTGCGCGCGTTACATGGGCTCCACAGTACACTGCACCAACGAGCCCCTCCGCTAGTTCGTGTAACAACTGATGCACCTTCTCTTGGGCACTCCGTCCTCAACTTGCGTAACATTTATATAACGAGACACATGCCGCTCGCGAACAGAACCGCTCGGTCAGAGGCTGGCTCGCGGTCGGCCCCGGAGCCTGTTTCGTCCTGCCATTTTGGTTTCGATCAGGCCGCGCGGCGCGGAGGGCGACGGCGACCGCTGGCGACCTCGCGCACTCTCTCCCTTCACGATTTCGCGTTTCGGGAGGACTTTTGTGTGAAAACAAGGATTTCGCAGCGGTCACTACGTACGGAGGGAAAATAAAAAAGTGTGATTCGGTCGGGCGGAGCGGTCGGCCGGCTGCGAGAGGCACATGCCGCTCGATAGTCGGGCGCGTGCGCGAGGCGCGGCGGCCGTGACGTCACGCCGCACTCGCGCCGCCGCCCTGCCTGCGAGACTCCTCAATGGGCCACCGCCGTCGCCTCTCCCGTATACACCACGCACTGACAGCTCCTTTACGGCATAATTATTTAACTATCACTCACTTGGACATTCCCACACCCACTTGCCAACCCGACGACATGCTCAATGAGTGCCACACGACTCATAGCTTTTTTGACCAATTACAACACTGATTGTGGCACTGACAATGATTAACTTATTTATTTATTGTGGAACGATTTACTCGGAATTCTCAATTACAGTTCAATTGATTATCATTATACTATCTTCTAGAATTAGTGAATGCAGGCAGAAACAAGATTAGAAATAAATAAATCACTTGATAGAGAAAAATTATGTAAGTTGTCACCACTAAAACTAAATTAAACTTCAAACCACGATTTGTAATGGAAGAATTATCAAAAGATATAAAAGTAAGGTATACCAAAACATTTCACTTGTTATTTTGAAGTACTGGAGAGACGTAGATTCACGCGTAGATTACATTAATTTCACATTAATAAAATATTTCATAAATATGAAAATAAGAATGCACACTTACTTCATTTTCAAATTCGTCACTGCTAACTGATTTTCGAGTCTTAATTTTTATTACAACAATATTATCCCTTGCTATTCTTTCAGAGTTTTCCTCCAAATCTACTTCTTTAGCAATTGTTTTACTGTCTTCTACAGCGATGCTACTTACACTGTCATCAACAGTGACACTGTTATGCTTCTCGGCTTTATTAAACACAATATCTTCTAGATCAGTTTGAACACTAACATTTCTAACATCTTTGTTGTATTGAGTTCCCGATTTCCATTCGCTTGGCACCGTTTCAGTTTCAGAGCCGCAGTCGATGTTAGATGATAGACATAGCACACTTTTGATGCTATTCAAACAATTACCAAATTCGACGTTGCTTATAAATTGTTTCATATTGGAGTTATCCCGTCGTACTATTTAAATGAATACTGTATATCAATGAGAGATAAATTGATTTGAGCTTTTATCTCTACGATATGATTATTAATGTGACTTTTGATTAAATGATATCTTTATACGGCTATGTACGGAATGAATTACGTTATAATCCACAACAAACTTTCTTAGTTCCCTCGGCAAACAACTTTTCAAAGGAATCTAAAATCTTCGCGGTTCAATGAAAGGGACATAATTATTATCATCTGTTCTGCCAGCATTCAGCAGTTTCACATGGACTTCATTGAGAGCACTATAACCCACCTATTAAATTAATGATAAACTTATTCTGATTTTAAAACTCTACTCTGATCCGTTCAGCTGCAGAAAGCTGAACAGATGCGATACAAAATCGTTTTTTCTATAGACGAAAGCTGAACAGAGCTGAATAAGTATGTTTAGTCATCATCATCATCATCAACAGCTCATATAATGTCCCCACCGAGGGGCTCGAGCCTACCCCACATTAGGGGCGATTAGGCCTTAGTCAACCACGCTGACCAAGTGCGGGTTGGTCGACTTCACACACAACCTAAGAATTTCTTCATAGGTGTGTGCAGGTTTCCTCGCGATGTTTTCATTCACCGTAAAAGAGTCGATTAAACGTACATATGAATTCAAAATTTGAAAACACATTGGTACGTGGCGGGGATCGAACCAGTGCCTCCCGGATGGGAGACGACGCTCTTACGCACTACGCCACCGACGCTTATCCTATGTTTAGTTCTTTAATTTAATTGGCCGCGTGATGCCGGCAGAGTAGAATAGCATCACCCCATATTTTCCACTGGGTGTCGTAGAAAGCGACTAATGGATCAGCAAACGGGTATTCATCACCTTATACTCCGTCCACCAATCCGCATTGGGCAAGCGTTGTGGACTACTGACTATACATTCTTCGTTGAAAAGGAGAGGCCTTGCCTTCTTCTCCTAGATTTTGGTATAGTTTTATGGCCATTGAAGTTTTGGCTCCAATACTTTTGTGGGTGAAGTACTCACCGCGCGGGTGACCTCTTGGCGCGATAGGCTGCACGTGGTTCAGAATCTCCCTCAAGGTCTGCGCAGACGAGGGACTTCTGTCCGCGGAGAGCTAAAATCCCAGAACCATCAGATAATGTCCGCCAACATCTTGACGCTAGCTAAACGTGTGAATCACACACCCATGTGCGAATATTTGCTTGTCAGAAGTTTAGTGAAGTGGGTGCTTTGGAAACATACATTCTAAGATTAACTACGTTGTGTTGCAATTTAGTTGAAATCTATCGATGTCCTAGGCTTTAAGTCACTCGTATGCGTTATGCCATGCAGTTCTAAACGTTTATTTAAGGGACAAAAAGTCTGCGGACAAAATTCGCACATCCGTGCTAGCCTTTACTTGGCTTTTAAGACACCCACGGGAAAAAGAGTAGACCGAGAACTATCACAAACCAACAAATATATATATTTTTTTCAAACCTTCAAGAGACTATTGGTATATGGTTTTAATTTCAACTCGGTATCTCCACGCGCTCCCGAGATAAAGGAGCTTGACAGACAATCGGACGGACGGACAACAAAGTGATCCGTGATCTATAACGTGGGTCCAACGTCATTAGGGTTCCGTTTTTACTTTATCGTATACGTAGTATAAAGGAAGTCGTGTAATCGTATTTATCGTCAATAAATTCGACCTCGAGATTTTGACGGAATTACACGTTTTGGACCTTTCTGAGTCCAAAAATACCGTTTTTGGAATCATGTCTGTGGTGTGTGTGTCTGTGCGTTAGCACGATAGCTCGAGTATGCTTTAACATATTGTAACCAAATTTAATATGCATGTATGACATCAAAATATAAGGTTTCTATCAACTTTTGAGTCATCGATCACGAAAGTTAAGCAACCAAGTCGACCCAAGTCAACCCATCCGAGTACAGAGTACGAGTACGAGCATCAAAAAGTTTTCTATCAACTTTTGAGTCGTTCCCGGTATACGAGAAAGTCAAGGGGAGACCAGCACTCCCGATTTTTTCCTTTTGAGGCATGGAACCCTAAAAAAGCAAATAGGGAAAATGGGCCATAAGGCCATAAACCACCACGCGAGTCTAGTGCGGACTAGTGGGTATGTTCCTAGTTCAAAGTAAACTAATTGTTTATTTGTTACAAAAGCAAACATAGTGCCAGTAGCGAAGGAGTCGACTCCGCCACAGTACCTAACTCAAGATTTAGTTAAAATTTTATTAATAATACTAGGATGAGGAAAAGTAATATTTATTTATTTACAAACATCAATACATTATTTGGTACCTAAAATATGAAAATTTGGTCCCATTAACAACAACAATGTATATATGAAATATAAAATACAATATTTAATTATATTAAAATTATAAAAAATATACCATAAAATCTAAACAAATCTTCAACAATGGAAGTAACGTATGTAAAATAACTAATTTAAACTGTAAAGCAAGAAGAATAAATTACACTGGTAACTTTTGAAATCACTTCATGAAGCTTCATGAATAACAAAATTATACTTTATTTTAAATCTTTCGTATTTAATATACGTGAAACTTTTTTAGATCTTAATATTAATATAATAGAGCTTATTATTTAATGTTTCGTAAGTGCATTTCATTGATTCACTACTGTCTTTAATATTGGCACCCCTGCCTATTGATTCTAATTTGAAACTTACCTACCGATTATTTTCTAGACCAACCGCAACAACTGATTTCTCACTTCGAATTTAGTTGTGAAACGCGAACGAATATTGCACAAAAAAGAGAATATTTTTAATTAAATTAATAATGTCATAAAGTCGTTATACACTACCACGACTTTTGGGCCCAGTTTACCAGACAAAACGGATATTCTTAAAACATCGAAAGGTGAAATTAAAGTGAGTTTCGTAGCGAGATCTTTTCATAGTAGCACGGCAGTGGACATCATAGTAATGACGAAATAGGAAGCATAGTCGCCGGCACAAAAAAATATACTTTTTCATATTTATCAGATGTTTTTTTGAAATTAATATTATTTACGTTTCTCAATTACTTCAACTTTTTAATTACAACAAATGAAATGTTTCGGTAAAGTTTTATATCTTTTGACCATTTTTTCCATTACAAATCATTGTTTTAATGTTTAATTTAGTGCCAACTTTAAATTAATTTATATCTACTGAATTATTTCTAATCATTTATTTTGCATTAACTTGGTACTATCTTCAACTATAATGTGTATAAATTTCAGTTTTTTTTTATATTAAGTAAGGTATAATAAAAAAATCCAAAAGTTCAAAATTTTTCTAAATCCTCGCGTACAGAAATGACTTTAATATGTTGATTACCTGCGTAACCGTAAGATACAATTAACGACAGAGTTGTTATTCAATGAAACACACTCAAAGTGAAGTCACAATATAGAGAATATATTACAAAACATAAAAAAAAATATTTTAATACATTTCGAAATGTTACATGATTTAATTAAAACTGTGGTAACTACTGTTGAAAGCACCATTAAATAAGCTATAACTTAAATACGAAGAGGAGATATTGGCACAAGGTTATGCTTTGCAAAAGCAAACCTTATTATGTAAGGCACTAACTAATATCTAATACTTGGAGTATTTAGCTGTTAAGAATAAGCTCGCCTTCACAGGCATTATCACATTTCTTTACTTATTCCGTGAAACAGGGAAAAGTGCCAAGAAATCGCTATTTTTAATTTTATAACAACATTAGGTCCAAATTTATATTAGGTTGGGGAAAAAGTCTTTTCGCATTATAGTATGTATAAACTTGTAATAAAATCTCTTTGGTTATACTATTTGTATCTGGCTGGTTTTGGTATCATTGAAAGTTAAAATTTTAAAGAACATAATTCCAAATTCAAATTAGGAAAATGTGTGATTTTCATTTGTTTTTCGTACCGCCAAGATGAGTGAATCTAATGAAGAAATTCGATACATTTTAAAATTTTACTACAAAAAAGGTAAAAATGCAACGCAAGCCGCGAAAAAAATTTGCGATGTTTATGGACCTAGTGCAGTGTCTGTGAGAGTAGCACAAATTTGGTTTAAGCGTTTTCAATCCGGAAATTTTGATGTCAAAGATGCACGTCGCTCTGGTCGCCCTATTACAGATAAAATGGATGCCATTTTTGAAAAAGTGGAGCAAGATCGGCATGTCAGTAGTTACGACGTAGCTGAAGAACTGGGAATTGACCACAAAACAGTTTTGGCGCATTTGAAAAAAACTGGGTACACAAAAAAGCTCGACATTTGGGTACCTCACGAGCTCACTGAAAGAAACCTAATGAACCGTGTACTCATTTGTGATTCTTTATTACGACGTAATGAAACCGAACCATTTTTGAAGAAGCTGATAACTGGTGATGAAAAGTGGATCACGTACGACAAGAACGTGCGAAAAAGGTCGTGGTCAAAGGCCGGTCAGGCTTCACAGACTGTGGCGAAACCCGGGTTAACTCGCAACAAGGTGATGCTGTGTGTGTGGTGGGATTGGAAGGGCATTATTCATTATGAGCTGTTACCACCAGGCAGGACCATCGATTCTGAACTCTACTGCGAACAACTGATGAGATTAAAGCAAGAAGTTGAGAGAAAGCGGCCGGAATTAATCAACAGAAGGGGTGTGGTTTTTCATCATGATAACGCTAGACCTCACACATCTTTAGCCACTCAGCAAAAATTAAGAGAGTTTGGCTGGGAGGTGTTAATGCATCCGCCGTATAGTCCTTGCACCTTCAGATTTCCACCTGTTTCGGTCTCTTCAGAATTCTTTAGGCAGTGTCAGGTTAACATCACGAGAGGACTGCCAAAACCACTTATCGCGGTATTTTGACCAGAAGTCCCAAAATTTCTATAGCAATGGGATCATGTCCCTACCTACAAGATGGCAAAAAGTTATCGAACAAAATGGTACCTACATACTTTAGTTAAATGTAAATAAACTATATTAAAAAATGTTTTGAATTTTCTTAAAAAATGCGAAGAAACTTTTTCCCCAACCTATTATATTTTTTAATTCATATTAAGTATAAAAACCATTTAGCACTTAATATGAATTAATATTCTTCAAAAAGACCTTGGTCCAAGCAGTTCCAACAATACTCTTTTCAAAAAATATCTTATTCAGACATTACCTAGTCTCTATTATCTAAGCTACTGCAATTAATTTGAGCATATTGCCGTTACACGACTAGTAATACATTTCTATATCAATCGAAAAATAGAAACCTTTTAGATCACAGTTGCTTTGACAATTTAAGGCTATTACTAACCTTACAGAACCAAATTAGTAATCTTTATCTACAAAATATTATTACAGAAGTGAACGAAGTCAAGACCCTGTGACGACAAACGTGTTTAATCTAAGAGAACCTATACCAAAGGAAGACATTACCTAAATTTGGTTTAACATAAAATAGTTTTTAAGGCTTCGCCAAATATACCGCGAACTTAACGCGCATCAGAGTGCTAACCTGACACCGCGCTATAGCGCTAAATTGTATACTACGATGCCGTGGCCACGGAATATATGGTGACTCCTTTTAAAATAAGACTACTCATGATTCAATAGTGCTTTTGCCAAATCAGTTGAACTAAAAAATCAGCTATTCCCAATGACATAAACAATATAGACAGGTTATACACGAATATAATAGTTATTTATTATACAAGAGTGGAAAGTTCCTTTTTAACCGCGTGCTCGATTTGGATGACCGAGCAAGCGAAGGATTCTAAAGTTGAATCACGAGCGCAGCGAGTGATTCTAAATTAGAATCCTGAGCGTCAGCGAGGGAAACAAACGAGCACAAGGTGAAAAATCTTTCCACTCGAGTGCAATACGTAACTTTTCATCCCACCTCAGCGAGGAAATGACAAAATGAAAAAGAATTTTTTCACAATTTAAAAAGTTCTAATCATAAATTTGGCACCATAGAGGTTACATTAAATAGGTTTAATGACGTTTTGAATTTACAATTATATTGAGTACTCATTATATGTGATGTTCTAAATTCAAATCTACTTTGCCGCTCAAGCGAATAAAATAGAATTTTCCAGCCAGATTTCGAAGCGCAAAATTACACTTTCCGAGGTGGTGGGATGAAAATGTATTTTAAAGTGCGCAAGTAGTCCTATATGTACGTCACTGTGTCTGCAGACTGTTGTTTATTTAGATACTTTACGAAATCAAAGTGACGAATGATTAGGTAAACCTGTTATTAGAAAGAGATAAATATACCTCAGTCATGAGTTACGTATCGACTGCTGCTTAGCGCCCATTGGCGCGAGCGCGCACCAATACCGATACTCGAGGATGTTGGCGCGCTTTTTCTCAACAACAGTCAAATTGAATAACTAAATGAAATTGAAAGTGTTTTTAGTAAAAAAATATACTTTCGAATAAAATTATACTATTTCTTGTCTCTGTGGTAATGTAATTTGTACACAACCTAAAAACACAGGAAGGTATTTTTTGAGCATAACTTATAGCGGCAATATTTGCAATGAAGTGCAGTTGACCAGCTGACACGCGAGAGCGTTCCCGATCGAAAGTAGTAGATTGGTTTAACATTAATAATTTGCTATTAAATGAAAATAAAACCAAACTAATTAAGTTTTGCACACCCAATGTCAAACGGGTTGAAACAATGGTACAAATAAATGGGATTGGATTGGAACCTGTTGAATCTACTATTTTCTTGGGCATAGTGTTGGATGCTAAATTGCAATGGGGTCCACACATTGAGAGAATATCTGGTAAGTTAAGTTCAGCTGCATATGCAGTTAAAACTATCAGACGACTTACCGATGTAGACACAGCCAGAATTGTGTACTTTAGTTATTTCCATAGTATTATGTCTTATGGAATTCTTCTCTGGGGTAATGCTGCGGATATTAACACCATATTTGTTTTGCAAAAACGAGCAGTACGAGCTATTTACCAATTAGGTCCTCGGGTTTCACTTAGGGAAAAGTTCAAAGAAATAAATATTCTAACAGTGGCATCACAATATATATTTGAAAATTTAATGTACGTACGAAAAAACATAACAATTTTTTCTGAAAAGTGTGACATTCATAATGTTAATACGAGGAACAAACATAATCTTGTGGTACATGCTACTCGTCTCCACAGAATAAGCAATTCTTTTATGGGACAATGTATACGCTTCTATAACAAACTCCCAAATAATATTCGAAGCCTACCTATTAATAAATTCAAAACTGCTATTAAAAATAAACTGTATACTAAAGCATACTATAAGGTGTCTGATTACATAAATGATTCTAACGCATGGGGGTGAATTTGCTCGAGGTCCATGCATTTTAAATATGTTTATTAATTATGCATATAATCTATAATGTGTCTTATAGTTGACTCGGAAGCATAACTTTAGTTTAAATTTGTTTTAGTTAATAATCAAGAAGCATGTGTATGTCATTCTCACTAAAAAGGTCTTGTGGCGGTGTCGTCTTGCGTCGGGTCGTTACGTTCCCTAAAATATGGTTGAGCGAAGCGATGGCTGATTCTTGCGTCATGCCTGTGAACAGGTGCCGCCAGCGGGGCCTGGTCATCTCATGTTTTCTTGATTGATGTAAACGTAGGTCTTATAATTAGTTGTTATCTTTAGATGGACAATTGTATGACACATGCAATAATAATATGTAATAATTGTTTTTTTTTTGTACAATGTGTGGACATTGTATTCTTATAACATTGTTAACCGGATCTTAAATGTATGCTTACCACTTATATTAAAAGGAATATCTGTAAGTACCTAACTAACAATAACATAAAATGGTGGTGGGTATCAAAATTTAAATTGCTTAGTTCAATAATAATTATGATTAATTAAATTATATAGAAAAGCTTTTCACAAGATAAATAATCCAAATGCGTGGGAGTAATGACTACCCAAACTTTACGCATGTTAAAATGTAACTTAAATTATATTGATAATTATTTATTGACTTGTATTGATGTTTTGAAATCATTACGAAATTGTAAGCTGTGGAGTTTCTTTCGCCATTTCTTCTCCATATCAGCATAATAATAATTATTCGTCCCGAAATGGTGGTAGGGTTTTGACGATTTAAAAGTACTTAGCAAAGTCCATTTAAATAAAGAGCTTTTTCATTTTCATTTTTCATTTTAATGTAAATCCGGCAATTTACTGACTTTTTCATCCGAACAAACGTTCGTACGCATGATTTTGTAGCTTATTTTTTACGTCAATTGATTTGTTTCATATTCGAGATAGGCACTATGAATCATTCAGTCTTATTTTAAAAGGGATGCCAATAGCCAACGTCCTTCCAGTCACCCTTTAACCAACATTGCGTCCAATCTTGGCTCCAATGTGCTATGGCTGATATTGAACTCAACTACAGCCACACATTAGCTTCAACACCAACTTTATTTACCGGCATTATCGCAAACGTGCCCGCGCGCGCTCTCCTCTCATACCCATTGCCTTTGAAGTAGTTTCAAAAACCGGTATTGGACGTTGGACGGTGATTGGACGCAATGTTCACATTGTGACCACGGACTTGTCTACACATTAGTGTATTGGCTGAATATTGCTGCAAATACGGCCAATCTGTGGTCGCGGCATGACTGTGTCAAACTGTCAAAAAGCGGAACTGAGTGGCGATACGTCATAGCGTTATATACTGCTAGTATGCAACGCTATGACGCGGGGCTATGATGCTTTGACGCGTGCTAAGAGCAAGTTCTATTTGGCGAAGACTTTAAGGCAAAGGGTAGCAGAACTACCGCTACCAACAAATTTTGATTTTGTAAATTGGTCTGATTATTTGAAGGCGATAGTTCTGCTAGCGATTCGCTTTAAAATAAACAAACTATAAATCTTTATACACACGTAGCTAAGTTTTCAGGTCCCCAGTGCGTTAATAGCTATACAAGAATCAGTCAATGTCCAAACCCTTGAAGGTGCTAGTGAGAGTCGCGAACATGCCTCGACTTGGCTTCTTTATCCTCTTCTTTTCATCGGCTTTGAATATCTCTGTCTCTATCAGCCAGTCTCGATAGTTATCTTCCATGTTCTTTCTTTGTTCTTCGTGGAGTTGCTTTACAGAGGGCAGAGGGCCGCCGTAGTCTTCAGGTAAGAGCTCTTTATCGACCACAGATGCTGGCCCATCGGAGGAGAAGTTGAGCAAATTGAGCAAGTTGGAATGTATGAGTGGTTTGACGAGGCACATGACTTGATTGATGAAGGAAACGGTATGGACAACGTGGATCTTCTTGAGGCGACACGGATGTGCATTCTGAAAAATATAAGAGTAGATTTAACCAAGATAGCTAATTAAACATAGAACCGACAGAATAGCAAATCATCAACTTCCATTTAATTATATCTTGTAATCTCCATATTAAAAACTCCACATTGTATTTTAGTACTAATTGCTTGACGGATACCAATTTGTAACAAAACTGTTTTGTAATTACGTATAGCTAAATAAGTAAGGTAGAAGTACGTAATGTCGACAGTGTCCCAGTACTCGTCAGTTTTCCAAGAAATGCAAATATCACTGATATCCTACCACACAAAGCTCTATTTTTGTTGGCAACACATTCTTAGAAATATTTAGCATAATTATAATGTGAACATTCTTTTGAAAAACATATGGCGACTACAACACACGTGTTCAAAGGTAAGCATTGCCGATTTTTTATTTTTTTTGCTAATTTAGGTACTAGAACTGACGTCTACCAGCTTATGTTTCTTCCTCTGTCGTGCAGTGTTTTTTAGTTACAGGGAGAGTGCAAATACTTTTTGTAATAGATAAGTAAATTGTCTAGCAATATAATCTATAAAATTATTCATTTTTAATATTTAGATTATGTTTTTTGTATGTGACATATTTTGGGTCACAAAAACCGTCACATGAGCCAATAGCCGTCAGTTTACCCATTGATCTGACGGTAATTAGGACACGCTTCAAGTATGAACCTAATTCCGTCGTCACAGGAATTTAGCTTTTATCACTATGGAATAAAAACTAAAGTTAATTGTAATTCTGTCGGTTACTAGGACACGTTTTAAAATTTGATCCTGTTTCCGTCATTAAAGTAATTTAGATTTAATGTGCCGGCAATACGATCTAAAGTTGATTGCATACGGACTAAATTAAATTAAATAATAGCATTAGTCGTACAAAGTGGTTCGGGCTTTGGTTTTTTGTGCATTAACTTATAATTTCGAGATTAAAAATTTCGTTTCTTTTTTTTGAAGTCGGAAGATGCCAGTTCTTTAATTTTGAGTAGTTGTAAGTCGTATTGTTGTGCTCCAAGGAATTCCGGTTGGTGCGCTTGCTAAATCTGATATGAGCCATATAGCAACTTTCAGGAGTAAGACAAAACATTATTTTTCTACCGCTTTGCGCATGTTTTTTTTGTATTATTTTTTAGGTATACTTAGGTAAATCAGATTGCAACATATTTATAATGTGTAGTAACACATTCATTAATGACTCACTAATTCACTAACTTAATTCACTAATTAATTAAAACAGAGCGCATGCGGGAACGGCACTTGAAATTTGAACTAACCTCAAACACTCAATCATGGAACCGTACTCTACATCTCACCTACAGGCCACTTCAATAAAACTGGAAGACCGTGCTGGTAGCATTACGCTCTCCTCAATATACTGCTCGCCAAGACATAGAATAACAACCCAAATGTTTGGTGACTTCTTTCAAACCTTGAGCCCAAGATTCATAGCTGGTGGTGATCGGAATGGCAAACATACCTTTTGGGGCTCTCGCTGTACCAATACCAGCCAGAGGCTTTAGACAACATGCATTTCGGCAATCGCTCTCGCTATCGCTAAGTAAAAAAAATGTATGGGATTGACATAAGCAATCGAAAAGTGATCGATTGCTTATGTCAATCCCATACATTTTTTTACTTAGCGATAGCGAGAGCGATTGTCGAAATGCATGTTGTCTAAAGGCTCTGCATAGCATGACCATCGAAACACGATATGATATAGCCATTTATCGCTTTGAACTGTCAAAAATTATTAGATATAACCGCAATCTTGAAATTTTATCGATACTGCGAATATATATATAAGCCTTATAAAAGTTCGCACTTTCGATAAAATTTCAAGTTGGCGGTTATATCCAATTTTTTTTGACAGTTCAAAGCGATAAATGGCTATATCATATCGTGTTTCGGTGGTCATGCTAGGCGGGGAGAGGTCGAGAACTGAAACGTTGCATTAACATAAATCATCTTAAGCCGATCTCGACCGGTGAACCGACATACTGGCCAAGTGATCAACGGAGAGTACCCGATCTTCTCGACTTCTTTATCGGTAAATATTTGAATACAGCTGTTGAGTCTAGTCTAGATGGATCTTCAGAACACACGCCAGTCATTCCGGACTTGGGCACTTGCCTATTTACACGAAAAACTTCGGAGACATTAACAAATCGTAAAACAGATTGGGAAGGTTTCAAAAGCTACATTGACAAAAACATTACTCTGTCAATCCCTCGGTCCCTCTTAAGGACCAAAATGAGGTGGATGAGGCCTGCAGATATATCACCAACCTAATTCAAGTTGCGGCCTGGATTAACACACCGACTCAAAATGTAAAAAGTATGATCTCTAACAATTCACTTGCCATTAAACAAATTATCCTGGAAAAGCATAGGTTAAGAAGGGTCTGGTCCTCATCCGGAAGCCTCCTCGTGGCGGACCCTGGTAACGTGGTAGGGAAACTTTCTCGGGGGGTGTGTGGATTTTGATGTCAAGTGCCCTTGGCAGTCGAAGTCACATGTGATCGTCGAGTTGCTTTTGTTTCCCCACCACAGATAGTTGGACCACACTTGGATGTATCGATAGTCTATGTGGCACCTCTGGAGTGACTGGAGCACGGCCCAGGTCTCGACAGAATCGAAGGCTTTCTCATAGTCCACAAACGCTAAGCATAATGGCAGATTATACTCTTCGGTCTTCTGTATAACCTGCCGCAGCGTATGTATGTGATCTATGGTACTGAAGCCTTTTCGGAATCCGGCTTGTTCGGAAGGCTGGAAGTCGTCAAACCTGCGTGCGAGACGATTCGTTACAACCCTCGAAAACGGCTTATAAACATGACACAGGAGCGTGATGGGTCTATAATTCTTCAATTGGGCCTTATGTTTGGTAGATGTATGTTAAATATGAAGTGTATAACTAGAGTTCCGTATTACCTAAGTTCCTGAATTGAGAGACTTGGTTAAGTAGGTACTCAGTAGATTACAGAAATTCTTTTTTTTTCTTAATGTAAATTTTTAACAGTAGATATATTTTTGATTGTTTATTAGATGTCCATATAAAGAAGTACATATAAAGTCTGAATTAATTAAAACTAGTTGTTTTATGTTCCACTGACCAAACTGCAGCTAGCACATTCTTTAAAATAATATGTTTTGGTTCAAAGCTGCGAAGTAATTTCTACAGTTTATGAAACTTATCTGTAAGGGCGTAGAGTTCAATTTGGTATCAAAAAATTGACGACTTCTGGGTCATTTTGACGATTAATGGGACAAACCTGTCGAGTACTGGTACAAATCGTCTTTTTTTCATATTGATGGAGTTTTATTATATTTCTTAATTATTTTGACTTAAAATTAATATTTAAATAAAAACTAAGATACATTTTGCACCTAGTCATGCAATACACCTTTCATTATCTGATATACTTTAAGCACAGCATCACTGCAAAGTCAGCCAAGTTCAGAAACTGACGGATACTGGGACGTTTACCTTATACTGTATTTTTTTTTAAGTTTTCACAAGACTTTTAGTACTAAGGAAATCCTCATGGACCATTTTATTTAGTATCATTGCAATAAAACTTTTTACAGCAGATGATTCAAGTAAATTTTGACCAAGTAGCGCTATTACAAATTACCATTTTTGAAAGTCAGTTATGAAGCAGAGTAACTTGAACAAAACACAACTAGACTTGGTAACACTGAGACGAGTGCGTATTTTCAGCGCGTTTACAGTACAATCAAGTGTAAAAATAGGATTAGGATTAAAGAACTTTATTTCTCATTAGATACATAATAATCACTTATTGAGAAATTTTACATAACTTACATAAAACATAATTAATAAAGTGAACTTGTGAACGTACTTAGGAAATACATATGGTAAAATATACCTATAAAATACTTAGTTACCAGCAAAATGACAATATTATTATAAGTTTCTCCCGAGTTCTTGTTGCAAAGACGCGTGTTTAGAGACTCTATTTTGGACTCAATCTACCGCACAATTCTCAGTTACTTTTAAGTACCTACATTTTCACTTGAGATTGGCGTAATGCGTAATCTTTATGTGTCGCGATCGCCATTTATTTAAAAGAAGAAGACAACATTATGACAGGTACTAAATTATTAACACACTTCTGAGACCGACTGTACTAGGAAAGAGTTATAGAATGATGGATGACAGAATAAATTACAATCTAAGTTTTATATTGAATATCATAAAATACAGTGCATCATGGTAACTCCTATTTGATTCGAGTCAGTAATAAATTTAATGATGTTTGTAGGCCTGATTTTGTAACAGGTTTATTGACCAGAAGTAATAGAGAAATAGACTAACCTGAATATAGTGCATGAACGCTCTCAACGCTGGCAGCGTCACCCTCGTCAAATGGCCCAGACTGCAGCCCTTCATGTCGAAGATGACGATGTATCCATCTGACAAGCAATCTTCGGACAGCTTGACGTCATTAAACATACAGAACACCCTGACTGCGTCCGCGAAGTTCAGCTTACTGTAGTCGAACTCCGACAGGCGGTAGAGGAGGACGTGGTAGCCCTCTGTGGTCTTGTTTGGGAGGGCTGTCATGTGCCTGAAAATAGATATGGTTTTATCAATGCTATGGAAGCACGAGAGAGACGTGGGTCATCCTGAGTACCGAACCAAGTGCCCAATCTATTCCATCCAACGCTTTACGAATAGGATGTAATGTGTGAAACTGACAAAATGTCAATTGTCAGAATGTGCGTTGTTATTCGCAGAAATTCTTTGTAGGGTTTGTTACTTTGTCTCCATCGCTTGTCAATATGCCCTAGCGATTAAAAGGAAATTTAAGAACCTAGAATGTTCTCATTTCCCCACTAGTCAAAAAGTAATAATTAAATAATTATAATAATTTACGCTACTACTCCCCAGTAGCGTAAATTATTATAATTATTTAATTATTACTCTTTATTTTATTATATTGTTACGAATAATTATTACTCTTTCCAATTTCCAACAAAGACAATGCGAATTATGACTCTTCCCAAATCAATACTGTAAAGGGAGGGTAAAACTTGTTGAGTTTCTTGTCGGTTCTTCTCACAACAAGGCCTCCTGGTAGACTCTTGAACTGGTGGCATCAAACTTGACTTTCATAAGTGTAGATACAAATTGTACCTACATGAATAAAGAAGTTTAAGTTTGACTAATGAGGCCAACCGCAAGCGGTACGTGCGGATGACTATTACTATTAATTTGTAATTTTTTTAAATATTTGCATATTTCATCATGAGTCACGAGATCAAGAACAAGCACTGTTTAGAACAATAGGAACATTGGCCTATTAGTACAAAAGTGACCGTGTGAATGTTTGACTAAACGTTTTGTAATCAATCACAGTACGGATATACTTCGAGTATTTTAGGAAGGCATTGTCTGATGTAATGCTGCCATTTGCATAAGATACGAAACTAATTAATGATATGTAATAACAGGTCATCGAAGAAGGTTTAGGCAGTAGTCCACCACGCTTGCCCAATGCGGATTCTAAGGTGATTTTCTAAGCACCCCTTTGCTAATCCATTAGTCGTCTTCTACGACACCCACTGGAGGATATAGGGTGTAGCTATTCTACTCTGCCGGCATCATCCGCTAACTAGTTAGTAATACATTAAAATCGTTCCCATAGTCCAAAAAATATCTTATCTATTAATAAAAAGTCCAAATAATGACTGCCCAAAATTTACGCATGTAAAACTGCAATTTTAATTATATTGACCTTTAATGATGTTTTGAAATCATTGGCAAATTGTAAGCTGTGGAGTTTCTTTCGCTATTTGTTCTCCATCTCAGCATAATAATAATTATTTCGTCCCCAAATGGTGGTAGGGTTTTGACGATTTAAAAGTAAGTCCATTTAAATAAAGAGCAAAGTATTTCATTTCAAACATAATTAAAGTGATACCCATATTTTAAAGCAAACTACAAGAAGAAACAAATAGAAGACACATGGCTGTATCTGAGCTGTATGTATGGATTATATAAATGTACAAAATTAAAACAACAAAAAGAAATGAATCATAGTATCTTCTTTAACACTTAAAGACCATCCCATGTGAAAAAAAAAACGAGATTTTCCTCGAAAGAATTTAAACCGGTTACGTCAGCGTTGTTCCGAGTATTTAAATATTAATTGTTTTTATGCAAATATTTTATTTCCTTTAAAAAGTAGGTAAATCCGTTCTAAAGTTGTTGATGGCCTAAAAATATTTTGTGAGTACTTAAAACAAAACCAGTTCTTTATTTAAATGGAATTTACAAAGTTCTTATTCATCGTAAAAGAATCAAAGGATGCCTTCTCGTCCTGAAAGCCATGTAACAGGCCTGTATGATCTAAATCCCTCTTCTTTTTGAAGTGCCACTAATAAAAAAAAAACATAAGCAATTAAAACTATTTATGTTAATGTCAAAATCTAAAACTTCCACCCTCATAATATAAAATGTAGACTAAAGCAAGTCATGGTTTAAAACTGATGCTAACTATGTCTTTCATTCAGCAAATAAAAGTAACAGCATCAGTTTTAAACCATGACTAACTTTAGTCCATGTTTTATAATATGGGCCCAATGTTTAAATAATATAACAAATTTAGTTATTAATGCTCCGAAAACAGATCTCTCGTACAAGGCTCCGTCATTACAATTTTATACGGATCGCGTGTCAGTAATTATAATGCCGTCCATCATTCATCCAATCGTAACATGCTAGAACAGCAGTAAATGATAGGGCGGTACTACCTTCATTGAATAACCTCTAAAGCAAAGAACTTACGGAGCGATTTTTTTCCGCGTCCTGCGCGGTTCCGTAGTCATGTATATTTCTCTGTGATATGCTTTTTTATGTTCAATAGGCTGGGCGTTTCACCACAACCACGCCTGATGATGCGATCCGATGATATACGGTCGCCTAGAAGATGCTTGCTCACTCTGGCTTTAAAGATGTCCTAATTATGTCGGGAAAACAGACCTCGGCAAAGAGTGCCACTCCTTAGCAATTCGCGTAATGAAAGCGAAAGCAAATGGCTTCATGCGGATGGGAGGTATATCAACAACATAAGGACGAAAATGCTATGTTGAAGGATGAAAATGCATATGCTTATGAATGTCTGGTCGTCTGACGATGGACAGGGGCAGGGGGATCAAATTCATGTGAAACTTCCGCACACCCTCCGAAATGTGGTTGACAGATAAGCATTCGGTCCGCCTGGTGACGAAACAGTCATCGTAAGCTACAGACTCTTGCAACTCCAACGTGTTATTCCCGCACTGGGCAACTTGGAGCTTTGGCAAAACTTTACTCCCCGACAAAAACACAACAATACAAAAATGTAGTGTTGGTTGACAGCGGCTTCTGTAAGATTGAGGCTGGAGGTACTGCCCCGGGTTGAACACTGCAAATTCAAGCAGGTATATCGGTAGTCCACTGTGCTTGTTTAAAGACCCTGCCGTTTCTAGTTAGCAGGCAATTCCTAACAGCGGCAGAAAAGTCTGTGGTGTCATGAATTTGAAATAAATGGTAGGAAGAAAAGGACGAAGATTAAATATCATAGCGTTAAATTTCAAAGTCAAATGTGGAATAATTGAACAAAAACTTACGTGATATCCAAAATGGTTTTGTTCTTCTGTGCCAGAGGATCCCTGTTGGTGAAGAGGTCCGGTGTGTTCGCCCGTAACGTGAAGTAGCATTCGATCGTGTCTTTTGTCTCTTTCACTTTATAGTAGTTAGAGTGGAGGAACAACACCAGGTACTCGTCTGATATGTACGGGAGATGCGGCTGACTCTTCATCCTGAAACGTGAAGGAAAATATACTTCATTATTGTTCAAAAATCCATACGTCGTGTGTCACTGGTAGCGGGCATAAATAATACTATTACCATTTCGCCGATTATTCTGAAGTGCTTGGAAAAATGTACCTAATTAATTTCATATAAAATATTTCTTTACATACGAAAAAAACAAAATTAAACCTACAATTTGAGAAACACTTCTCTCTTCCCTACATCTTCCGGAAATGCTCGCAATAAATTGTTTGTATAGCTGTACAAAGACTGAAGGATTTCCAGTAATTTTCACAGTGCACTGTTGTCTGTCTCGTTACGTTCAGAATCTCTTGGAAAATGTCCACAATATTAGTCATCGTTAAGCGCTGTGCAATTGCGCATTCTAGGATGCAGTCGAATTACGGAATTCGATAGAATTTTCGAGATCTTTAAATTAGACTGTTTGTTTTTTTTTCATTATTTATCAATGCATATTTTAATATTATAATTATTTAATGTAATTTGGTTGGCAGACACGGCCTGCCTGGTGGTATGTAGTCACCGTAGCTTATAAACACTTGCAAGGTTGCAAAAACAAACATTAAAGGTGGATATAGACTAGAGCATTTACTAGTGGCAGAACATCGAGCATTCGCTGTTTTTAAATTTACTCAGACCACACCTCGAAAATGACGCTCGATGTTTTGTTACAACCTGGTTTAAAAACTAACGAGCGTTTTAGTGTAACATTATATCGATCGTCGATGAAGCGTCGATCAAGGAAGCGTCGGTGGCGTAGTGCGTAAGAGCGTTGTCTTTCACCCGGGAGGCATTGGTTCGATCCCCGCCACGTACCAATGTGTTTTTGAAAAATTTGAATTCATATTATATGTACGTTTAATCGACGCTTTTACGGTGAAGGAAAACATCGTGAGGAAACCTGCACACACCTATGAAGCAAATCTTAGGTTGTGTGTGAAGTCGACCAACCCGCACTTGGCCAGCGTGGTTGACTAAGGCCTAATCGCCCCTTATGTGGGTAGGCTCGAGCCCCTCGTTGGGGACATTATATGAGCTGTTGTAGATGATGATGATGATATATCATATATTCAAATTCAAATGTATTATTGCATACCATTTTTTTTACATGGGTTCTTAAGTAGTTACAGTAAAGGCACAATTATGAACCCAGATGGGCACAGCAATATAAATGATGAGCTGAGGAGAGGGAAGATTTTTTCATAATCTTAATAAAGTGCTACTGTATTTTTACAGTGTGCATTAGGTACAAGTCAGTTAGGCTATCTTTAATTAATTAATTTTGGTGCTAATTTTTTTTTATTATATCATATGAATGTATTTATAATATCTATATGTTATTTATTTAAATAAGTATTTGATCAAAAAATAGCTATAATATGATACGAAATAAAATGTTTTTTCTCTGAAGCTTACTTGATCAATGTTTAATAGGTATAATTATTAATATTTTTTTATGAATTATTTTACTTTGTTTAATATCGATCAATGGCCCGAGCCTGAGTGACGGAGGACGATTATCGGGAATAAAACATAAGTGTACGTAAGGCAAAAAGAAATGTCACAGGTAAATGCTCCCTCGCCGTGAGCATTATGTTGAACACAGCGTCGAGCATTCACAAGTACGTTACGATACATGGAAATGTTTCAGGATGCCGAGTATTTGCCTGTATTGTACCATTCGAACGAATGTTACATTACATGAAAATGCTTTAGTCTATATCCAACTTTAAAGACCGCATTGACACTCGCGCGGTGCCAACCTTAGTCCCCTTTCCCTATACAAGGTATTTTAGTTTTCTATGAGTCGTAATTTAAGTAATTTGTAAACTTTGTAACAAGCACTACCACATCCAACCCGAGCACTAATTTTGCGAGAAAAGAACTTAAGTATATGTATCTAGCCTTTTCTTATTAAATAACTTTCCTAACCCGTAGTTAGGTGAAACGTATGAAACCACAACACCTTGCGTTATTACCGCGATTGCAATACGCCTTTACTACGACCGTCCTTACCACAAAAACGTTTGCGGTAAAAATAGACCTTAAATGGTAGCATTAAATCCTTTTTAGTTGTATCACAGATAATATAATACTATACGTTGTATCTTAGAAGTTGTAAATGACTGCGGTCAATACAGTTTTTTCTCTGCTGGACGCGAAAACTCTTGGCTTTCGTTCATTTGATGGTGACGATAAGGCCGAAAGAAATAAAAATAGAGGGGAGATCAAAATCTCCTATGAAGTCATAATTTCACATGTGCCAGGGGTAACCAGTAGCCATATGATACGCATAAATCAAAAATGCGCAAGGCAACGCTAGAGAAGAAAAATCGAGATATAAGTATTTGGGCCACCCTGAAAAGAATTGCTTGACGTTCGTCTCGCTAAAACTCAAGTACGGGAAGACCGATTTGGCTAATTTTAGTTTTAAAATATTTGTAGAACTCCAGGGAAAGTGTCTATTTTGGAAATATATGGAAAAATTGCGAGGAAAATAACAAAAACACCATTTTTACTTTCTCGTATACGTGGTATAGAGGAAGTCTTAGTAATCGTAAAAAAATTCGACCTCGAGATTTTGACGGATTTACACGTTTTGGACCTCCCTGAGTCCGAAAATATTTTTATTGGAATTATGTCTCTGTGTGTGTCTGTGTGTCTGTGCGTTAGCACGATAACTCGAGCATGCTTTAACTTATTGCAACCAAATTTAACATGCGTGTATGACATCAAAATATAAGGTTTCTATCAACTTTTGAGTCGTCGATCACGAAAGTTAAGCAACCAAGTGCGCGGTCGGTACTCGGGTGGGTGACCAAAATTTAACACGCATGCAAAATACGCATCAAAATGTAAGATTTATATCAACCTTTGAGTCGTATCCGGTATACGAGAAAGTCAAGGGGAGACCACTCCCGATTTTTATTTTCTCGTATATCCTGTCAAACATATGATGATGTTTGATCCGTTGTTTAGAAGTCGTCTTTGACCCGAAAATCAATTTCGTTCTTCTGTCATTAGTCAACCACAACGCGCGGGTTACTTAGTATTTAATTATGAATATAATCACTTCAAATCACTTAGCATGTGAGTACTTCTGTATTTATGTCAAAATAGTCTCGAAAAATGTAACAAGATTTGGTTAATGAAAATGCATTAGGTATTACAGCTTTTGGCAAAGCTAGCTGGGCATGATTCCGCTCCAAATGAGTATATTGTCCTTATATTCAAGAGGGGTTAGGGTTGCTAATCTTACTAAAATTATTCATTTTAAGCACATTTTACGTGTACTCTTGGTCGAGCTTACTGTACTGAGTAAGAAACATCCCCAAAGACCACGCTATTTAAACCAATAAATGGATGCATTGATTTATGAAACCAATGAACAAAAAATTACTTTAAAATTACATTGTTATTTTGTACGCAGTTCAAATAGAGGCGAGGAGAATACCAGTCTCTATACGTTTATACAAGACCTTTTTTATCGGAGAGGTCAAATGCATTTACGCATCATCCCTGCAGTACGATGCAACTGCAGGGGTATGTGGGACTCGAGTCTTTTATACAAGACCTAGGCTTGTTTAGAAATTCCTTAATCTGGATGCGTGTCTAAAGCGGCTCTCGTGGTATCTTACCAAATATTGGGCAGAGACACGGTGCAGAGAGTTCTCTCTCTAATATCTTAACTACTCTATCCGGACTACTGAGATGATTTGGAGTTGATTTGACCTGTACGTGGCTTTATTTGTTGGTTCACTGAAGTTCTATTACTATGCGTGTGATGCCTGTTTAGTGTAGGTGACAGTCTGGCAACCTGTCACTATATTGAGGCACTGCATGAAATATACTCCCAAATGTGGCTTTGGGTATTACCCATATAAGCTCTGCTTAACCCCTTTTGGGATTATGGGCGTGTTTATCACAGAACAGATAAAAGAGGTTAGAAATCGTATCAAGCGATGTTAATACCAGAGCCAGTGTCGCCACACGCGACATAATATTTTTTTTATTTAACAGTATATTTGTACTTACCGGTGAAAAGAAATGTCTCCATTATATAGTAAGATTATGAGTCTTACTTTGCTTCGTGCCAGTTAAAATAGCACAAGACGGTGTTTTAATTTTTTTTTTATAATTTTTACCCTTCGAAAAGGTTTGAATATGAGTGTTCACTCATAGCCTGCAGCGCGCGCGCCCCGCCTACTTACGACTTCTAACCTCTTTTATTTGTTCTGTGGTGTTTATAGCCGAATATTAATTACTGAGTACAAGCTGATGCCCCGAAATTAATGGCCGAAGAACTGTGCTGTGTGCTAAATCACCACTACCAAGACTCTATTAAACGACAGTTAGTAATCTTGTAGACATTCTTTCGATTTGCATTTTCTGCAGCAAATTTCCGCGTTACAAAACCTGTTTTTCACCATTGACTCCTACTGTTGCCCCTACAGTTTCTGATGCGCTTATTTACTGACCTACGGTTTCTTTAAATGTTAATTTAATAAAATACATTTTTTTCTAATTACTCGCAAAGCTACTGCGTTTTTGTTATGTTGTAAATGGGGGAATGCGAGAACTTTATTTACTAGGTTTATCTAATATTTTAAATAACTTCATCCTTAGACACTTTTGATGTGTATATAATTTACGTTGAAATACATACGTTTATATTTTACAAGAATAGACAGCCCTACGCTCATCACACTTATTACACCGCCACGTTGGCCACTTTGCTGTTTGAAAAGTTTGTAACTCTTATTACAAAGACCATAAGCTATAGGATTTTGAAAGTGTACACATGTGACACGATACTTTACTAAATCAATAGTTATAACTATACCGAATTACACATACCTAATATAATATCTCTCGATAAATTTGGTTGCATAGTTCAATGCGATAGACAAGTAGGTACTGTAAAAGTGTGCACTAAGGTTAATTAGCTGCACCCGGTATGCGTTTCAATGACAGGTCATCTCATCACAATCATCGCCTTTTTAATTCGACCCACTGCTGGGACACAAGGCGTCTCCTTGTTATCGAAGAAGGTTAGGCAGTAGTTCACAATGCTTTCCCGATGCGGATTGGTCGACGAAGTATAAGGTTATCAATACCCCTTTGCTGATCCATTCGTCGCCTTCTACAACAACCACAATATATGGGGTTATGTTATTCTACTCTGCCGGCCTCACACGGTCATGCCAGGTGTAAGAAAATATTTATCTTAATATAAATAAATTACGTGTCACGTTGTTTGTCCGCGATGGACTCCTAAACTACTTAACCGATTTTAATCAAATTTGTACACCGTGCGCAATTTGATCTAACTTAAGAGATAGGATAGTTTTTATCTTGATAAGTAGTCATTTTTTTTACTGGAGATACAATGTTATAGATCAGTAGTATGAAATTACCACAGCAACGCGTGGCCGAGACAGCTAGTAATCTATATTTTTAGGCCAGGAACCCTTTCGGGCGTCCCCAGAACACCCTACCAAAGTTTCATCATATTTCAGGTTTCGGAACACATAGAGAAAAAACATAGGAACATTGATTTTTATTTATATAGACACAACCGGATAAATTGGGAAAAGTTTCCTTTTTCTTTCACCGTTTGTCAAACAATTCAACCATTCTTCTGCGTTCCCTCAGCTTTCAAGTGCATCACTCTTCTAGTGTGTATTTCATTCCTTCTCATAACGTGTAAATACTATTGCAAACGATTCCCTTTCGGTTTCCCTTCAGTGGAGTTACTTGTGTAATGTCTTATGTACTTACACATACCTTATTTTAACAATTCTCATCTCTGCTCATGATAACTTTAATAATTAATATTAAACCATCAAATAAATCAACGTCATACTCAACTCCCCGAACCACATTCACACGATACATTTTGTAGAAAGTGGCTTACTAAACGCACATTTGCGTCGTAAGCCGTGCCTACATTATGTATCGGCCTAATGACCCGTTTACGCATCGGTGCCTCTTCATACGAAATACCTGCGAAGTAGCCGTGCTAATAAATATAGCGTGCTAACAAGTTAATTTTGGGCAACTTTCGTGAATGCGGCCAGCAAAGGTTCTGCACGCCTTCCTCGTGTTTATGTAAGGAGTGCGCAATCTTTGGAATGTTATTAAAAAAGGCATTTTAATTAGAGGATAATTTGAGCCCTTGTTCAAATCGGAAAATCTTTTAGCTCAATAAAATCGCTTAAGTTTTGTTTCTATTGTGAGATAGATCAAGTCAGCGATATGTAAGGTACAAGGGTGTTTGGTTACGTGAGGTATGAACCCTACCAATTTTATAGGGTCAGCAATACACGAATCCTGTTATACAATAAAATAAATAGGTATAGCTAGTTTAGCTTTGTCAAGTTCGTAGCGATGAGAATCTATTAAAAAAACCAGTTTTCCGTTATTACAAAAAGATGATAATATTATGCCTATTACGTAAAAAGCGCTACTTTGAGCACCAGAATGAGGTAACAAAATAACCAATAGAATTTTTCCCATCAAACACATAATATTAAAATAATTTAATATTCCACAGTTGAATGAACGAACTCTCGCTCTCAGCTAGTGTCCGTCAATGGCATTCCATTCAGTTTGTTCACTTTCACCCGATCGACAACTGAACGAGGTGAAATAATTACTCAACCGCCGCGCCACCGGGTGATTTGCGTACTAGAGATGAGAATCGACGATCGTAAACACGGTATTAAACACTTGTATTTACCGAGTACTATTACTATGGTCTGTTTTTCAACCGACTTTAAAAAGGAGGAGGTTATCAATTCGACTGTATGTTTTTTTATGTTTGTTACCTCATAACTCTGTACTGGGTGTACCGATTTTATTTTATTTATTTATTTTTATTAGATCTACCAACAGTTTTTTACAATGATACATGCAATCAGACTTATTCTCAATCAACTTAATAAATGTAACAACCGATTATAGGTAAACACCACTTGCTTAGCTATAAACACAATTTTGTACACTAAGTTTCTGAAACTTAAATATTATTTAACAATTAACTTAAATTACTTCAAAAAACTATGACAAAAAGTAAGAAAGAGATAAAAAAGAGATCAAGAATACTAAGGGCTGATTATAGATAAAACTATTCTTTCTTCTTTTATTGTCTAGGCAAACAATATATAAAAATTTAACGCAATTTAATTTAATTAATTTTAGTAATCTAACTTAATTTACTTTAATCTATTCTAATTTTATTTTAACATTTATTTATTTTATTTTAATTCAATTTAATTCCCTACTATTGTTTATGTTGCTTCAGGTGTTCCCATATGACTTTGCGGAATATTTTGAAGATTCTTTTGACCTTTGGAAGCTAGTGCTTGTCATAATTATGGTCCCATTTAATCTGACGAATAGTTTTGGAGCTATCCCTAATAATGCCTATTAAGTTGACATCCATGATATCCTAATCTTATCACTTGTGTGTCTAAAAGATCTCGAGATAGTTTCCTGAAAAATTACTTAAAACACTAAAAAGCAAATAATAAGTTAATTTTAAATAAATTCATAAATCCGTTAGGTTAGTGGTATGACTTTTTCAAGTCCGCCATCTTACCGCCATCTTATCATAATCAGTCGCCATAATTACTGTCAAAATCCTTGCAGGATCTAAATATAAATGGATTTCCTACAAAAACTAAATACGCTAAGTACGCAGGGAATTCATTTATATTAGGGGTTTAAGTATGAAATTGCCGTTTTGTATGGAGAATTTAACGAAAAATCATTTTTGCATACAAATATATTTGCGATTTTTTAAGGAACCACAAATCTAAATTTTGTGTAATTTTGTGGATATATTTAGACAACATTAAGCTATAGGATAGTTAGAGAAAAAAAATTGAGAATTGATACATGTAAAAAATATTCTTATTTTTATAACGGAGACGGCACCTCTTAGGACGAGCTGTTTTTGAAGATGTATTTCTAGTAAAAAAAAATTAAAAATAAGAATATAATTTTATACATAAATGTAAGTCCTTGTAATGAAGTTTAAAATAAAAAAAGAATAATGAACATAGCTATTGTATTAAAGGAATTATACACTAATAAACAATGAGGAAAAAATCGGCAATTTCATACTTTAACCCCTATTATTTAGATCCTCCATGGATTTTGACAGTAAATGTAATTAAATTTTTAATAACTCCCTTTTTTTCATTAAAAAAGCGTGTGAGGGATCTGACTAATTAAATGTAATTGAAATTGTAGATGACTTTATATTATTCTTTTTTCTTGTGTTAATTATGTATTTAACTTCTATTAATTATAATTTTTTGTTGACTTTTAATTAATTAAATATTTTGAAGTATAGATATTTGTTTAAAAGTACATACGTGTGACATTAGTTATTATTGTTAATTTTACTTATTTTTTAATATTGTTTGTATTTTAAAGTCACTTTTTCTTCTTTTCTAAAGTAAAATTTAAATTTTAGCGTTAACGTAACTATTGACACGTCTAGAATAATTTTTAGTGGAAACTTAATTGATAAATGTATTATTTTCGTTTTATTTAACTGTAATTGCACATAAATATTGTTTGTTTCACAAATACATAATAAATAAAATAATTGAAATAAATAAATAATAACATTAACAGCGTTATTTTGTTTCGACAGTTAATGATATGATAGCCAGTCCCACAATGATTGAAGGTACCAGGTGAAGCTCGATTCCATCTGCGGCCTTATCGTCACTTTCCCATCAAGTGAGATGAAGGCCAGGATCCACGTTCGAAAGCCTCCTCGTGGCGGACCCTGGTAACGTGGTGAGAAAACTTTCTCGGCGGGTGTGTGGCTTCTGATGTCAAGTCCCCTTGGCATTCGATCGAGCTTGACATGCCATCGTCGAGTTGTTTTTGTTTTCCCACTACGGCTAGTTCCTGACGGCCCTTTCAGGGCCACGACCGAAGTCACCCGGGTGCGGTCTGATGGCTGCTCCCGGTGTCCTCGTCAGGAGGACGCGGCAGGTAGAGCAGCCGTCGATGGAGGAGTGGCTGCTGGCCACCAATTGGTGCAAGGAATGCCTAGACGGGCAGCGTTGGGACGGTCTCGGTGTAGTTGCGCTCACGTGCGCAGATCTCGAGCCGTCCCGTAATAGCGCACTGAAGGTCAGGTCGGGGAGGATGTTTAGTGGGTATGGAGGGAACGCCTTTACCTCGAGTCCCACATATCCCCTGCCGCAGGGACGATGTGTAAATGCATAATTTGACCTCCCCGTCATAAATAAAAAGAAAAAGGAAGGCCAAGAGCTTCCTTGTCAAGAATTAAAAAAATACTTACCATTCCCTTATCTGCTGCATCTCTTCTTCATAACCCTCGGGCAGAACTTTCTGCCGCTTCATAAACGGGTGTGAATATTTTGTCGCTGACATTGCCACAGCCCACGGCTACCTAAAGCAAAGAAAAAGAAAAGTTACCTTCAAGAAAAGTGACTTGGTTTAAATAATTATGTACAATACAGTGGTCCAAAGTAGGTTTGTATATACTTTATATGCCCTAGAGCGAGCCAGTTTGGGCACATGGAGAAAAATCTCTGGTCCGGTTAGCAGAGTTTGACATTCTCGAGTATAAAAAAAATAAATATTACAACAATACAATGTGTAAAAATGCCAATTTAATTTTATAAAAAATTAAATGTAGTCATATACTTGGCAGTTATTTCAAAAATTCCAAAAAATCACATCAGCCAAAGGATTAATAATCATTTCACAAATATAACCAACATAGTCAAGCGAGACTGACTACAGAGGTCAATGAGGTAGGTAATGTTTTAGTACTAAAAATGTAATTAAGACTAAATGCTAAGTATCTATTACACTTTTTGAGCTCTAATGCTATGACATAAAGTGCAAAATTTTAAACATAATTATTGTTTTAATTAATGTTCATTTATATTTTTACCTTGACTGCCAAAGAAGGACGAACAAATCATCCTTGTCAACGTCAGTCACAGATTTTTTTTGTCCGAGAAAAAACCTTACAATTTTAGTTTTAAGCGGGAACTTACGAGTTATCAGAGTGTATTCTGATGATGATGACAATATAACGGAAATATTTCACACTCACACTAATGTGTGAGCGCAATAAATATTTCTATACTAAATTAAATTAAAAATAAATTCTATACTAAATTCGCTCTAGATAATTATATCTAGACCGAATTTAGTAGATAAATTTAAAAGCTTTTGTTGTGGATACTAGATAACGAACAAATATTAATTTAGATCAATATATAATATTTGAAATAAATTTCAATAAATATACAATGTTCAAGTTTGATGTTTGTGTTCGCTATGTTCGTGTTCGTACGTGCGTACACGGCTTTAGGTAAGTATCTCAGTGGTACAATTAAAATATATTTAATTTGGTTTTCTCGCTCTAATTCCAGGTGCTACTTCTACTGTGTGCCGTGGCGTCACATAAGTTCGTGGTGGGTTTTTGCCTGGACGCTCGCTGAGTTGCTGGCCATCGCCCTGGGCCGGATCTGTACGCACATAGTGTGCATAATGCTCTTCAGCGGAGGTTCAAAGTCAAGTGGCCAAAGTTTCTAGAGAAAGTATAGACATTCTCCTTTGAAAAATGTAGGAAGAAATTGTGGACAAAATTAGGAGTTTTGCAGACGGATATACCTATAATTATGTATTTCTAAATTCGTTATAAAAAGGTAGTTGAGATGTAAAAGGAACACTAAACTAACATTTCGTAATTAATTTTCCTCTCTAACGTGACTTGGTTTTACATTTTTTTCGTTTGATTACAGCCTTCGGAAGTAATCAGCCTCACGAACATAAGCAACCTCATTAGCAACCCTGCCCTACTTACACAGCTGCTTGTATTCACGAGAATATTAGGTACCTGTAGATGTGAATTTATTTACCACCCACACTGCTGAGATGATTTTCAGTGCAAGGTCGATCTTGACACTAGATTAGAACATAGAACGTATATTACGACTCTAGAAATCCCATGTGAATACCAAAGTGTAATGCTACCCAACACGATCACGAATTACCTTAATTTCAATGTGGTATATATTCATGAAAAAAATGTACTTTTTTGTACTACAGAGTTTAAAAAATGTACTCTCATATCTTTGCTGTTATAACATATAGGCCGTAGTCGTGCTAGGTAGTACCTTTGTGGCACGACAGCAATAGATTTTAGGTATTTTGGCCAACGGGTAAAAGAATGATCAAAATTATTTAAAATATCCAGTACATTTTAGTACAATAGATTTAAAATATAATTTTTCATCTAAAAGTTGCTCAAAATACCTAAAATCTATAGTGGACGTACCAGAAAGGTACTACCTAGCACGACCACGGCCTATATGTTGTAACAGCAAAGATATGAGAGTACATTTTTTAAACTCTAGAGTACAAAAAAGTACACTTTTTTTCATGAATGTACCACATTGAAATTAAGGTAATTATTCGTGGTCGTGTTAGGTAGCATCACACAAATACACCCCAATGTTGACTAGCGCACCTCACGCGGTTTTATCCGCGTGTACCCCGTTCACATATATTTTGACATACCAGAATAAGAAGCATCTTATATCCACCCTGAAAGTCCATTTGAAATATTGCTGAAAGAATTTTCAATATCGGTTCCTAAGTTGGCTTTTACTATATCCATTTAACCGGTATGTGAAACGCTACAGCCAGTATAAGGCTAAGTTTCATAAAACACAACAAAAACTATTAAAAATAAAACAACACAAAATACAATTACAAGTTACACCGTATGATTAACTTAATAACTTTAACACAGTCCTGATTAGTGTTATAAAGTAGGTAATAATCCTATCTATTGTATTGCAAATAATTATTTAAAGGTGAGATTAAGATACGGGTGTCAATTACACACAATGAAGTTTGTGATGAAAATATTTTTTTAATTATTCAAAGGAAAGATACCTTCGAGCACATCGACGATAACATATGTTACCTATGGTATGTTTTTGTGTCTATATTTCAACATTCTATATTTCAATATTTGTCATCTCTCCAGCACTAAAGGAGGTCTTTTTGTTTGTAAAATCTCGAAGCAAAAACGCTTTTGGCTGCGAGGTTCGAACAAAACTGTAACGATCAATATAAATACGTATTTGTTGTAATTTTACTTACAATTTTTAATGATAATTTTAGAGTAATTATCATTTATTTAATTATTGTCTTGCTTCTCACTTACAACTATTTTCTCGCTGGTAGAGGTAGAAAAAGAAACACTAAATTACTTTTTCACCTCTCCAGCACCAAAAGAAAGACCACTTTTGCTTCGTAAAATCTCGAAGCAAAAACGCTTTTTGCTGCGAGCTCCGACCAAGACTGTAACGTTCAATCTAAGTATTTGTAGTAATGTTACTTTTCATTTTTATAATAAATTTAAAGATATATAATATGTATAAAAGTATTGTCTTCTTTTTCTCACTTTCTTCAGTCTTCTTCTTCTATATCCATCCACATTTATTCTACTTTCTGTCTTGGTTACAAGGTCATCATCTCTTCTCATTATATGCTCATTCCAAGTCAATATGTCTTTCTGCCACTAGTGCTACTTTCAAACTTCCATCCGGTAGACACATATTGTCCCCGTAATCTGCCGCCTTTTCATTCATCCTACGCTAATTCGATGCATCATAAATCTCGGTCTATATAGCCGTTGTGCTGTAGGTATGTATGAACTCAGATATCTGAATTCAGAGGAGGCCGTGTAAGAATCGAGAGAAACCGGTTCAGGGTTATAGAGATCGCCGAAATTACAAAATAAATATTCTGTTTTGATTCTACCGAGAGGAGGCTGTGTAAGAATCGAGAGAAACCGGTTCAGGATTGGAGAGATCACCGAAATCACAAAATAAATATTCTGTTTTGATTCTACCGAGAGGAGGCTGTGTAAGAATCGAGAGAAACCGTTTCAGGATTGGAGAGATCACCGAAATCATAAAATAAATATTCGGTTTTGATTCTACCGAGAGGAGGCTGTGTAAGAATCGAGAGAAACCGTTTCAGGATTGGAGAGATCACCGAAATCATAAAATAAATATTCGGTTTTGATTCTACCGATTTTCATGCCAATAAATTGATGTCTTTACATGCACAATAACAGTACTGAGCATTATAAAATAAATGGAAAAGTGAGCGCGATACCTGCGATCATCCGATTCATAAACTCATTACGAACTAGTATTTAGCAGAAACAATTTCGTGGTGTTGCGCCCGCGCAGGCAAGTCTCGGACCACTGACTATGATTATGCCGTAACATTTTACGATGCGTTTACACCGAATTCGATTCTCGGTATCCATATTAACGAGTTTTATTGCGATTGTTTCGGATTCACGGATTTCAAATTATGATTAATATTTTCACGCTTCCAAAACTTCCTTGTTTGTAAATATTTGGAGCACATTCTAAATTTAAGAAAGTTATTTTTCGTAGATTTTCAGATACTTTTTAATTAATTTTTACGCAAAGAAACCCGCTTGGTTATAAAAAAATAAATGGGTAACTTTTAATGTGCGTGAGAACTAAGGGACCACACTCAGATTTTCCTTAATCGCTTCTGCGATCTAGTGTTTCGTCCAGAGGTCTTGGGTTCAATACCAAGATAGAACAACTTTATACTCGGTTTGGTTGCTAGCTAGAAGGACTTCAACGCCATCTTATCAAACTGTAACGATATTGTTCTCCAACAGTTACCTAATGATAAGGATAGATTAGCCAATACTTGCGACTTGATGTCCCACAATAATTCAATTCAATTAATTTATTACTTCATAAACATAGGTATAACCATAATTCCCCTTGACTTGAGACATATGAACGTTACAGTAAAAATTTCAAATATCATTAAGACCACATAGTAAAGAAATTGAATTTTTATCGTTTCAATTTAAATTTTAAATCAATTTAAATTGAAACATGATAAAAATTCAATTCATTACAAAATAAATATTACATAAATTCAATGTCTACATGTCATTCATCTTATCACTTAAAAATAAGTTAATATCATAATAAGTTTTATTAGTAAGAAACCCATTGAGTGTAGTTTTAAATCTGTGATTATTTTCTATATCTAATAAAGACTGTGGAATTTTATTATAAATGGTGGCTGCCATGCAGCTCACACTTATTTTATGACGTAGTGGTCTACGTGTTTGTGTAACCTTAAGTTTACCTTCTCCACGGGATCCGATTGGACATGTTTCAAAACAAGTTGGCTTTTTTCTAATGAAATCAGCAATCTCACTTAAAATGGCCTTGTAAGAACTTTAAAATATAGTGCACATGATTCATCTTGCTTTAGTCCAAACATAGACCTTATGCATCTTTTTTGGGTTCTGAAGACACATTGCTTGTCAATGGTGTTGACCCAGAACATTATGCCATATTTTAAGGTTGATCCAACATATCCGTAAGAAGCTGATAATAAAGTATTTATGTCAGCAACGTCTCTTAATTTGTATAGTGCATACAAAACTTAATTTAATTTGTTTATCAATGAACTAATATGAGTTTTCCAAGTTAACTTGTTATCTACAGTTAAACCTAAAAATTTTGTTAACACGACATCTTTGATTAATTGTTTAAAATTCATTATAAATGTTTTTGCTTATCAAGCGCTTTAAGCTTCGTTCTAAGGTAAAAATTCCTTGACATGCATTCAAAATTCACGTGCTTGTCAAGCAATTTTGATCGTGTAGGAACCCCTTAATGAAGTATTGTAGAAAATGTCACATGTAACCGATCTCTTTTCATAGTAATTAAAACCTTTAAATATCATTAGCGTACGTATCATTTCAATTTGGATTTCTTCACTTTCAACTATCAATAACGCAAGATGCGTGGTTGCATATAGGTAAGTATGTAGATACTTACCTAACTACTTGTAAAGCTTTCTATTCATCAGTACATAAAAAAAACCTTTTTTAAGTTTTTAAAACTCTTGAAACTTTATAAAAGTTAACTTCGTAAAATACTTTAATTGCCTACGTATTACTGATTTTGTTTATTTATATATTACTTAATTAGCTTTAATTAAAAACACATTCTTGTATTTAAACGTACCTAGGCAAATTACAATCTCAATACCTAAGTACTGTTAGATTATTCATCATAGACAATGTAAATGAGGTCGAAACTGATGAACCCGTATCTAAGACCACTGAGGTCAACGACCAAGACCAAACCGATAGTGCAGGTGGCATATTCACTATGCGCAAATCATGTTATTAGACAATATTAAACTTAATTCAATAGGTATTAAGAATCCTACCATGGCAGCATTGATAGGCCCCCCACAAGGTGGACTGACAATCTGTTAGAGGTCGCGGGAAGCCGCTGGACGCGGGCAGCGCAGGACCGACCGGTTTGGAGATCTTTGGGGGAGACCTATATCCAACAGTCTTTAGTTTCTTTGCAGGCTGCAGTCTATCCAATGTATCGAGTACTTAGTGGAGCCATCCCGAAGCGAAGGTGCGAACAAATAATAAATATAAATACTCTATGAAGGACTGTACTTGCGACTTGTATAGCAAGAACCAATAAGACCCTTATCAGGAGTCTGTAGTTGCTTGCTTCTTTTATAAAAATAATGAAAATCCTATTATTATAAATAGTTACGAAGGAAGTGGAAATTACAATAATCTTAATCTTTATTCGCTAAATTTCGTAATACCCGCCGTCGCTCGCTTTCTATACTTGCCGTGAAAGTCAAGCAAGACTTAGACACATTAGACAGTATAGTAGACAGCAAAAGTAAACTTGGGCTATTTAAATTTTAGAATCGTTAAATATAACCTAATTTTTAAGTGAATAGTAAGACCTCTTTAGTGTCTCTGTGTCGATTTTGTAAAATGAAACAACTTTTCCTTAGATCCTATTCACAAGACGTTGTTCTTCGAGTAGACTGAGTGTGTTTTCGATACGCGCGTACCTACTACTGGATGTTGGTCTAATATATAAAATTTATTTGATAATTTTTTGAACATTACCTTCTTATAAACTGCATTATTAACTTGTTACACCATTAAAGGCGGGCTCTCAAAAATTTAATAAGTACTTCTATAATCTGCCCATGTAAAAGATAGCCATACAGGCTGAGTCAGCTTTTAAAAAAAAAAAACTATCATAATAGGTCCATTCGTTTAGGAGATACTTAGACAAAGAATCCTGAGATACGATGAAACACACAGATTCACAGACACGTCAAACAACGCCTCTCTTTTTGCATCGGGGGCTAAAAATGATAGGATTTTTCTTTCGTTGGCAGTCTAACGAAACCGTTAACATAGCTAATATCTAATACTTTATTACTCGTCCTACAGGTATGACTTAATATAATCTGGTATTCGTTCAAGTACATTCGTGTATTAGGCCAGTAATGAGCAGGTTGGTATTACGTAGAGTTACTTAACCTGGCTTAACTAGCAAGTTGTCGGCGGTCAAATGTAAGTACTTGCATGAGATAATAGTTCAACTTTATTCTAGGTATTAACTAGTACTAAATCGGGTTAGCCTTGGGAATAGACAATAAGTTATTTTTTTTAGGTAAACTAATATGTTTTTGCTACTTTTTACGCAAAATTACCGATGAGTATTGTAGAGTATTAACTGGAACACATCCGTATTATATTATGTAACTGGAACGCATCCAGAGTGAGAATACTGTCTATGACCACACTAGTCTATGGTCTATGTTAATGGCGTCCTGCCCCCCTAGCACGGGACGTGAACAAATTCTCCTCGGGGAAAACAAAACATTTTTCTCTCGCTCTAACTCTCACTAAATCCTGAGAAGAAATAGTGTCAAGTGGTGGAGAGAGATTTTGTCCACGTCCCGTGCTACGGGGGCTGGAGTAGTAATCTAAGTTTTTGTACGGTTGTAATTAATATATGCAAGTAAGCAAGTTGATTAAATTCGTGATTGTAATTCGTGTTTCATTGAAGGCCAAGAAACCCTACAAGTATAAATAGAGACACACAAGCCACCGAAATATTCACCCAGAATTAATTGGTAGAGATAGGAAAGGAAACAAGTACATATAAAAGCAAAATAAAAACAAATGTATAGGTACGTCGAAATATACGTTTGGTTAGACTGCAGAAAATCCAAATATATATTTATAATGATATATAATGTATACTTAGGTTGTAAAATAACAAGACATACATTAACACAACTAAACGCACTCAATGAAGGTCGGATCTGTGGTCGGATCCCTGTGCTAGAAATATATATCAAACAAAATATTTAACTCAAGACACTGAATAATAATTATGAATTATCTAAACTAAACTAAACAGCTTAGTTGAAAATAACTGTAAATCGAATAAAAATTTGAGAAAATCAAGAATATTTTTGTTAAAAATATTGTAATTTTTTTATTAAAGTTAATTTTAGACAACAAATATAAGTCCATATTCATAGAAAAAAAATATACTAGGCAAGACGCGGAACTGTAAAAATTATAGTACACTAGCTTTTCCCCGCGACTTCGTCCGCTTATATTACTCAGTCTCAAATTGTAGCATTTATCCGATGACAAACATACAAACATTAGATTTACAAATATAAAAATATTGTTACTTTATAATATAAATATAGATATCGACATTGAATAACCGCGTAACAAAAAACGCCCCGTAAGGCTAAGGACTCACGGAGCGATTTATACCCGCGCCCGCCTCGGTTGCGGGCCCGCAGCCTTTGTAGAATACAGATATTTATGTAATAAATTAAAGCACATTTCACGACGTGTTTTACGCCCGCGGCGTGTGCGATTGTTTGCGGGTCCCACTGCACCGACGGTTATCTTGTACCGGCGAGCGCGGATCGCGGCCGCGGCGGATTGCACCCGCGCGCTCTGCGATCGGATGGCGGGCGACCGCAGTGGACAGCGGGGGACAACTCAACTGATCATTTGATCATTTAACCGCCCGTCTTGCGATGATTAACCGCCAAGATTGAGAGCGATAATCGCAACCGCGACGGCTGCGTAACCGCACAAAACTCCAGTCTCGTGAGTTTTGAAAATAAAACTCCATTCCGCCACCGCAGCGGGCGCGGCTAAATATCGCTCCGTGAGTCCTTAGCCTAAGTTGGATACTTAAGCACTAACTTTAATGATTAAAAGACAGTTTATAAAACATGACAAACATAGGTCAGTGCATTCGGTTTCATCATTAATTATAACAGAATAACAAACCTTGAACTAATTAGCACTAAGTTAATTATGTTAGTTCTATTTTTAAAGTGTTTTATGTATGTCATAGTCAAATTTTCTTTATTCATTTTAAGGTACATCAGGTACAATTTTAGTTTCTCGCGAGTTCTTGTTGTAAAAACACGTGTTGAGAGACTTTTAAATAGATATTTTTAATATATTTTATTTTAGGATTTATCCAAATTAAACCCATAAGGGTATAAAAAGGGGATGAAAGTTCGTATAGGAAATCCGTCATTTTTAATGCCCCACAAAAATTGGTATAAAGTTTCAGTTCAAAATTAGGAAAATATTTTAAGATTTCTCGAAATCCTAATTGTTAACCAAACAAAAAAGTTTGTCGATAAATCCGTAGTAGATTCTATGAATATTAGTCTGTGTAATCGAATGGAGATCGCTTATTATTGGTAGGTTCATTTTTTTTAAGACCAAGTGGAGTGGAAATTTTTCTAATGAACCTCATGTCACTCACACCCACTGTAATCCGCCACGCCGATTTGTAATACGGCGTGATATACTATATACATATACACGAACATTCAACAAATCATGGCTAACCCGAGATCAGAGGTAAAATAATAATAAACTTTTTATTTCGTGCTACTAAGGCCCATATATTAAATACCTCATTAACTAACATACATTGTATAATATTATTTATTACACAATTTTTTCTGTTGGTAAACAATACTTAGAGCTTAGAATAGGCTTACGCTGATGACCGTAAATTACTGCTTAATTTACTCGATTTGACGGCGACGTGTACGCAGAGTGGTGTCAGGTAGACGGCCTTGGAAACGCCGGACATTACATTACATAAAAATCGGGAATGGTCGACTTTCTTGTATACCGAAAATGACTCAAAAGTTGATAGAAACCTTACATTTTGATGTCTCACATGCCTGTTAAATTTTGGTCACCCATCCGAGTACTGACCACGCTCTTGATTGCTTAACTTTCGCGATCGACGACTCAAAAGTTGATAGAAACCTTATATAAACACAAACAATTAATATATGCTTAAAAGAAAATACCAAACACTGTATGTAGTAATAAGTCTTTGAACTGAAATAAAATATTTTGTACCTATTATGTAATAGGAAGTTTTGTTATCGTCAAAAAATTTGACCTCGAGATTTTGACGGATTTACACGTTTTGGATCTACCTGAGTCCAAAAATACCGGTTTTGGAATTATGTCTGGGGAGAGCACTCCCGATTTTTTATTTTGGTTTTTCTACCTATTTTCAAGATTTTTTTAATACACTAATTATTTTTTTAATATACTTACAAATTTTTTTAATCATGTACACATTTTGAAATGTTATCATACTGATTTGTTGTCTAAGTAGCCTAGATTATCAGTATTATCACAGACCTATATTTTTCAAAATATACACTCTTTTTGTTAATCGAAAATCGGTAAACATTGCATTTACCACTTAACACTTATCGCCCTCTTAATATCAGGCAAAATGCTCGTTTGCCAACCAATTAGCGTAAAAAAAAAAAAAGTCTCTTTTATCGGTAATCTTCACTTACCCAGTATATTCAATCGCGGCAATACTATTCTAGCGTGACCGGCGCTCACGTAACTAGCACGTAACTTACGTTACGCACTCGCTTCATATTTACTCTATCATAGGCCTGGCCGCACTTACGGCTAAATACTCTTTAATCAAAGATAATCGGCGTTTTTTAAATTTCTAAAATTCTTCTCCTTTATTGCGTTCGTGAGACAGTCTGTTAGAGATCGGCGGTTTATTGCAAGCAATAAATCTCATACGATTTGTTTTGCATATGCTTAAATATTATTGCCACACTCACGCAAAAGTCGCCGTTAAGGGCCATTTTTACTTTCTCGTATACGTAGTATAGAGGAAGTCTTGTAATCGTAAAAAAATTCGACCTCGAGATTATGACGGATTTACACGTTTTGGACCTCCCTAAGTCCAAAAATATTTTTTTTGGAATTATGTCTGTGTGTGTGTCTGTGCGTTAGCACGATAACTCGAGCATGCTTTATTTTATTGCAACCAATTTTTTTCCCAATAAGTACGCTGTGGATCAGGATGAGATGACTATTCGCCGTCCACCAGCTTGAGGCCCATGGCCTGTGTGCCCTAGAACATATCATATTTTCTGTCCTCGCAGATGTAGCGATAACGGAAGAAATGTCGAAGTTCTTAGTGGATGTGCTGGAGCCTTGGAAAGTAACACATATCCTAGTGTGGCCCTTCATTACAAGTAAGGTAAAATATAAACATTTTCCGTTACAAAAAGAAAAAGGTTGCAGCGACCCGCATCATCAGCGATGTAGGGGTGATCAACAACCAACAATCTTGAACCTCGATTACGTCGCGATGTTGCGTCATTGTCTATACCATGGCAATTGTTTTGGGGAGATTTATCCCACCCTAATCCCACCTTCTCCCTTCCTTTTAGGGGGCGTGATGACTTACGTTGTCACCGATAATCTGTGGCTCCGTGACTGCCATTCCAACTGCCAAAAAGTACTTAGCAAAGTCTATTTAAATAAAGAGCTATTTCATTTCATTTAACGCGAACCATGAAATTGCAAACTCATTAAGAAGACATATAGTAGCAGTTTTTATACATAGAAAATCCTATCCAATCCAAACGGAGAAAACGTTTTCCTACCCCTATTTCTTATCCGATCTTTACGATGTATGTTTTTAATAAATAACAAAATATATGTCTGTAAACTTTCCTTTTTTTTAAATTCGACATACTTTTTAAGTCATTTTGAAACAAAATATTTTAAAATACACAAAACGTACAGACAGTTTTTTAGCATGTTAAAAACATTCAAATTTATCATAAAGATCGGATAAAGAATTAGGGGTCGAAAAAGATTTCTCCATTTTCCTTTTTCAAAATTCGACATAATTTTAAAATTAAGTATTTAAAAAAATTAAAAAGGAAAACTTACGTATAGTTTTTTTTTAATATGTTAAAAACATTCTAAAATATCATAATGATTGGATAAGAACTAAGGGTAGGAAAACGTTTTCTACATTTGTGTTAAATTGTATGAAGACGGTACTCGTCGTACCATCAGCTGGGATAGACAACTTTTTAAAAAAAAAAAGGCTAAGTGCGAGTCGGTGTCACACACGAAGGGTTCCGTACCATTGTCTATAAAAAACTGCATATTGTTATATGGGTGCCTCCTTGAAAATTTGTTTTATTTTAATTCAATTATTTATTTTTAAAGTGAATATACAACTAAATATTCTGTGAATATTTCAGGTGTCTACCTGTTGCCGTAATCAATATCAAGCAAAAGTTAAGCAAAAAAAATCACGTTTGTTGTATGGGAGCCCCCTTAAACATTTATTTTATTCTATTTATTAGTATTTTGTTATTATAACGGCAATAGAAAATAAATCATCTCAAAAATTTCAACTGTCTAACTATCACGGTTCCTGAGATACAGCCTGGCGATAGACGGACGGACGGACAGCGGAGTCTTAGTAACAGGGTCCCGTTTTATCCTTTGGGTCCGGAACCGTAAAATGGTATAAGTTATAGCTATGTATAATCTGTAATTACAAAAAGTTACACCACAATTGAAGCATTGTAACTTAAATATTCTTCATTTAAATTAGCAATTCCCACCAAATCTTTTCAATAATGTATTGTTTACTTCTAATATGCATATGTCTCCTTAGCGGCATAAGGTAAATATTAATATCAGATTATGCATCCAGCAATTATATAAATAATTAAATAAGTCGAAGATCAACAACGATTACCATACAATTGAATATGAAGTTTCTACGTAAGTGAAATGAAACGTATGGAAATAACAAAGGACACTTTAATAGTAGCTTCAGCTTATTCCTTTTTATAAAAGTAAAGATTTTACTTTATAAAACTACGTATAAATACTAACGACAGGTTGCACCAAGTTACACTTTTTATAATTTCGTAAAGTTAAAGAAATGAAATAAATTGAATTAATGTTAGTTACTTTTTTCAAAATTCTAAAACGTAAAACTTTATGCAACTGGCCGGAAGACATAATTTCATTTCTAAGATCTGTTTGTTTTCTTACAAAAGAAAACACGCATAAATATTTTTAATGCTTTAAAAATATTTTTGCGTGTTTTCTCACAAGATTCATCTTTACAGTGTAGGTGTATTATAATAATTACCTACATAATGTACACGTAAAGATGAGCGTGATTAACTTGACCTTCCAAGTAAAGCCACTGTTTTACCACAAATAGGTACTAGGTAACCTAGACTCATACCTCCGAGATATTTGCACCCCATATTTTTTAAGTTGTCTTAGTCTTGTAACGACGATCAGTAGGTATATTCACGAGCATATTTAATATTTTGTAAGTTTCCTTGCTTAGCAAAATAACTAGACGTGTAAATTAGTATTTGACCGCTTATAAAAATTATTCGATATTATTCTCGATGTTTTTACTTTCTTGTATACGTAGTATAGATGAAGTCTTTTATTTGTCAAAAAATTCGACCTCGAGATTTTGACGGATTTACACGTTTTGGACCTCCCTGAGTCCAAAAAACCGTTTTTGGAATTATGTATGTGTGTGTGTCTGTGTGTCTGTGCGTTAGCACGATAACTCGATTATGCTTTAAGTTATTGCAACGAAATTTAACATGCATGTATAACATCAAAATATAAGGTCTCTATCAACTTTTGAGTCGTCGATCACGAACGTGAAGCAACCAAGTGTGCGGTCGGTACTCGGATGGTTGACCAAAATTTAACATGCATGTATGACATCAAAATATAAGGTTTCTATCAACTTTTGAGTCGTTTTCAGTATACGAGAAAGTCAAGGGGAGACCACTCCCGTTTTTAAATTTTCTAATATGTAACTAATTCTAGTTAATTTACAATAAAGTTATATTCTACGTAGTCTATTCTATTCTCTGCTAGGTTTCAATAACAAACCTATCTACATACACTTTTGCTTACTGGGCAACGAATTTACTGGGCATAAGATTTTGACAGATATGCTATACAAAATATGTGAAAATTCTACCGTAACCAAGCGAAACTATCGGTAGCTGTTATTGAAACCGTCATTATTTTTTAGTGATCATCTCCACTCTACATCATCTCGCAGACTACAATACACCATAAGTCAACAGTCTGCTATGAAACCCTAACTGCCTGACCTAGGATAATACCATCCGTATAAATTGTTAATTTTCGCTTTGCTTGTGGTTTAATAAAGTATTCACATCTTAAACAACAGAAATTAGCAAATTATCCGAACATTCGAATAGAAAAAAACAGACATTTACAAAAATTATCCAAGCATTCGCATAGGAAAAAATTAGTGTCTCGTAAGGCGTGGCTCTTTGAATGACATTAATGTGTCTTTCATTTTTTCATTACAAATAGGAAATAATATTATTTATATTACCAAATTACATAAATTTTTGACGTCTCCGCAGAATAAGTTACATAAGAACGCAATCAAATATCGCTAACAAATTGTAAAGTATCGTTTCTGGCAGTGGGTAAGTTTTTTTTTCCATTTATTGGAGTAAATAAACAATGCCTAACTAGTTATAATTACATGGTATGGCTAAAAATATTTAACAAATTTGACACCATCACCATTTACCACGAATAGCTTTAAAATCTTAAACTAAACCAAACATTGATACCATAGTAGTGCGTTCATGTTTCCGTGCTATTTTGCAGAACATCAATAATAGATTTTTTTTGAAAACGCTACGACGTAATGTCTACATTCTTAAATGTTTTATTGAATGTGTCAACCATTCTACCTATACATAGGTGATCTTTTTCCTGCATTTGTATGACATCTTTTGGTTGCAAATAGTTTGTGTACATTACGACTGTGCGCTCCAGTAGGTATTTTATACGATAACTTATCAACTAATGGGGTGCAATCATACTTATTATGGCACAAATCATAAAGGGTTTGGGCTAAAAGTCCATATTTATCAAGCAATTGTTTATATGAAAGGTGAGTTTGGAAACATCTATAATTCATTGACCGATTAAGTTTTCCAGATCTTCCAGAGCTCCAGGGAGCAAGGAAATCTGGTGCAAGCAGTATTTTGTATCCTTACAGTAATTTTTTTCACTATACTTTGCACTTTAGATGTACACAATAAAACCTATTCACTACTTCTCAATATCGTACGAAAGCTAATTAAAAGAGAAACTGACAGCAGTAATTAAATCTGTAACTAATAACGATAATTGATTTACTGTTTTACAGATAACCGCTTTCAATCATGACCGGTAGCTTGAAGTTAGAAATTATAATTAGAACTGATTAAGCAGAGACAGAGTAATGTGATGCCGGTATAGCAGAATAGCATCACTCCTATCCTCCAATGGGTGTCGTAGAAGGTGAATAATGGATCAGCAAACAGGTATTGATCACCTTATACTCCGTCCACCAGACCGCATTGGACGTAGTGGATTACTGCCTAAACCTCTTTCGATGACAAGGAGCGGCCTTGTGTCCCTGCAGTGGGTCGAATTATAGTAATGAGATAATAATTTTATTTATAAGACAGATAAATATGGTTTTATTGTTTGTAAGGCTTGGTTTAAGTAGCATGGACTTAGGCGGACTTAAAACAAGAGCTCAGTAGTTCAGTTGAAAACGGTGACCATCAAATCACCGAAGAAGTTAGTGGCAGTTAACATTCAAATTATTCTATAGGTATTTAACATTATCAAGTGACCAGAGAAGACCCTGAAAATATTCAACTCGATTGTCCTCCGTGCTTCGGAAGGCAAGTTGAGCTGGTGGTCCCTGTCTGTCGAAAAATAGCAGTTGTTCCAAAGGGGGGTTGGTGTTGGACAGGCGGCCGGTCGTAATAATGCCAAAACCTTAAGCAGCATTGCTTTCAAGCAAGACTTTCCATACTGACGACAAATCAAAATTATATCAACAAAAATTTGTTAAAGAGTTTGCCATTGTTCTTTGGAAGCGCGGTAGGAGAAACCAAAAGTCAACAAAGTTTATCTCTCGCACTAGCTATCTTCGCACTCCACTTCTGCTTTGCTTACCAACAGGTGCCTGGAACTTTTTATAAAAAAAAATCTTTTTATAAAAAACTGAGCACTCTACCCTGGAAATCGAACTAGGAACCTCTGGGTCTACTTCCGATAGACGAACCACTAGACCACAGTGGTGGTTAAAGTTCTAAAAAACAGCATAATTATCTATCAAAGCTTTATTTCTCAATCGATTACGAATATCAATGAGATTTGCGTAATCGAACCGATACATATTGCAAACAGTTTTGTTTTTGCGAACTTATTAATTCTGTTTTTTGGACTGACTTTTATTAGTGATCGCCGAGGGCTTTCCCAGCGTCACTGGGTTTTTTTAAGAAGGCGACAATTAACCTTGGTGAGTCCTCTAGCATGTAATTCAAACCACCCTAGAGGATTTCTAGTCGGCGAGCATCTCCCTAGATGAGTCTCTACACCGATTTGATCCTTTAGCAGCTAGATAATCGTCTAGCTAGAGCGTTCGAGTCGAAAGGGAGCATTATAAATTCTATTTTTAATTATAAATTCTTGTTTTTGACTAAATCTTTGTTATTGATTTTTTTCTGTCCTGTCAGTATAATTCATGTTTTTTTACATATGATAAGCATTTATATATTATATAGATTGTTATGGCACTTAGGTACTTCAGCCAATGTGATATATAATATAATAATAATTCCACTAGTGCGTAAGAGCGTCGTCTTCCGCCCGGGAGGCACCGGTTCGAACCCCGCCACGTACCAATGTGTTTTCAAATTTTGAATTCATATGTACGTTTAATCGACGCTTTTACGGCGAAGGAGAACATTGTGAGGAAACCTGCACAAGTGGACACACCATTGGGGACTATACATGAGTTGTTTATGATATAATATAATAATTCGTCGTGATTAAAAGTCCTGATAGTCCTGTGTAGCTCAGTTGGAAGAGCAGTCACCCGATAGTGAAAGATCGCGGGTTCTAGTTCCGTCTCAGCAGTTATCATGACAGATTTTTTTTTCTAGTTTTTCTTTTTCTATTTAATTTGATATAAATTTCAATCATATCTACACTTGATAAATAAAATTAGAAGCAAAATAAATAAGTGAGGATTAAGCATTAACTTTTCAAAGAGTTTACTTAGCGTGGGTAATATAGAGATCGGTCGAAAATCCATGGGGTTCGAAGTACCTAACTTTTGATTTAAATAAAGGTATTACTTTGCTATGTTTCATCTAGTCAGGATATACATCCGAAGCTATATAGCTATTAAACACAATAACCAAGTAAGGGGCAATTAATAAACATCTAATAAATATACCTGAAATAGTTGTAACAGAAATTCCTCAAAGGTTTATATCGACAGTTGTTTTGTGGTATGAAAAACTAGCACTCCCCATCCGTAACTCCTTCCGTGTGAATATGTTTTTGAAAATAAAATAAACTATGTTACTCAGTGAAAATGTAGCATTCTACTGGAGAAGAAATTTTTAAAATCAGTTCTATAGTTATTTAGTCAATTTATTACAAACATACAGATTATTTATCTATATAATATACACTAAATATTTTATGCTGTGTGCGTAGCAATCGACTTCGATAATTGATATCAATTATTCCAGGAAATTACTTGTACCTAATATAAGTCCTTTGATAGGATCAATTACATTCGACCCCGCACTCGCAACACATTACTCGTAATGTGCAATCTCTATCTACGACTGCCATAACGGTACATACTCTGCATTTAGTGGAACAGGTTTTGATAAACACTTTCTTTGGAGCTTTCTTTTGCAATCCATATTCTATTAACATAGCCACAGAATATAATTTAAATTGAATTTGCAATTCGTAACCAACTAAAAGTTAGACGTCAGCATAAACATCGTGTTCGAATCATCAAATAGAGGTACAAAATAATGCAATTAGAAAGAATGCGCGTTCTATTTTTGAAATCAAAATAAAAACTTACTCGTTCGCCAGTAAATCCTCTTTGGTGTCCTAAAAATTGCACACGTTAGCACGTGAAACGCGCGAAAGATTCGTAAATGGAACGGCTCAGTGAAACGTACGACCTCACTGACACACAATGCGCGACTGTTTGCCGCCGCAACCTTGTCCAACTCGCATTGGACGGAATAAAAAAGTTTAAACTTTCTATTTGGATTTGCGAATCAGAAACCAGCAGGTGTAGACAACACTAGTCATGGTGAGCAGTCAATAAACTTCCATCATTTTCACGCGAACAACTTGGAACAACTAAATTATGCTATGTGCTTCAGATATAACCATTCGCGGAAAGATACATGTATTTCGTTTTATTTTATTGAGTCAAGTAAACGAACTTCTTTAATAGATTTATATTAATTGTTATAATATAACTTTATATTGATATATGTTTGTTGATTAATTTAAATAATTTTATGCTAAATACTTTTCTGGTTTGCAGACTGCTGAGATGATTAAGATTTTTAATTCAAATTAAAATATCTTTATTTGCATAAAATATGGGTTAAACTAAATATAAATAAAAAACTTTTGTTTGTTAGTTCACTGAAGACTGAAGTTTTGTTAGTTTTTCGGTACCTATGTTTTCCCCTAATTGCTTTCCTTTTCCTTCCCCCACAGGGAGGAGCGAAAGAGCAACGAAAAGAGTTATGAAGACCTTCCGGACCCCGAGGGAAAGAGGAGGTGCAATCTTTCATGGATACCCGAAGGGTGGTCCACGGGTTATGTCGGACTCCTACCGACTAAGAACCCCCTTGCCCATAAGGCTAACGGAAGCAGCCACCCGTCAGGATAGGACATATGCGCGGAAGGCGAACGGACACCATAGCGGATAGCGGCGCCAAACGCATGTGTGTGTGGGGATTATTCTCGCAGTGGCGGAAATGATGCTCCTTGTAGATGACAGGCTGGCAACCTGTAACTGTATTTTACGGCACTATATGGCCCATACTGTTAAATGTGGTTTTATGTGTAACCAAATGTTACCAGCGTCGATGGCGTAGTGCGTAAGAGCTTCGTCTCCCACCCGGGAGGCACTGGTTCGATCTCCGCAACGTACCAATGTGTTTTCAGATTTTGAATTCATATGTACGTTTAATCGACACTTTTACGGTAAAGGAAAACATCGTGAGGAAACCTGAACACACCTATGAAGAAATTTTTAGGTTGTGTATGAAGTCGACCAACCCGCACTTGGCCAGCGTGGTTGACTAAGGCGTAATCGGCCCTAATGTGGGGTAGGCTCGAGCCCCTCGGTGGGGACATTATATGAGCTGTTGATGATGATGATGAAATGATACCAAAGTATGTAAAAAATCAGCTGCACCATAGCTACATTTTGGTTGCGTAGCTGCACTTTTGTATGGAAGAGCTAATTTTTTTCGCGATTTCGTTATTGGTCCCGTAGCAAGAGTTGTTTTGATCTACGTATTAAAATGGCTTCCATTCGAGAGCCACTAAAAATTCACCGTGTACATAACATCGGGTATCGTGCTGTTATAGATGTAATTTCCTGTGTAAATAGATTTAATTTCTAGTTAGTACATCAGCCGTTACGGCAACAGCGCATAGTTTTGGTCCAATAATTTTTATTAGCCGGTTTTATTTTGTGCATTTGTCTATGTAACCGTGTTAATTCGTTGCATCTACTGGTACTTGTACAGTAGTAATTCTAGCTTTCTTTATAACAAAGGGCGAATAGGCAATGTTGTGTTGGCGGGTACCAATCAAAATACAGATTTATTTGATATCGAATTTCATTTCACCGAAAACTATTCTATACGATTTTTGATGTCTATTTTTCTTGATTGATCGAATAGCTAATAATCACCGTTTCATATTATCGAATAAACTTTCATAAAAAAAATGTTTCAAAGTTGTGTTGGTTACCAGAATAACGGTCTATCGAACTAACATTTCATATAAACTATTTAGTTATAGATAACACTATTTATAAAAACATGTTTTAATATTTGACGGTACACATTATAATGTTTCGTTTAACAACTTTCCATCACAGTAACGTTTTATCAAACGATGCATTCACCTGATGCAATGTAAGCAGGCATACAGCATGCAATGCAAGCATGTATACATCATGCAATGCAAGCATGCATACAGCATGCAATGCAAGCATGTATACAGTATGCAATGCAAGCATGCATGTAGCATGCCAGAATACAACAAGCAATCTCCGTTAGCTTTGGTTGTACCGCTGCTGACTGCCTGTGGTTTTAAATCTAACCTCACTTAGTCCATTATTAGGTTTTCTTTACAGGGAAACAAAAATGATTACGAGTAATTACATGAAAATAGTATTTTCGATGTACAACTAACTTTAGTATAGTAAAAATTGATGTTTCAACTATTCTGCAAACTGAAATTTACGTGGTAACAAAATTATGGGTAACAAAACATTGATTTAACATTATGTCGATAAAATAAATAAAATAGGAAAAGAATTTACGATGGAATGAGCTTGTAGATAACAACTACTCGAGGAAATGATATTGCGATGTAACCTGATTCTAGGAGTCGTTAAGTATTGTATAAAAAGATCTGCGAATAGTTTTATGGGGAATGAAAATCGTTGAAGTTAATTGCGATAAAGTGATGGGTTCCCTGTGTTGGCATGATCAGTAACACTGCGAGCATTTAAGCGGTGGGGGTTCGATTTTGGTACTCGAATGCTGTAACATCTCAGCGTTAGAGCAGTCCAAGTTATGGTAAGTAAAGTAGAAGTAAAAATACAGGTATATTGAGGTATATTGATTGATGAAATTTTCATGTTGTCATTAGAGTACGTTCTTGTGAATAAGTGCATTTAGCATTTTTCCAAACGGGTGCAACTAATCGAATGTACAATTGTAAAATTGAATATAAAGTACTAAATATCTAAAACTACTTGTACCTTAGTACCGAGGCTGCAGGTCTGACTACAACACTGCACAAAAGTGTCAATCTTCATAATTTTTCAACATCATTCTCACGAAGATAGGTAAAATATAAGTTTATTGATCATTCCATTGTCATAGATCTCGAAGTCTATTGAGGAAAATGCAGGATGGGTCTTCCAGGCAGCTCAAACAGTAATAATAATATAATAATAATAATATATTTACACGTTCACACCAATTATCTAGCCCGAAGTAAGTATCATTAAGAACTTGTGTTACGGATACTAGATAACGGACTTTTTTTTAAATATACATAATAATTTTAGATATTTTTATAAATAAACTTAAATAAATATATAAACAACCATGACTCACAAACAAACATTCGTGTTCGTCACACAAACATTTGCCGCTACCAGGATTCGAACCCGGACCGCTTGATGTGTAGCCAGCTATACTGACCACTCCACCACGACAGTGACAGCAAACATCCGCCTATCCGGGATATTTCAGGTAGCTTGTGTAAAACCAACTCTCGTTAGGAATTGTGTTGCAGCCCGCCTATGATATAGCCATTTATCACTTTGAACTGTCAAAAATCATTGGACATAATAGCCAACTTGAAATTTTATCGAAACTGCGAACATAAATATATAAGGCTTAATCGATAAAATTTGAAGATTGCTTCAAAAAATCATTGGATATAAATGATTTTTGACAGTTCAAAACGGTAAATGGCTATATCATATCGTGTTTCGGTGGTCATGCTAGTTGGGCTGGTAAACCGCGTGAATGAATCCCGGGTGCGTTGATCAACACAACGCTAACAAAAGCCTTTTGTCGACCTGGGGATGAAAAGCGGTAGTTACAAAACTTATGGAAATTTGAAAATAATTGTCTCATTTTCACGAAGGATTTGATTGAGGTTTATTAAGTGGTAACATGCAAATACTGATTATCGAACAATCATCACGCGTTATCATTAACAAAATAAACGCGTTGGTAAAAACTTACACAACAAATCCGTATGATTGGTATGAATGAAGTAATGAATACATTCCAAATATTCCAAAAAAAAAATTAGATAACCAGAAACTACAAGATGAACATAACATTTTATGAAAAGATCATAAAATGTTATGTTCATCTTGTAGATAAATTCAGTGCTTTTATTACAACTTGACGTGCTATAAGCAAAGTGTTTTCAACGTTTGATTTTAATGCGGTTTACCATTTCTTATAACACTCTGCACTATACCATAGTATGTAATAAAATTACTATAACAATAAACTTGTACTTTATCGAAATTGTATTAGGAAAACACATTGCGCTCGTAACTCTGTAATGTTGTAAGATTTGAATAAAAATGACTTGCACTTTTAAAAGTATCATTTTATTTAATTTAGGATTTACATTCGTGAAATGTATAATACCTAATTTAAGTGTGCAAAAACGTAAGTATGTTATGTAATAGTGAAACCTGAAACATTGTAATTCCGAGAATTTCGAGCATAATTTATTTTTAGAGATAATTTTATATGAACCTTACATAACAGAAGCGTCGGTGGCGTAGCGCGTAAGGGCGTTGTCTCCCACCCGGGTACCAATGTGTTTTCAAATTTTGAATTCATAAGTACGTTTATTCAACGCTTTTACGGTGAAGGCAAACATCGTGAGGAAATCTGCACACACCTATGAAGAAATTCTTAGGTGGTGTGTGAAGTCGACTAACCCGCACTTGGCTAGCGTTTGACTAAGGCCTAATCGCCCCTAATGTGGGGGAGGCTCAAGCCCCTCGGTGGGGACATTATATGAGCTGTTGATGATTGTTACATAATAATGTAAAGCTTAATTGGGTTGGGTTTAAAATAAAATATCGAAATAGACTTACGTTAATAAAGCCGCTGTAGTTTCCAGTCACAAATAGGACTACAGCTTCTCATATCATAAAAGCCAATCGAGTAAGATTCGAAACCCCGACCATCGCACTAAGGTGTTAATGTCGTTGCACACTTATCAGGTCGGAAAGGGAACGCCTCTATTTTTACCCGATTACGGCGAAGCCAAAAGGAAGGGTAATGAGTCTATGTAGGTATGTATGTTTGTATGTACGTATGTGTCACCGCAGCGCCTAAACTATTGATCTGATTTAGATGAATGAAGTGTCAATAAATTCGTTATTATGATTTGAGCAACATAGGCTACTATTTTAACCGACTTTAACAAGACGAGGAGTTGGTGAATTTTTCCTTGTAACCGATTTTATTTAAATTCCGTTGAAGTTTGTACACGTGGGACTACGACTGTCGTGTCAAAATGATGTTTAATTTCTTTCGAGATTTCTTTTGAAATCGAGTACCGTTTTACAATAATTCCGTAGTCAGGTAACAGTGTTTTACACGTTTTGCTTGTTTACTATGAATGCTACGGAACAGCGGCTACGAAACGGCTTCGGTCCGTAGCATCGCCTCTTTTCCGTAGTAAAATGAGGCGATACGGTTCCGATCTGATAAGTGTACTGTGACCTTTACCTGCCCACAACACAGACAAAAGTTATGGCAGAATGGTGACAAATTGGATTGACTACAAATGAACTAGGACCAGGGTAGGAAGAGGAAAGTATTAGAATATTGTCTTTAGGCAAATTTCTAGGAAACTGTGGATGGGAAGTGTGAAAGAGAAAGAGCATACTTAGACGTATATTAGAACGAGATAGATAGAGGAGACCATTTCACGTACACGCAGGCGGCCTAAGTCGGCCCTGTGAGTCACATAGAAAAGACAGCAACTGTCAGACTGCAGTACTATTTATCACGCACACAGGCGCATTAAGCACACGTTGGTGCATTTTTTTTTTTTTTGGTCTCACCCTAGTCGATTCATTGGCAATCTATGGTCTTTAGGTAAGAAAATAATTAGGTAATCGTCTACAACTTAAAAAGAGTACTAGAAAAATGCCCTGAAAAAATCGACTTGCCTCAGGCGGGACTCGAACCCGCACCTTCCACAATCCGGGTGGACGCGTTGACCAATTTCGCCACCGAGGCACTGCTTTTCGCTGTCGAAATTTGTCAGTGCTTGGTGCTTATGTTTTTATGGTAAACATCGTTTCATCAAATCTTTGAAATTTGCACTTCCAAGACCCGAATCCTTCACAATCCGGGTGGAAGGTGCGGGTTCGAGTCCCGCCTGAGGCAAGTCGATTTTTTTCAGTGCATTTTTCTAGTATTATATTTACGCGTTTGTAAACGCAAAAATAAAATTATTCCTTAAAAAGAGTATCCGACACTTTCCCTTCTACAGAAAATCTTGTACTAAAAAGTAATATTTGACGGATATCTGACGAAATTGAGTTCAAGCTATAGCTTGAACTCAATTTCGTCATTGCAGACCAAAATCGAGAGGACTATTCGCGATGCTCTACCTCTCGTGAAAAATTAGGAAAAGTCTTGGTTTATAATATTAATATTAAAAAATAGAAATGGTCGTGGTGTAATGTATCAATTTATATAATTAATGACTCACATTCGACGATTTATTTGTAAAAATTGTTTTCTTTATAGTTGACACAAAGATAATAGCAAGAAAGCGACTAGACACCTTAGAAATGTGTCGAATTTTTGCCTCTGAAAACAACATACAAGCGTCAAAAGACAACACCGCGATGACAAAGGAAAATGGGCCTTACAAGAGGAACATAAGATCCAAAAGGGATACTGAAACTATGAAATTAGGAAATCCTGCTATTAGCGCGGAGAGCATACAGCGGATTGAGAATATAGTAGACAAACTTTATGAAGATGTTGAGGATCAAGGTGAAAAAGTGACCTACAGGACAAGAATGACTACAATGATGGTAACTATTAAGGATAATCCAAATAATAATATAAACACGAATGTGAGTTTGTATGTTGCGCTTTCACGTTGCGTAAAATTCAAACTGCCATAGAAGTAAAAAAAAACTTATTTCTGCAAGCCGCAGGCCAGACGGAAAAGCCGTAAGTCAAGGACGCGACGCAGACGGGACACGGACGCGACTTTTGAAATAATACAGGGTGTAAAAGACATGAACAGTTAAACGAGAACCATGTATTCTGCTCACCATCATAACATTTTTTTCCTTTAGACTATACCTGGGAAATTGATAGTTACGATTTTATTGAAGGTCAAAGTCATAATTTTTTTTTTCATTTTTTTATGAAAATGTATCCTAAATATTATTTCTTAATTATTGTCCAAAGAAACATTAACATTTTTTTAGTATTTCATAACAAAAAATGGATTCAAAACGTTAGCGTTCAATGTAGCTCACTCGCACGGACACTGACGAACGGGGCCGCCGTCTGGCAAAATGAGGATCAGTCACGTTTTTTATTAAGTATGCAGTTTTATAACAGTAAGAAAACCATGACAAACTGTGAAAAAAATATTCAAATCGGATAAAAAATGACGAAGATACAGCGATTTTACTGCAGCAGTTCAAAAAACGGCCGAGAGTACGAGCCGCGAGCGCGTGACGTCATCCGACACAACTCCCGCGCCGCCGCCACGCGCGCTCTACAGTTTTGTAGTTATACTCCGTATCCCGCGCACTTTTTGAGTTGTGCTTGTCCCGGTCGTTTTGTTCTAAATTTATTGTTGTGTATGGTGACATTGGTGACATCTCAGACCAATAGGGGTGACATCAATAGCCTATAAAAATGTCTTACAAATATTGTATCGTGCCAAAGTGCTAGAGTACAACTAGTAGTAGGTACGCCGGACAAACTATTTTTCCTGTTCCAACGGACCTAAAAGCTAGAATAAAGTGGTGTAGTGTTAAGAAGAAAGACTTTAACAATCAAAAGTACTCATTACTGTTGCGAAGATCATTTCGACGTAAGTTTAAATATACTTATCCTCGTATTATGAAATTTTACCTATTTTATTTATAGATAGAAGAAAGACCTGAAACTTAATCCTTTTATATCATTTTGTCTCAGCCCTAAAATAAACGTGTGGGTTAATAACAATTAACAATCATCAAAGTAATGATATAAGTAGTGGACAACACGTTATATCGCCCGCGTGGACTACACGTTATATCGCCCGCGTGAACTACACGTTACATCGCCCGCGTGGATTGCACGTTATATCGCGCCTATGCTCAGCAGTGGGATAAAATGTAGCCTATGTCCATCCCCAGGGTTCAAACTATCTCCCTACCAAATTTCATCAAAATGGGTTAAGCGATTTAGGCGTGATTGAGTAACAAACATCCAAAGTTTCACATTTATAATATTCGCACCTGCCATGTAAAGAAGTACCTATTTTTTTTATTGACGGGGAGGTCAAATGCATTTACGCATCGTCCCTGCGGGGTGGTGCTAACCGCAAGGGATATGTGGGACTCGAGGTAAATGCGTGCCTCCCCGCTACTGGCCTGACCTCCAGTGCGCTATTGCGGGACGGCTCGGGATCTGCACGTGAGCGCAACTACACCGAGACCTTCCTAACGCTGCCCGTCTAGGCACTCCTTGTGCACCAATTGTTGGCCAGCAGCCCACAGGGGCTACCGACTGACGCCAGCCCCTGTGGGCCGCTGGCCGACGCTGGCCTTATAGGCCGCCTCCTCACCGACGGCTGCTCGACCTGGCGCGTCCTACTGACGAGGACACCGGGAGCAGCCATCGGATCGCACCCTCGGGACTGGCGCGGTCGTGGCCCTAAAAAGGGCCGTCCGGAACTTGCCGTGGTGGGAAAACAAAAACAACTCGACGATGGCATGTGAAGTACCTATGCTTGAACTAACTAAGATATTAAATTAGGTATACTTACCTTTCAAGCTTCCAACCGCGGATTTCGGTATACTTCACATGATTATTTAAATATTCAAAAATCGGGAGTGGTGTCCCCTTGACATTCTCGTACACCAGAAACGACTCAAATGGCGATAGAAACCTTATATTTTGATGTCATACATGCATGTTAATTTTTGGTCACCCATCTGAGTACCGACCGCGCACTTGGTTGCTTAACTTTCGTGATCGACGACTCAAAAGTTGATAGAAACCTTTTTTGATGTCATACACGCATGTTAAATTTGGTTGCCATAAGTCAAAGCATACTGGAGTTATGGTGCTAACTCACAGACACACATTGACACACACACACATGCTTAATTTCAAAAAGGTATTTTCGGACTCAGGGAGATCCAAAACGTGTAAATCCGTCAAAATCTCGAGGTCGATTTTTTTAACGACTACAAGTCTTCCTCTATACTTACTACGTATACGAGAAAATAAAAACCATGAAAGAATCCACTTTAGGTAGATTATCGGACTGTCCTTTTTCAAATCCATCTTTCAATTTGTTGTTCATTATTACATAACACAGAAACAATAACCCGACAATGCAAAAAACTTCAAAAAACCGACAGTGTTCATTACTAACCACGAATATGCGTACTGGACGAATGCGATCGCGCGCGGATTGTGTCGAATGACGTCATCAGTATCCACGGCCGGGAGGCGCGTGTTTTTTAATAAGGCTCGATAAAATATTAAATAACTTTGCCATTTATGGATGGATTTCAAAAAATCAAAAAGTAGTGTTCTTAGAAAATCATAACGCATGCAATGTAATAGTCAAAATTGGGTTCTCCCGTTATGTGACTGATCCTCATTATCGCGGTTTTGCGAGTTGCGTGCGAGTTGAGCCCTTTACATTCCGTGGTACAATTTTTTTTAACATGGAAAAATAAAAATCATTTCCAAGCAATATTTTTTTTGAAATATGTCTTATTTTGATGTATAGAATACATGGTTTTCGTTTGACTGTTCATGTCTTTTACACCCAGTATAGAAGAGACGTGTCGGAACTAAGCTCATTAGTCATGTCAACCCGCTCGCGTGCTCACCCCCGTTGCGCCTGCGACGCGTTTCTCCTGTGTGCTTTTAACAAAATTCGCAGACGATTTCGTCCGCGCCATGTCTCTTCTGTACCCGTAGTGTAAATTTTTTCTTTTAAAAAACTGTACCATTGTATTTGCGTTAAGAGCTCAATTTGTATGGCAAACATGATTTGCGCTTCTATCCGCTAGAGGCGCTATACACGTTTGCTATACAAATCGAGCCCTTAAAGCAACTTCAATAGTTGCGTATTTTAAACGAAAAAACTTACACAACGGGTACTGTATGTTTTATGTCGCGACGCTTTTATACATTTTGTATGAAAGTACAAGTCTGTGCCCCACCCTCGTCTTACGTCTCTTCTGTCTGGCTTGCGCCTAACGGCGGAATAATAATACCTATGCAAAATTACAGTATTCCACCACATATAATACTAGAAAAATGCACTGAAAAAAATCGACTTGCCTCAGGCGGGACTCGAACCCGCACCTTCCACAATCCGGGTGGACGCGTTAACCAATTTCGCCACCGAGGCACTGCTTTTCGCTGTCGAAATTTTTTTCAGTGCATTTTTCTAGTATTATATTTACGCGTTTGTAAACGCAAAAATAAAATTATTCCATAATGTAAGGTAGTTTCATCTTAGCTGGGCGTCAAATATTTGCAAAAATATTTCGTTCGGGTCTTGGAAGTGCAAATTTCAAAGATTTGATGAAACGATGTTTACCATAAAAACATAAGCACCAAGCACTGACAAATTTCGACAGCGAAAAGCAGTGCCTCGGTGGCGAAATTGGTTAACGCGTCCACCCGGATTGTGGAAGGTGCGGGTTCGAGTCCCGCCTGAGGCAAGTCGATTTTTTTTTTTCAGTGCATTTTTCTAGTATTATATTTACGCGTTTGTAAACGCAAAAATAAAATTATTCCATTCCACCACATGTTTTTTATTCTTCTACACGACATACACATTTCCACTTTGACAGTTGTTATTAAGACAAACCAAAATGACAAATGTAGAGCCAAAAGATGTTATTAAGTAAATTGTTATTTTGGTAAAATACAATCACGATCCCAAAAAGTTTGAGCACAGCCTTACGTAGCATTTGCCTCCAAATAGTGACAGGTCGCCAGCCTGTCGCCTACATAAAAAGTTCATCAAACCCAAAAAGTAACACACCATCGCAGTGAACCAAAAGCCAACCAACCAGGACATATGTTACACTCTTAATTATGTGCCTCAGCAGTTGGGTAGTATTTTATATAATTTCAATATAATTCAACTTATATTTGGACTTTCTGCAGGATGAAGTGAATAAAACCATGAGAAGATTCAACTTCGCTCCAGCAGAGTTACTGGGCCCCATGTCCACGACTGAATCTCGACTGTTTAACATTGAGGACAACAACCCTCCCGGCATTCCCTGGCCTAAGAGGTGGAAACATGGAATAGTTCCTTACTTTATAGATTCCAAGACTTACGGTGAGATTATTATCCGTATACAAGTGTTTAATAAAAAAGACAACCTAACTCTTAATACTCTCTTCTGCTCCGTTAAGCGGTTCTGATCAATAATAAACTATTCATTAGACCAATCCAATGAGCCTAAACACGACACCTCTCCTATAATTTGGTGAGGAGTTGGGAATACTACTGATTCCAAATGATGCTGCAGCATCGGCAATATCATTAACTTTACAATGTACCATATTTTAAATCGATCAGACGTGTGGAAGTTATTCAGGTCCCTTTTTATGCTACAGAAGAGTTGATGTTCTTTAAACGGCTGAACTCTGAACAGATACTCTTGAATTAACCTAAGAACGTTCCTAATCAGAATATCTTTTGGACAATGCCACAAAGGAATATAATATACAAACTTATACTCAACACCCCTCTTTTTTGTCGGCGGTTAAAAATACATATTAAAAGAAGATGTCTAATTCTTCTATATAACGAAACTATTATAAAAGATCTGCCGACAGATGATGAAGATCTTCCTTGCTGTCCAATATAAACATCCTTGATGACCAAAGACACAGAGTAATATCTGCAAACTAGAAATCCTCTGAGTTATGCACCTTAGTTCTAAGCACTAAAAACATTACAAAACTTTGTAGTTTATTTTTATTTTATTTTTTACTATACCAGCTGTATATAGTTTGGCGTGATTTGAATGCGTCAGCTTGTGCATAAATAATGAGAAACGATAGCCTAGAGCAATTTCATTGCAGTTTTTTCCTTTGAAAATATTGCCTAACTCATTTATTTTTTACTTGGCCTCCATCAGATTCTCAGCTCATCGACATTATAGTTAAGGCTTTTGACTATTTCGAAAAGGCCACTTGCATCCGGCTGCAGAAGCTACGCGACAGACCGACGGATAAGGAATCCTTGCAAAAAGTTGAATGGCTCTACATCACAAACCCGGCAGGGATACGCCAGTGTGTGCATAGCAACGAAAAGAAGGCAAATAAGGGAGTTCAGGTAATCTAAATAAATTAATGAGCTTAGTAAGTATTATATCTATCTCTCTCTCTCTCTCTCTCTCTCTCTCTCTCCCTCTCATTAGCACACACACATCTTTATATTCCGCCTGATAGAAGATCTCCGTAATCAGTGGACAATAAAAATCCAGATGTTCCTAATTCTTGTAATCTGGGAAAGCCTCACCTTGTGGAGACAGTGTTCTATAGTTCGGGCGCCAATCCACTACATCTAGAGAGGATCTAGAAAAAATAGTGTTATAAATAAATAATATAACGTTTCAGATGGTAGTCTTTGGATATGATTGCTTATCGCTCGGTGAGATAGTTCACGAGGTGATGCACATACTAGGGTTCTCTCATGAACACACCAGACCTGATAGAGATCAGCACATCACAATTCTGTGGAACAATATTAAATCAGGTAAAATACTTTAAGCTTATCTAATAAATTACCTTCCATTTAATGTAAATAACTGATGATATGGCTGAAAGTTAAAAGTCTGAGGGACTACCTTATTAACTGTCTTAACAATAATATAAACCCACATTTGTATGCTGATATTTCAGCGAAACATGTTTACGACCTATGAACTGCTATGTAATATCAGCCTTGTACAGTCAACAGCACGTCAGGCTATACAAAACTGTCAAATTTCTCCAAACGATTTTCAACCTAAGATTATTCAATATAAAGTGCATAATCGATTGGGAAAATTTGACAGTTTGTGGTAACCCAACGTGCTGTTGTCTGTACCATGTTTGCATGTTTCTTACAAATAAACAAATTTCATTTAATTTCTATTAATACTATTGTTGGGGCTACAGGCTATGATAAAATGGTAGTAGATAGTCAAAGAGATTTGAAACAATTCATATCACCAACGCAACCTATAGTACAATTTTATATTCCCCTGAGAAACAGAACTGAATGGCCTCTAATTTCTTCATTCTAAATTTATTTCTGGCGAGCGAACCACCAAACCACTAAGATGATAATAGAAGAGAAAATCTACCATTTTTTTCAGGTTATAAGAAATACTTCGAATTGAGGACAGACGATCCACTGTTGACCATCCCTTATGATTACTCGAGTGTTCTCCATTATCCTCCAAGAGCCTTTTCTAAAAACGGTCAAATCACTATCATGGGACAGGTGAGTGAACGCTTTTATCTTTCGGTAATAATGAGGCTACCGTAGAATTCTCAATGTACACATAAAATACCGAATCGAATAAATTGAAAGTTATTTGTGAAGGTATTGGTCTGGAGTTATGTCAATCAGGAAACTTAGTACTATAATTACTCCAAGAACACTTAAAGACAGAAACTAGATCTATTCGATTGCTCATTTTATGTTCATTCTATTACGATTAAAGAAATGTAGCATAGCAACACATTTCTCCGTTTACACACGTGATCCCATCCTTCTCACAACCCGAGGCCGAGGTCCGGGTGAGAAGGAAATGGAGACTGCCGGAGACGAAGAGGCTAGTGGGCCACGTTAACTTTTTGTCACACCTAATGTCTTCTACGATTCCACCTGATGTAGACTACAGTTACATCAGGTAGAATCATTTGCGAGATTGCGAGGCTTCTTGTGATTGAAAATAAATTACCAAAACGCCTCAACAACAGCATTAGTTTTTGAAAAAAAAAAAATCTTATCGATTACTGCCGCACCCGAAATAATGTTGTTAATATTGTTATAGTGACAGACTTTGGTAAAATGGTGGTAGCGCTATCACCAATCAAACACGCAAAATGTGTAATGCCCTACGTAGGGATCGAACCTAGAATCTCTGAATCTTATTCCAATGGGCCAACGAGGCGGTTAGACTTTGATGAATAGCTTGTGAATTACAGGACGGTGCTAAAGTTGGTCAACGTGAAGGTTTGAGTGAAGCAGACGTAGAAAAAGTTGGATTGGTATATGGAAATGAATGTGTTGATCGAAATAGGCAGTATCTGTTAAAAACGTGTCCTAGCGTAGTCAAATCAAACCAGCAATCCGAAAACATATCACAATCAGAAATATTATCTTATTTCAATGAAAGAATATGGCCTTATGGTATTGTCAACTACAAATTGAAGGACAAAATGGAATTTTGTAAGTTATGGCAATATAATAATATTGTAACTAGCTTTTACTCGTGGCTTTATCCCCGTGGAATAGTTACTTTGAACAGCATTTTAATTATTAACACTTATTTTTTATTAACCATACACATAATATTTCCAATATATTTCCAATATACGTATAGTAGAATAGAATAAATTTATTTGCATCAACACGTGTACATACATAGATCATAATTATATTAGTAAAAGGTGCTTTGAACATGTTTTGTCAAAAAATGACATGCAAAATTGTAATGAATAATCTAATAAAATATTGAAATCCAATTTGTTTTATACAAGTCAAAATATCTTAATAATTAAAATTTAATACATAATTTATTTAATTCATGTCAATTAATTCTTTTTTTTTATAAGTGATTTATCATTAAGAAAATCGTCAATACTATAATAACATTTTTGAATTAATATCTTTTTTAACATAAATAGATTTGTTTGGACTTTCATCTCCTATTTCATTCCCGTGCCGATCAAAATTTCAAAAACGCTGGAGCAAATACTAATTTATTTATTATCACGCCCGTAAATTGTTTATACATGTTTGCTTTCATACATTGTCACCCCATTCCCCCTCAGAGGTAAAATTATGAAAAACACGTGTTTTATCTACTCATTTATTTATAGGAGTACTCCTGTGAAATTTTGACTAAAATAGTCTAACTAACCTTTTTTCCCATACCAACTTTCATCCCCTATTTTGTTATACTAGGTTATATAGGTATAGGTAGCTTTTCGAGAATTAAGCAAGACAATTTTTGTCTTTCTTAATTTTCAACCTAAAAACAATATAAGTACCATTTTTTTATTATACAGATTTACATAAAAACATAAACATTTACTTCCCTCCGCCGCGACTCCAAGACCGCATCCTTTAGCCTCCGTACCATATCCACAGTCGATCTTACCCCAAACTGGGAGTCTGAGAGGCCGATAGACTTGTCGACCAGGCGGTTATGGCGGCTCACCAGGATCCTCTCAAAGATCTTAGCCACCTCATCCAGGAGGACTATAGGCCTGTACCCGATAAGGGAGTCCAATGGCCTGCCGGGTTTGTGCAGTAAAACCAGCCTCCCCTGCTTCCACAACGCCGGAAATCTGCCCTCCACTATTGCCCTATTAAATAGAGAGCGCATGTCACCGCCTAGATGATCCAAAGCAAGACTGAGAACCCTTCCGTGAATACCATTCGGTCCGGGAGCGGTTTTTTAAGCGACTCTCTATTTTAAAACTTATTACAAAACATGGACTAAAGTTAGTCATGGTTAAGTAAGTCAACTTCAATCCATGTTTTATAATAATGGGATAAGGGTTGAATTTCGAGAAATCCTGAAATAATATTTTTAACCGAACGGCCATATACCAATTTATGTGGATTTCAGTCAGTTAGTCAGGACTTTTCTTTTTTTATATATTAAGATTTCTTTACCTTAGTGTTATAATGGAATTTAAAATGACAGCTACTGAAGAAAGAGAAAACATCAAAGCAGTTATTAATCATATAGAAAAGGAGACTTGCATTCGATTCAGAGATCTTTCTCAGGATGAAGAAGCCGGCGGTAAACAAGATGGAGTAACATCAGAAGAAAAAAATGTAACTAATAGTGGTACTGATCACAACGATGAAGATTCCAGTCACAATATTATAATAAAAGACGAATCTGAGAATGAGATCAACAAGAGCGACGACTACAACAAAAATAAAATCACACAGGATTCCAGAAATGTAACAAATACCCTTCGAAATCGTAAGTATAAAAACTTATATGTTAAGCCGTTTAATTATGCCTTATCAATATGCAAGTATATCAAAATTGTGTTCCATAATTTTCATCAACATATGCAAAGCATCATCATGTAATTTCAACGAATATTGCAATTTGGGCCTTAAAATCTTCAATCCAATAGAAATACCATGGTTATTACACTCGTCTTGATAGATTAAAAATAAATGACTAATTGCTTTACCGTTCATCTCCAGAAGGAAAAAAGACCTCAAAATCAAAAAATAAAAGTGAAACAAAAACTTCAGCTTCAACAATAAGCGAAAATCCATCACGACGACACGCTGGAAGCATTCTGACCTTTATTAGATCTCCTGAACCTGGTTGCAGCTGTCCTGTACCAGGAAAACCTGAGGGGACCAAAGTATGTACTTGTGTATGATTTAATACTCGGACACCTTGCATTACAATTTATACTATAAACAAAAGCGACATGAATTGGAATCTCAGATTAACGTTCAGAAATATTTTTCACAGATTCTGAAGATCAACGCAGATTGTTTCAATTCAGTAAACGATCTACTTCACCTATTCGTCCATTTATTAGGTCTAGACCATCAACATAACATGTATGATCGAGATGCATATTTACATGTCCTGTGGGATAATCTTAGTCCAGGTTTGATGTTAAATCTTCCTACTTTTCTATCCTTGTGCTTATTAAAAAGAAAACATGTCTCCAAAATTTCATTTTGTTTTTAGAGGTTAAAAACTATTCTATATTCGATTAAGTATCTTTTCGTTACACTAAATGTGACTATTATCACAGATAATATAATACTATACTAACTAGTATTCTCTTTGTTAAATAAGAATATTATTGTTTGCAGAAGTAAGCACGGAAATGAAAACGAAACTACCTCCTGCTGCATCCGTGGGTTTTGATTATGATTATCAAAGTGTCATGCATTATCCATGGCTCCAAATAAAAAACGGTGTTACTAATCTAATGTATCCAATTTGGGTGAGCTACTTCTCATTATATTAAAGTAACGAAAGCTTTATACCTTTCATTACCTACATTTTAATAGGTATCTATAACGCTTGAATGATATTTTGAAATAAAATCTCTACATCTTGAGGATGATCTTATATTTTCAATTATTGTTTCAGAACGATGGCTGGGCAATGGGTCATTGGCAAGGTTTAAGTTCAATAGATGTTCAAAAGTTAAATTTACTTTATTACGCAGAATGTTCAAAAAGGCAAAAAGAAGCTGAAAATTAGAATAATTTATGGAATAAATTCCTCATACAAAACGTATATGGTCTTTATATATTTGTTCCGATTGCTAACATTACTGCAACACAAATAATCTGAACTTATAAGTATTATCATGATATGGGTGAATGAAATCGAAAAGATTTGTATAATAATGACTTATTAGTTTTTATTCCGTTAACGAAGTCCAATAAAATAACTATAATAAAATGACATCATGAGATCTAATTATTAAAAAATCAAGTTGACAATAATAAGCTTCTGGGTTAACGATCTCTATCTCTTTGCGTATTTTCTGTTACATCCTCTTCGTTTTCATTAACTTCGTCGCTTACGTTCTGTTCTTCATCTAAGTCAGATTGTCCATTTCGATTTTCTGTACTTTGTGATTTTTCATCATTAATACTAGCATTGGAATTATCTGTCTTACTTCCTTCTACATTGTTGTCATTTTGATCCTCACCACTATTTGAGAGTCCATGCGATTCACCTCCTTGATCTCCAATGTTACGATTCTCTTTATACAATTTTTCTTTTGATGTCGTCTCATTATGTAAAACTGTTTTACATGAGTCTAGCAGGTCACCTACATTTCGCTTATTACATTCATGGCCAAATAATAGACGTAACCTCATCTTGTCTAGCGGTGATAATTCTTCAGAAGGATATATCATTAGGCCTGATATCTGCAAAACAATTATAGCTGTTTCATTAAACAATCACGTTTGAGAGCAATCTATTATAACTAACAACGTATTGTTAAATATTATCTTTAAACCCACTGGATCAGTACCACAGCTGAACATTGATCAGCTGAGAATTTTCGAGCTGCAACATCGTTATACAGTCTTAAGATACCAACCCGGGTTAATGCCTTATGAAGCACAGCGAAGCTCGATATTAATTGGCATTTTGCAATGTCTCTTTTGCCGATGGTGCATGGGGGATCTGAGAGTCGCTCTGAAAGACTCTGCATCCGTGTCGTCACAATATAGTTCATTATGATTGTTAGGCTTCAAAATAGAAACCAAAGGAAGCATACTATATCCATCGAACTGCTTTAAAATCCTTAAAAAACATACATATGGGGATATACTAAATATTGTACTAACTTACCAAGGGTGCTATTGTTGCTTGCCCGTTCTTAGTAAACGCTCTATCGTGAAAATGCATTACGCTCATGGAGTCGTACTCCGTGCCGACTGAAGAGAAGTCGTCTTGTCGAATACGAAATAGTTCATGGTATTCTGGAAATAGAAGAGAAAACATGTAAAGTTTTACTTCACTGTACAAAACTTCGAACTTTTCCGACCCGCGTGGATGTAGTTTTCCTTAAAAAAGAAGCATCCGATAGGACCATAGGACCGGGATAAAAGTGTCCTATTTTATTCCAGAATTTGATCTACCTGTGTAATGCATCAATATTCATCCAAATCCGCGTTTATAATAGGTATTATAGGTTAAAAGATAAACTAACTCTTGACTTACTAGGATTTATATTTTCCCACATTATTCTGACGTACTGATCTCTTTGTGGATGTGTTACCTCGTCTTTGAAGCCTATAGCATGCATTAAGGAGTGCAAGATCTCTTTTCGCTGCATGCAATCGTAGCCCAGAACCATATTCTGAAAAATAAACCTTTTAATAATAAGTACTGCTGTATAAGAATACCCGAACTGCTGAGATTATTTTAAGTGAAACATCCGTCCTACGCCTTGGCTTTAGTTGCTTTGTTTGCAGCAAACAGAGCAACAACAAAGCAGATTGTTATATTTTGGGTTTGGTTCGCCTTTTGTGTAAGCGACAGGCTGGCAACCTGACGCTCTTTTGGGGGGTACTGTATGGCTCATACGGCTAGATGTGGTTTTGTGTGTAAACGAACAGAAGCTCTGCTCGACCCGATTTGGTAATGGGAGCGTGGTTATGTATGTATGTATAATAAGTAGTTAGACTTGCGAAGACTTGGTTGATGGAAAGCCTCGTCGTTTGTCAATCATAATGATTATGGCGACAATAAGGACCAGCGATCTTTGCTATTCTGAATAGAGCATACCGCGCCTGCATAATACACACGGTAAACGGCGTGCAATATGTATAATACTACTCTTTCTCATATGAATATTTAAATAATTAAATTACTTTTACTTATCTACAAGATGAATAAAGTTTTATGAAAATAGCTCCAGTAGTTTCAGAGCTTTGTCACTTTTTAGGGTTCCGTACCCAAAGGGTAAAGCGGGGCCAAAGGGTAAAATCACAGATGTGAGATGATTTATTTATATTGCCTGTTGCTACTAATAAAAAGAATAAATAAATATTTAAAGAGAAATTGGATGATGCTAAAAGATATTTTATTACTAAGACTCACAATTTCTAGCGCCATGCCATTAAAATTGTTATGAACGCACTCTCGTGTCTTATCTGGGTTGCTGATGTGTATCCAGGAGGAGTTGTGGTGAGGCACGATGAGGGCTTTAAATTTTAAGCAGGACGCGTCTTCCAATGAGTTCATAACCATTCTGACGCGACGAGCTATAATATAGTCTGAAAAAATTGTTAAACATTAAGTAGGTTTAAATTTTGAAGCTTTAAACTAAGTACTTATAATAATAAGCCCTTTCATTAACAAAAACAGTCATCTTATTAGTAGAGCTTTCAGCTTACTCTACTTTCAACTCGAATCCTGTAGAAGCTCTAGACATCAGTGACTACGAGAAGTTCTGCTAGGCTAGAGGATCAGCCAAGGACTTCTTCAAAATCTCCGAAGAGGCTATCAAGGCCATCAGCAGCCATAGCATTAGTCAAAACAAGCAAAAGGTTTAAAAAAACTGTAATCCGACTGCGGAAAAAAGGACAATAGGAATGAAATCGGGGCTTACAAAGTAAATTTGAAAAGTAATTTGAGTTCCCGGACTTTAATAACGTACCGATTGACACCTTATTCATCAAAATCGGATTAATAGTTTAGGTGCTACGGAGGATCGTACGTAATTACTAACTAACATAGACTGCTAAAATCATAACCATTCCTTTTGGCTTCGCCGTAGTCGGGGAAAAAAAGAGACTGACCAAAGTTACATAGACAACGATCCATCGTAGCGTAGGCACGCTGGTGCCGAATGCGTTCCCGTGTGCTTTACCACCGCCAAAGAGGAATAACCTAGGGTTGACTAGCGGAGGTCTGTGTAAAAAAATAGGTTTGCTATTCCACCGAGAAAGAGTTCGGGAGTATTGATTTCCACCGCCAAAGAGGAATGAGCGAAAGAAAAGAGCTGTGCGCGCTGAACTGAAAATGAAAAATGAATTTTGATTTCCACAGCGTGCGAGCTCACGGGCCGCGGTGTGCGGGACGGCTACCGAGCGAGTCATTTTTAAACTAGTTGGCGAGACTGCGACGCAGCGGACACACTTTTTTTCGTCATTTTCGCTTAGGTATATCTTTCTCGGTGGAAACACTACTTACTACGTAAAATTCGATTGCGAGTTGAAAGGACTCATTTTTACTCTTTTTACCCTCTTTGTCATTTTCGCTCTACTCTTTGTTGGTGGAAACAGATGTATGCATTTTTGTACTGCGAAGTAAACGGAGTCCATTAATGGGTTCGCTCCGCTCGCGGTGGAAAACCCGCTAAAGTGGTCACACACCATCGGAAACTATACATTTATAATTTATAATTACTGTCGTTTATCAAAACTGACAGGTTATCGCCTCAACCTCTTCACCAAGTGCTATGGAACAGAGAAATTTTAACCGCTTCCGTGGTCAAGTGCTTCGTCCACCTGAATTAGACCCAGAGGAGAGAATAGAAACTTTTTGCTTCTTTTGACTAATGCTATGGCTGCAGATCGCCTCTGGTTCGATTCCCAAGAGAGTACCGTGAGGGAGGCCTTCGTCCCACAGTGGGAGTCTCTCGGCTGAAATGACGATGATGAAAAATAATGTAAAGAGCATTATTCTGTAGATAAGATGGCCAGCGTCCCTCTATGGGTTCAAGGTGAAACTCGATTCCATCTTCGGTGTTATCGTCACTTACCATCAGGTAAGTTATAGTGCAAGAGCTTACTGTCAAGCATAAAAACCAATAGAAACCGGGCTCGAGTGAGGTGAGATGGCTTTTACAGCGTCATTAAGAAGAGGACTTTAGTGTTTCCTCTGTGTCTGTAGGGTGAACTAACCGTAGACAGTTCTAGTGTCTGCGGGGTTTGGAAGGGTGCGGCAGACCTGAGGGAGCCTCTAAGGGCTCGGACCTCAGCCCTGTGTCGTGATGGGGCGGAATCGCGGAGAAGCGTCCAGGCACAATCTGTACCTGAAATAGTGCGACGAGTATGGGCCGATTTTGCTCCCTTCTGCGGGTGCGGTGAGTAATGTGGCGAGGGATTGGATGTGCTGTTGTAATATAAAAGGGCGATTAGGGAGTACCGCATTAGCGCTCATAATCGGCTCGTCCTGGTCAATCAAGACATTTCTAAGTATGCGGTGTATGGGGCTGACATCGCATATGGAGTGTAGTCCATCGCTCGGACTACAAGCAAGAGTACTTAAATGATGAGTGATTCAAGTCCTCTTGTTATGTATCATGAATTGGGCTATGGAGTGATTAAAGTCTCTATTAACTAGCACGGCGTTGTCCAGCCGGGTTGAACTGTTCCGGTGTCTCAGTTAGGTTGATCCGTGGTTGACAGCTAGATGATGAGGGAAGGTGGTGTTGATCCGGTTCAAGCTAAGTGCCTCCACAAAGTAGCGCTGTATTCAGTGTGAACAAAAATGTCTGCGGACGAAAGCTCACAACAAGTCGACACGAACTTAATTTATAATCTTACCATAACTGTTATGATCCAAATAATAATGCACAATTCCTAAAGGCCAACGAACATCTGATACATGTAAGCGGCTACTGACAAAGTCAACCGCTAACTTTTCCTTGCCACCTAAAAAAATGTTACAAATAGAAAGAGGGAAATGTATAATCGGCTGAAAATGTTAAAAATAACACACGTAGAGGATATTATGTAATGTCGAAACCACAGATATATCAATCTAAGGAGATCGGTTGAATCGCCGAGTTCATAGGAAGACCGAATGTCGCGATCAGCGGGCGTACTACATAACATGGCTCTAGTTGAGCGTGCCGTAATATACACTATTCATTGCGCACGTCATCAGTACTTCGAAGCGATGAAAGTTAAGCACAGCCGCAAAGGAGATCGGTCGAATCGCTGAGTTACGTATTCACTTGTCTTTATCTTAAGGCGAAGTGGCGGAAATGTATGCCCACAGGGCATACACTTGTCACAAGTTGAGCGCCGGCTTGGCCTATCTCCTTGTATTATTAAATCTGTAGTCGAAACGGAATACCACTGAACTATGTCACACGCTAAGCTGTAACGACGGTTTTCAGTGTGGTAGCAGGTGGTGCGGTTTAGGTGGCACTGACAAAGCAAACACAGGGTTGTAGCGCACTATCTTGTGTCACAATATATGTGTGATGAAGCCACAACAAGATTATGTACCTAGACCATGAAGCTATACCTAGACTCTGTCGCACCTTGCCGGATATCCGGCGTCCAGTATCCGGACAAACAACTATCCGTTTCATCTGTAGTATTTACAAATTCACTTTGTTTATCTTTTTGTTTAGGAAGTTAAGTTTTTTTTCCGCTGTGTCTCGTAGCATAATGAGGCGCCACGATCACAGAGACTTTACAATGTGTGTCGCGTCGCGAAGCGTCCGGGACCATGAAGAATAAATTAATAACTTAATAATTTCTGCAAATAAAATATCATGAAGAAACGAAATCAACAAACCATTTAAAGTTTCATTTCCAAACACAAATTTTACACATACAACTATTGTAGTTAAAAAGTATGTGGTGTATATTTTACACATTGCTCCTTCAATGTTTTCCTGTAACTATAAAATGTAAATCACTATGGTAGTGGTATTGTGCATACAGAGCGTAGGTAATAAAATAAAGAAAAAACATTTACATTGGCAATATTTTATTGACTATAAAATCACAATAAGTTTCTGATTACAAACAAAACTTTTAAATAATTCTTAACTAAATTATTACATATTGAAGTCATTATGACTTTATTTTTTTTACTTATTTAATTTTTTTATTTATTATTGACTGGCGACCCGCCCCGGCTTCGCACGGGTGCAAAGCTTATGTAAATATGCATGTATTATACATATAAACCTTCCTTAAGAATCACTATCAATTTAAAAAAAACCGCATCAAAATCCGTTGCGTAGTTTTAAAGATCTAAGCATAGGTAAGTACATAGGGACAGACAGACGGCGGATAGCGACTTTGTTTTATACTATGTAGTGAAGTCATTATGACTTCAATAATAAATTATTTAAGAATTTATGAGACTTTCGGAGTTATAAAGTAACCTATACACGTGAAGCTTGCAAGGGTTTATATTTTATTTCTGATTTAGACGTAATTTTGTTCCTAATTTTGTTTGGTGTGATTTAAAATGTTTGTTTATACTAACTTATACATATATAGAAAATGAAAAACTAGAAAAAAATCTTATCTTGATAAGGCCTGACACGGGACTCGAACCCGGATCTTTCGCGAGTTGCGCGCGTTGTATAATGTATGAAACACTGGGAGGTGATGAAACACCGAACGCACGTTGCTGCGCAGCGCTGCTTGTCTATGGACGTTGCCGCGCAGCAGGCGCTGCGCGTTGGTGGCGATGATTATATGGCTTTCAGTACCCGTATGCTACGGCCGCACACATCGCGATAACATTCGTGCGATAATCTTCGCCTTCGGCCTACCGCGAATGTGCATGGCCACACATTGCGCGCTGTAAAGTCTGTCGCGATGTGATCGCGATGTTACACAAAAAACAAAATGAAGGCCGCGATCGGCCTACATTTTAGGGCAATTATTTTTTATTCTGTCAGGAATTATTGTTTAAGAAAAAAGCAAGGCTAAACAATATTGACTCACACTCCTAACTGCTAATAAGTGAATACGTCCGATGCGCACGATGTCTGTGCGCCGACTGAAGACCACGAAGTGTGGCCACGCAAGCGAAGGACATCGCGATAAAAACGCTTTGATGTGCGCCAGTTTACCGACCACGGCGCGATGTCCTTGCGACTTCGCACGAAGTGCCGAAGTATTCGCGAATACTTGGCTAGACACATCACGATAACGCGAATATTCGCGACTTCGCGATGTGTGCGGCCGAAACATGTTTTGCGCTTCTCTCCGCTAGGGGCGCTGTTCACGTTTCCTATACAAATTGAGCTTTTAACGCAACTATAGTAGTTGCGTTTTTTATACTAAAAAACTTACACTACGGGTACTGTACTCGTATCACACCGGGGACGATACTATGCGCGTAGACGTAAGTACACTATAATAAATTACTAAATGAATGAAGAAATGCGTGATAAAATAATAGATTTAGTGACAAGACATACTTAGTGCTTATACATAGGTCACACTAAAAGTTACCGGAACTGGCCACTTACATAAACAATATTTAAAAAGTAGGTAATTACAATATTTGAAAATTACACTCATTGGCTGTAGAATGCAGTTTGTTTCATTCGATTGTCAATTGTTTTTACATTGTAGCGCCATTTTAAAAATTGCGTGTCTACATGAACATGGATTTCTCGGGAAAATTTTCGTATAATGATTTTCTACTGTTTTAAGCTACCAATGATTATGTTTTAAGTGTAATTTGACAGCTCAACAGAGCATCGCACGGCTTCAATCTGCTTTTGGCGATGAAGCACCATGCAAGAAACTATTTATAGCTGGTTTGCAGAATTAAAGCGCGGTCGTGTCAATCTCAGTGATGAATCTCGCGATGGAAACGAATTTTTGAAGGTGAAAAACGTAGAACTTATTAGTCATCCTGCATACAGTCCCGACCTATCACCTTATAACTTTTTTCTGTTCCCAAAAATTAAAAACCAATTACGCGGTCAACGATTTTCATCACCGAAGAGGCTCTCAGAGTATATAAAACGTTTCTGAGGTCACCACGGACGAGTGGCACAAAAGTTTTCAAAATTGTTTTAATCGAATGAAAAAGTGCATATGCAAAGGGAGAATATTTTGAGAAACAATAAATAAATTTTTGACCTTTAATAGTATTTTTTTTTTATTCATTCCGGAAACATTTAATGCGCCAAACGTATTTATCAAATATTCTGTAAATTCCCATGTTTTCTCCTGGTCCCAGGATTTTATTCCATTAATTTTTATATGTGTAGGCCTCGTGTAGAATGAGTTCCCGGTTCCCTGTCTTGAATAGGCCCACCCCGTTTCATTGTGTGGGTATTGTGAAATGTGTCTAAGGCGTCGTTTCTGAACTCTGCAAATCATCACACTCGAGGACACTGGAGAAGTGGCAAGTTATACCATCTACGAACAAATCCTACAATAGCATTCTGGCTGCCTGCTCGCTAGATGATCCTTATCGTCATTCGTCTGAGGCTGCTGGTGTCAGTCAGGCGGCCAGTCATACTATTTATGTAATAAATAAACATTGACCAAAATGATATTTACGAAGTTGCAATTTTCTTAGTCCTTAATTTTTTCCTGTTTTTCCTATCTAGTTAATAATTAAGTCATTCATTCATCCATCACATTCATTCACTCATAAATCAATAAACAAGAATTTTTGTGTAATAAAAAACAGCACTGAAATTAAACTGATGATTGAACCAATCAAAAACGCCCACGGGGCTGTCAAAATGGAACATTTTGACAGACTACTAATCTTTCTAATCTGTGCACGAAACCTTTTGGTGCCTTTGGAACTATTTTAGCAAGTATCGTATAAACCAATAAACACACTTTTAATTATGGACTTATAGTTCTATCATATGTTTATTTTGCAATATACTGTTTTAAATTACTTGAATATAATGCCAATTACTTGACAATCAAATAACGAATTGTGTGTAACGGAAAACAGAATAGCGGATAATGTCAAACAAACAATGCAATAGAAAACAAACAGTTTCGCTTGCCGATGTCATAAAAATTCAACACCGGATCTATTTGCCGATAAAATTAGTTTAAATTTATGTAAGTGCAGTGCACACAGTGTTGAGCAAGAGTTACAAATAGTCTATACTGAAAAGTTGTATTTTAAAAATGCAGTTAGCAATATTTTTCTGTGTAGCTTTATTTATTCCATCGGCTTTTCAAGCCACAACATCTCAGGGATCGGTAGAATTAGACGAGCTATCTTTCGATAAAATTACTAGCAAATTCGAAGCTTCTCTTATCAAATTCGACGTAGCATTTCCGTACGGAGATAAGCATGATGCTTTTGTGGCTCTCGCAAAGGACGCGAAAGACGTGGAAGATCTTTTAGTAGCTGAAGTTGGAGTAAAGGATTATGGTGAAAAAGACAATGAAGATCTGGCGAAAAAGTATGGAGCAACGAAAGACAACTTCCCCGTCGTGAAACTATTCGTTAAAGGCAAACAAGAACCGATACCATTTGATGATTCTAAAGGTTTCTCGAGTGATGAACTGCGAAGATTTGTTCGTGAGAATACCGGCTTATACCTTAGCCTCCCTGGTTGTGTAAAAGAGCTAGATAAACTAGCCATTAAATTCATGAAAACTAACCCTGAAAATCGGCAGCAAGTGTTGAAACAAGCACAAGAAGTTCTGCAGAACTTGAGCAAAAAGGTATACTCATTTTTATAGTGTTACTTTAATATTCAAAGGCTAATACTAATAAAAACTACTAATACTAATCTAAATAATAATAACCTCTTTCTAATAGACATCAATTTATTTTCAGGAAACCCCTTCTGGTAAAGTTTATAAGACAGTGATGGAGAAAATTCTAGAAAAGGGTGAGAGTTTTGTTAAGACCGAGAATGAGAGGGTAAAGAAGATACTGAGCAGTAAAGTATCAGATGAAAAGAAAAAAGAACTAGGCATTAGACTGAACATTCTGCAGACATTCCAATTATTTGATATTAAAGGGAAGGAGATGAAAGAAGAACTGTGATCATTTTGTTCAATATTTAAGTAATTAATTTAGGTAACAAGACTTGTTAACACTTGAGTTTTAGAATGTTTACAACAATTATTTCTCACATGGATTATGTATATTAGGTTCACAATTATTATTTGTTACAAAATAAACAGCATATCAATGTCAGTGCAATATGTGACCTCTATTTTAACTTAGTTAATGTAAAAAATATTGTATTACGTTTCTCATTGTTTTTGTATAAATTTACCTCAAGTGGGTACAGTATTTTTGTGACAAGCCATATCTGTGTAAAGATATAGCATATGGTCTGTTTATGTGTTGTGCCTGATTTATAGTTCTGATACCCTTAGATTAACTATGAAACACTCCTCAGGACCAGGAATTCTAATTTACTCATGAATGTTAAATTGAAAATAAGTCTGTGCCCTAGGCTCCAGCCTAATTAGCCTGTGGGTAAATCAGGCCCTGTGTGTATCAGTGCAGAAGCTCTACGCTGGCACTGATTCATATAGTCAACAGCACATCAGGTTACCAGGTTATCACACAAACTGTAAATTTTTCCCAGTCAATTTTGGGCTTTATCATACATATGTTTACAGTTGAAAAACAATTTGAGAAATTGTCAGTTTTGGGTAATCTGATCTGCTGCGGTCGTCCATACATGTGTGTCACCCATGTTTTTGACAAAATTACTTTATATATCTTTGAAGTATTCAAAAGTTTTTCTGGTTTTAACAATTTACGTAATACAATTACTAAATTGAATTTTATGTTTCATGTTGAAACAATTTCATCTACCTGACTAGTTCACAAAATGGAGTGCTAGCATTATTTGTGTCTTCACAGTCGCACATGTGTAATTTATTATTTTTATGTATGATGTGCAAATAAAGTGTGGATATTACAACTGGAGCATTTATTCACATGTCCTATTTAGTTATGTGGTTAGTTTCATTAGAGCATAGACATAAATACATTCAATGTCAGATAAATCTAAATTTACTAAAATAAATCACTGGATAATTATCAAATATGACCCTTGAACATCATCGCTTGTTCGTCAACTGACAACTGTGTCAAACACGCAACTTCCGATGATATCTTTTTTATATTTGTTTTGTCAACTCGCTCGATTCGATCATGATATGAAAATCTGACGGAACCTACAGTCAGCTTCAGAGACGTTTAAGCTTTTGGTGGGCAGTAGGTTCAAAGTTGTTTTTTTTTTGTCTGACTACTGCAAGTTAACGGCATTTACTGCTTTACCGGTTTTTTAAGAAGGCGAAGACCTTGGAAGTCCTGAAGCCTGTAGGTCGGCCGTTTTTAGAGAATTACTGGGCGACCAAGCATCTCCCCCATAGGGTTACTCGACCGCCTAGCGTCCCTAGGGCGTCCGAATCGGAAGGGAGCGACACGCCCGAGGGTGCCTATAAATGCTCGGGCGCGTCGTGTCGTGGAGGACGTGGGGAGAAGCGCATATCGCGAAGTGTGTAGATCGGGTCGACGCACCCTTGTTCGACGGGTGCGGTGATTGGCAAGTGAGACACTAATAGTGCTTGGGTGTGTAGTGTTGTCCTGAGGCGGTAACGGAGCGTGGAGCTCGTGATCGGATCGTCGGGGTCCAGCAGGACGTTTTTGGGACGCGCCCGATCTAGCCATTTCGCCGCTCTGGACAAATCACCCCAGATCGGGCCCTGCCAGAGGTTTAGGGTGGTGAGGAGCCTTGTCGAAGTTGTTTGTTTTTAAGACCACATAAGAAAATTTTGTTTATAAAAAGATCATCAATATCCAATTTAACTACAGGATATTCGTCACTGGTTGCACGTTGCGCTGAATTACGAGGCTAGTACTTCAGCCATTAAATTGTTACTACTTTCTAATGTGAGCTCGAGTAGACGACAAATCGGAAGGTGGCAAAAAGCGCGCGCTCACGAGTTTCATTGTCGCCAGTTGACGAATATACGAAATACCTCGATATTTAATAAAAAAAGATGACTTTTTACGCCAATTTATTAGAATATTAAGATAAACACCGGTAGTCTATTTATTTGATAAACCCGACGGTCACGTAAAACTAGCAATTATAGTTTCATGGGCGACTGACCGACCAGTGACCACCAATTTCCAGGCAGTGACATCACAGTTATTACCTAGGTACCTGATAGATACTATTTTAGGAAAATTAAAGTCAACGCGATTTTAAGTCCTATTACAGATTCCAGATTTGAGTACCTACCTATGTAGCATACTTAGCGTTCTTGTACGCAGGGAACCGCAGTCGTCACGGCTTTTGGTGAACCCTGAAGTAGGTAAAGCAAAAAGGAGCCGGTACCTACGCGTATTTAACATACTTAGATTACACCTATTGGAACGTATCATTAGTTTTTAACAGGCTGGCAACCTGTCACTAGTTGGAGTCATTGCCTGGCCCATACTGCCAAATGTGGCTTTGTGTAACAAAATGGGGTACGCATTTTCTTACATATCTTTTCAATTCCTATCATTGGAGGTCCGAAAATATTTCTCATACCATTTAAAACCATAATGATCATTCTTCATCACTACATAAAACAAAGTCGCTTCCGCCGTCTGTCTGTCCCTATGTATGCTTAGATCTTTAAAAATACGCAACGGATTTTGATTTTTTTTAATAGATTGGTTTATGCACCTACATGGCTGGGTGATGGGTAGGTTAGGGTTATTTTTTTTATGACCAGGCAGAGTGCACTGTTTTTGTAAGCAACAAGGTAGTAACAGTATGAATAAAAAAATTATGATCACTAACTGTTATGATGAGCTTCGTTGGTAGTAATAAAAATGTATGAATAAAAAAGTATGAAAAATAAAATTATGAAGAGTGATTATTATGAACACAAATCGGTACTAAGAGACAAAGAATAGGATTTAGAATATTATGTGAGCCAATATGGACCCAACAAAATGTTACCTAAGGCGGCTCAAAGTGCTCAACCCCTCTTGGGAATATGAGCGTGCTCGTATGTAGGATGTACGAGCATCTGCCGCGGGGATCTCTGCACCACAGAACACATTTACCCTCTACACCGACTAATCTGTAGGGCGTTCGAATCAGAAGAGCGTTTCGTGCCCACTACAAATGAATGAGACCCTAAGACACGCGGGAACGACTGAGAATCATCCACCATGGCATTACCTACATTTATGATCGCCGGGTATAAAGAGAGTAACGAGTGAATATATTATTATGTATTATTTTGAACTCATCGATTTATAATACTGAGGTCATTATTATAAATCTACTAGCTTCTGCCCGCGACTTCCTCTGCGCAGGATTAGTGTAGGTAAACCACAGATATATCAATCTAAGGAGATCGGTCGAATCGCCGAGTTCATAGGAAGACCGAGTGTCGCGATCACCGGCCGTACTAAATAACATGGTTCTAGTTGAGCATGTCGTAATATACACTATTCATTGCGCGCGTCTTAAGGACTGCGAAGCGATGATAGTTAAGCACAGCCGCAAAGGAGATCGGTCGAATCGCTGAGTTACGTATTCACTTCACTTTATCGGAAGGCGAAGTGGCGGAAATGTATGCCCACAGGGCATACACTTGTCGCAAGTTAAACGCCAGCCTGGTCTATCTCCTTGTATTATTATACTTATTATAATGTATGTATGATTTTAGGTAGCACTCTGATTACGGAATAATTTTTAGGGAAATTTCACAGCTCATACTCTGAAATAAATAAATCCAAATTTATAATATTAGGGTCTCACAAAAACCTGTAGTAACTTTTATGATCAATAAAAAACTGATTTCAGAAACGTTTTTATTATTATGAATTTAAAGAAAGAAACTACTTTTTTAATCTGAATTTGTAATGTCGGAATGTAAATGCATTTTAAAAAAGTAGTTCCGAAACCAAGTCATTAGTGGTGAAAATATTATAATTTCCTCCCTGTATTTGAACCAAATCACCTTTAATTTAAGCTTAGTGTTTGAAGAGACTTTTTTATATACAAATGTACAGACGACTGCTTGTCATGGTACCACAAATTGCCTTTACTCAATATAGTTTTAATTCTTTATCTGAGTAGAAAATTGCTTGAAGAAATTTGACTCAAGCCTGAAGGCAGTACAATATACCAAAAATCTTTTGTTAAAATCTGTCTAAATAGCTATTTTAACTTTATATTATTATAACTTACATATCATTTTCAACCCATTTTTTATTTCTTTACAAGCATCTTATTTGAATTGTAAAAAAAATGCAAAAGGTGACTTAATTCAGAATTCAAGGTATTTAAATGCATAAGATCCAGTTCGATTCAATTCCATAATGTGTCAAAAAGATGGAAGGGCTACCGGTTATACATATTATTATGAATTACTAGCTATGTCGAGAACATCAATGCTGGCAATAAAATATTATCCCCCAATACATTACAGACTTAGATAAAAAAAGACGCATAAACTGATGTTTATGTATTTAAAACATTTCGCAATAATTATGATTTTATTACTTCATATTATTGCCAAAGCTTGTCTGTGATAATATGAAATGTAAAACACATGTTCATTTGCCAGATCAGACCAAATTAAAAAGTGGAGAGGGAGTGTTGCAGAGTACGCACCAATGCCAGTTTTATAGATAAATGTAATAGTAACAGCATATCACAGCCGGTGTTTTATGTATAAGTCAAGGCATAGTTTCGTTACATGTGTGTGTGTAACTAAGTATACAGGCGACGGGCGAGGCGTAGTTTATTTTACCGGCCTCAGTGCATCCTTTGCAGAGCTCCATTTACACTTTTTTATTTTGTCTCAGTTTTCCAGTAAAACCATTCGATTACATATTAGTGCAATTTGGCAAATGCGCCTTATTTGAATTAAAACTATGACAAAAAATTTTAAATTCAAGATATCCCCTGCAGATTGATGTGAGAGATCATAATTTTCAATATAATTGTAATAAATTTACCAATAAACATTGCCCATACAAATTACTTTTCTGACACAATTTCTTGAACACTTTTTCCATACCTCCTACATAAAAAAATATATGTAGGTGATGCCCGCCTGTATGTAACATCAAAACTTCAAAATTTGTAAAGGCTATATCAAAAGCAAGCTATAAATATCTCACATCTATTGGATAAAAATTTTCATACTATTTAATGGTTCTTCTAATTATTTGCATGGCTGTGCCCATGGATTTATCCAGCAAAGAACATAAATGTATTATTTGTGTCTTTTTTTCTATCGTGTAGCTGTGTATGCTACAAGATTGATTCAGAAAATAAAGATATCATATTACAATACATTAGCATGATTTATCAATATTTAAAGTAGTGGTTTTTTTGTTAGTTTGATATTATTGATTGATAGTTGGGCACTAGGGGTACATCAAATGATAGCAGTTTCAAAAAATTGCCAATAATAACATGCATGTGTTAAATGTGTATTTAAATAAAATACATACACTGAACACATACCAAAAAATCATTATGTTCAGCTCTGCAGAATTTCATCTTAAACAGTAAGATCAAAGTTTTATTATTATTATTATGATAAAAATAAAATACTTCCCTAAAAATATGAATGGAAAGTCTATGTGTGCAAAATAGCAGTTATTTTGGGGTGACTTAAAAGTAAAATTAAATCTATAAACTTAAAATCAATAAGACATGTTACATATTGGCCTCTGAAACAGTTGAAATAATATTGCTAATGTTAATTGGCCTTATTACTCTCTACTTTAAGGTCCTTTAGTTTTAGAACTACTCCGTCAGCATCAGACTCTTCAGGTTTGTCTGCCTTTTCTGCAGCCTTGGGTTCGGGTGTGTCAGTGTCTTCACTTCTTGTAATGCTACTCTCATCATCAGAAGATTGATCTTGAGTGTACAAACTACATTTAGTCCTAACAATTTCTTGTGCTTCTGCAAACTTCTTTTTCCATAGTTCAGCATCTGTAAACATAAGTATTTTTTATCAAATACTAATAAACAAACACATAAACAAATATTGCTAATGTAACTTTTAATATGCTCCAATATAAAAATTATAATTTAGAAATAAATAAATAATGATGCCGATCAATTTACTTCATAAAAAGCTTCAGATATATGTGATAAAGATATAAAGTATATAAATTATATTAAAAAAATAAAAGAAAATTACATAGCTATATCTAAATAAATTTAAAAAATTGCTTAACTTACTCTGTGCGTTTCCAAACTTTATAGCAAGTAATTCCTGTTTACATTTTTCATCTGCATAATCAGCAAACACTGACCAATTGAAAGCCTTATCAGACCCACAGTGGACATTCATTCTAATATCGGGTGTGATGAAGTGATTTGCACACACTTTCAATGTTTTGTCACGTCTCATAACAACTCGGACTGTGTTATTTTCTTTATGGCGCAACAGCTTGATATCACCTGTTCCTCGTTCCTAAAAAATTTAAAGTTAATTACTAATACATAGGTACTTAACCAACAAAATTCACAGCAATTGCAATTTAGTTATGTCAATTTTTAGTCTAAAAAAATCTTTTTTTTTTTTTATTTTATTTTAACCTTCCACTCGTGGTCGCCGGTATCGTATCTATACAGTCGTGCTCGAATTTTAACCAGTTCCTCTTCCTCTTCCTCATTTGTGTTAACTTCCACTATCGGTAATGATACGATGGGTTCATAATGAGGGTCGTGCTCCGGAGTCTCTACTTCACCTCCTTCACTCTCGCTATTACGCTTCACGCTTTCTTCAGTCTGCAATGCAAATTGTGCAAATTAGAGTAACGAGTAACGTCTCTTTATGCCTCGCACTCGCAGTAGACTTGGTCAATATAATAATAAGAATAAAACAAATATAGCCCATTCACATAAAATTGCAAGATAAAACCTCACCGGAGATGACATTACAGCGACGGAATAATTTAATAATTTAAGCAAAAAAAATAATAGAAACTGAATAAAATAAACAAACTAGCAAAGTTCGTTGATTGAATGAATGAATGAATCACACACAGATTAAGAAAAGAATGAATGAATGTAGAGAATGAAAAGTAGAAGAGACAAAGACACGCAAAGACATTTTTCCTAAGAGCATTGGTATATTTGCTCTTAGCATTTTTTAGATAGTAAAGCTAAGCGTCTACTAGGCGCACAAAGTCAAGTTGGATCGAATCTTCTGCGATTCGATTCTGTAGTTATAAATTCATCAAAAACGGGCTCGCGACTCGTTTGAGCATTTTTCGATATTCCTTATAATTTAGGATTTGGCCCTAATGGCCGACTTGAAAAATTCATTATTTTATATTTACTATGAAATGGCATCCATTAACGGTGCGCTGAATAGAATCGACACAAGACTTAGAGGGATAAATTCAACTCGACACCACAGACTTTTTGGAGATACTACGTATCTCGACACGTTTCTGCTGTAGTCGACGCCAAGCTTAAAGCCCCCTCTCATACATAGCCCCTAGCTAGCGCTGACCAATAAAAAAAACTGTAGCCATGTAGAGTCAGCTCGGCCCGAGTAGACTAGCAAGAGTTATCATCATCCGAAATAAGATAAGCGTTACCATTATCCGAGTTCACTATGATCGTTTTTATTGACGTCAACTGGTAGGGAAGTTCAAATGTAACAAAGGAATAACTATTGTATAACATGGATTAACAATTTATTGAAATATAGGGTGCAGAGGGTTTTATATCCTCGCTCTATTATAGTGTGGTCAGTCTATTCGCTAATTTTTTTGACACATGAAAGTGATAATCACCGAGTGAATTACATATTAATTAAGTAATAACTTAATACATAATATGCATACTCTTTATTGCGCTTGAAAATAACAACAAAACTTATGGTTAAATGGTTAAAAGTTTGTACTTTGTAAGGGCGGGTTTATCTCAAAGAGAGATCTCTTCCAGTCAACCCATGAGTGTTAGAGATAGTGTTAATAGTAATGTAGGTGACCAACAAAATGCAAAAGAAAAAAAAACGATAGTAATAATACCCTCAATAATACCTAATTCAATCAGTGATTATCACTTTCATCTGTCAAAAAAAGTTAGCAAATAGGCCGGCTGAGCTGGAAATATGGATGTATGGGCTAGATTTCTTTGCTGTCCCATAAAAGGGAGAATTTAAAAAAGTCGACCATCTGTGATTTCTGTCATCTGTCTGTTTGTTTGTCATGTCATGTCAATAATCAAAATCTCTTGAGTTGAGTCAGTTTAGTACTTTAAGTTTTAAAATATTAAAATATTTACCAATTACTCTAACGAAAACAAGGATTATAGGGTTATTAAATTTTCCATTGAAAGCTCAGGTGATTCTCTTTTGCTATCGGTCATTGAAGTCTGAAAGGAAATGTTAAAATAGTACAAAAAATGGAGCGTATTCTCATTTCTGTGCGACCCATTTACACATAGTTTATTTTAAGATATCTTCCTATTTATCAATAATTTTAGTCCAGGTTCAGTGCCCTAACGATTCAACATAGTTCCTTACTTTTTACTAGTTCTCGCTACGTGTTAACAATAGACGTTTTTCCAAATATTTTAGACACAATTTCTTCATGCAAAATATTGCAAAGATGATAACTGAGCAACTTCGGAATCCTAACGAGTTGGATATCAGCCTACGAATGGAATTTGGTCCCTTTGAAACTGTACACAAGTGGAAACTAATGTCCGAGTGCTATGAATTTGTTGGTGCCAGGTATGTTTATATATTTTATTTGAGGACCTAAGTAGCTTATACTATAAAAATAAAAAAGATTAACACTCCCATAACTACTGTACTACACAGCTATTTAATCTGATTTCGAAAATTTATATCTAATATTAATTTTACAAAAAATATATCAACAGACGGAGTAAACACACTGCTGTTGCTTATAAAGATGCAATATATGTTTTTGGCGGTGATAATGGAAAATCTATGTTAAACGATCTGATCAGATTTGACATAAGAGAAAAATCTTGGACTAAAACTGGCTGTATGGGAGTTCGTCCTGCTCCACGATATCACCACTCCGCTGTGGTAAGTGTAAAAGTTAAATATCTGAAACATGCAATTCATTGCCATCAATCATGACAGCATAGTAAGTATTTAAACAAATTTTCAATATTAATTCTTTATATAGTCAGTCTTAGTGAAATCAAAAATAAAAGTAATTCAAAAAGATCCTTAAGTACCTATTGAATACCAATAAAATTTAATATTTTAAGTTAAATAGAATAATGATACATTATTCTATTGATTTATCTGAGTTTTAATCAATTCAATGAAGCCAATGTGTTCATATACACTTAGCAAATTAGGAATTGATTGATATTGCCAAGGTTCCCTTTCTATATTGACAAACAATTATTTCATACATATCTTTGATTTCTATGCTATCATTTTCATAAACTTAATTTGATTAAAGCAAAATATTTGATTTTAAGATGAAATTATTCAAAACTAGAAAAAATATTTATGCGTTTGTAAACATGAAATGATTATTATTCCATGAAATGATTCAAATTTGATATATCCACTGAAATGTCCGGCCGACACGGACAGCCGAGAAAAGTTGCACATGCGCAACCACTTTCGTGCGAAACCTGTGCCACATACTCAAATATGTGTGTGTGCAGCTAAAAGCACACAGAATTGACATCTTCTCAGAACAAGGCCTCCTGGTAGACTCTTTAACCGATGGCATCAAAATTGACTTTCGTAAGTGTACAAATTGTACCTAAATGAATAAAGAAATTTTGACTTTGATGTATGCAAAAACAAAAATACGTATAGTTGTAAAAAAATTTAAATCTCACACTAACCTTAAAACCCTGTGAGGCAGACGGCTTTCGCGCGTTTTTACATTTTTCATGGAAAGTTATGTAGTTTAAAGTGAAGGAAAACATCACGAGGAAAACTGCACACACCAATGAAGAAGTTCTTAGGTTGTGACGACCATCCCACACTTGGCCAGCGTGGTTGACTAAGGCCTAATTGCCCCTAATGTGGGGTAGGCTCGAGCCCCTCGGAGTATAAGGTGATCAATACCCCATGCTAGTCCATTAGTCACTTTCTACGACACCCATTGGAGGATATGGGGTGATGCTATTCTACTCTGCCGGCATCACATGGCTGTGTGTATAGTTTATGTTAATCGCTATATAGTATAAAACAAACTCGCTTCCGCCGTCTGTCTGTCCCTATGTATGCTTAGATCTTTAAAACTACACAACGGATTTTGATACGGTTTTTTTTAATAGATAGAGTGATTCTTAAGGAAGGTTTATATGTATAATACATGCATATTTACATAAGCATTGCACCCGTGCGAAGCCGGGGCGGGTCGCTAGTATAAATATAACCTAATGAATAAGATTCGAAATGGAGATTTGTTAGTATAGTATAAAATTAAAAATAATATCAAGAGGCAGACAAATAATGTTATTTTGTTAAGGTTGCTGACTGTGAAATAATTTAAATATTCATAACTTATTTATTGTAAATGATAGTCACATGGTCCCATCTGTTGTTTCAGGTTCACAGATCATCAATGTTTGTGTTTGGTGGTTACACGGGGGACATTCTAGCCAACTCAAACCTTACTAACAAGAATGATTTATTTGAATACAAATTCCAGAGTGCACAGTGGTTCAGATGGATATTTAAGGGACAGTTAGTAAATAAATTATATTTTAATAATTTCAGATTTTGAGAAATAAATTAGTTTTCAACACAACAGTCTGATATGATGATGACGATAAAAATTGGATACCTTTTAACAGACAGCCAGTACCAAGATCGGCTCATGGAGCTGCTGTATACGATGACAAGCTGTGGATATTCGCGGGGTATGATGGGAATGCTCGACTGAATGATATGTGGACCATCAGCTTAGTGGCAAGTATAGTACAACATGATGGCTAAGGCGTCACCTCCACGAGCGAGTAAATCGCGTCTATTCTATACTAAAAAACGTCGCGATGATATCGCCATATGGAGACCATCACTATTATAGAACTAGCTTCGACCCGCACCTTCGTTTGCACAGGATTAATATAAATTATAGCCTTTATGTTATTCTGATGCATTATATTATTGTTGGGCTTCATCAATTTCTTTCAGTAGTTTTCGTGTGAAAGAGTAACAAAAAACTTTTGCGTTTATAATAATATAGTAAGAAGTAAGATTTAGTGGCACCCCGTTAACATCGTCGCGATTCACTCGCTCCTGGAGGTGACGCCTAAGTTCTTCATTCAGCTGCAAAGGAATCCTCGGATGAATGAATTGGTTGGAAGGGTCTTGTACTTTAGTTTACTCCACTGGCCAATTGTAATGTACCTCTTAATTTAATTCAATCATCAATTGCAATGAGACCTTAAGTCCATACAATTTACTTGTTAAACGTAGTGCATCGCTTAATAAATTCGATTTTCAATTGGAATAATCTCTACCATAAATAGAATAGCATAAAATGATCCAAGGTTCTAAAAATATGTTTCGATAACGTTTATCTTACTGACAGTGACAATTTTGAAATTCTTAGCTTTTCTTCCTCAATCTTGTCTTCCGACTGCCAATTGCAGGAAGTGCAAAGTAGTAAGTGGTTCATTACCAATGGTCCTGTAAAAAAATGTGTGTGTGCAATTCACACACGGCAGAAGTAAAACCTCAGAAAAGTAGCAAATGTGATTTCAGAAGCAATAGATGTTTATAGGTATTGGTTGTCAAAAACTCTAACGCCGTAAACTCTAATGATTCATCATAACAGCCTTTATAATTCGAGTGGTTCGACACAAGGCCTTTACTTGCCATCGAAGGAGGTTTATGCAGTATCTAGTCCACCACGCTTTCCCAATGCGGATGGAGTATAAGGAGATCAATACCCCTTTGCTGATCCATTAGTCGTCTTCTACGACACCCATTAGAGGATATAGGGTGATGCTATTCTACTCTGCCGGCACCACACGGCAAACTCTAATGATTGGCTACTCGCTTTTGCCTTTGTTCATATCATATCCCTCCTGTAAAGCTAAATCCTAAAAAAACTACATATACGTGTAAAATTGTTATAGTGTAGTATTTTACTATGTTTTATTAAATTAAACCAATAAAAGTAAAGTAAAGAGATAACAAATACATTATTTAACGATTTTTTAATATTGGTCAGCTTTTGCTTTGCGCTAATAGGCAATAGCCGATGTGTTTGTGTGAAAAATGTGCGCAAGCGATTTTGGCCTCAAGCACATGAGCCCGCGATAGTACAAAGGTACCCATTGCACAATGCTACCCTTAGTAATGTCTCTGTATTGTATCAATCATTCCAATCTTATTTTTTTTACTGTTTTCAGGGTGAAAACCACCAATGGGAGAAGATTGAACAGAAAGGTCAGTGCCCCCCAACATGTTGCAACTTCCCCGTGGCCGTAGCCCGAGGCAAGATGTTCGTGTTCAGTGGCCAGAGTGGGGCTAAGATCACCAATGCTCTCTTCCAATTCGACTTCGAAACCCACACGTAAGTTCTTATATTTTCTTTTAACTTTTCGATGTCTAACTAAGTTTCTCTTAGCTTATATTTGACACCCATTACAAAAGTGTCATTTCAACTACCAAGTATCTCTGAGGTCCGGACTCCACCAAAGCGGAGACGAGCTGTGTTTTAAACAACCAATAGAAAATCGTTATTCACACATCTCGTCTCCGCTCAGCTTCAGTGGATACCACCGTGCGGAGATGTATTATATTTGTATGGCACGATCAAGTTAGCGGAGATGTGAGCTATGCCTCGCAAACTGGCGCCGGTCGACTGAACACAGCGGAGACGAGAAGAGGTGTGAGCGGCGTGTAGTGTGTGGCTATCAATTCTGTTTCTTCAGACTCTGTTTTTTCTTCTTTAAGTAGAAGAAGATACTGTTTTAGTAATAGTGAAATAGAGACGTCTGACTTTCGTGTCAGATCGAACTAAACTGCAATCTTAATCTTAACAAACACCGCACACATCTCCACTACAGTCTAGTCAGTACGCATCTCCTTTGGTGGATACACCTTTGTCGAAAAACAGCTCTTCTCTCTTCGCTTCGAACATCTCCGCTTTGGTGGAGTTCGGGCCTCAGAACTTATGAAACAGGCCTTGAGATTTAGAATCAGCGCCAAAGTAATTTGTTTTCAATGTTATCTATCTAACGCTGTCGCCACACCGCGGACGGGTCGTCGTGTAGAGCGGGGCGTCTCGGTGTGACGTCTTTCATATAGTTTCTTGTATTACAACTCAGCGTCACGCAGACGTCCCGTCCGTCCGCCGTCTGGCGACAGCTTAAGCCCTTTTCCTGACCGTATCAGCGTGTCTTTACTGTACAGATTATTTACCTTCGTGATTGTTTCGGTTTCAATGCGGTAGGGTGGGGCAGGACGGGACAGGAGAATAATTCTCGGTACAGAGCTGCGTATGTAGTCTCTATACAGAATCGGTACCGACACGACACATTCAGGAAGCTTTTAGTTAATAATAACATACAGACCGATACATAAACTAAAACGCTCCAACCCAGTCAGGAAAGGGCCTTGCGATGTATCACATAGCGATTGTAATGTGTAAAACCTGTTATCATCGTTTATTCGAACTAGTTTCCGCACCTCGGCGGCTGGTGCGCTTATTTTGCGTCGGTGGGTGTGGACCGGATCACTCCATCACAGCTCTACCAGGAAGTCAACTAGCGCCTTGAGGTTGCAAAGAAACTCCTGTACGCTCCTTAGCGACCTGAGGAAGCGGGCCCGGTATTCTGCCACTCCAGCAGAACGTGAGCGGCTGTTTCTTCCTCCGCCATACAGGCTCTGCACAATGGACTGTCTGTTACACCTACTGGGTGTAAAAGACATGAACAGTCAAACGAGAACCATGTATTCTATACATGAAAATAAGACATATTTCAAAAAAAAATTTGCTAGGAAATGATTTTTATTTTTTGGTGTTAAAAAAAATTACAAATTGTAGCGCGCAATGTAAAGGGCTCAACTCGCACGCAACTCGCAAAACCGCGATATTTTTGCTTGACGGCGGCCCCGTTCGTTAGTGTCCGTGCCCATCGAGTGAGCTACATTGAACGCTAACGGTTTTGAAGCCATTTTTTGTTATGAAATACTAAAAAAATGATAATGTTTCTTTGGACAATAATTAAGAAATAACGTATAGAATACGTTTTCATAAAAAAATGAAAAAAAAAATTATGACTTTGACCTTCAATAAAATCGCAACTATCAATTTCCCAGGTATAGTCTAAAGGAAAAAAAATGTTATGATGGTGAGCAGAATACATGGTTTTCGTTTGATTGTTCATGTCTTTTACACCCTGTATATTGAAAAGATTTTTGTTAAAGTTGCTTTGTCCCGAGATTGTCGTGACTGGTAATTTTAGCTGTAGTAATTTCTTAGAGAGCCTTGGGTCGAAATGCGGTAGAAGTCATCTCGCCTGTCGGCATGTCTCTAAGGTGATCCAATATCTGTCGCGTTCTAGGTGGGAGTGTTCTATAATCCTACCTTTGAACCAGCTTACAGGGAGAGGGACTATTGGTTCCGCAATCGATGTTATGCCCCATCCCCTTTTAGGCTCGTCAGCTGCATCGTTGCTCCTTGCGCCGCTGTATCCTTTTATCCAGTACTGTATGGCATTAAATATAATTGTTCTAGCTGGACTCGAGTATGTACTGAGCACCTTCTCCGCTGCGCCGGTCCCGCGCCGGCCCGTCGCTACGGACACGTCATGTTGGCGCACGGACGTCACTTGTACGTGTTCGGCGGAGCCGCTGACAACACGTTACCCAGCGATCTGCACTGCTACGACCTTGACACGCAAATGTGGTCAGTATTAAGGAAAGGTATAATAATCTAACTTTTATATGGGGATGTGAGCTTACAGCTTACTTGATGGTCAGTGATCTTCAACACCAGAGGAGTTGCCGGCCTTTAAGGAAGCCTTACGCTCTTTTTTTGAAGATTTTGAGATCGTATCGGTTCGGGAATACCGTTAGCGACAGTTGGTTCCACAGTTTTGTGGTTAGCGGCTATATATTGCACGAAAATGCACGATTGTGGTTGTAGACAACCAGTACCCTTAGTATGAATTTTGTCAGTTGTCGAACTCGATCAAACGTATCGTCTCTTTTCATAATTTGCCCACTGTTTCTGATAGTTTACGCTAGAGGCGCTAGTGGGCAATGTATGAAAAGAGACGATACGTTTGATCAAGCTCGGAAACTAACAAACTTATACTAGGGGTACAGGCGTCCAGACTATGGGGATGGATTTGACGTGGCGAGGTACGATGGCGGAATGCAGCGGCGAAAGTCCGAACAGCTCCTGAGAAAATAAAATTAAAAAATTTAACTAACCCTCGACAAAAATAAACTAAAAAGTTTTTTTTTTCCTTAGGTTCACTCGATGTACTAAAGAAGTAAAGATAACTCTTTTTAAATCCTTTTGTCAATCTTTTTACTCGAGTGGCCTGTGGGTGAGTTATACAAGGCGATCCTACGAAACCCTGCGTATGCAATACAACAATGCCTTCAGAATGTTGCTGGGGCTGCCGCGGTGCTGCAGCGCCTCCGGAATGTTTGCGGAGTCGCACACGGATGGCTTTAAAGCGATAATCCGTAAAAAAAACCGCTTCTCTGCTGCAGCGTCTGCGAAGTGCTAACAGCCGTGTTCTGAAGGTCATTGCTGCTAGATTTGACTGCCCTATCCAAAAAATTGGGTAGAGGTAGTTGTTGGTGTCACTTAAACGTGAAAAATAAATAAAAAAATACAGGGTGTAAAAGACATGAACAGTCAAACGAGAACCATGTATTCTGCTCACCATCATAACATTTTTCTTCCTTTAGACTACACCTGGGAAATTGATAGTTACGATTTTATTGAAGGTCAAAGTCATAATTTTTTTTTTTCATTTTTTTATGAAAATGTATTCTATACGTTATTCCTAATTATTGTCCAAAGAAACATTATCATTTTTTTTAGTTCAATGTAGCTCACTCGATGCGCACGGACACTAACGAACGGGGCCGCCGTCTGGCAAAATCGTCTTGGTTTTGCGAGTTGCGTGCGAGTTGAGCCCTTTATATTGCGCGGTACAATTTGCAATTATTTTTAACACCAAAAAATAAAAATCATTTCCCAGCAATATTTTTTTTGAAATATGTCTTATTTTGATGTATAGAATACGTGGTTCTCGTTTGACTGTTCATGTCTTTTACACCCAGTATATATAGTTTTTTGTCTAACGAGCGCGTCAGCGTCCGCCCGTATGTAGGAAGTAGCGGAATTTTGGTGTGCCCGCACTGTGCCCTTTAGCGCTCACACAGGGATATCCCGCGTTCGTGAGATAAAAATAAAGAAATGCTAATATACCTAAATAGTACTAACATAATTATAAGTTAATTGTTACTAACAAACTAACTCTCTATGGAAATAACAGGTCTGAAATAAATGTTTTATTATTATTATTAGGGCTTTTTTTGTGTCGGGGGTTACTTAAAATTTTTAATTTTATTTATATTTCATCCTTTTTAAATTACTCGCGGACCCTAATTCCGATAGATAACTACTTAAATTACATTTTTTTTGAGTATTCAAGAGATAGCTGATGGCCTTGAAACGCCTGAACAGATTTTCATGAATTGTAGCTAAGAACCACGTCAGTTTTCGGTCCATTCGTTTAGGAGCTATGATGCCACAGACAGACACACAGATACATATACACGTCAAATTTATAACGCCCCTCTTTTTGCGTCGGGGGTTAAAAATTACCGTGTATAGCCTCATAGATGAAAAGGTATTTAAGGTAGGTGCTGGTGTAGTTCTCATCCTGCAACTGTCGAAAATATATCAACCCTCACTTCTCTGTCCAGGTCAGTGATAAACCCATCAACTGATTCGCAAGTGCCGTCAGGTCGGCTGTTCCACGCTGGTGCGGTTGTTGGAGATGCGATGTACATATTTGGGGGTACTGTTGATAATAATGTACGGAGCGGAGAACTCTTCAGATTCCAGGTTAGAATAACACTGTCTTTTAATACCTCATAATTCATCATCATAACAGCCTTTATAATACGACCCACTGCTGGCACATAAGGCCTCGTTTACGCAGTAGTCCACCACGCTTGCCCAGTGCGGATTGGCGGACGGAGTATAAGGTGATCAATACCCCTTTGCTGATCCATTAGTCGCCTTCTACGACACCCATTGGAGGATATGGGGTGATGTTATTCTACTCTGCCGGCATCACATGGCCACCCTCCCTCGATGGGCCAAAATCCAGGTTCACCCTTGTTTGGTATAACAACGTTTAGTCGAAAATCACTCCTACGAACAACGTTTAAGAAAATAATCACTTTGTATAATATCGATTAACATAATTTTCATTTCATCGAATGTTTATTTGTGTTAACAACAAATCATTCACAAAACGTTTGCGCTATTGATCAAAAAGTATAATGTTCAATTGATGTATTGTTCAGGTGGTATAATTTTTATTTCATCGAATGTTCAATTGAACTTCCTTCGAGGAGCGAAGCAACGAGCGAGTCGCGAGTTAGGTTGACATGAACACAGCGCACGATCTGAGCGTGCCGCGGCAGCGGCCGGCGTATTTATGTACCTATGTATTTATCTCATATGTAATATATCCAATTAAATATGGACGCCTTTTATTCAAAAAGATGTCTCAGTTGCAATTGCAAACTGCATTTAAACCTGTAAATATTTTCTTTTCAATTAATTGATATTTTAATCAGCATTTATAAGCTGTTTTTTTTTTGAGAAAATATTATGATTATATATTGGCATAGCTTTCATGGGAGGTCCCTGGCATGAGTGTACAATGAAGACCACAAATAGAGATAGATGGTGGGACATCGTGAGACGAGCAACATTAAGGCTGGTCCAGATCATTTGCCGGATCCGATCAGCGTATCACATATCAAGCCCCGTATCAAGTTGTGGACGCCTCGAAACGCTCCGTATCCGTATCTTCATAATAGTCCTTTGATGATCGGCCAAAAAGCGTCGGTGGCGTAGTGCGTAAGATCGTCGTCTAACACCCGGGAGGCACTGGTTCGATCCCCGCCTCGTACCAAAGTGTTTTCAAATTTTGAATTCATATGTACGTTTAATCAACGATTTTACGGTGAAGGAAAACATCGTGAGGAAATCTGCACACACCAATGAAGAAATTCTTAGGTTGTGTGTGATGTCGACCAACCCGCACTTGGCCAGCGTGGTTGACTAAGGCCTAATCGCCCCTAATGTGGGTTAGGCTCGAGCCCCTCGGTGGGGACATTATATGAGCTGTTGATGATGATCGGCTAAAAACCGACACGACACGGGACGGCCGTATCATAACGGCTTATCGAGATCGCGTATCATTAGCCGTCCACATATGATATCATGATACGCGTCGGCAATACGGTTACGCTGATCGGATTGGGCAAATGATACATATCTGGACCCCAAATCACCTACATGTGACCACGACCACTCTGTCAAGAGTCAAAGATAAAATTAATTAAAATTAATCTGTCACTTTTGACCACTCTGGTTTGTTTATAATAATTTATAACAATTTTATGTGGGCAATAAATGATTTATAATAATTTTATGTGCCTAAATGAACAGAGTATATAGCAACCTGTCACTATTTTCAGAAACTGCATGACCCATACTACATATTCACATATATCAGGATTTATGTGTAACCGGATGTTACCTGCTTGTTTGTAATTGTAACCGTGATAGTATGTATTTTCTGGTGTAGCTATCGAACTACCCTCGCTGCACGCTCCACGATGACTTCGGCCGCATCCTAAAGTCTCAGCAATTCTGTGACGTCACATTGCTAGTCGGCCCTGAGCAAACTGCGGTCCTCGCACACCAAGCCATGCTTGCTGCGCGATCACAATATCTCCGGGCTAAGATCAAGTTAGTAACTATATATTTCGTTACATAGAACATATTTGATCGCTTCTCTGGTATAATGGTATCAGATATTTAAAATTGACAAGGAAGCTCGTCATCTTACCTGATGTTAAGTAATGATGGACCAAGGTCAGAGGGACTGCATGGCTACCATATTACTAACTATCGGAACAGAACAGCATATTTTTTTTATAAAAAGGAAAATACAAAAATTAATATACAAATGACGCAGAAGACAGCAGCTCAGACTACCCAGAACTTGTGAAATTTCGATCGTAGTTTTAAATATTTAAAGTCCATTGTCCATCATATTTCTTTGACAGTTTATGGTAGCCTCATCTGCCATCGTCTTTACATTAGACGGAGCTATCTGTCTCTTTCTAAATCTCCCCGCAAGTAATATGATGACGTACGTACGTATGACGTATGGTTAGAAAGAGACAAATGGATAATAAGAAGTTTCAAGGCGAAATTTTTTGTCTTCGCTTTTTGTGCGAGCTGTGGCCTCCAGTTTTACCTATAAATTTCTTGATCTAAACACTCCTTGAATTATTTTATCTATTAATGAAAACTGCTTTAAAACCCGTTACGTATTTTTAAAGATTTAAGTGTACAGAAGGAGCGACTTTGTTTTATAGTATGCAGAGATACACGTTATTGTACACAGAGAAGCGCGAGAAGAACTGACGAAACGCATAGCTGAAGGCGAAGAAACGGCTTCAGAGGTATACTCGTACAAAGCCAAGCCGCAACTGACCATCAAATTGCCCGAGGCAACGCCTGAAGCTTTCAACATGGTGCTAAATTACATCTACACAGACCGGATAGATCCTACTGAAAAAGGTAAGTAATAGAGTCACTGTCAATTGCGCGTCATTTGACGAACGAACAGTACCGGACTGTACTTTGCAATCGTGGACGTGCTAGATTTTGATTGAATTTTAGGAATTTGCGTATTGTGGAAATAAAAAATGGCGAAAAGTTGTGAAAGGTGCTTGACAGCGTATAATAATGAGGACTTGTATTGCATTAGTTTTGCAAAGAGAATTTAACTTGAATTGAGAGAATTGAGAATTTAACTTGCGTTGCGTATGCAACACAGAGATGGCACTAGCGGTACTACATAATTTACGAATTATTCCGAACAATATCAATAAATATATTTTATACTACCCCTGATCGGAACAGTACCTATTATTCCCTCAAATTGAAAAGAGAAAGTTGATCTTTTCTTCGGGATATACGGGAGGAAAAGTTGTATGAAAATCTATTTCTAACTCGGCAGCGACGCGCGCTGCGTCAACTACAGGCCATTGGTTGTCCGGTGTTTCGCAGAACAATCTGCAACTAGTGTTGCATATGTATTGTTTTAAGCTAACGTGGTCAGTTGCGCCGATATTTCGGCGCAACTGCGCCGAAATATCGGATTAACCAAAAATCAAAGGTACGTCGTTTAAATCCCGTTTTCTTTCATTCAAATGATAGTGTTGCATAATCATAATCTCTTTATAATTTTATTATATGTACTGTTTATTTCAATTTAACAAGTCTGAATGTTCCTCACAGGTGTAGTATAAAGCACTATGTAACACTTGGGAGAAAGTACTATTCCCAACTCGGGAGTAGGCCCGAAGGCGCAGCCGAGGGCTACAATAATCCCGATTTGGGAAATTGCTCCCTCGTTGGTAATCTGTCACTTTCGTCCCGCGGTGAACAATGTACTATTTTATTTCATAAAATTACAGATTTCATTACTAAATAATCAACAGCTTTTATTTCACTTCGATATACGTATTTACAAAGTTATAATACAGTTAAGTTTGGTATAAAACTATACACCGCTTCTAGTCGCTGGCGCGGGGCTAATGGCCGTGTTTAATGTGACGTCAGTGGACTTTAACGCTTGCCGCCCGCTCGCGTCCGCACAACGTATCCTAATCCATACTTTATCGTTTTATTTTTATTTTTATTCTGGTTTTATTTCATTAATTAGCGGTCCCACGACGCGTATTTAAGTTTATTTATAAAAAATATACAAAATTATTAATATGTTACTAAAAATGTCCGTTAACTGTAACTATAACACAGTCTCGAATTTTAATATATTACGCGCGCGACACATCTTTTCCGTACGACGCTCAAACGAGTACGATGACGTCACGGCAGACGCATGCAACTTTAGGAAAAAATAGCGCTCTGACATTTTTACGAATCTTCAAAAATGTATTGTCAAGTCATTTGAAGTGCTACAGAAAAAAATTAAATGTCATATTTTTAGTTGAAATGTCTTTCTTGGGAAAATAGTTAAAAGTACACCGTTCTCACCCTCATTGTAGACGAGGACCCAGCGTCTCCAGCGACCATTCTACTAGTAATGGAGGTGCTTCGTCTGGCGCTCCGACTGAACATTCCGCGGTTGAGGGGACTCTGTGCGCGGTATCTTCGCGCTAACCTTTGTCACAGCAACGTGTTACCGGCCCTACATGCCGCTCACCACGCCAACTTGCATTGCATCAAGGAGTATTGTCTGAGGTGAGTGGTCTAGGACCATAGGACAAAAGTTATCATACGACCATTAGGTATACCTGTATGTTTTTATACGGATCAACCAAATTGACAATAACAAAAAAAGTATTGAACATTGCAAGCATTTCCTATTATGTAAACGGCTATTATACAAGATGAATTGTTCAAGTGGACAACTCATACTAGACCCCTAGTATGAGTTTTGTTTTTTTTGACTGAGCGACTATTTCAGTTTTGTAGATTTTTATGCTCGCTTACAGGTTCGTCGTGAAAGATTACAACTTCACGCCGATTGTGATGTCGACGGAGTTTGAGGAGATGGAGCAGAGTCTGATGGTGGAGGTGATCCGAAGGCGGCAGCAGCCGCCGCCGAAGCAGCCCGCGGTGGCACAACATGAATGCGACGAGGAAATCACTGGTAAGCGTTGCTTTTAATTACGTTAGTTATAATACCTTGCTTATAACCTCAAAAGAGGTTCAGCAGAGTTTTAGTTAAGATTAAAATTTGGTAACAAATAAAGCGACATGTGAGATCGTCACTTGCATGGCCTAAACTGTCAGTTTCGTATCTGCTAAAATTTGTTTATTTTTGGAAGAAATTTCTTTTAGAAATAAAAAAAAATCTAGTCATGATAATTACGAGGGGTCTACGTCCGGAAGTCTCCTCGCGGCGGACCCTGGTAACGTGGTGAGGAAACTTTCTCGGCGGGTGTTTGGCTTTTGATGCCAAGTGTGTCCGCTTGGCATTCGAAGTCACATGTCATCGTCGAGTTGTTTTTGTTTTCCCACCACGGCTAGTTCTGGACGGCCCTTTTCAGGGCCACGACCGCGCCCGATGACCTTGGGTGCGGTCCCATGGCTGTTCCCGGTGTCCTGGTCAGGAGGACGCGCCAGGTCGAGCGGCCGTCGGTGAGGAGGCGGCCTATAAGGCCGGCGTCGGCCAGCGGCACACAGGGGCTGGCGTTAGTCGGTAGCCCCTGTGGGCTGCTGGCTACAAATTGGTGCACAAGGAGTGCCTATACGGGCAGCGTTGGGACCACCTCGGTGTAGTTGCGCTCACTTGCGCAGATCCAGAGCCGTCCCGCAATAGCGCACTGGAGGACAGGTCGGGGAGGTTGTTTAGTGGGTATGGCGGGAACGCCTTTACCTCGAGTCCCACATACCCCCTGCGGTTGGCACCACCCCGCAGGGACGATGCGTAAATGCATTTGACCTCCCCGATAAAAAAAAAAGTTTTGATAATTACGAAACCGTTTGGAGCTTTGGTCATCTAAAACACTACCCATATATATTTTTTTTAGAATTTATAACTTGCTAATTATTAAGATATTAAAAAAACACTAAACGTACCAAAAAAAGATCAGCATAGGATTTTAACAGAAAATGTCTGCCATCAATTTTTTCTTAATTTATGGCTCAAAGATTTGACAGTTCTTTCATCTTTTTTTTTGTTTCTTTTGTCCCTAACGGGACGGGCAAAGGACAAGTCCATACAGCCCTGTCTGTATTAAATCTTTTCTACGGGAGCTTTAATATATTTGTATACCATCTTTTTTTTTAATTCTACAGTTGCACTTACGTCGTTTTAGAATGAGTAAGTTTAGAAATTTTAAAATGATTAATTATTTATTAAAATACTTACAATCAAAATTAAAGAAAATAAAAAATACGCGTTGAGTCTTTTAATGAATAAATAAATAAATATTTATTGTTTACCATTATTTCAAATATTGTACAATGAAATCCTTAAATTAAATTACAAAATAATGGTACCTAAACTAGGTTTAAAACCTGTATCTTCGGTAGGCTATAGTGTTATCTTATTCAATTTAATAAAAATATGAACTAAGGTAAAATTTACAATAAGTATTTAGTGTGTAGTAATGACTACTTAATTCAAAACAAAACAAACAGTTTTGCATTTAGTAAAGTTAATGTCTATTTTCCATTCACATAGTAAAAAAATACTATTAAAAAAAAAGGAATGTTGTCAATTATGTGAATTTAGGAGCTACCATACTAAGAAGCGTCGGTGGCGTAGTGCGTAAGAGCATGGTCTCCCACCCCGGAGGCACTGGTTCGATCCCCGCCACGTACCAATGTGTTTTCAAATTTTGAATTCATATGTACGTTTAATCGACGCTTTGACGGTGAAAGAAAACATCGTGAGGAAACCTGCTCACACCTATGAAGAAATTCTTAGGTTGTGTGTGAAGTCGACCAACCCGCACTTGGCCAGCGTGGTTGACTAAGGTCTAATCGCCCCTAATGTGGGGTAGGCTCGAGCCCCTCGGTGGGGACATTATATGAGCTGTTGTTGATGATTGATACTATTAGTTTTATTGTTGTCGTAGGCACGACGCTGGAGCAAGATATGTGTGTACTAGCGGGTGGGGGTGCGGGAGGCGTGGATCTGGCGGACGTTCGTCTGAGGGTGGGAACCTCGATGAGACCGGCACACCGCTCAGTGTTGGCTGCGCGTGCTGCATACTTCGAAGCCATGTTCCGCTCGTTCAGCCCGATCGATAACGTCGTCAATGTAAGTATGGAGTAAGAAAGTAGTAATCATTGCGCTTTAATGAAATGAATGCCAAAGACTTAGAAAAATATATAACTTATGCGAAGGAAAATATCATGAATTTATTTTTGGGGAGTTTTGGGAAATCATAATTGTTATTAGTCATTTCGAGGTTCTATTCTATTCTTATTTAATGGCGTCGCGTCGCGTCACATTAAATGTACGCATTTTTCCAATGTCAAGTGAAAATGTAACTAAAGTAACAAAATTGTACGGTTGATTTGGTTTAAAAAAGGAGTCTCTCAACACATGTTTTTACAACAAAAACTCGGGAGAAACTACTATTTCGAGATTACATTTCGAGGTTACAAATTATTTTTTAAATTCTCCCTATTTAAGGGAAGGCAAAGGGGTCTAGCCCATACAGCCACGTCTTCGGTATATTTTTCCTTCTTGAAATTTGTATTTAAAAGTTCCTTTTGCGAGATAACAGCGGGATAAAACAACATTATTAAACTTAATTACATAGCCTTGAGGCCAATAATTTAAACAAGATCGTTTTTTTAATGAAACTAACTGCGGCTGTATACACATAAATTCTTTTGCCTTCCAAGTAAAGGGTAAATGAAATGTCGTAGGAAGTCAGTGCAGCATTAAAATTAAAAATTAAACTTTTTAACACCAGGTTGCTGTATATACAAAAAAATAAACAACAAGAAACCATAATTTCTTAGATTATTTTTGAAGTATATTTGGTTATTGCGCATTGTGGGTACGTTTAGGCATTTTCCTTTTATTTCTTTCTTTCAAGTTGTGTCCGCTGCGCCAGAATTTTAACGAAATATTATTCATAAACGTTGATAATTGAACATTTCCCGTCGGCTGTGACTCTCAGCAATTTTCAGTAAACAAAGTTTTTTTAAGAAATCTTTACATTTGAAATATGAACTCGGACTCTAAAAGTAAACGAAATATTTTGATTCGATATCTCATGTGCATACATACCCAACTGAAACGTAATTTGAACAAGTAATTAATTTAAATAATTTTGCCTCCAGATCCAAATATGCGACACTGTACCGTCGGAGGAAGCATTTGACTCGCTGCTGCGGTATATTTACTACGGCGATACTAATATGCCCACTGAGGATTCCTTGTACCTGTTTCAAGCGCCCATATATTATGGTGAGTAATATACAATTACAAAGTTGTGTCTTTTCTAAACGCAAGTATTTGAGTTTTTGGCCATTTTTGATACGTATTTTTGTTTAATCGTCCTCCCTACCCTGCTCCCAATTTATTTGAGCTCGGTGCATATTACTATGTCACCATATTGCTAGTCATATAGTGTACCTATCGTATTTCAATCCCTTAGTCCAGTGGTTTCCAAACTTGATGTTACTACTACGCCTCCCTTTAAAATATTTAATCATTTTGCGCCCCCAGGGCCAATCGACGCTCTGGACAAAAGCCAAAAGCATGCACCCAATAGTTTTTTTTTTAAATTCTTGATTTTGCCTCACTGGACGTATGTCCGGCTCTGGATCCGCGGGCCCTGGGCGCCCTCCCTAAAGATTTCATAAAATGTATGATAACAATTTTTTTAACGTGTCACAATTTTCGCGGCTCCCTTTAGAGGACTTTTTTCTCCCTCACAGTTTGGAAAACGCTGCCTTAGTCCGTATGTGTCGCCAATGCAATGACTGGCTCGTGGTAAACAAGACATTGATATTTTCAATACAATTCTGAATGTTTTCAAGCGAATTCTTAGAAAATCGATCCAATAACTTTAATAATTTTGTGGAAATAATATTTTAGAAATCTTTTAATATAATAGTCAACCTCTTTTAACGTGTCAGGGATACTTGCCTGTCACTACCATATCACTTTTCATTTGGTGATTCATTGAAAAGAATCCATTAATTTCATGTGAAGGTTTCACCAACAACCGCTTGCAAGTGTTCTGTAAGCACAACCTTCAAAGTAACGTCACCCCGGAGAACGTTCTCGCCATACTACAAGCGGCGGACCGAATGAGAGCCGCTGATATTAAGGAATACGCCCTCAAGATGATTGTACACCACTTTGGATTGGTAAGATTACGCTTGACCATTTTTTTTATGTATAATTCGATAATTGAATTATAACATCTTATTGACGCCTTATGGGTGAACTATAGTCTCTTCATTTAGGTGCCTAAAAATGTAAACAAACCAGATCTGTCAAAAGTGACAGATGCTTTTTTTTTGATGATTTTTTAAATGCATCTACAATATCTTTTTGGATAAGAGGGAATCATAATTAAACTAAAGTATTTGAATATTGATGATACTTTTGACTTTAGTCACGTTATGTTTTGTTACCTTGCGTTTTCAATCTCTGACAAATTAGATGTTTTTAGATGACAGTTTACTTTTAGAGAAGAAAACTTACGACAAAAATTGTCCTATGAAAGAACCTGTTTTTGATTTGCTTATCTTTTTTAAGCATTTATATGAACGGAGTATAGTCATTGATACATACTGAAAGTTATAATAACTTCTTACAGGTCGCCCGTCAAGACGCTATCAAGAATCTCGCTCAGCCATTACTAGTGGATATCATCTGGGCCCTCTCAGACGAGCCTCAATTCGACATCCCCCTCCCCCAACAGCCTCGCTCCCTCCCCTCTTCCTCATCAGCGGACACCCTCACAGATGACCCAGACTACATACGACATCGCTCAGGAAAGTCGTATAATTAAATTGAACTTTATCGCTATAGGCGTTAGGTCGAGTTTGTGAAGATTTCAAGTGTGTAAAAAAACTGAAACTTGAAAGCGCCATCTATCCTTGAATAAGTGTGTAACTTTGAAATCTGTATACCCACGTTTGTCTTTAACATAGCGTTCAACAAGTCAGATGTAGGCTCACATAGCACTGGCATTGGGTGATTGTCCGTTGGGCTTTGGGGTGTCAGTTCGGGGCAAGGTAATATACCCTATGGGAAGGTTGCCAGTCTCCCCCAAAGAGATGAAAATCTTCTCAATCCAGGGACTATATTCCAATATAGGGTTTTCAGCGTACTCAGGTTGTTTCATCATCGTAATCATCATAACAGCCTTTATAATTCGACCCACTGCTGGGACACAAGGCCTCTCCTTAGCATCGAAGGAGGTTTAGGCAGTAGTCCACCACGCTTGCCCAATGGGAATTGGTGGACGGAGTATAAGGTAATCAATACCTCTTTGCTGATCCATTAGTCGCCTTCTACGACACCCATTGGAGTATATGGGGTGATGCTATTCTACTATGCCGACATCACATGGTTGTTTCATGTCATCTGTGTATTGGGAGTGTGTAATGCCTTTCCTACCCCAATGGCCTCCTTATTAACTCGCGAAGGTGACCTGGGAGCTCTCTCGAGAAAGGAGAAAGTATTCTTGTCTGACTCTTACCATATTTCTATAGGATCACGCAGTATGGTCTCTGATAACGCACTTGACTCTTCCATATTTATCCTTACAATTTCGTATTCTTTTTCTAAACTTTTCTTTATCGTAGAGAACACAACTGTTACGATATCGGAATCTCTGTTCTCCATAGTTTGGTTTTTCAAACACATTTGTTCTGGGAGCAACTTCCCTTTCCATTTAATGCACTTGGTGGGTCTTGTCCTTCAGTAATAGGCTTCAGGTTGGTTTTAAAATCAAAAGGTATTAACGTCTTGTAGGGATCTTCTTTAATGTGCTGTTTTTCAGTATATCGGCCATATTGTGTTGCCAATATGTCTTCCTCCAACTTGGCCAGTTCCTCTCTAAGCCAACCACTAAGGAAAATAGTGTTCACGTTTAGTGGAGCCAAGTACACATTGTCATTTATGCCATTATTCTCCAAAACTACTTTCCTTTCAACTAAAAATTTTGTAACCTTATCTTCACCTATGACTTTTTTGTTCTCATCAACCCAATTTCCTGTAGTGTCCCTAATGATAAACATGTCAGAATTATTTCGGATTTCTCTCTCAAGTATTTTTGCGTATCCAGTATCATAAGAGTATCTTGCGACAAGCTTGCGTTATTCTAGATCAGAGATTATCAAACTTATTTCTTTTACCGCCCCCTTTGAAAATAAATAATTTTTCAGCGCCCCCTAGTTTTTATACACTCCTAAAACTTAAAAACCACCATTTCATTACTTTAATTAATTTAGTTATAGTGTTATATTATTCAGTCCTGATGTTTAAATTCTAAATTAGACATTTTTACCAGTGAGAACAATTAAAACGCAACTTTATAATATTAAGAATATATTTAAAAATCAAATTAAAAGAAACAATGTAGATAGGTAATCAATTTTAATTTTATAACGAATCTAATGAGATGGATGAATTTGATGATTTTTAACAAGTTTGTTGATATCAGGTTCGATTTTACTCAAAAACAGTCTTAAGTCGCCGCGTTCGGTAACATGCAAACGATTTCTCTTTTTAGTAAGCAGCGTTGTCACAGCGCTAAATCCACGTTCACACAAATATGACGATGGGAATGCTATTAAAAATCGTTGAACGATCGACCACAATCCAGGATATAACTGCGAGATTGATTTTTGTAGCCAAAATTCGTGGTAACCACTTTTGAATTTGATTTTTAATTCATCATTCGTTGTCAGTTCTATAAGTTCTTCTTCCAGTTGGGGTGATATACCTATGTTGACATTTGAAAAAGGATCTAACACCCAGTCTGGTATTTCCAATTTCAAAATATCCTGGAATCTTTCAATGAAATCGCTGTGAAGATTTTCCAAATGTTGGCAGTAGACAAGCAAGTCGTCGCTGTTGCAGGATACTGATAAATTGGGAAAATTATGGAACTCACGTCTGCCGATATTCTTCTTGTGTAAGAGCAACTTGGCTACGAAAGCAGCGACGACATTTTTTGTTTTTATTAAGTTCAAGTCATCGCCTTGAAGTTGGAGATTCATATCATTAAGCAATTTATAAAGGTCTGTCAGGTATGCGATATCATTCTTTGATGTGATGAGTTTGTCGCGCAATTCTGTGTCTTTGTTTTCCAAAAACTCAATGACAGAGTCAAACAGATTGTAAAATCGAGTCAGACAATTTCCTTTTGATAGCCAACGCACTTCTGTGTGAAAAATCAATCTGTTGAAATCTTCATCATTAGCAACACAAAGCTGATTAAATAATCTGTCATTTAAAGAATTGTTTCGGATTTTATTGACTGCTCTGATGACATATTGCAATGATTGAAACAGTCGTTCACTTAAATTTCTAGCAACTAAATGTTGTCGATGTATAACGCAATGTACAGCAAGCACATCTGGAATTTCGTTTTTTAAGTACGCTATGAAACCTTTTTGACTCCCCGTCATAGCTGGAGCACCATCTGTAGCAGCTGATATAATATTCTTCAAGGGAATTCCTTTTTCATCACAAAACTTTTCCAGTGTTTTAAATATGGTTTCTCCTTTTGTGTCTGTCTCTAAATTTCTAGCAAATAATAGTTCTTGACATATTTTTTCATCTTTAATAAACCTCACGTAAGACAGCAACAAAGCTTCATTAGTTGGTAAAGTGGACTCATCCAACTGAATTGAAAATTGACTAGTCTTCAGATGATTGCACAATGACTCTTCAATGTTATCAGCCATTTCATCAATTCGTCTTTGCACAGAACTATTGCTCAAAGGAATTTTTCGAATTATATCTGCAGCAGGTTTATGAAGCACAGTAGTTATAACTTCTTTTATTGCCGGCAAAATTAACGTTTCTCCTATGGTGTGTGGTTTACCTGTTTGAGCAATTAACAAAGAGATATTGTATGAAGCTCGAAGTCCGTCATCGTCTTGCTTAGTAGCCACCGAAAAAAGTTTCGATACACTTGGCTGAGCATTATGCTTCTTTTCCAGGTCTTGAAAATAGGCTACATTTTTGTCCTTCTTATCTGGATGCATTTTATTCAAATGATCTTGAAGTCTTGAAGGCTTCATCGCTTCGTTTGAAAATGTTTTTGAACAAAGAAGGCACATAGGCAAAGATGAATTTGTCGGATTTTCTATGAATCCATATTTAATATATTCTGCACTGTATTGCCGTTTCTTCTTTTTTGCTTCCGACATGACTTTGTTTTTACAAATATGTAAATAAAGTGTTGACCTTTTTAGGAAGTGTAGGTTGAAGATTACCACAGTCTTTCTTTATTGCGATCCACTCGGAGCTCCGTGCACTCGACGAGGTACTCTGTTTCAGAAGATCGATTAAAGATTGCGCACGAAACTACTAATGAAAATTTAAGAGATATTCCGAGCTTTTATATAGGATTTAAATACGGCACGCACCGACAGGAATAAAACAAACGCGCACAAACTCGTTTATCTCTTTCCACGCTTAATAGTACCGAGCAAGTTAGGACAAGTATCGATGCACCAGACGATTACTACCGGATTGCACCAATAGCGTTATTTAACAAAAACTTGTTACAACTTGATTGCGTACGGCATACGGGCTATTCTACGAAATCTATAATAAATATTTTTTAGTTTTTATACCATCATACAAGGCAAATATATAAACTAATTATTTGATATTGAGTAGTAGGTAGGTTTTAATTTTAGTGAATTATAAAGTAAATGAAATTACAAATTAATCATCTGATAACCCTAAACCACGCCTGATATTGAGTAATAGGTAGGTTTTAAGTTTAGTGAAATTTAAAATGTTAAGTAAATAAAATTACAAATCCACCATCGCCCCCCTGAACCACGCCAACGCCCCCCTTTTTTTTCTGGGTCCCTTAACGCCCCCCTCTAGGCCTCCAACGCCCACAGGGGGGCGTTATCGCCCACTTTGAGAAAGACTGTTCTAGATCGACAATGTCCCATTAGTAGGACACGTCAGGTATATTCCATGCTTTACATTTTTTAATGGTCGAATCCTTAGGGATGTGGTTTATCATTTTAAACCTAAAGTCTTGGGCTGGAAGATCATGTTCTTCCTCTAGGGCTGCCTCATCTTCTGTGTTCTCACTGCTAGTGTGTGAAGCACCTGTTGTTGACGACTTGTCATCAACTGAGACGGTCATTTACGATGTGTTAGGGACTGGGATTGGCTCCTGCTCATGCCTGGGAAGTTTTTGTCTATCGTGTGCCGATAATGTCCCTTTCCTCTTTCTGTCACCTTTTACATTCCCAACTTTCTCCTTCATCAACAACAGCTCATATAATGTCCCCACCGAGGGGCTTGAGCCTAACCCACACTAGGGGCGGCAACTTTATCCTTGTTGCAGAGAAACGTGCAGACCATTACGTGTAGCATATGATTATTCTGTTCTCCCCCACTCATATTGTACCACTTTGGGTCTCGTTTTCCAAATTACTCTATAACATCTAATGGGTACAGCTGGTTCCTTAACAAAAGTTTTGAATAAGCGTCCATATTGAATTTCAATAATAGGATCTTCTAGAAGGAAGTTCTAAGGACACGATGACACGTGCTATTTTTTACCAGTTTGCTTAAGAACATGTTCTTTCGCACGCGATTATTCGTGTTCATTTTTGACAACGGATGGATTTCGCGCATGATAGAAACTGGCGTGTTTACGTACGTGTAAAAGCAGCTAATATCGATAGGACAGCGCCATCTCTTGACAAAGTAGTGAACTGTGAGTAAACTTATACAAAATTATTTACATGTTCCAGTTTAATACGATATTGTATTTGTATTTCCGTAGCTTTAATTTTTATGTTTACTAATCTAGATTTTAGAAATATAACCGTTAAATTATTAATGAATAAATAATTATATTCTAAGTATTCTATTATGGAAATATTAAATATTCTAACTACCCCCATTTGGTGGTAGGACGAAGTAATTTGTTGTCACAAAACAATCACCAACCAGTAATGGCAGATAAACAGTTGTAAATATTTGAATCCTTAAATGCCTTGATGCCAAAAATAAGTTAATAAGGCCAGGACTCCACCAAAGCGGAGATGTTCGAAGCGGAGACGAGAAGAGATGTTTTTCAGCAAAGGTATCCACCAATATTTTGGTCTTGCCCTAGTCGATTGCCAATCTATATTATTTAGTTAATTGCTGACAAGTTATTTTTTAAAGTAACTTGGCAGGAATTAACTATTTTAACAATAATTATATTAAATGAGCTTGAATGCAAGTATTTATAAAATACTTAATAATGGTGGTTGTGAAGGCCGCCAAACGTACATTTATTTATGGACATTAAAGTTTAAATAAACAAAATGATAGCTTACATAATTTGTCTATTATGTATGTACTCCAAAAAGGCCACAGTCGGTTTTACAAGTGGGTTCGTCATATTATGAAGACTGCGTGACGTGAACCTACCAATACCAATAATAAGTTATCACGATTGAATTATTGACAGAACTAAATGTGGCTTCGGTAAACAATTTGGCGATAGATTAATATTTTATCTTAAGATTTTAATATTTACGCTGTTGGAAATAGATCTATTTTAAAATATCTATATTGTGATCTAGTCATATAGTGACAATAGCTGTATGTGTTTCGAGTGATAGAAGAAGGCCGGTTATTAGATCAAAATGTACACTTTGATCTCATGTTTTCTGTTCTCGTTAGATATCATTTTATGTCTCCTATACTACGTCACCGTAAAATTGTAATAACCAAGAAAATAGGTAAACCTGGAAGCCACAACGCAACCAAAAATTGAAGACAAAATTTTACCTTCAAACTTCTTATTATCCATTTCTCTTTCTAAACACTAGAACACGTGTCACGTGACCGTCTAATACGGCATACGTACGTACGTCATCTTATTACTTGTGCGGAGAGTTAGAAAGGGACAGCTGGGAAACGGAAACATTCAAAGGTTACTTGGGGTCAAAAAAGTTGTCTTCACTTGTTTATTGGTATTAATAAATTTCTTGGTATGTAATAACTAACTAAGGGTGTTACCAGACAAATCTGCGTTGTTCAATTGCTGTGGTAGCTTTAATTGATCGACATATCAGTTCTATAAAACGTCGACTAACCAATCGATCGATAGCCAATCGATGGCATCAATCGACGTTGATCGAGCGAGTTCTTTGATGATAAAGTCCATTCTACCAGCGATCGACGATCGATCGGTGTCATTTCATTTCATATCGATCGACGTCAACTATTCTAACATTTGGATTGGTTTGATAACACCCTCAGATCATGTAAGTAAAACACCCTAATATTATATTATTATCTAAATAAAGCCAAAATCATTATTATCTATCTATCTTATATAGTTTTACAATGACTGGAGAAGGAAGGAAGGAGGAAAATAAACTAATATATTTTTATGAATATAACTCATACCAACATAACTGATCTGACTAATGATTCCAAAAATCTATGTGTTTTATAAAATAAATTTAAAATTCATTAATATTTACATATACTTATAAAACCTGTAAATGTAAGTATTAGTGACGTCACAATGTGCCAATTTGTTAACTTCTTTAATTAAATATAAGCCATTTTTAACATCCAACCCATTCGTTTGAGGATGGATATTATAGACTAGCTAGACATGTATCATTTGCCCAATCCGATCAGCGTATCCGTATCGCCGACGCGTATCACGATCGCATATGTGGACGGGTGGTATCAAGATCGCGTATCACTCCGTTATGATACGGCCCGTCCCATATCATGTCGGTTTCATACGATTGTCATACGGAGCAAGTCGAGGCGTCCATAACTTGATACGGGGCCTAATACGTGATACGCTGATCAGATCGGGCAAATGATCATATCTGCCTTTACATAACATCGAGCATTCGATGTATTTAAATTTACGCGAACCACACTTCGAACATGACGCTCAATGTTTTCTTACAATCTGAATATAAAACCAATGAGCGTTTTTGTGTAACATTTTATCGAGCAAACGCACGAACGGTTGACGACTATGTATTTATTTTTATCTGAAATAGAACAAGTGTACCTACGCAAGGTAGAAAGAAATATATGACTGGAAGGGATCTGTTTTAGAGTTAAGTCCGCCTTTGCAAACTGTGTATTTTTTTTATATTACGAGATGGCAAACAGGCTTACCGTCGCCTATAGACACTGCGTGCGTTTCCATCCTGGCGACTAAGATGATATGCCATCCATGCCCAGTAATTACACTGGCTACCTTTCTCTTTAATCTGAAACTGAACTTCACGGCAGAAATATTATAAACATATAAGTTTTAATGTCATTTACAAGTGCAATAAAGAGTAGGTATACAGGGCTATTTGTAAATCACCAACTACCTTCAAACCATTTGAAGATCTCATCAATAATCTATGTAAGCAAAACTGGAAGAGTTCGTTTGTAAAGTATGGAACAGATTAAATATTTTTCGCGAATTCAGAGTTGCTTCTATAGTAAAAGTTGTTTGTTTTGATCTTCAAATGGTTTGAAAATTGTTAGTGTATTGCAAAATGTTTACAAATAATAGTATATAAAGTATATAAAGAAATTTTATAGGTAAATGTTCTGTAACCGTAGTGTAAGTTTTTTCGTTTAAAAACTCTGTATAGGAAACGTGAATAGCGCCTCTAGCGGAAAGAAGCTCAAATCATGTTTCCCATACAAATTGAGCTCTCTCTTTTACTAGGTGGTAGACCCATATGTAGGGTCGTCTGGGTAGGTACCACCGCCTTTCTTATTTCTGCCGTGAAGCAGTTCGCTGTGTTTCGGATTGAAGGGAAAGGTAGCCAGTGTAATTACTGGGCATGGAGGGCATATCATCTTAGGTCCCCAGGATGGCAGACGCACTTGCGGTGTTAAGTGATTTACACTTAATATTGCAAGTGTCTATAGGCGGCGGTGACCACTTAACATCAGGTGGGCCGCAAGCTTGTTTTTTTAAACGAAAAAACACAACGGGCACAGCATAGTCGTCGGTAGCGTACAACGCTCACGTTGCTACATCGCGCGACGTTGCAGCTCCTTCGACGTGTTTTAAAGTTTTGGATCTTGGATTCTGGATCCTTAGTATGAGTTTTGATAGTTTTCGAGCTTGATCAAACGTATAGTCTCTTTTTGTTGTGTTGTTTCTGATAGTTTACGCTAGAGGCGCTAGTGGGTGGATAAGCCCCCGTAGTTTCTTACACTTAGGAAACTAAGCACTTGCCTATAATTTACCATTCGTACGAACTCTAGTCTGTATCCGCCTTTACATAGTAGGTACAGACAACAGCACATCGGGCTACCACAAACTGTCAAATTTTATCAATCAATTTTGTCCTTTATATCAAGCATAGTAAGGTTGAAAGTCGGTTGGAGAAATATGACAGTTTTGTATAGTCTAATGTGCTGTTGACACTGTATCTATAACATCCTTAACTCTTTTTAAATGCCAGCTTCTTAAAGCGACATCAAAAAGCTTTTGATACCAATATTGTTGCTTCCTGAAACACCCTTTCTAACTTTAGTTTGCCCTTAGTAATATTATTCTCTTTTTTTTCTTACTCTTTGTTGTTGTTTTTGAAGTTAATTATTAAATTTAAATTTTATTTCAGATTCAAAAACTTAGGCACATATTATAGAATGGGTCTCAAGAATCAACGCCAACATCTCTATCGCTTTGTGCTTGATAGAAAGTGACGAAACGATTCTCAAGACATTTTTGAGTGTCATTCTGTAATACGGGCCTTAGTGTATCTAACTATAATGCATCTTTATAGTTAGCAAGCAGTGTTTACTACAATTAGTTGTTTGTTACATTTAATAAGTTGATTGGGCATGAGTCTGATTGTATGTATCATTGTAAACTGTTGGTAGACCCAATAAAACAAATAAATAAATATAAAACATCTGTTGATTCTGAAATCATTTTTGCTACCTACTTTTCTGAAGTTTCACTTTTACCATGTGTGAATTGCACGTACATTTTTTTAATTATTATTTTCAACCTAAACTAATTTGATATAAAGTCCAAATCTGTTGGGACAATTAGATAGTTTGTGGTAACATAAAGTGCTGTTGTTTGTAAAAATATGAATGAAATATTTTAATATGAAATTATTTTCACATCTCGGCTATCGATTAGTTCAGACGTGCCTATCGATGCAATAAAAATTGCACAAATTAAAATACAATTAATAGTGACCTAGTATGTGTTGCATACTAAGAACATTTTCTCGTGGTGATTAATGTAAACGTAGTGAAAAGTATTGTGATTAAGAATGTCTGATAGCAGTCCCTTTAACCGGAGTGGTATAACGCGTCGCACTCCTCCACCAACGCCCACTCCAGAAAATTCAAGAGAAGACCACCTTGAGCCCATGGAAGCGATTTCGACTCCTGATATTCAAAAATGGTTGAGCTCTATTGAATTATATTTGAACGAGGTTTGCAGCGTTTCTAATGAAGGAAAATTGAACTCTGAGCAGAAACTCAGAATAAATAACTTGTGCCGAAAAGTTGGTCATGGCGTTGCACAAATGGCGGTACAATATCAGTCGTTGAAACAAAAAGCTTTACAAACTCACACCTGTCTCCAGAACTCCAAGAAAAATCAAGATCTGGTACACCAGCTGTCGGAAATGAAACAGACTATAAAGGAGTCTTTTACGTCAAATATTACAGAAAGCACATCGTTCGCGGAGATGGTAAAAAAGGGATCGAATAATTTCATCCGACCGAGTCCTGTCAGCTCCGTAACAATTTATCCTAGAGATTGCACAAAGACTAGCGATGAAACAAAGAACTTGGTCCAAAAAATTATTTGCCCTGAAGAAATTCAACTTAAGGTAAGAGGAGTAAGAAAGACTAGGAACGGTGGCGTCATCATCAGCACCGAGACCAAAGAAGACGTGCAAAAATTGAAACGTAATTCTCAGCTCACTGCCTCTGGATTTACCGTCGATGAAACTCACAAACGCAAGCCGCGCTTAATAGTTATTGGAGTACCCTCAACAATGCCCGAAAACGATGTATATAAATGCATTTTTGAGCAAAATTTGTTCGATAAACTGCCCACTATGTCTGCAAATACTTTTATGGACTCAATTAAACTTAGTCACAAGTCCGGAAAACGAAATGCCGAGAGTTGCAATTATGTCCTAGAAGTTACAGCAAACATACGCAAAGCCCTTATTAATCAGGAACGACTATTTATTAACTGGACATCTTGCCCTGTGAGAGATTTTACTTTTGTGACTAGATGTTACAAGTGCCATCAATATGGTCACGCAGCCAAGACGTGTAAATCCTTGACCATCACATGTGGACATTGTGGAGCAGACGGTCATTCCATACAAGAATGCTCAAAAAAAGACTTTCCACCGAAATGTGCAACATGCCTGCGTTTTTAAAAAGCCAAGTGACCACAAAACAGGAGATGCGGACTGTCCGGCTAAGAAAGCTGCGGAGTTCAGATATATCAACTCCATAGATTATGAAGGCGCTTAAGAGAGTCACATAGTTTTACTTAGGAAATATAATTAACATAAATAAATGAACTTAGATTTAATTAATAACTAAAAACTTTTTGTAGAATTTAAAATATTGTTTTTATATTTATCTTCATAGACTTATTTTTCTTTATATTATGTTTACCGACAACTGCGCTGTATTACTAACCTTAAATTTAGAGCCGTCTAAGCAAAATTTTTACCTTGAAATATGCAATCTATAATTTGTTATAACCTAGAATAATATTTATACAACAATTACTTTAGCCCAGTTTATGAAAGTGCTGACGCTAACTTCATATTTTAAATCGCACTATAAGCAATATTTCGGAGTTTAGTCTTAATTTATAAATACTTAATTTGAAATAAGTCATAGGTTTTTTTATCATTGTTATGTTTTCTTACTTTTAATCACTATTATTGAAACTGACTTGAAAGTATGATAATATTGTGTAATTAGATATAATAGTCAATAAGCAATGTCTCGCCTGAAACACAGGTATAACCTAGTTCAGGCAAAGAAACACTGTCACCTTATCTTAATATTAATACTTTTGAAAAAACCAGCACAATAATTATGAATAAACAATTTATTTATTTATTATTTATTTATTAGTTAAAAGTGTTCCTATTTTATTGATATGTTTCACATAATAATTGTCAACTATTATTAGAAAATAAGGACATGTTATAATATATCTACTGTTAAAGAAATAATAAGAATATTATTAAGAGACTAGGCAGAGCACCATTTTTATAATTTTTCTTGCATTTAAATTCGATCTATACTTGGTATGATCAAATAACATCTAAAAAGCTAAATATGTATAGTTTTCTTTTTAATACATTAATTTTGTAAATCAAAGCTTGTTTTTTTACTATACTTTCCCTATGCAGTCAACTTTATACCTACTTAGAAAATCATAAAATAAAATTGTTAGTAATGAGTAGGTAAAGCAAGCGCAGTTGTGTGATGCTGGTAGGGTAGAATATCATCACCCCATATCTTCCAATGGTATAAGGCGACTTGTAGAAAAGCAAAGGGGTATTTGTTCAACTTATACTCTGTGCACCAATCCAAATTGGGCAAGCGTGGACTACTGCCTCTTTAGATAACAAGGAGAGGCCTTGTGTCCCAGCAGTGGGTTAAATTATATAAAGGCCGTTATGATGAGGTAAAGCAAAAACTCCAATTATTAATGGCTATTTTCCTTATCATTATGAGTTAAATAGTGAATTATAATGTTTAAACAGATTTCAGAAATTGCTGTTATGTTACCTATGTGTATTCCATTCTAATGTGAACATAGTTTGGCAACTCATTTATGTTGCAGAATTATGAAATTGAATGCTCAAAAGAAACTTCAAAAGACATGAAGAAACACCTTGCAGTTCACAACATTGTTATTTTCTACATACGTAAAAGACCAATATTACTTGTGAAGCTAGCCTTGGGAAAATTGTCTTTTAGAATGTAGATAAAGTTTAAAATTATTTGCCCATTGTTCGCCTCCACTATCCCGGTGTGCATTTGGATGCCACATCTGCTTACCATCAGGTGGCATAGAGTCGTTAGTCAACTGCATTATGTTTAAAGGTGTCTAAACACAACTTGCATGCCTTGATTGATATGATCTTTTGGGTGATAGAAAAATATTAGTTCAAAATTATACAGAAAATAAGCTAAGAATTTAATCCACAACCTTACTGGGGGTGGCACGGCCACACTTTAAATAGCTGTCACTACCACCACTCTGCCCGCCTTACGAAGAATGTAGAAAGGAACAAAGGTTTTCTTTGTTTCTTACTGCATTCTTTGTTAGGACAGCAGCACTAGTGGTAGCAGTGGGATTTGCTGGAAATAATCCCCATTACCTTAAAATAAATATAAATTAATCAATGTTATATTGGTGTGAAAATATTTAGGTTTAAAAAATTTATTAGTACTTACTATAAAATAAAATTGAGAATCTTTAATATGCTATGTATTAATTTAATCACATTAAGTATTTTAAACAAATAAAACTATTAAATTACTTCATTGTTCTTCTTTTTCATTCATATTTGTGTTTGATGTCCTTCCAGAGTTTCTGAAAAAAAGAAAAGCAATTATTAGGATTTGAACAAACAATTATTTCAGTATGCACAGAATTCCTACATACATAATACCCACAAAAACAGTGTTAAATTAATTTGAATTTGCAATATTTTGACATAGCCAAATCTGCATAAAACAGACAAGCATACATAGGTAGGTATTGAAAAACCAATGTCCATACCTGTGCACATGCACAAAATGTACGGTTTGCATGCCACCTTGCAAGCAGTTGGTGTGCAAAAAAATGTTTGCCGTCTGGACGGAACTTTAAAATTACAATGTAATATCCTCAAAAATGGGGCTTATCTTTATTCTATTTTAGGGCTGCTATATTTGTCCCATACCTTTTTGTAATGATTAAATTATAAACCAAATTGGTATTCATCATAAATATAATCTAATAGAGGTAAAATACTCGTTATCAGAATTAACTGTAAGAAGTTATAAAACAAGGTTATTAATTAACTGGATCTATTTTCAGTACTTGTTAATCAAAGAGATTAAAAGAAAACTCCTCAATTATACTCTATAGACATTAACAAGTAAGTTTGTAATGAATATGTGCTTTTATAGGTAACTTTTTAGTAAATTACATAACGAAATACTTACTCCCTTGTTTACGTTCTCAAAAATAGCTGTGGAAATAACGTCAAAGGTTCTTTCAAAGAAGAAAGTACCCGATGCTACAGCAACTGCGAATGTGGATGTTCGCTTGAATACAGCACGGTTTAACGTCGCCCACATGGACATTTTGGAATTTTTAATAAATACTCGGAATGGCGATTTCTCTGACCACCAATCGATCGAATGAATTTGACATTGACATTGACATACAGCTGACTGAACTGTCTGGCACAGTCATTTAAAAAATAGACAAAAAGATTTCTGTATATGCAGCCATGTAAGAAACAGGTTTTCTTCATATTTTTTTCTCAAATCGTTCTCAACCATTGAACTGACAATACTACGTACAACAGTACTTAATAGTTCCATGTTCTCAACCATGAAGCTATAGGGAAATCTCAACTAAGAAAATCAATGAACAACTTCGATTCTGAACACAAACTATTATTAGATTGTAAAGGTGAAAATATATTTGTCAGCCAGCATCGCACGGATGCATCGCATGTGATCGCACGCGCCGTTATACAAGTTATTCCAAAATAACTTGTATAAAATTATATAAAACCTCGCATATTTAACCCACACCGCACGCGCCGAACTTGAAAACTGTGGTAAATATCTGAATATTGAAGGAAGCATGCTCATGACTCATCTGTAAAGCATGATAACTGGTACACCGTGTCTCCTCCTCTCCTGAGGGCACTATTTTGGCACTAGGCAATAACGGGGTGTTTAGTCACTAGGAGTCCAAAATAACCTGGGGTCCACGTCTGGAAGCCTCCTCGTGGCGGACCCTGGTAACGGGGTGGGGAAACTTTCTCGGCGGGTGTGTGGCTTTTAATGTCAAGTGTGTCGCCTTGGCATTCGAAGTCACATGCCATCGTCAAGTTGATTTTGTTTTCCCACCATGGCTATTTGCGGACGGCCCTTTTCAGGGCCACGACCGCGCCCGAAGTCCCCCGGGTGCGGTCCGATGGCTGCTCCCGGTGCCCTCGTCAGGAGGACGCGCTAAGTCGAGCAGCCGTCTGTGAGGAGGCGACCTATAAGGCCGACGTCGACCAGCGGCCCACAGGGGCTGGCGTTAGTCGGTAGCCTCTGTTGACTGCTGGCCACCAATTGGTGCACAAGGAGTGCCTAGACAGGCAGCGTTGGAACCACAGATTTAATAGAATAGAAGAATAGAAGTCATTTATTTCAACACAGGGTCATAGATTTTACAATTTGTCCAATATTATTAAATTAACATTATTAAAATATATCAACATCACATTACATTGTCCATATACAGTCAGTCATCCATTAATACATTAAAATTAAGACATTATTATTAAATTATTTATTTATTTTAATGGTTTGTTTGTTTGTCAGTACATGAATCATAGAGCAATGGTTCATGTACTGACAGTCAAACCTATTTGAGAACATGTTCAGGATGATGTTGGGGCTGCCCCGGAGCCTGCGCCCCAGAGACGTGCACCGCTTCCGTAGGGTCGTATAGAAACAGTCGACGCGCCACTTCGCAAACATTCCCGAGGCGCTGCAATGCCGAGGCAGCCCCATCAGCATCCTGAACGCATTATTAAACTGCACTCGAAGGGCATTGAGCTGCTTCTGAGTATATGCCACCCACAAGGAACTCGTGTAGAATGACGTACAAAATGCTCTAAATAGAGTGATTTTGACGCCATCGGAACAACGAGCAAACCTGCGAGCTATCATATTGGCTCTCACAGACAACGCCCTTCGCTCCCTCTCTATGTCTACGTCATCTTTCAGGTCAGAGGTCACCAAGTGCCCTAGATATTTAAATTGTTCGACCCTTTTAAGTATCATACCGTTCAGTCTAATGGGTGGCATTGTATCAGGACACTTTCCTCTGGCCCGAAAGACCATACATTCACTTTTCCTTGCATTATAGAGAAGACCATGACCAAGAGCATAAACTTCGCATCTACCTACCAGCTTTCTCAGTCCACATACTGAGGCACTCAGCAGTACCATGTCGTCCGCATAGTAGTAGGTATTAATAATACAAGGAGATAGGCCAAGCCGGCGTTTAACTTGCGACAAGTGTATGCCCTGTGGGCATACATTTCCGCCACTTCGCCTTCCGATAAAGTCAAGTGAATACGTAACTCAGCGATTTGACCGATCTCCTTTGCGGCTGTGCTTAACTTTCATCGCTTCTCAGTCCTTAAGACGCGCGCAATGAATAGTGTATATTACGGCATGCTCAACCATAACCATGTTATGTAGTACGGCCGCTGTAAGCGACACTCGGTCTTCCTATGAACTCGGCGATTCGACCGATCTCCTTAGATTGATATATCTATGGTTGGGACGGTCTCGGTGTAGTTGCGCTCACGTGCGCAGATCCCGAGCCGTCCCGTAATAGCGCACTGGAGGAGGATTTTTAGTGGGTATGAAGGGAACGCCTTTACCTCGAGTCCCACATATCCCCTGCGGTTGTCACCACCCCGCAGGGACGATGCGTAGCTAAATGCATTTGACCTCCCCGACAACAAAAAAAAGGAGTCCAAAATAACCTAGGGCGGCCCATCGGGTATCCATGTAGGATTCACGTCCTCCTTCCCTCGTTTGTCCGAAAGATTCTTCTGACTTTTTCGCTGCTCTGTCTTTCGCTTCCCGAAAGAAAGGGAAAACAGCAGGTCGGGGGAGAAAAAAAAAGTACACCGTGTCGTGACCCTAGCCGGCCGGGATCCGGTTAAACATCTATAGTATCCTTCTTGTTGTCGACGCCGGGGCACGCTTAAGCATTAATCAATCAGCCAGTCTAATCGCTAACTTTTTTTGACAGAAGAAAGTGATAATCACCTAGTTAATTAAAAAACCATCGCAGTCTTTACACGGCAAGTTCCTTTCCTTAAAAGCGTGTCGTGTAAAACAGCAATGGATATGTAAGTACCTACTTATTTCACTCGTTGATTATCACTTTCATATGTCAAAGAAAGTTAGCTAATAAATAGGCCTACTGTTTCGACCGGGGACCGGCCCGGCCCGGTCGCGACACGATGTACCGTAAAACATGCCTGAGGCCCGGACTCCACCAAAGCGGTGACGAGACGAGAAAAGAGGAACTGTGTTTGAAAGGTAAAATATAAGCTTCTTGGTTTGAAACAACCAATAGAAATTCGTTATTCACACATCTTGTCTCCGCTCAGCTTCAGCAGTGGATACCACCGAGCGGAGATGAATCATATTTGTATGGCGCGATCGAACTAGCGGAGATGTGAGCTGTGTCTCACAAGCGGCTTTCGTGTCAGATCGGACTAAACTGCAATCTTGACAAACACCTTTGTTGAAAAACATCTCTTCTCGTCTCCGCTTTGGTGGAGTCTACGCCTTAATGCGGCGCGGATGATGTTTCACGTGCTGATAATTAAAACACTACAAAGGCGATACCTACTAAAGATTTGCTGACAGCGCTTGTACGGACATGTGTGAGGCTGAACACGCCGAAGAAATCGTTGCACTGTAATTGTATGTGAATAGAATATAGAATGAATGCGAGCGCATCGGCAGAGTCGTCCGCATCACCCGCGCGAATACGGTGACGTCATCTGATTTTCCGGGGTCCTTTCAAATTCGGAAGATTCCATGTGGGCAGGTGCTAGCTTTCATGTAAATAATTCTAAAATTCGTTTAGTTCTGCTGCGCGTTCGGTTTGGCTTTACCTTTAGGGTGCTTACATAAGGAAATAGGTTTCCAATAAAGACAAGTTTCGGTACCGAGTACCTGCTTCTTTGTAAGTACGTAATAAGTACGCAACACAACATGGAACAGATTGGTCTGTACCGGTAACCTGTTTCTTTATGTAAGCACCCATAGTCGACAATATCGATATAATCAGTTATCCAGAAAGCAAGCCCTAGTGTAAGGCCGTGCGCTGCGTTAAACGGGTGTCCGCGACGAACACCCGCGCGGCGGGCTGTTTTATGTCATCTCCATAGAGATGCCCGCGTCGCGTGCGACGGGTGACGCAGCGCTGCTCTATGGCGATGTCATGAAACAGCCCGCTGCGGATGCCCGCGCCGTGCGGGTGCAGCTTAAGGCAGCGCACGGCCTAAAGGGATCACGGGGAATTTTATTTCCCCGTGGTACCATTGTAATTTTTCTAAGACGTTCAACTTTATGCACTTCGTAAATGATGTCGCAGACGGGAATAGTCAAAAAGAGTGCGTCGTCTCATCGTCTACTATGGGCTTAAGTAACACATTTTCAAAATATTCTAAAAGGGACAATCAAACACCATCTATGGGCAAAATATATCTATTTACATTTTTAAACAAATAAAATGCTGCTATGAACAATATTTCTTAAAAATAAAATAATGAGTACTGAAATGAGATAGTCATGTTTTAACACCATTGAACCACAATATAAAGAACGATACAGTACTTTGACTCCATATATAGTGACGAGCCGGCGCGCACGCACATATACAAACGTCGTTTACACAACAGTATACCAAGAACAGTAATAAGTCTTCATACAAACTGGCCGCTATCCATTAGAATGTGTGCGTGCGTACTCGGCGCCGTGTACGCACGCACTGTGACGTACACATTCACATAAAATATGGGGGCATAAGGTGGTTGCAGTGCGGGCCGCGCCGTCTCGGTGTGATCGCGCGTTTTTATGTCATTGCACATTCGCTCGCCGCTCGTTCCCGCCCGGCACATTTACGAACCCTAGCGCCAACGCAAGAGAGTAGGCTAATAACTCGCCGACAGTCCCCAGATAAACTTCTGTTCTTGGTATACTGTTCAGAGCATGCTTAGCGGCCGTGTAAACGACGTATATATGTGTGCGTGAGCACGGATTCATCACTATATATGGAGTCAAAGTACTGTATCGTTCTCTATATTGTGATTGAACTAACGCAATGTACGTAACGGAATGATCACTTTTATTAGTACACAAACAATTTAAACAGCGTCTTCAAGGCCGAATAGTTTCCAAAATGATTATTCAGTGAATAATATCAAATAAAAGTGATGAAAAAAGAGGCTTAACTTTTCTTAGTATTTTAAATCTAAAATGTACTTCTGATTTAAGATTATTACTCTATTTCTCATTAAAATGAAAAAATAAAAAAATATTTCTGTCGCTGTTATAATGTAATCAATGAAGGCCTGTTTATTTAATTTTCATTCTCCATCATTTATATCTACTGCAAACTCATACTATGGAACTCATGGGCTATGGAACTCGATACTTGTCCCAATTCACGTACATTTTTGCTAATGACACAATAAATAAGTTACATATATCATATGCTATAAAAATGTAAACAATATTTCTATTTCCATATTATTTTGTATAAAATTTACTGGGAGAATAACCACCACTGTTTAGATTATAAATCTTACAAACATCAATTAGCGTTTTCCTGTGATAATATAACAGTAGTAATTATATAACATATTAAATACAAAAATAAAAAGCATATGTTTCCTTCATGCTCTCTAGTACAATCGATAGCGAACCAATCAATCTTGTAAATTTTTTGATCAACGTATTAATGGACGAAAATTATTCGACTATCCCGCGACGCTACTATACTTGGTCATAAAAAATATAACCCAGAATCTATCAATGATAAATAGGAACCTATTAGTATCATTATTCCTAACCTTGGTTCCTTCAAGAGTCGTGAAGATGTACCTTGCAGATCGGCATTCAGCAAGGCAAGGGACGCAAGCACAGAGCGTGTATTGGAAATCCACTTCAGCTGAGATGGACTCATTTGCTAATTTATTTAAAAAAAAAGTTCAAACATAGAATAGAACTATAGATTGTACTAACGGGAATAAAGTGAATGTGATATATTGAGACCTATTTGTTTCACTAATCTAGCAGTTCTCTTTACTAATCCAAAATACATTAACTATCTCCATTTCTATTATCTAATTTTCAAATCTAAAACAGATTTGTATAGTTTTCAGTAAAGAATTTTAAATAAATTATTTAAATTATTGTTATCATTTTGGTTACTCGATACAATACTGCCAAAAACAAACATTTTTACTAAAAATATTTTAAATGGCTACACTAAGCAATGTTGAATTATACATAAGCATTATATAGGAATTGACCAGTGTTGCTGTTAAAATAATAAAATTAAACTCACAAGAATTACATTACTTTAAAGATAATTTAAATAATATAATGCGAGACCAATAGTACTACAAAAGAACATGTTTACATAAATAAACAAACATTAAAAAGTGGTATACGTTTTATATCCTATATGCTCATAGATTTTTTGTATAATACACAACACTCCATCACATAAATTTTGATATAATGACAATACAATCATACACATTAACTATGCATTCATAATATATCCTAAAGTAATTTTTGGAATCATTATTTCCATGTATTGTACATGCTCATATACATGAGATTGGTCAACCCAGCATTGTTAACTTAGAATCAAAAGAAAGCTGAACCATACTAATTCTGTATCAGTAAAAGTGTATATAACATTAAAATCCTGAGAAAACAGGGTAAGTAATACACTTGTATTACACTCTCTGGGGCTTATCTGTGTACTGTAGTATTTAAAACGGACAACTCTTTTCTGCACCTTATGATATCAACTAAGATTATTTCATTGGTAAACTTTTGTCTATGGTGTCGAGTCACCCTGCTAGGGTTGTGCAACATATCTCTCAGTGTTTGAGCATAGTGTAAGCAATGTCCGTGGCTCAGTGCCATTATGTGCAACCACTAGCAGCATTTCTTCTTGCTTTTGTGATTTTTCTTGAGATTTACTGTTCCCAAATCCTTTTTCTCATTCTCCCTCTCTTTCATTTCTAATTTTGACCTTAGTACCTGTAATATAAATATACTATTCACATTATCACTCATATTGCATAGCATGCAGAATAGTATTTTTATCTCATGAAAACAGGTGACCTATGACTTTGTATACCATGCACAATCTCTCTGTGTGTGAAGTGATGTGTATACATGCATACTGGTGTGTGTATTAGCACACACGCATGTATGTGTAGTGAGGGCGTTGAATGTTGCCAACCTAATGCACACAAAGATAGTATGCATGTGTAGTGAGGGCATTGATTGTTGCTGAACTAATGCACACATAGACAATGTGCATGTATCGTATTATTATAGTACACTGCCATGGGTCACAGCTCACCTTCAATCATGAAATAAATACACTGTAACAGGTAAATCATTATCAATTCAATTTGAATGATGTTCCATGCTCAATTGCTCATGATAAAAGACATAAGAATTATTTGGGAGTGGTGAAAGTTAAATAAAAATTGTACAGATAATTGCAAAAAGTAAATGAGAAACATTAATATTTATTTATAAATAGGTATGCAATTTAAATTTTATAATTAAATTTTAAAAATCGACTTTTTTAATCTGTCCCTAATCTTTAAAACGCTGTTTGCCATATTGAAATGCGATGTGACGTTAGTCAGTCCGTTAGTAAACAAAGTGGATTTGTATCATGCTTTGGTATCATACTTTGAAATCGCAGTTGTTTTGTTTACTAACTGAGTGAAAATTCAAAATCAAAAATAAAACTAAGTTTTAAGGCCTTTTTGGTTTTATGAAATTGAACTAAAAAATCTACTGATTAATTACGATCTCAGGATAGATTTAAAACAGTTTTTAATATAATGGTGTAATACCCTATAATTAAATGTTTTCGGAACATTACAGGAGATAGCAGAAAACAAATGAGGAATAAATTACTAATAAGGATGTTCAGTACAAAATCTAATAATGGTATAATTTAAATTAAACCTTAACTGTTTATAACAAGCTGTAATATTCGAATGGAATGCTGGCACACACTTTTTATCGCAATGAACATCCTGTATGATATGCTCCTGTTATTATAAGATACTGGAAATGTCAGTCTGAAATTATTTAAATCTAACAGATAATTAATTGAAAATATTTGAAAATTATACCAAATTAAATAGAAAACGTAACAAGAAGAAAATCTTTCATATCACATATTTTTTGTTTTAATTTAGTATCATAATAAAACTTTTCAAATTAAGGTAAATAAAATTATAAAATTCTATCTGCCAGACCATTTAGTCATCTTTCAACCATTTTAAAGATAAGTATCCTTTGGAATATTTGAGTAAGATAAAAGGACAAAGTAGCTTTTAAGTAGTTAAAATGGGATAATAGTCCTTTGTATGTGTAAACATGAATTATTGTTTAACTCATTAAGAACATTATTGAATGTGATTCATTTCCCTTTACAGAATGTAATCAGTGTACACCCATGTCCCTTCTGATATAAAGGAACTAATTCTAAACTTACACAGCCTGTCCTTGGAATGATAGTGTAAGCAAACAAAAAGTTTTGTAAACTGTAACCTGACTATGGAAAAAGAGAAAGGAATTAAATAGGTTAAAATCAGGGTTTACAAGGTAAAATCCCCCTCGACCATAATATTGAATCAATTGACCCTTTATTCATCAAAATCAGATTAATAGTTTAGGCGCTACAGAGAAACATATGTAAATACATACATACTTAGACTGCTAAAATCATAACCATTATTTTTGGGTTTGTGTAACTAGTCAGGTAAAACGGGAAACCTATTAATTTTAGTTCTGCTACACCTATTTAGTTTGTTCATGTAGTACAGAATTTGCAACAATAATATGGAATATTACCATATTAGCTTACAACTGTCTATTGATAAATTATATTGCACTGGTAGAACTAAAAATTAAGTGGAAAGACCACACACCCAGTAGGTTTCAGAATTCACAGAATGAAGCTGCTTTTTGTAATTTTGCAAAAAATATTTTTTATGAATAGTGCTGAAGGCTGAGAAATGTTTAGGGGAAAAATAAGCATCCAACGTGGATAGAAGTCTGTTGTGTGCAATTTTAGAAATTAATAAGCAATGTGCATTATTCCAAAGGTTTAAAATATCTCATAAAACATGGGACTACTAATTGAGTACTGGTTGATCAGACAGAAATTATAAGATTCTTAATTATCATACTTAACAGTAAATATAATTAATCTTAACAGTAATTATATTTACTGTTACAATATAGAAATAACAGTAGGTAATATAACAAAGCTTTTTTAAATTTAAATATTAAATTGCAATATATAGAAGCAATAATATTGATATAAAAAGTTACCATTTTTGTAATTGTAAGGAACATTTCTTCAACATTAATATTTTCCTTTGCACTAGTTTCAAACAAAGGGATGTTCATCTGGTTGGCAAACCTCTGGGCATCCTCTGTTACAACCACCTTTCTTGACGGGCAATCATTTTTATTTCCAACTATAAAAAAAGCAAATTCATAAATCAACCAAAGAATTTTTTTTTAAGAGTCAAAATACTTCTAAATTTTGTTTTCAGTTTTAATTCATTGTATAAAGATTCTTCATATACTTGTAAAACTATTTTTAATGTATTTAATAGTAATCTTCTTCTTCTTCTTTCGTGTCGATGGCTTCTTATTCTAATGTCCATTAAATTTCCGCCGCCCAGAATTCTGCCACTCGAATCGCAGGATCAGCAGCGTTCCACAGCTCTTCAAGCGTGCAATTAATAGGGCACGTAAATAGTAATTTCAGTTGTATTATATTTCACTAAAGATTTAATGCAATGGATGTTCATTTTCCCTGTTTGTTACCAAATTCTTTACATAATATAATTAAGTAATCTCATTAGCTTTTTCAAAGCTGATTCTATTATTCAAGATCATAATTGGTATTAACTATAATTCAGTAGTAACATTACTAAAAGACTGTTCATTGTACTTTGGTTTCCTTGATTGAATACAATTAAGTCGCTTTAGTGACAAATACATTACATTACTTACCTAAAACTTTGTTCACGACATCGCAATTCTGTTCAATTTCATGTAGCCATCTCTTGACATTAGCGAAGGACTCCCCATTTGTAACATCGTATACAACGATGACGCCGTGAGTCCCTCGATAATACGTGCTCGTAATGGTCCTGAACCTTTCCTGACCAGCCGTATCCCATATTTGTAACTTTACTCGTTCACCATTTATTTCTAGAGTTCTTATTTTGAAGTCTACACCGATAGTGGTGATATAACTACCCGAGAACGTGTTATCGGCAAATCGTAAGAGTAAACAACTTTTACCAACACCTGCAACACAATATTCAGATCAGAAAATTACACATAATTCGTTAGGAAGTTATCATCCACAGGCCTCGCCCACTCACCACTGTCACCGATAATCAGCAGTTTAAAAAGGTGATCAAACTCGCGTGCCATTTTCCAAGTGTCCTGTAACTATTTCTCTAATTGGTCATGTGTTTATTAATAACGTTTTAAATGGATTTAAAACAATTTTAATCATCAAAATACTAATAAAACGCATGCCGTAAAACGTAAAGCTTGCGTCACTTCACAATACGTCCGCCATTATTGTCAAGTAAAATAATTTTTAATATTTTTTTTATTGCCAGTTTAAAAATATCTACAAGCTTTTTAGGGCAGTGATAGACGATTTTTAATTTTAATTCTTCGATCATAAGTTTTAATTATTCAATTTACAGTAACTTTATCATCATCATCATTTCAGCTGCAAGTTAGGTACATACGACCACAGACGTATGACCACCGTACACTTACGCGATAACAACTTTTCCTTTTTTGGTAAATAAAAGCATCAAATAAGAGTGCGTTCCAAAACCAGGTGAAGCCAAGGGTGCGTTCCAAACCGCTCGGGGTAGAGTAAAGGTAAAGTAAGTTTTACCCTAAGGTACTATCAGAGTAAATTTTCGTATACATTCGGATTCACTCTAGTGTATTTTAGAACGGCTTAAAGTAAAATTTACTCTACCCTAATCGTTTTGGAACGCACCCCAAGTAGACAGCGTAAGAAAGCTTTCTAATTGGTGTAAATTAACTATAGTTTAACAAAACTAACCAATGGTGAAAGCGCTTCTTAATAACGACCAATGGTGAAAGCGCTTCTTAATAACGACCAATAGTGAGCTACCATTTACTCTACCCCGAGTAAATTGAGATCGTTTTGGAACGCACCCTAAGGGTGCGTTCCAAAACCAGGTGAAACTAAGCTCTTTTCTTCTAATTGGTGTAAAATATCTACAGTTTAACAAATCTAACCAATGGTGTAAGCGCTTCTTAATAACGACCAATAGTGAGCTATCATTTACTCTACCCCGAGTAAATTGAAATCGTTTTGGAACGCACCCTAAGTACTCTCTTGTGCATTCAAACCAAGAAAAATATAGGTAAAACTGGAAGCTACACTGTTAATAAAAAAGTGAAGACAACTTTTTTGACCCTAGTAACCTTTGAATGTTTCCGATTCCTACCTGTCTCTTTCTAACTCTACCCAGTAGTAATATGATGACCATGAAATTTGTAGGTAAAACTGGAAGCCACAACTTGAATAAAAAATGAAGACAATAAATTTGATCTTGAAACTTCTTATTTCCTATTTGTCTCTTTCTAAGCACTAGAGCACGTGACCGTCTAATACGTCATGCCTACGTACGTCATCATAATTACTTGTGGCGTGAGTTAGAATGAGACAGGTAGGTAACAGAAACACTCAAAGGTTACTTGGGGTCAAAAAAGTTGTCTTCACTTTTTTATAACTAGTGTGGCTTCCTGTTTTACCTATAAATTTCCTGACATACGTATGACGTATTAGACGGTCACGTGATACATGCTCAAGTGGTAAAAAAGGGATGGGATAAATATTCTTTGACTAAAGGATAAATGGACAAGAAACTTGCAAATTGATAATAAGTTTCAAGGTCAAATTTTGTTCGAATTGTGACTTAATTTTACCTATAAATTTCTTCGGTTGAATCAAGATGTTCATAGATAAAACTGGAAGCCACAATTTGAACAAAATGTGAAGACATAAAACTTACCTTCTTTTTGGCTTCGCCGTAGTCTGCTTTAAAAGAAGAAATTGCACAACGAAAGATCAGATTCCAAGCCAAAAACCCTATTAAAAAATCAAATGTTGTCATTTTACTGTCAAATTTGACTGACAGTGACAGCCAAAGGTATTAATCATTCGTTCTCGTTCGCTTACTTTTGAATTATTGGAAATTAGATAAATAAAAGGCGTGGTACAGATATAACGTTAATAAAATTTAACAATGTCAGCTACTTTAAAACCCTATTTAACAGCTGTGCGCCATACATTAACAGCGGCTATGTGCCTTGAACATTTTTCTTCGCAAGTTGTCGAACGATACAACAAGCCTGAGGTCGAGGTTAGAACTAGCAAGGAGTTGCTTTTGAATCCTGTGATTATATCCCGCAATGCCAACGAAAAAGTACTAATTGAATCATCTATTAACTCTATAAGAGTGAGTATTATGATCAAACAAGCAGACGAGATCGAAAAAATTCTGTGTAAAAAGTTTATGCGTTTCATGATGATGAGAGCAGAAAATTTTATAGTTTTGAGGCGGAAACCTGTGGACGGTTACCACATCAGCTTTCTGATTACAAACTTCCATACAGAACAAATGTATAAGCACAAGCTTGTAGATTTTGTGATATATTTCATGGAAGAGATAGATAAGGAGATCAGTGAAATGAAGTTAGCAGTCAATGCTCGAGCAAGAATATGCTCAGAAGAATTTTTGAAGAGATTTTAAGCCTCAAAAACATTTCCAAGCTATGTGCATTATGTATAAATGAAATGTAAAAAGCTAGCTTTATCAATTTATAGTTGAGTGACTGTATCATACTTTAATTTAATCATGGCATGCAATGTAAATGGCAATAGTGGCGTAGCTACATGGGGCAAGCCAGTGCAGTGCACCGGGGCCCCTAAGCTCAGAGGGCCCTTAGACTCTGACAAGCAACCTTGTACTGAAAAAAATAGTAATTTGGTCACCTAGCTACATCTCTAAATGGCAAGTTATTTTCTAGTATTTTACAAGATCTATGCATGTTGGTAATCATCCTAAATTATATCAATATATTCATTTCATTATTTCACAATGAGTAAGATAACACAATAAAAAAGTTTTGTTACCTTGTCTACCACATTATACTATGTTGTTTTATGGACATAGAACAATAAACAATAAATATAGGGCTACTTATCAGAAAACCAGTTGCTTGTCAACATTAGACAATAATACCATTCATAATTTATTTATTTTTATATAATTGATATGATAATTCTCGAAAAATATTACTAAACAATGATTAATGTTACTGGGGGAGCACATGAAGAACTTGTATAGTCTAAGTAACTTACAATTTCAGTTTGAATGAATAAAAATAGCCCTAATTTAGATGTGTCTTCCTTTGATGATAATTTTATTTTACTCAAATACTAAATATTGTTTTAGCTTTAGAATGAAGTTAAATTAATGTTGACCCATTTAATATGATTTAAATAAACACAATTCAGTTATTAATTAATCTTATGACTCATTACTATTTTGTATCTGAATGGTATTATGTTGATTTGTTTCTGGTGATTGTTGTGGTTTAGATCTAAAACAAAGTTAGTGTAAATAATTATCTCGTACTAATATTCACTAGCTCTTTAGAATCTATCTTCATTGGCTCAAAACAAAATGAATAACAAATAGCACAAATTGTTACAGTTGTAGCTGTTATCAAATTTGTAAAAATATTATTATAGTTATTATGTTAGTTCTACTATTACCTAGTTAGGGTTCAAAACCACTAACATACATACATACAATCATGCTCACATTCCCAAATGGGGTTGAGCAGAGCTTCAGTTAACATTTGGTTACACACAAAGCCACATCTGGCAGTATGGGCCATACAGTGCCCCAAAATAGTGACAGGTTGTCAGGCCTTTCGGCTAAAACCACTAACAAATCATCATAAATAGTTTATTTATAAATGTTCCTTTAATTTGAGGAAACAAAAAGCATGAAATATATTGATGTAATTTGAGGATAATATAAACACTTATTATAGGCAAGATTAACTCAATGTAACTTATTTTAAATGATGATAAGTATGAATCATAAGAATTACTGCCATTAGTGTCACAATAGATGGACATATTCGATTATTAACTTCTAGCCATTGAAATAAAACATTCTTATAATGTTCCCACATAAGATTTTTTTTTAAATTTATTTTACAGGGCATTAATTACCTTCCCTTTAATTACTAAAGTTTTGTTTAAATATGAGTTGATCTAATGAGTTTATTATTAGTTCAAAAATATTGCTTAAAACCCAAATAAATCATAAGCTGCAAGTCATTCCTGGTGTAAGTTTTGTAAAGTCAAAATCTTAAAGTATGACAAAATTGTATTATTCTTTAGAAATATGATATTTTAAAGTCTTTAGCCAAAGATTTAAATTGTTAGATATGCCCTATACCTTTTTATTTTAATGACAGATGATGTTGGATAGCTTTTACAGCATCACCAGAGGTTTTTTAAAAATGCAAGAACCTCGGTGGAACAACCTAAACTTAGAAACATTTTGACAATGAAGTCACCACGCAAGATGTTCTACTTATCAATTTCTACTGTAATTTCATTTAATTATAATTTTGCCCTTTCGCTACTACACAAAGATCAGTATTCGCTGATTTGTATGTGCATATACGGTTAAAGAGACGGCATGTTTAACATTTAGTGTTTGGCTTTAGCAGATTAATAATAAGTCTTATTCTTATTATATAATTTAATTTTTTTTTAAGTAAATTAGAAAATATAAATAAGTTTTAAAACTACATTTTCAGTTTTTAATTCATGTTTAATTTCAAAGTATTTATAAATAGACTGTCATTATTATAATAAATATTTTGTAACAATCAGAGTTTCTATTCATAACCTATGTAATAAAAAAGAAATTTTCAGCCAGAGGGAATGAGAATGTATTATTACTTCTTAGCACTCTAAGGAGCTCCCCACCCCAGCATCGAGTGTGGTGCAGCGCGGCGCGGGGAGGCGACCGCGGCTGGCGAATTTATATACATATACCAGCTCTTATACTCTACTGGACATGTGCCGGAGACTTGGACAGCGGCTAATCGGAGGAAACTCGGAGTCCTGAACAAGATGCGGCGTTTTTTCATGCCAGATCAACTATGCTTGCTTTAAGACGCAAGTATGGTATCGCGCAGAGTATTGTTCGCACATGTGCGATGGCTCCGCCAAGTACTTACTCGATGCTTTATTAGTTAGATAGATTGCCGCGTGACCCGCATCATCGGCGACGAAGAGGCGACCAACCATCTTGAGCCTCTATAATTGTGTCGCAATTTTGCGTCATTGTGTTCTACCTACCAGGACGAGTGCTCTGAGGAGCTTTTTTTCTCTAATCCCTTCTTTTTAAGGACTACGCGTGCTGGTTTACGGTGCAATCAAGAAATGGAATTCGCTGCCAGCATATGTGTTCCCTCACAATCCTGGGTCATTCAAGGGAGAGGCGTGAAGAAGCACCTTGCAGATCGGTAGCTAGCGCGGCGGTTTATCTCTCGCACTAGCTATCTTCGCATTTGGACTGCACTTCTGCTTACCATCAGGTGGAATGGAGTCACTTATTACGACCTTCTGATTAAAAAAAATTGTATGTGTGTTTATGGGGCACCACACACGATGCGATGTGGGGAGCTCCTAAGTATCTAAGCACACTATGCCGAAGGCACACAACCGAAGTTCGGCGTGATTGCCTGTCTTAATTTCGGCCAATGTGTTGCTAGTAATTGAAATAATACTATAATTTCAATTAATTTTTAATCATTTGCCGCAATTAAGTAGGTACGTCACGTTTTAGCGTACAATTGCTCTTCGGTCAGACATAAGTTCGGAGGCAGCATATTCTATATAGTTCGATTGATGGGGATAAATTCATATAAAGTTGCGCAACCAAACTTCTGTCGCGTATTTCCGCGCTTATGGTTTGTCAATCAGCCGAATACGCTGAAACGTAAAATCAGCCGCGTATCTTTGGTATAGTGTGCTTAGACATAACCAAGCCACATGTTGCCAACGTCAGAGAAGAGGCAACTGCAGCCATCAACACGCTTCAACGGTTGCCGTCGAACTATATAGCTTTAGACATATACTCTCTAATCTGTGCTATATAGCGTTGGTTGCAGTTGTATCATGTTCCGTGATTAATATTTCTTGACCCACAAAGCTGACGGCCGCCGCTGAGCTTCGATGTTGACATGTCGTCATATCGACGATTGCCTTTGGCAATGTGCAGCTCGTGTATGAGAACACTAATGTAATTTGCTATTAATAAAACATTGTAAGTATGAAAACAAATCCCATTAGGTATTTAATGCCAAATTAATTTATATTCAGACTATTCTTTCGGCTCTCAACTATCATCTTTGATACTAAGTGAAACCTCAAATTTCAAACAAACGGAGAGGGTAGATCGTCAAAAACAGGTAATATTATGTAGTGAACAGACAATTTATTACTAGTTTGAAGAGTTTTTGTTTTACTAGTTTGAATTCTTAGACTTCGCATGTCGTAAAGTGAAACCTTCGCCTTTGAAGGCTTCGAAACTCTCTGTAGGTACTTCTTCCTTGGCACTTGTCGGTCGAGAAGTTCTGATGAACCTAAGAGTACCAATCACATAGTCGAAGTCAGGTATACCACGTACATATGCCTGAAAAAAGAATATTAAGTTTGTTTAGTAAAGAAATGTTCTCAGTGGCGTAACTATACCATGTGGGGCCCGTGGCAAATTCATATACCCCCCCCACCCCGCCCCTAAGTTTTGAAATTTTTCGTTCTTGTCGGGTGACACTACCGCGGCCCGTAGCATTTTGCCACCCATGCCACCTTATAGTTACGCCACTGTTCATTCTGCTGGAATATGCTACGGTGACACGAGCCGAGTGAGCGAAGAAGGCGTGCCACGGTAGTTGGCGGTGAAGCTCCAGGAGCCTTTGCAAAATTTGAGGCGAAGTTGACATTCTATTTTTCCATAAAAGATCGTTGTTTTTTCCCCGAGGAACTAAAAAGAAGATGATTTCGAGACGCTGCTGCGACACGCTCGCTACGTTAGCTTTAGAGCCAGCGAAATAATACCTATTAAATTTTATCTACATACTTAGAAGACCTGCCGGCCTATTCACTAACTTTTTTGACACATGAAAGCGATCATCATCATATTCATTGTTGTTTTTACACGACAAGTGTCATAATAGCGTTAGTAGGTAGAGTAGTAGTGGATCAGTAGTTCACTCGGTGATTATCACATTCATCTGTCAAAAAAAGTTAGCGAATAGGCCGGCAGTATCGCTTGTAAAGCCTGAAAGGATCGCGTGACCGCGTCACTGCCAGGTACTAATCACCCGTAGCCTAGGTCAGCTTGGTGTAAAGTTATCAAGTCGATATTTCAGTAGGTACTCTGACGTGACTTTATGTTTAGACTGCCGATATCCACCAACAGCTTGACTAATAATAATAGGGCTGCTCGGTACTAGTCTGCGCTGGTAGTCAGCACAGGTGTTCTTATACATTTATTCCTACCGGAATGTCCAATTTTTAAAGAATGAATCGTAGTGGATGGCCAAAGCGCGAAAGGATGACGGTGTTAAAATCTTTTTGTCCCTTCCGGCGCGCCTGCACGATGCGACAATCTTGACTTAGTTAAATAGAAAGTCTGAAGAGATGATATTAGATATTAGTTAGTGGGCTTTATTTTTAATGTTTTTATTTATCCCTACGATGATTCTCTACAGTTTATCCATGAGGACGAGTCATACGGAATAGACCCTAGTGGATGGGGGGCTAACGTCGCTGGAAAGCGCCGAGCTGCTCCGATCAGCGCTGTTTTTCAAAAAAACACTCACCTGTCGGGACTGTGAAGCTTGCTGATCTGATTCACTCTCACTAGTAAGTTTCTTCTTCTTCCCATCTAACCTGTTGCCCTCTCCACTAAAAGCTATAAAACCACTTGGCTCTGGCATGAAAGTAGAAGGATCCTCATCCATACCATCGCTATAAGTTTCCCCTTTTGATACCACTCTGTCTTCTTTGTATCCCACTGGTGGGGCAAACTCCACCTTAAAATTGTATTATTTCATCATTTCAATTATACATTAGCACATCAGAAAGTACCCTAAAATGTTGTGTTGAGACAATATTAAAGATACGTATTTGGTTATGCTTGACACTCTAAATTATCAATGTTGAAAAGAAATGTTTTTATTTTCAACATTGGTTGAGTCAGATAAACCCACCCGAGTTATTGTTGGGAGACTCCAATTTAAACTCAATCTACCGTACAATTTAGTGTTACTTTAGACTAGTTTTACATGGCATTGACAAAATGCATACAGCGAAAACGCACTAGCGACTGGCCGAACTTCAATTTTTATATGAAACCGCATGAGATCAACGCCGTTAACCGCTCTGATTGCCTTGTAGCTGGTGCGTGCCGCACCGGTTGGATGTAGCGGAGAGCCGCATCCCCACCACGCACTAGGTGCGGTTAACCGTAAGCGTTTCCAGGGACTGTTTAACTATAGTTTTGATAATAATAATAATTCTTTGTAACTTTTCTTAACATCCTAGTGCAACTAAAGAATATGCAGTGAACCGCAATAGAACCGAGTCGATACGGTTAACCGGAATGCGACAGATCGTACATACTGCACGCTGCATCACGGCCAGCTGCTAGTGTGCTAGTGCGTTTTCGCGAAGCTTATTATTTAACAATATAATAATAAATAAGAAATATAATGTAGTATTTAATTGTAAAATTGGGTTTTTATAAAATCTATGAAACAAAACAGGCACAAAATCTGTGCTAAGCGTCGGTGGCGTAGTGCGTGAGAACGTCGCCTCCCACCCGGGATACACTGGTTTGATCCCCGCCACGTACCAATGTGTTTTCAAATTTTGAATGCATATGTACGTTTAATCGACGCTTTTACGGTGAAGGAAAACATCGTGAGGAAACCTGCATACACCTATGAAGAAATTCTTAGGTTGTGTGTGAAGTCGACCAACCCGCACTTGGCCAGCGTGACTAAGGCCTAATCGCCCCTAATGTGGGGTAGGCTCGAGCCCCTCGGTGGGGACATTATATGAGCTGATGATGATGACAAAACAGCTCATGTGAAGAAGAAAATATTATCTAGTAATATTATTAGCCATGTGATGCCAGCAGAGTAGAATAGCAGCACATAGACCCATAGCCTCAATGAGTGTCGTAGAAGGTAACTAATGGATAAGAAAAGGGGTATTGATCACCTTATACTCCGTCCACCAATCCGCATTGGACAAGTGTGGTAGACTACTACCTAAGCCTCCTTCGACGACAAGGGCTAGTGTCCCTGCAGTGGGTCGATGATTATTATCTAGACACTTACATTCATATCGCATTCAATGATAATAACTGCATCGCCTGGTTTAGTCTCTAATACACACAGCTCATACACCTTGGAATTGTACTTGATTGCAATCACATCCCCTGTTGTGAGGCAAGAGAAATTCCTGAGGCAATTCTCAAGTACTGTAAACAAATAAACCTTCACCTATAAGATTTGTAAGAAATGTGAATACAAAAAAATCAAGAATGATAATTTTTTCCAATCATTAAGGCGTCCGCTGTTTAAACGGGTGCCTGTGCGGCGTACCTAGTGTTTCATGTAAATTCATAATGGCGTCCGCACCGTTAGGCCTTGGCCACGCTGGCGCGATGCGTTTTGCGTCCGCAGTCAGCGTAAAAAATAACAATGCGAGATGAACAGGAGGTGCCATGTTGGTGGTACCGGAGTGACCAGCGGAAGACATAGAAGGTGGTTGCGCGAGCTGCGAATTTATCAATCGTGTTGATTTTTACACCCTTTCCGTATGTCACGTAACCACTTCAACGTGGCTTACTACAGCGACAAGGCGCAGCGTTTCACTCCTCTCGCTTCCGCAGGTCGCCTCCACCCCCCGCAGACGCTCTAGCGTGGCCAATGACAAGCGGGTACCCACGCCCGGAGTCCACGCAGCGTGCTGTTTCATGCAAATTCATAGATCAGTGCTACGTGAGTCGGGTTTCCCATTGACAGTCGTCCACGGGACGGTGTTAGAGGCTGATTACAGAGTCACGTCGAATGCACTAGTGTGTAGTTGCATTTTATATGACGCTGTTGAATCACTAGCGGCGCATTTGCAAGCGTGCGCGTCTGGTCGGCGCTGTTCAATCACGTGACTGAAACCAGCCTAACTACATTGTCTGCAAAGGAACACGCCGCAGGTGCTCAACACAGCGGATGTCCTTATAAAATTTGAGATTACTTACTATTAAGATACAAACATTTGTATGTATGAAAGTATGTTACAACTGAAATGAAACTTGACACATATATTATAATCTGGAATAGCACATAGGCTTCTTGGAGCTATTACAGACATTCATGCGGCTGGAGGCGAGTAGTCACTAGTTTTAAATATATTAGGCCTGCACTGTAGGCCTATTCGCTAACTATTTTTCACAGATGAAAGTGATAATCACCGAGTGAATTACATTATCCAGAAAAAAGCGTCGCGCAGTTCTGCTGCACTGCAGTTGAAACATGTGCGGTCTAACCTTTATACTAATCAACCGTCTTTTGAGGTGAACCTTCAAATTTTTTGTAAAATACACAGGCATGACAGCTTCAAGACTTTTTTCATTTGTTTTATTTTATGTTGCTTAGCAAACAAAAGATAAATCTTTTGTTTATTATTTCAACTCTTAAGAGGACCACTTTGAACCTAATCAACTAAAATCGACTGTCAAGGGCAGAAATCCAACCGAACATCTTCTGGGCATCATCAGCTCTTCTGCATTTACCACTATGCTACCGGGACTGATGCTTACCTGTTATGAAGGCAGAAGTAATTTTTATTCTTACCTGCTTTAGGATTTGTGATATCCAGAAAATCCTCAGACAGTGGTTGGAACCTGGAGAATGTGGCTACTGGCAGTGACACATTCTCTATTTGCAGTAAGGCACCTTCTTCCAGCAACAAATTGGCCATCATCTGTTAAAGAATAAGTTAAATCCATTATAGAATATTTCTTATCTGTATAATATTATAACAGCCGCTGTTGCTGACTGATCTTACAACACAGCTCAAACCACTGAAAAATTCATCCCCTAAGGCAGTGGTCGGCAAAGTGTGGCTCCGGAGCCGCATGTGGCTCTTTGGCTCTGGCACAAATATCCATGGAAGGTGCAGTAATAATTTCGCCGCATCTGCTCAGATATTATTGATGTAATGTAAGAAAAATCTTTTCAATAATATACACATGCACTTGCCTTAGTTGATAAAATAAAATAGGTAATAATAATTTTGTTGCTGCTATTCACTGTACAAGAATGTTAATACAAACCCAGTGAGGTAAATAAACTTTGCCTTCATCTGCCACAAATTCCAAAACACCACAATGTGTAACTCTTTTCATTTTTTTATTTGTTAACTTGAATATCATTGGATACTCTATGTTTAAACGAGTGAGTAGTTCTAGTGCTGATGGTGGCATTATTACTGAAAACAAGAACTTTATGATATTAGCCAAAACATGATTATTTATAAGTATATTTTAGGAACATTGCTCTTACTCTTTCCTCCTCTTTCTACATCTTGTCTTTCATTTCCTGGTAACATAGATACAGAAAAGCACCTATATGTTACATTAAAGTTTCTTATTTCATGGAACACATTAAATCCGAACTGTAATAAATAAACAAAGGTAACTAATTGATAAACCAAAACAATTTATTTACTAGGTTTCTTAAATGGGATTTTACCATTTTGTTGAATATGATTTTTTAGCACGTTACGAAAATAGTTATTTCCTAAGTGATTTGATTCCTTAAAGATTTTGAGCCCTTATTTATCAAGCTGAAACAAAATATTTTGTTTTTCAATGAGAAATCAACAGGAACTTAACCAATGACAAGCAATATTTTCATTATTTTTTTGACAGCCTTTGTCAAAAGCTTCAAAAGTGTCAAATGTCAAAATGTCATTGGATTTTTTTTTTTTTTTTTTTTGGTTAATTTTTCCCTGTTACGGGACGGCAAAGGGATCTAGCCCATACAGCCAAGTCTTTAGTTTCATCTTCTTTCTTGAATTTTGCATTAAAATGTGGGTGCCACACTTTTTAATGCATCTAGGGAGTGCTTGGCGAGAAATGCATGGTACAGACCTCATGATGGTGACTGATGAGAATTGTATAGTGGGATTTCCAACCACTATACAATTCTCAACGCCACATACACAAAACCTTTATTTCAATGATTCCTCATAACTGTTCGTCAACACGGATGCTTATGCAACAAAACGACACCACTTTCACTGCACAAAATCCACTCCGAAGTAATTTTGAATTATCGAAATAAAGATCGACATCCAGACGCCATGATTTCCCGCCAAACACACGATTTTTTTTTTAATTTTCCCTGTTACGGGACGGCAAAGCGATCTAGCCCATACAGCCAAGTCTTCAGTTTCATATTTCTTAATTTTTGCATTAAAATGTGGGTGCCACACTTTTAAATGCATCTAGGGAGTGCTTGGCGAGAAATGCATGGTACAGACCTCATGATGGTGACTGATGAGAATTGTGTAGTGGGATTTCCAACCACTATATAATTCTCAACGCCACATACACAAAACTTTTATTTCAATGATTCGTCATAACTGTTCGTCAACACGGATGCATATGCAACGAAACGACACCACTTCCACTGCACAAAATCCACTCCGAAGCTATTTTGAATTATCGAAATAAAGATCGACATCCAGAGGCTTTAGACAACATGCATTTCGACAATCGCTCTCGCTATCGCTAAGTAAAAAAATGTATGGGATTGACTTAAGCAATCGAAAAGTGATCGATTGCTTATGTCAATCCCATACATTTTTTTCAAGGAGCTTATATTACTTTTACTTAGCGATAGCGAGAGCGATTGTCGAAATGCATGTTGTCTAAAGCCTCAGACGCCTTTGTTTCCCGCCAAACCCAAATACTCTGGATTTTTTTTTTTAAATTAAAAAATAGAGAGACCCAATATAGACTCAATTTAGGGTGCGTTCCAAAACGATCTCAATTTACTCGGGGTAGAGTAAATGGTAGCTCACTATTGGTCGTTATTAAGAAGCGCTTTCACCATTGGTTAGTTTTGTTAAACTATAGTTAATTTACACCAATTAGAAAGCTATCTAACGCTGTCTACTTGGCTTCACCTGGTTTTGGAACGCACTCTTACTTGCAGTGCATAATCTTTTTGTCGCAACGCCATTATTTAAGAATTAGGAATGGGCCACGAAGAAAATATAAGCTCTAAGGAATGGGTAGGTAGCAAGAAAAAAAAAAGGTAAAACTGGAAACCGCCTTATCAATAAAAAAGTGAAGACAAAAATTTATCCTTGAAACCGCTAATTTCCTATTTGTCCATTTCTGATCTCTAGAGCACACGTATAATAGACTGTCACGTGACCGTCTAATACGTCATCATAAAATATTACATATTATGCGGAGAGCTAGAAAGAGACAGGTAGGAAACATTCAAAGGTTACTTAGTGTCAAAAAAGTGGTTTTCACTTTTTTATTGGTGGTGTGGTTTCTAGTCTTGCCTATCTTCTTGCTAATCACCGAATGAGGTCAAATAATGGAAAGATTTATGAAGTTGAATAACATTATTTTATACTATTACTCTACAAATATTCTTAGTTTCGATCAAGAAATTTATAAGTAAAACTGGATGCCACACTACCAATAAAAAGCTGAAGACACATTTCTTATCCCCAAGTAACCTTTGAATGTTTCCGTTTCCTGCCTCTCTCTTTCTAACTATCCTCACAAGTAATATTAGGTTGGGGAAAAAGTCTTTTCGCATTATAGTATGTATAAACTTGTAATAAAATCTCTTTGGCTATACTATTTGTATCTGGCTGGTTTTGGTATCATTGAAAGTTTAAATTTTAAAGAACATAATTCCAAATTCAAATTAGGAAAATGTGTGATTTTCATTTGTTTTTCGTACCGCCAAGATGAGTGAATTTAATGAAGAAATTCGATACATTTTAAAATTTTACTACAAAAAAGGTAAAAATGCAACGCAAGCCGCGAAAAAAATTTGCGATATTTATGGACCTAGTGCAGTGTCTGTGAGAGTAGCATAAATTTGGTTTAAGCGTTTTCAATCCGCAAATTTTGATGTCAAAGATGCACGTCGCTCTGGTCGCCCTATTACAGATAAAATGGATGCCATTTTTGAAAAAGTGGAGCAAGATCGGCATGTCAGTAGTTACGACGTAGCTGAAGAACTAGGAATTGACCACAAAACAGTTTTGGCGCATTTGAAAAAAACTGGGTACACAAAAAACTCGACATTTGGGTACCTCACGAGCTCACTGAAAGAAACCTAATGAACCGTGTACTCATTTGTGATTCTTTATTACGACGTAATGAAACAGAACCATTTTTGAAGAAGCTGATAACTGGTGATGAAAAGTGGATCACGTACGACAAGAACGTGCGAAAAAGGTCGTGGTCAAAGGCCGGTCAGGCTTCACAGACTGTGGCGAAACCCGGGTTAACGCGCAACAAGGTGATGCTGTGTGTGTGGTGGGATTGGAAGGGTATTATTCATTATGAGCTGTTACCACGAGGCAGGACCATCGATTCTGAACTCTACTGCGAACAACTGATGAGATTAAAGCAAGAAGTTGAGAGAAAGCGGCCGGAATTAATCAACAGAAGGGGTGTGGTTTTTCATCATGATAACGCTAGACCTCACACATCTTTAGCCACTCAGCAAAAATTAAGAGAGTTTGGTTGGGAGGTGTTAATGCATCCGCCGTATAGTCCTGACCTTGCACCTTCAGATTTCCACCTGTTTCGGTCTCTTCAGAATTCTTTAGGCAGTGTCAGGTTAACATCACGAGAGGACTGCCAAAACCACTTGTCGCGGTATTTTGACCAGAAGTCCCAAAATTTCTATAGCAATGGGATCATGTCCCTACCTACAAGATGGCAAAAAGTTATCGAACAAAATGGTACCTACATACTTTAGTTAAATGTAAATAAACTATATTAAAAAATGTTTTGAATTTTCTTAAAAAATGCGAAGAAACTTTTTCCCCAACCTATTATGATGACCAAGATATCTATAGGTCAAACTGAAAGCCACAAAAAAGTAGAGACAACGTTTTTTGGCCCCAACTAATCTTTGAATGTTTCTGTCTCCTACTTGTCTCTTCCTAACTCTGCCCACAAGTAATATGATGATGTACGTACGTATAACGTATTAGACTGTCACGAGACACGTGCTCTAGTGGTTAGAAAGAGACAAATGACTACTAAGAAGTTTCAAGGTTATTTTTTTGTCTTCACTTATTGTTAGAGTCGTAGCTTCCAGTTTTACCTATTAATTTCTTGGCTTTAATTACATGAGGAGCGCGAGGAGTTATATTTGCATCATAGAGTAATAAAAAAGCGTTTCCACCAAAACGAAACGGTAGGAAACGAAAATATACAAAGATTACTTTTTACGCAACACGCTATAATGGCAATTGTCGTGTAAAGCAGCGTCCCCACTAGGGCCGCGCGGCTCCATGAGGACAAGCCGCGCGGCCAAGCCTCGTGAGTGTGTACAGTCAGCTTCATAATGATATGATGTGCCAAGGTGGTCAAAAACATGTAAGGAGCAAAGTTTCAATAATATCTTTGCTTTCAAAGTTATCAAAATATTGTACACAAACAACCAGTCTTATATATCTTCATATCATAAATCTCCAATTACATATACACGATTAAAATGATCTTTTATATGTACGCATCGTAACTGTTCATTGGTATCTAAGCGTTCAAAGTACTCATAAATATCTTCACTTACATAAATTATTCCATTTTCAATAGATTGAAAGTTAGACATTAAGGGCCTTCACAGATTTTTCTTTAAATTGGTATTTTTGCGATTTGTTTTGTTTTAATTTAGTTACAATTTTCAGTCGGAATATGTGCCATGGGAACTTGCCCACGGTAACAACGAATTTTTATGACAACTTCTGTCAGCGATTTTGTAAGCAATTTTGTTAGCAAGTTATTTTCTGCTCGTTCCTTTTTACAGCGACAATCGCTTCGCCCGGGATACAGACCGACTTAAATGATGAGCAACTTTTTGTAGCAATTAGGCGTTTAAGTATTGAACTCTGATTATTTTATATTCTATAACAAAATAGCTCAGCGATTGTCGCTAGTGGACGAACTCCCTAAACGATTTTGAATTAATGTTATCAGAGATCGATAACCCAAGGTAACAAAATATAACGCAACAGAAATAAAAAAGATCATCAATATTATTTTAAATAGTTTAAACTAGAGGAGATAAATAATATTTTAATTGAGACTCTCAGCAGTGTCATAGCAGATGATTGCAATATTGTGAGCAAAAAGAAAGAGAGGAAAAAATTTATGAAGTAATTGCATTGATGATTTAACATACAGAATAATAAAATAAACTAAGCCTATAGTAAAAGTTCTCAAACAATTGTAAATTCAACCTTTCATTTGTGAAAGAAGATACTCAAAAGTTATAATCGGTTAAAGGTGGCCCCTTAATCGTGACTGACAGGTATCCATATCTTATAATCTAGGTAAAATTTACAACTTCTATAAATGACTACTACTACTCTTAGTAAAACATTAGTAAAAATAATTATATTAAATATCACACCTTCCTGTTCACTGAATAAAAAGAAGTAGCATGCAGAAGGTGGTCTCTAGATCGAACGCTAAGTGGTAAGTTCATATTAAGTGGGAACCACAATAATATTTGAAATACCTAGATTATAAGATATGGATACCTTTCATACACAATTGAGGGACCACCTTCAACCGATTATAAATTTTGAGTGTCTTCTTTTACAAATGAAAGATTGAATTTAAAATTGTTTGAGAACTTTTACTATAGGCTAACGCATTCAAAAGCTTAAAATTCCAATGTGGACCCGCAACGGGAACGCAAACGACCAACCCGCACTTGGCCAGCGTGGTTGACTAAGGTCTTATCGCCTCGTCTCTAAATCGAGACCCTCGGTGGAGACATTATATGAGCTGTTGATGATGATTTATTCATGCCTCATAACACACTAAATTCGATTAAATATGCAGCCTTTTATCCAAAAACTTATCTAAGTTGCAATATAAAATTACATTTAAATCTGTAAATATTTTCTTTTCATTGATTGATATTTTAATCAGCATTCAATTTCAGCATTTTAGCAATTAATTTATATTAATAAATATAATTATTTGTAGATTCGGTAAAATTAATACCTTAGATTTAGAGCCCCTACATTTGTCATATGACATATGCATATGACAGCTCTGGTTAGTTTACCTTTGTTTATAGGAAGGGAGTATATGGACCGTAGTACCCCGGATTAGCGTTTACTTTTCTTTACTACCAAGATATTTTTGATAAGTTTGAGTGCTTAGATACCATTGAATAGTTATTCACGAATATATTATTGGTCATCTTAACACATTACATAATATTGAAATTGTGTTGTTAAGATAATATTGAGTACTCTGGATGGTTACAACAATAAGATACTCTAACCGCACATATAATATTGAATTTTTGTCTGTTAGATAATTTTGATCAGTCTTGACACTCAGATATTTATGAAGCTGACTGTACGTGAGCGAGGCCTAAAACTACATAACAAATAAGCCTCATGAGGCCAGGCCGCGCGGCCACAAAAAGCCGCGCGGCTCTAGTGGGGACACAGCTTAAAACAGCAATGGATATGTAAATTACTCGCTGATCATCATTTTCAACTGTCAAAAAAAGTTAACGAATAGCCCCGGAAAATGAGAGAGGCAAGTTTAGGGCCCTTTCACACTAAAAAAAGTTAGAGCTGAAAACCTTTGTCCTAAATTATTATTACCAGTGAAATCAGTAATACTAGTGATGATTTTAATTCGGAATTGAATAAAATTATATTTTAGATAAATAATAAAAATGTAAATCAATATTTTACAAAGAAAAGTAAAAGAAAATTGTATTTTCGAATTCTTCTCTGCGAACACATATATGTGTTCGTAGATTCTTCTTCATTTAATTTCCGAACGATTACTTACTTTCCTTTTCCAACATCTGCCATTTCATTCATTTGTGTATGTGGCATCCGTGGGTGTAGAGTATTCGCCAATAATCTTTCCAACGAAATAAAATAAATATCACCTTCGCAATTTCTTAATGTAGAATTTAATAAAATAGTGAGTAGATAATATTATTTTCCAGTAATCAAATATTTGTTTTTCTTACACTCTATCGATAATAATTTTTGTAGAAACATGAACGCCATGTTGATTGTCAAAAGTGTTTTTGGATGAGACAGCAGTGAAAAATTATTTGTGATATTTTTTCAGACACCCCGCGATTTATAAAGGTCGCTATTTATTCCGTGTGGTGTAGATAGGTCGAAGAGATACGCAACCATGGCGCAGGTTTTACCAATACGTTTCCAGGAGCATTTGCAGGTGAGTACGCCCATCGGTTATATTGGATTTGCCGATAGCGCTTCCTTGAAGGAAGTAGTTTGTCAGTTGGTGTGTAGGTAAAGTATTATGGGATGCTGGTGCATTTTATTGCTACGCTGCAGGAAATGCGATTGATATTGCGCAATCTGTAAATGTCAGTTTCCACCCCCTATTCGGCGTACCTTCGGGAATGTGCGGCCGGTATTGATTTGTTCCACATTTCCTACTGGATCATATGCTACATGGAATAGTTGCCAAATAACATTAATTAGGTCGTTACTTTTGAACCAACACAAAATACTGATAAATTTAACAACAAATAAAATGAATTAATTATTTTTCCTAAAAGTACTTTCGCTCACTCTTTACTATCCTATTTTAGAATATAATGCGAGTATTGAATTGATATAATGTAGTTATAAGCCTTAATAAAAGCACACCAGCTGAACATACATTGATCATGTAATGTTATGAGACATTGACTAAATAGTGAGACCACTAAAGGTGCCTATTGATAGAAATAAGTATGCATGTAATTTTAATTTATTTTGTAAGAATTAAACACACTACATAACCTACTCATATGCCCTTTTCTTTCTTATAAGATATTAGTCCTAAATGTGTCTAATCAGAAAAATAAAAGGATAATTTAATAACATTGAAAAATTTATCAGCTGACTTTCATAGGTTTAGGTTGTCTTTATGCATGTTCTATTTATACTCAAAATTATTCTTATTCTGAATACATTGTTTTAAGACCAGACTTAAGATGCACTAGTGTATGTATATTATGTGTAGGTATGTATTTTTTTATTATGTGTATGTATTTATATAGTAGTATTTAATTGTAAGGTAGCAAGTTGATTTTTTTTCTTACTTTGCATTTTGATAATCACATGCCTAATTGTTAACAGTATCATTTACATTCATGGGTTGACTGGAAGAGATCTCTTTCAGAGATAAATCCGAAGTTGCAAACTGTGTATTATAACATAAGTTTTTAATGTATTTTCAAGTGCAACACCTACACAACTGAAATGTATGAAACAGCCAATTTTTTTTTCACGATTGATGAATGGTCCCCAAGCAAGAGTTGTTTGTATTGAATGGCACTTTCACACCTTGGATTATTTGAGATGGCTAAAAAAGCACAGTGTATAACCAATTTATACTTTTATGTAATATATTACGAATATTATTTGTGTGGTAGTGATTAGTGGACTTTTAATTGAAGACAATTATAGAATTTGAGACAGTGCTACAAATATATATTTGTGGTACTGTTGTAATACTAGATTTTACCTGGTTGTATTTTCTTTTCCTAAATGGGTATATATGAAGTGAAACAACAATTTGATGGTTTGGCAGTACAATGTTTATTTAGGGTGGACAATATTCTGTTTGTTGCACTAGAAAAGTTATTTACTTACACATTCCAAATAATATTCCTTTGTGAGAATTCTCTTTCTTGAAAATCCCTAGTTTACACAATTTAGATTTTATACAATTTAGACCTTATAATAGACCTTCTAACTTATATACCTAATAGTAAAATACAACCATAAAAATCGAGTATTACACTGTCTCAAATTTTTTAATTGCATACATACAATACTACTTATAATTGCAAAAGACAAGAGCAGAGCTTTACGTAATATTTGGTTGCACACAAAGCATATCAGCCAGTATGGACTGTGCCTCATAATAATAGTGACAGCTGACTACCCTGTCACTTAAATTTTTACTTTCTCGTACGTAATATCGAGGCAGTCTTGTAATTATCAAAAAATTACACCTCGAGATTTTGATGGATTTACACGTTTTGAACCTCCCTGAGTCCAAAAATATTTTTTTTTGCAATTATGTCTGTGTGCGTAAGCACGATAACTAGAGCATGCTTTAACTCATTGCAACCAAATTTAACAGGCGTGTATGACATAAAAATATAAGGTTTCTATCAACTTTTGAGCCATCAATCACAAAAGTTAAGCAACCAAGTACGCGGTCGGTACTCGGATGGCTGACCAAAATTTAACATGCATGTATGACATCAAAACATAAGGTTTCTATCAACCTTTGAGTCGTTTCCGGTATACGAGAAAGTCCATCGGAGACCACTCCCGATTTTTTTATAACTATGATAATCTATTAGTTAGACACCCAAACCTTAGTCTTTACATTATGCTTTTCTTTGTATCCTGATCAAATAAATACTATAAAATAAAACCTTTCTTTTTTTTAGCTTACAAATGTAGGCATCAACCCCAATTCAATATCATTCAACACCCTCACAATGGAGTCTGACAAATTCATCTGCGCCCGAGAGAAGGTGGGTGAGACAGCTGAGGTGGTGATCATTGATATGGGTGACCCTACCAACCCCATCCGCAGGCCTATCAGTGCCGATTCTGCTATTATGAATCCCGCCAGCAAAGTCATCGCCCTCAAGGGAAAGGCTGGAGTTGAAGGTGAGTTTCCGGACTTTATTTCGTTACATTATTGACACAAGGCTAGTATTATTTATTTAGTTACAATTTACACCTCATTAATGCTTATCATTTTGTTTATTTGAATTCTGTGAAATTTGCCAGCTAATATGTCATGCCTCCTATGTCAACTACCATTATTTTATCACTCTGAAATGAATAACAATATTTTTGTTAGGGTTGTTTATTTGTAATGTTATCCATTATGAACATGTGAAATTGCAAATGTATACTTAGAATATAATGTAGTTAAGTAATAATTAAATTGAACATAATAAGTGTTACCTTGTGGAAAAAGATGATATTTACATTAGTAATTGTCATCAAATATTTACAGTAAAATATTTGGCAGCAAGAATATTGTAATCAATGAATAGAATTTACACTCCTTTAAAATTAGATTCATGTGGAATAGAATTTTCATATGAATTAGATTCATATGAAAATTAAAATCAAAAAGCTCTTTATTTAAATGGAATGCTAAGTAGGCAGTGTTTCTAAACATTTCAACAAGATGCTTGTAATTGATAAAAATACAACTATACTTTTATGTAGTAAAGTTATTTTGCCTGTTTCAAAATGTCACATAAATTTTAAAGAAGAGTGTTCTCTCGACACTCATTCTACTCCAATTATTAAAAAAATACATCACACCGAAACTTGCATTTGCAGCTTAAATGCCATGGAATGGCATAAATCAGTTACAGTACTTACATATTTTAATAAAAAATCGACCTGTTTACCATAAAAACATAAGCACCAAGCACTGACAAATTTCTACAGCGAAAGCAGAGCCTCGATGGCGTAGTGGCCAGGTCGATATTTTTCAGTGTATTTTTTCTAGTATTAAAAATATTTACGCGTTTGTAAACGCAAAAAATATTCCATAATACTTTATATAGTTTAATTCTGGAGCCGCTCGTTGCTCCGCCCCCTTGGTTCGTTCTACGCCCCCCAAGTGGGGCGCGCCTCAGGTTGGGAAACCCTGTTCTGATCGCTTAATTTTTGCCGTCCAGGCCTGTGATGAATCTTTAGACAGATTCGATTTACGCTTGTGGGTCATTCTGAAGAAGAAAGTGGAACAAACAACTAAAGAAACAGTAAAGGGCACGGTTTCTTTTTGCGGCATACGCTGAGGAAGACGCGTGCGGCAAGTACCGTATTACATCCATACAATTTAGCTGACGATTGCTGCTGCGTCAAACGTAAGAAACAATCGACGGCAATTGTTTTAAGGTAAACGCACACCCGAGCCGAATGCGTCGAACGCATCGAAGTCAAGCTGGCCTCACACACATATCAGCATGGAAACATTCGACCGCTCCGAAGAATTGAATAGAATTAATGTGAGCGCATCGGTCCAGTCGACTGATGCCGTCATCCGAATTCGTCTAGGATTTTTAGGGTTCTTTCAGATTCGGACGATTTGACGCGGACAGGTGTGCGAGAGTTCATAGGGTTTTTGAAAAATAATTAAAAATTCATTTTATAAGACTCGTTCGGTTCGGATAAATGTACGTTAACTAATAATTAAGGTATTACCATATGTAGGGTCGTCTGGGTAGGTACCACCGCCTTTCTTATTTCTGCCATGAAGGAGTTCGCTGTTTTTCTGATTGAAGGGAAAGGTAGCCAGTGTAATTATTGGGCATGGAGGGCATATCATCGTAGTCCCCAGGATGGCAAACGCCCTTGCGGTGTTGAGTGATTTACATTTAATATTGCAAGTGTCTATAGGCGGCGGTGACCACTTAACATCAGGTGAGCCGCAAGCATATTTGCCATCTCGTAACATAAAAAAAAAATAGTGCGCGTCAATCGCAATGCGTTTTCCGCAGCGTTTGTCGCATAAAACAACCGTGTGCTTTAGAAGAGAAATGTTAATAAATAAATGTTGACACCTAGCCTCAAAAACATGAACAATTAAAACTAACCTTATAATTTTTTTGTTATTTCAATTCCTTTTTTAGCTCTTATTTATTTTTCACTGATTATTTGAACTTCGTTTTCACCTTAAATATTTTGACACATCAACATAACTGAATGTTAAGTGTCAAAAGGTATCTCCATAGTAACCTAAATTGTCCAACAAATAAGAAAAGGACGGCGCACACGTCAAATAATGACTAAATTATTGTAATTTTCTTAGTAATATTACCTCAGACCTTAGACAACATTGGTCTGAGAATATTACTATCAAGGAGCTTATACTAAGAATGGAGTCATTAGACAAATTAACAAAGTGAAGGCAAAAATTTTGACAATACTTGACATTTCAAATTTCACATTTCTCTTTCTAGAAATTGTCGTCATCTCTTTCTAATCACGACTACATAGAAACAAGATTTCCCCAGTATTTCGCCATCTTTCTAAAACAAAAGTAGAAAAGTAGCTAAAAGCTTAACATATTGTATTCAATTATCACTATTTATTATCAATGAAAGAAATAAATATAATATATTTACTTTCAATGTTTAGGTTTGTATTTTATTTTGAAAATCATCATTGTGATTCTTTCTATAACTAATGGGAAATGAAAGGATTTATGTAATGGCAGCACTCTCTTCATGTGTCAATGTCCCGAAATCTCAACATGACATAAATTGTCGTAATTGACGTATTCATAAATATCGACTCGCGATTTTGGTACGGCTTTTTACATTTTAATAACTATAAATAGTGCAAAATGGTGCATCGCTGTATAGTTCGTGGTTGCAGAAGTGAGTGGTATCCAGGATGCAGTGTGAAATTTCACTTGTAAGTATTATAATTGCATATTATTGTTCACCTAAGTAAAATTGGTTTTTCACATGTAATTCCATATGATTATCGTTATTGGGCGAAACTCCATAGGGGAAAGTAATTTCTGATACTCGGCTTTAATACTATCTGAATTTAATTAATTTTCATACATAAATTACTTATTCAAATATGTGTAAACAAATTGACTAGGGTGACTAGGATTTCCAGAATTATTATAAAATAATAACCTTTTTCCTTTCAGAAATGGCAATCAAAATTGATATATATATATATATAGATTATATATATATAGTTTATAGATTATGTATATATATAATACATAAATCGTTCTACCCATTTTTGGTTGGGAACGTTTATTTACAAACAAAACATGTAATTTGTGCAATGTACATTATTTTAATTGAGAAACATATCCAAAATGATTGATTGGATTTTACCAGTGTAATAGTGTATTTTATCTTTCACATTTGCATCTACTAACATGTAACGCAGAGTGCAATATGCAAAGTGACCTCAAACTTCACTCAAATTTGGGTTAGTAAAATTGACACAGCATTAATAAAATTGTGACTGTGCTATTCAAGTCTATCAAATGATAGTTTTTAATATGCTAATTACAAGTTAAAAGTGCCTGTATACATAAAATTTTATTTTCTTTTTAGATTTCCGAAAGACCCTAGGCGACGGCAAATGTGGTTGTCTAATGTGCCTTTAAAAACAATATTTTATGAAAGTTCAAAAATATGTAGCCTGCACTTTCAAGGCACTGATTACATAGGCAACTGCTTACGTCAAACTGCATGCCCATTTTTCAAAAACACGGACACTCCTGAAATGTTTAGTAAAATTTTTGCTTGATAATATATTTCACTAGCCTCAGCCCGCAACTTTATCCTCGTTTCCTTCAAAATTGCAACAGAGAGGAATTAAAATTCGTCTAAAGACAGTATTGTAAACTGTGGAGTTCTTCGCCGGAGTCTTTCGCCATTTCTGCTCCGTCTCAGCATAATAATTATTATTTCGTCCCGAAATGGTGGTAGGGCTTTTGACGACTTAAAAGTACTTAGCAAAGTCTATTTAATAAAGAGCTTTTTCATTTTCATATTTCGCCAATGTTAAGTGTAAATTTACTTATAGTAACAGACAGTTGTACGGAAGATTAAAACTAATTATTATGAATGTTAATTCTTTGTCATGATAAACTCAAAAATATTTTAAACTTTGAGTACTAATTAATTTTATTAACTTAACGAAGTCCAAGATTGTCCGTAATTATTTTTTCTGCTATAGGAACCCTACTAGAAAGAGACAGAGCCTCTCTAGAAATGTCAAGAAAAGTCAAGAAATGTCAAGGGTTGTCAAAATTTTTGCCCTCACTTTTTTCATTTGACTAATGACTCCATTCTATAGGTAATATAAGCTCCTTGATTACTATATAGTTTAGTATTATATTATCTGTGGTAATATTTAATTAAAAATAAATAAATTCAGCCTATTTTAGTCCCAGATAATGTAGCTTTCTTTTGGTGAAAGAATTTTTAAAATCGGCTTAGTGGTTTAGGTGTAAAAGCGTAACAAACAAAGTAACTTTCGAATTTATTGTTACGAACTCCTTCCTGAACTTTATAAAAGATTTATTGTTTTTACTATGATTTGGCAAGGAACGTAAAAACTTATTTAGGAAACATACACTTTTTGAAGACGATTATTTATTTTTTATTCAAGTTTCTTACATTAGTTGTCCTTCGTTTGCCGAAAATATGGATCAGATAATGCATAGAAGTGAAAGATTAAAAAATTGCAATATCAGAACAGAGAAGTTAGTTAGGACATTTTTTTTTATTTCTCCGAAGCGCATTGTTATGGAATTTATAACTTACTCAAACAAGTCTACTTTTTATACACAATTGATTTAAAATAACACTCAATAACATCACTTCTTGAAAATATTCGACCGGTACAATTAAATTGAGCACACCACGCTTTTCTCTCAATAAGAATTGTACTTTCCGTTCATCATTTTGTTTCTATGTATACTTAAAAAAATATTTTTCACTTTTTAGTCCGATTTATTATTAAAGCGTGTTTTTTTTAGTTTTTGTTCAATAACATTATTTGTTGATTCAAGCCTACCTGTCAACAAAAAGGCATTCTCAATGTTAGGCTCATGTTTTCGGTTTTAAAAACTATGTAGTTTTGTAAATCTTTATACCTATTATATGATTATTTGGTATAATCACAGATAATATAATTATACTGGTTGTAAATATTCTATATTAGTTGTGTAATATATCTACCTATCTATGTATAAAAAAAGTTTATTTAAAATAGAACTAGATATGATGTGTGTAGGAAAATAAGTGTTTTTTCTTATATAGCATTAGTTGCTAATATAATAAAATTTGTGCTATAGTCTTATGTTCTTTTCTTATCAATATTGTACAAATTATTGATTAGTCAGGCGTCATTATACATATAACATATCAATGTGACTGATATTACCAATTATCATTATATTACAGTTTATTTGTGATTCTCGCAACATTTTTTCCTCACTCCTCCACGATCAATAGATACCTCATTTTAAAGAGGGTAGGGTCTTAGTCGACGATTCGTGTTGTGGCCTACATTGCAGGAGACCACAGTTAAATAATACATAGGTACTAACATTTCCCAGCGTAGCCATATTTCAATGTTGAGAAAGGTTTCCCTAACTTCATGGCAGGAAGGCCAGTGCGAGTAGTGTCCAGGCACATGGCGCAGATCGCGAAAGGGCGCAGAAAAGACCAGACCAGGGTCAAGTTTGCACTAAGTTCCCTGTCGTGCGCTGAACCTCGTTGGTTTTTAGTGGGTAGGGCGGCCAGTGATATAAAGAGTTTACCAACGAAAAATAAAGCTTCAAGACCGCTTACATCTATGCGTGCCTCAATTTAATGCTTGCCATTTACTGTTACTGTTGTGGCATTTAATGACCAGCAATCAGAAATGTATTCTTCTATCTTTGTATAGTACATTTCAGTTATCCCTTCCGATTCAGACGCCCTAGGGACGCTACGATAGACTCCCGAGAGTGAGATGCTCGGTCGCCCAGTAATCCCCAAGGAACGTTCGACTTACAGGCTTGAGGAACCCCCAAGGTCTTCGCCATCTTAAACACCCGATGACGCGGAAGACGCTTATCTAGCCATTTCACCGCTCTCTGGGCAAAAGCAGAGTCTCTCACGTGTTTTTACAACAAGAACTCGGGAGAAACTCATGATGGACATAATTACCTATATCAATCGACAAACGCATCTGTCATCTTTTTAAGTGTATCTGTCAAATTGGAATATTGTTTATCGAGATATCCATTCCGGGGGACAGATTCTTAAAGACAGTCCACTACAGTTTATCTACTTACTCTACTTCTCTAGAGAAGACTTTATCCCTGAGCGCGTGCTGCAATTTTTTGTTATGACTACGTTGCTCCAGTGACGCACGCTTGTTTTGGCACAAAATTATAATTAGATCACGGAAATTGTCAATTCCGTAACAAAGGTGGCAACTGCACCTTACTCTGAAAACTTAAAATTCTTTGTCCATGAACCCGTAAAATTGCTCCGATCTTGATAAAGTTATCGTTCGCGAAATTTTTTTATCTGTTTAATATTATTTTGTATACGCGATAGGTATCAATGCTATAATCATCATTGCATGTCTTTTAGTGAATAGGTAATGTTTGTGTTGACTTTTATTATTTTCCATTTATAATTAAACGGATGCAAAGTACAGAAATCAAATGCCCCAGCCAATGTTTATTTTTGTGGTTGTGTAATTCTGTTGTCAAATAAAGCTTGTTTAGTTGTGTTTTTATATACCGTCGGCCAAGAAAACACATTCCTTGTTTTTGTTATTTTACGACCTGGGCCACGATAACAATTAAGTTGATAGACTTTTTTAATAGCAATAAGGATTTTTTAATAGCAGTGTTGAGGCCTGCCCGGCTTCACAAGTTTACATGTAGGTATCATTTTAAAATACGTACTCTCGTGATCTACCCTTAGGTGACATAAGCACGTGAAATTATAAGTAACTAGCTTTTGCCCGCGACTTCGTCCGCGTGGAATAATTACTTTAGGCAGCATTTTTTTGTGTAGGTACTTATTATGCAAAAAACACACATACAAACTGCAGTGCACTACAGTAAATGACATTTTTACAATCTACCATTTTATGTTTCTCCATCCTTTGCTACTTACTCGCAACCTTTCATCCCCACATGGGTCACTATTTCAAAAACGCTAGAACAATATTTGCGTTTCATGAAGATATTTGCATATCTTCGGTAATGAGGAATCGCATAAAAATTTTCATCTCATATTTCAACCCCTTCATTCCCTTTTTCACAAAAAGGTAAGTAGCTTTTATTCCATTTCGAGGTTTCGTCTATTTTTGTACCAAATTTCAATAAATTCGGTTCAGGTGTTAGGCGTGAAAGCGATTAAGCTAAAAAGTCACGTCCACCATCTTGGATCTCAAAATGGATGCTGTATTCTGAATCCTGACTCCGAATATAGCATCCATTTTGAGACCTCCGAAAACTACAAAACTGATACCCATATCAAGTTTAAAATTCGCGTCCGCCATCTTGGATATCAAAATGGAACCCTGTAAACCACGAAAATGATATCCATATTAATAATAAGTTAAGTAGCGTCCACCATCTTGGATCTAGAAATTGATGACGTATTTGGAATCGCGACCCCCGAAAACTACGAAATTGATACCCAAATCGCTTTTATGTTAAAAAATCCCATCTGCCATCTTGGACCTCGACGTAGATGATAAAAAATCCCATCTGCCATCTTGGATCTCGACGTAGATGTATTTGGAATCAGGACTCCCGAAAACCTCAAAAATGATACCCATATTCCTATTAAGTTAAAGTCACGTCCGCCATCTTGGATCTCAAAATCGATGTTTTATTCGGAGTCAGAACCCCCAAAAATCTCGAAAATGATACCCATATCGATTTTACATTAAATAGTCGCAACCGCCATCTTGGATCTCAAAATAGATGTCGTATTCGGAATCGGGACCCCCGAAAACCACGAAAATGACACCCATATTGACATTTTGTCAAAAAGTCGCGTCCGCCATCTTGGATCTCGAAATAGATGTTGTATTCGTAATCCGGGCCCCCAAAAAACCACGAAAACGATACCCATATTGACATTATGTTAAAAATTCGCGTCCGCCATCTTGGATCTCAAAATCGATGTTTTATTCGGAGTCAGAACCCCCAAAAATCTCGAAAATGATACCCATATTCCTATTAAGTTAAAAAGTCACGTCCGCCATCTTGGATCTCAAAATCGATGTTTTATTCGGAGTCAGAACCCCAAAAAATCTCGAAAATGATACCTATATCGATTTTACATTAAATAGTCGCAACCGCCATCTTGGATCTCGAAATAGATGTCGTATTCGGAATCGGGACCCCCGAAAACCACGAAAATTACACCCATATTGACATTTTGTCAAAAAGTCGCGTCCGCCATCTTGGATCTCGAAATAGATGTTTTATTCGTAATCCGGACCCCCAAAAACCACGAAAACGATACCCATATTGACATTATGATAAAAATTTGCGTCCGCCATCTTGGATCTCAAAATGGATGGTGTATTAGGAATCGGGACCTCCGAAAACCACGAAAATACCCGTATTGACATCATGTCAAAAAGTCACGTCCGCCATATTGGATCTCGTTATAGATGCTTTATTCGTAATCCGGACCCCCAAAAACCACGAAAACGATACCAATACTGACATTTTGTCAAAAAGTCGCGTCCGCAATCTTGGATTTAATCGGGACCTCCGAAAACCACAAAAGTGATACCCATATCGATATTATATTAAAAAGTCGCAACCGTCATCTTGGATTGGATCTTTATTTCTTATCAAGTGTCTAAATTCAAAGTTTCATGGTTTTATCTTTAACCATGACGAACTTCCATACAAATTTTCATCCCCAATTTCGTCCCCACACGGGTCTAAATTTCAAAAATCCTAGAACTAATATTTCTTTCTTTCTTATTAAGTCCCTAATTTCAAAGTATCATGGTTTTATCTTTAACAATGACGAAGTCCCATACAAACTTTCATCCACTATTTCACCCCCATACAGGTCAAAATTTAAAAAATCTTAGAACAAATATTTCTTTTTGTCTTATTAAGTGCCTAAATTCAAAGTTTCATGGTTCTATCTTCAAAAATTACGAACTTCCATACAAACTTTCATCCCCTTTTTCAACCCATACAACCTTTTTTTCGCGATAAAAAGTAGCCTATGTCCTTCCCCGAGATCTAATCTATATTTGTAGCAATTTTCATCAAAATCGGTTCAGTGGTTTAGACGTGAAAGCTTAACAGACAGACAGACAGACAGACAGACAGACAGACAGAAAGACAGACAGACAGAGTTACTTTCGCATTTATAATATTAGTAAGGATTAATCAGATTTTCTTACACAGACTGGCAAGTCGACGATAATTTACATACATAATGGAGTCTTATCTTATTGGTCGCGCCAATACGTTATAGTGTTTAATAATTTTATTATTTTTGATGATTAAATGGACTGTATAAGGGATGGTAAATACGGCAAATTAGGGGAAAGAAAGGATAAACACGCACTGACCTTCTGGGGCGAGATTTACACTCCTCAGACTGGAGCGACAGCAAACAGCAGCGGGCCCGCTACTTCTCCAGATCCAGATCTTCAATTGTGACGAGAACCTCTCAAATCCACCTATCTGTAGTACTCGCGGAAGGCACGACACATTCATCAATTATAAAGAACACAATGTTCGGGGTTTACAGCGGTTTAGCGAAAAAGTATTTGAACCGGAGCTCAAGGTCACCGATCGCGGAGCGGCAATAGGAGACTTGTTATTATTATGTTGGCCGCACTGAAGCCTGCGCGGGAGCGCGCTCTTTATGTTGGTAGTGCGTGCATAAGGATGGCGGGAAGGTTGGATTTTGGATTATGTACGTTAGATTATTGGCGTAACCATTTCCACCCGCCCTTAAAGGGTCACCTTTAATAGACAACCATAAGGCAGACTCTAATGCAAGCGCTCAATGCGCGGATCAATACAATGATAGACAATTTAAATTATACATAAAAATACATTGACTAATTTTATAAGAATTAAACTATTAACTAATTATACAACTAGGTAAGCCCTAATTGCAAAGCGGGAATATGTAAATTTACCATTATTGCCTCGGAAGTGGACACAACCGGACGACAGGACGAAGATAAGTCCCTCTAGGCGTTCGTACAGTAACCACGCGCACTACACCGTCCTTTGAAGGGTGAAGTTTTTCGACAATGGCTAATGGCCATGCTAGCGGCGGTACGTTATCACTCATAATAACTACGACTGTGCCCGGAGTTACGGGTTCAGATGGGGTATTCCATTTCTGTCGTACTTGAAGGCTGTGAAGATATTCCATCCTCCAACGGTTCCAAAAAGACTGAACCAATTTGTCCAAGAGAGAATATCTATTAAGCAAATTGACAGGATCAGAATTCACTTCAGGCGCGGGAAGAGAAAATAAAGGTGCAGTATGCAAAAAATGACTTGGAGTTAGAGCTGAAGGCTCTGCGGGATCCGAGCTTAATACTGTCAGCGGTCGCGAGTTAAGTAAACATTCAATTTGTGTAAGGACGGTATTAAGTTCTTCGTACGAAAGTAGTTGCTGTCCGATGACTCTAAACAGATGCGTCTTAACAACTTTGACCATACTTTCCCAAGCACCTCCAAAATGCGGTGAGTTGGGACTAGGGCTTTCAAATACCGGATTTTTTCGATACCGGTATCAATACCGGTATTGGCATGTTGAATACCGTGATCACGGGATCACGGTATTAAATATGAACTCATATAAAATGCCCGTTTTATTTCTAATCGGTCTTTATTTCTGTTACCTAATAAAGACATGCAAAACAGACTAACAAAATATTAAACATACATTATGGAATAATTTTATTTTTGCGTTTATAAACGCGTAAATATTAATACAAGAAAAATGCACTGAAAAAAATCGACTTGCCTCAGGCGGGACTCGAACCCGCATCTTCAGCAATCCGGGCGGCTGCGTTGACCAATTACGCCACAGAGACACTGCTTTTCGCTGTCGAAATTTGTCATGGCTTGGTGCTTATGTTTTTATGGTAAACATTGTTTCATCAAATCTTTGAAATGTGCACTTCTAAGACATACCTACATTGTTATCTACTAACATATTGTTTCTACCCTTCCCTAATCTTTTATTAATAGTTCGGCGGAACTAAAAATTAAAGACCCAAAATTTTTTATCAAACAAAATATAAACCCTGTAATGGTAGATTTAAGTTTGTTAAATAAATCAATAAATATTAAAATAAAAAAATACATCAAAAATACCCTCCCATTAATTAAACTTCGCATTGCAATTACCACTAAAAAATATATATTATAGGTAGATTACTTAACAATCATCTATTCTTTTACCTTGTAACATTCATATAATTACTAATAAAACAATCCTAAATAAATTCAAAAGAATAGAAAATAAAACGATAAACATAATCAATAAAACCTTAAGATTTTGGATTTTTTTGTAACTGAAAGTGTTCTTAAAAAGGACAGAGCGTTTAATGACTTATCAGATAGCGAACTTCTCAATTTGTTGAATAAATAGTACAGTCAGCTATTTATGCAACAAAGAAAAAGCTCGCTCAGCTTCTACACTTGTAGGTACCAGTACATTTGTAAACTGCAGATAAAAATATTTCCTGACCACCCCCACCGATTTCGATTTCGAAGACACATATTTACTCTTATTATTGATTCAAAATCAGTGCCTCTAGTTGTAGTTGTACTTTGAGGTAAGGTTCATGCCTAACATTTCGTCTTATATTCATATAACTCTAATAAAGAATTGTTGATTTGTAATACCGTAAAATCACGGTATCGACTGATCAATACCGGTATTGAAGAATACCAAGAAAAAAACGTGATTACGGTATTACGGGATCCCGGAATACCGGTATTGAAAGCCCTAGTTGGGACAAATAAACTTCCACGTGATTCGACTCTCAGCGTACTCTTGCTCCAGCCGTCTACGGTACTCGCCATTGAGAAATTTATAAAGCTCACGAAGGTACGAATCAGCTCCTTTGAAGTTGGTCCCGTTGTCCGAATACATGAACTGAACGGGACCCCTTCTGGAAAGGAAGCGCTTGAGCGCAGCTAAGAAACTGGCTGAGCTGAGATCTGTTGCTACCTCGATATGGACGGCCCGAGTAGTAAGGCATGTGAATATGCATAAATATGCCTTCTGGCTGCGTACACCACGACGCCGCACGGGAGTATATGAAATAGGACCGGCGTAATCACAGCCCGTGTGTGTAAAAGCCTTAACGACCTGGCGTGTGCGAGATTCGGGTAAATCAGCCATAAGTGGGTGAATTGAACGTGGTTTAAGCCGAAAACAAACATTGCACATGTGGACTCTTTGTCTCACAATGCGACGTGCGGACAGAATCCAAAATTTTTGGCGAAGCAACGACAATAATAATTCTGGACCGGCGTGTAAATATTTAACGTGATAATAATCGATGATCATGTTCACTACATGATCATTGCGCGGTAGTATAACTGGATGTTTATGTGCATAATGTAGCAAAGAGTTAGTAAGACGACCACCGACACGGATCAGACCGCTATCAATGAACGGCGTCAATCGATTAAAAGTAGAGGAACCTTTTTTATTATTTAAAATATAAAAGTATTCTTCCGAGAAATACTTATACTGGAGGGCGCATAGTATTTTATTCTCTGCAAAGTCAATATCATCGGCAGTCACTGCATTAGTGCTGCGGCGGGGTAATAACTTTAAAAACCTATAAACGTATGCAGTTATACGAAGAAGTTTACTCCATGAGGAGATGCGAAGCGCGAGCTCATATAAAACACTATGCTTTATAGGCGTACAAACAGTGTGAGCTAGAAGTTTTTGCTCTGGTATGTCTACAATAGACTGATCGTCTAAATTACAAAGAGGCCACAGCGATGGCTCTAAAGAGGCCCACGGAGGACCGTGAAGCCACAGAGGATGTGAAACTAATTTCATTGGTGTGACACCACGAGACAGAATATCTGCGGGGTTTTCGGTGCCCGCGACGTGGTAAAAGTGCTCCGACGAAATTTTTTCCGTGATTTGAACGACACGATTTGCGACAAAAGTTTGCCATCTGTGTGGTGAACTTTTAATCCAGTATAACGCGACCTTAGAATCTATAAAGGCATATATCTTCATAGAGATATAACGGGAGTATTCATTGAATACTGAATGTAGCAGTCTCGACAGCAATACTGCACCACATAATTCGAGACGAGCTATAGAAATAGGCTTCGTCGGTGCGACCTTAGTTTTCGCGCAAACCAAATGTACGTTTCTAGTACTAGCGGTACTTGCGTGTAAATAGACCACTGCACCGTACGCCTTTTCACTCGCGTCCGAAAACCCTAAAAGTGTGACTTTACAGTCCTCCGTCACACCGACGTGTCGTGGAATACGAAATTCATTAAGAACCGGTAGTTCAGCGCAGAACTGCTTCCACATCTTAATGATGGGGAGCGGCGGTACATCGTCCCAATCTAAATTAAACTGCCACAGTTGCTTAATTAACAGCTTAGCGTAAACGACTGTGGGGGCTACAAAACCCATGATGTCCCACAGACGGGCGACGGTCGACAAGATGGAGCGCTTAGTGCACGTCACATCAGCGGGAACGGTGATTTTATAATAAAAGGTGTCTGTTGCGGTAGACCAATGCATGCCTAATATTTTATGCTGCATGGTTTTATCGAATTCGAACTCAGTTTGAAGTTTGTACGAATCAGGGAGACTATCTAAAACAAGCTGAGAATTGCTGTTCCACTTGACAAGATCCCACTGCGCGCCTTTGAATAGGTTAACTAGCTGCTGAGAAGCAGCTACGGATTTAGCTTCGCTAGGAAGGGAGAAGGCGATGTCATCCATATAAAGCGATGAAAGAGCGATAGTACTGGCTAATGGATATTTTGACCCATCATCGTCGATAAGTTGTTTCACCGTGCGTAATGCGTGGTACGGACTAGACGATAAACCGAAGCATACGCGCTTAAACTGGTACAACACAAGTGGATCCTGCGGTCGAAAGCGATACAAAAAGCACTGAAAACGACGATCTTCCTCGCGTACAATTATCTGCAAAAATTGCTGACGACAATCGGCTGTCATTGCGACAGGGTACAAGCGGAAGTTTAAAATAATTTTAAATAAATCACCCTGTAAATTTGGACCCGAGTGTAAAAGATCGTTCAGTGATCGCCCAGAGCTAGTTTTACAACTTGCGTCTAAGACTATGCGCAGGCGAGTGGACGTCTTATCCTCGCGGACAACACCATGATGCGGTATAACGTAAATAGGAGCGGGATCAGTATTATCATAATGAGGTGCAGGAGAAATATAATCCTTGGACAAGTAATCCTTAATGACGTCATCGTACGCAACTCTTAATTTGGGTGAAGATTCTAACTTCCTTTCGAGACACATGAAACGTCGACGAGCTACTTCATAAGAATTGCCAAGAGAATAAATGTCATCATTAAATGGCAGGGCGACAACGTATCTGCCACTAACATGATCGCGGAACGTGGTAGATTTATAAAATTCTTCGCATTCAACATCGGCAGTACGTTGAATGGGCGGCGCGAGAGGAAACTCTTCAAGTTCCCAAAAACGCTTGACTAAACTGTCAAGGGCAGGAGGCTCTTGGACTACACAACATGTCAAAGTATGATGTGTGTTACGCGTGGGTGCAGAACCCATAACAACGTATCCCAACACAGTTCGCAACGCCACGGGTGTTGAACCGTCGTGAGGAGCATGAACTATATCGGTACACAGCAAATGTGGAAAGACAGATGCGCCTATCAAGGCATCTATCTTGTTTGGAACAGCGTAACTCTCGTCAGCAAGCAGTAATCCGGTTAAGTGCGATAAGACTGAAGTATCCACTACAGCGGTGGGCAACAAGTCAGTAATCTGATCGACAACAAACGGCGAAATATCGAAATTAATGTTTTCGTCAAAGCGAGAATAAAATTTTAAATTAACTGATTTTGTATTAACTAATTTTTCAGCTCCACCGAACCCCTTAACTAAAGTACGTTCGATATCTTCAAGTTTAAAACCTAATTTATCACAACATTCCTTCCTAATAAAGTTACTCTGCGACGCGGAGTCTAACAGAACGCGAATAATATGTCGGTTGCCAGCGTAATCATAAGCGACAACTTGCGCAGTTGACAATAATATTGTCGATTGTTTATTATTAAAAACAGGTGTAATATTCGTGCGCTTAGTGGTAGCACACAAAGCTATGTCCGATCGCACAGTCGCCGTGGGTGAGAGATGCGCGGGTGCGGAGGAAACGTTTGCAAGATGCGCTTGCGCAGGCAACGGTAGTTGCTGCGATGACGCTGAAGGTGCAGGTTGCGGGAGCGAGGCGCGCGCGGCCGAGTAACTAGACTCGTGCGAACGCTTGAAATGTAACAGCGTATGGTGTTTTTGTTTACACACTCGACAGTTCGAAGTCGATGAGCAATTAGATACCCGATGTTTCAAGCTAAGACAGTTGACACACGCATTGCTATCCTTCACGCGCTTAAAACGTTCTTCGGGAGTTAATTTATTAAAATCAGGGCATTTAAATAAATGCTGATGCGAAATATTTGCGCAAAGACATTTAACAAACGAATCGGCCGTAGTAGTATTAACGTAAGTTTGGTACTTTGGCGGCGGGTCTTTATTAACAGTACGAACATTTTGACGACTGCTAGAAGAGGCAATGGAAGCGGACGTAGTTTGAGAACGCTCCAGAACCTTTGCGCGAATTTTAATGAATTCGATTAAGTCGTCTAACGTGGGTACTTTTGAACTATGACTAAACTCAAAAGCGCGGACAGTATCTGCGTCTATTTTCTTAAGCGCGATATGAAGTAAAATAAAATCAGTGAGGTTATCTAATTTAAGATTATACAAAGCGCGTACTGCACTTACAAAACTATCAGAAAATAAATTAAAGTTGTTAGCGGAAGCGGATTGTAATGACTTAAATTCAAATATTTGATTTAAATACGCAGAAGCGAGCATACGTTTGTCTTCATATTTGTCTATGAGCGATTGAAATAGTAATTTATAATTTTCAGCGCATGGTGATATTCCGGCACACACTGACTGAGCCTTGCCTGACAATTTGCCTAAAAGATAATATATTTTTTCGGCATCCGTGAGCGATGGATTATCGTGAATTGTAGACTTGAAGCTAGCGTAGAATAAAGGCCATGAGCGTATGTCACCATTGAATGTCATTAGTTCAATGGGAGGTAAGGAAGGTCTCGTTTTCACGGGAGCAATTTCTCGTGGAGACGTTGTCTGCAAGTATTCAGATCGAAGTCGCTTGATTCTGTTATACAAGGATTCGAACGCGATGAGACTTTGAAACTCAGGTTTAGCGGAAGGCGTTGATTTTAATAGACGTAAGTTATATTCATCTAACACTTGCTTGAACTCATTACGCAGTGTTTCAATGTTGGAGGATTGATCGAGAAAACTTTCCCTCGTCGTCTCGTCCGACTGACACTTCGAAGTTAAATCGTAAATATTTTGTATTATTTGAAAAAATGCTTCCCGCTTTGCAGTTAACAAAACAAGGTCAGAGTCGACACATTCCTCGTAATCGGAAGCATCACTACCACCAGGCTGTTGTTTTTTAAGCGGCATTGTAATTTATTGACAAATACGATACTTAACAAACGTTAAAATATTTGACGAGATTTTAAATAGGTCAATGACCGAGATTTTAAGCAGGTCAATGACTTGAACAATATTTTTTTTTGTATGTTGGGAGGTAGATTGAGAATGTTTATAAAATTCGTGAAATAAGTAAATAATTTTAAAAAATGCTTTGATATATGATTCGAAAGAATAGTAGATTAATAAATACGTAACTCGATGTTACAGCGGTTGAATTTATAAGGTATTTTTAAGGAAATCAAGTGTGACGCAATGTCACGCGTTCACAAAATACACAAAATTACCTTATTAAACGTAATTTTGTGTCACTTATTAGAGCCTCAAGTATTCTAATAAGGGCGGTTGGAAGAATCCAGCGAGAATGGACCACAAATGGTCGCGCCAATACGTTATAGTGTTTAATAATTTTATTATTTTTGATGATTAAATGGACTGTATAAGGGATGGTAAATACGGCAAATTAGGGGAAAGAAAGGATAAACACGCACTGACCTTCTGGGGCGAGATTTACACTCCTCAGACTGGAGCGACAGCAAACAGCAGCGGGCCCGCTACTTCTCCAGATCCAGATCTTCAATTGTGACGAGAACCTCTCAAATCCACCTATCTGTAGTACTCGCGGAAGGCACGACACATTCATCAATTATAAAGAACACAATGTTCGGGGTTTACAGCGGTTTAGCGAAAAAGTATTTGAACCGGAGCTCAAGGTCACCGATCGCGGAGCGGCAATAGGAGACTTGTTATTATTATGTTGGCCGCACTGAAGCCTGCGCGGGAGCGCGCTCTTTATGTTGGTAGTGCGTGCATAAGGATGGCGGGAAGGTTGGATTTTGGATTATGTACGTTAGATTATTGGCGTAACCACTTATGTTTCGGGGAATTAAGTTTTGAGTGCCCAGGCTTTTTCCACAGTATAAGGTGCTTTTTCGTGTGCCCGGTTTTATTTAAGGGGAGATCTCTACTTAGTATTTGCAAATTCAAACTTCAAATGTGGATTGCAATATGCTATAGTTTTTCTCTATACCTCGATAGGGCATCCCCCCTGCGTATTACATACTCACTTTGAAAGAATTTGAAACTGCAATGAGAGCGCTGAATAGACAATTCGTCCATTATATCATTCAATTCTTCAACTTAATTAAGAGAAATCTAAAATCTAGCTCACAAAGCGCAACTTTATGTAACGATATCGAAACAAAAAGTAAAAGTGTCGATATTGAACTACTGTATCTTAAATTGTGCTATACTGCTATTGTTACTGAGTCCATCTTGCTTTCGAAAAGGCTATATTGAACAGACAATGGAGACTATCGTTGACCTGGGTCAATCAATATAAGTTAAAGTCCTATGAGAGGATAAGTAAATTATTTCAACGACACTACTGTTAGACGAATGGCCACCTTTCTTTCTAATAAAGTTTAAAATGGCGTAGTGTAGGTGGCTTATGTCTAATAGAGGATTGGCACAAAATTGCCCTTTACTAAGCTTTAAAAGTATAACAGTACTGTTTCATCGCTGTTCCACAAAGACTTACAGGGATGAAACAGTATACAGTAGACAGAGAGACTATTTTGGTGGCCAAATATTTTGTCCATAAATTTTTTAGAGCCCTTTGGAAAAATGAGGATATTTCCTTAGATATCGAGCTTCAATGTGGAAGATTCGATGTCATATGCTTAAGATAATAACTTCAGTGTAGTGATATGGTGGAGCCTCCATACAAACGTAATCCTATTATGTGCTATTGACTTGCTCAGCGTAAGTTCTAGGTGTTATAAAAAGATAGAAGAAAATAGGTCACTTTCCTTTTCTAAGGAATACTTTGTAGTTTGACTTGTTCTGATGTAAGGGATTCTGTAGAGATTAACCTTTATAGGCTTAGCAGTAAAGACTTTAGATTGGAGCAGTATTGTGGGATTACAATATATTTGTTTCATTTAACTTCTCTTTACACGTATTCCTTTTAGTATTGTTTGTATTTCATGTTTGTAAATATCCTCGATTTCTGTATATTCCGTTCATCGATAAGTGGGATAAACTCTTGGGATATTTCCGAAGAACTAAAAGATTACAAAAATGATATGTTTTTTATACAATAGCAAAGCTTCAAACCGTGTTAGGTGATACCGTTGTTCAATGCTTCCCATGCATGTGTCCACTGCCGTAGTTGTCTAATACAATAAAACGACATAACTGTTAGTATTAATTTTTCTCTCTCTTCATTTTTATTGTTTGTTGCAAAGTATTCTTTTTTTACTCTCCAATGTTGCCGGAAGATACTTATGATTTCATCAGGTTGTTTCTTGCAAAGGGAATATTTCTATAAGTTTTCGTCTTTAATAGAGATAATAGCGACCCATACAAAGACTGTAATTAGGCGTCAATAAAAAATATTATCTAAACAAAATAAAAATTGTTAAGTTTGTGTTATGCATACTTGATAACGAATTAACAAATACGATACAAAGAATATTTGAATTATAAGTAGTGAAATTAACATGATTGTAATCAACTATGATTCATGACTTCATGTTTGTGTTAGTCACACAAACGTCCGTCTACCGGAATTCAAACGCGCTACCTCTGATCATGATCAATTAGCTAATGCACCATGTGTTAGAAATTTAAAACTAGAACTTTCACCAATCAAACCGAGAATATATTAGGGGATTGAACTCTGGATCTTATTGAGTGTGGGCGAAACTGTAGTATTTTTTATTAAGTGCTGATTAAAGTCATCTACGTATTTATTATAAAGTATCATCGCCATTGATACAAAGCAGACTTTTAAGATAGCAGTCTGTATGAGTCATGCTGCCCGCCCCGCAGGTCACCGTTGTCGCGAATGAGTGGGCTTAGCCTTGATAATATGCCGTTTAACAAAACACTAATTATAAATATTGCATTGTGTACATTCGTTTTCATTTGAAACCGTGAAGGTTTTTATCTCTTGCGGCGGATGGGTTGTATATAGGTCGGTGACCGATTATATGATTTTTTTCATGCTGCAGTTAGCATACACCTGTAAGGTCTATGGATTGACATGATTTAGTTTAAATGAAATGGTTATCTGTAATGTTATGTATACGAAAAACTACTATTAAGTTTTCGAGCTTGATCAAACGTAACGTCCCTTTTCATACATTGCCCACTAGCGCCTCTAGCGTAAACTATCAGAAACAGTAGGTAATGTATGAAAAGAGACGATAAGTTTGATCGAGCTCGAAAACTATCAAAACTCATACTAAGGGTACAGAAAGTAATATTTTTCGCCCGCTGCGCGTACGAAAAATCCCACTTCCTGGGGGTGACATAAAATTTTGTACTTACTCGGGAGGTAAAAAAGAAAGCCTTAGATCGCATATTAGTACACCTTCTATCTGAGACATTCTTTGTTTTACCGCCCTAGTTAATAAATGTACTATTTCTTTCTTTAGATATTGTTTCCACTTCGTGGCAATTTTTATATTATTAATAACCCGTTTACTTTTAAAGATGAAAGAGAAATGCAAAATGCTTCAATTTACTTGCTTAACAATTATAAAATAAGGTTAAAGTTTCACTGAAGAATTCTGACAGTTTTGATTAGTCTGATTTGCAAATCTTGTTAAATAACCCATTAATTCTTTTTCCTGAATGAGATTACATGGTTGCTTATCCGATATACACATATATGGTTGAAAAAAATAGATGACGAATTGTAAAACGATCTAATGGTTCTTAGGACGACACTAAACTATAAAGACATGTTAAAATAACTTGTCTTTGTCTTTACAGCTCAAAAGACACTCCAAATCTTCAACATCGAAATGAAATCCAAAATGAAGGCTCACACCATGACAGAGGACGTCGTCTTCTGGAAGTGGATCTCTCTGAACACGCTGGCACTAGTGACGAAGATGTCTGTCTACCATTGGTCGATGGAGGGTGACTCCACGCCTGTCAAAATGTTCGACCGGCATGCATCTCTCGCCGATTGCCAGATCATTAACTACAGGACGGATCCGAAACAGCAGTGGCTGTTGTTAGTCGGTAAGTGAAATAACAATTGTTTTTATATCTCTAATAGCTCCTAACAATGACTGCTTTATGACTACTTATAATGCCTTGGTGATTACAAGCATGGAAAGTATTTAAGTTAAGTACTATAAAGTCGATTCCAAACTAATTTAATATTTTGTATTTCATACTACTCCTTATGAGCCATTAAAGCAATGTGATGCCGGCAGAGTAGAATAGCATCACTCCATATCCTCCAATGGGTGTCGTAGAAGGCGACTAATATATCAGCAAAAGGGTATTGATCACCTTATACTCCGTCCACCAATCAGCATTGGACAAGCATGGTGGACTACTCCTTCGATGACAAGGAGAGGCCTTGTGTCCCAGCAGTGGGTCGAATTATAATGTTATGATGATTATTCCTTATACTCCCCCCATAGATAAAACAGTAGGTACTAAGTTTTAGATTCAGGAAAATAATTGCTGTTAAAATTATTTTTACTTTCTCGTATACGTGGTATAGAGGAAGACTTGTAATCGTTAAAAAATTCGACCTCGAGATTTTAACCAATTTATATTATGTAAACATGTATAAATCTACTATAAACAATATTTCGTGAATTACTGCGAACACCAAAAAACTTTCCGCTACATCACAATCGATCACTTCCAACGGCGCTGCCGACTGTTGTGCGCGAACTCGATTCGAACTATGTTCGCGTTCGTGTTCGAATATGCCGTCCATACGTTCGAACTAAATGTTTGATGTTTGTGTTCACTATGTTCGTACGTGCGTACACGGCTTATGATATCAAAGTATACTGCACCGACCCTAAGTAAATTGGAATAAGGGTATGAACATGCTGATTGAAATAAGATGATGTGTAAGCAGTGTGACAGAAAAAGTCAGCAATTTTATACGTTAGAACCTAATTAGTATTACTTAAAAGTAATCATATTATGTGACAGAAAAAGTCAGCAATTTCGTACGTTAGAACCTAATAAGTATTAAAAGTAATCATATTGTGTGACAGAAAAAATCAGCATTTTTTTACGTTAGAACCTAATTAGTATTACTTAAAAGTAATCATATTATGTGACAGAAAAAGTCAGCAATTTCATACGTAAGAACCTAATTAGTATTAAAAGTAATCATATTGTGTGACAGAAAAAGTTGGCAAGTTTATACGTTAGAACCTAATGAGTGTTAAAAGTAATCATATTGTGTGACAGAAAAAGTCAGCAATTTCATAGGTAAGTGCCTAATAAATTAGTATTAAAAGTAATCATATTGTGTTCAGGTATCTCCGCGCAGCAGAACCGCGTAGTGGGAGCTATGCAGCTGTATTCCGTGGAGCGCAAGTGCTCTCAGCCCATCGAAGGCCACGCTGCGTCTTTCGCCACCTTCAAGGCGGAGGGCAACGCTGAACCGTCCACACTATTCTGCTTCGCCGTCAGGACTGCGCAAGGCGGCAAGCTGCACATTATTGGTATGTTTTTATATATTGTTTACAAGAATTATATTTTTGTTTTAGCCATCCATATGCATTAATCGTCCTAGGTCGCCTTATGGTGGAGGTTATCCACCAACAAGCATGCCCAATGTAGGTTGAATTAGGCGACGACCAATAAAGTTTCAATTACCAAATTATCCTTGTGCTATGGATGTTAGGATAGCAGATAAATATATATGATTAAAGAAAAAACGGTAGTGGTCACACAAACACAACTCTGAGACCAGAACCGCCTGGCAGTGTTACTGACCAAACGCCACAGTTTTGACATAGTAAAATAATTAATTCCTTTTTGTTCTTTTTTATATTACTTACTTGACTATACTTGAGACAAATCGATATAGAATAAATCTAATCACACTAAATGTCATTTTGTATAGTTTTGTCCCTTTCACTCGCTACCTTTCTTGCTCATCACTCATACAAAAATTTCAGCAGTTTGTTTACATTTATTCTTTATCAAATTAGGCTCAAGCGTTGTCTATATAAAACTAGTGGTCGCCTGCGGCTTCGCTCGCGTCAATGTCGGTTAAATTAGCTATATTGTAAAGTTTCATTAAAATCCGTTCAGTAGTTTTTGCCTGAAAGAGGAACAAACACACATACATCCATACAAACTTTCACCTTTATAATATTAGTAGGATTTAAAGGGGTAATTGCTTATTGATTTGTGTCTATCCACAGAGGTTGGCCAAACACCCGCGGGCAACCAACCGTTCCCTAAAAAAGCGGTGGACGTATTCTTCCCCGCGGAAGCGCAAAATGACTTCCCAGTGGCAATGCAGGTGTCACCCAAATACGATGTTATCTACCTCATCACTAAATATGGCTACATCCATATGTACGACATCGAGACCGGTACCTGCATCTATATGAATCGTATCTCGTCTGACACCATCTTCGTCACCGCACCGCACGAGGCTACTGGCGGTATTATTGGTAAGTAGTTTTAATGTTTATTTTAGTATGTCTTTAGCACAACAAATGGTGCAGTCTAACAAAAAAAAACAAAAAAAATGTATAACAAAAATCAACCTTTTTTATATTCTCCTAGTATCCTAGATAGTAGTCTAAATATATATATGTGTACCCTTCTAGGCGTGAACCGCAAAGGCCAAGTGCTGTCAGTGACCGTAGAGGAAGATTCTATCGTTCCATACATCAACACTGTGCTGCAGAATCCTGATCTAGCGCTCAGGATGGCTGTACGCAATAACCTCGCCGGCGCCGAAGAGCTATTCGTTCGGAAGTTCAATATGCTATTCACCAATGGACAATATGGAGAGGCCGCCAAAGTAAGCCTTGACAACTTAAATTGAATTTGTAGTAGAACATATTATTACTATACATATTAGTACTATCGGGGTTCTTGCTAAACTTTACAGTTTAAAAATTTTTCGTTTGAAGCAAGCCCTTTCTGTTAACCCCGCCTTCTATTACTGTTGACCAAAAGAATACCCTCTTTTGTTCTGTTAGGCATCTTTCATAAAAAAAGTTATTGTTTTAACAAATTGCAACCAGATGTCTTTACGGCAATGTTTGCTAAGGCAATTGTATTGCATCACTCTGGGATCTTCACTCACAATTCTATTGGTCTACAGGTTAAGGGTAGTCGTCGACGGTGTAATACAAAAACGACCCTTAAGGTGGAAGATTACGGAGACCGCGATAGTACATTATTATGTAGGCCTTGTTACTGACATGAATAATTGGTGACTTACCATTGGTAAGTTACCAGTGGCTGCGGCCGTACCTACACCTTCATGGTGTGCTGGTCCCATTACCGATGTATGGAAGTGAAAGTTCGGTTTGGGAGAAAAGGCATAAGAGCCTTGAAGAGAATGGCTGTATTAAAATGAAGTGACAGCTTCACGGAAACTCGGAGTCCTTATCAAGGAGCGGCGTTTTTTTACGCCAAATCAACTGTACTTGCTATACAAGATGCAAGTCCGGTCTAAACATCTTGAGCCTATCCAATTGCGTCGCAATGTTGCGTCTTTGAGCGCATTCTACCGTGTGTACCACGGCGAGTGCTCTGAGGAGGTTTTTTCCCTAATCCCACCATCTCCCTTCCTTTTAAGCTTTGCAATTCTTTAGGCTATGTCGGTGACCTTGGTTCTCCTGCGGATCTCACCATTTCTGATATGATCACACAGAGAAACACCTAGCATAGCCTTCTCCATTGCCCTTTGAGTGACCTTGCGTCTTCTTATTAGGCATTATCCTACTAATTTCCATATTATATTTCAAATAATATAATAATAATGTATTTATTTTCTCACCACAAACATCAAATAACATATGAATACATTAATCGGCACAGTTGAAGTTTGTGGCGGGTTAATACCTGAACTAGGAAGATTCCTGTGTCTCAAGTTATTAACCCTCCACCCAAAAAAATGTTACATGTATAATAAAAAACAAAGACAGAACTATACGAAAATATTAAATAATATGGATGTGGGTAGTCTTACAATGTTTTTACTTAATGTTTGTTTATTATTATTTTAGGTAGCAGCAATGGCCCCCCGCGGTATCCTGCGTACCCCACAGACCATCCAGAGGTTCCAGCAGGTGCCTACACAGCCGGGGCAGACTTCTCCACTGCTTCAGTACTTCGGCATCTTGCTGGACCAAGCGCAGCTTAACAAGTTCGAGTCTCTGGAGCTTTGTCGTCCCGTACTACTGCAAGGTTAGATTTTGCTTCTAGACTATTTAAGTTATTGTGTAAAGGAGATTTTTCATTTGAGAGAAGTTTCACACTATTCTCGTTAAAGTGAGTTAACATGGCTGTAGATCAGACTGTTCAAAACTGAACATTTTTACTTAACGTTTCAACCATGTATCATAGAAATAAAATTCAATTCCATTCAGAAAATTATCTGGTGTGAAGCGCATTGTATAATTGTTGAGTTTGACTTATCGTTGAAGTCAATCAAGTAGGCACAATCAAACCCCTATTTCTGCACAAATTGACTTTTTTATTTTAGTTTGTTTATAACTTAATGATTTTTGACTATTTCGTTTTTACTTACTTACCTTACTTTTATAGATGAAGATGCCTGATAATAATAATTAATGTGAATCCTTATATTATCAGGTCGCAAACAACTTTTGGAGAAATGGCTGAAGGAAGAGAAACTGGAGTGCTCTGAAGAGCTGGGTGACCTAGTGAAACAAGTGGACCCGACCCTCGCGCTATCTGTGTATCTGCGAGCTAATGTGGCCAGTAAAGTTATCCAGTGCTTCGCTGAAACCGGACAATTCCAGAAGATTGTTCTTTACGCCAAGAAGGTATGTAACTGTTGTTTATTGAAGTTGCAAATTTTACGCGAGGATTTCAGCAACTGTAAAGGTGGAGTGCAAGGCAGAATCACAGGAGCGGCAAAGATTCACTTGCAAACTAACCGGTCATTAACAGAACACGTCCAAACTGTTCTTAAGATATTTTTTTCTAGTTTTTTCTTGTCCTTCAGATCTTTTACAATCGACAAAGTTCCCAGTGTACCACTTGTAGTGATAATCGCGTGGCGCCGACGTGTCTGATTAGACAGGCGACCTGCCGCCAATACCGGCTTGAGCTAATAAGAGCAATCTTTCATCGGCTACACTAGAGCGACTGCGCAGAGGGGAGGGGAAGTGGGAGGAGTTAGGACACGCCCTGTTAGCTGCGCCATAATTATTACGTCAATATTCTATTGGTCGGAGTAAAAAGTAGGCGGGGCGTGTACCAATGACGTCAATGCGTAGTATGTTCGTGGGTTTCAGTGGATGTTATCACTACCGTTTTGTACCACTTACATATTCTCCTTATTGCATTAACTGTAACCTTAGTATGAGTTTTGATAGTTTTCGAGATCGATCAAACGTATCGTCTCTTTTCATACATTGCCCACAGTTTCTGATAGTTTACGCTAGAGGCGCTAGTGGGCAATGTATGAAAAGAGACGATACGTTTGATAGAGCTCGAAAACTAACAAACTCATACTAGGTTACTGATTATGTGTAAATGGTATTTTTTTTAAATAGTAGATTTAAGATTTGAGCTAGTTTTTACAACAACATAAATAGTTTTAAAATCAACTTAAATTTGCAATTTTTTAAATACAAAGTCGCAGAAAAGAGAATTGCTGTGAAATTGATTAACGCCTAATCGCCCCTATTACCTGGTTTGGGAGCTATTGATAATCTGTTATTGTTGCACATTTTTGGAAATAAACGTTTTATTATTTATTTTTATTTATTTAAATACACTTAAGACATCGTAGCTCTAAGTAAGTTGACAGCTAAAGCGCGATGTAGATGACTAAGCAATATGGCCTGCAATAACGAATTTCGGTATCTTATCGTTATAAAGAAATTGCCACTTGTTTAAGCCCCCTGTTTTTTCATAGGTCGGCTACACCCCGGACTACATCTACCTATTGCGATCCGTGATGAGGACCAACCCTGAACAAGGGGCTGGCTTCGCTGGGATGCTGGTAGCTGAGGAGCCCCCTCTAGCCGACATCATACAGATAGTGGACGTCTTTATGGAGCAGAACATGGTGCAGCAGTGTACTGCCTTCTTGCTTGATGCCCTCAAGAACAACAGGCCCGAGGAAGGCCCGCTACAGACTAGGTAATGTATACCTTTTTACATGTTAGTACCTAGTATCCTTAAATCAGATTTGGACGCAACGGAAGGATCTGTCATAAGCAACTAATATCAAAATTCCTATGAACAATAAATTTATAAGTAAAACTGGATGCCACACTACCAATAAAAAAGTGAAGTATAAAAAATTATCCTCGAAACTGCTTACTTCCTACTCTTTCTAACTCCGCACAGATAATATGATTACGTACGTACGTATGACGTATTAGAAGGTTACGTGACTGTCTAATACGTGTGCTCTAGAGGTTAGAAAGGGACAAATAGGAAGTAACCGGTTACAAAGACAATTTTTTTGACTTGAGTTTGGTGAGTTTTACCTATAAACTTCTTGCCTATGAAGAAATGTCTTCTGTGGCATCAGTATGATTTTGATAGATAACCGCCTCATCATAAGATTCAAATTCCTAGGGTAGTATATAATATACAAGATTGGGCTCAATTTGGTTTTTGTTTTAAGTGCGCCTGACTAGCCACCGCCAAGTTATCAACGTTTGCTGCCACTACTACTAATACTTTTACAGAATAGTCGACCTTTGCCTGTTATTATAAGATTGCCAGTTAGTTTCTCAGTCGCTTAGAGGTACGGGTTAGAGCTTTTACTTACGGCATTAACATGACTTCCCATGCCGAAGAACATCCTCATCAATTTAGATAAAATTACTCTAAATAGTTTCAAGTTGATTGTTAAACTTACATGCATACATATAACGCTATCCCCCTCGTTATAAAACATGGTCTAAAGTTAGTGGTGGTTTAAAGACTGATGCTAACTCTGTCTTTCATTCAGCAAATAAAAGTGACAGCATTAATTTTAAACCATGACTTAGTCCTTGTTTTATAATAAGAGGGTATATATTTATGACGCTCATAAGCCCAAATTGGGTTGAGCAGAGATTAAGGTTACATTTGGTTACACATAAAGTCACATCTGGAATATAGATGTATGAATGGATGTCTGGATGTGTGTTACGCTTTCACGCAAATACTACTGAATGGATTTTAATGAAACTTTTCAATAATACAGCTGATACATCAAAATAACATATAGGCTATAATTTATATTAATACTGCGCAGATAAAGTCGCGGGTGGAAGCTAGTGATAAATAAATAAGCAAATAGTGACACGATGCCAGCCTGTCGCCTACACAAAAAGGGCATCAAACCGAAAAGCAAAAAAACATAAGTCGACAACCATGCACTCAGCAGTGCGCATACCTGATTATTAAAATTGTTAATTAATAAAACATAATTATATTTATTTCGCAGGCTGTTGGAGATGAACTTGATATCGGCGCCGCAAGTGGCGGACGCGATCCTGGGGAACGCAATGTTCACGCACTACGACCGCGCGCACGTGGCGCAGCTCTGCGAGAAGGCCGGCTTACTACAGCGCGCCTTAGAGCACTACACGGATCTCTACGACATCAAGCGTGCTGTGGTACGTACCGCACTAGTATAATATAGTGCACGGGTGCAATGCTTATGTAAATATGCATGTATTATACATATAAACCTTCCTTAAGAATCACTCTATCTATTAAAAAAAACCGCATCAAAATCCGTTGCGTAGTTTTAAAGATCTAAGCATACATAGGGACAGACAGACGGCGGATAGCGACTTTGTTTTATACTATGTAGTGATTATCAACGCGATGTTCACGCACTACGATCGCGCGCATGCGTTCTATGGTACTTACAACCGACAAAGTTCCCGGTGTACCACTAGTAGTGTGTGGACCAGATTACCCCAGCCCATAGCATAATATTTTTAATAAATCAAAGCAATGTAGTCTATACATTTATGTCTTTAGCTCGGAGTGATTGGCGACAAATATATAGCGCCTAATGAGATAATGGAAACTGCTAAGTATGAAAATTTTAAACTCCTACACACAAAACCGTTATTTCAATGATTCCTCACAATTGATTATCAACACTATTCTATAAATATTATGTTAGTTCGTAGTTTTTTTTTATTAATTGATGTAATATTCGTTCCCCAGGTACACACTCACCTGTTATCAGCGGACTGGCTTGTTACCTACTTCGGTAGCCTCTCAGTTGAAGACTCCTTAGAGTGCCTGAAAGCCATGCTCCAAGCGAATATTCGTCAGAACCTTCAAATCTGTGTGCAGATTGCCACCAAATATCACGAACAGCTCACAACCAAAGCCTTGATCGAACTCTTCGAGAGCTTTAAGACTTATGAAGGTCTGTTCTATTTCCTCGGCTCCATTGTCAACTTCAGCCAGGACCCGGAAGTTCACTTCAAGTATATTCAGGTTAGTGTTTGTAAAGTTGTGTAAATTATTTTTACTATCAAAAAACATTTATGAAGCATATCTGAAGTTACAAACAAAATTACCTTATATATTTTTTATGATACTTGTTTTTTATTTACGTTTCAATTGGTCATATTGAGTAAGTTCTTTAGTTCAAAAGTCAAGATCAACTACCAAGTCTGTAATATTATGTAATTGACTCCGCTGAGCTTTACATAAGTAACATCTGGGATATGCCTTATCTAATCATTGAAACATGAAAAAATAATTATGTCGATCGACAAATGCATCTGTCCTTTTCTCTCTTTAATAATATACATCTGTCAAATTAATAAATTTTTGTTTGCATGACAGATAAAACTCAATGCATATGCGCATTTCTGCGAATTTAATATCGTTAAACTGTTTCGAAATACCTTCTCCTGTACACATGGCAATAAATTGTTTGATTATGCTTAAATGGATAGCACTGTTGTTTAATTACTATTGTATCCTGTTTATTCGCAGCAATTATTTTTTTCTAATATTGGCATCTGTTCCATGAGGACATTCAGCATTAAGAATATTATCCGTCTCTGGAGGCGGACAATATTCTTAATCGGTCATTATGGTCAGTCAGTATTTGTTGATTGTGATATGCATTGATTTTTAGTTACTTTTCTCTTTTATTTTTTATCATATTTGAATGATAATTTAAATAAATATTTTTGTGTAGGCTGCGTGCAAGACCGGGCAGATCAAAGAAGTGGAGCGTATCTGCCGCGAGTCGAACTGCTACAACGCGGAGCGTGTGAAGAACTTCCTAAAGGAAGCCAAGCTTCCCGACCAGCTGCCATTGATCATTGTCTGCGACCGATTCGACTTCGTCCACGACCTTGTACTCTACCTGTATAGAAACAGCCTCCAGAAGTACATCGAAATATACGTACAAAAGGTAAAATGTTTTTATAACTTTCTTCATATAATATTTTCTTTATTTTATATTTACTCACTAATGCTCGGGTTGGCTGGAATATATCTCTGTTAGAAATGTGCTCACCTTTGTACGTCTTTCTTTATGTATTGTTATTTCTGTTTTATGTGTGCTTTAAAGGATTTATATATCTACTTGATTCCTAATAACAAGTTAATAAATTTTTATTTGTAATTATCAATCTTTATTTGTAATATTTAAAAACAAAACAAACAACAATTTAAATGTAATACAAAGTTACAAATTACTTAATTACCGTGAAGACTAGTGCTTGCATTGGATTGAAACAGTCTGTAATACATGTATAATATGTCAACTAATAATAATAATACAAGTAGTAAAAATATTACCTGTACACAAAAAATATACAGACCATTATATCTTTCCTTAATGAAGCTCTTTTCCCAAACTTATTATTAACTTTCCAATTACAGGTCAACCCTTCACGTTTGCCTGTAGTGGTTGGTGGTCTCCTAGATGTGGACTGCACTGAAGACATCATCAAGAACCTGATCCTTGTAGTCCGTGGACAGTTCTCCACCGATGAACTTGTCGCTGAAGTCGAGAAGAGGAATAGGTAAGTTGATGAGAAATAAATTAATTAATCAAACCCTACTAAACCTAATTCATTCTTGATGTCGGAATCGGTACAATTGATATTGCGTTTGGGGACATCACCATCTTCTAATATATAAAAATATCATGTCACTTGTTGTCATGTAATTTTTTGTGCATGTTTTTTGCTCAGACTTACACTGAAAATGTTGGACAAAGAAATATGCGGAAAATGTCGGAGGTCAAATTGATGAATAATATAATTAAAATTGTCGCTAGTTTAAAAAAAGTTTAATAATCAGTAATACATGTTTAATCCTCATTTTTATTATTTTAGAAAAATAGTGTTACCATTACATATAATAACTTAATACGCATTAGATCTGTTTCATTGTTGCAACTATTTTGTTACCAGGTTAAAACTTCTACTGCCATGGTTGGAAACCAGAGTGCATGAGGGTTGCAATGAGCCAGCCACACACAATGCCCTCGCTAAGATCTACATTGACTCCAACAACAACCCTGAACGCTTCCTCAAGGAGAATCAATGGTTAGTATTCATATAAACGGTTAACTTAAAGGTTACAAAAGGTTTCTGTGACCTTTAAGGATACTACTATGCCACCTGTAATTATACATTACCGTTCCATGAGAACATAGTCAACAGCAGAATGTGTGGAGTAACAAAAATGTACAAAGTAAGAACGAGTACATTACAGGAAAATTGAGAGATTGTGTCGTGTTACGAACCAGGGTTGTTGCGAATATTATGATCAGCAGATTATCAGCATTGTTTAAATATCAGCATCCTTTAATGTTGATCTGAGAAAATTAGCATCTGCTGATACGATAAAAACCTGCACGAGCAATAACCCTGTCAATCAGACACGTCAGTTCCACGCGATTATCACTACAAGTGGTGACACCAAGTTGCGCGGTGGTCACGTGGCAACAACCAAACTAAACTAAACCGAGTTTTGGCGTGCTTTTGAAGCCCCGCCCACTTTGGCGGACTTTTGCGTGGGACGATTTTAAAGGGTCAGAAATATTTCCATGTTTTGAAATTGAAAAAAATGGTTTATTCAACAAAAACAAACTTACAATATTTGAGGTTGATTTCTCCTTTTGAGTGTAAAAACACTTGTGCCAGGAGAAAATCGCTCCCGCTCCATAATAACAGATTTAATATAGTTTGTTTGATAACTTATATTTGAAATGTAATTTTTAACAATTTTGGTTTTAAGTAGCAATGTAATTTGTGTGTTTATGTATGTGTGTATGCGTGTGTGACTGTTTACATGTGTGTAATACTTTGTGTAATACATTCTCTCTCATGTTTTATATGCGTTCACTGTCGTTAGCCAATTAGGACGACGCCTAAAGACTAATAATTGACTATGCAGGTACGACTCGCGAGTGGTCGGTCGCTACTGCGAGAAGCGTGACCCTCACCTGGCGTGCGTCGCGTACGAGCGAGGCCAGTGCGACCGCGAGCTGATCGCCGTCTGCAACGACAACTCGCTGTTCAAGACCCAAGCGCGCTACCTGGTGCGTCGCCGCGACCAAGACCTCTGGCTCGAAGTTCTCTCCGAGGCTAACCCCTACAAGCGGCAGCTTATCGATCAGGTACGCAATTTACATGCTTTTTATACTTGTTGTTGTTTTAGGGTTTTTTGGCTTGGTATCTAAGACCTTTGAGCCATTAAAATATAGGCGACACACATTTTAATGAATCTAAGGAGTGCTTGGAAAGAAATGCATAGCAACAGACCTCATGATTGTGATTGATGAGAATTGTATAGTGGGATTTCCAACTACTATAGTCAAAGTCAAAGTCAAAGTCAAAATTTCTTTATTCATTTAGGTACAATTTGTACACTTATGAAAGTCAATTTTGATGCCATCGGTTCGAGAGTCTACCAGGAGGCCTTGTTCTGAGAAGAACCGGCAAGAAACTCAACAAGTTTTATCCTCCCTTTACAGTTTTCATAGTATTGATTTGGAAAGAGTCATAATTCACATTGTCAAGTCTTTAATAATTAGTCATAATAATATAATAAAATAAAGACTTATAATTAAACTTACAATAAATAAATATATATAAAAAATGTGATTTAAGACATCTTTCCTTACAATATTGTCAATTAGAGAATTGAAATTTTGCACATTGATATCTCACTAGATTAAAATGGAGAATCGAGCACATTTGGATGTGTCCACACATTTTTGTCGTCTATATATTCCTGAACTTTATAATACGCTTTCTCAATTAAAATTTGTTTAATGTGAAGCTTAAATTTATGTGACGGAAGTTCAGTTACATGATGTGGGAGTTTATTATATATTTGTATACATTTCCCCATGAATGAGTGACTAGTTTTATGAAGTCTGAAACTTGGTACAGAAAGTTTATTTCTATATCTTGTGTTTAAATTGTGATAATCACTTTTCTTCAAAAATGTATGTAAATTTTTATGAACATACATAATGTTGTCATATATATATTGGGAAGCAACCGTCAATATATTGATTTCTTTAAATAACTCTCTAAGCGAGTCACGAGGTCTTAGTTTATAAATGGCGCGTACGGCTCTCTTTTGTAATACAAAAATGTCTTGAATATCAGCTGCTGATCCCCACAGCAATATACCATATGACATAACACTATGGAAGTAACTGAAATATACAAGTCTTGCCGTCTCAACATCAGACAGTAATCTAATCTTTTTAACAGCAAAAGCAGCAGAGCTAAGTCTTCCTGATAGGGTAGTAATATGAGGATTCCATTGTAGACGTGAATCTAAAGTTATTCCTAAAAATACTGTTGAGTCAACACATTGTATAATTTCCTCGTTAATTTTAATATTTGTACTGACCTGCTTGACATTTGGTAACGAAAATTTAATACATTTAGTTTTATTTGAATTTAGTAACAAGTTATTATTAGTAAACCAACACATTACTTTGGAAAGGGCATTATTCACATCGTCAACGTTTTCTGATTGTCTATTCAGTTTGAAAATAAGGGAAGTATCATCTGCAAATAATACCGTCTCACATAAGTTGTTTACATAGTAAGGCAGGTCATTTACATAAATCAAAAAAAGTAACGGACCTAATATCGAGCCCTGCGGCACGCCCATGAGAATAGGGGCCCCTGTAGACTTCGCTTTATTTATAACTACTGTTTGTAATCGGTCACTCAAGTATGATTTAATTATTTTTATTGAGTTCATTGAGACGCCATAATGTTGTAATTTGCCCAATAAGGTTTTATGTTCTACACAGTCGAAGGCTTTGGACAAGTCACAAAAGACACCTAGAGCATCTTGTTTGTTTTCCCAAGCATTAAATATATGTTTCATCAACGCAACACCTGCATCTGTCGTATTTCTACCCTTAGTAAAACCAAATTGTCTGTTATGAAACAGTTTATTCAATGTAAAATGTGAAAGCAATTGATTATAGATAACTTTCTCAAATACTTTACTTAACGTTGGTAAAATGGATATGGGTCGAAAATTAGTGGGATCACATTTATCCCCAGACTTAAATAAAGGTATAATTTTACTACATTTCATTAAATCGGGAAAGACCCCATCTTCAATGCATTTATTAAAAATAATCGTTAAATATGGGGAAATTACTTCAATTATTGATGTTACAACTTTAACCGATAAACCCCATAGATCTTCCGTCTTTTTCTTATTTAAAGATTTAAACGTTTTTATAATGTAATCGTCATTAATTTCATGAAAGTTAAAAGAAATATCACATTTATTAACACTAGATTCTAAAAAGGAAACCGCATGTTCGGTAGATGAATTCAGTTTACTAGTGATTTTCATGGGAATGTCTGAGAAAAAGGACTCCATTGCATTTGCTACCGCTTCATCCGTTTTTACCATTTTACCATTAATATTAATTTCAAAAGACCTATCTTTAAAAGACATTTTACCAGTTTCTTGGTTTATAATTTTCCAGGTGGTCTTAATTTTGTTAGCAGAATTTTTAATTTTATTACTAAGGAAGTTTGCTTTTGCAACATTACAGACCCTTTTAAATATTTTAGAATATTTTCTGACATAATTTATAAAGGACTGGTCTGTGGATATGGACTTTTCATAATATAAATCATATAATTTTCTTCTACTAACGTATATACCTGGGGTAGCCCAGTCACTAAATTTCTTTTTTGAGTTAAGGGAAACAGTTTTTTGTTTAAATATGTTATTAAATTCTAAATTTATTTGATTAAATAAATTCGTATACATTTCATTTGAATCATCACAATATTGTAAGAAATTAAGTCTATGTTCAATATTATTTTCGAAAATCTTCAAAAATCTTCATTCTATACAATTCTCAACGCCACATACACAAAACCTATATTTCAATGATTCCTCATAACTGTTCGTCAACACGGATGCTTATGCAACGAAAATACACCACTTTCACTGCACCAAATCCACTCCAAAGCAATTTTGAATTATCGAAATAAAGATCGTCATCCAGACGCCATGATTTCCCGCTAAACACCCACTTTTTATGCAATTTCAATGTTATAACTTTTCTTATTTATGGGACGGCAAAGGGATCTAGCACATACAGCCATGTCCTCAGTTTTCATATTCTTGATTTTCATATTAAAATATGGATGGTGTGACATTCATAATTTAATATGAAAATCATGCACTTTTGAGTCGTCGATCACGAAAGTTAAGCAACCAAGTGCGCGGTCGGTACTCGGATGGATGACAAACAAGGGTTCTAACAACTTTGGAGTCGTCTCCGGTATACGAGGAAGTCAAGTGGAGACCACTTCCGATTTTTAAACTGTGTCAATAACATCCACGTAATTTCCAGGTGGTGCAAACAGCGCTATCGGAAACTCAAGATCCTGAGGATATTTCGGTGACAGTGAAAGCCTTCATGACCGCCGACCTGCCTAACGAGCTGATTGAATTACTCGAGAAGATTGTGCTCGACAACTCAGTGTTCTCCGACCACAGGAACCTGCAGAATTTGCTTATCCTTACTGGTGAGATCTCACATAATCACTTACAGTGCCACAAACTTATCTGATCAGGCGGCAAAAATTAGGACTACAATTTACCCATAGATATTTTGACATTTCTATGACACATTTATTTACCACTATAGACAACACCACCGGGTCAGATAAGTCCGGTTCTTGAGTTTCTCCCGAGTTCTTGTTGTAAAAACACGTGTTGAGAGACTCCATTTTTAACCTCAATCTACCGTACAATTGTCTGTTCCTTTAAAAGTACATTTTTACTTGACATTGGCGAAATGCAATAAATAACGCGAACGCCATTCATTTAAAGAAGAAGAAGAAGCAGATAAGTTTGCGGCGCTGTACACATCTGATTACCACACTGTCACCTCATTAGACTTTGAACCTTATATAGAGTGACTTGCAAGATACTAGACAAAAAAAAACTACTTTCCATACAAAAGTTCATCTCTTATGCAACCAAAATATATGGAGCAGCTGATGTTTAGGTCAATTGATTTACGTTATATCTGGAGTAAGCACTAAGAATCATGAGTAGAGTCTAATTTTAAAAGTATGCTAATGAATTACCAGTCATGGATTTAGGTTGAAAATTGTGTGAAGGTAATATAATAGGCTTATGAAATTGTAGCCAATGTTGAATGAAAAAACTATACCTGTCAAACTCCTACATCTTTTGATTAAAAACATGTTTCAATAACTTATCTAATGATAGTTTTGCATATTAGCCATAGGATATTGACTAATTTTGTATGGAATATCTGTACAGTTGAAGACACGGTTAACTACATACTGACACTGTATTTATACACTAAGCCGCAGCGGGAGCGTTTTTCGTTATTGTTCTTTGATAAGTTTCTAAGGCAATTTGAAGTAAACAAACTTATTGTAAATTCTGAAATTACCATCAAAGCAATAACCAATGTTTGTAAACAACTTTGTTACTTTATTATAATTTGACTCTTATCTCCACAGCAATAAAGGCTGATCGTTCCCGCGTTATGGAGTACATCAACCGCTTGGACAACTATGACGCACCCGACATCGCTAATATCGCGATCAACAACGAATTATATGAGGAGGCGTTCGCTATCTTCAAGAAGTTTGATGTCAACACCTCGGCTATTCAGGTAAACACAAGATTTACTGTACTTTTTCAGTTAGGTTATAACTGTTTGATATACCAATAAGTCTTATTAATAACAAGAATATTTTTTGAGAAAATAATCGCACATCTTAGTTTATCTATGAAACTAAACTTTAATACCAACACGTAGATATAAATAGTTCGTCTAGTATTTCTATCGGTTTATAAAGCTTTCTGATCCAAACCTCTTACACACTAGATATAAATTGATTCTGGTATAGAAGAGTAACTGGAAAGTTCATATTAGAAATCTTCTACGGGAAGTTTGTTGTAGACGTGCGAGAATCTTAAAAGGCCTTAACAGTCTCGAGAGACATTGGATTAAATACAAAAAAATAATAATTACAAAACAATGACAATCCGACCAGCAAGCTCGCAAAGCCTCTGTGTAGAGACCTTATTTATTACGTGAGACCAAGTTAAAAATATAAGCGAACCAGTGAAACCCAACCCTTGGCCTAAGTTCATATACTTAGCCCAAGGGTTCGGTTTCACTGGTTCTGATTGGGAGATATTTGGCAGATAAATTGACAGTTTTGTGAGGACTATTTATCAGATACGCTAATTGACGCTAGTCCTTCTATGGTTGAGGAGGTGAAGCTCGATTCCATCTTCGGTCATCATCACTTACCACCAGGTGAGATGAAGGCCAAGAGCTTCCCTGTCAAGAATAAAAAAAAAAAGTGTAACCTTTGAACTCTAAATCGCCTAAGTTTTTTGTACTCTGAAAGGCATATTCTTTTGATTTAATTTTTTATTACAGTAGGTGGCTAATAAGACATTACGCCAACGAGATATACCTATATCAATGATGTTTTGATGTTTAAACACTGTCCTAATAGTGAATGACAGACCGACAGAACAGATCATAAAGAATGTACTAGACGGAAACAGATAGCGTTGCGCTAGCCAAATGAAATTACATCAATTGCACGAATTTTAACGCCTTACTTTTGACGCGCTAGTGCCATATCTACCTCGGGATTGTATTATATAAATCATTGGCGTATATGATATAATTATAAGGCCTGTTATTACCAGTGGAACTAATGACATTTATTTTTTCAGGTGCTGATAGAACAAGTAAAGGATCTTGAACGCGCATACGAGTTCGCTGAACGCTGCAACGAACCAGGCGTATGGTCCCAACTGGCCAAGGCTCAACTACAACAGGGACTCGTAAAGGAAGCCATCGACTCTTACATCAAGGCTGATGACCCCTCAGCTTACATGGATGTAGTCGCCACCGCTACCAAGCAACATTCCTGGGAAGATCTCGTGCGATACTTACAGGTAACTTGGTTATGTGGTATATTTATTTATATAACAAAATTCGACTCTTCAATATCTAGCAGGATACTTTGGCACAATATTTGTTTTGTTTTAAAAAGATAATATTTGATTGAGTGTACAAAAAGAAATAGGGTTTTTTAAGGACTTAATTGTGAACCTTATTCTTCCGTCCAAGTTCTGAACATATGGGGAAAATGTTAAATTTTTTAATGATATAAATATCACAAACTCAGATGAGAAAACAAACAATTTTGATTATTTACTTACTCCTCCGAAAGGCACAGTCAACAAAGTTATTCCATTTAACAAAAAATAGTTTAAACGGCTGCTGTTCAACAATCCTCACCCTCATTTGTACTCCGGCGAATGTAATAAGGAGCAGCGTCTTCACTCCGCGCAGTCGCTTTAGCGTGGCCGATGACATAGTCTGTTCTTATTGGTTCAAACCGGTATAGGGGGCGGGTCAATCACACACGTCGGTGCCACGCGATTATCACTACAAGTGGTACACCGGGAACTTTGTCGATTGAAAAAGATAGCAGTCTTTAAAAACAAATCGCGTCAGTGGCTAAAAATGCTGAAACACTAGGCTAACTTATACGTATTAGGTTTACCATAAAATAAGAAGGATTTTCAAACGATCTAAAATATAATTCAAATTTTTCGCTCAGATGGCCCGCAAGAAGGCGCGAGAATCTTACATCGAATCCGAACTGATATACGCGTACGCTCGCACCGGAAGACTGGCCGACCTCGAGGAGTTCATCTCTGGTCCCAACCATGCCGACATACAGAAGATAGGAGACCGCTGCTTCGAGGACAAGATGTATAACGCTGCCAAGTTGCTCTACAATAACGTTAGCAACTTCGCCAGGCTCGCTATTACGCTTGTATACCTCAAAGAGTTCCAGGGTAAGTTACATACATACACAGTCACGTTTTCTCCTATAAATGTAGGCAGAGATCACTTGTTTCAACTTGATAAGATCCTTAAATATTTCTTTCTCTTCATATACTTTCATCTCAGTCCTCATATATGCCTGACCCTTTTTATCAAGAAGTATTCGATTTCATCGATAAACGTTTGCCTAGGTCTCATCTCTGTACACTCCTGATTTATCACTTCACAGCTGGAGACAAAATATTACTTTTTTCTGCTATGCACCATCTATTGAAAAGGTCTAGAATAGTTTTATTTTTAATCTAAATTATCGTTACAACTCTTAAATTCGTTAGTTCATCAGTGACACATTCTATCTCTTACGCGAATTTATAAACTTTGGTGCTGGAATAATTTTATTTTTGCGTTTACAAACGCGTAAATATAATACTAGAAAAATGCACTGAAAAAAATCGACTTGCCTCAGGCGGGACTCGAACCCGCACCTTCCACAATCCGGGTGGACGCGTTAACCAATTTCGCCACCGAGGCACTGCTTTTCGCTGTCGAAATTTGTCAGTGCTTGGTGCTTATGTTTTTATGGTAAACATCGTTTCATCAAATCTTTGAAATTTGCACTTCCAAGACCCGAACGAAATATTTTTGCAAATATTTGACGCCCAGCTAAGATGAAACTACCTTACATTATGGAATAATTTTATTTTTGCGTTTACAAACGCGTAAATATAATACTAGAAAAATGCACTGAAAAAAATCGACAGCGAAAAGCAGTGCCTCGGTGGCGAAATTGGTTAACGCGTCCACCCGGATTGTGGAAGGTGCGGGTTCGAGTCCCGCCTGAGGCAAGTCGATTTTTTTCAGTGCATTTTTCTAACTTTGGTGCTACTACCAACTGTCAGTGATAGTGTCACACTACACTAATATTGTAAAGAGAAAATTATGAGAAAAGTATGTTTGTAATAAATTGGCTCAAAACTATTAGCGTATTGTAGTAACATATTGGGCAATATGTTATTTTCAAAATAAATTTAGGGAATCTTACGAAAATTAACTCTCTCTCTCTGTTACCTTTTTAGGCTAATTGCCGGTTTTGTTGTCTTGTAATTATTGTTTGATTATTAAAACTGTGGATTGAATATTGAATCAGGCGTAAACCTATAATTTAATATAGAGATAGATAGGATTGGAAAAGGCTACTTTCATCGCGAAAATTTTACAATTGATATTTACAGCGCGTTTTACGGAGTTCCTAGCGGGCGAAGTCGCAGGCGGAGTGCTAGTTGATAATAAAGGTCTTTATTATTTATTGCAGGTGCGGTGGACAGTGCCCGTAAAGCTAACTCAACGCGCACATGGAAGGAGGTTTGCTTCGCGTGCGTGGACGCCGGGGAGTTCCGGCTTGCGCAGATGTGCGGCCTGCACATCGTGGTGCACGCGGATGAGCTGGAGGACCTCATCAACTATTACCAGGTACATACACCTCACACACACCTCACTGTGTCATGGTGGACGCCGGTCAGTTCCGACTCGCGCAGATGTGCTTCCTGCACATCGTGGTGCACGCGGATGAGCTGGAGGACCTCATCAACTATTACCAGGTACATACACCTCACACACACCTCACTGTGTCATGGTGGACGCCGGTCAGTTCCGACTCGCGCAGATGTGCTTCCTGCACATCGTGGTGCACGCGGATGAGCTGGAGGACCTCATCAACTATTACCAGGTACATACACCTCACACACACCTCACTGTGTCATGGTGGACGCCGGTCAGTTCCGACTCGCGCAGATGTGCTTCCTGCACATCATTGACTTGGTATTTTAGACCTTTGAGCCATATCTTTCTTTGGCAAATTCTTCTCTTTCATTAAAATATCAGTGTCACACATTTATAGCATCTAGGAAGTGCTTGGCGAGAAATGCATGGCAACAGACTTCATGATGGTGACTGAATTTTATAATGGGGAACCCACTATAAAACTCTCAACGTCATACACACCACAAAATCTTTATTTCAATGATTCCTCTTAACTGATCATCCACATGGACGCTTGTGCATCAAAATGACGCCTCTTTCACTGCACAAAACCACCAAACTCTGAAACAATTTTGAAGTATCGAAAAAAAAATCCTCTCGATGCGATTGCTTTCGCGCTAAAACAATTGCAATTACCATCTCAATGTTTTTAATTAAAGAAGCTGTACTTTCTATCCCTATATTAAAGTATAATTGCGTATTAAAATTACTACAATAATGTTAATTTGTTCGACAGGACCGTGGCCACTTCGACGAGCTGATCAGTCTGTTGGAAGCAGCGCTGGGCCTGGAGCGAGCACACATGGGAATGTTCACAGAACTCGCCATTCTCTACTCTAAGTACAAGCCGGCCAAAATGCGAGAACATCTCGAACTGTTCTGGTCCCGTGTCAATATACCCAAGGTAAGAATACTTTTTGATTGCTATAACTTATATTTTTGGGTATAAAATGCATGCTAAAAATTACAATTTTCACCAATAGTTGCTTGCTTGAAATCTGGAATCAGAAATCCTTTTTTGTTAGTTATTTTAATTTAATATGCAATTGTATACTGTAATATATTTTTTTATATATATATATAATACAAAAAATATCATAATAATAATAATTTATTTATTCAATTGTCAACAAGTGGACCAATTACAAATAGAAATTCAAATTGGTTTCTGACTGTTATATCGTCAATCCAGCTATTTTAGTTCTACTATAATTCCTAAGCATTCCTAATGTATAACGGCAATTTAGTCAGTATCTACACAAAAGTTATAAAAAATTCAACCTTATGCCACAGTTAGAAAGTTCAAAGTCTAAATAAAGACAATTCAACATTTTTTACTAGTAGTAAGTTGCACGCAAATAACTAAATATCAGCCAGAAGATATTAGTTTTGAATAATATTGAATTAGGTTGCCATGTTTTGGTTCTAAATGGATTCTTTGTAGAGATTAAATCTGCCAGTATCAATATAATTTTATTATGACAACGCTATCTAATTGATTATTGTGTAATGTAACTAAATTATAAAACAACCAAAGTTTATTTTTATTGAATTACATTCGTTGTTTTATTCAATATCAAAAAGTTGATGCATAATTTCGTGATCGAAGTAATAAAATAATACTGGAGCATTAGCCATATTATTTATTTATTTCATATTAAAGCCCCGTGCGTTGTTGTTGAAGGTTTTACGTGCGGCCGAGCAAGCACATCTCTGGTCGGAGCTGGTGTTCCTCTACGACAAGTATGAGGAGTATGACAATGCTGCGCTCACCATGATGCAACATCCCACGGAGGCATGGCGCGAAGGACACTTCAAGGACATTATTACAAAGGTAATTACATAAGCCTATGTCATAGACTGTAAAAGTTTTACAGTCAACCAACGAGCACGTCTAGGCAGGGCAATCTTGAGGGGGAAGAGGGGCGCGGTGTCGCCACCAAACTGCCATACACTCGTTCGGTAGACGCTGATCCACTGTATGTCTTGACAAAAGCGCCATTTTCCTCAACTTCAAAGGCGTCGAACCACTATGATTTTAATTATAGTAACATATTTGCTTTGACAATTATTTCTTCGAGATAGGCCAAGAATTTATTTTGAAATGTTATTGAAAGGAAAAAAACTAAATCTAAAATCCTGCCTGTTCAAATAACAACAAATAAAGATTCAATAAAGAAATATTATAATAAAGAGGTTAAAAATAATATTAGTTTTCTTTATACCACTATTATCAATGTTTGTTATTACTCACTGAATCACTCACAAGATTATTGATGAATTTTGATGAATGAAATTTGGTTGCTTGAAAGAACAATCATCTAGATAACAAAAATTATTTATTCTGCTAAAATTCCTACGACAATGTCACGGTTTATAATAAAAATAGAGATAGTAGGTAGTGAATGTTTTGTAAAGGCTTGGGGAGTCCCATGTACGGTTTGTAAGTCTATTATCATTACTATCACAAAAAAAGGTAGTGAAGGTTTACTTCATTATAAAACCTTTAATAATTCGACCCAGTTTTTTTTACGAGATGGCAAACAAGCTTGTGGCCCACCTCGTGTTAAGTGGTTACCATTGCCTATTTAGACACTTGCAATATTAAGGGTAAATCACTTAACACTGTAAGTGCGTTGCCATCCTAGGGACTAAGATGATATGTCTTCGATGCCCAGTAATTACACTGGCTACCTTTCCTTTTAATCCAAAACACAGCGAAGCTGAACGGCAGAAATAAGAAAGGCGATGGTACCTACCCAGACGACCCTATCTATGGGTCTATTACTGCTAGGACAAAGTTTCTCCATGTCATTGAAGGGGGTTTAGACAGTAGTCCACCACGCTAGCCCAATGCGGATTGATGGACAGAGTATAAGGTGATCAATACCCCTTGTCGCCTTCTACGATACCAATTGGTGCAAAAAGGGTGATGCTATTCTACTCTACATCATATGGAATGCTTACTATTTCACAACCATCTCTTATACCAAACAGATTGACCGCTCCACATAGATTTATTGCAAAACCGTATGAAATTATTACAGGTTGCCAACATGGAATTGTACTACAAAGCGATCCAATTCTATCTGGACTACAAGCCGCTGCTTCTGAACGACCTGCTGCTAGTACTGGCACCCCGTATGGACCACACTCGTTCTGTGGGCTTCTTCAGCAAGGCCGGACACTTACAACTCGTCAAGGCTTACTTGAGATCCGTACAGAGTCTTAACAACAAGGCTGTTAATGAAGCTCTCAACTCATTGCTCATCGATGAGGAGGACTACCAAGTGAGTTCTAATCTTTACATTGATAAACAGATTATGTTAGATGACGGAACGGGATGAAGGTAACGGCTAGTTATGATTAGTATGTAAGAGGAGGAATTTTAATATGAATGTCTTTCTTTCTATGTTGTAGGGTCTACGAACATCGATAGATGCCTTTGACAACTTTGACACAATTGCGTTAGCGCAACAACTAGAGAAACATGAACTAACCGAATTTAGAAGAATTGCTGCCTATCTTTACAAAGGTATGTCAACATTGTTAGTACTAATATTTATATACCAACCACAAAGCCTATTACCCATTTTTTCTATTCTGGTCTTAGACCATTTAACACGGGACGTGGCATAGCGCGGATTTAGTATTGAAAACATTCTGCCGTTTTTCGCGAGGGGTGAGGCAAACACGCATATCACACATTTACTCACTCGTGTACACTGTTGCAAAAATTGTAATCGCTATTATGATCGCACTGTCATAATCTCGGGCTCGGCTAACCCGCGTACCACCATATCGCCTAACGTTGTAATATTGTTGTTTCTGTCGCAAAATTAAAAGAAAACACTCCGCAACCAATAATTTTTACGAGGTCCGCTTAGCGACAGATACGAATTCAAAATGGCGGTCGGTCGTCGCGGCGAACTAGTTTTTATAAACTGACATGAACTTTGGCAGAGGGGAAGCGTCCGCTTGCCACGTCCTGTATTAAATTGTCTAAGATTCTGATTATTCCATTCTTAGGAATTGTTCATTATTTATGTATTAAATTCAATTGACAAGGATCGTATGAGAATCATACCACAAAACCTCTATTTCAATTATTCCTCATAACTGTTCGTCAACACGGATGCTTATGCAACGAAACGACACCACTTTCACTGCACAAAATCCACTCCGAACCAATTTTGAATTATCGAAATAAAGATCGACGTCTAAACGCCATGGTTCCCCGCCAAACACTCCTTTCGCGCTTTGCCCATCCACTAGAATTCATTCTATTAAGATTGGACATTCCGGCAGGAATAAACGCTAGTGGATGGGGGGCTATCATTACGCGGCGCGAAACGTGTAGGGTTTCTAAGATTATTTGCGAAAAAAGTGAGTTTCGTGGAAAACGACGCGTGCGATCGAATCCGAAGTGACTGGTTCGGCAATGACGAACAATCAATCAGTCTAAAGGAAGTGAATGGAACGAATGTATATTTAGTATTATTGTTATGAATCCTCATGTTCATGCTAGATATTCATCGAAACGTTATAACCTAAAGAACAACTTTCGGCCCTGTGCGATGTTTCTTGCAAACAAATATATTTTTTTCTGTGTTACAGGCAACAACAGATGGAAGCAGAGCGTGGAACTATGCAAAAAGGACGCCTTATACGCGGACGCGATGGAATACGCGTCAGAGTCACGGCAGCCAGAAGTGGCCGAGGAGCTTCTCAACTGGTTCCTTGAGAGAGATAACTACGAATGCTTCTCGGCGTGCCTTTATCAGGTAAAAATGTTTAAAAAAAATCTAAAGAATAATAATTAAAAAATGGATGGTAATGCATGCTTAGCCAAGTGATGTGATTCTAAATCCAATATGGCGGACGGCCCAAGATGGCGGACTAGTTATTTTTTGTGCACTCCCCTGATATAGGTATCAAATAAAAGGGTTTGCTCAGAAGAATACGAGTAAACTGTCTAAAAAAAAATTAATATCAATATTTTTTTTAAAAAGATTAAGATTTTATTTGGATACTCTAAAAAGAAGAAATAAAATAACACAATTTGAATGTTATAGAAGCTTATCGCGACATTTTTTTGATCGTCGATTACTTACTATCTATCGCTTTGTCTATTCTATCTACATAACTAAGTCTCGTGACCTATTTTATGTTTTTACCTTGTAAACCTCTATTTTAACCAATTTCATCCCTTTCTTTTTTCCGTAGTTGGGTTACAATTTTTTAACCTTTTTTCTTGTTACCTGTTGCAGTGTTATGACCTACTAAAACCTGACGTTGTCATCGAACTAGCGTGGAGACATAACATCATGGACTTCGCTATGCCATTCCTAATTCAGGTATATTTGATAGTTAATTATTTATATTGTTCTTTCATTTCTGTTATAATCCTGTATGTTACATGTATATAAATTTAATTTGCAGACGGTCAGAGAACTTACAACCAAAGTAGAAAAATTGGAAGAGGCAGACGCGAAACGAAGCACTGAAAGTGCAGAACATGAAGCCAAGCCAGCGATGATCATGGAGCCACAACTCATGCTCACAGCAGGTAAACAAATCAATGGTCTTGATTTATTGTAGTAAACTCTGCCATCACAGAAGAATTACAATATGAAAATGTAAATACTGTACCTAGTACTTAGTTACTGACACACTCAAAGAAAATTTTAGGATCCTCACACATAGGCAAAAAGAATAGGAAGAATCAGTAGGACCGCTTCCTCATAGGTGCTCTAACTGACCACTTTGCCTCTAAAAGACACCTGTGTACAATAGGCAAAGCTGATGACCATGACCCATCTATAGAATGTGTGGTGAGGAGGAAGAATGCATGGAGCACATACTATGTCACTGCGATGCACTAGTCAATAGGCGACTATAGGTCCTATGACCAAGGTTTAGGTTACCCTAAACCAGAGGACTTTATAGACCTTATTCCCGCCAACATTGTGAAACTCATACAAAATGATGGGGTGATAAGGAAAGGGGAAGCACAAAAGATCCCATAGGGTCGAAGTGCTCTGAGACACTGCCTCAGCCCCTTGCTTATGAATATCAATAAGTACTTAGCTAGTATATAACATACCTTAGTTTAGTACATATACATTTATCGTATAATAATGGTAATAAAATCTTTAAAACATATTTGAGTGTTTTAAAAAGTCTTGTTTTTGTACTATGTAATAGTCTTACGGAAACTATAGCTACTACATTTTGATAAAATTATAATTAAATCTCATTTGGCCTAAATATAATAGGGGTTAAAGAATGAAATTGCCGATTTTTTCCTCATTATTCATTAGTGTATTATTCCTTAATTACAATAGCTATGTCCATTGTTCTTTTTTTATTTTAAACTTCATTACAAGGACTTATATTTATGTATAAAATTTTATTCTTATTTTAATTTTTTTCACTAGAAATACATCTTCAAAAACAGCTCGTCCTAAGAGGTGCCCGTCTCCGTTATAAAAATATGAATATTTTTATTACAGATATCAATTTGCAATTTTTTTCTCTATGTATCCTATAGCTTAATGTTGTCTAAATATATCCACAAAATTACATAAAATTTAGATTTGTGGTTCCTTAAAAAATCGCAAATATATTTGTATGGAAAAAATAATTTTCGTTAAATTCTCCATACAAAACGGCAATTTCATACTTAAACCCCTAATAGTATTTTGTAAAGACATACTGTCCATGATTGAGAAGCAAATTGTAACCAGCGTATAGATGTAGAGTGACATAAGTGAAAAATGATTGAATTCTTAATTATTTTTTCACTAATATTAAATCGAATCATAAAGGCTGTATGATGAACTTAAAATAATCCTGCCGTGAGAATGATTTCTCAAGTCAGATGTCAGAAAACGGGATTTATATCAAGTAATCCTCACCTCAAAACCTCGATTTTGTTATTATTCCGATATTTCGGCGCAATCGCATACCCCATGGTCACAGACGGGACAAACTGTGTCGTCCCTGACCTATGTGGGAGAGCGAGGTACGGGTATAAATTCCGTTTTCTCACATTTTAGCTTCATCTGACGCAAAGCATTCTCACTGCTTTCATTACAGCCTTTATGATTCGACCCAATGCCGGGACACAAGGCCTATTCTTGTCATATAAGGAGGTTTAGGCAGAATCCACCACTCTTGCCCAATGTGGATTGGTGGACGGAGTATAAGACGATCAATATCCCTTTGCTGATACATTAGTCGCTTTTTAGGACACCCATTGGAGGGTAGGGGGTGATGCTATTCTACTCTGCCGGCATCACACGGCTTTTTATTTTAAGTTGATAATATTTAATGTTACTCACAGGGCCTTCGATGGCGTACCCCGGAGTGCCGGCGCAGGCGTCACCTTACGCGTACGCTGCGCAAGCCCCGTCGCCCGCCCCGTACCACGGTTACGGCATGTAGGGCAGCGTGTCCCCTCGCGCCTGGGGGAACTACGCGCACTTCTGAGCCACTAACGTCCACCTTCAAGCCCACGGAACACCATCACCCATAGTGCCAGTGCAGTGTCAGTGATATAGTGCAGTGTCAGTGATAGTTAACCCTGTCACATCTCGTGCTAACTGTGATTGTCCAAGGCTCCTTTCACAGATGTTTACGTTTAGCGGAAGATTGCATCGCAGTCCCATTTGATTATTACAGGTATGTTCTATGCACTAGCGATGTAGTTTGAATCGAGTTGTTTCATAGAGATAGACTTTACCCTTTTATTTATTTACACTAGTGAGGCCTAAAATTAAGTTCTATTTCTCCTTTTTTGTATTTGTATGAAAAGTATTATAGGTTACGGTCGCTAGTGCATAGAGACAGCCTTAAGTGTTAGAGATTTAGTTCGTTGGGCTCGTCTGAAAATAAATTGTTAGCCTGTACAAATTATATTGATATATTGATTGCTGAATAGCTCTCATGAATTAAAGTGCTTTATTTTTATTGGTGATGAGAGCAGAGTTATAGATAAATTACATGTCACAGCTTTACGTTGAAGGGGTGAATTAGCGTGGTCACATCTCGATTTACCTCATTGCTATCATTTAGCAAAGTGATGTCCGAGTCTATTGTCAGATTGTCTTAAAACTAAGGCACTTATTTTGACTATACCGCGCTGCTGATTCCCTTCACCTCTTTAACTATAGTTAGTCTATGTGCTCGCCTGTTCAAATTGTTACAAGAAGTGTAGTACTTGTATATTAAAATTTACGAAGGTATGACTTTGAGCATCAACTATACATTCATGTTTCTGCATACCTTATTAAATGAATAGTTTAGAGAAATAATGTTGAAGTTTTTTGTAAAATAATTGTAACTTTGCGAGAGTACATAATTATTATTAATTCTCGCAAAAACAAGTCTTACTCGAGCAGCTGTGACCAAATTCTAGATTTGCCGTCAAAGTTTAGATCTGCCACTAAGTGCATAGAGAATATTCATATTATGTTTGTGTACATAGTGGTTGCAAATTGCAAATGTTTCAGTTTAATCAATATAAGTTGAATTTTGTTCCCCACATACCTCTATAAATAGCCCATTGTGTCTTGTAAGAGTAGATCAAATATCTTCGTTATATTTTACATAAAATGAATACATTGGTAATTAGACAAATAAGCGTCAACAACAGAAGGGTTCACTGTGCAATAAAACAGTAATGAAAGTCGAAGACAAATCAACATCAATATGTTTGTAAGTCAAACAGAGTATATGTATATAATGCTTACACAACTGCATGTTCGTCCAGTTGAAAATATGTAAACGAAAATTACAGCACCAGATTATTTGAGTTTACTTTAAAGATAAATGAATATTTTCTAGGTATGTTTAGGTTTAGCTTAGGAGGAATAGTGAGTGGTACTATAAAATATGTTATTATTTTGAGTAATGTTTGCGAAAGTGTGCGAGACTCGTACCTATCATGCGTGCTGGTTTAGTTGCGTTATATTATTATTATAACACATTGAATCGCCTTCACTAGATAATGTAAGTCATAAATATCTACCAAGTCTTTCTGGGGGCCTAAATTTATTTTATTGATTTTTTTTTCACTTTTGTAGAGAAATCTTTAACTCTTATTAACATTAGATGGGGTCCCAGATAGGCAAAATTAATAGTTTTATGCACTCCACATAAAGTTGCAATAATGTAACATTGTGATTGAGAGTACAATATCATTCAATTGTTCATTCAAATCATTCCTATAATAAAAATTATGATCAATAATCTTGTTATAATTCGTTTATCAACTAGTTTTCTTTATAATACCAATTATTAACTTAAAAATAAAGAAAGTTCATTGTTTATTATTAGCATTGTATTTATTCATGTATGATACTGTTTCCCTGAATTTTATTATAGTAAGAATATATTATATGAATAAATAACAAGTTTTTTCTTTTAATTACTATGTTTGATTATTAATTATTGCTATAAAAAGTAAAGATTACCTATAACCTTTCTACAACAATGACAAAACCACAATAATTATGGTTAGTTTAATGCAGTCGCCTGTCACAGCAAAAAACTAAATAGTGGATGCGTCTATCTGCTAGTTGCGTCAACCGACTTGAAGTTTTTTGTGGTGCGCGATTATGTATTTTTGTTGAATTTTTCATAACACATAATTGGGTTCCTTTGAGGTTTCGCCGTCTGCTGAAGCTTATGGCCTATGACGCAGCGAACTACGGCCACGTTCAGGAAGACGCGGAGCGTCGGGCTTCGCGTTGCGCGGCGCGGGCTGCGGGGCGTTTGATGAAATTTGTTACAAATATTGACTAGACGATGGTAAAGGACCTACCTTTTATCGCGAAAAAACTGCTTATAGGGGTAGAAATAAGGGATGGAACTTGGTCATTGTTGAAGATAAAACCATCTAATAGAATTTAGGCACTTGATAAAAAAAATTGTTCTTCATCCCAAAAGGGCTCTAGCAGAGCTTCAGGTATCATTCGGTTACACAAAAGCCCAAAAGGCCACATCTGGCAGCATGGGTTATATAGTAGGTACCCCAAAATAGTGACAGGTTGCCAGCTCGTCGCCCACACAAAAAGGGCCACTACGCCCAAAAATTAACAATCCTTCAGTAAACAAACCGACTATATAAAGCCAACAACTACAGATATTACACTCAAAATCATCACAGCAGTCCGGTTATTTGTCATAGCGATTTTGAGATTTTGAACTGTATGGGTATGAAATAAGGGATTGAAAGGTCGTCTGGAAATCCAAAGTCCAAAAAACTACTATTTCACGAGAACGAAGTTACTGGTAAAAGATATTTTTTTTATATGGATGCGTGCAATATAATCTTCGGCGACGTCGAATATAGTTATAAGCCCAAATCACGTGTTCGTCGTCCATTGTTACAAATTATTAAAAACGTACGCTTGCAATACGCATCGTGGGCATTCCATTGGGCTCCTCAAGCTGCTACTGCTAGGCGTATTCGTCGTAAAACAGTTTTGTATGTAAGATTGTAAGCTGCAAGCAGTACAAAATTACGCATACACGTCTATGCCATCTATTGCCCGTGGTCCTACTGCACTTAAGAAAACCCGTCGTTGGTCGCCCGTCCCCTCACCCGCCACATGCGACGCTAAAATTCAAATAAACATGTGCAAACGCGCAGCTCCTCTGTAAATCGCCGTATGTTTTTCGGGCAGCCCGCTCCGTGCACTGCGCCGCTTGACGCCCCGCGTCTCGCCGATCGAGGCCTAAGGATCTACCGACATTATGTTGCAATGTGCAGCAGTTTTAACCCTTTCGATCATGATCGAGATTGAGCCTGACAAATTTTGCACTAATATGGAATAGGGGACTACTAGCTAGCGCGGCAGTGATGGGAGCGGCAGGGTAGAGATCAGAATCCTTGGTTGATGGCATAATTTTATTTTTGCGTTTACAAATGCGTAAATATTAATACTAGAAAAATGCACTGAAAAAAATAGACTTGCCTCAGGCGGCGGGACTCGAACCCGCATCTTCCACAATCCGGGCGGATGCGTTGACCAATTACGCCACCGAGACACTGCTTTTCGCTGTCGAAATTTGTCAGTGCTTGGTGCTTATGTTTTTATGGTAAACATTGTTTCATCAAATCTTTGAAATTTGCACTTCTAAGACCCGAACGAAATATTTTTGCAAATATTTGACGCCCAGTTAAGATGAAACTTCCTTACATTATGGCATAATTTTATTTTTGCGTTTACAAACGCGTGAATATTAATACTAGAAAAATGCACTGAAAAAAAAAATCGACTTGCCTCAGGCGGGACTCGAACCCGCATCTTCCACAATCCGGGCGGATGCGTTGACACATTACGCCACCGAGACACTGCTTTTCGCTGTTGAAATTTGTCAGTGCTTGGTGCTTATGTTTTTATGGTAAACATTATTTCATCAAATCTTTGAAATTTGCACTTCTAAGACCTTAACTGGGCGTCAAATATTTGCAAAAATATTTCGTTCGGGTCTTAGAAGTGCACAGGCATGTTTGTTTATTTTTATGTTATTTGGTTGGCAGACAAGCATACGGCCTGTTTGGTGGTAACATGGTGGTAAGCAGTTTGTAGAATGGCAACATTGGCAATGAATCGACTAGGGCGAGCTCAGACCAATGATTATAATCATTGGTCTGAGAGGGCGAGACCAAAAAATTGCACCAATGTGTGAGTAATGCGCAATGATATTATATTTAGTAATGCGCATGTGTGCCTGAAAAATTGTACTGCAGTCTGACAGTTGCTGTCTTTTTTACATTAGTGACAGGACCGACTTAAGCCGCCTGCGTGTACATGAAATGGTCTCGTCTATCTATCTTACTCTAATATACGCGTTAGCATGTTCATCATAAAGCATCATGACATAATTATAGCCTATAGAACAGACGCTTGTTACGTAGGTAGTCTGTGGAGGCTTGCGCTTGTGGTATAGCCATAGATTTATAATTAGTAACGTAAAAAATTGTACTGCAATCTGACAGTTACTGTCTTTTCTACGTGACTGACAGGCCTACCTAGGCCGCCTGCGTATACATGAAATGATCTCGTCTATCTATCTCGCACTATTATATTTCATACATCATCCTTCCATGATTACTTGTAGTACTCGCCTCGCGTACTAGCTATCTCACGAATTTAAAAGCCGTTCCCATTTTTTTTAAATGGGAACACCCAGCCTCTTCCTTTCTCTGGCAACACTGTGTTCGATACGTCATTCGTTTTTTCGTGCGATTGCTATCTACACGTGCTTTTTTATTTTAGTGAAAAATTATAAAAGGAAATTATGAAATTACGCCAAAAAGATGACTTATTCGACGAAATTTTGCATTGGAAAAGATGGAGAGTTGATAACTTATATTTCAGATTGCCCAGCGTATTTGGAAACCTCTGAAAAGAAATGTAGTCCATATTGGATACATATCGCATCGGCAATGAACTGCTTAGGTCCGAGCTATCACCACTTCGGTGGGGGTTAGCCAAGGGACACCATCCACAAAGCTTTCACTATTTAAGTATAGGGGTCAGCAACGTGGTTTGGTACACGACACGGAAATAAATATGGCCACAGCATGCAGTTTGTGTCAAGTCCGAGCTATCACCGCTTCGGCGGGGGTTAGCCAAGGGGCTCCATCCACAAAGCTTTCACTATTTAAGTATAGGGGTCAGCAACGTGGTTTGGTACACGATATGGAAATAAATATGGCCACAGTACGCAGTTCGTGTCAAGTCAGAGTTTCCATCGCTTCAGCCGGGCTTATCTAAGGGACTCCATCCATAAATAAAATAAAAATAATAAAAAAAAAAAAAAAATAATAAAATAAAAATAAAGCTTTCACTATTTAAGTACAGGGGTCAGCAACATGCTTTGGTACACTGTAATAAATATCACCGCAGTCCGTGTCAAGTCAGAGCTATCAGTACTTTGGTGGGGGCTAGCCAAGTGACTCCATCCACAAAGCTTTCACTATTTAAGTATAGGGGTCAGCAACGTGGTTTGGGACACCACTGGAATGTATATTGTCTGCAGTTCGCTTCACGTCCGAGAGCTATCACCGCTTTGGTGGGGTTAGCCAGGGACACCATCCACGAGGCTGTCACTGTTTGATTAGTTATATGGGTCAGCAATGTGGTTCATAATCCATGTCTTTTCCAAAACTGGACCTTGGCAAAATTGCCAAATCTTACTAGAGGCAATAATATAAAAATTGAATTGAATTAAATTGACAAAAATAAACACAATTTGCTTCAAGTCCAAGAGCTACCATCGCTTCGACCAGGAGACTTCATCCACAAAGCTGTCACTATTTAAGTATAGGGGTCAGCAATGTGGTTAGGCTGATACAATAAATATGCCACAGTGAATGTGTTGTAACATGGCCTGAACAAGATCAGTAGTTATATTTGACAAAGCTGCCACTAAATCATTTAAAGGGTCAGCAACAAGAACAATGTTTTTTGGTAAGTTACATTGTACCTACTAGAACCTGTCATGTGGTTGGAGAAAGAATTTTATTACAATAATATAATTTCTGGGCAACAGGCAGGCATCCTATTGCTATTTGTCGGGACTACATGGCCATGGCCCATACTGCCGGATGTGGCTTTACATGTAATGATATGTGGCATAAGAGTCTTGCTTTACATGATTTGGGTTATGAGTGTGATTGTATTACTTATACTCTTCACTGCATTTGTAAAATATGTTGCCTATAACATTTAACAAATTACTATTGTTAGCAAAGGCAGATTTCATTTCATTTCATTTCAAAGGCAGACTTTTCTCTAGAAGATTTTCTATAAGTGTCAATCTGTAATTGGTTTGCTAGCATTTAACTGTATGACTTAGTTTATTGATCAAACTGTTGAATCACCTATAAAATAAAATAAAAGAGATCTCTTCTAGTCAACCAATTGAAGTGTGTAATAAGTTTTACAGACTGTGTAACATGTTAATTCCTTATCTGCGTTAGTTACTAATGAGAGTGCAGAAAAACAAGTATTCTATCTGACAATATAAATGTTAAACATAAAATAACAAAATATCTAAGTGACTCCACACTCTTATTTTGTGACTTTCTCTCTAAATAACTAAAAATTTCTCTTATTTAATGAAAATCATAACCTGCCAAACAAATAAGTGAGTGGTTATGGCAGAAGGTTAGACATTGCAAATTGTAGATAAAGGAATGGTCAATTTGTAGATCATAAAAGTACACAGTTGCCGAAACAGTATCCTTGAAAATCTGGGACAGTGATCCAGCAGCGGTTCAACAGTAACGCTGTTCGTTGGTAAACTTATATATTATTTTAACACTTGGTAGAAGATTGCGAATTGTGATTCCATTATAATGTCATGGATATCTGGGTATGAGATCCCATTTAAAAGTCAACAAACCCGGACTGCTGAGATGATTTTGAGAATAACATCTGTCCTAGTTGCTGGTTTCAGTTGGTTTGTTTACTGAAGCATTGTTAATTTTTGGGTTTGGTGCCTCTTGTGTAGACAACAGGTTAGCAACCTGTCACTATTTTGATGTATGACCATTGCTACCAAATTAGGTACTCTAAAGATGTTGAAAATCATTCTTTTCTATTACCTTTTTGATTAATATTTTATTTTAATAGATATTTGATACCAACTTAACAAATTGCTCTTTGGGCTAAGCTCTGTTGTAGCATAAGTGTTTAATAGCTTGATAACGCCATAAGGACTTTCTATAAACTAAACAACAGAGAGTCACTTGGTGGCGCCATTGTCGCGGGTTGAGGTACAAGGTTGGCACTACCTCCAATCTGTCAAGCTGTCAAACAAGTTGCTCTGAAACTACTCGGAATATAAACAAACAAGAAAGTTATTCGTTAAACAGTGAAAAAAAGTGCTACAAATCCATATTCTCTCTTATTTGTGCTGCAAATTACCATTTTAATCAGTGTTCTACTATAGTGTAACGTTATCCGATTAACCAATTACAATAACAATGTCTCACGAAGAGCTCCGAAAGTTGAAAGTGCATCGTGGACTGTTAAAAGGTACGATTACCAGACTGTTTAACTTTGTTTCGGATGAGAGTAATCTGTCGTCGTCTTCGGTAGAGGTCTTATTAACTCGTAAAAATAAATTAGTCGCAACAATGCGAGAATACGAGCAGGTTCACTTGGACATTATGGCTTTAGATTCGGAAGATAGCGAAGAAGTTGAGGTTGTTGAAGATAAATATTATTTTGTTTTACCGAAATTAGACGCTACTATAAAATCTTTAACCGAATCACAGCCAAAGTGTTCAAGTGCATCTACCTCTAAGTTACCGGACATAGACATTCCTGTGTTTTCAGGAAAAGACTTCACAAAATATGTACCATTCATGGATCTTTTTACTGCCATAGTACACAACAATAGCACTTTGTCCGATGTTCAAAAATTGTTTTACTTAAGAAAATATTTGAGTGATGAGGCGCTTGCTGTCATAATCAACTTGCCACTTGTAAACAATTCTTACAATGAAGCGGTTGAGTTGTTGAAAAGGAGATATGACAACAAGACTCGCCTCATCAATAACCATATTAATATTATATTAGATTTGCCTACTATGCAGCGAGGTACTGCAGCCTCAATTAGGTCATTTATATCTGAAGTGCAGCAACAAATATATGCATTGAAAAACTTGCAACAACTCATTGAGAGCTGGGATATGTTGTTGATTTGTATATTAATGCGAAAATTCGATCAATATACCAATAGAGCTTTCCAATATGAAAGAAATAAGGAAACTTTACCAACTATAGTGGAATTTATTGGTTTCCTCGAGAGGCGTGCTTTAGCACTAGAAGAAAGTGGAGAAAAATCAACCTTTGAGGTTGGTTTCAAAAAATTCTCTAAAGTGATCAATATAGCTACCAAGGTGGAATCTCAAAAAGATTGTTTTTATTGTGCTGGCACAGGTCATGCATTGTATAATTGCCCTAAATTTAAATTGTCCCCAGAAGATGATCGCATTAAGTTCATAGAGGATCGTAAATTTTGCACGACCTGTTTAAATGATCACAAGGGGCGTTGCAGGTTTTACTTCAAATGTAAAATCTGCAAGAAGGGGCACAATACCTTGCTGCATAGTAGCACCAGTAATATAAGCTCTAATCAAGCCATATCTTTATATACAAATAGTTCCTCTACACAAGTTTTATTACCTACCATAATGGTAAAGTGTCATGACTCAAGAGGACATAACCTATTTGTAAGAGCTTTACTAGACAGTGGTAGCCAAGCCTCTTTCGTTACAAGTACCTTTGTAAATAAATTATCTTTGAAGCCCATTTATCAAAACTCCAATATTATTGGAATAGGCAGCCATACCTGCCCCATTGACAAATATGTCAATCTAAACATTTATTCTCCAGTGCAAAATGTGCAATTTAGTGTAAAGTGCAATGTAGTAGAAAATATAACGTCTAACATACCACAACAATATTTTGATATGTCAAACTATATAATTCCTAATCATATTAGGTTAGCTGATGAAAAGTTTAACATACCTGGTGAAATTTCAATATTATTAGGAGCTGATATTTATTTTAATATTTTATTGGATGGATACATTAAATTGCCCAATGGCTTAGTGTTACAAAACACTACTTTCGGATATGTTGTTGGGGGTGCGACTAGCACTTTATGTAAAACATATAAATACATATCAAATATGGCAATCTGTGATTCACAAAAGCTTGAAAATGTGATGGAACAATTTTGGCTGTCTGAAGGGGTTCACAACCATACGAAGTTACCGTCTTTTGAGCAGCAAAGTGCCGAAGATATTTATAATAATTCTGTAAATATTATTGAAAACAGATTTTATGTAGATTTGCCACTTTCTAAAAATTTAGATCAATTGGATCTTGGTGATTCCTTCTCTATTGCACTTCAAAGATTTCTTGCATTGGAGAACAAATTTAAAAATAATTCCCTATATTTGGAATTATATAAAAAATTCATTAATGAATATATCGCTTTAGGCCATGCCAAGGTAGTTGATATAGGTGTCTATGACATTTACAATGGCCCAGTATATTTTTTGGCACATCATGCTGTATTTAATGAGAACAGTAAAACCACTAAAATTCGTGTGGTATTTAATGGCAGTATGAAGTCTAAAAATAAAATTTCACTCAATGAAGTTTTGTTAAATGGACCTATAGTTCAATCTGAGTTTTTTGATATCTTAGTCCTTTTTAGAACTTATATTTACACTTTAATTTGTGACATAACTAAAATGTTTAGAGCAATATATGTTAATGATCATCACCGGCCATTGCAAAATATACTCTGGCGTGACGATCCTTCTAAACCCATTCTCTGTTTACAATTACAAACAGTTAGCTATGGTTTAAAATCATCATCCTATTTAGCCACACGATGTTTGATAAAATTAGCAGATACTTATAAGGATAAGTATCCTCTTGCATCACAGGCAATGTATAGTAATACCTATGTTGACGATATTTTGTCTGGAGCAGATGATATTAATGTACTTTTTCAACTTAAGCAGGAATTAGTTCATCTCTTGGGAGAAGGTAGTTTTACACTTCATAAATGGTGCTCTAATGTACCTAAAATATTAAGTGACATACCCTCTGAACAGCAATATTTTAAAGAGATAGACATTAGTAAAAATAACATTGTAAAAACCTTAGGATTAAAATACAGTATTCTATCTGATCAATTTACATTTACATGTCCAGTCATTGATAAAAAGGATTTGTCAAATAAAAAGATTGATAGCTTTAAGTTTTGGACATTGATATCAAAATTAAAACAAGACTTCTGGAAGGCTTGGTCAAATGACTATCTCACTCAACTTCAGAGCAGACCTAAGTGGCTTGGTGATCAACCTAATTTAAATGTGGGGGATCTTGTTATAGTCAAGACTGATAATATGGCCTATGGCTCGTATTACAAAAACATTTCCTGGCCCGGATGGCAGGGTACGAGTCGCTGAATTTATGGTAGGTAATAAAACTTTTGTGAGGTCCTATAGAAAATTGTGTCCTTTACCTGTTAGTAATTAAGTTGTTTATTATAAGTATACTCTACCATTTTATTGTTATGTTGTTAATTTAATTTTTAATTTAATAAATTGTTGTCAATTACTATAATTAAATATTTAAGGAATTTTGGAATTTTTGATGTCTAAATAAAATTATTTTAATTGTTATGTTTTAATGTGTTTAAGTTTTGTTTGTTTTTATACTTACATATGAATTTAGTATTTTTGTGTATATACAACTATTTTAACGGCTATGTTTCAATGAAATTTTTGAAATAGTTTGAATAATAATTAATCTTTTTGGTTGTTTTTATGCTTACACATGAATTTCATATTTTTTGTGTGTTTATAATATTATTTAATGGTTAATTAATACTTGATATAATAGTAGTACTATGATTGTATTTCACTAAGTAAACATTCCATTTATTAAAAACTTTGTTTTTAGAATTTGATATTAAAAATTGTTGTTAAAGAAATATGATATCAAATTAATATTTATGTTACTTTTGTGGCCTGGCCCAACTATGTTCAATTAATATTAAACATTAATTTATATTTACATATAAGAACTTTTTACATTTGTATATTTTAGACAGCCACACTAAATTCCTATGTAATATTTTTTATATATGGCAACTCTCTCTCTCAATTCTACCTCGCTGCATACATGTTGTACATATTTTAATTAATTACAAATAAAATAGTATTTGTACATTTTATACTTGCATTTTTACTCCTACAAACTTTATTATATCAGCAATGTCATACAGTTTGAAGAAACACTAGAAATAAAATAATAAAATGTACAATGGGCGGTCTTATCGCTATACAAGCGATCTCTTCCAGACAACCTTTCTTCATAATTAACAAACCAAATATCAGATTATTTACCAGTGCTCTACTTATTGGCCTGGTAGGGTTGCCAACTATACTGTTTTTTACTCCATTATACTTTTTACTGTTGAACAAAAATACAGTAATACAAAATACTGTTTACCTACTGCATTGACTGTGACAAGGCCTATGAGGCTTTTAAAAATATGTCTTTTAAACATTAAAAAACAAAATACTGTTTATTTTTATATAATACTGTCTTTGATTATTTAGGTATGTACATACATGGATACTGTATATTTTCCTTCTCAGACCTAAATAAATATATGTATATTTATTTTTCTCTTGTACAAACTTTGGCAACCCTAGGTCTGAGGCTCTCTATTGGAAAAGTAAATTTTTTGTTTTCCACTATAGAGAAAGACTCGGACCAATAAACTTCTTTATCGGTCTGAGAGAGAAAGATTAATAAGTTTAATGTAAGATATACTTTATTATTGATACCAGGGTTAATAATATCAATAATTTTGAAAGCAAGGACAAATCATTGCTTTCGTCTAATTATAGAACACCACAGCCATTGCACTAGTAAAATCTTAAGCTAGCTGCAGGGATCTTATCTGTGAAGCCTTATATAAGGAGGACTAGGTATTGAAAGTGAGCATATAATTGACTTCAGTAAAAAACAGTAGGTATCTACACCAACTAACAAACCATAAAAATCTGGTAAGTATGACGAGTTAGGCCAGGTTTTTTCTGTGCTCAACTCAATAAAAACCATCATTATCCAGCGACTCATTAAGTTTCTGATGAAAATGTACAAGAAAGGATCATTATGGGTGTCTCAACTCTATGAAATCAAGCATAGGACTTCTAAATGGTAATACAAATTATAGAAAATGTGTTTAATGTTTTATGAGGGGTGTATACAATTAAGACCCTCTAAACCAAAATACCTATCTATACAAAAACTTGATATAAGTAAGTACTTACTTATTTCAAAAGTTCTCCCTAGGGTACCTTTATCCTCTCTAAGTAAAAAGTTCTTTAAATAACTTATGTAAAAAGAAAATTAGGTACCTATACCGTTGTAACATTATAATTATGGGCCATAGGATGCAGACTTTATATATAATAGTCACTCAATTCTTTCATTAGTAATCTCAGACCATTAATTGTTATTGGTCTGAGTTAGCAATCTAATGAAACAGTAATAGTTATTTATTAATTAAAAATAATATTAATAGAAAATTCGTGATTACATATATTTGGAAATCTGTACTTAGTTGATTTCAGCTTCCCCTTTATTTAGATATTTATTTTTCTTAAATATCCTAATCCGAGAGACAACTACCCAGTTGTCCAATAAAATCCATAAACTCGTACCTGCATAATGTCAGAATACAGAAATACGTAGGTACCTATAGATATTGATTCTATAACCAATACTAAGAGCCCTCACAAAAGGGGCCTCCGGGATCCACAAGTAGTTGGATTGAAGATATGTAGTAAAAATCTAGTTTAGACACATAGGTCTAGGATGCATCAACCTCTGCAACCTATGGATGAGGTTCAAGTGTTGACACAAAAATAATATATAGATCATTAATGGATTCCAAACAATATTGTTTTTTAATTATCTTGTGGTAGATATCTACCGATCGGGGACCAAGGTGTTGACAGCTGCAGGTTGGACCTATAATTCTATAACATTTAGTAATAATATACTTAGGTACTTAATATTATATTTTACAACAAAATTTGCTCCACTTACAATTATATTATAGCTAACTTATTAAAGATATTGATTATAAGGAGCCAAACGCCATATGGCGGCGGTCGCTGCTACCAATGTGGATACTAAATGTTGCAATTACCAGCGGGCTCGGATCGATACCTTTATGTAATAAGTACTGATTATTATTTACCTACCTATGTGCTTAGGACTAACCTTTGATTTGCTAAAAATAATTGTTGATTTAAGCCTTGAATTGCTGAAATTACTTAATTGATACAGTTATCAGGATAAACCACTGGGATGGACACAATTTCTAATTAGACTTTTAACATCCTACAAGTAATCATGGAAGGATGATGTATGAAATATAATTGAATGATCAAACGAACTTACCTGTAAGTGATGTTCGATCATAATTATATGAAGAACATCATCCTTCCATGATCGGCCCACCCAGATTATATATATATTTTTTTTCTGGATCCCTTCCCATTATCTGCAATAATATAGAAATTGTGTGTTTTCAACTTAAATCTAGCGGGCTTTAAACTAGAATGACGTATCGAACACAGTGTTGCCAGAGAAAGGAAGAGGCTGGGTGTTCCCATTTAAAAAAAATGGGAACGGCTTTTAAATTCGTGAGATAGCTAGTACGCGAGGCGAGTACTACAAGTAATCATGGAAGGATGATGTTCTTCATATAATTATGATCGAACATCACTTACAGGTAAGTTCGTTTGATCATTCAAATATACGCGATAGTGTGATCTTCATCTTTCACATTGCGTATCTACAGTTTCTTAAATCTATGGGTATAGGCTATAGCACATAATCACTACCGCTACGGATATGCGTTCACTGGCTACGGACCTACGGACGACTTATTTATCGTGTCATTTTAAACTACGCCTCAGTCAAAGAAGGATTCTTTGTCTAAGGTCTACGCCCTGTCTTATTACTCTTGTTTTTTGGTACATACATTCTTTTGAGACTAATTAAGTAATTTGTTTACCGGGCCTGCAAGCATTAAAGAAATAACTAAGCCAGATGGCTGTATGAATTGGATCGCTGTACATTTTATGAAGTTTACATTTTTGACAAGTTAACTGACAGTGACAGCCCAATTTGTCAACAAATTTGTTTTGTAAAAATTATTTTCTTTTCAGATTTATTATGACATATAAACGTAAAAAGTACCACCACGGTGATACTCATTTGAAAAAGCGTTGGCGACTACGAAATAGAAGGAAGGATCTTGATGAAATCGATACAGATCTCAAGGAAGGTAAGTCTTATCTGCATAAGCACGTGGTGGATACTGGTGAGGTTAGCTGATAAAATATTATGAGTGTATATCTTCAGAAAACTTGGTAGGATCGATATGTTAAAATAGTGATATACTGTGTAAACTTGTAACACAAAGTCCTATATATTTATGAATAATTTTATTTGTATTTCAGAGAATTCAGAGAAGTTACTGAATCAAAGTGTTGACCTAGATTTGCCTGGTGCAGCTCAACATTATTGCCTTCACTGTGCTCGTTATTTCATAGACGAACATGCTCTGAACGAACATTTTAAGACCAAGGTCCATAAACGTAGATTAAAGGCACTGGAATTGGAACCATATAGTATAGAAGAATCTGAAAGAGCAGCAGGTCAAGGTAGTTTTAAACTACCTAACAAAAGAAAAATTGAAACACAAAGTAAGAAACCGGACATTGATAAAGATGGTGATTTGGTGTTAGACGCAGTAAGCCCAAACAAAAAGAAAAAAGTTGAGGAAGATGCTACATAATCAAGGATTCAAATATTTTACATATAAGTTGACTAGTTTAGGCTATAACTCATTTTCTGCAAGATATTCTGCATTATTTATAAATGGTGTGAAAGCAACAGACAACTTTGTTTTTGTTGTTCCACACATAGATTTTCCTGAATATATTAAAGACAAGGAATTACTTCAAAAACAATTGTTACAAAGAAAATCAAACTTGGATTTGAACAAAGTTGAAAATCTTTGGTCAATGTACGATGAGCTCAAAACTCGTAAATTGAACTATGACAATAAGAAAGAAGAAATATCTAAGGAGTTAGGTAAACTTATAAGAGTAGATCCAAACAGTGATGTTGTGAAAAAACTTAAAATCCAAGTTGATTTGATCAAAGATAATTTAAAGAAACTGAAACAGCCATTATGGTCTGCTGAAGAAGCAGCAGTTCTTGAAGTGTTGAAACTACCCAATATATTGCATCCTAACACCCCAGAATGTGAACATAAAATTTTGCACACACATAAAAAAAGACAAGATCTAAAATTGGACCATTTAATAGTAGCGAATAACCAAGATTTAATAGATTTCAAAAAGAATGAAAATTATTATTTGAAAAATGATGCAGCTGTTTTTGAGCTTGGTGCAAAGTATTACTTTAGTTCATTGTTAAAGAAACAAAACTTCATTCAATTTTCAAATCCCGATTTTGTAAAAAGTGTCATCATAGAAGGCTGTGGGATAGATCACACTAATCCTAATGCTAGTTTCATTTTGCACCACAATGAAGAAACAAAAGTGCACAATGATAATCGTTTACATCTAACAGGAGGAGGCTCATTGTGCTCATTTATGGCTTATTATGCTAAAAACATTTTGCTTGGTAAAGTGTTTCCATTAAAATATTTTACAATGGGACGGCAGTATGTTCCCTCTCCATCTGTCGAAGATAGCTTGTTTCACGTCAGCCAGTCATCTGTAGTTCAAATTTTTGGGGTCACTAAGAACTCTCAAGAGTCAGACGTACTGATTAATGAATTGACCGACTTCTTGAAACTAACATACAGTGCACTAGATTATCATTATCGCATTTGTATTGTGCCAGCAGACAAGCTACATTATTGGGAATCTCTTAGATTGACTGTAGAAATGTATTCAAGCTCTTTGGACAGCTATGTTGAAATAGCAAATGTATCTGTCAGTGGTGATTTTTTAAGCAAAAGACTAATGCTCACCTATGTAGACAAGAAAGTAAGTCATTTTCCTCATATAATTTCTGGCACCATTTTAAATGTCCCTAAATTTTTAGGTTGTGTTTTGGAGCAAGACAGTCAATTTGTTTTACCCAAGCCTTTTGCAGTGGAAAATTGGTCCTTGTAAAACTACTGGGGGTAGTAAAAAGTAATAGTGATTATCCAATTATATTTAAAATAAAGTATTTAATAAATACTGTGTTTCTTATTGAGTATCAACTTAATTATATTAATACTAGAAAAATGCACTGAAAAAAATCGACCTGCCTTAGGCAGGACTCGAACCCGCATCTTCCGCTAAAAATGTGGAACGCTTCACGATTTTGCGTGTCATCCTTGCGCAGTCTTGCTTCACGCAAAGCGTTCACGTGAAGCGTTCCACATTTTTAGCGGAAGTTGCGGGTTCAAGTCCCGCCTGAGGCAAGTCGATTTTTTTTCAGTGCATTTTTCTAGTATTAATATTTACGCGTTTCTAAACGCAAATTATTCCTTAATTATATTATTTACACAAATTGAAATTATATTCTGTTCTTTGCCAATTCTGATTTAGTGGGTCAATAGGATCCTTCAATGTTGTTTCTATGACATTCACATCCCCTTTTTTAGTCACAAGCATTATTGTATGTGTCCTGGAAAAATATAAATAAATTAAATACAAAACATAATTTTTTATTCAAAAACATCCATATTTTTCTTAACTAACCTGGTTCCATATCTTAATTCTGGAATAGACACAAATATGGAACTTAAATATTCGTACCCTGTTGGACGTCTTCTCTGTAATTGTGCATCTGGCAAATATCTGGAAACAAGGTTATGGAAGAATAATAACTTATTTATGTTGATTTTGTATAATTCAAACATTTGCAGTGAAACTTCTCAGGCAACCACAGAGAGTATATGTTTTATAAGTTTCAAGATTGCATTTTTATCCAATGATTTTCTGCCGTTTATCGCTTTGAACTGAAAGCGATAAACGGCTATATCATATCGTATTTTGGTGGTCATACTAGGCGGACTGTATCGCGACTGTATCACTGCAGCTACGCGGCCAGCTCTTGAATCGCGACTGCATCAAGATTGTATTGTTGCTTTTAACACACACGGAGGTAAAAAAAAACCACGCCGCGCCGTTCGCCGCCCGCCGTCTGTGTTAGCAGTATACAGGGAGTCCCAAAGCTAGGCGACATGAAGGGAAAGTACCTTAAATATTGTAGATAGGATATTTTGCTAAAGGAGACCAATTCATTTTTAAAATTAAGCAAGAGCACTGACGGCGCTGCACTGAACGGCAAGGGATTTTTTCATGGACAAATGATTTTCGACCTTATTTAAATGGAATAAGCACTAACATTCTTTCAAATCAGCAGCAGGCCCCTTATACTGCATCCAAAACTTAAAAATATTTACGCGTTTGTAAACGCAAAAATAAAATTATTCCATAATGTAAGGTAGTTTCATCTTGACTGGGCGTCAAATATTTGCAAAAATATTTCGGTCGGGTCTTAGAAGTGCAAATTTTAAAGATTTGATCAAACAATGTTTACCATATTTACCATAAAAACATAAGAACCAAGCACTGACAAATTTCGACAGCGAAAGCAGTGTCTCGGTGGCGTAACTGTCAACGCAGCCGCCCGGATTGCGGAAGATGCGGGTTCGATTCCCGCCTGAGGCAAATCGATTTTATTCAGTGCATTTTTTCTAATATTAAAAATATTTACGCTTTTGTAAACGCAAAAATAAAATTACTCCGTTATTTTATTTATACATCATACCTTTGTTCAGACTTCAACATTTGTAATAGGTGCTCCACTAGTTGTTCTTTCTGATCAACCTTATTGTATTTGCTGCATATTTCTTCAAGCTTACATCTACCAGCTTCAACTTTTTTAAGAGGCTCATCAGGTAAACAGTTGCCAAAGCCTAGGAACTGGCCTGTGTGAGTCATCAGCCGGTCCGAGTTATTGCTGTAAGTACTAATTATAGGAAAAACAGTACTTGATGTCTGCCTGAAATGTTTAGTTTATTTGGTTGAAACAACTTACCTACATTAGACTATCAAAGAGCAGAGAAGCAAAGCTTAGTAGGTATAGTTTGAATATAATTGATACACATAATAAAGAAATCATGATAATGTAACCCAGATTCCTGAAATGTTTAAGACTAATATAACATCTGTTCTGGTTTTTGCATGTTGGTTCACTGAAGATTTAGTAGATACTTTTGGGTTCGTTGCCCCTTTGTAGGTGACAGGGTCAGTCCACATATTTTATGCGGTTTGCACCACCCCGCAGGGACGATCCGTAAATGCATTTGACCTCCCCGTCAAAAGAAAGAAAAAGGTGACATGGTGGCAAACTGTCACTATTTTGAGGCACTGTACAGCTCATACTGCCAGACGTGGCTTTATGAGTGACCAAATGTTAGCTATGACTCTGCTCAGTCATTTTGGGATTATGAACATGATATTCTATACTAGTAACTTGTATGTTTGTAACGAATAAACTCTAAAACTATTTCAAAAATGCTTTTTTGTAATAAATACCTATTCATGCTGTTGATTATTCTATCATACACTAAAATAGGATTTAATTGCATTACTATGGTATAAGAGAAATTATAAAATATAATTTTCAGCTAGGTATTCCAAGCACTTATTTATATTGGATTTTTTGAAATCTGACTAACCCAAATTCTATAGTCACAAATACAAATTCATTACATTTACTTGCATAGCTCTTAATTGACTCAACATATTCGCTTGTAGATTGGTTGCTTCTAATATAGTCTGCTACAATTTTGCCTCTACCTGTAAAATTAAAAGTTATGTCCTAAGGCCTTATTAAAATACAAAACAAGTTTGTTTCTTTATTAAGTATTCGGTCATACTTTGAGCATTTTGCAGTGTTTTTCCAGGTATGTTGAGTAAAACACCTATTTTATTTTTTGATGGTGACAGTGCTAGCCATGTGCCTCCACCTGCACCCTCTTGCAGGTCACGTCCTAAAATTAAGTAATATTTGTTTCATTATGTCAATTACACTCATGCATTAATATTATCAATTCCTTGAAATAACCTCCAAATACTTCAGTGTTTTCAGCCCATTGTTCAAAACATTGTGTTGGTCTGTCATAGTATTCATCACGATTTGATGCCAAAATCAAACTGTAATCGCCATCGTTTTCTTGTGAGCTCAGAAAAAGGAAAAGAATACACATTTTGATTACGTAAATAGTACGCTCATTTTTATTGTGCTGCCCGTTTTTGATGTTGATAAAATTGAAAGGTTACTTATCTTAGGTAAATCACTAATCAGTGAATACAGTGTAGTACGTTAGATGACACATTTTATCTTCGTATCACTAAATTTCTTTATTATTTTGGTTATCAGTGAATAACTATATACGAAAGTGAATTATTCGTCACGGAGTAGGCAGGGCAGATAGCAACAAAATAGGCCCAGTCTTTTAAGTTATTTTACCATTAGCTTTTGGACTTTATTAAATAACATTATTTTTAATTAAATACTCAGCTGAAATAGCGACATTCAAAATTGAAACAAATCCCGCAAAATATTACAGAATGAATGTGTCAATGTCATTTTTTTTTCGTTCTTTTTTTTTTTTTTTTTGGTATAATTTTCCCTGTTACGGGACGGCAAAGGGATCTAGCCCATACAGCCAAGTCTTCAGTTTCATCTTCTTTCTTGATTTTTGCATTAAAATGTGGGTGCTACACTTTTTAATGCATCTCGGGAGTGCTTGGCGAGAAATGCATGGTACAGACCTCATGATGGTGACTGATGAGATTTGTATAGTGAGATTTCCAACCACTATACAATTCTCAACGCCACATACGCAAAACCTTTATTTCAATGATTCCTCATAACTGTTCGTCAACACGGATGCTTATGCAACAAAACGACACCACTTTCACTGCACAAAATCCACTCCGAAGCAATTTTTAATTATCGAAATAAAGATCGACATCCAGACGCCATTGTTTCCCGCCAAACACTCGTTCTTTTTTTTTTGGTATAATTTTCCCTGTTACGGGACGGCAAAGGGATCTAGCCCATACAGCCAAGTCTTCAGTTTCATCTTCTTTCTTGATTTTTGCATTAAAATGTGGGTGCCACACATTTTAATGCATCTCGGGAGTGCTTGGCGAGAAATGCAAGGTACAGACCTCATGATGGTGACTGATGAGAATTGTATAGTGGGATTTCCAACCACTATACAATTCTCGACGCCACATACACAAAACCTTTATTTCAATGATTCCTCATAACTGTTCGTCAACACGGATGCTTATGCAACAAATCGACACCACTTTCACTGCACAAAATCCACTCCGAAGCAATTTTTAATTATCGAAATAAAGATCGACATCCAGACGCCATTGTTTCCCGCCAAACACTCTTTTTTTTTTTGGTTCAATTTTCCCTGTTACGGGACGGCAAAGGGATCTAGCCCATACAGCCAAGTCTTTAGTTACATCTTCTTTCTTGATTTTTGCATTAAAATGTGGGTGCCACACTTTTTAATGCATCTAGGGAGTGCTTGGCGAGAAATGCATGGTACAGACCTCATGATGGTGACTGATGAGAATTGTATAGTGGGATTTCCAACCACTATACAATTCTCAACGCCACATACACAAAACCTTTATTTCAATGATTCCTCATAACTGTTCGTCAACACGGATGCTTATGCAACAAAACGACACCACCTTCACTGCACAAAATCCACTCCGAAGCAATTTTGAATTATCGAAATAAAGATCGACATCCAGACGCTATGGTTTTCCGAGGTTTTCCGCCAAACACTCTTTTTTTTAAATGTTCCCTGTTACTGGACGGCAAAGGGATCTAGCCCATACAGCCAAGTCTTCAGTTTTATTATCTTCTTTCTTGATGTTTGCATTAAAATATGGGCGTCACACATTTAAATGCATCTAGGGAGTGCTTGGAAAGAAATGCATGGCAACAGACCTCATGATTGTGACTGATGAGAATTGATTTTTAATTTATTTCTTAAATTTTCCCTATTACGGCAAGGCAAAGGAATCAAGCCCATACAGCCAATTTAGTTTTTTAAATTCCTTCTTGATTTTCTCAATAACGTGAATATCACACAGAGTGCTTGGCGAGAAATGCATAGCAATAGCAACAGACCTCATGATGGTGAGCACACGCTAAGAGCAATGTGCTCTAGTGATTAGATAGAGACAAATAGGAAGTAAGCGGTTTCATGGACTAATTTATTGACCTAAATTTTGAATGGTAGTGTGGTTTCCAGTTTCACCTATTTTCTTGGCCTATCCACTAGGTTGGTCTAACATGTCTGTGCTTGGTCTGTGCATAATATTATTTTTATGGGAGTATTTGGCGGGAAACCATGGCGTCTGGATGTCGATCTTAATTTCCATAATTCAAAATAGTATAGTGGGTAAAAACCCACTATACAAGTCTCAGCAGTCACAATCATGAGGCCTATTGCTTTCCAAGCACTCTCTAGATGCATTAAAATGTGTGTCACCCCTAATGTAATGCAAACATCAAGAAATAATTCATAATGCAAATGAGGATATGGCTCAAAGATCTTAGATTCCAGGCCAGAAACCCTAACAAACAATATTCTTTATAATCTGTGCACTTACAGCTGAGCTGTCATTTGTTGTCAAATTTGTCAATAAATTTTTGTGTTAGGTATTTGTTCATGATCCTACGTATTCTTTTATTACGTATAGTTTTAGATTATTTTTGAACTAATTTAGGTGGATTTATAAAATGGATTCAAATCTATCTTTTTTCAGCCTTCCGGTCAGTATATCACACCTAACTTCTACATGGTTTAGTATCATAATTTATGACGACTACATCATTCATTTTTCAGTTGGTCGATTCCGATCCAACCGATTTAACATTACGAATAAAAACTGATGAAGGCTGCTACGATGAAGTATTGGCTCAATTCCTTTCTGGTGATGAGCCATTGGAAGAACCAGACTTGAATGGGCCTACGACACTGCATTGCGAAATTTGTAGAAAGCAGTTTGACAATGCGAAAAAGTACTATGGACACTTGAGAGTTCATTCTAAAGATAATCTTTGGATATGTGGTGAGAATTTTTTATTACTGTATTGAAATCAAATATCTGCAATTGGCGGTTTCCATTCTTGCTTTATAAATTTTAATGTTTTGTTTACGATAAACTAAATTACATACACTACATTCTGTAGACTTATAAATTGTCCTACTAATGAATGATTATCAAATATATTTTATTTTGTCGTAATAACACATGATAAATAAGCGGCTCAGCTTTTGAAAGAGGTACCTTATAGAATAGCTTCATTATTGTGTAGATAGACGCACTATAGACTAACACATTAATTGCAATTTCATTTATATAAATGCTACGATAAAATATTCCACAATTACATACAACTTTACTTCGAAAATATTTTATCAAATAGTTTGACAGTTCTTGTTGTGTTAAAAATTTCAATAATAGTAAAACAAAGCAATAATTAGGTAGGTATAACATTGGTTTAGGTTAGGTTAGACTTGCGACCTATACGCGCGAGCCGAGCGAGCGTGCCGCGGTAGCGGCCGGCGAAGCGCCAGAAACGACTTTTTCACATTTTACTAAAGGACTATTAGATGTCTTTTGGGTTTTTATGATGCAATTAGAATTTTTTTCTCATTTTTTATCAATTTTGCAGAAGTTGGGAGGTAAAAACTGTTCTGTGTTTCTTGATGATATAATATTTATATAGTATTTGATGAGATAGATGATATAGTATTTTAAATTTTCATATTTAGTTTTTTTTAATCTATGAAACTTATATAAAAAAAATGTGTAGGAGGGGGTTAGATGCCTCCCCCTCTTTTCCCCACCACCCCAAAAAAGCGATAAATTTGGTACTTCTTTCTAAAGTGCTTCCATTATGTAAACTGTAAATATAGATTTATACAACACAATAAATAATATTGTTATTAGCACAGGAGCAATTAGGGGTGCGTTCCAAAACGATTTCAATTTACTCGGGGTAGAGTAAATGGTAGCTCACTATTGGTCGTTATTAATCCCTGGACGATTATTAATATCCAGACACAATTGATTTTAATTGTGTTCTCGCGCTCCTGAGCGCGAACGGGGCTATGGAGGTTAAGAAGCGCTTTCACCATTGGTTAGTTTTGTTAAACTATAGTTAATTTACACCAATTAGAAAGCTTTCTTACGCTGTCTACTTGGCTTCACCTGGTTTTGGAACGCACTCTAGGTTGGAGATCCTTGGGGAGGCCTATGCCCAATAGTGGGTATCTCACAGCTAAAGCATAGAAAACAGTATAAAGTTATATGACTATTTGTACAATTTTTAGAAACACCATAATTTTAATGGGTTATACTGACATTTCAATTATTGTTTTTCAAATTCATGTGACGTATTGTTATAGATCAATGTCCTGACCAAAAGTTTTCCACCAAGCAACAACTGATGAAGCACAGTCTGACACACAAGCCACTGGAGCTAGTGTGGCGCTGTCCACAGTGCACCATGGCCTTTGAGTCTCTTTGGAGGCTCCAGCAACACCTTTTTGCAAAACATCTGGATTACAGGTATTTCTTTATCTTGTTATAATGGCTCCGTAATTTTAAGCATAACATTGTCATAATATCACATTCCATAATTTTAATAGCAATAATCATCACATTGCATATTGACGCCATCTTGGTGGAGTGGTCAGTATAGCTGCCTACACATCAAGCGGTCCAATAATAATCACAAGGAATTTGAGACATTTTAAGAAATTACACATTATTTTTTAAAAGCATGATATGATGTAATCCTAATGAACACAACAAATAATAAGATTGAAATTAGTCTAAATTACATTTAGAAACAAAAAGTTAATTTGTCGCTTTTTTTGTAAGATGGCTGATAGTGATGCAGTAACTGCTTAATTCAACATAACAGTTTAGCAGCTATTTATTTGTTGGATTTATATTAATAATTGTGTCATATCAGCATTATCAGTAATGATTCAGAACTAACAAAATAATTAGGTTGAGAATGATATATTGTTATTGTGTGTAAATATTTAGGTAACTTGATTGTCTGGAGTCTGTTACAGATAAACATTAATATATTTTGCTATAGTTAATATATTATAGCACGCCACCACATGTGATAGCTGCACTATAATAATTATTATATTTTTGCCCTCATTAGGCCTATTAATCATATTATATATTTCTTTTCAGACCTCATAAGTGTGATATTTGTCAAAAAGCATATCATAAACTATCGGATCTGAAGAAACACAAAGCAGTACATAGTGGTTAGTAAATCTGAGAATATTATGAAATAGCCCATTATTAAAGCATTTGCAAAAACCACTTAACATAAAAATGGCTGTAATTTCTCCTATATTTGTTGCGGATTTCAGTTGAGTGCATGAATAAACTATAATCTATGTGACCACACACTGTGACGACGAAGTCAGCGATGGACATAGATTTATAATTACTGACGTATATAGATTGGCAACAAATCGATTAGGGCGAGACTGAAAAAATGCATCAATGTGTGAGTAATGCGCATGTGTGCGTGAAAAATAGTACCTACTGCAGTCTGACAGTTGTTGCCATTTCTATGTGACCGACAGGCCTACTTACGTCGCCTGCGTGTACGTGAAATGGTCTCGTCTATCTATCTCGCTTTAATAAATACGTGTTAGTATGCTCTTTCTCTTTCACATTGCCGATCTACAGTTTTCTATATCTATGGCGACGGATAATTCGCTACGTGCCGCTGACGGCGCCTGTCGATCTTTCTTGTCGACTTCACTCTGTACACTGACACACTATTATAAACCACTGAGTGGGCTCAGTGCATTGACTTGCTAAATAGTCTCTCCCCCCAAACCCCCCCCCCCCCTTAGGGGGCAGCTGCTTCCGATAGCGTTATAGCCAGTCTGGCACTAGGCAAGGGGGTTCTTCGAGATAACTGAAGGGCGGGACGCAGGTTGGAAGAAGGAGGAGTTGTAATCCTAATGGATACCTATCCTACCTGGTATGTTTTCTTAATTCAATTGTTTCTCTCTCTTTTTCTCTCCTCTTTGTGGGGTAAGGAAAGAGAGAGAAATTGAGGGGTCTGGGGAGGAGAAAAAAATCAGTGCACTGACGATTGATTGATCGTACGGACACGTGAGCGTTACGCTGTACTATACAGCAATTGGTTTTGCACTTTTGGATTTTTTTCTGTTCATTCACGATCTTCAGTGTTTGCGACTGAGATCCGCGACCGACGTAAGCGTAGGAGGAATCCCAGCATGACTAAATGAAACCTATCACTTTTGTTGTAAATTACCTTCAGCATTAATTATAATAATTTTATTTAATACTAGATGACCCGGTGTACTTCATATCACCCACTAAGATATCACCTATTCATGGAGTACTACACGTCTTTGCTACCTATTCTAACGACATTAAAACTCTCCTTTCGCTAAAATGGCGGAACGTCAATGGCGGAACGTCAAATGTTTGACAGGAAAGTAGCCAGAACAGTTTATATGGGAAATTGAAAATGTTGTTTTTACTATCTTTCTCGCAAATTTTCCATAATTTCTCACCGTTTAAACCTCCCCTGGACTACGACAAACATTTCAAAACCAAGATAAGATAAATCCGTTCAGCCGTTCTCGAGTTTTAGCCTCGCTAAAACTCGAGAACGGCGAAATGAATTTTTATATATAAGTATAGATAGATGGTATCTCATTGGGCAGTTTTGGATAGCCTAAGATAGCTGTTACCTGTTCACTAATGTAGTATTTACATTTTAAGATATAATTTACATTATTGTTTTATACACATAGAAGAGATTGCATATTGCAACTATTCTAGAGGTTTAAGAATTTAAAATGTGTACACCTGAAATCTGTACTGGGAGACGCGGCGTTGGTAGGTCCCCACAAGGTGGACCGACCGGATCCCTTAGACGTCAGAAGCCTAGTGTGGTTCACTGATGGCTCCAAAATGGGCCCTAACGTAGGATGTGGCATATATGCTGCCAAGCCCAAGGTTAGCAGAAGTAAATATGCCACTATTTTCCAGGCGGAAGTTTGTGCCATTATTGAATGTGTACAAGGCAACCGCCAGTGAAACTACGTTAACCAAAATATAGTAATATATTCAGACAGCCAAGCAGCTCTACTAGCACTAAACGGTAACGTTTTAAAGTCAAAGCTAGTAAAAGACTGTGGGTAACAACTAAATGGCCTGGGGCAACCAAACAAAATCATCCTCAAATGGGTACCGGGTCATTCTGGAATCATCGGTAACGAAAAGGCCGATGAGCTAGCAAGGGCTGGGGCTCAAGGTCTACAGTTTGGTCCAGAACCTTTCTGTGGTATCTTAAAGAACCAGGCCATGCAATACTTAAAAACCCACCTCCAAGAGGCAAAAGCGGACTGGCAAAGAATGCCTGGGTTAACACACTCAAAAGCACTAATCGAACCATACTCTCGCAAGCGCACTGACGAGCTAATGAAGCTTAACAGGGGCAACCTGAACGTGTTGATTAGGGCTTTGACTGGATACTGCAAGCTGAACAGACATCTCTACAATATGAGACTAAAAGATACTGATGCTTGCAGATTCTGTGAACAAGAGCGTGAAATACCAATGCACCTCCTGTGCTCTTGTGAATATCTCATTCACAAAAGAAGCCGACATTTGGGAAGACACATTCTCGACCCAGACGATATCAAAACCAATCCAAGCTGGGAATATCTTATCATTTTTAGATAGTGCCCAGCTAAAGGAGTACATGTAAGGCCTCAATAGGACTTACTTGGAGGCTGGTCACAATAGATCTTTATAGGTCGCAGTGACGCAAAAAGTCCCGAATTGTCTAACTAAATAATAATAAGGTGGAACGACGATCTGATAAAGGTCGCGGGAAGCCGCTGGATGCGGGCAGCGCAGGACCGTTCGGGTTGGGGCTCCTTGGGGAGGCTTATGTCCAACAGTGGACGTCTCTCGGCTGATATAATCATGACACCTGAAAATAAAATGTGGGAGCCAAAATATGTATAGAAATAAAAAGTATTTCCTTTTTTCTAGACGAAAAGAAACATGGATGCAATGTCTGCGAGATGAGATTCAATGATAAATCTAATTTAACTAGACACATGCTCAAACATAGTCAAGAGAAACCGTTTTGTTGTACAGGATGTGGAAATAGGTTTAAACAAGTAAGTGGCCATTACTTGATATATTTTTGAAAACTAAATTTAATTTGTTACAATGTCTGCTGAATCACATTTTTTCTGTGAATGCCCCATGTCTTTAATAAAGTAAAAGTACCAATTGGTTGAAATACAATGCTATTTCTGATAATCTTATCGTCAATGTTAAAGATTTGTTTATTATGATAAATTATTGCATCAAAAAGACAATACTAAAATTTTGGTTGCTGGTATTGTTGGTTCTTGGAGCGCGCCTGTCTAACTACCATCATCTTATTAAATTCACTCTTTCATAACAATAGTGTTAAAAGCATTATTGTTTTTGTTAGTTGAATAAGACAAGCAGTCCCTCAGTGAGGTCAAGGTTCCAGGTGAAGCTTACTTTTCCTTTGGCCTTATCATACCAACAGGTAAGATGCGGGCAAGATTTTCCATAAAATATTTGTTGCAATCAAGCAGTCAGTACAGACATTTGTAAATTAGGCCTACTGCCTAAGCAAGTCAGTAAAAAATAATTAAACACACATCTATGCATAGGTATAAATGAGTCAATATATTAAATCGAAAAGTTTCAATTGTGACATTTTCAAAATTTCAACAGCTAGCTTCTTTGAAGAGACACACTCGGAACTGTGTATATGTCAAGAAAACATTTGAAGAGTCCAGCGTACGAAAGAATTACTGCAGAGTATGTGGAATGATGTTCCAATATAAAAGCGCTTTAATAGAACATAGTGTGAGGTAGGTTAAATATTTAAAATTGTTTAGTGCTCAACGTATACATTTACAGAATTATGAATGTGACTTTTGAATATTTTTCAACAGGGAACACACTGTATCAACAACAAATGAAACTAATCATGTGAAACCTACTGAAATAACAGTAGATAATAGAACTGAAGATAATATTGTAGATGATATTTTAGCTGCTGAAGATGATTATATGACACTGTCTACACAAAATGGACTTATCAATACATACAACACACAAAACGACTTGAGTACTACTGCAGACAATATGACACAATTAGAATTCTTAAAAGACATGAATCACTTGCATATGTTAGACGATGAGTTGTTCTATAACGATATTGATTTCGAGAGTTTTCAAACAAATCAAATGTTTAACATGAACACAAGCGAAATAGATTACAATGCTACCGATAGGAATGGAGAAATACTGTTCGATTTCGCAGACGCTAGTAGAAGCATAGATCAAGAAATCATGAATGTACTGTACAAAACTGATAATTTACCAGATGAGCTACTTAACGTTCCTGATGTTAGTCATTTTAATTATAAACCTAATGAATTAGAGAATCCTATAGTGTCCGTCAATGAATGTGCAACTATATTTGAGAGTGATGTTGATTTAGAGGCAAGTGCTAATTTGGCTGCAAATTTAAATACGCTAATTGGGGAAAACAATGTTCAGTATATCTCAACTGAAGATGATGATACATTTATAATTAGTTTGAAGAGTGAAATAGACGCCGCTCAGTTGACAGACATGCTGAATATAGATGTCGAACTTGTTGGAGGAACTAAAAAGGAATTAGAGAATCAGGCATTAGATCATGTCTCTGATGTAGATAATTCGGAAAATTTAATAAATAATGACGAACCTATAGTTATAAAGCTAGAACAACCCATATCTAATAATAACGCCAGTGTACCTGCTACAGTTTTAGACGAAAAAGAGAATAAGCCAAGTGAGAAAACTAAAATAAAGAAACAAATCCTCTTCGTATGTCGGAAGTGCAATAAAATCTTTAAGAAGAGAGATAATTACAAGTCTCACATAGGTAAATATTGCCACAACAATGTTTATTTGGTTGTCATTCCATTTTAACATTATCTATATGTTATATTTGGACATGGTAACTATTCATTAAGAACTGGCAACGTTCTGCTCGTGGACTGGTATTTTTTGAATAGCAGTACTATTCAAAAAATACCAGACTCTTAGTTGCTCTTTTCACGAGTAGCATCGGCAGGATTGTAGTTAAATGTAGGAACTCGGCATGGACTGATGCTACTCACGAAAGAAATAACTAAATGTATCCTTCCCTATCTCTGCAGCATAAGTATGCTGCAGAGATAGCTGAAAAGTTCAAGGTAGCGACTCTTTCTTTAAGCTCAAGGAATGTTTTACGTTTGAAAATGACACTCTTTCTCGATCATTGAGATCATCATTTGTTCCTTTGCTAAGGTGTAGCTACAATAAAAATCAGTTCTAAAAGGTTTAGTCGCTTAGTATCAAAAATGCAAAAGGACAGATTTTTCTTCTTCTTTTTTAATTAAATGGCGTTCGCGATATGTAACGCATTTCGCCAATATCAAGTGAAAATGTGCTTTTAAGTAGCAGACAATTGTACGGTAGATTGAGGTTAAAAGTGGAGTCTCTCAACACGTGTTCTTGCAACAAGAACTCGGGAGAAACTCCGACAGATTCTTAAAACGTCAGAAACGCAAAATGTCAGGTGGTGTAAATGTCAGATTCGCAGAGTGACAGATTAGCAAAATGACAGATCAGATTAGCAAAACGACAGTTTCTCAAAATGACAGATTCGCAAACCTAATCTTAATTGAAATTGATTGTTCATTTAAAACAACATTGTTTTATCTACCCTCTATATTTATTATATTTTTGTTATGGACACTAATTTTGGATTTAGGAACTAATTCGTCAAGCAGAAAGAAAGTTCCAATTGGTCAAGTGTGTTTTTACCGCGTGTTTGAGTTCTGTTTTGTCAAGCAATGCAAAAGTAATAATTAGTAAAGTCCCAATTTTGTTTCGATTTGCCAAGCTTTATTTTTGTTTCAACTGGTCAAGTCAATAAAAAGTTCTGATTCGTCAATTTTTTTTTACTTAAAAACAATGATTAGTGTATTTAAAGGTATAATTACTTAGATATGTATTCATATTCCCATCAAAATAATGGCTACCTTTACCGAATAGGACAGTTTTCCGATAACACTGTACTACAACGGTTAGTTGACCTAAAATATCGTTGGCCGAAAATATTATTCATCGACGGTTGGAAGTCCGAATGAATCCCTCGCCGATAGAACGATTCGACGTAAAAACACTCAATGTGAGAAACTCCCTAAAGTCGTTTCTGCGTTTATGTGCACCTAACCCGAATGATGATTTTTGACGAATCAGAACTTTTTATTGGCTTGACCAGTTGATGCAAAAACAAGGCTTGGCAAATCGAAACAAAATTGGAACTTGACTGATTATCACTTTTGCATTGCTTGACAAAACAGAACCAAAACACGCGGTAAAATCACACTTGACCAATTGAAACTTTCTTTCTGCTTGACGAATTAGTTCCTAAATCAAATTTTGCTCTTTTAATGTTATGCTCATTCTATATGTATAGGTACAGGCGGAATTTTTCAAGTGGGCGTGGATGGCCTAATCCGAAAATACGAGGAATAGCGAAAATTACTCCTATGAGTACTTTTCGCTCTGGCCCGAATTTGATAAAAACTAATACTGCATCATTGATTGGTATAATGTTAATGAAAGAAAAATAAAAAGTATGTATTTTGTTAAATATGAGCTCTTTCCTTAAGTTTGTCTTATGTCATTACTTTCCAGAATTTGTTCCTTATAAGCGACAATATTGAATGGTATAATAATACTTGTTTTGTTTTTTTTTTCAAAATCAAGGGCTTCGATTCCTGGCTAGGAATATTCATTTTTCCAACATCCAATGATTCAGTTTTAGTTTTCATCAGAATCGGGCCCAGTACTCCTTTGAGTACTTTTCGCTATTCCTCATAGCTTCGGATTTGGCCATGCTCACTTGACAAATTCGTCCTGCAGGTTTTTTTTGCAGTAAGTCGTAATTTGGATGAAATTGTCATTTTGCGAATCGGGCATTCTGCGAATTTTTCATTTCGCAAATCTGTTTTTTAGGACTTCTAACCATTTGCGTCAATCTACTAACGTCTTTCATTTTGAGAATTTGTCATTTTGCATATTTATGTTTCTTTTTAACAGAAGTCTTATTTTGTACGAATTTGTTTTGCGAATTTTGAATTTCGCAAATGTTTTTATTCTAACCATTTGCGTCAATTTAACGTCTTGGAGAATTGATCATTTTGCATTTCTGGCACTAGGCGACTAAACCTTCTAAAGGTCCTATGGGGTTTGGAAAATGCTCAAATGTGTACGTTTCGTAGCAACCCACGACTCGTCGCTGCGACGACACAAGTGCAGCGTTTGCAGCGAACGGTTCAGCTACCGGTCGACGCTGAACAAACACTTCGCGGCGCACCACCAACCGCGCGTGCTGCCAGCGCACGCGTGCAAGCTCTGCGACAGGCACTACCGGGCCGCTTGGATGGTGAGTATTACAGATGAAACGGATACTTGTTTGGCCGGATACCGGATATCCGGCGAGCTGCGGCCCATTGTCTCGTTGCATGTTTAGCGACGCACAGGTGCGGCGAACGCGATCAAGTCAATTCGGGCGGTTTTGCTAAGTTTTTACTACAAGTTTTTAGTGCAGATATTTACTATTTATGTATTTATCATTAGAGTGAGGATCTTAGAAGAAAATTTTAGTTTTTTGGAAGGCCCTATGGCTTTTTGTAACTTTTTGGACTTTAAATAATAGCCGTCATAATTATATAAGTCATTTTATTGACATTTACATCACAAAGATTAATGTATTCATAATTTATAAGTAAGTATAGGAAGTAGTTTTTTAATATCCGGCATCCGGCCGAATAGTAAATATAAGCCTTTCATCTCTAGTGAGTATTATACAGAGTGATCAATCTAAATGGGTCAGTAGGGAGAAGTTTGAAACTATGAGAGAACGAAATCTGTTCTTAGGAACCATTGGCGTCGATTTTAGTTTTAATAATAATGGCATTAATTATTTTTAACACATAAAAACCGAGAGTTGGGTTGGTGTCGGGCAGGCACTCGGCCGTAAAAATCATAATGCAGAAGTCTATAGCAGTATTGTCGAAATTAGTCCTATAACAGTATTAGGACATACAACACCGGCCCCAAATAAATTGGGAGCAGATTAGGATAAAGAAGAAATAAAAAATGCGGCCACATCATCACAACACAGCCTTTATAATTCTACCCACCGCTGGGACACAGGGCATCTCCTTGTCATCGAAGGAGGTTTAGGCAGTAGTCCACCACGCTTGACCAATGCGGATTGGCGGACGGAGTATAAGGTGATCAATACCCCTTTGCCGCCCCCCATTAGTCGCCTTCCACGACACCCATTGCAGGATGCTATTCTACTCTGCCGTCACATGGCTGCGGCTTCATTTCAAATCTACGTAGCGTCTTTTTTTTCTCTTTACTTGTTGACTAATTATTAGAGCAAACCTGTGTTTCAGTTATATATTAATAATAATAGGAAATCATTTATTTGCAGAATCTAGTGTGTGCGTTCCCCCAGCAAAATGTTGTCAAAAACAGTCATTTAAATTATGTAGGTAATTAGTTGCCGAGCTTCTGAATTTGTTGCAAACTATCTTAAATTAGTTGCACTTATAGTTTTTTAGTTATTTAACAAAAACATTTTCTGCTGGGGGAACGTTACCGCAGCAAAACATTTTCTATTTTAGTGGGAATATTGAAATAAATATTAGCTATAAAATTAGTAGTCTAGGTGGAGTAAATGTTGCAACTTATTTGGTGTTTGTTCTTTCTTCGGCTGCGAAGTTATTCAAGATTCTGCTGGGGTAACGTTTGTGGTTTTGCTGGATCTCCGAAACGGTTGAACGGATTCTTATAATCTTTTGCACATGACTTCATAAGAATTTGTATAATTAGTTGTGCAATAAAGAAAACCAAAAATAATGCACCGTTCAAAAGTTATTTAATTAAATATAAAAACACTTCAATAGGTCCTAGCTCTTTGAATAAGAGCTTTAAAGACTTACTTTAAACTTTATTTTGTAGCTTGTAACTGCCTTCAAATGTTTGTGAAGTTTCATTAGTATCCTGTTAGTAATTAAGAAATTATGATGAAATTAATTTCTCCAAGATCACGGTCGCAATGCGCGCGGAGTTTTTTGGCCACCGATAAACCTGTATGTGGATATATAAACGTAATGATATATCAGCAACTAGTTGCTTAGTTCAGTTTTATACCTGTAAAATTTCAGCGTAGTACATACAATAGTTAACGAGATAATAAAATAAAAGTCATTAGGAAGGGCAAGACCGTGGTAACCCGACCGTGTTTAGGTGGTTACAAAAAAGCGACCGCGCAGTACATTATGCTATCTTCTAAAATATGTAGGATAGTGTTATAAGTTTAGTACAGATGTGTACACAAGTGTTAAAGAAAACTACATATTTTCATAAATAATTTTTATTCACAGGTAATAATCATTTCAAATAAACTTCAAAAATATTAATTAAACATAATAACAATCACAGATAAAAATTACAGATAGCAATTCTGGACTACTGCCTTTACCTCCTTCTTTGAAAAGGCTCTCCTTTTCAAAGAAGGAGGACCTTGTGTCCCAGCAGTGGGTCGAAATATAAAAGCTGTGATGATGATGTAAATTTAAACATTTAGTTTTTAAGCCTTAATGAATATGTAGGTACAATGTTAGATAAGTGCCTAACAAAATATACTAATAATAATAATATTGCAACTATTTTTGTAAATACATTATGCAAACTTACCTTGTTCGTGAATTCATCAAGCAACCCACACAATAATTATGGCCCTCAGTAGAATAACTCCACATTCATTAGGTAAACACACACATGATATTAAGTCTCAACCACTCAATAAATATTTTCTAAAATAGAAAGCGGCGGCGCACACGCACTCTACAAGACGAATTACCTGACTAAGGGTCAGGTTTATTGCGCTATCCAAATAATAAAGTACCCCTTCGCCCCACCCCTCCCGTGTCCCATCCCACTTAAGGACATGTTATCGACGATTCTTGGTTACTGCAATTGTCACATAATAGAGACCTCCGATAGATACTAATTTAATCTAAGTAGTATAAAGTTAGAAAGATAATAATAATAATCATGTTTTCATAGTACCTACAGAGAATTATAAGATTGTTATTTATTTAACAACAATGTACGCGTCTGTACCGAACTTGTGAGGTGTATTATACTAAACATTTTAGAAGATAGCATAATGTACTACGCGATCGCTTTTTTGTAACCACCTAAACACGGTCGGGTTACCACGGTCTTGCCCTTCCTAATGACTTTTAATTTATTATCTCATTAACTATTGTATGTACTAAGCTGAAATTTTACAGGTATAAAACTGAACTAAGCAACTAGTTGCTGATATATCATTACGTTTATATATCCACATACAGGTTTATCGGTGGCCAAAAAATTCCGCGCGCATTGCGACCGTGATCTTGGAGTAATTAATTTCATCATAATTTCTTAATTACTAACAGGATACTAATGAAACTTCACAAACATTTGAAGGCAGTTACAAGCTACAAAATAAAGTTTAAAGTAAGTCTTTAAAGCTCTTATTCAAAGAGCTAGGACCTATTGAAGTGTTTTTATATTTAATTAAATAACTTTTGAACGGTGCATTATTTTTGTTTTCTTTATTGCACAACTAATTATACAAATTCTTATGAAGTCATGTGCAAAAGATGATAAGAATCCGTTCAACCGTTTCGGAGATCCAGCAAAACCACAAACGTTACCCCAGCAGAATCTTGAATAACTTCGCAGCCGAAGAAAGAACAAACACCAAATAAGTTGCAACATTTACTCCACCTAGACTACTAATTGTATAGCTAATATTTATTTCAATATTCCCACTAAAAAAGAAAATGTTTTGCTGCGGTAACGTTCCCCCAGCAGAAAATGTTTTTGTTAAATAACTAAAAAACTATAAGTGCAACTAATTTAAGATAGTTTGCAACAAATTCAGAAGCTCGGCAACTAATTACCTACATAATTTAAATGACTGTTTTTGACAACATTTTGCTGGGGGAACGCACACGAATCTAGTTACAATGGTGTTCACAATAAACAGGCACTTTCCAACATATTCGATCGTTTATCGACGTGCAAAAATTTTTATATTCTAGTTGAAGGAGCACATAGAGAGAGACCACGACAGACTGATGCCTTACGCGTGCGAGAGAAAGGGGTGCGGGAAAAAGTTTTACAAGAAATGTGATCTAGTCATACACGAGAGGTATGTTCATTTATTTAAGACTGTTTTGAATAAAGTTAATAAATAGCATTTTTTTTGTGAATATGAAGTAGGTGTAGGTACGTAATATTGTTTTAGTTTGATTGCCGTCACAGTCAATATTTTTCAGCTTTGTAAAAAACTAATAAACGTTGCGAGCGAGCGAGAATCTTGTTGTATTTTTGTGCCAAATAAACGTTTATTCATGCATTCAATTTTATAAATATATATATATCATTAGGTACCACACTGGCGAACGGCCTTTTTCCTGCAAGATCTGTCGCCGCAGATTTCCACATTCCTCGCACCTTAGGCGACACGAGCGCTTCGTTGATTGTACTAAATGGTAAGTTTGGATAAAATATGGCAACACTGAAATCATTCCGCCTCCAATAGTCGCTATGTGAATTTAACGAGCGTTTCTACATTATCCGATCCGATATCGGTATCGGAAGCCGATACGATACGGGCAAGTAAAATGTATGAAATATGGTCGTCCGATATTCGATATCGTACCCGTAAGACAAACAGACACTCATAGATTTGGCACGACGGTCGCTATGGTGCTTTCTCAGTAAACGTCAGTTACATACATTATATTCTTTTCATTAAGCGTTCGATGGAATCCATTGGCCACTCGTTTAGGCGCTCTGATACATATTTCATGCATTTAATTTCTCCCGATATCGGATCGGATAGTGTGGAAACGCTGTATATACCATCACACTAATGATACAAAAGGGTCATGCAGAGCTTTGCTTGAAACTTCTCTGCAGTTTATGAATTAATAGCGCTCTACCCGCGACTTTGTCCGCGTATATTTTTTGCAATAAAATATAGCCTATTATACTCAGTCAAAAAGTAGAAAGAATTTTTAATAATGGTCCAGTAGTTTTTGAGCCTATTCATTACAAACATACATACATATATTTCCTCTTTATAATATTAGTATAGATAAACCAATATAGTAATTTGTAATGTTCATTTGTATAATTCTATTTTTTTTCAGGGCACGCAAGCATTAGAAGATCCGATGATCGAAGGCCTGCCTCAATGTTTATGGAGATATTATTCTTAACATTTATTTTTCACTGTGATAATAATTGTGAAAACCCCGGGTAAATGCCCTTAGTATATTTTCTTCGTAGCCAAACCATTGTATTGTATTAGTTCATCCTCAATTGTTCACCTAGAAATAATTGTAAAAATGCAGTATTAATAGTAATAGTAAATTATATTCACCATTGTATTAAATGTAGATACAATGAATAATAGCTGTGCTGCGCTTGATCTTAAACTTGTTGATAGTTAAGTTTTATTTAGAATTATTTATAAAAAATCATGTATAAGACTGTAAAAATAAAGATTTATTAACATCATACTTGTTTGGTTACATTTCCCTTCGGACATGTAAATGTAAAATTTTATGGTAATTTTAAAAGTTTTCGTCTGTTAGCTGTAGGGCTGTTAGGGCAGGTCGGTGGTTAAATAAGTTCTACTGACAGAGTTTAAATAATATTAAGAGAATTCAACACAAGAATATTTGTTTCATCATCATCATCAACAGCTCATATAAGCCCCACCGAGGGGCTCGAGCCTAACACACATTAGGGGCGATTAGGCCTTAGTCAACCACGCTGGCCAAGTGCAAGTTGGTCGACTTCACACACAACCTAAGAATTTCTTCATAGTTGTGTGCAGGTTTCTCGTTTTTCATGATGTTTTCCTTCACTGTAAAAGCGTCGTCCTATTAATTTTTATTTCCCTTGTTTTCTTTACTATAGTAAATGCTACATATTTTTACTAGGTTTTAAATAAAGATATTGTAATCAAAACTTCGTACCATTAATTTGTAAACAGTATATTACAGATCTGAAATATGCTAACTCCAATTTTATCCCATAAAAGATTACAATAATTGGATTTAATGAAAAAAAAAATACTTAACAATAAAAACTAACAAAATTTTAATTTATTAGTATTTACATGTTTCTTTTATTATTATTTCTTACAAACTAGATAGCAAAATCTATCAAATATTAAAAATAAACATTTTATATACGAATTGTAAACAAGCAACATTCTAACGTAAAAATTAGATAAAACAATGTTAACTATAAATTATTCTATTTTGATTTAGCTATATACAAAGATTCTAAGGTCCATGTTTAAGGGTTTTAAATTCTAAGCCTGCATAAAACTACTATTATTTTTTTTTAAATTGGCGAAAATCAAAGCTATCAAAACTAAGAGATTTTTGAGAGATAACACGTAAAAAAAGACAAAATTTCCGGATACGAGTGGGTAAGAAATTTCGTTATTTTTTTGCTCCCATGCACCGTTTCGAAATAGCATTTTTGTAATGTTTTTCATGAAATTATGCTAAGTTCCATATAAAACACTCAAAATGGCTCCATACTGTCCTGGACCCCCTTTACTAGTCCCTAACCAATTTATAATAAATCAGTTGAACCACAGAACAAATAAAAGACGTTAGAAGCCGTAAGTGGGCGGGGCGCGCGCGCTGCTGGCTATGAGTAAACACTCATATTCGATCCTTGTGCTATTTTAACTGGCAGGAAGCAAAGTAAGACTCATAATCTTACTAATGGAGACATTTCTTTTCACCGGTAAGTACAAATATACTGTTAAATTGAAAAAATATTATGTCGCGTGTGGCGACACTGGCTCTGGTATTAACATCGCTTGATACGACTTCTAACCTCTTTTATCTGTCTGTGAGTTGAATGTCCAATGTTGTTTATGTGCGCCAGTGCCGGTACTAGGTACGCTGACGTACAATTGACAAAGTTCCCGGGGTGTGGCACCGTTGTGTCTGATTGACAGCCGACCCGCCCGACCCCCCAATACCGGTTTGAGCCAATAAGAGGCCTCGCAATTTATGGCCACCAGTCGCCGCCACTAAGCGCGACTACCAGTGGTTCAGTCAGACCACTACACGCCGCTGAATGCGGCCACAGTGAATGCCACTTGTTGTTCAATACTCGACAGAGGCAGAGGTTTTTCCGGTACATTTTTTTACTAAAATTTGCAATGAATTTAAGGCACAATTCCTCCCAAGCTTCAGTTATTTTTACCCCGGTCACTATACAACTCTGACTTACAATCCCAAATAGCCGGACGTTCTTCGATATCGGAAATAAAAACATCAAAATGAGGAAACGGCTCCGTAGACATCGTGTACGTGCATTCACTACGCTGCTATACTAGACTTTAGCATAGAGTTAAATATACAGGGAAAGACGCTGGCATTAAGAGCAGACGTCGTATGTCGTCGGCCACGGTAGAGGGACTGCGCGGAGGGGAGGCGGAGTGAAGACGCTACGCCTTATTGGCTGCACCAAATAACGTTAATAATCTATTGGCCGGAGTAAGTAGACGTGGCTTGGTACAGGGCAGCCGTAGGATTCTGTTTGCTAAATGAAATACTGGGAACTTTGTTGACACATACAACATTGTACGTTACAAAAATGTATATAATCAATTAACATAAAATATATAGAATCTACATAAAAGGTCATGGCTTACCCGCGTTCGAGATAAAAATAATAGTGTCATCACGATAACGGATAGACATTTTAGGTTATTTTTGCCCATAGCAAGTGGCGTGCAATGCAACAAATCACCAATTAGATTGCATCGTTTTTCTAGTCTCGTTAAGCGCAGCTTTTCTATTGGTTGATTTATTCCTTGCATACCGCATACATAAGATATCAAAATTCGTCATCATCGGCCATATTGATTGGTTATCTACAGCATCTTAGCTTTGGCTACCAGCTTACTTAGAGCTACGATTGGCCACGTGATTAACGACGACTTAAGACCTTTTCCAGAAGAGCGAACTCGCCCCGAATGTTTACGCGCGAACACATACTGAAGCTCAACGAGGGAATTTGAAACTCGCGCGAAGCTTGTGGACGCAATGTATTGAGCCCCAGTATCTGACAACGCGCGTTGTGTGTCCGCGCGTAGAGATTCGCTGCGAATTCGCTCTTCTGGACAAGGTCTTAGTCAATCCCATAGACTATGTTATCTAACTTCGTTATCATTTCTGTTTGTTACTTTATTTACGGACGGGTCCTGTTGTCTTTGCAAAAGCGTATCTCAAAATTCTTAATTTAACTCGGTTTCTTCCATCCATTTCTTTAATTTAATTTCCAATTCCTTTCCGTTTTTTCTTTGTTCCTTTTGCGATTTCTAGTATTCAATTTTGCCACCGGACGAGATACTATAGCATGATCTAATTTGTATATCTTAAGTGGTTTATCTGGTACATTATCATATTTCTACGGTACATCCATTTCTTGATCTTTGCTTCTACTATCGTCTTCAAATTTCATGGATATTTCTATTTCCCCATCCCATTCTTTAACTTCATAATCTGTTTCCTCTGTCTTCACGTTAACTACTTGTTCTGTTTGTAAACTCTTAAAATTAATATCATTATAGAACAGCTTGTCTTGTAACATATGCAAATGATTCATGTTTTTGACGAATTCTAATTGCGTCGCATTGTTAGTAGGATTCGACTCATTTTGTGTGCTGTATGTCTCGTCATCAGCTTCTAAATTATCATCTACAATGTCAACTTCTGTTTTAATGCCTCCTGGTATTCCAGTGGGTTTCTCTTCAGTAACTACGTTGGTCGATACCATGTGTTCACTGTCGAAAAACGAAAAAGTAAGTAACCCGTGATATACATTAATAGCCAAAAAACCATCTCGATCTGGTCTGCTTTCGTTAGGAGCTACAATTCCAGACAGATACACAGATAGATCAAACTTATAACACCCCTCTTTTTGCGCCGGGGTTTAAAAATAATTCATAAACTATTGTGTTTATTCCGTCTACGTACAAACGACTGCAGATCAGGCTACCATAGACTGTCAAATTTCTTCTATCCATTTTGAACACTACTATCTTGGAATAAGGTTAAAAATATATTAATGTTTGATAAATTTGGGTAGCCCGAGTGCCTAGGAAAGTGGCGAATTTACTCTAAAGCTTTAACAATTGTTGGCGACTGGCTGCCATATTGTCTATACTTTTGTAAATCGAGTTTGACGTTGATGGCGACTGCCTAGTTACCTTTGTTAATTTTCTAGTGTTTTGATTTTTGTCATGGTTGTCTTGTAAATTAGTACAAAGTAAAAGTGTTTCCAATGTTTAGCGACCTTTTCTTTAATTTAGAGTGCGTGCCAAAACCAGGTGAAGCTAAGTAAACAGCGTAAGAAAGCTTTCGAATTGGTGTAAAATAACTATAGTTTAACAAAACTAACCAATGGTGAAAGCGCTCCTTAATAACGACCAATAGTGAGCTATAATTCACTCTACCCCGAGTAAATTGAAATCGTTTTGTAACGCACCTTATAGTCCTTTTCTCTTCCTTTTCATTGGTCCTTCGAGCCGGATCTGAACCAGCGACCTTCTTTAATTTATAGTCCTTTTCACCAATAGAATATAATGTATGAAACTGTCATCATCATTATGTACTAGCTTTTGCTCGCGACTTCGGCCGCGTGGAATATTTACTTTGGGCAGCATTTTTTTTGACTTACATAATATACGACCTTTCATCCCCACACGGGTCAAAATTACAATAACGCTATTTATTTATTTCTCATCAAGTGCCTAAGTTCAAAGTTTCATGGTTTTATCTTCAACAATAACGAACTGCCGTACAAACTTTCATCCCTAATTTTAACACATACAAGCCTTTTGCCTCGTTAAAAGATTGCCTTTGCCCTTTTTCAACGTCTAGTGAATATTTGTACCAAATGTCATCAAAATCGGTTCAGTGGTTTTGGCGTGAATAAATAACAGACAGACAAGTTACTTTCGCATTTATAATATTAGCAGGAAAGTAGGGATGACTAAACATCAATGGCGGCGGTCAAATTTCAACTATTCGCAGAAACGCTTCAGAGCGTTTGCCGTTTGTCTAAGCACTGATCTGCTGTAATCTATACACATAAATGTATAAACATTATATATTATAAAGGTTTAACCTACCTTACACAATGTTCAATTAAAGTCTTTTTGCTCTGAAACTTCATACCGCATACTCTGCAGTAATGCTTTCGTACCGCGGTCTCTTCAGATGATTCATTACCACATTCACACGTTTGGTTGTGTTTTTTTAAAGCTGCCAACTGTTAAATATTAGATGTCAAAATTTAAACATTTTTATTAAAACATAATGATTAATAATCAATTCTATGTAGTTTGTTGAATGATTAACTTAAGGCTCGGCGCAAATAGGCAACCGACCACAGCCACCGGTATCCGGCGACAAGCACTGTACACGCTTTTTAATACATCTGTTGAAACTCGTTGCTACCGGCCAAAATGAATGTACTTTGCTTGTCACAGCTGTGGTAGGTAGCCCGTTACGAGAACCTTAAATTGATATGCAAATTCAACCCCAATGAGTCAGTAAATACTACTATACTACTTACTAGTCTAAATCTAGTTCCGCATCCTGTACAACGATACGGTTTCTCTTCACTATGTTTGAGCAGGTGTCTATTTAAATTAGATTTGTCAGTGAATTTCTTCTCACAGATATTGCATGCATGTTTCTTTTCACCTATAATATACAAATGTATATTTATACAGGGTGTAAAAGACATGAACAGTCAAACGAGAACCATGTATTCTACACATCAAAATAAAAGATAGGTAATGTTTCTTTGGACAATAATTAAGAAATAATGTTTAGAATATGTTTTCATAAAAAAAATAATAAAAAAAAATTATGACTTAGACCTTCAATAAAATCGTAACTATCAATTTCCCAGGTATAGTCTAAAGGAAGAAAAATGTTATGATGGTGAGCAGAATACATGGTTTTTGTTTGACTGTTCATGTCTTTTACACCCGTCATAATGTGCGTTTCATCTTACATAATTCAATATTTTTTCACTGCGTTTGTGCGGTGTTGTGTTTCTGTTGTAGGTTGCCAGAGCGGGGTAGGACAGGGGACTAGGCAGTGACCGAAATAGCTGAGTATTTTTTGGTAACAAATTGTCGATAATCTGGATTTGACTTTTAGTTGGCCGAGAATTGATTTATTTGTTCTTTTGGCCGGCCACGGAATACGCAGCATACGTCTCCGGCACCACATCTCCAACGCATCTATTTTCGTTCTTTCAGATGCACGAATTGTCCAAGACTCAACGCCGTATAGGAAAATGGAAAACACAAGAGTCCTTGGTTAGATGTCTTAGTATTGCTATACAATGCAGCGAACGCAAAACTGACCGCTTGACTACGTAACCGCCCCTGTGTGTGATAGATCCCTAAGAATAGCTAAGTGAAGTGCCGCCATTAAACTTACTAACCAATATGTACAGCTTTGTGTTTCTTCAAATCTGATAACCTGTGAAATGCCTTTTCACATGTGTCGCATTTATGAGGTCTGGAAAAATAAAATAAAAATTATAATAAGGTGTAGAAAATGACTCCATTCCACCTGATGATAAGCAGAAGTGGGAGTCCACAGGCAAAGATAACTATACCTATAAGGTAAGCTATGAGGAATAGCGAAAAGTACTCAAAGGAGTCTCTGGTCCGATTTTGATGAAAACTAAAACTGCATCATTAGATTTTGGAAAAATCTATATTCCTAGCCAGGAATCGAACCCGTTGACTTTGAAAAAAAAAACAACCCGTATTATTCCACCATTCAATAGTGTCGCTTATAAGGAACAATTTCTGGAAAATAATGACATACGACAAACCTAAGGAGAGAGCTCATTTTTAACAAAATACTTTTTTATTTTTCTTACGTTACCATTATACCTCAACTAATTAATTAGTTACAAACCAACGATGCAGTTTTAGTTATCATCACAATCGGGCTCGAGACTACCTTTAAGTACTTTTCGCTATTCCTCATATTTTCGGATTTGGCCATCCACGCCCACTTGAAAAATTCATACTGTAGATGTAGTCTTATGTTGATACTGACTCACCAGTACCGGTTCGAGCGAATATGCCCGTGTACCCGAGTCCGGTTTTTAGAAGCGCGTACGCCGAAACCCGTATACGCGAAGAAAAAATCACTAGCCTGTAAGCGCTCAGTATACCTTAAGGCTTAAGACAATAATAAGGAAATACAAAGCGCGAAGTACACCGATCGGGCGTCTGGCGCGGACAGCATTCTGTTTCATTCAAATACCGTACCAAACACACAGCAATAACGTCCCTAATTGAACAAATTTAATGCCGAAATGGCGTGCTATAGCGCGTCCGATGAGGGCTGTTGAGTTTGTTCAATTAATGACCTTATTGCCGTGTGTTTAGTACGGTATTTGAATGATGTCCGCGCCGCGTCCTTGCCCGACGCCAGATTGGTTTGCTTCGCGCACGAGGTGACTGGGAATACATCCTTTTAAAATTACTCAAGACTCTACTGATGATTCATAGTGCTTACCCCAAATATGAGGCATTCAATTGACCTAAAAATCAGCTGTTCCATACATTTTGTTTGCATAGATAAGACCAGGGACTTGTGTGCGTTTAGGAAAATCGGATGGAGAAATGATAAGTGGGACACAATACCTTTTTTTCCAATTCAATGGCAACCAACCGGCGCACTTGTAATCTTAAAATCTTTGGTTTTAATGTTCACACACAAGACTATATACGGTTTTTGGTTTATTTAAGACAATCGCAGCGAGGAAATTCGTTATTTTATAATTTTAATCGGAATTTTACACGGAGCGGCTTTCGTGACTCGTATTGCGGTGAAAAACACTTTTGTAATCATTTTCATTTTCCTAAACTGCTCTCAATTTATTCGGGATCGGTGCAGTATGCCTTGATATCGACAATACTGTCAAATCCTTAAGGATTTGGCATTACATTTTTACGTCGCCTTCCTGACACCGACCCTCTTTGGGAACGACTGCTATCTTTCGACAGCACCCGGTGTACCACCAGCTTAACGTGCCTTCCGAAGCACGGAGGAAAATCGATTTGAAAATTTTTCGGTCACCCATCCGAGTACTGACCGCACACTTTCGTGATCGTTACTCAGAAAGCACGACCGCAGCTCCATCGACCTCCTCAACTGTTACACTTTTGTAATCATGAGAAGAGTATTATTTTAAAAGGATGTCAATGTCAGTCAGTCTTTCGTGGAAGGATATGTGAAAGCGCGCGCAATTCGACAGTGCCGCCCACACAATGAAATCAGCCCAAGTTATTTTGATCAGTCAAGAGTAATTAATAATTTCATAATAGCCTGTTTTACTATACACAAGGTATTCATCTACAGAGTTTAGAACAAAACTGGTCACATACGGATCCCATGTACGCTAGTTCTTGAGTTTTTTCTACAAGTCTACAACGCTGGTACGTAAGTTGCGCGTAAAAAGCGGGCACTTGCTCGCTCTTATGTTGTCCTAATAGAATATAGTTCGAATATTTTTCCAATAAAATAAAATAGTATTTGAAACCTGTAGTCTACATGTTTGTCAGAAATGTGTTGCCGGAGTCTCCACTTTGATTCAAAGGTCCTAGCACACTCTGAACAGTGCAAATCTTTCTCCAGCGGCTTATGTGGACGACGGTGCTTGGTCACCTGTTTTTTGGAGGTAAACTTTTGGTCAGGGCATTGATCTACAACAATACATCATGATTTATAGAACAATAATTGAGTAAAGAAGGTTGGAGCAGATGCAGCAGCAAAATATTGAAAATCTAACACAACACAAGTCACAACTAACCTTATGAGAATATTAAATAATTCATTTTAAGAACTAACAAAGAACTTTGTAAAGTAATATTTTAATGGGAAATGAAAGGCTTTATAATTATTATATATTAAAATAATAATTACAATATCACGAATATTTTTTTTGTCTTTCGTATAAATCTCAAACATGTTAGTAAATTCAATACCCGTAATAAACAAGTAGTATATGATTTTCATAAGTCTATTCAATGCGATACAAGGGCGCGTTCCAAGCCTGCAACTGATTACTCTATGGCCATTCCGTGCCTTTCGGTATGATGACGTTCAGTTGCCACAAGTACCCCGTTCCGAGCTGTTCCAAAGAGGTTCCGAGCGTCCGAGAGTTGCAACTTTTTGGCGATCAATTTTAATGGTTTAAAAAAATCACACTATGATTGATATTAGTAGTGACTGTCCTATGAAATTGGTATTCAGCTTTAGTCCTCTTTTATGAGTGAGACGAGTGTCTTTTAGATTCAGAAATGTCGGAAATACAATAAAAAGAGCCAATCGAAAGCGCCATTAAATGTAAAACTGAATAATTACAGAAACACATCTGATATTACAAGTGTTGTGTCAAAATTTGAGGTTATAAAAACATCTTTTGTCGATCCACACCTTAGAGCAAGACAAAAAACAACGGTACAACTCAGGTTGTAGGCTCTAAACGCGCCCCAGATATAACGCTAATAGCAGCTAAACTTATTTTATTTACATTCTACTCATGTTTTAATATCGAATTATGATCTCAAAGGTGAATATATATAATATAAAATAAAAACGAAATGTAACTAAATGACCATAATCAAAATATTAAACGCCCATGTTTAGGTGCATACAATTCGTTTGACAGCCCATGTGGGTTGACGTTGTCACTACTAATAGAATTACGTGGGCGTAGAAATCGTGCACAGCGTGCCGCAGTAGAGTAGCGGCATAAGATTAGTTCGATTCCTTAAATGAGTTACTAGTTGACACTTTTTTAAAATTTCTTCTTCCTACGGGAAGGCAAAGGGATCTAACCCGTATAGAAAATTTTACTCCGTCAGATGTTTTGCAAAAAGCTACTAAGATAACAAATAGTTTGTTGCCAGAAAAATAAAAAAAGCATATAAATAATGTTATAAAGATTTCATGTATGCATGAGTGTAGATAAAGTAGTGTATGTAACAAACAGCACATAAATTGATATTAAAACACTCGCGTGATTAATAACTCGCCAACTATTATGTTGTTACATAAACTAGTATTTTAATTCTTATTATAATTATTACCTTCTGGCACATCAGTGGGTTCCTCTTGAACTTCGTTGGTCGATACCGTGTGTTCACTGAAAATCATTTTTAAGTAAGTATTGTTTTTATTCTGTCTATGTACAAACGAGAGCAGATCAAGCTACTGCCAACCGTCAAATTTCTTCAATAGACTTTGAAGTCTCATTGACATATGATCTTAAAGTATTAAACAAGAGGAGAACAGAACGAGTAGTGAATCCAGTGTTAACCAATATAACTTATGCTGCTAAATATTATAATAAGCAAGCAAGTTACCTATATAATGCAATAAATAAAAAAAGAACAATTTATTCCCTAAATTATTACGACGTAAAAAGCACTTACAACCTGGTTGATACAGAAAACTTACATAAACATACCTCATGGAATAAGCCTTGTGGTACTTTACAATATATGCAAATTTACTATTGTTTTAAAATAATATCTGCTTATTTTTGCTTAAAATAACACACACACACACTCTCACACACACACAAACACACACACACACACACAAACACAGACACACACACACAAACACAGACACACACACACAAACACACACACACACACTCACACTCATGCACGCACACACAACACACTTTGTTTTTAAATGTGTAACCTACCTTGATGTGAATACAGAATTATGGTATTAGGAATAATGTTGAAAGTGTATTGAACAAATTTGACAGGTCTGCTGTCGCCTATACCTAGTCTTGTCGTAAGTTCTGTCCCAACTTATATGAGGGTATTTTAAACGAAATAATATCACAGTAGCACTATCATTATATTAAGTAGGTTTTATACTATTAATTTCGATTTAACACATAGCTGTATAAACATGGAAAGATTGAGTTACACAAATATAAGTAAACACCAGTCGAGATTTTCAACTCCATGCTTGTGAACAAGGGATGAAAACACGAGCAACTATCCAAGCCATATTTTAGAGAAGGTAGTTAAGCCACTAAGTAACACCGTGTTCGCTGGTAGACAATCGATATTTCAACAAGACAGCACCAGCGCACAAAGCGAAATCAACCCAGCACTGGTTGGATGTGAATTTAACAGATTTCATCAGTTCTGAAGATTGGTTCCCTGCAAGTCCTGATCTTAAAATCCTTTGGATTATTGCTTATGGAATATTTTAGAGAAGGCCTGTTCAAAACCTCATCAAAATATCGAGTCACTAAAAGTAGACTTAGTGAAGATAGCCGCCTCGATACCATTAGATGTGGTACGTGCGGCCATAGATAAATGGCCATAACGTTTGGAGAAATGTGTAAAAGCAAAAGTGGTCTATTGAATAGTTTTAACGTTTGTGATACAAAGACGTATTTATTAGTAGACGTATTATATTTAGACTTTTGAAATTTTTTTCTTTATTTATTTATTTGTATAGATACACCAACGACATATTCACAATACATTCACAAATATTGGTTAGCAATAATATTATAGGACACCATGAATTGCCTTTATTTTTACTTTTACTATTGCAAACAAAATTTGTATCATCAATAAAATTAAACTCAAAAGCAGCGAGCTCAAGAAGCAACACATGACTACTATATTAATCTTCATCTTCAATTAATATAGTAGATTAACTACATTAATTCTTAACAACGTGAAATAGTTTATTTCTGTACACTAGAAATGTTTAAATTAGAGACAGAACTTATGGCACGACTAGGTACATATAAACGAGTAAACCATTATAAATGTTGAACCTACCTTACACAATGTTCCATTAAAGCCTTTTTGTTCTGAAACGTCATACCACATACTCTGCAGTAGTGTTTTCGTAACGCACTCGCTTCAGATGGTTCGTTGCCACATTCAAACTTCTGGTTATGATGCTTCAAAGCTGATAACTGTTGAAAACTTAAAAATGTCAATCGTAACTTTTTAACCGACTTCAAAAAAAGAGGAGGTTCTCAATTCGACTGTATGTTTTTTTTTATATTTAGAAGATTCTTTGGACCTTTGGAAGCTGGTGCTTGTCATGTGGTCCCATTTAAATTTGATCGACATCTGACGAGTAGTTTTTGAGTTATCCCTAGTAATGCCTATTTAATTGACATCAATGATATCGTAATCTTATCACTTGTGTGTCTAAAAGATCTCGGGATAATTTCCTTTAAAATGTCTATACTTAAAACACTAAAAAGCAAAAAATATTTTTTTTATAAATAAAAAAAAGGCCTTCAACGCTAAAAACGGAGAAATCAAAATTTTGTTTATAAATATCTACATGTTTTTTTGAGGTCAGTGCCAACCTCAATATTTCACTTGTATCTGGGACCAACCTCCTAAAAAAACATTTAGATTTTTATAAACAAAATTTTAGATAACCGCCGTCCATGTCGATTACGTATTAAGGGCTGTCCACACACTTCCGTGTCAGGGCTATCCGAGTGGTAGAAAAATATACATAAGTATATTTTTCAGTTGTATAGTATCTATAACACAAATTCTTAATGACCCTTAATTTGGGCTAGGTAATTAATATAATAATAATAATATATTTCCACGCTCACACTAATTATCTACCCCAAAGTGAGTTTCATTAAGAACTTGTGTTATGGATACTAGATAACGGACATTTTTAAAAAACATTATTTTAGATATTTTTATAAATAAACTACGCAAAAAAAACAAACAAATATATGTGTTCGTCACACAAATATTTGCCGCTACCAGGATTCGTACACAGACCGCTTGATTTGTAGGCAACTATACTGACCACTCCACCACGACGGAGTCCATAATTGGTGTGAGCGTGGATATATATTATTATAATATTAGTGGAATAAAAAACTTCGCAATTTGTACGCATCTTCAAAGTTATATCTTCACAGATGTGTCAATGTTATCATAAAAGCGGCCCGACATTAGATTAAAATCGGATAGCACTGACAGAGGGTCCGTGCATCCACAGTATACCAAGAACAGTAATACGTCTTCATACAAACTGGCCGCTATCCATTAGAAAATGTGCGTGCGTACTCGGCGCCGTGTACGCACGCACTGTGACGCACATATGACAAAAATATGGGGGCATAAGGTGGTCTCGTCGTCTCGGTGTGATCGCGCGTTTTTATGTCATTGCACATTCGCTCGCCGCTCGTCCCCGCCCGGCACATTCACGATAGCCCTAGCGTCAACGCAGAGTAGGCTAATAACTCGCCGACAGCCCGCAGATAAACTACTGTTGGTATACTGTGGTGCATCCGAGCGTGCTCCGGGACACTGACGACCCGGATCCCCCTGGTACGGAGATGTGTGAACGAGGTCGTACAAATCGTATGTAACCGATTATTCAACGTCCCTGCCGTGTTCCGTCAGTGACGGCAACTCTGATATGTGTGGACAGCGCCGTAACTGGCAGCCATCTCTTGTATGTGCAGCGAGAAGTATGGTTCGAGAGGTTCGAGAGCGAGACAGGAAATGGCAAGGATATATGTATACTACATGGAAAATAATTAAAAATGACTATTTAAAGTCAATGGCGCCAACACCTATTGTAGCAGCGCGACAACCACCGGTGGCTGTGGTTAGTGGCCCATTTACGCCGAACCTTAAAGTGAAATTGAAAGTGAAACCTTAAAATGCAAATTGAAACCTAATGAGTCAGTAAATCTACTTACTTGTCTAAATCTACCTCCGCATCCTGTACAACAAAACGGTTTCTCTTCACTATGTTTGAGCAGATGTCTGTTTAAATTTGATTTATCACTGAATTTCTTCTCACAGAAATTGCATGCATGTTTCTTTTCACCTATAAAATATAAATGTTTCTATGTTACATAATTCTTTATTAGGTATTAAATAAACGTTATGTGATATTTCAACAAAAGGACAGCAGTCTGCTCGTGACTAAGGCGGGTTACACACCGGAGCAGACTGCGGTCATGCAGGACGAGGCAACAGAAATTTCGAATTAAGAGGACAGTACGGCGAGAAAGTTTCCATACAAACAGAGAAAACTTTTTATTTCTTTTTCTGAATTTTATGATATATTAGATTGCTATTAACAGAAAACCTTAGACCATTTCATACGGGACGTGGCAAGCGAACGCGTTCCCCTCTGCCAAAGTACATGAACAAACGTTCATGTCAGTTTATAAAAACTAGTTCGCCGCGAAGACCGACCGCCATTTTGAATTCGTACCTGTCGCTAAGCGGATCTCGTAAAATATTGGTTGCGGAGTGTTTTCTTGTAAACGACGACCAGAAACATTAAAGTTATCCTAAAACGGATTTGCTTATCACACGGAAGTAATTTTCTATTCAAATAAACTACTGTTTCACATAACAATACAATTTTTCATCTACAAATTTTGCGGCAGAAACAACGATATAACAACGTTTGGCGATATGGTGGTACGCGGGTTAGCCGAGCGCGCGAGTTGCGCTCATAATAGCGATTACAATTTTTGCAACAGTGTACACGAGTGAGTAAATGTGTGCTATGCGTGTTTGCCTCCCCCCGCGAAAAACGGCAGAATGTTTACAGTACTTAATCTGCGCTATGCCACGTCCCGTGTTAAATTGTCTAAGCAGAAAACAAACAAAAAAAAATATGCACAGTAGTGTATTAGCAGTGTTTCTTCGTCAAGAATCCATTGTGAAACTGCATGTTTAACATTACGACTCACAAACCAAGAGACTGCAACGCGGCAGTTAAGGTGCTATCAGACGGTACGTTTTTCGCCTTTCATTCGGTACCCTTAGTATGAGTTTTGATAGTTTTCGAGCTCGATCAAACGTATCGTCTCTTTTCATACTTTGTTTACTGTTGATAGTTTACGCTAGAGGCGCTAGTGGGCATTGTATGAAAAGAGACGATACGTTTGATCGAGCTCGAAAACTAACAAACTCATACTAGGGGTACTGTACCTTTCACTCGAAATGAAGTGTCTGAACAGTAAATGACACACAAGTGCTGAATAAAAATTAAGCATTCACTGGAATGAACATACACTCGAGTGTACCGGCACAGTATACCAAGAACAGTAATACGTCTTCATACAAACTGGCCACTATCCATTAGAATGTGTGCGTGCGTACTCGGCGCCGTGTACGCACGCACTGTGACGCACACATTGACATAAAATATGAGGGCATAAGTTGGTCTCGCCGTCTCGGTGTGATCGCTCGTTTTTATGTCATTGCACATTCGCTCGCCGCTCGTTCCCGCCTGGCACATTTACGATAGCCCTAGCGTCAACGCAGAGTAGGCTAATAACTCGCCGACAGCCCGCAGATAAACTACTGTTCTTGGTATACTGTGGTACCGGCCTTTAACGGCTAATTTAAATACGTCCCAAGGACCGGTTTCACAGGTTCTGGTAAGGAGACATCTGGCAGTTAAATTGACAGTTTTATATGGACTGTCTGTCTGATGGAAACTATGAATCAGGTCCTATTTTATACTTATCTTAAACTTACTAACCACTATGTACAGCTTTGTGTTTCTTTAGATCCGATAGCTTATAAAATGCCTTTTCACAAGTGTCGCATTTATGAGGTCTGGAAAGAAAAAAAGGTATGAGTTCTGAAAAGAAAAATTAGGAGTTGTCTTTTAAGAATAAGTTAAATATGACAGTTGAGAGAATCTCCAAGGCTGGTATTCCGCCTATATGCGACCATACGTACTTGCAAAAATGAGCTTAAACTGAAGCCGTTCTTAAGTTGGAATAAGTTGACTAGTACGCTTGCCCAATAAAGGGCTATAGTTTGTATTTCATCAAAACTCAGAGTGCATTGTTTGCCACAAAATAAAATAGAATTTCAAACCTGTAGTCCACATGTTTGGCATAAATGTGTTGCCGGAGCCTCCAATTTGAATCAAAGATCCTAGCACACTCTGGACAGCGCAAATCTTTCTCCAGCGGCTTATGTGTCTGACGATGCTTGGTCAAATGTTTCTTGGAGGTAAACTTTTGGTCGGGGCATTGATCTAAAAAAATACATCATACTGAGGGTTGACACAGTATTTTTTTTCCAAGATAGAGATCTGAACTTAAAATATGACATTAAAATTGTTTCAGTAGCATCTCATAATATAATTTTAAAGATTCGTAAAAATGTCCGCGCGCTAATTTTTCCTTTATAGCTGCATGCAAGGAACTTATATCCCTAACTGGATCCCGAATCGAAGATTTAGCTACATAAATGGATGGTGTCTCGTTCTACTAATGTGTCTTGTCCAAAGCCTTCGACTGTGTAGAACATAAAACCTTATTGGCCAAATTACAACATTATGGCGTCTCAATGAACTCAATAAAAATAATTGAATCATACCTGAGTGACCGATTACAAACAGTAGTTATAAATAAAGCGAAGTCTTCAGGGGCCCCTATGCTCATGGGCGTGCCGCAGGGTTCGATATTAGGTCCGTTACTTTTTTTGATTTATGTAAATGACCTGCCTTACTATGTAAGCAACTTATGTGAGACGGTATTATTTGCAGATGATACTTCCCTTATTTTCAAACTAAATAGACAAACAGAAAATGTTGACGATGTGAATAATGCCCTCTCCAAAGTAATGTGTTGGTTTACTAATAATAACTTGTTACTAAATTCAAATAAAACTAAATGTATCAAATTTTCGTTACCAAATGTCAAGCAGGTCAGTACAAATATTAAAATTAACGAAGAAATTATACAATGTGTTGACTCAACAGTATTTTTAGGAATAACTTTAGATTCACGTCTACAATGGAATCCTCATATTACTACCCTATCAGGAAGACTTAGCTCTGCTGCTTTTGCTGTTAAAAAGATTAGATTACTGTCTGATGTTGAGACGGCAAGACTTGTATATTTCAGTTACTTCCATAGTGTTATGTCATATGGTATATTGCTGTGGGGATCAGCAGCTGATATTCAAGACATTTTTGTATTACAAAAGAGAGCCGTACGCGCCATTTATAAACTAAGACCTCGTGACTCGCTTAGAGAGTTATTTAAAGAAATCAATATATTGACGGTTGCTTCCCAATATATATATGACAACATTATGTATGTTCATAAAAATTTACATACATTTTTGAAGAAAAGTGATTATCACAATTTAAACACAAGATATAGAAATAAACTTTCTGTACCAAGCTTCAGACTTCATAAAACTAGTCACTCATTCATGGGGAAATGTATACAAATATATAATAAACTCCCACATCATGTAACTGAACTTCCGTCACATAAATTTAAGCTTCACATTAAACAAATTTTAATTAAGAAAGCGTATTATAAAGTTCAGGAATATATAGACGACAAAAATGTGTGGACACATCCAAATGTGCTCGATTCTCCATTTTAATCTAGTGAGATATCAATGTGTAAAATTTCAATTCTCTAATTGACAATATTGTAAGGAAGGATGTCTTAAATCACATTTTTTATATATATTTATTTATTGTAAGTTTAATTATGAGTCTTTATTTTATTATATTATTATGATTAATTATTAAAGACTTGACAATGTGAATTATGACTCTTTCCAAATCAATACTATGAAAACTGTAAAGGGAGGATAAAACTTGTTGAGTTTCTTGCCGGTTCTTCTCAGAACAAGGCCTCCTGGTAGACTCTCGAACCGATGGCATCAAAATTGACTTTCATAAGTGTACAAATTGTACCTAAATGAATAAAGTAATTTTGACTTTGACTTTGACTTTGTGCATACCGTTGCAAGAGACACACTCCATTATTGTCGTTGTCTGACGGAACGTTTTCCTCTTTCAATATGATAAAATCAAATCTAGACCTTAAACATACACAGGTAAAGGACAATATTCATTTCATGACATTGTTTCGTGAGCATTCCAGTTAGATATACAAGTTCCTTGGCTGAATACCCCTGTCGTGACGTCGTCGTATTCTCACTCGCTCGATACGTAGTATCTCTAACTAGTATGTGCTCGCCCGAGAGCGTCGTACGGAAAGGACGTGTTTCGTGCGTAATAAGTTAATATTCGAGATTGTGTTATAGTTATAGATAACGGACAATTTGAATAACATAATAATTTTGGATATTTTTTATAAATATTTTTTTAAAGAGCAGCGTCACCGCGTCGGCCTTAGACCTCTAATAAATGAAATTAAACCAGAACACAAATAAAAATATAATGACAAAGTATGGATTTGGTATAAATGTTGGGCGGACGCGAGCGGGCGGCAAGCGCTGTAGAAGCCACTGACGTCACACGGTTATTAGCCTAGCTAGCGCCAGCGACTAAAGTCGAATTTTTAATTAGACGAAGTAAACTGACAGCAGCTAATGTCACTTTGTGAAATAATGTTGCTATCTTCTATGTAATAGTGATGGGTTCAGTTTTCGTTCACTCTCAGGAATGAATGATGATATGAATGAGTACATTGTTAATCTTATCTCACTATACGAAAAAAAGAAACTATTTCTATTTTACTGTATAAAAGTAGGTCGATATCTGCTGGTATTTAATTATAATCACTTTTTTTACTACCTTCTTAAAAATAAGACAAATTCGGACGCGTCGGTCGTCATTTTGTCTGTGTCATGCGTCTTCTTACCTCTGGTCTGACTGCTCGAATATTTTCTCTGCGCATACAGTGTTTACTTATTGTTTTTGTTAAGTTTTTTGGCTATAAATGCACCAGCGTGTGAACACGTTGCAAGCGCTTACCGCACGCTTCCTTTGATCTGTGTTAAGAAACCGACACTAGTCCAGATCGGCGCAAGCCGAGCCAACCACAGCCAAACATCCCTGGCACTTGTGGAGGCTTGCGAAGCCTCAGCAAGCGTGTAAATGTAGCATTAGAGTTAGAGCACTCGGTAATGGTAAATGTACCTACTATACGCAGTCGTCAAAAAGTACTAAAACTATTTCGTACCTACTTACATGGCGCAACTAGGATTGGAACCCGGTACCCGATATCGGCAGCACGGCGTTCTAACCACTCACTAGGCTACTTTGTACAGTCAACAGCACGTCGGGCTATACAAAACTGTCAAATTTCTCCAAACGATTTTCAACCTAAGATTACTCAACTTATAGTGCATAATCGATTGGGAAAATTTGACAGTTTGTGGTAACCCAACGTGCTGTTGTCTGTACATACATAATGTTCTCTTAGATTTGCGCGAGCACTACACATTATAAATAAAATTATTGCCCGACGTTTCGTAAGACTTTTCAGCGTTCGCTGAAAAGTCTTACGAAACGTCGGGCAATAATAACAAAATGTAAAATCTAATTACACGCGAGTTAAATCCGTAAAAGTTGTTTTATTTATAATTGTACATACATACATGTTATTATTTCTTTACTTGCATAATGCATATGTCTTAATGCTATGTTTTACAAAACATTACCTACACATGTACCCTGTTAGGGCATAGCAAAGGATAAAATATAGAATTATAATTAAAATCGTTAATAGTTATAAATATGTATTAGTCATTATGAGAACAATTTTATACCGAGTTGCGATTTTTTCATTCATTCACTTTGTCACAACACTATTTTTGTTTTATCAAAACCTGACAACCCAGTAAACGTCACTTGACTTCGTCTAATTAAAAATACAACTTTAGAAGTGGTGTATATTTTATACCAAACTGTACTGTATTATAACTTTGTAAATACGTATCGTATCGAAGTGAAATAAAAACTGTTGATAATTTACAAATGAGATCTATAATTTTATGAAAGAAAAAAATAAATAAAGAGAAAACAATGAGTAAAGAAGGTTGGAGGAGACCCAGCAGCAAAACATTAAAATCTAATACAACTAAGTAACCGTAGAGAATAATTAATTATAAGTAAACAATAACAAATTAACAATACTAAAAAGAATTCAAAGAACGCTGGAAAGCAATTTTTCGATAGGAAATAAAAAGCTTAATATTATTTAAACAATTATCAAAACAATAACTACAATATTTTTTATTTAATGTGGTATTTTCAAACATTTTAGCGAATGCCTATGAAAAAACAAGTGTTCTTATGATTTTCCTAAGATCTTTTAATGCAATACAGAGATCATAATGATAATAGTACATAAAAATTTGTTTTTATTTAGTTTGAACTTCATAATATTTTGACAAGTTCTAAGAATTTAATTTAGTACATTTGAATTTAATAAATATTAGGCATGGTTATTGTAAACCCATATTTGTATGCTGAATATTCTCAGCGAAACATGTCTGCGACCTATAAAATGCTATATGACATCCGCCTTGTATGTACCATGTTTCTTACAAATAAATAAATTTCATTTCGTTTCAAACATTTCTTTCTATATTTCTCCATTATCTAGTACCTAGCCATAGTACAAGTTCTTAACAATACTTAGTTTGGGTTAGATAATTGCTGTGAATGTGATAGGTCGTTATTATTTCAATACAGTATAATAATTTCTCACCACATATCCAACGATTATCCTTATGGCGCATTCGGGCAGTAGTACTCGGGTCGTTTTGTGTCACATGATTGTTATCAGCGGCGAAATTATCATCAACAATATTATCTTCAGTTTTAATGCCTCCTTTTATGTCAGTAGGTTCCTCTTGAAGTTCGTTGTTCGATACCGTGTGTTCACTGTTGAAAAAATATTCATAAATGACTCTTTTTTATTTCCTCAGACTATGGCAGATCAGATTAATAGATTTTGAACTCTGGGTATGGAATGGAATACGATTGAAAATGTAGAAAATTCACAGTTTTTGAGTAACTTCATCCCTCTGTCGTCTCTACAAACGATGGTAACTTTAGGCTATTGCCAACTGTACATACAACAACTTCGACTTAGCACTTAATGATCATGGATTAAGGTTGAAAATAAATTGAAGAAAGACAGGTCTGCTGTCGTCTATGTACAAAAGTTGTAAGTAAACCATTATAAATGTTGAACCTACCTTACACAATGTTCCATTAAAGCCTTTTTGTACTGAAACGTCATACCACATACTCTGCAGTAGTGCTTTCGTACCGTGGTATCTTCAGATGTTTCCTTGCCACATTCAAACTTCTCGTTGTGTTTTTTCAAAGCTGACAACTGTTAAAAACTTCAATTGAAACTTTTGTATTAAATATTGATTCATAATCAATTATATGTAGTATGTATGTAGTTGAATGATTAACTTAAGGCTCGGCGCAAACGGGCCACCAAACACAGTCACCGGTGGCCGGCGACAAGCTGTGCACACGTTTTTTCTTACATTCTCTATAGACTCCACACGACACTTGTCATTGGTAAAATTCACGACTCGCCATTTGTGGTCGCCACCGGCAACATAAAACACCGACACTAGTCGCAGCAGCAAAGGCTCCTCAGATAACCGCCGTCCTCATCGTATGCGTATTAGCAATAGCGCAAGCAAATTTTCTGTGTCGGAGTCCATCGCAGACTACGCAGCCAAGAGTGGGTTATAATATGTGGCGGATGGCGGATTCCGAACAACGGTGGCTGTGGCCCGTTTCAGCCACTGTTGTAATTGACAACGTTACATTTTTACTTTCTCGTATACGTAGTATAGAGGAAGTCTTGCAATCGTCAAAAAATTCGACCTCGAGATTTTGACGGATTTATACACGTTTTGGACCTCCCTGAGCACAAAAATACCGTTTTTGGAATTATGTCTGTGCGTCAGCACGATAACTCGAGCATGCTTTAACTTATTGCAACCAAATTTAACATGCGTATGACATCAAAATATAAGGTTGCTATCAACTTGGTGACTGTGGTCGGTGGTCCGTTTGCGTCGAACCTTCTTCGTCGTACGAGAACCTTAAATTTATATGCAAATTCACCCGAATGAGTAAATCTACTTACTAGTCTAAATCTAGTTCCGCATCCTGTACAACGATACGGTTTCTCTTCACTATGTTTGAGCAGATGTCTATTTAAAGTAGATTTGTCAGTGAATTTCTTCTCACAGATATTGCATGTATGTTTCTTTTCACCTATAAAATAAAAATGTATTTATTTAACGGGTGTAAAAGACATGAACAGTCAAACGAAAACCATGTATTTTGCTCACCATCATAGCATGTTTTTTCCTTCAGACTATACCTACCTGGGAAATTGATAGTTACTATTTTATTGAAGTTCAAAGTCATATTTTTTTTTTATATTTTTATAAAAAAAAAACATATTCTAAACATTATTTCTTAATTATTGTCCAAAGAAACATTATCATTTTTTATAGTATTTCATAACAAAAAATGGCTTCAAAACGTTAGCGTTCAATGTAGCTCATTCGATGCGCACGGACACAAACGAACGGGGCCGCCGTCCCTTCCGATCCGGACGACCTAGGGACGCTAGGCGGTCGAGAGACTCCCCATGGGGGAGATGCTCGGTCGCCCAGTAATCCCCTAGGAACGTCCGCCCTACAGGCTTGAGGACCCTCCAAGGTTTTCGCCTTCTCAAAAAATCCGGTGGAGCAGTAAATGCCATCAGCGGCAAACTGCAGTAGTATGACAAACAAAAAGGGCCGCCGTCTTGCAAAAATAACACGGTTTTGCGAGTTACGTGCGAGTTGAGCGCTTTACGATGCGCAGTACAATTCGCAATATTTTTTAACACCAATAAATAAAAATCATTTCCCAACAATTATTTTTTGAAATGTGTCTTATTTTAATGTATAGAATACATGGTTCTCGTTTGACTGCTCATGTCTTTTACACCTGTATAGGTGTGTTTCTATCTTACATAATTTATTATCAGATATTAAATACATAATAGTCCGCTTGTGACCACTATTTATTGCAAATGTTGGACAACAAAATACCACAGTAATACCTAAAGTAAAATATCTTCTTGTTGACTGCTAAAGATAACATTATAATAAAGTTTGACAATATTAAGAAAAACAGGCAGTCGTAGGGGCTTCCGATAGAAGTGAAAAATTAAAACAATATAACAAAAATGGTTTATTTGATTTTTTAAATTAATTGTAGTACTTGCTGAAAATTGAAAATACATAAAGGTCACAGCACACAATAATCAGGAAACGCCCCAGCATCGCCTCTACTCGAGCCGTTTAAGGCGCTGTCCACACATATCCGAGTATCCGGAACACGGCAGAGACGAGGTAATAATCGGTTACTTACGTAAGTACATACTTGTTGACATATCTCCGTATCAGGAGAATACGTATCGTCAGTATCCCGGAGCATGCTTGGATGCAAGAAACCTCTGTCAGATCTATCGGATTTTTGCCTACGGTCATTTTTATGATAATTTTAACAAATTTGCGAAGATATAACTTTGAAGATGCGTACAAATTGCAAAGCTTTTTATTATACTAATATGCGTTGATAAAATTATTTTTCGAATGACGGCGATTACTTAGGAAACAGACGACACACTGACACCGATTTCCCGGATATTTGTGAACGCGGGTGACGGATGGCACGTCTCTGACGGGAACACAGAACTCGGATAGCCCTGATATATGACTACGTTAGCATGGGTAGGTGCCGGCTTGATACCCCGTGTACCAAACACCCTGTATAGGTTTGAGATGAATTTACGGCGACGTCGTAGCCGAGTTGACTTACCGGAGCTACTGATCCAATTTCGTTACGTAGATACGTAAGGTTGACGCCTGTTTGACAGCGAGGCGGAAGGCGATACTTTTACGACCCCTTTAAGATTTGATATGTGTGCTGCTGTGACCTTTTTTTTACGATGGGGAGTCCGTTTATGGACCATACCGCACGCTGGCTAGACGTACGGCGTGTGTGGGATTCACCGACGCGGACTGCATCGGTACTACCCACTAAAACCCACCGGTACCCTCCTAAGCCCTTATGGGGGCGCTTTGGGATCGGCGCACTTTACGTGCGCCTTTTCACCAAGGCGCCTCCGGGCTAGCCCGGCCTGTTGTAATAAGGTTTTCTTACATAAACTAAAACTGGCCATTATAGACTGATGTAGTTGACATTATTAAAATTTAAATATATTCGTCTATCAATCCTGACACTGTGTACTCATTTATAAAAATATTATATTTATTATTTTATTTTTATACCAATATTACAATAGGTTATGCGATTTATTCGAAGAAATTTATATGGCCCAACCATCTGGGTTTATTAAACCAGGTGAGGAGTCTAAAGTTTGTCTTCTTAAAAAGGCCATATATGGCTTAAAACAGTCCCCACGTGCTTGGTACTCTAAAGTAAAAAATGTATTATTAACTTTACAATACAAGCAATGTGACACTGAACAATGCATTTTCGTGAAACGGGCGGGAGAGAGTATATTGTATATATCTTTATATGTAGACGATTTCTTCCTGTTTTACAATAATAAAAATATGGCAATTTCACTTAAAAATGCATTGTCAAAAGCTTTTAAGATTAAGGATTTAGGTAAGTTAAATAATGCTTTGGGTGTTCAAATAACTCATGACAAAGGTCGTGGTGAATTATCATTAAGTCAGGAGCGTTACATTTTACAAATTTTAGATAAATTTGGCATGACTGAGTGTAAGCCTGTCAAGACACCTTTAGAGCCAAACACAAAACTTATACGTAATAAAAATCCCTGTAATGTTAATTTGCCTTACAGAGAACTAATAGGTTCTTTAATGTTTCTATGTCAAATGACTAGACCCGATTTGTCTTATAGTGTTTCATACTTAAGTCAGTTTAATTCTTGTTACTCTGAGGAACACTGGGCCGCCGCAAAACGTGTACTTCGTTATCTGAAAGGAACTTTAAATACTAAATTATTTTTCAAAGCTAGTAGTTCCAGAAATAAAAGTTTTCATATAACGGGATACACAGATGCGGATTGGGCAAGCGATATAGATTGTAAGTCATTTACAGGATATATTTTTAAAATTAATGGCAATACTATATCATGGTCTTGTCAAAAACAAACTTGTGTTGCTTTGTCTTCTACCGAAGCAGAGTATGTTGCGTTAAGTGAAGCTACAAAAGAAGCTATGTACTTGAAGCAATTTTTGGGTGAAATATTGGGTTATTCTGAGCCTGTTGTTATTTACGATTGTAATAAGGAAATAGAACTTTACAATGACAATCAGTCTGCCCAAAAGTTAGCTTACAATCCGGTATTTCACAAACGCACTAAACATGTAGCAGTCCGTTATCATTTTGTTAGGGAAGCGGTTGCACAAAACTTAATTAAAATAATGTACAAACCTACAACTGAAATGGTGGCAGACATTTGTACTAAGGCGCTGCCATATCCAAAACACAAATACTGTTTTGACAACTTGTCAATAAGTTCTTAACTTTAGTATGTTTTTGTTAGTGTTTTTGTAGGTACAGTCTATTGCATAAATATGTGACCAATGTTAGTTTAAGGGAGCGTGTTGTAATAAGGTTTTCTTACATAAACTAAAACTGGCCATTATAGACTGATGTAGTTGACATTATTAAAATTTAAATATATTCGTCTATCAATCCTGACACTGTGTACTCATTTATAAAAATATTATATTTATTATTTTATTTTTATACCAATATTACAATACGGCCCAACGAGTGAGCCGGGCGACGGGCCATTGGGGGATTGCGCTAGGGTACTAGGCAATCCCCAGATGGGGTGACCTGTGCTAGAGCACCAGGGGCACACGGGAGCCATCCCGTGTCCAGATCACCTTAAGGCCGGACAAGACCGACGGTCCTAGCCGCCTGCCTTCTCCGACCGTGCTGCTGTGACCTTAATGCAGCACCTACGTTAGCATTTGCTAACGTGAATCCTAAGTCTATACTCTACTAAAAATCACTCAACGCGGCTTAAGTCTAAGGGCCAGTTTCACAGGTTCTACCAACAGATAAATTGACAGTTTTGTATGGACTATCTGTCAAATAAAATAAATGATAATGGAAATTTATTTGAAACCTATGAAACAGGCCTTGAATATTTCAATAGTAATTTTAAACTTACTAACCACTATGTACAACTTTGTGTTGCTTTAGATCCGATAGCTTATGAAATGCCTTTTCACATATGTCGCATTTATGAGGTCTGGAAAGAAAAAAGGTAGGTAAGGTATGAGGTCTGAAAACTTATGTACTTTTAATAATAAGTGAAATATGACAGCTATGTTTGTGTGCAGTTGAGAGAATCTCTAAGGCTGGAATTATACCTATGCTGACGTCCCGAAAGTCTTAAAGCGAAAAATCGATGGCTGTATAGGAGTGTCATGATGACTTAAATGTCAGCTTTAAAAATCAGCATCGATTGTTGCTAATGCTGATGATAAAAATAATGCTGATAAACCACGGATGCTGACATTTGCAACAACCCTGGTTAAGGCTGGCAGCAGATAAACCCGGCGGAGGAGGGGCAGGCGTCTCCGTCCGCATTGCACTGCTCATCACCCCGTCGTAGGGAGTGACCGAGCACTCACGGTCACTCCCTGGCCCCTACCCGATTGGAAGGCGGGGGCGTGAGGGACCCGCCCCGTGGGCGGACAATTGCCAGTGAGGATTGGAAGTAAGGGCTCTGCTGGTTTCTCAATCTTCCACCATATATGGCGAAGAGGGAGTGCCGCTGGGTTGTTTTAGTGGGTAGACCCGGGGTTTCAGCCCCGGGGAGTCCTACATACCCCTCCCGTCCCCAAACGGGCATGCATAATGCATTTTTCCCAGCGACAAAAAAAAATGGCTGCAGATAAAAGGTCTCCTGGTCAGTAATTTAGATTCTGGATTACGTGAGCCTAGAGTGGTACTGGCAGTTCGTAGAGTTCTGTTTCCGAAAAGAAATTCCCATCCATGTGCGCAGTGTGAATAAATATGTATGATATGTATGAAATCTTCACACTTTGAGAACAATATTTGTTATGGCTATCAGAGTAGCATATTTTTTACTTGTCTACTGTAGACATGTCGAGAAAATATGCTAGTCTGAAAGTGCTTTAAGCATACACCAGAAATCCTAGAGACGCTACATGTAACAATTTTCGTTACATAATTAATGTTCGGTTAATTTGGGTATCAAGGATTTCCGGTGTATGCTTTCAAACTAGCATATTTTCTACATGTCTACAGTACTATACGTAACCATACCATTAGCAAAAATAAGCTCATTCAAGTATACAATGCTAGTCTTTGATCTCTCTTATGTTATGGAATTATCTAGGTTATCGTAGCGGACTATAATGTGAGTATCCTCAACACAGAAACCATTTTTACTTTATCGTATACGTAGTATAGAGGAAGTCTTATAATCGTAAAAAAATTCTACCTCGAGATTTTGACGGATTTACACGTTTTGGATCCCCCTGAGTCAAAAAAACCCGTTTAAGGAACTATGTTTGTGTGTGTGTCTATGCGTTAGCACCATAACTCGAGTATGCTTTAACTTATTGCAACCAAATTTAACAGGCATGTCTAACATCAAAATATAAGGTTTCTGTCAACTTTTGAGTCGTCGATCACGAAAATTAAGCAACCAAGTGCGCGGTCGGTACTCGGATGGGTGACCAAAATTTAACATGCATGTATGACATCAAAATATAAGGTTTCTATCAACTTTTAAGTCGTTACCGGTATACGAGAAAGTCAAGGGGAGCCCACTCCCGATTTTTTACAATAAAATAAAATAGAATTTTAAACCTGTAGTCTACATGTTTGGCAAAAATGTGTTGCCGGAGCAACCACTTTGATTCAAATGTCCTAGCACAGTCTGGACAGCACCGGTCTTTCTGCAGCTTGTGTATTCGATGGTGCTTGGTCAGCTGTTTCTTGGAGGTAAACTTTTGGTCAGGGCATTGATCTACAACAATACATCATAATTACATAATGTATAAAACAATAATCAAGTAAAGAATGTTCAATGATAACGTGACCATACGTCTCGCTTTAGGTCGGGCTAAGTAATCTTAGAGAATATTAATTTTAAGTAAATGCTAAGGTTAGGGTGTCGCAAAGGGAGTGCAGGACTTAGGTTAGGTTAGACTTGTGTCCTATACGTGCGAGTCAAGCGTGCGTAGCAAGCGTTCCACGGCAGCGGCCGCCGAAGCCCCAGAAACGATTTTTCTTTGTTTTTTTTTAATTACAACAAGTCTCAGTTATGTCTTTTCATATTTTTTTTGTTTTTAATTAGTTTATCTCATTTGGGTAGCTATGTTTTTCACTTTGCGACACGTACGAAGTCTAACATTACCTTAGTTCTGCACCCCCCTTCGCAACACCCGGACCAAGGCTAACAAAGAACTCTGTAAAGTATTATTTTGTTGGGATTTTTTTTTGGTTGTATCCACATTCAGTTAATACTATAAGCGAATGTGTTGGACGATAGACAGGACAAGTTAAGTGTGTCTTCCAGTGAAGACATCTACTTCCCGGGAATATCAATTTGCATGTAATTGTAGTTTGTCTTTTCGTTTTAGTTGTTTGACATAACTCTGCTGGGTCAGTTCAGCTGCAAGGGTATTTGTGATTTTAAAGCCAACTTTGGTATTTTCTTGAAGTTACTTGGAGTTCATTCTTTACAGTGCACACTTGTAGGTTTTTATGGATCTCACTGTTGGTGATTAGCCATGGTACTGTGGATATTGTTCTGAGAATCATATTCTGCATCCTCTGCAGTATCATGATGTTAGAAATACTGGTGCTTCCCCAGAGCTGGATTCCATACATCCATATAGGTTTAAGGACTGACTTGTAAATTAAAGTTTATTGTCAATAGAGAGCTTGCCATTCCGTCCAATTAACCAGTGTAACTCTTTATATCGGATGCTGAGTTCCTCTCTCTTAGTTTTTATGTTTCGTTCCCATGTCAATCTCCTGTCAAGATGCACGTGTAATACCTTGGGTATTACACGCTATTCTTATGTGTTAACATAACATTTTCCAAGGTTACAGGTGGACATCTGCCTTTTTCAGAGTAAAGGTGATATGTACAGATTTGTTTGCAATTGTTTTAATTTTCCATTTGTGTAACCACTCAGTTACCTGATCTAGACCTTTTTGAAGTATGGATGTGGCTATTTTCGGATCTTTATTACTAGCAAGAATAGCTGTATCACTTGCAAATATAGCAGTGGTGACATTTTCAATTTGCGTAAGGTCGGATGTATACATGATGTACAGGAGACAGAGGCGGATTAAACGTTGAGAGCGCCGTAGGCAAGCATCTCATCGGCGCCCCTAGGTATATTAAAAACTAGCTTTTGCCCGCGACTTCATCTGCTTGGAATAGTTACTTTGGGTAGCATTTTTAGTTTTTTAGGGTAGGTACTCATTTTGCAATTAATACTCATAAACTGATGTATCTACATCAGTACTGTAAATAGCTTATTTTAATACCTTTTTATAAACTAAGTTTTTTGTTTTTCCATATTTTGCTATCTTCCATACGACCTTTCATTTCCTAGTTCATCCCTACACGGGTGTCAAGTCTTTGAACTGCAATAAAACATTTTGTAATTTTTGTGTCAAATTTCCAAAAACACTACAACATTCTTTTTACTTTTTATCACGTGCTTTAAATACAAAGTTTATTGGTTTTATCTTCGATTGAAGAATCCCAAACAAACTTTCATCCCTTCTTTCAACCCCTTCAAGCTATTTTTACAACAAAATTTAGGTTATATTCCATCTCAAGGGATAGTGTATTTTTGTGCCAAATTACATAAAAAATGGTTCAGCTGTTAGGCATGAAAGAGGGACTTTGTTTGGACCTATTTACGTCCTTTCATCCCCTATTACTTCCCCACACGCGCAATTTCAAAAACGCTAGATCAGATATAATTATTTACTTCTTATCAAGTGCCTATGGGTCGATCAACTTTTAGTTGTCCCTCTAACTATCTACCTTGTCCCCATAAATAAAATAAAGAAAACTCGAAAATTAAAATCTTTTAAGTAACAAAAACTAGCAAGGCTTATACTTAATACTTTAAGTCGCACTTACGTGCCAAAAAGAAATAATTAATTTATGTTTTTTAATAATATTAAACTGGTTGTCCAATCGACGTCCAAGTCTTTTCATAGTAATGAAGGTTGTCCCCCAGCAAAAGTCTTTATGTAAATTGTAAGTTACGAAAAAACTTTATATGGTGATGATCATTAATAATACATACATAAGCAGTGTTATACATCTAGTTTTAGAAAAACGCCGTGAAATATTTTTTGTTTAAATATTTTCAATTATTTTTTGCTTGTTAAAGTTGTCCCCATAAAATGCGATAAGTTAAAGTCACTTGGACAACCGCTCAGAATTTCGAATTATATACATAGATGACGCTACAAGATAATAGACAATCAAGCTGATGGCCTTTCCCGCCAAACCCAACAAATCGACATTTTATTTTAACGATATTCACGCCGTCAGTCGTCCGAGATGCCGCCGTGGGAGTGGGTGGCTTTATTGTGTGTCCGCTGAACGACCGCAGCTAAATGTAAGTAAATTGTTATTTAATTAAAAATTATATTTGATAAGAATGCTTTTGATCTTGGTTTTAGTTTACATATTCGCTAATGTGAAATAAGGACAGTCTTTTTAACAAAAGAGCTCAAAACTCATTAAATGTCTTTGGGACAACCAGTCACTTGGACAACTAAAATGGTTGTCTAAGAGACAATATTGGTTGCCCAATGGACAGTTAAATAAAACCAGGCTAATAAAGTTGTTAAGGCCACTATTTTTCTTTCTTTGTTGTTTTTACCGATATAATTATGTATGAGAAACAATTTTATAGCGTGTGTCATCTTTTATTAATGCTATTATTTTATCTCGCTCACAGATACTTTGATATTGATTTTATTTTTTTTGTTTTAGAGAATGGGCATCGATAAAGTTTAACTTAAACACTAAGGCACACGTACGGTCGCCAACGTGTAGCGCAGTTCATTAGGCAGTCGTTCTCGAAAACGTCGAAAAACGACTCCTTCCGCCCAGAACTCCTCTTTCATGAAAGTCTGCAGATGATGGGTTGGCACTCTCACCACAAAAGAAGAAAATTACTTTGTGGCGAGACTCCAATCGCTCGACTCTCAGCTTCCAGGTGGTCTTCTTTCTGACATAGTCTACGACCTCCTCCGCCTTCGTAGACCAGTGCTAACGGGACAATTACAGCTGCGTCGTTTTTGGTTATAGGCTGCACATTAGCCTCTCGCCAAGCCTCCGGCTAAGGTATAGGCGCGTAAGTACGAGAGACCACTCCGCTGCACTTTTTTAAGAACAACCCCCGGGATGCCATCAGGACCACTAGCTTTCCGGACTTCGAGTGATTGCAGTTCCGCACGAACTTCACGCTGCCTAATTTTAATGTCAGGTCATCGTGGAGCCACAATGAGGTAGTGATGGTGGTTGTGCGTTGCAATCATCGACTAGGGCATTAGCCGCAAAGAGTCTTGCCAGAAAATCGGCTTTCTTCTGCGGCTTGTGAGCAAGTGCCGCATCTGAAGATCTCAGGGGTGGCAACGATGGCTGGCAGAAATAACTTTGCACAACTTTGGCCAGCCGCCAGTAACTACGGGGGCCCGTGGGATGCATCACCAATTCATGGCCAATGCGTGCGACGCGCTGAGCATCTGCTCTTATGTAAGCCTTCTTACAGTACTTGGAAGCCTTATTATAGGCTGCTTTCAGTGACTCAATATCAGGAGCTTTAAGAGCCCGACCTCTGATCCAAGTGCGATACGCCGCCTGTTTATTTGTGACAGTATCGGCACAATCGCGGTTAAACCAAAGGTCACGTCTGCCCTTGCTGATGAGATTTGGATGTGGAATGTAGTATTCCATACCCAATACAATATCCTCCGTACTGGCAGCGGCGCAGGCTGATGTATCGTTCTCACTGAAGCACCGTTGCTTCTAAGGAATAGACGCAAAGTAGTCTCGCATACCATCCCAATCTGCTGACCCATACATAATGCCAGAATGTTATCGGATCTGAGACTTGGGTGACTACCAAAGTGATTCTCCAGAGGCTCATGGTCACTCAAAGAGCGATGGAACGTAGGCTAGTAGGAGTAACTTTAAAAGACCGCAGGACTAACAAGTCGCTGAGAAAACAGAGCAAAGTTTCAGATATTGTGAAGCGAATAGCCAAACTGAAGTGGCAATGGGAAGGTCATATAGCCCGTAAAACAGATTCGTAGTGCAAGGCTTTAATAGAATGGAGGCCGAGGGGCTTTAAAAGACCAGTTGGCAGACCGCAAATGAGATGGAAAGATGACATCAGAAAAGTAGCGGGCCAAAATTGGATACTGACAGTCCAAAATAGGGGAAAGTGGAGGGGGTTGAAGGAGGCCTACACCAAATTGGTTGAGGAAGGCTTAAGATGATGATGATGATGAAGTGAAAGTATCCAAAAAAGTGATTATAATTTAATACAAAATCGATATTTATCCATTTCTAGATACTGTTGATTATAATGTTTATTTTACTTATACAACATGTAAATTAAATAACCAACACCCTGAATACAGGTGGTTTGGGATCGGCTTCTGGGTCGATTTCAATATTTGTTTTAAAAAAAAACAATTATTTTAAAAAAAAAAAGTACCTAAAAATGTTGTACAATATTTTCTGGGTACGTTTTGTTCTTTTTTTGTTTTTTTTTTAAAAAAAATCGTTTTTAAAAACAAAAAAATATTGAAATCAACTCAGAAGCCGATCCCAAACCACCTGTATTCAGGGTGTTGGTTATTTAATTTACATGTTGTATATTGAAATTTTGAAAGATTTTGTTTTTAAGTTTATTACCTTTTTAGGTTTATTTTGGGTTATAAAAAAACAATCACTTCACTATAATATACGTGTTTTCAACAAATACGGTCTATTCCTTATTTAATCATTAGTAATGAGCCTTAAAACCTGAATAAAAATTAGAAGTTGAAGGTGTGTCGTGTCTTTTGGACAACCAAATTGTCTGTTGGACAACTGCATTGTCCCCAATTTTAAAAACTTTAGATCGCTGTTTCGTCAAGGAATGATCGATTAATATTATTTTATTCAAATAGTCAACTATTATCACGTAAGTGTATTCAAATCCAAGTGATTTTTGACAGATAGTAACCTGAACTTGCCGTTTTAATTTACTTTTCCCTAAGTTTTAGGACAATGGTTGTCCAAGAGACACTTATAATAGAAATATCTGCTTAAATATTACATAAAGTAGTAATTTATAAAAAGCCAAATGTAGTTTTTGATATGTTCACTGATGTGAAGTGAGCTAGTTCAATTTTCATCAATATTTACTCCATCAAAAAAAATTCGAAAGTGGTTGTCCAAGGGACGCTTTTTTCTTACCGGTTCGGACATTTTCGATCAAAACTGTACATAGAATATGAAAAAGTGCGCTGCTCGATATCGGAATAAAAAATTTAATTAATAATCTACAATCTTACATAAAATTCTGAGTGAAATTTAAATATTAATAAAAAAGTACAAAATATCACAAACGGGACACTTAAAAGTTGATTGACCCCTATATGTATACAAAGTTTCATGGTTTTATCTTCGATATTGAAGAATCGTATACAAACTTTCATCCCTTATTTCAACAAAAAGGTAGCTTATGTCCTATTTCAAGGATCTAGTCTATTTTTGTAACAAATTTCATCAAAATCAGTTGAGCACTTTCGTGCCTAGCACGATGAAATTTGAGCGCGACTTTTAAAAAGGTGTGACTTTTTTTGGACTTCCTTACGACTTTTCATCCCCACATGGGTTAATATTTCAAAAGCACTAGAACAAATAACCCTGAAAATAGGCATGAATCGAAATCGAAATAGAAAAATAACCTATGCCCTTCCCCGAGCTAAAGTCTATTTGTACCAAATTTCATCAAAATCGGTTCTGTGGTTTAGACGTAAAAGCTTAACCGACAGACAGACAGACAAAGTTACTTTAGCATTTACAATATTAGTCGGGATAAATCTTACTATAATATGACAGAAACCGCTGTACCGCGCCTATTACAAAAAATTAGTGACATGGAAAAATGAACATGAGTTTACATGAGATCGATATTGTCGGACAGATCGGTCGGATCAGTACACTATTTTAAAGCTTTAAGGTACGACTGGCATGTAAACCCCAAAATTATGAAATTCCCTATATAATAATTTCTGGCTTTACACGCCAGTGGTATGAATTAAATTATTGAACAGGATAAAGAAAAATTAAATCAGTGTAATCTAATATTTAATTTATATAATTAACTAACTTTAATATAGATAAGATATAATTACTTAATTCGACCTCGATAATATAGATAGTGGCCTAGGTATCTGCCGTAAGTGCGGAAGGTCCCGGATTTCTTTCTCGGTCGGGCAAATATGAGAAACTAACGCCGTCGTGAATTGTCTGATGGCGCTTTTATTTTAAGAATTTATTAATACTTGATAAATAAAAAAAAATCAAGCGCGATACTCACTCGCGGTCGACGCGACGATCGTTGCAGTTGTATCTTTTCAAATTAATTTACAGATCATGTACCATCGGCAAGGTTCTTTGTAGGCGTGTTTTGGTGTAATATCGCACACTATGTGCGACGATCCCAAAACGCCCCCATAAGGGCTTAAGAGGGTACCGGTGGGTTTTAGCGGAGTAGGTCCGGCGCTGTTCCGCGCCGCGCTGGTGAGTCCCACGCAGCGCGAGTCACACAACCAGCGTGCGGTATGGTCCGTAAATGGATTTCCCATCGTCACAAAAAAAAGGTTCTTTGTAGGCTTAAGTTTGAATCAGTCATCTTTTGTTATATTTTTATATTATAATGTCAAATTGAGGTTGTAAGCAAAAATAATATTTTTTATTGTGTAAATAGCTGGTTTTTAAACTGGCGCAATTAATTTTATGCTATAAGTAGATATATATTATAATATTTTTTCTTTTTTTTACAATTCCGCCCGCGCGCCCCTTTGTATCCTCGCGCCCCTAGGCACATGCCTAGTTTGCCTTTAGGATAATCCGCCTCTGACAGGAGAGGTCCCAAAACAGAGCCCTGTGGAACATTCTTCTGAGTATAACTTTTTCAAATATTTTGGAGAGAATAGGTAGCAAGCTGATGGGCCTGTATGATGTTACCACACTGCCTGGTTTTCCTGGCTTCCATATCATCAGAATCTGTGATACTTTCCACAGCATGGGAAAATATTGAACTCTAATGCATTTATTGAAGAGAGTAGTAAGGAAGACTTTCCTTGGTAGCTGGATAAGTACTTTCTTAGTTATAAGATCAAAGCCTGGTGCTTTTTTATCTTTCAGTTCCGTTATTACCTTCCATATCACATGCAGTGTCACTGGTTTTGGTGGAAGCGAGAGTTAAAGGTCCTGTTGTAGATACATTTCGTTTCAGTTTCTGCTCCCGAATGGTGAGTATCATGTGGAATGAATACCTTAGATAAGTGTGTAGCAAATGTATCAGCATTTTCTTGTGCAGTACGAGCCCACTGGTTATTTATCTTTAGTATGGGTGGTTTTGTTTGTTGGGGTCTATTGTATGTTTTTGTGAACTTCCATAGTGAGTAGTTTGTGGTTCTTGTTGCCCCAAGGAACTCCAGTTACGTTTGTAGGGTGGTATTGTGCCACTCTTGGATTGACTTTTTTCAAGGCAGCAACGTTAAGTGCCATGCCATCTTGTCCTCATTGTGTCTACTGAGTTGCCAGATTCTACGCAATCTGTGTTTTTCTAGGACTGAAATTCTTGTTGGGAAATAAAACATCTTATTATTGAAATAAAAATTACAATATGAACACAATCTCATTGCGTTGCAAAATATATATTAGGTCCCCACCTATGAAATTGGCGTTTTTTTTTTCTTACAGACTATTAGCTGTGTTCTTCTTTGATTAAGTCGGTGTATCAGTTTTATATTTTAATTATGAATAAGGACTATAAATAAAATAAAAATAAAATAAATGAATAAGGACTATACTGTTACGGATTTGCATGTAGTAAACTTATAATTATTTAAATGTTTATTTAAATAAATAAAGAGACTGTTTTATTTGGTGAGCAGAATCAACTCTTGAAATCGTTGTAACTCATGGACAGACCAATCTTTTGTCTAAATCATTGATGCAATACTTAACTAAGTCTTGCTCAATTATACACTCCAGTTTTTAAGAAATTTTAAATAACGTTAGTATGGAAAATACACATTTTATTGAAAATCTTCATAAAAATTGTCGTTGTTCCATACTAACTCTATTTTTTTCTAACTAGAAATCCTAATGTTACAAAATTTGTAGGAAATAAGCGAACAACCCTCAGCTAAGTCTAGCATCAATAAATTATGAAAAAATCAAGTCTGTCCATGAGTTAGTAGGCATCAAATCATCAATTCTGATGAAGAGATTAAAGAGTCATTTTCACATTTTTTTCAGAATTTAAAAATTGAAATTTAATATAATTACAGACTAAAATCTTGTAAAGAGTGTAGTTTCAAAAAATAATAATAATATGAACCTAAAACAACTATTGAATTAAAGAAATTGCAAGTTTAGGTACAAGATAATAAAACACCAATTTCAAAGGTAAACCTAATATATCACTGTTCATAACTTTTATTGTACTTATTAACAATTATTCTATGTTGATATTTTTTTATTTTAGGTACCTATTTGTCAACAGTTGTTATAATTTCCCTATTTGGTTTAATGAAGTATAATTATAGACTATTTATGCAACATATAATTTATCAGCAACCACAAGACAATGAAAACCTATAAAAAACAAGTAGACATTTCTAAGTTTATGTAATGCAATAGAGAGATTATAATGATAACAGTACCTTGAAATTATGTATTGATTCCTCATAAAATCTTTGATTATAAAGTATATCAGTAATATTGCCTACACATCAACCATTCAAGTTTGTGTGATGAACACAAACATTTATTTGTATATTAGCCATAACACAAGTTCTTAACAATACTTAATTTGCGTTAAATAATTGGTGGAGTGTGAAAGATTATTATTTCAATTCAGCATAATAATTTCTCACCACATATCCAAAGATCTTTATAATGCACTTTCAAGTGTCCATAATACTTTCTGACGTTGTCAAACTGCTTTTTACATATTTGGCAATCTTTAGGCCCGTCGGTAACTTCTAATGGATCTTCGCCAGAATGAGCCAAGACTTCATCGTTGCAGTCTTCCTCAGTTTTTATTGATAATGTTGGATCTGAATCACGTAACTGTAAAATGAAATAGAAAGTAGTTGTGTTCTAATGTGATAGGTACGGAAGTATGAAGATATGGTGCTTAATACTGACCGGTAGGTCAATAAATAATAGCTTAGAATCCATTTGATTAAAAACCACCATAAACAGCTAAGAATTATTACATTTTAATATAAAAACTAAAAGAAATGCGTAGGTAATACGTAGGTACTACCGAACCAACACAAACACACAGATTAGAAAGAATATGTCTAAAGAAATTAACTAAACAGAAATTGACAATTTGACAGTGACATTCTTTTTTTTTTTTTTTTTTTTTTGGTTATATTTTCCCTGTTACGGGACGGCAAAGGGATCTAGCCCATACAGCCAAGTCTTTAGTTTCATCTTCTTTCTTGATTTTTTGCATTAAAATGTGGGTGCCACACTTTTTAATGCATCTAGGGAGTGCTTGGCGAGAAATGCATGGTACAGACCTCATGATGGTGATTGATGAGAATTGTATAGTGGGATTTCCAACCACTATACAATTCTCAACGCCACATACACAAAACCTTTATTTCAATGATTCCTCATAACTGTTCGTCAACACGGATGCTTATGCAACAAAACGACACCACTTTCACTGCACAAAATCCACTCCGAAGCAATTTTGAATTATCGAAATAAAGATCGACCTCCAGACGCCATGATTACCCGCCAAACACTCTTCTTTTTTTTTTGTTGAATTTTCCCTGTTACGGGACGGCAAAGGAATCTAGCCCATACAGCCAAGTCTTTAGTTTCATCTTCTTTCTTGATTTTTGCATTAAAATGTGGGTGCCACACTTTTTAATGCATCTAGGGAGTGCTTGGCGAGAAATGCATGGTACAGACCTCATGATGGTGACTGATGAGAATTGTATAGTGGGATTTTCAACCACTATACAATTCTCAACGCCACATACACAAAACCTTTATTTCAATGATTCCTCATAACTGTTCGTCAACACGGATGCTTATGCAACAAAATGACACCACTTTCACTGCACAAAATCCACTCCGAAGCAATTTTGAATTATCGAAATAAAGATCGACATCCAGACGCCATGATTACCCGCCAAACACCCAGTGACATTTTTTTTTTTGGTTAATTTTTCCCTGTTACGGGACGGCAAAGGGATCTAGCCCATACAGCCAAGTCTTCAGTTTCATCTTCTTTCTTGATTTTTGCATTAAAATGTGGATGCCTAACTTTTTAATGCATCTAGGGAGTGCTTGGCGAGAAATGCATGGTACAGACCTCATGATGGTGACTGACGAGAATTGTATAGTGGGATTTTCAACCACTATACAATTCTCAACGCCACATACACAAAACCTTTATTTCAATGATTCCTCATAACTGTTCGTCAACACGGATGCTTATGCAACAAAATGACACCACTTTCACTGCACAAAATCCACTCCGAAGCAATTTTGAATTCTCGAAATAAAGATCGACATCCAGACGCCACTCCTGTTTACTCTGAGAGACGCCATGATTACCCGCCAAACACATTTTTTTTTGGTTTAATTCTCCAAGTTACGGGACGGCAAAGGAATCTAGCCCATACAGCCAAGTCTTTAGTTTCATCTTCTTTCTTGATTTTTGCATTAAAATGTGGGTGCCACACTTTTTAATGCATCTAGGGAGTGCTTGGCGAGAAATGCATGGTACAGACCTCATGATGGTGACTGATGAGAATTGTATAGTGGGATTTCCAACCACTATACAATTTTCAACGCCACATACACAAAACCTTTATTTCAATGATTCCTCATAACTGTTCGTCAACACGGATGCTTATGCAACAAAATGACACCACTTTCACTGCACAAAATCCACTCCGAAGCAATTTTGAATTATCGAAATAAAGATCGACATCCAGACGCCACTCCTGTTTACTCTGAGAGACGCCATGATTACCCGCCAAACACATTTTTTTTTGGTTTAATTCTCCAAGTTACGGGACGGCAAAGGAATCTAGCCCATACAGCCAAGTCTTTAGTTTCATCTTCTTTCTTGATTTTTGCATTAAAATGTGGGTGCCACACTTTTTAATGCATCTAGGGAGTGCTTGGCGAGAAATGCATGGTACAGACCTCATGATGGTGACTGATGAGAATTGTATAGTGGGATTTCCAACCACTATACAATTTTCAACGCCACATACACAAAACCTTTATTTCAATGATTCCTCATAACTGTTCGTCAACACGGATGCTTATGCAACAAAACGACACCACTTTCACTGCACAAAATCCACTTCGAAGCAATTTTGAATTATCGAAATAAAGATCGGACGCCATGATTACCCGCCAAACACATTTTTTTTTTGGTTTAATTCTCCAAGTTACGGGACGGCAAAGGGATCTAGCCCATATAGCCAAGTATTCAGTTTCATTTTCTTTCTTGACTTTTGCATTAAAATGTGGGTGCCACACTTTTTAATGCATCTAGGGAGTGCTTGGCGAGAAATGCATGGTACAGACCTCATGATGGTGACTGATGAGAATTGTATAGTGGGATTTCCAACCACTATACAATTTTCAACGCCACATACACAAAACCTTTATTTCAATGATTCCTCATAACTGTTCGTCAACACGGATGCTTATGCAACAAAATGACACCACTTTCACTGCACAAAATCCACTCCGAAGCAATTTTGAATTATCGAAATAAAGATCGACATTCAGAGGCCATGATTACCCGCCAAACACATTTTTTTTTTGTTTAATTCTCCAAGTTACGGGACGGCAAAGGGATCTAGCCCATACAGCCAAGTATTCAGTTTCATTTTCTTTCTTGACTTTTGCATTAAAATGTGGGTGCCACACTTTTTAATGCATCTAGGGAGTGCTTGGCGAGAAATGCATGGTACAGACCTCATGATGGTGACTGATGAGAATTGTATAGTGGGATTTCCAACCACTATACAATTTTCAACGCCACATACACAAAACCTTTATTTCAATGATTCCTCATAACTGTTCGTCAACACGGATGCTTATGCAACAAAACGACACCACTTTCACTGCACAAAATCCACTTCGAAGCAATTTTGAATTATCGAAATAAAGATCGGACGCCATGATTACCCGCCAAACACATTTTTTTTTTGGTTTAATTCTCCAAGTTACGGGACGGCAAAGGGATCTAGCCCATATAGCCAAGTCTTCAGTTTCATTTTCTTTCTTGACTTTTGCATTAAAATGTGGGTGCCACACTTTTTAATGCATCTAGGGAGTGCTTGGCGAGAAATGCATGGTACAGACCTCATGATGGTGACTGATGAGAATTGTATAGTGGGATTTCCAACCACTATACAATTCTCAACGTCACATACACAAAACCTTTATTTCAATGATTCCTCATTACTGTTCGTCAACACGGATACTTATGCAACGAAACGACACCACTTTCACTGCACAAAATCCACTCCGAAGCAATTTTGAATTATCGAAATAAAGATCGACATCCAGACGCTGTCGTGACGAATTTATATGAACCAATGATGCGCGTAATGATTCACGACATAAGTACTAATGGATTATATTTTGGCGGTCAGGAAATAATATAGTATAGATAGATGGAACGCGCCTAAAACCCGGCCTATGTTTCGAACGGAAATCCGAGAGGTTACACACTACTGGGGACAACCCCCATAGACCTCCAACCTCCCCTAACAGTCTGCCCATGCCTCGCAAGTTCGCAACTAACTCTCTCTCCCCCCTTGGCGGTCAAACCGCCCCCAACTCCAACCACTTCTCGTGGTCCCAAACCTCCAACCACTTCTGGTGGTCCCAAACCTCCAACCACTTCTCGTGGTCCCAAACCTCCAACCACTTCTCGTGGTCCTAAACCTCCAACCACTTCTCGTGGTCAATCCTCTAACCACTTCGCGTGGTCCCAAACCTCCAACCACTTCGCGTGGTCCCAAACCATTATCATAGATAACGAAACTATATTACAGTGTTGCCATTTCATACTTATATACAATTTTACTACTGAACAAATAATAACCAGTCACCGGAAATTTGCAATTCGTGGAACTCCACGACAGACGCCATGGTTTCCCGCCAAATACCCCTATTTCTTCTTCTTCTTTTAAATTAATGGCGTTCGCGACACATAAAGTTCATATTGTTATTTGCTAAGAGCAAATGTGCTCTTAGGCTTTGCTCTTAGGTTATTTGATAACAATGACGTAAGAATTCCTACGTCATTTTTGTTATGAATTTAGGTTACTATGGAGATCCCTTTGACACTTATTAATCAGTCAGAGTTTATGTGTAAAAAATTAAGGTGGAACTTTATTTTATGGGTGAAACAAAGTTCAATTAAGTAATCAGTGAATAATATAAGAGCTAAAAAAGGGAATTGAAATAGAAAAAAAAAAATATAAGGTTAGTTTTTTAATCCTATTTTTCTTTGTTTACTTACATTTGTCTGAATCAGTGGCGTACGTAGGGGAGGGCAGGGGGGGCGGACCGCCCCCCCTGCCCCTGTGCTTTAATTGTCTTTGACTATTCAAAGAAAGTTTAATTCATAGATTACTTAATGATTAGGCAAATCCGTTATTAGAAAGAGATTTTATATACCTCATGAGTTACGCATTGATTGTTGCTTAGCGCTCATTGACGAGAGAGCGCACCGAATCCGATAACAGAGAATATACATACGCGCACTTTTTGTCAATGACAGTCAAATTGAATAACAAAATGAAATTGAAATTGTTTTTAAGACAAGAAAAAATACACTGAAAAAATCGACATGTCCCAGGCGGGAATCGAACCCAGAATCCTCCGCAATCCAGGCGGCTACCTACCAGGGCCGCCTACCAGGGCCACTACGCTACCAGGGCACTGTTTTCATCGTCGAAATTTGTCAGTTCTTGGTGCTTATGTTTTTATGGTAAAGATTGTTTCATCAAATCATTGAAATTTGCACTTCTAAGATCCGAACGAAATATTTTTGCAAATATTTGACGTCCAGTTATGATGAAACTACCTTACCTATAGTGTGGAATATTTTTGAGACTAGAAAAAATACACTGAAAAAATCGACCTGCCATTTTTTCAGACAGGCGAAGGGGTTTTCTACTGTTAAAAATATTTACGCGTTTGTAAACCCAAAAAAATATTCCATATGAAATTGTTATAATAAGAAAGATGTAGGTAATCCAACACACCAACCTATCCAACACACTAACAATCCTATTTTCGAATGAAATGACACGTTTTCTTGTCTCTAACAGTGATAATGTAATTTGTACACTATTTAAAAACACAGGGAGGCATTTTTTCGAGCGATAACTTAAAGCGTTACAATAAAGTGCAGTCGACTAGCCCAAAATGCGAAAGCGGTCCCAATTGTTTTTTCATTAATTGCAAACTGAATGTAAATCCGGCAATTGCCTGACTTTTTCGTTGCCATTTTCGAGCGAGTGCAACGCATCTATACCTACTTTTTAAACTTTTTAGTATGTATTTGCATAATATACATTAAATTGAAATTGAAACACCTAAATAAGAGGGCGGCAAAATTATTTTCCGCCCCGGGCGGCCGATACCCACGCTACGCCACTGGTCTGAATATTCATATTTTTGAGGTAGGTGCCAACATAATGCCCGCTCCACATTCGCGGCCGCGAACCCGCGAAAATAATCTACATCGCCGTCTTTACATAAGACCAAAAAAGTTATGTAAAATAAGAAGTAGCAATGTATAGTGTTTTCGTGGGTTCGCGGATGCGGATGCGTGTGGAGCGGGCATTAGATTAAGAACATACAGATACCGAATCCGGCCACTCAATTTGGCGCAACCAATATTAGGCCATATTTGACACAATACGGAAAGTCTATGCGTAGTCCTCGAGGTTAACGCACTCCGTACGCATCTCCTACAAATTATTAAAAAAATGACGATTTGTGCTATTAAATGGTGTAATAATCGAACTGAAAAAAATAAAAAGAGTGAGAACATTACTTTTCACACGCAATTTTTTAATATTTTATTGTATTTTCACTTTGTAAGCAATAAAAACCAAATATTTCATTTCGTAATTTTTAAATACTGAGTGCTGCCAGTTACAGAAATTATTTTACCTATTTTAGTTGTTTAGAATTTAGTCGAATGCAATAATTTAATCATATTAATTGTTCTATAAAAAATACCAAGGACATAAAAAAATCTTTTCTGATAATTAGATTTTAACCGCCTTAAGAAAAGGAGGAGGTTCTCAAGTCATCTTAATCTTATTTTTTATGTATGTTTCTACGCCTAGACCGATTTAGAATAGTAGATTGTATGATAAGGGAGCAAAATAGTACTTTTACGGCGACGGCGCTACTTTGATTGAACCAAGAGCGAAGCAAAGGAATTCAAAGTAAATAATAAACAAGTTCTTAATGATACTTAATTTGGGCTAGATAATTGGTGTGAGCGTTGAAATATATTATCCCTACTAATCTTATAAATGCGAAAGTAACTCTATCTGTCTGTCTGTTAAGCTTTCACGTCTAAAGCACTGAACCGATTTTGATGAAATTTGGTACATAAGATCTCGGGGAGGGACGTAGGCTACTTTTTATCGCGAATAAAAGGTTGAATGGGTTGAAATAGGGGATGAAACTTTGTATGGAAGTTCGTCATTTTTGAAGATAAAACCATGAAACTTTGAAATTAGGGACTTAATAAGAAAGAAAGGAATATTTGATCTAGGATTTTTTAAATTTAGACCCGTGTGGGGATGAAAGATCGTAAGGAAGTCAAATAAAGTTACACATTCACGTCTAACACCCGATCCGATTATGATGAAATTTGGTATAAAAATGGATCCAAGATGGCGACGTGACTTTTTGACAAAATGTCAATATGGAATCATTTTCGTGGTTTTCGGGGGTCGCGATTCCGAATGCGACAACTATTTCGAGATCCAAGATGGTGGTTGCGACTTTTTAATATAAAATCGATATGGGTATCATTTTCGTGGTTTTCGGAGGTCCCGATTCCTAATACACCATCCATTTTGAGATCCAAGATGGTGGATGCGACTTTTTAACATAATGTCAATATGGGTATCATTTTCGTGGTTTTTGGGGGTCCGGATTACGAATAAGACATCTATTTCGAGATCCAAAATGGCGGACGCGACTTTTTGACAAAATGTCAATATGTGTATCATTTTCGTGGTTTTTGGGGGTCCCGATTCCGAATGCGACATCTATTTCGAGATCCAAGATGGTGGTTGCGACTTTTTAATATAAAATCGACATAGGTATCATTTTCGACGTGTTCGTCCACGAAAACCACGAAAATGATACCCATATTGATATTTTATCAAAAAGTCACGTCCGCCATCTTGGATTTCAAAAAAGATGTTGTATTCGTAATCGGGACCCCCGAAAACCATGAAAATGATACCCATATTGATATTGTATTAAAAAGTCACGTCCGCCATCTTGGATTTCAAAAAAGATGTTGTATTTGTAATCAGGACCCCCAAAAACCACGAAAATGATACCCATATTGATATTATATCAAAAAGTCGTGTCCGCCATCTTGGATCTCAAAAAAGATGTTGTTTTCGTAATCGGGACCCACGAAAACCACAAAAATGATACCCATATTGATATTTTATTAAAAAGTTGTGTCCGCCATCTTGGATCTCAAAATGGATGTTGTGTTTGCAATCGGGACACCGAAAACCATGAAAATGATACCCATATTGATATTATATCAAAAAGTCACGTCCGCCATCTTGAATCTCAAAATGGATGTTGTATTTGGAATCGGGACCACCGAAAACCACGAAAATGATACCAATATTGATATTATATTAAAAAGTTGTGTCCGCCATCTTGGATCTCAAAATAGATGTTGAATTCGGAATCGGGACCCCCGAAAACCACGAAAATGATACCCTGATATTCTATTTAAAACTATCCGTCAAAAACTTTGGTGTGGCTTTTCCGTTTCATCGAATAAAAAGAAGTTTCACTTCAAAATCAGAAGTAGTATTCATGTTTTATTTAAATTACCTGGTTTTGGGGTGACGAGATTTTAGTGGCCACACCAAATTTTAGTAGTGTGCGTGTATCTGTGTGTAAGCGTTAGCACACATGACAAATTTTTGCGTCAGTTTTGAAGCGGCATATTTTATGGAACTATCCTTCTAGTATGTTCTTGTTCTAAGGTGCCAACATTTTATTTTCTTACTTTCAAAGAACGCGGTTGTTTTAAGCGGCATTCGCTGCGGAAAATGCATGGCGATTGATGCGCACCATTTTTTTTAGTATAGAATCCTAGAATAATATTTCTGTTTTGAGCTCTTAAACCGCACAACGCACGCGCCGCGTGCAACGGCGTTGGTCTGCAGAGATGCGGTTGCGGCGCGGTTTATCGGCAATGCTTGCTGACACTTGGTATTGACGTACTTACTACAGTCTGTAGTCGCGCGGCGCGGGTGGCAACCGCCCCCCGCCGGCCGCGCTGCGTCCGACGAGTGTTGCTCCGTATACACGCATACCTGTATCCTCTATCCGTATACACTGCCAGCCGCGCGCGGTCACCGCGCCGCGCAGCACCGCGTGCGATGTGCGGTGCTCCTTATTATGTTTACGTCGAGGTATTTTTTTTTCACAAATGTTTTTGATTCACAGATTGACTCTGTATTATACTTGTAGAGTAAGAATATTAAAGATTTATTTAGCTAAATTTGGTAAGTTTTGGAACACTCCACCATAAGAGAATTGAGTGTTCTAAAAAAAATCGACTTGCCTCAGGCGGGACTCGAACCCGCACCTTCCACAATCCGGGTGGACGCGTTGACCAATTTCGCCACCGAGGCACTGCTTTTCGCTGTCGAAATTTGTCAGTGCTTGGTGCTTATGTTTTTATGGTAAACATCGTTTCATCAAATCTTTGAAATTTGCACTTCCAAGACCCGAACGAAATATTTTTGCAAATATTTGACGCCCAGTTAAGATGAAACTACCTTACATTATGGAATAATTTTATTTTTGCGTTTACAAACGCGTAAATATAATACTAGAAAAATGCACTGAAAAAAATCGACTTGCCTCAGGCGGGACTCGAACCCGAACTTAATAAACTGTTAAAATCTTCAATGATTGAAAACACAAATTTTCCACATGCAAATGTTAACAAGTCATTTTCCCTGCATCACATATCATACAATTATATACGCAATCCCACGTTCATGCATCACATGTGATGCAAGTGGGTATATGAAATCAATGTCTTTTATTTTCATGAACGTCTCAGTTACATTAAATACATCACAAGGACGTCTAAGCTAGATATTGAGGTAAATAAATATCAAATTATCTGCTTGTTCCCAACGAGTCACACTGTAACCTGTAACACTGCGACTCGTTGGGACAACTTTGTAAAATAATTCCCAACCAGTCACACTGTAACATGTTGGGACAATTCATATAAGAGATTACTTATTATTATAAAAGATTATTTAACCCAATTATGTATTAGGATTATGATTTAATAGTATGCTAAACATCTGCAGTCATGGTAGCCTGGTCAGTGGCGTAGCGTGGGTATCGGCCGCCCGGGGCGGAAGATAATTTTGCCGCCCTCTTATTTAGGTATTTCAATTTAATGTATACTACGATGCATTACATTCTAAGAAGTTCAAAAAGTATAGATTCGTTGCACTCGCTCGAAAATGGCACCGAAAAAGTCGGGCAATTGCCGGATTTACATTCAGTTTGGAACTAATGAAAAAAGAATCTGGAACGTTCTCGAATTTCGGCTGGTCGACTGCACTTCATTGCAACGCTTTAAGTAGGCAATCACTCGAAAAAATGCCTTCCTGTGTTGTTAAAAAGTGTACACATTAGGTTCATTATCACTGTTAGAGACATGAAAAGGTGTCATTTCATTTGACAAATACATTTTTCTTATGAAAACAATTTCATATGGAACTTTTTTTTTGGGTTTACAAACCAATGACGTAGGAATTCTTCACAATCGCGTAAATATTTTTAACACTAGAAACCCCTCCGCCTGTCCGAAAAAAGGGCGGGCAGGACGATTTTTTTCAGTGTATTTTTCCAGTCTCAAAAATATTTACGCATTTGTAAACGCAAAAAATTATTCCACACTGTAAGGTAGTTTCATCTTAACTGGACGTCAAATATTTGCAAAAATATTTCGTTCGGAACTTAGAAGTGCAAATTTCAATCATTTGATGAAAAAATGGTAATAAAAACATAAGACCCAGCACTGACAAATTTCGACGGCGAAAGCAGTGCCATGGTAGCGTACCTACCTAGTGGTTAACGCAGCCGCCCGGATTGCAGTGGATTCTGGGTTCGATTCCCGCCTGGGATAGGTCGATTTTTTCAGTGTATTTTTTCTTGTCTTAAAAACAATTTCAATTTCATTTTGTTATTCAATTTGACTGTCATTGACAAAAAGTGCGCGTATGTATATCCTCTGTTATCGGTATCGCTCTCGCCAATGAGCGCTAAGCAACAATCAATACGTAACTCATGGGGTATATAAATTTATCTCTTTCTAATAACGGGTTTACCTTTTGCCTAATCATTAAGTGATCTATACATAAAACTTTCTTTGAATAGTCAAAGTCATTATCGCTGATTAACAATTAAGGCCCTGTCCGCACAGCGGAAATAATATCGCGTTCAATTTGCATCAAACCACAGATTTTTTCCTGCGATTTTTTTACCGCATGTGAGGATAGTCCTATAAGATCCTATGTGTCACAGAATTTTGCGAGAAAAAAACGTGCAGTGAAATATCGCTGTGCGGACAGGGCCTAAAGAACAAAATCCAAGCACAAAATATTCCTCGTGAACACAAAATAAACTACGGGGAATTGCCGCAAGTCAGAATAGACGGTGTTGCCAGCAGTTGCTACAAAATATCATTCAAAGCAAGGGAATTCGTCACAGAATAACTAATGAAAAATTCTATACTCTTTTCAATTGGTCCGAATTTTTAGATGCAATAAAATGTTTTCAATTTTTTTTTAATTATTGTGATATTTTGCCGCCCGGGGCGGGCCGCCCCCCCTGCCCCCCCTACGCTACGCCACTGAGCCTGGTACTTCAGTTTGGAAACATACAGAATGAAAAGTTCACAATCCCACATTGATGGGGAAAGTCGATGGGGATTAGTGGCCTGGAAACAGTACTTATATATGTTTATCTTAAATAAAAATCATTTATGTTTCATATATGAGAGTATTATTCGTATTTCGTAAATTTCGAAAAGGTCTCCCAACGTGTCATAGTGTGACTGGTTGGAAATATTTTTAAGAAAGATGTCCCAACGTGTTACAGTATGACTGGTTGGGAATTATTTTACATAGTTGTCCCAACAAGTCACAGTGTTACAGGCAGGTTACAGTGTGACTCGTTGGGAACAAGCGAAATTATCCGTGAAGTTTCTATTATAAAAAAAACTGAGCACTAATAGACGTCATTAGGAGTTAATTCGATTTGGCCTGGACAGTCAACATAAATATGTAATATATTTTGAGATTTGAGTTACAGTATTTTCTCTGGTTGGCAGATTGAGTGTTCCAGTTAATTACCAGAACTTTCTCACTTTAAATTTCACATTTTTTTTTATCTCCTTCATGAAGTTTTTACAATTATTTCCTATCGTTGGGTGGGTAGTTAAATAAACAAAATGCATTTAAAAAATATGGGTTTATTGTACAAAATACGTATTTAATTACATTATGTCCATAACTAATTAAGAATTAAGTAGGTAAACACTTGAAACATAGGTACGGCTGTTGCGAGTTAATTAAATTGAATTTATTGTTACCTACTACTAACTACTACCTACAATAAAGTCGATATTAAAATATTTCGTCAGCTTAATATTTTATTTATTTGATTAACAATTTTCGCAATTTCCTCAATACAGTTTTTTTTGTCTCACAAACAGATAAGCCGTGCAGTATATGTTACGGCTTAAACCCGAATTGCGGTGACGGCTAGTTTTAACTAGTTAGAACTAGGTGTAGCCGCACTTCGGGTTATAGCCATAACATAATGCACAATATGCCTCTTCTTCTTAGATTATTGGCGCTGTCCTAATGGATTCCGCCAGTATCGAGTATTCTGCTAAGACAGTTATTTTATTGACTCTGCTTGTTTTCTCAAATGGTGTCATGAATGCACAATGTCTAAGTCAACAAATTTAAAATGCTAACTCTGAAACTGTTGATTTATCTGCAAAGGAAACAGACACAACATATATACACAAATGCACAATATGCGAAAGTAATAGAAACAGCTTTGCCCATGGAAGTCATTCCTTATAGATTGGACATTCCGGCAGGAATAAACGCTACTGGATTGGCTTGTATCTGCATATAATAATAGCTCATTCGCGTTCGTGAGATAATAATCTTACAAGATTTTAAAAAATACTCAACAATTTTTTTACATTACTTCACAAGTTAGACTAGAAAAATTTGAGGGAACTCTATGCTTCGGTGACAAGGCGTAGGTATGTTCGAAAGCCAATCCTGAAACGCCCCCACAGAGGGGTTAAGAGTTGGTGGTTTTTAATGTGTAAATTTTGTACTTGCTCGTACTTTAAGCGGCTGCTTAAAGTAAATTTCATCTCTCTCATCAGCTATTGTACACATGATAGAGATGGAATGAAAGAGAAGAGGACATTAGAATCATTTGAGTAGGTAGCAGGTAATATTTAACCCATTGGTTGCCCGATATTTTTAAAGCAGATACGCCATTTGGCATTTTAATTTCTAGCGTTATAATCTAAAAATAAAATAAACGAAACATTTTGTTTTATTATAATTTATTCATAGCCAAAAAGAGCTGCGAATACTTCTACTAGGTGTTAGACCCATATGTAGGGTCGTCTGGGTAGGTACCACCGCCTTTCTTTTTCTGGCGTGAAGCAGTTAGCTGTGATTCGGATTGAAGGGAAAGGTAGCCAGTGTAAATACTGGGCATGGAGGGCATATCATATTAGTCCCTAGGATGGCAAACGCACTTGCGGTGTTAAGTGATTTACACCTAATACTGCAAGTGTCTATAGGAGGCGGTGACCACTTAAACCGTGGTCACCAAGCATGGTGGGCCGCAAGCTTGTTTCCTATCTCGTAACATAAAAAAAAATGTCGAAGGTTTTTAAGAAAAAACCGCCTCCGTGGTCTACCCTGTGGTTCGCCTACTGGAATTAGATCTAGTGGCCCCAAGTTGGTGCCCTGGGGAACACAAACTTTTGGTCGGGTTAGTCGATGGTAGGTTGTTTCAGTGGCAATTCCTCCAAGTTGGCGAGGTTGGCGCCGCCAAACCAAATATGAACAAAATCATTAAATAACTTCACCAAAATTAAATAAATTTTACACGCCAAATAAACAAACATAGTTACCATTAGAGCAGTAATTAAGTTATATTATTTCGCGATTACGTTTGGCGATTTCATTGGCGCCAATTGTCATCATACCTACTAAACGCCCGCCCGCGCAGCCTCACCCTGCGCTCGAGATATTACGCGGCTATAGTCTGTTTTTTAAGCTATTGCATAGCTTCTATCGCGGGCCTTGAGCGCGGGGACCGAATCCAGAAATTCCGTAACGAAAAAACCTCACGCTCCCCACTCCGATGGGCAAGGAGGTGTGGCTTGAAGGCCGTGCATTCGGCCCGTCGTTTCAGTTCGGCAGTCTTCGACACGGCGTTGTGTGCGTGCGATTAGACGTATTGTACGACTCTACGAAACTCGCACCAATCGAGACGAGCTGCTCCGAAATCGGACGAATACATAAGCAGCTGTTTATGAGAATTTATGTACAACAGTGAATAGCTGTACTTGTAAAATTTGTGGATAAAGTGTTTTGAATATGAATGTTAATTATTTCAGTTAATTATTTCAATTATAAAATTAATATCAAAGAGAAAGAAATACTGCATGAATAAAATAAATGAATAAAATTATAATTGCATAAGTTGATACAAAATGCTATGCAATAGCTTTACCGCGGCAGTCCCCGAGTGCCACACGTCTATTTTTTTAACAAACGAGTACCGAGTATGTCTCTCGCATATTTCTGATATACAATATATTGTTTCAATAATACTTTAAATGCAAAGATATTATTGAAACTTTGCTCCTTACATGTTTTTGAGCACCTAGCCACCTCATATCATTATGAAGCTGACTGTACCTAACTACCAGGAATCGCCACTGACTTGTTTTAAAACTACGATCTTATCAAAGTCTGTTACCATAAAAATATATTAACAGCATTATTGAGTTCCGACATTTAATGAGAAGAGAGCCAGCTCGGTTCCATTTTCGGTCAAGAGCTCCATAAGATAAAATAAAAACATTTCATAACATTGTTCATGCCGAGTTCGCTCATTGGGCAAGACTCTTGTAGGTACCAATTTAGAATTTACAAAGTGTGTAGTTAATAACTAAATATCGAAATTTGGGGAGACACATTATCGACTCAAACGATATCAAAACAATCCAAGCTCCATCCAAAGAATGTACGTATTATAACTTTTAGACAGTGCTCAGGTAAAGGAGTGGGAATAGGAATTAATTGGAGGATAGTCACAATCATAGAAATAGGAAACTATAGATCGGCAATGTAAAAGAGAAAGAACGCGTATATTAGAGCGAGATAGATACATAGACGAGACCAGTTCACGTACATGCAGGGGGCCTAAGTCGGCCTGTCAGTCACGTAGAAAAGACAACAACTGTCAGACTGCAGTACTATTTTTCGTGCGTAATGCGCATACGCATACATGGGTGTATTTTTTTCGTCTCACCCTAGTCGATTCATTGCCAATCTATAAACGTCAGTAATAATAAATCTATGGTCTTTATGGGTCGCAGTACCTTAAATAGCCCCGAAACAACAAATAATAATAAAAATTTCACTAATTCAAAAACATGATTATTTAATAATTGAAGTAACTATAAATGTGTATTTTAGAGACAATGAAAATCATTGTAAGCCAATTTTATTATATAATATTATCTGCACTTATAAAATTATTTTGTGAATAACGTGTTTGGTTACAAAATTAGTAAATTTCTATGTATTTAGTTACTTAAGCCTCATTTTGTAATTGTTTGTTATTCTGAATAAAATAAAATAAAAAATAAAATGATCTTAAACTTTTTTCTTCTTCTATAGAGTGGATATTTCTTTCTTGAGAATATCCTCAACGTGTATAAATTTCAGAATTATTTAATAAATGTTTTAAAATCATCAAGTACTCGGGAAATGTTTGCTTAATTATTTTTCGTTGTGCTAAATATCTTCTTTCTCCGTTATCCTCATGCTCTGCATGAACGATTCCAGACTGTTGGGGCTGTTGACTAGGCTCTCGAACGAATGATGATTGTTATTCAGCTGTGGATATAAAATTATTTTCTATATACAGGATGTAAAAGACATGAACAGTCAAACGAGAACCATGTATTCTGCTCACCATCATAACATTTTTTTTCCTTTAGACTATACCTGGGAAATTGATAGTTACGATTTTATTTAAGGTCAAAGTCATATTTTTTTTTAATTTTTTTTTATGAAAACTTATTCTATACGTGATTTCTTAATTATCGTCCAAAAAACACTATCATTTTTTTTTAGTATTTCATAACAAAAAATGGCTTCAAAACATTAGCGTTCAATGTAGCTCACTCGATGCGCACGGACACTAACGAACGGGGCCGCCGTTTGGCAAAATTATCGCGGTTTTGCGAGTTGCGTGCGAGTTGAGCCCTTTACATTGCGCGGTACATTTTGAATTTTTTTTTAACACAAAATAATAAAAATCATTTCCCAGCAATATTTATTTTGAAATGTGTCTTATTCTGATGTATACAATACATGGTTCTCGTTTGACTGTTCATGTCTTTTACACCCAGTATATATTTGACTGACTGACATATCAACGCACAGCCCAAACCGCTGGGCCTAGAGATTCTAAATTTGGTACGTAGGTTCCTTAAGAGGTCCAGGGGTGCACTAAGAAAGGATTTTTGGAAATTCACCCTCTAAGGTGGTGAAAAGGAGGTGCAAAGTTTGTATGGAAATCCGTAATTTTTAAAGTAAAATCCATAAAAATTGGTGTATTGCCGTTCAGTTAGAAATTAAGTAAGACGTATTTAGGATTTTTGAAAATTCAATCCCTAAGGGAGTAAAATAAGGGATGGAAGTTTGTATGGAAATCTGTCGATTTTTAAAGTAAAATCGATGAAAATTGGTAGATTATGGCGCTTGGGATGGACGAAATAATAAGAAAATTTAAATGCTGTCCGAAATAACTATTCTACGCGGACGAAGTCGCGGGCAAAAGCTAGTTTATTCATATAGTCAAATGAGGGAAACGTTTTGACACGTTATGGGAGCGAATGAAAAGCATGTTACTAAATTCGATAAATAAAATTCGTCAAATCTATCCCCACAGTAACATAGTCCTGAGGCCTTAGTACGAGTTTGTTAGTTTTCGAGCTCGATCAAACGTATCGTCTCTTTTCATACATTGCCTACTAGCGCCCCTAGCGTAAACTATCAGAAACAGTGGCCAATGTACGAAGAAAGACGATACGTTTGATCGAGCTCGAAAACTATCAAAACTTATACTAAGGCCTCAGCTGATCAAAAATACAAAATTGTAAAAAATAAAACAAGGATTTTCTTCTATATTTTTTCTTATTATAGGGGGAAGGGTATCAAAAACTAGCAAAAATCGTAATAAATAAATGGCCAGTTATGAGCGTGATTATTATGTATGTAATAAAAATTAGGTAGAACTCACAAAGTTGCGAACCCAGCTGGAGAGATGTTCGGTGTAGTAGGGGTTGGTGAACCGCGCGTCTATCATCAGTACGGCGCCCCAGTCGCCCCGGTGACGGACGCAACGGCCCACCGCTTGGTTCAACGCCCTGTAACACATTACACACTATTGCTTAAACCTGTCTGAGCCTAAAAGAGTGACGATAATCGTCACTTGTTTTTCCGCGCGCTTTTAAAAAACGCTATTACAATAAAGCTAAGGTTTTAAATTAGCTTTTGTTATATATTTTCTGACTTTTTTTTCGCGCGCTTTAAAAATGCTATTACAATAAAGCTAAGATTTAATTTGGCTTGTGTTATTATTTTCTGAAAATTAAATAAATTTAGCGTATTTTAGATCCCTTTGTTTTCCCAAATATAAAATAATAATAAAAAAACCAGATAGTGAGTGAAACCGGATACCCGCCGGACTCCCGGGCGTAGGCACTGAGGGTTTAACCCAAGATTTCCCAAACTGTGCTTTTGTATGGGGCACAAAAAGACAGTTTGGGAAACCCTTTGAGAAATGTTATTTAGAAAGGAATAGTGTGTTATTGAACTGCAAATATCCATACACGTTTAGATTTATGTTATTGCAACACTAGTGATAAAGTGTCTCAATAGGAGTGTTTGGCGGGAAACCATTGCGTCTGGATGTCTATCTTTATTTCGATAATTCAAAATTACTTCGGAGCGGATTTGTGCAATGGAAGTGGTGTCGTTTCGTTGCATAAGCATCTGTGTTGACGAACAGTTATGAGGAATCACTGAAGGAATGAACAAATAAAGGTTTTGTGTATAAGACGTTGAGAATTTGTATAGTGGGTGGAAATTCCACTATGCAATTCTCACCAGTCAATATCATGAAGTCTGTTGCCATGCATTTTTTTCCAAGCACTCCCTAGATGTATTAAAATACCGTGACGCCCATATTTTAATGCAAACATCAAGAAATAAGACTTTAACAAATGAAGGTAGGGCTCAAAGGTCTTGATACCAAGCCAAAAACCCTAACAAAAAAAAGTATCTCAATACGATTGACAGTTTGACGTTCGTGAAAAAACACGAACCTGTTTTGGAGACTGAAAGCGCGTATTACCACTCTATTGGTTATGTGCTCGATGACACCCACGTATAAGATGTTATCCTATTAGTGACTGGGAGCTACTCCGATATGACTCACATTATGACACGTGTAACAATACTTTAATACACCCTCCCCCTTACCTATAAGCTTGTACCCGCAGCCACTCGCTACTGCTCAACAGGTTCCGCTTCTTCTCATACTTGTTATTGTAATTCATCTTCTCCTTGACTGCCATATCGTAAGTGTTAGGGTACGGAATGCCGATCTGGAAAACAACTGTCTATAAACCAGTGGCGTAGCATGAGTGGCACTCGGGGCGGATTTTGAAGGTTTTAAACTGTTAAATTAAAAAAAAGTAATAAAAATTTACGTTTTATTAAAATACGAGTATTATTATCACGTCATCAAATTTTTTTTGTGTTGTTAATCTGGTTTCAGTCATTGTAGGCAGCAAGTAATTTTTAATTAATGTCAATTTGCTGAAACTCCTCTCACATGGAGTAACTGATGCACATTTTGTTATAAATAACTTTAGTGCGACCGTTAGATTCGGAAGAAAATCTGTTTATAGTATAAACTATCCCTTATTGATATAACAAAAGTACAGTCACCGAGCAGAAAGAATTTCGTACATTGACAGCAACGCATCGTTGTCGCTCCTGCAATTATGTTGCTATCACGCTCACACACGTATCGTGACCGCCGCTATTAGAGATTGTAAACCTTTTGAACGTAGTAATACGGTGTTTACGTGAGTGCTCACGTGTTCGATAACAGTTGCGAGTTAGAATTCTCTCAAATATATTGCCTATATTATAAATATTACAGTTAATAAAATAAAATATCAGAGTTCAATTTAACTTGGAGAATTTGACTAAGTAGCTATTTTATGTCTTCGGCAAAAACGGCAAATAGGTGTACACCAAATGCCTCTTTGCATCAGTAGGTAGCTATGGTCACGAACCCGAGTTATGCATAACATTGTGAATAATTCTAATAATACAGAATGTAATTAAAAGACATTTAAAGAATTTTATGAATTTGATCTTTAGTAAAAATGTTCATGACAACTGCCAGGAGGCTAAAAGGTCATTGTATGAAATTCTTTCTGCTCGGCGACCGTAGGTACTATTAATACTATTTTATTATTTATTACTATTTTAATGATTATATTTTTAAGCCTTTCTATTAATGTAACAAAAAAATATCCGAAGACCCGTTCGCAAGTGCGTATACTTCCGTGCGTATACGAGGTATTCTCTACGCACGATTACGAAATGGGATATATATTTTTCAGATTCACTTAATTAACAGTACAAAACAAGATCAAAATACGACCAACAGTATACAAAAGTGAATATCATACCGTGATAACTGCCCTCGCCTGGTGGTCCCTGAAGTCCATACCCTCGGACACCTTCCCTCGGAATACTGCAAACAGTATGGCGCCTCGTTCGGTCTCTACGTATCTATAGTAGTCCTGACAACATGGGCATAATTGACAAGCTAGTTTTTGTATTTATTTAGAGTTTCACATTTTTTTAATACACCGTGTTCCTGAGGTTATATATTAACTTCGGCATGTTATTCAGACTATTAAATTGATCATTTTTTACTATAGACACTTTTATGAATTCCAATTTCTTTAACATTTTTTATTTTCATACAAACTAAATACTTAGATGTAATTTATCTAATATGAATTACTCTTTACCTGAGCTGGCAACGTCGCATTTGAAACTTTGGTACACATGTCCACATAAACTTTTTGAAACTTTTCTTGACGTTAACAAATTTGATAGTTTTGGTTGCACAAAGTACAAAGTGGCAACATCTCACAGATAAAGACTCTTTCTCACTGCACAACACAATTAAATTGGTTAAACTTAAATTATCAATAACTTAAAAACTATGCTATTTAAACTACTACTTCCTTTGTACAATATGTTTAACAAGAGTTATAGAAGTATTATTCAAAGTTAATGTATATCCTCAGGAACACGGTGTATATATGTATTTAGGTATGTGTATGTACAGTCGACAAAGTTCCCGGTGTTCCATTTAGCAAATAGAATCCTTTAAAAGGCTGCCCTGCACCAAACCCCGCCTACTTTTTACTGTGGCCAATAGAATATTAACAAAATATAGAGCGGCCAATGAGGCGAAACGTCTTCACACCGCTTCCGCATGTCGCCTCCCCTCAGCGCAGTCGATCTAGCGTTGCGACAACATTGTCTGCTCTTACTGGCTCAATCCGGCTTGCAGACGACCTGCCTCTCTAATAGAGGGGCGGGTCGCTGTTAATTTGTTAATCAGACACGTGAGTGCCACGCGATTATTGCCTCCAAGTGGAACACCGCGAACTTTTTCGATTGTACCTACGTAATTTACTAGGCTTCACTCGCGTCAATGTCGGTTAAATTATAGCCGTTATGTTATTCCCGCCCGCTGCTGTATTACCCGTTATAGACGCCGTCTTGGTGGAGTGGTCTGTATAGCTGCCTACACATCAAGCGGTCCGGGTTCGAGTCCTGGTAGCGGCAATGTTTGTGTGTCGAGTCATGGTTGTTTATATATTTATTTATGTTTATTTATAAAAATATGTAAAAAATATTCTAACGTATGAGCCATATTTAAGTAAAGTTTCATTAAAATCCGTTCAGTCGTTTTAGCGTGAGAGTAACAAATACACATCCATACAAACTTTAACGTTTATAATATTAGTAGGATTTTGATTGGAGGAGTCGTTCAAAAAACTAAATATGAAAAAATGGAGCCCTGATGCTGTGCTTTTTCCGTCAATTCTCAACACACTTGGCATATTACAGATCGAATTTTATGACGACAGTCCTGTACCATCCAATACGAGTACACTATTATGGGTCTCATTCGGCGTACTTGTTCAAACAATAGTATAAGTATACTATGGTTTTGATGCTCATTATTAAATCAATATTTTTACCTCCATAATATCATTGTGATCACGAACATTTCTACTCTCCATGAATATGTGTTTTTCTTTTTCCAACTCACTCCATAGACCGGTTTGTTGCCACCTGAATGTTATAATTTAGTTTTGTTACAGTTTTATAAAAAGGGCATATAACAAAGTTTTCTTTATTAGGAACATGCAATATTAAACAATATAGTTTAGTATTTATTATCCATAAAAGATCCAATTTTAATTGCTTTTTAATTTACTAGCTGTGCCTTATTATCCAACACAAAAAGAATTTTCCATTTTGAATCAGTAGTTCCCGAGATTAGCACATTCAACCAAATAAACAAACTCTTCAGCTTTATTATTAGTATAGATAAGAATAGACTTAAGTATTGGTTTTTAATTAAACGACTATCAGACTCTATTAGGGCAGCATACTATCTAATTCATATAAGTCACATACGTGGCGGGGGCTACACGTACGACTGTTCGAAGCATTTGACGCCAATTGGCGTTATACGGTTAAGACGTTCCCAAGGAGCATTTTAAAGGCCCCCAAATACGGTATTGATCTTTAGGATCCGTCGTTTCAGACCGATCGAAACGACGAATCAATAGTGTATGACAAGATCGTTAATGATTTACTTAATCGAAGAGGTTATTGAAAATCACAACAAAAATCATGAATAGCGTAACAATGCAACAACAGTGTATAGATCTATGCGATCAACGATTCGATTTTTGGCGCCGTAGGCCGTTCCGTCATTCTCATAATAATTTTGCTATTCCTTTGGGTGGAATTTTAATTCCTTTAAAATATTTATATGCGAATACTCATTACTCTTTAATAGCCATTTCTTAACCTACACATTTCTAGGTTTTATTCTTTTCCCCGAATGTACCCGAATATGTACCCGAATCAAAGTTACCGCCACTTAGGTATGAAAAAAAGTTTGAAAAAGAAGTTCGTTTTCCACGTTATAGGGCACGTATTGAATTATATGTGCACGTTTTTATCATTCCATTTGCAAATAGATGATCGATAACGCCGTCGTGGTGGAGTGGTCAGTATAGCTGGCTACACATCAAGCGGTCCGATTCGAATCCTGATAGCGGCAAATGTTTGTGTGACGAACACGAATGTTTGTTTGCGAGTTATGGTTGTTCATATATTTATTTAGGTTTACCTATTTATAAAAATATCTAAAATTATTATGTATATTAAAAAAAAAGTCCGTTATCAAGTATCCGTTCACAAGTTCTTAAATGATACTTACTTCGGGCTAGATAATTGGTGTGAGCGTGAAAATATATTATTATATATTATTATAGCAACGACCAATTGTTTCCTGTATGAAGTGACATTTTATATCGATCGATCGTTACGATTTTCGCCAGATTGGTCGAAACGATGAATCGTATCGTATATCGGGCCCGAGACTATAGTAAACTCACCTAGTCACCAGTCGGCTCATGAGCAGATACGACGGTAAGAAGCACAGGACGCCATTTGGCGTCACTCTGCTCACCCACAGGATAGCTTTGCCCAGCGCGTCTTGTACTCCCGTCTGACTGGTGCTGCTACTCTTGCACTCCAGGCGATTACCGTCAGGACAAGTGGATAGAGTTCCCACCCACACCTGATGGTTTATTACGTTTTAGTTTATCGGGTGAGGCATGGCTGTGCATTATGTTACAAAAATAATGAATACCCTAAAAGTAATTTGTAACTAATATGCAAATTCTAGTCATATATATTTTAAAATGGGTCGTTGTGTGATGTACTTATAGATTTTATGTAATACATTAATTCGGTCGAAGAAGCGTCGGTGGCATAGTGCGTAAGGGCGTTGTCTCTCATCCGGGAGGCACCGGTTCGGACCCCGCCACGTACCATTGTGTTTTCAAATTTTGATTTCATATGTACGTTTAATCGACGCTTTTACCGTGAAGGAAAACATCGTGAGGAAACCTGCACACACCTATGAAGAAATTCTTCGTGTATGACTAAGGCCTAATCAGCCCTAATGTGGGGTAGGCCCGAGCCCCTCGGTGGGGAGATTTTATGAGCTTTTATGATAACATTGTTAATTTGCTTGTTATTTCATGTTAAAATTATAGTCTTAATTCAATGCAATGTCATTTAATAATCTTGTAGGCGTGTTGGATGTAAGTCTGAAGCTAACAAGTGTTCTTCTTATTCTTATAATCATCTGACTTGTTCAAATGATTCTGACACCCGTATTCACAAACATTACTACGACTTCCTCGACTCTTGGATAAATAAGCGCATTGCATTGAATAGGGGTCTGTGATTGGTTCGATTCTGTTGTCTAGTTCCCATTTTGAATGTACTGACGTTTTATTACTTCAAACCTCCTTCAAACTTTAAACTTTTGATATCTCGACCTGTGCGTTGTGTAATATAGCTAGCTAGCTACCTAAGCTGTGCGTTCATTTTAAAGTACGCATAGTTCCGATCCCCACTTAAGTATTGTCTATGAATAGGTTTTTGCGACCCTGTGCGTCTACGCGCACTATGAGACTTCAAAATCCTTGCCATATGGCACGCACTGAGAAATGCCTTATTTTGCATAGCATTGTTTTTTACTATGATAAGTATTGTTTGTGAATACGGGCGTGATACGCTTAAAAATCAAATTCTAGAGATAATTTGAAAAAAAAAAGAGATTTTCTGGCATAACCTTTTAAGAATTCAACATCTCGTAATTATTCGTGAATGGTTTCAATATCCCTATTATGCACTTACTCTGTCCTTGGATATGACGTGATTCGGCGTGACCTTTAGCGGGAACTGTGCGTCCAGTTCCGAGTACAGGCTGACGAGGGGAGTGAGGGTACCAGAAGCCAGCATGATACATCGCGATGATTTCAGACTCTCGAACACGATGGCCGGGTTTAAACATATCAATCGGAGTTCTAACACGTCCTTTTGTATCTTCTGAAAATTAAAATTACTTATGATTGAAATTTATACCAAACTAGCTGACCTGAAAAAAAATGAGATCTACTTATAAAGATAAAAACAATCTAAGGTCAGTCGTACAAAGCATCAAACTTAAATTTCATAAGTGTACAAATTGTACCTAAATGAATAAAGAAATTTGAGTTTGAGTTTGAAGCAAAACACATTTACTGCGTGTTGAGAACGCAGCTGCTTCTCGTTGCATAGCAACAGTTGTGTCATAAAGCCATATACTTTCGCTTTGTAATAGTTTCAGTAAATTTTCTAATCATGTAATTTTCTGTGCAATTTTCTTAATTTTTCTTTCCGTGGAACCTTCTACAAAGTATTGGAAAACTTAAGAAAAAAAGATGAATCAAATAGGTAAAGCTAGCCGTGTGATGCCGGCAGAGTAGAATAGAATCACTCCATATCCTTCATTAGGTGTCGTAGAAGGCGACTAATGGATCAGCAAAGGGGTATTGATCACCTTATACTCTGTCCATCAATCCGGATTGGATAAGCGTGGTGGACTACTGCCTAAACCTCCTTCGATGACAAGGAGTGGCTTTGTGTCCCAGCGGGTTTCACATTTTGTTATCTATCTAAAATGAATACTGACTGACTGATTGACTGACTGACATATCAACGCACAGCCTAAACCACTGGGTCTAGAGATTCCAAATTTGGTACGTAGGTTCCTTAAGAGGTCCAGGGGTGCACTAAGGAAGGGTTTTTGGAAATTCACCCTCTAAGGTGGCGAAGAGGGGGTGCAAAGTTTGTATGGAAATCCGCCATTTTTAAAGTAAAATCCATAAAAAATGTTGTATGGCCTTTCAGCTAGAAATTAAGTAAGGCGTATTTAGGATTTTTGAAGATTCAATCCCTAAGGGGGTAAAATAAGGGATAGAAGTTTGTATGGAAATCTGTCATTTTTGAAAGTAAAATCGATGAAAATTGGTATATGGCGCTTAGATTAGAAGAAATAATAAGAAAATTTAAATGTTGTCCGAATTAACTATTCTACGCGGATGAAGTCGCGGGCAATAGCTAGTATTATAAAAATAAATACTGACTGACATACCAACGCACAGCCCAAACCGCTGGGTCTAGTTTGGGCTGTGCGTGCCAAATTTGGTACGTAGATTCTTTGAGGTCCAGAGCGTACCAAGAAAGGATTTTTGGAAATTCACCCTCTAAGGTGGTGAAAAGGGGGTGAAAAGTTTGTATGGCAATGCGTCATTTTTAAAGTAAAATCCATAAAAATTGGTACATGACCTTTTAGTTAGATATAGTAGATATAAGGAAGAAGTATTTTAATATGTTTGGAAATTCAATCCCTATGGGGGTAAAATAAGGGATGGAAGTTTGTATGGAAGTCGGTCATTTTTTAAGTTAATCCATGAAAATTGGTATATGGCGCTAGGGTTAGAAGAAATATGAAGAAAATTTAAATGCTGCCCGAAATAAATTCTAAGCGGACGAAGTCGCGAGCAAAAGCTAGTTTTACATACAACGCTTAATGAATTTTTATTTGATTTATATCAGCATTCCTGATATGCAATTTCCGTACCAAAACAATAAATTAATAATACGCAATGAGAAATAATAAGTTTGTTTACCTTTTTATCATCTTGTCTGTGATTTTTCTAGCAGCATTAAAAACATAGACTTTTAGTAATAGTAAAAAAAACAAGAATTGTAAAAAAAAAAAATTTTCCATACAAATATTTCGGCCAGAAAAATAAAATTACCTATGGAACTTAATTTTTTTTTCACAATTTCAAAGTTTTGATAGCGCCATAGTATTTATATGACTATGTTGACATGGGTAGGTGCCCGCTTGATACTCCATGTACCAAACAGCCGCCTGTATATTCTTAATGGCTTCGCGACAATTAATTACGTCTATAGTCCATGTTAATTGGCTAAATGCGTAATATGTAGATTGAGTTAAGATTGGGGATGGATTATGGTCTTACAACACGTGTTATTACAATAAGAACTGTTCAAACTCTATTCTATTCAATTCTTAATTAATGGCATTCGCAAATCTTAACGATTAGGCATTTTGGCAATGTCAAGTGAAAATTTAATTATAGTTACAAAAAATTGTACGGTAGATTTAGGTTAAAATGGGAGTCTCTCAACACATGTGTTTACAGCAAGAACTCGGGAGAAACTTGGGTCAAACTCGTAGAAACCAAAACCTTAACCGTTAGGTTTTGGTTTCTACGAGTTTGACATATATTTTGAATCCCACAGCTGTCAAGCTGTTGTCAAAATGTATGAAAACGGAAACGTTTTGCATTTGGTCAATACGCGATAAGGTGCCAGAATATATTTTCTAAGTATTGCTATTAAGTGGTATTTACCTGGTTGAATTGTGAATTTCTCCACGAGACCGCTTCCGAGATGTGGTCAGTGGCCACGGTCCTCACTAGAACTGGCTTGAAGTCATCCATGAACTGTCCATCAGATCGGAACAGGTAAGCTAACGGGATAAATATAATGGTTGCAATTTGTACAGGATGTAACAGAGAGAAAGTAATTTAGTAGATTCTTTATTAGTCTGTACAAACAATGAAATAAATGTATTTGACTTTGATTGCCAGCTATGTGATGCCGGCAGAGTAGAATAGCATAACTCCATATCCTCCAATGGGTGTCGTAGAAGGCGACTAATCGACCAGCAAAGGGGTATTGATCACCTTATACTCCGTCCGCCAATCCGCATTGGTCAAGCGTGGTGGACTACTGCCTAAACCTCCTTTGAGGAGAGGCCTTGTGTCACAGCAGTGGGTCGAATTATAAAGGCTGTTGACTTTGATTTTGGGTCTCTAAAAACTCTAAGGACCAGTTTCACAGGGTACAATTTGACGGATAGTCCAAACAAAACTGTCAATTTAGAGTGCGTTCTAAAACGATTTCAATTTACTCGGGGTAGAGTAAATGATAGCTCACTATTGGTCGTTACTAAGAAGCGCTTACACCATTGGTTAGTTTCGTTAAACTATAGTTATTTTACACCAATTAGAAGAAAAAAGCTTAGTTTCACCTGGTTTTGGAACGTACCCTTAACTGCCAGGTATCTTCTAATCAGAACTCATGGATTTTATTGGTATTTTAGTGGAATAAACAATAAACTTGCAATAATTAAGAGGTTCGAGCTATCATAATTTTATTTAGCTTCAAAATTCTATTTCTTTGTAAGCAATGTTTGTCATAGTTGGAGTTAGGTATAACAAGATTTGCTCAGATGATTGTGCAATATATTTTCCTGGTTTCTATAAAATGACGAACTTTATGAATAATAAAATACAACATCCAAATTACTTACTAAAAACTGTGTCTAATGATTCCACCAAGCTGCCCGTTGATTGCGAGACACCTATCAAAGTGCGCGGGTCATCACGTAATCTTTGGCAGAAAGCTTCAGCATTTCTTTTGAATTCTGTGAAATATGTATTAATAAAAAAAGAATCAGCCCTTTATACTAACATCGGGCTCGAAGGACCATCTTTAGATACTGAATCGGCTTTCTTAATGATCACGATTGGCCATTCGCGTTAATTACACTTGAGGTGCTTCTTCACGCCTATTATTAAAAGTTGTTAAATTAAATTATATAAATAAGTAGTTCATTCATAAGCAGTTCCTCACCCGGGAAATCTTTCTGTCCAAGTTTGTGGTACTCCAAAGTTTGCACGAAGTCGATGGTGTTCCACGTGTGAACTGCCTCGTTGTTGATCACTGGCTTACTGTTTATCAGCGGCAGTTGGTTCCCGAACCTATCCAGTAAAGCTTGTAGTACATAACAACATGTTATTGAGAAAGAGGATATAATGTCAGCCGGGAAAGTTGAGACAAGAATTGATTACTATCAGTGCCCAACTATTCTAGGTTCCAATAAAGGTCTGGTTCGAAATGATATCAAAAGAATACAAATCCATCTTTCAATTCCCATGAATTGCAAGATGCCTCTAAATGCTTTTAATTTTTCAATTCCTATTAATTGAAAGATGCATTTATATTCTTTTGATTTCACGTAGTCCAAAGCGTTTTCTCTGTAATCAAATGCAATAATTATAGACGCTTATTATTTATAGCCTGAATCAGATATAACCGGAATTTCTAACCAGACCTTAATTGGAACCCATATCCTGATTTGCCTTTAAATATAATTATCATAAGGATATTTCTAAGAGCATTTGTCTAAATAGTCTTAACTAATCCAATGTTAAAAGGATATGCATGTCGGCATATGGATGCTACATAAAATAAATGGAACGTGTCAGTTTCTTTCTTTGTAGACCGTATCTCTAAATTTGACCTATCAATTTGCGTTAGATGGTCCTTGGTATGAGTGATACCAGGAAGCTTTTATCAATAGGACTAACGTACCACAGTTGTCTGTGTGCAATCGTTAACAGCATATTCAGGAATAATAAGAAGGACTTGATGAGATCATGACACTGATTGTATTGGAAATTAAATTTAAATATGACCTCACAATATTTTAAATAAGATCATCTTACCATTCATTCCAAGTTTTCAATGCCTTCTGGATGTATTCGACTTGGATGCTTATTTCTTGTCCAGCATATAGATAGCCAGACACTTTCTCTAGTTCCTGTAACGGTATAATATCAATTTTTAAAAGAATATAATGAATCCCATCCCACTTTAAACGAGAAATGAAAATAGTTGTTTGGCCGGATATCGGATATCCGGTGAGCTGCGAAGCCGGATGTGACGAGTTTAGCGCCACATAGGTACGGCGAACGCCATCAGATCAATTCGGGCGGTTTCGCTAAGTTTTTACTAAAAGATTTTTGTTTAGATATTTACTATTTATGTATTTATCATTAGAGTGAATATCTAAAAAAAAAAATAGTTTTTTGGAAGTCTTTTTTGTAACTTTGCGACTTTTAATAAAAGACGTCATAATTATAAGCCATTTTATTAATAGTTACCCCACACAGATTATTATATATTGCATTTTTTAATAGGAAATTGTCATAGTTTTTGAATATCCGGTATCCGGCCGGTACATTAATATTGTTCTATGATATCATGATAGATTGTTCCCTACTAGATGTAAGCACTACATGCACTATTTTTTACAGTTCTAATATAATTAAAAATTTGAAACTTATAAAATTAAAATGTATATAAAGCAATATTTAGTTGCTGGACTAACAATGGTTGGGATTATTAAACGAGAGACTTCATTATGCGATATTGAGTAACTATCCTGTATCCGGCCGGATAGTATATTGATACCGGATTACCGGATATCCCTTTCATCTCTACTTTAAACATATTACATATAACGAGAAATAAAAGTGTTTAATTTTTAATAATTGATTTGATAATTGATGTTGAATCATACTCTTGGGTTATGACAGATTTCAGTAAAAGTAGTAAGATATTTATTCGTCAAACGCGCGATTTTTAAACCGAAAAGTGTCTTGCTAATCCGTGGTCCGCGGACAATGTGCATTAAATATATGTTTTTCGCATTATTACACTATTTCTTTAATATTCTTTTTAAGCCAGAAAAGAAACAACCTTAATTTTCTAAGAATAAAATTAGATAAACTTTTTTTTACCTGTATTTACGGATAATATAAAAAAAAACATTCTTTGTAGGTACTAAAATACACGTGATTTTAGTTGGGGTGTTAGTCTTAAACCTCACCACGTATCACCAATGGGGAGGGGGGGTTAAAAAATACTAAAAAACATCACATGATTAATGGACGGCCACATGCTCATAATCCCAAAAGCAAAAGGGGTTGAGCCAAGTCGGTTGATATTGAAATTCAAAATCATCTTTGACGTTTGGTTCGGTTTCCCGCTATCGACATAAATAATGTACTCTTTGCTATCGACTCATTCTATTCCTGACTTCGAATCGTGTGCAGAGTCACACGACTCTGCACACGATTTATTGACAAATTACTAGGGTCTCGCTTTGGACACCCGCTCATAGCTTGGGCTATGAATAATAACAATACCTATAATAATTATTTCAAGGCACTAATAAAATTTCGAGTAACTTTTTATAAGCCTTTTTATATTTGTATATATTTAGTTTGCTTTGGACACCCGCTCATAGCTTGGGCTATGAATAATAACAATACCTATAATAATTATTTCAAGGCACTAATAAAATTTCGAGTAACTTTTTATAAGCCTTTTTATATTTGTATATATTTAGTTTGCTTTGGACACCCGCTCATAGCTTGGGCTATGAATAATAACAATACCTATAATAATTATTTCAAGGCACTAATAAAATTTCGAGTAACTTTTTATAAGCCTTTTTATATTTGTATATATTTAGTTTAAGTGTTTAAAGTGTTCAGTTTTTACAGTGTTTTTATATTCTTTTCAGAGTGCCTTTTATTACCAACTTTTATTTACAAATAAAAACATAGCGACATAATCGGTACCTCATTCCTTGGACCCCATTGACATACCGTGGACACCAAACTGGGCATAACATTACAGTCTAAAGTAACACTTGTTTCTACACACAGCCAATCCGGCAGCATGGCTCAAAAAGTGGCTCAAAATAATGACAAGTTACATAAAAGGGGCAAACACAAAAAGCAACCAAATTCTTATCTTTACTGACCGAAAGCGCAGCTTGCACGTGGTCCCTGGTGAAGTAGAAGGAAGCGGAGTCTCGGCAGATGTCTTCGATGTTGTGAGCTTCGTCTATCACCACTATGTTGGATCGCAAGTCTATTTGCATCTGCAAATGAAGACTATAGGTTGGGGTGTTCGGCGGGAGACCATGGCGTCTGGATGTCGATCTTTATTTCGATAATTCAAAATTGCTTCGGAGTGGATTTTGTGCAGTGAAAGTGGTGTGGTTTCGTTGCATAAGCATTCGTGTTGACGTATGAGGAATTATTGACAAATAAAGGGTATATGACGTTGAGAATGGTATAGTGGTTGGAAATCCCACTATACAATTCCCATCAGTCACAATTATGAGGTCTGTTGCCATGCATTTCTTTCCAAGCACTCCCTAGATGCATTAAAATATTTGACGCCCATATTTTAATGCTAACATCAAGAAATAGGACATAAATAAATGTAGATATGGCTCAAAGGTTTTAGATACCAAGCCAAAAATCCTAACAAACAAAAAATACTATAGGTTATAGATAGTTATACATAGAGGAAACTCATGATAGGAATTATTCTTAGTTCATTTAAATAAAGAATTTTGACAAACGCAATAACTAGAAAAACGTCTTGAAGTGCCTTAATTCAATGTGCCGAATAACATTACGCTTTCGTAGATACTATGGCGGTAAGTGATAGTTCAGGAAGTCTTCTACGAGTTTTGATAGTGTTCTAGCCCGACTAAAGTTTTGGTTTTTCAAATGAATAGAATCAATGTGCTACACGACTTTTGAATGACCCAGGTCGGGTTGTAAAGAGGGATACATGTGCTTGTAAAGGATTCATAACTGTCGAATACTCTTAATTGTTCGACAAAAAAATGAGTTTCAATTTCATTGTTCGCGTTGGAATGGTAACCACATATTCAAGGTGATAACGTGGTCGTAAGAAGGTAGAGAGAGGGATTAGGGGAAAATTCTCTTAATAACACAGAAACACGAAAAAACCTCTTGTGATGTTCAGACCAGTCATCAATATCATTAACTGTCAAATTAATCGATTTTTGTCGATTATGTCGAATTTCTCGAGGGGATATCCTTTTATACAGTGTATAATAGTAAAGAAAAATATACGTACACTGTTCCTGATAGAAGGCTCAATGAGGTAGTTGTATGGACAGAACACGATGTGAGCGCTGCTGGCCATACTCTTAGCGGCATAGTAGGGACACGCGCTGTTTTCCTCGCCCAGTCTCACCAGATCTTCCAAGTCGAACGCAGGAGGCATGGTTTGGCGGTTCAGTGCTTGTCTGTTGTCGTAATACTTGCAATTGCTTTCGTTGTGACTCCCTGAAGTTTTGGAGGACTGAAATTTATATTTGGTTAGTAAGGAATTCTCATGATCTCGACAAAATCACCCAGTGTAACGATGTTATAAATAATAGGAGTTAAATGCCCTTTTTTTACAAAATTTAGACAGAGACAATACCAGGTCAAGTGACTACAAAATGATACACTCTAAAGGACTCGTCACACTGGATGCGCGTTCTGCGGTTAAGGAAAGGTGGAGCGGGTAGGACAATTACATGAAATAATAAAGCCTTCTTATTTCATGTATTTGGCTGCGCGTATCTCGCAGTATAGTTTACACGTTCGCGTATTAACTATACTGCGAGATGATGACGCCCGGTGCGGTTTGTGTTCTTTACGCCTGTTCGCACGGTCAGATCGTATGTACATATACAAAATATGTAGAGACCGACAGTGTTATTCATACATGGTGCGGGCTGCGTTCACTTTGACCTGACCGCAGACCGCATCCAGTGTGACAAGTGCTTTAATGTGTGTGCAAATTTGTTTAGCAAATTTTCATACCGTATGGTAATCTGACGTACTGTTATGTCTGTGAATTGCAAGCGAAGCCGCGGGCAAATGCCAGTACGCTATAAAAACATCGTTTTGAAAACCGGTCATCAAAAAAGACAAAACCAATTTCGCGCAAAGTAACTTGAACAATTACCTTGATACAAGACCGGCACATATCGTTCTTAGAGCTCCACTGCTTCCTATCAAACTCTCTTATACAGCTGTAGTCTCTACTCGACAGCAGAGTCATCTTCGCTTCCCCACAGTACGCAGTCCTCTTGAACTCTTTTATGACCTGTTGCAGTTGCTTATGTGTCCTCGCGCCGTAGTATATCGTGGGTATACTGCAATCAACATCGTCGGTGACCCAGTTACGTAAGAGGTTCACCAGGAATCTGTAAACGGCCACCACTTACCCCATAACGAAAAACCAAACACCTAAGACTAAATTCGAAAGCTGTTTATTGGAAGCAGAGAAAGCCTGGTTAGGGTAAGTAGTGGTTGTTTGAAAGCAATAATATGGAGTATAGCTATGGAACGCATAATTACAATACAATGAATTATATTTATTATGCAAGAGAAGTGCCACTTTCGTGTCTTTCATGTTGTGACTTTTCAAAGTTCTCGATCCCTCCATTTCCATGTGGATGTCATCCAAAAATTTAGCAAACAGATGATCACTCCATTCGCGTCACACCAATTTACTTTTGTTCTACGCGACTTCTGACACGTCACGAATTGGACGTGGGATCGCCAACACACGAGCGGTTTGGAGCGATGGAGTGATGGATTTGGATCGTGAGTCTAAAGGAACACTTTAGACGCGTCTATAAATAAATCTTTCAGTATGACATTAATCAAGGTTTGGACACACCTCTTTCTGTGTTCTGTGTACACAGGTGTTTGTTTGGCACATGGTCTAATAACTAGCGAGCACTAACTATAAATGGTATGGGGCTTTCAAAAAATCAAAATGATAAAATTTATTTTGAAACTTATACATTTTGTTTTACTGACCAAAATTTGTATATAACATTTATACGACTATATTAGCATGGGTAGTGAGTGGTCCACTTTTTATACCATCCATGTATGTACAAAACATTGTATACGATAACGTGAATAAACGTGCTGTGTTGTCAATAAAGCCAATACAAAGCTACAAGTTTAATTAAAAAACCCTTACCTAACATTCTCAGGAGTTTCAGCCTTAGGGGATTCCACATTTTTCTTTGGGGTCGAACACTTCTCTGGCGTGAGGTTGTCTTTCTGACTTTCACCAAGCACCGGCGAGTTGAGTTTTCTACGTTTCTCGTGTATTTTCACCAGGTCTATAAATAAAATTATGTGGATTGAGTTTAAATAAGTTCGAGCTAAGTTAAGCATCAAGTGGTATGCATCATATACCAAATATATAAATATATGCTGTAAGATATTTGTGTTGCGTGAATACACTTTGTCGTCGGCACTTAGGAGTATGAGATTTTTTTTTGTACTAAAAAAAATACACTGAAATAAATCGACCTGCCTCAGGCGGGAATCGAATCCAGCATCTTCCGCAATCCGGGCGGCAGCGTTAACCACTACGCCACCGAGGCTCTGCTTTCGCTGTCGAAATTTGTCAGTGCATGGTGCTTATGTTTTTATGGTAAACATTGTTTCATCAAATCTTTGAAATTTGCAATTCTAAGATCCGAACGAAATATTTTTGCAAATATTTGACGCCCAGTTAAGATGAAACTACCTTACATATTATAATTTTTGCGTTGACAAACGCGTAGGTAAATATTTTTAATACTATAGATGCGGAACCAACGGAACCCGTCATAAGCGAAATTCTTTTCAAGCAATGATTTATCTCCAGCATTCTTTCTGGCTTTTCAAAACTACACGTACTCCAGCAGTTATCTTTATGGGGATTGAATAAAACCATATGTATTGACTTTGTAGAAATATTATAAAGAGAAAGGATTGGTATATTTGCAACGAATAAACTCAAAATCCACTGCACTTGCATGACTGATTTCAAAATTTGAGATTATTCTTTCAACATTATATAGGATTAGGTATAGGTAATGCTACATTATTCCTGAGTGACATAAGTAGGCAATATTTGATTACAAAAAAACTCCATGCGGACGTAGTCACGGGCGAAGCGCTAGTATTAAATAAAGGCCTTTCAAAGCTCGAGATTTTAAACTATTTGGTCATCCATCTATGAGCGACCCAAGCAAACGTACGCTATTTTGATTTGGAAATCAAAATCAAAGCAGACAGTACGTCACCTAGTCCCTATAACATATTTAGTCATGTGTTATCCCTGATATACATAATTATAACAGTAACGCATGAATGTGTCTGGTCGGCTGGGCGCAATACCGTGACATTTCCGACATACCCGCCTGAGGCTTGCGCTCGACAGGCTCGCAGTCGGATTGTATAGAAGCCGCATGAAACGTAAACTATGTTATTATTAGATAAATAATAACATAGTTTACGGACTTAAATAGAGGAAAATGTCGAATTATGAAATAGAATTCATTATATGAAATACCAGCGCTCCTTAATCGTTACATATCTCGCGTTTTAACACTGTTGAAAGTTGAGCCCGGAGATGCCTCACTGCGATACCTCGCAGTCGCTGTTTAACTCGCTACATCGATATCACCTCCATGTAAAACAAATGCATGCTAATAAACACGAGCTGTCAGGTGCGACTGAATCGGCATGTTGGCACTGCCATGTAGAAACAGCGAGTATCGACATCGAGATATCGACCGCGAGCAGCTTCGACATGTCCCTACCCTTGGAGGCACCCTCAGGTCTGTCGCTCCCTTCTGATTCGAACCCTGCAGAGACTGTAGTTGATAATGAGACTATCGCGGATATATCTCGGCTATCTCTCAACTAGAAACTCTCTACAGGTAGTTCGCCCTACAGGTTCTCGCCTTCTTAAAAATCTCCGGTGATGTTGTAAAGACCACCTGAGGTCAAAAATATCAATAAAAAACTGTTGAGAAGGGGCTAGATAAAAAATGTCGATGTATATTCGATACTAGCTTTTGCCCGCAACTTCGTCTGCGTGGAATAGTTACCTACTTTGGGCAGCATTTTTTTAAAAGTAGGTACCTAATTTTTTTATTTCTTATCAAGTGCCTAAATTCAAATGTTCATGATTTATCTCTGAGAATGACGAAAAAATTCCTAAGTTGATTTTCAGAGTTTGTCACCTCATTTCCCCCTTTTGGGGGTAGAATTTTGAAAAAACCTGAAACACATGTTTACTCATTTATCGATGAGCGCACTCCTGTAATGTTTTGAATGAAATAGTGTAACTAATCTTGTTTCACCATACAAACTTCCATTCCCTATTTTACCCCCTTAGAGGATGAATTTCGAAAAATACGGCCTTATCCTTTATCTACCTACATCATAAAAGGAACCTCTGTGGAAAATTACAGCAATCTAGGTCCAAGGGCGTTGATCAGTCAGTCAGTCAAGACTTTTCTTTTTATATAAGTAATAAGAAGATTTCGTCATCGATCCATTGGCGTGCGATATAGCAATTTGAAGTCTAAGCTAAATTACATGAATCCGGTTATCTGTACAAAAAAAAAACTCGGAGTAGTTATTGCAAGTTCGCTTGGGGTAAACAGAATAATTCTAAAGCAATTCGAAGTCTGTATATAGCTACACTAGCTGTGTCCGCGACGTCATTCGCATGGTTTTCCCAAGTTTTTGCAACATTTTTCATTGATGCTTATCTCCTATTGGTCGTATCGTAATGTTATATAGCCTATTAGCCTTCCTCGATAAAGGAACTATCAAACACAAAAATAATTTTTCAATTTGAATTAGTAGTTCCTGAGATTAGCGCGTTCAAACAAACAAACCAACTCTTCAGCTTTATAACATTATATAGATTGTAGTGCTTTAAATTTAAATGAAACAAGCCATATGTGAGTAAACATTTGCAAGTGAACCCTAACCGGCAGAGCCGAAGAACTCGTCATTCCGCCACTCCAGCACGGTGAAGTGATCTCGAATGCCAGCCGTGACATTGTGGGGCTTTCAATACTTTCATTAGGGAGAGCTCGCGGGACACCGTAATCCCGGTAATGGCGTCATTGTCATCCGCCATCTTGTATCATGGGTAGGTACTGCCGCTGGCAAAAGTGGTATAGGGATGTTTGTCGATTATGTAATCAAAAGTTCTAGGCATTATGGAAACGGCAAAGACTTATATGTTGCTAAGATATTTTAAATTTTAATTCTTTGTGTTAAGGGTAAAAAGAACGAAAAACATATCCTTCTATACGCGTCAAGTAGTTAATGCTCTACTATACAGTCACTTTTCACACGGTTCATTCACAAAATTCATTCACACATTAGTTATTCTAACTATCAATATCTATTATTAGTAGACACATACATGCTATCACGCTGTCCTAGTACCAAAAAGGGTTCTCTTGATATTTAGGTAACATTTGGTTACATATAGAGCCACAAAAGCCACATTTAGCAGTACAGGCCAAGCAGTGCCTCAATATAGCGACGACGGGTTAACAGCCTATCTACATAAAAGCAATATCCAGCTCATACAACACTACTAAAATGCAGAGAGCACCGGTTCGAACCCCGCCACGTATAAATGAATTCATTTGTACGTTTAATCAACGCTTTTACTGTGAAGGAACACATCATGAGGAAACCTGCACACCTATGAAGAAATTCTTAGGTTGTTTGTGAAGTCGACCAAGCCGCACTTGGCCAGCTTGGGGACATTGTATGAGCTGTTGATGATGATGATGATGAAATTTCAGAGTTATTTATTTGACTATGGTCTTCTGTGAAGCTCAGTCCAGACCTGAGCAAGTGCATGAACCGCGCGGTTCGTGGGCCGCTTGCGAGCGTGCAAGAGAATGTGGCGCACCCTGTGGTGCATCTGTGTATTCCTCCAGATTATTGACAAGTTGAATTCAGCTGATTTACTAAAAAAAATTTTAGCTAGTCTAATCCGTTTTGGTGTTCAGTTTAACTAGTTAAACCATATTAACAACTAAAAACTGTCTCAGTAAAAACTGGAGTAATGTAACCTTAGGTTCTTGTTTAACAATCAGGGTTAAAAGTTATTATAAATTAATTAATTGTAGATATGAATTTATCGAACTCTGAACCAAAGTGAACAGGTGGGTCGATTTCATTGCACGTAAGTGTAGTTCGTTCGTTGATAGATGGCTTAGTTCCAGAGTATAATTGCAGCTTACATAGCTGCTAAGACAAATCATTACACTACAATTGGAATCGCGAAGAAAAAATCTATGATTCATTACACTACAATTGGAATCGTGAAGAAAAAATCTACGATTGATTACACTACATTACATACATTTCAGACGAGTTCGTTTGAACAGCCTAAATATTTTACACGATTTCAGAGTACTTAGCTTCTATAAACGAAAATTTTCAAATGGTGTGAAGGTTATTGCTGTATTACAAATAAGCCTCTACCAGTATTATTTAAATAAGTAGATATACCTTCAGCTCCATCTTCAAGATCCGCTCTCTTCGAGGGATTACTGTCTTTCTTTTGCGGCGAGTCGTATATGCTTCTTTCACCTAGAAATAAGAAAGAAAAATATTTTAATAACTTATCACACTTTACAATTCAGAGCTAATCTTTAATCAAAATCTATTATAAATGAGAACGTAATTCTGTCTACGCTTTCAGGGCGCTGAACCGATTTTGATGTGGTATGGACACAGTTTAAGATTCTGGGAATGACATAAAATACTTATTGGCGCGATGACCGACAATGACACGAGTGAATTCGCAGGCGACCACTAGTAATAACATAAAAATAAAAAACGATACATACAGATACATAGAATTGAAACAAGCGCCTGCATAGAAATAATCAGCAATACGTTTTCAATATAAGTTTGCTATTCTCTAAGCTCAGGTGAGTTTTTTATCCAGCATTATCGCCCTTACGTCATAATAGAAACTGGTCAAGGCTAAGGTCATTGTATGATTGTGATCCGAATAGAAATGTGAGGTTATGTTGATAAAATATTAAATAACGCAGCATTCTCGAACCATAATAACAAGTGGGTGTGTTTTTGGTGTACAATGTAAGTAAACCTTTTTGTATACGACCTATTTTGAGTACAAAAACAAACAAAAATGTGTAATTTGTTAATAAAACAACACGAACGTTACGTTTTAGTAATTGCTGGTCAAATTATTGTTTATTTTTAAAGAGATTAACTTATATTTGTGTTTTTAAAAATAGACCTTTTTAGCTGTTTGAGATGACGTAATTTTTAATAATCATCCTGCTCGTATGACGCATCCAAATTACGATAATTTAGTTCTTCTATGAACATTGTTGATGTAATAAGATTGGTATCTAAGTACTTCAATTGAATAAGGATGATGATTGAAAAAATCAGTTTAGTCCGTCAGATAGAACACAAAAAAATGGGTACTAACACGAAGATAGATTAAAATATAAGCTCCTTGGGTACTAATGACGTCTGAGAAGACCAAACTAAATGGACCGCGGGCCATTCGAACGTAATCAAAAATTTACTAGGTACACGTTCCAAAGAATCAAACGATGTTAAAGGTGGTAGCAAATTTATCAGCTGGGAAAGGGAACGCCCCTTTTTTACCCGACTACAAGGAAAGTATTATTTTTCACGAGTATCTTGTATGTATATTTGTAATATTCTTTATTACATCATATCTTTCAAATGGCTGAACGGATTTCCGAAATTGATTGTCTTGACAGCCTAAGTGTTCTTAGGTAAGTGATTATGTTATAAAACAGTACAACATAGGTACATAGCGGCTGAAAGATGCCATTATTAGAAGTGTTTTTTTTTCTCTAGAATTCATCAATATCGGTATCAAATTAAAGGGCTTATCTTAAGAATTTTAAAAAGGTATATCATGGCCGTATTAAAAAAGATAAAACTAAATAAATTTAAAACATTATAAAACACGCCTGCATAAAAACACAATTAGTCAACTGAACTGTAACGATGGAAACATGATCAAATATTAAAGGCAAACTGAAAATATATTGATGGTAGTTTTTAGAACTATTGTTCAACAGCAACATGCAGTCGGAGGCATAGTATTTAATAATAAGTCAAATCAATCATAATGTCATGCCTCCGACTGCATGTTACTGTGTTGAACAAAAGTTATAAAAACTACCAACAATATGTTTAAAGTTTACTGTTCACGATCAATTTATAATTACTTTATATTGTTTCTTTATATTGTTTCATTTTATAATTTTAATGTTGTGTGTTTAATTACTTAAGTTTATCGTGTTAGTTATAAGTGTTTTACGTGTGTCCTATTGTATAATTATGAATAAATAAATAGATAAGAGTTGTTTTTATTGAGCAGGAATAGGTGGGCGCAACTTGTACTACCAGGCACAAGTTGCGATACGCTGGTTTCACTTATATACAGCGCAGATTTTTAGTCGAGCACTTATCGCACTCCACTTCACTCATATCGGACTCTCTCTCTGCACCGAAGAAACCAGCCACCGCCGTCTCCACCTCTCCCTGCTCAAACCAACAGTACTACAGCAAGAAAATCGGCCTTCTTATTTCTGCAAGACCCCACCGTCATAGTCTACGTACAAGGGACACAGACACCAGACAACAGCCTGTCGGGTCGGTCCCGTACATTTACCTTTAATAATTGATATTGTTTCCATCTTTTCAGTTGACAATTTTTTTTTATGCAGGCCTTTTTTTTTACTATGAACGCTACAGAACCGCGGCTACGAAACTGCTACGGACCGTAGCTTTTTTCTTACTTTCTCGTAACGTAGTATATCTTGTAATCGTTAAAAAATTCGACCTTGAGATTTTGACGGATTTACACGTTTTGGACCTCCCCGAGTCCATAAATATTTTTTTTGGAATTGTCAGTGTGTGTGTCTGTGCGTTAGCACGATAACTCGAGCATGCTTTAACTTATTGCAACCAAATTTAACATATGTGTATGACATCAAAATATAAGGTTTCTATCAAATTTTGAGCCGTCGATCACGTAAGTTAAGCAACCAAGTGCGCGGTCGGTACTCGGATGGGTGACCAAAATTTAACATGCATGTATGACATCAAAATATAAGGTTTCTATTAACCTTTGAGATGTTTCCGGTATACGAGAAAGTCAAGGGAAGACCACTCCCGATTTTTTTGGACTAATTTTGCAGGATGTCTCTGATGACCTTTGCGTCACGTTACCGGGGTTTTTTGGTGAAGCCGAGGACCTAGGTGGGTCCTCTAGCCCGTAAGTCGAATCACCCCAGATTTCTGACCGGTGAGCATCTCCCTCGAGGGAGTCTCTGCACCGATTAGGGTCTCTAAGGCGTTCGAGCCGGACGGGATCGGTGCACCTGAGGGTGCCTCTAGAGGCTCGGCCCTCGGCACAGGCGCTCCGTGTCGTGGAGGGATTGTGGGTGAGAAGCGCCCAGGTACATGTCTGTACTGACGTGTGTGACCCAGGTCTTCGCACCCGTCTGCGGGTGAGGTGTGGTGAACACTCACCACTAGTGCTTGAGTGTACGATACTACCAAACTGTATGGGACCGCGGGCCATTCGGTAATCAAAAATTGTCTGTGTTCCAAAGGACCGGTGATAACATTTTCTAAACAAATTCAGTGTTCTTGATTAAAGTTACACTTTATCAAGTCTGAAACGTATCGCCTCTTTATCATTGCGTTCCGTAGTCGTTTCGTAGCCGCCATTCCGTAGCGTTCATAGAAAAGAGGCGTTCCCAAATGGGCTATGACCTTAAGGGGATGATAAGCGGTAACATGCAATTTTATCGATTTTCTTACAATCATTACGCGTTAACAATAAGAGACTTTGAAAACATTTCAACATTTGTACATTTTAGAGTATCAAAAAAATCTTGAAAGCAGTTAGGTTTTATAAAATGAAAAGTATGTCATAGCCATGAAACTACTGGAGCTACTATTTTCATAAAATTTTATTCATCTTGTAGATAATTACAATATTTAATTATTCCTAATAGGAAAAGTAGCATATTTTTCATATTTTTTTTCTCGTTTTCTGTGTTTTCTGAGTGTGCTATATGCAAGTTTGCCGTCACTTATTGTCGCCTTAAAAATGAAACAGCAGGACAATTATTTTCTGCTTTTTCTTTATTTTATGCCGCATTGATTGACATCATCCGATTGATAATATTCTGTGCAAAAGAACCAATTTCCTACAATTTGACAAACGTTATCGTTGCCTTTATCTTTAGGTAAGTTATATTGGCTTATCGGCGTATCAAGATCGATATTAAACTCCAAGCAGTTTGAAATTGTAGTGCCTGAATAGTTGGACAATGGAAATAGATCAATTTTTGGGTAAACAATACTTGATGGTTAGCGAGGAGAATTTTGAGGCGTATTTATCATACATTGGTAAGTCAATTTTCTAATTTATTTTTGTAAGTGTGAAATAATATCTACTACTGTACTCAAGTACATATTGATTGAATGCATACATATAATCACGCTTATAAACCCAAAAGAGGTTGAGCAAAGCTTTTTTTATTTTGGGGCATAGGCTATGCCCCAAAATAGTGGCAAGTTCCCAGCCTGTCGCCTACATAAAAGGGGAATCAAACCCAAAAGTAACAATCCATCAGTAAACAAACAAAAGCCAACAAGCAAGACAAATGTCTGGGCAAAGAATAATTAGGTACGGCAGACACCGTCTTCATATAAAATAACACAAATGGAGAAAACGTTTTCCTATCTAAGCATTAAGCTTATCATATCTTTATGTATATTTTAGAATGTTTTAACACACTACAAACATATGTCTGTACGTTTTACTTTCTTCAAAATTCAATTTATTTTTTCATAATAACTTTTAATGTATGACGAATTATACAAGGTGTTTGGTATGTACATGGGGTATGAAGCCGGCACCTACCCATGCTAAAATAGTCATATAAGTACTATGGTGATATCAAAAACTTTAAATTGTAAAAAAAAAATTTGAATTCTCCATACAAATAGTTCGATCAAAAAAACAAAAAGTATGGAAAATAAAAATAAAAAAAACATTTCTACAATTTTGAATTTTTAATATCACCATAGTATTTATATGACTATGTTAGCATGGATAGGTGCCGTCTTCATACCCCATGCACCAAGCACCTTGTATACGATCTCAGATCATATAAATATGTTCTGAGACTTACCTACATTAATAATATTACAAAGATAAAAGAATTGTGTGTTGGAGCCGATGGTTGGAACTAAGATGTTTAATTGTAATGAAATTGTAGCGTGTGTCGCGCCTCTCCTTCTATAGACTGTGGTAAAATTGGCTAAGCCACGGCTAAACAGTATTATTTTGTAACTTTGTACGTCGACGTCGTATCGTTTATCACTCCATATTACAAGACAGCGCGGCGGTTTGTAGTGTGTGAGAAATGTTTACCAAATAAAACAATTTGTTGATAAATCCGTAGCTTACATTCTATCAATATTATCTAGTCTGTATAATTAAATAAAGATCACTTATTATTATGGTATTTAAGGCCGCCGGTAAATGCCCTGTAAATGATGTTAAAGTTACCCTTAATGGCATCAATATTAAAAATGTTACCAAATTTAAATATCTGGGGCATATCATTACAGACGACCTTAAAGACGATGAAGATACTGAGAGGGAACGCAGGGCTCTGGCGGTTAGGGTAACATGATGGCCCGTAGATTTTCTCCTTGTACTGAACAAGTAAAGGTCACACTATTTAAAGCCTATTGCCAAAATATGTACACGGGAAGTCTATGGGTTGGCTACAATACAATAATATATTCAGGATGATGCTGCGCCTGCCCCGTTTCTGTAGTACATCGGCGATGTTTGCCGAGTACCAAATTGACGGTTTCGCGGCCATTATCCGCAAAAATCTTCACTTATTTCTACTTTTATTTAAATTTTAAACTACTAACATAGGCTGTCTTTTATTTGTATTTTATTTTACTTTTGTACTAACATCTATGGACCAATTTTAGTTGTTACTAGGTGGTAGACCCATATGTAGGGTCGTCTGGGTAGGTACAGTCAACAGCACGCCGGGCTATACAAAACTGTCAAATTTCTCCAAACGATTTTCAACCTAAAGGCTATTCAATATAAATTGCATAATCGATTGGGAAAATTTGACAGTTTGTGGTAACCCAACGTGCTGTTGTCTGTACCATCGCCTTTCTTATTTCTGCCGTCAAACAGTTCGCGGTGTTTCGGATTTAAAGGGAAAGGTAGCCAGTGTAATTACTAGGCATGGAGGGCATATCATCTTAGTCCCTAGGATGGCAAACGCACTTGCGGTGTTAAGTGATTTACACTTAATATTGCAAGTGTCTATAGGCGGCGGTGACCACTTAACATCAGGTGGGCCGCAAGCTTGTTTGCCATCTCGTAACATAAAAAAAACTTGTCTGAAATAAAACACATTTTATTTATTTATTATTGGTAGGTTCGGGTTATTTTTTTCTATTAACAAGCGGAGTGGAATTATTGTCACTCATTCATCATCACTCTCACACGCTACAATCCGCCGCGCCGTTTTGCGTGATTACGCAATACGGCGTGATATACGATATAGCTGCGAAATATTATTATGAAAATAAATTGTGTAATTGTATTACAGGTTTAGGGTATCTTCAGCGTAAACTAGCCGTGAACGTAAGACCGAAGCAGTGTCTCACTAAGCACGAGGATGGCTCGTACACATTCTCAGTCAAAGCCAGCTTCTTTCACTGGGACATGAAATTCGTTCCAGGCGTGGAGTTCGATGGCGATAAACCTGATGGTAGTAAGGTATTTATGATGTTAAACTAATAGCAAAAAAAAATAAGTAGCCCCCGATACAAAAAAAAATAAAATAAATCTCTCAGCCACTTGACTTCATTAAAATAACATATTAATATTTGATGAATGTTGCCGCGTCGGGGACAGCTAATCCAATACTTTAGCATTATCAATATTCTTTTTATTTGAATTTTGGTTCCATTTTTACTTAGCCGTCCCCCAGCGACGTTCATCTTAAAAATATTAATAGGTTATTTATTTTAATGAAGTTAAAAGGCTACGAGATTTTTATTTAAGTTTTGTTATTTTGGCTATAAATAAAAAAAAGATGGATGGCAAAGACATTATGTTAGTAATCCTACGCTGACCATTTTTGGTACACATTTAGTTTTTTTTTTATTTCTCTTAATTAAAAAATATATAGTGTTCTAGATGACCAAAACTCAAAATAGTTTTCTAATTATCATAACTTGTTTATTTGAAATGTTAACAAATTATACCTAATTATACAAAAAAGTTTTTTCTTCACGTATAACATACAACGAACATTAATTAAATTTCCTTGTTACAGATTAAAACGCTAATAACATTTGAAGGCAACGTGATGATGCACAAACAGACAGACACGAACGGAATAACCTCAACACACGTCATAGAATTCAGTCCGGAGCAAACCAAAACGGTAAGATGTTCTAGTAACAATTAGACATGTCCATTGGTCCAATTACCCGGAGCATCTCAGTAGTTCATCTGGACTGCTGATATTATTTAGAGCAGGGATTCCCAAACTATTTTGGGCAAGAGACCTCTTTTCCAAAATGATAACTGATACCTCAAACATAGCCAAATTACTTTAAAAATTCTGAAATTTTTCCTATTGATACAAAATCTTTGCTGTTTATCTTGTGAATAAACTTAACATAATTTACTCGTAAAAATTTAATAATGATTAACACAAATTACTTAAAAACAGTTAAGAAGGTAATGTTTACCAAAATCAGTTTTCGTTTATGTCGACCCTTAGAAAACACAAAGGTGATATCGATCACTTTGGGAATCACTGATTAAAGAGTGTGTGACATCTGTCTTGAACAAACCTATTTGTCGGGTTTTCATTGTTGGTTCTTGGTTCACTGGTAAGCTGTGGAGTTTTTTCGCCATTTCTTCTCCATCTCAGCATAATAGTAATTATTTAAGTAAAATAATTATTTCTTCCCGAAATGGTGGTAGGGCTTTTGACGATTTAAAAGTATACTTAGCAGAGTCCATTTAAATAAAGAGCTTTTTCATTTCTTTTAGGTAGGCGACAGGATGCCAATCTGTTACCATTAGTAATTTTTGAGACACTATATGAGCCTAAATCTTTCATCTTCATCATATCAGCCAAGAGACGCCCACTGTTGGCCATAGGCTTCTCCCACCCCAACACATACATACATAGACTGATAAAATCACATAACCCATCCTTTTTGCCTCGCCATAGAAGAATAATATAGAAGTATTATTTTATAAATTAATAATATTTTTTTCCAGACAACCACGGCCACCGGATCAGATATAGTAGCTCACAGAATATACAAATTAGTACAATAACAAATAGGAAAGAATTTTTTAAATAAATTATTTTATTGAAATATTGTTAGCAGGGCAGGGAGCTTATAGTATGGTTCCGAATTAATGTTCGTCAACGAAGGTTCGTGCGGAAAAGTCCATAGTCGCTTATTAAAATACCTGATTTAATGAATCCACTCCGCTTGGACAGAAAAATAGCCTGAACTTACTAATAATAAGTTATCGACATTCCATTATTTACACAAATACATATTGATAGAACCACAGATTTAATAATACAAGGAGATAGGCCAAGCCGACGTTTAACTTGTGACAAGTGTATGCCCAGTGAGCATACATTACCGCCACTTCACCGTCCGCGTCACTCGGACTTCCTATGAACTCAGCGATTTGACCGATCTCCTTTGCAGCTGTGCCTAATTTTCATTGCTTCGCAGTCCTTATGACGCGCGCAATGAATAGTGTATATTACGGCATGCTCAACTAGAACCATGTTATGTAGTACGGCTGGTGATCGCGACACTCGGTCTTCCTATGAACTCGGCGATTCGCCCGATCTCCTTAGATTGATATATCTGTGGATAGAACCGACTATGAATTTTTCGGTGAAACCTACAATCGGCGAATGGTGATTCGGTTAACCATTCGACGCTGGTCATTCTAAAGGTACTCAAATTAAGGTTAAGCCTTGTTTTATGTGTATTCGCGGTTTTGGCTACCCGAACATGTTTACAAAACACTTTCAATATCGGTTACTGAGATCACAATATAGAGAACCTCTATACTGTGTCCTAAGTGTGTCTCAGCTTCCTAGTTGGTTTTATAATTGACAACATTTCCAAAAAACAAGTTATGATAATTACGAAACCATTTGGAGCTTTGGTCATCTAGATATTTTTTTCAGAATTTATTACTATTTAAATTATGAGATACCTATTAAAAAAATGTACCAAAAATGGACAGCCACCGTAGGATTACTAAGAGAAAATATCTTTGACATTCATTTTTTTATTTATGGCGTACTTAACATTTGACAGTTGTGTCATCGTTTTTTGTAATTTTGTAGAGCCCATGACATTAATCCACAAAAATCCAACAGTTGCATTTACATCGTTTTATGAGTTCAATGAGTATGTTTAGAACTTTTAAATGAAAATTAAAGAAAATAAAAAAATACGCGTGTCTTTTTTCCGTCCATATTATAATAAAAAATATACTATTTAAAACATGTAATGTTGTCAATTATGGTAGCTAATGTTGTCAATTATCAAATTATGGTAGTTAATTAAAAAATAAGACTTCAAGTTGATTTAAATTTAACATCAAAGCGCTTTGAGTGTCTATTTTCGACGAACGTCTCTTTTTGTTTTATTTACTTACAATAATGTCAAAGTCAAAGTGTTTATTGTTATTCATGTGGTTACAGATGAGCTCTGGGATCTTCCTTTGTACAGTTGTACATTATGTTTTACGGTTGATGCGTTTCGAGGAATAAAAGTATATTATGTGATTTGTTATCACATATTATTCACGAGTACCCTGTGATAATTTGTAGATTGTATGAATACTATTCCCTGAGTTTTTGTCCGTTCACGCGCTGGAAATTATCACTCTTAGCGATAACGCCGCTACCTCAGGTATTTTTGTAAAAAATTAGAATGTTTGATATTTGTGTAGCTAAGCAATAAAGTTTAATTATTTAACTTATATAAGTAGTACTGTCACAAGAAAACTTAAAATAAAACTATACGTACTTTCTCAATTTGTAATAATTGTAAACAATATTAGAATATACCTACATTTATGGGTTGACTGGAAGAGATTTCTTCTAGAGGCAAGTTCGCCATTGCAAACTACATATTAAGAAATTTTATTATGTATTTTGTGAGCAATAGAGTATTATTATTTGATATATACCTAAATATAAGTTTAGTGAACACAGAAAATAAGCCCACGCGTCTATAAATAAACCGATTTTGAGAATTGAGATGAATGTTAAAAATAAGTTGTTTATAATGATGCTTAGTATGATTAGCTATAAGTAAATTATTCATAGACGAACCAATATATAGAGTACAAAATACTGAAGCCGTAAGGATTTGTCGTAATTACGCAGAAAAAATGTTATTGCGTGGGTAAGTAGGTACTTATGTATTAAGCTTCTTACAATAAGTATCTAATTGCGTATCTGCGCTCAATAATTTGTAAATAAAATTGTTTTCAACATTTTTCCTTGTTTTTGTACCTACTTGAAGTAGCTTAAATTCACTTTCGCCTTGAAGGCCAGGTTATAATTTTCAGGGAAAACATCAGCAGGCAACAAGTTCCACTCCTGTTTGTGTAGCTGTTCGCATTATAAACGAGTTAGCTAATCGCTTTGCGCGGATGATTATGATATCTACAATATAAGGATGGTAATTTAACCTGCCTCTTGTGTGCCAATAGTGCAATAATAAAAAAATAATAATAATAAATAAATGTAATTGTACCTTATAAATAAATAAATACGGATAATAAAATGTTTTCTCCGTTTGTATGCAATGGTTCTCGCCGTACTATCCTCTTAATGACTATTGACTGTTGGTCTTTAGAACTTTATCGGGAAGATTTTTAAGAAGGCGAGGAGCCTTAGGGCGATCTGGCCATAGAGGGTTTCTAATCGACAAGCGTATCGGAGATAGGGTCCACGTCCCGAAGCCTCGTCGTGACGGACCCTGGTAACGTGGTAGGTTTCTCGGAGGGTGTGTGGCTTTTGATGTCAAGTGTGTCCGCTTGGCATTCGAAGTCACACGCCATCGTCGAGTTGTTTTTCTTTTTCCACCACGGCTAGTTCCGGACGGCCCTTTTTAGGGCCACGACCGCTCCCGAAGACCCTCGGGTGCGGTCCGATGGCTGCTCCCGGTGACCTCGTCAGGAGGACGCGCCAGGTTGAGCAGCCGTCGGTGAGGAGGCGGCCTATAAGGCCGGCGTCGGCCAGCGGCCCACAGGACTGGCGTTAGAAGGTAGCCCCTGTGGCCTGCTGGCCACCCAATGCACAAGGAGTGCCTAGACGGGCAGCGTTGGGACGGTCTCGGTGTAGTTGCGCTCGCTGCGCAGATCCCGAGCCGTCCCGCAATAGCGCACTGGAGGTCAGGCCGGGGAGGATGTTTAGTGGGTATGGAGGGAACGCATTTACCTCGTGTCCCACATATCCCTTGCGGTTGGCACCACCCCGCAGGGATGATGCGTAAATGCATTTGACCTCCCGTCAACAAAAAAAGGCGTATCGACGATGCGCCCGTTTATAGGGTATTTGGACGCCACCTTAGTACGCCGCTTTGACGAACGCGAGGTGTTCATTCATTTCTGCGTTCTTTATTCCGGCTGAACGTGAGGTAGCCGCATTACATAACGGCGGCGTTTTACCGGTGCGCCTTTTTGTAATACGGCATGTTATACGATCCGCCTGCGACATATACCTACATAGTATAAAATGAATATCTCTTTCTGCATGAGCTTAGAACTTTTTAACTAACCAACGGATTTCAATGCGGTTTTCAGCAATAGATAGAGTGTTTCAAGAGAAAGGACAATATGTTTAACACGTGCATATTAAAGTAGAGAAAAGCGGAGAAATTTCGTGCGAAGCCGGGACTGATCGCTAGTGTTACATAAATGTTTTAGGAGTACTTTAATATGGCTTAGTTATTACTTCCAACTGGCCGAAAATAGAAGTAAATAGAAATAGAACCCACCATAGGTCTAATTATAAACAACTTTCAATGTTCACATTTAGATATAATAGCTTATTGGAAAATAATGTTCTGGCCAAACTTAGTTACTAGGCCTTCTTTTACGCAATGATTTTGTACGCAGTAATACGATTTGCGAAATAAGCATCAACCGAGGAACCCGCTAAAAGCAATTAGGCACTATTAAACGAGCGTTTGAATAATCAAATTTCGCGAACCCAATCCCCATATCGACTTTCACTTAACATGGAAGCCGAGCCCTAGCTAACAACCCAGAACATTCTCTCCGGGGCACTTTCCAAAACACGATTCCCTATTCCATTAGACCCTCTCGAAGTTATCTCGCGTTATTTACATCGCCTGACCGTACCGTCTTATGTAGTCGACCCCTTATGTGTTGGGGTCTGGCCGGGTACATAAGTGAGCATCGTGACGCTGTGGCCTTTATTGTGTTTGATTTAAGGATGATATTGGTTTGTTGCGTGGTGGTGCGAGGTGAGGGGGGTGTGCCGGGTGTCGCGGTGTCGTCGCCATGGCAACGCGGCGCCCGGACGCCGGATCCCGACGCCCGCAGTGTCGGCTGCCGCGCCCGCACCCCGCCGCACAAGTGACACGCGCAGCGAAAAAGCACAACCACCCTAGTAGGGCGAGCAACTTTTTTGGATTATTTTTTATCATATTAACATAATCCTACTTTTTCACTAGTTCACACCAACTATCAACCGAAATTAAGTCTCCTTAAGAACTTGTGTTATAGATAGGTACTAAATATCATCATCATCAACAGCTCACCCACCGAGGGGCTCGAACCTACACCATATTCGGGGCGATTAGGCCTTAGTCAACCACGCTGACCAAGTGCGGGTTGGTCGACTTTACATATAATCCAAGAATTTCTTCATAGGTTGTGTGCAGGTTTCCTCACGATGTTTTTCTTCATCGTAAAAGCGTCGATTAAACGTAGATATGAATTCAAAATTTTAAAACACATTGGTACGTGGCGGGGTTCGATCCGGTGCCTCCTGGGTGGAAGACAACGCCCTTACGTAGTGCGTAAGGGCGTTGTCTCTATACTGCCGGTACTAGATAAAGGACAAATACAGAGTGTCCCAAAAAATAGTGTAAAGCTTTAGCCCAGAGATAGAGTAGCCCTAGACAAACCCGAATAACCCTTATGTATGTTCTATGGCTTTTTTGTAGTTTTAGAGTTATGATTTTTAAAGTTGTTTTTAGTAGTCTCTGACTTTCAAGACTTTTTTGTGCATAATAATGTGGTAAACATAGATGCAGCCTTGATATTTTTTCTCAGATAGCTGAATATAAGACTAGTCAAACAAAGTCATCACCTTTCTCCTCAGATGTAAATAAAGTGCAACAAAAATAGTAACCCCTCAATACAAGTTAGAAAAAATACACTGAAAAAAATCGACCGGCCCCAGGCAGGAATCAATCCCAGCATCTTCCACGGCGGCTGCGTGAACCACTACGCCAACAGGGCTAATAATTTAGTTTAAAAAATAATAATAAAAGAAACATCAATTTACTTTCAATCTCATTTCAAAAACATGCCCGTTCTATCAATCTACTATAAAAAAATCATCGAGCTTGTTGCACTGTGTTTACATCTGAGGAGAACGGTGATGACTTTGTTTGGCTAGTCATGTATTCAGCTATGTGAGGAAAAAAATCAAGGCTGTATCTGTTTACAACCTCAAAAACACAAAAATGTTAAAAACTACTAAAAAAACTTAAAAAATCATAACTCGAAAACTACAAAATATCGTAGAACATACATAGGGGTTATTCGGGTTTGTCTAGGGCTACTCTATCTCTAGACTTCAGCTTTACACTATTTTTTGGGACAGCCTGTATATCTTGACTTATACGAGTTGAAAAGTATAGTTCTGGTTTTTATACACCTATGCATCCCGTTGTCTCGGGCGTTCCTGAATCCTTTGCAGATCGTCGCTCCCGGGGATCACTCGGGAGGTGGCGCGTAAACCACTTACAATAGAATACCTACCATAAAAAAACCGTCTTTAAAACTAAAAACGGAAAATTAAAAATACTGATTATAAAAATTTTAATGTTTTTTGAGGTCTATGACAACCTCAATATTTGGAATAAACGTTGTCACTTGTATTTGAGACCGACCTCAAAAAACATTTAGATTTTTATAAACACATTTTTTATATCTCCGTTTTTAGTTTTCCTTATTTAAAAATAATTAGTTGCTCGGTTTATAATATATCTGATTAAAGTATATTTGAAAACTTTCTCCCGAAAAAGATGTCACAGTACTGTTACGTGGTTCCAAATCATATCCTTAGCAATCTTTTCGCTCATGGTCATCATACCACCCAACCCCAGGCCGAAGGCGGCGGGAGGGGGAGGCTCGCACCTTTTGTTTAGGACACCCCTTCGCCCCCTGTTCATTTACTCGCGTCCCTCAATGCTGTTTGCTAAAGGTTTAGGTGCCTAAATGTAGAGGGAAATGTCACTTTTCACTTTTTGTGTTTGCTTTTATACCACGTATGCTGGGGTTTATTGGGCGTTTTTTATCGATAGCAATTATGAGTGGAGTGGTTCAGACGACTTTGAGCAGCATTAGCGAACTTTACGTTTGCGTGTGAATGTAGCAAAACTCCAACTTGTATATTTTTCAGTTATGTTATGTAAGAGACATTGAACTAGTAAACATTTTTTTTTATAAATGATTGAAATGTAATCAAGAAGAAAAAAAAAACAATCCAACTAAGCTACACGTAACAGTCAGATCACAACGAATTCATTCCTGGCTTCTCTGATTGCTTCACAAGCCTGCCTAAGATCTTCAACTTCAACACCCGATGAGATATTATTACAAATACCATCAATCAGTTAAATAAGACATTTGCCTTTGAAACATTGAATTTGTTTCTAATTTTTATTTGACATGTCTTGAAATTATTTAATGTTTTTAATTGGAAGAGCAGTCGCCCGGCTTGCGAAAGCTCGCGGGTTCGAGTCCCGTCTCAGCACATGACAGGATTTTTGTCTTGTTTCTCGTTTTCTATTTAATTGGTTACCTATACATTTTAATAATTTCAAAACCATACAGTTCTTGGCCTTCATCGCACCAGGTAAGTGATGAAAAACCACTTTATCACTAATTGTCAGAGTGCAATTATTATGGCGACAGATTTTATGGAATAATTTTCGCGTTTAATCGACCTGCCCCCAGGCCCCTCTTCCCCACTGGGCACTATGGGCACGTGCCCAGGGCCCCGCGATCGAATGGGGCCCCCTAGTTCCTGCCAGATTACCAAATGATAACCGATATTTAGGTATTACCGAAAAACATTAATTTTGAAAAATCTGATGATAATGACTTACTACAATACCTACGCTTATTAGCTTTAGTTTGCCGCATGCGCATAGCTATACCTTGTACAACATAGCTTGAACTTTTTGCCAGATGGGTCAGTGATGGGAAACAGAAAATATCTATTGGTGTAAAAATTATGTTGGCTAAATATGTGGCTGTATGTATGTTTTAAACTATTCAAAATAAATTAATTCATTCATCAATAAATTTTATTGCACTAGACATATAAACATTGGGTAAGTAAGAGACCATTGTTTTCAGTTTTTCTATTTAAATTTTACTTTCAAGCAATAAAAACCACTTAAGGGTACTTTTGTGTTGTGTCTATTCTTATGATTATTAACAATTTTTAAAATTATGATAGAGATACATGATATTCCCATAAAAGATTGCAGAGGACAAAGCTACGACAATGCTTCAAATATGTCGGGAAAATATAGTGCTCTACAAACAAGAATCAAGGAAAAATGTGAATTTGCCACCTTTGTACCATGTGCGGGACATTCACTAAACTTGGTAGGTGTCCATGCTACTGGGTGTGTACCGGAGGCATCACAGTTTTTTGAAATAGTTCAGAAAGTGTACAACTTTTTTTCCGGCTCTACCCACAGATGGAATATGTTAACAGAACATTTAGGTTCAAAAAAATTTGTTAAAAGTCTTTCACAAACCAGATGGTCAGCCCGAGCTGATGCAGTAAGCGCTTTGCATGGGGGTTATAAACGAATAATAGAAGCTTTTATCACCATCGCAAACGATACTGAACAGGCACGAGAAACTAGAAACGATGCTCTTAGTCTGTCTCGAAAAATGAGAAATCTAGAATTTATTATACTGCCGGAAATCTGGAGCTCTATATTGGAAAGAATAGACAAAACAAGTAATTATCTTCAGAAAGAAACAATAACACTGGACGTTGCAACCAATTTGTTCACTTCACTTCATGATTTTATTACTAACCTCAGGGATAAATTTGATAACTTCGAATCATTTGCCAAAGAAAAGAACCCAGAATCTGACTACAAGGATCTATCTCAAAGAACAAGACGTAGAAGCTCACGCCAGAGTTTTTTTGATGGCTCTGCGCCATCAGTCCAATTGAATGGAAAAGAGCGATTCAACGTAGAAACCTTTCTCCCAATAATCGATACCTTGAGTGTTCATCTAAAACAGCGACTAAGTTCATATGAGACCGTTAGTCAACGTTTTAGTTTATTTTTTCACTTAAAAACTCTGAATTCCGAAGAGATACGACAAGGATGCAAAGAATTTTCTGAAATCTATCACGAAGATGAATAATGAAGATGTAAATGAAAAAGAGTTAGAAATAGAATGTCAACATTTAAAAGAATACTTAAACAATGTTCAGAGTGAAAATGAAGCACCTAACGGTGTACAGGAAGTATATAATCTATTAAAGCAAAACAAAATTGAAGACACATTTCCTAACGTAGAAATTGCATTGAGAATATTTTTAAGCATGATGGTAACTAAATGCAGCGGAGAACGCTCCTTCTCCAAATTGAAACGAATAAAAAATAAATTAAGAAGTACAATGCTTCAAGAGAGATTAACTAGTTTGTTGCTGATGTCCATAGAATGTGATATTCTCAATACCATAGATTTTAAAGAAGTGATTAACGATTTTGCTCATCTTAAATCTAGAAGGGTACCTTTGCAATCAACATAGAATTAATCTAAGGAATTTATGCTAAGCGAGTTACTTTTGTAGAATATTTTTTATATTTCCAATTTTTTTATAGTTAGTAACTAAATAAAAATAAATTTAGAACCTTGTTTGTCTATTTTCATTATCTATTATAACTAAATAGTGTTTTCTCAAGGTCATAGGGGCCCCATGATCCTAATGTGCCCAGGGCCTCAAATAGTTTAAAGACGGCCCTGCCTGCCCCAGGCGGGAATCGAACCCGGCATTGTCCTCAATCCGGGCGGCTGCGTTAACTGATGACACTGAATTTTTTACAGTGTATTTTTTCTAGTTTGAAAAATATTTACGCGTTTGTAAACGCACAAATTATTCCATAACAAGGTAGTTCCATGTTAACTGGGACGATAAATATTTTTAAGTTAAGTGTACCTACATTTCATAGATTTTATGAAAAAATGTTTACCATAAAAACATAAGCAACAAGCACTGACAAATTTCGACAGCGAAAGCCCCGGTAGCGTAATGAGTAACACAGCCGCCTGGATTACGGAGAATGCTGGGTTCGATTCCCGCCTGGGGCAGGTCGATTTTTTTCAGTGTATTTTTTCTAGCGACAGATTTTGACAAGATGGAAGCAGGACGGCTTTGCAAGCCCTACCACCAACCAAACATTTGTTGGGGACCCAACCCGGACTTCTGGATCTAAGACCGGTTTGCGTACTGGACCACTGAGGCAGTTAAATCATTAGGCATTTCATAATTGGTTTTCTAAGGTATCGGTGTTAAGTGGTTACCGTCGCCTATTGACACTTGCCATATTAAGGGTAAATCACTTAACACTGCAAGAACGTAGCCATTCTGAGGACTAAGATGATATGCCTTCCATGCCCAGTAATTACACTGGCTACCTTTCCCTTCAATCCGAAACACAGCGAACTGCTTCACGGCAGAAATAAGAAAGGCGGTGGTACCTACCCAGACGACCCTACATATGGGTTTACCACCTAGTTAAATGTTCATTGGATGGAAGATTATTCCAAATGCAAAGACCGAAATTCGCAAAACTAGCACTACCCGCCCCTACTTTGCCGGCACACGTTTTTGATCTGTTGGTCGCAGATGGATTTTGATGTGTCACGGAATTTTAAAGAAAGGGAGTGCAGTGGGAGTGAGTGTAGTGTTGTTTGCCAATGCTTGGGAAAATCGTCTACCTACCGACCACACAGATACGTCGATTAGACTCTCCCACAAACAGTCCACTCCGCTTGGTCATAAAAAATAACCTTGAACCTACTGATCACTCCTGGCCACTACCATTTTTAGCTAATGGGCTACTCGACCAGTGGTCGAGATTTTTATGGTCCAGTAGCATTTCATGATTTGGCCAATTATATGATCGGACCGCGACATAAAATTATATCTAAGCTAAATTAAAAATCGATACACATAAACATATTCAAAGCTATCAATCATGATGTAAACTCGTAAACCGACAGAACAAAAATGGCTGTGATGATCTTTTAAGTCTTGTTCTTTGATCGATCGTGTGGTTGACGCTCGGGTGTGAGGCCCCGCCTACTATTCACACGAAAGGTGATGATTGGCTAGCATTGGACGAGCATGGTGGCACGCCTAGCGGCACGGCGCGTTCAGTCAACTTTGTTAAGCGTCGGATTTGCAGGTTTGGTTTATTAACGAGATATTAAAGTTTACTAAGCTTCGAACTTTACGTAAAATTATTACCGCAACGTTTTAAGTTGGTCAAATATCAATAGTATACTTACATAAAATCAAAATCATAATCCGCAAAGGGGTTGAGCATAGCCCTAGGTAACACAGCCACATCTGGCAGTATGAGCCATGTAATGTCTCAAAATGGTGACAGTGTTGCCAGCCTACAAGGGACATTAATATCAACAAGCAGACAGACTTTCCATATCGGGTCGTCTGGGTATGTAAGTAATTACCGCCGCCTTTCTTATTTCTGCCGTGACGCAGTTCGCTGTGTTTCTGATTGATGGGAAAGGCATAGCCAGTGTAATTACTGGGCATGGAAGGCATATCATCTTAGTCCCCAGGAATCAACGCACTTGCAGTGTTAACACTGCAAGTGCGTTGCCATCCCGGGGACTAAGATAATAATATTAAGTAAGTTCAAAACACTGTAACCCGACTACGGTTAAAATAAAGGAATGAAATCGGTTAAAAACAGGGTTTAAAAGCTAAAATCGACTCCTCCTATTGGTTAAAATGTAGCCTATGTTCATCGTAACAGTCTTTATAATTCGACCCACTGCATACAAGGCCTCTCCTCCTCATCTAAGGGTTTAGGCAGTAGTCCACCACGTTTGCCCAATACGGATTGGTGGACGGAGTATAAGGTGATCAATACCCCTTTGCTGATCCATTAGTCGCCTTCTACGACACCCATTGGGGATATGGGGTGGATGCTATTCTAATCTGCCGGCTTCACGTGGCTATTTAAGCCTATGCGGACTATAATAACGAACCGATTGACACCTTCTTCATCAAAATTAGATGAACAGTTTAGGTGCTCCTGAGGAACATACATAAATTATATATTAAACGATTCGCTATTAGTCGGGTAAAAATATAACTTTAACAACACCGTTTACAATATCGAACTAATTTGTATCATCAAGTTAGGTTCTAAAATAGACTTAATCCCAACGGTTTTATTAGATGAATTGTTTGAAACAACAGGGATCACAGTTACAACGGCAGCGCCGTCTAAAATAGTTGAAATAGATATTTTAATTGGAATTTGAGGAAAATTTGCGAGTGAAATTAAACGTGGCAATGTTTACTTTGGTCATCAAAATATCAAGTTAACGGTACCTACATCAAATTGTTATTATGTGGGTAGTTACTTTAATATCTCTGTACCAGTACCTACTCCTCCATTTCAGAGGTTTTTTAGTGACAGTAACAGATTATTATTATAGTATTGATATATTATATTAACTCAGTATGTAAACCGGTAGATTAGAATAACAGGTACGTCCTGGGTGCAATTTATGATTTCGTAATTTAATTAGTTCATCCGTCAACTATGTAAGAGAGGAAGTGGTTATACAGTAAACTAAAGGGAAATCACCAAATATGCAACCACAGACTAGTAAATAATTTTAATATCTCTCGCCTCTAAGGACGACAAACGCGAATGCATTACAGAACACAACATCCATTGTTAGAACTAGACAGAACTTAGAGTCTTCTTCTTCATTCATTTTATATTCACATTAATTTGCTTCATGTGAATTTGTGTTGAAATGAAGTTCAGATATTTTTTTCACAATTGCTTCTCTTTCCCAGACAGGATTTAGTAAACACTACCTTTATTAAAAAATGCGTATGATACGTCTGTGCTCATTGATCACAGAAATATAATTCATTGAACTCATAGAAATTAACATATTAATCGAATAACTTAATCGAGCATTCTATCAAGTTCAGGACGCCTCTATCAACCAAGTATTCAAAGTCCCAAGTACTCATGACTATATGCAATTAAACATAGAAACAGGTAAACTGCCTGAATCACAAACATAAATAAAACATGTAAATATCTAGAATAAAGTTTCTAATTCATTAAAACTTTCTATGTTTGTAGGTCACAATAATTTAATGCAAATAATGGCGAGAGAAGCGCATTTCCAGAATTTTCTCTTCAGGAATAACAATTCAAGGTTTTCTATGAAAATTATGGAGCTATTAATGTTTTGTAAGACATGCACCTGTGCAGTTAAGTCTACTTCGTGAATTCCGTTTATAAAAGTTGCAGTTTTTATTTAGAAAAAATCGTATTGTACCGAGACAATGTTTTATCTTTTAATGACATAGGTATTGTTATATACATACTTGGGTTAGATATTTACGTCTACAAAATGTAGAGTTATTTTAATGGTCTTTGTAAATCCTACTGTCCCAGTTCAGCCGTGCTATTATGTGAAGATCTCACTTCTCACTTCGATTTCACAAGTCAGTCAAAAGAAAATCCTTAGATTTTGTAAGGAAAACTGGAAACGAAGTTAGCCGTGGTAGTGTAATAATAACTATATTGCATCTAATTTAGATATCAGCATTGAGTAAAAATAGTTTTTTTTTTCGAAAATTCATTGGCGTTTGACAGCTAAATTCGAAGTGAGATGTAAATGGAGAATTGAGTTCTAGAATAGCACGACAGGTGCTCCAACGAAATTCGAGTGGCTATCCGCTGCTCAACCTTTCTTAAACGTTATTAGCAATTGTTAACTTAATTACTCACCTTCATACGGTTGTACTAGGATTCTATAGTAGCTTCTTCTACCTATAGGCACAGTTGGTGTGATAATAGACACCAAAAACAAAATATTATCTCGACCGTTACAGCGCCAAAAAAATCGTAACTCAATTCCGTTTCCATACAATCGATCATCACAAGAGGGCAGATGCGTCCGCGCCACAAACAAAAGCCTACATTTTGTAATACGTCTAATTTCACAAAGAGCAAACGCTATTATAGTTAGGTGCGTTTTGTTCACTGATCGACAGATTCGATAATTTGAATATGGAGAGGCATTGGAGCGAGATGGCGGTGTTGCGTGTGCGCATCCATTTAACGCGTGAAATTGAATTCGGTTGGATCAGCTTTAGAAATATAACATGATGTAAGTTGTTTTTATAAGATATGTAATAATCTTTTGACGCTCGGGGTTATTTAAATAATTTTGTACATCTTCTGAAGTGTATGTATGAATACAGTCACGAATAATAATGTTATGTATAAGACATTTGACAACCGTTTCTAATCGAAGATGTAAGTACTAAGCAAAATGATAGTTTAAGCAGTTGCCTACGTGTCGGGTCCAAATCTAATATTTAAAACTTTTGTTCTTTTTATGTAGGCACCTACTTTTTTCAAAGAATGTATAAGTACTTAAGGAAAGGCGGCACGGCGGTGCGAAGCAAAGGGTAGCGGAGCCCTCGCAGGCTTGCTTTCTTTAAAAGTAGATACCAAAAAATAAAATAAAAAAAAAAAATTCAAAAAAGTCAAATGTTCATAGTACTTTCGCGAAAATACGATTTATCAAATCATCCTTCGATATTATAAGCTCAATTTGTTAAGAAACCTTTATTAGAGCCCATAGCGGAAAGAAGTACAAGTCACGTTTCCCATGAGCTCCTAACACAACTAAAATAGTTTTTTTACACTAAAAACTTACACTAATGGCCAGTTGCACCAGCTTTGCACACGGTAACGTAAAGCAACTTAATTCTTAGGAATAAATTGTTCCATTTTTAAATACATGTTCATTTTTTTCGAAATTGTAAAAAGTATAACTTTGTGCAACTCGTCGTAAGGGTACAGAAAAGTAGGTACCTTTTAAAAAAACAACACGAAAAAGGCTTGAATACACTGTTTGTTAATAACGACAATTCGACAGAGTCGGCGGTAAGCGGATTATCTGCAAAAAAGCAAAAAGAAATCACTTACCAAATACAGATTTGTTAAAGTTGACATTGGGCACACTACCCACGTACTCCACGGCTCCATCGAACGTGTTGAGTGCAGGGAAGGCATTCGACTTCTTCTGGGCCAATACCTGGCTGATGCGAGCTGCAACAAGGTAATAGTGTCACTTCTTCTTTCACCTACCCTCATCCATCAACAGCTCATATAATGTCCTCACCGAGAGGCTCGAGCCTACCCCTCATTAGGGGCGATTAGGCCTTAGTCAACCACTCTGGCCAAGTGCGGGTTGGTCGACTTCACACACAACCTAAAAATTTCTTCATTAGGTGTGTGCAGGTTTTCTAACGATGTTTTCCTTCACCGTAAAAGCGTCGATTAAACGTACATATGAAAACGAAAATTTGAAAACATTGGTACGTGGCGGGATTCAAACCGGTGCCTTCCGGGTGGGAGACAACGCCCTAAGGCCTCTGCCTCGAATTTTGCGGGCAGTGGGGCGATGGCGGCAGCGGCGCGGGAGCGGCAAGATCTTATGCGTAAAATCAAATGGATCTATTAAATGGTTTTGGCATTACATTTTACGGCCGGCCGCCTGATTGACACCTACGCTTCTTGGGAACGCTTGCTATCTTTCGAGTGCCTTCATCAATCAATAACTCTAGTAGCGACAAATGTGTGATGAACACGAACATTGATTCATGGGTCATGGTTGTTTATACATATATTTAAGTTTAAAAATATATGTAATAATGTTTGTCCGTTGTCTAGTATCCTTAAAACATGTTGAGTGTGAGCGTGAAAATATGTTCGAAACCAGTAGCATTCGCAGTGATCCCTTGAGGCTATAAGACAACTGTCTCAGTGGTTCATAAAGCACATTAAGTCATTGGTACCGTTGTTGCTGATAGGTACTTGATATTTTTATAACCTGTTGTTAGGATAGCTATGATTTTTTTCTCCTTCCTATGAATAAGTAATATTGCAATATTTCAGCCATAGAATGTTTTAGAGTGACGGACTATTTATTCTCATGAATCCGGGTTGGAATGGTTAATTGTTGTTTTTTATTTTTATCAGATACGAACAATTTTGAATATTTTCGTCTGATTTTATTGCAGCCGATGGTTTTACATGGTTTTAAAAAGGTTAGAAGCTTAGTGTGTCTAATTTTCAAAAGCTCATGGCTCTTTCTACGGTAATGGGAAGAAAAATCTTACAGTATGTACCTCCATGAAGTTGTGACAATGTAATACCAAATTGAAATAATCTGAATGTAAAGTAGTAATTATATAGGATTTCATTTATTAGATATTCATTTGCACAACAAAGCAGTAAAACACGGTGAAACTTGAAATTTAAGTAAATGTATCGCAGTTATACGCTCACCGGCACGGAATGTTGGCCAAGCCCTTATTTCGCGGCGGCAAAAATTTTAAGTGTTTGTAACAAATTATGCTTATAGAGGTAAGTCAAAAAATGTTTAGCTTTATTTTAAGACAATTATTTATAATTAGAGAGTATATGGGGTTAGTTTTTAAGTTTCAGTAGCATCGGGATTTCGGGACATTTGAACAAACAAGTTCTAATTTTCAAGATGCACTGTAAAAGTGTACTCAGTGGTACTGAACTGTGATTTTGTGGAATAAATTCAACCTGTAACTGTTTAAACCGAATAAAACTAAAAATATGGCTTTAGCACCAACCCAACTTGCACAAGGCGTAACTTTAATCAATCAGGGAGTGATTAAACTGGAGGTGCCTATTGCACTCAATATTCTGCGCTCATTAATGCAATGTGCCTTGAAACGATACTAAGGGACAGGCAGCTACACCCACCGGCCAGGCAGTGGAGTGTAAGGTGCACATCAGATCGAGAAGATAGGTTTATCTCCTTATAAAATTTAAGAAACCGCTATCTCACTGGGGTTGAAATGAGCCAGCGGCTCCAAAACACGAGAGGTGTGAATGGCAGCGAGCATACAATAAGAAGAAGAATAGTGGAGGTAAATTTAAAGTCAGCCTGGGGTCAAGAATTGCTTAGACAGCACCGAGAAGCTAGACTTCAATTCGCCCGTGAACACGTCGATTGGGCTCACGGGCAATGGTCTAGAGTTATGTTTACTGACATGTGTAGAATTGCTTAACGTGCACCAGATGGTCGAGAAGTGTGTGGAAAAGAGGTGGAGAGCGGTTCCTGCTCATCACCACAACAGAAACTGTAAGTCTTCATGGAGGCTCCATATTGGTGTGGAGAAGAATAATTTCCGATGTCGTACAGAATCGGTAGCCGTTGACAAACGGTTAACAGGGACTAGGTACTTACATCGGATATATAACTCAGGAATATGTTGAGCATTATACGGGATTTATTGGGTTATTTTTATTGCACGACAATGTTGGTCCACACGTAGAGCGATTTTTCTACGAATACCTTCATGACACTGGAATATAAAATTTGCAGTGGCCTGCTCAAAGCCCAGATTTAATAAATCCCATAGAGCACATCTGAGACATTCTAAAAAGGATGATAATAACTTCTCTCAACCTGCCGCAAATACTCAATGAGCTCCGACGTGCAGTGTTGGATTAGAACTATTAGGTATTTAACTAGCTTAGAACAGCCTTGCACAAGTGGATGTACGTAACATCTTTCAAAGGTGCTAGAATGCATGCAGGCTGTTATAAGGGCACGAGGAGGAAACATCCGATATTAAAATGCATAAAGGTATGATTTACAAATATACTCTCAAGCTGCTGTTGACCAACTAAGTAGCGCCATAAGTAGTATAAACGCTGATTTACACAGTATTAACCTATGGGGAAAATCGTATGGCCTTACAGTGAATCCTGCAAAGACTCAAGTTATTGTTGTGGGTAGTAGTAGACTGTATGCTAAAATTGATTGGTCGCAAACTCCCGGTGTTACTTTTGATGGGGTGCCCTTAAGTTTCTGTGATAATGTCAAAAGCCTAGGTCTCCACATCGATAAAAACTTATCTTGGAATGTCCAGCTACAGGAAGTTAGTCGAAAATTGTTCGCATCGGCGAGATCATTAAAAAGACTTCAGAATTTCCTACCTACTGCGACCAAAATTGCGCTAGCTCAATCCCTTCTTCTACCTATCCTCGACTATGCTGATACCTCTTATATCGACGTCACCGAAGAGCAACTTGTTAAACTTGAGCGGCTTCAAAATTTTTGTATTCGATTTATATTTGGATTACGCAAATATGATCACGTGTCAGATTTTCGCCGTAAACTCAAGTGGTTGCCAATTCGCTTTCGCCGGAATGTTCATATCCTTTCCCTGCTTTACAGCATTCTCTTTGTTCCTACAACTCCCTCGTATCTCAAGGAACGGTTTGTTTACGCGAACGATACTCACTCTCGTGCACTAAGGTCATCGGAGAATCTAAGGCTGTCAATACCAATGCATTCCACCAGTTTCTTCGGTAAATCGTTTACGGTCCAGGCAGCTTTGTTGTGGAATTCATTGCCTATTCCAATAAGGAAAGCGCAGTCGCGGGATGTTTTTGTCTCTCAGGTTAAAGATCACTATTTGGCAATGTAATTCCTTTCTCTGTATTAATCATCTATGTACACCTACACTTGTTATTATGCATATTGTATCTATGTATGTTTATTCCATATTTAATATATATACGTTCATTAGTATTTATTTGTATCTATAAGTTTATTCTTATATTTACCAATATGTATTTATATATTTTTATACTTATATAGTATTATATTTACTTATATGTATTTATGCATCTTTATACATATAGATATAGTATTATTAATATTTATAACTTTTATGTACTAGACCGTACACCAACAACTTCCATTATTTTAGTTAGTCTTTCCTGTCCATCCAAAGGTTGTCTGGAAGAGATCGCTCATTAGCGATAAGACCGCCCATTGTACATTTTTTTTTGTATTGCTCATATTTAACTGTTCCTATTTTTTACTGGTGTGCAATAAAGATTATTCTATTCTATTCTATTCTATTCTAAAGGACAAAGATATTGGAAAGACATTTAATTATGCTGGGCTGTGTTTGATAACATTTTGAATTAACATTAACATTGACATTTTCTTAGCAAAAAAATCGATAGAGACATTAAACCCATCTTAAAACATTAGGTAACACATATTGAACCCGATTACATTAATTAAGTAACTAAAAAATATTAAACATGAACCATTTCGAAAACTTAGCTTGGTCAAGTTTCTGTGCCGGTGAGTATATTTTATTGTAACAACTCCAGTAAATAATTTGTTTTCGAAAATCCCCGAGCTAAATTTAATGATGAAAAAGAATACCTTTTTTATTTTACAAATATTAGAATAGTCCAATAACAATCTACTGCCTCTGTATTAACTTGCTCGTTGTCCAATTGTCGCTAATTGGAAGCAAAGTTCTGTATTACAAACCCGAAATTTCATATTTCCAAAAACAGCCGACGAAACCGCTAAACGCCCCACCCCAGGCCTTGTCAACACAAAGAACTGTAAAATCTGTGCAATTTGTACCCTCTGCTCTTGGTGCTACGTATATACTTATCGATTTATCGCAAACACGGTTCTGTTTTTAAAAGTGAGGCCAGTCGCGCTGTCAGCGGTTTTATGTCCTGCTGCCTCGGATCACGGTTCAATTTCTGCTGATTCCAAATCGGTGTATAGGATTTGTCGGTTCAGTGGCGGTGTGTAAAAATGCCGTCTTGTCGTAGGCACGCCGACTCTCCCCCCCGGTGACATTTTTACAAGGGGGGTTCGGGGGCCCACCCGCGGACACTCCCGTCATTTCGTTGTCATCCAGGGGCTCCTTTTTGCGCGATCGCGGCGCGAGCGTCGGCGTCGACAATACTGTTCAGTATTTTTATTCTTTCCGTAGAGAAAATACGAGAAAAAAATACGCAGAGAAAATCACGAACAATGCCGCCCTTCGGCGAGATTACCGCCATCAGAAAATGAATGCTTTGTTAGATCCGTCCAACGAAATGTTTCAGTTGTTACATTAGTCTTGTCGTTTCCATTTGAGGGAGTTGGCCGAGCATGAACAGTTGCCGAATACGCAGTTGCGTTTCAATTTTGAGAATTAAAACTCTATCAGATGGAAATATCACGACAGGATTTTAATGCTGACGTAGATAAGTAATTACCAGGGGTTGTTAGAGGATTGAAATAAAATGTATTGAAGTCACATTATTTTTTCCACGATATATTAGATACTTCACATTTTTGCTACAAAAAGGTTGTGATACAAGCATTATGTCTCTTTTAATGGTAAAGCGGTTATTGTAGCCTACTTGAAACACCAAGGCATTACTAATGTTCATGTGGTGCCAATATAAGCATCTACAGTATGTGCCACCACTCAAAACCAAAAACTGGAACTGAATTCCCTGAGTCGTAATAATGTGAGACAGCACTAAACTTTTTACCTATATATTCGCACGATTATTAGATTTTCTATCATACCTTTCAACGGTACGGTGGTAAACATATAATTTGTTACTTAATTTGCTGGCAGCATTAATTACGTGACAACAGCGCCGCGTCTATCGGATTTCAGTCTTCAGTGGTGGCGCGGACTCTACACCGTAGCACTCTTGAAATCTTACTCAACGACAAGAACTCCAAAAATTTTGATTGCGATCTTCTGTTGGATAGCTTCCCAAGGGCAGATACTCCAAATGCCCTACCTCTTAGTCATTTAGTTTAGAAGGAAAATGTTTACACTATACATACATACGATCACGCTCATAGTATCAAGAGGGGTTGAGCACTACTCAATTAGGTAACATTATCGTTATACATAAAGCCACATCTGACAATATAAACACGAAGCGATGACCTGAGCAGTGCCAAATTAAACCTTATTGTTAGGTGTGAACATGGTTGCCAGGTTTTCTGATTAAGTTTTCTCCCTAATAAACGAATCGTGGCCTCGTTATCAGGTCCCATCTAGCCATTTCACCGCTTTCTGGGCAAAAGCAATACGGCAAGTGAGCTTTTTTTTTTGCTCACTGTTCGGTATTTTTTTGGAAAAGACCTGGCAACCCTGGGTGTGAACGAAGCGGAAACAACTTCAGAGCGAACTAGAAGTTTGGCGTAAGCTCTACGATGGTCTGCACAGGGTTCAAAAACTCCCTCAGTCGGCTTTACGACACCCACACGATGAGAAGAGGTAGTTGTAATCGTGACCGGGAACTACACTAAACCACTTCTTCTTTTTCGAGTGACTAATAACCTGGTACGGATTAACCTTGGTAAGGGCGTTTGTGCACTACCAGGAATTTTACCGTCCGGCTATCCAATTTTTACGGTCCGTTGTGGCATGAAAAATACGGACGATTTGCTTGTTCACTTGTCCGTCTTTACTCGGATCGGTGCGGCGCAGTTATCCGAGTAAAGTAGCAAACTACAAGCCACGTACGCGTAAATATATACGCTAGAACCGATGAGTATCTTGGAACGTCGGCATTGGCTTGCATAATTACGATACGTCCGAAGACGTAGAAGACAAAATGAATTTTGCGTGCAACACCTTAAGGTGAAAGGTACCTGACAGGGACATTTTACGTACTTAAACCGTAATAAATTGAGGCAGGATGAAATAATTTTCTTTAACTACAATCTATTAGTGCACATTTGATTAAAAAACGTATTTATTGTTAAAAACGGCCCGGAATAGGGAAAAGTAAAATGTCGGACGGTAAAATTACGTGTATTGCACCAACTATACTTTAACGGCGTGCCATATCGGACCGTAAAAATTCGGACTGCCGGACAGTAAAATTCCTGGTAGCGCACAAACGCCCTAAGCCTTTACGACTGCAGTGCTATCTTTCTTTGTTTTATCGTCAACAGCCGGGAATACCAGCTTAACGTGCCTTCCGAAGCACGGAGGAAAATTGACTTGAAAATTTTTCTTTCGTCCATTCGAGTACCGACCGCTCACTAGGTGATCTACGCAGAACCCACGACTGTGGCGCCTTAGAGCCTCTTCCCCTAAGAATAATAAAAAAATACGAATTTATGTCGACATGGGGCACACACGCAACAATTTGGAGCAGCCCGAACTGGAGTAGTACCTCCACCTTAAAAGACCACAGTCAAATAACACTACAATTTTGTGGTGTTGTGTTTCTGTTGGTGAGTAAGATTGCCAGAGCTCCACGGGGTAGGGACTACGGTTGGCAGCGCGCAATTGTTATGTCATTGACGCAAGCGCCTATAGGCTACGATGACCAAGCAGGCTATGCTTGTCTGCCAACGAAGCAACATAAAAAAAAATTAAAATTATATAGAAAAATAGTATAGAAAGGTAGTTAATCTAAAACATCCGGGGCTTAGCACATCTCATTGATCTCTAATAGTCGCCTGCGCAGGTGAACTTGATTTTTATTTTTCACAACTGATATGATTGGCGGCGAAGCACGGCTAAAGACAAAGCTTTGCAGCCACCGATTTGTAAGGGCATCGCGTTACATTGGCCTTTTGATTCACGCGCCTTTTCATAATGGTTGAAAGACCTATATCTTCCGTTCGCCTTTGAGGCTATGCCGCTTGCGTTTTGTGTTTTTTTAGCCCGTCTTTAAATTAGATATCGGCAAAACGATATCCAGAGCAAAAAGGCTTAAGATCACGCAAGGTGAGACGCTAAGTTCGCGTTTCTTGGAAACTGTTAGGAAAATATTGAAAAACGTGCTTAGGTTAGGATTAAGTTATGTGAGAAATTATTATTTTTCTGTAGTTAGCTGCACTTGATGAGACTCAAGTAAATATAAGAAAGAAAAAAAAAGAACTTGGATAAGATGATGGAGGACAAATTTGTATTCCTCTGAACTGCGACTTCTGTATCTAATTCTAGGTTACCTACATTTTGTTATTTTTGCTCGATATTTCGTAACGCTTTTCTGAGTTCGTGGTCACGCACTTTTAAATCTGAAAAAGTAGTTTTATTACATATTTGTAGTGCCGATTCGTTTCGAAAAAATCGTTATTTATTTCTTTTAAATTTGTTATTACATAAGTTTTCTATGCTTCCAATGAACAAACATTGGAAGTGAATTGTATTTGATAATAGAACAACATTCAATAGAAGTGATATGAAGTGAATTTCGTAGCAAGCACCGGTAGCAAGACAGATTTCCTCGTTAACGTAGCAGGTATAGGGGCTGGATTTTTCAGCCACCCATTTGATGTGGTTAAAGAGGACAGTTCGGCGAGCACCGTCTTCATAAAAAATAACACAAATGGAGAAAACCTAGAAGAAGGTTTCCTATCCCTAATTCTTATTCGATCTCGGTTTAAATAGATCTCTATTATATTTTTTGAACGTTTCGGTAGGTACGTTTTCATTTTTCAAATTAATTTCTTTTAATAAATTAAAAATGTATGTCGATTTTATAAAAGCAAAATGTACAGACATAGGTTTTTCTTTTTATTAAAAACATTCTAATACATTAAATGTGAGAAAACGGGATTTATACCACGTACCTCTGTTTTACGAATTATCCGATATTTCAGCGCAGTTGCATGCGCCATGGTCACGGATGAAAAAAGACTTAGAAAGATGGTAGACATATTTATCTGCCAATAAACGTCACTCGGATAGACTCGCATTAGTTCATGAATATGGCGCAAATAACTGCGCCGAATAATCGGATAATTCACAAAACAAAGGTACGTGGTATAAATTCAAGTTTAAAACAATACATTCTAATCAGTGAACGCCTTACTGATTCTATACAGATCGGATAAGAAATAGAGGTAGGAAAATGTTTTCTTCGTTTGTATGGAGACGTGCGCGCCGTTCTATCCTCAATTAAGTGAATTGTATATGAAAATAGAATAAAATTCAATAGAAGTGAAGTGAATATCGTAGGAAGATAGATTTCCTTTCCTAGTTGTCGTAGCAGATGTAGGGGCTGGAGTCTTCAGCGACCCATTTGATGTGGTTAAAACATGGAAGCAACCTACAACACAAGAATGCTTTTGCGCAATGACTACAATAGAATATGGCATGACTTGTGCGCTGCTATCTCCATCCATTGCCTGTACAGCTCTGGAAAACTTTTCATGGACAGAAACAAAACAATAAAGCTAAGCGCAGATTTCACGCATTTCGATCACACACATGGGTTAGGATATAATTTCGCAATTTTTAAATTCGCTAAGATAGAATCGTAGTGCGCGTTCCGTTGAGACGAAGGGGTTGTGTTATTTGACGAAGGTCATCTGTAAGGAGAATGAATTGAGGACGGGAACTCTGTTTTTGATCGGCTAATCTTTACCTAACTACATCAATATCAAATTAGTTCGACCTCTGAAAAGCCTATTTCGACGACATCGCAACTCCAACGCCTATATTAGCACTCACGCCAATACCAACCGTTGCTCGTTACCCATCGACGCAGCACGTAACTCTTGTAGACGCGATAACGACGTACAAAAGTCCTCGTGATCTGGCGTGCTAAACGAACGTTATCGAAAAGCAATCGTTGCCGTGTCGACGCCGATCGTAACCCTTTATCAAGATGGCCCGCGCGGTGACGTCGCCGCGAAGCGTGTTTTTGTGGTAATGACAAAAATTATTCAATTTATTCATCGGCAGATCGGATATGTCTGATTAAAAAACGGAGATCACTTTTTATCGGATGAATAAATCGCTTTTTATTTATGCTCAACATTTTTGAGCTGCGTAAAAAACGGTCGGTGTCACGTTTTGTTTTGCTTGCCTCGTTCAAATTATGATGGTTTTTATTGCTACAAATGAGGTAGGGTAATAGTAAACTTCAATAGAAGAAATTCTAAAGACGTACAAAATATACACAATGTTCAGTTATCGCAGCTGCAGTTAAATTTATATTAATATATCTACATAGTAAAAAAAGACACGAGTTTGATTTTGAATTTGGCGGAAAATGTTCAATTTGTGTGTCTTGACGGATACAGTACCATAGGTTACTTTAAGACAAAGCACTCAAGAGCAAGTGTCATTGTGAACAAACGTGTCTTTTACTAAAGTGAAGATAAAGATTTTCGAGTAATGTTACCCAAGTTGAATACTTTGACATAAGTTAATTGGCAGGTACACTAATATATGCACACGTATTTAAAATAGGTATAGGTGTTTAATTTTTTGAGTTTCTGTAAAGAAATACCTGTGACTTAAGGTTTACAATCAGTCGCATATCAAGTAGGGTTTTTTGAGGCATAATTAGTCTTTCGGTCATAAAAGAATACTGCCATTGGATGGTATGAACAGTATGTTACGTACGTCCTCATGAATGTATAAATCAAACACAAAAGTTCTTTTCTCTACGCTAGGAAATGAACGCGCGGGAAATAGAAATCGTCCAAGAAAACTGATAACCGATAATTTTAGAACAACGCCTGAACAAAGGCGAACGCAAGCATAAAGGTAAGGAAACAGCCAGTTTCAGCGAACACAATGGAAATATTATTAGGCTGCCACAATGGAGCTTTGATGTTGAGCAGCCGAATAAAAAACGGATGTGTCAATAATTAACTGTGTGATTCGGGAGCGCAACGCCCGGCGGCCATCAATTCGCTACCTACTTTACACAGCCGGTTTATTAAAAAAAATAATAACGAACACGCATTGTGCTCGGACAAAAGGGGCGAAACTCGCTGCGAACTCTCGTTGCCCGATTTGTTTTTGTTGTCTGTTACGCTGGGGTGAAAAATATTACACCCCCGGGCGTGTGTGTGAATGGACCGCCTATGTGCACATGGCGATTTGGCGGCTCTAATGGAAAACTGAATTGGTTATTGGCTATTAACAATTTAAATCAGGGAATGGTCGCAGTTCTGCACGAGCGACGCGAGACGAGGAGTACTTATTAGCGGGGTATTAAGGGGCGTTGGACACAGAGAATACAAGATTAGTGACATTAATTTTTATTACATTAATTTTTTATTACATTACCTACATTAAATTTGACGCCGTCGTTGTGGAGTGGTTAGTATAGCTGCCTACACATCAAGCGGTCCGGGTTCGAATCCTGGCAGCGGCAAATATTTGTGTGACGAACATGAATGTTTGTGAGTCTTGGTTGTATATATATTTATTTAAGTTTATTTATGAAAATATTATTAATATAGCATGGCAATAAATTGTCATAAACAGATTTTTTTTATTAAGAATCATGTTTATAATTATCGTGACATTGCATTTAGACAATGGGTAGACATTTTAGTGCGCATTTTACAAAAGTTTAACATCAATTCACGACCCACAACAGCAGAAGTCAGAACAAAAAACTCAGGACGCAGAATTATGGATAAGAATGGATTTCACTGTGTGCAGAGCTACTCCACGACACTCCAATCCCGGCCCCGGCATAATAATCGAGACGCAATAGCAACAAATCCGCATCAATAGGGTACGCACAATTTGTACCCCGGAGGATCAGGAAATTCATCTCGCTAATCCGCCCGGCTGTGAATAGTAAAAGTGATGGGTCTATTCATCCCCGTCTGGGGGGCAGGGAGGCGGAGGGTTGGAAAGCGCTAAAATTTAATAAAGCCGGGGTATGGACAAGCCGGGCGATTAATTACGCACAAGAGACCGTAATGATACCTACGCAACTTCTCGGTAAATAGGGGGTAGTTTGTCGCGCATATATTATTCATACGGGATCTGTTATGGTGTACGGTAGGGGCCTGACAGATTCATTTAATTTGCGGCTTTAGGATCTTTTCAATTATTCAGTTTTGTAATGACGATGAAGGCTTTTTAACGTAACCACGTAAAGTTTCATGTGGAATTTAATAGTGGAACATATCGAGTAGAATATTTAATTTATAATTAGGTAGATTTATTTATTTATAAGGGGTATATAATTTTTAATGTGAAATATTTGGCAGACAAGCATACGGCCTACTTGCTCGGCTAGCATGACACTGAAACACGATATGATATAGCCATTTATCGCTTTGAACTGTCAAAAATCATTGGAAAATGAAACTTATTTCTCTTCGATTTTTAAAATGTGGGATCCAACGGTAATACACAATAATGTTTGGTGGGATCCAACGCCAAAAATATTAGGGGTTTAAGTATGAAATTGCCGTTTTGTATGGAGAATTTATCGAAAATCCATTTTTCCATATAAATATATTTGCGATTTTTTAAGGAACCACAAATCTAAATTTTGTGTAACTTTGTGGATATATTTAGACAACATTAAGCTATAGGATACACAGAGAAAAAAATTTGAGAATTCATATCTGTAAAAAAATATTCATATTTTTATAACGGAGACGGGCACCTCTTAGGACGGGCTGTTTTTGAAGATGTATTTCTAGTGAAAAAAATAAGAATTAGAATAAAATTTTATACATAAATATAAGTCATTGTAATGAAGTTTAAAATAAAAAAGAATAATGGACATCGCTATTGTATTAAAGGAATTATACACTAATGAATAATGAGGAAAAAATCGGCAATTTCATTCTTTAACCCCTATTATTAAATTGGGATTCAAAAGTGGAATCTAACGAAAATAAATCAGATATAACCGCCAACTTTAAATGTTATCGAAACTGCGAACTTGTACAAGGATTATACATGTTCGCAGTATCGATTAAATTTCAAATTTGTGTTTATATCCAATGATTTTTGATAATTCAAAGCGATAAATGGCTATATCATATCGTGTTTCAGTGGTCATGCTAGGCGGGCTGGTGGTAAACAGCTACCATAGCCTATGTACGCTTGCAATACTGATGACATAACTGTCACGTGATGCCAACCCTAATCCACTTCCCTACTCCGTGGAAATCTGACGACCTTACTCACCAACAGAAACACAACACCACAAAAATTAAGTGTTATTTGATTGTGATCTTCTGTAAGGTGGAAGTACCTATCATATATAATTCCCGTGTCACGATGTTTGTCCGGGACGAATTCCGAAACTAGCAATCCGATTTTAACTTTTTTTTTATAATTGTCTGTTTTGTTCCAACTTGAAAGATAGGACAGTTTTTATCTTGATAAGTAGTCCTATTTTTTTTAATGCAAATTCAATGTTATAAGACAGTAATATGAAATTACCACAGCAACGTGTGGCCAGGACAGCTAGTATTATATATAATATTACGAACCAATCACAGAGCTCTATTCAACGCAATGGCATTGAATAGAGCTCTGTGATTGGTTCGTTTCTTATCCAAGAGTCAAGAGATCTCATAGTAATGTTTGTGAATACGGCTGTAAGGGTGGCAACATCTGAGCGTCGAATCAAGTTTGCTAGAGTCAAATAAGCTACAGTGACTGCTTACAACTAGACAAGCCGTATGCTTGCCTGCCAACAAAAAAAAACACTATTTGATTATAAGGCATCAAGGAATGGAATATAACAGCCGAGCAGCGAGTATCGAACGAAATATCTTGGCTGGAGCTGGAGTTATGAAATAGTTTGTAAGCAACAACCGATATTGCTTCACCTGCTATGGTTTCTGGTATTTGTTAATAAGATTTCGTCAAATTTAAGGGTTGAAATCGCTACGCCCGCGCCGTACTCCCCTATCGTCGAAATGTGTAAAATGAAATGAGTGAACGGCGGCGAAAAAGAGGGAAATGGTTTCATTACATTCAATTATGATGCGACAGAAAGAGGAGAGGAAGACGGAGGAAAAGATGGGTAGGTTGTGTGACAGATGATATGGCAAAGAAAGAAATTAATGCTGACATGACGGCTTACCGACTGACTGATTTCCTCTGCCATACATCTCGCTATGGAAGAGGAAAACATTATACCGACGCCAATAAAAGTGGTAGCAGTGAAGGATTTACCTAGACAAGACAAGATGTCTAATATTTTATTTACCTACCTACAAATCTGATCATATACAGCCTTTATAAATTGTTTATAATTCGACCCACTGCTGGCCCACAAGGCCTCTCGTTGTCATCGAAGTAGGTTTGGTAGTCCACCACGCTTGCCCAATGCGGACTTATTATTACATATCTGATGGTCGGTACGTTTAGGGTTATTTTTTATGGCTATGCTGGTTGGACTGTAATGTCTGTGGGAGAGTGTAGGTAATACCTTACACTTTTCTCATTTTACTAGATTTTAGTTTGATGAAACGACATATCACTAAACATTTTTAGCAAGAAGACGTAATAAATACGAATATTCCTAACTTCCGCGATCGTGGTAACATTTCGTGAATTACTTGATTTCCTCAATATGCCTACGACTATACATAGAACGTAACTTGTCACGAATATCAAAAGCATTCAAAAGTTTACTAAATTAATTGTAACTTCTGATTATTTAACAACTATAAATTTGCTTTACACATATTAAACATAGCATTTATCATCTAATCAATTATGATAAACTTCATTATGGAATCAGTGACACATTATTATTAATTATTCGCAAATGTATGTAAAAAAATTAATTGCTTTGTTTTCCTTTAATCAATAAACATTTTAAATTAGTTTTAAAGCTTTTTTATAGTTTGTAGTTTACAAGTGTTTAGTGTTCACACTTGTAAACTGAAATAAATGTTTATGGTTTTTATTTATATATTTATTGGTTCTGTCAAAAGCGTGAGAAACATGTGGAGGTCGTTTTACAATAATCAGTTATTAAATCCCTTTGATAATTATATCTGCGTAGACTAGCAATCGTAATTTATTTGATTATTCCTATTAAACAAGCGACGAACCAATGCCGTACTATGCAAGGCCATCTTCACCACAGAACATCTATGTTCTGTGATCTTCACATTCCACTAAATGATTGGCTTAGCAAGTAATTTTAATTAGTAATTTGAATCTACATAGTTTATCACGAAAATAAAAAAAATGCGATGTACCCGGCACCGCACGGTGAATCCATGGAATTTGGATTACGAATTTTACGATTTTGGTGTACGAAATTCATCTATTTTATTCTTTAATTACATATTTCCGCAGGATAATGACATATATTTCATGGAAAATCGATCCAATTATTACGCCTAAGAAGCAAAACTGTAAGCTAATGAAAGACGGCGCGTGAGAAATAAAGTAGACAAAACATAAATTGTAGACTTAAATGCTGCTTTGGTGTCTAAGTATTGAGGTTTTAGTAATAAAGAATACGTATCATTATTAATAACACGACAGTTTTATAGTTAAAGTAATTACATATAATAATTATCATCATTTCAGTCGAGAGACACCCAATATGTCCAACTACTACATATCATCATCATAACAGCCGTTATAATTCGACCCACTGTTGGACACAATACCTATCATCGAAGGAGGTATAGGCAGTAGTCCACCACGCTTGCCCTTGGATTGGTGGACGGAGTATAAAGTAATCAATACCCCTTTGCTGATCCATTAGTCGCCTTCTACGACAACCATTGGAGGATATGCGTGATGCTATTTTACCCTGCCACCATAAACTTAACTACTACATTATACTGGTATATAAATTTCAACACTAAATAATAGGGGTTAAAGAATGAAATTGCCGATTTTTTCCTCATTATTCATTAGTGTATAATTCCTTTAATACAATAGCTATATCCATTATTCTTTATTTATTTTAAACTTCATTACAACGACTTATATTTATGTATAAATTTTTATTCTTATTCTAATTTTTTTCACTAGAAATATATCTTTAAAAACAGCCCGTCCTAAGAGGTGCCCGTCTTCGTTATAAAAATATGAATATTTTTTTACAGATATCAATTCTCAATTTTTTTCTCTATGTATCCTATAGCTTAATGTTGTCTAAATATATCCACAAAATTACACAAAATTTAGATTTGTGGTTCCTTAAAAAAATCGCAAATATATTTGTATGGAAAAATTAATTTTCGATAAATTCTCCATATAAAACGGCAATTTCATACTTAAACCCCTAATACCAACAGCAACACAGGATCTCGGGATCAGCTTAAAATAATGAGACTCTTTATATGGCGGGTGATTGGAATAAAATAAAATAAGTATTAAGTGGAATTACGTTTTTTGCGCCTTAGAGTAATAGGACAACATTCGTGTTTTGTGCTATTCTACTTCAAATATGCCTACTATCCCGTAAAAGTACACAGCGAATGCGCATGAAGCAGGCAGGTGGGGAGGCACTCGACACGCACAAGATATTTGCACGTAAGTGCCGCCACACACGCGCAGTCACGACCGCCTCGTACCATCGAGGCTCCGTCAAGCGTTGTTTACTACGTTTTATTTTTACTACCGGAGGGAGCACTATGTGCGCCCTAACTAGGTACTTAGACAGGTTACCCTCTAAAATAATTGGACTGTTCACTTCAATGTCATAGGGTACAATTTCCGTTGTAGCAGGAGAGCCTTTTCAGGGGAGTTTTTTGAGAAAACGAGCGGCTTTGTTTACTGGTACGCAGCATTTCAGAATATTTCCATTGCATCTTTAAGGATTCGTAGGTACTAATCTAGTGATGTTTATGATTTTATTTTGCATACCTACTGATCTAACCATTACGTGGACTAATGCGATGTTTAAGAGTACTGTCCTAGTTGTTGACTTTAGTTTTTTTGGTTCACTGAAAGTTTAGTTTTTGAGTTTGATGCTTCTTTCATGTAGGCGACAGTCTGGCAACCTGTTACTATTTTGAGGCTCTTTGTGGTCTATATTATCCTCCGATTATATAAGTTGAAATATTGCCAAATGTGACTTTATGTGTAAATATTACCTAAAGTAAGGTTTATGAGCGTGATAATGTATGTAAAATGCGAAGAAGAACAAGTTTTATAATCTTACTAGCTGACCCGCCAAACGTTGTGGTTAATTTACAAAAAAAAAAAACGAATAATGTATAAATAATAAGTAGATACATCACACACCCCAAAATGAGCCCCAAACGTAGTTACATTTGTCTTGAGAATTTGCATGTACAAAAATAAAAAGTACCCAGAAAATATTGTACAACATTTTCTGGGTACTTTTGTTTTTTTATTCAAAAAAGTTTTTTTTTTTATTTTTTTTAAAATCTACTCAGAAGCCGATCCCAAACCACCTGTATTCAGGGTGTTGGTTAATTAATTTACATGTTGTATATATGGACTAAAGTATCCTTTTATTAGATGTATACATATGTAACTTCCAAACGCTTCTTTAAAAACAGCTTGTACCTACGGAGTTTCGACAATGTTTTCTTAAAACTTCAGGATTTGAGTATCGGATAAATAGCTCTGCATATCTCTCAAAGTTTCAGGGATTACGAGGTTATTCAGGTCAACCAAGTACTTACGTACAAACAAGAACAACACAAGCAAACTACTTGAGCACATAGTTCTAGCGATTGTTATTAATTACGCAGGCGCAAGGTTACTAAACTCCAATTTACACAAGTATCGCGGAGGTTCGTTATTTGTTTACGTGGAAATTCTTCAAGTGGGCACATGCATCTCGGCATCTTTTGTAGTGCCAGCGTGTGGGGAGTCGTAATCCACGCTGCTTCGAGGGCTTCCAGGCTCGCTCTTCATCCGTCGTTAGCGGGGGCCGCGTCACACTGCAAACTTAACTTCGGCCGCTGGTGCAAGATATGGAATAGCGTCATTGGTACGATAAATTACTTTGTCTTGTGTTGTAGGCACAGTAAATATAGCGCGTATTTAAATAAATGGTTGTGTTGTTATGTTTTAGTTGGTATGGTATAGTATTTCATGGGACCAAGAGAGTCCCTTAGAGAAAAATTCAAGACAATCAACATAATGACTGTTCATAACAAATGTATTTGAAAATTTAATGTATGCATATGAAAAAATAAATAAATTTAAGAAAGTCAGCGACGTACACAATGTCTATACTAGAAATAAGAGTAAGCTCGCTGTGCCCAAAATTAGGCTCCATAAAGTCAGTAATTCCTTTGCTGGTAAGTAATTGTATTAAGTTTTACTACAAACTTCCAAATGTCTTCAAGGAATTATCTAATAATAAATTTAAATCTGTTTTTAAAACAAAACTTCTTTCGAAATCCTATTATAGTGTAAGGGATTACCTTAATGACAAAGAAGCTTGGAAATGGATATAAAAATTGTAATTGTATACCAAAAGACGTACATAAGTGGTCGTTTACCTAGTGTAAGGATCCGAAATGTAAAATAAATAAATAAATAAATATTGTTATCTTACGAACACAGGTGAGACATGAATGTTTTTATAAAATAGATTTAAAATTATTCTTATTTTCATATGCTATTGAAGATGCGTGAATTGTATAGATATATTATTCATTTGTGTAAGTAAGTGAACGCCCTGGCTACGGTTGCGAGTTTCGTTCTGTTCTTCGTAATAATCTCCGATTCAATATTAGGAGGTCTAAAATCAATCGGAACTTCCGACCTTCGGAACCGAAACCGAAGCTTAGTGACATCCCTAATGCACATTATTGGCGAGAGCGTTCGCCCTCACTGAAAAATTTCAAGAAAATTTTAACAAACATACTTTAATTATACATCTACGCCAAAGGCATGCAAGATTCGTGTTTGTGACTTTTCTTGCAACTGGTGCTGCTGATTGTTGTATCATATCGTGGACTTAATTGTCTATTTTTGCGTTTGCGGCAAATTAGTGGAGTATTTACGTTTACGTAATCTTCTGAAGCGGTATGAACACAAGAATATCTATAAGCTCTTTTGATTAAGTTTTTAATAATTTGATGAAGAGGTAAATAAGCTCTTCGGGTTTTAGGTGTACTTGGTGTACTCTGACGCCAACCTAACCACAGAAGACGGTTTATATTTTAGTTTAATTACTAATCATAAATAACCCAACTTAAAGCTTTGTACATATCTTTCGCTTTACAATTCGCCCGCTGAAGCTACCAACAAAGACCAGCCCGTTCAACTGGCAGCATCGTCGCCGTAATTGGCACTGGAGAGGCAATTAGCGGGCACTCGGCTCTGTCGCCGCTTGGCCCGCGCTCCTGAATGCTGCCTTACTTCTCTTGTTGTACGAATTCGGAGCCTGTGTTTTGAGTGTAAGCTAGAATAGTTGTCGATGTTTGCAGCTGTTTATGTTTTGAACAATTTAGCCGTATATTCTGTAGCAATTAACTTGAGTGGGTAAGAATTATATATTAAGCTTTTAATTTAAACCACAATATTACGCGTTAAAATAATTCTATGCTTTAGAATTATTTTAACGCGTAATATTTTATACTTGGAATTATTTGTACAAAGCATATGGCTCGCTTCATGATAAGTTAGATGCCAAATCAACCACGTGGAGCTATTACTCACAGATACTAATACAACAACACGAAAATGTAGAGTTATTTCATTGCGATCTTCTGTAAGTTAGAATGAAAAAGCAAGTAAGAGCATCTAATCCACTGTGTGTGGACTACAGAGTTTTGTCGATGTTTGACATTATTTTATTTCATTGTTGTAAGTATCAATATTAAATCGATGTTCAATCAAAACAAATAACATGCTACACGTGCTCGTGTTGTATGTAGGCGTCTAGAGCATAGTTTCTCAACCTTTTTTGCCCACTTTATGAATATGATTTTTTCTAGAGATACTCATTTTCATGTTAGGTACTTCAAACTGTGGTGAATGTATTGGAAAAAGGGCTATTACCACGATTATATTTAAACGTGTAATATGTATTATACTTCTTCTACTGCCCTGGTCTCAAACGCCCACAAGGAATCACTATCGCTCACATTTAGAACCTATGGTCTATGGCTACACTTACCTATTTATAGGTACTTATTATCTTTATTTGTGACTATTGTTGTGTAACAAATGTCCAGTGCCGCAGTTATAGCTTGCAGGAAAACATAATTGGAGGTTCCATTAATTGAATTGCCGAAAATGAGGGCGAGTCGAGGGTATAAGCTCTGCTAAGCATTAATTGTTTGAATTAATTAGCTCCCTCTCTTTTGGGGTAGCTAAGAAATAGCGTCTGCAAGTTTACTGATATCTAAGCGCTGCGCAAACATAAATATACACTTTTAATAAGTATTTTTTGCTTCCAAATGCTTCTTGGGAAATCTTGGAAGCGTTTGAGATGTGGTGTTGGCGAAGGATGGAAAGGATTAGTGGGACGCAGAAAATACGCGAAATATACTGGAAATAGTGAACGAGAATAGAACACTACTGGAAGCAATAGTAAATAGAATGGGCATAATGTTTGGAAACGTTGTTCGACATGAGGCGTTTTTTAAAATCACGGAGGGAAAGAACAGAGAGGAAGGCCAATGTTGACCTACAGAAAACAAATTAAGAAGATCGGCGTCGAGTCGTACAGGGAGGTCAAAGAGATAGGGAAGAATGCTCCTACGCAGCTAACACAAGAGCATTGCTCTTAAATGAGTAGAGAGTATTTTTATCTCACGAACCGTGGGTGATCTATAAGTGTGTGTAGATATACACACAGTAAGTATCTTTGTATGCGTCAATGGGTATTAGCGAGCTCAGTGACTCCATTGACGCACACAGAGTACTTTAGCCTTAAGATTTCTATGGCTACTTTGTGTGTCATTATATAAATGTTTTCTTCTTCTTCTTTTCTTCTTGATGTCTACACAAACAGTCTTATCTCACCCGTGTTCATGAGATAAAAATGCCGACACAACGCACATCTCAGAAAACCACATAGTAATAATAAATCTATGGGAAACCAGTTGTTGTGTCCGGTAGCGTTATACGGAAAATCGTCGGTGCCGACACGGCACACCACAGGTAACCTTCCTGTAACTTCGTACTGTTTAAGGTAATGCACCGTAAACAAGTGTTTCCAGTTACCTAACCAAATAATATGTGATTGGGAATCCGAATGTGTCCAGGTGGAATTAACTTACCAGATTTCGGATACTCTTGACTTTTTTAAAAAAATATTTTGGATTATACTTTCAACTACGTTTAATTTAAAGATACAAGAGGATTTTTCATTTCTATCTTTCTTTTGCTCTGAATTTCATATTTTTTACGAATGCATTATAAAAATATCGTCGTAACGTTTTATTTAGTGGGGTTCCGATAATGAGAAATTCCTCCGCGTTGAATTAAATGCTTATGGCTGCAATATTGAAGCAGTCAGCATCATTGGGTATGTTTATCACCGGGACCGATCAATGAGAATGAGATGAGGTGCTCTGGAAGGTTATGTGGACTCGCTAAGAGAAAACTCTCAAATGTGAGAAATATTCGGAAATAAATCTTTTCTTGAGGTGACAGTTACTCTCGATGTTCTGATATGAAGTCAGACTCAGCGTAAGATTTTATTGAAAAAAAGAAAGTAAACTTGTATTTGATCTTAAAAAAATTACGGCAAAAATCATAAAATTAGCAATACCTAATTTTATGATTTTTGCCGTAATTTTTTTAAAAAATGCCGTAATTTTTGTAAAACAACGACCAAGTAACTGTTTACGATGATATAAATAAAATAACTTATCAGTGCGAGTAAAAAATGGTTAATAGTCGTGCTTTTTTAATAATAGGATTAGGATTTTAAGATTTAATTTTTAAGAGCTAAATGGCAGTAATAATTAGGTGCAATACAAAAGAATACCTCAGTTAGTGTGCAGTCGAAGTAAAAATATCGCTTTCAACTATCGCATTGCATATCCATTTCACATACGAGCTATTGCGTCGCACAATCGCGACACCGTGGGGTGTTACCCACACCCCTATGTCAGCTACATACACCCTTACAACTTTACATTTGCTTTCATCAGAACGAAGTTACGAGCATTTTGGGCTCTATCCCAAAGCAGATAAGAGTGAAGGTGTTTAGAATGGGCAGTTTCGAGCCGCGTCCGTTGTGCGGTTGTTGTGTACATAGAGGGCGCGCCCCTCGCTGTCGCGAACAAACATGGCGCCGGCTAACGAGGTTTTTGCGAGTCCTCGTGAACGATTTCGCGCCTAATTTGGACGTTGCGCCGCGCTCGAGTGTTTCACTTTATTTAGATTTTCATGTCGATGTGCGGTAATTTAGTATGCCTGGATAGTACGCCTACAGTAATTGTGTGGTACACAATGTTTCCTATTATGACGAATGAGTTTGGTTAACTCTTTTGTTTTTCATAAAAAGTTCTAGCAAATAACTCCCTCTGTTTCCCATCTGATAGTACGCAGAAGTTTCGCATAAGCAACCTTCGCTTTGCCAACCTGCATGGTGCTACTTCAGACCACTTCTGAATGACCCAGGCTTGTAAGGAGGGATGAATGTTCAATAAAATAAAAAAAATCATAAACAAAAGGTCTCCACGCTATTAACGTGATTTACAATAAGTTGTCTTCCGCAGGGACAATTATGTAGTATTAGCTCCACCCGATGGTAGCCGTATAAAGTATCAAATATACTTAAATAATTCCAAAATGCCGAGATTTTCTAATCAGGTGATAGGAGAGTTAGGTACCACTCTGTTCGAGAGTTTGTGTCTGACCTGTGACGGTTCTCCTGAAGCAGGGTTGAAAGCAAACGTTTTAGAAAAATCTGGTCTACTTTTATACTATGAATAATATAAGTTTGGATAACGTGGGCCATCCAGTTTTTTTTTGCCATCACGACAGGCCTTCTCACTTCTCTACGAAGATTGGGAGAGGCTATGCTGGTGGATTGGGTACAGCAAACTCAGTGGGGTCGGCTTTAGGCGGCCTGCTGTATTCCAGTTTGGCATAGACTGATCAGCCCGAAAACAGAGCAGGTCAACGGCAATGACTGCATTGCACAGCACTTCTGGCGAGGCACCCCACTTGGCAGAAGTCTGACGCTGGAGTAGGTTGTTGCGGACGCAAACCTTTTTATTGACTCCTTCGCAATGTGATTTGTATGTTAGGACTCCGTCCAACACAACATCGACGTATCTTGGGTAGGAGTTGTGTGTGATTGGCACTCCTTGCCAAGATATGTTAGGCAATAGTGCGGTTGAGATTGTGCTACTCTGTTCCGAAGGTAAACAGTATTGTAAACACAGTATTGTGTTTTGGTAGGATTTGGTGTGCTTTGTCGATGTAATACTTGGCCAGAGCGTCGACCTCAAGCGTTTTTGTAAGTCTCACTTCCTTGAATGATGGTCTCGATGGCCTTACGAAGAAAGCGATGACTTTCCACGCGTAGAAGTAGCCGCTGCAGATTTTTTTTAATTTTGTACCTCTTCATTCATTTAGACTTCAGTTTTGACTTTTGTCAAAGGTTATTTTGTTAACTGCTCGTTTCCTGTGTCATGTATTGCCATTCCTTATGCTAGCAAATAATTTATGATTTAAATCAATCTTAATAAAAATATCGTGATATCTTTAAGTACTCAAAAATACACCCCAGAACCGGTTCTCAAAAGGAAACGGAGCCGGTTCTGCATGCCCTATCTCTAAGGCGTTTCAGTTGGCAGGGAGCGGTACACCTGAGGGTACCTCTAAAGACTCTTACCTAGGCTCATGTGCACCGTGTCGTGGAGGGATGGATGAGAACCAAGAAACAATGCTGTTATCATTCTTGTTCAGTCACATTTGGTTACACTAACCAAAATATTACTGTATGGGCCATGCAGAGAGTTACACTCAACACGTCAGTAGTCCGGGTGGACTGAAACTACAGCGACAGACTTTGATAAGTTGCAGGACGTCGTCACGGCGTATTTCAGCTAAAATATATGCTATTCGTGTCTCCCATCTAATTCATCAGGGCTTGAAGAGCTTATAGTATTCTGGTCCTGGACCTCGAAACTATATTCAGTAGACTAATTTTAGTCCTAGCTGTAATAAACGCTGTTAAGTAGCAATACCTATTGATTCCAATTCAGTAGCTATAATTACCTACGGAGTTGAAAAGGGGGAAAGACTACATCCTACCACCTTTTTGCAGATGACTTACAAATTTATTGCCAGGCTCCATTAAACGAGTTGTCTGAGGCAGTGAATATCATTAATTTGGATCTCTCACATATTTGTGAATGGAGTAAGATGTTCGGCCTAAAACTAAATCCATCGAAAACTCAAGTTATTGTTATTGGCAGCCCTAAAATGATTTCAAGAATTGACTTGTCTCGATTACCAAAAATAAACTTTGATGGCGTCAATGTCACTATTAGCAAGTGTGTTAAGGATCTAGGCCTACATATTGATAGTACTTTATCTTGGGGTCCACAGCTTCAAGAGGTTAGCCGTAGATTGTTTGCATCTGCAGGATCACTTAGACGTCTTCGTAATTTTCTTCCGATTGCCACCAAAATTGCGCTTGCTGAATCCCTTCTTCTCCCTATTTTAGACTATGCTGATGTCTGCTACCTCGATGTCAATGAAGACCAACTAAATAAGCTTGAGCGGCTTCAAAACTTCTCTATAAGGTTTATATTTGGTCTTCGCAAATATGACCATGTATCTGATTTTCGCACTAAGCTCAAGTGGTTACCTATTCGCCTTCGCCGGAATGCACATATTGTCACCCTCCTATATAATATTCTCTTTAATACCCCATCCTATCTCAAACAACGTTTTACATTCCTTCAGGACGCTCATTCACGAGATTTGCGATCATCTAGTAATTTGAGGTTGGAGACTCCAATGCATTATACAAAATTCTATAGCAAGTCGTTTACAGTGCATGCTGTTAGTTTGTGGAATGCATTGCCGGTCGAGATAAGACGTGCTAAATCTCTGAACATTTTCAAGTGTCTAGTAAACGATCACTATCTGTCACTGTCTGTTGTAGTATAGATTTTTCTATTATTATTAATTTGCTATTGTTTACCATTCATGTATTCCAAATTGTATTTATAACATTGTGTATGTAGTATGTGTACTATTGTTTATGTAGTATATGTATTTAAATTGTATGTAGGTTTATATATTATGTTATGTGTGTATGTTTATTCTGTGGTTGTTGTATATATGTATCTCATGTTATGCCAACTTCCCTCTAAGTTACTTGTTCCATGCTGATTCTGTCCATCCTAAGGTTGCCTGGAAGAGATCGCACACAGCGATAAGGCCGCCCATTGTACCAATTTTAGTATATTTTTGTTTATGTAATTTTATTGTTTGTTGGTGTACAATAAAGTATAAATAAATAAATAAATAAATAAATAAATAAAGCACCATGTAGTTTCGAATCTTTTGTAAAATTTTGGCATGTTTAAATGATTCTTTAATAATTTATGTAATTCTACTGATATCAAAATTTTCAAGTTTAATGTATGTGTGATTCGGATAAAAGGTAAAAAATAATATAATTTTAGCTTTTGTGCTTTTAGCGTCTAATGTATAGTTTTGAATCTACCCCCAAAAGCAATAAGCCGAAAACTTGATTCGCCTCAGTAGTGATACTATGCTATAGCTACTACAAATATGTACTAGTGTTTAGTTAGACTAGTTTGGACGGAGGGACAATATTGATGCCGAGGGCGATCTTCGGTGGGCAGCCGCAACAGGGTGGTCCCCACTCCACCAGTGACACACGTCTGTGTGTGTGTGTCAAGTGACAAGATCTAGCCGAATACAACGGCCCGGTTATTAAGCTCCAGTTGAGAGTTCTAATATCAAAAGCGTTGGTGAACAATATTATGGTTGGGTTTAGATGTTGCCTTAGGTTAAGCTTTACAAACTAAAACGGCTTAGGTCAAGTACTGGTTGTCTTGTTATTAGAGTTCGAAGATGATCTTTATGAAGATTAAAATAAGAGCGGATATATAAATAAGCAAAACATTACATTTTTATTGGAGTTTACTCCTTGACTCGATTTGCATATAAGTACACCGCGGTATGTAAATTTTATGACAAGTGAAATTCTTCTTCTTCTTCTTTGTTTATTGGCGCTGTGCTAATGGATTCCGCCAGTATCGACTATTCTGCTAAGAGGAGTGAAATTAATACAAGTGTTAACTCAAAAGCGTTATATTTTCTGTCAAACCTGCTATTTCTTCCCTCAGTTTCTTCCATTGCCATTTTGGATTACTTTAAATAGATGGCGTTCGTAAGAGATAAGCGTAGTGTCCTTTAATGTATTTTTTTTAAACTTACGTGGTCACTATCACTTAAATATGAGAATACGGGTGTACTTGGTATAATATGCTAGCGCATGCACCTTCCAGTTTCGTTAGTTCAACGGTCAACAAACATTTATATGCAACTATGTACCTACGAAAAGTGATATACCTATATTTTTTTATTTTAGTTTATTTTGATCTTACCTTGTTTGTCGTTCGAGTTTTTACGTACGAAAAGGTATTTTATTTTTTTAGTTTATTTTGATCTTACTTTGTTTGTCGTTCGAGTTATTTACTTCATAATGTTTCTCATGTAAGTGAATTATAAATTCTTTTTGAGAAATAAAATATCTTTAACGACATAAATCCCGTTTTCTCACATTTAATATCTTAATTAATATGAAAAATGTGTATAGAAAAAAATACAAACATGTTTTCAGTATTATAAAAGATGCTATTATAAAACTACAGTCGTGCGTCCGAGCGGACACATACACACTTTTTTTTACATTAAGCCAGTTTTAGAGATAAATTGAATTATAATTAGTTAAAGACGAACTTTATCTCAGAGGCTCAAATAAGATAGACATAGAACGCGTAAAAAACCCTGAAAGTAGCTTGCTTTTGTGTAGACTTTTGACCAAATGGGTGACTGTGATTAAGATTAAATTCAATTCAATTATTTTTGAGACAATTTTTTCATAAACTTTTTTTCATTGTATTCGATTTAGAAGCCGATTCAGGAGACGCATTTTTGAATAAATTCATGCACGAAAGGAAAACGTATACGAATTTACTTTCGATTGCTCCCAATTTTACGTATTTTTGTAACATTAGAAATGAGCGTTGCTCTAAACCTCGAATCTTTTAAATTTTTTCATTTCATACAGAAATAATAAAAACGGAGAGCCTTAACTCGTTGATTTAAAAAAATCATGACTTACGGGGGAACGGAACGTAAATTATAAAGTTATAATGTTACTGTCAGTCATTTGATTTTCTATTGGTAGAATATCGGAAAAGAGTGGGTCAGACCACTCTTTGCAAAATTCACGAGTATGAATATTCAAAAATAACGAATTTAGGGATTCGCATACGAATCTTGCGATTTGGATTCAAAAATGCGTCTCCTGGCAGTGTGTTATTTCTGTTGTTGTAAGTACCTATGATTAAATGTCCTAATGAAATCACTAAATCGAGCTCTACATATCGAGTTAATTTTACTAACTCGAGAACGTGTAGTTTTGATAGAAATAATGCAATAAGGGAGAGATCATAATTATTTGACATGACTGCCTTCACACTCCATAACTGCATTCTTGTCAAGACGGTATAGAATATAATAAAATACATAAAAATTACGACTTTCTTCAAGGAAGCGGACGTAATTTAATTCCCCTTGCTGCGATCCTTACATATTTCTTTGGTGGCAGCTCTCATTACAGTCCTCATATGTGATTCCGGGTACTTGAAAAATCATCAATTAATCATCATTCTTTTCCCAATTTTATTCGGGTCGGCGTAATACCTATGTTTTCTTCTACTACTCTCCTCGATCAGCCGTCATCTTCAATTAATCCTGTAGATAATCATATAAAGCTGGTGGTTCCATTTTTAGAAATGTAGCAAATATAATTTTATAAAATAAAAAGATGTTTGAGTGTGACGTAATAAGAAACGATACACTAGAAGAAATTTATGTGCACATAAGATGATAAATGAAATAGATTCATGGACCCTGTCGGGCACGCAATATTTAGAAGAGATTAGAATTCATTAAGTTCTCAGTCTCTATATCCTATGTGTTGCCGGTTTGATCCCCGTTTCAATACTTGGAACACGATAGGATTTTTTTCTAGGTTTTTGGTGGGGGATGGTTTTGAAGAAAGAACTATTACGAAGTAAAACGAAATTACTGTACATTTCAAAGAATATTTTTTTTATATGCACATACTTATACGAAGACAAAACACTACAGCAATAACAAGCTTTGATCTCAACCAGACGGTTTGTCAGAAATAGAGAATTATTTATAAACACGCCTGCAAACCGTAAAGAGCACCCGATCCTTAGGCAATTGTATTGCTTAGAGAATATTAATAACAAAGGCCAACTTATCAAACGGAAGGAGCCATTCAAATCCATTCACCAACTTTAAATGACCTCTCACAATTTAGCTCGGCTACCCTTTACAAGTAAAAAGGTTTAAATGCGAGGATCGAGGTAGATCAACCTAAAATGGTGCTTCATACAAACAGGATCGACAAAGACGTTCGTTAAAAAGAGCATTGGATTCTACTAACAAAACGTTATTAAAACCCATTTTATTGTGAATCGTTGGGTGCTTTAGCGCCTTTTCAATCAATGAGATATATTATTAGAATGCAGAAGCAATTTGTAAAAAGGTTTAGGGCTGTTGATATTAGCAAACATTACATCGGAAAATCTTTTACTTCCTTCCCTGGTCCCATACAGCTCTCTGACTGTGTATGCCTGCAGGACAGGACGTCCACTTTATAACTATGTATTAATGCTGAGAAACATTGGTCTCTGTTAGCGTCTGAAAATACATTACTATCTGGAAGTTGGATTCAAACTTGTTGTTTTACATATCAATCTTCTTTTTCTTTCTACTGTGCTCCCAACTTATTAAGAATTAGTGGAGTATGTCTCTTTCTTCCATTCTCCTTTATTGGCTGACATCTTATCATTTACTCTTTTTTCATTCATATCAATCTCACACACATCCATCCACTTTTTCTGTGGTCTTCTTTCAACCTATGCCTCAATGTTAAAATTAATTACTCTCCTAGTCACACCCCTTTCACCCAACATTTCTTCACACAACGTGTGCATACCACCAAACTATACCATTAGTTAAGAGTCATTGGAACTACTTTGAAACTTCCTCTTATATCTCTCTTATACTGATTTGTATACAACTGTGATAATAAAAAACAATAATACAATAACTTAACCCAAAAACAGAGTTGATACCGTGTGCTAAAAAGAATTCAGAAAGAAACACGACAACTTGCATTGCGCATAAATTGTTCCGAGAGAATACCGCCGGAAGGCAAAGTGCCTCGCAAAATAGATCTGTTACGAACAATTTGCGGCGGTACAATAATGCGGAAAAAATCGATTGACAATTCCTTACGCTTTGTTCCCCTTCCGAACGATTAGCCCCAAGCGGGGCACAATATAACAAAATAGGATGAAAATGTCAAAATACAATCTACAGGCTCAATCTTACTTGACGCAAATTTTAATTTGTCATCGGGAAACGAAAAATATGCCTTATTTGAAGTGACGTAAGAATCAGGGATACTTGACAATCGTTTGGCCGATGGTATTAAACCTTTAAAAAGACTTATCTAAGTAACACTAGAACATGTGCCCGTATTATTTACGATGTTATTGTTGCAAATCCGTAAGTAATCGCTGTTGTGCAATGACAATGACAGGGGTTGATACTTTAGTGACAAAAAATGTGATGCGTTTTCGGTTTCAAGCGCTTTGTTCAATTGGAAGAACACTTTAGATGTATAGCTGTATTGCCATTTGTGAAGGCTTTCATGAGACCTAAATCTATTTCTTTTATTTCAACGGGGAAGCTCTTTCACTTCATCTCAACTGATAGTAAAATGTAAGTAAATAATATAAGGGCCGAAGGTGATGCAGGCTTCACCTAGACCCTTCAACCAACGAAAGTCTGTAACTAGTTCGAACCACGTCCGAACACAATTTTTACGACAGCAAACTTTGATGGGTGGTATTAGGCAGGATTAAAACAAGGCCTAAAATTTAAACTTCCCAGGGGATCGAAATCGGGACCTGAATTGGACTACTGAGGCAGTTATTGAATTTATATGTTTAATTTAGGTACAGGCTAACTTTGTATTTATGGCTATCGAAGTACAATATCAATAGTACTTCTCATTTGAATACTTAATTGAGCATTTTAAGTTTTTTACATTTACAACAATACATATAAAGGTATAAAAATTCTGTTTTTTGTTACTCTTAACACTTTTCGATTATATTTTACGAAATCAGGAGATTATCGAGGAGGTCGATGCGATGGCGCCGCGATTGTGCGTTTTCCTCCGTTCTTCGGAAGGCACGCTAAGCTGGTGGTCCCCGGTGCTTCGAAAGATAGCAGTCCTTCCCAAGGAGGGTTGGTGACAGGCAGGCACACGACCCCATAGATCTAGTGCCAAAACCTACAGCAGTTATTGTCGATATCACGACCCCAAAGAAATGGGAGCAGGGTATGAGAAAGAGGAGATTCAGGAGTGATGATGCTCAATGTAATATTAATATTTAAATATAAAGGGTAAAGACAGCTGTTTCACATTTTAAACACAATACAATAAACCAAATGAAAGTACCTCAATTTTCACGGTAGAGAGTTTCAAATCTTATAAGGGTCGACAGAAAATATAAAGTTCAATAGAGAGACACAATTCCAATGCCCTGGATCACAATAGGTGCTCGAAGCATCTCGTGCCCACAAATAATTGGCAAAACTCCACTTGCCCGGGGGGATTTTCGGATTAAACTCTATTACATCAGGAAAAAATCTATTCGAGCACCTTTTGTCACCGTGTCGACCATTGTGCGACGAAATTCCTGTTTGTGTTCGTAGCCGAAAAATCTTGAGAGAATTCCTTGGTAGCAGCGGTTTGTACTGGAGTGGAATTGGAAATGACGGAGTTTGTGTCGTTAGCTTTATCAAATTAAGTTTTGACTAGGGCACAATAGCTTGCAAGTGCCGAACTTTTTTTGGTCTTGCTTGATTATTTTACAACTACCTACTTATATCCTTTTTATACCGCAATGTATAATTTCGAAATTACTGAATGTGATTAAGATTCCTTCGGTTCGGTATGCCCTGATGCTTAAAAGAATATTTCTGCATATCAATTACAAATTATACCAAAAATATCCATCAGTTCATCATTTAGTTACTCTATCCAAGAGTATAATTTGAGATTTGCCAAATGAAGCCAAGAGCTTGTGTTTGTTCAATGTTGTAGTCAAAAGATTTTACTTGCTGGTGAACGTGATAATGACTATTCCTATGAGGTATTGGGCAAAACAAAGTCTAGGTATCTCAAACATTTTTAATACCTTGCCTACGTTTTACGCTTTTAGATGATAAGTCATCTTTTTTAACATATTCACAAAATTAGTTTCGAGTTCGACCGCTGGTATTACTTTGAAAGATTTTAATATATTAAGTAGTGTGTCTTCCACTTCTGGTGGTAAAAGAAAGATTTTAATATATTAAGTAGTGTGTCTTCCACATTGGGTTTCAGTGTTCAAGTTAGTTTTATGAACTTTCGTTATTAATTCTACTAGTTGACAGTCAATCAAACATGATAAATTAAGATTCATTGTAGGTTTTTATTTAGTTAGTTAAATATGGGACCGTTTTTGTAGGAAAACTTCAGCGTTAATTATGCGAACAGCTGAGGAGTGGTTTCCTGGATCAGTTTGACGCTCTCGTGGTGGAGTAGTCAGTATAGCTGCCTACACATCAAGCGGTCTGGGTTCGAATCCTGGTAGCGGCAAATATCTGTGTGACGAACACGAATATTTGTTTGCGAGCCATTGTCGTTTATATATTTATTTAAGTTTGTTTATAAACAATCCAAAATTATTATCTATATTAAAAATTTCTGTTATGTAGTATCCATAACACGAGTTCTTAAAGATAAACTTTGGAGTAGATAATTTTTGTGAGAGTGGAAGAAAAGAAAAAGAAAAAAAGTGATCTGGACATTTTTAAGGCCAGAGTGAACAAGCATCTTCTAGGTGAGCGTGTAACACCTTAGGCGTCATCATCGCTTTCCATCAGGCGTGATTGTGGTCAAACGCATAGCCTATAACATAAAGAAAATCTCTTGACCTTCTTCTGATATTCGAATGTGGAAGCGGACCACAACCGGAACTCTCAATTAATAGTTACTGATTAACTAACATAATATATCTCCAACTTGAAACACAACAATTCCATTAACACTATAATCTCACGGCAACCTTTGATGCAATGTTCATAAATTTGTATTCTGGGGCGAAATCTGAAACTAGAGGGTCCACTACATTTCTAGACCATTAGACTGGACGGTGGAAACGTACTACTTAAGAGCGTGCATTCATCGAAGTACCAATAATATGTTTATCGCTGTGTTGTTGTTAGATACACATGTCTATGTGACCACATACACGCATAGACATTGCTCGCAAAGCAATAGGACCACTAGCTGGGAAGACCCGGGGTGTACGATCGAAAAATAGCTGCGAGCTCGGATTTACACCAATTTTCAAATAATATTTAAAAATTGCATTTAACTATGTTATAATATCATTATTATGTTCAGCATTATATGTAATTTAATATAATAAGTATATATAAAAATCGTCCTTAAAATTTACCAATTTATATAATTTTTTGGTATCCGTTTTTAATATGTTATCTATTTTTTTTACTTAATTAGGCTCTATAGAGGTTTATAATAGTATATTTTTTATCTGAAAACAATTTTCACGAAGTATTTTTTGCCATTAATATGCTTGTATTTCATCTGAAAGATAGCTCCTGCATTAGCAACTACAGTTTGCAACTAGCAACTGCATTTTCGTACAACTGTGCCACAAGATTCTCCTTGATTTACAAAATTATAACTGTAAATTAATATCTTTCAGTAATGTACAATTTCTTTACAATTTTTGTTCATATCACCTCAAAATTAAGTCCGAAAAATCCACAAAATTTGTCAATTTTGACGTAAATTGAGTGCACGTCGTCGTTAAGATTTGGGGCTTACGAACTTTATATGTATTGTAAACAATGTTACAGTTTGTTAAATGATTTAACCAAAATAAAGTCATCATCAACAGCTCATATGTCCCCACCGAGGGGCTCGAGCCTACCCCACATTAGGGGCGATTAGGCCTTAGTCAACCACGCTGGCCAAGTGCGGGATGGTCGACTTCACACACAACCTAAGAATTTGTTCATAGGTGTGTGCAGGTTTCCTCACGATGTTTTCCTTCACCGTAAAAGCGTGGATTAAACGTACATATGAATTCAAAATTTGAAAACACATTGGTACGTGGCGGGGATCGAACCAGTGCCTCCCGGGTGGGAGTCGACGCTCTTACGCACTACGCCACCGACGCTTATATGTTTTACTCAAAATTAAGTATTTTGAGTAAAACATAAAAGCCGATTTAGCCGATTAAAAACTCCAGCCTATTCTTAATTCAACCTAAAAACGTAAATAAAAAATTCAACAGGAATTTCCTTATTTTTCAGCCTCATGTATTAAGTAAGGAGAATGGCAGTAAATTGATTGGTTCGCGAGCTCTCAACGTCAGTCACACTCGAGGGGACCCAAGGGACAAGAGTTGATTGAGAGTCGAGTGCCCGCTCAAGAATGAGCCGGATATTGTATGGAGGAATAGCAGCTCATATACATATGTCTATGTATTGTGAGTCAAGTTACAATATAAAGATGGGACAGAAGGCTTTATATCCCCTCTATACCGTACTATTGATTCAACGGTTGAACAAGTGCAACTTTTTTATCTCAGGAGTTCAACTAAGTATGACGCTGATTGGTTAAACTCTATCACAGAGATTATCAAACTTATTTGTTTTACCGCCCCCTATGAAAATGAATTATTTCTCACCGCCCCCAATTTTTTATACACCTAAAACTTTAAAACCACGATTTCATTGCTTTAATTACACAAACTTCTGTAGTGCTATTCTGTAACGACAAATAATGTTCTCACTGCGGAATCCGCAGTGAAATTTTAAATTCGTATTCTGTAAGCTTGTGAAATCTACACTAGCGCTACGTTAAGACCGCGGAAGTGAAAAGAACTAACAAAAGTGAAATCTTGACGTTTTTGTATGGCATTCGGTATTCTGTAGCGATTTCCGCCTTCATTTCGAAACTCATCTCACATCTCACTTCGTTTTCTTACGTCAAAGTTTTCACCTTCTAATTTGGTTGTGAAAACTTAAGTGAAATCTAAAAACCAGTGTTATTAAGAGTTTAATTTTTAATCATACTTTAATAGGTCAGTTATCACAGTTAGTTATTTACAGTAACGTAGTGATTATATACTCTTTGTACAAGACTTATAAAGAGTGTGGTAGGTATAGTGTGTGACTTTTTTAAATACTCTCCTGAGAAAATGGCTCGATCAGCTTTACTCCTCAATTTATTATGGAAATCTAGTTACTGGATTTAGCCAAGCACAAACTCTACGCAACCTAAAATTTACCTTTGCGGACGGCTTTCTGAAGAATTAATTGAAAATCTAATTGAGGAATTACCTACAACTACTAAGCATACTCTGCGTAAAGGAAGAGGATTGTCAGCGAGAGTAAAGGTATATCAATATGCACTATACACGAAAATATAAGGCTGATATGTAAGAAAACACATGTATATGTGTTTTCTTACATATCAGCCTTATATTTTCGCCAACAGGAGTTATCAAAAGATGTTAGCAAAAACATTACAACTTGTATATTCCAGTCCTCTGCATCCCGTTGCATTAATGAGGTGGCTGAAGTTTTGTGCAACCCACAAATTATAAAAAAATATATTCCTACAAAATTATGTTGAAAGACAAAAGATTAAAAAAAGGTTTGTATTATTTAATATAAAGCCATTGCTTTCTCTAACAGTAATAAAGGCTAATAATTGCCATTTTTATTTCAGATTCTATGAAAAATGTTGTTGTGGTAGGGTGCATTGATGGCACTTTTGTTACAATGGTGCGACCCACAGAAAATGAAGAAAGGTTCTACTGTAGAAAAAGAAATAAATAATGCATGAAATGTCCAACTGCTAATTCCAGTAATTACCCATATAATATTATTTTCAATTCTCTGTGTTAATGTTTCAATACTTGAAAACACTTAATTGAGATTAATTACATATAATTAATAAGTAAGTACCTAGTGATATAGCTATATTGAAAAGTGGAATCACTTTCTAATAAAACATTCAAAGGATATAATTTAATTCAACAATTATCTTATTTACAGGTGACCGACCTAAATATTCTCCATGTAGATGCCTCATATGGTGGAGCAACCCACAGTAGTTTAATTTTTAACTATAGTGCCATCAAGACACATTTAGAAAACATTATTTAAAGAGAGACAGCATATCTTCTTGGTAAATAAATATCTCCTCTAGATTTTTTAGTTTTACAGTACAAGTTTCATATTACCTACATAAAAAATATTATACACTATCTTAAGTCATCATCATTTGCTTGCCCTGCTCCCAATTTTATTTGGGGTCGGCGTAATATCATAAAATACTATCATAATTACCATAGGTATATTAGTTTAAATAAGTTTATATAATAGTATATTTTAATTATTCATTGTAGGAGATTCGGCATATGCATAGTGGCAGTATTTAATGACTCCTGCTCTTGACACTGAAGAAAACACTCCAGAAGCCCATTATAAAAAATTACATACCACAGCCAGAAATTCTGTAGAGCGTACAATAGGATTATTGAAAGGACACTTTCTATGTTTGCTGGTACACAGGGTGCTGCATTACCATCCCGATAGAATGGCAAAAATTATAATGAACTGCTGTGTTCAGCACAATATTTGCAACCATTATGGTATGCCAGCACTGTCTTTGACCGAAGAGGAAATTAATTTAGAGAGAAGATTCATCAACAACACTCAAGGAGGTCAACCAATTTCTGACAGATTTGATCATTGGTAGGCATGCCAGAAATCAATTAATTAATAACAAAGGAATAAAAATTGTTATATTTATTTACACCTTGTTAAACTAAACATACCTAATGTATGTTTAAAAAGGTCTAAAATGACTACATTTTTTTTGGAATAAAGATTCTTAATTGTCTTTGGCATAATAAGGTAAGAAACCTGTGGAAACAAGAACTTTCTTAGGAGTAGTGACTCCAAATTGCAATGAGGTCCACATATTCTAAAAATTCGAAACTTTTAGGTGGCTAACTGATGTAGATGCAGATAGAATTATTTCAGTAATTAATAGTATTAGCATAATAGTCATATGGAATTCTTCTCTGGGAGGGCTGCAGATATCAATTTCCTCATTTTCTGCATTAACAGGCTATTAGAGCAATTTATAAACTAGGTCGATGTGACCCTCAGAGAAAAGTTCAAGAAGATAAATATTATGTAATCACAGGAAAACTTAGTGTATGTAAAGAAAAATACTATGCATTTTTCTAAGAAATGTAATACACATAATGTTAGCAAAGAATAAACATTATTTTAAATACATTTTTTTTACTTTTTCACATCTTTTAGGGCCCCCGCTAGAGCCTTTAGACCTTCACCCAAAGCAATTGAGGCTTGGGCCGTCATTGATACCCGCTCTGAATATCTTTCCAGCAGTGTGACAACTCTACAATCGACAGCTCATCTTGTCTCTTCCACTTGTAAGAATTTCTTAGTGACGCTTACAAACTGAATTTCGCTGAGAAGGTGGAGATGCTTGAGAGTGTCTGCCTCTTCTAGGTCTTCGTGGAGCTGTAAAATTTGGTTTCTATTAATAAAAATATATAAATAAGGAAACAGATGATTGAAATTTTTACTACTAGATGATTAACATATTAGGTGGTATTTCATAACCTGTTTGGTATTATAAGATTGTGTATGTCTTTGCTTACCATTTGAACAATTTCTATGATTTGGGACTCCCTTATCAGAGCAACTATCATTGTTTTGTTCCTGAAAGTAAAATAAATATTTCACATACAATGTTTTTTTTTTATATTTTATATTAAAGATTATATTAGTATAATATTACTTTGAAATGTGGTGTGGATAATGCTCTCTTCTACAAAAAGCACATGGCAGAGGCAGCTGCAGCCGTTGACACTTACAGTAAAGTTGTAAATTGCTGCACAATTTATGCTATTTTTAAAACCACAAAGATGATGACAGCTATTAATAATCTTTGAAGTGACATCAGGTACACTAAACTTGTTATCAGCTACAGTATTACCTCTGCTATTGGAAATTTGCTCAAAAACAAAAACATACCTCAAATTGTTGGAGCTGCAGGTGTCGGTCACCGGTAGCAAAGCTATCTCCAGTCTCTACCCATTAGTGAGAGAATCCGCTCTTCTAGAGCATACATCCCTGGAACCTCTTCTGCTTCGCCACCCGTCTTCTACCTAGCTGCAGTGCATGCTGCTGCTTTTTTTTAACAGCAGCTCTTCTTGTCGTCCCAACACTAATTTTAAAAATATATACATTGGTTATATTTATGAATTAAGTAGTACCTAGGTACTTTAAAAATGAAACATAAATAACCTTAATGTAACAAACCTTCATCCACTTTTTGGTACTTTTATGGTACCACCACCAATGCTGTTTAATTTTAGAGTCATCCTCTCCCACTCTGTCTGAAATTTGGCTTTGGCGTTGGCGTTTCTAGAGTAGCCTTTCGCCAACTCTGGTTTTGCCTCCAGTATCACCAGCATCTCACATCTTCAATTGAACCGCCGACGGATGAGAGGAGCGTTCACCTATGTTTACGCTTAGACACAGACTATTAAGAGATACTACGTATCGCTTAGAATACAATTAAATATCACTTCCGCAGTATTTAGGTTTCCTTTTCTCGACGGACAAAAATAAATACAAAACACAACACAAACAAACAAAAGTCATTATTCCAAAATCACAGATTAAAAAGACAAAAACAACTTGCATTTGGCAAGTTATATTAAGTATTTTGCATAAATTATTGATTTATAATGAAAGAAAACAATTGGTTTCGAATTTTATTCTAAAAAGTGCTTATAGCTTAACTTATCATCATGATATTATATCAAAATTAACAAAAAACCTTTACCTTTAAAACATAACCGGTTTTTTATTAATAACCGATTTTTGATTCCATCTCTAAAGTTTTCATCACAGATTTCACATCTCACCTCACTTCACGTCACCTTCAATTATGCTACAGAATACCAAAATAATTTAAAGTGAGATCTAAGATGAAGTGAAAGTGAGATTCGAAATGAGAAGTGAGATGAGTTTGGTTTTTACAGAATAGCATGGCTGCACCTCCCTTCCTCCTGAGGCTGCTTCCGATTCCGATAGCCTTACTAATAAGGGGGCGTTTAGTCAGTAAGAAGGAGTAAGGCACAAACTCTTTTATCTCTTTGGACGCTCAATCGTACTGAGAAATTTAGGACAAGTTTCGAAGAACCCGCCAATTGCAACCGGATTGCACCAATAGCGTTATTTAACGAAAACTTGTTACAACTTGATTGCGTACGGCTATCCTATGAAATCTATGTTAAGTATTTTTAGTTTTTATATCATACCGGGCAGAAATATATACTAATTATTCGATATTGAGTAGTAGGTAAGGTAAGTTTTAATATCAGTGAATTTTACGATATAAAGTAAATGAAATTACAAATCAACTAACGCCCCCTTAAACTACGCCAACGCCCCCCATTTTTATCTGGATCACTTAACGCCCCCCGCTAGGTCTCCAACGCCCACAAGGGGGCGTTATCGCCCACTTTGAGAAAGACTGCTCTATCATCTTATGGTTATTTTCTTTAACCTCAAACGGAGTGGACATTTGCAAGAAAGTCGAGTATTGTTTTAATTGGTTTTAATTTCTTCAATAAGTATATAAGTTGTTTTATACGTAGTTGAAACATCTTGAGCCTCTCTCCAATTGCGTCGCGATGTTGCGTCATTGAGCACATTCTACCGTCTGTACCACGGAGAGTGCTCTCTCTCACCATCTCCCTTCCTTTTAGGGAATACGCGTGGTCTAAGTTGTCAGCGATAAACTGTGGCCCAACGCGAACTAAGAAATTAAGCAACTCGTTTCTTCGTCACGCAATCAAAAAATGGAATTCACTGCCAGCACACGTGTTCCTTCCTTCCTACAATCGTGGGTCCTTCAAAAGAGTCGTGAAGAAGCACCTTGCAGTTCGGCAAGGCGAGGGTGGCTAGCGCCGCGGTGAGACATTTGCTATACCTTTTTATATAAAAAAGAACTACTAGGATTACAAAAGATGCACTAGAAGAAACGTTAATCTATTCGTTGAATAAGGAAATCAAATAAATCAATAAGGAAATCTTACGCCTCTAAACTCTTACGCAAGCTTAACTACAAATTTAACGACAAGAAAAGAAAAAATATTAAGAACAGAGTGGTTAGTGTAAGTTTTTTAGTATACAAAACGCACTGATTCTAGTTGTGTTAAGAGCTCAATTTGTATGGGAAACATGATTTGCGCTTCTCTCCGCTAGGGGCGCTGTTCGCGTTTCCTATACAAATTGAGCTCTTAACGCAACTAGAATCGGTGCGTTTTGTATACTAAAAAACTTACACTAACCACTCAGAGCACTATAAGATATAACAATTAGGGTTGCCACTCGTATTCTAAAATAGAGTATTGTACTCTATTTCGCGTAGGTGTACTTCATAATTTACGACACCAATAAAGTACGCTAAAATATTCTATTTAGGACGTAAACTTACTTTGAATGTTACAAATAATAAGCGAAAATAAAAAAATATGTTAAATAGGTTAAAATAAATAAGTACTCTTCTTTGACGCTGTGTACTTTATTGTTTTTCTTCTTAAGAGGAAACACAAGGCCCGTTTTTCCATACAAACGTAGTCCCCTGTTTCCTCCCTGGACAATGCCGGTAGAGTTATAATTTTTTTCCTGAATATCTATGGCCACTATTAACATGTCCCTATGTTTTCGTTTTTTTCATAAATTAAGTATTAAAAGATATATGAACGTTCAAAAACCTAAAAAAATGGCCAAATTTTCCTCTGTGTTCAAACATCCAGAAAACAAATTTGACTGAATTATATCAAAAAATTAAAACATAGGAACACAGCTTAATCCTTTGTTATTTTTTTTTATGAAAAAAGTACTTAAATCGGTTAAGTTTTGGAGAAGAAATCAGGGGACTACGAATCGTTGATTTTCTGTTCTTTTAATAGGTATTTTCAGTCCAAGCTGCCGTTGTCTCTATCGCGCTCTGCGGGGGGAGGCTTGAGGTTAGGGAGACGCGGACTAACACATATACACTCATGACGTGACATGTAGTCGATAATTTTATCGATTTAACCTAGTGTTGTTCATCGATATCGATATTTCTAGATGAATATTTTGCGTGCAGTGTATTTAACACATTATGATGTTCGATTGTTAGCTCGACTGCGCAGATGCTACTGCTCAAATAAACTTCACTGCCCCTTTGGCAACTTAGGATTATCACGCGGCCTTCCGCCACTGCGAAAACTAATCTCATCGCCCCCACTATGGGTTCCGTTCGCCTTCCGCGTTCATACCCTGCCCGCCTAGCATGACCACCGAAACACGATATGATATAGCCATTTATCGCTTTGAACTGTCTTATATAACAGGACCAGCTGTGCCCGCGACTTCGTCCGCGTGGATTTCCCATTTTTGCAACATTTTTCATTGATGCTCAACTCCTATTAGTCGTAGAGTGATGCTATGGACGTATATAGGCCTATATCAGGGTTTCGCGATTCTATTCCGGGGGCGGGCGTAGTGAGACGATCCACATAAAATGGCTGTCTAGCTGCTATGCGAGCTAGTCGAACGAAAATAAATATAGAGAAAGAAATGAAAGTCGCGATTTCAAAAGTTGAGCCCGGATCGACTGCCTAGGGCGGGCGAAAAAATATTTTTCGGACAGTTTCATAAAATCTATGGCACGGAACCCTTCGTTCACGCGTCCCACTCCTTCTAGGCGGTTTTTTTTACTATTTTTACAGGATGTCTCTGATGACCTTCTTTGAGTCACCAGGGCTTTTAGTAAAAGAGAGGACCTCGGTGGGTTCTCAAGCTTTAAGGTCGAATCACTCCAGAGAGGATTCCGGACCGGTGACCATCTCCCTCGGAGGAGTCACTGAACCTATTAGAGTTTCTAAGGCGTCCGAATCTGACGGGATCAGTAGTTCCTAAATAAGCGCGTTCAACCAAACAAAAAACAACTCAGTATAGATGCGTGCGCAGTACTTGATCATTATTTAGCTGCGGAGTTATGTTAAAACTATGATATCTCTGAAGATATTCATTGAAATCTAATGATGTAAAAAACAATTTTGTACAAAATTAAATACTTGTGATGAATAATGTATTTATTTTGATAAGGAATAATATTATGTTTACAAAAATACCTTCGCATCTAATGCATTATTTTAGAACAAAATTTATTAACAAAAATAGGTTATAGCGAGTCAACCTTAAGATATAGATAAATGCTGTCTGTAACCTTTTTTTAGAACTTTTAGTCAGTAGTTGCTGAGATCTTAGGGTTCAAACAAACAAACAAACTCTTTAGCTTTATTATTAGTATAGATTTGTATAGATAATGGAATAGGATATAACAGTCGCCTTGAAATTTTATACAAGCTGCGAACATGTTTAAGCTTTGTTGTACATGTTTGCAGTTTCGATAAAATTTCAAGTTGGCGGTTATATCCAATGATTTTTGACAGTTCAAAGCGATAAATGGCTATATCATATCGTGTTTTGGTGTTCATGCTAAGCACGCTGGACTATCTAGGAAAGCGCGTGCACCTTCCCCTCTCCTGAGGGGGCTGCTGCTTCCGATAGCCTTATAGCCACCACACTAGACAAGGGGTGCTTAGTCGGTAAGAGTCCGACATAAACCGAAGGCCGTCCTTCAGGTATCCATGAGGATAACACCACCTTCTTCCATCAGGATCCGGAAGGTCTTCTTGGCCTCGATTCGTTTCTTGCTCACTTTTCGAAGGGGAAACAGACCGAAAAGTTAAGGGGAATAAAACGATCTCAAAATCCAATACACAAGCCGATATAAAACAGTGAAGTAATACAATATAAGGTAATACAATAATTACACAAAACAAATACTCCGTAAGCGCCGAAATCAACTTGTCGACTGCAAGGCAGAGTAACGAAAGTCTCTGGGAGCGTGCCGAGCGCAGGCGGACGCGGCGCCACGCAAACATTGACAGTCACACTCACACATTGATAGCTCGCGCGGCCGGGCACTGCGCGACAGCAATAGATTTTACAAATACCTATTTTTCATTTCTCTAGCCCGTGGTGTTTCCTCTTAAATGAAAAAAGACTATTTGTCTCAAAAAAAAGGTGGCAACCCTCATAACAATCCACACCAGTATTAACCAATAAATGTGAAAATAATTTTGTCTGTTATATTTTTACGCCTACTAATTACTAGGTTTAGTACCGATTTAAATGAAATTTGGCATGAATCTATAATCTATAATAATATTACGCGCTAATCTCAGGAACTACTGTTTCAAATTGAAAATTTATTTTTGTGTTAGATACCTAGTCCATATACAAACAAATTCTTAAGTGCATTTTTTATCTCTATGGGAAGCTGTTGGTCTTCATTTCCTCTGCTTATAGGTATTAGCTTTATTATCGTAAGTCATAATGTGAAATCATAAAGTATATCTTATCAATAACTGTCGGAGCCACAGATATATTAATCTAAGGAGATCGGTCGAATCGCCGAGTTCACAGGAAGACCGAGTGTCGCGATCAGCGGCTGTACTACATAACATGGTTCTAGTTGAGCATGCCGTAATATACACTATTCATTGCGCGCGTCATAAGGACTGCGAAGCCGATGAAGTTAAGCAGAGCCGCAAAGGAGATCGGTCGAATCGCTGAGTTACGTATTCACTTGACTTTATCGGAAGGAGAAAAGGAAGACGAAATGTATGCCCACAGGGCATACACTTGTCACAAGTGAAACGCCGCATTGGCCTATCTCCTTGTATTATTAAATCTGTGGTCGGAGCACAAAAATACTAACAACATTACTACGGCGACATTAGATTAAAGCAAAAAAGGGTAATCTAAGATGGCGACAGTTTTTTTTTTGTTTTTATATAACTATATTTTTTACAAGCTTTTATTTAACTTGCACTGTTCGTAAACTATATATACTTATAGTGTAAGTAAGTTGTCTGTATTTTTTTTGTCTTTGTTCTGTCAAATTTCATCTAAATCGGTTCAGCAGTTAAAGAGTAAAAAGGTAACAGACAGACAGAGTTACTTTCGCATTTAAAATATTAGTATGTGTAGTGCGCAAATCTAAGAGAAAAAAATACTAACTCTGCCAAAAAGTAGGTGAGCAGTAACAATTGCGTAAGTATATGAACACCCACGTTACGTGCGTGTTTACATACATTCATATGTCTACTCCATTCTCAACAAAGCCTTTTGAGCTTGTCACACGCCCCGCTATTTATTCTCCGCTCCCAAATAAATAGTCGACAGCCGACCCACTCTAAATATTTTACATGAGACTTCAAAGACATATGAGGTTGACACTAAGCGCTTTTAGTGTGACATTCCCCTTTGTCCCTTTTACGATATCTTAATTCACACCCCTAGCGATTTAACTCTCCATCTACAAATCTGGACGCTATTACAACGACACACGTTGTAAAATTGTGAGAACTGATCAGACGTGACATTCCTTTGATATGTTAATTCCATCAACGGTGTTGTACGAAATTAGACTGTAAATCAAGGTTGGAAAAAATATAATTGAATGCGTAGCCGCGTGGTTTCGAGGGGTGTGCGTAGTTCAAAGCAATGTTAAGCGTAGGGTTGTCGGTAGATCTTTGTAATTAATACATGCAATGGCGCCATTGATACGCCAAATCGCCAAGTTAGGGGCAACAAAGCAATTTGTGAAAGGGACCCCGAGTGTAGATGATGTAAGACTTCGTTTTTATTCTCATTTGTATTATTCAAATAAAAGATTTAGTAACTCCGAGTCTCTACGGACCGAATAATAATATATAAAGCAAAACGCGTTTTACTATTAAAAGAACCGTATTTTTGTAAATCATAAGATAGTATAAAATGTGCGGAAGAAAACTTACGAACGCAAATAATAAAAATAAAAAAAATCTTTATTGATAAATGTGAGGACAATATCACATTTACAGATTTATAATTACTGACATCACATTCATCGTGGACATTTTTTTAACCTACATAAAGTTCTTTATCGAAGTAGAATAGTAGATAGCATTTTTAGGCCAGTTGCATTTTTTGCAAATCGTCATTTATCATATCCTATTATACGGAGTAATAGCAACATTTTGATTTGATTTAAATTATTAGATTTGTTTATATGAGTCAAATTGGGTCACGAATAGTAAAATTTATTCACGAGTTATAGTAATTATTTATTTAGTTGTTCAATTATTTGGCTGGTATGAAACCAGTTATTAATATTAAATATTGTTCACAAAAATCCTATCAATCCTATCCTATTTGCAAAAACGTAAAAAGCAATAAAATTTTCACAAAAGACAGGGTGCTTTGGTTCAGGACAGGCAGGGAATCCTTATAGTAGTAAGTTCTCAACTTCACTAACAGATGGCGTACAAGACGTAAAAGTAAACGGGCACCACTAAGTTCCACTGCTAAAGTGTAGATGGAGCTAGATGCAAATAGATGCAAGCAATTGAAATGCATAAAAAATAATAGATTTTTTTTAACCAAATTCCTTTCAAATTCAATTACATACTTACTTTTTTATAACCAAAAAAATAGTGTATTTTGTTAATAAAAAGGTACGGCAAATGATCCCGCTCCAAAGCAAAGATAATGCGAGAGATAATATAGGCATTGCGCTAGCAACCCCCGCCTTGCCGACGTGCAAGGTGCTTCTTCATCATAACATCCTTTATAACTCGAACCACAGCTGGGACACAAGGCCTCTCCTTGTCATCGAAGGAGGTTTAGGCAGTAGTCCACCACGCTTGCCCAATGCGGATTGGTGGACGGAGTATGTACACACCCAGTGGAGGATATGGGGTAGGTAATGCTATTCTACTCTGCCCCTCATCATATGGCTAGTAAAGAATTCTAATTTTTGATTGAGCGACACAGAAATAAGTTGCCACTTCTTAGTTCGCATTAGAATGGGAGCCACCAAAGAATACAGAAAAAGGTGTCTGTTCTGTGGTGACCGCTTTTTGGATTCAGATTATGTTCTCAATTCCTGAGTAATGTTACTTATAACCTCTAGAAATATTTCATACCCTCACGGACGAATACTTAAGCGCTTTTTACTTTCTCGTACGGAGTAGGAGTATAGAGGAAGTCTTGTAATCGTCAAAAAATTTGACTTCGAGATTTTGACGGATTTACATGTTTTAGACCTCCCTGAGTCCAAAAATATTTTTTTTGGAATTATATCTGTGTGTCTGTATGTCACAGACACACACTGTGCGTTAGCACGATAACTCGAGCATGCTTTAACTTATAGCAACCAAAGGAGATTGCCCAATTATTTACAACATTAAAAATGCTTGTGCCTCAACGATTTCAGTTGTAGTTTGTAGAAAAAGAACCACTCTAACAATATCAATCATTATTTTTCACTTTGATACCCGGATATATTTGTTATTTTCAGTTTGATTCACAATTTATTCACGTTATTTTTCTATTAATTGTAAGTATTCTTGGGTTATTTTCTTCAAAATGGAAAGAAATTAAGACTTAATCATAGTATTTATATTAAACTTATTTTATATATAATCACGCCAAAAGGGGTAGAGAAGAGCAGAGTTTATTTTTCAAACATTTTTTCAAGGTGTGTTTGGCGCGCTATTATGGCGTCGGGAAGATTTTCGTTTCAATAATTTAAAATGGATCATATATAACTAACTGGTCAGCAGATAAACCTAACCTAAGCCTACGTTAATATTATGTAGATAACAAAGAAAAATATTAATGAACGACAATAAAAATAATTAGTCGCGCCCATTTAGTACCTACTTTTAGTCACTCATTCTAGATTCTTTATTTGCTTGGTTTATTATTTCCCATTTAAATTGTTTCGTAGTGGATTTTGTGCAGTGAATGTAATGGTGAAATAATCAAAACATTTCACCATCCACACGTATTGATGACAAGTTATTAAGAATCATTGAAATAATGTATGGGCTAGATCCCTTTGCCTTCTCTTATTAGGGAGAATTAAAAAAACAACTTTTTTCTTTTTTCAATTTCAAGTTCATGGTCGGGCGGAAGTCTAAGTTTAAAATGGAGAAGTCTCATTAAATGTATTTTCAATCACCGGGTGTACAATGTGTATTGTTATACATCAAAATAATTAAAAATATACATTATTATTTTTAGATAAAATTTCATTAAGGCACAAGCCCAAATTAAAGTGGGCCTGGATTTGGGCAATCTCCTTTAACATGCGTGTATGACATCAAAATATAAGGTTTCTATCAACTTTTGAGCCGTCGATCACGAAAGCTAAGCAACCAAGTGCGCGGTCGGTATTCAGATGGGTGACCAAAATTTAAAAATCATGTATGACATCAAAATATAAGGTTTCTATCAACCTTTGAGTCGTTTCCGGTATACGAGAAAGTCAAGGGGAGACCACTCCCGATTTTTTGATGAGTACACTGAAAAAAAAACTTGATAACATAAATAAAAAAAATATTTAGGGGTATCAAGTTACTTGTTTATATATGAGCGTACAAAGTTTTGTGATCCCGGTAATCAAGTCATCTTGATTGAGAAACTAAACAAGCAGACAATGTAGATTCAAACAAATAATTGTCGCCATAATCAAGTCTGTTCATTATTATTATCAAACGCACCTTGTAAATTTTACTAAGATTTTAAAATCTTAATGAAGTTTTGTGATGACTATAATAAAGTCACTTATTTATTCATATAATGGAAAGTCGGGAGTGGTCTCCCCTTGACTTTCTCGTATTCAAAACGGAAACGACTCAAAGGTTGATGGAAACCTTATATTTTGATGTCATACATGCATGTTAAATTTTGGTCTCCCATCCGAGTACCGACCGCGCACTTGGTTGCTTAACTTTCGTGATCGACGGCACAAAAGTTGATAGAAACCTTATATTTTGTTGTCATACACGCATGTTAAATTTGGTTGCAATAAGTTAAAGCATGCTAGAGGTATCGTGCTAACGCACAGACACACACACAGACAATTCAGGGAGGTTCAAAACGTGTAAATCCGTCAAAATCTCGCGGTCGAATTTTTTGACGATTACAAGACTTCCTCTATACTACGTACAAGAAAGTAAAAACCAATTTCCCTCAATACTATGGAAAAATTACTAAAAAATCAAACTTAACCACCAAAAGTATAGGGTATAAATAAATTAAAAGCCAAGGACATACTGTACCGATCCTAAGTAAATTGGGAGCAGGGGAGGAGGAAGAAGATGCACAATTTAAAAAACATTATCGAAAAACATAATAATAACTAAGCATGAACTGAGAAACTGTCGACTAGTTTCTTCAGTTCTGCTATGCTTAGTTCCGCCACTGCCCACTAGATGGCGTTAGTAGTACGATGTCAAGTTATACGATTTTATTTCTTGCACTTTAAAATGCTTATGAAATATTTAATGATATCTATATTGTGTTATATATTGTTATATACATATTTAAAACTATAAACTATTATCCTTTTTAAGTAGTGAATTTATTAATTTGTTGTTTTATTATACAAAAAACGAAGTGAGTCGTCCTTTGAGTCGTTTCTGGGATAGAGACCACTGCCGATTTTTTAATAATAAGTGGGAGAAAATGTATCTAGCCTAAAAAGTAATACTGGAGAGGGATTTTTGTACGAGGCGGACTAAAATTCCCGAACCATCAGAAAAATATCCGCCAAGGCCTAGGCCGTGGTTTTAAACATACACTTCTAGCGATGCCGTGTGACGCCAGCAGAGTAGAATAGCATCACCCCATATCATCCAATAGGTGTCGTAGAAGGCGACTAATCGATCAGCAAAGTGGTATTGATCACCTTATACTCCGTCCACCAATCCGCATTGGACAAGCGTGGTGGACTACTGCCTAAACCTCTTTAGATGACAAGGAGTGGCCTTATGTCCCAGCAGTGGGTCGAATTATAAAGGCATGATGCAAAATGTTATGATGACTACTAGTGAAAGTTTAAGAAAGCAATAATCCTAAAATAACGTTGTGTTGAAAAAGTCTGTCGATGTCCTCAGATCAGGACTTTTTATTCACGGTACTTTTAGTCCCTCGTGTGCATTATTCTCGGGGGTTTGAGAGACTTTTTAATTTCTCGTACAGTATAGAGGAAGTCTTGTAATCGTCAAAAAATTCTACCCCGAGATTTTAACGGATTTACACGTTTTGGACCCCCTAAGTCCAAAAATACGGTTTTTGGAATTATGTCTGTGCGTTAGCACGATAACTCGAGCATGCTTTAACTTCTTGCAACCAAATTTATCATACGTGTATGACATCAAAATATAAGGTTTCTATCAAATTTTGAGCCGTCGATCACGAAAGTTAAGCAACCAAGTGCGCGGTCGGTACTCGGATGGGTGACCAAAATTTAACATGCATATATGACATCAAATAAAAAGAAAGAAATGTAAGGTTTCTATCAACCTTTGAGTCTTTTCCGGTATACGAGAAAGTCAAGGAGAGATTTTTTTAATGTTAAGTGGTTCGCAGACATGCATACGGCCTGGTGGTAAGTAACCACCGTAGCCGTGCACCGTAGCCTGTAAACGCTTACAACACTGACGCACGGTAATATTACCGTGACTGACGTGACAATCGCGCTATACCAGCCCTAGTCCCCATCCCTACACCCCATGAAGGTCAGGCGACCTTACTCACCAACAGAAACACAGCACCACAATAATGTAGTGTTATTTGACTGTGTTCTTCTGTAAGGTGGAGGTACTAACCCAGTTCGGGATGCTCCAAATTCGAGCGGCTGTTAACATTTCCTACATAGATTTTTCTATTAATTTAATGGAGAATCTCTTGGCCATCACCTCACCTGATGGTTAATGATGGTAAGACTGAAGGTCTAAAGCTTAATCCTCCACCAGCGATCTCATCCATTAAAAGCCAAAATGTCCTTTGAAAAATCAATGGACACTGCGGTTTTTGATTCTACACATACGTGCAATAAAATCGACCCACCTCGTAGGTATCCGAAATATATCGGTAAATAAAAAGAAGATTAGATAAACAAAACTTGTGAATATAGTTTGAAGGTATATTTAATAAGCTTTATTTAATCTATTCTAAGCATCGATAAACAAAGCGTTGGTGACAAGAGACTCATTTCTTCGGGAACCCTGGTTTCTCATTTTTCAACCGATTTCAAAAAGGATGAGGTTATAACTTCGACTATAGACTAGATGGTGCTTGTTACTTGTCCCATTTAAATTTGATCGAGATCTGATGAGTAGTTTTTGAGTTATCCCTAATAATGCCTATTTAATTGACATCGATGATATCGTAATATTATCACTTGTGTGAAATTTGTAAAATTGTGAAAATTTATGTTACTTAAAACACTAAAATTCAAAAAATAAATCATTTAAAAAAAAAACCGCTTTCAAAACTAAAAAAGGAGAAATAAAAATTCTGTTTATAACAATCTAAATGTTTTTTGAGGTCTGGTGAATCAGTGTTTATTGATTAACATTACAGATTTATTGACCCTTAAAATTCAGCTGATTTCCCCAAAAATTTTAGTTCTCTTAAATGTATTTGGTTTTCAATTTGTAAAATCAATAAACCAAAATCAATCACAGTAAAAACTGGTTCAATGTTAGTTTAAGTTCTTTCGTTTCGTTTCTACACGGCGTTAAAAATTATTATTTATTAATTGTACATTTTTTTATAGAGTTCTGAACCAAACTGTAGGTACCTGTGGGTCGATTTCATTGCACGTAAGTGTATATGACTGAATTGTCGGAACACCCTTAATATCAATATTATTAAAGTCTATCGTAATATCAATATTGTTTTGTTGGTAGCTAGCCAGGAGGACGTAAAACAAACCCTACTACTTACCACGCAGATTGAGCACAAATTTGTATTCCTTGCGAATGGGAACGAATCCGGAACTTCGGATCTAATTCGGTAGGTTGAAACACTAGTCCACGAAGACGGTTAAATCCAACCAATTCATAACAATGCCAAACTAAATCATAAATTAAACGACAAACACAAAACAGCAATTCCGATAACGCAATCACGACAACGTATCCGAATCCGACTAAAACAGAATTAACGACTCAAATAAATCACCAATAGGATAATGTCCCAAAACCTGCCATCCCTATTACGTTAACGGCTGCGTTGAATTAAAAAATAATAAAAAAACAGCGCAGAGACAATGCTAATTCGTGAAGGGAACTTTAGTCACGAAACGGGTAATGCCTCGGCCATCATATTAATAGATTGACGTGCTCAAAACTGTAAAATTACCATTCCGAATAGAGTCAAGAAAAAACAAAGTTTTTTTTTTTAAAGATAAATAGGTCCGTTGCAATCGACGATTAGGGGTGTAACGGCGGTGCGCACGACCACCCTGTTACAAACATAATTTTAATGAGTTGTAAACGACGTGAATAGGAAAGTGTATTCGGATATGATTATAATAAAAAGGGTGTATCTATTTGTAACATCAGCTGTAAGAAAGATGTTTTATAGAAGCTACGGGTTTACGACTTTATGATTAATCTATAGATATTCATGACTGTAATATTGTTATCAATTTGCTATCAATATGGAATATTTGTCTTATCCTCCCCAACTTTATTAGTTCTGTTTGTTTAAAGCCCGGCTATCCACCACATTCTATCAAAGTCTGTGTCAATCATAATACCTAATTCTGTTTTAGTCTAGTTTGTTCGAATGCGATTGGAAATGTTCCATTGCGATTGGAACAACAAAAACTGACCCCATAACTCTCTCAAACCTTATGAATTACCCTCTTAAGATAAAGCTAAATATTTTTTGATCTTTCTCTATAAGTATAATTTGTTATAATGGCTCACAATTTTTGCTGTCCCGAAATAAGGTCTTGGCCAAGATTTCGTGCCGGTGAGTGTAATTCGGTCATTTTCTAAATGTTACGGAAGCAAAAGAAATCAAAGTTAGATCAGAACAAAATGATGTGGTTCGCCCAGTCTTGTGTCACCGAGTTGCAAGAACTGCAACTGTTCTTACAACTCAGCGACACAGGCAAGTACTTAAAGCGGCTCTCGCGGGATTATACCGAATATGGCTGGGCAGAGAAAAGAAGTCAGGGTATTGGAAGTCGGTATTGATGTATCATAAGGCAGCCTCTTAAGCCCTTGGGTCACAAGTCCCAGGCACTGCTCCTAACCTCTCTGCAACACTATGGCATAGTAGCAACAGAATAGTACGCCATCTCCCGCCTTGTAGGAGACATGATAGCCTACTCTCATAGGGTTGATCCTTTCTTTAAACTGACCATATCATTTCTAGGAACACTTCGGCTTATTTATTTGTTGTAAACTTTATATGAAACTTTATATCAACCATAGGCATTTATACTATGGCTATCGGCGAATCCACGGAATGCCAAGAGTTTCCGTTTCTATTGGTCCTCATAACTCAGTGTTGCATTCGCTCTAATTTCGCAGACACTTAATAATGAATTCATATAATTACTGCTCTTTATCACGAAACAATAGAAATAGGTAACTCCAAGGAGGAGCATTAGCATAACTGATTAACAATACCAACCTTTGTATTCGTCAAACAAAACCTTGAAAACTGGAAACTTTAAACTTAGTTAGAATCGGCTATCACGCGACGGGATCCCTGTTATATTTACGATTGTACCAATTGCAGGTTTTAAAATCGATTCAACAGTTAATACTACTTTATCGTATTCGGATTTATTATAACTGAGTACACGCGACTATCGTGTACTCGGATGGTGTCACATAAAATTTAGTATCGAATAAAAGAGAAGTTTTTATGAAACGGCACGTGTTAAACATTGTGTGCGATTCGCGATTCGTGTATTCGGAAATGTTTCAAAGCTGCAGTGTGCTTTGAAGTTCAAAGAGCAATACATTTGGGAGCCCCGATGTTTATGTGTCGACGGCTACCGAGGTAGCAATGTGAAATCACTTAGGGCCTTTGGAAATGTTTCACGTTTCTATGCTTTATTATAAAGCAATAAATCTTCTTTTTCTTCGAATAAATCTTACTTGTTACTTAGAATTCTTTAAAAAAGTTTCATGGGATACGATTTTCACCGACTGGGGCGCGTCGGAATGCATTTCATAAACTTCAAGGAAAGTAGGTGCAAATGCCGAATGGTCTACCGAATTCCCGTTCTCTGATGAATGTTTCGCCGAATAATCTATATTCGGTTCTATCAATATTAGTCTGAATAATTGAATGGACATAAGTTATCGTTGGTAGGTTCAGGTTATTTTTTTTCACGAACAAAGGTCTTCATAACAGTTATATGTCATACTCAGAAAAACGATTCGGCAAAAAGTTCATAGTTAATTTATAACTATGAACTTTTCGCCGAATCGTTTTTCTGAGAGCAGTTATTTGGTAAATCATACTTATTAACCTCCGTAACCGTTTTGGGATAAAAAATAATTATTTTATTTCAATAGCTATTTTTATGTGCTGGCGGAGATGAAAAGGCGAAAGAAACTCCAATAGCTTTTTAATTACGGATCAGTAGATTTTTCCTTTGAGACGCAAAACTAGTATTTTTTCTTTCAAAACATTAAACTATTTTTGAGTATTTTATTTTAATTTAGTCAAAATTTATCTATATAATAAAGTAGGTTTAAAATTTTTTTTTGTCAATTTTAGCTCTACCAATTTATTACTTTAGACGCACTGCTGTTAAATCTATACGGAAAATACACTTTTATTACGTCTTAAAATAATACAGATGTGACGAAAACTAGTGGCATTCTATGGATTCACCGTGCGGGTGTCGGGTCCATCGTGTTGCAGAGAGGGGAGCCAGGAGCAGTGAATGGGACTTGTGACCGCAAGCTGGAGGGTTAAGGAGACCTCCTTCTGATGCATTGGCACCTGCTTTCCCTACCCTGCGCTTCTGTGCCTTTTTTCTCGGAGAGGTCAAATGCAATTACCTACGCATACTGCAGGGGTATGTGGGACTCGAGGTACAGGCGTTCCCCCCTACCCACTAAACGTCCTCTCCGGGCATCCTGCCAAGGCACACTACGACAGCACCCCGGGATCGCAACAATTCGCTTGTCACCGGGAAGCCATCTGTGCCCGCCCTTTCGGGCCCAACTGGTGGTGCACCGTTCATTCGTGTCCGCTGTCCGGCCGGACAACAGACCGCCAGTCTTGCAGACCTACCTCCCAGTTCCGCTCAAGGCGGCCCACCAGCCTGTCGGCTGGCCAACCCACGACCCAAAGGTCCGCTGGCCCTTCCGTTCCGATGTCAACCGTCTGTGGAAGCACCAGACGTTGCCCAGGGTGCACCGCGGGGAGGTCTCAGAACATACCCCTACTTTCTCTGCCTAGCCATATTTCATACGATTCCGTGTGAGCTGATTATAATGATATGATACGTGTATTCATTCAGACTACTGTGTACATATTTGTTAAAGTCAAGACAGTGAGTTCTAAGCTTAGCCGCGCTTTCTTTCGGCATTCGATTAATCGAATTCTGGTATCGATACATCAGGATAATTTATGAAGGAAGCGCGGTAAGATAGTGCTGCGATCGGATCGCGGCATTAGCGGGCCATTTTCATTTTTATACCTCCGCTCACGAAGCGAACGGCTGTTTAAATATTCAAAATTTGCCTACCCCTTTATTGTCACGGAGCGACTTCCGGCAGCGATAAACCCGGTACACGGTGCGACAAATAATGGTGCGAGTAATTTATAAGTTTAAGGATACCTACAGCAGAAATTATATTAGGTAATAAATTAAAACCTTTTAACATTTACTCCTACATTCGTGTAGTACCTAAATGAATAATTATATTTATATATTTGAAAGTTTTATTTATTTTTGATTTATTTATTTTATTGCATTCTACACACCCCTGTCTGTAAGAGGGTTTGTGCATACAACATGTTTATCGTATTATTTTTCTTTTTTTAGTGGTTTCAAATTCTTCCTGTTCAGGGAAGAATATAGTCATGTATTCATCGCATTAAAATATGGGGGACGGGTGTTACAAATCTTAATGCATCTAGGGAGTGCTTGACGAGAAATTCACCTATGGCAACAGACATGATTGCGACTAAGGAGATAGTGAAAACCACTCATATCGAATATTGCTCTCATCTGCGGGCGGGCGCACCCCAGTACCAACTTCTTCCCTTAGAACGCATACAAAATAGAGCAGCTCAAATTGTTGACGAACCAGCCCTTTCTGATCGGCTTGACACTTTGGCATTGCGTAAAGATGTGGCATCAATCTGTATCTTCTATCACCTGTATCACGGGCAGTGTTCTGGGGAGTTGTTCGGACTTATACACCAGCTGCTGCATTCCGCCATCGTTCCTCGCGACGCCAAATCCATCCCCACAGTCTTGATGCTTGGCTATCCACAACCGTGCGTTTTTCGCGCAATTTCCTACTGCGGACCACAAGACTGTGAAACCAACTTGCGCCAGCGGTGTTCCCGAACCGATACGACCTGGACATCTTAAAAAAAAGAGCGTATTCTTTTGTTGAAGGCCGGCAACGCATTTGCGATTCGTCTGGTGTTACAAATGTCTTTTGGCGGCGGTGATCACTTACCTTCAGGTGACCCATCGGCTCGTTTGCCCCCTTTTCCATAAAAAAGAAAACAGTTCCATTCCAATAAAACCACAAGTGTGCCTTTTACATCACGATCCGGCTCGAAGGACCAATGTTCTATTCTGCTGTAAAATATCACGATTACCCAATTGTTCAAATCACGACAAACACGACTGTTCAATATGTTCATCAACAAGCCTTAGTAATAAACAGTACAATATTCACACGCAAAATAATCTTCTGATCTTCTGAATACTTCGTATTCTTTCTATTTATCTAGTTCTTTTGTCATTGCAACATAAATGTCTTTTTTAAAAACGATCGGCTCCCATACATTGCTCAAATGGCCTACGCTTATTTATCACTACGACACGATATGGTTCGATGTGAACTGGAAAAACGAGCGGCCTGCTTCAGCCGAATTAGCATATGTGGTCCGACACGGCGACGCAAATAGGATGTTTCGATGTAGCTGTTTTACATAGCCGTAAAACCGAGGAAACTAGGCTTTTTCGACAGCACGACATCGATTTATCTTGAGAGGATGTGCGCTTTTATGATTATAGCTTGTAGAGATTTGGACAACATTGAGCAATTTATACCAAGCACGAAGCTTCAAAGGAAAATATTGTTTTGTTTTTATTTCACATTTCAAAACTTTTGTGAGCAACTTTTGCGTCAAAAGGAAACGGTGGTACGAGCCAGGGAGAATCAGGTCGATGCGTGCCGCCGCAGAAGGGCTGGACGGAGAAGGCGGCGCTTTGCCCGCCTTCTTCTTCCTCCTTCTTTCCTCCAGAAACAGGGCATTGCAACGGTCACCGCCAGTCGTCAATGTCCAGGATGTCACGGGGCAACGTTGGCCTTCCCCATTTTTTAGGGAGGTAAGAGGGGCGGCACCGACGTGGCCGTGAAAGACTCCGCAAGGGTTCCCATGGTCAAGTCGGGCAGCGACACATCCGCGGCCGACGCGTTCTTCTCGGATGATGGGGAGGAGGTGGCGGTCATTGACGTTCTCGCATGTAAAGGACATCGTTGGGTTATAGTCATGCCTTTCGTAGGGAGAGTCCTACATAACGTTCGCCCAAGGCGTGACGTATGCGTAACGCATTTCGCAACGTAAAAAAGGGGTGATTTTTTTTGTTGCTTGGCGAGAAATATCCGCCAACAGACTTCATGATGGTTACTGTTGAGGTGGTGAAAACCATTATAAACTTCTCTACATCATACACATCATAAAACCTCTAGTTCCATGTTTCCTAATAATTCATAGTCAGTACATATACCTGACATGGCTGTGCATCAAAATAACACAACTTTTACTGTACGAAACGCACAAACGGAAACAATTTCTGAATAATTGAAACAAAAATAGTTTAGATAGTTAAAGAACATTAGTACGTATTTTCATTAAAATCTTTATAAAAATGGTAATTTCCTAATTCAATTTCTTTTTTGGGACGAATAACCAGTCTGCTGAGATGTCTCAGAGTTTACAGTGTAACATCGGACCGGGTTGTCGGCATTGTTTGGTGGTTTGGTGGTGAACCACCAAACAATTCATATTCATATTCATTTATTGTGGAATGGCAATAAATCAATATGAATATGAATTGTTTGGTGGTTCACTGAAGGTTCAGTAACTTTTTGGGTTTAAGGTCTCTTCTTGTCCTGTCGTTATATAGGCGACAGGATGGCAACTTATAATTATTTTGAAACGCTGCACGGCCCATATAGCCAGATTCGGCTTTATGTGTAATGAAATGTTACCTAAGGTAGTTGTTAGTTCACTGAAGGTTTATTAACTTTTGGATTTTATGTAGGCAACAGGATGGCATCCTGTCACGTTTTTGAGGAACTGTTAGATGTAGCTTTCATCCTAAGAGCCTTTATAATTGGACCCACTGCTGAGACACAAGCCCTCTCCTTGTGACCGAAGGAGGTTTAGGCAGTAGTCCACCCCGCTTGCCCAATTCGGATTGGTGGACGGAGTATAAGGTGATCCATTAGTCGCCTTCTACGACACCCATTGGAGGATATGGGGTGATGCTATTCTACTCTGGCGGCATCACATGGCTAAGATGTGGCTACATGTGTAACCAAATATTGCCTTAAGCTCTGTTCACCCCTTTTGGGATTATAAACGTGATTGTATGTAAGTACCTATATCCAGTCCTTTGTTGTAGCGTAAAAAATAACTGCATAAGTTCTACTACTTAGATTAAAAAAAAAAATGTTGTTTCTACACCACAGAGGTTGGTGCCGAAGGTAATTAATGGAGTAAATTAATTTGCATTAATTGCTTTTACAACTCCCCTGTTGACATTAAGGGGTGAACGAGGCGAAGGAATGCGTACGTTGACTTGAAGAATTGCAAGAGGAAACCGAAGAAAAAACATATTCCTTTTAAATTATGCTATTCTTGATTGTCAAACGGTCTATTTTTTAACAAATAGCTACATAAATTCAAAGCGTTGTGTGTGTGTGTGTACCACGGAAAGAATGTCAGCAATAGAATCGCAGGTTCATAATACATTTGTTCACTCATAGAGGTAAGGATTTTTTATTATAAATTTCGAGCCACCATTCCATCGGACGGTAAGCATAAATAGAGTCCAAATGCGAAGATAGCTTTATAGTGCGAGATTTAAACGCTGCAGCCATCCGTAGGAATAGAAATATTGTCTACTTCTTGTTGCAGTTCATTGATAGAAAATACGCGATTCAAATGAAAATCCGAAGACAGTTCATTAATTCATACACTGTTTGGGACAACCCCTACCCCAAGTATCGAGAGGCCGGAAACGAAGGGTATGATTGCTACCACGCATAAATCTCTATGCAAATGAAGTTAGGGACGATAGTCGTCGCGCAATAATCGGCGATCCCGTCAATAATGTTACCACTTGCAACAACCCTTGTATGTGGTTCGAAGAGTGTGGATTTTTCACTCGAAATCAAATTTAAAAGTTCTTTGATTAAATGGCCTTGCCTGACCTGCTCCCGATTTATTTGGAGTCGGCGTAACATGTTTTCATTTTCCTACACATTACAAACAGACTTGGCTTGGGACCGGCCGCCTCAGACATCAATAGTCTTTGGGCATGCTATAGTTGGCCAACTATGACAAAATCGTTGTTATGGTGATATTTTAAAACTACTTGAACAAGTTAGGATAGTTAGGAGTTACTGAAATACCAAAAACTTATCACTAGCTTGACAGTTTAAAAGTTCATGTATCTATATTGGCAAATAATGATAACACGCAATTTGTATATAACTAAACCGACTTGTAATAGTCGACAAATCCAGACGATTTGTATTGTCGAAGTGTGTTTACATTGACTAATTGAATTCCAGCTATTTATTGATCAAAGTAAATCAGTCTATGAAGACCGCGATCGTCTTTTGTTTCTTTTTCAATTTAGGAAAATGCCTCGGATTTTGTTAATTTTACTTTTCATACAATAGTCGTACGAATGACATTATCTGCATGCAACATTTCTGAGGAGCAACTTTTAAAAGTGGCTTCCGTGAATTTTTTGATGGCAACTTTGGTATCGTGCGATTGAGACGTCAGCTCTTTGACAAGGGGAAAATTGGGCGCCAAATTTTCGTGACCAAAAATGCTCAGTGACAAAGATTCTCAAAGTTTGATCTATAGATGATAGGTACTTTGTTTTATTTAAAAAAAATGTAATAATAAACGACCCATATAGACAACTTTATCCGCAACGACAGTAAATAAGTCAGATTTTTCTTATATAGAATATACTTATCACTTTTTTCCAATTAGGTAGGTACACATTGTTTAACTCAATTCTTTTTTCTATTTGTTACGATTCTTTCAAATTTGTTTCGCTTCATTTACACTCATACATGCTCGGCAATTTAGGTATTGCCGCGCTAAGTGAAATAAATTTGACATTGTGGAAATAACTAAATTTTAAACAAAAGTCGAATCTGCAATGTTATTACTAGCGAATGCTTGCCGGTCAGGGATGCAGTATTGTAACGTAATGCTCAAAGTCATATCTGCAATGTTACATTACAGGCTAATACTTGTCAGTCAGGGAGGCAGTAGGTATTGTAACGTAATGCTTAAAGTCGAATCTGCAATGTTATTACAAGCGAATGCTTGCCGGCCAGGGATGCAGTATTGTAATGTAATGCTCAAAGTCATAACTGCAATGTTACATTACAGGCTAATACTTGTCTCAGTCAGGGACGTAGTAGGTATTGTAACGTAATGCTCAAAGTCGAGATTACAGGCGAATATTACAGGCGAATGCTCCTCCCGGTGAGGGGGTACCTTATCAATTACCTAGTCAGAAAGTGGCCTGGGGCCATATCGCGCTATTTACAACGTTTTCACCAAAACCAAATCGTTGTTTTCAAACGATTTAACAGCTGACTGCTGTCAAACTGTTGTCAAAATGCATGAAAACGATAACGATTTGGTTTTGCTAAAAACTTTGTAACTAGTGTCATAATAATAAAGAGGGGATGGTTAGTGCGGCGGACATATTATTTCTCGCATTACCATCTTTGCATTTGGAATCCCCTTCCACTGACCATCAGGTGTTCAGCTTACCATTAGGTGGTATAGAGTCAAATGCTACTTTTCATTTAAAAAATTATAAGTACTAACACAACTAATACAATGTAAACTCTGTAATGTCATTATTATGGATTCCAACTACCTATTACATGCAGAGGTATGTTATTTTGTTGAAGCTTTAAGATGAACAGATTTTCAAATTTATCAGTCTTTAGTCTGGAAGCTCGTCAGTAATAAACTGTGACATAACTCAGTGACAGTAATTACCGTAGCTGGTGGCATAAGAGAAAGTAGAGGCCACATTTTGAGTGTCACTGCTCAAGCGAAGCTGTCACCCGCCACAGCCAACTGGCTTGCGGTCGGCGTTTCTCACCGTCTCGCAGCCATTTTAAAAAGTCGCAACTTGTGGTGAACTTTAATTAGATTCAAGCAAGTTGACAGTTCTCTACGTTTCAAATGCATCGTTTTTTTGGCGCCGTGATTTGTAGCTTCGTATTAAGTAAGAGTTTCAGTGAGTTTTAAAGATATGCTTTTCTTTAAGATGTTCCATTGCAAGTTTGGACGTTCTGACAGGACAAGTTTTAGTTCAAAACAGTTCTGTTATTATTATAGCAAAGTAAAATAAAAACAACGTGTGCACAGACTTAATAACTACGGCAAAGACGAGTATACAAGAGTGAATTTATGTATTGTTTTTTAGTCAGTCAATGCTGTGGTTTTAATGCCAGAGAAGGGAAATTGAAATAATTGGGATTAATTCGAAGTTTAGAAGGTATGCCATAACTTCAATGATATTGCTGTGAGTCATCAGTATCTACACCTGCAATCTACAAAATGGGTATAGGTATTGTAGATTGCAGCAGGGGTACTGACGATTCACAGCAATATTATTAAAGTCATAGCAGGTTATAGCATACCTTTTTTATGACGATGGAAAATTTTGACGGACTTAGACGGACCCTCAGACCAATAAAAAAGTCTGACCATACCGCACGCTGGCTAGGCGTACGGTGTCTGTGGGCACCATAGATCTTTATAGGTCGCAGTGGCGCAAAAAGCCCCAATAGTACGAAATAATAATAATGTAATAGTAAGTGCTATCTTTATTGTGATGTAATAGCTGTTGTCTTTTATATTCCACAAAAAAAGGCAATGATTAATCGAATACCGAAAATCTCGGTAAACCGGTACTGTAACTACATTAAAACCGAAAATACCGGTATTGAAAAAAGGGCTCGGTATTGCGACCCCTATGTGGGATCACACGGTTTGGAGCAACGTCGGTCCTACCCACTAAAAACCACCGGTAGCCTCCTAAGCCTTTCTGGAGATCAAATTTCGAATCACATAACAAACTATCACTAAATTTTTCATTACATGTTGTAAGATTTCTATAGGATAGGGGTTACTGTCGACTTCGCAGACCGCAAGGACACCTTGGTGATACAGGCGTTTAACGGTTACTATAGAAGTACTTTACCTACTTAGGCAGTGGTTATATGGGTGAGGTCCAGGGTAGCAAATTATCTGAGTTTATTCTCATTATTTCCACTGGTTACGAAACGCAAAAACATATACCAGTTGTTGCTAATGATGACAAATGGGGCTGGCAACATCGTGAATACCTATTTTTCTCTTAAGCAGTATTTGTAAGGAATAACGCCAGTGGTGGCAGCTGGGAATATCCCAATGAGTCTTACGTTCAACAGTGGATGGACACAGGTTGTGACATGACTGGATTAGACTACGATAGTTTAGTGTTATGTGGATCGTAAGCTCGTTTGCCATTCATTTTGTTCAACCAACATTGGACCTAATAATATTTATCGATTAGACCGTTATTACAATTAGATTATAAATTACCGCAAGTAGGTGCTATGCTCCCCACGTAGTCATCATTATAGGGACAATTAGAAACATTAGTTTGTTCTAAGTCAACGGTTGTTTTCTCAATTTCATTCGAGTTATAGCTCGCCACCTGCCACAGGTATCCAAAGAAATAAATTAAATTCGTTCTGCAATTGGTATAATTGCAGGACATTGCTTATTAAGTGAACACTTTTTAATGCTGGTGTCGCTGGGAATTTTTATAAGTATCAACATTCGTTATTGATTAGATATGTATTAGCAGAATTTGAATACAAAGATAAGCCATTTACAGCGACAAACTTATCAAAATAGATCGAATAGATAATATCAGTACGTGCAACAGTGATCGCAATTTCATTATTTTATTCACAAAATACGCTGGCCTTTACATCGTCACCGGGTAATTAAGAAGACGGTGGGTCCTCGAGCTTGTAAGGGGCACTATTCTTGAAGATTTCTAGTCAACGAGTCTCGCTCGCGAGGAAGTCTCTCTTTTGCTAGTTTGTAGAACGTTCGCGAAAAGAACAACAACGTAAGTAGGTGCTCAAGAATTCATAGTAAATTACAGCAAAACATCACCAACACCAACAATGGGTGATTAATTTTGACGATTCATATCGATTGAAAAGGTTTTATGTAATAGCTCATTATAGTTCAATTATTTCGCACCCGTCCTTTTTTTCAAACGGAATCCGCAAATTGTCGCAGCACAACGACAATTAAATACCTTAAGAGTAATTGTAGGACATCACTGGACACAAATGTTGACTTATCAGATATAATAACAATTTAAAATAGCTAGGTAAGTACAAGTTTATTACTTCATGTTATCTATGGTGTAATAATACAATCGTTATGCTCCTTGCGACCATTAATGTAGGAAGTCTAATACAAAAACGTTAAATGTAATTCAAATAGTATGTAGAAACGTGGGGCATTTAAGAAAACACCTTTAGACAACGCATTCGTAAGTACTGATATTAACTAAGCAACGTAGGTACCTACTTACATAATAATACTCTCACGCTCATAACCCCAAAAGGGTTCAGGGCGTGCACTATATTTACGTCAAAATCATCTTTATAATTCAAATTCCACCCGATTCAGAATAGGTTCCAAAACTGCATCGTATTAGGTATTTCGAACCATCATCTTCCTATAACTGAGCCGCGTTCGCACCGATTGATGAATGAACGCTGTCGCTGGTCTGTTACTACTATTACAACGCTTAAAATGAGAGATAAGCGTGTCAGTTTATAATTGGACAGCGTTATGTAAGAACGAATCAAGCGACAAAATTGAAAAAAATGAGTTTTGAATGCAGATCGATTCCAGGCATGTTAAACTATGTATTCAGCTATTTTTGTATTCAAAAATGACTTCTAGTGCCTTATAATAAGGGGTGTATCAAGCGACGTGTTAAAATTTGTATGAACTTGTGCACACATTAGTTACGTAATAAAGAATTATGCACCTAGGTTACTTTTGCAAAATACACAAACAGGGGTTACAAAATGCATAAACGAATTATATCCACAAAAGTTGTAGATAATCCGTTTCATTTATTTACTAAAAACCAATTAAAAACGCAATATCGAACTAACCGCCTAAAATGGCAGATAATTCGTTAATGCACATTACTCTTTAAGCGATCATTTGCTTGATAAAGAATTAAGCGCCAATTTCTGGCTTTTGATTCGTTATTACAATTTACATTGCACAGGTTGTAGGGAGCGGGCGGCGGGGGTAGTAGCACGTCTTACGCAATACCGGCCGGCTGGGTGTTTTGCTGTCAGTTTTTATTCTTTATTAAGTAAATTAAAAAGTAGTCTTTAAGATGGATGCATTTAAGAAGATACAAGATTGAAACAAAACCCAAACGATGAAATATTACAGGTTTCGTATCGGAGATATAGCAACTTTTACATTGATTTGCTGAGGAAGGTTAGATTGACTTACGAAAGAGAGGAACTACAAAGAAGTAGTAAGACTCGAAACAACTCTGGAAAACAGTAAAGAAAATTTGTAACATGAAGGTCAAACCCAACCCACCCACTGAGTTAATATCAACATCAAACAGTCCTATAGTTTCACTAAAAGAGACGGGAAACTACAGACCGATTTCACTCCTCAGTGCTTTTTCCAAATTCCTGGAAAAAATTGTGAACAATCGCCTTTAAGTTTCTTGAGTTGAATGGTATACTGTCTCCCAGACCATTTGGTTTCAGACGTCATAAGCCCACGGAGGATGCTGTGGCACTTCTGACGAAGCTGGTGGCTGAGTACCTGGACAGGGGCCAGAAATGCGTTGGGGTGTTCCTGGACCTCACTAAGGCCTTCGACACAGTATCTAAGATATTATGCCGCAAGTTAGAGAGCCTGGGTGTGAGAGGTGTGGCGCTTGACTGGTTCACGAGTTATCTTTCTGATAGATATCAGCTTCTTAAAGTAGAGTCAAAGAGAAGTGACCAGCTCCCTGTCAATTTTGGTGTCCCTCAAGGGAGCATCCTCAGCCCAACTATCTTCATAATTTACATGCACGACATACAGTTATGATCTGTCGTTGGCGAATGCTGATGTTATATGTTATACTGATGACACTGCTATCTTCTTTAAATGTAACAACTGGATAAATGCTTTTCATATCGCTGAGGCTGGACTGTCAACCGTTAACAGCTGGCTCAAAAGGATTATATTGACATTAAATTCCTCAAAAACGCATTTTGTATGTTTCCACAAAACGTCTATTTCTGGACCAATTAGGGACGGTATTAAGGTTCACTCATGTCATTAAATGAGTGAATCTTAATACCGTCCCTTTTCCCCTTTGCACTGCGGCTGCTACTCCGTTTACCGTACTGAAGTTATCAAATATCTGGGTATTATGATAGACGAACATCTTTCTTTCAAAGGCCATATACAGTGTCTCTCAGATATTCACAATTTGCTACTAGATTTGGCGACTGGGTTGGAGCTCGTGTTTACACTGCAACGGTTAAAGTCTGTGACTTTAGGAACTGGTCGATCTCAGAAGCAAAGAATATTATAAAAAGCTGGCTGCTTGTTAACTCGTATATTGAAACTGAAGCTCTTCTTAGTCGACGTTTTTAAGTTTCTAATCTTATGGCAGCATTTGGATAGCTAAGGCATGTCTTTACGTCTTCCCTGCCACAATGCCTGAAGACTAAGGTGTTTGATCAGTGTGTCCTACCAGTAATGACCTATGCAGCGGAAACGTGATCACTTACCAGAGGATTAGTCCACAAATTTAAAGTCGCTCACCGCGCTATGGAGAGGGCTACGCTTGGTATCTCGTTAAAAGACAGGGTACGTAACGAGCACATTCGTCACAGAAAGAAAGTTATCGACATAGCCCAAAGAATAAGTACGCTGAAGTGGCAATGGGCTGGTCATGTCTGCCGGAGAACCGACACCCATTGGAGCAGACGAATCTTGGACTGGAGACCACCTATTAGGCAAGCGTAGTGTAGGGCGCCCTGCAACCCGTTGGTCTGATGACCTTAGGAGGAGTGTTGGCAGCGGCTGGATGTGGGAAGCCCAGGATAGAAAACGATGGCGTGACATGACGGAGGCCTACGTTCAGCAGTGGACGGACACTGGCTGTTGATATTGACATTGACAATCGTATGGTTTAATTTTTCGTAATTTTAGCTTAAATTTGGCATTTCCTTCTTAACAGTAATTTGTCATTTTATATTTAAATTCAAATTCTTTTCCTTTTTTTAGATTTGATTAGTTTTGTTTCGTTTTGTTGTTTGATTAGTTTTTATTATGATGTTCTCTAGTAGGTATAGAGGAACTCGGGTCGCAGGGCCAAGTAAATTATAAATTGATTTCCCAAGATATAGGCACTGCCTAGTTTGGAGACCTCTGCAAATTGTTTTTTTACACAATCTGTATTATAAAATTGTAAAATTTGAGATTTTTGCATTAAAATATTTGGATTTAATCTTATACTGCACTTTATTTCACCCGAAACAAATCGTATTAAAGAATCAAACGACAACAATGTCGTATAGTACGTTATTGACAAATTTAAATAATATGAATATAGCTAAAATACATTAACGATTTAAGCGGAAAAAAGGTTATATCTTGTAAAGTATAACCTGCACCGTAATTTTTTTTAAATGAATCTACACTACATACACATCCTACTTTAAAGTGAAAATATCATACACGTAACTTAAATAATAATTACACAGCGACAATTTTAACTTTAAAATCTTTGAAACTCATTTACTCAAATTCGCCCAGGTGTCGCTTAATCTGTTCTTACATAACGCTGTCCAATTGTATCAAGATTGTATTAATGATATCGAGTTCACGAACTGAATCGCTGTCAATAAGTAGCGCCAAACCTGAAAATACGCCGAGCGCTATCGCTCTTACGGCCGGCGTATATAAGTCATCTTCATTCTCTTACTCTTACTCTGCTTCAAATTTACTTGGAGTCGGTGCAGTATCTTTATATCGACAATACTGCTAGAGGATTTGGCATTATATTTTTACGGCCGTGTGCCTGCCTGACACCAACCCTACTTGATTTCGACAGCACCCGGGACCACAAGCTTGACGTGCCTGCCGAAGCACTGCCTTTAATAAAACAAAAAAATAGGTAAGGTAAAGTAAGCGCGTTTGCCTGAAGTATGTAGGTATGAAACACTTCACATCCTTTCATAGGAGATAATCCTAGAGGAATAGCGTAAATTCATATTACGGGGACAGGAGACAACAGGCCGGCCAATCATGGCTAATCATGGGGCTTACAGGGATCTATGCCACAAACTACATGCTCGACAAAATATAACTCTCAACAAAACCTAGTTACAGACCGTGTGGATATGATTGTAATTGGGAATCAATGGAACTCCTGCTGTGCGACTGCGATTCTATAGCCAGGGTTAGAATGAATATCCTTGGATTGGCCTAATCAAGGCCAGAACATTACACGCTCTTAGCACATGGATGTAGTTAGGCTGATGGCCTGGCCTTTTTTTTTGTCGGGGAGATCAAATGCATTTACGCATCGTCCCTGGGGGGAGGTGCCAACCGCAGGGTATATGTGGGACGAGGATACGGATACGAGGTAAAGGCGTTCCCTCCATACCCACTAAACATCCTGCCCGGCCTGACCTCCAGTGCGCTATTACGGGACGGCTCGGGATCAGCGCACGTGAGCGCAACTACACCGAGACTGTCCCAACGCTACCTGTCAAGGCACTCCTTGTGCACCAATTGGTGGCCAGCAGCCCACAGGGGCTACCGACTAACGCCAGCCCCTGTGGGCCGCTGGCCGACGCCGGTCTTATAGGCCGCCTCCTCACTGACGGCTGCTCGACCTGGCGCGTCCTCCTGACCAGGACACCGGGAGCAGCCATCGGACCGCACCCGGGGGACTTCGGGCGCGGTCGTGGCCCTGAAAAGGGCCGTCCGGAACTAGCCGTCGTGGAAAAACAAAAACAACTTGACGATGGCATGTGACTACTGAACAGGAAACTAACAATAATATAGCTCATACACCAGAATAACATATAGGCTACGGACAGATGGCAGTAAAGTATATTTGTATTATATTGTATCTGGCGCGCTTTTCTTACCTCTTACAAAAGCAACTTTTCTTAACTGTCAGTACCTACCAAGTACTAAATGGAGTAAGTATTGAAAATTTTTGCGAAATTATTACCGAATCCTTGCTCTTTGCGAAACCACGAAAGTTATCATTATTACAAAACTCCGGGGAAAAGTCCCTTGTTTTTTCGCTAATTATAAAATTGTAAGAAACAAATGAACAATCCCCGCTCGGGATGAGTACGCACAACCTTACTTAAGACTTATACAATGCCAAAAGACCCCCGAAAGAAACTTGCGAAAGTCGTAACTTTTCAGTTCGAATACGTTTAGAAATCCGACAACTTTTGAATATTCGCAGAAGTCGATGTAATGACGTAATTTATCGAGTTGGCGAACTTGTTGTTCGTGACGAAATATTTTAGTGTACGCCGGCGTCGCCGTTCGAGTGCGCACAAGTTTTGGTGTAAACCCGCATTACTATTCGACTGGAATCGAACTGTATAGATTTGTATGTGAAAACTTTTAACATGAGCCGCAGGAATATGAGCTACAACTGTGCTAGATAGACTTTATGCTGGCTCGATACTGCGGCGGGCGAACTTTATTGATGACTTCAGCAATCTTGAAATTTTCGTATATAATCAGTTGTCACTTTTCTATCAGCACTGGTTTTTGTTTTAAATCGATTCTAAAGGAACAAGGTGTTTGCAAAGAATTTGAAGGAATCCTCCTTTAAGGCTTTCCCAGAGCGCTAGCCTGATGCGCGATATAGCCCTGAAGATGTTATCCAATGATAGAATTATTCTGTGACAGAGCGTCAATGCTTAAGAATGCTCAATGTCATCCAAGGGCAGTGACGAGGGCTACGCTCGGAGTTTCTCTGCAAATGATGATATCCGCAGGAGAAAGAGATGGGTGACTACTGCGTCGCATGTTCTCGCACTATCTACTTTCACATTTGGAATCCACTTCTGTTTATCATTAGGTGAGATAGAGTCCTTTGATAGTAGTTAAAAAAATGTAGGCAACCCAGACACGAGATATAGGGCGCAGAGGATTAGCCGTTCAAAACTGGATTTCAGCATTAGTAACTGAAATTCCCTAGATCTAGTCTAGCCAATGACCTCATTCTACCTGATGGTAAGCAGAAGAGGAGTCCAGATGCAAATATAGCTAGTGCGAGACATAATGCAAACGCCGCGCTAGCCGACTTGCAAGGTACAGACAACAGCACGTTGGGTTACCGCAAACTGTCTAATTTTCCCAATCGATTATGCACTTTATATTCAATAGCTTTAGGTTGAAAATCGTTTGGAGAAATTTGACAGTTTTGTATAGCCCGACGTGCTGTTGACTGTACATTTCTATCGTTTAGCGAGGTTTTCAGAGTTTTAGATAGATTTGCTGCATAAAACCTCTTTCCATTCAGCCCTCTAGCCTCAAGCAAAGCTGTTTGTGGTATAAATAAAGAAAAGGTCGCTTGCAATTTAAAACAAATTAGCCAAGAATAAAGTTATTACTACAATGCAAAAGCAGCTACGCCCTTTTCCGTGTCACATCGGGTTGCATGTAACTAATGCATTCAATATTGGTGAAGCGCAATTTCCGTGTTAGGCCGATGGCGATTGTCGGATGACAGTCTTTCCATGATTTATACGCGTCTGTTGGCTGTTGAAACACGCGAACACTTGTCGTCAATTGGTGCTGACACTGAGAAATATTGCACTTCATACAGGTCTTCTCTTGCTTTGGAAACTGACTACTAGAAGATATTGAACAGTTGTAGTGATTAGCGTATTCAATAAGTTTAATTACCGCCTCCTTGGTCTAGTGCCCACCGGAATCATATCCAGCGGTCCTGGGTCTAACGTGAGGGAGGCGACATTTTAAAATTTTACATACTTAAAATGTATTTTATTTTATTATTTATTTACATAGTATTTTTATTTATTTGGCCTATCTCCAATAGTGGACTATACATATGTACTATCCATTTGAAGCCGGGGCGGGTGGCTAGTTATTTATAAGTAGAATACCCAGGGCAACTACATATTTTTTTTAACTTTATAATGTGTCAATCAATTTACTTCCTTCATTCTTTCTTGTATCTCTTTTTTTCAAATAATAATATATTTCTAATATAAATTATACAGTTTATCATCAAAAATATAAGTGATTAAATTCACTCACCTCGTTCATGACTCTGCCACGCCAAAGCTCCACAGAGCAGTGCCAGCGTCTTCCCTGAACCTGTCGGACTCTCAAGCAGACAGTTTTTTTCTGTTTTTATCGCTGTTATAATCTGTGGGGAAAAGTTTATACTATTATTTCACAATTTTAGGATAAAAAATTCATTACCTAATTGTAACAATGAAATAAATTAGACAAAACAAATTTATTGCTTAAAAATCTTTCTAGTGTACTATCAAATAAATAGAATCCTGACTTGTATTAGAACTTTATCACAGTAAAGGAAATGACATATTATTCAGTCTTGGTCAAGTCAATAAAGTCAGTTTGATCAAGATAAGGTTTTATCATATTATAGGATATGAAAGCTTCAAAGAAAGCATAAGAAGTATCCCATGGATTCATCATACAGGTGAGGGGTCCATTGTGTTGCAGAGAGGAAGGCCAGAAGATTATAATTTAGGTTTATTCTCTATGTTCAATCGTACCAAATGGAATTGTCTCGGGTAGTAATTCTAACTGAGCTATACAGGAATAGGGAGACCAAAAACATGTAGCGGTTAATTTTTTCTGATAAAATTAACCAAATCATGTTGAAGGTTACATCTGCAATATCTAATTTAAAAATAAATACATACTTCCGAAGCCTTAAGTAATTGTCAGATCTAGACAGATAAATGTTGTTTAAATAACCTAATTTAATTCTAGAAAAGGCTCTTAATACTCACTTTTGACATCAGAGCAATTTGACACCCATAAGGCTCAACCGGCATATTTACAGCAACACCACCTATCATTTTGTTCACTCCTGGCTGCTTTGTAACTACTGAAACTGATGAACTTTTTGTTGCTGATGAAGTTGATGGAATATTTACAAGGTTTCCTTGCCAAATCTCTGGCTTTTCTTTTGTGGGGAACAACTGTTTAATGATATTGCTTTTCTTGTTGCGCAAGTTAATTTCTGGTAAATAATCATCTTCGTCTGATGTTAAGTCACAAATCGAAATAGAGGAATGCTCGTTTGTGTTGTTGTCACTACTCAATAAGATAGCTACGTGGTCAGCTGGCTGTTTTTTTAGGACAGGATCTTGAAATTCTGAGCCACTATCATCATCGTCAGATATGTCGATACAATGAGACATTTTTATAGATTTTTTTTCAGTATGTATCACAAAATAGTATTACATTAACATGGCAATCTCTGTGTAAAGCGAAAATTCATACTTTAATAATATTCTACTTATAACTATTTCACACAAACTTATTATCGTAATCCATCTAACAACAATAAAAAAAACTCAAAAACTTCACTTCACTTGTTGCATTTTATTGCAATCGGTTGTCTTTATAGTGATCAACCATTTCTGCCAAACTTGTACGGAGAGATGTCTGGTGAAAGTTGCCGATAGTGGAACTTTATGTGGGTTACCTGTAGTAAGGACAACACAGAACATTAACACACAGCATACGGAATAATTGGACAATAATCGAGGAGACAGACAGAACATTCACAATTAATTGAGAACCTATATTATAATTTAATGTTATATTTACTTATTACACTGAAGTTGATAAATGGAGGGGCTTTGGTAAAACAACAAGGATTTAATATGTACCTCAAAAACAAAGTAAAATGCAAAATAAATCGGTAAATAATACTGACCGCCGGATTTCCCGGTTTTTGGTTTTAGTTCTCAATGACATTTCTTATCAGCTGTCAATGTCAACTGCGTTTTGATTTTGCTTCCTGTTGCTCGGAGTTTCTCCCGAGTTCTTGGTCTTGTTCACTTGATATTGGCGCAATGCGTACCTAATCTTTATGTGTCGCGATCGCCATTAATTTAAAAGAAGAAGAAGCTGTTCATTTCTCTTTTAAGTTTATTTTTAACCAATTTTCCCAGTACTTATTCATTTGTAAAATAATTAAATATGAATGAAGAGAATGCTTGGAGTGTTGACGCTATTCTACTTTGTAATGTAATGATATCCCGAGACTCGCTAACCCGCTCGCGCTCACATTGTAAGTGATAACTCTATCTCGCTTACTCGATCAGCACTATTCGGCATTTTACCATGCTGTAAGTAACCTTCATTGACAGAGTGTGAGTGATAGTTTGTCTTATGTGGTCGCGGCCTACTTTTTGATAAATGCGATAAGGAGGATGCCGTATCTTCCCATAAAGTATGAACAGTGGGAAAGCTGTTGGACCTGATGGGATACCAGTAGAAGTATGGAAGGTTCTGGACGTTAGTCTGTAAGTGGCTGACTTAATTCGTCAATAAATTGTTGCGTCTCGCTCAGGGCCCTGGTAGTCCAAAAACCGGCACTGGGTGTAGCAGTTATAGGTCATTTGATGACGTGGAAGAGAGTAACAGTTATTGAGGAATAAAGCTCATGTCACAGCTTGTTGTGGGAGAAAGTGATAACAGACGATTGCGAGGGGAATGTCAGATGACGCAAAGCCAATTCGGTTTGTGCCTGCTCGAGGAACTACGGGTGGCATATGGCATTTGTGCTTCGCCAACTGTGCAAAAAATTGTAGTATTTTTCGCGTGCAGAAAAAAACTTGCACATGGTGGAATAATTTTATTTTTGCGTTTACAAACGCGTAAATATAATACTAGAAAAATGCACTGAAAAAAAAATCGACTTGCCTCAGGCGGGACTCGAACCCGCACCTTCCACAATCCGGGTGGACGCGTTGACCAATTTCGCCACCGAGGCACTGCTTTTCGCTGTCGAAATTTGTCAGTGCTTGGTGCTTATGTTTTTATGGTAAACATCGTTTCATCAAATCTTTGAAATTTGCACTTCCAATTGCATTTTTTTCAGTGCATTTTTCTAGTATTATATTCTTGCACATGGTGTTCGTGGACTTTGAGATGGAGATGGTTTATGATTATGACCGTGTACCTACTTCGGCAGGAAGCTGATTCGTGCTATGTACGCATTGCACAATGGATCAGCGTCAACGTTAAGCCCGGATATATCTTCCTGATACTCATGGACGTACTGATATCAGACATACAGGAGGAGGCCCCTTGTGAATGCTGTACAAAAAGACAAATTAGTACCTATACAATTTTTTTAAGATACCGCTTTTGCGCTTAGTAGGGCAGTATCGTAATGTTTTTGTGTTTGTTTGACGCCGCCGTGGTTGATTGGTCAGTAATGCTGCCTACACATCGGGCTATCCGGGTTCGAGTCCTGGTAGTAGCAAATGTACGTGTGATGAACACGATCATTTGTTCATGAGTCATGATTGTTTATATATTTATTTAAGTTTATTTATAAACATATCTATATTATTAAGTAATTTGTCCGTTATCTACTAGGTATACATAATACAAGCGCGTGTTTTATTGAATTTGTATAGATTTGAAACTGATTGAAAGGCTACGTCGTCGCCTCGCTGTAGCTGATTCACTGCTGATCCAGTTTGGTTACATGCTCACCTTAGGTTGACGCCTGGTGGACGGCGATAGGCGAAAGGCCATACGGTTACAATTCTTTTCCGAGTTGATATAAGTGTGCCACGAACTTAAGATGGACAGAACTCCACGGGCTAGGGAATGGGAGTCTTATGCGAGTGATACAAATGCTTTCGTTGCTCGAAAATCTCTTCTGTATCCAATCCTTCCTTATTCATTCCGGAAACTTTTAGTGCGCCCCACGTAGGTACATGACATTAGTACCTATCCCTCGGGAACCAATCTTTTTAAGAGTACCTACGTTAAATCTGATAAAAAAGCCTGTTCCCGAAGATATAAAAAATTTTTACCTAAGTATATCAATGCGAGCGAAGCCGCTGGCAAATGCTAGTTCAGTACCTACCTACTTATAAAAAATGTTGCGATCTGGGATATTTCAGGTAAATAAGTGGAGTATTTCCAATACTGATCACTCATCGAGTCCAAGTAATACGTTATCCGGCTAAATTTTTTGTCGATCGCCATTTAACGCTAACGGGCGGGAGAAAACGTTTTATAACCTCTAATTGTGCTGTATTTTATTACAGTTGCTGCGTCGCCCTGTTGGGCTCATGGAGTTGAACTAATGGGGCTCATTGCATTTTATGGAGGACTAACTTTGTGAGAGGGATCCAGGCGTATCTATAACTATAATATCGCTGTGCGTATTGGAAGAATTACGATAATGTTAGTCAATATGCCTTGAAATTGTTTGCCAATAATATGGGCCATTCACTCGATAGTTAAATCGAATAAAACCTGACGATATCTGAGCAATACATCAGCGAATATGTAGATACTAACTAGGTATATCCACTTTTTGCGGAAGAGTCCTCGAGTGGTGACCGCGTAGGAAAGTTGTACTTAAGATGCTCAGACCAATAAAAAAGTCTGAGTTAAGATGGTAGTTCTTCTTTCAATACAAATATTTAAAATAATTAAAGTCATGTGAGATCAACATCTTACGTAGGTATATTCTTAAATGTATCATAATAACCGAAATTAATAAAGTTTCAGAATCACCGAAATTAATAAAGTTTTAGAACAATCAACGTACCTAAGAAAAATTAAAAAAAAACACGCTTTAATGATAAATCGGATTAAAAAGTGTATTTTTTTTAGTTTAAACATAGAAACATAATGATGAACGAAAAGTATAATTATTATTTAGAGAATAGCGTGGGATGCTCAATTTATTTGTAGGTACTGATCGAATAATTTCAAGAACTGATGGGAGGTATTGAGCGCATGCCACGCTTTTCTCTAATTAAGAATTGGTATATTTCGTCCATCATTTTGTTTCTATGTAAGTACCTATACTAAAATTTTTTTTTTTACTTTTTAGTCCTATTTACCATTAAAGAGCTTTTTTGTTTTTTAAACTATTATATTAATTTTCTCCTTTTTTGTGCGATTTATTACCGCCGATGAAAGTATCTACAAAAAAATAATAAATAAAACTAGAATAAGCCATAACAATGACAACGCCATCTAGTGACGTATAACTGAACTAACGTTACAAATGTTTAACTTATTGGTCCTGGCCACATAACACAGTGGTCCTGGCCATGAAGCTATAGAGAAATGGCGATTCTAATCACCTTAGATTATCTAAACTAATCACTGAGTTTTGATAGTTTTCGAGCTCGATCAAACGTATCGTCTCTTTTCATACATTGCCCACTGTTTCTGATTGTTTACGCTAGAGGCGCTAGTGAGCAATGTATGAAAAGAGACGATACGTTTGATCGAGCTCGAAAACTAACAAACTCATACTAGGGGTAGGTACATAATGTAGGTAATCGGTCTTTGATAAGTCTATAAAGTTTACTCTCTAAACAATTTGTAGTGTATAAGATGTTGTTGATTAGTCCAGTCAACAAGTTCAAAAACGTGAAAAATAGAGATAAAGCTCCTAAAAATATGAGCAATAGCTCATTGGATTCGGAACGACCTCTAGAAAAATGAGTTTTGAGGATTTTACTGCACGTAAAAAATTGCAATTGTTATTAACAAAATAAGATGAAAAAAAAGAGGTATTTACGTTTTTGTTAATAACTCATAAACTATTAATATTTAAGATATTTGGAAAAAAGGTCCTTAAAGAGGAGGAAATTTCCGAAAAAAAAGTCCCAGCTCCCGGAACTCTACCTCTATTATTTATAATTTTAATTTAACGCTGAAAATAGGGCTCCGCGCAGCCATTACGGCATGGGCGCACTGCCGTTAAAGACAGTTTCTTACATAAAATTATTTTTTTATAGTAACAAATATGAATTTAAAAATTTAAATAAATTATGGTGTCATCCAGATACTTGAAAGAATATATTCCCGTTGGAAAAAAATTTTTAAATTAATTTTTCAAAAAGTTATGCAATTGTTAATTAACGAATTTTTTTCCTATCTCCGTTTTCATAAATGACGACATAAAAATTTAAATAATAAACCTATAAATTTTTGGCTCTGTGGAGCTCTTCTTATATATATACTTAACAAGATCCCGCAATAAAAGTTTATTAAAGTTAATTATTTTGTTTATTACAATTTTTTAAAGTTAACAAAAAATAAAAAGTCTAAGAAATATTATTAAAAAATTTTTTTTAAACAAATGTTATATTATTGCTGCTTTCTTATCCAACAATGGCATTAAGTAACATCGGAAAATTTTTTTTTACATCATTTGTTAAGAAATTGTTTATAAACAAATAGACAAGTTTAATATTTAAAAAATTTTTTTTTTACCATTATGTTGTCTTGGCAAAATAAAGATTTTTAAAAAAAAAAATTTTTCTTAAATAATTTTTTTTATTGTTTATAATCGTTTTTTTTATATTTCGATTGTTTAAATAATTAGTTAAGGAATGATTTTCTCCTTAAAAATCATAATTGGCATTTATTCATAGGTAAATAGACAAAAAAATTTTTTTTTATCAATAATTTCATTGTTTGTTAACTTAACAATTTGTTATAAACAAATTCTAACTACCGTTATATTTTTTTTCTAGAGCTAAAAAAAATAACAAAAACAGCCATATATATCAAAATACTAAAAAAAATTTTAATATAAAAGCGTTATAAAAAATAGAAAAAAATTTTTTTTTGGTATTTTGATATATATGGCTGTTTTTGTTATTTTTTTTAGCTCTAGAAAAAAAATATAACGGTAGTTAGAATTTGTTTATAACAAATTGTTAAGTTAACAAACAATGAAATTATTGATAAAAAAAAAATTTTTTGTCTATTTACCTATGAAGAAATGCCAATTATGATTTTTAAGGAGAAAATCATTCCTTAACTAATTATTTAAACAATCAAAATATAAAAAAACGATTATAAACAATAAAAAAAATTATATAAGAAAATTTTTTTTTTTAAAAATCATTATTTTGCCAAGACAATATAATGGTAAAAAAAAAAATTATTTAAATATTAAACTTGTCTATTTGTTTATAAACAATTTCTTAACAAATGATGTAAAAAAATTTTTTCCGATGTTACTTAATGCCATTGTTGGATAAGAAAGCAGCAATAATATAACATTTGTTTAAAAAAAAATTTTTAATAACATTTCTTAGACTTTTCATTTTTTGTTAACTTTAAAAAATTGTAATAAACAAAATAATTAACTTTAATAAACTTTTATCGCGGGATCTTGTTAAGTATATATATAAGAAGAGCTCCACAGAGCCAAAAATTTATAGGTTTATTATTTAAGTTTTTATGTCGTCATTTATGAAAACGCTGATAGGAAAAAAATTCGTTAATTAACAATTGCATAACTTTTTGAAAAATTAATTTAAAAAATTTTTTCCAACGGGAATATATTCTTTCAAGTATCTGGATGACACCATAATTTATTTAAATTTTTAAATTCATATTTGTTACTATAAAAAAATAATTTTATGTAAGAAACTGTCTTTAACGGCAGTGCGCCCATGCCGTAATGGCTGCGCGGTGCCCTATTTTCAGCGTTAAATTAAAATTATAAATAATAGAGGTAGAGTTCCGGGAGCTGGGACTTTTTTTTCGGAAATTTCCTCCTCTTTAAGGACCTTTTTTCCAAATATCTTAAATATTAATAATTTATGATTTATTAACAAAAACGTAAATACCTCTTTTTTTTCATCTTATTTTGTTAATAACAATTGCAATTTTTTACGTGCAGTAAAATCCTCAAAACTCATTTTTCTAGAGGTCATTCCGAATCCAATGAGCTATTGCTCATATTTTTAGGAGCTTTATCTCTATTTTTCACGTTTTTGAACTTGTTGACTGGACTATGTTTTGGTTGTTCTCCCGAGTTCTTGTTGTAAAAACACGTGTTGAGAGATTCCATTTTTAACCCAAATCTACCGTACAATTTTTGTTACTTTACTTACAATTTCATTTGACATTGGCAAATTGCGTACGCTTAATACGACGCGACGCCATTAATTAAGAATAGAATAGAAAGCGTTACCTATTGGCCAGAGATGTACAAAATACTTTTAAAAATGTATTTAAATACAAAATACAAATACTTTTCTAATTTAGTATTTCAAATGCAAAATACAAAATACTTTTTCTTTTTGTATTTAAATACTAAATACAAAATAGGTATTTTCAAAATACTTTATTCAAATAAAATACTTCATATGGAATGATAATAATAATAATTTCACTGTTGGACATAGGCCTCCCCCAAGGATCTCCAAACCGGTCGGTCCTGCGCTGAGGCCTTAGTACGAGTTTGTTAGTTTTCGAGCTCGATCAAACGTATCGTCTGTTTTCATACATTGCCCACTAGCGCCCCTAGCGTAAACTATCAGAAACACTGGCCAATGTATGAAGAAAGACGATACGTTTGATCGAGCTCGAAAACTATCAAAACTCATACTAAGGCCTCTGACCGCATCCAGCGGCTTCCCGCGACCTTTACCATATATTCAGTCCACCTAGTGGGGAGCCTATCAACGCTGCGTTTCCCGGTACGTGGTCGCCACTCGAGGACCTTTACGCCTCAACGGCCGTCATTACTGCTCGCAATGTGCCCGCAATTCTTTGGGCTATGTCGGTGATCTTGGTTCTGCGTATCTCAACATTTCTGATATGATCACGCAGAGAAACTCCGAGCATAGCTCTCTCCACTGCCCTTTGGGTGACCTTGAGCCTTCTTACGAGGCTTATTGTAAGCGGCCACGTTTCGGTTCCATAGGTCAACACTGGCAACACACACGAATTAAAGACTTTCGTCTTGATACACTGCAGTAGACGGCCCGAAAATATGCCACGTAGCTTCCCGAACGCTGCCCAGCCGAGTTGGATTCGTCGATTGACCTCTTTCTGGCCCAGTTCTCGACAGAAACGAAGGCTTTCTCATAGTCCACAAACGCTAAGCATAATGGCAGATTATACTCTTCGGTCTTCTGTTTAGTTTGGCTCTTGAAAATAACAAGGAACAGGTGTGGTTGATGTCACGTAAAGACTCTTATGGCGTAGTTTTATGAAAATGCAGTTTGGAGTTATCTTTCAGTTGAAATACAAGCATTGTAATGGCAATGCAAAAAAAAATTTTTCATCTTAAACTTAAACTTTACTTTTCGTCTTAAAGATACTTTTATATGCTAGACTGTTCAATTCGACTAGTAATTTATAAAAAATTAGGACTGACTGGTATATGGAAGAGTCCTTAACTATTTCCAGACGAAGTATACATATGCAGTTGAAATTTTTTCTCCTTGTTCGTCCTCTAATAGATTTTTCCTCAGTAAACAGGATTTCCATGTTATTGCACAAGAAAATCTGTTTCCGTAACTAACTTGTCTTGAGATAGCGAATGAATATGGATCATAAACTTAAGAATCAATGCAGTGGCGGAGTTACAAATTTTCCGCCAGTAGGCTAATATTATTTTGCCGCCAGTAGGCTGATAAATTCTTGCTGTCCCTACTTACTTTTGAAATTAAATACTCTAGTTCCATCGAGCATATGCCTAGTTCACAATATTAATTACATTTGCAACTTTATTTTGCTCTATCTTTTTCATTACATCAACTTTTTCCCTTTAATACAAAATATAAACTTTAGGGACTCATTTTCTCAAAATTTTGGCCAAAGCCGCCTCCTAACATCTGCCGCCCTAGGCTCCAGCCTACTCAGCCTACTGGTAAATCCGCCACTGAATCAATGGTACTTATTGAAGTAAGACTTATTGTACCTAGTAAAATGGAGTTGTGTTTGTAACTTGTGCATGCGTCCAATGTGAACAACATAAATCAACTAAAAACCAGAAAGAACCGTTTCTGTGCGTACCATCACAACACCGTGAACGTGCGGAAGCAAAACCATGTGAACACATCAGATCAAGTCGTCGATTGTGTAGCAATTTGCCATGTTGAGCGAACAATTGAATTTACACAGAAATTGTTGTTAGCACGTTATTACACTGGGGCAAAAACGTGTCTCGCTTAGTATGTTGTGCATTGAATCCAATGATTAATTTGAAATAATTGAAAAGCCATGAGAAGGTATCTATTATCTTGTCTGCAGTTGTAACGTTAGTTTGTTTATTGTTATTAAATTGCTGTATAATTTTCAATGGTTTCTTAAACGATTGATTTATGAGATAAAGGGGAAATGTATTGATAGCAAGAAATAATTTTTGCAGTAAATTTCTGAGATCTTTATACAGATGGATGATCTGAATTTGATCAAGAATTTACGGAATGCATTTTAGCCGTTGGTGTAAGTTTCGATTTAAAATAACTAATCCACAGACACTATTTGACTTGTAAAACCAGCTGTCCATCGTATTAGAATCGCAAGATAAAGAAATGAAGGATATAAAAGATTCTCGTGACTACACCCAGAACACACCTGAAATTAAAAATGGAAAACAAATGAAAAGTTTATTTATTACTAGCTGACCCGGCGAACTTCGTACCGCCTAACAGTCGATTCTTTAATTATTATTTTTTACTTAATTCTTATTCTGCTATTCTAGACCCGGTGTCCCGAATAGCAGAAAAAAGAAAGTAAATAAGTCAACAATTACATTATATAATTAAATATTTTTTTTATTTTTTATTTCAATTTATAAAATTCTCGACGTAAGAACCGTTCTCGTACTTCAAGGAATATTATAAAAAAGAATTAGCGAAATCAGTTAAGCTAATCTCTAGACTTGCGCTTAGCAACACATTCAGCGATTAATTTTTAATGTGTGAAATAGCACAATAAAGACTTTTTTCTATTTACATCCCAAACATTGACAACCATCAAAATAATTAGGTATGTCAATACAATGACAAAATTTTCTGAACGAACCAACAATGACAACCATCAAAATATTAAAATTTAAACACGCCTTAGATTAATAAATACGCGATAATCTGAGTAATGTGGATAAATGTTGTCGATTCAAAACCCTTAATTTAATACGTGCTTCAATTCGAATGGACCCGAGTCTACTGTACCGAAGGGACGAACGTCAAATGTTTGACAGGAATGTAGGCAGAACAGTTTATATGGGAAAATGAAAATGTTGTTTTTACTATCTTCCGCGCATTTTTTCCATATTTTCTCACCGTTTAAACCTTCCCTAGACCTCCACGAACATTTCAAGACCAAGATAAGATAAATCCGTTCAGCCGTTCTCGAGTTTTAGCGAGACTAACGAACAGCAATTCATTTTTATATATATAGATTAGGTAGATATAAACAAAACCGGCAAACAGTTTCTCACAATCAACGTCTTCAATTCTTGTGGTGGGGCTCTTCAGCATAACTAATGATTTCAAGATAATTACTAATTTCGCACCAGTCCCTAACAAGACCACGAGTCGTTGACTCAACGGAATTCCGACGACCATACTAACAAAAGGCGCAACGAAACACTTCCGTCGATAACCGCGTAATAATTATAAAATCATGGCTCCAGGCCTATCCACCATGAAACGCGTCGGTGCTTATTAGTGGACAACACCTCGGTCACACTCGGCGACGTGCTCGCCTGTCATTTTGTGACGTAACTGTCAATTTTCTTGTAACTTCTATTGTGACCTCTCATTACTCTTATTGAGCGGCGGGCTTCGGTTTGTGAGGTTTGTGGGGTCTCACGGTCGTGGCTCTTGTGTTTAGTCGGATGTATGGGACAATATTATATACAATAGGATTAAGACAGGCAGAGATTAAGACAGGGAGACGGTGTAAGAACGTCGTCTCCCTCCCGGGAGACACTGGTTCGATCCCCGCCACATACCAATGTGTTTTCAAATTTTGAATTCAAATGTACCCTTTTACGGTGAAGGAAAACATCGTGAGTAAAACCTGCACACACCTATGAAGAAATTCTTAGGTTGCGTGTGAAGTCGACCAACCCGCACTTGGCCAGCGTGGTTGACTAAGGCCTAATCACCCCTAATGTGGGGTAGGCTCGAGCCCGAGGTGGGGACATTATATGAGCTGATGATGATGAGGCAGAGATTTGAACAGGCAGTGGGTAGTGGATTAGCTGCTCGAATTTGCAGCAACAGTACATGTTTGTGTTGTGTTTTTGTCGGTGTGTAAGGTTACCAGAGCAGGGAATAGAGTTAGAGTTTGCAGCACGGTAGTCGGGAGTGACATCTAATAGACTACGGTGACTGATTACCATCAGGCAGGCTGTTTGCAAGTCACATAAGAAACATGTATGTACCTAGTTCTTGTTCCAGTGGTTAATCTGTTACAAAGTGGCTAAAAGGCATCGAGCATTGGTTATGTGCTCCATGCTAATAGGTAAAACATGCGATGACACAGAGAAATTGTTAATAAGGGATTAAATACTTAATAAGCAGAATCAAATAATATATTCTTAATTGTTATAAATTAATGTTGTAAGCCAAGCACTAACTTACATCAACGCCCATATGATTAGTCATTATTTTAGATTCCTAACACACAGGTAAACACTGTTACTTAGTTTAGGTGTTAAATTAATTAAGAACTCTTCGACCTCACTTTTTATTATCCCCTAAGAAATAATTTTTATCTTATCTTATCTTTATTACCTACGGACTAGCATGGTGCCAGAGTTTTATATGACGCTATTTCCAGAAAGAGAATCAGAGACCAGTCTCTGACGTGACTTCTTTTTACGACTGGTATATTTAGACAGTAGCCGGGACCAGTCTAACTGCCTTTCAAAGCACGGAGGAAAATCGAGTTGAAAAATTTTCGGTGACCCATCCGAGTACCGTCTGCGGACTTGGTAGCTTAGCTGTGGTGATTGTTACGCAGAATGCACGACCGCTGCGGCACCATCGACCTCCTCTGAATGATTCTTAACCTTTTTATTGAATAATTCAGGGCTTCCCAAACTTATTTTTATTGTGACGCCCTTAAGGTGGTGTCAGACGGCTCATTTTTCGTTCATTTTCGCCTTTCATTCGGTATCTTACACTCGAATCAAGTGTCTGAACCCAAAATGAAACAAGTGCTGAATGAATTCATTATTGAACCCGTTCCAACAGTGTTGGATCGAGTGGAAGTGAAAGATGCCGAATGCCAATTATTCGGCATCTTTCACTCGCACTCGGAATGAACAATAAATGAACAGTCTGAGCACTGAGAGAAAGTCGCTTGGATTCGGTCATTTTGCTTCGAGTCTTGTAGAAGAAAACGTCGCGGCAATTTGATCTTCTTTCGACGACGTACTGAAGGAAAAGAGGAGATGAATGTTCTTTTCTGTTTCATTACAGTTCGACCGTGTTAACATGGAATGAAATAAAAATGAAGCATTCACTGGAGTGAACATTGATTCGAGTGAACCTTTAGGTACTTATTTGCCAATTTTTTGCTCCTCGTTATAGGTCTAGCCAAGTTATCAGAACATATGAAAAGAGGTATTTATTTATTTAAATATGTGCTTGCTTTGCTGGTTTATATTATTATATATTTATTTACTTAAATGTTTATATTATTTATTTATTAAAATATCTCATAGCTTCTCAAAACGGTGCTCTAGTTTAGCATCGAGACTCTCATCTCTTTCTCTACATTTATTTTCACTCGACTATTCGAAAGCTATTTTATGTGGATCGCCTCACGAAGCCCCTGTTTCGCGACGCACAGTTTCGGAAACCCTGGTATAACTTAAAACAAGTCTTACCACTACCACCAAACTGAGCACAAATTGTTCTCCTTTAGGAATCGAATCCAGGACCTCTGGATCTATTTCTGCTGGGCTAGCCTTATTTTCGGCTGACTTGCTGTTGGTCGCAGATGATCTTCACAGCGAAAGGGTTTTTTTTAGAAGGCAAGCGCCTTGTTGGCTCGTCTTGTCTGTAAAGCGAACCTCTCTAAAGGAATTCCAGTCAACGAGCATCTCCCGCGCAGTCTTTCCATCGGCTGTTCGTTCACTCACTTGAAATGAACCCGTAGCGGAAATATGAACGCGTTGCCAATGGGAGAATCGCCTAAAAATATTGGTCTTTCCAATATTTAATTTTGCTCATTGAACGGTATCAAAAGCAAACGCGCAGCCCTGAGCGTCGACAGTATCGATAATCATTAGTAATATAACAAAACGCGCCTGTCCGCATTGTAACCGATTCCCATGACATGTGGCATTGACAAGAGGTGGCATTATGCGCGCGCGCAATCGTCCGGAACCACGCGTAAATCGTCTGTTTCGGACGAAGTAATCCGGAAATGTGCGTTTATGTGTGTGTAATTTCGTTCTAATGAGATAGATTTTCAATAGCTTTTGGTATGTAACTAATTTTTTATTGACGAAGGAAGACAATAGTCAAATTAGCTTAGCCACAAAATAAATACAGCACAGTAGACAAATATTATGTAGGTAAGTAGGTACTTAATTTTTCACTGCCACAATTAATATGATATAATTTAATCTATACTCGGTAATATTATAAAGAGGAAAGATTTTGTATTTTTGTAATGAATAAACTCAAAAACCACTTGACCGATTTTGATAAAAATCGGTAATGAAATATAGATTAGATGTTGAGAAACCATAATGGGCTACCTTTTATTCCTTATTTCATCCCTAAACAGATCAAAATTTTAAAAACGCTAGAACAAATAATTATTCATTTCTCATTAAGTGCCTAAATAATCCAAGATTCATGATTTCATCTTCGCAAATGACGATCTTTTATCCCTTATTTCAAACACTTTAAACATGAGAGGCACTCGTTTTGACACTTGCTAAAAGTTTTAATTCATAAACAACACTATTACAGCTAGCTACAAAGATATTAATCTTGTTTTACAGCTGTGGAGTTTCTTTCGCCATTTCTTCTCCATGTCAGCATAATAATTATTATTTAATTATTATGCTGAGTAGAAATAATTAGTATTATTAAATGGTAGTAGGGCTTTTGACGATTTAAAAGCACTTAGCAAAGTCCATTTAAGATAAGAAAAAATGCACTGAAAAAAATCGACCTGCCTCAGGCGGGAATCGAACCGAGCATCTTCCGCAATCCGGGCGGTAGCGTTAACTACTACGCCACCGAGGCACTACTTGCGCTGTCGAAATTTGTCAGTGCTTGGTGCTTATGTTTTTATGGTAAACATTGTTTCATCAAATCTTTGAAATTTGCACTTCTAAGATCCGAACGAAATATTTTTTCAAATATTTGACGCCCAGTTAAGATGAAACTACCATATATATTTTGGACTAATTGTGCATTTTTTCTAGTTTTAAAAATATTTACGCGTTTGTAAACGCAAAAATTATTCCATAAAGTCCATTTAAATAAAGAGCTTTTTCATTTTGATTTTTGATTTACAGAAAATACATACAAAAATGTAATCCTTCACAAGAATATTCGTACCAACAACAAAATGTGGGGACGCAGAGACTATCTGTTTCACCACCCTTCGAATCGGTCAATACCGGCAGGATCAGATAAAACCCCAAAATAAGCCACTGAATCAAATTGTCAGCTATACAGATCTCATTTGGCTGAATGGTAGACGGGAGAACGAGTATTTAAAACAATGATACGATCTTCGAAATACTGTGAGCCCGGAATCAATATTGAGGATCAAAAGATGAGCTAGGGATCTTTACAGAGCTGATACTTCGATAATATATTTTTACTATCTACATAATTCGCCGGTAATTTGATGGAAAGGACTATTTCAGTTTAAATATATGAGGGCTAATTAGGTATGCTACGGCGACCTATAAAATAAAGCAAATAGTAGATGACGGACTTATTTGCGATCTTGCCCGTGACATGGTATTTTTTACTAAATACCTTAGCATGTAAAGTGGAACTAAGTGAAAAGTGTAAAAACATGTTTAAAAACAAGCTTTTATTAAAATGCTCTAAAAAGAAGAAATAAAATATACTTTAAATTTCAATGTTATTAAAGCTTGTCGTGAGATTTATTTCGATGATCGTTTATTTACTATCTATCTGTCTCTTTGCCGATTCTATCGCTGTTTAAATACACAGGCAAATCTCGCGACAAGCGTTTATACCATGGAAATTTAAAGTTTGTTTTATTTTCTTCTTTATAGGGTATTTAGATAAAAGCTTGTTTTTGAAAATGTTTTTAAAGAAGTTTATTTTTTAGTCAATTTATTCGTGTTCTTCTCAGCAAACTCTTTCATTTGATAACCATATTTAATATTATCTGTGGCCATATCATGCATCTGCACAAAAAATAACTAGTCCGCCAACTTTGGCCGTCCGCCATATTGGAATTATTGGATGTAGAATGACGTCACTTAGCTAAGCATGCAATTGTTATCCAAACTAAGCGTGTAGGTATGCTAAATTTTCAATTGAATACCAACAAATGGTCGCAAAATGGTTTGCAAATTTTGACGGAGTATGTAAGTTGTTTGTGCAATACGAACCGTGTAAGTTAAATAAATAATAAAAAGCTTGTCCAAACGACAATGAAGTTCGTTAAGAACAAGATGTATGGGATTAACTTAAGCCGTCGTAATATCACGTGGCCAATCGTTAGCGGAAGCGACGCTGTAGATAACAAAGAAATATGGCTAATAATATGATTTACTAGGTGGTATACCCATATGTAGAGTCGTCTGTGTAATTAAGTAACACCACCTTCCTTATTTCTGCCGTGAAGCAGTTCGCTGTGTTTCGGATTGAAGAGAAAGGTAGCCAGTGAAATTACTGGGCATGGAAAGCTTATCATCTTAGTCCTCAGGACGGCAACGCAATTGCAGTGTTTAGTGATTTACCCTTAATATTGCAAGTGTCTATAGGCGACGATAACAGGTGGGCCACAAGCTTGTTTACCATCTCGTAATATAAAAAAAGGCGAATTTCGGATATACTTACTATCGCTAAGAAACGATTGCCACTCGTCTAAGCCCGCAGTTCTGCTTATTAAAATGACATGACCATAATTCTATATGTATACAGGTCTTGTTGCGGAGTGAAATACACCAAAAGCCCGTCGTCCTATTGTAAATATCAAATTAATTCGCTTATTAGTAAGTATTGTAATTTAATTGCCAACATTTTTGATTACAATAGATATACTCGTATCGTAGCCCTTGCCATTGAGATCGCGGCGCAAGATAATTCATTCACTGATTTTACTGTGTTCGCTCACAATTTTCGGGATATGTACTATAGCTAAAGGTCAGACAGACATTATAAAAAAAATAATGGTAAACGGATCAAACAACTCTGTAAATTTCTTCCAATCTTAACCCCTATAAGAAATCGGTTCGTCTCGGGAGATAAATATATAATCTTAATATAATTGCGCCTCACAAACAGAGTCGACCCTCGCCCCTATTGACTCTCTCGGTCCAGTGCTCCGTGGCGGGGACAGCGTGATGAGCTGTCCGTGACTGCCCAGCCAGGCTGTGATGGAGCGACCCGGCCTTGGGGTGCGTGGCTCCATCACACACAGACACCGCTGACACGTCAATGCTCCCGCAAGACGACTGCACAAATTGTCTTCTGGTTGTGGTCTACAAAACATTTTTTCGGTTTTTAGCAGCATATTCTGATGATGTGTTTATCGTATGTACCTCGTACCTTCCTAATATATTTTTTGTATGTTTACCTAATTATAGGAATGTTTTTTTGTTTGTTTTTGTATCACTTATTTATAAATACACGGAGAGAAACATTAAACATAAATATTGAAATTTTGGTCTTCATGAACGAAAATATACTCTTTAATTTTCAGTACCTATTCAGTATTTTTTATTGCATTTTCATGATGTACATTCAGATGTTACATTTTTAAAGACACAAAAATGATGTTTGTTAAATTTTGTTACAAATAAAGTATTTTTGATTTGTTTTTCTAAGATGCAGAAAGAATATATCTACTAATATTATAAAGCTGAAGAGTTTGTTTGTTTGGTTGAACGCGCATATCTGAGGAACCACTGATTCAAATAAAAAAAAAAATTGTGTTCGATAGTTAATTTATCGAGTAAGGCTATATATAGGCTGTATAAAATCACGCTATGACGAAAAATGTTGCAAAAATGGGAAATCCACGCACAGCAAGTATGCTATAATTATGATAACCAATATATATAAACGAATTACATGAATTACCAATAAAATAATCTTAAAGCTTTGAAATTCGGTAGCATGTTCCTATTCATGCAAAAATATAGATATAGCTAACTTAAATTTAGTTACATCCTTGCGATTTTCAACTTAGCCAGCGATAAAATATGAGATTATTATAAATTATAGGAACGTCACATGACTACCGTTAACTTTGTTGATAAAATATAGCTTCCGATCCAACTCGAAAAAGGCAACAGTTACAAAACGGAAAAGCATTAGTCTCAAAATCGCATTACTCTTGGTACGACGGATATCGGCTCATAAAATATTTCTCAGCCAGACTATCTTGAACCGCGCCCTTAGGAATGGAGGCTAGTTTAAAGTTTTAGCTTTGTGAGAGGAGCAGGGGGCGGGGTAGCTCTAATTGTAGTGGCTATCGAAGTGGCAGACGGTCAGTGTTCAATTGATATTAATGGCATTAACACACCTGGTCGCTAGCGGGTGTGAGGTGAGCTAGGCTTATATGCGTCCTATGCTTAAATCTTAATTTTACTATTTTTTTATACAACTAGATGACAAACAAGCTGACGGCTCACCTGGTGGTAAGTGGATACCGTCGCCTATAAACACCTGCAATAACAAGGAAAATAATCAATTGGTATTGCAGGTGCGTTGTCATTCTGAGGCCTAAGATAAAATGCTTTCCATGCCCGGTAACTACACTGGCTACCTTTCCCTTCAATCCGAAACACAGCAAACTGTTTCACGGCTGCAATAGGAAGTACCTACCCAAAGGCCTACCACCTAGTGTAGGTAATTATAGAATATCCATATTATGGCAGTTAATGCCAGTTTTTGGTTGTGGTTCAATACTGGTTACTTTCTGGGTTTAGTGCCCCTTTTATGTAAGCGACAGGCTGGCAACCTGTCGTTACTTTAATTCACTGCGATAGTAAGATAGTCAGACCCTCATTGGTCGCCAGGTGAATGTCGTTTTCACCTTCATCTTTATCATCACTTGTGACTTACATCACTTATAAAAAATGGGCGAATAAAGATCAAAACTTCCCTGTCTAAGATAAAATATAGGATGTCCTGCAGGGGAAATGTTGAAAATGCGAAGAAACACATATAATGTACCTGTAGTTTTTCAACCTTATATCATAGGTATCTAAATCAATTTAAGTTATACACTCAAAACCCTCAACAACTGAGGGACAGGCAATGTTAAGAGTTATCCCTACTTGTTATTTGTTGATTTATTTATTGTAATGTCTCACGTGTGCTAATTGCACGTCGTTTGTTATGGAAATAAAAATTCTTTCTATTCTATTCTATTCTACTAATATAAATGCTACAAAGCTCTGCCTGTCTGTTACGCTTTTACGCTAAACCACTGAACCGATTTTAATAAAATTTGATACTTTGATGACATTGCCGCGGGCGACTACTAGTCATTAATATAACGCAGGGTATAGAATACCTTTCTGCAAAAAAAGTGCAGATTTATAACTTAGCACCATAATATGGTGCTAATCTCGATAGCGACTATTATTCACTATTGAAGATTGCCTAGTTTTGTTAACGATAGATCTCTTCATTGTGCAGCATGTAAGCCTGCCCTAATCGTCCGTACCGAGCGATTACTGTAATATTAAAGTAATAGCGTGCTAACGTCTCCATCGACACCTGATGCTATACTACCGTACAGTGTGAGCAATCGATCAATGAATTACTCGTACTTACCTTGTTAACATAGTCAGGTAAATTTTTTGAGTTAAGTATAAGTATGTAGAAAAGCTTGTATTCGGTCTCCTGACTAGTTGAGTGTGTCATGTATGGCAATATGCTTTGTCCTTGCATAACGTTTAAACTCATTAAAGGTTATTTACGTCAGTTAAAGATCGATAGTATTTTTAGTCCATAGTAGATGCATACCTAAGTAATAGTAAGTTGATTTTGCCTTGGCTAACTTGACAACTATTTTAGTTTTGTTAAGAGGTCAAATGTATTAATATAGCTTATAGCCTTTCTCAATAAATGGACTATCCAACACATGAATATTTTTTGAAGAGATTAGCGCTTTTAACCAAACTAACAAACAAACTGTTCAACTTTATAATTTAGTATAGATCACGTTAGCTAATAATACTAAACACTTTTCCCATACAAATTTAACTCATAATGCAATTAAAATACTTACTTTTTTTAACGTTACTTAAGGGTAGGTACCCACTATCACAGATATTATAATAGGTATACTAGCTACTATTGAAAATTTCGGGTGCACATCAGCCGAAATGGACTAGTTTTCACCTAGTCGTACTTTGACCGAGAGAAGATGGCTTAGCGCTTTCCGACGGCTTAGCGCATTAGGAATTAAAAAAATAAACAAAGGCATCACAATAACGTGATAAATAACAGTGACGGCTGATACTACTTATCTAATACCGTGTGATAAGCGTGCGACATGCGACACTCCTCGTAGCGTGAATGAACAGCGAGTATGTCATGTTCTGTATCAGTACACCTGATACTAATGACTTTTCGATTAGCTTCTAGACAAGTTAACTGACAACGTAGCACGGAATATTGAAGTTAACGTTATAAAGCTTTCGATTAATTTATAGTTGAAAACAAAATTCGACTAGAAATTCTGTTTATCGACCCCCTCGAAAGCGATACATATCGACCAGAAATTTTCTATGCGAAGTTTCCCCAGTCTCCTTAAAAATTCTGCGATGACCAACACAATAAACATAAGTGGTCCAACTAGCAATATTTTCATGTTACTATTATTTATTCTGTACTTTTATTAGACTTTAACAATAATGATAAATCGTAGAAAAATGGTCTCTTGATCAAACAATATCCGCCCCAGTATCCTGTGACCTAGATCACTTATCTCTTCGCATGGATATGAACTTAGGTTATATGTATCTACGGGAACTAAGTACTTACTCTTTGCAAATCGATACAGACTATAAAGTGAGGATAAAACTTGCTGAGTTTCTTGCCAGTTCTTCTCAGAACAAGGCCTCCTGGTAGACTCTTGAACCGATAGCATCAAAATGTGTACCTAAATGAATAAAGAAATTTTGACTTTGGCTTACAAAACCTCGCTCAAATGATTTACTATCCCAAGAGAACAGATATTATTTTCTATACCTTTTGATATATTATACCCTTTTTTTCTGTCTATATGGCGTTCCCTTTGTGAGATGATAAGTGTGCTACTAGGTAGTAGCACACTTATCATCTCGCAAAGGGAATATCAGTAAAAGTCGCAAAGGATATATCCCCACCACATTTTTAGTAACTTTTTCATGACTAACATCGGGTTAATTTAATATGGAATAAGGGATTAATGCAAACCTAAGATTCAGCGGTCCATTTATTGTCCATTCCAAAAGGATTTGTATTTTCGCAGATACAGTGCCATCGTCGGTCACCATGGGTTCCGTGACGTGGGCAATAACGAGCGGACACTGGCTGCGTAATGGGTTTCCGATTGGTGGGCGCCATTGCGCACGACATTTGTTCAAGACAGCACGAGGGTGGCATAGAAGCTGGGAGTTCTAAGATTAATGTATTAATTTATAATGGTTGTTTCAACGAACGGATTCATTTTAATGACCGAAGTGATGTTCTTCTAACATTTTATACTTGAGCTTCACTGAAAAAATACGTTAACTAAACTGTTTAGCTAATACTTCTGTGGCTAAACTTTAATAATTTTATATCCAAACTTTTGTGGACGCAAAGCAAATTTAGCAAAATTTTATTTAGCAACCCGTACATAAATATTTAGTAATATTTAGCTAAATCGCTTCGTTTATTGAGCTTATACGTTACTTATCATCTAGCTATAGTAGGTAAATTAAATCAATTGAAATAGTTTAGCAATTCAAAAGCTACAGAGTTTAGTAGTCACCAAAGTTACTAAAGTGTTTAGTAACTAGGTGCTTAAAATTTTGTTACTAATTGCCAATCATTTTTTTTTCAAAGATGATAATCATATAACTTTTTTACATAGAGATTTTAATTATTTTCTATTTGTTGGACATGAAATCAGAACAGATAAGGAGCATCATTTTACAAAGAAAGTGACGAGATAAATGTCGATGAGTATAGAGGAAGAAGAAGACTCCAAGAAAGATGTTTAGAGTAAAGTTTAGCGTGAAATATGTTATGGCAGAGAAGGGTGGTGTAATGCTGATATAACGGATAATCGAGAAATGTGCCAGAAGAAAACATTACGCCGACACTAGAATAAAAAATGGAAACAGGACAGATTTAATTTGATGAACTGCTCAAACATGCCTTGGAAGTTGTATCCTTGAAATAATAGTTAATTAATCCAAAAGCATTTCTTGTGTAGCACTACAAAAGTCGATCTGCCTAGGTATTTGCTTCTATGACCCGCATTGTGTTAGGAATTTCTCTGCTTTACTATACTTATTGTATTATAGTTCACCGATTATTTTCCATTTGACTTTCACACTTCAGTGTGTGTAAAGACAAGAAGTTTGAGTTGTCTACAAATTTTAACGATATCTACTTTCAAACTTTAAATATTTTGGATATATCTACCACCTGAATGTTTAAAAATTTTTGGTGCAGAAATCTTCCTCCATAATTTGCACCAAAAATTTTTGAATGAAAGGTTTTTGATGGACAATTTGTCTCTTTAATAAGTTGACAATATTCTCATAATCTTTGTCAAAGGAAGAAGTAATTGCGTGTCTGTCTGATGTGTTATTGTTTGGTATGTCCTTTTGCACGAGGAACTCGGTAAGTAAAGAGGAACCTTTAGGAAACTTTTGTTTCTTTCTTTAACTTCACTGAATATTGTAGCCACCCTCGCAATCTTTTCTATTAGGCGTAGTATCTTTATTCGAGCTGTTACTACGCACCTACTGCGGCACACGTCTGTTCAACTGGAATTCTTTACCTTGCTTCAACACAATAGAGTTCAATTTACAATAAAAAATGGTTACACTTTAGCGTGCTGGGGGTGGCATTGTTTGGCACTTTAAACTTAACTCAATTAAATTGTTTGGGAGTAATGTTCGTCTATTGTTGTTTTTACGATTGTGTATAGATTTTGTCCAGTATAATAGTGTTGGCCAATGTAAGCTATTGAGTGTTTGGTTGGTGTCCAAACTTAGTGATTATAGAGTAGGTAATTTAGATGACGTGCCCGCTGTTTTGCTTGTACTATAGATGGCTATTGTGTTGGATAGTTGCGCGTCAGGCATCAATAAAGGGAGTGATGGGGAGACACTAATGATAAGTAGGTATAGTGGACAAAATTCCAGTAAGTCGTGTTTCACATTTGATATTGAAAATAGTATGGCTAGCTAGAGTATAAGCGATTTCCCGCTCGATTTGGAGCGCTCGTTTTGGGAAATAATTTTAAGCATATTGAAGATATAAATCGCTAAATGAAGTTCCACATTAATATTACTTTGATTCTCGTAAAGTGAACTGCTGGATACAGTAGTTTGATACGGCAGAATTTACTTCGAGAGAGATTGTGACTGACATGAGTGCTTTCAAAACTCCTATCCATTTTTCGTAAGGACAGATGGCAGAAATGAAAACTACAAAACGCAGGATTAAACTGAGTTATCAGACTTTTCCAATTTGATTTTTTTCCGCCAGATCATTTCGTCGATAGACGCCCACTGTTGGACATGGGGCCTCCTCTCCAAAATCCCCGATCGGTTCTGCTTTGCCCATATCTAGTGGCTACTCGCGATTTCTGAGTACCAGATCAATTGTTCCACCTTGTCGGTGACGTTTCATCCTTCGAAATTCATTAAAGGTGTAACTCTAGCCTAACTACATGATCAGTTAATAAGTTCCTGTGTTCCAATCCTTTGCTGTGGCAGCTTGACTTGCAGAAGACAGGGTAAATCTTTACTTGGATTCTTATATAAATAACAAATAAAATAGCTTAGGCCCTCTCAATAAAAACGGGTTATACACAATCCTCACTACTGGCTTTGCTCACTACCGCTGGTGACGAATAGAAAAAATCCAGTTCTTGACAGTTCCATTTGTAATCACTGGTGACGACTAGGAATATATAACCACGGGTTTTTCCCATTCGGCACCAGTGGGAACAAAGCCAGTGGTGAGGACTGGGAATAACCTCAAAAACTGCTTGGGCGAAGGAATCGAACTTTATACCCACTCATGTAGTTTTTACGGAATGTTGCAGGTGTCTTAAAGGCTAGAGTGAAAGCTACTTCTAGGTAAGTTTTCCCACATTCACACCGCATCTTCACCTAAGATCCGGTGTGATTATGGACGAATGCTTGCTTATTCGATATATTAAAAAAAGTCGCAACAACTTCAGTAATGACGGAACTTCGACTTGCGTTCGCGTGTGACAACCCGGTTGGTTTAATGTGATTCTGATTGTTTTTTTGGGCCTGGGGTGCGCTAGTTTCGGGCATTCTTTCACGGGGAAAAATGACGTCAATCATTCAAATGTTGGTGAAAAATTCGTGTCATCGACTAACGAGCCGTGTCTGTCAGTGTCGCGGCGTTTTGTTTTTTTTAAATGAGGCGAAAATTCGTCCGCCATTACGCTAATGCGTTGGGGAAAAGCGCCGGCTGACTGTTTGCGGCGGATGGAGAAATAAGATTCGATCACGCATGTGGGGTTTGAGGGGCCTAATAAAAATAGTTGGAAATATACTTTATTGCTAAGAATAAATTAGCCGGATACGCATTTCGTTAGGAAAATATATTAGTAACAGTTTGTAGGTCTAATCAGGGCTTTGCTGATGCTATTTCGACTACGAAGAAGTTTTCTGTGGTTTTTGTGTGAAAACTAAGGTAGCAAGCTGATGTTATTACAGGGATACATCAACATTCAGTAGCGGAGTCAGACGGTAGTAGCGGTGGTAGCGAGCCAGGCGGATTAAAAAAAAACTGTACCACCTACAATTTTTTCCCCTTTGGCGATCGAGTTCGAAAATTCTGGCCACAACTTAGTTCGTATACCACACCGCCAGTTATTGACTGAAACTATTAAAGATGTTAAAATACATACATACATACATGGGGGTTGAGCAGAGCCTTAGGTAACACTTTGTTACGTATAAAGCCACATCTGGCAGTATGGGATATGCAGTGTCTCCAAATAGTGACAGGTTGCCAGCCTATCGCCTACTTATGAGGGCCACCAAACCCAAAAAGTAACAATCAGGACAGACGTTACCGTCAAACCGTCCGACTTTGCCCAGTGTATGAAGATGTCGTTAATGTGGAGTGTATCATTGCCCATCTTCTTAAATAAATAATAAATGAGAGAATTTGGAACACTGCTCTTAATAGATGTCATGTATGCACATTGTATTATAATATATCTTAATGCCAAACCTTTAGAGCTGATAGTTAGAAGATATAGGTAAGCCTGGGCAATGTTAGATGCTTGTGCGTATAACTTTGCCCGGCTGTTTAGCTGCATTTTTCTTGGATTCTATTATAGCCAGCGTCATGGGTCACCATGTCTCGTGATTTGAAACCATTGATAGTAATAAATATAATCATCTACTCAACATCTACTTCTTGTTTGTCTACTATTGGTACTTTTTGAAAAATCTTAAAAACCTAAATAAAGCGTGCAAAATTGGACGGTTTTACCGGTACATTCAAAATCTTCTCAGCAGTCCGGGTATATTATAATCACGAGCATAAAATTATAGTCCAGCTTAGTTAAATAATGTTTTAACATGAGTTAGCAATAAAACAGATAGTATCGGAGAAAATGATGAATACAATTTTAATTGCAGCCATTAACATTTCTCGTTCCCCTTCACGCTTACCATAAATTACCATCGAGTACATTTGCTATGTTTTTCCTACAATACAGGATCCCAGTTCTGGCACGTAATCAATTTAGTTTCGTCGTGCGACAAGTGAAGTGTAAATTCCAATAAATGTGCATATTGTTATGGTCATTTGCGATTACAGCAATTATTTGTCTTTCAAGAAACGGCTGTGATGGAAAATGTGGGAATTCGTCTGGAAACGTACGAAAAGATGAAGTTTAAATATTCATTATCAGGGTAATTTACCATTAGTATAATATTGAGTTAGAGGCATGTTATATGTTCTTTCTTTCTGAAATGTTATTGTTTTACATAACGAAGATTAATTTTACAGATTTACAAGACATTAGCACTTTGCTGAAATTTAAAGAAAGAAAGAATTTTCATTAGGATCGGTTGGTTGCAGATTTGCTGCACTCAATTCGAACTTTGGACTTTGACGAAGTTCAGAATTGACAACATTTCAAAAAACAAGTTTTAATTTAGAACTTTGGTCATCTGGAACACTGTATTTTTTCAGAATTTATTACTTGCTAAATTAAAGGATGATAAAAAAAAAACTAAATATACCAAAAATGGACAGCGTAGTATTACTAACACAAAATATTAACATATCTAAACTTAATATCAAAGATTTGACAGTTTTGTGTCATCTTTTTTTTATTTTGGAGAACCTATGACATTAATCCACAAAAATCCTATAGTTGCACTTACGTCGTTTTAGAATGAGTAAGTTTTGAAATTTTAAATAAAAATGTTTAGAATCAAAATTAAAGAAAATAAAAAAAATACTGTTGAGTCTTTTAGTGTCTATTTTCCATCCATATACTTAATAAAAAAATACTATTAAAAAATGCAATGTTGTCAATTTGAGCGCCTAGACAAGTGGCAAACGATACAACGTTTCTATAATGTCTCATACATTATATTATTTTCAATAATAAAGGTTTGTTCTCTATATTGCGTTGGGTGCAATCGATTGGTCACTTGGGTAGGCCCTGTGACATTTTGAGATCTCCACAAATAAGTCAAGTTACAGAAGACAGATGACTACATCTACAGCATGCTAAAATTCACGAACAATTTATTCAACACACGCGCCGTAAACAACTTTATTCTGTCAAAGCGCTACCATTCGTCACTGACATGTTATGTGTCAACAAAGAAACATGTTGAGCTGTTAACTGCTGGTAACCAAATACAGATAATTACGATATACGTAGGTACAATAAAAGTTTATCTATTCTGATTGCTATCGAGGCGGGGTGCAGGCAGGTGCAGCCATCCGTGTAGTGTTAGCATAACTATGCTGGGATACAGCATATTTTGAGCCTACCTTACATAGCTGCGACGCATTAGGCAGGGTTGTGAGAAAAACATCTTTGGTATTTAAAGCTTAAAACATTTATTGTATTGTAATAAAATTAATTTACAATACAAATACAAAAAATACTAGTACGCACTAGATGGCATACGCTGAAATCTTAATATAAATAAATTACGTGTTACGATGTTTATCCGCGATGGACTCCTAAACCACTTAACCGATTTTAATCAAATTTGTACACCGTGTGCAGTTTGATCCAACTTGAGAGATATGATAGTTTTTATTACTTTCTCGTACGTAGTATAGAGGAAGTCTTGTCTTGATAATTAGTCATTTTTTACTACAAATACAGGTCAGTAGTTTAAAATTACCACAGCAACGCGTGGCCGGGACAGCTAGTTTAACAATATTTTGTTGACAAATTGTGAAAGGATATAGCCAGAACAATTTTTGTCAGGAGTAGAGAAAAATAAAAAATATTTTTGTTGTAGTTTTTGTCCAAATAAACTTTCATTCATTCAATATAGATATGTACAATCTAATTTCAAATCATCTCTAACCAGAAGCCGATCTAGTTTAATATGTATCGATTTGTTATAATACTAATACATATAGATTAGGAATATCGTGTATTACGTTGTTTAATATCCCAAACACAATTCTTACCGATATTTAACACGGGATAGGCTAAAGTCAGTTTTTAATTTTGCCAACCCTAATAAAAATTATAGAAGAGGCCGTTCTAGTCACGTCATCAAAACTTTTTGCTGTCAGTGTAAACGATCCATGTAGGCTATTAAAACATTACAATAAATTCCATTTTTAAATGTCACGACGGTTAGAAAGATTTGGCAGTAGGTAATAATTTAGTAGAACTTTTGCAAAGTTCATCAAGTCATAAATTCTTGGGAAACTATTTTTTTTAATTAACACTGAGATTCTATTCATTCAGGTATATCTGTCCTGACATTCAGTAGTTCATCAGTAGCACAATATAGAGAATCAGTAGTTTCAAGCTGAGATTTAACTCACCTGGGTCATAAAAAAATAACCATCTGCTGATACAACTCATGAAAGTAACTGGAAATCTGGTAGGAGTTTTTGGAATAAGTCTTAAATAAACTTATTTTAAATCAAGATGATATTTGCAAATAAGTTTTAAAAACCCCATAAAATAATTGTGATCTTTAACGTAAATAAGTAAAAAGTCAACGTTGAGCGTATGGTTGGTTTATTTGTGTAAAAATAAACACATTTTCTTAAATAAGTTATAATTTAATTCGCGTTTGTTTGCAACAAATTAGTTACGTGCGGTCGGGCGCTCGTTGCAGGCGACATATGTCGCGCACACCCGAAACGTTAGCTAGGGGACGGCGCAGCTTAAGAAAACGAAAATTTATATACTTAACAGGTTCTTTAGTATGTCCATTGCTTAATGTGGGTAGAATAGAATAGTGCTTTTTATGAAAAAAAAAAAAACAGTCCAACATTGTCATGTTGAATACTCAATAAAAAAACATTTTCAATAGGATCCATTGAACCATTCTCGAATCCACTTTACCTAAACACACACAAAAAAAATCATTAAACTCGGTCCAGCTCTATAGCACATGAGTAGACATGTGCCTATAGGAGGATTTCAATGACATACACTTAGGTCATAGCACACTTATCAGATCGAAACCGTGTCGCTTCTTTTTACTATGAACCATTTTCATAATCAAAATAATCAGAAATAAAAATTCTGTTTACGAAAATAATTTTTTTTTTGAGGGCGGTTCCAAATACAAGTGACGTTTACTCCAAATATTAAGGTTGACACCGACCTCAAAAAAAATTACATATTTATAAACAGACTTTATATTTCTCCATTTTTAGTTTTGAAGGCAGTTTTGTTGTTTAAAAATATTTTTTTTTGCTTTTTAATTTACACACTGAAAAAAATAATGGTTAAACAAGTTACAATCTTGCTTGATTGGAAAAAATTTGATTGGGTCATTCAAGAAAATATCACAAACAAATTATCACGGTATTTTGTCGCAATAAAGCTGAAATGTTTGAACGTGTAATCAAGTCAAATGTGTTGAATTTATTAAGTTTACTTTATTGATGTCGAGACATGGTAAAATTTTATCATCAACTTATTTATATTTGTCAAGTTGCTATATTAATACTACAAATCACTAGTTTATTTTAAAAAGAATATTATTATTTTAAACAATATAGCCTATTGGTTTCAAATAATTTTATTATTGAAAGAATAAAGTTTCATAATTCATTCGATCACTCAACTTTATAACAATGAACGCGCGCTTTTTTGTTTGAAAGATGTACGTTGACAGTTCAAATAACTATCTTCCTTCTTTATATCTTGCACTTTCAATCAAACGTGTTTCAGTTCATTTTGATCTCCGAGCCGTTGGAGTGTGCATCTTCTTGTAAATTAGTGTTTGTGCCTAAAATATTACAAATAATATAAAAGTTAGGTGTTTGCGATTGAATTGAAGTATTCAGTATCACCGTAAGATGGATGAAGTGATGGATTTATTCAAAGCCTGGGAGCTCTCGGAGTTAAGGCCACTTTTCGCAAGTAAGTACCTACCTATATTTTGTTCCTGCTTCCTAATTTCCTATTTTCCACACTTGCTCACAAGTCTATTATGCTGTGCAGTGTGAGGATTTGGTGCAATAATTAACCGATTGGTTTCGACTCCCGATACTAATATGTTACGTAGATTACCTAAACATGGGTTCACTCTACACTATATCTGGTATCTTTAACTTGACACAGCTCAATGGTTTCATCTCTTAAGACAATATCGATTTAGAGAATAGATAGAGTAATTACCCACTTAACTTACTCGATTTTATAAGTTATATTAAGGTTCAATTCTCAAAAAGCATTGAACTTTAATAAAACTAGTAAATGCCAAGTGATACTATTGCTAGTACTCACCCTTAGAGTAGATACCTGATCCCCTGTCAGTCTGTGTGTCATAACATAAGGGATGTATCTTTTGTACCGTAAAGTCATTTGTATATTATACAGCACGATTAAATACTCTGCCTGCTATAATAACATAATAAAATTGGAAAATGATTTGTTACAGGTCCTTTCTGAATTATTGAAAAATTATTTCGAGACTTCTGGGTTATTGAGGTATAAAGGAAAAACTTTAGAAAACGAAAATTCTTCGACGAAAAAACGTTTCTGAAACAGTAATGTAGAATGTAAGAAAGTTTTGAATTTGTATTGTTATTTTTTATTATTTTAGTTTGTAATAAAGTTTCAAAATATGAAGAGTTTTATGCTGTAGATTGTTTGTATATTTATAATAATAGGTTGGGGAAAAAGTTTCTTCGCATTTTTTAAGAAAATTCAAAACATTTTTTAATATAGTTTATTTACATTTAACTAAAGTATGTAGGTACCATTTTGTTCGATAACTTTTTGCCATCTTGTAGGTAGGGACATGATCTCATTGCTATAGAAATTTTGGGACTTCTGGTCAAAATACCGCGACAAGTGGTTTTGGCAGTCCTCTCGTGATGTTAACCTGACACTGCCTAAAGAATTCTGAAGAGACCGAAACAGGTGGAAATCTGAAGGTGCAAGGTCAGGACTATACGGCGGATGCATTAACACCTCCCAGCCAAACTCTGTTAATTTTTGCTGAGTGGCTAAAGATGTGTGAGGTCTAGCGTTATCATGATGAAAAACCACACCCCTTCTGTTGATTAATTCCGGCCGCTTTCTCTCAACTTCTTGCTTTAATCTCATCAGTTGTTCGCAGTAGAGTTCAGAATCGATGGTCCTGCCTGGTGGTAACAGCTCATAATGAATAATGCCCTTCCAATCCCACCACACACACAGCATCACCTTGTTGCGAGTTAACCCGGGTTTCGCCACAGTCTGTGAAGCCTGACCGGCCTTTGACCACGACCTTTTTCGCACGTTCTTGTCGTACGTGATCCACTTTTCATCACCAGTTAACAGCTTCTTCAAAAATGGTTCGGTTTCATTACGTCGTAATAAAGAATCACAAATGAGTACATGGTTCATTAGGTTTCTTTCAGTGAGCTCGTGAGGTACCCAAATGTCGAGCTTTTTTGTGTACCCAGTTTTTTTCAAATGCGCCAAAACTGTTTTGTGGTCAATTCCCAGTTCTTCAGCTACGTCGTAACTACTGACATGCCGATCTTGCTCCACTTTTTCAAAAATGGCATCCATTTTATCTGTAATAGGGCGACCAGAGCGACGTGCATCTTTGACATCAAAATTTCCGGATTGAAAACGCTTAAACCAAATTTGTGCTACTCTCACAGACACTGCACTAGGTCCATAAACATCGCAAATTTTTTTCGCGGCTTGCGTTGCACTTTTACCTTTTTTGTAGTAAAATTTTAAAATGTATCGAATTTCTTCATTAGATTCACTCATCTTGGCGGTACGAAAAACAAATGAAAATCACACATTTTCCTAATTTGAATTTGGAATTATGTTCTTTAAAATTTAAACTTTCAATGATACCAAAACCAGCCAGATACAAATAGTATAGCCAAAGAGATTTTATTACAAGTTTATACATACTATAATGCGAAAAGACTTTTTCCCCAACCTAATATGTTGTGTATGTTATAGCCATACTTACTCTTGAAACAGAAAAGCTTTTTTTTAGTATTTACTATGTATTTGAAATTTATAATAATACAGACAGACGTATAAATATCAAATAAATGTCTTTTATTTACAGTCCTCTATACAGTTAAAATAAACATGAGCGAATTATTGTATTTATTAGCCTATATAGTATAGATATATAGATCATTATAACCTAATAAGATCAATCAAGCTACTTGTTTAGACTAAACTCTAATTGATAAAGAAAAATAAGTGACTATATTACAGCCATCAGAAAACTTTATTAAGATTACCTAGTCTAAGTAACATGCACAAAATCCAGTTGATAATATTAATGACATAACTTAATTATGTCGATAATTATTTGTTTCACATTATCATTATAGCATAATAAGGTGAATCAAGCTACTCATTTAGACCTTACTTTACATTATATAAATAAATAAGTGACTTTATTATAGTCATCACAAAACTTCATTAAGATTTTAAAGTCTTAGTAAAATTTACAAGGTGCATTTGATAATAATAATGACCAGGCTTGATTATGCCGACAATTACTTATTTGAATCTACATTGTTTCTTGTTCAGTTTTTCAATCAAGATAACTTGATTTCCGCGATCACAAAACTTTGTACGCTCGTATATAAACAAGTTACTTGATACCCATAAATAGTTTTTTAATTTATGCTATCAAGTTTTTTTTTCAGTGCAGGAAACTATCTCGAGATATTTTCAACCGACTTCAAAAAGGAGGAGGTTATCAATTCGACGGTATGTTTTTTTAAGAGTGTGCCATTAAGGCCGTCCGCCCACGTCCGATACGGTGACCGATTTTTCGTAGGGGAATCATGGAACGTATTGATTGCAATACTGAAACGCATACGTCCTACTAAAAGTCGGTCAGAAAATAATAATAATAATAATATTATATTTCCATGCTCACACCAATTATCTAGCCCTTACGGATACTAGATAACGGATTTTTTTTTAATATACATAATAATTTTAGATATTTTTATAAATAAACTTAAATAAAGGTATAAACAACCATGACTCGCAAACAAACATTCGTGTTCGTCACACAAGCATTTGCCGCTACCAGGATTCGAACCTGGACCGCTTGATGTGAAGCCAGCTATACTGACCACTCCACCACGACGGCGGAAATGTAATTACTTACAAAAAATCGGCCCGATTGCCGATCTTACAAAAAGTCCGAGGTATAGTTTGGGATTATGAGCTTGGTTGTATGTATGTATGTATGTATGACGTGTTTCGTTATACGTCTATAATAAAACTTTATCTATCTATCTGTAGACTAATTTTTATTCAAGCCCATGTCCGCCAGGCGAGGCGTGAATGACCACAACACTGGTTGCCGTCAGAATCACTCGATTCAGTTTGGGCGGCCGTGCGTTATAATAACTCGATTCTTGCGATTACATTCGATTAGCGCCCCATAGTTTGCTTCTTTATCGGGAACAGCTGTTGGAGAAAAAGGAAATTCGATTTGAGATAACAACAAAAATATAAGTTTTTGAGGTTGCATGCTGGTAACTTGTCACTATTTTTTAGTATTGCATGGCCCATATTGCCCCGGGTGTGGCTTTTTGTGTAATCAAGTGCTACTTAAGACTCTGCTCAACCCCTTATGAGCGTGTTTGTTTGTATGTATAATATAACAATAATATAATATAATATATTTCTACACTCACACCAATTATCTAGCCCAAATTAAGTGTTATTAAGAACTTGTGTTATGGATACTAGATAACGGACAACTTTTTTATATAGGTACATAATATTTTTTACATATTTTTATAAATAAACAGTAATAAATATGTAAACAACCATGACTCGTCAACAAATATTCGTGTTCGTCTCAGAAACATTTGTTGCTACCAGGATTCGAACCCGGACCGTCGTCAAATGTTTGTATGTTTTAGAATATACCCAATAAAAGAAAATAAAAAAAGTTGCCACCGATGCATAAGTCGTGGGTCGATCGTAGGTCGTAGGTATAGCTGGACAGATCGTGAAATACTGTACCATAAAAAGCTCGACCTCTGGTCGAGTAACTCATCTTATAAAAAGGGTAATAATCGCTTATTCTGGATTTTTAGTTGCTTGTTATAGCAACTAAAAATCCAGAATGAGCGACTAAAATACATAATGGCCGATGATATTTTTGTCGCCCACTTAGTATTTGTGTAGGTTTAGGTTAGGTTAATCTGCTGACCAGTTAAATAAGATCCTTATAAAAGGTCAGGGGGGCTATTCGCTAACTTTTTTGACAGTTGAAAGTGATGATCACCGAGTGAATTACACATCCATTGCTGTTACACAACAAGTGCGTTAATAGCGTGTCGTGTAAAACTGCGAAGGCCTACAGGAGTGATCAGTAGGTTTAGGGCTTTTGTTATGACCAAGCAGACTGGATTGTTTGAGAGTCTATTGGCTTACGACATCATTGCGGCGTATTACGATGTGCCCGGGCATATCTCGATCTGCAAGTGCCCACCTAGAAGATCGGGCGAAGACTCACATACAATATTGGAAGATCAATATTGGGATATTGCCGCACAGGCATTAAGTCTTTGAGGCATGGGCTTTTGTGAATGTTTAAACAATGAAGAAAGACACCCATTAATTGTGTTTTGAAAATTTGAATAAAAGATGAGCAGGTATCGAGATAATCCCTTTAGTATAAAGAATTCCAGAATATTAGGCAGTCTATTGGGATCACTGGGCCAATAAGGGGTTCTGGTGTCGCAATAGCAATAAGAAAGTTTTTGTCAACGCATTTCTTAAGTTTTCTGCCTCTAGATGTATTTAGTCAGCATCCCCAGTGAACATTCTTTGCATTTCAGTGGTGCCACAAAGCGTCCGTCTAGGGTCTCTATAAACTTAGTAAACTGTTCCTCAGTTATCCTGTGCTTCGAAGGACACGCACCGAAGAAACTTTTTTATCCTGAACAGCAATGGTAGTAGCTTGGAAGCTAACTAAACGACTTGAGTTGAGGCGATGCTGACCTCTTTCGGAATTGATATTGGTGCTACGAGCTTAATTCTGGATGCAAAATCGCGATATTCTTTCAGATGGGGGAATTTTATTAAGTTGCGGCAACTTGCTTTTAACTTTGCCACTTTCCGTATCTCCCAGCAATTAAAGCTTAAGCAATAACGTTAGTTAACAGTCTTCCTTATCAGTTTTTATGTCGCGCCAACAATACTAGCGATATAAGATTAATTGTCGAACTATCTGCTCCCGGGGGAACGCAGTCCATAGAACTGTAGGGTCGTAAAATGCTTTTCTCTTAAGATGCGTGAACGATAAGAAGTGCACTTAATTTCGACATTTATAAGCAAAACAAACACAATCAAGAAATGGAATTGTGAAATCTGCCAGCACGCGGTACAATCCTTGCAGGTTGGAAAGGCAAGGATGGAAATCTTTACATTCGGATTTACACTAGCCAATAATGTACCGCATGTTACCTCATTCCATCAGGTGGAATGGAGTCCACACGTACCCGTGTCTTCTGCTTAATAGGCATAAGATTTTGATAGACATAACACCCATACAAAAGTCAAAATCCTATCTCTAGTGAAACTGTAGATAAGTTATAATAAAAACTGGACAAGTGCGAGGAGGGTTCCGTATTTGTAGGTAGGTACATATTATAAATAGTTCAGGAATCGAGTATTGCAGTTTTTTTTTCGAGTTTTCCCGATTTAAACTTTATTTTTTAATGCTTTAATTAAAATGTATAGTTTTCAGACTTTTCCCTATACTTTTAGTATGACACGGTATTACTTGCCAAACTTCATAGTTCTAGGTCAACGGAAAATACCCTACTTATAAAATTTTATTCCTTTGATAGTGTCGAAATATACGTACGTTTATTGCGGCATAAACAGCCGTATCATTTTTACGTTAACATTGAAACTTGATTTTTTCACAGCTTCAAAGGACTGTAGACCTGAGTATATGGTTTTAATTTCAACTCGATACCTCCACGCGTACCCAAGATAAAGAAGGTCTTGACATATAGACGGACGGAAGGACAGACAGCAAATTGATCATAGAAGGATTCCGTTTTTTCCTTTTTTTTAGGTACCATAATAATAAAGATTCTATTCATCCAGCATAGGGAGGCAGTCTTCTGTTCTGTAAGTATTTTATATAAGTTAATAAGGTTTGAATTGCGTTAGTGCGTATGTTCGTGTGTCAGTGTCTCTAACGGCATACGCTGATAAAGGTCGCGATAGGTGAGGTGCAATAAAGCATGTCAATAATTGGTGGGGACGCGCCACTGTTCGCAGAGGACCCAGTTCATAGTTGACAACAATTACCTCAAAAAAACATTTAGATTTTTATACTTAAACAAAATTTTTATTTCTCCGTTCTCAGTTTTGAAGGCGGTTTTTTTTATTTAAAAATAATTTATACATATAAAATTGTATGATTCATAAAAGTTATATCTATCATACAAATTTATATTTATCGTTAACTGCTATTACCTACTTTAAACTGAAAAATAAGTGTCTAAACGCGAAGCGAAGTTCATTTAAAAAAAGTCATAAACGTTCTTAGAACCATACCTACGCTACGTTTTGGTGTGTTATATCTGTGTACCTATTTGTTGGAAATATAAATTTAATAAATAAACTAAAATGCGTGTGTACAAACATATATTCGGTAACCAAGTAACAAGCTGTCATGAACTGACTTAGAACTATGTAATTTAAATAAAGATTTAGATTACTAAACTAGCCAGTATACAACATACGCCCCCTAATATATGTTTGTACACACGCATTTTAGTTTATTTATTAAATTTATATTTCCAACATTCGTTATCAGCACGAAACTCTAGTAAAAGTAAGTTAATAATGAGTGATCAATTTAGTGGCATTAAATTGTTAACAAATCGTGATGGATATAGCATCTGGAAATTCAAAATACGAGCTCTGCTTATTCACGAGGAGTTGTGGCAGTCTGTTGCTGGCTATGCTCCCGGTGATCTGACCGCTGAGGATGTGAGGATTAGAAAGGATCAGAAGGCCTTGTCTAAGATCTCCCTCACGTTGGATGGTTCGGCCATAACTCACGTCAGGTCTGCTAAATCAGCAAAGGAAGCATGGGATGCATTAGCAAATGCTTATGAAGACAAAGGTATGGGTCGCCGGTTGTCATTAGAACGACGCCTTTATAGGTATGCCTTAAACGATTTTACCACAATTGAATCTTACATAAATGCTGTAATGTGTACGGTACAAGATTTGGCCGACATTGGAAAAGTCATTGATGACGAATCCGTAGCTGCTATTTTGTTGGGAGGATTGTCAGTAAAATATGAGCCTCTCATAATGGCACTGGAAAACTCCAATGTAAAGGTAACAAGTGATTTGGTGAAAAGTAAATTGCTGAACGAAATGGCTAAAGAAGATGTTACTCAAAATGACACATTAGCATTGAGTTCAAGAAAAATAAATAATAAAAATAAGCCCATAATATGCTACAAGTAAGTGTCACGAGCCAGGACATAAAAGTCCTCAATGCCCATATAAGAAAGGCAAGAAGAAAGCGAGTGTTTCTTCGGAGACTAAAGGTTCCTTGTGCGCTCAAGACTCGACACTGATTACTGCATGTGTGGCTGATGATAATGTAAATAAGTGTCAAAAATGGTACATTGATTCTGGAGCAACAAGTCATATGAGTCCTTGTTTGGAATATTTTGATAACTATAAGCCCTTGGTCAATAACGGACGGTCTGTCACCATTGCGAATGGAGACAAATTACCAGCTGTTGGAACAGGTGATATTGCTATTAGTGGTATTCCAGATATATGTACAATAAAAGACGTTGTTTTTGTACCTAATTTACATTGTAATTTAATTTCCGTTAAAAAGGCTGTCGATAAGGGGTTGACTGTAATTTTTGATAAACATGGTTGTAATTTTTATAATAATATTGATGTGATTTTAACTGGCAATTCTATTTTACAGGGTACTTATAGTGGTGGTTTATATAGCGTAAATTTAAATCCAAGTATACCACATAAGTTTTCAGCTTTAGATGTGATTGACAATACAGAACGTACGGTGCACTTTGATTTGTCAGAATATCAACTGTGGCATAGGCGTCTGGGTCATCTATGTCGTATCGGGATGGACAAACTTAAAAGAGGCCAAGCAAATGGTATGACATATTCTGCTGTCGATAAAGATCCCTGTATCCCATGTATAGAAGGTAAGCAAGCCAGGAAACCTTTCTTGAAAGTTAAATACAAACGTGCGTGTTGTCCTCTAGAATTGATACACGCCGATGTTTGTGGTCCGTTTTCTACTACATCTTTTAAGGGAAATAGTTATTTCATTTTATTTATTGACGATTTTACACGTATGATGTTTGTTTATTGTTTTTCTTTGAAGTCCGATGTTTTTGAGATTTTTAAAGCTTTTCATTCTCTTGTCGAACGACAATTAAACTTGAAAATGAAATGCTTGCGTACAGATAATGGGACTGAGTTTGTTAATAAACAACTGTCCAATTACCTGAATAATTTTGGCATTAAACATGAGACAACAGTTCCTTATAGCCCGCAACAAAATGGTGTTAGCGAGCGAAGTATAAGGTGTATTGTCGAAAAGGCTCGAACTATGTTAGCTCAGAGTAATCTCCCTAAAGCATACTGGCAGGACGCTGTGGAAACTGCTGTGTATATTAAAAATAGGTCTCCACACCGTACTTTGGTGTGTGAAACTCCATACCAAAAATGGTATAACGAGAAACCGAATATTTCTCATTTAAAAGTATTCGGATGTAGGGCTCTTGTGCATGTTCCAACATGTCATCGTTCCAAATTGGACGCGAAAGCTGAAGAATATATTTTTGTCGGCTACTCTGACGATCCAAGGAGCTATTTTTTTAGGCATGCACAGTACCCGAGAAGATTGATCAAAGAGAGAGACGTTGTATTTTTTGAAAATATTTTTACTGATTTGAAGGCTGAAAAACCAGGTAGAAATACATTGTCAGAGCCTCTCATATCAGAACCTTGTACTTCTCTTTCAAGTAATAATATTTTATTGCAGTCGTCAGGTGCTGTAGTAACTGATACCAGTGAAAATTCTTTAACAGAAGGTACCAGTGAGTGCAGTCATGTAGATGTTGTTTCTTCAACAGAACCATCTCATGAGAATAGTGATAACACTGTAAGTCGTTACCCGAAAAGAGATCGTAAGCCTCCTGATTTCTTTTCGTATAATACTTTGGTCTCTAATTTAGACGACGAGCCAAAATGCTATACTGATGCGATAAGGAGTGAAGATAAACTTCATTGGATCTCTGCTATGTGGGACGAGTACAATGCGTTGATAAACAAAGGTACATGGATTTTGGTTGATAAACCTAAAAACAAGCCATGTGTGCAATGCAAGTGGGTGTACAAAGTCAAACGAGACGCTGTCGGAAATATTTTAAAATATAAGGCACGTTTAGTTGCAAAAGGATTTACGCAGATATATGGCGTTGATTACTTTGAAACTTATGCACCAGTTGTACGTAACTCTTCCTTAAGGACTTTGTTAGCATTCGCTGTCCAAGAAGGTTACAAAATCCGTCATATGGATGTGGATACGGCTTTTCTAAATGGAGACTTGGACGAAGAAGTCTACATGGTACAGCCAGAAGGTTTCATTGATGACACACAGAAAGACAAAGTTTGCTTATTAAAACATTCTCTCTACGGTCTTAAGCAGGCACCGAGGTCTTGGAACATTAAATTGAAGCAAACATTGTCATCTATTGGTTTCATACAGTCACCTTCTGAGGCTTGTATTTTCTCAAAGAAAATTAGTGACGATGAAACTCTTTTCTTAGCTGTCTACGTTGATGACCTCGTTTGCATTTTTAAGAGGTCTATGACTTTTGACAACTTCAAAAGTGACATACAAAAATGTTTTTCAACAAAAGACTTGGGAGAAATAGAATTTTGTTTGGGAATGAACTTAAAATACGAAAATAATAGTCTTAAAATTTATCAGAAGACTTATATTGAAAAAATCGCGAAACGATTTAACTTGAGTGATGCCAAAAGTGTTTCTGTGCCGCTCTGTAAGAGGTTGGAAAAACCTAAGGGAGAAGGTTCATATGATTGTCCTTACAGAGAGCTGATAGGATGCTTGATGTTTCTTGCAGTAAGCACTAGGCCAGATATTGCGTTCACGGTAAGTTACTTAAGTCAGTTTAACACCAAATATGACGAAAGTCATTGGATATGTGCTAAACAGTGCTTGAAGTACTTAGTTGCAACTAAAGATTTGGGTATCACTTACAGAAAGACAAATGATACGGGGCTTTGCGGCTATTCCGATGCAGACTGGGCGAACTGTACCGAAGATAGACGCTCGTATACAGGATACTATTTTAGTATTGCTGGAGGTCCTGTTACGTGGGAAGCGCGTAAGCAGCCAACTGTTTCTCTTTCATCTGCTGAGGCTGAATACATGGCTCTTTCCAGTGCTGTCAAGGAGGCCTGTTTTCTCAGACGTCTTTATGCAGAGCTTACAGGTGAACTCCACAAAGTTGTTTTGTTTTCCGACAGTCAAAGTGCACTTGCGTTAGCTTCCAACCCTATCCATCACAATCGAACTAAACACATCGATGTAAGGTTTCATTTTATTCGGGAGAAGGTCAATGATGGAACTGTATTGTTAAAGTATCTATCGACAGATAAATTACCTGCCGATATATTGACCAAACCGTTAGGGCGAATCAAACATAAAAGATGCCTTGAAAGTATGGGCATAACTTAAGTTTTTGTGTTTTTAGTTTTTGTGTATATAGGATAAATTTTAGTTTTACTTTTATTTTTGGAAGCTGTTTACGCTCTCATTGTTAATTTTATAAATTATTTAGATTAAGGGGGCGTATGTTGTATACTGGCTAGTTTAGTAATCTAAATCTTTATTTAAATTACATAGTTCTAAGTCAGTTCATGACAGCTTGTTACTTGGTTACCGAATATATGTTTGTACACACGCATTTTAGTTTATTTATTAAATTTATATTTCCAACACTATTACACATACCTACCGTTTTTTAACCGTTTTAATTATTTCAAGGTGTAAAAGTGCAAGTAAATATAAACAACAAGGGACCTACATCGAAATCTCGAAAAAAATATTGTGTTCATACAAAATAATCGTAGGATTTCATCATAATCATCATAACAGTCTTTAAAATCGACTCACTGCTGGAACACAAGGCCTCTCCTTGTCATCGAAGGAGGTTTAGGCGTGATCCACCACTACGCTTGCCTAATGCAGATTGCTGGTTCATTAGTCGCCTTCTACGAAATCCCTTGGAAGATGTATGGTGATGCTATCCTACTCTGCAGGCATCACACCGTTTTAGTAGGATTTAATAACTATATTTCCTAGGAATGGTATCCAAATACGAACGTGCATTAGCTTTGTCAAGGGGAGCAAGGGCTGCGTCTTCGCACTGTAATTTATGACATACACCAATTTGTTGGATCGTATTAAAAGGCAGACGAAAACTGTTGAATGGACCGAAAAATGGGGTGACAACCCTACGAGACGTGCTTTGACACTGTTACGCATTAATTTAGCTAAAGTCTAGCGTTATTGTTTCAATTATGGTTAAGTATAAATCAAAAAACAACGTGAAATTAATGTTATTACATTTATATATACTATAATGCTTGTTTCTGGTTTACTAGATTTAAGTTATTAAATTTCATAAGTTTAAATGTTTTTTGTAATTAAATTACAATATAAAACGGAAAAGACAACAAAGTAAGTTTTTCTATAAAGATCTTTACTACTATTAAAATTAAATATGTATTGTTTAAAAATAGCTATGAGTTGTTACTCAACGATTTAAAAAAAAATATTGAAAAAAAAGAATAATTAAAATATACTTACTATTATCATTATTATATTTTAAAATTACAGAAGAGTTAGGTACTGCCAGCTTGTTTCCCGGAATAAGAAATTATAATTTGATTACCACAGTGACATTTACTATTGTAAAATTCGTTATATTTGTTTCAAGTAGGTGCCTGTCTATTTTGATTCAAGGTAGGGCACAGCCAAGTAGCCAGCCGCTCGAATTAGGAGCTGCCGATCTGGGGTAGTACCTCCACCTTACTTTAACCACAGTCAAATAACACTACATTTTGGTGTTGTGTTTCTGTTGGTGAGTAAGGTTGCCAGAGTTTCACGGGGTAGGGAAGGGGATTAGGGTTGGTAGCGCGCGAGTGTCACGTCAGTGTGCAAACGTCTATATGCTACGGTGACTGCCAAGGAGCTTATATTTTATATAAGCTCCTTGGGTGACTGCTTAACACCAAGCAGGCTGTATGCTTGTCTGCCAACCATTACCATAATTATATAAAAAATCTATACAAAATAAAAATATTAGTGAAACGTACGTGTGTGATGTGGAGAGCAGTGGTGTGTTTCCTAATAAATGTAAGGCGCGTGAAAAGATGAAATCAAAATAATATATACCTATTAGAAAAGTCAAATCAACCTTTCGTAGCAAAGCAATGAGTGACAAGTAAGAGTCAAGTAAATAGACAATAAGTATGGAAAACTATCAAATATATTCGCTGTTGAGAGCCTGGTGTACTTACATGATGTGATCGTTACATGTAATGTAACCCCTTCAGTACGCGTAGTGTAATTTTTTTAGTATAAAATACGTAACTATTGTAGTTGCGTTAAGAGCTCAATTTGTATGGGACACACGATTTACGCTTCTTTCCGCTAGGGGCGATATTTACGTTTCCTATACAAATAGTGGTCTTAACGCAGCTACAATAGTTATGTTTTTAGATGAAAAAACTTACACTACGGGTTCAGACTCTATAACAATACCGAAAAGCACGAATCTAAAGCGTCCGCAACAATTAGGTAAGTACAGAAAACAACAAAATGCTTAATAGAGTATGTATAGTTTTGTAATAAACTCTTCCAGCGTAGACAGATTGTAGACAATTTACAGCGCGAAGAGATCGCACTCCACTAATTGCGTTGGCTAAACAGCGTCGGGTTATAAACCAAATTATAACGCGCCATAACCTCTGTTGACAACTCGCTCGTGAAATGGCGCGTTGGCGCGCTTTTGGCTACGCGAAGGCACACACTCCGCACAGCCAGACGTTTTGACTAATGCTGGGCGTTAATGGTGGGTGAACGATAAAATATGTTTATGCATTTTTACAATGTTATTAGAGAAATGGAATTGTACCGGGAATACATTTTTGATATTTTTTAGTTTTAATAAAGTTTGCGTTTAACGATTAATACTTTTTTGTTAATTAGTTATAGAACGTTTTACATTAGCCCATTAGCATCATATTTATTATCTATAATAAGTAATTAAACCGTCTTCTTAGTTTTAGAAATTTATAACGAATGACATACATATTTAACTTAGTTTTCTTTTCTTAATTAAGGTAATACTCGTACCACAACACAACACGACGGTCCCTAAGTATAATCACATAACTGAAAATAGTAAATTTTACAGGAGAGCGATTCAAAGATTTTAGATTTGTTTATTGATCTGTAACTTTTAAAGTATATAACCAATGGTTTCCAAAATCGGCAAGTAAACAGAAGATTCATGTAGGAATGTTATGAATATATATTTATTTGAATTTTTATATTATATATATGTTATATTGCAGTTACTGATTTTTACTTCGAAACATACCAACCACTTAATTATTCAAGTGGCACATACTGCATTTTACATGGGGAATTACTTAACGGCAAACGATGTAAATGGTATTTAATTATTTTGTTGCCGGAAAAGTTATTATTTTATTTATAGATACGGGATTAGACAAATGAATAATAACGATGAATTCTAAATTAAGTTTTATTAGTTTAGGTATCACAATCAGCATAACAATCATAATTTTTTAATTATATTATCTAAACCATAAATCAGTCTCAAAAAACAAGTGAAAACAGTAAACTTAATTTAAAATTAAAATAAAGTTAAATTAACAATAAGAATAAAAATAACACAGCATTTAACATACTTCTAATTATTGAACTTTTTCACTTTTTTCTTGCATAAACCGATAGAGTTACTTCTTAGGAAGACAAAGAAACCAAAAACTGAAAATCACCCAAGTGCCAGATCTGGGATTATACTTAGGGACCGTCGAACACGCTTCAACAAAAAACCACAACACAACGACAACACATCGACAACATTACAGTGGGCAGGAACCACATTTGTATGAATATTGATAGGTTAATTCAGAGCTCAGTAACGACCACAACACAATCACGACGCAACAGTGACACTACCCAATACCAGCTCACCACCTCGCAAAAACAAACGACAGCGCAACCACATGGACAATGTTTAGTTACCACAACGCATCAAGTGCTGCAGCGACGCTATTCAAAGGGCACCTCTGTTCACTGTTTGTCCCTACGATGTGGTGAGGTTGTGGTACGAGTCAATACCTTTCAACCCTGACTAATAAGGGAAATGATATAGAAAGCGCCCCGCCCAAGTATATTTCGTTCGTTGGGAAGCCATACATTTTATCTTCACTGTGCCCCGGTCGCGCGCCTGGGGCGCTTTCTATATAATGCCCCTTGTGTTCTTCCTCTTAAAATTGTTTTAGACATTTTTAGATATCAAAGTATGCAACGTACGTCGTCGCTTGGTGTCCACACAGAAAACCAGCGCTATGCTGCGCCAGCTGAGCGTGGACCTCATTGTTATGACCAGCGATGTGCGATCACTTTTATGGTCCAAACATTTTTGAGACAACACAAAAGAGGCAATAAATATATTTTATTCTATTCTATTCTATGTCGTCTATATGGGTTTTCTTACTTTTATATACAAAAAAAAAAACAAAAAAATACCTTCCTCTAAGAGCAAATATACCAACTTCCTCGTCATGATATGACTTATGACAGTTATCTATAATTTTGTCATAAATCTCCGTCAGCGTCACAGCAAATCAAAATTTTTAGTAAAATTACCAAACAATAAATTCCGTTAAACTCAAAATGTGCTGGCTGGGTTGGGCCTTGGCATTTTCGTTGCTCTCCTACATGTTTATGACTCCCACACCGCACTCCACGTGAAAATATAAAGTAAGGTAGGTAAAAATAATGTGCAGCCTCTTTATACTATAATCATAGATTTATTATTACTGCAGTTTCCTATAATTGTTATATCTACTACTCGATGTAAATTAAATACCTACCTATCTACTTAATTTGGTATAAGGTTATGGCAGAATAACAAAGGTTGTGGATTCTCTACAACCACTGAGCCATAAGCCGTTTTGTCTTGTCTTGTAAGTTTAATTTTGAAATAACTATGTATTTTTGTATTGTTCACTTAGAGACAAATAAAAGCATTATTATTATTATTATCTATGACTATAACTCAGAATACAGATTGTTCTGTATTCTGAGGACTATAATATCATTGATGTGCAGCGAATTCTTCCGCCCGCCAAACTTGCCGATGTAAGCTAGTTGAATTCCGAGATTATATCGTTAGGACCACAGAGAAGTTCCGATATCTTTGGTTAGGACTTTAGAATCTGGGATTTTCATGGCATATTACTTACAGTGCCGTAGACATATTGCTTACAGCGCCTCGACCGCCCTCGTGAGAAGCGAGCATTGTGCTGCGATGGTCAAAAAGTTAAAGATATTTTTTCTACTATTGTATTGTTATTGTTTATCTACGCAATGCAAGAAAAACTACTACGCTGGTTCCTCTTTACTAAAATGTCAATTAACTCTTGAGTGTACTATGTTGTATTATTGTTTCAGATGACGTAACGAAAAATTCTGCAGCTGCATTTTTGGAAAACTAAATAACGAAGCTTTTGTGAAAAAGAAATAAGTACTTATCGACATAAAAATTGTAAAATGTGAGAAATTGTTAAAATATAATATCCGATGTACATTTTTTGTTATTGTAGTGTTTTTATTATTGTAATAGCGACAGCCTTTGAAAAGATAGTGGTAGTTACAGCGCATTGTAAAGGTTATAGCACTCTTATCAACTCGGAAACGGAAAATAAGAGTTTGCGTTCCCATTTAGGGTCCACATTGGAATTTTAAGCTTTTGAACGCATCAGCCTATAGTAAGAGTTCTCAAACAATTGTAAATCCAACCTCTCATTTGTAATAGTTGTAACTCAAAAGCTATAATCGGTCAAAGGTGGTCCCTTAATCGTGGCTAACAGGTAACCAAATCTTATAATCTAGGTAAAATTTACAAATGATTACGCTTAGTAAAAGATCAGTAAAACTAATTTTATTAAATATCACTCCTTCCTGTTTACTGAATAAAAAGAAGTAGCATGCAGAAGATGGTCCCTCAAACGATCGCCATTAACGCAACCGTATCGCCTCGTTTTTCTATGAAAAAGAGGCGATAAGCTACGTCCACTTTCCGAGTCGATAAGTGTGCTACTACCTAAAACGTCCTGCCACCAACCAAACCGAAGCAGGGGGTCGAACTCGTGGGAATCGAACACGGGACCTTTGGATTAAGTCAGATGTGGCGAACTACTAATCCGCAATGGCATATCTGTTTGTTTTAGACTTATTTCGATCAAAAGCCGTCGACCCTCTCTCTTCCACCGTATCAGTTACCCAAGGACCAATTACAAAAACATTTCCACATTGGATTCGATTGTTCACAAATAAATTATAGTGGCGGGTCCACACTGCGACCGGCGACAGATCGCGACAATTTGAATATTAATAGCGGCAGCGGCGCGTGAAAACTGACGCTGGCGTGTCTTATCGCTTACTGGAAGAGACATATTCAATATCCCGCTTTGAATTATTTCAACGCAACGAAAAATTCGTTCTCGGTTAAAGTAGGTGATGGTAGTGCTTTTTAAAGAGTCCTTGACGAGCGGACTATGTAAGAGCGTTTTCGTCTTCAAAAATTTTGTAATAAGCTAGTCAGTCTTTCACATGTTCAGGAAAAACTTTGCTTCCATCCTCAATGATTTCATCGTTTAGAGAACTTCCAAACCACATTAAATGTACTACCCTAAATTTTCCATAAGGTTTTGAAACAACAACATAAATCACGAGATAGTTTAAAAAGAAATGTAGTTTTTATTATTTCATAGAATTGTAATATTTATTAAATCAAGGAATTTATTTACTTATGATTCTGGTGTATCAATAAACATATTCGTCATTCTCGTAAAAGGAGTTCCAAAAGCTTTCACTAAAACAATTTGTCTCAGTTTTGAACTTGAGTTTTGAGAAAGTAAAAACTTTACTAGTAGGTATACGTAGTTTATAGAAAGTCTTGTAATCGTCAAAAAATTCCACCTCCAGATTTTGACGGATTTTCACGTTTTGGACCTCCCTGAGTCCAAAAATACAGTTTTTGGTATTATGACGGTGTGTGTGTGTCTGTGTGGGTGTCTCTGTGTGTCTCTGTGTGTGGCTGTGTGTGTGTCTGTGTACGTGTCTGTGTGTCTGTATGCTAGCACGATAACTCGAATATGCTTTAACTTATTGCAGCCAAATTTTGGATATTATTATTAACTTATAGGTGTGTAATTATAAATTAAATACTAAAGCCACTTCTAGTCAGCTATTAGTGTATGTATTCATTGGAGCGCAACGCGACAATGTGGCCGCGCCCTTAAACCCATTTCGATGGTCGCTGCATAAATCAAGAGCCAATAAATAAATATCGCCGTAAGTAGCTTCCTGTGCTCACGCTTTGTCATTTCTTTATCATAGTGTTTGGTTAATTTCACAAAAATCATAAAACTACTTAGGTCGTTAATAATGAAGACATAAGAACTGGATTAGTTTGACTGATTTTTAACATACGACCTTATCCATTTTGACTAAATTTTCTAGGTTGACATCAAATAAATTCATATTACTAGCAACGCTTCAACGGCATTTCAACAATCTTTACATTCTAGCTAGTAAGAGGATTCTCATAATTTTTTGTGACGCATCCTGGACAGATGGCATAGGTATGTCGCGATATCGAAAGCAGAGTGTTAATGCAATACAATCACATTGAATGTTTAATTAATGAAACTTCTTAATAGGTAGGTATATAACCGTCTTTTCCTTTCTCTCTACGTATCTCCCTGTGTGCCTTCGCCGTCATCGGTCGCGAAGGCAGTGCTCAATCAGACTGCACTAGCGGTTGCAGGTGCGGGCGCAAGCACTTGGGTCTTGGAGTCTGCGTGTTCACAGTAAGACCCCATTCACACGGGAGATTTTTTAACGGGAGTTAAAAGAACGTTAAAATAGAACATAATAAGTCAGAGTATGTGTTCACACGAATGCGATTTTTTAACGCAACGTTTTTTATCGCGCACTGTTGTAATTTCAGCGTTGAGCGTTGGACGCTATGTCTAAAATCCAACAGTGCTCGTTATAAAAACGTCAACGTTTTTTAACGCGACGTATTTTTAGCGCTCGTGCGTCTCAAACTTTATTTTTCGTATTCTTGACAGGGAAGCCTTTATCTCATCTGATGGTAATTGGTGTTAAGGCTGAAGATGGAACCGAGGTACATCTGGAACCCTCAACCACAGAGGGACTGGCTATCTTATCATTAATTGTCGGAACACAATAATGCTGTTAAAGTTATTATTATGACGACAGATTTTGATAAGATGGCGGTAGCTAACCCCGGACTTGAAAAAAATCTTACCATTATCCAGACCGAAAACCAACTTGTACTCCCCTGAGCGAACCGGGATCTCTGGATCTAATGTGGACGAACCACTAGACAATGGAGGCGTCGACGATTGGTCGTCCATTGTCACTGTCATAGACGCAAGCTTCTAACTCTAAAAGCCCACATTTCGCAAACACGTTAGTCAAAATATGTGGCCGTTTTGTTACCACAACAACTATTGCGTAACAGAAAAGTAATGATCAGAGAATACATAATACAATTTCATCTTACACCCATCAAACGGTAGCGAAACGGGTAAATCACATATTTTGACTAAGGTGTGGAGTTTGTGATGTTAGGGTTTGTAGAAGCTTGGGTCTACATGACATCCGATAACTTTTTGGTCAGTGCGAGCCATGTGGTCTCATGTTGGCAACATTTTACATGAAAATGTTTTTGGTAGAATAATTATACTTACTATATCTTTCATTTCATGTAACTAAACGTGACGTTTCCTTAGAGTTATATTCTCAATTCTTGTCCACGTATCTTTACTTATCAAAGGCAGCTAAGTATATCAAAAAGTCGCTCAACTTTGCTTGGTCGCGGCATGGGTATTTGTGTTCACAGCACAGTATCAACAACACAATCGCACATTATCTAAGTGTGACAGAGGACACGTGTAGTAATGATCTGAGAAGTATCGGCGCGGCGGCGGCGGGGCGCGGCAGCTCCGTCACGGCGCGCGGCGCGCGACAATGCAGCGTTACGCGTCACCGACGCGCGACCGCGCTGTCGCCTCGCTTGTAAGAATGTATACCATGCTTTATAGATACAGCGAGTTTATGAGGATGTGCATTAACTTTGCAAAATGCTTGTAGCTTTTCTTTTACTAAAACTTGCAAATGAAGTAGGTAACGAAGTTGTCAGCTTGAAAAACTTTTTGTGATACCATAATTTAACATAAAATCTACCATTACGTCTGAATTTAAATTTACTGCAATACTTAACGAAATATTCCGTAGTATGAAGTGCTGATTATGCTTACGTAAAGTTGCTGAAGGAAAGTAAAGATGCCACAGTTGACGGTACCTACAATACTACAATATAAAGCTTAGTTTTTAAGTTATTTGTAATTTTATTTTAATCATTTTAATTTGGTTGTACAGTGTTTGTGTCTTAATTTGTAATAAGTGCAATCGCCATGTGATGCCTTCAGAGTAGTATAGCATCACCCCATATCCTCCAATGGGTGTTGTAGAAGGTAACTAATAGATCAGCAAAGTCATGCACCTTATACTCCGTCCACCAATCTGCATTGTACCAGCGTAGTGGACTACTGTCTAAACCTCCTTCGATGACAAGGAGAGGCCTTGTGTCCCAGCAGTGGGTCGAATTATAAAGGCTGTTACGATGAAGTGCAATCAAATTATTCAAACTACCATACAGTTCCTCACAATAGTGACAGGTTGCCAGTCTGTCGCCTATATGTATGAGAAAATGAATCCTTGAATCGAGACCCAAAACTATCAAAGCACATAAACCCACTATCTCTCAAAACGGGACATACAGACGTTTTTCCGGTTTAAGTAATCCAAAAATATAACTCAAAAGATTTCTCCGTAAATGGCAAGTTAAATAAGGAACAATTTCCCGAAATATTTCATCAGTCACTTGCAATAACGAAAAACATTTTTCCTCCCCTCAGATATTTAATTTTGATACCGACCACCATGACACCGGGATCACATCCCAAATAAATCTTATCCCGCATCTAGTGGCTAATATTGCCACGAAATATTAGCCGTTACGAATTCTAACGCTGAGGACTTGTCCACTTTAAGACTTTCCTTAATGCACTCCAAAGCATTCTGCACTTAAAAGCTAGGCTAATAGAAAGCATTTTCGCTTGCATTCACCGAGCGTTAAATGAATAGATGATACAGAAAATAGCATCATGTGGGTAAAGCATCAGTTTTGAGATTCGAATGCACATCCATAGCATTAGTTTTACACGACATATTTTCTTGATAATCCAGCTAAAATGAGCTTTATAACAGTAGTCTTAAAGTTGAAGTTAGGGTGGATATTCGCAAGGGCTAGTTGTGTTGACCCATCTCTAGGGATTTGCCTTCCGTCACGGTTTTATTTGAATTCGCGGGAATGCGTAGCGACAAATATTTGAACATTTATTGCGGCCACGTGGAATATTAAAGGTTTTTATTTGATATCTCGTAGATTGGTCACGAGCGATTGTGGATTGTGAGGGAGAGTTGCTGGAATGATACAATAATTTGTAATACACGAAACTGTAGATAAAAGTGTTTTCCCTATATTTCAATTAAAAATAGTTTTAGTAATAGCTTCATTTTCAGCAGTATCCAAGATATGCTTATTTACCACCTCTCAAGGAGGTGGCTAATTGCATCTAATGAGAAATATATTATTTAATAAGCTAATGTAAAGAAAGCAAGCTAAAGTTCGGTAGCAGAAAGTGAATCAATGAAAATTAATAAACGGACTATAAACATTATTAAAGATAGTAAACTAATAAAATAGAGTTATCAAAAGCTAGCATGCATACCTAAGTGTCACAAAGCACAATGTGGTCACCCTTGCTCGAACCACCAGGGGGGATACGTTGATAGGATATTAGTGGTACGGCTCTGTTGATTCCCTGCAGCAGTTCCTAACAGATGATGTTGGGAACTGCTCAAGTAAGTAGCAGCGGGGAGGTAAAAATAAAATTCCGATAGAAGTGTCAGCGGCGCGCGGTAACCAATAGATATGTATGTATGTACCTCGATAGCTTGCCGCAGATTTTCACCACGCATCCGAGTACAATGTTCAGCGAGTATAGGCGAGTATAAACAAGATTAGTTAAAGTACCTATATGATATACAGAAATAAGATGTCGCCATTCACTAACTATCCAGAGGAATGAGAGAGAATAACAGTGCATTCTATTAAGGATGCAGAGAAGTGTTTAAAAAGTATTGATGGACTGAACTTTAATGTCCTTTAATTGCTATCTTTTTCTGTATCTTTATTATTATATACTTATGTTATTGTATTTTTAATACTACTACAATAAATACAATATAAACAGCACAATGAAAGCCATATCGTCCCTTCTGTCCAAATAATGAAAACTTTTAAGTTGAAAGCGTGTAAATTGAAACTAAAACTTCCACTGGGCGTTATTGAGATGGCAAATAAGCAGAAGACGTTTCTGTGACTTTGTAAACGTTTGATATACGGTATAATGGTTCGGGCACATACACGGGAGCGAATTAAAGGCTGCACCATAAATGGTTTATTATCAAGTCGTTACCAGCCACGTCTCGGCGCTGGTGTGACAATTTTATCGGCGGCGCGGCCACTTCCCAGGGCCTGTCACGGCAAACGCCGCACAAAATCGAGCAAAACAGTGACAATTGGTGCATATCCCCGACGAATTATCCCCCTTCGGCGCCTTTGTCCAATTGAAGCTTCCTTTATTTCACCATTTTTGCCGTTTTTCCATTCCCATTTGTTTATTTATCTCCTCTTTTTAGGAGCGGACAATGAGCTCGCCGCGCTCATTATAGCCACGCTGGTTTAGCACGCGACCCGCCACTAAATCTCCCTTGGAATTCTAGCGAATTACCCGACAACAAGGCCCGTTTTTTCGGGTGATTGATTGGAGTAAAGTATACTTTCTGTTTTTTCCCGACACCGCTCGCTTGTCAGATCGATTTACCCTTTAAATCGGAGCGGTATCTCCGGATGGATTGACTTTTTAAACCTCCCGATAAGATAAATCTCAGACGGTATTAACATACGCTGAAAGACATATATCGGGGTCGTGAGAGTCATTAATTTAGTGTATCGTGGCAGGTAATCTTGCGCAGTTCAGTGGCTCGGTTCTCGGTAATTGTCGGAAATAGATCGGCCCACCCGTTACGTCGTTTCGTCGCGTCTCCAAAGCATACAAAATGCCCAAATGTAATTGTCCCTTTGAATAAAACATACGGGGGTTTGACATTTTGTAACCTCTAATTTGGGACCGCGACGTCCGCTGCCCTAACTGGCAATTCCTTATTATTATCATCACCTTTTTTCGCTTCGTGAGAAATAGTCTTTTCATTACGACTATTATGGACAAGTTCGTTTCTATTATGTCGGTGTATTTTTACTGCTGTTTTGGCGATAATTGTTTTAATTTCGATGCATAGGTACTCGATTTTTTTAAAATATTAACTCAGACCAATTTTTTTTTATTGGTCTGAGAATGTTAATGAGAAATATTAATTTTTCAAAAATTTAGAATTACAAGATATCAAGACGTGAATCTATAATTGCGTTATTAATTTCTCAAATTCTGCGTTTAAAGGATTCCCAAAAGTGACGATGCATTATGCATAACTATTGTCTGCAATCGACAGGATGTCTATCTAAATTGCGAGACGATTAGTTTCCAAGTAATGCAGTTTTGTATGCGATCACGTGTTTCGGACAATCGGCAAAATATAAGTCGGATGTGCTAAATTAATTCTATTCAGACAGCTGAGCTACTTTGCTCATACAAATCGAGATGTAGGCTTAGAAAAAAATTAAGTATGCACCAGTCGAAAAATAGTCATTGAAACGTAGACAGGCATAATTGATATTAACCCTTTTCATTTATTTCAAATTTTTTCATTTACGATCCTTGCCTATATTTGAATAATAGGTATGGCGTTTAGTTATAGTTAAAGACTTGTTAAAGAGCTTTAGTTGCACCGTCTTATCAAAGTATGACGTGTCGATTATTAATAAAATAGTTATTCATATTAGTAATACAGGTAAGACACCTTGGGACACCGTAGCCAATCAGTCAAGATATGCCAGTTCCATCATATTCTATTCTTAATTAATGGCGTCGCGATACATGAAAGTTACGCATTTTGCCAATTTCAAGTGAAAATGTAATTAAAGTAACAAAAATTGTACGGTAGATTTGAGTCAAAAATTGAGTCTCTCAACACGTATTTTTAAATCAAGAAATCGGGAGAAAATCCTCCATCATATTATCGTAATCTTTTTAATTTCATAATCTCTTTCTTGTCGTACTCTTCAATGCTGAAGGTCGTGTCCGCCATGAAATGCCTTCGTCATGCTGGTTACTAAAATTTTCCATGCACTTCTGTCTTCTGCCTGCCTCAGGGCGGTAGTAATAGAAGGCTTTTTGTGAGGGATTCAACTTGGTCCGACCTGCGGGTAGGTGATCGTCCGCGCAGCCACTTCCCCTCTACATTGCCTAACAGTACCAGCTTTTCTAGGTTATCATTATCAGGGCCTTTGCGTCCTTTGTATTCTTTGGTAACTAATTGTCAATAATTTGGTTTTGTCTTTCAGTTGGTCCAGAATGGATTAATTTGGCCACGGAATGAGCAGCATAAGTCTACAGCACCACATCTCCAACGAATATATTTGCTTTCTTTCAGATGCACAAACTGTCCAAGATTCAACGCCATGTAGGAAAATGGAAATCAAAAGAAATTACAAATGTGTATTCTTTTCGGCTTGCTCATTGTAACTTTGACCATTTGTGCTCTTCTCCTAATTCCCTAATTTCCATCCTCCCTTGTTATTTCAAGAAGAAGTTGGGCACAACTCGTTGGTGAGTTGTACATGTTTATATAATTGTCACATCTCCTTATGTTGTGTGTTTTTGCCCATTGTATTCTGTTGTCTTTTTCTTTCTACACTAGTTTCAATTTATAGTGCAGTATTATATTTTCCTGCTATTCATACCTATCAGCTGTCACCATCTGCAATTTCATCCATTTATTTCTTTTATGTACTCCCTGTTCTTTCATTGTTGGTTCTCTTATAATAATATATTTTTTAAAACTTTTCGCTCACCATTGTAACACTCCAATCATTTCCATCCAGTTTCTATCATTCTTTACAGTAGAATTTACTTTTGGCTAAATAACCTAAATTTTGGTCGACACCACTTTGTCAAAGTTTCGTTATTACAAAACGTGCACCCACTCTCAGTATTTCACATAAAACATCTAATAAGCGACAGGGACATGAACAAGATTCGTTTCTGCGATAAATTTTGCAGAAAATGACAAAAACTTGAAACCGACACACGAGCTGTCTGCAATCGAGATTCGGTGATGCAGTCAAGTCTTACTTGCAGTATCTTTGCAATCTTACTAATATTATAAATGTGAACGTTTCTGAAGGACTTTCATAATCAATTACGCTTAAACACTTGTACAGATTTTTATGGAGGCTTGCTTTTTTATCTTGTGGTTGATGTGGAACAGACTTTTAGAATTCGTTTTGTTGTCTTGCCTATGACTTGATTGTTAGAAAGTTTTTCGTTTTGCGACAGAAATTGTCGTCTTATTTTTTGGTCATATAATTTGCTTAAAATTGTCAACGTGTAAATTATCGAGTATACTTTAAATTTTATAATTTTGCCGGTGTGCGTTAAAGCCCCTAGAATGACTAACTGCGTACTCGGGTACCTTTGCGAGCTGTTTCAGCGGAGGCGCTGAGATACTAATTAAACCTGGTTGTCTCCATGTTTTCGGTGTACGACTGGTAAATACTGGCATAGAGTATTTGCTCCATACCTGTGTCCACCAGAACCTATATTGCAGAGAAACTGGGATCCTCAAGGTTACGGAGACGTCGGCAGCAGATGTCATCACGAGCACACACGCAGGTACCTGCGCGCGATTTAAAATTGTGCTCCAGGGTGTAGCTTGGGTAATGTAAGTAAGCAGCGTTAGCCGGACATCAGATTTGCGTCTCCGTGAAGAACAGCAGATGTGGTTTATCGGTGTTAATGTCAACAACAAAACCTTTCTATTTTTGCAATTCTTTGCGATTTCTTTATATTTTACTTGATACCTAGTTGCGTATGAGTGTGTGTGAAAGGCCAAGTGATCGTTAAACTTTAAGCCTGTCGTTGTTATTGTCGTCCGTTAGCCACACCAAGACCGTCATCCTTCTGCTACTATCCCTCAAAACCTCATTTCTAAAAGCATCCTTTACAATCGACATTCGTTAAAATTCTACGCGGACGCCGCCGGCGCTGTGAAATGTCGAAAATTCATAAGTTTTTACCGTACGCAATTCGGTAGCGGCGATAACTGCCGAATAACTGTCATTTTTTGCCTGAACAATTGGCATCGGGCTGTACCGGACGGAAAAAATGGTAACATACGAGGATACCCCCTGATATATTTGACGAGGTACTTTTGTTACAGCCTCCCGGCATTCCGTCCGTTTCATTACCATTTATTTTCTGGAATACCGGCGCCTAAATGTACGGAAGGCTTTCATTACTAATGTTATCTACTTTTTATTGCGTCGTCAGTTATTGGAATAAAATAGATTTCATCGAGAATTCTATTGATCGATGGTGATTTAGAAATAAACAAAAAGCGGCTTGAAGAAGCATCTTGCGGTTGGCAAGGCGAGGGTGGCTAATGTGTTACTTCAGGGCGGTGAAGGGTAGATTGGAACCGGCGACGGCAGGGGAATGGGGGGGGGGGGGGAGTGTTACAGACTCTTCAATCTAAGTTGGCGCGGTTATTACCATTACTAGGTACTAATGGTTATGTAACTATAAAACGTCATCCTTTTTGGTGCTGTCGATGTGAGAACGAACTAATCCAGGTTGCTTATTTATCTCTCGAACTAGCTATCTTTGCATTCAACTCCATTTCAGCTTGCCATCAAGAGGAATGGGGTTATTTGCTAGACTTTTGTAATAAAAATTATAAATTTATTTTACATTCTTTGAAATGTTTGAAAATTGCACTACATTAAATAGAAAATGAAAAACAATAGGGACCTATTATGTGACGTCCTGATCAAGTGCTTAAACGGGATCCGTTGTCCCACCTACAATGTTTAAACATTGTGTATTGTATAATTAAAAAGTATGACAAGCAGCTAAAAGCATTGCGTCTTTACACAGATGGCCGGCAAAATTTGCTCGTCTCAATTGTCTAAAATGCTTTAGAAGGGTAAGAATAAATACAATATAATCACGCTTACAATTCCAAAAGGGGTCGAGCAGCGATTCAGGTAACATTCGGTTTCACAGAAAGACACATCTGAAAGTGTAAACTAACCTCCGTGTATTCCCAGTAGTTTCAGTGGAGGAGTCCCATGATGGAACTACTGGTATTTTTTTCCCAGAGGTTCAGAAACAATTTGGCCTACGTTGTCGACCCGGGTTCGTTCGTTTTTTGAAAAAAATAATGTTTAAAATAATGTTTCTACTTACGGACTATGAAATGAAACACATTGGTAAACAAATACTAATAATTACAACACAAATATGGAATAATTTTATTTTTGCGTTTAATGACAGCGAAAAGCAGTGTCTCGGTGGCGTAATGGTCAACACATAGGTAAACAAATACTAATAATTACAACACAAATATGGAATAATTTTATTTTTGCGTTTAATGACAGCGAAAAGCAGTTTCTCGGTGGCGTAATGGTCAACGCGCCCGCCCGGATTGTGGAAGATGCGGGTTCGAGTCCCGCCTGAGGCAAGTCGATTTTTTTCAGTGCATTTTTCTAGTATTAATATTTACGCGTTTGTAAACGCAAAAATAAAATTATTCCATAATGTAAGGTAGTTTCATCTTAACGGAGCGTCAAATATTTGCAAAAATATTTCGTTCGGGTCGTAGAAGTGCAAATTTCAAAGATTTGATGAAACAATGTTTACCATAAAAACTTAAGCACCAAGCACTGACAAATTTCGACAGCGAAAAGCAGTGTCTCGGTGGCGTAATGGTCAACGCGTCCGCCCGGCTTGTGGAAGATGCGGGTTCGAGTCCCGCCTGAGGCAAGTCGATTTTTTTCAGTACATCTAGTATTAACACAAATATTATTACAACACAATTTTTGATATTTCATGTTCTGTTGACTGTCATTATGGACTAGTGGACGCCCGTTGCTTCGCTCGCATTAACGTCGGATTTTTTTAGCCTTGATAAATGGAGTATTCAACAAAAAAAGAATTTTCAATTTGGATCAGGAGTGATGTTTTGTTGAGTTACTTATAATAATGTGACGTGTTGCCATGAAGTTTTTATTAATGAAACTATATTATAAATTACCATATATAAACTATGCGTTTTATGCGTCTGAGTATCACACGGATTTACTGGGAATTGAAATCCCAATAGTCCAGTCAGTGGAACCTCTGGGAAAAAATACCAGTAGTCCCATCATGGGACTAGTGGGAATACACGAGCCTGCCGCCTACAAAAGGGGTGCCAAAATCCTTCAGTAAGCAAACCAACTGAAGCCACCTACCAGGACAGATGTTACAATCAAAATCATCTCAGAAGTCCGGCTAAGGGCAAGAATGGAGGATTATAAGCGCATGATAAACCGCTAGTTAGCGAGAGAGTATCGTTTCAACTCTTTTCAAAATAATAATAAATTATTTCTGTGCTGCAAACAGTATGTGCGATGCCATAGTTTGTATTTTATGGTTTTCTTCTCCCGCCAGCTCGCTCGCTCGTTCGCTGGATGGCGGTTTGACCTATGCTTGATGTTTGTAATGACCTCAAAATAATGGTTTGAAGGATTTCCTGGCTGCTGTCGTACGATGGCCGTCGTTAAACACCACAGATCACACATACCTATACGTAAGCTGCGTTATTCATAACTTTCGAAAAGTCATCAACTTTCGTTGTGCAAATAAAGTAATGTATTCTCGTTTTTAAAATTTAGTACATTTTGAGCAAAAGGCGTTGACAGAATAACTCGTCTTACATTATTTTATTAACTTTGTTTGTCGTTATTTCATTAAGTTTTAAAAGGATTTAAGGCAAAAATGCCAACTTATATTCAATAAGTTAAACACGCATTAAAGGTTTATCAATTTGATCGGTTATAGAAGTGATAAAATTAAAGCGGTGGCGGTGGCTAGCTACCTCGTTATTGGTGAAAAAGAAACATTGAACTCAATGATATTATATTTAAATTGAACTACGTTCATTCAACTGGAACAGTAGTACCTAATGTATTTTTTTCCACGGGAATGGTCAGCTGTAAAAAGACCAGTAAATACTAGTTATGATATACAACCTGATCAAGATTTTCATAAGCAAATGAATAATCGCCTTACTAATTGCTAATGTGGGATGGAAGACACGCTTTTAAAACGTCTTTAATTACTGTAATTGCAGTGTTCGCGGACACAATTAACAGAAAAATTATAAGCACGGAGAGAACGAAGTAGGCAATTACGTATCAATTGTCAGTTTTAATTTCTATTACGGTTGCTTCTGGACTAGAAATTGCTATACGATCCGCCCATACTTAATCGATTCCGACTAGCCATTGGTTCTTGTAAGGAAAAAACTGAAGTGCGGGTAATGAAAATTTAAACAGTTACGTAGAGTGGACAGAACTCTATCGTTAATATATTGTAATAAGGGTCAATTTTGAAGTGACATCGTTAATCTATGCTGTACGTACTTGCTAGAATAAGTTATACTGGGTGTATTGATCAAGCTATGATAATAACGTCGAGTGGGTTGAAAGCTCTGGTTTATATTTCATAAATAATTTCCAACTTTTTACCATCATTAATGATTCCGAACTCCTATTTATGTTTCGTGTAATTGTTGATCCTGCAGTTAAATGCTTGACGTTTCAGCCGGGTTACACCAACCGTGGTCACAGGCGGACTAATTGGAGTTTCTCCCGAGTTCTTGTTGCAAAAACACGTGTTGAGAGACTCCATTTTAAACTCAACCTACCGTACAATTGTCGGTTACTTTAAGTATAGTTTCACTTGATTTTGGTGCAATGCGTAATCTTTGTGTTACCATCGCCATTAACGTAAAAGAAGAAGAAGACTATTTCCCGTTTTTACTCATGTTAATTTTACAACGTGAAAGTTTAAAAGTGATAATTTTATTGATCGTTTCGACGTCGAAATTGTAAATAGAATCAATGTACGACGTGCCATGCTGCTAACAATATCGTTCATCTTTCTCCTGCCATGCTTCCAATTTATATTTATTTATTCGGGAAACAAACAATTAAATATTACATTAAATAAAATACAAAATATCACAAACAAATCAGCAAAGTTTCCTCCAATAATTTACACACACGTATCAGTTATTTAAAAAAATACAATAATAATACACACATTTCTATCAAAATATAAAATTAAATTAAATAATGATTTGTATTATTAAGAATTGAATTAATTTGAATTAAATTAAAGAACACTAAACATAAAAAGTTCAAAACATTATGCAAAAATAACAAAAAAAAATGCAATTTAAATTATTCACCTACATTGAAAAAAGATGCATATATATTTTTTTAATAATAATAATAATAAATCTTTTTATTTCAGACCATGTAGTCCATAAAATTGTTAGTAGGTACAATAGATACTTATAAAATATGTTAGTAAAACACGTCAAAACAAAACAAATCATCAAAGCAAATAACATGAACATTAAAACTTTAAAACTAAATAATTAAAATGTTAAAGCTACTTATAATATGCGGTTGGTGCAGTATGTCATGCTATTGACAATCCTGCTAGAGGTTGTGGCATTAGATTTCTACGGCTTGCCGTCTTTTTTTTAATGCTGAGAAACGCGTTACGCTTACGTCACGCCTGGGGTGGCGTGAGCGTTACTCTCCCTAGGAAAGTCAGGATCTACCCACTGAAACCAAACGATGTCCCTCACATACACCTTGGCGCGAAAATATCAACGATTGCCACTTCCTCCCAGTCATTGGACGAGGTGAACGCATCGGCCGCGGATGTGTAACTACCAGACGGGACCATGCATGGGAATCCTTGCGGAAACTTCCACGACCCCGTCGGTACTACGCTCAGCCGCCTACCTGACGACATCTCTCCTTGGGAACCGATATGGTATGTCGAATATATCGAAGTCTCTTGTTTATCGAAAATCGTCTTTCAGCCCTGATAAATCTTACTCACTTATAGAAATACAGCAGTACGAACGGATTAAGTTATTCCACTGTGGTCTTCTGTAAGGTTTGGATTTATACGCAACAACAAATGGTTATCACAACACAAGATGTCAAATTTACTAAGGTGTGCTGTGAAACCAGAGCCTCCAGCAAGTAGCGATTTCGGTCTGTATAACGGGAAGGTTGTGTTAGTTCGTGACTCTTATTGCGTAGGTAATAAAGATGTTGAACTGTACCGAAGCAGTACGAAGGAGTTGTTATTTCAAGTCACTAGGCGTAGGAGGTGATAAAATACCTGTAATCTCCAATCTCAACGGTAAAATTAATTAGCATGTCCCAAGTCCAAATAGCGACGCGTTTTGCCAGCAACTATGAGCTAGAATTTGAAACTTAGATAAGAGCGCTGATGATATCAAAGAAACTAAGAATAATTCTTCGGTCGTACTATTTTCTAGGGTAATTTATCTTTAATATAATAGTAGCCGCTCGTGGAAGTTTGTAGTTAATACTTACTTTACTTTTTCAGATACTTTGCGAGATCTAGCTGGTAGTCTATGAGGATACATCACACTTTATGGGCTGTAGTTTTGAATATATTTTGCCTACATTTTTACTTTATCGTATACGTAGTATAGAGGAAGTCTTGTAATCGTCAAAAAATTCGACCTCGAGATTTTGACAGATTTACACGTTTGGGACCTCCCTGAGTCCAAAAATACCGTTTTTGGAATTATGTCTGTGTGTGTCTGTGTGTCTGTATGTCTGTGTGTCTGTGCACGATAACTCGAGTATGCTTTAACTTTTTGCAACCACATGTAACATGCATATGACATATAAATATAAGGTTTCTATCAACTTTTGAGTCGTCGATCACGAAAGTTAAGCAACCAAGTCGGTACTCGGATGGGGGACCAAAATTTAACATACATGTAAGACATCAAAATATAAGGTTTCTATCAACTTTTGAGTCGTTTCTGGTATACGAGAAAGTCAAGTGGAGACCACTCCCAATTTTTTTTGTTTAAGTCTGCTAGGTACGAAATCCTACGAATTTTTTTTTGCGAAATACATTGTAGTTCCTTACTTCACAGGCACATCTCTGGACCGATAGGGTTGGTTGGAGATTCTGGGGTGGCCTTTGTCCAACAGTGAGCGTCTCTAAACAGATGGTAGTGGACGATTGAAAGATGTAAGCAAATAAGAGTTGCTAATCCTCTGTGTATTGATTAAAATAACTTCGCACATAACCCTGGGCAGATCAGCGCACCAGGTTACCCGCTGGTTGACAATAGCATAATCAAGCAGGGTTGGTGCAAACCCCATAGCAGTTTGGTGACATATTGTACCCATCCCTAATAAATTTGGACCAGGGAGCATCATAGCTCTTAAGAAGAAGAAGCAATAATGATTATTATTTTTTACAAGCTTTTATTTAGTTTCACCTGTCCCGATGTTTGTCATCAAATCTTGCAAATTAAATTAGATCCACTTCCCGGTTACTGATTGGGCTGAAATTTTGCATACATGTGTAAATCGCGTGACAATGCAATATTATGATGACATGGTGCTGATCTGATGATGAAGCTGGAAGGTGGCCATAGGAACTTCACAATGAAACAACACAATCTCATCGAGTTTGGGCACACAAGGGGTCAAAAAAGTCCGTTAGTCGGATTTTATCTACACGAAGAGATATTCATGTCAGAAATTGGCCGGTTAATTATTCCTAATAATATAAAGAGGAAATATTTAATTGTTTGTTTCATCATAATCATCATAACATAACAGCCTTTATAATTCGATCCACTGCTGGGACACAAGCCCTCTCCTTGTCAGATTTACGCAGTAGGTGGACTACTTGCTCAGTGCGGATTGGTGGACGGAGTATAAGGTGATCAATACCCCTTTCCTGATCCATCAGTCGCCTTCTACGACATCCATTGGAGGATACGGGGTGGTGCTATTCTACTCTGCCGGCATCACACGGCCATATTCGTATTGACAGATTAACTATTATTAAACTATGTAATACCAAATCCTCCAAAAAGCTCCTCCAAGTCCAGTTTCGAACTCTTTGTCGGAAGCTGCTCTTGTCTTTGATTTGTTTCTATGGCGACCACAGTTTACAGTATCAAAGAAGGAGATAGAAGATAATAAATAAGCATGAGAGACAAAACACCAACGATTAATTATAGCGACCAAAATCTCCTATGGTTGTTAAGATTACTTTTTCGATTTTTATTCGCGCAGTCATCCAGATTCCACAAATTCTACTTCACGCCGCATTTCGAATTGACATCTGAGTTAATTCGAGAGGAATTCGAAGGGTTTGAGATTAATTGCGACCCTCGGAAATCCTTCGTTAGCTTTGAATTGGTTTTAAGTCTTCAAACTGATGAGGAAAATATAACGTACCTACTTTATTATACCTACGAGAAACGTCATTTTTTGAATGTGGCAATGAGTGAATTCTGATACATACGCCGTTGTGGTGGAGTGGTCAGTGTTGCTGCCCACTCATCAAGCATATTTGGCAGTATGGGCCGTTCAATGCCTCGAAATAAGTGACATGATGTTAGCCCGTCGCCTTTGAGGGCCCCTGATCATGAACTCGGTGATTCGACCGATCTCCATAGATTGATATATCTGTGGTTTCAAACATAAAAAAGGCATCGCTCCTCTTCACGTGACTGTGGAACAGGCAAGGAACAGGTTATCTTGTTGCTATCTGAACGTCATCATTACCACGTTTTAAAGATAGACATCATAGCGCGAACTCTTTAAAAACTTTATTTTCATTGAAAAACATCAGCTACAATATTTATATTCAAAATTATTTATAATCAAGTCAGTTTGCAGCAGATTTGGGTGAGTCTCATACTTTGAAGTTTAAGAAACCTGTGTTAGAATGAGTCAGCTCTGCAAGATGACTACACGCACGTACCTACTTACCTACATAAAAAAGGTATACATACTTAAAAAATATGAAATTACAAAAAAATAATAACTTATGAGAAAAGTGAGGTGCCACGCCAACTTTAGATCTTTGAACTTTACATATTTTATTTAGATATAGGATAACTGAATTGTACATTTACGAGTATGATACTTTACATTGAAAAATATTAGAGTAATCAATATCCACATTTTCGCCACGAGGAGGCAGTCTTCGCCGTACACGTTTAATCGTCAGCGTCGTTGACAGCTCTTTAAGCCTTCTATAAAAATATTGCAATTAAAATAGTAAAGGAAAACCCTTAGCATCAGCGAAACGGCTGCTGCCAACATCATAATAATTAGCGCAGCATTTTTCCTGAACCTCATTACGGTTCAAGTACCTGCCGAAGGTCGTTTAGTTCCACAGTCATAGTTTATGATTGTGAACTAATGAGCCAGATGCAGAGATTATAAGCTATCAGCAAAGGTCAGTGGCCCTACTTAAGCCACATTCCCAACCGCGGTCCGTATGAATGAACGCCTGCTCACAATCTGAGCCGTTTATCAATCTAACACCAAGACGGTTGTGGCACAACTCCTTATTTCTTCCTATCTTAGTTACATCTGTAGTGTTTCGCGTTGCACCTCATTTAGTAAGCTTATGATCAGGGTTACCAATTGAGCGTGATGGTGTACATTGCGACAGTATAATTATTTTACTCAAGAAATGGAATTTACTGCCAGCACCTGCGTGTCTCCTTCTTACAATCCATTGCCATTTAAAAGAGGCGGCAAGGCGAGGTTGGCCAGTGCGGCTAGTGCGGCATTTCGACTATCCACTTCTACTGACACTGACGCCACCAGGGCCTGGTGGCGTAGTGGTTATCGCAGCTGGTTATCGGGCAGGTCGATTTTTTTCAGTGTATTTTTTCTAGTTTTAATAGACTATTAACGCGTTTCTAAACGCAAAAATTATGTCATATCCACTTCTACTTACCATGGTGATACGGAGTCATTTGCCAAAATATTACCTAGAAAGAAAAGAAAGATGACGTTGATTGTTCTTTCGTAGTGCGCAAGGTGCGTTGGAGCCATCAGCATCCTCGACGTGATTGCGAGCAGAGTTGACTATTACTATGTCAATCACCAGCTATGCGATTTTAAGTCGCATGGCGCATACAATTTATGTCATCGTAACAACAATTAATTCATCCAAATCGGTAGATAGATTCACAAGTTCTACCAACTGAATACAAAGACAAGTTGTAGGTAAGCTACCTGATTAAAAGTTAGAGGTATCTACTATTCGCAATCTGCTGGCTCGAAGTCAGGATTCTACTGTCTTCCAATGCCTCCCATGATGCCTTTTCCTTCAAACTAAAATACAACTATTTGTTTTGTCTTTTTCAACACGCTTATAATAGTTTCACCTTTTCAATTTAATTGTACAGGTCGAATATTTTCAAGAACTAATGTTATTGAGCACCCCAAGTTTTTCTCTAAATAGGTAATAGTTATATTTTTCGTTCATCATTTAGCTATACTAAAAAGTTATTTTTCACTTTTTAGTCCGATTTAATATAAAAGCGTATTTTTTTAAAGGTTTTTTTGAAACTATTATTTTTATTATTAACTCTTTATTGCACTTAAAATAACAAAACAAAAAATCTACAATAATAAGTTTGCAAGGGCAAAATATCTTTATAAGAGATCTCTTCCAGTCAACGCAAAATTTATCTACAGTTTTAAAGATATTACAGCTTAGCTGCACGAGATTTTCATATCTTCCGTCGAACTATGGTGTCGCACACATCTATAGGCTATGGTGTCTGCTTACCATCATTATGTTATTTGAATGTGAAAATGATCTAGATATTGTGAAAGGAGTTTAATTAATTACAGAAATATTGATCGTTAAACTGAAATCTAGAGACTGTTTTTTTTTATTTAATATACAAATATGTCTAAAGACTTTTTGTTATCAATTACGTCGTTCCAAATAATTTTCTGATCAGCAATTTGTAAATAACCACATAATTACCTACAAGTAAAACATTTAAAAGCATAATTGTTGATCTTCGTACTTCTGAGAGAAGACGTACTTCTCTGTACTACTTTTTGCATCTCCAAAGGCGTCCAAAAGCTAATTATCACATTGAAATAAGGAATAATAATTAGCAGCTGCGTGTCCGACAAACGGCAGCCCTGACTCTCGCCCAGTCATCACAAGAACTAGTTTAGCATACAAATCCACAAAGTGGGCGAACGACGCGATCTGATAGCGCAGGAGCAATTACGTACGTGACACCTCGCGAGGCGCGCGCCCGATCGCATCTGAGTGAACCGTGCCTTAGGGCGCGGTTTGCGATACAGCGGTTGTAGCGGATTGAGCTCTTCATGGATTTTTTTAGAACGACTTCCACTATTAACCTTTGTGGCATTGTGACCTCACGAGTGATTTATTTTCTTATGAAATAAAAGTAGGTACCATTTAAGGATTTAACTCCCATGTGTCTAAAATCAGCCGACCTAAAATAACAAAATATGAAATTTCGTTTGTAGACTTTGTGGTCACGGGAAGACTATCGATCTCTTCTGTCCCCATGGACGATTTGACGATTGCTTCTTGGCCGTTTTTCTTTGAAAATTGAATATTGATTTTAACTTTCATAAGTGGTCCAAAGTTGTGTAACGTGTGAAATGCACTATACGAATGACGCTCTTAAAATCTAAGAAATAGGGATGTTGCCATACATAGTTTTTCCAGATGTTCTATGGCATTATGAACTTGTGACGTCAATAGTTTCTATAGTCAACTGACTTAATGTTAAATAATTTTGATAAGATTGATTAACCACTACACTGTATTAATTGCGGTTGCGTAGTCTGCCTTTAGGAAAGGAATGGGCTCTTTTCTTGAATCGTACTCGCCCAGAAGGACTGGTTGGTACAAGCTGATTCCACAAATTGGTTGTGAGGGGCAGAAAGTTGCGTGAAAAAAGCACAGTGGTGGATTTACAATTGTCTAGTTGGTACTAATGGAGTTATTACAGGTGGTGCGGTGATGGAAATCAGTAGCTGGAATTACCTAAACTAACCAGTTCCTCTAAACACTCGCCATGAATATGCAGTGGAAGATGTTAAGGGAAGCCACATCTCTCGGTACATATTTCTACGTATCTGTGAATAGCGTCAATATGTTTGGCCGTATTTTTAGTATTATTTTATTTCCATAGAGTTCCCGCTACAAACAAGTGCGTGACTTGTTGGTAGTGTCTTCAATTACCGTAGTACTTTATAAGTCCTGATGAGAAAAAATCTTGATGGTTTCTCTGTTTCTTGGAGATTTGAATAACCATCGCTGCGTCACACGAGGAAAATTCACTATTTTGCTTTAGATAGATATTTTAAAATTAATCTTATGGTAAAGGAAAATAGGTTTTATTTAAACTGTGCCTTTAGATTTCATAAAGTAATATAACACTTCAATAAATAATAAAGTAGTTTCATTTGTATTCAAAATATTATAGCTAAATTGTTTTAGAAATTTTCCATACATTCTGATTTATAATTTGTTGAAATTTCAACAAATTTAAATCTATCTAATGTTTTTCTGTACCGAGGGAACAACACTTCAAAAATATTATTTTCATGTTTCTCCGTACAAATAGTTCGGTTTATAAATCAGAATGTATGGAAAATTGCTAAAAACAATTTAGCAATAATATTTTAAATACAAATGAAACTACTTTAATATTTATTGAATTGTTATTTGGTAAATTGAGCTTTACAGTTCTTTAATAGTAATTCTAATTGTATTATTTTGCTGGTATGAGGACTGAATGATAAATTTTTAGATTTTATAAAATACTAGGATTGTTGTAAATATGTTTTATGCCTTGTACAAAATCCTCACGGCACTGCACGGTTAACAGAATTTCTGTAACAACGGAAAGTCGAAAAATCCTTAGTAGTTTCTTTAAACATTAGTCTGTAATAGTGTTACAAGTTTTGATACGTACATGATTATTAGAATCCGCTCGTGTATTTAGTATAGATACTATCATCATCATCATCCTCAGCCCGTTATCGCCCACTGCTGAGCACAGGTCTCACTTCGTGTGGACACCACTCGTCCAGATCCTGGGCTAATCTCATCCAGTTGTGACCCGCGATCCTACGAATGTCGTCGACCCATCTTGTGAGCGGGCGTCCGACGCTTTTTTCATCTATAATAGGCCACCAATCCATCAACGCTTTGTTCCATCTGCCATCACTCTACCTAATATATACTATAGGTTACTTGAAATGAAATGAAAAATCTCTTTATTTAATGAACTTTACTAAGTACTTTTAAATCGTCAAAAGCCCTACCACCATTTCGGGACGAAATAATAATTTTGCTTAAAAAATATTAATATGCGGAGATGGAGAAGAAATGGCGAAAGAAATTCCACAGCTTACAATTTTGAAATTATTTCATAACATCATCAACATCACTTGTAACATCGACTATGAACTTTTCGCGAACTATCCATCTCGATATTAATACTTATCTCCTAATTGTACGTGATGATAAGGTACTGGTTATCTTATCACTGATTGTCGGAACGTAATCATGCTGATAACAATAGTGTTCTCAGCATCTTATAAAGGTATGTCGTTATTTTACCTAATCCCACCATCTCCCTTCCTTTCAAGGACTACGCGTGCTGGTCTACGTTGTCACCGACAAACTGTGGCTACCATTCCAACGCAAACTAAGAAATTTGGCAACTCGTTTCTTTGTCGCACAATCAAGAAATGGAATTCACTGCCAGCACACGTGTTCCCTCCCTCCTACAATCCTGGGTCATTCAAAAGAGGCGTGAAGAAACACTTTGTTCAGGTCAGCAAGGCGAGGGTGGCTAGCGTGGCAGTTTATCTCTCACACCCAGCTTCGCATTTGGACTCCAGTTCTGCTTACCATCAGGAATGGATTCATTTGCTTGATCTTTTTATATGTATACCTTTATAAGATAGTGGTGTTTGGCCAGGTGTAATACTAAGAACTGGCCACTGTATGTCTTCTTCTTCTTCTCTGTCTTTTCGCTCTCGGCAGAGCGGTCGTGGTCACGTTGAGGCATTCACCACGGTGGTAGAGGCAGACAGCTCTACGCACGATCTCCCGCCATCTCTCTCTGTTGGCAGACTGTCTGGCGCAGTCAGACACGCGGCTACCCACTGCGGATTTTACTTGGTCAGTCCAGCGCATAGGCGACCTGCCGCGCGATCTGGTTCCCTCCACCTTTCCTTGTATCACCAACCGCTCTATGGAGTCGTTATCTCGCCTAGAGATTGTATCCCTACCAAGTAGGTATAACCGTATAGAAATTTGTGCCCCAAGTTACTGTAATATTAGCGAAACGTTGATCGTTTTCCTAATGTCCTATGTATATTTGGTTGCCTTATTTTGTATATTTCCTCGTTCACACCCATTATCTAGTCTACTTAAGAATCATTAAGAATAAGGGAAGTTAAAAGAAAGTAGACTCCCCTTGAACCCTCAACTACTGAGGGACTTCTTTGAAGATCTTGTCTTGTTGGAACACAATAATCATGGTGGTAGCTATCTAGTCGAACTTAAAAGAACTCCGCCAGTGTTTTTGTTAATAAATTCAAATAAAACTAAATGTATTAAATTTTCTTTACCAAATGTCAAGCAGGTCAGTACAAATATTAAAATTAACGAAGAAATAATACAATGTGTTGACTAAACAGTATTTTTAGGAATAACTTTAGGTTCACGTCTGCAATGGAAACCTCATGTTACTACCCTATCAGAAAGACTTAGCTCGGCTGCTTTTGCTGTAAAAATAATAAGATAACTGTCTGGTGTTGAGACGGCAAGGCATATTTCAGTTACTTCTACAGTCATGGTATGTACTATCTATAACCACCAATGTGCGTGTGAACTATGGGACCACACGGCATATTTCGCAAAATGAATTTCTTTTCGTCTAATCTATAAAATTGTATATACTAAATATATTAAAAACTACAGCTCATAAAGTGCGGTCCCTTAGTCCTCACAGACCAACAGCCAGATCTCGGAAAGCATGCACTATATTTTGCTACCTTGGGAATTGAATCCGGGATCTGTTGGTCTAATTCCGGTAAGCGAACCACTAAATGAACTTTCCGTGAGACATGGAAAGCAGCAACCAGTAATGCGATGTGAAAAGTACCTATTTTTGATGCACTTGCATAGGACTTTCTATAAAGGTAGAAAGTAAAAGTTTCGTAGCTTTTCGATTACGTAAGTCTATTACTGACGGTTCTAACGACTACTCAGACAAACTTGACATTAAAAAAAAATCGTATTTCACAGACATAAACTTCTAATTCTATTGAGGAAATAACCGTTTGTCGTAATCTACTTTACTAGGTGATAGACCCATATGTAGGGTCATCTGGGTAGGTACCACCGCCTTTCTTATTTTGCCGTGAAGCAGTTCGCTGTGTTTCGGACTGAAGGGAAAGGTAGCCGTGTAATTACTAGGCATGGAAGGCCTTAGTCCCCAGGATGGCAACGCACTTGCAGTGTTAAGTTATATACCCTTAATACTGCAAGTGTCTATAGGCGACTGTAACCACTTAACACCAGGTGGGCCGCAAGCTTGTTTGCCATCTCGTAAAATAAAAAATAATAATCTAAAACTGTAGGTACTGTCAATAGCACATCAGGTTACCACAAACTGTCAAATCTCAAACGATTTTGCGCTTTAAGTCAATTATCGAAAGTCAGTTTTGGGTATTCTGATCTGCTGTCTTCAACGGGGACTTTTTTATGTTGTTGCGTTACCATGTCTTTCACGTAGATTAATACTAACCTTACAAAGGCATACCTTACAAGTTGTAATAGTAGAGGGATACATAAATAAATAGAGGCGATAATTAATTTTGTCAATAGATTTATCTATATATTTTAATGAATAATTCTCAATTACAGCTGTCGCGATGTTACAGTCTCTCCATTTCACAAAGCATCTCTTGTAGAAAAATGGCAAATTAACATTTACTTATTGCGATTCAAATCACTGGTGTTAATAACATGAAACATTTTGTATGTTAATAACGAAAATTAATTCAGTTATCTTTACGTATATAGGTATCTATTTTCGAATTTAATTTATGCACTTAAGTTTAATGAATTCCATGGAAAATTATATTCATTTATAATTATATATTTTGTATCTTTAACTACATTTATCAACTATATAATACAAACTTTAACTTACAATTACATTAAATTTTTTCATCAATCGTTTTTATTTTTGTGTGCGTGCAATTGCTGTTTTCTAAATGTAATATTTTGTATTGTAATTTATTTATAACGATAAATTATTCACGGGAATCACGTAATAGATATATTTTCGAGATCAAATTTATAATAACTCTTTTTTATTGTAATTGTAATTAATCGAGAAACAACAGTTAAACGCACACGAAGTTCACAGCACAATTGACAAAACATATTTTCAAAATATGTCTAGTATTAAACACGTAAATATACCTTACAATTGTATTTACAAAATTAAGCGATACTATCCGAATACTAAACTCTATATAAAGTGGGAAACGAAATATTATAATCGACTAGGTCTAGGTGACGTCATTGTTCAGAAAATTATTATATAAAGTATAGTTCTAAGCTATTTTATCCAAAGTTCCAAATAATTACACTTTTTAGATAATATACAAAATATGTTCAAACTTAACGAACACTTTTTATATTACATTAAATTTTAATTTATCTATTCATAAACATATTATACTTAATACTTTTGTTTTTCTGAAACCTCTCTTTATATTAATAAAAGTGAAATCTTTCTTATCATAAATTACACAAATTACATTAAAATATTTCGAATAATTTTGATTTAAAAGTTTAAAAAATGTTCCGAAAAACAAATAAATTTCTACAATTTATTTATGTACACATTTCATGTAATGCGTTCAGATTAAAAATACAGTTTTTCTTTTCTAATTTAACAGTACCAATGACGTCTTTAACCGCTATGTCGAATCAGTTTAATCCTATGCTATTGCTGTGGAGTCTATTAGTGATTGCTATTGTGTTGGTACTACAGTGGTACCTACAGGGATTCAATGGATGCCACGTGACCAATTTTCATGGTAGCAAGACCCGAAACTATCAACTAACTTAGGTCCTTAAACGTTAGGTGGAAATTTACATTCTAATTAGGGAATTCGTGGCGAAATCTGAGAATGCTTGTTTAAGGATCATGCTACGACGAATACACCTTGTAGTGCTCCTAGGATAACATTTAATGAGATTCTAAATCTGAAATATTTAAGTTCTTAAAGAACATTGACCAGAATAGCAAGTTTCAGTTCGAAGCACTTCTATGGCGAGTTATCGAAGAAGCACTACGGTAGAGTCCACGTGCACTCCAGGAGTGCTGTGAGCAACTACTAAAGACGAAAGCCACCGTGTGACGTCGCCTAGTCACTGAACTGGTGTCAACAACCACCTAGTGTAAGCATAACTATTTACAAACAGTATACGATTATCGACCCGAATAGAACTCGAAAGGAAAACAAAATAGGAACGATACAAAACAGCGCCCGCCACTCCGGTGCTCAAGTTCTGACTTCGGAGCGGCCGGCTGATATAAATACACGCTATTTACAAGGCTACGGCCCGAGTCAGTCCTGAGTTTCAACATCTAGTCCGTTGACCATGCGCTCGATGCTTTTGAGATCTGACGCGGGGGGTGTGCTGGAAGTGGTGCTAGTGGGAGCGTCAGGAGGCGGGTCTGCGGACGCAGCGCGTGCGGGGGGCGAGCCGGCAACGCGAGGTCTCGCGGGTGAGGAACTCAAACTTCTCGCTCTGGGCGCCACTTGTTCGAACGCCGATCCTAGGCCAGGTAGCGCGTAAGGAGCAAACCTGTGCGCTTTGCTGAGCGACGGCGCCGGTGCTGGCGCCGGCGGCGGAGGTAAGGAGTACTGCTGAAGCAACGGGTGAAGGTTGAACAGTAGACCTGGCGGCATTTGATGCGGGGGGAAGAACGGCGGCGGATACAACGATGGCGGGTACAGGTACGGTAAGAGTGGGGGTTGCACCGGTGGTCCTAGTGAGACGTCTGGTGCGGGTGAAGGCCTGGAGGGTCCAGCGGGAGGTGACGATGCCCGCGCTCCACCCGAACAGGAGGAGTCGGAGTTGGCCTCGATAGCTTCATCGGGGCCTGAATCGGCGCCACCACCTCCACCGCTTGGACTAAACCACGCTGTAAGAAAATAAATAATTAGGAGACTTGGTTGGAATCATTCTCAATAAGGAAGTATTTCTTGGTAGCCCTAATTTTTATGTGAGAATGAGCTTTGTTGGCACTTTGATACAAATTATGCAATTTGTTTTGTAAATAAGATTCATCATTTGCCTGCCTTGCCCCCTTCTATATGATTGAAGCTTGCCTCTTATTTTATTTAGGATCAACGTTATATGTTTTCTTCTTCTACCATTTCCTATCAGCCGTCATCTAAACATTAACAATAACACCCTTCTTTGACATATCATCTTTCACATAGTCTATCCATCTTTTCTTCAATCTTCCTCTCTTTCTCTCTATATCCATCTAAATTCATTGTTATCGCTTTCTTTCTAAGATTTTTTAGAGCTCAAAGAAGCAAGCTCAAGTAAGGCCGAAGGAACCCTGGTTATCTTATCATTAACTGTCGGTACACAATAATGCTGTTAACATTATTATTAAGGTAGACTTCGATATGCTGGTGGTAGCTAGGCAGGCGGATTTGACACCGGTCCTATCAGCAACCAAATCTAGCACAGATTTGTAATCTCCTGGGGATCAATCTAGAGACTTCTTTCTTCTTCTTCCACTAGACAAGTGAGGCGGTAATCATCATCTTATCACCTCATTAGCATTTGTAGGAAGATTATCAAGGGTATTTTAGTAAGGTGGCCAACGATCTGGTAAAGGCCGCGGGCAGCTGGTGGATGGGGGCTGTGCAGGACCGATCAAGCTGGAGATCCTTGGGGACACTTATGTCCAAAAGTGGGCGTCTATCGACTCACATGATGATGATGATGACGAATTGAGTAGGGTTGAAAATGGTCCGGGTACGTTTTGCTAACAAGGGTTAAGTTAGTACGCCGATCCAGAAACGCCCACACAGAGCTTAGGAGGGTACCAGTGGGTTAAGTGGGTCGGACCGGCATCAATCCATCCATCGGGGAGTCCCATAGATGCTGCACGTTTATCCAGCGTGCGGAATGGTCCGTAAATGGATTTTCCACCGGTATCTAAAAAAGGGTTAAAAATGGTAGTAAGATTAATAGAGTATACTCACAGCTGGAGGAGTGTTGTGTGGTTGAAGGTGGTGGCGGTGGACTACTGGGCCCGCCCACGTCCAGCGGCCGCTCGTCGTCCTCATCTCGCGCATCCGACCGCGCCGTCAGCAGTGCCTGCCTGCGGTACACCGACAAACTACTCGTGTTATCAAATGGCCTTGATAATGTATGTTCTTAGTTAAGAATATATTTATTTTATAAATCAGACACCATCTTTAGCTGCTTTTTATCTTAGGCTGCGGTTCTACTTGAACTAAGCTAAAGATTTGTCTGATTTACACCAAACTTCTCTGCGAGATGCCATGAAAATAAAGCAATCTTTTAGTGTTAATCCAGACAAATAGTCCAGTCAACAAGTTCAAAAACGTGAAAAATAGAGATAAAGCTCCTAAAAATATGAGCAATAGCTCATTGGATTCGGAACGACCTCTAGAAAAATGAGTTTTGAGGATTTTACTGCACGTGAAAAATTGCAATTGTTATTAACAAAATAAGATGAAAAAAAAGAGGTATTTACGTTTTTGTTAATAACTCATAAACTATTAATATTTACGATATTTGGAAAAAAGGTCCTTAAAGAGGAGGAAATTTCCGAAAAAAAAGTCCCAGCTCCCGGAACTCTACCTCTATTATTTATAACTTTAATTTAACGCTGAAAATAGGGCTCCGCGCAGCCATTACGGCATGGGCGCATTGCCGTTAAAGACAGTTTCTTACATAAAATTATTTTTTATAGTAACAAATATGAATTTAAAAATTTAAATAAATTATGGTGTCATCCAGATACTTGAAAGAATATATTCCCGTTGGAAAAAATTTTTTAAATTAATTTTTCAAAAAGTTATGCAATTGGTAATTAACGAATTTTTTTCCTATCTCCGTTTTCATAAATAACGACATAAAAATTTAAATAATAAACCTATAAATTTTTGGCTCTGTGGAGCTCTTCTTATATATATACTTAACAAGATCCCGCGATAAAAGTTTATTAAAGTTAATTATTTTGTTTATAACAATTTTTTAAAGTTAACAAAAAATGAAAAGTCTAAGAAATGTTATTAAAAATTTTTTTTAAATAAATGTTATATTATTGCTGCTTTCTTATCCAACAATGGCATTAAGTAACATCGGAAAAATTTTTTTTACATCATTTGTTAAGAAATTGTTTATAAACAAATAGACAAGTTTAATATTTAAAGAAATTTTTTTTTTACCATTATGTTGTCTTGGCAAAATAATGATTTTTAAAAAAAAAAATTTTCTTAAATAAATTTTTTTATTGTTTATAATCGTTTTTTTTATATTTCGATTGTTTAAATAATTAGTTAAGGAATGATTTTCTCTTTAAAAATCATAATTGGCATTTCTTCATAGGTAAATAGAAAAAAAAATTTTTTTTATCAATAATTTCATTGTTTGTTAACTTAACAATTTGTTATAAACAAATTCTAACTACCGTTATATTTTTTTTCTAGAGCTAAAAAAAATAACAAAAACAGCCATATATATCAAAATACTAAAAATCGTGTAATATTTAAAAGCGTTATAAAAAATAGAAAAAAAATTCTTTTAGTATTTTGATATATATGGCTGTTTTTGTTATTTTTTTTAGCACTAGAAAAAAAATATAACGGTAGTTAGAATTTGTTTATAACAAATTGTTAAGTTAACAAACAATGAAATTATTGATAAAAAAAAATTTTTTTTCTATTTACCTATGAAGAAATGCCAATTATGATTTTTAAAGAGAAAATCATTCCTTAACTAATTATTTAAACAATCGAAATAGAAAAAAACGATTATAAACAATAAAAAAAATTATTTAAGAAAATTTTTTTTTTAAAAAAATCATTATTTTGCCAAGACAACATAATGGTAAAAAAAAATTTTCTTTAAATATTAAACTTGTCTATTTGTTTATAAACAATTTCTTAACAAATGATGTAAAAAAAATTTTTCCGATGTTACTTAATGCCATTGTTGGATAAGAAAGCAGCAATAATATAACATTTGTTTAAAAAAATTTTTTTAATAACATTTCTTAGACTTTTCATTTTTTGTTAACTTTAAAAAATTGTTATAAACAAAATAATTAACTTTAATAAACTTTTATCGCGGGATCTTGTTAAGTATATATATATAAGAAGAGCTCCACAGAGCCAAAAATTTATAGGTTTATTATTTAAATTTTTATGTCGTCATTTATGAAAACGGAGATAGGAAAAAAATTCGTTAATTAACAATTGCATAACTTTTTGAAAAATTAATTTAAAAATTTTTTTCCAACGGGAATATATTCTTTCAAGTATCTGGATGACACCATAATTTATTTAAATTTTTAAATTCATATTTGTTACTATAAAAAATAATTTTATGTAAGAAACTGTCTTTAACGGCAGTGCGCCCATGCCGTAATGGCTGCGCGGAGCCCTATTTTCAGCGTTAAATTAAAGTTATAAATAATAGAGGTAGAGTTCCGGGAGCTGGGACTTTTTTTTCGGAAATTTCCTCCTCTTTAAGGACCTTTTTTCCAAATATCGTAAATATTAATAGTTTATGAGTTATTAACAAAAACGTAAATACCTCTTTTTTTTCATCTTATTTTGTTAATAACAATTGCAATTTTTTACGTGCAGTAAAATCCTCAAAACTCATTTTTCTAGAGGTCGTTCCGAATCCAATGAGCTATTGCTCATATTTTTAGGAGCTTTATCTCTATTTTTCACGTTTTTGAACTTGTTGACTGGACTAAAATTCTAAGCAACGTAGCTTAGCTTAGCACAAATGGAGCTGCAGCTGCAATCTCATCAAAAGAATATCTTTCTTATTTGAATTGTTTAATCTTCAAAATTATAAGCCAATTAAAGAGATTGCATAATTGATCAGGTGTGTGATGAAGCGTCGGTGGCGTAGTGCATAAGGGCGTTGTCGCCCACCCGGGAGGTACCGGTTCGAACCCCGCCACGTACCAATGTGTTTTAAAATTTTGAATTCATAATGTATGTTTAATCGACGCTTTTACAGTGAAGGAAAACATCGTGAGGAAACCTATGTAAAAATTCTTAGGTTATGTGTGAAGTCGACCAACCCGCACTTGGACAGCATGGTTGACTCAGGCATAATCGCCCCTAATGTGGGGTAGGCTCGAGCGTCTCGGTAGGGTCATTAGGTATATGAGCTGTTGACGACGTGCGTGATGGAAGCTCTTCAATGTCCTACTTATTTTTACATAAAGTTTGAGAATTGGTAAACATATAAAATAAAATATTAAAATAGGGCTGCCGTCTGACGTGTAGAATTAATATCTTTTGCTAACTTTTAATACACAAATACAATCGCGCTCATTATCCTGAAAGAGGTTGAGTAGAGCCTTAGGTAACATTTGGTTACATACAAAGCCACATCTGTCAGTATGTAGTACCTCAAAATACTGACAAGCTCCCGGCCTGTTGGCGACATAAAAGGGGTAGGTATTAAAACTAAGTAACTAAACCTTAAGTAAACCAATAATCATGAGACAACAACCAGATGCAAGTCTTTTAACTAATTATTGCCTGGATTGTATCTGAATAGAATTGTTTGACACAACTCCTCCTAGCACAGTTGTTACTATTAATTGCTACGTTTTAAGTACTACTAATTATTAATAGCCATGTGATGCCGGCAGAGTAGAATTGCATCACCCCATATCCTCCAATGGGTGTCTTTCTTTTTTCTTTCATGTAGGAAACTGTATATCGGCAATGTGAAAGAGGAAGAACATACTAACGTAACGTATATATTAGAGCGAGATAGATAGACGAGGCCATTTCACGTACCCATACCGAGGCCATTATACGTTTACTTTGAGTGCAAAAGACACATTATCTCATTGAAACAACTTGACTATGATGACACTGAATCTCTTTTTAATCTTATTTAATAGTACCTTATACCTTAGCTTTATAGGCACAAATAGATGAATTATGTATATGTATATATATATATATGTACTAGCGGACCCGACAGACGTTGTCCTGTCCAGCGGACAAAATTGTGAATCTAAACCATTCTCAGATCCCCTTGAACACACACAAAAAATTTCATCAAAATCGGTCCAGTCGTTTAAGAGAAGTTCAGTGACATACACACTCACAGAAGAATTATATATATAAAGATGTAAGTTAATATATTCCTTCACATTTTTCTCAACTTATTTTTTGGAAAATTTTCATAATTTTTAAGTCGTCGTATACTCGTGTTGTCATCTAGAAGAGCAGTCTCATCCTAACACAGGTTTGTTAAACTTAAAAGGATGAGACTCACACAATCTGTTAATAGTTGACTTGATTATGAATAAATATTTTTGTATTTTGTACCTATACGCAGGCGGTCTATATCTCAGACCAATGTTATAATCATTGGTCTGAGGTCTATATCGTCCTGTTAGTCACGTAGAAAAAACAACAACTGTCAGACTGCAGTACTATTTTTCACGCACACATGTGCATTTTTCACACATTGGTGCATTTTTTTGGTCTCGCACTATTCGAAATTGCCAATCTTTAAACGTCAGTAATTATATTCTATTCTACTCTATTCTTAATTAATAGTGTCGCATCGCATTAAACGTACGCATTTTGCCAATGTCAAGTGAAAATGTAACTTAAGTAACAAAATTTGTACGGTAGATTTGGGTTAAAAATGGAGTCTCTCAACACGTGTTTTTACAACCAGAACTCGGGAGAAAATTCGTCAGTAATTATAAATCTATGGTATTCGCTATACATCAATTGTGTCAACGTGTCAAATAATTCTATTTATATTTAATCGAGGCAATTGTAAATTAGCAGACTGGATCTGGACAGACGTTACAATCTCAGCCATCCGGGATAATAATACCCCGAATATTTCGGTGTATGATAATACCAAACTTTGCACTTTCGCCCCCGGCTTAAAACGTTTGACATTTCGTGTAATGGGTCGCCGCGGCCCCCGACCGCGGGAAAGGTTAATCGAGTGCTAATGATAGTGCTGAAATTTGACCCGCGCTGGTGAACCATCAGCTTAAATGTTTTGACGATAGAGTGAGTCTTTTTTATCTTTTTTGTTCGAGCTAAATTTCAAATTGTAAACTCGATAAAATACAATACGCTTTCACTGAATGCGATACAATACGATTTCGCTTTCTCTAGAAACAATACGTGAGTATAAGATATATATTTTTCATCGATCAACAAAAAAAATATTTTACTACGTCACGCACAACTGACCCAAGGTTCGAGCCCTTAGAACGACTCTTAGGTCTGACGCTCCTTTTCGACTGGAATCCTGCGGCGTTCTAGGCGTCACAGTGAGACTCCCGAGAAGGATATTTTGTCGACTACACACCGCAGGTAAGAGTATCCACCAAGATTAAGCCAACAGTAATGTTCACTAATTTAAAAAAAATGGGTGCGTGTACTTTTGTTAGCGCTTGAGAATTTATACTGCTTTGTACACAGCAAAGTTTTTTTTAATGTTGAATAATCAATAATAAATATTTAAAATTAAGAATCTATTTTATTTTATTTCGAGACTCCGAGACTTTAACTTCAACCTGTGACTTTTGTGTTACAGTGATGCGCGCGCGTCTAAAAAAAATCACTCTCATAATTTTTTCATAACGCGTCCAAAGAAGAAAAACTTCAAAAATAAATAAATAGAAATCCTTGCTCAAAGTCCATTAGTTCTGTCATGAAGCCTCGAAAAATATATTAAAACAATTATCACGCACTCCACACACCGTCATAAGCATTACCATATTCGTTTTGAGTCGTTTAAGCTTACAAAAGATAATTTTAACCGTTTTACCCCGGAGTACCCCGGAGGGACAGTGCGAGCAATTATTTGCCTTCTGTCACCCCGCACAAACTGTTTATCATGTACATTGTTTTACTAAACCCTGGTCCTGTGACGTCTTCTTCCCGGACCTGATTACGGTCGGGTTCCGCACCAAATTCATTTTATTAAGTCGCCTCATTGTCGGCTGATAGAATTTAATTTGTGCCACCCCTGCGCTTAGGGCTGGTAAAATATAATTACTATTTTTTTATAAAGTTTGCTGTAAAATATATTTAGCTTTGCTATTATTTTCTAGAAGATGTTTGGAATTGTTACAGCAAGGTAGATTTTATATTTCTATATTATATTTTTTTTTTGTATGAAAAATCTACGCAACCTAAATACGCATATATATATTCTACGTGTAATAATAATATATTTCCATGCACACACCAATTATCTAGCCCAAAGTAAATATCTTTAAGAACTTGTGTCATGGATACTAGATAACGGACATTTTTAATATAGGTATCTACTTAATATTTTTCGATATTTTTATAAAAGATATGAACAACCATGACTCTTCAACAAATATTCGTGTTCGTCACACAAATATTTGCCACTAATACTGACCATTATTATAGATATCTAGGTGAAATGCCAAGGACAAACGGTATCAACTTAAAGCTCTTAAATCGGGAGCTTTTATTTTTAAGCCAGAGCGAGAAATACATTCAGCTTTTTTATACTCACGTGAAGTTCTTGGCCTTCATTTCACCTGATAAGTGATGATAAGTCCAAAGTTGGAAGCGATGGATACCATTTCGTACTGTTATATTTCTGCTAATTATTAAGGTTTTCAGAGCGTAAACGATGTAGGCGGATCAAGCTATCTCCTTCCCGGTTAGAACTCATCTTTCTTTTTATAAATCAATCAGCTCAAAATCTTTATAAAAAATAAAGACTTTATCTCCCAAACTGTACCACATTTTGCTACTTGGGATATGTAACACATTGCTCAACAGGCAAACTATTGGAATGCTCAAATAAAATAAAAACGCAATAAGTCATAGTGACCTAAATAGGATTCATAGAAACATTATAATTTTAAAGTTACTGCCAACCCTAATTTAAATTGTGCACATTAGGGTGTTCGCGTTACAATGTAAACTCGACAGGGGTGGCTCGCCTTGTAATTTTGCCAAATTTTTATCCCTAACCGAAGCGGTTAGTTTAAACCCCTCGGACTTTTTATCGGCGGGGGTTAGGAAGTGTATTAAATGTGTTTTGATTCTTGTCTCTTTATTTCGGAGACTTTACGAGGCCTAGCGGGATTACGTTTATTGCGGTTTTGTTAAACTGAGCGGCGGAGATTTGATGAAATATATCTTTTTGTGCCAAAGTTATTTGTCGTCCGTTTCTCTTGATCGGTGACCGTTGTTTGGCGATCGAAAGTGAACTTAACAACGATATATTATGAAGTGTATGTTGAACAAAAGTACTAAAAACTACCATCAATATTTTAAGTTCGCCTTTAACATTTGATCTTGTTTCCATATTTTCAATTGACTAATTGTATTTTTACGCAGACGGTTTTTTTTTTAAATACGTCACCTCACATGCGTAATATACGTCACTTACATATATCAGGTTCCGCTAGTTATCGTATAGCGTTATGTCTTTTTTTATTTGCTGAGATTAAGGCAGAGAGCTTTTCGTCGTCTGCGGTTCGAGTCTCGGTAGGAGCAAATATTTACGACCACGGAATTGTTCAAAAGTCATCTCATGATTGTTAGTATAATAAAAGTGATTATAATTATACATACCTAACTCGTTAGTTAAAATGTATAAAAAGAAGATAATTTATTATATTTCATTTGAACTAGATAAAATCTGTTATGTAATGGTTACATACTTATTCTTTCATCGCGAGTAATCTTCTCAGAGATAATAATAAGAAATTACAATGAAAAAATCGCTGTGAAGTCATCAAATTTGACCCACGGAACCACAATACCAGTGGCACAAAGGAAAATTATGAGGTATGCGCGCCATGTGCTATCTGTGTAGAGTGACCAAGACGTGTGTAGAGGAAAAGACACAAATATTATTTTTACTATTATCTTCTAAAAGTAATAATAATAATACATTTCTACGCTCACACCAATTATCTAGCCCAAATTAAGTATCTTTAAGAACTTGTGTTATGGATACTAGATAACGGACAAATATACATAATAATCTAGATATTTTTATAAATAAACTTAAATAAATATATAAACAACCATGACTCATGAACAAATGATCGTGTTCATCACACTAACATTTGCCACTACCAGGACTCGAACCCGGACCGCCCGATGTGTAGGCAGCGTTACTGACCACTCCACCACGGCGGCGTCCGTAAAGAAAAGTAAAGAGAAGATATACGAAGAGAGACTATTTGTTGATGGAAAGCGTTTCAAAACGGAAAAAAGTTTTAGTGGAATGTAATCTATGATCTATTGTTTGGTATAATATTATGTATATTATTATAGTCAAGTACTTGTAAGTTCTAGTTCACTATTTGTATTGTTTACTAGCGGTCGCCCGCGGCTTCGCTTGCATTAATGTCGGATATCACTATATAAATTTCATCAGAATAGGTTTAGTGGTTTAGGACTGAAAGCATAACATACAAACTCACTTTCACATTTATAATACCTATTAAGTAAGGATTAGAAAAAGGGAACCTTTATAGGGGAAGTAACAATCGGCATGTTCGCCACGTTGGATTTTAAAATCATTGTTGGTTTCATAATCAGCGATCCGGATTTTAAAATCGTTGTTGTTTTCGTAATCAGCGACCCGATAAACCATACAAAAGTACCTATGTTGATTTTCAGACTTTGTCTTTTCTCAGATTTTTCAGACAAAAAACCTGAAATATGTTTATTCTTGTACTCCTATCGATAAATATCGACAGGAGTACTGCTATAGTTTCGAATGAAATAGTCTACCCAGTGTCTAACTAATCCAGAGTCTAACTAAAACTTCGGCCCTATTTCTTGTCTACGTCATAAAAGGGGCGTCTGTGCATAATTTCAGCTATCTAGATCCAAGGGCGATCAGTCAGTCAATCAGGACTTTTTTTTATTATAGATTTAAAAGTTGTATTCAAGTAGATACTTAAAACTACTATACTAATCATCATCATCGTCTCATCACCCAAGAGTCTTCCACTGTGGAACATATTAACGCCTCCCCCAAGGATGTACGTACAACCAATCGGTCCTACGCTGCCTGCATCCAGCGGCTTCACGCGACCTTTATGCCTGCCTACGTTTCCCGGTACGCGGCCGCCATTCAAGGACCTTTCCGCCCAAGAATACTAATATCTTTCTGTTAAATTTAATTACAAAACCTAATTTACTACCTATTTAAATAAAAGCGTATCTGAAATGAGCAGTATTAAAAAAAATGTAATAAAAGAAAACGAAATTAATTTAGACACAAAAAGATAAATTATGGATATGTAATTGTTACTTTAAGTTTAAGTTATGTCTAAATTCATATTCGTAATAATGTTAACAATGCACTTTCTCAGAACGCGCGGACTGTAGGCCACCCTCCACACCACACGTCCGCTTTTCCGAGCGTGGCGTTTGTCAAACCGCTCACGTTTCCCGCGCTTCCTCCGGCGGCCATTTTGTAAAGATGAGCGCTCGGTCCGGCGCTTCCGTCTCCGCTCTAATTCGGGATGGCGGCATGAGCCTTTCCGGTGCAAAATGTTCAGTAAGCGAATTAAAGATTCCTTCCCGTCGGATGTGCGTTATTCTCCCGTATTAGCGGCGATAAAAGCTTTAATACTGTAGAATTGGCTACACATGTCCCTTCGTAAACAGAAGCTATCTTCATAAACCGATTTAACTACAGAACGTAAGTGGCGGTCCGCATTTGAATAGAGTAATTATAAATAAAAACGACGCGTCCGTTGCTTTCTGTAACGGGATTGAATTCGAAAATAATTAAAAAGTATTATTACTGCGTGAACAATTTTACGATACCAACGGCTCATCAAAAACACATTAAAAGTAACGACGTAATTGTGTTTCAAATATTCTACTTAGAGAGCCAAACAAATCAATAAAACCCTTGGAGTGTGGAATACAGCCGAGAGCTGTCTAATATCCACCCACTAATTGAGTTCTCCTTCGAATTTCAAATAAGCGGAACGGCAGTCATCCCTAGCGGTGAGCGTCGGCAAATTATGCGGCGAAAAAAACTAAAGCTGATTTTATCGCGGAAATCCAATTTTCTCCCTTGCACGCCAAAGACGCTAGAAAAAAGCGGCAAGCCGAATGACTCCACCATTTCGAGCCGTTACCGCCATGTTTAAACTCCGAACACGAATAAGGAGGCGCCGGATTGGTTTAATTTGAATTTCGAACGGCGCCGAGCGCGTTGGCAGCTCCTCGGATCCGTGGCCTAATTAATTTGGAGAGATTCACAGATAGGACGCTAATTTTATATCGTTAGCTTTTCACTTTACTTAAACAGTCGGCAGTTTTACAGTCGTTAATCTTTAGCTGGCCTTTCGGCCGCGGCCACCTACGGCGTCTTTTATTGTGTTGGTGATATTCATACCACAGCGAAGATAGACTGTGTTCATACTTATAAGTTCACTAGAGCTCGGAGAAGTTTCGTGTTTGTGGTTGTTTACTTCTTTAAGCTCTTAAATATTTGCTTTTTGATTTATATAGTTACGATATCCGCTTACCATCTGGTGGTGGGCCGTATTTTTGTTATAGATAGGTATCTATAGAAACTACTTATATAGTTATAACAACGCTATTAGATAATTGATTTCATTTATTTTTATCTTAGGGTAATAATTAACTGCCATTCTATTTATATATTTTATTAATTGAAAAGGTTTTAAAAAATTACCATTTGTAATCTAATGTGACACCTTAGAGCATTTTGTGACACTAAGGAGCACTGCATATCGCAGACGGCGCAACGACCGCGGCTGGCGAATTTTGTATGCGTGTATATGAAGTACCACACATCGGACGCAAACTTAAGACGAAGTATCAGCAAACTGCGTGCGTTGTGCGGTGCTCCTTACTAAACTTTTCTACAATTCATATTTTCTACTATTAGTACTACTACTTTTCATGTCATCTCGTAAACTTAACGATGACATGACACTTAAAAATCACCTGTCAGAAGCTCTAGGTTAACACAATCAAAGGAATTTTCATTTTCAAAGAGAAAAAAGTACAGTCAAAATGTGGTCAAATGGAAGTAGCTTTGCAGTTACTTCTAAATGGTGCCAATGCATTTAATTGCACTTCGCAATTTGTATTTGCTTGACACACATAAATATTACTACATTTATATCTACTTCATTGACTTTGAAAGCTATGACTATCAAATAAGGTTGCAAAATTTAACAAATTTGACCTACAGCTACCAGCCGTCAGAATTTACGAATTTGACAAGCAATTCGAAGTGACTTTAGAAGCGACATCTACTAGTAACTTGTTATGATTAAATTTCTAAATTGAAGCAGAAGTCGGGCCAAAAGCTAGTGTATTCATTTAATATTATGTTACTTTACGATGGCCACCCACGGCGTTTTGTGCGTTGACCTGTTTTAAATTAAGTTAGTTTTGTCACTTTAATATTCGGACAGGTTTTATTGTTGTAGACCACTGACTCATTTATAGATGTGATGAAGTAGGTTTTATCTGATTAATCTCAGTCTCTCTGTTTACCAGTTCTTCAATCATAAAAGCATTTTTTATTACTTTTTATCTGTATCTATAATGTGTATTTAAACTGAAAACGGACGACACCGGAGATTTAGAGGACACCACAGATATATCAATCTAACGAGATCGGTAAAATCGCGGAGTTTATAGGAAGACCGAGTGTCGCGATCAGCGACCGTACTACATAACATGGTTCTAGTTGAGCACGCCCTAATATACACTATTCATTGCGCGCGTCTTAAGGACTGCGAAGCAATGAAAGTTAAGCACAGTCGCTCAATCTGTCTATATGCTTAGATCTTTTAAACTACGCAGCAGACTTTAATGCGGCTTTCACCAATTATAGAATGATTCAAGAGGAAGGTTTAAAAGTATTAACTTGTTAAGGTTTAAGTAAGCACTCTAAGTACTATCCGTGCGAAACCGGGGCAGATCGCTAGTATATTGTAAAGTGCAAAATCGAATGAGAAAATTTGACAGGCTATGGTGACCTGATGGGTAGTTGTTATTTTGTACGCCTACCGAGGCAGAACATGTCAAGCTTACAATATTTAATGCCCGCACCACACTTACAACCGCGAACCGGCGAACGCAATTACATTGACGATTATAAAAACAAAAAAGGAATGTAAATTATAGTGTCGCAATGTATAGTGTCATGCGGTTCGCGACTGCTAATGTGGAAAGAGCTTATGGGCGACTAATGGATCAGCAAAGGGGTATTGATCATCTTATACTCCGTCCACCAATATGCATTGGGCTTCTATGACAAGGAGAGGCCTTGTGTCCCAGCAGTGGGTCGAATTATAAAGGCTGTTGTGATGACCTGAATATTCCCTAACCAACTGTCTTGGTTGTCAGCTTTTGTTGGTAAGGTCTCTGAAGGTTTGGCTACTTTTTGGATTTGTTGCCCTTCTTATGTAGGCAGGCAACTTATCATTAGAAAAATGCACTGAAAAAAATCGACCTGTCTCAGGCGGGACTGTGGAACCGGACCGGTGGTGTCCACCCGGATTGTGGAAGGTGCGGGTTCGAGTCCCGCCTGAGGCAAGTCGATTTTTTTCAGTGCATTTTTCTAGTATTATATTTACGCGTTTGTAAACGCAAAAATAAAATTATTCCATAACTTATCATTATTTTGAAGCACTGCATATGGCTTTAAGTGTAACCAAATTTTACCATATAAGTACTCTGCTCAACTCTTTTGGGGTTACGAGCGTGATATTGTGTGTATGAATAATAATACTAGTGTAGATACTTACTTCTTTTCCCGTTTCCCCGCGCCGGTGTCTCTGAAGCCCTTCGCGAACGGGTTGTTGTCTATTTTCAGTTGCGTTATCTGCCAAGAAATCGTAATTTATAACTTTTTGTATTATATAACGCTTTAATGTCATTACTTCGCCTAGATTACAAAATCGTAATAAAGCAATAAGTTTTATTCTGTGAAAATTTGAATATTACACAGTTTGTGGTTGTAAATATAAAAAAAAACACTATAAAGGGATTATATAATTTAGCCGAAATAAACATTTTAGTGAAATACAGCATGGGGGTGTCCATTAATTACGTGAGGTATTTTTGACGATTTTTTTTCCCCCCCCCCGGTGGTTAAATTTCGCGAGATTTGGTTCGACGCCGTGAGATCGTGAGATTTTTCAATTATGTCCCGCAGTAGCTGGCCGGGCGGTGCTTAAGCAATCGAAGGGTTATTGGGTTAGGTAATACCCCATGTAATACTTTGTGGCGTTCGGATAGGCACTATAAATATGATTGTGTCGGATTTTCCATATTTTAGTCAATAAACATTTTTCAGAAGGTTGTCAAGATGAACCCATTTTAATGTAAAATATGCTTGTCTGCGGACCAAATAACATAAAACAAAACTGACCTTCTCATTCTGATACGCCGTGACTGCAATGAACTCGGTCTCCTTGAAGACGTACGTCCTGAAGGTGGAGTAGGGTAGCTTCAGGATGTCGTTGGCGCGCACCAGGTGGAACCTCGGCTGGTACTTGTGCATCGAGTTCAGGATCGTCTGCGTGACACACTTCAGACAGCTTAGGAACTTGACCGGAAGCATTCTTATTACTAGAAATAGCCCTATGATCTGGAGGGGTTAGTAAGGATTTTTGGAATACCCCTCTCAATCTCTCATCTCAAAAATCTCTACTAACCTCACAGACTATTTGTATAAAATAAAATCCCGGGAATATTTGCCGGGATTTTATTTTATATTATGCAGTATTTGGATATTTTGTGTACCAACTTAGATAAGTCCATTATTTACAGGATATAAATGACTAGCTTCTGCCCGCGAACTCGCATGGGCAGGATTAGTATAAATCATAGCCCGTATTTAGCCCAATTTTCTCATGTATTAGCTATATTATTGTAAGGTTTCATTCGGTAGTTTTTGCTTGAAAGAGTAACACACATACATCCATACAAACTTTCGCGTTTATAATATAAGTCTAATTTTTCCTCAGGAACTAAAACGTATTTCTTTCTGGTTCAAAATCCAAAGCAAATTTTGTCAAAACTAACAACAAACTAAGGTATCTAATTCGGTTAAGTTAAAGTTCTCTTTCAAGACATAATGGAATAGAATAGCTTCTTTTTCGTCAGTGGAAAATAATAAGTCAAGGCGCTATTATAGTCTAGTAGGCTTTGTTAACAAATTAGTATTAGCTATGTCTTTTCCAATTACCATGCGGATTAGATAGTCGTCGATAATCGTTTACTAGTATAAAATTGTAAAATAAATATTTGGTATCGCTCGTATTTTAAATTCAAAAATCTCCGAAAGCACTGATCGATTTTATTGTATTTTTTTGTTTTTTGCTTGGCCCAACCTACACTATGGTATGGTGTTTATGTTGATATATAGACCACGATTTTTTAAAATACTAATTAAACATTTATTATATGGATACCTGAGGGCCTAGACAAGTGGCCAATCGATTACGTTGAACGCTTAACGAAAAGGATATTATGTATGACACTGACATAATACTGAGAAAAAACCATGGCGACCTATAGCGACCGTCGTGTCAAATGTTAGAGTTGACGTTATTACTTGTAGAAACGATTTGTATCGTTTGCCACTTGTCTAGGACTAGGACTCTGAAACTTACAAAGAATTCTAATCAGAGGGGATTAGAATTCTTTGTAAGTTTTAAAGTTGGCGGTATTAGTTAATGAGCAACAATAAAGTCTGCAGTTTCTAATTTAATTTAATAAGAGCTTCGTAAAAGTTCATATAGTTGCTTTGACTTTGAGAGTGACAAATTTACAATTACCGCATTTTTTCGAAAAGCCCTCGATTTCTTTTAATTATATAACACATGTTGTATCTATGATATAGTGACATACCAAAACATGGATAATTTAATATGCCCAAAGTTTATGTATATCGGTCTGCAGTTTTGTAACTAAAGTTGGAATAAAAAAAGCATATTTTGTGATTGACATACATTTTAATGAGCTTGAACTAATGCTTAATTACATAGAAAAAAAAAATAGCAAAATATGTTGTACACATAACAATCACAGCTTAATATAGATCCATTTTCAATGTGCAATAGGTATATAAAGACATTCAGATCATTTATCAATAATTAATAATGCATAATGTAACGAGCAAAACCCAAGACATGTAACTCCATTTATTAATAAAAAGGATTATTTAAAAAACGGACTAAGGCTCCCCTATATCCTTATGTCATTAAGGATTATTATTGGCTGCGCTGCTGAATGTTACATGAGGCGATTGCGATCCGATACCAAGGTGGTGGTTAATGGAAATCAGCCCTAAATTGCATCGATAATTGTATGGAATACGATATTTTTTGCGCCGGTTCACCCGGGCTCGACTGAAGACAATTTCAGTAATTACCTAGTAAAATTTACTAGGATGTGCATTTTCAGGCAAATGGAAAGCGCGCAATAAATAAGTAGGTAGGTACTTTATTTTAGTATGCATGTTATTTTTGACTGTGTGCTAGTGCCTTGACTGATGTATCGAAGTGTGTGACTGTGAAAGCAGAATAAATATAGTTGAAATGAAACCCCTTTGCCAAATTACTTTAAAAATCCTATCCCTATTTTTTTCCTATTGATACAGAATAATAATAATAGCATAATCTTTCCCGAACTTTTCGCACTGTTACCTATTGTCGTTATAGGATGTCTCTGAGTTCGGTGTGCCTCTTGGTATACTGTTTTCTGTTGCCGTCTCGGAGGTACCATAAAGTGACTTGCTTGGTCCACTTGTTAATTTTACAGTGCAACAATTGTGTTCTGTCACCAATCCAGCTCCATTTTTGGTGGTCAATACGGGTCAGAATGTCAGAAACTTTGGTTTCATATATTATTTCTGTGTTTGTAATCCTGTAACTAAGTTTAATTCCCAACATACTTCTCCCTATCACCCGTTGAATATTTACCAATTTATGAAATTTGTGATTGATTAAGTGTAGACTTATCTATAACAAGTTGGGACACGTAACATGACAAATACCTACAGTATTTTGAAAGTTTCAATTAAGAACTTGGTGAATTAATAAGGGTCGTATTATAGAGCTCGTCGACCCTTAAAATCCTTAGGATCGATATCGACCACATTCGGAATCCCTGTCCTAAAACATCTCATCATCATTTGGCTGGACAATATAATGAAACATTTTATTAATTTTTTAAGTGGTCAACTTAGAACTTGACCAATGTATCATGCTACTGAACTTTCCCCCATCTTTTCTTGAGCAAAGTGGGGGCTTGTGCGTTTTACGCATAATAACACGGTGGGTTTTTGGCCACTAAATTACAGGGCATTACGGCAATTCGGCTTTTATGGGTTGTCTCCCTCGACCTTTGCTTGTATCACCGCTGTTTCACTATGATTAATTTATTCGAGAAATCTTTCGAATACTCCTTGTTTTAAAAGTGTTGAACTAGGAGTTCGTAATAATGACGGACGCTTTGAAACTTTAATAGGTCTCTTTATTTTTCAAGAAATACGAGCTCAGAATGCCTTTTGTTATTTCGTGTTCAAAATTGCTCTTTGGCATTGAGTTTTTTAAGAAAAACGTAAAAAATGGATTCCTTTAATTTTCGTTTCACTTCTTAAATTTTTACCTAGAATATTATCTTTTTAAAACTTAAGAAAAAAGCTTGTCTGCCAATTGCCCTGTGTATGTTATTAATACTAAAAATATATCTGCTGCAAAATATTGCCAAAACAGCTGTTTCTACTTTTAAATTTACATTTAAATTCCACACGATAAAATGACGACGAACACCGAAGCCGAACATATTATGACGTCAATCTCTTGATTATGTTTTTTAAGATAGAAAAAGCAATGAGATTTGTCGAAATTTAAATCATGGAAGTCTTTAACTATACAGCGTTTGTATGTAGAAAATCGGCAATTTAAGCAATGAAACTTCACACAGGCATTTTTCGAATCCTCAACAGTTGTATTAAGGTAGTCTACGTATTTCCATGCAATCTATCCATCTAGGCCCATTGTCCTAGGGTCAAGCGAAAATATGCGTTTGTATGCAAAACTTGCATTACTATGCCGCTCCATACATGTCGGCATGCGCTCGTAAATCAGTATGGTGGGTAAATTAATACAGCTTTGTTTTAAGTAGGACTTTTGGCTGCATTTTATACAACATGTAAATTAAATAACCAACACCCTGAATACAGGTGATGAGGGATCGACTTCTGAGTTAATTTCAAAAAATTTTTTTTGAATAAAAACGATTTTTTTTTTGAAAAAAATCAAAATAAAAAAACAAAAGTACCCAGAAAAAATTATACAATATTTTTTGGGTACTTTTTTTTTGTTTAAAAAAAATCGTTTATTTCAAAAAAAATTTTTTGCAATAAACTCAGAAGCCGATCCCTAATCACCTGTATTCAGAGTGTTGGTTATTTAATTTACATTATGTATACATTGCAATTTAGTTGCACGTAGCTTTCGAAGTTAATGTAACTCTTACTTAATTAAAGTAGATACTTAGGTACTCGTGGTATATGAAAATTGCACGACCATCAATATTTATCATTTGGAGTTCAGAGTACTTTTCTAACCGACTAGACTCAATTTTGGGTAATCGTCTCAACTGAGATTACCTATAAGTAGGACATTTTGGCTGTTTTTTTTTACTTTCTTGTATACGCAGTAGGTATATAGAGGAAACCTTTTGAGCGGTAGTTTGTTTAAACGATAGACGCAAGTTTTTTTTTACTTTGGCAATGGATTCGAAATGGGAAGTCAAAGTCAAGATTAAAATAAGATCATTACACCTTCTCAGGTGATTAGCAAAACGCAAAGCTAAGCCTACGCTACTACATAACATATTCTAATAAATAATTATTGCTGTATTGCGCCATAACAACAAACACACGATTTTCAAATGTTTCTCGTTCAATTTGTAAATTAATAAACCGCTACCATCTGTCAATAACACGTCAACTTTAAAAGTAAAGACGATGTGAACATTCACATTGGTGCAGGCGGAAGTAGTAACTGAAATGAATTGATCAAATTAATAGCCATCAGACGGCCCGCGGCTCTCCAATTAATCAATAGAATATAATTTGTTCGAATAGGAACATTCGTGACCGCTTACGCTTACTAACGCCGGGCCGTCGTGGTGGAGTGGTCAGTAACATTACCAGCTTAGATTAAAGCAAGAAAGGGAAGATACGTTACCCGAGTAACGCGTGTGTGCCTACAAAACTGAGACCAATGGCCCTACTGCATCTAGCTGCATTGTTAGGTGAGCGAGATAAAAAATGCAAGAGTCGTGCGAGAGGGACACGTCACCATAGTTCGTCTACGTAGTTGACGAGGCCTGCTTTACAGAAAAATAAAGTTATACTTTTATAAATAGCGAAATACAAAATACATTACTGTCATAGTGACCGCGTGATGTCGGTAGAGTAGAATAGCATCACTCCATGTCCTTCATTGGGTGTCGTAGAAGGCGACTAATGGATCAGCAAAGGGGTATTGATCACCTCATACTCCATCCCAATCCGCAGTGGGCAAGCGTGGTGGACTACTGCCTATAGGTACCCCCTTCGATGAAAAGGACAGGCCTTGTGTCCCAGCAGTGAGACGAATTATTAGGCTGTGATGATGATGATCATGATTATTGTCATAGAAAAACATAAGCACCAATCACTGACAGCGAAAGCAATGCCTCGGTGGCGTAGTGATTAACGCAGCCGCCCGGATTGCGGAAGTTGCTGGGTTCGATTCCCGCCTGAGACAGGTCGATTTTTTCAATGTATTTTTTATAGTATTAAAAATATTTACGCGTTTGTAAACGCAAAAATTATTCCTTATTGTCATAAACTTTTTTAAATCAAAATTTTTAATTTTCGTCAACAAAATAGACATTCCAAAATAGAAAAAACGTTAAAATAAAGAAGAAAGAAATATCTAATAATAGCATATAATAATGTATCTCTTATTAATCGATGTGTTTTTAAATATTACCTACGTTTATTAAATTGAAAAAAAAAAAACGTTTGACTGAGATGGTGTAATGATTTTATTTTAATCTTGACTTTGACTTTTCCTTCCGAATCCATTGCCAAATAAAAAAAAAACTCGAGTCTTTCATGTAAACAAACTACCGCGCGCTCAAATTTAACATGCGGCGCTTCTATCATAAAACAACATCACAGAGGTATACAGATACACAAGAACGACAATTTTTCAATCTTTTATGAACCAAATATTAAAGAGATAACATTCAAAATACGTAGAGAAAAGGTGACGAAAATAGGCACTATCGGCACTACAGACAGGATGACAGCTAGCTCATTCTGTACAATATCGTCAATCAATCTTCAACCTTACATCATAAGCAAGAGGTGCTATTGAGACAATTCGTCAACTCTTGGAAGTCAGTACACTAACGAAGTCGTCTAACGCCGCTCGTTTTCGAAAACGATAACATTAAAATAAAATTATAATTGTACCGGAGCGTCGGCTTTAATTACGAGACTTTTATACGTCCGTCCAATTTCTTTATTTTATGGCTGGACAACAAATTAATATGTAAATCGAGATGCGTGGTGGTCCGGCGCCGTGTCGATGGTCCTTTGTCGATTAAAAAAGTAATTGCCCCTCACTAGGTTAATGAGTTAAGGCTTAACACGCTCACTTAGAGTTCAAAATCGTAATGACTGAGATATTTTTAATTTATGAATGCTTATTGTCGAATTATGAATGACATGCCTATTTAAGGACTTTTTTATATTTTTATTTTATGAATAATAAATTAGGGCATTTTACACTAAGGTACGTATTATAGAATGAGTCTCAAGAATCAACGCGGTCGTACGTCTCTATCACTTTGTGCTTGACAGAAAGTGACAAACGATTCTTAAGACGATTCTTAAGATGATTGATTTCTGAGTGTCATTCTGTAATACGGTCCTTAGCTCAGGGCCTCAGTGTTATGTCACTCCCATCACATCCTTATTAATTCTAAACTTCGTTCTAATTTTAAATTATAGTTTTTAAAATATAAACGAATCGCTTATATTTAGTTATAGGAATGTTTAGAAATATATTGCAGATCGGTTCGTAGTAGTAAGATAGCCATCGGCCTTATCATTACTTACTATCAGGCGAAATGGAAGCAAAGAGATTCTCGTCGTTGCGGTGAAGCACAATTCTTCGGATGAATTAAATATTACGTCAACCCTTGGAGTAGAACTACTTACAAACATGCTGGCAGGCGAGATTATTTCTACCGCCACGGCTCTTTAAGAAATTATTACAACTTAAAGTTACGCCTGCTCACAGTTGCCATCTCGGGACATAGCACCAAAAATATTTTTCAATAGCTTGGCATGGCGGAGGAAGAAACAGCTGCTCACGTTCTGCTGGAGTGCAGAGGAGTGGCAGAATACAGCCCACTTCCTCGGGTCACCGAGGAGCGGCCAGGAGTTGCTTGGTAACATCAAGGCGCTGGATGACTTCCTGGTGGAGCTGGGATGGCTGGAGTGATCAAGCCCACATCCTTTGACGCAAAATAATCGCACTAGCCCTCGAGTTGCGGAAACTGCTCGTACGGCAATAGCCGTCGAGTTGCAGAAACTGCCCGACTGGCAATAGCCTTTGAGTTGCAGAAACTGCCCGTCCGGCAATACCCTTTGAGTTGCAGAAACTGCCCGCCCAGCAATAGCCGTCTAGTTGCGGAAACTGCCCCTTTGAGTTGCAGAAACTGCCCGCCCAGCAATAGCCGTCGAGTTGTGGAAACTGCCCGGACGAATAGAAGAATAGAATACAACTCTTGGAGTAGACGAATCCTGGAGTGGAGAATGCGTTTGGGCAAGCGTAATGAGTAGGTATACGCTGAAAATGAATGAAATCCTGGTGACCTTCGGAGGACTACTGGCAGTGACTGGCTGGATGCGGGAAGTCCAGCTTCGAGATTTTTGCGCAAAATGAGCATTGGTCGGACACATAGGCTGTTGAATGATTGATTTAAAGTAAATACTTATCTATTATATTCTCATTTAATGCCATTAATTTGGAAAACATATAGCTACCTATTTATAAAACTATTCCAGAAAAAAATCAATCTTATTATTCCTACTTTTAATTTTATCGATTCCCACCCACCCCGAAGCTACGTTAATAATAAGTCATATTAACAGGCAATAGATGGCGCCACACGTCGGCGTGAAGCCTTCGTCACAGATCATAAACGAATTTATACGATAGTCTTGTTTATCGTTCTTTAATTAACAGTGATGCAATACGTTAGTCATTCCATAGTTATTTAGGGACCATTCGGATACCTTTTACGATTTATAACTCATAGGTAGGTTTTTGGGCTAATAAGCCTTGATGGTTGATATTTCTTTTCATTCCAAAATTTAATAAAACGTGATATTTGTGCAGTTACTTAATTATTATTTGAATATTATTCATACTATTAAGTAAAACTTTTTTATTGTTTGTTTTTGTAATAATAATTATTTTGCTACCCGACGCAAGATGGCGCCACTTCCATGTGAATTTACATGTCAGAGATACGTTGCTCAATAAAATTATACTAATTATTAAGTAGCAAGATGTCTGTTTGTTTAATCCATCGACGATTATTAATATCCAGACACAATTGATTTTAATTGTGTTCTCGCGCTCCTGAGCGCGAACGGGGCTTAACGAGTTAAAACAGGCGTGTAGCAGGAATACACATATATTTCTTTCGCAATAAATAAACAATAGGTAATAATGGAAATTGTTCGAGTAATGAATAGCGTGATTTCTCATTACGATGCCCGCTACACTGCATTTTTACGACGATTGCATACAAATGTCGGTAATACAATAAAATAGATTTTAATTACGAGTAAGCACGTTCGATTGCATATTCTGAATGCATCGTGTCACCGGCGGGCGTCGCCCGGCCGTACATTCGCGCCAAATGGCTAATTCGCGCGGTAAACACACGCGCCATAACTCATATCAACTAACTAACCAATACGAAGCTAACGTAAATATAACCTTCTCACTCTAACAGCCTAGAGAAACCCGAGCGGTGTGTTTGTTTTTCCTTTTACTTCCTTTGAAATCTTATTTTGAATTTTATTCCTGTAGGGGCGTGGATGCGATGTTGCATATTGTTGCTCACTCACTCTCTCACATTTCAAAAGCAGTCTCGGTCTCGCTTTTTGTAATTTTAATTCGCAGAACGGCATCGAAACGTGGTTCGATTCTATAGAATGTTTTTTATTGCAATGTTTGGAATTCGCTGAAGCAAGGACGAGATTTCGGCAAAGCCGTGGGTGCTTATGCAGTATCGATTCAACTCGAATATTGGAGTCGTTTTATGGTAACTAGCTTTAGTTGTCTGTGAGATCATCCTTATAAGTCGTACTAATGCGTGTCTAAGAATAGACACTATATAGGTGCGCTATGTTTCCAAGAAAACAATTAAGCAAGGATTTCTTTGCGTCATTTTCTTCTTGACCAATTAGAACGTCACGTCATCTTTTTTTATTAATTTTAAAGCAAATTCTAACTTCTAAAATCACTTCTGATATCGGTAAGAGTGCGAACAATACCTATTTAAAAAATATAATTATGTAAGCATTATCATATTAATCACATATTTATGACAAATGTTATAATTTTCATTTTATTTTTTGTATTATTATTATTGTAGCAGTATCTATTAATTTTACGTTTTTTATGAAACCAAATATCTATAAGTATCTATTTTTAATTTTTTATTAATACTGTAGAATAGAATTTTGTATTTCTTTTTAACTGTTAATTTGAAACTGTTTAACTTTGGTTTATGGTAGATTTTTAGGACGCACTCACATCATGACGTCGCAAGCCTCAATGGGGTGTCATGGCTGTGACACGAGCTGTCATTACAATGAGTATCCATCTCAGACCAATGGTATCCATGTATCCATCAATCCATTAGCTAAGATTGTCGAACATAATTAGAGCATCACATAGGTATAGATATTAGGTAATTTACCTACGTTATAGTTACAGCCTTGAATTAACTTATGATTGTTTATATTTAAATACTATTGACAAAAACACAATTAGATACAAAATGTGCACAGTAAGAAGAGATATGATTAAAATAGTAGGCACATGGTAGTAATGGGAGATCGATTTTTTGCGCGTTTTAGGTAATAATCTTAAGACGTAAGCAACAAAATGTGCGGTTTTACTAGGGTGGGTGACCAAAATATTTCCAACTTATATTGCCTTAGGAAGAAAAATAAAATAGGTTCAAGTATTTTATTTTTATAATAGAATTCTGTTACCGCCTCCATGGTCTAGAATTCCTCGCTGAATTATACCCAGAAGTCCAGGGTTCGACCATAGGGGGACAAAATTTTTTTCGGAATCATAAATTTACGTGAGCGAAACCGGGATGCGAACAACGCGCCGTGGACCGTGGCTATGTGAAAGCGCGAGAGATAAATGTACTTGAGTATTTAAAAACAAAAGAAAGACAATTAAACGCGTGGTTGAAGTAGCTCTAAGTAACCCTTTACCGGCATTAAGGGAACAAAACCGAGGCAGGTCGCGTTAGCAAGACGAGCCGCGGCCGCATCAATATTTACCCTGGATGTTGACACGCAAACCGTCTTAACTTACTGTCAATAAAAGGGCTCACTAATGCCCTTTTTACTACAAAAAGCAAGGGCAAATATTGGGGCAAATGTCGACGGCAGCGCCGTGCCGCGGCGGGCAGACGAACTACTTGAAACAATGACAGTTTAACTTATGTTTACAAATTGTTTTCTCCTACTTCTAATTTATTTTAGGCTCAGTATAATTTATAAAATAATAAAATTAGAAACAAATTCAACGACAGCTGTGCAGCCAGCGTAGAGAAAAATAATAAAAATCTCTCTCAAAATTGATTCTCAAAAACACTTTTATCTACATATTCGAAATAAAATCTTTATGGTGAACATAATATGAGATACTATTTAACAGAGAAAATTAAAATGAAAATAAAAATGAACTTGTAATATAATGACCATATGACCATTATAGCATCGGTTCGACTCATCATTACAGTTATTTTTCTTTAAAAATAACAAACTTATGGCAAAATTGTTTCAGACAGCCAATTTGAGTTACAAGTTGAGACTTTGAAGAAATATTGCACCAAGTCCAAATAAATTAAAAGCCAGGTTAGAGAAAGAAGAAAGAGTGTGTCTATTGGTGTTGACTGCATAAGACTTAAGACGTCACCGAGGTTTTTCAGAAGGCGAGAACTTTGGTGGTCGTGTCCTCTAGCCCGTAAGGCGAAGCTTCCAAGAGGATTTATAGCCAGCAAGACTCTCCCGTAAGACAGTCTCTCTATAAATTAGAGTTCAAGTCGAAAGGGAAAGCAATACTGTTAACACAGTACCATGTGCACAGTACTCACTGAAAATTTCCGTCTTCTTTTCGCTCAGTTAGAAGTATACGCAAAGTTTATGGAACTCGAAATATGCAGTTTTTTAATGAAATTACGTTAGCGTCAATTTTAAATTTTCATTTAACATTAATGAAGTTAATTAAACAGGTGCAAGCTTTATCTTAGACTTATCACAAGATAAGGTAATGGTAAGCTTTAAGTATAAGTTTATGTCAAATTTTATAATTTTTACGATGCACTAAATAATATTTTTGTATTGGTATTAATAGAACTGAAAGTTATACAGGTGAAGTAGTTTGCTAATCCAAGGGAACTAGTCATTTCAGAAATGATACTTATTTCGACGAAGGTTTAAAGTAGGTTGGTGTGAAGTTAAAAGCGAGAGCAGTCGATTTGGTTATTCTAGTAAGTAGCTATTAAAGGTATCAATTTAATTAACATAGGTTTTGTGTTGTAATCATAATGTAACAAACAAATATTGTATTGCTGACTACCCATGTTGGTTTGCGGACATTCTAGCGAACATAAGTTATTTCGATATAAAAGAGGTACACCATGCGGGAGTAGTAGTCCCGGAGGTGGCTCGGTGAAATGCTTCGGCAAACCTCGGGTCGTCTCCAGTAAGGGCATGAGGGAAACCGAAGCGGTTTAGAAGGTATACCCAGTTCAGTGGTGATGAGGTGCTGGCCGACCCCTGCACAGGGCCACGTCTAGCCTACGGTCCGCTGGTCCACTTAGCCAGCGGTTTGGGGTATCGTCCGTAAGTCGATTCCACTCCGATAAAAAAGTGCAGGTGTAGTAGCTGCTCGAATTTGGAGCAGTACCTATACCTTACAGAAGACCGCAGTGAAATAACTCTACATTATTTAATAATTTTTGCGTTTACAAACGCGTAAATGCTTTGAAAACTAAAAAAAATACACGTGTTCGATAGTATTCCCGCCTGGGGTAGTACCCGTAGTGTAAGTATTTAAGTATAAAAAACGCAACTCGATAGTATTCCCGCCTGGGGTAGTACCCGTAGTGTAAGTATTTAAGTATAAAAAACGCAACTACTTTAGTAGCGTTAAGAGCTCAATTTGTATAGGAAACGCGAACAGCGCCCCTAGCGGAGAGAACCGCAATTCATGTTTCCCATACAAATTGAGCTCTTAAAGCTAATACTAAGAGCATATTTGCTCTTAGCGAACTACAATCGGTGCGTTTTGTATACTAAAAAACTTACACTACGGGTACAGGTCAATTTTTTCAGTGTATTTTTTCTAGTTTTAATAACTCTACATTTTGGCAGAGTTGTGTTTCTGTCGGTGAGTAAGGTTTCACGGGGTAGGAGTTAGTGTTAGGGTTGGCAGCGCTGGAGTGACACATCAGTGACACAATCGTCTATAGGCTTCGTTGACTGCTTACCACTAGGCGGACCATATACTTATTTTACAACCAAATAGCAAAAAATGCTTTACTGCCATTTATTACAAAGTGTATTTTTACTGTTTCCACATTAATCAGCCAATGCAAAGTCAAAGTCAATATTTCTTTCTTCATTTAGGTACAATTTGTACACTTGCGAAAGTCAATTTTGATGCCATCGGGTCGAGAGTCTACCAGGAGGCCTTATTCTGAGAAGAACCGGCAAGAAACTCAACAAGCTTTTCCATATTGAGTCCATTTTTCATATTTGTCTTTCGTTTCAATGTATGTAATATAAGAATTAAGTAAAATAAAAATTACGTTATTGAAGTTAAGCATTGAAGGTTACGATAAAACTACCGACATTTAAAATATAGAGCACTATGTAGCAATTAAAATTTATAAATACAAATAAATTACTTTATATCATCATTACCATAAAATAATTAAAATAGAAGCTTAACAAAGATAATCTTCGTTTCTTAAATTATTGATCTTTTTATTAAATGGCCTCACCTGTGTGCCTTTCTTTTGATAATATTTGTTCCATTAATTTGAAAACATATTGTTTCGATACTTATAACTATTACTAGCGGTCAACCGCTGGTAATAGTTCGCTCGCGTTGTTGTCAATTATCACGCCAAAGGTATCCCATGTCGTTCTCAGAGTCTCAAACCATCTTCATACCATATCTCATCAGAATTGGTTCAGTCCCCTTTGTCCCTTTCGAAGCTCTAGAGCACACGTATTAGATGATCACGTGACCGTTTAATACGTCATACGTATGTAGTACGACATTATATTACTTGTGCGGAGAAATAGACAGGAACCGAAAACATTAAAAAAGGTTACTTGGGGTCAAAAAAGTTGTCTTTATTTTTTATTGCTAGTGTGGTTTCTAGTTTTACCTATAAATTTCTTGTTAGTACCTAATGCGCATATCAAGATTGAAAAGTACACAGCTAATAATATTATAACGAACCAATATTAATGCCTTAATGAGACAAATAAATTCGCAATCGAGAATCGATATACTCGTCTATAATTTTTTAATTCGTTTCGCGCGGCTAAGGAATCCATCCCCTACAGCCAAATGATAACCGATAGTCAAATTGCAATTCATTTGTCGATAAACCAAACCGCTTATTCAATCGCAATCTTCCCAGGAGCAAACGCATTAGCGATTAACTGCGATCACGGACAGCACTAAATTAAAATAAATATTTGCTGCCGCTGCGAGCGCTTTGATCTCGCCGACACAGGTGCCGACAGGGGCGATCCTATTACAAATATTGTTGGTAACGAGTCCGCCTTTTGTGAGGCAAGATAATACAACCTTCTTATCACGTGATGGCTAATTCTAAGTGGAAATAGAGAGGAATATGCACAGATATGCAATTGACTATGACAGATAAGGGGCACTTGGGATTGTGTTTCAGATTCAGACCTCTTAATCTGTTGATTTAAACAATCTTACTTGTGTCAGTCAGTATTGAGTCCGATGTAAAACAATAAATCTCGAACAGTGATAGAACTTCGGAATGTTCGTTAAACGTACTTACAAAATTAAAATTTAAGGAGTATAACGAAAAATCATCTTTTAGTCATGTTTAAACTGATATAAGTTAAAGCACTTGGAAATAAGTCCACCCTTACGAACTACATCAAGTTTATATGTCATCATCATCATCATCATTAGAACAACTTTTATACCCTCTGCTGGGACACAAGGCCTCTCCTTGTCATCGAAGGAGGTTTAGGCAGTAGTCCACCACGCTTGCTCTGTGCGGATTGGTGGACAGAGTATAAGGTGATCAATACCCCTTTGCTGATCCATTGGTCGCCTTCTGCGACACCCACTGGAGGATATGGGGAGACGCTATTCTACTATATTGGCATCAAATGGCGAGAATTGCATTAAATAGTGTATCTGAGTAATATGTTAGCCCGCTGTTTACAAGTCTGTATCTCAGATAATTGACTAGTTTTTTACACTGCCACAGACTTTGCTTGTCTTCCAAAGCAAGGAGGATAATAATGAGTTGAAAAATGGTTGTGGTCACGCATCGGAATCACGTACTTATTTGCTAACCTTTTGCCAAATTTACAATATACGACCCACGACCATTAAATTATGACGTCTTATAAAACCATTTTTTAACTTAAGCAAAACTTACAAACGTCAGGCTTAAACACTGATGGAACTGTCAAAATTTTCGTCTTTTCTCTCTTGAATTTAAACACAACAATTTTGTGTTCAAAATGTATAATATTTATGTTTACGTTCGCAAACTTTTTTTATATCATCTGGTATACACCGTTTTAATATGAAATAAAATAATCCTTATTCACATAACATAAGAACTATTAGTAGGTATATTGCTTCATTTAATTCATCACGGATTAGCATTTGCATTAAGTAGACCCAGTTTTAATGTTAGGCACAACGGATACGCTACGCATTAAATTGAATTGAGAAGTTGATGTTGAGGACTACATAATACTATGAAAAAAAAATTATGCTAGGTATTGCGAGCAAGGTGTATAATGGGGCATTTTATATTAACACTGACTTTTGATAGAGTTTAAGTTTTTGCATTTGATGAGTAATAGAAAATAAGTATCAACATAATCGGTAATTAGTGAAGTAAGAAAATTCTAATGTGTTGAGTCATGACGTATGTTTTATGACTTTTTATATCAATTTTAAAGATGAAAGTTTTTACGCCTATAAAAGTAAACATAACTATCTACTAAACAAGGAGAGAGAAAGAGGTTCCAGTTTCGAAAAAGACTTGGACTGGTTGAAATAAGGGATAAAATTTTGTATGGAAGTTCGTAATTTGTGAAAACCATGAAATTTTCATTTGAAGTTTCACCTGTGTGGAGATGAAATAGAGGATGAAACCTGTGTGGGATGAATAGGGGATAAAAGGTAGCCTATGTGGTTTCTTAACATCTAATCTATATTTGTACCAAATTTCATCAAAATCAGTGAAGTAGTTTTTGTGTTTATTCATTACAAACACACTAAACTTTCCTCTTTATAATATTATATTAGTATAAGAAGATGTGAATAACGACAAAAGTGTGAAAAAAAATACTGTGTATAATTTATATTTTAAAACAATTGTTGAAGCGACAATCTTAAAATCATTGTAAAGAGTATACTTTAAACAAGATTTTCTACCAACTAACCAAGCACACTACTTTCTGGGAATCGAACCTTTGGATTTAACATCGGTGTACATAATAGAGTAAGAACCTTTGTATTGGAATAAAGAAACAAAAAGAAGATAAACAAGAGCTCCAAACATATATGTATGTATCGAGGGACGCTGAATAATAATGCAACAGAGGAAATTCTTAATTCCATTTTTTAGGAACTAGATAATTGACAACAGTTTGCAAATCTTTAAAATAAAATATAGGGATAATATAACAGAATCATGTAGAAAAATAGACCTAAATTTAAATAGGTTTTTCAAAATCAATTAATCAAGCGAGCTTTCAAAAATAATACCGATTAATCTTCGACTTATCTATCTCATTTCTAACAATAACTTAATCTGTAACACGATAACTTTGTTATGACTTTAGAAAGCCGAAGAGGACAGGAAGCTATAAGTAGTCAGCCGTAAAAAGTCACCGAACAGTGATCAAATAAAACTCCATTAGACACTACAAGAAGAATCAGAGCTTTTGTGTTGACTTGTCAATGTTTAGCTAGTTATGACCGTCTATTAATAAACGAAGTAAGTTTCAAAGCGAAAGATACATGCTTCCAATATTTTTACTTTCTCGTATACGTATTATAGAGGAAGTCTTGTAATCGTCAAAAAATTCGACCTCGAGATTTGGACGGATTTACACGTTTTGGACCTCCCTGAGTCCAAAAACACCGTTTTTGTGTGTGTCTGTGCGTTAGGGGTCATCCATAAATTACGTCACACGTTAAAGGGGGGGGGAGGGTATCACCAGAATGTGACATTGTGTGACACGGGGCATGGTCAAAAGCTTTGTGACGTTACATGTTAAAATTTAAAGTACTAAAACGCGAAATTTATATGTGAATAAAAATCTAAAAATTTTCGAACTCGATCTATATTTTTAATACTTTAGCACTCTCGCTATGAGATTATCTCTCTTGCAATAACAATCAACTTCTAGAGCGGCGTTGTAATGCAAGATAGACACAAAATTCACGAGAGTTCTGGTAAGGGTTTGAGTAGGTTTAAGAAAAAAAAAGAAAAAATTAAAATTAACTGTTTTCTTTTGATTATTTCTAAATACATGCAAAAAATTAAAAAATGTGTGACGTCACATCAAGGGGGGGGGAGGGGGGTTCTAAAAATGTGACAACCTGTGACAAGGACGGGGGGAGGGGTTAAAAAGTCCTAAAATTCGTGTGACGTAATTTATGGATGGCCCCTTAGCACGATAACTCGAGTACGCTTTAACTTATTGCACCAAATTTAACATGCATGTATGACATCAAAATATAAGGCTTCTATCAACTTTTGAGGCGTGTCCGGTATACGAGAAAGTCAATGGGAGACCACTCCCGATTTTTTGATATTTTTCCGTGAAAATCACAGTCAAAATACTAAGTTAAAAAGAAGAGACATTCATTCTATTCATTTCTTTTTCATTTCATTTCAGGGCTGTTATCTACATATAACATTTTGACAGATACATACATACCTACAAAGTTTAAGTATTGCGGAATCCTGTGACTTCCGGTATAGTGTGATGCAAAGATTCGCTCTACCAAGTCCCCATTAAAAGATTAATTAATTTCATAGTGTACTCTGATCATCGATTATCTTCAGAAAAAGTAGCGTCGCTAATAGAAGTTTAATGGTGAGAAAAGCGGCGAACACGTACAGAGTATATTTAAAACTAAAGTTTATACTGCCATTAATGATGTGAAAAAAGTTAATGAGCTATTTGTTGAAGCTACATCATAAATATTAGTGAAACCTCGTAAAGTATGAGACCCAATGAGCTTTAAGTAAGGTATTTTTTAATTTTATCTTGACTCTTCGAAGGCGGTAAGATTGTACAGGAACATTGGCTCATGAGTCATGGAAGATGGCTGTGCTTAAATTTACCTAAGTTTAAAAAATAATTATTCAAACATGTTTATTGTATACAAGATTCACATTTTTTCCCTATAGGCAGAGAATATCACTTGCTACGGTGGCCACAGCAGTCAATGGACACTTCCAATACTAAAAGCACCCGCACGTTGCCAAACTTGTAGGAACTTTTTCATGCCGTTCTTGTAGGGTTTGGGAAAATCTCTACAGGGAATTTTCGCGTTCTAGACTATTGTGGTTCCTAAAACTGCAATAAGTTGCAATCGTCTATAGACAAACCTGACAGCTCACAGCCGGCCGTATGTCGTCATGGCTGTATAAAAAAAAAATCAATCCTTTTATGAACGTTAGCCACTCCAAACAGAAGTGTTATATTTGTTGAGTCCGATGTTTAAACAAACGTGTGTCAACAGAGTCTTTTTACTGTCATCCGATATCGATATCCCGTAAGTACTTCGATATTTTTACCGCGTTCAACTTTGTTTGTATTTATGGAACTCTTCTCAATTAACTTTAAAGGAATGGCTCTGACGTCATATCGTAGGTAAGGGAAAATGGAAATTATCATTTATCGCCAATAATACTTTTATTGCGGAAAGGTTGTACCTTGACTTCCAATAATATGTGTTAAAGAGTAGGAACTGTCGGTTGTCGGTTTTTGTTTTTTCATTCACTGAAGTTTCAGTTACCTACTTTTTGAGATTATCTTTTGGTGCAAAGTTATCAAGTCAGGTGTAAATATTAATCATTGGTGTAAATACCCGGGTGCTAGTGTAAGCGTTACGCATAATAATATTTTATTTTTATGCTTTTTGAATTCGGTTTGCCTTTTTTTTCTAAAGTTGTTTAAAACGTCGAGTCACGCGTGATAGGAGAACTGATGTCTGTTAAGTACTAGGAGATTATAACTTAAATATATTAGAGCGAAAATACAACTATCAATGATCAACGGAAATGCAGGAAATAAAATTTTGACTTTTGCATGGAAAATTTAGCGAATAATTATTTTGGAATTTCAATTATCTGATGTTGACATGAAACTTAAATAAATATGTTGCCATGGGTAGGTTTTGGCTTGATACGCATGTACCAAACCATGTCCACTCTACAATGATGTTCGTTCGACGCTCGCGTTGACGTACTCACTACCACCGCGGTCTAAATTGCGTTTATGTGCGCTATCGCCACTGATAGCGCGTACACGAAGTGAATCAAATTGAACGTATTCGTACCAACTAAAATATGTGACGTCATGAGTGACATCATTAAGCAGTGCTAACGGTGCCCACGAAAAAGAGGTAGTGCAGGGTGTGCGCAAATGTCGAACTCGAATTTGACGTTTAAGTGTGTGAATTGATAGAGTAAACATTTGAGTTTTGAATTAATAAAGACTCGTTATAGCTACTTCATTTACTACAATAATTTCATTTTACTGTATTAATAATCCTAGAGTGCAATTTTAGTGTTTAAATGGTTTTTATATAACCTCTCCTTAGACGTTTAACATTTACACACAAAGCGTGGATCAAATTGATTGCACGCAAATAGTGCACATAGCACCGTATTCAATTCAGTCCAAGGTGTTTGCACTGTTGGTAACGTTCGTAATGTTTGCGCATTTTGGACCGCAGGGTACATGTCGTCGCCGTCCGTAAGCGTGCTACGCTTGCTACGAACGAGCGCCATTGTGCTACGCTTGCTACGATAGAGCACTATTGTGCTACGCATGCTATGAACGAGCGCCATTGTGCTCGCACAAAAACCGCCACCCGGCGGATCGCTGCGAACTCACTACGCGAGCCACTCGCAGCAACGTAATCACTTGATACAGTATCAAATACGTCACGGGTTACAACTCTAAGGACGACACTACGAGTATTACATATAACGCTCGCGCCGGCGCTCGGGCTGATCCATCGGCTGTCGGTTTCCAAACGAGTCGGTTTTCGAACGCAGTCCAAACGAGCACTGCGAGCGCCTTTGTGTTCGTGACGGTTGTGTCGTGTGTACGTTCATGATGTGGAGTGACGAACAATCGCTTGAACTTATTAGTTTGTATCAAGAAAAACCTGTTATTTAGGATCCTAAAAATCCGGATTACTTTAAAAAAATCTAAAATACGTTGCTTGGAGTGATATTGATGTAGAACATTGGCCACTTATTTGCTGAGATTTTAGTTCTACAAGTAAAGAAGATCTTCTTTTATACAATTTAGTTGTCCACCATCGACGCTTCTGCTTCCGGTCTTCATTTAGTAAATACATAGAAATAAAAGCAGCACCTGCTATCACGACCTCCCTGTTCGGCATGTTCGTAGTAACTGAGTGGAAACCAAGATTCGTTACACGATTCGCGTTGCGTTCGTGTGAACGTCTACACTGTTGATGTTAAATTACTCGTAATCTTACATTACACGTTACACTCGTCTGGACCCGGCTTAAGTGAGTACGCTGCTTTACTTGTTAGATAGCACACGCCTAGAAATCAGTACTTGTTATTATTATTAATTCACCAAAAAAAACAACATTATTAATCACAATCAAATGTAGCCTATGTCAATCAGGGATAATGTAGCTTTCTCTTGGTGACAGAATTTTGAAAATTACTTCAGTAATTCCAGATACTACTTCCCACAAACAAACTCACAAGCTTACAAACTTTTACCCCTTTATAATATTAGTATAGATAACTCAGTGAATTGTCGTCTAACTCTCAGCGGTAGGCTTTGTAACTCGAGTAGGCTTAAAAACCGACCGATTAAAAACGACCGAAGTCCCAACCACCCATCAACTTCATTAACAGACACAGCCGTCCCCCCGCAAATGGCCGCGTTATAAATACTAAAACAGTCGAATGAAGGTATAAAACTATAAAAACCTTTTATCTCGACCGCTCGGTGCTTAAACGTCAAGTATAAAATCGCCGCGGAATCATTACGACCAGCATAACTTGAGCTGTGGATTAAACAATTTTGTGTTGTGTGATAGATCTTTTGAGCAGGCGGTGGATAGTTTTGATGTGAATCGTAATTGCGAGTGGCGCCACTGTCTTTATGAATGGAGGACTGTTCCACATTTTAATGTGCTCTAATGCTTCGAAATTGAGCGCGTAAAAGGAGGTTTCAGTTAAGCACAGTATTATAGATCGCGTATGATGGTGCGATGAGGTAAATGATAATATCAGTGCATTAGACGCACTCTCTGTAGAGTTATACAAGCGTAAAATCACGTTATTATAATTCCAAATGGGATTGAGCAGAGCCTTAGATAATAATTATAAAGCCAGATTTAGTAATATGGACCACACATTAGCTCTAAATAGTGACAGCCTACATAGCATCCAGCGAAGAGCAGCTCGAATCGTCGACAATGTAGCGTATTCTAACCAGCTCAACGCCTTGGCCCTACGTAGAGATGTGGCTTCTCTTTGCATCGTCTACCGCATATATCATGGAGAGTGTTCAGAGGAACTGCTTAAATTCTAGGTGCTGATTTCCACCATCGCTCCACCCGGAATAAACTCAAATTCCATCCGTACTTAGACAATTGGAAATCCACCACTGTTCTTTTCTCTCGCAACATTCTGCCCCGCATAAGTTGTGGGATCAGCTTGTACCAACGGTCTTTCCGAGGGACCTTCAAGAAAAGAACCACCCGGTTTAAACTCAAATTACATCCGTACTACTTAGACAATTGGAAATTCACCCAATGTTCTTTTCTCTCGAAGCTTTCTGCCCCGTACAAGTCAGGTACTAATGGTCTTCCCAAGGAGGTACAATTTAGATACCTTCATTGAAAAGAGCCTTTTCCTTTCTTAAAGGCAGACAACGCAACCGCGACTGGTATAGTGTTGTAGTTGATCATGGGCAAAATTGATCACTTAACATCATTGACTCGTGTGCCTGTTAGTCTCTCTTGACGTGACTTTTTACTTTCTCGTATACGTAGTATAGAGGAAGTCTTGTAATCGTCAAAAAGTTCGACCTCGAGATTTTGACGGATTTACACGTTTTGGACCTCACTCAGTCCAAAAATATTTTTTTTGAAATTATGTCTGTGTGGGTGTCGACACTAAACACCGTATCAATTGCGGTTACATTGTCTGCTTTTAAGAAAGAAGTAGACAAAAAACGAGTTGGAAATACCGTTGGTACAAGCTGAAACCAACGTTGTGTTTGAGCAAAAGACGAATTAGGAGTAGCGCATTAGCGCTCGTGAAAGGTCTGTTTTTACAAGTCGAAGCCATCTTATTTAGGCATGAGACCTCCTGTACTCTTTCAGCTTCTCGTTTTTCATAATTGCACTAGAAATATTTTTCTAGAAAAGTGTGAAGTGCACTTTTCCTTGGTTGATTATGTTCTATATTCTTATGTTTTTTTTTTGCTCTGGCAACACAAGTAACTACATGTCTTTGAAAAAGCTGCTAAACATTTTATCGAATTAAAGTTATTTATTGGTGTACTTTTATATAATAAATGACTAAATACAAGTGTATATGTGAATAATAAGCCGTGGAAATATTAGTGGCGCAGTGACAAGCCTATATCGACCAAAATTACAAATACATAACTCGATCGACGTTAAGTCGATAGCTGTCAAACCGTAGAAAGTCGAAAATAAGTTTTAAGGCTGCAAGTTATTTACTGGGGGAGTATTATTTTCATAATAACTATCACCAATATTATCTATTACTTACTATCTATTTCTCCAAGTTCCTTTGAATAAGTAATAATTTAAGTAAATTTTATTTCAAAGCTACCTACCTACATCCTACATTGGAAAGATTGTTTAAGTTGATTAAATTTAAAATGATAAATGTCTTGGTTTTACTAATTGTTGTAACAAGTAATTAATACGGTGCTTCAAGGAACATAAAAGATATATTAGGAATAGATAATATTTGTCTTGTAAAGATAATTTTTCAATTTACTATTAAATTCACATCCAGAACACTCCACAGAACTCACAGCTACTGTTAGTGAGTAACGTCAATTGACATAAGTACATTTGGGTTCATGTAATCTCTCTTTACTTGACAAATAGTGGAAGTAAAGTTGACGGTGACTGTTGTAACCTGCAGACACACACTTACTGACACTTCACATTTAAAGTATTAAGTGTTGACAACAAGTAGATTACCTACTGCAAATTTAATTTTGTTTCTTCTTTTATTTTATTCTGACACAACTTTTTATACTTTTCAGAGTATTCTTGGTTACTGTATTCCAAACATCCACAATGATGACCCGTAAGGCCACTGCTAAGGACACAGAGATGAAACTAAAACAAGTAGTGGCTGACCTTCGGGCATCTCGGGAACTGTGTGATCGCTTAATGCAGGAACGGGAAGACAGTGAATCTGAAATTCTTAGCATATTGGAAAAAAACAAACAATTAAAATGTGAACTGTCGGAGCTACATATTAAGTATGAGGACATTGTTGAGCAATGCAACCATATGCAGGACATGATAAAATCCTTTACAGAGTGCAGTAATACACATGAACAGGCGCTTAGTAAAATAAATGAGTTGGAGGTTAGCTTATGCCTCGCAAATAAAAATGTAAAACATTTGGAAATGCAAAATAAAGAATTGTCTACAGAGAAACATTCTCAAAGCTTGTTCGATGAGTTAACTATTTGTAGTCCCGGCTTCATCGAGGAACAGTCATATGTAGAAAATAGCCTCAAAATTAATTCAGAAAGATATTTTAGTAGTGTTAAGAAACTAAAAAAATATATACGTGTTAATAAGTTTATAAATAAGACAAAAAGAACCATAAAACAATATAATTCTTTTAAGAAACAAAAATTGCAAAATTTGAAATTGATAGAAAAATTAAATATTATTAAGAGTAATGCAGTTGCAACAACTACTGATTACACAGTATATTGTAAACAATTAGAGACAAAAATTGACAGTTTGGAAGAGTCTTTAAAAAGTATGTTAAAAAACATACAGACTATTTCCCAAAAACAATTAAATTATCAAATACTTGCTTCAAATGACATGGTAGATATGTGTAATTACAATGCAGAGCGTTTTGAATCTTTAAATAAAAAACGAAAATGTTCATGTCTCGTTACAGATATACAAAAAAATTATCATTTCAAGTATATTATATGATCAACAACACCAAATTGTTTCACTCGTAGATAACCAAACTTGTTCCCACAATAATCTTGATGAAGGTGGGACTCAAGTGAACATAAATAAAGAACAAAACAATATTATTATGTTTAGTGATGAGTTAGGCAAAAATATGGGTCAAACAATGTGTCACTATATGGCACGGCCTGTAACTAATTATTGTATTCCAGGTGCTAATTATACCCAAATATTGCAGAAGGTGATCTGTGGTACTTACAGCCCTAATAGTACCATAATTATTTTCATTGGTAGACGAGGCAATGCTAATTCCTATGTCATGGAAAAATATTTTAAATGCCTGTCTAAATTAAATGTAGAGAAAATAATTTTATTTACTTTTCCTTACAGTGAGTCATTGAGTCATGCAGAAAATGACTATAGATTTAAGTGTAATAGGAAATTGCATTTAATGACAAATTATAATAAAAAATTTGACAATATTGATTTTAATGGATTCATTAAAAAATTTTTTTTGACAAAAGATAAATATTTTCTTTGTAGTATTTACAAAAAACAAATAGCAAAATCGCTATGTTATTTTATTTTTAAACAAGCCAATTCATTGGCTATAACTTCTGCCTCTATTGGGCAGTCAAATTGGACGCTGGGCAATGACAATTTTGAATTTGTGTGCTGGCGAGTTGTCATGGCGTCAATAAAACTGAATTAGCTAGATCCCTTTGCTTTCCTACTATAGTAGGAAAAAAGTGATATGTGTAATACCTATTAATTGTAAGCAATCCTTGAATATAGTGTAGGTATCCGTTCCCTGTCCTGATTTCGTCTAAATTTTAATTACATTTATAAAACGAATACTAGAATTACATTTATTTGATTGAAAAACCTTTCCTATTTCCTTTACCTTTAGGTTCACTATGTAATACAGTGTTTTAAAGAGATATTACTAATTATATTGACTATAAAACAAAATGTCGGGCTCCACTATTCTTTTACGACAGTTTTTATTTCTTCATGTCCCACCTCTTACTTAACGTCGCAATGAAATTGATTTATCAATTCGCATTTTAATTCTTTCCACTTAAGTTGAATAAAGTGCGATGTTAACTTTGAGAAGTTACCTTCGGTTGTGTTTGAATTGAATGCACTAATCTCGCAATTTTAAATTCGGAGGAGTTCCTTCTTAACGGTCACGGAAGCTAAGCTACTAAGCTTTTCAACACAATTTTCCACCGTGCTGCTTAACCTGGTGGTCACGTATATGTAAATATTCATAAGTGATTGTATATTTGTTATGTATAAGTATACATCGCCATCTTGCCTTAAGCTAAGTACCTACTAATATAATATTTAACAAGAAAAGTTGATGATCATAAACGGAGCTGCAAAAACCATAAAAATGAAATTTCAAATTTTTAATAATTGTATTTATATGTTCATCCTGATCAACAGTCAAGATTGATGTTAGTAATAAGTTGGTAATAAGTAAAAATTTGACTTTCATGTTTTCTCTTTGGCAAATAGGTTTTACATATAACTATTTTATCACGAAGAACTCGAAGTTTTATCTTTATTTGCGATAGTAATACTTTTTTGTAATGCATTACGTATCACCATGGAGCCCCCGAGCATAGTTGTCTCAAAAGATCTATTTATTTGATAGATATTTCTGAAGGACAATGCATTGGTCAGAGACAAGCTTACTGCATACATACACACAGCTACAATGCATAAAACTCAAACGCATTAACAAATTGTAAATCTTCCTTTGGTACTACACCGATCCATTAAGTCATTAACGATTTTTATGAGCTATCGATTTATCGTTCGCAATCATAAATAACGCACAATATTTGCTAAAACAAAACCTAACACAAAAGGTCGAGTGATACAAAGTGACCTCGGACAAAGGAATCGTATAAAGTAATTTATGCTGGTTATAAAATGAGCTTTGGATTCATAAAATTATATGATCAATGGGCCAGCGCCACCTGCCGTCGACAAGTCGAAACCGATTGATACCATATTCCACTTTTAGTTTGTCTAAGTTAGTTTGTCTTCGAACATGATTTTTTTCCGTGTTTCCATTCTGCTCGGAGACCATTGTTTTCCGACATGCCTTATTCATTTACGCATCATACCTGCAGTAGGATGCAACTGCAGGAGAATGTGAGACTCTGAGGTAAATGAGTTCCGCCCACTACCCACTGAACATCCTCTCCGGGCATCTTGCTAACGTATACTATGAGACTACGCAGGCACCTTGAGCTCGATCAAACGTATCGTCATTTTTCATACGTTGGCCACTGTTTCTGATAGTTTACGCTAGAGGCGCTAGTGGGCAATGTATGAAAAGGGACGATACGTTTGATCGAGCTCGAAAACTAACAAACTCATAATATTTCAACTAGCGAAGGCCAACACAGCGGTGGCAGATGGGAATGAAACTCGCAACTGTGCCTGCGCCGCGGTGGTTTGTAATTGAAAACTATGAACTAGCAACCATTTCAACCTTAGGGCTCTATGTATAAAGTTCACTGTCGTCTTCTTAGGGAGCTCGTGTGAAAAGCCGACTTGCATCTGAGTGATATAAATACTGTCGCATAGGATTTATTCCGTATCTCTTGTTAAGTCAGTATCGTAATAAGTGTAATGATTGAGTGACCACTTGATAGTGGTTAGAGACTTATCACTTGCAATCTCGCTTATATCAACTCTTTTCTTCATGGTGGTTACCTAAAGTGACCACGTAATTAGGTAGCAATAATAATAATAATAATATATTTCTACGCTCACACCAATTATCTAGCCAAATTAAGTATCTTTAAGAACTTGTGTTATGGATACTAGATAATGGACAAATTTACTTAATAATCTAGATATTTTATAAACTTAAATAAATATATAACAACCATGACTCACGAACAAATGATGGTGTTCATCACACTAACATTTGCCACTACCATGACTCGAACCCGGACCGCCCGATGTGTGGGCAGCGTTAATAATAATAAATAATTAACACCCCTTATACATTATCAACACCGTCTAGTAGATATTGTTATTATTACAATGATTGCGAGTTACATCAATGTTGAGTTTTAGGTACGAAGCTGTTATTACGTAGGTCAAAAGAGTGAATAAATTTCAAATCAAATCTACCGTTTGTGCAGATTCCATTCATGTGATTGTTTTTATTGTAGGTAGGAAAAAATAATAATTTACGACTGTGTGTTTTTTCTGTAGAATAAGTTTTATGCTGTTTATTCTATAAAAATAATTACATTTTATTGCTTATTTTTCTCCATAAACTTATTTAATCAAAGTGGTTACCAACGGTAAGCACCGTTCGCTAACTGTGTATTCTTGAACTGAACATGGAATATTCTTTTCCTTTTTGGACTTCATTACAATAAATGCATTTTTATCTATCCTAATCTATATCTATAAAAATATTCTAAAGAGGAAAAATTACAAATCTTTACTCTGTTTATTTAAATGGACTTAGCAAGACCATTTAAGTAAATAAAGAGCTTTTTCATTTCAGAGAAATCGTCTGAAGTCCAAGTGTATTGCATAGAGTTAAGGGGGTAGACAGGCAATCACCCTCTACATACAAATTTACCCCTATGTCTTATCCGATCATAATGATATTTCAGAATATACGTTTTTCTTTTTCCGAAAAGGCTAGGAAATCGTTTTTTTCGTTTGTATGGAGAGATATTCACCGTAATATCTAAAGATCAGACGATACTATTGATACCTGCCTATTTAATACAACAGATACATTCCTCCGGCATTCCTAAAGTTTCTATATAACGTCACGATTCTGTAATGAAAAGTCGCAGGAGACCCTTCGCCAGTTTAATTACCCACGTTGCTCGCGAAATGGGGGTAATTGTCAAGTTTTTATAATGGTTTACGTCCATCCCAGTTCAATATTACGCATAAGTTTAATTTTAATGTGAATTCAGAATAACTTGGGCTCTACCCGCATGAAAACAGGCCTCTATTTTCATTGAATATAGGCACGATTAATGTTTTAAGGATTAAATTTAATGCAGCTTTAGTTAATTGGCGGAATAATTTGTTTTTCCAGCGATGGTATAGCTGAGAATTGAATTAAGCGTATTGTTTCAAATTGCGTTTTTGTTAGTTCAGTATTAATTGATCAACTAGGCACTTTTAACAGTCAATATAAAACAATTGAACATAGATTTTAGCGTTCTAATCATCCCTGATAAAAATATAAATAATAAAATATGTATTTTATTTAGGCCAGTGCCTACCTACGTGATAAGGCCTGTATTGGGTGCATCTGCTCCTGAAATAAAATTTTACTACACTGAACTGGACCTATTTAATTTGGTTTTTACCATTAAAGTGTGTTTTGACAGGAGAAGTAAAAACTAAAAACCAAAATGGAATTCGATGCCTGGCCGCAAATGACACCTACTAACAGTGCAAATTTTCTTGTCTTTGCATGATAACTGGCTCATACCCTTAATATAACAAAGTTGAAGACTATTCCATTAATAATGTGTCTTGTCTATAAGTTATCATTTACAATTTCGATATTGGTTTTAACCCATTCAGAATTCCACGTAAATCCGTGTTAAGACATTTCAATTTGAGATAGTTATCCCACAAATATTTATATTGTACAGGCCAATCTCAATTTGGAATCGGGGCCCACCTTGTATAAGTGGCCTGAGGCGCCAGCCGTCATCACCAGAGGTGTCTGCATCCTAATTATATGGACGAAAAACACTACACAACACCAAATATTTGTTCATCTTACCCGTCAATCTATTTTACACTCTACCAAGAAATACTTAAGGCCTATTTCGATAGTTTAATTAGCTGAATATCAAAAAAAGAAGGCCCAGAAGAATTGGCGTAAAAAAGGACTTAATTACAATATGATTACGGGTTTGTTTCTGACAAAACTAACAAGCGTTTGTGTTTAATTAAGGTAATAAATAGTTATATTGTCGTTAGGCAGCTGGCGTCCATATAGTTAATAGTGTCTGTTTGTTTTTGTTGTTCCTATGACATGTGCTTCGAATGTTGATGAATTGGACTTGAAACTTTTTTGTGTAGGTAGAAAACCGTGTAACGGTGCTAACGAGTTTGTAAATTCTATTCTAATAAAAAAAGGTTGAAGGAAGAATTTGAAATTGATTAAACGTATTAATTGATAGCAAATTCAATATTAAAACCATAAATATTCATGTTCATATGGGATATAGGTAATGTTTAGCATTACAAGCTTGCATCTTCACAAGCAAATAACTCCATTCTTCTTGATCGTAAGTAGAATTGGAGACCAAAGGCAAAGACAGATAGCGCGAGATAAAATATTATCTAGCTACCCTCCTTTTGGCAATGTGCAAGGTGCTTCTTCACGCCTCTTTTGAATGACCCAGAATTGTACGAAGACAGAAACAAGTATGTTAGCAGAAAACTAGAACAGACGCGCACTAGTGACTTTTTTGCAAGATGTTATGGGTTAAACTAGAGGCCACACTACCAATAAGAAGTGAAGAAAATAAATTTGCCTTGAAACCTAATTTGTCTCTATTCTATTCTTAATTAATGGCATTCGCAAATCTTAAAGATTATGCATTGCCAATGTCAAGTGAAAATTTAATTATAGTTACAAAAAATTGTACGGTAGATTTCGATTAAAAATGGAGTCTCGCAACACGTCTTGTTACAACAAGAACTCGGGAGAAACTGACCTATCTGTCTCTTTCTAACCGACGGATGACCGTCTGATACGTCATACGTACGTAAGTACGTCATCATATTACTTGTGCGGAGAGTGAGAAAGAGGCAGGTAGGAAACGGAACCATTCAAAGGTTACTAAGGTCAGGAAAGTTGTCTTCGCTTTTATAGTGTGTCTTCTATTTTTACCAATAAATTTCTTGCTTTTTCGTCACTCTTATCAAGCCCAGGATATGTATGGAGGTGCGCGCACATTATGATACAAGTGGGTGCCGGCCTATACACGACGCGCTATACCCGGTACAAACATGTACCGGGGCGCTTCTTCCCGCCTCCGCCACGACACGAAGTATCCGAGCCGAGGTCAGAGCCTTTAGAGGCACCCTCGGGCATGTCGCTCCCTTCCGACACGGACGCCCTTGGGACGCTAGGTGGTCGAGAGACTCCCCATTGGGGAGATGCTCGGTCGCCCAGTATTCCCCTAGGAACGTTCGACTTACAGGCTTGAGGACCCAAGGTGCCCTTAAAAACCCGGTGACGCAGAAAATGTCATCAGAGACAATCTGCAGTAGAATATAAAAAAAAGACAAGTGGGTGACATTTGGTGCATCTCCATATTCTCCATACATTCCACAAGAGTGACTAAATAGTCACCTTGACAAAAGTCACCAGTGCGCGCGTTACTAATCTACTCTTAGATTTTATGATTTAGTGACATAGAAATGGGCTGGCAAATTTCTGAGTTCGCTTTGGAAGAGTGCAGCCCGCCTAGCATGACCACCGAAACACGATATGATATAACCATTTATCGCGTTGAACGGTCAAAAATCATTGAATATAACAGCCAACTTGAAATTTTATCGAAACTGCGAACATGTATAAGGCTTATACATGTCCGTAGTTTCAATAAATTTTCAAGATTGCGATTATTTCCAAAAATTTTTGACAGTTCAAAGCGATAAATGGCTATATCATATCGTGTTTCGGTGGTCATGCTAGGCGGGCTGGTGTTTGTCGGTGACAAGCTAAGCTAACACAGTCTTTAATTATGAGGAAGAGAGATATGGATTAGGGAAAACAGCTCGTCAGAACACTGATGGTGAGTGATGACACAGGCAAAAACAAAGATCGTTTTAATTGGAAGATATTCTTAAAAAGAGAAGGAGAGATGCTTTTTCTCGTACGACATAATGTTTATTGTGACGCTGTAATAACGGAGTGGCCAGTAACGCTGTCTGCACATTATACGGTCGGGGTTCAAATTCACCCTGGCAGTGGGAATTGTTTGTGTGATGAATACAAACATTTCTTCACGAGTCACAGTTATATATATTATTGTATGTATATATTTGTGGAATCAGTAGAAATTATAATTGGTACGGTAAATCTGCAGACTTATTTCAACATAATTTCAATACTTTTAAATCATTCGTGTTATCAGCGATAGCTGAAGATAATTAAACATAATATACCTTTAAAGGTAGAAGGTTGTTTTTGATTGTTTTCAGTCATCACTGTACAAATACAAAAACCTCTTGCATATTATATAAGGTATTATGTTAGTTTCACTTAAATAGTTTTTTCCCCCCTAATTACTCTCGTGAATCTTTAATCATAAACATGTTGTGGCTGCCTTCAAAGGTAATACTTTTAATTTTATTTTTATAGTGTTTTTTTTTATAATTTTTAAAGTTTATTGTATGTACAGTCGACCAAATTGAATCATGACCCACCTTAAGATCATTTTCCTACAGAGTAAGATGAAATTAGCTTGAACGTACATTTCTAAGTAACGAACCTGTTATGAATTTGTTAGACACTGACAGTGTCTAATAAATATGGCTTTTTAAAATTTGTTCAGACTACTACTCGACATCTGGCACATAACTTTATTTTTAAGAATATAATAGTTATTCCATTTTCTCAGTACTGAAAAGAGTTTAGATTATGAACGACATCTTATTTAAAATTCCAATTGAGACTTTAGTGCAGTGATAAGAAAGATTAAAATTGATTAGATCTCTGACCCGTAATGACGCATTTTTATTCATATTTAAAACGTACTAAGTGCAACACGCATGATAGCGAAGAAAACCTAACTAAATTTAAGATTCTAAAGGAATGATCGGCCAAGTGGGTCATGATTCAGTTGGTTCACTGTACCATTGGCTGTCCTAATTTAATAAAATAATAAAATTTGTCTGTTATTTAGTATTTTCATAACACAAGTTTTCAATGATACTTAATTTAGGCTAGAAATTGGTGTGAGTGTAACATACTTGCACTGTGGGACGGAGAACTGGAAAGCGGGATGGTTTCCCTAGGTTAATTAAACCCGCCATTAGTATCACGTTTCACATAGTCACGTTGTCACGTGAACTTTATCTATCCGCTGTCTCGTACATTTTAAAGGTTGCCGGGGCAAAACAAACTATTTCAGCGAAGCCCTCATCAATCACAGAGCCAATCAATTACTTGATGCGCCTCGCTTCAACCAATGGGAAAACCCGGTCTTGATCCCGAGGGGAAAGGCGGGAAATATCTTCATTACTTTCGTGTCACGTTCTATAAAATACTAGTTAAAATATTAACGTGTCTGAAATTATTGCCTATTACCTTTTATAAAAAACTTCTCTGTCTTACTATTTTGGCCAAAAGATCAAAATTAGAAAACATTTTTTATGATTTTGAATTTTTGAGATAACGTCATATTTTATTTGTTGGTATGGTAGCTCGCTTGTATACCAAATACTCTGTATTTAACTAGCTTTTGATCTTGAATTTGTGGATTTAAGGTCATCTCAACTACTAAGAGATAAAAGTAAAATGAGGTTTAATCGTTAGCGGAAGTAAATTATGCGTTTGGTAGTAAGTTTCTAGACTAACACAATGAATAAATTAAGGAATAAGTGTCCAATAGGAAATTTTCAGAGCAACGTTATAGACTAGAGACTAGAGTAGCAGACCTCCTTGTGACCATAGTTTTTAAGATCCTTTCGGTTTGAATTGAATAACAGAATTGTAAGTACATACCTCACCTTAAGAAGCTTATATTTTACCCTCATCTATTCTTGTCAGCTTAATTGTCAACGTAATATTTTTATATCAAATATTACAAGTTAACAAAACAAAAATGGCGAAATAGTTATTTGCTCAACGAGTGAGCAAAGTTAGTTTTTGCTGCGAGTGCCGATATTAAATGACGAACCAGCGAAGTAGTCTAGAATTGAAGCGAAGTAGTCATAAATAGACTACTGAGCGTAGTAAGTGATTTAAAGGCACGAGACAAAAAAATTTGCTCTCGTGTGAAACATACAACTTTTCATCTCTCCAGCGAGAGAATTGTTTTAGGTGAAAAAAACAAGACAATGCTTTGATGCATGTTAAATATCTTTAAATTTATTATAAAAATTAAAAGTAACATTACTACAAATACTTAGATTGAACGGTACAGTCTTGTTCGTAGCTCGCAGCAAAAAACGTTTTTACTTCGAGATTTTACGAAGCAAAAGAGGTCTTTTGGTGCTGGAGAGATGAAAACACATTTTACCATAATTCAATAGTTTTGCAGTTCATTTCTTTTAGAATTTTATTTCGAATAATCGATCGATTCGTAGTATAACTTGGTCGAAAGTTCGATATTCATGACTTCCTAAATCTACACAGCCAGCGATCGATTTTCTATTGCAAATGTTTCGATCCTGGATTATACTAATGCATTTAATATGTGATCAAACTCATTTATGGTCGCACGCAAAGGAATCGATCCTCGTATAACAATAGTTAAATTATTTCAATAAGCTGTTCAAATGCTAAATTAAAAACTTATTAAACAGAAAAAAAGTTTACAACACTAAATCCACATCGTTATCCACGAAACAGAAAATTACACGGCCGAGTAACCTTTCGCTCAAACGGCAGTAAGCATTAAAAAAAGATATAATAGACAAGGCTCGGCCATAAATAATAGAATCATTAACATCTGCCTCTATGATTTCGATCATCAATTTTTTTGGGACCAAAAAAATGCCCGCTGGCTTTTGGGCGTCACCGGATAAGACGTGTTTTGACGGTTATGCCGTTTCTATTATTTTTAATTTCCCTATCTGTCAGCGAGGTTTTTTAAATGTGAAAATTAGGCGTTTATTGTTCGTAATTTTTGACGATTATGGCCTTACTTGCATGTTGTTCTTTTTTTATTATTGGTCTCAGAGGCGGATTAAACGTTGAAAGCGCCATAGGCAAGCATCTCATCGGCGCCCCTAGGTATATTAAAAACTAGCTTTTGCCCGCGACTTCGTCTGCATGGAATAAGTAGTTACTTTGGGTAGCATTTTTATTTTTTTAGGGTCAGTACTTATTTGATTACTATAAATAGCTTATTTTAATACCTTTTTATTAACTAAGTTTTTTGTTTTTTCATCTTATGCTAACTTCCATACGACCTTTCATTCCCTAGTTCATCCCTACACGTGTCAAAATGCCAAAAAACGCCACATTTTTTTTACTTCTTATCACGTGCTTAAATAAAAAAAGTTTATTGGTTTTATCTTCGATGAGGAATTCCATACAAAGTTTCATCCCTTCTTTCAACCATTTTTACAAGTAAGTAGTAAGAAAGAAATAAATATTAAATAAATTCAAAGTTTCATGGTTTTATCTTCAACAATGACCAACTTCCATACAAACTTCAATCCCCTATTTTAACCCATTCATGCCTATTTTTCGCAATAAAAAGTATCCTATGTCCTTCCCCGAGCTCAAGTCTATATTTGTACCAAATTTCATCAAAATCGGTTCAGTGGCTTAGACGTGAAAGCTTAACAGAGAGACAGACAGAGTTACTTTCGCATTTATAATATTAATTATTAGGGTCAAATCTTACCATAGTATGACCGAAACCGCTGTACCGCGCCTTACAAAAAAGGGGTGACATGGGGCCAAGGAAAAATGAGCATGAGTTTACATGAGATCGATATTGTCGGACAGCTCTTACGATTTCAGTTTACAATATTTTTAAGCTTTAAGCTACTGAAATCCGGGTCCAGATATGTATCATTTGCCTGATCCGATCAGCGTATCCGTATCGCCGACGCGTATCATGATACGCGATCTTGATACGCCGTTATGATACGGCTCGTCCCATGTCATGTCGATTTCATACAAGGAGCTTATATTTGGTTTCATACGATTGTCATACGGAGCAAATCTAGGCGTCCACAACTTGATACGGGGCTTGATACATGATACGCTGATACGGATACGCTGATCGGATATCGGGCAAATCATTATTATCTGTAGGCCTATTCGCTAACTTTTTTTGACAGTTGAAAGTGATGATCACTGAGTGAATTACATATCCATTGCTGTTTTACATGACACACTATTATGGTACTTGTCGTGTAAAAACAGCAATGGATATGTAATGAGGTCCCGTAATGGTATGGCTTTTCCTAATACAACATACATAGTAACATTCCTTTTTGTACCACAATAAAGATGTTTTTTAAATCATCAAAATCGGTCCATCCGTTGCAAAGTTATAAAGCAATTTGCGTCAACTGATTTTATTTAATCCGCTGCGCTCTACGGCATGGCTGTGACGTCACCCGGCACTATCCGCCCGCTCCGAGTCGCCGCACACTAGGAACTTTGACTCATTTTCATCTCATATAACTATAACTTTCGTGTTAATAAAGATATTTACATGATTTTTTTTACTTGATAATCTTGAATAAAATATATGCTTTTAAATAATGTATATTCCGTGAGTAATAGTTTATTTCTAATAGTTAGAAAAATTAGAGGAATAAGTAGGTAGGTACTTAAAATAATATTTTTTCTCACCTTGACATCATAAAACTTTACTCATCATCATCTCATAAAGTTATAACTTCCGTGTTAATAAAGATATTTACATGATTTTATTCCTGATAATTTTAAATATACATATTATATACTTTTAAATAGTGTATAATTCGTGAGTAAAATTTTATTTAAAATAGTTACAAAAATCGAGGAATACTTAGAATTATTTTTCATCATTTCAGTCGAGAGACACCCACTGTTGGACATAAGCCTGGACATTTTTTCTCACTTTGACATAATATATTTAAATGTGTTACGCAGTGAAACCCCAAAAAACATATATTTATCCGTCAAATTATATTGTTATTTCCTAATAAATAAAACTTTAACCAGAAATTCAGCAAACGTCGGCAAAATCTCGAACAGAAAATTTGAGAAAAGAAAATAGTAGGTATACATTATGATTGCAAATTATTATGTATATTTGGATAAGTAATATTTGACTAGACCACGGTAATAATAGAAGATAAACATTGTAAACTAAACTAAACTGAGTAAAAAATTCTATTTTTGTTCAGCAAAGTACCTACACATTCCAAGATTTTGAAAATTGTATGTATAGTTTTGATAATATAAAATCATACATCATACAATCGCCATCATATAATCGAAATTAAACTTAATTATTTTAGTAAGCTTAATTAGTATAGATAGTCTATATCTAGCTGTAGTACTAGCTTTTGTCCGCGACTTTGTCCGCGTGGAATAGTTATTTTGGGCTGCATTTTTGGGATTTTGGATTTCCATACTACCTCTCATCACTCATTTCATCCTTGTGAGGATAAAAGGTCAAGATTTCATCTATTAGGGAAAAAAAACAGTGCCTAAATTATAATTTTAACGAACGTCCATGCAAACTTTCATCTCTCATATCAACCCTTTCAAGCCTTTTTTCGAAATAAAAGGTAGCCTATGTCCTTTCCCAGCGTCTAGTCAATATTTGTACCAAATTTCATCAAAATCGAAGCCGCGAAAGCGTGACTTTGCTTAGTCTTACATACAACCTCTCATCCCCAAACGAGTCAAACTTTAAAAAACATGAACGAAATATTTATTTATTACTTGTCGAGAGCCTAAATTCAAAGTTTCATGCTTTAATCTTCAATAATGACAAACTCCCATACAAACTTTCGACCCTTATTTGAACCCCTTTATGCCCTTTTTTTACAAATAATGTTAGCTTATGTACCTAATTTTAATAAAATCGAAGGCGTGAAAGCGTGACTTTTGGACTTCGATACGAACTTTCATCCCCACTCTGATCAAATTTTTTCAAAAATGCTAAAACAAATATTTATTTCATTTTTATCAAGTGCCTAAATTCAAGTTTCATGGCTTTTCTTTAAAAATGAAGAACTTCCATACAAAATTTCATCCTTTATTTCAACCCCTTCGAGCCCTTTTTCGCAATAAAAGGTAGCCTATCTTTATGTTATTCTGATGTATGAGCTATATGATTACAAATTTTAATTAAAATCCATTCCGTAGATTTTGCGTTAAAGACATAGAGACGTATATACGCCCGCATACTTCTTTCACCATCCTTTCGTGTTTATAAATTAGTAGGATTGCTCAAACTACACTAAATTGGCACTAAACCTCTTGAATAGGCTTTGTCCACCACTATAACATCAAAAAAACAATATGTATAGTATTTAATACGATATGTTCGCAAGAAACGCTACGCGCGGGTACAGTCGGCAGTGATGTAGTGCCGAGTGACGTCACACGCCTGCCAGGCGGCCGCTTGGCTGAACGATCCGTTTTTTCGTCATAACTTCGTCAATTTTCATCGTAGAAAAAAAAATTTGGTACCATTTATTTTGTTTTTTAATTGTCTACAAAGCTACATTCATAGTTAAAATCGTTACGGATCCTCATTCACTCAGTGATCATCACTTTCAACTGTCAAAAAAAGTTAGCGAATAGGCCTACTGGACCCGCCTGTACACCCCAGTGGTTTGAATTAAGATATTGAACAGGATAAAACAAATTAAATCAGTGTATCTAATATTTAATTTATATAATTAACTAACTTTAATATATTATAGTTACTTAATTCGACTTCGATAGTATAGATAGTGGCCTAGGTGACTGCTGTAAGCGCGGAAGGTCCCGGATATCTTTCTCGGTCCGGCAAATGTGAGAAACGAACGCCGTCGTGAATTGTCTAGCGTTTTTATTTTAAGAATTTATTAATACTCGGTAACTAAAAAACATTAAGCGCCCTACCCTCATCCCCGCAATTTTAGAAGCAGGAACATCCGATAGTCGATACTCACTCGCGGTTGACGCGGTCGACGCGACGAAGCATTGCAGTCGTATCTTTCCAACTTCAATCAGAGATCATGTACAATTGGCAAGGTTCTTTGTAGGCGTGTTTTAGTGTAATGGCGCACACTATGTGCGACTGCGACGATCCCAAAACCCCTTATGGGCTTAAGAGGGTACCGGTGGGTTTTAGCGGAGTAGGACCGGCGCTATTTCGCGCCGGTGAGTCCCGCACACGCCCGCCGTACGCCCAGCCAGTGCGTGCGGTATGGTCCGTAAATGATTTCCCATCGTCACAAAAAAAGGTTCTTTGTAGGGGTAAGTTTTAGTCAGTCATCTTTTGTTATATTATTATATTATATGTCAAATTGAGGTTGTAAGCAAAAATAATAGTTTTAATTTGTGTAATTTATGCTATAATTCTTTTTTTTCTAACAATTCCGCCCGCGCGCCCCTTTCTATCCTCGCGCCCCTAGGCAGATGCCTCTTTTGCCTTTAGGATAATCCGCCTCTGATTGGTCTACCTGCACAGAGTTTGCATATTTTTTTAATTAACGCTTCGGGAACGCGCGGGGAAAATCTTTCAAGGACTTTATTTGTAGCTCTTTATTAGTACTTCTGTATTTAAGATCTTTTTATTATTAAGTTTTTGAATATCAAGATAATATTGTGTCGTTTTTGCTTTTTTGGAGAATAATGTTTACAATAAATTATTTTAATTTGCATTATTAGTTTAAAAGCAAAGACTTTTGTACCACGTAAACTTATATACTACAAACTAGGAGTACATAAATACATTATAATTTAATTTTTTAAGTGTAAGAAATAAAATATGTATAAATAAGCTCGAAGGAACCAGTACCCTTAGCCATGTGACTTAAAAATAAAATTAAAAATAATTAAGCTGTCAGACCACACCTTAAACCCAGTTTTAAAATAAAATACACGTTATTGAAATAAAAATCAAAATGTCTACTAACCAAATGGTCTGAGTGGGGGTCTCTTGGCGCACTAGGGGCAGGGTTGGGCCACAGCAACTTTGACAACATCCGTTGGCTTTGGCTATAGATGAGCTCCTACGAAGGAGAGAAAAATGAACTTTAGTAAGTTAAGAATAGCGGCGATTACGCCTAGAAAAAGTTGATTCATATTTCTCTGTCAAAGGTACAGTTTTGATGCGTAGTTTTGGTATCACAAAAAATGCAACCCCATCAAAAAATAAAATAAATTCTTTGTTCTATGAGATCAAAGTCAACTTGTTCTTTACATGTTTTAAAAATAAATCGTTTAAGCCCAAACTGCTTTCTCCCGTTGCCTTAAAAAAGTGTAGGATAAACTTATTTTAGTATAATTTCTAAGCCAGACAAGGTGTTGAGCTAAATTCTAAGAAGCGAATGCCTCTAGCGAAATGTCTGATAGTGAGATGGTTGAATGAGTGAGATTATTAATAATAATAACACGTTTTAGCTGCGCCCGCGCCGTGGGCGAGTCGGGCGCGTCGCCATTGGTGGAGAACCTTTTGCAATTATTAAAAAATAATTGTGCGCTGTAATTAATCTGAATTTTTCACCACACACCTAGTTTTCCTGTAGTTAGTTAAATTATGCGACTATAGGTAATATAGGTATGCTTATAATATTCTAGAATAGTGCTTTAACTCATGAACGCTGGTGCACCATGATTGTTTTGTGTAGATAAACAAATATTTTGTATCTGTCTACGCATGTATGTCGTAGAGAAATGAGGGAATCAGTGATGTCACGAAATCCCTAGGAATACCATGGATTCTCGGAAAATAGCGAATATTCTTGTTTATTGCGTCTTCCTACTAAACATGTTTCGTGATTTGTCTAAACTATAATCACTCAAAATCAAAGTTTCACTCAACTATACTCTAGTAAAATGAGAAAAGTATATACCTATACATAAACGAACAAGCCATCCCGCTTGACCATAAAAAAATAATTACCCTGAACCTGATCACACAAGATAATAGTCAATTTGTATTACTGATAAATGCTACATATTGTCTGTATGATAGGAAGGCTCTGGCTTATTTTTTTATGATCAAGTGGGTGGACTTTTTGTGGGAGAATCTATTGTATGTACTTACAACACTTTTCTCATTTTGCTAGATTATAGTTTAGTGAAATGACATATCATAGATATTATATTAGTATTTTGTCATATCACTAAACATGTTAAGTAAAAAGACGTAATAAAGAAGAGTATCGCTATCTTATTCTATCCTAGGCATTAACTGAAATCCCTAATATTCTCATTTCCCTGCGACATAATTATACACACAGTTATGGTTAATCAGCTTTCAATAGACAAAAATATGTAATGTTATGAATAAAAACCAGTATTTGCTTTCGAATATTTGTTTAAGTTTTACTATAAAATATATCGTTAATTTATTATCATAGATTAAACTACGATATAATGTTAAAAATTAAATTTGCCATTATTTCATATCGTTAGCATACTATAATTATGATATAGTGGACTATCGAATGAAATTTAAAATTAATATACGTAACATATTACTTAATTTTATTTTGAAATTATTCATGAATCATTCAATGCTAAACTTGTCATTTTAAAATCAAAATGATGCAATCATTGTTACGATTTTAATTATATTGTAGCTGTGTTTCAATGAAACTATGATAGTCTATTTAAAAATAAAATGACAAAATATGAAACATGCTAGTAAATTCTGTAAAAAACTGGTTTCATTGTGTGTAATGCTCGCGTTAATCTACTGTAACTGCTGCGATACTAAATATAGCTTTTTTTCTTTCTTTTTATTTTTACTTTTTTATTAAAACGATACAAAGTGAAATATTCCAAAAATAACAAAGCACGTAATAGCGTAATGTCGAAGAAAACAAGCTTATACAATGACCCAAATGTTGACAACTCCTGGAAACCAAAAAAGTGTAACAAGGGCTTAATAATGGGTTTAGCGATGTTCCGTTTTACAAAACAAACAGCTGATCGTGTACACGAAACCGTAAGACTGTGGTAAATTGCTTCATATTATTTTAAAGATTTAAATAAATTATTTTGGAATTGCGTAATGAAGACGCACTTATTTGTATTATTTGTTTAAGAATTAATCAAAAACGAACCTTGCGTGCATTATGTTACGTAAAATTTTGAAGTGAATTAACAAAACTGGATTACTAATATGGAATTCCTTTGAATATTTGAACAATATAGGAAAGCCAATGACTATTCTACAGAAGGTTTTGAAGGCTTTCGATTTTAACATAACATTACATTGGTTCCAAAAAATCTTTCGGAAAAAGCAAAATAACGTAAAGAATTCTGAAATCTTTAGAATTCTTTTTTAAAGTTTATATTCTTTGGCGGGGAAGCTCATGGCCTTCGTCTCACTTGGTGGCAAAACGCCGAGGGTGGTAGCGAGGTTCACCAGGAACCCCTAACCATAGAGAGACTGGCTACCTTATCATTAAGGTTCTAGCCAGACGGGGTGCGTTTCAACTGCATTCATCATCATCGGCCGAGAAACGCCCACTGTTAGACACAGGTCTCGCTGAAGGATCTCCAAACCGGTCGAACCTGCGCTGCCGGCATCCAGTGGCTTCCCGCGACCTTTACCAGATTATTCAGTCCACCCTTTCTTATTTCTGCCGTGAAGCAGCTGTGTTTCGGCTTGAAGGGAAAGGTAGCCACTGTTATTACTGGGCATGGAAGGCATTTCATCTTAGTCCCTACGCTGGCAATGCACTCCGGTCGATCCTGCGCTGCCCGCATCCAGCGGCTTCCCGCGACCTTTACCAGATCGTCATTCCACCTTGTGGTGGGCCTACCAACGCTGCATTTTCCGGTACGTCGTCGCCACTCAAGGACCTTTCCACCCCAATGGCCGTCAGTCCTTTCAACTGCATCCCGACTGCCAAATTGCAGTTCGCGTGCAGTTGGCATTAGAGCTTCAAGTTATGTTCGATACGAAGTTTGTACATTGTGTTTGTATTAGTATTATGATGTGATTTGCCGAAGCCGCAGATTTATAGAAGGTGTTTCCTTTATCTCCGTGCTCGTTAAGTCAAGAGGAAGAGAAATTGTGAAATTTTGTGATTATGTGATGCAGTTCAGATACAGTTGGTCTACTACAATTTAGTTATAAGAATGCAGTTGAAATGAAGAACACATAATGCTTTTAACACTGCTATGCTGATGGTGGAAACTATTGAGTCTGAGTTAAATCAAGCGATATTACCAAATAATTGGAGTACAAATTGGTACTGACTTCCTTAGGGATTAAAAACGGGACCTCTGACCACTTAACTTCCATAAGAAAAACTCGCAAATCTCAAAAATATATGCGTAACCAAAACGGACACTAAACGTTTCCAAACAGAACGTTTGTCAATAAATATGAAAAGTTCGAACAAAAACGTCGGAGCACACCGTACGTATACCGTTAAAAAATATAACAGGAACGTAATAATGGGTTGTGCGAAGTTCTCGCCCGCTAAACAAACAGTCGACAGGGCAGCCGCGGCCAGAGCCAGCTAAATTACTTTTAATAAAACGTTTGCCAGGCGCCCAACGACATTTACCGGGTGATTTATACTTTTCTGGAGTTTAACTCGATGGCTTAGCTTTTGAGGAAAGAGATTTTTTTAATGATCGGCAGCTACACTGTTAACTTCCAAAATATTGGAACTAGCTTTTTGACAACAAAGATTATATTATAAACAAACTGATATTTGTATCATCATCATCATTACAGCCTTTATAATTCGACCCACTGCTGGGATGTAAGGCCTCTCCTTGTCATTGAAGGTTTAGGCAGTAGTCCACCACGCTTGCCCAATGCGGATTGGTGGACTATCAGGTGATCAATACCCCTTTGCTGATCCATTACTCGCCTTCTACGACACCCACTGGAGGATAAGGATGATGTTATTCTCCTCTGCTGGCATATTTCTATATTTTTAATTAAATAACCTGTATTTTTTAAAGCTATATCGCATTTTTTAAAACTTCTTTGTTGCAGCAAAAATTCCAGCGAGTATTATGCTGTTCGATTACGATTTTTTCTTGAACTTTTGTCTACGCTAATCGACACTAACACTAATATTATTAAGAGATAAAAATTACGTTAATAATGAACAGTTTCAAAAACTACAGGACAGATTTGAAAAAAATATGTCACTGGGAGATTGCAATATTTTTAATGATAAACTAGTCTATTTTTTATTCAAAATTGCGAACGTCTATATCCTACGGTAACTGCTTAACACTTACCACCAGGCAGACCATATGCTTATCTGCCAACCAAATAAGATAAGTATGAAAAAGGAGTTTTTTTATACTACGAGATGGCAAACAAGCTTGCGGCCCACCTGGTGTTAAGTGGTTACCGTCACCTATAGACACTTGCAATCTTAAGGGTAAATCACTTAACACTGCAAGTGCGGTACCATCCTGCGGACTAATTCCATGCCCAGTAATTACACTGGCTACCTTTCCCTTTAATCCGGAACACAGCGAACTGCTTCAACAGGCTAAGGGTAGTCGTCGACAGTGTAAATACAAAAACAACCCTTAAGGTGGAACATTAGGAAGACCTTGATAGTACATACCTAATATTGGTCCTAAAGTAAACACAAAAGAACATAAAAAGTTTTAAATAACTCTAAGCATTAACGTCTCAATATAAAAAATGATTTACTGTGCACAGGGAGACCTTGAAATTTAGGAGACCTCACATAATGCTCAATAATACTACAGCCCGTGTGTTATTGATGTAAAATATTGTTTCTCATTTGACAGGTTCAATTAACACAAAAAAAGGCCGCGAGCGTAATTTTAAGCGGAGAAAAATAACCCCACCCACATGCAAGGAAGAACATGTAATTTTTATTAACCATGACGTGTACTGTATGCCCATTCAATAGACGAGTAAAGCTGGCTTTTCACTATGAGATTTAATCCAATCTATACTTATATTCTAAATAGAAAATATTTGTATGTTAGTAATGAATAGGCTCAAAAACTACTCAACTAATATTAAAAATTCTTTCACTGACAGAATGCTACTTTTTCACTAAGTAACATAGGCTATAACTTTTATTACAAAAAAATATACACTCAGGCAAAGTCGCGGGTGGAGCGCTAGTATATGATACATCTCGGGATATACATTTTTGGGACCGTTTACGCTGATATACATATTATAATACATATTACATCTCAAGATTTAAATATTATTCCAACCGATTGAGCGAAAATTTTCGGGACAGTTTACACTGAGATATAAAACATATTACATCTCAAGATTTAAATATTATTCCAACGGATCGAGCGATATTTCAACAAAATATATTATTTTACTTCTTGTCGTCGTCGTTTTCACGTCACTTTATAGCTCCATGGCAACCGCTACTGAACTGGATAAAAAGATGAAAATCACAGTGTAAAAGCCAATCGCGGGATGTAATATATATCTGGGGATGTAATAACTTGTAGTGAGGAGTCAGCCTTATGATTTAACCAATATTATGACATCAGTATAAGATACACGTATCAATTGCGATTCCAATTATCTACGCTTAGATTAACATGTCAATCATCAAATGTGGTTTCAGTTTCGGTAACACCGGCTATGACAGTTGGGAGGTCGAGTGATTAAAGACCTAATTATCACTACACTAGCTTTCTACCTGCGGCTTTGTCCGCGTTGTATTCATTATATCGTGTTCCTAAGGAACCATTTTCGCAATGAAAAGTAGCCTATGTCCTTCTTAAGGCTCTATTCTATATATCTCTTTACCACAATTAAAGTTGTTTCAGTGGTTGAGCCGTGATAAGGTAGCGGACATACAGAGTTACTTTTCGTTGGTGATTCCTTTTGAACAAAATATAGCATATGTTAATTAAAGGAAATTCTGAATTTTATTGGTGAATGAATTTTTTAAATTAGTCCAGTATTTTTTGAGACAATTCATCATAAGCACTTGAATCTACAGTAATGTACTAAAAAAATTGCAACAAAACAAACGCGGGATCTGTCCGCTCTCCTAATTCTTACCACAAGATGCTTTACGACTTAATTCTACGACATCAGAATTTAATTTACAATGCGGTGAGCAGCATTTATGGGAAATTGCCCAGCGCGCAGCCCGGCTAATACCCACTTGCTGCAGCCTAGGCTCGCTGCGTTAAGTTTCGTAATTTTCATCCGAACCACCTACTTCGCTAGCCACCCATTGTTGGAGTTGTTCCACGAAAACGTTGACAAATCTCGCCTTGTTTCGTAGCCCGTAAGCTGTAATTACTTAAGATGAAATAACACGTCAAGGACTTAATCAGTCCGGCATCGGCGAGGTCCGGCCGAGAGCTGTAATTAGCGGGCAGTTGTACAAATATGAATGGAGCCGGGCGCGGCGCCCGCGCAGGCACGCCTCGACGCCGGGGGGCGGGCCTCACGACTCCCATAAACTCAGACTTCAATTCAGATATTCTAAATAAGGTCCAGCAACAAAATCATCGAGGACCCGTCATCGACTCTTTGTACTGAAACCTTTTTAAAGGCTCACAATCGCAGCATGACATCTAGACGAAGTATCTACGATCCCGCCCGCCGATATCGGCCTATAAAGCCGCAACCGAGACTTATATGGGATGGCTTTGGACGAGACGCCGACAGAGCGAAAGATCAACGCTAATTAAGCGCCATAAAACCGAATATCGTTCTCATACCGGCGACCGTCGTTACCTTTCACCGCGCAACAAATTCTGTCCGCCGATGAAAAAAGGAGGAATGAGCTACACGCGGGGTATTTCGAGTAATAGATTAATGATATGGCCGAGCCCTCACACAATGAGGCGCCGCTCGCGGTCGTTAGCGTACTTTTCGCGTTGCCAGAAATTCATAATTCCTTAATATATTTCAAATAAAAACTGAAATCTGTAAAGCTTAGTCAGATCCTTAAATGGTTACACGTAATTGTGTACTAGACATCAACCGCAACCCTTCATCTTACAACATTAACCTCCATGTAGTTAATAGGAAACGACTATTCGCAAAGCACCGTCCACTTGTCGAAGTTATAAATCACCGGAATATCTAAGCGAAAACGCACCGTCTCGAGCGATGGCTCGATAAAATATGCGTCCGAGAGCCGGTCACCGAATCGGTAATATTGTTAACATGAGTAAAATGCCAAAGCAAAAGGAGAATTATGCATCATCTTGGGAATTTCTCAATAAGTTGTGGTGTGGGGTCGACGCGGGCGCCGCCCCGCGGCGAGTCGGTGGCGCCTCCATCGATTATACGTTCTCTGGAACTCGCGCGCGGGTGGTTGCCCGCCGTCGAAGCTCTCCTCTCTACCATCCTAAAAGCCCACCTTATGAAATTACACAAGCATTATCGGTAGTAAACCAATGAGCGTATCGATACATCTATTAAGAACTTTGCTCTTATTAGCTCTCTCCGTTTAATGCTTACGTTGATTACTGACTGAACGTAACCAGCTTTATTTAAAGAAAAATTGCTTCTATTACAAGGAAATTTTATACTTCTATATTAATATTCAAACGCGTATCAAGTAATATTCTTAAACCAATTTTCTACTTTAAGTTTCCAGTAAAACCACCCAGTGATTAACACAAATAAATACACAATTCACTCGACAAATCCGTCAAGCCGACTTCACCCCAGCTCACCCTGCAAGCTGTTAAAACAGCAATCACGTCTTATCAGACGGTTATGCTAATAAGACATGCTAATTTCCAAAACCAACAAGCCAGGAGCAAAACGAGCCTGAACGATCGGCCGCGACCGAAAAAGGAATAAAAGCGAGATGAGCAGACAGGCGCCATGGACCAATTACGCGGGCCACAGTGGCCTCACCGTAGGGCTGCCACGAGAAAATGAAGAGCTGGCCTGACAGAGAAATATGCGAATGCGACCATGTCATTTCAGGCTATTCAATTTTTGTCGAGACTATGGAAAAAGGTTACACTTTTTTATTTTTTGGTGTTTGAAAAGTGAGCTTGACTTTAGATTTTAAAATTAATAATTGGTCTAAGTCATTCGAAAGTGGAGTGTAGTTATAAAAGTAGGTATTTATATAAAGGAGCGTTGGTGGCGTAGTGCGTAAGAGCGTCGTCTCCCACCCGGGGGCACTGGTTCGATCCCCGCCACGTACCAATGTGTTTTCAAATTTTAAATGCATATTACGTTTAATCGACGCTTTTACGGTGAAGGAAAACATCGTGAGGAAACCTGCAGACACCTATGAAGAAATTCTTAGGTTGTGTGTGAAGTCGACCAATCCGCACTTGTCCAGCGTGGTGAACTATGGCCTAATCGCCCCTAATGTGGGGTAGGCTCGAGCCCCTCGGTGGGGACATTATATGAGCTGTTGATGATGATATGATATAAAGGTTTTATATTTAAATTATGGTTGCACATGTCTGACAAAAAGTTATTACATTTTTTAACTGCGATATTTAAATTAGAATACCTATCTGTCGTGGTTGTCGTCCTTTGTTTGTTGTTTCACTGCAGGATTAGTTACTTTTGGGTTGTACCCTCAGGTTGTACCTATTATGTCGGTAACAGGCTGTTAACATGACACATATTGCTAGATGAGGCTTTATGCGTAACCAAATGTAACACGCTACTTTTGAAATTATGAGCGTGTCAGTATGTATTGTATATAATAATAATAATAATGTATTTCCACGCTCACACCAATTATCTAGCCCAAATTAAGTATCATTAAGAACTTGTGTTATGGATACTAGATAACGGACAAATTTAATATACATAATAATATAGATATTTTTACAAATAAATATATAAAAGACCATGACTAGTGAACAAATGTTCGTGTTCATCACGCAAATATTTGCTCCTACCAGGACTCGAACCCGGGCCGCTTGATATGTAGGCTGCGTTACTGACCACTCCACCACGACGGCGTCATATGTATTCTTCATCTAGTTATGTAAAAAAAAAGCTCTTTATTTAAATGGACTTTGCTAAGTACCTTTTGGAGTACCTTATGGACTTTGCTAACTACTTCTTAATCGTCAAAAGCCCTACCACAATTTCGGGACGAAATACTCGTAATCATTTTAATTATATAATAATTACTATGCTGAGATGGAGATAAAATGGCGAAAGGAACTCCACAGCTTACATTTTCGTGATGATTTCAAAATATGAACGCACGTCAATAAATAATTATCAATATAATTTAGGTTACAGTATTACATGCGTAAGTTTTGGACTGTTATCCTACGCATTTGGATCATTTATATAATCATTTAACTTGTAAAAAGCTTTTCTATATAATTTCAATTAACCACATTAATGAACTAAGTAATTTAACTTTTGATACCCAACACAGACGGGTTGTGACACAGCAATGTAGCATCAACACACATTAGAGAGTTAGGTTTTTTTTTTGATATGACTGCTGCTGGTGGCCATATATGACCTTCACAGCGTCACCAAGTTTTTGAGAAGGCAAGGAGCTTGGTGGGTCCTCTAGCCTATAATTCAAATCACCCTAGAGAGGATTTCTAGTCGGCTAGCATTTCCCGAGGAGTCTCTACACCGATTATAGTCTTTAGGGCGTTCGAGTCGGAGGGAGCTAAGCGGCTAATGATACTTTGGCGGTCTTCCGTGTTTAAACGATTCTAAAACAGTTTCCTTTAACACGTCACTGATTGACTTGATAAAAATAAAGAGAAAACAAATAACATGAACTAGTTCTTTTAATATTTGTCAGCCTTTGCATTGCGCTAAATATCCGACGACGTGTTTGTGTGAAAAATGTGTGCAACAGATTTTGTCCTTATGGGCGCTCAAGCACGTCACTCCGCGATAGTAGCTCTAAAGGTTCCGACATAGATCCAGGCGTGCCATGTTAAAGAGGGGTAGAGGTCAGTTTGCCATCCTTACCTCTCAAGGAACTATCAAAACTTTCTAGAAAAAATTGAGAACAAGTTTTTCAAACAGTCTATTTTATTATAACTTAGAAGCAGCAACCCTATTAGATTGTTTCGATTCGTCCGTCGTCGGAGTTCGACGGTCGTAGCAATGCGGGGAATGTTCGGCTTTCTAGTTAGATGTTTTCACGTGCTCCGGATTGTACTAGGGACGCATTTTTGCAAGTCCCATTTCGGGGAAGAAGATGGCACAAATAAAAGTTGCCAGTACAATGTGGCCTTGTTAATTTGAGTACGTGGCCGGGTTTTGATAGATTTTTGATTGGGCCGAGTATTGTATTTGTCTATTCCCCCTAGAATTTCGTCTTTGTTTGATTTCAGTGCGTACTCATACAATACGCTCATAGCCTTAATCCTAAAGTGCATGAGAGCAGTTTTAGGTGATATTTGGTAAACATAAAGCCACATATGACAGTATGGGTCACGCAATGCCTCATAATAGTGACAGGTTGCCAGACTGTCACTTAGATAAGACCCATCAACCCTACAAACTATTTTCCTTTCTCTGACCTTCATAGATATACACTGGCCAGCAAAATTCATTACAACACTTTTAAAATTGCAATAACTAAGAATGGTTATTTTTATTGTTTTATCTTTTTAAGTAAAAAAGGTTACTAATGTTTAGGTACACAGCTTCATAAATATCTGAGTGTCAAGACTGATCAAAATTATCTAACAGACAAAAAATCAATATTATATGAGCTGCTAGAGTATCTTATTGTTAAAACCATCCAGAGTAGTCAATATTATCTAAACAACACAATTTCAATATTATGTAATGTGTTAAGATGAGCAATAATATATTCGCGAATAACTATTCAATGGTATCTAAGCACGCAAAGTTATCAAAAATATCTTGGTAGTAAAGAAAAGTAAACGCTATTATGGGGTATTACGGTCCATATACTCCCTTCCTGTAAACAAAGGTAAGCTAAGCAGAGCTGTCATATGCATATGTCATATGACAAATGCAGGGGCTCTAAATCTAAGGTGTTAATTTTACTAAATTCTACAAATCATAATATTTATTAATATAAATTAATTGCTAAAATGCTGAAATTAAATGCTGATTAAAATATCAATCAGTGAAAAGAAAATATTTACAGATTTAAATGCAATTTTCGATTGCAACTTAGACTTGTTTTTGGATAAAAGGCTGCATATTTAAGGAATTTAGTATGTCATGGGGAATGAATAAATTATCATCAACAGCTCATGTAATGTTTCCACCGAGGGTCTCGAGCCTACCCTACATTAGGGGCGATTAGACCTTAGTCAACCACGCTGGCCAAGTGCGGGTTGGTCGTGTGCGTTCCCGTTGAGGGTCCACATTGGAATTTTAAGCTATAGTTAAAGTTCTCAAACAATTGTAAATTCAACCTTTCATTTGTAAAAGAAGACACTCAAAATTTATAATCGGTTGAAGGTGGTCCCTCAATCGTGACTGACAGGTCATATCCATATCTTATAATCTAGGTATTTCAAATATTATTGTGGTTCCCACTTAATATGAACTTGTTGCGTTCGATCTAGAGACCACCTTCTGCATGCTACTTCTTTTTATTCAGTGAACAGGAAGGTGTGATATTTAATATAATTATTTTTACTAATGTTTTACTAAGAGTAGTCATTTATAGAAGTTGTAAATTTTACCTAGATTATAAGATATGGATACCTGTCAGTCACGATTAAGGGACCACCTTTAACCGATTATAGCTTATGAGTATCTTCTTTTACAAATGAAAGGTTGAATTTACAATTATTTGAGTACTTTTACTTTAGGCTTAGTTTATTTTATTATTCTGTATGTTAAATCATCAAGGCAATTAAATACTACATACATTTATTCCTCTTCTTTTAGGATATATTGCTCACAATATTGCAATCATCTGCTATGACACTGCTGAGAGTCTCCATTAAAATATTATTTATCTCTTCTAGTTTAAACTATTTAAAATAATATTGATGATCTTTTTTATTTCTGTTGCGTTATATTTTGTTACCTTGGGTTATCAATCTCTGTTAACATCAATTCAAAATCGTTTAGGGAGTTCGTCCACTAGCGACAATCGCTGAGCTATTTCGTTATAGAATATAAAATAATCAGAGTTCAATACTGAAACGCCTAGTTGCTAAAAAAAGGTGCTCATCATTAAAGTCAGTCTGTATCCCGGGCGAAGCGATTGTCGTTGTAAAAAGGAACGAGCGGAAATTAACTTGCTAACAAAATTGCTCACAAAATCGCTGATAGAAGTTGTCATAAAAATTCGTTGCTACCAAGAAGCTTAGTTGCTACCATGGGCAAGTTCCCATTGCAAATTTTCCGTCTGGAAATTGTAACTAAATTAAAACATAACAAATCGCAAAAATACCAATTTAAAGAAAAATCTGTGAAGGTCCTTAATGTCTAACTTTCAATCTATTGAAAATGGAATAATCTATGTAAGTGAAGATATTTATGAGTACTCTGAACGCTTAGATACCAATGAGCAGTTACGATGCGTACATATAAAAGATCATTTTAATCGTGCATATGTAATTGGAGATTTATGGTATGAAGATATATATGACTGGTTGTTTGTGTACAATATTTTGATAACTTTAAATGCGCAGATATTATTGAAACTTTGCTCCTAACATGTTTTTGAGCACCTTGCCACATCATATCATTATGAAGCTGACTGTACTATAGTATTGAAGAAGGCTGATCAAAATTTCTGTAAAACAATTTATTTTAAATTTCTAACTTCTATAGTTTAGAAAAACAGTAAATTTTAAAAGTGTAGTACTCAGTTTTGCTGGCCAGGTGTTTTCAATGTGATTTTTCAAAGTACCAAATATAAAAAATTTCATAATGAATGTTTATAAGAGTTCAATCACTATTGTCTTAGATAATTAAACATCTCTTATTACTCGGACAGCATCGATCCTTGCCATCGCAAAATACCATAAATATCAGTAATAAATGAGGGTAAACTTAATTTTTATTTAATTTGATTTCCGGTCGCGAGAGGTCATATTGATTAGTATCTGGAATTGTAAAATTTATAGATCATGCAAGTAATTAACGACATTTTAAAAAAGAGAGTGGTTAATCTTATTTCTTCTAAAGGTCATAGCATATTTATCAGCTCCGAAAGGGAATGCCTCTTTTAACGCTACGGAATAGCGGCTACGAAACGCAAAGCGTCGCCTCTTTTTCATAGTGAAAAAAGCGATATGGTTCCAAGCTGATAAATTTGCTATGTCCTTTAGACAACTTTGGTAGTGTTAAAATTAAATACATAGGGACAGACAGACGGCGGGAGCGACTTTGTTTTATACTATGTAGTGAACATAGTATAAAACAAAGTCGCTCCCGCCGTCTGTCTGTCCCTATGTATGCTTAGATCTTTAAAACTACGCAATGGATTTTGATGCGGTTTTTTTAAATAGATAGAGTGATTCTTAGGGAAGGTCTATATGTATAATACATGCATATTTACATAAGCATTGCACCCGTGCGAAGCCGGGGCGGGTCGCTAGTAAAAATATAAAATATTTGCGGTCATATTAATTTGTATTTTATTTTATCAATCATTTTGAGGTTGAATGCCACGGCGGATCTAGTTAAACGCAGTTTTTATGATAAACATTTCTTTGGAATATAGCTTGTGACCTACGTGAATTGTTTTTTCTTCAACACAAAGGCTTAATATACGCTAGAGTAAGTTCCCTGATTATGAGTCCCTAAGCACAGTAATCGCTTACAATTCTTTTGTCGACGTTGTCACAAAAAACTCGTTCTATAGTATACATAGAATCATGAAAGTTACTAAAGCAATCCGTGAAACGAGTCCGCTATTGATACGTATCGGCACCGAGGGTGACAATGAGATTACATTCCAGGCTCGCTATTGGTGGGCGCCGGTGACGTCACAGGGCGTCCGGTCACGCCCCGCCGGCTCTAGAATTACCGGGTTAGAATGTCCGGTATCGTACCTAGCTTCTCTGCACTCCCCAAGGACAGCCGGAGTTCAGTTCGAATATCGAATGCTTCGCCTATCCCGAATATCGGCAATCTTTTGTTTTAGTTTTTTCTATTTTTGTCGTCGGTTTTACTTCGGCAATGCTCGGCAACTGTCGTGTTTGAAAACACCATTATTGTTTAAAATCAATGTCATTCCTTCCGTAGAACAATTCAAGTATCGAATACTCGAGTATTCCAAATGTCGACCGTCATTTGTTACGTCTCTTTTCCTACATTTTTTTAGATTCATTCCCTTTTGTAAATATTAATTATTTACTTTTATTTTTAAATTTAGTAAAAAATAAACAATACTACATACTTATTTCTGAGTATTTGATTAAAATTTAATGAAATAATGACGCTGTACCTATGTATATTTTGGTTTTTGATTCTATTATTTCTACTATTCTCTTTGTAATCTAAAAGTACTTAGTCTTAAGTCAATTTAAATAAAGAACTTTGATTTTGATCTTTGATTTTGTAGCTAATGGTAAACGAATAATTCACAAAGGTAATTTTATTAGAAATATTGCCAATTATCCTTTTGGGTAGTAAAAAGTGATTTACTAAAAAAGGAGTTTAAATTGTATTTACTGTTTTTATGAACAACTCTGGTTGATAGCAATTCAAATACAGTTAATTGTTTTTTGCGTATGTCACCATGAATCAAATGATACTATTGAAAATAAGAAAAGAATATGCAAAACCTGTTTACATTTAAAAATATCCTAGCAACTGTCACCTTAGAAAATTTCCCTAGAGTTGCGGCAAAAATATTATTATTACGACGCGTCTATGAGTATGACCCCAATTATGCAAATGCCTATGACACTACATCGTTTTGCTTACAATTTGACGTGTGGCCCTCAAATTTCAACCTTAATACTATTAAATTAAGTAGCTTCAAAATTGAACACGGCGGTATTAAATGATCTTTCTGTGGTAAATCAAAACTAGGGTGACACAAGTAGGGTGGTTACACAATAGAAGCATGGGATTAGTTTCAACGCAGTGTGTAAGGGGCTTAAGTTATTACGTCACGCCTTGTAATGGCCGACGAATATTATTATTAATATTGATAATAGGACAGTTATTATTTATGTATTATGATATAAAGGATACTTTAATAGAGTGCGAATTACTTTTTTGTTGGGTGCGAACTGGTGGGTGTAATTTAATGGACCCTTTATTCATACTTGTGGTAAATTTATTATGAACAATGTGGTGTGGGGCAATGTTTTATACAAAAACTATTAATCTATACTTAGATAGGCTATAGATAATAATGTACGGAGTACCTACAGTCAACACCAAATGTAGATGGTCAAAATCAAAAGTATTTTTTTTTATATTACGAGATGGCAAACAATCTTGTGTAAATGGTTACCGTCGCCTTTAGACACTTGCAATATTAAGGGTAAATCACTTAACACTGCAAGTTCGTTACCATCCTAGGGACTAAGATGATATGCCCTCCATGCCCAGTAATTACACTGGCTACCTTTCCCTTCAATCCGAAACACAGCGAACTGCTTCACGGCAGAAGAAAGAAAGGCGGTGGTACCTACCCAGACGACCCTACATATGGGTCTACCACCTAGCTATGGATAATATAGTTAAGTACCCAAATGTCTACTTACACTGTGGGTGTAAGTAGACATTTGGGTATACTTTTAGGAATTTTAATTTTCATACTTATTTTGCTTTTAATACTACTATTACTTTTATTACAGTAAATAATGAATACTTACGTATTTAAACATATTTATAAGTAAAGCATAGGTACATAATTTTGGCAATGCGTTACTTTCATTAGCTAATGTTACAACCAAATATGATAGGTATCAAAGGAACCAAAGGTTACAACCAAATATGATAGGTATAATTTATTTTCGTTTGTTGTTTTCACTAACAGGTAATAAAAGCGAACTAGAATTAATTTGAAACTCCATTCTAAGACGTCGTCCTAATTTGGCATTAATCGTACGATGACACAATGCGTTTTCATCGCGCGATGAAAGTAATGTATGTGTGCTCGCGCGATAACTTGCGATTTCAGAGGGTCTAGCCAAGTGGCAAAAACGATACAACAAACGAAATGTCATTTTTTGAATACTACTCATACATTTGACACGACGACGGTCACCATAGAGCTTTCTCACAAAAAAAATAGTTTCATACATTATATTATCTTTGTTAAGCGTTCGTGGCTAGGCCCTCGCCTAAATGGATTCAATTTCAAAATTCATTGAAATATAAATGAAATATGTACTTACTTAGATATCTATAGAAAACAAAAGAAGATCGCAGTGTTCCTAATTCAAATCTTTCGAAAGTACAGCATAAAGTTACAATATTTTATATCGAAACGTTCTTTTTAAAACTTCGGAAAAACTGAAAAAAGTTATATTTCAAGTGTTTATAGGTACAAGCTAGCATTTTCAAACTTTTTCCAAATTTTGCAAAATTAAAAAAATGCATTTATTTTTTAAATATGATCATGATGTTTTAAATATAAATAATAGCAAACAAATATTTTTCCTTCGTTTCTTTCTTTAAAATTGAGAAAATCCTCATGGTCCAGGGCTTACCGCGGGCCGGTGTCACAGTGGGTTATCTTGGCCGCTCGTAAATTGTCTATCGGTAGCTAATCTTCCTGCAGAGCGCCTCAATTAACTCTAAAACGTGTTCGAAGTCCGGCAATTAAGTAGATAAAGTCTCGCTTCTGGTGGTCCGGGTGACAAAATAAAGATAGGGCAGAAGGCAAAGTTGATTCGTTTCGACGCAGTAGAACAACGTTCCTAACCTTTTCAATATTGTTACCCCTGCGAGTCCTGCGAGATATTCGAAAAACTGATTTTACTCAGACCTTAAGCAAATATAAATATCTTAAACGTTTTAATTATTAAGTTGCTTATTAAGTATCCATACAGAATAGCGGTTTTACCCCCGTGCGCGTCTCCCTCAAGTCGAAACGCAGGCGCTAGAGCAACCCATAATATATAGATTTTTAAAAAAAATTGGTTGTCTGTAAAGTCGGTTTACTGACGATAGTTGAACGTGACAACGTCTTAAGAAAACCCTGATGGAATGGTAGCATTTTTAAAGAGAAAAATTTAATTTCATTTGTTTTGCCGGCCTTACACGAGGTAACGCCGCATGTTTTTTCGTGCGTGCAGCCGGCTCTATCGAATTATAAGACATTGTCACGTCAAAAAAAACTTTGAAAAACTCAAAACAGAGGATGTGGTTCCATCGAGATTGCAAACGTCCATAAGCTGATTTAATTTTTGTTTTAATCAAAGTAAAGGATAGATGTAGCGTCACTCATGTGCTGCTAAACGTATTCCATCCTTGTGGAGCTTTGAAAGCCTCAATCATCGACAGGAACAGAAAACTACCAAAGGGTAGAGTTATTTGACTGTAGTCCTCTGTAAGGTACTTGTCTTGTCCCACCGCTCTGGCGAGAAAGTAACTTAATATCGACTTATTTTATCGCTCAAGAAACGTACGATAGATGTCGATTCCGTGTAAATTAAAGAAACACATATATTATTAGTTCATCGCTAATGATTCACACTGTTAAGAACTCACTCACCACTACTTAGTCACAGCAACAAAAGCTATCAAATCGCTGAATGGCTCTTACTTGGAAACATTGAATTTTGTTCTAATTTTATTTGGCATGATTGAATATGTTTGAAATTTAAATCTACCAAATTAAATATAAAACGAGGGGCAAGAAAAATATCCTCTCATGATAAATCTCCTGACTCTTGCTTGGGTAGATTTAATAGAGACACTCGCAGAGAGACCGATCAGTGGTCATTCTCACTACAGTGTGGAAGTGAGTTAACTTTATTGTAAATTTAGTACAATGTTTGTTGTAGAGGTCAGAAGACGCCGATGCTGTATTTTACGATGTAAGGGGCGGTCGAGCATACTAGTATGTGGAATAATTTTATTTTTGCGTTTACAAACGCGTAAATATAATACTAGAAAAATGCACTGAAAAAAATCGACTTGCCTCAGGCGGGACTCGAACCCGCACCTTCCACAATCCAGGTGGACGCGTTGACCAATTTCGCCACCGAGGCACTGCTTTTCGCTGTCGAAATTTGTCAGTGCTTGGTGCTTATGTTTTTATGGTAAACATCGTTTCATCAAATCTTTGAAATTTGCACTTCCAAGACCCGAACGAAATATTTTTGCAAATATTTGACGCCCAGCTAAGATGAAACTACCTTACATTATGGAATAATTTTATTTTTGCGTTTACAAACGCGTAAATATAATACTAGAAAAATGCACTGAAAAAAATCGACTTGCCTCAGGCGGGACTCGAACCCGCACCTTCCACAATCCAGGTGGACGCGTTGACCAATTTCGCCACCGAGGCACTGCTTTTCGCTGTCGAAATTTGTCAGTGCTTGGTGCTTATGTTTTTATGGTAAACATCGTTTCATCAAATCTTTGAAATTTGCACTTCCAAGACCCGAACGAAATATTTTTGCAAATATTTGACGCCCAGCTAAGATGAAACTACCTTACATTATGGAATAATTTTATTTTTGCGTTTACAAACGCGTAAATATAATACTAGAAAAATGCACTGAAAAAAATCGACTTGCCTCAGGCGGGACTCGAACCCGCACCTTCCACAATCCAGGTAGGTTTTTCTAGTATTATATTTACGCGTTTGTAAACGCAAAAATAAAATTATTCCATAATGTAAGGTAGTTTCATCTTAGCTGGGCGTCAAATATTTGCAAAAATATTTCGTTCGGGTCTTGGAAGTGCAAATTTCAAAGATTTGATGAAACGATGTTTACCATAAAAACATAAGCACCAAGCACTGACAAATTTCGACAGCGAAAAGCAGTGCCTCGGTGGCGAAATTGGTCAACGCGTCCACCTGGATTGTGGAAGGTGCGGGTTCGAGTCCCGCCTGAGGCAAGTCGATTTTTTTCAGTGCATTTTTCTAGTATTATAATAGGTTGGGGAAAAAGTTTCTTCGCATTTTTTAAGAAAATTCAAAACATTTTTTAATATAGTTTATTTACATTTAACTAAAGTATGTAGGTACCATTTTGTTCGATAACTTTTTGCCATCTTGTAGGTAGGGACATGATCCCATTGCTATAGAAATTTTGGGACTTCTGGTCAAAATACCGCGACAAGTGGTTTTGGCAGTCCTCTCGTGATGTTAACCTGACACTGCCTAAAGAATTCTGAAGAGACCGAAACAGGTGGAAATCTGAAGGTGCAAGGTCAGGACTATACGGCGGATGCATTAACACCTCCCAGCCAAACTCTCTTAATTTTTGCTGAGTGGCTAAAGATGTGTGAGGTCTAGCGTTATCATGATGAAAAACCACACCCCTTCTGTTGATTAATTCCGGCCGCTTTCTCTCAACTTCTTGATTTAATCTCATCAGTTGTTCGCAGTAGAGTTCAGAATCGATGGTCCTGCCTGGTGGTAACAGCTCATAATGAATAATGCCCTTCCAATCCCACCACACACACAGCATCACCTTGTTGCGAGTTAACCCGGGTTTCGCCACAGTCTGTGAAGCCTGACCGGCCTTTGACCACGACCTTTTTTGCACGTTCTTGTCGTACGTGATCCACTTTTCATCACCAGTTATCAGCTTCTTCAAAAATGGTTCGGTTTCATTACGTCGTAATAAAGAATCACAAATGAGTACACGGTTCATTAGGTTTCTTTCAGTGAGCTCGTGAGGTACCCAAATGTCGAGCTTTTCTGTGTACCCAGTTTTTTTCAAATGCGCCAAAACTGTTTTGTGGTCAATTCCCAGTTCTTCAGCTACGTCGTAACTACTGACATGCCGATCTTGCTCCACTTTTTCAAAAATGGCATCCATTTTATCTGTAATAGGGCGACCAGAGCGACGTGCATCTTTGACATCAAAATTTCCGGATTGAAAACGCTTAAACCAAATTTGTGCTACTCTCACAGACACTGCACTAGGTTCATAAACATCGCAAATTTTTTTCGCGGCTTGCGTTGCATTTTTACTTTTTTTGTAGTAATATTTTAAAATGTATCGAATTTCTTCATTAGATTCACTCATCTTGGCGGTACGAAAAACAAATGAAAATCACACATTTTCCTAATTTGAAGTTGGAATTATGTTCATTAAAATTTAAACTTTCAATGATACCAAAACCAGCCAGATACAAATAGTATAGCCAAAGAGATTTTATTACAAGTTTATACATACTATAATGCGAAAAGACTTTTTCCCCAACCTAATATTTACGCGTTTGTAAACGCAAAAATAAAATTATTTCATAATGTAAGGTAGTTTCATCTTAGCTGGGCGTCAAATATTTGCAAAAATATTTCGTTCGGGTCTTGGAAGTGCAAATTTCAAAGATTTGATGAAACGATGTTTACCATAAAAACATAAGCACCAAGCACTGACAAATTTCGACAGCGAAAAGCAGTGCCTCGGTGGCGAAATTGGTCAACGCGTCCACCTGGATTGTGGAAGGTGCGGGTTCGAGTCCCGCCTGAGGCAAGTCGATTTTTTTCAGTGCATTTTTCTAATACTAGTATGTTTTAAAAGGATATTACGATCAAGTTTGCCTTCTCTAGTCTCTGTAATTTGTGTCCGTTCCGACCTGATGGACGAGCGTTGTAAAAGTTTGTTAACTCTTTGCAGCTATAACTTTGTTCGGTGAGGATTTTTGGGATTCCTCACAGAATACCACAGTAAATGTATTATCGTCTTAAACGATTGAAATATTATTTAACTAACCATTTTGATAACAATGAAAAGCATTTCATTGTTATCAAAATGGTTATTATAATATAAATAAATGGTAATAGAACAATCATCATTATCAGTCTAGGTATATGTTTTACATTGTCGTGGTGGAGTAGTCGGCGACGTTGCCAACACCAAGCGGACCAGGGGTTCCCTATTCTATCTCGAATGACATTTGCTCGATGTCTATATGATGTCGATGTGGGTCGTTAGCTAGAAGGCTTATCACTCGACGCGCCGAACGGTTCGTTTCGTCGATTGATATTATTTTGAGTAGGTTGGTACAGAGAACAGCGAGGTAGTAAACTTTCGAGGTATAGACATCGAGTAAATGATCGTCGGCGAGATGTCATTCAAGCTAGAGTGGGAAACCAGCGGACCAGTTCCCCAAGTATGTATATATTGATAAACAAAATTTGATAGTATCTAAAATTCGACTTATTCGACAAAAACCTATTAATATGACAGGCAAAGGGAGAAAAGGACAGATACGAGTATTTCTATGGACAACTTCATGCATAAGATTCACATAAGTGCTGAATGGTATTAAAAAGGGAAATTAAAATGCAACTAGACGGCCAGGCTGTTCCAATTTCAACTCTTCCTTGCTCATTGCTAACGAAAGTTTTGAGGCACAGTGGCCAGTTAGGACGGACCGCACCGTACGACAGAGATAGACATAAAGAGGAAAGGGTAGAAATACACAGCTTGCACAGATACTTTAAATTTGGAATGTTGGCACTATTACGCCTATTATCTTCTGTAACTATCAATGAATACTTTAGTCCCAATTGCATAAAACCTAATGTTAATAAAAACAAAAAGCAAATTGCGGATCATAAAAATAAGAGGCGGTAACAAAGGAGTAATAAGAATGCGGGTCGCATGCTGACATAATGCGGGCCGGTGTTAGTAAAAAATGAACTACCTTACAAATAGGATAGTGTTGGGTAGTTTAGTTCACTGGATTCGATCTATTTAGTTTACAGTTACATTGCGAGCTAGTACGTCATTTTTCATACATACTGTCACGCTCATAATCCCAAAGGGGTTGAGCAGAGTTTTTGGTAACATAGCGTTGCATATAAAGCCAAATAAGGCAAGTATTGAAATAGTGTCAGGTTGCTAGGACGTCGCCTATAGATGTAAAATAACATCAAAACCCAGATAGTAGCTAAATCTTCAGTGAACCAACCATGAAATATAATACTACAAAAGTATATACCATAATATCGGTATTTAGAGATATTATTTCCCTGCGCCTGAACTAATTATCTATAATAATCAAGAACTGAAGCTTAAAATTGCAATAATTTTGTTGCAAAAATCTATTTTATTTATAGCTAGCGACTTGATTGTCATGTTCTGATCAGGAGATTTAGCAATTAAACTGACAGTTTTGTATGGAATATCCGTCAAATAAACGTTAATGGTAACTTACATGGACATTGTGATTCAGTCCCTTAGTATTTATTTTGCACATTCGGTACTTGTTTGTTAAAACGTCTTTTCGTAAATAATAATTGTTCGACTTTATTCCTCTCACACAAATTCATTAAATAAGATTGAACCAAATTTAAAGTATTAGAGATCACTTTAGTGCGCGAACTATCTTGAGAGTAGGAAGTGCAGCACATACTGTTTCGTTAGGTATATAAAATAATGTAAGTATCTGTTTCGCTCCTATGTCATCTTGAGATGATTTGAGTGAGGTTGATAATAATCCTAAGAGCTTATTAACTAAAATAGGTTTTTATTTATTTTGGCATTATAAACGGGGCTACTGAGATAATTTTGAGTGTAACATCTGTCCTGGTTGTCAAATTTTGTTTTTGAGCTTATTGAAGGTTAGTGGTGTTTTGGGTTTGGTGACTATGCATTGAATGGCCCATTGTGCCAGATGTGACTGTATACTTATATAAGTAACAAATTTTTCCTAAAACATTTGAGATAATGAGCGTTATTACACATTATGTACCTATGCATGTATTATTATTTAAGTCTGTTAAAATTTAAGACAAGGTTGTAAAAGAACGAATGTCGGTAGAAGCGCGAACTAGTTCATGATAGTACAGGCTTACCTACGTTGCATCTGAGTGAATGAGTACCTATGAAGGTGCGTAAAGTTGCCTGTAAATTAATTCATTACTTTAAATTGCTGACATGAGAAATAATTGTTGAGCAAATAAGAAATTTGTGTACTATATTTATCTAGAAACGCTATTTCGTTTAAATTGATTTAAAACAGAAAATTAAACGTGAACAATTACAATTATGCACAATAAAACTCTCGTAATACTATGCAAATATAATTACATAGTTTATTTAACGTTCTAAGTATTGATTAATTTTGTGTTTTACGAGTAAGGATGTTAAAATGTACATTTTTGTACCCTACGGTTCGAAGATACTGTGCACCTAATTACAACTTTTTTAAGAAAGTAATAAAATATATACATAATTACAGAGTTGGGTTTAATGTAAAACCATCACTGTCAACGCATACAATTTTGCGACACTTCTGGGCATAGAATATGTGCGGTAGATATGCATTTATAAATATAATCAGTTTCATGCCTACCAAAAATGGTTTAGCCACTTGTGCGGCCATATTAATTACAAATTTAATTCATTTCCTACCATTTACATGAAAACCTGTATGGAATGATTATTGAGTTAATTATTTAAAGTATTTTTACTAGAATATATTATTTTTAAGTTTATCATCAGAGGGTGATTTAGGTATATTACGCGAAAGCTTAAAATGTTAACGAGTTTTAAAATAATTTCTTTTGACATTATTCCTGATAGTATTTACGGAATGGGTACGCCATCTCAGGAGAGATTATTACTTATATGTTTTTTCTCTTATTTTTTATAAAACTCAAATGGATTACCCTAACCAATAATAGGTGTCTAGCATGCATACATACATATAATCATGCTCACATTTCCAAATGGGGTCGTGCAGAGCTTCAGGTTACATTCAGTTACACACAAAGCCACATCTGACAGTATGGGTCATACAGTATCCCAAAACACTGACAGGTAGTCAGACTGTTGCCTAGAATAGCCCGTATTAAAATTTGAAACGAGCGTGTATGGGCTAGGAATGAAAAATAATTGACACTTATTAACAGACTCGCTACTTAGTTGTTTGGATTTTTCTACAATAAATAAATCTCAACTTTATTGCACTTGTTTAAGACAGGTTTTCGCTTAAGACTCTGAATCTAAGAGGCCGATAGTAGTAGGCTTAAAATCCATAATCGAGAATCGCCTCTGCGTTGTCCGCTCACGGTGCCCGATAAACAAAATGACGACAAATAAAATAACACGATCATTCGAGTGCGGCATGTTTGAACCTCTCAAAGGAGGCCGATTTGTTTGGCATAAAGAGCTCTTTATGAGTCTATATCGGCCTTATGAGAATTTATTCGCGCGGTTATTATTGCAATTCAATTAATGAAGCACAGTCCCCTGGTTTCTCTTTTTAAATGCATTCGCGAACGGAAAGGATCACGTTGTGAAAATTTCTCGTTTCGGAACGCTCAATTTAAATTTTGTAATTAAAAGCTGGTACCTTAAACTTTATTATCTGGTGTCTGGTATTGTGTTGATATTTTAAAACGAAATTTCATGGATATTACTATTGATAACATCTTGGTGCTGGGTTGTTGGTTTTATTAGTGGTCAGAAAAGTTCCAGGCACATCAAAGAACCGTAAGTATAATATTAAACAGCAGAAGGTGAAAATCAAAATTAAATTACTAATTAAATTATTTAAAATACTTAATAGATATTAATACTAGAAAAATGCACTGAAAAAAAATCCACTTGCCTCAGGCAGGACTAGAACTCGCATATTCCACAATCCGGGCGATGATGCGAGTCCCGCCTGAGGCAAGTCAATTTTTTTCAGTGCATTTTTCTAGTATTAATATTTACGCGTTTGTAAACGCAAAAATAAAATTATTCCATACTTAATAGATACTTACGCCAACAATAAATTACATAAATCATAACTTGCACTAATAATATGACTGTTGATCGCTTTGAACCTTAAAATTTTAAGATGTAACATTTCCTCGAAGAAATTTCAATTCATTGACAAATATTTTTGAGTTATTTTGCAAATAATATAATGTATTATTATAAGACAGGCCGTAGTTATACTTGTTTGCCATCATGAAAGAAAATATTTATAATAATAGTTATCTAATTTAATTGTTTCTAAAAACTAATATGTGCGTGGAAATATATTCCTTATTATCATGATAATAAAGCTCTCCAGGTGCAACACATTTTTTATGTGCAATGCTTATATTCGTGGCCGCAACGTCATTACGGACACACAAGTAGAACCTTTTAAAAGATATCAAGTAACATAAAGGTTCTTTTATGTGTCCCGATTGGTGTACCGCTACCGGTGTTGAGCGCTCCCCGATGTACCGTTATAATCTTTCCTTTACATTATAAAACACTCAATGAACCGACACTTATGATTATCTCTTTATCTTGGCCCTTTGCTGTTTGCGAGCTTTTAATATTTCATTTTTTTATTAAATAGGTATTAGAAAAATATAACAGTACCGCAACCGTCTCCGTGTTCGAAAGATTCACGGGTTTGATCCTCAGAGGAGTAGAAATTTTGAGGTTCTCCTGAAATCTTGTTGTAAAAACACGTGTTGAGACACTCCAGTTTTAACCTCAATCTACCGTACAATTGTCTGTTACTTTAAAAGTGCATTTTTACTTGGTTTTGGTGAAATGCGATAAATAACGCGAACGCCATTTATTTAATGAAGAAGAAGTAGAAGAGTAGAAATTTGCAGGGTTGGTGTTAAGTCCTACTGGCTTGCTACCACCATATATATTATCAAAGTCTGTGGCACTAGTAGTAGCACAGTCTATATATGTTCTTAAACCGCCGCTAGACCTTCCTATCCTATCCGATTTGCCGGACATCCTAAATCAGATGCTTCTCTCCACACTTTCCGACAAGTGATTCCTAAAATCAGATTTAATGCAGCAGTGACGTTTTCTAAGCTACAAAATCAGAAGTAGCTATATCAAGTAGATACTTAAGTCACTTTTGCGCTAATAAGTGTAACTTCACACTGTGTGTCCGACAATTCTACATATCTTCCGATTTAGGATCCGATTTTAGGAAAGGAGTGACTTTCGAATTGTTAAAAAAATTTAACTAGAGTTAAACACATTATCCGATTTCATTCGATATAAGTATTGGATATTCCTGTCAGCGTTCCCGTGTAGCGACGACTTTACAGTCAGCCAATGAGCACGTCTAGACAGGGCAATCGTGAGGGGGCCGCGGGACGAGAGAGGCGCGGTGGTGCCACCGAACTGCCATACACTGGTTCGGTAGACGCTGGTCCACTGTATGTTTTTATGCTGTGGTAGCAATGTTAACAGCATAATTGTGTTTCGGCAGTTAATGATGGCCATTTGATGCCAGCAGAGTAGAATATTATAACACCGTATCCTCCAATAGGTGTCGTTGAAGGCGACTAATGGATCAGCAAAGGCGTATTGATCACCCTAGTGGACGGAGACCACCAATCCGCGCAAGCGTGGTGGAGTAAGCAACCTCTTTCGATGACAAGGAGAGGCCTTTGTGTCCCAGCAGTGGGTCGAGTGAGAAATGTCTCTCTGTTATGATTTTATGAGTTAATGATGAGATAGCCGTCCCTGTCTGGTTAAGGGTTACAGGTGAAGCTCATCCTCGGCCTTATAGTCACTCTCCATCAGGTAAGTTGACGGTCAAAAGTTTCCCTGTCTGTTTGAACAAAAAAATTCCTTACTTTAAAACCTTATTCGTAAATATAAATATTACTCATTCCATTTCCCTAAACCGTTTAACGAGCCCAATATATAAAGGAGGGACATTTGCCAATGGTTTAAAATTCTTGAAACCGAACCGACATTTTTGGGTGATCTGCGCGTGCTAAATGAAATATTTTTAGATAGGGCATACGGGCATACGAACTACGTATATTATGAATTTTTGAGAAATAATTAGATAGTAAGCTACAGCGTTTTATGAAACTTAAAGAATATTACAAAAAATATTCTATATAGAGTAAAGAGCACAGAGGCAATTTATCGGTCACCCATCCGAGTACGAACCGCGCACTCGCGTTACGAAGAACACACGATTGCAGCGCTATTGACAAGCTCCAACTAAGATCCTTACATTCTTAAAAAATCAGGAGTGGTCTCCCCTTGACTTTCTCGTATACCAGAAACGACTCAAAAGTTAATACAAACCTTATATTTTGATGTCATACATGCATGTTAAATTTGGTTGCAATAAGTTAAAGCATACTCGAGTTATCGTGCTAGCGCACAGACACACACACAGACATAATTCCAAAAACGGTATTTATGGACACGGGGAGGTCCAAAACGTGTAAATCCGTCCAAATCTCAAGGTCGAAATTTTTGACGATTACAAGACTTCTTCTGTACTACGTATACGAGAAAGTAGAAACCTCTAGTCGCAAAACGAAATTTAAAAAAAATGTTTATGTTTGCTATGCTCCAGGAATTAGGTACCTATCTTAAAAGTCATTAATTATATTAGCCTTAGACAAAAGTCGTAATAAGAAATAATAATCGGCACATTATAATTCTAAATTTCGGCGGCAAAAGAGACAATAACAAAATGCCGTGTCTATCTTTTCCAAGGTTCTTGTTAGCAGGTAAACCTGGCAAAGGCATTAGTGGCCGGGTGACAAAACAAATGAGTGTTTTAACGCTATCTTGGACCCTTTTATCTTGCCGCGGTAGCCAATATCGGGCGCTCCGTATAATCTGTAATTATTTAAAAAAGTACTGACAATTTTAAGTACCGACTTCGGAGGGTGTGGCGTAGTTTACGACATATTTTTTTTAGTAAAAAGTGAGTAATTATTAGGAGTGTGGTTTAGAAAGACGCAATGAATAAGCTGTCAATATGAAAAAACAAAACATTTTTTTACAGTACATAAAAGGCAACATATTGGATACTACGAGTTATAAGTCCAGAACGCTCCTCTGTTCAGATAATTACAGACAATAAACATAATTTAATATAATAAAACAAGGGAAGAAAAAGGAAAGTCTCAGTACTTATAACAGAGAAATAACTAATACACGTACTAATGTAACATAGACTACAATGAGAAGATAAATACAACTATACTTAGAATATAATTTTATACTGACGTTAAATCCTGAATACTGTACAATAATACATTTTACCAATAACTTAGGCTTATATAAAACGAAACCTTACTGAAGATGTGCTATCATAAAATAAATAAATATACTTTTATTCGCTCAATTCCTGCTATCTATAACGAATGTTGTTTTTTATATAAGTTTGAAGTTATCGATACCTAAAATCTGGATTCGCAGAGTGAGATGCGCCTATGCAAATAGAATTACTCATGATGGCTATCATTGATAACTTGAGCTGTACTTTAAGGCTGTATTCACATAAAAACTACAAATTTTATTTAAAACTTCACCTGCGTGGATAGCCCAATAAAACACACAGCTCTAATTCATTAATTGGAGCTACAGAATAATTAAATACAAGTGTCCACGGGGAAGGGGACAGGGTTGGCGTACTTTGCCAAGTGTTACGTCAGTGTTGCAAACGTCTAATAGGCTACGGTGACTGCGTACCACCAGGCTGGCCGTATGCTAGTCTGCCTACGTAATAAAATAAAAAAAATGCACCGGCTCTGTGCATTTCCCTGTTCCAACAGCGGCGACCACCATTGGTCGCGAGATACGCAGTAAGTGTTTAAATTCAACTTTTTATGGTGCTTTATCAACTAAAGCTCACTCACTCACACAAGTAAACGAGTTTTATTCGGACTGTTCGTATATTAGACGCACTCATTTGTAATTTTATAAGGTTGTCATTAGTTTCTAAGTTGATAAGAATATTTTCTAAAATCCTATTTAACTGTTAGAGTGTTATATTATTATCCTTTTTTGGCTACCACTACTGGTAAGGTGCTAATAACCAGTAGTGGTAGACAAATAAGCAAATGCAAACTCCATTTAAATATTAAATTTTAAGAAAACAATGTTTGTTATTTAATGTATTATTTTAGTTTTTATTTTTGTTCATCACCTTTTTTATTTTTTTCTGTAAGTTGTTTTTATCTGATTTCATTTTCATAGGTACTTATTCTTATGTCGTAATGTTTTCGTGTTTATGTTTAAGTAGGTACTTTTTATATTTGCTTTTGGAATAAAAGATTTTCATTTCATTTATTATTATACTAGCGACCCGCCCGGCTGCAATGCTTATGTAAATATGCATGTATTATACATATAAACCTTTCTTAAGAATCACTCTATCTATTAAAAAAACCGCATCAAAATTCGTTGTGTAGTTTTGAAGATCTAAGCATACATAGGGACAGACAGGCGGCGGATAGCGACTTTGTTTTATACTATGTAGTGATAAAACGAGAGATATAGCAATTTGAAGCGGCATACTTGAAAGTGCATAGACGTAAATGCCTTTCTCAGATTCATTGAAACTAGTTAATAGTAAAACGTATTAAATCGTTCAACCCTTGAAGCCAGACCACCGCTTTGGAAGGTCCAATATTTCTTCATCTTTATACAGTGTGCCGAAACACGAAATGCCACTCCCTTAATGTGCTCTAATCGAGACGGGTTTATCTTAACGGGATTAAGTGCTACTGGTGTTCACTTTGTTCGTCTGTGTGGCCGATGCGGCTTGACCTTGATTACCGTACGACTAAGGAACGATGCGAGAAAACAAAAGCTAAGGGCCAGTAACTGTGGTCGGGTTTTTGATGGGTGACCGCGCGATCACGGCAAAATGGAGAATTATACACGTTGTTTCGAATCTTAATTTAGCGACAACAAATTTTTCATCTATGCGAGTATACAACACGTATTTAGTATTATAAGCAACCGTTACGTAGAACACACAACGCAGCACCACTTATAAAACGCCTTACGTCTAAATCTCTCTTAAAAATATGACATGGTATTGAAGCGTGAAGCCACTTCAGTGTTTAATATTAATTACCTATACTTATGAGGTATTTTTCAAGAGTCTTCAGCAAACTATAGCACCTTACAGAACCCATTAATAATTCATGAAACTTTTTGCGCCTCTCAGGTATAGGCGACGATAATTATGCATTAGTTTGCTGACTTCGCCAGCTATTTGCGCCACATGTGCTCATTTAATGGGTTCCCTACTTGAAATTGAATAACTTTTGCTCGAATATCAGATAACTCGAAAACCTTTGAGAAAATCATGAGTTCGACAGCAGGCTACATCGTCAATCTCGAATGGCATAAGCTTGACGTATCGAGTGTGTGAAGAAGTTATCTCAAAGACGGAGAGTCTAATGTAGGTTATACAATGATAAACTAAGTAGCTACATATTTTTGTATGATCGGTAGGAATTTTTTTATACAATGATTATAATAGGTAATTTATTTGCAAAAATTATTCATATACAAAGAGTTTCCATTTTTTTTTAAACGCTCACACTAATTATCTAGCCCAAAGTAAGCATCATTAAGAACTTGTGTTACGGATACTAGATAACGGAATTTTTTAATATACACAATAATTTTTTGATATATTTATAAATAAACTTAAATAAATATATAAACAACCATGACTCGCAAACAAACATTCGTGTTCGTCACACAAACATTTGCCGCTACCAGGATTCGAACCCGGACCGCTTGATGTGTAGCCAGCTATATTGACCACTCCACCACGACGGCGTCAAATTATAAATAATATTCTGTTGATCACGTCAATGTGCAAATATTGTTTACAGAATAATAAGAAAAAAAAACATCGCATTATTAGTAAAATTATCAAAAACATCTTAACCATTATTGTAATTTATACTTCATTAATAATAATTTATTATTTTAAATTAAATAAAAATAATAATTTCAGTCTTATAAGACAATCAAATGATTATTTGTAAAAAATTATATTTAACAGTTATCTTACCGAAATATAATTAATGCATCTTAAAACAACAATTAACATTAAAATTGTAAAAACATCACTAAAACGACGCAAAAAGAAGGGTGTTTTAAGTTTGACCTGTCAGTCTGTCTGTCAGTGGCATTTTTTTTGTTTGAAAGCTGACGTGATCAAGATGGTTTTTAGCCATAAATTTATGTCGGAGGTTAAGTACGTACAGTTTTCAAAGTTGTAGTTTTTAACTCAAGTGAAACATAACACCACAATAACCTAGTGTTATTTGACAATGGTCTACTTTAAGGTTTAGGCTGCTCTTTCGGTGCCATTTAGGTTGTATTTTTAGTTTATGCCGAATTAGGTTGTATTTTGTTGAGTCTAATGCAACGGCAATCCCATCCGATATCCCATATTCGATCCGGCGAGCTTATGTCATTGTAGATGTTGATGCAAACTGTAGAGCTAATTAGATGTCAATCTTATGGATTTTCGAGGAAAATGTTATTGGTATTTAATATTCGACCAAATGCCATTCGATTTCAAGTAATGATACCCTATTTTAATACGTATCGAGCGTGATTACGCTGAGGCACAATGTCTGGGCGGGCATAGGGCGGCGCCCGCCCTGACAAACGACTACGGTGTCCGTGGGCGGGCGCGGGTGACAAATAACGAGAAGCCTCGTCACCAAATGAGGTTCGAGGTTAGGGCGGTTTTTTTGTTTATTTTGAAAATGCACTGTCATTATCGTTAAGGAAATTTGGATGAAGTGTATATACATTTATTAAACATTAAGTTATGATATTTTTTATTAAAGTTTATTTTATTCCACATTTTTGAAAAATATCCGGGAATGTTATTGATAGGATTCTCCCTCTAACTGTGGCATTGAAGATTTTCTATTTTTTTTCAGTTTAAATTCTTTACTATATCCATTAATATAGTGAGGTAACAGTCTGTAGTTTCAACAGAATCTTATTGAATTTTTAGTGTTAAAATTAGGTAAATAATATAGGTATTCTTCAAATTTTGCAATGCCGACTGAGAAAGCTTCATAGAAGCACAGATAATATACTATACTAGTAATAGAAGATATCAACCAAATAACTCTATTTTTAACCGACTTCAAAAAGGAGGAGGTGATCAATTCGACTGTATGTTTTTTTTTTAATGTTCGTTACCTCATAACTCGTTACCGGGTGGACCGATTTTTAAAATTCTTTTGACCTTTGGAAGCTAGTGCTTGGCATGGGGTCCCATTTAAATTTTATCGACATCTGACCAGTGGTTTTTGAATAATCCCTAATAATGCCTATTTAGTTGACATTGATGATATCGTGATCTTATCACTTGTGTGTCTAAAAGATCTTGAGGTAGTTTCCTGAAAATTTCTATACTTAAAACACTAAAAAACAGAAAAAATTAAAAAAAAAAAACAGTGATCAAAACTAAAAACGGGAGAAATAAAAATCTAAATGTTTTTTGAGGTCGGTAGCAACCTCAATATTTGCAATAAACGTTATCACTTGTATTTGGGACCGACCTCAAAAACATTTAAATTTTTATAAACAAAATTTTTATTTCTCCCGTTTTTAGTTTTGAAGGCCGTTTTATTTATTTAAATATTTTAATTAACATACAAGAGTTTGCTTGTGCTTTACAGAATTCAAGACCGGATCACTTGTTGTGCAGATGCCGTGTATTGACACTCTACCCATTTAATTTATTAAAAAAGGCGCTTTAAATTTTCAAAGAAATAATTATGCTGAGTACTTAATGCTTATTAAAACATGATTTCTAATATTTAATTTATTCCTTTGTCCACTGCTTCAAATAAAGTAGTGGATTCATCCCAACAATATATAGGATAATTAAAGTTTCCTGATTTAAAAATCCTTTGGTTTCTGTGCTGTCCTTTGTTTCCTCTCATCTAGGCTGTGATCGACTGGTGTACCAAATTTTATTCAAATCCGTTGAGTTGTCAGGTGATTGACGTTCAAACATTTAATCTTCTTTCACATTTAATAATATTAGATTAGTATGCTTTATCGGTTTTTACTTAATAAAGATATTCATTGAAAGCTTAAAGTTATCAACTTCCCAATGTGTACATCATTCGCAACATCATTTAGCAATAAAATGAAAAATATCTCTTTAATAAGGAACACAGAATTCTTTATACAATACGCCTGTTTGCTGCGGCTCCCTCGCAGTCCTCAAACGACGCGACGTAGAATATCAAATAAGAAGCACGCGGAAAATGTAAAAATGTCGTTTTCACGTTTCAGGGAACAGGTGTGAGGGTGCTGTGTAATAGAAATGTTCCAGAAAATTCTTTGAACCATGCGAGGATCTCAATAAAGGACACATTGTTTATTGAGTTCGAAAACTTTGGAAGGCATGTATCGTTGGCGGTAATAGGGCACGTGGAATTTGGATATGTGCGTTTGTATTGTGCTGAGTTGGTGTGGAAGACATAATTATGTATTTAACTGGTTTGACGGCAGACGCACCTAGAATTCTCAACCTCTGAGAGACTGGACTATTATTAACTGTCGGAACAAAATAAAGGTCGTTCCGTATTGCCTCAAAAAGGTAGCCGTTTCGTAGCTGCTGTTTCGTAGCGTTCAAAGAAAAGAAGAAAAAAAGAGGCGTGATAAGTGTGCAATGACCTTTATGCTGCTTAAGACGATAGCAAACGGAGAAAACATTTTACTGCCCCTATTTCTTATCCGACCTTTATAATATTTTAGAATGTTTTTAACATATCTATGTCTGTACAAAACTATGTCTGTATGTTTTTCTTCTTTCAAAATTCAAAAATTATACAAAATGTTTTTCGAGTGTATATGTTGAATATTGTAAAAAGGAAAACGTAAAGACATATTGCTAAGACTCCTCTGTTCGTCCGTCTGAAAGTCTAACTCAAAAACTCTAATTTCTTTATTCATTTAGGTGCATTTTGTACACTTATGAAAGTCAAGTTTGATACCGTCGGTTCAAGAGTCTACCAGAAGGCCTTGTTCTGAGAAGAACCGGCAAGAAACTCAACAAGGTATATCGTCCCTTTACAGTTTTCATAGCATTGATTTGGAAAGAGTCATAATTCACATTGTCAAGTGTTTAATATAACATTGTCAAGGCTGTATCTCATGAACCGTGATAGACAGTTGAAATTTTCACACATGATGTATTGCCGCTATAACAACAGATACTAATAAGCGGAAAAAATAAATATTTAAGGGGGCTCCCATACAACAAACGTGATATATTTTTGCTTGTTTTGCTCGATATTGATAACGGCAATAGGTAGACATTTGAAATATTAACAGAATATATACCTACTTGTATATATTCAATTTAAAAATAAATAATTAAATTAAGATAAAACAAATATTTAAGGGGAGAACCCTTATAGCGAACGTGATTTTTTTAAATATAATAGTACGGAATCCTTCGTGCGCGATTCCGACTCGCACTTAGCCGGTTTTTTCTTTTTGTTAAAAACATTCTAATATGTCATACAGATTGGATAAGAGTGGTAGAACGGTTTCTCCGGTTGTATGGAGACTTTTTCGCCGTACTATTTCCTCTTGTAATAATAATGTATTAAGATATTTTGGTTTTTATCTCACAAACACTACCCTAGCAGGATTTGAAACCGGATTGCTTACTGTGTTAGCAGCGCTACTGACCACTCCACCACGACGGCGTCAAAAAAGCTTATTGAGCAAAACTATTCAAAAAAATCATATTACTTCATACACCTGTCTACTCGTTTCCAGTAATTATGTCAACTGCGAAACTTATACGAGTTTTTAGGGATTTCCTACAGCTGGCCAACTTTATGGGCTCCATAATGGTCTGTCTGTTTTAAAAATCTGACACACGTATTATTAAACGTATGACAAAAATTTCATTCAACGTTTCACCTCAACAAAATGAAATTGTATGTAATTTTCTAAATGATAGGGCCAAAGTCGTGTCGCCACAAATTGCCCGGGTCGTAAATAAGAATTGCGCGGGAACTTTCCTTTGGTACAAAGCTCTCGAACGAAAATTCACAAAACAAAAGTCGTAGAAATTTGAGAGTCGGTGACGACGGCGCCCCGTAAATATTCTTTTATTGTGCGGAAAGGAAAATATCTCCGAATTCGTGCGACGAGGTGACGACGAATACAAATTGAAATTCTTCGCTCTGTCCGCGGTTAGGGGTGTCAGCAGGTTGCTTATGAAGTTCTTGAGAAGGTAGCTTCATTTGTCAATACCAATGTATATAAAACAATAAGAATCAAAACGAAATAATATGGCTCTCATTTCCCTTTCCAGCAACGTGCAGGGACTGGTGATAGAATGAATCTCTCGCACTAGAACAGCTCTATTAGGCTAGAAGGTCATGTTTTCTTTTACGGAAAAGGGTGCAAACGATCAAGCGATTTACCTGACGGTAAATGAACACTGCCGCCCACGGACATTTGCCACCAGAGGAATCCCAATGCGCTACCGGCCTTTGAGGAAATAATATTGTTGTGTCGTAAGTGTAGGCAAATGGGCATTTTCAATGCGTTAAGTTACGCGTAGTAGGACATTAACATTAACATTAACACTAACGTTAACGCCGGTGGACCAGTAGCAACATTTGATGTTACCTAAGAATATTAGCAAAATTGTAGCTATGTAGAAAGAGTCCAAGAAACTCCATTTGTCAATACTGGCCATTATATAGTCGATACAATAATAATAACTCTTAATCTATAGACTTTCGCGCAACCCTACCACCAGTCGTCAGATAAAATGTCAATATTGCGTACACACGGCATAATTTTGCGTCAATTTCGAAAATATGGGTGTCTGTGACTCCTTTGCTTTTATTTTGTTTGTCATCAGAGACAACAGTTTAGTTTTGAATTGCTTCATAAAATACGGTCTGGGTTTTTATTGCGTTTTTTATTTGGACTTTGCTTCAGCTGCGGATGTGAGTTTTACTCGGTACCCTCAACTGAGGGTCTTGGTGTCTTCATTAGCTATCAGAGCACACTAATCTATTAATAATAGGATAGGGCTAGCTAGTTAACCAGGCGTAAAATAAACCCGTCGTAAAAGCGTCGGTGGCGTAGAAGCGTCGGTGGCGTAGAAGCGTGTCGGTGGCGTAGTGCGTAAGTGCGTCGTTTTTCGCCCGGGAAGCACTGGTTCGATCCCCGCCACGTACCAATATGTTTTCAAATTTTGAATTCATATGTACGTTTATTCGACGCTTTTACGGTGAAGGAAAACATTCGTGAGAAAACCTGCGCACACCTATGAAGAAATTCTTAGGTTGTGTGTGAAGTCGACCAACCCGCACTTGGCCAGCGTGGTTGACTAAGGCCTAATCGCCCCTAATGTGGTGAAATGTAGGCTCGAGACCCTCGAGAATGTTATTTGACGTGGTCTTCTGTAAGGTACTACCCCAGTTGGAGATACTCCAAATTCGAACTTCTAGTCCACTGTCCACACTACCTCGATTAAACTCGGGTTTATTTTCATCAGCTCATATAATGTCCCTACCGAGGGGCTCGAGCCTACCGCACATTAGGGGCGATTATATAGGCCTTAATCAACCACGCTGGCCAAGGGCGGGTTGGTAGACTTCACACAACCTAAGAATTTCTTCTATAGGTGTGCGCAGGTTTCCTAACGATGTTTTCCTTCACCGTAAAAGCGTCGATTAAACGTACATATGAATTCAAAATTTGAAAACACATTGGTACGTGGCGGGGTTCCAACCGGTGTATCCCGGGTGAAAGACGACGCCCTTAAGCACTACGCCACCGACGCTTCCGATGTTGACAGTTTTAAAACCATATTGTCTGTTTGTTTAAAAAACCAGTAAAGTAGTAAAGTAGTGCAATCAAAGATAAAAATTTAAGCGGAATTTATTTCTCTCTCTCTCTATGAATCTCTCCCTTTGTTGTCTTTCAATCAGTATACAATTTATTTCTAATTGCTAAGTTTATAGCAAAGTATATCCAACTAAGCTTCCCTGAGTCGAAAAAGAATTCCACTAAAGGTTGTTTACGTGTCTATATTACCCCGGATACGACAAACACCAAGCCCATGACATGACATTGTCGCATCGGCACAGCATGTGTCAAAAGTGACAGTTTTACGAGCCTCATATGCAAATAGTCCATGAATTGATGACATGACGCCTCCCGTCATATTTCAGCTTCGAAGTGACGCACGCACCGAAATATCGCGGTATCTGATTTATCATGGTGCTTTCTTACAGAGTACCTACTTTTTCATATAATATTTCTTTTACCTATGAAGTTGGGGTTTCTATGAAGAATTTTAGAAAATGCGTAGGGTATTTGATCCTCGTATTAACTTTTTTTAATACATTTGCTCAGTAAGTAGACTGTTCTATGTGTACTATTATTGCAAAAGGATCTCGATGACGTAGTTGCTTGGTCTCAGACAAATATGCTCCCCTTCAATCCAGACAAATGTAAACATATCAAATTTACTCGAAAACGTTGCCCTCTCAATACTAAGTATAATATGAACTCACTAGCGTCTCATTAATGCGCGACTTAGGGATTATCTTGGATAGTAAGCTGTCCTTTACATATCACTACGATAACATTGTTGCTAAAAGTCTTAAGCTCCTCGGTTTTATTTGGCGAAATTGTAAGTTGTTCAAGAATGTTGAAGCTTTAAAATGTACATATTTCGCATTAGTACGAAGCTCGTTAGAATATTGTTCTAGTATCTGGAATCCTAAATACAAATGTCATATTGATCGACTGGAAAAAATACAAAAAAGTTCCTATATTTTTTGACAATACACCAGGGTAAAAAATATGAATTGGTGAATTATAAGGACAGGTTAAAATTTTTCAAATTTGCTTCCCTTGAGAATCGTCGATGGGTCACTGATCAGGTTCTTTTGTACAAAATTATTAGAGATCGTATTGATTCACCTCAACTCTTGAGCGAAATTAAGCTTCGAATACCCCGAAAAGGAGCAAGAATTTCTAACTATAGGCCTTTTTTTGTTAAGCGGTATAGGACAAATCTGGGAGCACGAAATGTTGTCAGCAGACTTTGTATTGAATACAACAAGTTTTATAAAGCCACTGCTGTTACCGAGAGTGATTTCCTTGACTGCTCATTGAAACAATATAAAAGTAACCTATACTCCTTTATAGTGTCATAAAGGAATGTATGAATATATATTAAATATTATAATATATTCTCAGTGTATAAGTAATGAGGTATTGTTTTGTTTTGTGGTTAACATTAATTTTAATTTTATTTATATTAATTAAGTTAGTAAGTACCGAAGAACTGTTCGGAATCATTTGTTTTTATTTGTATGGGCATGTTGTGTTTGCCTATAATTGTTGTTGCATTGTAACCCTATCGCTATATTTTATTTTTAAGTGCACATGATGTTATGTAACAATGTTGGCAGACCATAATAAATAAATAAATAAATACTAGAAAAATGCACTGAAAAGTTCTATGTGTGTTTAGCGTGCGGAAAGTTCTTTTCCAAACTAGTACTTTTTGAATTTCGTTCTAAATTTTAAAATTTGCGGAGTTAACAACTCAATTTGCAAAGTAATTTAAAAAGCTTTTTTAATTTTCCGGGAAAATTATGGTATAATTAGATGATTTGTTATGTTTTGCATATCGTTATTTCTTTCGTCAAACCCAATTAAGATATAAATATTTTCAATAAACTTAATAAAAAATTACAAATTGAGCTTGACAGCGGCCCTCAACGAACAAGCACAAAGCGACGTGAAATTATATCTTGTCATCGATACATGACAAAACGACTTTAATGACACCTGTCATCGGTGAAATAACGGGGTATATTACGCGACAATGACACTTTGACAGTTCCGTCCTGCTAAATTAAGTGCTAAATAGTGGTAGTAATAATTAACCGTGTGAATTCGAGTTAAACTATCCAATTTGGGAGTACAGTTAGTCCACAAAGTTGCTTAATATTTTTATAATATAAAGCAATTACTTATTTATAATATAGACATTTATAAATATTAAAAATAAGCATTGTGTCAGAGAAATAAATAGCTTATTATTTCTATTCTATTCTTAATTAATGGCATTCGCAAATGTTTAAGTTTATGCATTTTGCCAATGTCAAGTGAAAAATTAAATATAGTAACAAAAAACTTTACGGCTCATTTTGGTTAAAAATGGAGTCTCTCAACATGTGTTTTTACACTAGTATTCGGGAGAAACTCCAGCTTATTATTTCAATTTCAGCATAAAAATTTAACAACCTTAAGCAACCTTAATATGACATCAAAATATCTAAGCACGTTATTAAAAATTGACTGTTGTACAAGTGTCAAGAAATTGCGCTTTTTCAAAATACAACAGCGTACATTATAATCGCCTCTGTGGACTAGTGTTCAACCGTACGGAATCAAATTGAGAGTAGAGTTAAATTGAGAGCGAGAGATAAGTTTCTACTTCAGTATAAACTTATGGTTGGTTTGATTGGTAGTAGGGCTCGGAGCTCGCCTGATTCTACCATCATTTTATACAAGTCTCCGACATAACGATAGTGTTAAAAGCATTGTGTTCCGATAGTTAATGGTAAGACAATCAGTCCCAGTGGTAGACAGTTTCGGATGAAGCTCGCTACTATCATCTCAGAATTTAGCTCAGAAGAAACTCTGTTGAGTACAAAACTATTACATTCTTCGGAAGGGATGCTTTACCGAATTACTGCATTCGCTGAAAAGAGCTTCTACAGCATTAACTCTTTAGTACCTTGTCATAATAATATCATTAATAAATAATGGTAGCAACTAGCACTGCACAAGCGCTAGCGTTGCTATGACATGGTATTAGTGTCAATATACTTCTGATGCTTGTACAATTTGGAGCCAGTCCAAGACAGGCTACTCTCGATAACAGCTCCCAATAAAGATTTCAATATCGAACTTAACTGAGTACCTACGTTTTGATTTCACATGCTTCAACGTAGTAATAGTAGACAGCTTATATTATCGGTTATAGCAGTTGCGTAGCAAATATAGCTTCTATTACGGTTACATAAGATACATTCCAAATACTACATGTTTGCACACATAGGCTTAGCACCTGCCACGAGATTTTCCCAGAAGCCACCTTCGACTACTACTGGGAATCAGCTATCTCGAGCTACATCGAATTGTTTCTAGCTCAGTTCGGCGAAAAGTCCACTCCTGGCGTGAAGGTAAACTAAGCAATCGACCAGTAGCAGGTTGTTACCGTTAGACATGACTATGTTGAGACACGTCAAAATAAAAACCATAATACTAATTTAAAAATAAAAATCACATTTATCAAAAAATATATTACGTAAACCGTTTTAACGTAAATATTAGTGTTTCATATAACATTTTTTTAATTCCTTATTTTCTTCAAGTTTCTCAACGTTTTAAATATAACATAAGGTTCATATTGTATAAACTTCTTAAAATATAGGACTGAATGACCTAATTAAAAACCCATAATGTTCTCTTAGATTTCCGCGAGCACTACACATTGTAAATAAAATAACTTTTACGGATTTCATAAAATATGTCAACCTACATCTTTAGTCCGCCCGTGACCACGAACGCTGCAATGTGTTACGAAACGTCGGGCAATAATAACAACGAAATCCTTAAAAGTTGTTCTATTTAAAAACCCATAAACAAATTATGACTACTTCCTCCTCATGTAATCTTGAAAAACCATTGTAACTACTCGTGTAAAGAAATACCATTAATAGGTACCACTATATTTTTTTTTTCACTAGAGCTACGTGGTACAACGGTAATAAACCTCAGAACAGCATTGCTGACACATACAAATATGTGCGCAAGAAGTCTGCTTCGCTATGTACGGCAGATTTCGAGTGTATTTCCACCAGAGAACTCGGTTTAATGGAAATTGAAAAGTGTTTCATGAAAATAGCGATTTCACACGTGAAATGTGACTGCTTTATTTGCTCTGCATTTCCTTGTAATGTCATTGGTGGTGGAAATTAGGTTAGTGTTACATACCTAAATATAACGGGCGTAGATTATACCTGGAATCTAAGATAACGGGGCGTGGAGTTGTGATTGCCATGACAGTTGAGCGTTATGGTACGTATGTCAACGGTGAGCAGGCACAAAACCATTGGCTCTAATCCAACCCAATTTAAGTAGTCTCCAGGTGTTTTATATTGGAATCAAATATCAAATCTTTCCTATTTATAATATTAGTACAGGCTAGCTAACCCGACCGACTTCATTTCTCTGTGGTTTGATTGGGAAAAGAAATGTATGTTTTTTTCTATTTTGCTCGCAATTTTTACGGTGTTTCTCTCCATATGAACTTTTCTTGCGCCTTGACGAAAATATGGAAAAAAAATTAAGTCGAATTGGTCAATACATTCTCGAGTTTTGAGCTTAGCAACACATTTGGCGATAAATTTTATTTAAATAGATTAATATTCTAACCTTAAAAATCCCAGGATTGCAAAGACGTAACAATGAAATAATAAAAAAGTCTTACACACGTAATAACTCAAAAGGAACACTGTATTTACTGCGAACTTATGAATTTGTATGAGCTTGAAGTAATTAAAAGGCGATTAACATGTACTTGAGCTAAATGAGTTTCACAAATTAGACGAAAACAAAGCAGCCCAAATACGAGCACAAAACCGCCTAACACCTAAATTACACCATCAAGCGTGCTATTCAAACGGAACATCATAAAAAAGAACAACACGTGAAACCGTTTCTTTGGCACCCCCCTTAATAATAGGTGATTTTCCCCCATTCGCCCACATTCACGCTGAGGAACCAGCGTATCTTGACACCCGATAACGACTTCAGATACCTCACGCGGTCAGCCGTTTCTAACTATCAAGGGGCAGGGGAGCTCAAGCTGTACCGGCCGCCTCCCTAGATGCGTGCCTGCAACCCATAGTGGAGGTTTCAGTCTAATACCACTTGTATCGGACATTTTATTGTCACACGCTCGTCGTTTTTCGTGAGTTGTGAAGCTCGAATTTTGGGAAGTATGCTCTCGTCGAACGTTTTATCGCTGGTGAAATAAAACTGACTTAGAGTGTTGCCGAAGTTTGTGGCTTGCGGTGAACGGGGTGACGTTTCGAATTAAGGAATTCGGAATGACAATCGCGTTTGTCGTTGCGTTGCCGCCAACCCGAAAACGTCGCTTGGTTTCCGACAGAGATACGAGCACGTGCGAACAGGTCGACATTTGATTAAAGAACTTAATGTTGAGTTTAACTTCTTTAAGTTATACTCGTATACATTCAGTATGTATGACAAAGTCATGATCTCAAAAGCCTGCCTACCTTGAGAAGAGCTTTGCTTTGATCACACATAAAGTCACTAATATGACCCATACAGTACCGCAAAATAGTAGGTAACAGATTGACAGCCTGTCGTCTGTTCTTGTCTCAATGTATGTGGTTATTGTATTAGGAATTCTAAAAATTATTGACAAATACAATCTTTTTATTGCATTTGTAAACTAGACAATCAATCGTATAAAACTTCTTTAAACACTACGCAACCACGTTTTTACAAACACTAAAGTTACAGAACCCAAACTGTACAAAATGAAATACTCAAATTATATCTGATGCCTTCTTAATTGTATCCATAGACAAATATTTCACATTAAAACTTTACCGAGAAGTCAACAAGCACACCGAAACGAATTAATTCCACTTGGGGACCGCAAAGAATTTAATAGACACATCAAAATAGAAACTTATTTGACGGTCGCCATAAAATCTTGATCATTATGAATTGCGACCGCCTCGCCTGAAAATTATTTGGAGTATTTCCGCGGTAGGCCTGGAGATAGGATGCTTGGTATTACGCGTAGGAACAATATTATTATTAATATTTAATTATGATTAGTGCACATTCTAAGGTTAAAACAACTTATTTTAATTTATCAGAGTTATAGGTTTCAGAAGTCGCTATTGCATATTATTCATCTCTTTCAAAATTAAAATTTTTTTCATTGAAATTTCAAACTTACTCCATAGTCATAGAGTACCAGGGTGCACAAAATGAGCCACTCTGTGTGGACATAGAGTCGGTATATGCACCCGGTGCACCCTGGGTAAGTCTGCCGATATTTTCACCACGAGATGGTAACAAAAACAGGCCGTTTCCTTTCCAGAAATATCACAGCGGTCCTTGTGAGGACCACAGCTTGATCTGAACGTGATGTCCCGCAACATGAAATATTCTATGCCTAGTAGTATGTGTGTTATTTTATTATTATTCATTCGACAGGGGCGGAAAACAAAGCGGAGCCTTTACATGTTATCAGTGGGCTCTATCTAACAAAATGTCAGAAATATCATGTTAACCTTGTATGACAAGTTTACATATTACATATTTTCAACAAAGTTGACAATACAAAGTCCTAGATGAAATATCAAATCGCAGGTTACATGAAGCCTGTCCCCAATAACTCATGATTGGTTGTTTTAGTTCTTTATGCTTCCAACGAACGCTCTGCTTAGCATAACCTATCGTGTGCGCGTTTGCGGCTGCCTGCGTATAGAAGTGTCGTTTTCCTAATTTTGCCGCCAATTTTTGGGGCTACAAAATGGCCGCTGCTCAGGCGAGCATCACGCATGGCGGACACGCAACGGAGGCGGATTTTCACGGAGGTTTTCTATTTTGAAAATAAACTATTTTTGTTGTAGTTTTTATTGAGTGTTAGTTGATGTTATTTACATAATTTAATTTTGTATTTGTTTTTATGAGCAATACAAAGATAATCCCAACCATAACAGTAAAGTTTTATAAAGTTTAAAGTTATTTATAGATATTTTATGGAATTCGCGTTAAGATTACGTTATACGTAATAGAAAATTTATTTTATTCTATACCCACCCATGTGTTAGACATAATATCTTTTCCTATTTTCTTTAAGTAAGTTCACTGAGGGTTTGTTACTGTTTGGGTTTGATATCCATTTTATGTAGGCGACAGGCTGTCAACCTGTCACTATTTTGAGTCACTACATGGCCCATATTACCAGATGTGGCTTTATGTGTAACCAAATGTTACCTTACGTTCTACTCAAACGCCTTTTGGAATTATGAGCGTGATTGAATGTAGAAATTTATGTAACGTACTTATGTAATAATAATTTTGTAGTAAAAAGTTGACCACTGAGGCTTTGAATAAACATTTTTACCGAAAATCAAAACTCTAAATAATTCCTTCATAGAGCCTTGTTATTGAAACATAAATCAATACTCCATTTTAATTACTCACGTTATCTTGTACTCATTATTCATTAAAAACGTCGACCCCAAAACGCGCAATGACGCGAGAACATACCTTTTTGAGCTGTTTATTTTTTTAATACCTCCCTGTGGTAGTTATAAGTAATATACGAGTATTTCGACACCGCGGCAGGTGTCGCCACTGGCGCCTGTTAGTCACGCACATCGCCTACTAAATAGGAAAATTTGATGGTAAATCATTCTCGTATTCAGTGGCACCATTAGTTTCAAATTTCTTTAACTGTAGACTTGTGAGTTGGCTTTGATTAACTGTGTTTACGATTAAAGTTTTGAGACTTTATTATATTAGTCGTAACCTCTTTGTAAGCATCCCTCGCACTGGCCACTTTGAGTATCGCTTTGAATTTTAAGTGAAATATTCCATAGAGGTTTAATATATAGGCGAAGTTCTAATCTAATATAGTATACATAGTTCAAAATGAAGTCGCTCTTTTTGTAAGTGCACTTGGAACGTTTAAACTATGCAATGCGTTTTCAGCAATAGATATAGTGATTCAAGAGGAAGGTTAAAATATATAATACTACTAATACTACTACCTATTATAGTAGAGAAATGCCGAGAAATTCCGCGCGAAGCCAGGGCGGGTCGCTAGTACCCAATAAAAACTAATATCCCTTCATTATTACCTATTACTAAGTATTTTGAATTCAGATTTTTTCCAATGAAGTGCTTTAATGTGAGAGTAAAAATTAGTTAAATTGTTTGAAATTTTTACCAAATTAAATGGAAAACGAAAAACGCGAAAAAAGCCCTGTCATGTTTTATATTACCTACTAATGGAATTCGCAGACGTTGCTCGCAAAAGTAAAAAAAAATGAGAGTCACAAATGCAAAATAAAATAATAATTATGAAAATGGATAAAAAAATAATATTCTAAACGTTAAAACATTTTACTTCGACGCACTTCAGACGAAATTAGATCTCTTCGCAGGATCAAACACACACCAAGTGCGAAAATCAAATATTTGCAATGTTACTTTGTTCGAGTCTCTCATAGCTCGTCACTTAGGGGATCACAGCAAATAATGGCCGGCAAATAGATTAGTGACCCTCGACTCTCCTAATATTACTCTATCGATTTCTAATACGAGTACGATGACGACATACTACGAGATGATAGAAAAAGTGAAGCCTTTATTAAATTGGTAACCAAAGTTTTGATCTAGATTTTTTAGCATTTAGGATAGAAGACTCGTCTTTATCAGTATAATAATAATTATTTAAGCAAAATAATTATTTCGTCCCGAAATGGTGATAGGGCTTTTGATAATTTAAAAGTACTTAGCAGGAGAACGACCACCAGTCTAAAGTCCAGTCTTCTTCATGTACATGGAGTGGTTCCCCATGTGCACACCGGAGTCTGCAACTGCCTGACGCCAACCGTCCCTGGGAATAATCTTGTGGGTTCCTGACACCGCGTGAGTAATCCTTTGGTGCGTTGGTCTGCATGGGGTACAGAAACTCCGTCAGGCTTTTACGATACCCACACGGGACATTAATGGGTAGTCCTATTCGTGAAGTCAAGAGCTTCACTATCATAGTTAAAAGAAAATTGTAAGTAAGTGAAACTAACCCTGCAACTAAGTAAAAGTGGACGTGTAGAAAAAATCAAAATACAACGTTTCAAACTTGTATCAGTGTTGAGTCCAAACAAAAACCAATGTTGCGAACGGCGGAGAAGTGCCACAACAATGCATCCGATCCCGACTCGATCCGCTGCAAATATTTGTGCATTTCGTCTCTCGTGGGAATGTATCCACATTTTTGCTTATATAGCTGTTAGCGCATGGATGTAACTAGAGGTTTTTACTGATAGGTTTTGGATCTAGGTGAAAATATGTTGCCGCAGTAGCAGGGTTAATTCATGTAAAAGCAATAGAAAATATTGAAAAATAGTTTTGATTAAAAATGTGAACAATTTACTGACTCAAATGAACACAACAGTATTAAGTATAGCGTTTACGCAAAGGTTTGCTGTTTATGGAATTTCTGGATGTGGTCGGACGAGGATGAAACCTACAAAGAGCCACGATTTCTCTTAGAGAAATAGCTACTCGATTGTCTTACTCCGTTTAATGATATACAAATAATTACACGAGGTAGGTTAAACTTATGACACTGAATTTATAATTTCCCTGTGGAAAAATAGACCTGTGCATTTCATAACTCTATCCATGAACGCCCCGTGGAAATACCTTATTTCGTTGCAATACCTTAGGGTACGTATTTTTTTTTACATATAATTCAGTCCCCTCTATTTTAAGTTTAGAGCCTTTTTCATCGTTTTGTTTTTCTATTGTTTTCTTAAGTATGTGGTGTACATTTTCTGTTGTAACTGCTAGTTTACATTTCTTCTTATTTCCATGGCTTATGCTTAACAATTTTATTCTTGTTTTTTTTTATATATCGCAATGCTACTGTTACTGTATTTAATGACTAATATATATTATTATTTACTATCTTTTAGGGTTCGTATTAGGGAAGATCACTTAACAAATTATTTCTGCAAGCATTTGAGAAAACATAAATATTACGCCGTAGATGATTTTAACACTCACGTGTTACTCCCGCGCTATCAACCCTAACCTTATAGTCTCTATGAAAATGTAGAGTTATTTGACTGCAGTCTTCTGTTACTTGGCGGCATTGCCTCAGTTCGGGTACTCCAAATTTGAGCGACTAATCCACTAAAAATTATTTTCGGGTATAAAACAGAATACCTTATAAACGTGCCGTATCATTATAGATTTTGTGAGTTTACTGTCTTATAATCTGAAGTACACGGAAAATAGTCGTTGTTTTACTAACGCCAAGTTTCCTAGTAAAATTCTGCCTGTCTTGCGTATTAGTAATGTCAATATTATGTAAAGCAGCAAAATTATAGTTCCGATTCAATGTAAATAGCGCTGAGTGGACAAAGCGACCGCAGAATCGATTGCCACTGGTGTTGCGAATAGAATGCTGCGTAAAGTAGACAGATGTGGGATTAATCAAAATTGTCGGGTTACTTGAACTGCAGATGTAAACATTGGTATTATTTTTAACGAACATTCCTGAGCACTCGATTAATATACCGATTCTTTTCTTTTCAATCGATTGCTATTAAAATACCATTTTATTTTTTTTATGCAAAAAGGAAACAAACGAGCAGACATAAAACTGACGGTAAGCGATCACTGCCGCCCATGGACATTTGTAACATCAGGGGAATCGAAAAGCGTTGCTATTGAAGGCTCAAAACTATACCCGGACGTCGTCTTGGTGGAGTGGTCAGTATAGCTGCCTACACATCAAGCGGTCTGGGTTCGAGTCTTGGTAGCGGCAAATGTTTGTGTGACGAACACGAATGTTTGTTGATGAGTCATGGTTGTGTTTATATATTTGTTTATGTTTATTTATAACAATATCTAAAAATTATTATGTACCTACATAAAAAAAGTATCCGTTATCTAGTATCCATAATACAAGTTCTTAATGATACTGAATTTGAGCTAGATAATAGGTGTGAGCGTAGAAATATATTATGTTAGTTTATACTAATATTATAAAGGTTTGTTTGTTTGAACGCGCTAATCTCAAGAACTACTGATCAAAATTGAAAAATTATTTTCTTGTTGAACAGTTTTCATTTATTGAAAAAGGCTTTAGGCAACAAAAAAATCGACGTTAACGCGAGCGGAGTCGCGGGCGTCCACTATTAATGCATACTTATAATTATCTTTTCTGCTGACTAACAGCTTAATGCACCTTACAAAATAGAAAGGAATTTGAGACAATTCTCATCCATCCATTTCAACAGGTACAAACAAAACCAAACCATAGAAAGAGTAATATTTATTTTAAGCCCATTAATAAAGCCAGAAGAGTTATAATGGTACGCGGTATCACAATACAAGAGTCATGTGAACAAATACACAAAGTCTCAAAACAACAAACACTTCGCTGGACAAGCTAACAATATCAATGTCACGCAGCCCCTTGTCACCGCCACTAGGTTGATTGTTTGGACGCAAAACTGGGTTTTATTAATTAGTAATAAGAGCTGTTATTAAGTTGAGTATTTTTGGCATTTTTTCTCTCTCCAACTAAGTTTCTAATTTGTTTGTTGTCTTAGGAAACGCTGCGGCTAGAATTTTCTTACGTAGGTAATGTTTTGTTTTGCAAAAACAGAATGAAAAATGCCTACATTGTTAAGTACCGTACTTTGAAATCTCAGATCATATAATGTAAAGTTTGAAATCGTCAAAAGCCCTATAACCGTTTGAGGATGAAAATAATTATTTTATTTTAATTAGTTTTATTAATGTTAATTTAGTGTTTACAATCGGTAGGTTATAGTTTTTTCGCTAGGTTTAACAAGTTCTATGACATTATCAGTTGGCGTCACTACAAAATTAAATTTTATTATTTTTATTTATTTTATTGATTCATCAATGACTGTAGGTATAGACCAACACACCTATATTACCCACTACATTATTATAACATTTTGGTTCTAAGTGTAACTAGTTCTTAAGTAAATACGGCAAGTTCCAATACACATAAGTGTTAATTAAGATTAATTTTAAATATTTTTTATTTTCCATTTTTATAATGAATATTGTAAAAAACGTTAGTATAGAAAATGGTTTTTCTTCAAACAAAAAATGTCACATTAAATGACAATTTCCTAGGTGCCTAGCATCTACCTAACCTAACCTTTACTTCTGCTTACCTTCATTTGTTACTTAAGTGAATCAACGAACAAAAATCGACAGTGATGATGATGACAAGATTAAGACAAAAAAATTAGACATAATCATAAAAAGGGGTGCGCATTTTCGTACATAACTTTTCAATTCCTATCATTGGAGGTCCGAAAATATTTCTCATACCATTTAAAACCATAATGATCATTCTTCATAACAAATCATTCTTCATAACTTCATAAAACATAATCATTGAAATTCATAATATCATTAATCATACATTTTTGGGCGAGTCTAGTGTTTTATGCACATGCATGGCTGGGTGATGGGTAGGTTAAGGTTATTTTTTTTATGACTAGACAGAGTGCACTGTTTTTTTAAGCAACAAGGTAGTAGCAGTATTAATAAAAAAAAATATGATCACTAACTGTTATGAGCTCCGTTGGTAGTAATAAAAATGTATGAAAAATAAAATTAAGAAGAGTGATTATTATGAACACAAATCGGTAGTAAGACAAAGAATAGGATTTAGAATATTATGTGAGCCAATATGGTCCCATAAAAAGATGTAATTAACGACATTATACACAAATCTTTACACAATCTTTCGGCGCCACTACGCAACTGGCGTTACAGAAACACAATGGCTTCTAACAAAGTCAAAAGGATTTAAGCACACCTCAAGTAGTGACAAAGGTAAAAAGCTTAAAACTGCTAAAAGAGGTCCATTGTAACAAAGTTTTATCTTTTGTAAGTGGATTAAAAATGTTCAGCTAAAACCTTAAGAGTGGGCTGTTATAAAGTATGGAGCAAGGAATTGCAATATTTTGTTATTGTATCATCGTTAGCCATTAATAGTTGCAGATCCCAGTCACGAATTGGACTGCTGGGTCTCGTTAAACCCGGTTGAAGGAGTTGTCTGAGGATTTCATGGCTCTTTCCAAATCAATACCATGATAACTGCAAATAGAGGATAAGACTTGCTGAGTTTCTTGCCGGTTCTTCTCAGAACAATGCCTCTTAGTAGACTCTTGAATCGATGGCATCAAAATTGACTTTCATAATACAAATTGTACCTAAATGAATAAAGAAATTTGAGTTTGAGTTTCTGAACTCCATGCAAACGACCACAGCAAGGGGTCAACCGCGTGGTATCAGAAAGCGACCCACAATATAATGCCCAAGCAGGGTAGGTGACAAACTATGACAAAACCTATATCAACATACTGACATTTTGCACCGACCCCAAATAAATTGCGATCATGGTAGAAACAAGACGAATATTAGCCATTAATAATTAAACAGCTAAATACAAGCTTTCCTACTTGTTAGAAACATACCTACAGGTTTTTATTTTGACAGGGTAGGTTATAGCCCTCATCTCACCAGACGAGGTTCACCCGACTTCTTGTTGTAAAAGACATGTTCAGAATTTAAACGAAAAAAAATTAATAAAAAAAATTGAATAAAATATATATTTTTTAACTTAAAAGATACCGTACAATTTATTGTTACTTTAAATAAACTTTCACTTGACATTGGCTATATATGTAACCACATGATGTAAAGCTCTGCTCATCCCCCTTTTGGGATTGCGAGCGTGTTTATGTGTCTGTATAATTTAAAATATTTAAAAAAGACAAAACGTCATTCTGCTCAATTTAAACTAGAAAATACTTTTAACATTTATTGTGATTCGTGTAATGAGAGATACTCGTCATATGTAGGTAGGTTTGTACCACGTTGAGTTTTCGTTAATTCCAATAAAGGTAATCAAATGACAATTATTCCTTTGTAATTGGCATCACATCTCATGCGTAAAGAATTCTCATGGAAGACAGAATTGATTCGTCCGGTAAGGTGTATGGGGTCCCGCAATTTACGGGCGAATAGCGGAGTGTGAAATCAATGGAAGATTTTAGAACGTTTCGAATTTATTCTGACAAAATCATCAAAGCACATTAAAGTTGAAGATATTAATCTAGCGATTGCAAAAAGCCATCAAAAAACAGAAACTCGATTGAAGAAAGGTAATTCACTCTATCAAAAAAAATCAAAGTTGGTACTAATGAAACTTAAAAATCGCGATTTATAATAGAATAAATTCTAAAATGATAGAAATTTTATACCGAAACATTTAACTTTTTATTCTGTGGTGTGATTGAACAAGAAACATCCATACATCCAAACTTTCGCATTAAAGATTTACGGTAGAACAGTATTTTATAGTACAGTATTTTTGAGGTATGCCTGGTTGTGTACAGACACATTGATTGTCTAGTGTGCGTCAGCAAGATTATGCGGATGTCATAAAGCATAACAATATTTTTCATGCTGCCAAATAGCCTATTGTATTTGTCCCTATACCCTATACTTTGTACATAACCAGTATAAGAATAGCTGGCGCCTACGCAAGACTCAAAGAACGTTATACGAGCTACATACAGCCGTAAGATTTTATATCTCCCACTTAGACAATTTGTGAGGGCTCACCGATTCATAAACGCTCCAATGCCTCCCAAAGGGTACCTTTTGATCAATAACTGTATATAAATTACTGAGCACATGTCCTTCCGTGTTCAGGCGAGCGCACCGATGGCCTTTCTGCCTGTCTCTATTTATTCGAGCAAGTCTTGTTGACGCCTTTTAACTAGTAGTCAAGGTGTAAAGAATTATGCGTTTATTGAGCAAACGCATTGTTTTAGGGTGAAATTTGTTTAGTAATCTTTTAAGCGCAATGTGGATTTTAAGCAACAGTAGTTCAATACAACACTAACGGTGTTACTACAAAAGTTTTTAAAAATTGTTTAAATTTAGACCTTGTTTAAAAATAATGATGTCTCTGTTTGCTGTCATAAAAAGCGAGTTAACCTTAGTTTTAAACTATGTCTAACCTTAAACAGTGTTAAGAAATGTAGTATTTTTTGTGGTCATGAGAAAGCTAGTAATTTCCAAAGAGGTTTAGTGAAAGACAGGCGGCCGCCCGTGAAAATCTAATGCCAAAAGCTATAGTCGCTAACAAGACATACCGAACTGACCCCAGAATAAATTGGAATAAGTTCTCCTATCCTGCAGGTAGGAGAAATAATAATTGTCCACATTAGTGTAAAACCGTTTTGTGGACAAAAGTGATAAGACAGGGTGTATCTCTTCAATTTTGTATTTCCAATGATGGAAATTCTGGGACCATTTCTCTCACTATTTCTATTGCGGTTTCGCGAGATATTTGTCGCGTGCAGATTTTAAGTTGATGTTCATTTAACTATGTATTAGTTCCTTAATTTGATTAGTTAATTAAATATTGGCGACATACTGCTTTATTGCACTAGGGACAAAGAGTAAATTCTACTGTCATGATACGAAAGAAATGTTTCGTTTTGTGATTTGGCAAAATTACTGCCAGCCAGTATGAACAGTTACGACCTGTTTAGTGGTCTTCTACTTCTCTCTTTCTTCTTGTTTGAAGGTATTTTGGGGCGCCAAACTGGGACGGTAATCTACTTTTCAGAAGACAACAGTCATTTCACGTACACGCGGCTTAGGTCGAACTGTTAGTCAGTTTGAAAAGACAGCAACTGCCAGGCTGTGCGTAGTGCAGTACCTACTATTTGTCACGCACACATACGCATTACCTACTCACACATTGGTGCATTTCGGGTTTGGTCTCGCCCGATTTATTTCAACGCCAATCTCGTAAGTTATACATCTAGGGAAGAAACATGTTTTGACAGGATACATCCCTATCTTCAGTGTCATTTGTTTTACGTTATTTATTAAGTATTTGTAGAGCTTCTCCCGAGTTCTTGTCGTAAAAACACGTGTTGAGAGACTCCATTTTTAATAACCTCAATCAACCGTACAATTTTTGTTACTTTAGTTATGTTTCCACTTGACATTGGCAAAATGCGTACGCTTAATGCGACGCGATGCCATTAATTAAGAATAGAATAGAATAGAAGTATTTGTAATGTATTTCACCAGTCCAAATTACTGCTATCCACATATTTCAACTCCCAAAAACCTGAAGTAATCTCATTAAAACATCTGCCTCCGAACCACGCGAATTTGGACTTAATTGGCGAAGAAATGAAAAGGTTTTAGCGCAGCTGTTTTCTCGTTTGGCGGAACATGGTACAATGGTGCATCTTGAAACGAATTAGCCGCTTGAGAGCCGACGGATTAGCCCTACACAATTAAAACGGGTAGGTGCACCGCCATTGACGTATTAGAAAGAAAATGCCTCCGGTGTTGTGGAGATGTTTGGTGAATAAGTCTTCAATGGGAAAAAAATCGTGGCTAGACAGAATTAAACGTTCAAGTGCCATCATTTTAATATTTTATCACATCATTCATTCTTGATCATCTTTTGCCTGCTTGCTCCATAAATATTAATAAACATTTATTTCAGGCTACTAAGGTCCATACATTTGAAAACATTTCTAAATGTTACCATATTTGCTTTAAATAAATGTATGCTCGACCATGTTTATTTAACAATCTACTTATCAATATAAGGCAATAGTGAGAAACATCTGATTTAGAGTAATATAACTAACTATTAAGAGCTATACTGTATAAAGTACGCTTAATTGCTATAATTTGATTAAAACTTAATGCATGTTTGAAGCCGGAAAACGGCTGTTAAATCGCAAATTAAACTATAGAGCTCGAAATTAATTAGGGATAATTTAGCGCTTTACAAACAGATGAGGCCCCGGTACCATTTTAGCGTGCTATCCCGCGTTGATGCAAAAGAAGTATTAATTATACCTATAAAGGAGTCTACACACCATTATAGTCGTAACACACTTCTCAGTCGGAACCTTTGCTATGAAAAAGCGGCGATGTGTCACGGTCTGGAGCCATTTCGTAGCCGCTGTTCAGTAGCGTTCATAGTAAAACAAGAGGCGTTCCTTTCCTAATTTATTTAAAAAGATTCTATATTGTGTCTCTACGCGCGAATACTGACTCTGAGTTCATTGCCGAAAGTTCTAAAACTGTATACGTTTATTTTTCTACCATTTTGGTAGTAATCAAGAATACCAGCCTATGAACGTTTGCAAAACCAAAGATATCACTTGTGACGTGATGCTGGCTTAGTGCTAGCGCGGTCGCATACTAGGCGGATCGTATTGATTGCTACTAATGTGGTACCTATATACAATAGGGTGCCTGTTCGAATAGACATTCGATATTTAAAATTTGTATTTGTTGTGTAGACTTTTTGCACACAACTACATTCTTGGTTTTATTATGAAGCGGCTTTGGTGTGCAGACTTCTGTATAATGGAAATTTTTATGCCTGATATTCGATATTTGAATTCGAGCGTTTTGAAAACTTTTCTCTATACAACTACATTTTTGAGTTTATTGGGAGGCGGCTTTGGTGTGTAGACCTCTTTAGAATGAAAATATCTACACTTTATCAGAAGATTTTATCCTGAATGGTTAATAAAAGGCCGTTGTAAAGGTACCGCTGTCTGATACAAACTGAGGGTGTTGTAAATAACTCACACGCATCTCAACCGGTTGATTCACGGGCCGAAGACGTGAGGTGTTTGTTTTTAAATCTTTATTACCACTTAAATGTGACCATGAAGGATGGTTAAAGGTGAAAAAAGTTTGCTAGCAAAAAGAAAAAATGGCTCACATTCGGATTCTATTCTTCGAAGTTTGAATTTTGTGTTTTTAATTTTGCTGTCCTTTACTGAGGCAGTATGATTTGGGCTAAACAGTTTGATTATTTATTACGAAATTTAAACGGAAACTAGCTTGTAATACATATGGATTTTTTTTCTTGTTTTATATTTATAAAAAATTTAAATTAAAATATCTTAGTGCAGCTACAGTGTAATTTTGTAAATTTTCAATTCTAAGCCATTTCATAGTAATTCCATTTGCTATTAAAAATAAGTAAGTTTTGTAGAAAAAACAATAAAAAATTAATATTGTTATTTTGGTCGTCAAAAGCGACACGTCGCATTTCGAGTTCCTATAGAATTGTAATTCAGAACAAATTATGTAGGTACTAACAGAACATTTGAAATTCGGAAATTAATCATCAAAAATCATGTTTAGGACACTGAAAAATTACGAGTCGTCCAGATATCGGCATGTTGGTTAGAATGGGCATCGTAAAAAACACGTCCTTTATCTGAAGATCTGTCTACCTGTATCTTCACTGTCGTTTCAAACTGGCTCATTTAGGTTGTTAGAATACAAATTTTAGTATTCATCATAACAGCCTTTATAATTCGACCCACTGCTGGGACGACCTACACAAGGCCTCTCCTTGTCACCAAAGGAGATTTAGGCAGTAGTCCACCACTAATGCGGATTGGTGGACGGAGTATAAGGTGATCAATATTCCTTTGCTGATCCAGGCTGATCCATTAGTTGCCTTCTACGACACACATTGGAGGATATGGGGTGATGCTTATCTACTCTGCTGGCATCACACGGCTAATTACTAGTAGGTACATACATATTTTAGTATTATTCAACACTAATTTTTTTTTAGTTTGGTAATACTAATTTTTAAACAAATACTTGACATTATCCTGTTAATTTTTTTTTACCAATAACAGTATCTAAAACACACACGCACAAAAATTGAAACAAACCCGGTTCAACCGTTTAGGAGGATTTTATTGATATAATTTATACATAAGAATTTATACATAAAAATATTTTTAATGTTTGAAATTCGAAATGATTCGCGAAACCCATATTTTCGTATTAGGAAAAAAAAAACTAATTATTATTCGTCTTAGAAATAAAGCATATATGAAGAATCGTGACTGATTAAAATAAAAAACAAAAAACAGTCGCTGTCACGTTCCAATTTCAAAAATATACATCAACCAGTAGGAGTCAGCTGTTGTCAAAATTCTATGCATACCGGCGACCGTCGTTATTTCAATTACCCACGCCCCCGTCAAAGACAAAAGACCCTAACACGGAAAAGAGACAAAAAACAAACAGTCATCGGTCGAATTAAAAAAAAGGCCTTATCTATGATTGGATCGCGGTTGTGTAAGCGATTCTCAAGTGTATTTTGTTACGACAAAGCGCCGGCCTTTATTTGCGGTAGCGTTTTTATAAACAAAGTTTCTAGGTTTGACAAACGTTACGAAAAATCTATTGAAATTTTATAATGAATATTTTATGTTAATTTCTATTAAGCTTTCAAATTAAGAACGCATAATTTTGAATAATTGCAACCTCTGATCATATTTTAATAACAGTCATGATATTTGGCGATGGTTAGATAGTGCTGAGTTTCAAGAACTCATCTGGTATCGTCTGTCGAAGTGCATGACACCAGATATTCCCAAGCCTTTTAAAGATTCGTCAAACAGCGAATGTTCTGTGGGATGGCGCAAAATTAACATTTTTCTTTGCCGTATCATCTACACAGTCTATCCATATTTTCTTCGGCACATACACATTCATCACGTCGAGACTAGATAGAGTAGATTACGACGAGTGATCTGAGCAGCTTTTTTCACTAATGCCAGCTTCTGCCTTATTTTTAAGGGCTACGCGTACTGGTTTACGTTGTCAATGTCGCCGACAAACTGTGGCTGCATTCCAATGAGAACTAAGAAATTTGGTAACTCGTTACTATTTAGCACAATCAAGAAATGGAATTGAATACCAGCACATGTTGGCTCAGGTGGCTACTGGACCATAAATTCTCGACCTCCGGCCAAGTTGCCTATTGCCTAAAAATGGTAGTGGTCAGGTCGGCCACTGGGTCGTTTAGGGTTATTTTTTTTATGACCAGGCGGAGTGCACCTTTCGACTCTGCCATGAAGGTTGCATAAAACACTAGAATCTCACAAAAACAGTGCACTCCGCCTGGTCATAAAAAAATAACCCTAACCTACCCAGGCCGACCTGAACACTACCATTTTTAGGCAATAGGCAACTCGGCCGGAGGTCGAGATTTTTATGGTCCAGTAACCACCTGAGCCCACATGTTAAGCACAAGATTGTGCTGGTAGTCAATTCCATTTCTTGATTGCCAATCCTGGGTCATTCAAAAGAGGCGTGAATAAGAATCTCTCACATTGCCAAGGCGAGAGTGCTAGTGACATTTTTTCTCGCACTAACTTTATTTGCATATGAATTCCAGTTCTGCTTACGAACCTTCTAGACCTTTCTAGAACAATTTCATTTGAGAAATGCAGAAAAAAGCTAAAACAATTTGCTGTAATTAAACACCATCAGAAGCGTCCGTTCGTTATCTTTTTGATCAATGAGGTCTGCTAAAAAGCGGTTAGGCCCGTGCTAAACGACAGGCTTGCCATATGAGGCGTGTTGCTATGTAAATAGGCAGTGTTGCCAACACATTTGGCACACTTGAAATGCTGGCCATGTCATTAAGAATCGCGATGGTGGGTGGTCGAACTCTATAATCGTTGGTTATCACGAACTCGTGAATTTCAAAATTATGGGTCGCATTTCCGTTAGTGATTTGTTATTATTAAAATAGTGTTTAGAATAGGTACGCATGTGAATAAACACAGCCTATGTTGGTTTTATGATACATACGCCCCAATTTCAAACATTAACGTTAAGTATGTGAATTTCACTGCTGGCACTGGCGCTGGCAGGGATGCACTACAAATGTTTGATCACACATTTGTGCAGTATCCCTATCATTGTCTTTTAGAATTCAAAATACACGCCAAGAGCCAAATACATCATTCCAATTTCATTATTCCAATTTAGTTATATACATAACTAAATAATTTTATTTTTGCGTTTACAAACGAGTAAATATTAATACTAGAAAAATGCACTTCTCTAGCACTTTTAAGTGCATTTTTCTAGTTCTAAATTGGAATACTTAATAGGTACTTTATAGTTTTAAAATTATCAAAAAAAATTAAGTCCAATTTTGTATATAAATATTTAGGCTATAAAACTGGCATAGAAAAATAAAAGCACTTCTTTGGGCTTTTCTAGAAAAGGATTTCTCTTCATTCAAATACCAAGTTTCTAACATTATTTAACGCCTATTAAACTACCAAATTATTTTGAACCGAACAAGCAGCGCATTCGTCACGACGCCGCTCTCAAAGGAGCACAAAAATTCTTAATACGCACAAAAACTCCAAAAAGATGCGCAGACGCAACGAGCATTGAAAGCTTACAGCGCAAAATGATGGGTGCCCAAAGTAAATAGCTATAATAACCGTAACCTACACAATGCCCCCCCACGGTTCGACGACAGGGGTCCTACCCACGATACTCGTTCTATCCCTGTGTTAATTATAATATCACCCACATTATAAACTTTTTGCTAACGTAAAAAAATAATAGGCCTCATAACGATTGCTACCTTTTCGTTTTTTGTAAGTTTTGACATAGAGACTTATTGTTGGGCATTGTAATATTATAACAGATGATTCGGAATTACACTACTGGTTATAATGATAATACCTTCGCTACGAATAAGAATATGAAGACATTGATAAAGGTAAACGATATATGATTTTGTGTCAGTACAATAGGATAACTCAAAACTCTTATCGCAAATAAATGATCTATATTTCATTACAAATCATCTATCAAGCGTCATCGATAACAAAGTCTTACAATAAAAGCTAGAAATTTTGTTACAGGCACTGAAGTGCCGTGAAAAAGTTTTCTTCACGACTTACATAAATTGTATATTTTGATCTTGCAGACGATGAAAACTTGCCTAATGTAGGAGTTACCCTCCGTCCATTTTACAGCAAGCTAGCTCTTACAATTGACGTCAGAGGTAAGATATGAACGAGGGTAGTTGAAAATTTAAATCACGTGCCGGTAACAAAATTCCGCGTGACGAAAAAGTCGGTACTCACGAATCCATGCTTATCACTGATGTTGTTCGTCAATTTCAGTTTGTGGAATGACACCACTTTCTGCATCCACTGCTCGCCTGTGCTCGGCGAGTCTGGGTGGATGTACATCCTCTTCGGCATTTCTGGGTCAGCTTTGCCGGCGACCATCCACCGGCTCCGGGAAAAAATTAAGGTCATATAGATTATTTGACCAAACGTTGCAGAATTGCAGATGCAACATGTGGTCTTATGACTTTCTTTTGTAACTCTACCGATAATTCTGTTATTATTTTACTATTAACTGCACATATAAAGTTTGACGTATGCTAGTGATTACGGATATAAAGCGACTATGATATATTTTAGAAATAATATAAATTTTCAACAGGGTAAGATACTTTCTTTGTTATCGCCTACTACTGTCCTCTTCGATTCAACAACTGCAGCAAATAAAAACATCACAGTGGTATTGTGGTTTTTAATTATGTAAGAATCAATAGAATTAATAACAAATTTGGATTTTTCGTAGATTCATCAAAACCTGATGAAGTAAGTTCGTAAGTACCTAAATGTAAGTTTTCAAAAATTATATTATCTATAGAATTACCAAGTAGAATTGACAATACAGGTTTCTAATTGCTTTTTACACAAAAAGTTATACTAGTAACTACTTAATCAACTAAAGGTTTAATTAAATTATTTGTACTACCATGAGGATACACAGGTGCTTGCATGAATTATGACGATGTTACCAATTCTCATTAGAATTGAACCAATTAACAAAAGCGCAGCAATAATTAAATTGGCTTACATTATTCTAATAATACACATGCTTGGGAGTGGCACACACGTAGATACATGCTGTCAGTGAAAAGCTACAGTAAAAAGCGATTTATTAAATAATTCTACGGGCAAATGTGCAAAACGATGTGAGCGAAAAGAGATCTGCGTTCAGTGAACAAAAAGAGACAGGGATGTGACCAAAACAATACTGTCGAGCGATTCAAAATCAAATATTGTTACAGATAAGGTCGAAATTTAGACTGGAACGATTTTCCGAAGTTCCTTTGGGAGGAAGTTCAACTCGTTAACAATGCAATGAACGAATTCGGGAAAGTGAAATGCTACCTACAACGATGCTCCCGGCGCACGGACGGAATAATGGATTTCGGAAACCACGCAGATCCCCTCTCGATACAACATTAATGTAAACAATACGCATGCTTCTTGCCTCTTATATTTCTCAATATCACGAATTACATTAAAATAAGATGGAACAAATCGAACGGTCAATAGTAATTTCTAATGCATTTCTTATTTTAATTTAATTCCTCCATTTCTTTATTTATACCTGTTGTGGAATTTGTATCTGCAATCGTCGGCAGCTACGATGTCCATTAGCAAAATGTACTTCGCTTTTTTATCAAGACCAGAAACGCGAACTTTGTAGGCAGGAAACATACGTCTGCAAGCAACACGAGAGAAAAACATGGGTTGGGACTCGTTCTTTGCGACAACGATTTGACATCACGTCGATTGTAAGACATTTTGTTGAACTAGTTTCACTTTTTACATCCATTTAGTCCCGAGAAGCGTTCCTTTTAGCTTGTGATCTTGTACCGCGTTAATTAGTCCGTTTTTGTTCAGAGCCGGGGCACAGATATTCAACCAACTAAACTATTAACTGAGTTCGGAACCGGCGGGGGTTGTTGCAAAGTCGCTTGTATTCGGAGCGTTATTTATGCGGTCTAATCAACGTGCGGCGACACGCCGAGGTGTCACGAAGCATTCACGTTCAGCAAAAAGGTGGTGTTTCCGCCACAGAGCACCAAAAACGGCGAGCTGCACCTCCATTGTGAAGTCCGAGCGGCATCGTCCCTGCACGTGAACAAATGCGTCGCTACACGAATACCTGAACGCCTGAACGAAACAACACGATGTTGCTCGGAAAAACGATCTCGATCTAAGATTTATTGGAGAGTAAATTACTGACGAGAGATTTGTAATAATTAATTACCATATTAACAAGGCGCTAGGCAGGCGGGTCTTTGTCGGCGCGCTATATCGCTTTACTGCTGACTCACAGTCGCATTTTCGACCGGAATGCTCGGGTCGTATTAATTAACGGATATTAAATCGGAGTTTATCGGCCGCATCTCGATGTTGCCAAACCTGAGTGTCGGCGGTTTTGATATTCGTTGATCGGGCGGACATAAAACGGACAGACGAATCTTATCGACGCTTGTCATCGGGAATTAAACAATGTACGTGATCAAATACGATGATTATCGATGCGCCCCCGTCGGCCTGAGCCGCAGAGGCTCGCTTGGCTCGGACGGCGAGTCTCTTCAGCTCGTTACCGAGGAGGACTCTTCTCGCGGTGATTCTCACCTCCGTCTTTTTACGTTACCGCCGCGGCGTTTGAGACAAAGATATTTTAATGATATTACCCATTGGACGCGAGTTGAATCCTTAATCGTGGATGATTCCAGCCGGTGCTCGCTCGTCGTGAAATGTCGTTGACCTTAAATTGAGCTTGTTTCTTACAAATTGTTTAGGCGCAATTAAGAGACGGATTGAAATTTTTCTGTGATGGGAAGTGGAGCATGCGTGGGTAGAATCACAAGCTAAAGTGAACAGGCGTGTAACGGTTCGCGATGTGGGATCTACAATCGACGGTGATGACGTGATGGCCGAATGATTGAGTGTTCTCAGGGGCTTAGGGTGAGTGCTCCAGGCAATATGGCGGCGTGCTCTACCTGTTGTGGAACTTATATCTGTAGTCGTCTGCAGCGACGATGTCGAGCAGAAGGATGTATTTCGCCTTCGCGTCCAAACCGGAGACGCGGAACTTCATTTGTGGGAACATTTGTCTGTGAATGGGAATTGTATTCTATACTTTCTTGTTGAAGGTTGATAATCAAGTGAAGCCCTGCCTACACTCATTGGGAAGCGATATGACTAGTTATTGAAATTAAAATAAATAGTGACACCGCAATTGCTCGTTACGTCATAACCCGTGCCGCGGTAAAAACAAACTGGTATTTTCCTGCATCCTTTTAGCAAAACCTTGTAGAGTACGTGATCTGATAGTAAACGTCGCTAATGTGTACACAACTTTTCTTGAGCTACAAAGCACCCAGCACACGTGACTGCTTCAGTAACTAGATTAAAGTTGATAATTTTATATTAATATAAGGTAAAAATAACAATATTGTCGGGTTACTTCGGGTCAAAAGGCGCACTATCGCATATCTTTGTAATATAGAATCCTAGTACTATAATGAAAACAGATCAGAGTACCCCAAACTGTCAAACGTCTTCAATAAATTTTCAACCATATTCCACGATAATATCATTCAAAGTCTAGAAAAACATATTGTGGCCTGATCTGCCGTCGACTGTACCTTATTTTTGTTTACTAGAAACATTGCCCATGTGAATAATTTAAAGCGAAAGTTAGAAATATTTTGGTAGAGATTTTTCATGATACCCTGGTTTTATCACACTTTGGCCCACAGTGACTATGTGCATTTATGACTCACCCTCGTGAGATAAAAGTATTATAAATACATCCTAACTAATATTATAAATGCGAAAGTGCACGCCTAAACCTCTATACCGATTTTGGTAAAATTTGGTATTGATATAGTTGAAATCCCTGGTAAGGACATAGGATACTTTTTGGCGTCATAACCGACATAACGCGACTGAAGCCGCGGGCGACTGCTAGTCACGCTTATAATGCCAAAAGGGTTGGCAGAACTTACGGTAACAATTGGTTACACACAAAGCCACATCATCCAATATGGGCCATATAGCAGCTAAACTTCCAGTAAATCAACAAACAAAAGGAAACACTAGATTACTCAGTAGTTCGGGTCCAAAAGTAGAATAGGTAAGTTTACTAAATTTAGTTTCTTCGAGACTTCATCAGATAAGACCTGTTATGAAAAGTATATTTCATTCAAAGCTATCTAAAAAATGTACGAGTAGGACGTAAGCCTCTTGAAATCAGTCTACCAAATAAGTACACAGAATATCATCTAGGTATTCTTGTTCTAAAATTAACACATTTCATTCAAGAAGCTTCCAAGAATAGACGTAACTTCGCCAATATTATTATAGGCAAGTTAAGATGATGTTATAAAAGTAACTGTTTTAGGAAATCGATATTTTCTAAGATTATACTATTTATTATTATTTACGATTATATTATTTTTAATTTTATGTTCATATTAAAATCTGGAATCAAGTACATTTCAAAATATCAAGCAAAAATTCAATTATCCTATAAGTGTAATTTTTTCTAAAAATCCTATAAGTGATTCATTGTGTTTTTGTATGAAGAGTGTTTAATAAGGTTTTCTAATTTCCATTTCGAAAATATGTTCATATCTTTAAAAAGCGATTTAATCACAGATTCAACGGCATCCAATCTATAAATCGAGAAATTCGTCACGTGGGCGTCTACTACTAAAATTAGTAGAATTCTTGTAAGTTGTCCATATGTTGAATATTTTATCATAACAATAAAATCTTTGTTGCGTAAATTTTAATGAATTTCAACTTTGAAAGCAGTCGTATTTTATAATAAGAATGATAATATAATAATACTATCTGCAGACACGAACACACCTATTGCGACTTGGAAATTATTGGAAAATCAATCGAGACTAGGAGTCAGGCTTCATCAGGTATTAAGAAAAAATGAAGTAGCTCTTGATAACAAATTGATCTGCAATTGTTTATTATAATTTGGTATCTGCCCAGAATATGACAACCTATCTTTAGCAAAAGTAAGAACTGCAATGATTTAGAGACATGATGATAGCAAGAGATGGCTATCAAGTATTAATTCTCGAGCGGTTATTGTCATAAATACTTAAGAACTCGCAAAGGTCTTTCCACAACGGACACTTAAAGACCAGTATTAGTCATTAAAATGCGTAATAATTAAACTGCTGCTTGAAAAAATAATAAATTAATGGTGGAAATAACTATTGTCTTAACTGGGATTCTCTACCTATTGTAAGATGACTGCTGTTCCAACTGAATAACTTAGGATTTGAGATTTTCTAGCTCGATGGAGATGCTTTCATGTCATAATATAAAAGTAAGTAATATCAGACCAAATATTGAAGCTAGCTTCACACAGTACACTCAATTGCTGAGGCAGATATATCTGTCTTACGTTTGACTATCAGAATACAATATTGTTATTGTTGGCGACAGCCTTTAATAAGACTGTGTTAGTTAGACTTTAAGTAGCTTTACCGACAACTAAGCAGAAAATGATGAAAGGGATATACCCAGATTGCTCTGCATTTGATACTAATATGCAGCTAGATCATAAAGCATTTATTTTTTCCTTCTGGGTATCATTTTCTGTGACAATTGCATAGAAGTATGTACAGAAGTGACTGAGATTTCTGTCGATACGCAATCACATATTTTTAAGTATGCTATTTGTAATAAAGTTCAGTTTTAGCAAGTAACGTGGTGGCTGTGCCAGTGCAATATAAAATGAAATTCTTTAAAAGATTTATTAGTACAAAATTATTGTCCGAAGTTGTATCATTTTAATTCTTAACGTTATCATGTTTTGATTGATAGCATTATTGGTTCTTTATATTCTCAACGCAAAGAATTAAGTGTGTTGACACTCATTTTAAAATGTCGGGATCGTTGATGGCTTGATTTATGTTGTGGCGTGTGTACAGTTGAGAATACAAAATAGATAAACAGCATTCTCTACACTACATTGGAATCATACATGGTATTTATTTTTATTAGTAAAATAAAAATCAATACTACATTATTATGAAATGAATAGAGAAAGATTTTAAGAATTATATACAAGTGAATAATACAATAAATGCATTGGGCTCTTTCAAATCATAGATAAACAGTTGGAAGAGAAGATCTCGAATTGAAATCCGGTTTGAAGACAAAGATTTTCTCTACCTATTTTTGTTTGTTCAGCAACCTAACTCTGCAAAACCTACATTAAGTTAAAGTGGACTTACTCAATTTTAAGCATTTTACCTATACTTTTTTAATTTTATTTTATGCAACGCCTCTGATTAATTCTTCAATATTTATAATTTAAATGCACTTTATTTTATTTGATGCAACGCCGCTTAGCAATTCTTTAATACTAATATATTAAATGCGACATTTCTTATATTAAATAGTTTTACCAAATATGAAGTAAATAATGTGCAATAAATATATGAAGTAGTCTCTGTTCGATATAAAAATACAATTAAAAAACAGGGAAGTTTATTCAACTGTTTCAATTTCTCACCTATTCAGTTCATGTTTTTTTGATAAAGAGGTCTAGAAAAACCCTCAATTCCACCTGATGGGAAGCAGAAGTGGAGTACAAATGCGAAGATAGCTGGCGCGAGAGATAAACCACGCGCTAGCCACCCTCGCCTTGCCGACCTGCAAGGTGCTTCGAATGACCAGGATTGCATGAAGCGGTATATCGTATTCCGTCGACTTAAGGAAGGATGCTAAAGCCGAATACTAAAGCTTAGATATTTCGTATTATTTCAGTTTATTTCAAACAAGTCATATGAATCACAACAGCTATTACCATTATCAGTAAAATCAGATAAAGGTTGTTTATGAACGCCGTTTTCATATTCCGAGATTGAATTCACAATGCAAATACTGTAATCCATATTAAGTTTAAAGAAAGTCGTGGTCGTGAATATGAATGCGTTTGCCTGTTGTTCTAGAGACTCCGATATTTCTATTAAAATATGATACAGTTATGTCCAATAGGTAAGACGCGTATACACTGATAATATATATTTATATATCACCAGCGCGGATGAACCTTGACTGTGTATTCATGTACTTGTGTGCGTCAGTGCCGAGGTCGACACAGAGCATTGACACACACAAATATAATGTGCAAGTATATCTGTCACAGCACTTGAAAAATTCACCTGTATACAACTGGAATTCTCGGAGAAACGTAATTCGGTATCGTGTTATACGCTGATTGGGACTAAGGTGGGAAGAAGATAAAGAACTATAGATTAGTCGTAATTTAGTAGACGTTACCAATACCTACGAAGACAATAATAAAGCACATATTCCCACGCTTCATATACCTGTTGACACTTAATTAATAAATTTCTATAACACTAATTTGGACATAAAAATGTAAATTCGTCGTAACTTTCCGAACTTTGTCATCTAAATTGTCCAATGCATATTCGGACGTATAGCAAATTATATGAGGTGCTATAAAATATTGTTTATGATTAATTTGAATCACTTAAGTTCTGTGTTTATTAGATATATATAAAAGAAACGTTGTAAACGGAAAAGTTAACTGGTTAGTGGCCTTTTTTGTGTTCCCATTTTTAAGCACACGTCGATTTAGTCAAATTAAAAGTATGCCTCGATATTTATTATTTCCGTTGAATTTGTATATTATTCTCACACGAAACCACAATACTTCATTAAAAATTTATTATGTCGCAATCAGATTTTCATAAAATATGCAACTTTTTAAATAAGTATCGAAGAAAAATTTTAGTCGAGATTTTATCTATCGAATGATTACAATTTTTGACTTCTACTCTTACATTTGGCACGATAAGCCGATCTCTATATTATAAGTTTTTACTGTCAGTCAACGGGCACGTCTATACAGGGTAATCTCTAGACGGTGGCGCCACCAAACTGCCATACACTCGTTCGGTAGACGCTGGTTCACTGTATGTCTACTCGCTGTCTAGACAAAAGCGCCATTTTCCTCAACTTCAAAGGCGTCGAACCACGGTATGCTTACGCTGTGGTAATATCAGATTCTTTACTTGAAACGTTGGATGGAATCGATTGGCCACTTGTATAGTCACTCTGAATGGACGTTTGTAAATATCTCAGTCGTACAGATATTTTTAAGTTTTTCCCGGACCGCTTGAATCATTTATGTTCGTATTATCGTAGAATGAGTCTCAAGAATCAACGCCGTACTGAGCGTTGCACGTCTCTATCTATTTGTCCTTGATAGAAAATGACAAACGATTCTCAAGACATGATTGATTTCTGAGTGTCATTCTATAATACGGGCCTTAGTGACACTATCCTGGTTGGCTTTTGTTTGTTAATTCACTGAATGATGCTACTTCTTAGGCTTGATGCTCTTAAAGGCGACAAGCTGGCAATCTGTCACTGTTTTGAGGCAATACCATCTGTCCTATTCGTTGAAGGGTATTTCGGTGTACCATACGGAGCATCTTGGGGACGGTGCGTGTGGAAGCGGACGGATAAGGTAGGCAGACTTATGAGTGGCGAGCGGAGCATTGTATTTATATGCATGCTTGCTTCCATGCTGCATGCTTGCTTGCATGCTGCATACTTGCTTACAAGAAATATAGATATTAAAAATCGCATATTATGCATGATGTATGCTTGTTTGCATGCTACGGGGAAATGAAAACCACATGTACACAATCAACTGTTTACTGAGTGATAAAACCTTTCTTCTCCTGATTGTTTGTCCGAAAATTATTATAAATAACACGTTTATTTTGAAAACATATTACTGCCAGACGTGGCATTATGTGTAACCAAATGTTACTTAAAGCTTTGCTTAACCTCTTTTGGGATTCTGAGCGTGATTGAATGTAGACATGTTTTATTTCTATAATAACTAAATCTTTTTATTGCTTCACGTGGTTTTAGAATGTTACGTGCTATATTTTTAGAGCCAACATGAACCTACAATATCGTATTGATTTACTTACTTTATTTAAGCAATTATCATGAGTAAACTTTACGAAATTACCTGCTAATTAACACATGGAAGCATTAACAACTCTTGCAAATCATAATTATCTCTAATAAATATCGTTTTACTTGATTTGTGTATTACGTTTTTTTCGTTATTTAAATATTTTGGAAGTTTTTACATATTTTATTACCTAAGTTTATTACCAGTTTAATGTACAAAATCCCTCAACATTAACGATGTTGCATAACGTCTATCGCGTTTGCGGTGACACAGAGTGCTGCCTTGTAAACCGCACGAATGTCGCCAATCTGTAATTCAATACAGAAGACGCCAGACTATCTTGACCCCTGACATGATGCTCCAGTGTTCTTTGAGAGTATTTGTATTCAAGATATCAGGGGGCAAAGAGGGCTCTCGCTTATCTGGTTGCAGCGAAGACTTACCACTATAGCTTAAAACGTTATTCTGTACAAACTGTGTGTTATTGGGTATCTGTTTGTACTGGGTACTTTATTTAATTAATAATGTATGGAAATAAACTTCGATTGTCAATCAGATGTCTTGCACAGTGCTTCTATTCACACTTTAAAAGGTTCCTTTGGTGTTGGCATTTTATGATCATAATTATAAGAACAGCAGACTGCTTGTTAAGTATAAGATAATTATTCAACGATTAATCATCGGTTATTGCGTTTGCTTATCGTGACTATTTGCGATTTTTTTTATAAGAAGTAAGGAGGTTAGACATACGTCATGAATTGATGTGAAGTAGCTGATAAATTGTGCAATGGGAATAGTCACGCTAAGTAATAGTAATTAGATTTCTTTTTCTTTGCTTTTGAAAAAATTGCCTAATGAAAAAAGTTTTGCATATCTTTTCACTGAAATTTTGTATTCTTGATATGTAAATAAACTGTACATTCAAAATTTAACGCACAAAATGTATCGGAACTGATTCAAAAATTTTATAATACTGGAATTGCATTATTTCATATTTTTCAGTTATGAATATTTGATGAGGGATTGTTTGGATAGTAAATAAAAAAAATCATTAATCACTACTTAGGTACTGAAAAATACAGAACAAGACTCATATGAAACGACAATGAAATATTTTTTTAAGTATTATTGTCAAATAGCTTGAAGACGACCTTATGGTACCTATCTATAATAATAATTATGATATTGTGGTATAATAATAATATATTTCTACGCTCACCCCAATTCACTAGCCCAAATTAAGTATCATTAAGAACTTGTGTTATGGATACCTGATAACGGGCATGTTTTTATACATAACAGTTTTAGATATTTTTATGAATAAACATAATTAAATACATAAACAATCATGACTCGCAAACAAATATTCGTGTTTAACACACAAATATTTGCCGCTGCTAGGATTCGAACCCGGACCGCTTGATGTGTAGGCAGCTATACTGACCACTACACCACGACGGCATCATAGTTATCCCTTAAGATTAAAAATATTACTATAATAAAATGTGTATTATCTGTTAAACTCAAAAGATTTATACAGTATATTATAATTATGGAAATAATTTAAGAATATAATAAGATTTTAATTGCTTGTTTAACATTAACTAGTAATAAGATCTTAAATCTTGCTGACCTTAATAATATAAATTAATTGAATGGCACCTGAAATATTATAGTTTGTTAACGAGATACTAAATGGTAGTTTTTAAACAGTACAACTTAATACAGTTCTTAAACTCTTTTAGAAAACATCGGATGGAGTGAAACTAAGTTTTGAATGTCTTTTCAAATATGTAATAATGCTGATTTTAGACATGGAAAAGCAATCCAACTACTTTTTATTACTGGATAGCCCTATTATTACCTACAAATAGAGCATTAAAATCTCAAAAATCCTCCCTTAAATGAACTCTGATCAACGCTCTAAAGAAACATAATATACATACCTATGTAATGTTATTTGTAAGATATACCCGAAGGTGTTAATAGATATTTCTGGTTCATCCTTATTAAGTTTCATTAAGCAGGGTGCCGTGGAAATTCGCTGTTAAAACTGTGGGTAGAAGGGGGTGAGGTATCCGTCGAAACGGGAGGGGGGCGCATCTGCTCACACATTGACGCATTCTTGCGGCTTCTAGTGCGGCCTGGTTGCACTAACGCAGGTTAAAATATTACACCAAAAATAATAACAAAAAGCTCTTTATTTAAATGTAGCAAAGTCCTAAGTACTGTTAAATAGTCAAATATTAGAGTACCTATTTGACTATTTAATAGTACCACCACCGTTTCTGGATAAAACTAGTCGTCACGAGTTCCTAATACCATACAAAATCTAAGGTGAAATTATGTTTTGACAGCTTATAAAAAGCAAATCAACCGGCTTGACGGAGAACATACTTATTTTACTATTGATAACCCCTAATATCAATCTTATGGCACCCAATAAATGAAATATTCAATCTTATTTATGTCATTAATTTCGTGATACAGTATCGTTTTTGACTTTTTATTTATTTGTTTAAAAATTCTAACAATAACATAAATAAAGATTGGTATCTTATGTGCAATACAATTAGTAGCAACATCGACAGTTAGAATTAACATTTAATTAGATAGGTAGGTATATCGATTTAGCAAAATTTGATGAAATGCGGAAAATGTAAACTAAATATAGATTTTCGAATATGATTATGTTTATTGTCTTATTATGTTCTTTTCCTTGTTTATATCCATATTTTCACTATGCGTGAATCGTAAATATAAAAATACACTTAAACAATTACAAATTTTTAAATTGTAAATAAAATTAACGACAAGTATTCCCGAAAACTTTATTCTAAAAATCGATTATTAATTAAGTTAACTTAGGACATGACATAATCAGCTGTAATAATATTGGGTCGAAGTCTCTTATCCAACGCTTTCAGTGTAGAGTCTCATAGTTTAGACAAATGATTAAGGATTAGTTAACGGTTCGGTGTCACCGGGCGTCAGAAACCGAGCCTCGATGAGTGTGACACACTGCAGCGTGCATTTACCCTGCAGTGACAACGCACGAATTAGCACGAACTATTAGAACTAAAAGCACCTCAAACTCAACCCCATAAGGCTTATTTTGGCACACGTGCAATGGTAAATATTGTCCTAGTAATTAGAAAAAGCAGGGTGCAGTTATCGAACATTTCTTTCCTGGGATTTGTTTCTAGAAAATTGGTATTACGTGTAAGCAAATAAGGAGACTTAGCACGAAGAAAGTGACTTTAGAAACGATGTATGAGGACAACGTGTTCATGGAACGCTTAATAAAGACGATGATTAGATTCAGATTAGTACTGGTGTTCTACGCCGTGGAAAAAACATCTTATGCCGTATGTGCTATGGTTGCGTTTCCCTTTCTAAAATCTTGAGTGCTGTGGATCGATCAGCGCTATACTATTGGTATGTTGAACTACACACTAGGCTTCACATTCTTAGTTCGCGAGTTCACGAGAAAAATTGGTAACGACTGTAATGATAGTTTCACAGTTGCTTAATAATTTTATATAGTCTATTTATTATGGCGAGATTAGCGTCTGTTCGTAATTGTTATTGCCTGGATTTCAGAAATAAAATTGTTTGCCTTAACTTTATCCAAATGGCTTAAGACCTTGAACTTAGTAGCGCAGAAATGCTGAAGTTGATTAATATTTTGTCCGAACTTATGCGAGCTCATTACACGGAAAATCTTAGTACTTTTAGACATTTTAATGAGCCCAACATGTGCCTAATATATTAAGCAGAGACTATAATTTCCATTTACTACGATTCTTACATTTCTCTCGCTTCATCACAGTAAAATACGAACTAAATACTCGATATATTCCTACTAGTTGACCCGGCGAACTTCGTACCGCCTAACAGTCGATTCTTTAATTTTTTTATACTTTTCTGCTGTTTTAGACCCCGGTGTCCCGAGTAGCAGAAAAAATAAAGTTAATAAGTCAACAATTACATTATATAATTTTATATATTTTTTTTCAATAATTCTCTACGTAAAAAAACATCCTCGTACTTCAAGGAATATTATAAAAAAATAATTAGAGAAATCGATTCAACTGCTTTTGAGATTTGCGCTTACCAACACATTCAGCGATTCATTTTTATATTATAGATTAACAGTGATAGTGAACTATGTCTTATAGAGTTTGGATGTGAAACAAACATACGTACCTCCTTTAGGAAGCGATCAATGTAATCTATTTAGCATAGAAGCTTGCAACACTAAAGAATTATGAAATGCCGACCCTAGCATTGTTTACGGTTTACATAGATTTCATTATTTATAACAGATCTATATGAATCGCATCGCAATAAGTACCATACAAGTATTTAATTTTCAAAAAATGTTAAAATTATATACAGGTACTATTACAGAGGCCAATTTAAATGAATATCTAACATGTCATGTATTAAAAATTTTCATTAGGAAAATTATTTAAGACATAATCATTTCATATGAGAATTGTTGACTAACAATTCAGTCGCAAGACTTTGCGACTTATTTCTAGACCAAAGGATATCGAGGTGTTACGTGTTCGAGCGTAATCAATTTGTATTAAGTACATACAATGATTATGGCTTCACTGTACAAACTTTCCCAACAACAAACTTAAAGCAAGCTGCTCGTAACCTAACTTTTTTATTCTAAATTGCGTTCTTAATGTCTTTTAAAGTTACCCAACAATATTTCAAAGAGGAATATACTCACTCAAATTGCTTGTGTTAGTGACAGGCGTATTAAAATTCATTTACCGACTCTCTGAGTAAACATCTACCGCAGTTATTATTTCTAATCATAGGTTAAAGGCGTGTAATTAACAACTTCACTTTTGTGAGATCGGCCCTAAATTATCTTCTGGGGCCAATGAAAAGTGGACCCTATTCGTTGGGGATTGTGATGATTATGGCCTGTTGTATGGCTTTGATGGTAAAATATTAATATCTTTTGAAATAAGAATTTAAATGTCGCTACAGATGCGCTGTAAATTAAGTTGATGTATTTAGTTGTCAGAGAGATAAACAATTAAATGAAAATTGTATGTTGTAATAATTTTTAATGGTAAAATGGTATTTAAACACGTACTATATTAATATATTTTATTATACATTAAATACAAACTATAACCAATATTATTGATCACAAATCACCTCGTTATCAGTGCAAGCATATACCACCATGTTCACTTAAACTTTTTATCGACTTAGTACAAATATATCACATGTACCTATTTATTTATTTATGTATTTATTTATTTATATTTATTTTATATAGGTTTATATCTTACTTATATATTTAAGTATTATTTTGTATTGTTTATTACCGCTTTTTCGCATCTGCGTTGTCGACCGTATTAATTTTTTACACACAATCATGGGTTTACTGGAAGAGATCTCTATTAGAAATACGCGCTTGCAATTTATGTAATCGACAACTTATCCTTGGTAATGGAATAATTTTATTTTTGCGTTTACAAATTTTTTGTTTTGTTTTTTTTTTCAGTGCATTTTTGTAGTATTATCCTATGTATTTTTAAATGCAATAAAGATTATATATAAATTTCTTACAAATACGCAACTTTCTTGTAGTAACAATAAAGAATTGTTACATATTTTTTTGTTAAGTTATAATAATATAAAAAGAATATTATCGTAATTGGTATGAAAAGTACATTCAAATTAATATAATTAACTAAATACTTGCTATCAAGCCACAAGACTGTGTAACGACGAAGCGTAAAGTATAATAGAGAAATTGTAATTAAAATTATATCACAAGAATTATGTTAAAACAGACTAACAGATGTAAATATAATTAATATCTGAACTATGACACTATGCCTGTTGAAACAAAATTAAAATTCCTGGATATCTACTAAATGGCTGGCCGTTGGTTTGGATCACGCTTACCTTGTACAAAGATGTAGGGGTGAAATGGATGAGACAGTGTATGTTAGCATTTTTTTTTGTTTCTTTTTCAATAATAAAAGGACAACATTGTAAAAAAACATCTTACTTACTCATAGACGCCTGGACCGATTTTGGAAATTTGTTTGAAAGAGTATACTTTTGAAAAGTTCCCTTGAAAAATTTATAAAAATCAGTTCAGTACTTTTTTTTGGATCGTGAAAATACTCAGACGAAAATATCGATTTTTCAAAAATTTACAACTTTATGCTTTTTTGCTTAAAGATCAAAGTCCCGAGACAGTTTCTTGAAAAAATTAGTGTTAACTGGTATTTTATTATTCTGAAAAATAACAGGCAAATCCCTACCTTAACTCATCGATGACTTTGAGTTCCAAACCGATTTTGATAACTATCTAACGTAGGTAGGTATCTATTTCATACTTCTACCACTAAAAAGCAAAATATAAATTATTTTTAAATAAAAAAACCTGTCCGCAACACACTTAAGACGGAGAAATAAAAGTTTTATGTTTAAATTAACCTAAAAGTACCTAAATATGCCAACTATTTTTGAGGTCAGTGCCAACCTTAGAATATTTTAAACATGAAAAATTTAATTCTACTTTTTTAGTGTTTGGCGGGTTGTAAAAATAATTTATATTTTGCTTTTTAGTGGATAAGTTGGGTGTAAGTACAAAATAGGTACATACGGTGTATGGTTTATAACTCAAAGTCATCGATGATTCAAATTAAGGCAGGATTATGTCTCTTATTTTTCACTTTTATTTCTCCGTTTCTAGTTTTTAGACTGCGATTCGTAGCTTTTTGACTATACGTTGTCAATGAAAGGCAAGAAATAACAGAATGTGACATATGTAAGTGTATACGAAAGTTGCCGCATTGCTTCTCATATCGCGCTCTCATACGACTTTATAGAAAAGCAAGTCACTTCCAGTATCCATAGCTCCTTTCGCCATCATGTGGGGCACATCCTACTGCGTTTAATATACAGCTACGATTGACTATAAAGATAAACCGAATTCCGCTACCGAACACCATCTAGCTAATTAATAAAAATAATTAGGGAATTTCAACGGAAAAAAATGTAAAATGTCGCGTGCTCCGCCAGTGGCCTTTCCAGTTTGTTATGGCGTGGACTTACGTAAATAATTGCGATAAACATTCGGTAAAGATTAGTATAAAAGATAGCGCGAGGAAGGTAAAATATGTTTTAGTAAATAATACATAATCCTATTTTTATTAAGTGAAAATTATGTAATATAAGAAAGGTTATAAACTTCGTTAATATAAATATAAAATTTTAACTTGGTTTTGAATACGACATAATAGATAATCACACAAAGATTTATTTTTTGTTAGCAATCAAACCACTGGACGTAGCCCGTGGGTCAAAACGATTCTCTGCAACTATGTTGGGAAATTTACGAAAGGAGAAATACAACAAAATGAAGCGGCCATGCTCAATTAACAGCTGCTAGATAGTCTACTATAATTTAATTATTTTTCTAGTTTATATTCACAAGGTGTCCACGGCATAGGTACATCATTGAGTTTATGCTCAATTTCATGAGGAACGCGAGTTATGTTGGCCTTCAGGGCGGCAGTTGTCTGTAGTTTGTCTTCGTAGACCAGAGATTTCACGTAGCCCCACAGAAAGTAGCCGAGCGGTGTTAAGGCACACAGAAATGAGCCTTATTACTGAACATGATTATTTCTCTGAAAGCAGAGTCAGTCTCCTAAATCTTACTTAACTATCACCGGCGTGGACCACTAAAATGCCGCCAAATTAATGCCATCGCCAAATACTCATACTGAGCAATCTCATATTGTGACTAAAATTAATGACACAAATATTCTTACTTTCACACGAAGATAAGTTAACATAATAAACAGTACTAACAAAATAGGTGTTCATCATACATAGATTTGCTTCCTCACAACTTATACACAACACAATCAAGCCGATATACCGCCGAACAGATAAAACTGAAGCAAGGAAACAACACAAATTATTTCCTTCATCGCTTTCGAGATACGTCACACAAAAAGCATATTCTTTTAGTTTAAAACAAGCCGCGTTAATGTGATTTAAACAAAAGTCGGCGTTGTTTCTACTGTGGATAAAAAAAGCAATAAATAACGATTAACAAAAGCGGTGTCATCTCGTTCAGTGTTATCGAGAGCCGTGGCCCGACGGTAGCGAGGACTAATCACCGGCCGAGTGAATGGAGTCACCTTTAGTATCTATATTTTTGAAGTGAAAACTTCGTTAGACGCGTTGAGAGATTTTAGTAGGGGATAAACTTGTGGGTTTGCGTTACCAAACCGGTGTGTCACCGATATGCTAACGTTAATGGTATAGCACCTCTACTGCTCTAATTGTTATTTTAATAAAAGCAAGTTATTAATTAGTATTAATAGTAATTAATTACTATTAATAGATATTAGGTTATAAATTATTTTATAGTCTTAAGTTGTCCCTTTTTATACTGCACATCTTCTGGAGACAGCGAAGGAAAAGGCGGATCGATAGGAAAAGTCTATAACATAAGTAAATGTAAAATGTATAGGTACTTACAAACAGAGTGGACGCTAAGCTAACGACGACAAAAGCAAAGGCCTAACAATATGCAAAGCAGAGAAAACTATAAACTACATATAATAAAAATGATTGTCTGTCTGTCCCTGACAATATTAAAGCAACAAATTTACGGAGAGAGTTGATGAGCAGTTATTAAGCTACATTTATTCTATCATAAATTATAAATAATGTTTGCAATTATGAACAAGTAAAATATTGTTTTGTTATGTAATTATTATTTTAAGCAAAATCCCAATTTCATCTCTGTCAATTGGCCAATTTGATTATCAAAACCCAATGCAATTGTATCTATCAGTAAAACGAGTAGGAAAAATTCTGATCCATAAGAAATTAGAACATTGGACTACTAGACCACGAAGGCAGTTAATATAACTGCCTCCGTGGTGTAGTGGTCCACCGGAATTAGATACAGAGGTCTCGGGTTCGATCCCCAAACTTGTACTCGGTTTGGTGGGTCGTAGGACTTTTTTCAAATCTGCCCGACTAGCTACATTATCTTATCAAACATTGTGTTCCAACAATTAATGGTAAGAAAGCGAGTCCTTCTGTGCTTGACGGTTCCAGGTGAATCTCGATTCCATCTTCGGCCTTACCATGAGTTGAGATGATAACCAAAGACTTTCCTGACAAGATTTAAAAAAAAACTTACGTTAATGTACGAGTACTAGAGTAGAAGATTGCACGAGAATAGTCTGTTTATTCATTATTATCTTCATAGATGTTATTTACATCGCCTACCTACGATCATTCGAACACATATTCATTGGTTGACTCTTCTAGAGATAAGTTCGCCATTGCAAACTATGTTGTAGACAACCATTTTTATGTATTTTACGTGCAATAAAGAGTATTATTTAAAATCCATGAAACATAAGAAAAAGAGGAAATACTTAGAAAAGCCCGACTAATTACAAAAAGTGTTAATTTACGAAACATGGTATAACAACACGAATTATGTATTACGATCATGGTAAGTTGATTTATGCTACTTTTAAATAAATTCGGTTTAATATTTATTTGTTTACCTTACCGTGTATACTTTAGTGCAAATGACCGTTACTCAGGCAATACAGGAGCACGACACTCGCTTAATTTATAGAACTTGTTATAAATTAGTAAGTTGTTATAAAAATAAGTTTCAAAACCAAAGTATTTGCCGTTAGGTTGTTTCTTTAAGTGATTTATTTATTTATATATAAATGTCCATAGTCTGTATCAAATCTAATACAATGAACTCCGAAATGATTGAAAAGTTCCGTCTCAGCACTTATCGTGAAAGGATTTCTTTCTTATTTTCCGTTTTATATTTAATTAGGTTAAACCTAATTAATTAATTTCAATCATTTCAAAACATCCCAAATAAAATTAGGAACAAATTCAATGTTAACAATGAACTCTGATTTATAAAGTTAGACTCTTCGATAGAGCATCATTAAAAGTTTGTTGAGATTGAGCGACTCCATTCCTCTCTTAGTAGATGTAGATAAGCAAGACGTGACGTAACCACGTTCTGGCGATGGCGCCACAAGTCCAGGGTGGCCCGCTATCGCCTACAGATTACTTAGCGATGCACCGGCTAAGTCTTACTAATATGCTTCGTAGGAACTTGTGACGGGTGCTTACAACGGGATACAATGAGCCACTAAATTAGGAAGGCGTTTGGATCAATTTAGAACCCTATTTTGTAGAGAGATCTTAGAGATATGTTATACTGTGGTTACTAAGAAGTATTTTGGTCTCAAGATACGACTATGAATATCCCAAAATTTGCACAATGCAATGAGAATTCAAAAAGTTTCATATAATGTTCACGATGTCTTTTTTAACACTCTTTTTTAATGAAAAATTTGCATTTACGAGGGCTTTGATTTGGTTCTGGTGAAGGTCGCGGGAAGCTGCTGAATGTTAGCAGCGCAGGACCGATAGGGTTAGAGATCCGTGGCTTATGTCCAACAGAGGGCGTTTCTCGCATGAAATTATTTGATTTCGAAATATTTGTTTTGTAAAAGCTCGATTCTATGAAAACATAGAGGCATAAAAATTTACTGCTACAAAACTGATATTCAAATTTCTGATGTTACTCCGCTGCCTAAAGAAGAATATACAAAAGAAGACAATTTAGACAAAATAAATTAGACAAGGTCTTAAATAAAAATTGTTGTTTAAGTAATCTTTGACTGTTTAGTGTTTATTGAATTCAATCGAAATGGCAAGTCGTAAAAGAATAATTTGTTGAAAACATCGCACAGATTTAATTTATTGGCAATATTCTCTTCAAACTGACGAGGGTATTACAAAATTGACGATAAATTTAGTCGGTCGCAAGCTCTTACAAAGGTAGATGCAAAAACTGTTCCATTTCGAATTACACCTGCCTTTTCGCGATGCTATCTGATTGGCAAGAGTTAAGGAAATTTGGTCTGTAAGACCTTAGAAATAGGGGCGGTTAAAGAGGCAGTTGTGGCGAAGGTTAACAAACCTGTTCTTAATTCTCGCCAAAAAAGCAGCAATTAATTCCTCATCATGACGTGTGATACGTGTCACAGTGCTTAGGGCATTAACACACAGGAATAGTGGTTACGATAATTTACTAGAAAACAACTAGCTCACTTTTGGCCTATGGCATCAGTTTATTAATACTAAGTATTTGGTTTCCCTCATATACATAAGAAGCGTCGGTGGCGTAGTGCGTAAGGGCTTCGTCTCCCACACGGGAGTCACCGGTTCGCACCTCGCCACGTACCAATGTGTTTTAAAATTTTGAATTCATAGCTACGTTTAATTAACGCTTTTAAGGTGAAGGAAAACATCGTGAGGAAATCTGCACACACCTATGAAGAAATTCTTAGGTTGTGTGTGAAGTCGACCAACCCGCACTTGGCCAGCGTGGTTGACTAAGGCCTAATCGCCCCTAATGTGGGGTAGGCTCGAGCCCCTCGGTGGGGACATTATATGAGTTGTTGATGATATAGGTAAGTAACATATTACCTGTACGTATTTCATTCATGTTCTGTTCATGGTCTGTTGCTAATGCTTGTGGAAATATACAAAAAGTTTAACAATATTTTTCAAAACGAGAAATTAAGTTTATACCTTATCAAGTTTTAATTATTTTATTGTTTCATTTAAAGTTCCAAATACTTTAGTACAGGTAAATACAGTGAGGAATTGTCCCTAAATGCTAAAAAACATTCTTTTTTTAAATTATAATATTGGTGGAATTTCATCAATTAAATACAAAATATTCAGATTTTATTGAAAAATTTAATGTAGGCAGTACATATATACATTCGTTTATGTACCTTTATGTATCCACTCGTCCATCTACAAAAAATAAGCGTAGGTTTAAACCAAATCTTGAAAATCATGTTAATTTTTAACCTAATACTACTCTTATATGCTTTCCATAACACGAATGAAAATAAAATAAACTCGCGTCTCTAATGACTTTAACGCATCGGAATTTTTCGCTTCGCAAAATCTGTCACTTCGAGTGTACTTCAGCCCTTATAACGACAGCAAGAAATGCAACCAAACATTCGAATGTGGACTTGATACTTTTAAAAAGGTATTTGTAATATCGGTACCTAGATCGATTTGTCAACTGTCATTACATTCGCCAATGAGGACGCTCGGTGTTTAAGCTTTTCATCTTAAAATGTATCTTTGTATATTAAGAATAAGAAACATAGCAATTTGTTCACCAAATAATGTAGAGATCGACAGAGAAGCAGTAACAGTCAAATAAAAGAATGAGTGAAGACTCATTAATATTAGTAATTTATTCACAATAACATCATTACAACGTCTCTTTGACTGCTTCGTACAATCCATAATATTCATAACATTACAAAAATATAAATAGGTAGCTTTTAGAGCTCAACTTTTAATTAAAAAAATGGGCTAAGTGTTGATTTATTGATTATAGAGATAAAAAATAATTATGTTATTTTTACGAGTATTTTTATTCATGTTTTGGGCAGGTTATTACCCTAACTTCTGTTATTATTAACAGGCCAGCGCAAATATTTGATCATAATTTGAAATTTTATTAAACTGATGCATATTATGATACATGAGTTAGTTTGATTGAACGCGCTAATCTCAAGAACTACTAATTCAAATTGCAACATTCTTTTTGTGTTAGATAGTCCATTTATTGAGTAGAGCTATAAATTCGCGGGCGGCGTGCTAGTAAATGAATAAACTTATGAATGACTTAAAAACTATAAAAAAAAATCATTTCAGAAATTGATTTTTTTATTGTGTGAGTGGTAAATACGCTCCTATTTTGCTTATTAGTTTCTGAACTGTTTTTTTTTAATAACGTTATATAAGTATGAATGTTATACATGTATTATGTTTCAGTAATTCATGAATAAATATAAATAAGTCATTTATTTTAACGATAGCTTAGGTAAAGACTGACTTGAATTATTATATTTACATCAAAATTACTTTTGATTGGCTTCATCTTAATTTAGCATGGGCGGTCATGCTCTTCCTCATCTCATAATAAAAAATCAATAACATTCCAATAAGTAAGCAATCAACCGAATACGCAAAAAAATATTCATTTAAATAAAATACAAATACAAAAAAAATATTCAACTCAAAAATGTATTTGGAACGCAATCAATAACGGGTGTCGTCGATAATTTTTTAGCCTTCAGTAGCTGGTGACGGTGTCGATGAGTGTGTAGCGACAAAAACCCGGCTCACAGTTGTCGATGTCATGTCGCACGCCCGCGACAAGATTGTGATGATAGGACCCCGTAATTATTCAAACGGAACCCGATCCCAGATGATTTGACCGTTTTGATATGCCGAGAGCTGTCTTGAAGAGCAGTCATATTTGATGTGTTATCAATAACAAGATATTGTGTTTTATTAGCAGGTTTGACTACCTGTAAAGTCCCTTATTAATTTGTATGATATGTAATTTTTCATGGATTGATGGCGATTGAATTTGACTACGCTGTCGTAATTACCACAGCATGTAAGAAAATAGCTATTTTAGGTGCGTGTTATAATTATGCGCACGAATATCCCATCTTCAATCGCTAGCCAATGTTATTACCAATCTTATCTTATCTCTATATAGATTTAGGCTCTATAGCGGTTTATAATAGTATATTTTCTATTGGTAAATCAATTTTATAGGAGCTATCTTTTAGATGAAATTCAATGCTTGTAATTCATCTGAAATATAGCTCCGAACTGCATTTTCCTAAAAATGCGCCATAAGATTCTCGTCGCTCTACAAAACTGTAAGTGAAAATTAAAATATCTTTCTATAGCTGATTTGATTTAGAATTAATTTTCTAATATAATTTCTTTGCAAAGTCTGTTCACATCGCTTCAAAGTTAGGTCTCAAAAATTCACAAAATGTGTCAATTTTGACGTAACTCGAGATGCACGCCCTTAATACTTTTAAAATATCAGTTATCTTCTTTTTTCTCCTACCTCGACCAATTTAGTAGGTGCCTTGATATCGACAATGCTATTAAAGGATTTGGCATTACATTTTTACGGCCAACCGCCTGTCTGACACCAACCCTTATTAGGAGCGACTGCTATATTTCGACAGCACCCGGGACCACCAGCTTAACGTGGTCGGAGGAAAATCGAGCTGAAAAATTTGTGGTCACCCATCCGAGTACCGACCGCGCACTTGGTAGCTTAACTTTCGTGATCGATATTAAGAAGCCGCGGCACCATCGACCTCCTATCGAACTTAAAGTATCAGTGATGCAATTTCAAAACACTGTTACAGTTAAACATTTTCACACGAGTAACTCTAAAACCACCAAAGTTTACCAGCTTCCATTAACGCGTCTCAAAGTTTCTCAGGAGTTAACAACGCTTCTCACGTATATGGAGCTCTCTGGTTGAATATGTATCGACTCGTCTAACTAATTGCTTGCTTTCTCCACTAATCGCTACTTAATTAATCCTTGGGTCTTAAACATTCACTTGTTTCAGCTGCGCACATGTGCTGCATACCAATTGATTGATATTGGGATGGAGATTGGGTTATAGCAATTTGTGTCGACATAACAGGCCTAAATGCGGGGCCCAGTAGCCGTTAAACTGTTTGTGTAATAGCACTTTTGTTTCAAGAATATTAAAATGCTTGCGACGATTTCGGAGTTCGCTAGCTTCCACAATCTTATTATCATCATCAAAACAGCCTTTTTAATTCGACCCACTGCCGGTGTGTGCCGACTACTGCCTAAACCTCCTTAGATAACAGGCCTGCCCTTGTTATCTAAGGAGGTTTAGGCAGTAGTCCACCACGCTTGCTCAATGCGGATTGGTGGACTCCACAATCTGTGGTTTAAAAAATGATAACTCTGTCTTTCATTCAGCAAATTAAAGTGACAGCATCAGTTTTGGTCCATATTTTATAATAAGAGGGATGAAGTCTGACTCTGACGTCGTAACAATATCCTTGGTAATTGTATTTTATTTAATAAATATGTAAAAATACATAATTAATACTGTCAAATAGGTACATAGTTTGCAAGGGCTAACTTATATCTAGAAGATATGTCTTCCACGCAACCCATAAATGTGTGTTATATATATGGCAGGCGACACAAATGCAAAATTAATATGTTAAAATCGGGAGTGGTTTCCCCTTGACTTTCGCGTATACCGGAAACGACTCAAAAGTTGATAGAAACCTTATATTTTAATGTCATACATGCTTGTTAAATTTGGTTACAGTAAGTCAAAGCACAGACATAATTGCAAAAAAACGATGTTTTTGGACTCAGGATATGTAAATATGCAAAATATCCAAAATGTGTAAATCCGTCAAAACCTCGAGGTCGATTTTTTTGACGATTAAAAGACTTCCTCTAATACCTACTACGTATACGAGAAAGTAAAAAATCACATCAAACTAACTCCCCATGATATGTAAGTACGATAGAAGTCACTGTCTACGCAGGCACACAAATTTGTACTCCTAGGGAACGAATACGAGACCTCTGGGATGTGAGTGAACCACCAGTCCTAAGAGTCGGTTGTCTATGTTCTTTAAAACATGTTACTCCTTTTAGTGCTATGTAGAATGATGCGAAAACCGCGTCGCTCGTCGCGAGCCAAAAATAAAGTAAAGGCGACGGACCCACCTCGAAATGCCGGGAATCCAACCACGTGGAGTGGCCCCACGAATTCAGGGCCGTACGCAGTGCTTTATTTTTGATGTTTCCCATTTGTTATACATTATACATGTAAGGGGCCTATCTTAACATCGCGACCGACAGGGAATTTTTGGGTCGGCGCCACCGAATATTGGGCGATACAGGACGCTCTGAATTTAGTTTACCCTTTCTCTCCCTAAAAATCCAATGAAACATTTTAGAACAAAATATTTTAATTCTCTAAGCAGTGGACTAGAAATATGCGTCGCCTTTTTGTCAGCCACAGTTAAACTTACTCGAATTGTAAAATGTAGGTATTTGTTAATTTGGGAATCAGACCATACAGTAATGTTTTGTATGTAAAAGTTAATTTACGAACAGTTACAGATTTTCTCTTTTTAAAAATTTTCGTATACCTAAAAAGTCCTTTACCGGTCAAGATGATGGCATCTACAACTTTTCTTTGTAAAGCTTAAATCACCGCATCTACAACTTTTCTTTTTAAAAGCTTAAATCTGTGTTTTACTGATGTTTGTGCTTTTGTAATATCATGTTGCACTCTGATCCAGAACAATTTTCATATAAATTTCTATGTATGTTCAATTTACTTCTCAGAAAGGTGTGTAGTCACGTTTGACTTTGATTGAACAACAAAATAAAATTTTACTGCACAAACTTATTACGCGAGTCTCCAACACCGAAATAAAATGTAATTTTTCTAACAAATCGTAAACACTTCAAACTTTCATTTCACACTTGCAATATCACAACGATAACAAACTCTTGAGAGGGTACTTCAACATACGTCATAGCTGCTTGATTGTTCGGCTAATACTTTACGGCGCTTCTGGCCGTTTCCGGACGTTGTAGTTATAACTTGATATTGTGTCATTCATCATCATCATTTCAGCTGAGAGACACCCACTGTTGGACATTGGCCTCCCCTAAGGATCATGACATTATTGAATAGGATTGTGTCCTTATTAAATATCTGTTGTTTTTTTTATATTTGGCATAATATAAAGAAGATTAAAAATAAAGTGTAGTAACTGCCATTATGTCTGTATTTGCTGTTCTTTAGTACAGACAAACAGCAGGTCAGGTTATCTGAAATTTACAAAATTTTCTGATATAAATTTGAAAGGTTGTGTGAGTTTAATGAGAAAAAGTTTAATGGTTTTAGGTCCATGTGAATAGATATCATTTTATTCATATACGCCATCTCAAGACAAGCAAGAGAGCGTGACAGATATTTTGATACTGACCTATGCCTACTAGCCTGTATTTCCATTATTGTTTTAAAACATTTTTGTTTTTCATAAAACAAAACAACTGTTATCAAGAATTTATATCCACTTGGATAATTATGTAGGGTATATTAAAATAGTACGTAATTGTCGAAATACTATGTACTCTTTGATTCGACGTTTCGGTCGCCTTGTTGCAGCCGTGGTCACGATTGAACGAATAGTATTTCGACAATTACTATGTTAATATTGTGCGCGTGTCGACCCTTCACAATTATCCAAGTGATTAATGCAACGCAAAAGTTTAAAATGAATTTATATCTCTAAGTATTTTTGGAATTAAAAATTTTCTTAAAGGAACATCCTTTAGGTAGATTTGTAGGAATCGAACTGGACTTAAAAGAATGCGTCGCGACATGAACTTATGAGTTAAAGTCGCTGCCGTTTTTGTTCGTCCGAGTGGCGGTTGCCAAGGGAAAATGGCCCTTAACGTATCAGAAGTCAAATTATTTAAACATATATCAAATAAAGATAGATTCCTCAGTTGGAGTTACGTCTTTGGCATGTGCCATACCTTAACCTTTTTTGTGTCCTTCTGATTTAATTTTAAGAACTGTAATCTTTTAATCGGAACTATTTTAAGAACAATTATCAGTCTTGTAAGATTTTTTCTGATGAGATTGGTCCACGTCTGCTTGGATAGGCAGTTTAATGTTTTAAGAGTATATTATTAAGAGGATTAGCTTTTATTTACATAGTACAGAATACGATCAATTCGCATAATCACAATGCACAACATCGATCTAACCCAAAAATCGAAACGAGGCAACGAAAACAAAAGTTGATACAAAAACCACTACGCGACTTGAATTCCATAAAGCAGAGCTCCTAGAAGAATATTTCCTTGAAATCACGTTCTGCGTAAAGTGTCACGTCCTTGAAACGTCTAATTTGACTAATTCCCCTTGCAGCACCGTTTCTAGAAATTAGTGACAAACAACTCCTTAGGGCGAGGCCACACTGATGTCTTTGCTATTTCCTACTATTTTTTGTTGGCTATAGATTAGACATAAATACGCTTAAAAACGCATGTTTTGAAATTTAAAGAGGTATAGGTTAGAATTTGTAGAGCCTTTCAAACTTCTTTATTCATTTAGGTACAATTTGTACTCGTGTGAAAGTTCATGGGTCGTTTATGGTTTTTCAGTCAGGAATAATGTAGGCTTCTACTGTTGTAAGAATTTTTAAAATCGATTTAGTGCTTCCAGATATTTACTTCCTACAAAAAACTTTTTTAATTTACCTCTTTATAATATTAGTGTAGATTTTTTACTCATAAATATATTTAGTGTAAAGGTATATTAAAATAATTTTTCTTTTAGGTTTGACTGAAATGTTTTAAATTCTTAACAATCATTATGTATCTTATGAATTCGCTGAATTAATTTGTCGCCACACCCATTAGAGGCAACTTCATTTCTTCTTCTTTTTCATTCTTCTTTTAACTTTATAGGGGTCGCTTTCATGTCCATATATCATTTCATAATATTTCCTTCTCTGTTTAAATTTGCAGTAATCTCTTATGAGATGCTCTAGGGACTGAGTAGTTATATAGTCAGAGTTTATTATTTGTTATGCCAAATCGGAAAAATAGGTATTGCTTACGGTATTCAAAGTTAGTAACGTATAACGAAGCTGAGGGCCTAGCCAAGTGACCAGTCGATTGCGTTGAATGTCTAAGGAAAATAATATTATTGTGAAACTGACGTTTTAGTGAGAAATCTCAAAAACTAGCCTCCCATCCATTAGCGCTTATTTCGTGTGACTTATCCTCATAGATGAACTGTAGAGAAACATCGTAGGGATATATAAAACCGTTGAGGCCACTAACTAAATGTGATCTCTACATATTTTCCTGCGACTTTATCATTCCTTGCCAGTCTGAGAGGAAAAACAATTAATTTGTCACCACACACACGAACTGATACTAGTGGATGGGGGGCTATTATCATTTCGTTCGATAGAAACGTTGTATCGTTTGCCATTTGTCTAGGCCCTCTGATATTGATATCAGCATCTTAAACGCAACGGAACAGTGTGGCTTCGCTCTTATACGTAACTGTGATGGGGAACTGGCGTCCGACACACTGCATACTAATCGGCGACAAATATGAGAACATCACCAAAAAAGCATATTACAATTCCATGTCACGATCCAACCGCTTGACGGGAGATGCGATTGTGGAAATTAGCAAGATGGCTGCACCAGATTGATGGTGGCAAATTCACTGTTCACCTCATTTGTTTCTATTAATTTGAAATTAGAACACCGCCATAGGTACTTTTTAATGTGTCAATCAATCTATTTCCTTCTATATGCCTTGATAAGTCTTTATCACATAATAATACTTTTCGTAAACAAATAATTTCTCTATCTTTACCAAGTAATAACATTTTTCATATTCAACATGAAAACGCATCAAAAACTTCACGCAGCTGGTAATTTTGTGCTTGCTCTGGGTCACTGCCTAGGACTAACAGACCATGATTTTATGTTGTTAAAGGTGGAAATCAAACACACGGTCTGCATGATGAAAGCAGTTACCTACCGTAACTTATAGATGCTTGCAACACGTGCTGAAGGTCGAATGAATGTCAAATATCAAGTACAGAACTCATGTCAGCTGTTAAGGCTTCATTTCGTTACTATGTACTCATCTCGAACATCGAATTTTTGATAAAATTCAAAGTAGCATTGTGTTAGTCGAGGAGGAAGTATATAAAGAGATGATCCAGAGATGGTTACTTAAAAATTTTCATGGTTTTTAAAGAAAATCCTATAGAGAACCAGAAGAGAATAGATGAAGCTAAAGGTGTATGTAAAAATCTTGTGTAGGTACCTTATTAATACTCGTTGTATTTTTTAAATTTTTCTATTTCTTGTTTTTATATCGTTTATTTAACTAGCTATTAATTGTTGAATACAAAACAATTAATAGCTAATTAAATAAACCATAAAGGAATAGAAAAATTAATTATGCAAATAAAAAATATTAGCTGTTAAATAGATACATGCAAATCACTAATTATAATAATTATTGCAATCCTGGCGTAACATAAATTATCTGGGGCACTAATTCTTGGAGTTCGTGATAAAAATTACATGCTTACAGGAAATAGATTATTAACTACCATGGAGAAACACTCAATCAGACGATCACTTTAATGTGGATATTAATATTACATTACCAACGTTTGTATTTGAATAACGTTACACTGGTGGCCTTTTTAAAATCAGTTACTGACTAATTTGAATTTTGAGAGATCGAGATGAAGACGATGATGAAATGACACGGAGAAAAAGGAAGAAAAAACACATTACACTGCTCCTAATTAAATTAAAACCAGGATAGGAAAGAAGAATGAGAATCCATCAAAATCGATTTAAGATTTTTTAAAATACTTTTAGTTATTCTATTCTATAGTTATTCTGACCAATCAGAGAGGATACTTACTGGCAGCAAATACGTAAAGGGAATCGATAGAAATCTTAGAATAAGCCTTATTAAAGCTGCTTAACTTGGACGTCATCTCAACTGATGGTGTGTTTTGTGATGAAAATTGAATAACTACGTAAAACGAGAGATGATAGGGAACCCTCAACCAATGTTGGACCGGCTGTCTCATCACTAATTGCGCAAGTTCAGAACACAATAAAATTGATATCCACTATATTGTTAAAGCCATGTGATGCCGGCAGAGTAGTATAGCATCACCTCATAACCTCCAATGGGTGTCGTAGGTTGCCTTCTACGACACTCATGATAATGGATCAGCAAAGAGGTGTTGATCACCTTATTCTCTATCCAACAATCCGCATTGGGCAAGCGTGGTGGATAACTTCCTAAACCTTCTTTGATGACAAGGAGAGGCCTTGTCCTAGCAGTAGGTCGAATTATAAAAGGGGGCGGTCTTTAAGCTAACCCTATGATCAACCAAACCACTTCTTTAAAGAGTTCTGATTGGTTGATTTATAGATATGATAAACACTTGGAAATAATATCACTCATTTCAAGAATCAACAAAGTTTTCAAATACAAATTGAAAAGTGGAATCAGTGAGTTATCGGAACAGTGATTAGTTTTATTTGTTAGCGTTTAACTGCACGCGATTCTGACCGATTTGTTTGCTGCCATTGAAATACCTGAAAGTGATCGATCATTTGGATTACTCGATTTTCTTTTTCTTTATTCTGACAATGTTCATGATTTACTGGATGGTATGACAAGAGAAATAGGTATTCTAAAGCTTCACGTCGTTTGTCAACTTCGGAAGTTCTAGAATTTTGAATAAAAGCTAAAATTTTTGCATTAGCATTTGTCGAGCTCTGAGCTATTCCTATTAACACAGATAATATAATAAACTCAAAACGAGCTCATTAATTAAATTTGTATTGTTATGTGAGATAAATTATTACCATTACGTGTAACAGAAACCTAGGAAATTAAAATTTCCCGTTATAATTATATAGTACAAATACTAGTATTTGTCTTAGTAATTTGTCTGAGTCCTTCCCAACGCGTGATCGTTAGTTTTGTCAAAAAGTTATTTTGTTTCTCACAGGAGCTGTCCTTTTTACTAGGTCATTTTATAGATCATCATTAAATTTTGTACACACATTGCCAAATTAATGTACCCTATGTAAGCCTGGAGATGATTAGCTAAGTAATGTAATTATGAAACCGTAATAATAGAACTTTTATGAACTAGGGCGAATATTTGATTTCACAGGATAAATATGTGATCTAAGACTTTCTTTCCACCAAAGGTAAGTACAAACTTTTATATCACCCCCTGACGTCCCTCAGTAATAAGCTAAGGAGAGTGAGTTAAGGTTGGTTCTGTAGTATTAATGGTAAAGAGCATCTGTTTCCTTTGGTCTCTAGAGCATTTCAATTTGAAAGCTTTTAAATATATATAATTTTTATTGCTATTTTTTGTCTGCTGATCACTTTTACAGCATGGCCGGAGATAAACAAGATTTAAAAAGGCAATGACCTTGGTTTGCCGTGTACTAATTAGATAAATAAATAAAGGCGACATAAATGCAGATGCAAAGTTATGATACCTTATTCTTAGAATGAGACCTAATTTTGAAATTGAGCAGTACCTTGTAATGGCATAGTGTAGTTGCATGACAAATAAATTGGAAGGTATTAATGATTTATGAAACGGTATCACGTCATTTCTAACTTTCGAAGGTTCATCTAAGGAAATAATGAAAGCAAGGATTCAACTTTAGTAGAGCAATGCCGTAGAATTAATAATTAGCTTTAATTGGAAGTACTTAGTTATTAAAACGGGATCTAAGCCCAAGAGGTGTTCATAAATATGGTTGTAAACAAATATAGGTAGTTCGGTATTATATTATGAACGGTAAATAAAAATACGGAAGGGGATGATATCTAATTGACTTAGGATACAATGACTACTACAAATGATTCTATGATTGAAACTCAATAAGACCCAGGATATGGGATGGATCTCGACTACAACATACAATCAATCTTTGTAAAGTAAACGTTAGATATAGGTGAATTTGCAACCGTCACACGCTCTAATGCGTATGGACTATATAACAAATAAATATAATGTCACATTAACTCAAATGCCTACAAGTTGAGACGACAATTGACCGTGAGTCAATATCCGTATTACCTAATCATCAATCACCGAAATTCGGCCGCAGACGCTGCGTCTCCGAGAACTAATAAATATCGCGGACAAGGAAACGCAATTCGCAAACCGACCAAATTTGGTATTCACCACGCAGTTACCGCGTTTGTTACCGATTAGACATCGTCCGAAATAGTCGGGTAAGATGTACGAGGCGTCGATGGTGGAACATTAGGCGATCGTGATGGGAATCGGGCGGAGAACAATGAAGCCGACGGAACCCGGACTTGGAGTGATGTGTGTGGGTTCTATCATGTAAATTAGAGCGGTGTACTTGTACAGGCTGACTTTGAATTAATTCTACTGAGGTGAAAAGCTGGTTTGGTACCGAAATTTAACGTTTTCGAGGAAGGACGAGGAGTACTATACATGCAACGTGACTGCGATACGTAAGGTATAAAATACAATGTTGATGGCCACAAATTAGATGGACACTTTGCTGCATTACCTTCTTCCATAAATTAAGTGAATTTCTTTGAAATAAACTTTAATACATCAGTAGATGTAATTAGAGCAATATCAATAAAGAGATGGATAGGATTAAAGCAGACGAGATCTGAAATTAAATTGACAAATCATAAACAAGAATTTTGCATACTCTTTTTAATAAAAAATTGGTCGAAAAGAAACCAACGCAAATTAAATCTGATAGCAGCAAGAAAATGACGCTATTTTTTGTCGTCGATCCTAAACCTAATTACTCTTTGCATAAAAAGTCTGAATACACCAGTGTATGTTTAAAAAATCTGATTGAAATCGGGCTCCCACATAAGTAGCCGCTTAGATTCAAAGATATGTCTGGATAATTGTTAGAGGTATCCATTACAAACATGGGTATTTAACTTTATCTTTTACTTCATCCTAAGGCGGGCGATTTCAAGAGACTGTGTAAAGTTGGAGTTAATTTTATGTTGATTAAGATGTATCTTATTTTGTATAATAGGAGGTTTATTAAGAACGTCATTTTATATCAAAAAATTAACATGTTTGATAAAAATACTGTCTCAGACATCAGGTGTTCTCAATGAAAAGATTAAGATTTTTTGACCTTGAGAGGACCCTATAGGACGAATTCCCCATACCATTACCACATATCCATTCTACAGATCCGCAAGGGACACTCTGTTGTCTAGAGTCTCTACAGGATTCAAATTTAAAGTAAGCGGTAGATCAGAAAACTCTGACTCAGAGCATCTTAAGGACTCGGACTTCAGCTTGGCTGTGTCGTGACGTGGTAGGATTTGGTAGAAACATGTCTGTACATAATATAACACGACACGTGTGAACCGGATCTCCGCGCATGTCTATAGGCTGCGAATGTAAGAAGAACGATAAAGGAGCCCGTTAGCGCTTGCAATTAAGTCGTCCTGGTTGAGAAGGATGCTTCTAGATCTTCGAATCACGAGGAAGATATCGCTGATCGAAGTGTAGTCCGCAGTTAGATTTGCAAGAGGTTGTAGATATGCAGTAGGGTTGTTGAGGAAGTGATTATGAGGAAGAGGAGGAGGAGGAGGAAGTGTCAAGCACAAATTTAGAGGATGCGGATGAGGATGAGGATATTTTTTGAGGAGGAGGATGCGGATGAGGAAGCTGATGAGTAAGAGGATTATATGAAATATGTAATATAATTATATGGTCCACTGGAAAATAATCTTTTAATTATTAACAAAATTTATATCCTCACAGGTCGTTCCATCACAAACCTTGTGGTTTTAATGTGCGACTGTATACGAAATTGTTTAAATTAAGATTTTTAATGGAAAAAAAAAATAAAAAAAATGTGTGTTACAGGACAACGTCTGTCGGGTCCGCTAGTATTTATATTTCCTCTTAAATTTTGAGGAAGCGATAGCGGAGGAGGTTTTTTTTATTTTTATTTATTAGGATGCGGTAACGGTTGAGGAACTCAAAATATTGCGAAACTTCCGCATTATGAGGAAGCGGAAGAGGAATCCTCAGCAACCCTAATATGCAGCCTTATCGAAGTAGCGCTTAGATGCGTCCTCTAAATGATTTACTCGAGATTCGTATTCTTTGGATTTTCAGTGGAATTCTTAGATGACTCACATAAATAGGACTGTCATGCCCAAAGGATTGAGCAAATCTTCAAGTAAGTCGGTTACACGCAAAGCGACATCTGGCAGAATAAGCAATGTACCACCTCAAAATAGTGACAGAAGGCCAGTCTATTACCTACATAATAGTTATTTATTATACAAGAGTGGAAAGTTCCTTTTTAACCGCGTGCTCGATTTGGATGACCGAGCAAGCGAAGGATTCTAAAGTTGAATCACGAGCGCAGCGAGTGATTCTAAATTAGAATCCTGAGCGTCAGCGAGGGAAACAAACGAGCACAAGGTGAAAAATCTTTCCACTCGAGTGCAATACGTAACTTTTCATCCCACCTCAGCGAGGAAATGACAAAATAATCTTCATTCTAATCATAAATTTGGCACCATAGAGGTTACATTAAATAGGTTTAATGACGTTTTGAATTTACAATTATATTGAGTACTCATTATATGTGATGTTCTAAATTCAAATCTACTTTGCCGCTCAAGCGAATAAAATAGAATTTTCCAGCCAGATTTCGAAGCGCAAAATTACACTTTCCGAGGTGGTGGGATGAAAAAGTATTTATTGATGTAGTACCCAACTAATTCCAACTGTAACAAAACTCTACGCAATTCTTTTTAGACATCTTTGTCACTAGTATTAAAAAACAGACCACGTAATCTTATTCAACGGAATACTAGAACACTTGCAAATAAAGAAACAAGACCAGATATTTTGTATTCCTTCTACGAGAGTATTATGCGTATTATTGGGCCTGATTTAACCGTTTTAATGTATATTGATTGGGGACGGCAATGTTTACTTAATTCTTTGTATAATGCAGATTCTGTAGTAAAATACAGAGAAGAATTATTGTGAAAAATTAAGTGTCTATAGGTAATAAATAATATACATAGGAGGAACAAGTCAGGCAGGCGGCTGCCACAAAATCTAATGCCAAAACAATAAGATATGCTGTACCGATGTCAAATAAATTAGAAGCAGCTTATAAGAAAGAAGGTGTACAAATAAAAATGTAATCAATCACTCATATAATTAGAGACCATTATAGTCTCTCAATTAACGCAAAGGTTAAAATTGTTTGTTATACCTTCTCTATATTTGCCTATCGCCAAAATTGCGTGAACGGTAAATAAGTGAACTTATCGTGCACTGCGGTGAATGAAAGAGAAGACCCTATTAAATTACGATTTAATAGAAAGAGATGGTACGACGTCTCGGCGTGGTCTTAAAATATAAAAATTTTCGCACATATTCGCTATTACCTATATGGTAGTCGCATCTTAATAAAACTTCACTAAAATCATTAGCTATCTCCACGTGAGAGGCTAAAATTATTTTCTCTAACTACCTAAATGTGCATATCGACGCTTGAAAGGCAAAATTGACTAAGCGACATAGAGTTAATTGTTCAGGAGGACGACTTAAAGATTCATTTTTTAGAAAAAAAATCATAAAACTTCTTGTAATCATCTTAGAGGCGTAATTCTTCAAGTAAAAACGTTTCATAATGTCAGGTTTATCATGATATATGCAACTGTTAAAAATAATTGATAGTTTAGGAGTTAGTGGCGCTTAGTAAAATATCACCTGAAACTAGAAACAGGAAAAAAGTACTAACCGACGTACGTTGGTCATTTAACTGTTCGGTAAAAATGTAATATAGAAAAAAATATCTAATTGTCATCGGAGAAAAAATGACCTAACCTAAATTAAAAAAGTTAGAAAATAGAGGCAAAACTGCTCATATGTCATTTTTAGATTGAAGTGTTTAAGTGAATGTTACTGAAGTGTCGTTAGTTTTAGAAAGTTGGATTATTCTTTTATTAGTAATTATTATAAAATTCACTTTAAAATGTATTGAGCTTTATTTATCAGTTGCACAATCAAATTAACAATTAAATCTTTAAAAAATCAACATAGTATTTGGAATAATAAGATCATAAGTAAATTTTATAAGTCTTATTAATCACAATCATTTTAAAAATGTGGAGACACAATCACAACAGTGATATTTTCAGCCAAAACCGATAGTATAAAATAAGACTGTGCAGTGACGGTCTATATAAGAATACCGTTGTCACTGCCCCCTCTCTTTCCCCTGGGTATCGTAGGAGGTGACTAAGGGATTTCTGAGCGACCATCCGGCCAACTGGTGGTAGGGCCCAACGTCCGCCTGGTTAGTTAACACCGTACGCGTGGTATAAGGCCCGTGAATTGCTCATTGAGCGCGTTTCGGGTTCAGCCAGCGTACAACCAGAGCTTGTGTGGGCCTTACCGCGACATACTTCCTTACCCTTCTGTCCGGCGGATCGACGAATATCTTCCTTAGGCAGTTCCACGGTGAGACCAGCCTCCATGCTTTGTCCGGAAATGTCGCAGTAGCGTTCACTTGATTCACGTCTCTTTTTCCTTTTCCCATGGCAGCCAACAAAAAACAATCAGGTTTTACAGCGGTGCACAATCCCACTCCCTCTACACCGTTTGAGGTTGAGTTCTGCAACATAGGCGGACTCCACAGAAACCTCAAAGCTGTCCACCGCAGAGTCAGCAGTCAGCACGACCTGCATTCTTGTTTCTGATGGAAACGCAAATATTGCCGCCCGCTGACACAAGCTACTTGAATTATTCTGGCTACATGCTTGAAGAATCCTACAAAGCGAAAGCCGGAGTATACTTGTATGTTCGAGCGAATGTTTGTTGTCGCCTTTTGAGCTCCCTATAAGATCCATCCTTCTCTATGCTAGGGGTACACGTCGACTCTGTCCCTTTGGTCAGAGTCTACGTGTGTCTTTATAGATCCCACTCCGGAGACGTTGAGACAACTCGACTTTCTGAACATCTGAGTCGGGTGGCAGATGACGCGCAGGAGCAGTACTGGTGTTTTTGGGGGACTTCAATGCTCACCACAGTTTGTGGTTCCTTCAAAACTGACCATGCAGGAATCTCTGCTCATGCATTCGCTCTCACGCACGACTTGTCAAAACTAGTTGATCAGCCCTCTTCTGCTCACGACCCATCCGGAGGGATATCAGGTAGAGGTCCTTTTTTGTGACGAGGAGGTTAAATGCATTTACGCATCGTCCCTGCGAGTTGGTGCCAACTGCAGGGGGTATGTGGGGCTCGAGGTAAAGGTGTTCCCTCACTACCCACTAAACATCCTCCCCGGCCTGACCTTCTTCGCGCTTTTACGGGGCGGCTCGGGATCTGTGCAAGCACAACTAGCACCAAGACCGCCCTAACGCCGCCATCTAGGCACTTCTTGCACCTATTTATGGCCAGCAGCCCACAGGGGCTACCGACTGACGCCAGCCCCTGTGGGCCGCTGGCCGAAAAGGCTAGGACAAGGCCTACCTTTTCCTACCCCTCCTCCGTTTACGCTGGGTGGGAGCGGGAGCCTGATCAACCGCAACAACCTTCCCCTACCAAACGGCATTCCCCCGTCCGCGCAGACTTGCCAACCTCCGCCTCCACCTTCGCAAGGAATTCCGTCCTCCACGTCTTCAAAATCTCCTCCACCTCCCTCACGGTCATGGGCGTCCTATCCACACGGTCACAAGACTGCCCCTCCTCCTCCACCTCACCACCGCTGCAGCGGCCTCTGCGGAGGCCCGTCTCCTCGTCGACACTCTTGGGCACCTCCATCTCCTCCTCGTCGCCACTTCCACTGCTGCAGCTGCTGTCGGGGCTCTCGGTCCTGACCTCTTGGGCAGCTGGCTGGGCGTCCATGGGCTCTCCCACCTCCTTCTGCCGGTGGCAGGATGGACCTTCGCCTCCACCGTCAGGGCTCCTCTCCTCTCACGCCTCTTGGGCTACTCCCTCTCCGTGTCGACCCCACCAGTGGACATTGGGTGGGGGACGGATCCCCAGGCATCCACCAACGCGGCCCTAGGGGCTATCCCTGGCGGTCCCAGGCTGCCTATTACCAGCGGGGGGTTACACCGCGCACCTGCCATCCTATGTCCAGCTGGCCGACCATTATCGGCACAGAGGGCACAGTGCGGCAGCGCCCGACAGGTCGCCGCCTTGTGTCCCTCCTCGCCGCATCGGTAACACAGGCTGTTGCGGTCCCTCCCAGATGTACACCTCACCCCCGGGTGGCCGGGCGCTAAGCAGCGGTAACACCTCATGGGCCTCCGGTAGCCATCGCAGGGCTATGGAGGGAACGCCATACCCACTAAACATCCTCCCCGGCCTGACCTCCAGTGCGCTATTGCGGGACGGCTCGGGATCTGCGCACGTGAGCGCAACCACACCGAGACCGTCCCAACGCTGCCCCTCCTTGTGCACTAATTGGTGGCCAGCAGCCCACAGGGGCTACCGACTAACGCCAGGCCTTGTGGGCCGCTGGCCGACGCCGGCCTTATAGGCCGCCTCCTCACCGACGGCTGCTCGACGTGGCGCGTCCACCTGACGAAGACACCGGGAGCAGCCATCGGACCGCACCCGAGGTCATCGGGCGCGGTCGTGGCCCTGAAAAGGGTCGTCAGGAACTAGCCGTGGTGGGAAAACAAAAACAACTCGACGATGGCATGCGACTTCGAATGCTAAGCGGACACACTTGGCATCAAAAGCCGCACACCCGCCGAGAAAGTTTCCCCACCACGTTACCAGGGTCCGCCACGAGGAGACTTCCAGACGTGGACCCCATCAGGTAGAGGTCCTAGCCCCTCTAGGCTCATCTGACCACTGCCTGATATCCTCCAAAGTGCCGCAGGCCAAGCTTCCGCAACCGGTGGTTGCTAAGCGCCGGCTCTGGCATTAAGGGTGTGCAGATTGGGATGGTATGCGCGACTACTTTGCATATGTCCCTTGGAAGCAACTCTGCTTCAGTGAGAACGATACATCAGCTAGCGCCGCTGCCATTACTGAGGAGATGTATTGGGTATGGAATACTACATTCCACATTCCGATCTCATCAGTAAGGGCAGACGTAACCTCAGGTTTTACCGCGATTGTGCTGATGCTGTTTCATAGAAACAGACAGCGTATCGCGCTTGGCTCAGGGGTCGGGCTCTTAAAGCTCCTTATGTTGAATTACTGAAAGCAGCTTACAATAAGGCTTCCGAGTCCTGTAAGAAGACTAACATAAAAGCGGATGCCCAGCGCGTCGCACGCATTGGCTACGAATTTGTGAACTCTGGCGTCTGGCCATGTACTTACTCGATGCTTTGGATAAGTTGCAGCATCGCTCGGCCCGCGTCATCGGCGACGAAGAGGTGACTAAAGATCTTGAGCCTCTCCCATTGCGTCGCAATGTTGCGTCGTTGAGCGCATTCAATTGTCTGTACCATAGCGAGCGCTCTGAGGAGCTTTTTTCCCTAATCCCACCATCTCCCTTCCTTTTAAGGACTACGCGTGCTCGTCTACGTTGTCACCGACAAACTGTGGCTAACATTCCAACGCGAACTAAGAAATTTGGCAACTCGTTTCTTTGTCCCACAATCAAGAAATGGAATTCACTGCAAGCGCACGTGTTCCCTCCTACCTAGAATCCTGGGTCATTCAAAAGAGGCGTGAAGAAGCACCTTGCACGTCGGCAAGGCGAAGGTGGCTGGCGCGGCAGTTTATTTCTCGCACTAGTTATCTTCGCATTTGGTCTCCACTTCTGCTTACCATCAGGTGGAATGGAGTCATTTGCTTGACCTTTTTATATAAAAAAGTAGAAACTAAAATTGAACCTTTTAAAAAATTTCCACGTTCCCCATTTTAAGAGCACAGATTAGAAAGAATATGTCTAAAGATTTAAGAGTGCCTTTTTCAAAATACTGTGACCACGTTTTCTGTGATCCATTGGTCTGAAATATACCTCATGCTTTAATACTTTCAATAATGCAAAAAAAAAACAATTAAAAATTAAATTGATTCGAATTATAGTTTTTAATTTCAATTGTCATGAGGTCAACCTATACGGAAGCGGTAGCACTACGCTAGACTATGCGCGCGTGTGCACTCTAAGCGACATCCTGTCGCACACTGGTAGTTCCTATGTTACTGTGAATCTAATTTCACTGTATGCGCATACGACAGTGCTCTGGTCATTTGTAGGTGTAACCATCATTTTATAGATGTATTACTTTAGGTAAAAGCCGCTGGAACCCCAGTATGTGTGGTGCCAATGGGATACAACCAACATTTTGTTAATCGCATAAGTTCAAGTAAAAGTTACCTAATCAATAAATTTGTACTTTGAAGCGGCAGGTAAAAATTTACTAACCGACGAAAAGTTGTATTTCTGAAATAGGCGAATTTAACTAAACGCCATAATGGCAAAAATAACAATCGAGCCAAGATGACGGTAGTGAAAACAAGAATAAATCTTTACATGGAAAAAATATACCAAATTCAATACAATGTATTTTCAGATACAAGTAAAATAAGCTAAAGGGAGAAATTATTCTACCAACATATATGTAAAAATTTACCAAGGGCAAAACCATCGTCGCACAATTATCTCAACGACCAATTTTTTGAAAAAGGCCGAAATTTCTGTCGCTTAGTAACAAAAAAAAAGTGATAATTCGTAAAGTCCAAAATGCAGAAGCGACATTAAAAGTCGTCGTAGGAAGGCGTGAGTTAGACCAAACGACGCAGAAAAATTAGGCGATTCAAACTGTATATATAACTCAATTTGGCCCAAAATGGCGCTTAGTCAACTTTTCCTTTCAAGCGTCGATATGGTCTTTGTTCTTTCCATTACCAAATGGCGCGTGCTCTTAAGTGAGTAGGTATTATTCCGGACCACAATTACCTTAGCTTGACATTTGGTATTTGCAACGACTGCAACTTTTATGTGAAACAGTGTACTTTTGTTTTGTAATATTACAGCCGCTATATTGTCAATCTAGGCAGATTGACAAAATGGCCGCCGTGGCTCTGTGTATTGTAACATATCCCCACCTAAAGTAATTTGACTACTAAAATAGATTTTTATGTAACGATAATAAAGTTTACTTTACAAATACGGTAAGTCTGAAAAATCAATCCCCATCCTATTTATACAGCAAATTACAATTTTCTCAACGTGAAATTAGGATAGCACCACGTTTAGCTTTCCCGAGACATGGTACAGCAGCATTCAGGGGAAGCTTTCGTTATGCGGCCACTAAATGCTGGAACAATATTCCTCCTCCCATTAGGAATTCTAAAACAATTTGGTCATTCAGAAACAGCTACAAAATTTATTTACTTGATGTGCAAAGGTCAGTGTCTTAGTTGAATTATAGTGAAGATTGTAAATTGTGTGTTGTTTCTTTTAATTGTGGTCTGTCCTCTAATTTGATTATTTCATGGAACGTTTAATTGTCTATAATTAGCTAAGTCAAAGAAATGGATTCATATTTTGCTTGCGTAAGCTTCATTAATTTTGGAATTTCCTTTTTTGGGGATATACTTATTTAGCCGATGTTTGGCACCGTGCTTACATTTAAATTGCCGATCTAGTTTGTCTTTCTCTTATTTCTCCTATTTATGCATGATATTGTAAAATTTAGATTATATTTACTGCGCGCGTTCTGTTCTGTTAACGTTACTGTGTGAGGTATCCACGGAAGATCAGCGTCGTGGCTCCACGGAGTCTCGATATTATGCTGAGTGGAAGCCTTTACATTGCTAAGTAGCTGTAAAAGTGACATGTTGTAATTTGTGATGTTTGGCAATGAATAAATATTTTCTTTCTTTCTTTCTTTCTTATAAGCAAAAAAAGTAATAAAAAACCGACTTTAAAAGTGAAAACGGGGAAATAAAAAATTTAAAGTAAATATGCCAATTAATTTTTTGCGGTTGGTGCCAGGCTCATGATATTCCAGATTATTTTAAACTACTGGTACCATGCTGGCACCAACCTCAAAAAAAATAATTGGCATATTTAATTTTAGATTTTTTAAAACTTAAAACTTTTATTTCACCGTTTTCACTTTTGAAGTCAGTTTAATTTTTTAAAGTTACTTTATGTTTCTTCATTTTTTTAAAGTTTAAACAACATTCCTACTGACATGTTTTAGAGTTAGGATGTTACGCCAACGACAACTTTTCTTAGTGACTGATATACTTTTGACTCAACATTCAATATTATTAAAAATTGCTGAACCGATTTTGATGACACTTGCACAGTTCCCTAAGTTGGACTTAGCCCTAGTCTAAGAAAAAAGCTATGTTTCAACTCTGCAACGAAGTTTGAGTTTGGGTTTTTAAATTAGAACATGAATTTTGCAAAAGCTAGCTTCTCTAGTACTTATACTTCGGACACAAAGAATCGCGCTCAAAATTTATTTCTCTCAGTGTAGGAACTTGACTTTTTTCCCTCGACATACTAATATAAGCGTATACTCTATGAAAAAGTTTTTAATATGCCAATAAAACGAAAGTGAGCTATAAACGTCTTTATAAGTTTCTTTCGACGTAAACATGATCGAGTATTTGCATTGTTTTGAGGTATTCAATTGTTTTAGTCGTCGCAATGTCAATTTAATGACAGCTATAGATTCTGAAAGGTCGTTATCATTATGTTTTATTGCATTCTAGATTGTTCTCACATTTGTTAAAAGGAATTTGAGGCTCGTCTTCAGAACAATGGTGAAAATCACACTTTAAAATGAAATATTTCTACATTTTCTGGCTTAGGTAGGCTAGTTGAAATATTGCTGTTTAGTATCATAAATGTATAATTATGAATAGAAAAAGAAATCAGTCATTAAGAATGTAAAAGATACATAAGATTGTGGTAAATAAATAAAGTTATCAATTATTATTATCCTCCTCTAGTCTTTTTTTTAGTTTTTACAAAAATATTTTTTGTAATAGTTTTCAAAGTATTTTCATGCATGCAAAAAGATTTTTTTAACCATCTATGTTTACTTAGATACCAAAGGAACATAAATTATACAACTATATGAACATAAATTAGACAAATGAATTTACACTTGAACATAACCGTAGAGTCATTGATAAGGCACTGTACATATAAATGATAAATCGTCTATAATACCAAAACATCATAAAAATATACTACCTAATAACCGCTTCACAACACAGACACTTATCTAAGATATAAATCATATATTTTTATAGCCTTTTAAGTGGACATTATCTGAACTGATTAGAGGCGAAGCTTCTTTGGTTTTCGGATAGTAAATACTAGTTTACGAGCAACCTTTGGGGTCGTGTGATATTATGGGGTTGATAATTCTGTTTGTTTGATACCTTGGCGCCCTGTTAAAAGAAAACTATAAATATATACACTCATAAATATTTCTATCTCCTAACCTATTAATAGTAATATATGTTGACGTTAAACATTTTAAGCAGAGTCTGAAATCAATATTAATTAAAAAATGTAACTATACCATAAATAAATTCTATACTCACAAAATAATATTTAATAAGAAAATACAAAGTGACTTTTGTAATTGTAATTGAATTCATTTATTTTAAATTTAATTAAAGAATTGACATATTTATAATATTACTATTTAATTTTACTATTACTATTGTACGCTAATTTGGCAGGTTGTAGCGTGCTGTATTAATGGAATTAAGACCTTTTGTATCCTATAACTAATGCAATAAATGGATTTGATTTATATTTTCACAAGTCAACAATTCTATGTAGCGCTATCAAGAAATAGAAGTCTCTGCCCGCGCACTAGCCGTATCGGTATAGAAGCAAGCTTACATTATCTTTCGCACTGGCTATTTTTGTACAGTAGGTAATCCAAATCCTCCATTCCTCCTATACTCAATCAGGTGCAATAGAGTCATTTGGTAGACATTTAAAAAAAAAAAAAAAAAACCAGGTACTCAAGCGATCAACATGAAATTTTGCACACACATTGTGAGGGGTACAGAAAAGAACATTATCATTGTTATTTCAGCTGAGAAACGCCCACGGTTGGACAAATCCCCCCCAAGGATCTCCAACCCGTCCTGCTCTGACCACATCCAGCGTCTACCCGCGACCTTTTAGATGGTTGGCCCACCTTGTAGGCGGTCTACCAACGCTGCGTCTGTCGGTACTCGGTCGCCACTCGAGGAACTTTCAGTCCTCGTATCTGCTCCTTCAGTCCTCGCAATGTGCCCTATCCACTGCCACTTGAGGTTCGAAATTCTTTGGGATACGTCAGTGATCTTAGTTTTCCTGCGGATTTCATTATTTCTGATATGATCACGCAGAGAAACTCCGAGCATAAGCCTCTCTATTGACCTGTGACCTTCTTATAAGGCCCGTAATATCATAGGGTACTTTCTATCGATATGATAGGACTGTTTCCGAGGGTAGATATAGTCGCAAATTGAAGCTAGTTTGAGTAAAAAAAGTTTTTTTTTCTGATACTGCATTTTAATTTCATGAGTGAGCCATGTCTGTGTGCGTTACACGAGCAGTCATATACTCATGGCTCAGTCGCGATCTTGAGGTAAAAATAATAAAGCTTTATATGCAAAATTATGAATAAAATTTTCAATTTTCGAACATAAATCAAATCTGTATATTCGTCATTGTCATATTTTCCATTAACCAGCCAGGAGCGAGGTTTGAAAAGAAATTAATGAGATGTCATCGCTTTAGCCAACTGTTTACGTCTAAGTTTTTACTTATTCACGATAAACATGATAATTTATACTTTACGTATAACAGAACAAAAACATTAAGCCGTAGGAAGCATAAACAGAGTCTATTCTATTAAACGATGCGACTCACACATTAATAACTAGTTATCAGCAAAAAATCTCCAACAAAACGCATGCGTTTCTCAATCTTTGAAAAACGCGAAGACAGATCTGGTTTTATGGCGACACGGCCCAGTCGCACTAATTAAGGTACTCGTAAAATGCAAGTGCCCCTCGTCAATCAATGCTTAAGGGCAGCCTTGAGTTATTGGCGGCGTCAACGGAGGTAGAGGCTCCCAACCTTTTTCGGAATCAGTCCATTTTTATTGCCTAAATCAATCGCCAAGTCGTATTTGCGTTGTTGCCGTTTCAGAATTGAGATCGAAATTATAATTGCAAGTAGTTAACGACTAAAACAAAGTAATTATTTTTGTAAAGAAAGTAATTTACTTTTATAAATGAATCTGGATTCACATAGGAATCCAAATTCGAAAGTGGTATTTTCATCATAGTGTTCTAAAAGGCGACTAATGGATCAGCAAAGGAGTATTACCTTATACTCCGTCCACCGGGCAATCCGCATTGGGCAAGCGTGGTGGACTACTGCCTAAACCTCCTTCGATAACAAGGAGAGGCCTTGTGTCCTAGCAGTGGGTCGAATGATAAAAGCTGTTATGATGATGATTACAAGTGTCTATAGGCGACGGTAATCACTTAACAACAGGTGGGCCGCAAGCTTGCTTGCCCCTACATTTTTTTGACGCTGTGTTTCTGTTGTTGAGTAACTGCTTACTAACAACAAACAAACAACATAAAAAAGTTGTCTGAAGACTCAATTCTCTTAGATTTCGACATTGACATCGTTACATGAAATTCATTCTAAGGTCACTGGAAATGATCCATTTGAAGGAGCAAACTATCACTGGTGTCACCGAACTCGTTTGAAGGTTAAATAAATTGTCGCGTATGCAGATCGAGAGGACAATTTCCGCGGACGTGTGGAGGACAATGCGATGGGTTTATTGGAGTGCGTTGACGAATCGACGCTTGACGAGCTGAGAAACGAGGTTTTCTAAAATGATCTAAAACATATCCTCATTGAGATATATTTTTGATAATTTTAGAGGAAGTATCACTAATATAGCATTGCCAGTATCGATAATTTGGGTTCAACTACTGTTTTGAAATGCTTTGGTGTTTTCACATGACAGATTTTTACGTTTTCAAATGCCTGATGCCTTTGGTAATGGGCAGAATCATTTACTGGCATAATACATCAAGTTTGAAAAAAAAACACTTAACGTCTTCCTAAATTACTAACACAATTAGAGCGGTAATTAAAACATTCAGTAAAGCTTCTTAGAGGCGTACACTTCCGTGTCGGTGATTTGATTAATCAAGAAGGTTCAGTATCATTTCACACCCCTAATTCGTGGTTTTGGTTCGCGAGGGACGAGTGAGGGTTCTATGTCAAAATTTTGCGCAATTTCACTTATCTTTTGCTAATGGAGTGCAGATTAAACCGTTAAACGGTTTTAGCAACGGACTGATTATTAAATACGGACTGCGGTAGTAATATCATTCTCCTCTGTCGCAAATACACGGCTAAATATCTAGCGGTCCGGCTTCGTATCCCGGTAGTGAACACTAACATTTTTTACGAATCATGGCCGTCTAAGTTAATTTACTCTTTCTTCCAGTTTGTTTACAAAAATAAATAAATAATTTCTCCGTTATCAAGTAGCTATATCACAAGACATTAATTATGCTGAATTTAGTCTAGATAATTAGTGTTTTGTGAGTTACACACTAAGCCACATCATGCAGTATTGGCCATATAGTGTCTCAAAACAAAGAAAGGTGGCAAGCCTCCTGCCAAGGCTGTGGCAACTATTATTATTTATTATAATTCTGTGGTCAATCGCAGCCACATTAAATTATTATTTCTGGTGTTTATGATTTTATGACTGTTCCTAATGATGACACAATAAAGACTAATTTATATATCTCAGCGACTTAAAAAGGTTTAAAACTGTTGGACCAGCCACCAATTTCTTTACTGAGGCACTAACTACAAATAATTAGGGTTTTCCCAGCTGTGATTGTTTTCATGTCATCCAGAACGAGTGTTTGCGTACCCAAATGTTGGTCTTCAAATCTAAGAAAGTAGTTTTGTTCTGGACACTTTTCTATCTTCATCTTAATCAAAATAATCTACAGATTTACCAAATAACCCGGTTAACCCAGTTACAAGCTCTCTTAAATTGCTTCTATACGAATTAATAAATACATAGATAAATCTATCTGTGGTAGCCACTAGTTTCTCACTAACGGAAAATGCCATGAAACATGTTTTTTCATAATACCACGTTATAGCAAATTACACGGCGCACAGTTGAGCGAAAAATAAACAGAAAAAAGCTACAAAAAACTCTATGGCATGTGCCATTATCTCTGGCAACGTCTATTGAAGAAATTGAACAACTATTTTCGCACTAAATAAACTCTAGTGTTGCCAGTACTAATTAATATGGACATAATCGTTGCGCTTATTAGCGGCTTCCCTGTTAATAAACATTGCCAGTAGCGGGCGTTAATTCCGTTCCAAGAATCATATTTTCATTGCAAATTGTGCGATTTCATTGCTTTTTGCAGTCAACACTGCTGCAATCGTCCGACACCTAAATTTTGCTTTTAAAATGATCCCAAAATTTATTTTTGCTCATACGTAATTCGGAGTCTGAATTCTCAATTCTTCTTTTGTTTTTAAGTAGATAACTGTATATTAGGATTCTTGTTATTATTTATACTATTTTTGGTAATAGTTTCTGCCCGCGACTTCTTCAGCAGGTTTAGTATAAATTATAGTCTACATGTTATTTTGATGTATAAGCTATATTATTGTAAAGTTTCATTAAAATGTGTTCAGTAGTTTTTGCGCGAAATAGTTACAAACATACAATATCCATACATCCAATCCAATCCATACAAACTTTCGCGTTTGTAATATTAATAGGATATAAATTGCTGCTGAAAACTTGGCAATTGACATCTGTTATCATTTTAGCTAAGCAGTTGCTTTAAATCGTTAAAAATAAAAAAAATCCACTATTTTCAAAAAAGTAATTTGTGCAAAAATCTAACTAAATCTTCATCAGTACCTAAACAAACTTTTACGGCCATGCCCAAACTAAAACTGTATAGTTTCAAAGAAAAGAATGTCCCAAAGAGGCAAAAAGCTTTCATCACAAAATTCGCTAAGCCCTATTTCTAAGAAAAAAGGAAAAACAAATTTGACCTTCTTTACTTTCCCGCCAAAATTTAATGTCACGGGAGCACACCTCTTTGCCGGGACTTTCTTTTTGCCTTTGCCTCAGCTTTTTAAACATTTGACAGCGGCGCCTTGAGGCGTCGGTGTCCGCAGCAAATGCGTCGTGGCTACTTACCTATTCCCCTTGAATGTCTTTGCGTCGGCTTTATACAGATATTAGTTTACTCGTTTATTTGAACTTTTTTTTTCAGTCAAAACCTTAAATATTTGTCTTTTAATCTTTTGTGTAAATTGGTTACACGAGGGAAAAATCTAATAAAAATTATGCTCTGAGCAGAAATAAAACCTCTACAGATTCGTAGCGAAATCCAATGTCTACCATTATTAGAAGCAAAATAGGTATATTTACAACTTTTTTAAAACTAAATTTTGAATAATTTTAATAGAATACGTAGTCACTTTATATGTAACATCTGAGAGAAAGAAATGTTTTTATTCTATTGGCATCGATATAATTATTTATTTTGTCTCATTTCATAAATTATTAAATGTATAAATATTTGAAACCAAATCTTTATCACGCGACTATGAATACTTTTACGAGTGTGAAATTGTTTTAATAATGAACTAATAAGTTGTTTAAGCAAGTAGTTACCAGACATCAACTAGAAAGTTTATCGCATAATTATTGACTTTATCAGGCGATCAAGAGCGTTAAGAAACTAATTTTCTGTCTTTTTCTCGCTCATCCACCATGACTGATCGAACCGTGTTTCTTGGTGTAATAGTGAATTATGTGTAGAGTTTTTACCAATACTCTGCGGAATAGACTAGCAACCTCGACACATAGATATTTTTTGTTCACTTAGTTTATTTATGCACATGATGTGCACAGAAATATAGCGAAGATAGATGGCTAGGTAGATGTGACAGGTGTAAATGTCAATATACTGTACCAAACCCAAATAAATTGATAATTTGGAAGAAGAAAGAAGATGATGGCGTAATGATGATTTGGCACAGAAAAGTGTTTGTTGAGATGATGACTAGTTGAGAAGAGTGGAACTTTTTATTATAAGGGATTTCTGATGGTCAGATGATCCGTCTGCTCTGAACCACAGCCCATGAACATCTGCAACACCCGGGGGATCGCCACTGCGTTGCCGGCCTTTATGGAAGGAATACGCTATTTTGAAGATTTTGATTGTATCGGTTCGGGAACACCGCTGGTGTCAGTTAGTCTCACAGTATTGTGGTTTAAGGCAGAAAATTGTGCGAAAAACACACGGTGGTGGACGAGGCATCCGGACTGTGGGAATGGATTTAACGTCATGAGGAATGATGGCGGAATGCAGGCAGGTATAAGTCCGAACTCCTCAGAATACTCTCAGTAATACAAGTGATAGGAGATGCAGAGCGATGCCACATCTCTACGCTATGCCGAAGTAGACAACGCATTACGCTGACCCCGAATAAAATGAGTAAGAGTTCAGGCAAGTGATGAAGTTTAAATTTTTATAAGTAAGTGTTGTGGATTAAGTTTTAAATTTATTTCAATCATAAATAAATTGTCTATATGTCTAAGAATGTCTAGTAATATTTTTTAGGGCGTTTTTTCATACTACGAGATGGCAAACAAGCTTGCGGCCTACCTGGTGTTATGTGGTTACCGTCGCCCATAGACACTTGCAATATTAATGGTAAATCACTTAACATTGCAAGTGCGTTGCCATCCTGGGGACTAAGATGATATGCCTTCCATGCCTAGTAATTACACCTTTTCCTTCGATCCAAAACACAGCGAACTGCTTCACGGCAGAAATGAGAAAGGCGGTGGTACCTACCCAGACGACCCTACATATGGGTCTACCACTTAGTAAAGTAAAGTAGTTTCTTGTGTTTGTGTCGTCTGTGTTATGTTACTATGTTGTGTGTGTGTGTGTGTGTATGTATTTTGTTATCATATTAAGTATGTTGCAAGCGTCTTTACTAGACGGTTCCGATGTTCATATATTTTATACGCTATCACAAATTGTCTTATTTGACAATAAAGAACTTCTTATGTATGTTCCTATTCCTATCAGTGTTCATAACTTACAACGGACAACTTACATTATATTTTATTATTCTTGTAGATAAGATTCATTACTCCGACTGCTGAGATGATTTTGAGTGTAACATCTATCCTGGTTGTTACTTTAGTTGGTTTTTTTTTGTGGGCAACAGGCTAGAAACCTGTCGCTATTTGTACTGCATGGCCCATACTGCCAGACGTGGCTTTGTGAGTAACCGAGTGAATCTGTTTTGGGATTATTATCAAGAGTTCAAATGTTAGTGTCACACAACATTTGTTCCTATCAGAAATCGCACCTGGACCTTAGAGAGTATTACCGACCACTTCACCAAATAGCGTCAATTGCAAACAAACATTAGTTTTACATACACATAATGACGCCGATAATTCCAAAAGGGGTCAAGGAGAACTTTCAGTAACTTTTGGTGATTGACACATCTGACAATATAGGCCACGTGGTGCCTGAAAACGCCGCCTTGATACTGCGCCGTCTGTTTGGAGTTGGGTTGCTTGAATTTGTTATACTTGTTGATATTTATGTTAGTTTGAGATGGAGTAAAACATCCGTTTTCTCTTAAATTTGGTGTATTTACAAATTGACAATCTTGTTACCTTGACAAGATAAAAAATATCTTTAAAAAACATTAACTTAAAGAAAAGTTATGGATTAAGTTTTGTGTTGACAAACGCTTGAATACTTTTAACTTAGAAAAAAAAACACGAATAAAAATCGATTTGTCGATATTTGTAAAAATAATTTCGTTCGGATCTTAGAAGTGAACCTTCAAAGATTTGATGAAACAATGTTACCATAAAAACATAAGTACCAAGCACTGACAAATTTCGACAGCGAAAGCAGTGTCCCAGTAGCGTAGTGATTGACGCAGCCCGGATTGCGGAAGGTGCTGGGTTCACCCTGGACAAGTCGATTTTTTTCCGGGTATTTTTTCTAAGTTAAAAGTATTTAAGCGTTTGTTTACACAAAACTAAATCCATAACTTTTCTTTTAGTTTATGTTTTTTAAAGATATTTTTTTTAACTTATAAGAAAAGTATTAATGAAGTTAAACATTGCCTCAAAAGTGACAGGTTGCCAGCCTGTCGCCCACACAAAAAGACCAACCAACAAAAGCCAACTACCAGGGCAGATTAATACTCTAAACTACTCACCAGTCCTGGTAAAAACCGCTCTCGTTAGTTTTATAATCAAAAAGTTATAATCGTGACAACTTATAGTAGTTAAGCGTCAATTCAAGAGCAAGTGTATATTAGGCCTTATCAAATTTGTTAACATTGGCATGTCTTGAAACAATTAATCAGATCAAGTGGCGTGCGGACACACAGACGGACATTTCATGCACGGACACGTTACGCATTTCTACTGTATATCGCTTACTGTGTCGTGTTGGATTTTTTTCATTTCTATTGCGTGAATTCTTGGGAGCTTTCAATTTATTTGCTCTGTTGTATAAGTAATGGTTCTTTTATTACTTGGTTTATTTTACTTGGGAATTAACTGTGGTATAGTTATTTAGAATTAATTAGACGGTGTATTTTTTTTAATAATTATTATATGAGAGCCTGTGTTAAAACACTATTTTTCCTAGTGGTCGCCCGCGGCTTCGCTCGCGTCAATGTCGGTTAAATGTCGGCCTATATATTATTCTGAAGTATGAGCTATATTGTTGTAAAGTTTCATTAAAATCCGTTCAGTAGTTTTTGCATGAAAGAGTAACAAACACACATCCATACAAACTTTCACGTTCATAATATTAGTTGGAAGTAATGGCGCACCCGGTACCAAAAAGGTTAAGATAACTTCAAAAAATACTGAACTGATTTGTGGATAGGTATGGATGGACACGTCAATGGTGGCAGCTAGGGCTGGCAGAAATTTTGCAGCTAAGGTGAGTTACTTTGCTGCAAACTTTGGTTAGGTTTAAAAAAAGGTAAAAAAAAAGACTTGAAAAAGGTTTAAAAAAAGAAGACAAAATCAACGTCGACATTCACATTGACACTACAGGCAAGCCGCATGTTTGTTCATGAATGCAGTCAATGTGATATCTTATGAACTGTGCCGTTAATGCACGCTTACCATAAGTAGATGGTGTTTGGTTTAGTGTAATTGCTTTAATATTAAAACTGCATACAAAACCCCAATTTCGTATCGGGAGTCCTAGATCACTCGCTTAGTCTAGCCTACATCTAACCAACGATAATTTAAACTAGAGATAAATTAAATAGTACCTAGAGATATTTTTCATTAAAAAAAAATCTCATATTGTATTAAAGTTAGGCGACATGTTGGCAAGCAGTCACTATTTTTGGGTACTGTATTACTGCCAGATGTGGCGTTATGTACATAATAATCAACCCCTAACGGGATTATGAGCATGCTTATTATATATGTTTGTTAAGTTAAATAAAGTATTTATTGTACCTACTTACGTATTTTATTTATTTATTAAATAATTTATCATACAAATAAAAAAAATGGAGAACACAATAATAAAAATGTACAAAAGTGTGGCTTATTTCTTAAAGAAATATCTCCTAACCAATCCTCCTATACAATAAGGAGATGTGCTGAGCGACTGAATGTCGTGTGTTGTACCTAAGCCAAAGGTAAATTAAATACATAAAACATAAGCTAACAATAAATACAATATCAATACAATATAATACAAAATAAATACTAATATTTGTGCATACCGTTGGTTGTAAGGATATCTATGTTTAGTATTTAATGTAGATTACTATCTTGTATTATTGTGTACTTTGTAGATTAAGTACAATTAATACTTCCTAATGCTACTGTAAATAGAGAAGCTAACAAAAGATCGTCTAAATCGCAAATATTATTGACGTGATCTACTTTAGCATTATTACCGGTAGGCTTTATAGTCAAGTAAAATATAAAGTTTTTTTTTTACATTCTCGTATAGGTACGTAGTGTAGAGGAAGTCTTGTAATCGTCAAACTCGAGATTTTGGCGGATTTTCACGTTTTGGCTGCAGCTTTCTGTAAGGTTGTGGTACTACTGTCCCGTTTCCAGGATCGGCAAGATCATGACTGTCCAGTCATGATCTTTTGTGTAGATATAAACCTTATTAATGAATACATTATTATCATTATGAGCGGCATTGAGGGCTGAAGGCTCCCCCACTGACGCACTCAGAGATAATAATAATAATTAAATCTTTATTTAAATTTTTATTTTTCTCATCACAAACAGGTACAAGTAATACACTTAGTGACTTAGACTATTAACAGTTTTTTTTGCTAAACTTAATTTGTGTGAGTCTGGTGCCTGAAAAAGGTAACTGAATACTTGTACTATACGTCACCAGGTCACCTCTCAGGTCTCAGGTATAACAATAGTAGATGTCTGTGTTTGTGTAAGTGAAGAGTTCAATAAGTAACTAAGAGTCATAAGCCAACTCCAGACGCACATTCATGCACATCCGAACCAGCCCGTCTATGGTAGCACGTGTAAGTAGCATGTTAAAGATAACACCTATATGACAAATTATGGTGACACACAAGTATAAAAATATTTTAATGCAATAGCCTCCTAAAGTGCATGGCAACTTAAATAATTTAGTCAAAGTACTGGAGTCGAAGATCTGGGGTGGTACCTGCACCTAACAGAAGACAGTCAAATCTAAATATATATAACTCAAACGTGACTGACTGACTGACTGACATAGTGATCTATCAACGCACAGCCTAAACCACTGGACGGATCGGGCTGAAATTTGGCTTGCAGGTAAATGTTATGACGCAGGCATCCGCTAAGAAAGGATTTTTGGAAGTTCCACTTTGGGTAAAATGTCCACGCGGACGAAGTCGCGGGCGGAAGCTAGTAGCTCTATATTTTTGTAGTGTTGTGCTGGGCCGTGCTGTGCTGGACCAGGGCTCCCCGGGGCAGAAAGGTGACAAGTGCCGGTATGCGGGAGTCTTACGTTAGTGTTTCAAGCATCTTACTATAGCCTGCGGTGACTGATTACTACAGTTTATCCCTAGTTCTTGTTGTAAAAACACGTGTTGAGAGACTCCATTTTTAACCCAATCTGCCGTACAATTGTCTTTTACTTTCAGTAATATTTTCATTTGACATTGGCGAAATGCGTAATCTTTATGTTTCGCGATCGCCATTTATCTAAAAGTAGCAGAAGAAGAAGAAGACTGATTACTACCAGGCATTCTTGTCAGCCAACCAAATATCAGAAAAAATAACATGCAATTTTAAGTTTCAAATTCTTAACTTATCTTCAAAGATCTAAGTTTTTTTGTAAGGTATGTGCAAATATTACTAGACATCGGATCTGAGCGTGCTGGACGCACCAAGTTCATCTACACCTTCATCTACACTTTAAATGAAAATTTAATTCAACATTCGACTTATTAGGTTATCTGATGTACATGCATCGCGTTACTAACCGCCAGCATAATTTGTATAATGAGGTTTTATTCTAGATTCCGAGATAAATATACCCAGACAAATTTTATAGACATTTTTCATGTTTAAGTAGACATTGTTTCGAGGATTCTTTACAATAATATTTTATGGTTTTAAAACCATATAAATAAAGTTTTTTATATTTTTGATTGTTACGAAATTAAAATGTTCTTTATTTAAATTAGCTTCGGAGTAATTTATAATGGTCTTACTAACTTTGCTACGGGACGTATAAAATTATTTTAATAAATGCCGGAAGAAAAACGAAGCCAGTACTGTTTACAAATGATATAAAACATTTGCAGAAGTCAAAAGTAACTATCACTATATGCTCGTTGTCGTGTATCTCGTAGATACTCCTCTCTATTTGCTAAATTATACTGATAGCTATTCCTGACTATAATCTATGTCTGTGCCAAATTTCATCAAAATCTGTTCAACCGTTCTGACGTGATTAAACAAATATACATACCATCCAAACTTATACATTGATAATAGTAGTAGTTATGGTGTGAATAATATGTCTTGATCCAAACATTCAATATTGGAATTGTTGTGGCTGCCACATAAGTAATATTTTGGAATAAAAAAGGATGGTTCTAATTGTAAAATTGATTCTATCTCCATGACATAGAGTTGATATCAGTTATTAGAAAAACTTCCAAATTGTTGTCTGCACGCAAACGTTGCTCTACTAAAAAATATAAAAATACATCTATGCTTAGAGGCGATACTACAAAGTATGATTATTTATTAAAGCGCATTGGAACTAGCATAATAAATTATTATAGTTGTGATTAAGTCATTACTTTAAATACATAATTGTATAGGCACGTTGTAATTCAATTATGTCAAGTTATTCAAGTGGTAGTAGGTAAGTTGACAGAAAGAAATGTGGGTATAACAGACAAAAAAAAACGAAAATATATTACATCACAGTCATAGTAAATTCGTGTTTCTAAATTAGAACAAAATACTTGGATGCACATACACAGGGTCTAGATATAAACATGAATTTGATATATTTTTTCATCATCATCATCATCATAACAGCCTTTATAATTTGACCCACTGCTGGGACACAAGGCCTCTCCTTGTTATCGAAGGAGGTTTAGGCAGTAGTTCACCACGCTTGCTCAACGCGGATTGGTGGACGGAGTATAAGGTGATCAATATCCCTTTGCTGATCCATGAGTCGCCTTCTACGACACCCATTGGAGGGTGTAGGGTGTTGCTGTTCTACTCTGCCGGCATCATACGGCTATATTTTTTGCTCAAATGTAAACATAGGTAAACTTTATCAAAAGTTAAGTAACTAATGCCTTTTAATTATGTATTTAAAATCTTAAATAATGCGCCAGACCTTTAAGATTACACCAATATAGCAAACCAACTTTAAATATTTTAATAAATTACAGTTCATACTTAAAAACTAAGTACCTTATGTTAACTTTAATAAGCATACTGTTAGGTTATAGAAATTATACCCACGTAATATTATACATCTATCTATACTATACGCAACAGCTATATGAAAACAAACCTAGTAGTTATATTTATAAAATATTTCGTGTCTTATTTGATTAAGTCATTATTTCGGTAGCGGAGTGGTTCAGCTAATAGTCGAATTAGAACAATTTGCTTAATTTGTATAGTGTAAAACACTAGGAGTCATAAAACAAAATATGTGTAAGGAAACTCACAATGTAGGTAGATTTTCCACTATAAATCAAAATTGTTGATATCTAAATGGTATCATTATAGTCTCTATTAAGATAGAAGCGTCAGTGGCGTAGTGCGTAAGAGCGTCGACTCTCACCCGGGAGGCACCCCGCCTCGTACCAATGTGTTTTCAAATTTTGAATTCAATGTACATTTAATCAACGCTTTTATGGTGAAGGTAAAACATCGTGAGGAAACCTGCACACGCCTATGAAGAAATTCTTAGGTTGTGTGTGAAGTCGACCGACCTGCACTTGGCCAGCGTGGTTGACTAAGGCTTAATCGCCCCTAATGTGGGGTAGGCTCGAGCCCCCCGGTGGGGAAATTATATGAGCTGTTGATGATGATGATGATGATTAAGATACCATAATAGATTTAAGTTCCTAGTTCATGAAATTGTGGTGATGATGATGGCCCGCCACATGTTGTTGTGGTTAATGAGCAAAAAAACAGAACTATCTAATATTCTAAGTTGGACCAAGCGAAACACAATTACAAAGTTTCATTACAATTGGTTCAGTAGTTTCTGAGACTTGCCCGGACAAACAAACAGACAGACAAAAAATGCTATGATTGAAACTGATACCAAATTAAATAGAAAACGAAAAACATGGAGAAGGAATGAAAAAGAAAAATCAATTTCAATCATAATTAATTAAACTTGCCAAACAAAAAATAAACACAATATATAAAAAAAAAATGCTTTTTTCGGTTTTGGCAAAAGTGGCGAATAATCATAATTAAGCTTACAAAAAAGCATTTATTTCGAAATCGAAGTATATTACTTACAAATTTTATTTTTATTAAAATAATTTAAAAAAATGGGCTTAAAAACTAGTCGATTTATTACACACAAATACTTATATCCTATTTGAAATATTAATAAGTGAAAGCAACATATGTTATAGTACTGCGGTAGTTTTTCTATAACTTTTTGTATTTTATATTAGCAACTGTCAACAAAGTATGTAGTTATTATATCATTAGACCAATCTAACTCAATTTGCATTTAATGTCACTTGTTAAAGATAATGCACTAATATGAATTATTCATTGTCATAATATTTATAATTAATTGAACCATTTAGTTATTAAAGTTTAAAACATTGAAATTGATTCTGAATTAAAGTAATTTTTCTATCAATAGTAACGAACAAAGCATTATGCTCATTGTTTGATGTCAAATAATTAGTACTTAAGACATGATTTTAATATAATTTTCTTTTCCTAAATTCATGTCTTTATATTCGACCGTGTGATGCCGGTAGAGTAGAATAGTATCACCCCATATCCTCCAATGGGTGTCGTAGAAGGCGATAATGGATCAGCAAAGGGGTAATGATCACCTTACCTATACGTCATACACCAATCCGCATTGGGCAAGAGTGGTGGACTACTGCCTAAGCCTCTTTCGATGACAAGGAGTGGCCTTGTGTCTTACCAGTGGGTCGAGTTATAAAGGCTGTTATGATGATGTCTTTATAAATAATGTGATTATGTTGCCCCATTAATTTAGACTACATTAAAGACTACACTCAAGTAACACTACATACAAATTGTAGTGTTTAATTAGCATTAAAATAGTTATGGCAACAAACTTTGATAAGGTGGTATCTAGGCGGGCTTCAAACAAAATACATAGGGACCCTATGTAGCTCAGATAAGTCTCTACACACAAGTAGGTACTCTCATGGGCATAGAATCCGTGACTTCTTGATCTAAAGGTTTTAACACACTTATCAACTCGGAAAGGGAACGTTTCTTTGTTACTACGAACGCTACGGTACAGTGGCTACGATACGGTTACGGCACGTAGTGTATCGCCTCTTTTTTAGATTAAAATGAGGCAATATGGTTCGTAGCTGATAAATGTGCTATGACCTTTACTCCTGTGGCGTACCACACCATGGAGGCGGTCCTGTACCGTTCACCTTTTTTGTCATGTACGCTTAACATAACTATCTTCACAACTAACTCTTTCTCAGTGCATACCTACTCTATGTAAATAAGCTTATAACAGCCAGTAAACAATTGACAATCAGTCACCTTGCACGTCACAATTTAAAGCAATGACACGTCAAAACGACCACAAAGATCTCGCGCTTACCAACCTAATCATTGCTTTGTTATTGTTGAATATAACGTTAGGTAAATTGTTAACTGCGTGTGATGCCAACATTGAAAATATCTAGTTAGGAACAATGCATGTTGGCATTGAGAATGTGCTGCGGTTACTAATACAGAGGTAGACTGTAATTGGTTCATGATTTTTGGAAAAAACTTAGTACCTACATGTTGTTGTATCAAATCCTGTCCATCCTTTGATTGCATGGAAGAGATCGATGTTAGCATTAAGGCCGTTCATTGTACATTTTACTGTTAACATTTTTTTTTGTAATGTGATATTTTATATAGTGTAGATTTGCAATCTTTAATTATATTTTATTTTACATCTTGTTGCATGAATGTCAGTACCAGGGATACAGGGAACAGAGAAAGATGCTACAAAAGATGCTGAAAGAGATTTAGCAGAGCCTTATGAAATCACACACACACCACATTTACTAGATGCATTTTACTAGGTGGTAGCCAATATGTAGGGTCGTCTGGGTAGGTACCACCACCTTTCTTATTTCTGCCGTGAAGCAGTTCCCTGTTTCGGATTGAAGGGAAAGGTAGCCAGTGTAATTACTGGACATAGAAGGCATATCATCTTAGTCCCCAGGATGGCAACGCATTTTCAGTGTTTAGTGATTTACCCTGAACATTGCGTCTACAGGCGATGGCAACCAAATAACACCGGCTGAGCCGCAAGCTTGTTTGCCATTTCGTAATATAAAAAAAAAAATCTTTATGTGTAAGCAAATGTGGCTTTCCACATTTGGCAGTATGGGCCATGCAGTGCCTCAAAATATTGTCAATTTACAAGACAGTAGCTAAAATAAAAGGGGGATTAAATCCAAAAAGTAGCAGAGAATCAACAAACAAAAGTCAACAACTAGTGCAGATGTTGCACTCTAAATCAACAAAGCGAGGCAAGTTATTGGAAAAAAAAATCATTATAAACTAGACCTAATATCACCTTCTGTTTTTTTTATCTACTTAGGTAGATTATTATTATTCAATTAATGTAATAGCAATTTTAGATTTTTATTAGAAAAAAAATCAAATAGCTACATACTAAATAAGACTTTGATAATTAACTTTAGATAATAATCTGTTTTTATTATTATTTAATATTACCTGTACGTAGATACATGCAACAACTTTGACAATGACTTAAATAGTTAAGTAGATATTTAGTATAAAAAATTATATAAAAATCGAGTTATATATAGTTTTTCGGAGTTTAATCAATAATCAGTTTCATTAACCACTCTACAAAACCAAAAAACGAATCATTTACAAATATAAAAAAATAGATAAACAAATCTCAAAAACGCACCGATTGCATCATACAGCCCGACCAGCAATGGAAAAAAAAAACAACAGCGGCTCCGTAAACGGCTGCCTAAAAGTTTTCAAGGGTGCAAACTTTCGCTACAATATTTCTCTTCAAAAAGACCGGGACCTGGCGCTTCGCACAGAACTGTTGGGTATTTTCCCGAAAATTTTCTTTAAAAAAAGTTTTCTTTGATCTCCTGAGTGCTGCCCTCCGAATTTTGGCGTTCGTCGCCCCTTCAAGTGTTCGACTGATGCAGATCTAGCTAAATGTGTATTTTCAAAAGTGACCCCTTTTACACAGAGTTAAGGTAGCAATCGCCAGACCTGTGCTACCTTTAAACCACTTATCTGGGCCAATAAACAGTTACTTTTTCTAAGCGACACTCGAAATGTATCAATTACTATTTATTTTTATGAATTTATTTGAGAGTTGCGTAAGAGTTCTGGGGTGATAAGATATAGCATTAATTAAGAATAATATTTTAAATGTCCTACTCCTATTTCTTTCAATATATTTCATAATAGTACCGACATTGAAGAATGCTATTAAAGTAATGTTGAGAACATGTTTTTAAAAATAGAGGGACAAATTCGGTTGAACATGCTTGACAGCTTGATAAACCCAGCTTTTAATAAGCAGTTGTCATGGCTTGCTTAAAACTAGCAGAAAAGTTCAAATATGCATAGGCTCTATAGGGCAGTAACGTCCACTTTACAGAAGATTGCAGTAAAATAACACTATGTTTAAATAGCATTTTCTAGAGCTTTAAGGGCAGGCAATGCAAGAGCTACGGTATAATACTGGAATAGTCTATATCGGCAAAAGATACTTACTCTAAAACGAGCCGAATGCATTTATGATACAAAAAACTAACAGACAAAAGTATTGTCCGATTTTTTAATAAAACATCTGGATTGTTAAAATAAATGGAGCTACTGCCCTGCAGGTACACAAGTTAGAAGCAGTAGAAAAATATTCCTCAGACTGTATAAAAAAAATTAAATTCAATTGATTTACTCCATATCCGTCTGACATAAAAACGACGTAGGAAAATTCCTAGTCACTCCTCATTCCAGTAATTTTAAGTCCTAAACATTATTATATTAAAAAATGTACATATCGGAATGTTATTAAATTTCAAACGTACAAACTTAAAATACAATAAGTTACTCGGTTTTGAATTACTTTCATATGACGCTTAAAATTTTATTTTGTCCTGGCATATACTCGTAATAAGATATTAAATTACGTTACCTATATTAAGTGCAAAAATGTAACAACATTCAACAAGACATACATTGTAATTCAATTAAATGCAGGTTGATATACGCGCTGCCATAATTCATGTGTCATTATTCATTTGTAAGTCTATGTTGCAACAACAATTACAGATAAATAGCGTTGCTCTGTTTTATTGCTTCTTATTTCTAATTTAATTAATGATTGATAACATTATATTCTCCGCAATAGATTGTTACTTAAGTTTCGATTAAATTTATTCAACGTTTTCACACGTCGTCTGTTTCAGTTTGTAAACATAATTATTTATAACCATTTAAATCGTGAGTAAATAAATAAGTTATAGTGAGTGCATTTTTTCTCTCAACACTATCCTAAACAAATTACGTGTCACATTGTTTGTCCGTGATGGACTCCTAAACTACTTAACCGATTTTAAACAAATTTGTACACCGTGTGCAGTTTGATCCAACTTGAGAGGTGGGATAGTTTTTATCTTGATAAGTAGTCATATTTTTTTACTGCAGATACAATATTATAATTACCACAGCCACGCGTGGCCGGGACAGCTGGTTTTTATTTAAGAATATTGCTTCTTAAAAATGAATTACTAAAAATATTTATTGTATTGTTGCTAGACATACCCCTGCATACCTACTACATCACTTAGTAAAATTGTGATATTAAAAAGTGTGAGCTGTTATTCATATTACCACTTAGTCAGTTAGCAACAATTAAACTATTAAGCACAATTTTTAACCTACGATCGATTTTTTTTGGTCTTCGCTTTTAGTATGATTTCTGTATTACTGTATTGCCTGTATTCCTTAGCTATCAATATAAGCACAATTTATTCTACACTTTCAATTTGCGGATACTTTTATGTGCCATATATTAAACCGTATTTCTAATTATAGGTAAATAGGTACAATTTATTTTGAGGTAAACATTTGGTACTTCAATTTCTAACAACATGGCTCACTAAGTTCTTGATAACATAATTAGGTTGCTGAGTCTTTATTCATATATTAATTGAAAAATTCACTGCCTTCATACAATTATGACACTTTTACTATCAAAACTATTTGTAAAATTTCACCATGTTTTATGCCAAAATGATATTAAGACAAAAGTAAGAAATTTAATTTTGAATAGATTTCGAAAAATAAACAAGGCCAATGTTAACGTAATTAACAAAATGTACTGTGAATTTAATTTTGTTTTGTTGTATATAAATTTAAAATTTTCTTTTTCTTTTTTTTTACTGAAAATGTTAGTTACTAACATAATTTTCTCTACCTAGAGATGATAATTTTATAAGATTTCTAATGGCCCTACGTGAATAGAAAATGTTATGTTCCTATCCTAAAATAACTGGGTAGTTGGGATAATTTGAAAAGAGAGAAAACTAAGAAGAGTAAAATACTGCGCTTGAGGGAAGCGTCTGGCACAGTTTTTTTTTGTTTATAGTTAACTTTTAATCAAAATATTGAGAAAAACGAGCGTGGGAATTGATATAAGTAAGTGAACATAGAAAAATACGAGTGTATTTTAAAAAAAATATACAAAAATTAAATACCGGGGATTTTTTTTTCAAAATTAGGTACTTAGATTTATATTATTAATTGAGGTACTTAAGTAAGACCGAAGGATGCATAGAATACAAGTTATTGAATTTTTTAAATATTTGTTAGATGATTTTCAAGAATAAGTAAATTACCTAATGATTATTTTTTCACGCTGGATTACCTACATATATTTATACATTTTAGTTTTTAATAAGTTGTTGCTTGTGTATGTGTGAATTTTTCCTAATATATTAATTTACCTACATCGATGTAAGCAAGTGGCTATTACATTTTTATTCCATTATTTTGCTTCGTCGTTTGACTCTAGGTGTGTATAAAAAATTACCTCAAAGTACTACCTAACTACCTGTTTGTAACATTTATATAATTTGTAGGTTTTAATTCGTAGTGACAAAAAATGTGTATTTTGCAAAAAATAGAAAATAATCTATACAAATTTTATGTACTTACGATTCAATCTTGTGTTTTATTTATTTTTTCAATATTTTTTTTTTATAAACAGTGACAAATGCTAAGAAAACTATTTTTAAGCGTCTTAGAATAATCTTTTCAATTGCGGTTTAACATATTTGGCTCTACCTAATTATTTTCCATTTTTAATAAAAAAAAAAAAAATCAGAAGTCATATTAAATGAAGGACTAATAAACATTTCTGTTTTTTATAATTATTTTGGGTAAAAGTGAAAACATTTTCTCAATCCTTCAACTTTTCTTTCTTTCTCTCATTATTTAAATTAAAAAGCTTTACCTATGTAAAAACTTGTTGTTTATTTGCATTTGGTATTTTTAAAACATTAATTTACGGAACGGAAAAATTTAAAACCACACTTAAATGACAAAAAAACAGAAAATTACCAATAGGCAGGCATAATTGAAAACAGACTACATTTTCCATGACCTAAAACACAATATCTATTTAATATCTTCCTCACACCAGCTAAAAATCTTTATTCGCAGATTTAACCTGAATGTCAAGATGTGAATAATTTTATTCCGAATCTAATTGTGACTCTACATCATGAATTTTTAGGTCTATTTTGTGTTTAAAACATCTTTTCATACCAAAAACAAGCAGATAAAGTGTTGGGACGTAATTTATGCACAATCACGAGCCGACGGGATGCAGTTTTCTTGCAAAATGCGCCTATAGCGCACGATGCGGCACTTTCCTTCGCTTGTATAGGAAATGTAACCCGAAAAACTGTTGTTTATTTAAAGAGAAAAACAAAAAAAAACTTCACAATTTTATTTCTAGTGATTCCACAGGTTAATTGTAAGTGAAAAAGTTTGTGTCATAAACGTAATAATGCCTACATTGGTTTTAATTCAACAGTCAAAATGTAGAGCTCAACAAATTTTATTGTGGTTAGCTACAATACTATTATGCGTAACTTAGCATGTTTTATGTGAAGATGAATATGAAAATAACAGGTTTATACTATGTATTTGTTACATTAATTAGCATTTTTAATATGAGTTGGTTTGTTTGTTTTTAAGATTTTTCTTATTCTAAGAGTAAAGCTAATTCTAACCAAGGTTCTCGAGTCAATTAAGCGCTTAAAATAATTTAGGCACTTAAAGCTAATTGTAATAGAGTTTTTCTTATGTTTCTACCATTTTACAAGGTTTTGCTAAAAATAAACATCGCCGAAAATTGGTCCGTTTATGTTTTGGGACATTCTAATGTACCAGATGCGTCCTAGTTTCCGCCTTACTTACCCCTTTGCTCACGTGTTCGCTCTACATAATCGTGATTTGTATCACACACAACACTATGAACCACGTCCGAAAACATCGCGGTCACGATCACAGCCGGGTGCGTAACGAGCAACGGTGGCGCGCGGGGCCGTACTGACCTGCCACTCTTGGTGATCACCATCTCGGTGCCCAGCTTGTGGAACTTCTCCCAGAGGTCCTTGCCCTCGAGAGTGACCTTGGGGTCATCGACTACCCCGTCGTCATCGGGGGGCAGCGGCGCATACGGCGGCGGCGGCGGCTTGAGCAGCGGACAGGGTGCGGACAGCGCGGCGGCAGCAGCCAGCGCGGCAGGAAGGTACGGCGGCGGCGGCAGTGCACCCGCCGTCAGCAGCGCCGACACCGAGAAGTCGCTCGGCCGCGGCGCCAGCAGCGGGTGGAACGCGACGGCGTCGCGCCGCTCCGCGCCCTCGAAGCGCATGCCAGCGCCGCCCGGGGCCCACGGCGAACGCTCCACGGCCGGCGTGCCCGTCGGCTCCAGCGGTCGCGCTCGCGCGCGCTCATGCAACGTCCATAACGCGCCGGTCGGCGGCTCGCGAGCGACACTCTCGTGCGACAGCCGCTCGCGCGGCAGGCGTCAAACGACTGGCCGCCGGCGGCGCCGGCTGCGACACCCCTCCCGCCGCGCGCCGCCCAATGGCGCGCCGAGCCCTCGCCTCCCGCGCGGCAGGCGGGGCCGCGGCGCCACGACGCGTTGTTTTTTCGTCGCTCGCGAGGTGTCCGCCGCCGCCACACCTCGCGCGGCGCGGGGGGCTCCGCTAATCTGGTTAATGCGGCGCGCGGGGGCGACACTCGCGGCCGCCGCCGCCGCCGCCGCCTCCTTCTAATTGGACACGTTTCCGTTCGTTCATCAATTGAGCTCGTTACGTTCTCGCAATATCTTTTGTGCGGATAGCGCTGGCCCTCTATTGCTAGAGCCCGCCGACTCGTCCGCTCGACCTACCGCTGAAGCTCACGACTTATTTTAGTTGGGAAGTTGCCACGTGAAACTTTTTTGCCCACTCTGACAAGTTTCCCGCGGCGAAACACCAACTTTTCGGGGTTTGTCAGAAGTTATTCAATTATAGACTTAGTTGCGTCTTCAGTTTATTACGTTCAAATTATAAGAATTCTGTGAAAAATATAAACAATAGGGAAAAGAATATTTTTTTATATTTTATTTACTTTAGCTTTACCACACCCGAAATAATTACCTAAGCTCACGCTCGATAGTGAAACAATTGCCATACGATCCCTAGTCGGTCAACCTTGCAAGAATGTAGGATGTAGGTCTCATGGCGGCACATCACACTAAGTAGGTATATTTCGCCGTTAAGATAATTTGCATTACTTATACGGACTCTATAATGACAACTTAGCTGCAAATGTTGGTAATAAATGAAATATACTAGTTCTTACAGCTTAAACATTCTCCTGTGACCACTTTAAATTGCTTAATACGTAAAAAATATATTTTTCAATGTTGATATGATATTTTTTATACAACAAACCTGCTTACTGAATTATTTGCATACAAAGAAATATGTTATACTTAGTTTTGTTATTTAGTTAATCTACCTACATTTACAAAGAAATTTAAAAATCTACTAGGTATCTACACACCGGCAAAACTAGGGGAACATAAAAAGCATATACCTAGTATTTAGGTGTTCTCTATACTTTCGGTTTTGTAACTTTAATAAATTAACTTAATATTATTAAGATGGTAGAGTCGATTCTTCTTTCCCCAATCCTTCTCCCAATTTATTTGGGGCAGGTGTAGTAGGTATGTCTTGCTATTGACATACTGCTACATGGTAGAGTCATGTGAGGTAGAGTCGATTATCCATGCTTATATTATCGAAGAAAATACATAAATAAAAAATTAAACAAATTCTTACCTACGAGTACAATTTGATTTATACAATATAATTACTTGAAGCGTTATATCTAGAATTAAAAACATATGAATTTTTATTTAGAAATATATTTTAAGTGCTTAAAATAAGGCTACTTTTGCTGAGCGTCCCTTTAAAAGCTTTCAACTTTTTACCCATATCTATCCAGACTATCATTGTAGGCACTATCAACATTACTTTGAAGTCTCTACAGAAAAAACTACAAAGTAAGTGGATATTTATTTAAGTAGAGTTAGGTACCCATGCTTGTAATATGTGGGCATTGTTTTTGTTTTGGAAGATTTTGATATTACAAATTACTCCGCGTACGTCGACATGTCTATTAAGATCTCTCTGAAATTTGCATTTTAACTAATTTTATGATTTGATATTAAAATATTGTAAGGTATTTGTTCCGTAACGTTTTTATCACGTATTAAGTACTTGGGTAACTACTTATTAATATTTTTACATTTATTTTTAGAAGGTACTGTCGTAATAAACCATCTACTTCACAAATACAAATCTTTATTGGAAACTAAGAGCATATAGGTGTTATTATAAAAAGAACTTAATACTTAGTCACCTTTTACGGAGATAGCAAATTAAAATAGATACCGACACTAGTAATTGAGTCTAACTAACATTTTGAGAAGTTAAATATTGATATTTAGAATTGGTTTATCTAGTTTTGAGGTCAAATCGAACGATTTTTCTATGCAAAAGATGAAAAAAAAATACTATTTCAGCTTAGAACTCTACATAAAGTTAAATTGTATAAATAGACTAGCTGGCCCGGCAAACGTTGTTCTGACATAGGTATATATTTTTCTTTTTAGCGGTAAGAAATATATTTTACGACCTATAGGTATATTCTCATACCTACCAAATAACAACACAAACAATTTCATAAAAAACGGTCCAACTGTTTTTGAGCAGCGCGGAGTACCACAAAACCCCGTGCATTTTTTGTAACTATAATTAAATTTCACTTGACATTGACAAAATGCATAATCTTTAAGATTTGCGAATGCCATTAATTAAGAATAGAATATAATAGAAAATACTTAGTGATTGTTAATCAATAAAATACCTACACAAATATCTTAATTTTTTAGTTTGAATTTAAAGAAATGTTGCAACCTTATTACGGAGATATCATAAATGTTGTATTTCTTAAATATAATTTTAAAGATATTCTTAGAAATTTGTTCTTTGTCTTTTGTCTTTATTTGTCTTTAATCATAATTATGTATTTAGTCCTTGCTAATAATATCTACTTCAATAGCTATTATAATCTGTCAAGGTTTCATATATTGGTTTGTGATTAAAGATAATTAAACTTTCGATCAACGACAGTTACAAAGTGGACTCAAGTTTGAAAATTGTGTTTGGTCGAATTGAGGGGATGGGAGGTGAAATTTTAATAATATTCCCACAATAATTTTTAAGAGACTTCTAGTTAACTCCAAAACATAAACTCTATGCTTGAAAATGCTGTTGGTCGAATTCGTCCTTGTTTCAATGTTTGTATTTAAACATACATCAGTATTACTAACCTACTTAACGTGAAAATACAAAACGACAGTTGAATAAGAAAAAATAAATTTATACGATAATAATGAAGTAGGTATTATTATGGGATTGACTATGGAAGATTTCAGTAATAGGCGTAAAGTACCTATAGATTTTTCTTTAATTTTTTCCTGATAAAAAGTGGGAATTCACAAAAAATCATTAGGTAGGTACTGTTCTGCTAATGTTATCTGCAAACTAAATACAGAATAAGTTTCGTATTTTGAAAAGCCAAGGTTTGTTTTTTGCACATTATTTTCTGACGTTTTATTCATCAAGTACTACATTAGTACCTATTTCCTTTACCTTTTTTCTCTTATTTATAATGGTTTTACGCTGTCAAAAATTTTTTTTTATGATTAAAAAGACTACGGTATTATACAGACAAACCAGCTTTCAACGTTAAATATCAAACGAAACTATGCCATCTAGCGGGGAGTAGCACGCAACTTCAAGAAGATATTGACGTTCACGCGGACGTTGATAAGATTTAGATTAATCTTTTAGCACGTTTAGTTTATTTAGAACTTTAGATCAAATGATCCTAAAGTGTAAATTGTAAAAGTTAAAGGTTGACACTTCTTGTCAACTACTTCTAACAAAGATTTACACTTCATGTCAATCAGCTAAGAAGCATGATTTATATAGAACTAGCTTCCGCCCGCTACTTCGTCCGCGTGGACATTTTACCCCCTTAGGGGTGGAATTTCCAAAAATCCTTTCTTAGCGGATGCCTACGTCATAACATCTACCTGCATGCCAAATTTCAGCCCGATCCGTCCGGTGGTTTGGGCTGTGCGTTGATAGATCACTATGTCAGTCAGTCAGTCGCCTTTGAGTTATATATATTTAGATAGATTATTTATTATTTGCTCTTTAGTAGGTATTAGTAATGACAGGATAATGTGTAGATATGTACATCTATACAAACAGACAAAAGATACAAATATGTATACTGTAACCTTTTTCTCTTGAAATTTTCTGCGTGTGCTATCAACAATATTTGTTTACTTTTATATAAAATCTGGTAGGTAAATGGTCTTCAGTGCATATAATATTAATGAAGTAATTTGTAACTAAGTTACCTGTAAATCTGCAAAACTGTTATAGCAGACTAGCTTTTCGAGTTTGTAGCGCACGAACATGGCATTACTTCCCCATTAGGTACTTCCTCCTTACAGAAGACCGCTGTTAAATAACACTACCTACATTTTTGTATCGTTGTATTTCTGTCTGTTAGTAAGATTGCCATACCTCTAAGGGTAAGGTGATGGGATTAGGACTAGCAGCACGCATGTGTGTCGGCAGTGTTGAGAGATATGGTGACCGTTTACTACCAGGCGGGCTTTGTGGTTGTCTCCCTAAATAAATAAAATAAAAAGCCTTTTATTTCTTTCATAGAAGGTTAACTTACATAATATAATAATAATAATATAGTATACTTCCACACTCACACCAATTATCTAGCCCAAAGTAAGTATCATTAAGAACTCGTGTAATGGATCCTAGATAACGGACATGTTTTTTTTAATAATACACAATATGTTTAGATATTTTTATAAATCAACTTATATAAATATATAAACAAACATGACTCGCAAACAAATATTCGTGTTCGTCACACAAATATTTGCCGCTACCAGGATTCGAACCCGGACCGCTTGATGTGCAGGCAGCTACACTGACCACTATACCACGACGACTTCACAATTACATAACCTCAATTAAAATAATTATTATTTGAAATTCATTGAATATGTACTAATTAATAGAATTGGCATGCATGTGGTAAATTACAATTGTAATTGATATGAAATAAATGTGAAATGATTTTAATCGGTTGTCAAAATTATTAAAAATTCTATACATTTACATTAATCATTCAAAATTAATTAAAATCATGCATAATTATAAATTATTGAAATTATTTGAGATTTATAGGAATTTAATTCGCACAGCTAAAGGCTTCCTCCTAAGAACGCCGTTTGTCACGGTTTTTTGCCAGTTCCATCCACTTGGAGCCAGCTAGTTTTATTATGTTCCCATCGTCCCGCGGGTCTGCTTCTTCTGCGTTTACTATCTGCCTAAATACCTACATACAATCACGCTTATTATCCTAAAAGAGGCCAAGCAGAGCCTTAGGTAACATTTGGATTCACCACCAAATCTGGTTTTGTGGACCTGGGTATTATTTACTTGGACTGATGTGATGATTTTGAGTGTAACTTCTATCCTGGTTGATAAGCTTATGTTTGCTTAGTAATCCATCTCAGCTGACTTTTCCATATCACCTCACACGCAACTAGAATTTTAACATGCCATAAAAATAAAATAATAATAAAACAAAAGTAATTTAAGTAAACAAAATTTTGTCAAAATGTTTCTCTACAACTACTAAAATAACTTTCAAGTCACGAACTACGAGGACATTCGACATCTAACTTCATAAGGTTTGACGTTTCCTACATTCCGAATAAGGATAAAAGTGACTCCATGACTATTTACAGTGTAAAGTATAGTTGGAATTATGCGCTAATAGTAATAATTTATGGAAATCTACGGCTTCTGTCGCTGGCAAATGAATTATCGCTTTTGGGAATAAACTGTGCTGAAACCGGCATATTGAATGTTGTTTAGTTTTACTGTGAATTTGTTTATGCTTATAGATATTATTATTGTTTTGGCAATGCAAATTCACTTAAATATTTTAACTTTTTGCAAAAAAAAAGTAGTTTGTCCGTAATTTTCTACAAGTAAATTGTGTTATGAAGTTATGAAATTGGTTTCTTCCCAGTTTTGGTTGTAAAAACACTCCATTTTTAACTCAATCTGCCGTTAATTTTTTTTGTTACTTTTGTTACTTTAGATATATTTTCACTTGACATTGACAAAATGCGTAACCTTTAATGTGTCGCGACGCCATTAAATAAGAATAGAATACAAGAAGCTTTTATTTCATCTATCTTCGTGATAGAATAGTTTATAGATTAGAAATTATGAAATTGTTTATTAGTAGAAGCGACCTAATATTAACATTTTACTCAATGAACTGGAAAATAAAGGTTACTTTTGTACGGTCGAGTCGAAGTAGAATACTTATTACCATGTTATAGCAACACCAGATATTGATAATTGTAATATACTAGCTGTCCCGGCCACGCGTTTCTGTGGTTATTAACATATACTTATCAAGATAAAAACTATCCTACCTCTCAAGTTGGATCAAACTGTACACGGTGTACAAATTTGATTAAAATCGGTTAAGTAGTTTAGGAGTCCATCGCGGACAAACAACGTGACACGTAATATATTAAGATATCCATTTTTTTCTTTCACAACTGTTACAATACAAACATAAATAGACACATGGATTTCTCCTATAGGGTAGACAGACATTTCTTTCCGCTTGCTATGATCCCTAAATTTCTCTTATATGCTCGGCAATTTCGCGAGTACCTACGTAGATAGGTAGGTACTTAAAACCTGGACATTCTTTTGGATTTGATCGATATCCACAACAGTTATCTAGCCCAAATTAAATATTATATAGTAGGGACCCGTGTGATGCCGGCAGAGTAGAATAGCATCACCCCACATCATCCAATGGGTGTCGTAGAAGGCGACTAATGGATCAGCAGAGGGGTATTGATCACTTTATACTCCGTCCACCAATCCGCATTAGGCAAGCGTGGTGGACTACTGCCTAAACCTCCTTCGATGACAAGGAGAGGCCTTGTGTCCCAGCAGTGGGTCGAATTATTAAAGCTGTTATGGTGAGTAGATACAAGTAAAAATGCCCTGTCGTCGTCTTTCGTTTTTCTATCATATAAAAAGTACACGCTGACTCTGTTAGGATATGAAACCGCGTGCTATGGTTCAGTGGGCATTCCGACCATCAGCTGGTTATAAATTTAATATCAAAAACTCATTAATCCGCTCATTTTTATATTAAATTTAATGACTTCTTTAATTTATTCCTTCCACGTTCCATACCGAAGATAAGCGCACTGAGAACGTGCATTGTGACAAATGCCAATGCGCTTAATTAATTTAATCAGCTGTCATTTGTCTCTGGATGAGTCCTTTTTTAATTGACGAGTAAAGTCTTGGGCTTCGCTTCATCTGAAGGTACCAGTTGGATAATATCAAAAATCCAAGCTTAAATATATTGACGACGTTCAAGACTAGTTCTTGGCCTGTGGCTTCCTCGCATCAACGTCGGTTATTGCGCTAAAAATATCCTCTGTCCTTTACAGGATATCAAACTATCTTCATACCAAAGCGTGAAAACATACAGACAGACAGAGTTATTTTCGCATTTATAATATCTACATGAATACCCTAGACCCGGCCCTAGGGTTATGTCAGACTCCTACCTATATGCTACCTATTGCCTATTTCGAAAGTGTCTATAAGGTTATCGGAAGCAGCCGCCCCTTCAGGAGAGGAGGAGCATTTTTATTTAATGGGGATGGCAATTCTTTCATAGACTAAAACAGTCAATTAATTATGCTCGTCAACATGAATGCCTGTGCATCAAATTACAACACTTTCATTGCATAAAATCCACTCAGAAACAATTTCCGAATTACCTGAAAAAAAAAATGTAATGTTAGTCAGAGGGCTGTTATATCGCCAAAATTTTTCACAGCTGGGTTGGAGGACGCGTTTAAGCTTTTGGAATGAAGTGGACTTGGCATCAACATAAATGACGAGTACATGACGCATCTTCACTTTGAAAATGATGTAGCAGTCATGGCTGGTATCCTAAACCAACAAGTGGGTCTTACAATGAACGAACATGGATAAGACGAAAATCATGTTGAATTACCATGTCGCACTCACTCATGTAAAGGTTGGAAGCTCTGCATTGGAAGTTGTTCGTAAGTCCAAACTCAGATCAAAAGAGGTCAATCGACGAATCTACCTCGGCTGGGCAGCGTTTGGGAAGCCACGCAGCATATTCTTGGCCTATCTACCGCAGTGTCTGAAGACGAAAGTCTTTAGGTTACTCAAACTCAAAGGACTATGAAAAGGGTTATACACGAAGTTTCTCTGCGTAATTATATCAGAAATGATGAGATCTGCAGAAGTACTAAGGTCACTGACTTAGCCCAAAGACACGGCACATTGCGAGGAGGCCTGACGGCCGTTGGGACGGACTCGATTGGCGACCACGTACTGCGAAACACAGCGTTGGTAGACCCCACAAGGTGGACTGACGATCTGGTAAAGGTTGCGGGAAGCCACGAGATCGGGCAGTGTAGGACCGATCGAGTTTGAGATCCTTGGGGGAGGCCTCGAGTTTGAGATCGTTGGACATCAACAGCGGACATCTCTTGCCTGAATTGATGAAATAAAAATATGACTGTCATGAAAACGCGCCAAAAACAGTTGTTTTGTTTTTCAAATCCAAAAAACAATGCAAAAAATCAGCACAGCACCTCACGCAAATTCGACTCAAAGGAATAATGAAAAACATTTCCACAAAAACCTCGAATTCAGTCGATTGATTATAATATTATTAACGTTTTATCCTGTTCGAGATGTCACTTTTGTCGTTCGAAATTCAAATGCGAACCCTCGTGAAAGGAAAATATTCAATAATTGTAACATCTCCAACCACAATGACATTCAGCAACAAAATCCCTTAAACGAAACGACCTTGTCCAAGTAAGCTCTATGATTTTACCGAGAGTTTGTTGAAGGAAATTTTTGCTGTTTACTATGACAAGGTGCTTAGGGTTCCTTAGGGTGGTTCGGGTAAGATCGGATAATAAGTGCGTTTCTAAAGAGTGCGATCGGGAAAATTCGGTTATGAGAATTGTTTGAGAGGAGGGAGGTGTCTAAGCTTATCGTTCTAAATTTAAATTGTGGGTGCTTTATGTTTGTGACACTTCTATTGATGTTTGAGGTGGACAGGGTTTATTAATTACTACTTTTGCATGCGAATTCGACCACATGGAATAGTTAACATAGGCAGCATTTTTTTATACGAAATTTCATCTTCTATTACATCTCCATATTGAAATTTCAAAAATGCTGGAACAAACGTTTATTTAATTCTTAGTAAGTTGCTAAATACAAAGTTCTGTGGTTTTAACTTCTACAATAACCATCTCTATACAAACTAACTCATAAAAACTTCAAGACCTTTTTCTCATTAAAAGGTAGCCTATGTCCTTTCCCAAGCTCTAGTCCACATTTGTACCTACTTACCAAATTTAGTAAAAATCGTTCAACGTGAAACCGTGACTGACTGATAGACGGGCAGACAGCTGGCAACCCTGTCATTATTTTGATGCACTGCATTGCCCATACTGACAGTTGTGGTTTTATGTGTAACCAATTGTTGCCTAAAGCTCAACCCTTTTGAAAGTGATAGTTCTAAACTTAAGTACTAAATTGACTATGAGAAAAAGACTTCGACTTTTGTGAGAAAAAGACTTAGACTTTTGTGAGAAAAAGACTTCGACCTTTGTGAGAAAAAGACTTTGACTTTTGTGAGAAGAAGACAGCTACTTCTGTGAGAAAAAGACTTCGACTTTTGTGAGAAAAAGACTTAGACTTTTGTGAGAAAAAGACTTCGACCTTTGTGAGAAAAAGACTTCGACTTTTGTGAGAAGAAGACAGCTACTTCTGTGAGAAAAAGACTTCGACTTTTGTGAGAAAAAGACTTAGACTTTTGTGAGAAAAAGACTTAGACTTTTGTGAGAAAAAGACTTCGACCTTTGTGAGAAAAAGACTTCGACCTTTGTGAGAAAAAGACTTCGACTTTTGTGAGAAGAAGACTTCTACTTCTGTGAGAAAAAGACTTCGAAGTTTGTGAGAAAAAGACTTAGACTTTTGTGAGAAAAAGACTTCGACCTTTGTGAGAAAAAGACTTCGACTTTTGTGAGAAAAAGACTTCTACTTCTGTGAGAAAAAGACTTTGACTTTTGTCTTTACTTTGATTTTAATCAAAATGGAGTACGCAGCGTAAGCACTTTGCGGAATTTAAAGTAAGTAATATAGTTAGGTACTTAAGTAGGAAATGACTGCACATAAAATCTGTTTATTTGACTTTCTCGTATATAAAAAGTCTATAGCGTAACATATTTTACACTAAGGAGGTAATTCGCCCCTCCCAATAAAGCACTTGGTCATAAAGCTTTTATTTGCACCTAATGTAATGAAAAATGACTAGACTGGTAATTTCATGAGACGCTTAATTTAAAGGAAGGTGGCCTCTGTTACTAACGTCTTGGGGTTCATTTTTCAGTGCTAACTTAATTTGTTACGTTCACTCATTCCGATTAAAAATATAGTCGAGGAGTAATTTTTATAGTGTTTCTTCGTTGAAACCTCATGGGTGGGCTTTGAAGTGTACCGAATTAATTGTAAACTTAACGTGCACCTTAAAACGGTGTCGTAAGATTTAATTTCATACTTTAAATTTCGAAATTTGCAACGCAATCAAAGTGCAAGAAATTGCAGTTTTATTAGACTGTATTTTTTCGTTTTGATAGCATTTTGGTTTCTTATGATCAGTTGTCATTTTCTAAAGCGATATTATGAATAATGACGTCGCAATCAAAATGTTATTTATTTTAATAATTTTTAACTGTCTTTAAGTCGTGAGTTTTATACGAATAACGGTCGTGGCACACTTATCGACTCGGAAAGGGATGTCACCTTTCGACTATCCGTCCACCAGTCGTCAACTTTACCAAATCGAATCAGCAGGATCAAGTATGGCGGATAGAGCAGCAACACAGCTACTCGGTGCGGGACGGACGTATGTGTGCAAAGATCGTGTGTGTGGAGCAATTTTTTTTTAAATCTGATACTTAGTAAAGTGTTCATTATGAGTTTTTGATAGATTCTCACCTGATATTCTACAATGACTCGGTGACGACGCCTCGCTTACGCCTTTCACTTTCAAACCTTCAAATTCAATAAAGTAAGCGTCGGTGGCGTAGTGCGTAAGAACGTCGTCTTCCACCCGGGAGGGACTGGTTGGAACCCCGCCCCGTACCAATGTGTTTTCAAATTTTGAATTTATATGTACGTTTTCGATTAAACGCTTTTACGGTGAAGGAAAAAATTGTGAGTTAACCTGCACACACCTAAGAAATTCTTAGGTTGTGTGTGAAGTCGACCAACCCGCACTTGGCCAGCGTGGTTGACTAAGGCCTAATCGCCCCTAAAGTGGGGTAGGCTCGAGCCCCTCGGTGGGGACATTATATGAGCTGTTGATGATGATGATGACGCGTGTAACACTACTGTAAGTACCTTGTAAATGAAAGCACCTTTGGCAATGGTAGTGTGCTACAGGGAGGGGTGTGAGGGGCAAGCGTGGACTAATAGACGTAGGTTTGAGTATTATGGAGAGACGTACAAGCACGGCTACGTAAGGATGTATGTGCGTGGACCAGCCGATACTGCAAGTTGACCACACACCGCAACGCCGTTCGTGAGCTTATCCCGAGGCGAGGCAACGCTGATTAGTGTACGATACAGTAAGGGATTTTAAGAATACTAAACGGCTTGAGTTGATGCAGTCCTGATAAGTGTGCTAATGACATAAATTTGTGGAAATCTCACGATCTTTATTCAACATTCTTAATTCTTCACACAAATTAAGATTAGGATTATTTATTTACTATGGTATACACAACAGATTACATACAACAATAACGCTAACATCACTATCACTACATAGTATAAAACAAAGTCGCTTCCGCCGTCTGTCTGTCCCTATGTATGCTTAGATCTTTAAAACTACGCAACGGATTTTGATGCGGTTTTTTTCAATAGATAGGAAGGTTTATATGTATAATACATACATATTTACATAAGCATTGCACCCGTGCGAAGCCGGGGCGGGTCGCTAGTACAATTATAACTATTTTCACACTAGAATGTAACCCAAAAACGTGTACACACAGTATCATAGAAGATTAGCATTAACACATAAAGAAATCGTTATTAAAACAAAGTGCTATGCAAACCGAAGACAAATACAAAATACATAACATAGCTCACAATAAATAATAATAGTTAAATTATAATGGTATTATAACGTTCAACTATAGTGTATTGCAAATGGTACAAAATAACAATATTTATCAGATAACATCTTTCGTAAAGGAACCGCCAATTACAATGTCGCAGTCGATATCTTGTTCAATTCCATTAATGTCCTACATAAAATTTGCTTAGTCTGGCCCAGTAGGTAATAATTACTTTGAACACACGATGAATTAAATTCGACACGAACGTCATACTTAAGGCGACGATTAAGTAATACATGCACCCACACATGCATAGCCTACTCAGATAACGAGAAACTATTGATTCGTAACAAGATGATGGCGGTTTTTTTCTTTATTAATTATTCTGCATTTTATGTAAATGTGTGCAACATTTATCGGAATTAAATTTAATGTGAATTGTAACATACTATCTAATGAAAATGTACCAAATTGTATTCTGTAGTTGTGCCTTTAAATCTATACTAATAATAAAGCTGAAGATTTTGTTTGTTTGTTTGGTTGAACCCTAAGATCTCAGCAACTACTGATTCAAATTGAAAAATTCTTTTTGTGTTGGAAAGTCCATTTATTTAGAAAGGTTATAGGCTATATAACATTACGGTACGTCCAATAGGAGCTGAGTATCAATGAAGAATGTCGCAAAAACGGAAGAAAAATATTTATTTTCAACGCTTTCACTGTGTGCGCTGCATAAACGGTTAAAGTTACGGAAAATTGTTCAAAAAACGACGCCCCAGGGCATCGCGACGCACAGTTTGGGAAACCCTGATATAGGCTATACCTCCATAACATCACGACTAATAGGATACTACTTCTAACCGCCTTCAAAAAACGAGGAGGTTCTCAATTCGCCTGTATGTTTTTTTATGTGTGTTACCTCATAACTTTTTACTGGATGTACCAATTTTGAAGATTGTTTTATCGTTAGGAAGCTGGTACTTGTCATGTGGTCCCATTTAAATTTGATCGACATCTGACGAGTAGTTTTTGAGTTATCCCCAATACCTAATGCTTAGACAGGTATATAATCTAAGACCTAATGCCTATTTCATTGACATGGATGATATCGTTATCATTTTATTACTTGTTTGTCTAAAAGATCTCGAGATAGTTTCCTGACAATTTCTATATTTACAACACTAAAGAGAAAAAAATAAATTATTTTTAAATAAAAAAACCGCCATCAAAAATAAAAAAAATTGTTTCAAAAAAAATCTAAAACTTTTTTAGAGGTCGGTGCCAACTTCATTATTTGGAATAAACGATGTCCTTGTATTTGAAACCGACCACAAATAATTATTTAGATTTTTAAACAATTTTTTATTTCTCCGTTTTTAGTTTTGAAGGCGGTTTTTTTCTGGGTAGATACCACCGCCTTTCTTATTTCTGCCGTGAAGCAATTAGTTGTGTTAGTGTTTCAGATTGATGGGAAAGGTAGCCAGTATAATTACTGGGCATGGAAGGTATATCATTTTAGTATCCAGGATGGCAACGCACTTGCAGTGTTAAGTGATTTAACCTTAATATTGCAAGTATCTATAGGCGACGGTAACCACTTAACACCAGGTGGGCCGCAAGCTTGTTTGCCATCGTGTAATATAAGAAAGCCCCTGTGATTTCAGGGTGTGTCATTTATACTATTTTTGTAAGACCTATTTTTTTAGGATTTTTTATACACTAAAATTAAAAAATATTTGTAATGTTTTCTTGTGTAAATAGTCTAGTACCAGACGTATATTTTTTAAAAATTTTCGCTTTTGCTTTCAATACGCTATGATCGTTCGAAAATCGGTAAAAATTGCTTGTTGCTAGTATCGTCCCCTTAATAGTTTACCAATAAAATATGGGAAAAAATTAATTGTTAACTCAGCAATGGCTAGCTAATAAATTAAGTTGAAGACTATAATTAAGTTAGTGCAATGAATAATAACACCTGTAGATGTCCTAAAAAATGTTTATTGAATTTACAGGACTCGAGAGTTGTTTGTAGAATTCTGAGCCATAGGTTATAAAGACATCCGTTCTTGGGAAAATATGCTCTCAATTTATCAGCTAAGGAATTTTATTCTGGATAAAATTCGCATTAATAGGTACATAAATATGATTTTTAATGACGGGTTTACAAGGTGAGTGTGTTCAGTTAACATTCGTTATAAACTAAGGTTTAAGAATCTCTTTTTTGTATCCTAGAGCCAATATAAATGTAGGTATGTGATAGACCGCCTAATATTATAAAGGCGAATGTGAGTTTGTCTGTTTGTTACGCTTTCACGTCTAAACTACTAAATTGATTTAAAAAATATTTCACCAATAGAAAGCTACATCATCTAAGAGTAGCATAGGCATATTTCTCATTCGAAGACCCTATTCGAAGGTCTTATGATATAATAGATAGAGACAAGTGTTAGTGTAAAATAAGATAAATTGATCTATTAATAGTTAATAAATTAAATTGACATGTTAATGTTATTTATGCCACATCTGACCAGAAACTGGCATTTTCCGTCCATTACGCATATAAAAAATGCCACTTTCTGGTTATGGATAACATAAAATTTTGAATTTACCACGGTCGGTAAAAAATAAAGCCTCAGCCCGCCTAGCATGAACACCGAAATACGATATGATATAGTCATTTACCGCTTTGAACTGTCAAAAATCATTGGATATAACCGCCAATTTGAAATTTTATCGAAACTGCAAACATGTATAAAGCTTATACAGCATTCGCAGTTTCGATATAATTTCAAGATGGCAGTTATATCTAATGATTTTTGACAGTTCAAAGCGATAAATGGCTATATCATATCGTGTTTCGGTGGTCATGCTATGCGGGCAGATCACATATTAATCGATACCTGCGATCTGAGACATTATCCCCCTTATTATAAAGCATAGGTACACTAAAGTCAAATATAAAAAAAGAGCTCACTGAGAAGTACCAGTAAGCAACTCAGTCAGTCATGGTTTAAAACTGATGTTGTCACATTTATTTACTAAATAAAAGAGTAAGCATCAGTTTTAAACCACTACTGATTTTAATCCATATTTTATAATAACGTGGTCTTTGTTTTATATGAAGTAAGAAAAAACCGAACCAAATACAGCATAATAGAATTCAGTCATAATTTACAATACCTACCTAATTGAATACTTACGTTTAAGTACGTAGGCTTATTTTAAATTATATTTTATTTGTAGTAACTAAGTCTGCATGAAATGATGTTTTAGCTTGTTAAGTTTGTGTGCTTTTATTTGCTCATTCATATTTCAAATATCTAGGTAAACAATATCTATCGTAATACAATTTCTATTAATACTCTTCTACTCGTATTCGAATGTCACTAGCGTTTCGCTCGCTACTTCGGGCGCTTGGTGTATTTTTGGTCTCGCACCCGTATGCCCCTCAAGTTTCGCCCATTTCGCCTAAAATTGTCCTTTCGCCCCTTATCACGGTACTCACTCGCTCCTCGACAAGTTGTGAAAATGTTTTTAATATTTCAGAAGCATCCGTTCGCCCCTTGAAACATTTATGTCGAAAACCGTACAGTCATACCTTAAAATCAACTACATTTTGCAAAAAAACGAGTTATAATCATAATGTTTAAATGCAGTTAGCAATCAAACGAAGATGCTATTACAAAATTCAACAGCTACTTCGTTGAACAGTCGTTTCAAAATTCGAATTATGTAAGAAAGATGAGTGCTCCAACTTAAACTACCCAAACTACTCACCAGGCTACCATAAGCTATGTATAAGAGGTTATTATTTAATACATAATATTATACTAAGCATCAGCAAGATGTCAAGACATACTGCACCGACCGCAAATAAATTAGAAGCAGGGTAGGAAAATGATGATATTTTTCACTAAGAAGCGAACAGAGCTACTTTAGCTTCAAGGGGGAAAGGGTTTGGTTTAGGTATTAGGGGCGTAACATGCGGGGCGAATGGTTTTAATTTAACAAATAAACTATAAAAAAGCCTATGCAACTCAGAGTGTCAAGACAATTGGCAAATGCTTCTAATATTTTTATCGGAATAACAAGCGATTTTCACCTCTAATATTTGACTCGCCATAACTGACCAAATATTTTCTCGTCAATAGAATATTATCTCTATATTTTAACACAGAATGTTAAGCTGAAAAATATAGCTAAGAACTTTAAGCTTAGAGAGTTGCCTACAAAACATCTTAAGAGCTCATCTAAGCTACCACTGCCTGCATACCTAAACTTGCTTGGTTTCGTCACGGTTCGCTGCGCTCCTGTTAATTCTCAAGAACCAGGGGGACCCAACTTGTAAGTGGGACGAATAATCGCTTAAGTATTCTAGGTACGTAGGTAGTATGACGCGGGGTGCCTGTTTCTGTAGTTTCCTAGACACTGGAGCTACGAAGCTCTTTTAGGAAAATTTAATAAAATAAAAACTCATTTTACTTTATACTTACTTTGAGAAGATAGATGTCGATCGTGCGTTCTTTAACAGGATCGCAGAAGCTAAGCTGCTAAGTGGGCGGTTGGAATTAAGATAGGTGACGAAAATGCTTCATCTGTTGAGGATCAACTTTTTTGTTATTACAGCAAACCAATGTTACATTGATTTATGTCAGATCTATCTTTTTACTATCTTTATTGTTGCAATTGTTCTTTTTACCATCTTTATTGCCAATCTAAATATCCAACCGCAAGTTCTTATGGCTGTTGAGGATCAACCTTTTTTGTTATTACTTGCTGTGCTCTGTGTTTTTTTCATTCAAACCAATGTCATATTGATTTTTGTCAGACCTATCTTTTTACCAACTTAAAAAATGGGATCGAAAATTGGAATTTCATTGAAAATCCAACGAAAATCAATGGAGTTTTCACACGGTTATTAGATCTTTTATTTTATTTAAAGTACTTAGCTTGTTCCTAACATCAACTCTAGGTGGTAGACCCTAGTATATGTAGGGTCGTCTGAGTAGGTACCACTGCTTTTCTTATTTCTGCCGTGAAGCAGTTCGCTGTGTTTCGGATTGAAGGAAAAGGTAGCCAGTGTAATTACTGGGCATGGAAGGCATATCATCTTAGTCTCCCACTATGGCAACGCACTTGCAGTGTTAAGTGATTTACCCGCAACATTGCAAGTGTCTATAGGCGACGGTAACCACTTATCACCAGGTGGGCCGCAAGCTTATTTGCCATCTCGTAGTAAGGATAAAAAATCTCGATTTTTTATCCTCCGCTTTCTTCTTTTTTTTTAATAAGATGGCGTTCGCGACAAATAAAGATTACGCATTTCGCCAATGTCAAATGAAAATGTAATTATAGTAAACGGAAATTGTACTGTAGATTGAGTTAAAAATGGACTCTCCCAACACGTGTACTTACAATAAGAACTCGGGAGAAACTCCCCAAATAAACTTACAACGATTAGTTTGGCGTCAGAGTTTTAGGTACCTACAAATCGCCATTTCTGAAGTCTGACGTCACATGGACGTCACTTGCTTTTCTACGACTGATAACTTTCGACGTTTGAAAGAAGAAGTGACAAGAATTGAGGAAGTGATGCTCAAATGGATCGGTCATTTAGAAAGGATGTGTGAAAATAGAAATGCGTAGGTAATCGTTTTAAAAGTTTATTTGGTTAGACATAAATCCACATCTGGCAGGTTAAACCACTTAAGTAGGTAGTGCCTCAAAATAGTAAATATAAATGAATAATATATCTTTATTGTACCAAGAACAAGTCACAAAAATAAAGTGTAGCACTGACTCCTAAACTAGTAGGTTTTACCTAACTGCATTTCAGGAGCCAGTTCCTTTCCAATAAAGTTCACACTACTATAATTCTTAAGTACAGCAAGAGAATTTAAACCATTTAAGTTTTGGCATAGAAAGAAAGTTATTTTTTTTTTAGTTGTTAAAATTTAACAACTTAAATGAAGCTATTAGTGCCCAAGTAGCACAAGTAGCAGTTTAACGTATCACCTTTGGTGTAAATTGGAACATTTAGCTTTAATAACCACTTATTAAGGTTCAACCGTGATCTTTAACCTGTGAATTACACTTTAATCGTTATAATAGCATTATATAAGTAATAATGGATACTCTTGTTACGGTATTTGAGTAGAAAATGCTGTCAAAAATGCTTTCTTGCAGCATTTAGCATCCTTATATTACATTGGCTGCTTAAGAGAATTTTAATGGTATAAAAATATGATAACTGCTGTATGCAGGTGTCGGGTTACACCGTAAAAATGCTGGTTTATAACAGTTCCTAGTGAACTATCGTACAGCCTAAAGTATCAATTTGGTGTAAATTTACAATGGTTTAATTCCAAAAGTGGCATATCGGTTCACCGAAGTTCTGTTACGCAGCATTTATGAAGCACCATTTTATTATTACTTATCACCATTAAATATATTGTTTTCTATAATTTGTTTATAATCAATGCGCTTTATTTATGCTAACTATATACCTACAGCCAATAATAATAATAATAAAGCATAATTTATGCCATTAAAAATTAAACAGAAAAAAAATATATGTTTTACGAACATTTTTGTTACATATTTTTAATCAAAAATGTAATATATACGAGGCGCTTAAAAAATTTGCTAGAAATTGATATATAGATTCACAGAAAACTCGCGTCCCCAATTGATTTCACGATATTAACGTGATAACAACAATAACTAAACAAAAAATTAACCATATAAAATTCCACTTTGACACCATTAACAGTTCACAGACACCACAGAATATTTAAAGACGAATGTCAAAATAGTACACCAAAAATTTAAAACGGCGTTATCGAAAACTTAAAGATGCTTAAGATGACCGTGAAGAGCGTATTTTTAGTGCCTTCGCTGCTTAAGAGGTAACGTGTGTCCTATTAAACATCTGATACACAAATAGTGAACCATAATAACTCTAATATAATGCTACTATAATGCCGTTATAACGAAATGTGAACTAAATGTGAACTATAGGCTGTATAATTTGTGCCCATTTAAGAGTTATAAGGGCTGAGAATGCGCTTTAAACACCTTTATAACACCAGCATAAACAGCTTTTAGTATCTAGGTATACCATAAGGCAGCCGCTGTACAGCCTTTATGTGCTACTTGGGTGGTTATTATGTGAGAGTGTGTAGGTATGTAGGTAGTGTGAGAGTACGTTGTGTAGTGTAGGTGTGGTGTGGTGACAGCTATATCACCACAAACAATCTTTTATCGCTTATCGTTTATGACCCAAACTGAGTAGAATCGTTCGTAGGTAGGTACTGCGACGCTATCTATGCAACTTAGCGCTAGTTTTGGTAGCGATTCAGTTCAGAGTTAAATCGTGAACTGGATGTCTTACTATAAATTTGTATGAAGATTTCATATAGTGACGTTCTTAAGCAACCAAAGCTGACTCATCTGCCATTTTAAACTTTTCAATAGAAGTGACAACGTTCGTTCATTCGATTGGTGCAAACACAACACAGTTAACAAAATAATACGATGCAGCTTAAGAAACTATATACCTACTGAGTCGAGTGGATTTTGAATCGCTTGTATGAAGATGGTGGGTAAGGTCTCTGATTGTCAACCTCAAAAGGGGCATCTAATACAAAAAGGAACTACAACTTCAATGAACTGAGAAACAAAAGTCAACAACCAGTTTGAAAACCATGGCAATTAAAAATATTAGGTACCTATAATAAAAAAATGTTTATATATTACAAACAAACAATCTCGTATTGCCTAGGTACCTTGCTAGCTGCCTTCTTACATGTTAAATGATAATTTACATTTCTCCATTTACCTATGAATACCTACTTTGTAGCCTTATGAAGCTTTTTTGTATTTTCAAAAAATGTGTTTGAAAATAAAACTTCGTAGGTAAATCATTGCAGAGCCATCTGTTAGCGAGAGGCCGCAACTTCGGATTACCAAAGAAAAGTCGGTAGGCAGGTACCCAATGAAGCAGTGTTTTTGAGAAAAGGCCCTTATTATTAAGGCTTCTAGATTACCTAACTACCAATTCTCTTTTCTATACCTAGTAGGAAAATATCAAGTAGGTACCTAAGTACCTATTAAGGAAGGTACCTAACTAGATATTTCTCTTTTCTGTTATTTAATTATACCTAGGTCTCCAGCTTAAAATTTATTACCTAGGTAGGTACTTGCCTAAACCTAGGTACCTACCTACTCATTACATTAAGTCTATAAATAGAAAAGAGTCTGATTGATAGAATCTAGGTAACGTAGATAGGTACTAGTACGTAGATAAGTACCTAGGTAATTGGAAATAGGTAATTAGGGTCTGAAAATTTGACATTGTGAGTAGCAATAAGTAGTACCCACCTACCTAACTGAAGACTCGCTTTCAATCATTAGGTAATAAAGTTCCCACGCAATGGATTTTGTTCAACTTCAAGACTAGAACAACACTTGACAACATTGTGTATGTTTATTTAAGGTTAATTATAATTTTGTTTTGGAAACTAACAGCCTTATTCATAACCACTCAATAAACCTATTTTAGTTATTACCTTGTTAAAAAGTGTTTTGTCTCATTGATCTCGTGCCAGAGTGACAGAGACAAACGATTTATAAATCTCTAATAAATTCACTTGTTTATATGTGGTTTAAATAAGGGGGTTCGTTCTAGGGTTAATTCCACAACAGAGGGTCCAAGCACCATAACCTTACAGGAGACTTTAGCCGCACTGTGAGATTGTAATGTTGGAAGCCTTATAGACTTTGGGGCCCGCACACCGTTAGGCTGGCCTTACACTTGTAAGGCCAGCTTATAAGTTTTTTTATACCTCTATAAAAAAACTTGCACACTTAATAAATGAATTTTGGAATACCTGCGCAGGCAATAAACAAGTTTCATTGATATATTCTCATTCGACTGGCGCCACCAAAAACACCAAAAAATCCAACATTTTTCCTGTGCCGATTTTAAATTCCACTACACTGTCAACTTCATCAAGACTGGTTAAAAACGAGTTCCATCCCAAAAAGAGTTTCGGCGCGTCTCATGCCCTCCGATGCCTTACTTTCAAATTAGACATCTAAAACGCGGGTAAAAAACAATCTATTCGATACAAATATTGCACACGACGACGGCCGAGAAACAAGTAAAAATAAAACGCATTCTATTTTTCTCTGGAAAGGAGCCTGCGCGCGCATTGTGCGGCAACTCTGGTGCGTACGCGCAAAACGAACAAGATCCGACGGCCGCGGCGCGAGCGAGACACCCGTATCGGCAGCGGAACGCCAGACAGAGATAACAGCAGCATGGGCGTTCCGTCGTCGAATTTTGCATCCAATTAATGCTCACTGGGCTTCCAATGGGGCGGGGCGTCGGGATCTACGCTAATGGGGATCGAGCTAAAATGATCTATAGATCAGCGCACCAGCACGGCGGCGGTGCACACACTGTATTGTTATCGTTAATATCGTGGATTATTTATTTTATATCTACGTTTGATGGCTGAATAAATCTCCATGTGCGGATTTCATAAATTTATAAATCGATTTTTGGATAAGGGAGGTCGTGTCATTTGATATGGCCAGGTAGCGGTTTTTATTGCTCGTTGAAATGGATCTTCAGATGCTGTGGCTAATCGCATACAATGATAAAAGTTTAGTTGTTCAGAATTCAGGAGGCTTGAAAATTATTCTTTTGGCGGGTGTATTATTACCTTCACTTGATAGGTGATTGCATTAGATAAGGTTACATGTTTTATTTTACTGAGGAGGTCAAGAGAATTAGATAGTTACAAATATCTACCTATCGTATCAGCTTATACATGTTCGCAGTTTCGATAAAATTTCAAGATGTAAAATAAATCTTAACAATGTAATGAAATAAAGATTAATAATTAAACGTAAAATAAAAATATGTATATAAAAAGATGATTAAAAATTTTACACATATTGATATCTCACTAGATTACAATGTTATTCCACACATTATTATCGTCTATACGTATATTCCTGAACTTTATAATACGTAGGTACGCTTTCTTCATTAAAATTTGTTTAATGTGAAGCTTAAGTAGGTACCTAAGTATAAATATTAATAAGTAATTATTTTTAAGATTTTAAAATTTGTTATTTCTCATAATCAATAAACCTTATTTTCTTCTTTAAATAAAGTGTTGCTAAATATTATTATTTAGGTTTTGTTACATTACTTTTATCTATACTTACATAAAAGACTATTTTCTTATTACCTACCTACTTAGGCATTTTCCTATTACTAAATTATGTTTCTCCAAATGAACAAAGCTTAAATGATCCTAAATCTGCGTGTTTTTTAAGTGTTTCCGTGTCAAGATTGTTATTAGTAGGTAGATATTTTTAATTTCGTCTTCTATAACGACAAAAATTCTCCATAACATTTAGAAAATTAATTTAAATAAATTAATGTTCCCACTTTCATACTCAAATCATTTTCCAAACTCATTTTAATTCTAACGTGCCGCTTAACTACTTCAAAGGTCTAATGAGGTTGCATAATAGAGCTACAACAATACACAAAGGTGTGCCTCACACTCAACACGAACATATTCTCAGTTCCTGTCCTTCAAAAGTGTCGAATTACCCTAATTATCTAACATCAGGCACCGGAACGACAGTTGTTTTCAATCCACAAATTGTACATGCAGCTGAAATATTTTTGCTCTTTTCCGCATAAACATAAAGTCCACAATCCATTGGTAGTTCATGCTCTATTTCTAATGAAATCTGATGAATTCAACTTAATGCTTACTGAACTTTTATTAACAAAACGACTAGGAGACAATGATTTTGAATAGGCGACGAACAGCTGCAAGTCACCTACGATATTGAATACTTTTTATGATTTCATTCGTTAATACCTAACAATCGTAATTTATTTTTCAAATTGTCAGAGAAGTTCTTGATCCCTGATGATAAATGTAAGCGATCTTTACTTGGAATTCTTCCCCACTGAGGAACTGATTATCTTTTGACTAAAAGTGGAGAGACTTCCTAAATTTTAATTTTAAATCAATATGCAATAAATGTACCTATTTACGGGTCAAACTTGCATAATAACAAATGAAGCACCTATTTCTTCTTCTGAAAAACACTACATTTGAACTTCAGACATATGATATGCTCAACTATTTTCCTCCCGAAACTACGTTGACACTTAAAACCGCCCGCACCCCGAAGCCCCATGAACTATTACGAATCAAACACTATTTAAAATGTAAACATAATCTAAAGTACCTAGCAATAGAGTCTAAAGTAGAAAAAAAAGACTTTTCGGTAAACGTAAAAGAACCCAATACAATTGTCGATGACAATACACTATCGAGTGTCGACAGATGGTATGTATTCGAAATCTGGCCTAAAATATAATAATAGTGTTGTATTCACAATTTTTTGCGGCAGAAAAGCAATTTGGATGTCGATGTCTCGTTGATTTGACAAACCGCAGCTATCAAGTAAATGTTTTACATAAATCTTTCGTGTTCTTACGGTTTCCTGTGACAGATGGAGCACTGAGAGTTTTTTAATGAGACGCGTTTAATGAAATGAATTGGAACTTAGTATATATTATAATGTAAATTGTCTGATGCAAGACAGTTTATTGATAAGTTGCGGTTTTAATTTCTTATGGAGTCAGTGATGAAAACTGGCTGGTTTATAATTTGCCCGTGTTTCGATGGTAACACCATAAAGATTGTTAAATTACTTTACAATTAACATTCAAACATGTGTGTGGTGAGGAGAGGTGTGTTTGAGTGAAGACATAGTGACGACGCTTTTACGGTGAAGTAAAACATCGTGAGGAACCCTGCACACACCTAGGAAGAAATTCTTAGGTTGTGTGTGAAGTCGACCAACCCGCACTTGGCCAGCGTGGTTGACTAAGGCCTAATCGCCCCCCTAATGTAGGGTAGGCTCGAGCTCCTCAGTGACATTATATGAGCTGTTTATGTTGATGATTATGATGAAGTATCAAAAGTAAGTGGAGTTGCCGGTCGGGGAAGACATAGGAGAATGTTTGTCGATCGAATCGGAAATATCCTTTAAAAAGTTAGATCAAAAGTACTCATTATAACCGAGCATATATTGAGAATTGTGATGAGAGTAGATAAAGCAAAAAAATATGTACCTAAGGATGGTATAGTCAGTGGAAATAAGTGATCTCTGTCTAACCCTATGGAAGAAGGCGTGATTTTCTCTGTTTGACTGACTGTGACTTTTCTACCGGCTTTGTTAAGATGTATCGATTAACACAACAATACAAATCAATATTTGATTTGATTTAGAGGTAAAATATCTACTAAGGCTTGTATTACAGAATGATACTCAGAAATCAATCATGTCTTGAGAATGGTTTGTCACTGTCTATCAAGCACAAAGTGATAGAGACGTATGTCGTTCAGTAAGGCGTTGATTATCGAGACTCATTCTATAATACGAACATAAGACTAAGACGTTCAATAGCAGTTGTGGGGATTGGAACGTCGACTATTCTAATAGCTGGATCCGTGAATTTTAAAGTAGGTAGGTAACTACTTCTCCTTCTCTTTTATTAATGGCATTCGCGAAAAGATTACGCATTTCGCCAATGTCAAGTGAAAATGTACTTATGTAGTAACGGACAGTTGTACGGTAGATTAAGTTAAAAATGAGGTAACTACTTATTAAATAAGCATTGTATTATTAAGTTTTCATTAGATACCATCAATTTCCTATTAGCAACAGAAAAAGTACCTATCAAGACACATTGCTATAATGTTTATAATTAAGATGGATATTGAATGACTATAATCAAACGACATTAAGTTTTCTTTAAACATAATAGCATAAAAAGTCAAATGTTACGAGTAAGTATTACACGCAGTAGAGTCATTACGAAGTCACTATTTAAACATAGTCCTTAATGGCACACGTACAGAACTCTAATTACCTAATTATCGGCTACTGATCGAGTGGAGAGGATTCAGTAATATGCCAAGTCTTTTATTAATTAAGACGCGGGAATGCTTTGTACGTTAATAGGTTTTATTTATAGATCGATGATAAATAGACACATGAGTGGGTATAGAAATAATCTAACTTTACGTTAACGATATCAAATAACTGCTTATCCGTATCGAGGTGTTGATATGTCGCTTGTTTTTGAAGAAAAAAGTATAAATTATGAAAAAAAAATTTAAGTTCTTGTTATTCGGCGAGGATGTGGATGGAAAAATTGTATGGATGTATGTTTATAACTCTTTCACGCAAAAACTAGGTACTGTATAGATTTTAAAGAAACTTTACAATAATAGGTAACCCTTAACACTTTCAGTTCAGCAAGTAGATACCAACACAGTGACAGCGACTTCTCTTCTGAAGTCTAGCTTGTAGTACCCCACCATCCTTAGTCTGGTACCGCTAGGTTTTGAGGTTTCAAAAAATATAATAAAGTTTATGATTTTTTGCATACAGTTAGTATACTGTTTAACCAACCCAAATGCTGATTTTGTGTAATTTTTGGTGGTTGCTAACGTGACAATTTAGGTATTCGTCTTTCTAAGCAATAATGGGAATTTCTTCCGAGTTCTTTTTGTAAAAACACGTGCTGAGAGACTCCACTTTTAACCTCAATCTATATACCTTACAATTGTTTGTTACTTTAAAAGTACATTTTTACTTGACATTGGCGAAATTGCGTTATATAACGCGAACGCCATTAATTAAAGAAGAAGCAATAATGCGTTGAAAACAATATTAGACAGAATAATATTAGGTACTAGTACCTAGCTTATACATCAAAATAGCATCCTACTAATAAAATTATAAACGCGAAAATTTGTATGGTTTGTTGCTCTTTTGTGTATAAACTACTCAATAGATTTTAATAAAACTTTACAATAATACATGCTCATACATCAGAATATTATAGGTATGGGCTATAAATAATCAAGCGAGGAAGTCGCAGGTAGAAGGTAGTTTTTAAATAAGTACCTATATGTAAAACTTGGTGCAACCGCTCGTTATAGTTCCATAATTTGTTTCATATAGATAATCAAGATTACTTTAATTTGTCTTCGCTTAAAAATCATTTTCATATCTTGCTAAATGAAATTATGGGAAATTATAAACGAGTTGAACTAATAAAATTATCTTTAGTTGTTGTGTATTGTAAAAGAGATTTAGAGATTTATTTAATAGCAGTAGCGTGCATTAATTTATACATTAGGTAGGCATTTAGATCGAAGTCTCTAAAACTCAATCTGAAATGCTACGCGGAAATCTTTACCTAACTAGTATAAAATAAAGTCGCACCCGCGTCCTGTACCTACCTACGCAATAGATGTTAATGTTTTCTTATAGAAAGAGTGATTTAATAACAAGGTTTACATGTATAGTAGGTACCATGCATAGTTATTACAGGTTGGTAAAAATTCTAAACTCCACGCGAACAAACTCGCGGGCAGCCGCTAGTAGAAAATAAAATCTTAAAAACAATTAAGTACTTACAACCTTACAACAATACTATATTTCAGGTTGTTATTTGTGTAATAGTTTCATAGTTATTTGTAAATAAATAAAAATAACTACCTATCTTTAAATAAAAAAATCTTACCTATGAAATCTGGGTTTCTTACGCAGTTTTTCTAAGCAAATTGAATTATCAGAACATTGGGAACACTGCAATTTTTTCATCGTCGTAAATGCGAAACAACACAACACCATAAAAACACTTTTAAGTAGATAAATATTGTAAAGAAATTAAGATTTGCACTAAAAAAGTAGGTACCTATTTAACATTCGCGCGCTTGAGTGACATGACAGTCATAAAGATTTGGATTATAAAAAATGGATGGCGTATTCATTCATTTTAAAACTATTTCCTTACTTTTAAAAGTTAATCACGTCAAGGTGTGTTTTATAACAGTGAAGTGAAATACAAATATATAAAAAGAATTTTACAATTCAAATTAGTTAAAAAGATCTTACGTAAATATTACGATTAAAACTACTTGCTTTGCTCATAGTCATAGACACTAGCGTAGCGCCACCTAGGGAGTACTGGAGAATAATCTTGCGAATACTTTTATTTAATAAAATTTATTCCTAGTATTTTATGCGACGAAAGGTTACTTAAATTTCGTAATTCATTATTTATAGATGAATGTATTTTTAAATAATCCTATAAATTAATCTGCATCCTAAACAATATCAAATTGATAATCACAGTAGGTCGAGTAGGCCAGCCTACTTAATACGGCTAAATTGAGAATGTCAGTTTCCTAGTTATAATACCTTCTAGTTATAACATTTCAATATTGTCGTTTAATACCTTCAATCGTTGTGTGTTTCTGAACAAGTAAAAAATATTGTAGTGTGTGTGATTTTTACAAGCAGATGAAACTAGTGCTTACCGCGCATATTGGCGCGTAGGTGTAGGTATGTATACGTTTCACGCAGGCCGCCTGAAGCCCATAGGTTGCATTATTTTGTTGGTAGGAAGGACGTACAGTCTATAGTAGTGTATGAGTAATATATTGAGGTAGGCAGTGCTTAAATGCCTTTACTATGAGACCGCCCCTGTTTAATAGGTACAGACAGATTCGAAAGAATTGCAAAATGACACTTGTTTTTTTATAAAACGATAAAATTATAAATAATAATAGGTATTTTATTTTTGTAGTTTTAAAATTATTCTCTTGTCTTAAAATGTTCTATTTTTTATTTAAACCAAAAATACATCGATTAGAATTTTCTGTCCCTAAGTATAAAAACCACTGTTACTTTGGAATTACATATTTGAAATTCCGTTTTATATTGATTTTTAAAATGATTATACTTATTTGAGCCATTACTAAATCGTAAGCTAAGGGAGTTTGTTGCGCCCTTTCTTCTCTACCATAATCCGAGACAGTTGTAGGGATTTTGACTACTAAGTATAAGTCCTTAAAAATAGCAAAGAACATTTTGATTCTAATTTGATATTCATTCAAGCAACATTTCGTCACGGTTGCTTTGTCTAAGTAATTACTGTGAATAGAGGTGTTGTATATTTATTTTCCTGAGCTATAAGATTTTCATATATTACTTTTTATTTATTTGAAACAGGTATCTATTAGAAACCACCGCGAGAAACTCCAAAAAAATAATTTCTCAAATCGCGCACGAAAACCGCAACTGTCAAAAGCATCGAAATCGATTAAAACGCGATGCGCCTTCCTGCCCGTTCAAAATGACAGCAGCTCTAAAAAAAAGGCAGTAAACTAAAGTTTTTGAAGTCCGGACAATAGGGAAGGAAGTGAAGACCGCAAGGCAACCAAATTGGCCTGGCACAGCCCTAATTATACGACGTTACTATAATTTTGTGGCGGACATTGCTTCTGTGGGGCTTTAGAATCACCAACTTACGAGTAACGGCGGAGTAAATTATAAATCAAACAATGTTAACAGGATGATCGTGTCTTTTGTGCGGGGGCTGTTAAAACGGCTTTTTTCAAAATTGGAATCAAATTAAAAACTCATAAATTATCGTGAAAGTAACTGGCCTCCTTGTATGGTACAAACAGGTTTTGTTGCGAGCTAATAATTTATTCCGTAGATAGCCATAAGTGTGGTTAAGAAAGAAAAATAATGAGTCGTAATGAGATAATATCGAAGTTTCTGGTGCAAACTGGATTTGACGATGGATGATGAACGTGATGTGCTTAGTGAACTCAAATTCAATACCCTCGTCGATGCATGGACAATTTATCAGACTGCTTGCGAATTTAGATCATTTATCGTACGTTATAAGGCTTAGTATTGAAGTTGAGCAATTTTCGACGACAATTGAAGTTCGACAGGACCTAGTTTGTCCACGTAAAGGATGTCATCGTTTGATTTACGACGAGGCAGTACTAGTGAAGTATCCTATAGTATCTTCATAATTATATGTATTGAATCGTAATGACGTCAAATGATGTGACGTCATTACACGACAGCGACTTTATAATGAACTTTAAAAATAGCTACAGTTAGCTTGGCATTAGTGTATACGATTGAAAAAAAAACAGTTTTTCTTTAAATAAAATGGCTAGGACTATAGTATGTACTTGTACTGTATTTGTTTTATAATTAAAACCCGGAAGAATATTTTGAGTGTAACATCTGTCCTGGTTGTTGGCCATTGTTTGTTCGTTCACTGAAGTATTGCAACTTTTTGAGTTTGGTGCCCCTTTTATGTAGGCGACAGGCTGGCAACCCGTCTCTATTTGGAGGCACTGCATGGCCCATACTGCCAGATTTGGCTTTATGTGTAACGACGTTATCTAAGGCTCTGCTCAACCCCTCTTGGGACTTCCAGCGTGGTTGTATGTACTCATAATTTTGTACATTTATTTATCTACACTCATGTCATAATATTCGAATTACGATATCAAAGGTGAACATAAAATGACATACTTTTTAATACAGATAATCAAAATTAAAATTAAAAAAAAACAACCTGTAACATAATGACCATTATAACACCGGTTCGACTCATTATGATACAGTTATTTTTCTTAAATACTCGGGAAGGCAAAGGGATCTAACCCATACAAAAAAAAAATCTGTTGTTTTATTTGAATTTATGTATGAGTGTAGATAAAGTAGTGTATGCAACTGCATATAACACGGGTATTAAAACACTCGTTACTATTATGAAACTCGCTGCGCTCGTTTCATAAACTCACACTCGTGTTTTAATACCCTTCATTATATGACAGTTGCATAAACTACTATCACGAGATTTTGATTAGATGGGTACCACTCATAGACTGCAACGTGGTAGCCTATAATTAACAGTTATACCTAATTGGCTATTTTTTTGTAAGTATATTTCCACAGCATGAGCAGTGGACAATTATTTTTTTATAAGACTGTAGGCCTTTTTCTCCTTACTAACCTTCCTTTTACATTGACTCATTCTCTACCAGCATAATAATAATTTAATGCATTAATGTTAGAGTTGTAATAATCTTAATTAACCTACTACTTAGCAAAGTCCATGTAAACAAATATTTTTTTGGTTTTGTTAACATAATATCACATTCTAAAACTTCATGTAAAGAAAACCATTCTCGACCACCACATTAGATTCTCACATAATTTCGTCGCCTTTCAAGAACCTGACCACAATCTGACCAAAGTCACTGAAGTGAGGAATTTAAAATTAATATCGTTGAAACGTTAAAAAATTCGTTCGCGGCTGTCCGGTGGGGGGAGGGAGGTTAGTCGATCGTCAATTAATATTAAGTTGGAATCTGTGGATTCCGCGGCACTGTCCGAATTTTATAGCGGCGGGCGCCACCCAAGCCGTGGACTAAAAACTGCTGTGGAGTTGTTTCGCCTATTTAATTTGACCAAAATAAAAACCAAAATTAAAACGAAATGTCCTCGATTGGCAGCCGCGTGCCGGGAGACGCAGAGATGCAGATGCGGAGGTAGGCTTCAACAAGGTGGACCGACGATCTGATAAAGGACGGGAGCCGCTAAAGAATGCGGATAGCGCTGGACTGAGCAAGATGAAATTGCTGGGGAAAGAGCAAGATGCAAAGAAGGGCGTTTGTCGACTATCGTGATGAAAGTTGAAAGCACAGGGAGTAGTGATCACAGGTGTTCTAATACCTGTTCTTTTCTCATATGATTATTTATTTTATCTTTGGAAGCTTTCTGTTTTTTTACACATAGGTACTTACAATAAGGTTGACAAGCAAGTATATGCTTGCAGACCAAGATTGGTAGGAGAGACACGCGGACAAGTTAAAAATTGTTCATGTTCCTAATAATTTATATATGGATCTCTAGTAATTTGATTAATCATCTAATGAATTCGTTGCTTTTTGCTGTAATAGTTAGGTACCAATAAAATAAATATTATTATCTCTAATCAACATAATTTCTATTTTAAGATTTCTCAAATCACAACTAGAGTTCAAGTTGAAGTTCGATGTTTTATTTCATTCGGTATTATTGTTTCAGTGTTTCTTTTCTAGAGTTAAATTTTTATTTTTCAATATACATATATGATACAGATTTTTTTTATAGACCTATAAGCAATGGCTATCTGATTTTTAAATCCATTTCAACCGTAGCAATCAATCATATGTATTCATAATTATCTATATTATGTAAGCATCTGTACGATTTATAAGTCTTATATTCACGTATTAGCAAGATTTAATTCTAAATGTTATGGTTTTTTTTTCTGTTTTAATTTTGCATTGTATTAATATCTTGTTAAAAGATATTTGAGTCTGGGTAGGTATGGATGATAGAATTTCAGAAACCCATTACTGTCAAATTTCTCCAATAGATTTTAAACGTGTTTATTTTATAGCGCAAAATTGATTGGGAAAAGGAGATTGCTCAAATTTGCCTCAGAACCAACAAAATATTGGGATATTTGATAATTCTTGTTATAATTTATGCTATAATTAACAGTCATTAGATTTTAACGGACACTTCTGAATATTAAATTCATTTTTAAAAAGACTTTATCATTCTACCGTTTTATAAACCATAAGATCACCTTTTTAATGGCTTTGGTGTTCTAACATACAGCCAAAGATTTATCTAAGTTGTTTATTTTACATAAATACAAATCTATTTGGTAGAGATTGATTAAAATGAAATTACATTTTTATTACTCAATCAATAACAATATTATTATTATCAACATTATTTACGCTAAATGCAAACGTGCAAAGCCAAAAATAAAGATGGTAGTCGCCACCATGAAGTTTATTGTCATACATTTTTCGCCAAGCACTACCTAGATACGTTAAAAGGTGTTACACAATAAAAATGTTTTAATACAAACCTAAAAAAGAAATAAAACTACTGAAGGCATGGCTGTATGACCTAGAGCCTTTTACCTTCCCCTAATAGGGAGAATTTAAAAAATATAAGGTGCTTGTGTTTGTTGTTTGTGTTTGTTTACGGTGTTCGATGCGATTTTTTATTTCTAACTTTACTTGGCCTTTCGGACAACGGACTTGATATCTTTTTGAACTATGGACTTTGTAAATGAGTTTTTGCATGATTTCCCTAGTTTACTTACTAGTTTCTTTGTTTATTATTTTACATTTGTTTGGAAACATAACCTCAATATCAGTAAGTAGTATGCTAATAATTAAGTTCTCAGAAGTGTCCGTCAATAATCAACGTTTATACAGTCATTTACTTATAATTTCGAACCTAGAAAATAATTTTTCATGATTGTTGGTTCTGGGGCAAAACATGTATGGGATCTGAGCAATCTCCTTTGACAGTTTGTGGTAAACCGATGTTTTTTCTTATAAAAAGGTGACTCCATTCCAGCTGATGGTAAGCAGAAGTGGGGTCCAAATGCAAAAAAAGCTAGTGCGAGAGATACCCTCTCCTTGCCAACCTGCTAGGTGTTTCTTCACGCCTTTTTCAATGACCCAGGATTGTAGGAAGGAGGGAAAACGTGTGCTGGCAGTGCATTCCATTTCTTGATCGTGCGACAGAGAAACGAGCTGCCAAATGTGCTGTTGACTGCACAAGCAATCATGTTTTAATATGTTTTGTAGCACACCAGTCATATCTGTTCGACTCCACACGTTCGCTGCTCTACCCGCGGCGCCTATGCCGCAGCGAGCGGCGCGTTGTGCCGGCGTGCTCCATTATTTATATACGTGAACCTCTCCGCCAGACATTGTGTACAACATCATATTAACGCGGTCTTTTTTCTCCACGCATTCTTCTATGATATACTGATCCATTTTTGTTCTAACCGTCCTCTGAATTGCATCGCACGAATATTTGATTTGAGTTGCAGCTGAGTTTGATTTGCAAAAACTCGGGCGTCTGTTCAACCGATATCAAATAAATGTCGTATTAATTATTGGTTGCATAAATATCTGAGTTATCTGCATAAGAAGTTTAGGATTTCGGCGTAAGAAGAATTGTACGTGGCTCTGTTATTATAAATTATGATTTATAGTATTTTTATTAGGCCATTGAATGCCCAATAATTGGAGACTTGGTTAAGATAAAAATGTATAGTATGTGAGGAGGCCTCTTGTCGTCGCCCGATCGTATAATTGGACAGATCATCATCGTCATCATATCAGCCAATAGACGCCCACTGTTGGACATAGGCCTCAACCAAGGATCTCCAACACGCCAGCCGCCATTTGAGGACCTTTCCTCCCCAACGGCCGTCAGTCCTCCTCGCAATGTGCCCTGCCCACTGCCACTTAAGGTTCGCAATTGTTTTGACATTGGTTCTCCTGCGGATATCATCATTTCTGATATGAACTCTCAGAGAAACTCCGAGCATAGTCCTCTCCATTGCCCTTTGAGTGACCTTGAGCCGTCTTATGCGGCCCATTGTAAGCGACAAAGTTTCGGTTCCGTAGGTCATCACTGGCAACACACACGTATTAAAGACTTTCGTCTTGAGGCACTGTGATGGATGGACTGAGAGTATGCCGCGTAGTTTCCCGAACGCTGCCCAGCCGAGTTGGATTACTGGTTGCTCTTTCTGGAAGTTGGACTTCCAGTAAAGAGCTTCCAACCTTCACAGGAATGGTTACGACATGGGAATTTGACATAGATAATTTCCGTTTTATCATAGGTATGATCATTTTAAGACCCACTTGTTGAGAGACTCTACAGAGATCTTCAAGCATTGTGTCCAAGTATTCAAAGCCTTGAACCCTTGGAAACCCAGACAGATCATAAAATGCCGCAATTATCTCGTAGGCCAATCGTTGAAATGGGCCGACCGAGAACTGACTGAACTTGCCGATTATACAGATAAAAAAGTGCATAGGTAAAACCTCAGACTCAACTACAAACAGTCTATTCCGCTTGGTAGTAATAAAAATATCCCTGAACCTACTGGTCACTCTGGCCACTTGTTATGATATGCCGAGACATTTCATGATTTAGCCAATTATAAGATCAGCCGACGACTGCACAGACATATGTAGCCAATCCTTCTCTTAATGGCTAGGCAGAAAGAGAAGCCAGGGTAGTGACGGGTGCCGATGTATCATTTTAGAGGCCTCATTAACCTTACACCTGGGTCACAAGTTCCCGAGACTTAAGTTAAGAGAGAGAGATAGAGAGAGAGCTAAGAGTTTTCACGTCTTTCATATAATAAAGCGGTGTAATCTATTATCCTAGTTTAGATGGACCTCCTGATTAATAGGTATCACTTTCTCAAATGAGAAAATATTTAAATACCGGGAGGTAACGAATAGGACTAACCGTTCTCTTCACGTGGGTGTCGTAAAAGCCGAATAAGGGACTTTTTTGACTTCGTGCAGACAATGCACCAAACGCACCAAGGAGTCACTCGCGCGGTGATGAGACTGCCCACAGCAGCATTCCTAAAGAGGGTTGGTGTCAGGAAGGTACCCGGCCATAAAACTATGGCAACGAGTGTAAAAAGACTTAAGACAAAGCCGAGAACTACGTATTCTGCTCATCATTAGGACCATTTTTTTCTTCTTGACTATACCTGGGAAATTAATGGTTTTGAAGTTATTGAACGCCAAACTTGGATTTTTCTTTTTCAATATTTTGTATGAGAACAAATTGAAAATATTATTTATTATATTTATACAAGATATAGAAATAAACTTTCTGTACCAAGTTTCAGACTTCATAAAACTAGTCACTCATTCATGGGGAAATGTATACAAATATATAATAAACTCCCACATCATGTAACTGAACTTCCGTCACATAAATTTAAGCTTCACATTAAACAAATTTTAATGAAGAAAGCGTATTATAAAGTTCAGGAATATATAGACGACAAAAATGTGTGGACACATCCAAATGTGCTCGATTCTCCATTTTAATCTAGTGAGATATCAATGTGTAAAATTTCAATTCTCTAATTGACAATATTGTAAGGAAAGATGTCTTAAATCACATTTTTTATATATATTTATTTATTGTAAGTTTAATTATGAGTCTTTATTTTATTATATTATTATGATTAATTATTAAAGACTTGACAATGTGAATTATGACTCTTTCCAAATCAATACTATGAAAACTGTAAAGGGAGGATAAACTTGTTGAGTTTCTTGCCGGTTCTTCTCAGAACAAGGCCTCCTGGTAGACTCTTGAACCGATGGCATCAAAATTGACTTTCATAAGTGTACAAATTGTACCTAAATGAATAAAGAAATTTTGACTTTGACTTTGACTTTGATTAATTTTTGTCCAAAATACTTTATCAAAATTTTAAGTATTTCATACCAAAAATGGCTTTAAACTGTCAGCGCTCAATGTAAGCACTCGATATTGGGGCCATTCAACTCAGCCGACCGAACGTCGCGCACGTCTCCAAGTTGATAAGCGCCGCGCGACATTACCGTGCGCGCGATTTGCGCGCTGGGTACTTACATTGCGCGGTATTTTTTGGACAATTTTTTTTAGCACCAAAAAATAAAAATCGTTTCCCAGCAATGTCTTTTTTTGTTTCTTGTTTTTATCTGCAGAATGCGTAAATTTCGCCTTTGTCTTAGACCTTGTATGTAAAAAGACAAAGGTATAAATAAGGTCTAAAATACATTGCACCGATTTGATATTGCGTAAAAACTTGATAAGAGAGACGATGATAGCTCTTAGCATTCCATAGATTCCATAGATTTATAGATTGGCAATAAATCGACTAGGGTGAGACCAAAAAATACACCGATGTGTGCGTAATGCGCTTGTGTGCATGAATTATAGTAATGCAGTCTGACAGTTGCTCTTTTCTACTGTCTGTCTGACAGGCCTCCTAAGGCCCCCTGCGTGTACGTGAAATGGTCTCGTCTATCTATCTCGCTCTAATATACGCGTTAGTATGCTCTTTCTCTTTTACATTGGCGATCTACAGTTTCCTATATCTATGATGGATTCACCGTGGGGGTGCCGGGTCCATTGCGTTGCAGAGAGGGGAGTCAGAAGCATTGCCCAGACTTGTGACTTCAGGCGAAGGGTTAAGAAGGCCTCCTTGTGGTGCACTGGCACTCCCCATCCACTAACCCGGCGCCTCTCTCTGCCTGTGCAGCCATATTTGATAAGATCCCCCGTGAGTCGCTTTGGATACGCGTTCTAGTACGGAACTTATGTTAGTTCTAGACAAACTAAAGTATTTTAATAAATGTAGGGATTTAGCTGGTATACCACTCGCGCCTATCTTTACCGCATACAAATGAATGAATAATTCAATAAACAATAAAAGTCCGCATTTGTTACAAAAATTAAGAGCCTTATCTACTGGCTCTTAATTCTGTATAATGTTATAGATTTGACAACAGTAGACACGCCTTAGAGGAATATGATTTCTATTTCCATGTAGTAAAAGACAATTTAGTTTAAAACTGCACAAATACCCCGTCTCAATACAAGAAACCAACGGTAGTTCACGTGTGATCGCTCAGTACCTGCCAATTACTGTCCTTACGCCGAAACCTGCCAAGCGTGAACCGTGCTTAATTACTCTACGACTATTGTTATGTCACCTTTGTGGGCACCGACGACGTAATTTTGCTTAGATTAAAAAGTTTCTGTGGTATACAGTTTCCAATATTGAATGTTAATTTGTTTGTCTGTTGCTTGTACTTAACTCTGAAAACTCTTGAAACCATTACATTATACCACATCCTAATGTATTTTCAGTTCTAGTATTTTTTTTTAATCTTTTAAAATGAAATCTAGATAACCTTTATAAAGTAAGTACCTATTTAATATGAGGAATCATGTAATATTTTTATGGTGTGTATGACAAATATGGTGAGAATATTATATTGCTTGTTACTGTTTCATCAGTCGCCATATATGCATTTAATATGATACACTCATTTAATATTCATAAATAAATTAATATGATATGCCTTAAGGCGGTGGCGAAGGCTCTAATTTCATCGGCGCTAACAAAATCATTCAAGCACATCACATCCTCCAGCAATTTGAGTTAGTTTTTTAGATAACTACCTAACTATATCCTGGAGTCAACCCAAGACTACATACTAGGAATTGAGGACTAGTAGAGTAAGTAGATTTTCATACGAGCGATCGTGATAACACCTTTTACAGGTGGGCACTGTTTCATTCTTATTTCAGGAACATGTCGAAATAAAATTACTTAAAGAACAAATACAGACATTTCATTAGTTAAGAGAGTTCATATTTTTATCGAATTATTTGAAAATTGGCTACAATTGCTATATATAGAACCACAGACGTATGTTTGAGACGCTGTTAGCTGTTTTTGCAAATTCTCCTTGATTTTCATTTTTGTTACCTATGAGTAGGTAATGAAACTTCAGAACTATGGCGACGGCATATGAAGATATGCCGAGGAGACTTTTTTAGTTAAAATTTATTACCTACGACTACGATAAATTAACGAAGTAGGTAAGTACATTTAAAACATATATCTATTTACCTATTCAAACAAACAAAAAATGTTTGGCTTATCAAAACTTTACCAGGAAATGAACATTATGTTGGTATTTAAAAATGGAAATAAAATTCTGGCAAATAAATTACATAGGTACCATGTTTTTAGCATGATTAATACAATTTCGTTAAAATGTAGGAGTGTTTTGGAGAATGGCCAAAATACCTGGCAAGCGTGATTATTATTTATGTAGAGACGAAAATTCTTCGCATTCTATGGATTCACCATGGTGCACTAGTACTCTGCTTCACTACACTGACTTCTCTGTTTAGCCATACTTGATACGATTCCACTGCAAAAACGTAGAGTCACTTTTGATATCTAAGGTAGAGTCACTTTTAATACGCGTTCTCCAGCACAGAACAGAAAGTTCTAGAAAAACCGAGGTCTTTATTTAACTATAGGAATTTAGCTGGTACCTATACCCTTCTACCGCTTACAAACCAACGCCGTAAAAGATAATAAAATTATTTAAGTAAATGTCATACCTACTTTTGTGGGTAATTTAACAACTTCTACCTTCTTTGGCTATTATAGGGCTTTCGCTTTGTCTTACTACTAAAATAACATTATTTAATAATTTGACTATTTTTTTTTTAAACTGATGTATTACTCTCAGTATTTTGTCATTTAAAAAATATACAGCATTGGTCAGTATCTCTACCTTACAGAAGACCAAACTGAACTCACTCTGAACATAAGACCAAAGACTGATGATTGCAGATTCTGCGGACAGAACCGTGCAACACCGATGCACCTGATGTGGTTTTTGAAACTCTTATTCACAAAAAAAACGACATTTAGGGAGAGGCATGCTCAAACCAGATTATTTTAAAACAATCTAAGCCGGAGAGAATATCTTATCATATCTAGACAGTGTCCAGCTAAAGAAGTCCAAGTAAGACTTACTTGGAGGCTAATCACAATAGATCTTCATATGTCGCAGCGATGCAAATAGACACGAAATAATGAATAATACATACGATCACTCTCGTAGTTCCAATAGGAGTTGATCAGAGCCTTAGGTAGCATTTCGTTTCAAATAAAGACATCTAGCAGTGTGGGCGATGCATTGCCTCCAAATAGTGACAGGTTGCAAGCCAATCCTTCAGTGACCAAACAAAAATACAAACGCCAACAACTAGGACAGATGTTACACTCAAAATCATCTCAATATTCCGGGTACATGAATGAACAATTAATACCTAATATTATGGTTAAAGATCTTTATTTTCTCAAAAGAATAAACATTCACTTACATTAGAAACACTTTGTTTATTGAGCACTAACATGATTCACTGTATATTTCATTTAAGGACCTTCCAACTTATTTAGCATTTCACAAGTCACACTTAAAATAAATAGGTACATTGTTATAATCACACTTCCAAATTATCACACCAACAACAAGTTATCATGGAAAATTTAATACAGGAATGGAATATTAAATTCTAAAAATGAAATAATAAACCGCATTCAAATAACTTTACATTTTCAGCATGTTGTTTTGGTCGATGAGTGAGGTTTTCAGAATTCCACAGGGTCTGGGTACGGTATGGGGAAATATATCTATGGTGGGAGTAACATATCAGTATTATAATAGACTATATTATATAGGCTACGGTTAAGGCCGCAGTTATGGTTTAAAATATTAGGTCCTTACCTTTGAAATTGGCGTTTTATTACCTTGTAGGGTCATTACGCCTGTTATCGTCCACTTAGTGGAGTTATCAACTTTGAAAATAAAATTAAAATATTTCTTTATTACAATTTTATAAAATAACTACTGAAATGAATTCCTATATTAGTCTATTTATAATTATTGCGAACGTGTTAGTGGTGACAGTCATGTTGTTTTTAATATTTTAAAATAAGTAATAAAATGCCAATATTACCAGTTTCCGACCGCAAAGTTCAGTTTTCGTCCATCAGTTGTCCTATTTTCGACCGCATCAATTGAGAATGAATTTCATAAATAAAAATATGTTTTAAATAGAAATTGTTAATCAAGGTAGGGCACAACAGACTAGTCGCTAGAATTTGCAGCCCAAGTTCGGGCTGCAAATTCTAGGTAGTACAGTCAGCTTCATAAATATCTGAGTGTCAAGACTGATCAAAATTATCTAACAGACAAAAATTCAATATTATATGCGCTGTTAGAGAATCTTATTGTTGTAACCATCCAGAGTACTCAATATTATCTTAACAACACAATTCCAATATTATGTAATGTGTTAAGATGACCAATAATATATTCGCGAATAACTATTCAATGGTATCTAAGCACTGAAAGTTATCAAAAATATCTTGGTAGTAAAGAAAAGTAAACGCTAATCCAGGGTACTACGGTCCATATACTCCCTTCCTGTAAACAAAGGTAAACTAACCAGAGCTGTCATATGCATATGTCATATGACAAATGCAGGGGCTCTAAATCTAAGGTATTAATTTTATCGAATTCTACAAATCATTATATTTATTAATATAAATTAATTGCTAAAATGCTGAAATTAAATGCTGATTAAAATATCAATCAATGAAAAGAAAATATTTACAAATTTAAATGCAATTTTCTATTGCAACTTAGATATGTTTTTGGATAAAAGGCTGCAAATTTAATCGAATTTAGTATGTCATGGGTCATGAATAAATCATCATCAACAGCTCATATAATGTCTCCACCGAGGGTCTCGAGCCATCCTACATTAGGGGCGATTAGACATTAGTCAGCACGCTGGCCAAGTGCGGGATGGTCGTTTGCGTTCCCGTTGAAGGTCCACATTGGAATTTTAAGCTTTTGAATGCTTCAGCCTATAGTAAAAGTTCTCAAACAATTGTAAATTCAACCTTTCATTTGTAAAAGAAGACACTCAAAATTTATAACTGGTTGAAGGTGGTTCCTCAATCGTGACTGACAGGTATCCATATCTTATAATCTAGGTATTTCAAATATTATTGTGGTTCCCACTTAATGTGAACTTATGGCGTTCTATCTACAGACCACCTTCTGCATGCTACTTCTTTTTATTCAGTGAACAGGAAGGTGTGATATATAATATAATTATTTTTACTAATGTATTACTAAGAGTAGTCCTTTATAGAAGTTGTAATTTTAAGATATGGATACCTGTCAGTCACGATTAAGGGACCACCTTTAACCGATTATAACTTTTGAGTATCTCCTTATACAAATGAAAGGTTGAATTTACAATTATTGTTTGAGTTTATTGACTTAGTTTATTTTATTATTCTGTATGTTAAATCATCAATGCAATTACTACATACATTTTTCCTCTCTTTCTTTTTGCTCACAATAATGCAATCACCTGCTATGACACTCCTGAGAGTCTCAATTAAAATATTATTTATCTCCTCTAGTTTAAACTATTTAAAATAATATTGATGATCTTTTTTGTTTCTGTTGTGTTATATTTTGTTACCTTGGGTTATCAATCTCTGATAACATAAATTCAAAATCGTTTAGGGAGTTCGTCCACTAGCGACAATCGCTGAGCTATTTTGTTATAGAATATAAAATAATCAGAGTTCAATACTTAGAGTGCGTTCCAAAACCAGGTGAAGCCAAGGAGACAGCGTAAGAAAGCTTTCTAATTGGTGTAAAATAACCATAGTTTAACAAAACTAACCAATGGTGAAAGCGCTTCTTAATAACGACCAATAATGAGCTATAATTTACTCTACCCCGAGTAAATTGAAATCGTTTTGGAATGCACCCTTAAACGCCTAGTTGCTAAAAAAGGTGCTCATCATTAAAGTCGGTCTGTATCCCAGGCGAAGCGATTGTCGCTCTAAAAAGGAACGAGCGGAAATTAACTTGCTACCAAAATTGCTCACAAAATCGCTGACAGAAGTTGTCATAAAAATTCTTTGTTACCGTGGGCAAGTTCCCATGGCAAATATTCCGTCTGAAAATTGTAACTCTAAATTAAAACATAACAAATCGCAAAAATACCAATTTAAAGAAAAATCTGTGAAGGCCCTTAATGACTCACTTTCAATCTATTGAAAATGGAATAATTTATGTAAGTGAAGATATTTATGAGTACTCTGAACGCTTAGATACCAATGAACAGTTATGATGCGTACATATAAAAGATCATTTTAATCGTGTATATGTAATTGGAGATTTATGGTATGAAGATATATAAGACTGGTTGTTTGTGTACAATATTTTGATAACTTTGAATGCAAAGATATTATTGAAACTTTGCTCCTAACATGTTTTTGACCACCTTGGCACATCATATCATTATGAAGCTGACTGTACCTACCTCCCCATTACAAAAGACCACAGTCAAAAAAAATTTTTTGTGGTGTTGTATTTCTGTTGGTAAGTAAGGTCGCTAGAGCTCCACGGGGAAGGGATAAGGGTTGCCAGCGCGCGAGTGTCAGATCACTGTTGCAAGCATCTAAGGCTACAGTTGCTGATTACCACCAGGCAGGACGTATGCTTGTCTGCCAACCATTTACCATAAAAAATAACACCAATCACTATTCAAATAATGAGGTCATTACTATTATCCATCATCATCATCATCATTTCAGCCGAGAGACGCCCACTGTTGGACTTAGGCCTCCCCAAGGATCTCCAAACCGGTCGGTCCTGCGCTGCCCGCATCCAGCGGCTTCCCGCGACCTTAACTAGATCGTCAGTCCACCTTGTGGGGGGCCTACCAACGCTGCGTTTCCCGGTACGTGGTCGCCACTCGAGGACCTTTCCGCCCCAACGGCCGTCAGTCCTCCTCGCAATGTGCCCTGCCCACTGCCACTTGAGGTTCACAATTCTTTGGGCTATGTCGGTGACCTTGGTTCTCCTGCGGATCTCATCATTTCTGATATGATCACGCAGAGAAACCCCGAGCAGAGCCCTCTCCATTGCCCTTTGGGTGACCTTGAGCCTTCTTATGAGACCCATTGTAAGCTGCCACGTTTCGGTTCCGTAAGTCATCACTGGCAACACACACTAAAGACTTTCGTCTTGAGACCATCATAATATTTAAAATTTAAAGAAAATTGGCCGAAAACAACCTGTTAGTCCGTTTTGCCTTTTTAACCCCTAAAATATGATGTTAAACTTGCATATTTTTTCATTCATCATCATCATATCAGCCAAGAGACTTTAGGACATAGGCCTCCCCCAAGGATCTTCTAACCGGTCGGTCCTGCGCTGACCGCATCCAGCGGCTTCCCGCGACCTTTACTAGATCATCAGTCCACCTTGTGGGGGCTTACCAAAGCTGCGTTTCCCAGTACGTGGTTGCCAGTCGAGGACTTTTCCTTCCACCATTGGGGTGTCAGTCAGTCCTCCTCGCAATGTGCCCTGCCCACTGCCACTTAAGGTTCGCAATTCTTTGGGCTATGTCGGTGACCTTGGTTCTCCTGTGGATCTCATCATTTCTGATATGATCACGCAGAGAAACCCCGAGCATAGCCCTCTCCATTGCCCTTTGGGTGACCTTGAGCCTTCTTATCAGACCCATTGTAAGACATTGTAAGGCCCATTCATTCAACTGTTTGAATATTATTTAAAAAAATAATATTGTAAAATTTTATTACACTATCATAAAATAATCACTTTAATTTATTCTAAAATAACAAAGTGTGTCGAAAACTGGGATTTTTTACTTTATGTCGAATTTCCGACCGCATGCCATTTAAATGTCTTACATTTATACTTTATTAAATCTAATAAGCGGACTGAAATTGGCCGTCGTAAATATTTATTCATTCAATTGTTTTAATATTATTTCATTTAATAATATTTTGTTGCAGGTATCATAAAATAATCACTTTTAGTTTGTTGTAACAAAGTATGTCGAAAACTGGGACGTATTGTACTTTATGCCCGATTTCCGACCATAGGCCATTTCAACGTATTAGGTTTATACTTTATTAAAGCTAATAAGCGGACGAAAATTGGCCATCGCAAATATTTGTACACATAAAGTTCATATTGCTAAATAAAATTTAGTTTATTTACATGCATTTTCGTATATCAGACAGAACCTAATTGACATGGGCGGGCCTGTTATAGACCACCCGGTCGAGATTAGGACTTTCTAGTAAAAAGGGCGTACCCTTTCTCGTCCACTTCGTTTTAAATATTAATTATTGTAAATTAGAATAATAAACTATTCGTCCACACTATATTTATAGCAAGCTATATGTATAAACAGTAAACAAACCAAAAAACACAATAGAACTATTTTTTATTTACTGCGTAAGTTCCGGCACGTCACTATTTTTTCTGCAATATTTGACACATTTTCACTCTTTCGCCGGGTACCATAAACTGCAAAGCTTAATCCTAGTTAATAGCCGCATTCCAGTGAACTGTGTAGGCATGTACTTACTGTGAAGTTATTCAGGTCGTAATACATAAATATTTTAAGGACCTATGTATAACCGTTTTGCTATTTTTTGGCGTTATATCAAGGAGGGCGGTTAAATGGACGAAAAGGGGAAGCGGTCGGCAAACAGGCGCAATGACCCTACCTAAACTTGCAATTTCTTTAATTCAATAGTTGTTTTAGGTTCATATTATTATTATTTTTTGAAACTACACTCTTTACAAGATTTTAGTCTGTAATTAAATTAAATTTCAATTTTTAAATTCTGAAAAAAATGTGAAAATGACTCTTTAATCTCTTCGTCATACCTAATTGACGATTTGATGCCTACTAACTCATGGACAGACTTGATTTTTTCATAATTTATTGATACTAGACTTAGCCGAGGGTTGTTCGCTTATTTCCTACAAATTTTATAACATTAGGATTTATAGTTAAAAAAAAAATAGAGTTAGTATGGAACAACGCCAATATTTATGAAAATTTTCAAAAAATGTGTTTTTTACATACTAACGTTATTTAAAATTTCTAAAAAACTCCGTTGCCAAATCTTTTGAAATTTGGAGTGTATAATTGAGCAAGACTTGGTTAAGTATTGCATCAATGATTTAGACAAAAGATGGGCCTGTCCATGAGTTACAACGATTCCAAGAGTTGATTCTGCTCACCAAATAAAACAGTCACTTTATTTATTTATTTTTATAATAAACGTTGAAATAATTATAAGTTTACTACATGCAAATCCGTAACAGTATAGTCCTTATTCATAATTAAAATATAAAACTGAAAAAGTGACTAAATCAAAGAAGTTGCAGAGCTAATAGTCTGTAAGAAAAAAAACGCCAATGTCATAGGTGGGGACCTAATATTATATTAAACCACACAGTTATAAAAAAAATAATTACACTCTCATTAGACCAATGACCAGCTTAAGTTCTTGCTCAATTGGGTACCTTTAGTTAGGTACTATAGCTATGAGGTAGATAGGTATAAAGTGCTTACCAACAAAGTATAGAAAAAAAGCTCACAAAAACAAGCCATTGAAACAGACACTTTCGCTAACTTATTGCATACTACGATCATTATTAATACTATTAAAAAAACAATCTCCTTATCCAGCCACGAACACGCATACGTAAGTGATAGCTACTAATCGTAACAAAAAACAACCGGTATACATAAGTTGCCAGGAACAAAAAAGTTAAGCCCCGTGTCGGGTGATAGCGAGTGGTGTGTCACATGTTCTACCACTATAGGTACAAGGTAACGTGATAACTGGCTGGAAACGTTAGATTCGACCTCAAATGGAAATTAAAAAACAAAATTATTCACTGACGCGTGAATTAGACAGCTCTGCCGCGCGGCAAAAAAGAAAAAGTGATTCGAACGCCATCGTGTTTTGTTTCTTTTTTTTATTAGTTACCTACTTACGTACTCTGTGGATATCATGTTCAATCGAGTGGTTATGTAAAGTGGGTTTAGTTGTGGCGCGTATTACGAAATATGTAGAGATTTCTCACAGCAGTGATTCTAATGAACCCAATGGAATCAGCTGATATTTCAATAAATATTTCAAGTTATTTTTTCGTAATAAAAGAAGAGTATAAAATATTTACAATATTTTTTAAAAAGAAGTCTAGCAAATGAATCCATCCCACCTATGGTAAGTGGAAATGAAGCTCTGATTCGAAGTTACCAAATGTAGGAACCTAAAAGACGCAGTACTTAGCTAATACGAGAGTAAACGCCATAGGGACCTATCTACTGTCCATCCACGCCAATTTGCAAGGTGCTTTGAGAATAAATTTTAAGGACCTGGGTTCATAGGTACCTAGGTAGTTACATAACCCAAGGATGATCTAATATCATGACACGTAGGTAAGTACGTAGCTGATGACTGGTGATAAAGGTGAAACTGGAATCGAGCTTTCCCTTGAAATCTCAAGCACTGAGGGTCTAACTCATCGATAGGGATGGCATTCATAATTAGGTACCTAATTATAAGGTATTGAAGGCATGTTATGCCTGAAAATGTCATTAGTTTATAATTAGGTGGTAAATTGTTGTACCTAAACCTCTCAAAAAAGTAAGGACATCAGAGCGAAATGACAAAGTTGATAGTGGATCAGACAGGAATTAAAACTTGGGGATCAGAACAGGGAATCCGACCCGAATAACTCTTGATTTAGACGCGAATTTGATCTTTAGCGTAACAAAATAATTTCATATGCAGTTATATGAATATTGGCAGTTCTCAATATTCTATTCATATTCATATTATCTTTATTGCAAGTCACTACATGTTCAAATTTTAACATAAGATTTATAGCACTATAGGTACGTATACATGTAAGTGACACCCTGTAAGGGTGTAGCAATTTATTATTACAATTTTCTTATTACATCCTTAAATAGTAATAATGAATTTTATAATATTGCAATACATATAATAATCAATTTGTTAGGTATATATTACTATTATCTTAATTATGTAATTTCAACTTATCATATTAAAGCAGAATACATTTTATTATTATAATTTTCTTAATAAATCCTTAAATAGTGATAATGAATTTCATAACATAGCAATATAATAATCAATTTGTTAGGTATATATTGGTATTATCTTAATATTTATTATCCTAATAATCATCCATACATTAAATTTCAAAACATTATATTGTGCTAGCTATGTCATCTTACAACTTCCAATTAAATCATTGCGCAATTCACACCAAAACCTCATCACTACTTAATATTTTTTATTATCTTGGAAAAACTCAGCCATATTATAATAACTTTTATTGATGAGATATTCCTTTAACTGTTTTACAAAGTTTTTATTTTTTTCCACGTTTTTAATGCTATTGGGGATATGGTTGTATATTTTAATTAACATGTAGTGTGAAGAGTCCGTTAACAATTTTAAACTTGAAAAGGGTAGCTTCAGTTTATTTTGATAGCGGTTGTTTCGTTTTATTAATGCAACCGGAGTGTATAATTCTGTATGTTTCTTAACAAATTTGCAGGCTTCAAAGATGTATAAACATGGAAGTGTCAGTATTTTAAGTTGTTTGAAGTACGGTTTACAAGATGTTATTTGTTTTATGTTGGCTAGTATTCTTATACATTTTTTTTGAAGTACAAAAATGTCGTGGGCATTAGTGGAGTTCCCCCACATTATAATACCATAGGCCAATCTTGAATGTGCGAATGCGTAATATGCAGAGAGAGCGGTATTTAAATTTGTATTACGTTTCAATTGCCTAAGTGCATATATGAAAGAGGACAATCTGCTTGATAGTTTTTGGATTTGGGGTTTCCAGTTTATGAATGTGTCCATCTCTATTCCCAACATAGTCACGGAATCTACGTTCTCCAATTCATTAGTTTTGTAGTGGTACTTTATATCTAGTGCGGTTTTTTGGTATGGTCTAAATTGTATTAATTTTGTTTTTTTTAAATTAAGCTGCAGGTTATTTTGATTGAGCCATTTTGTAGTAGAGTCTAATATTGTATCCAAGTCCATTTTGAGCGTGTCTGTATCTGAACAAGGTATCACTATAGACACGTCGTCGGCAAATAGTATGTGTTCAAATGGAATTGATTTTGGAAGATCGTTTACATATACTAAAAATAGTATACAGCCTAGAACGCTCCCTTGTGGTATGGAGCCGGTGATAGGAATAAGATCTGATCTAATTTGTTTAATCTGTCCTGTATCAAAGTTAATATTTTGTATCTCCACATACTGATATCTATTTTGGAGGTAAGATTTAAGCCACTCAAAGGCTATTCCCCTTATACCAAGTTTGTAGAGCTTGTCTAATAAGATTTTATAATTAACTCTATCGTATGCTTTACTCATGTCGAGTAACAGGCTAAGTGCATATTTTTTATTATTTATTATTTCTAAAATACTCTGTGTTAACTTGTATATGGCCAAAATTGTACTTCTATCTTTGCGAAAACCGTACTGATTATTATGGAGAAGTTTAAACTTTTCAAGGAAGGCAATCAATCTTTTGGCCATAGCTGTTTCTAGAATTTTGGCAGCTGTCGGCAATAACGCAATAGGGCGGTAATTACTAACATCAGATTTTTCTCCTTTCTTATGTATGGGTTTTACTAAAGATATTTTTAAATAATCAGGAAAGCAGCCTTCATGGAATGACTGATTTATTAATAATGTAAATGGGAAGGTGAGTTCTTCTGCGCATTTTTTTATTAAGCTTGGAGGGAGTTCATCAATTCCGAAGCTGGTTTTATTTTTAATGTTTTTGATGATTTTGTAGGTATCGCTGGGTTCTAGCAGGTGTAAGTATAATGAGTTTTTGATGGTATTTGTTATATTATAGTTTGTGTCACAGGACAAATTCTGAGTGTTGCTGATTGTTGTGAAGTAATTATTGAAACAATTTGCGATTAATTTTGGGTCTTTATTTAAAATTTGATTTTGTTTTAATAATATATTTTGTTTGGGTGGTTGGGGTCTATGATTTATTTCTTTGTTTATTATATGCCACATCGTTTTACTTTTGTTTTTTGAATTGAAATATTTGTGAGTATTTTTTATCTTTTTCGACATATTAACAGCTTTTTTTAATGTTTTACAATATATTTTATAATAATTATCTAATACTTCACTATTTGTTTGTGTTTTCAGCCGTTTTAAAAGTCTTTTATTATAGCAAGATAATTTTAATCCCGGAGTGAGGTTTGATTTAAATGGTCGGTTAAATAGTTTCTTAATTTGTTTGGGTATACATTTATTTAATATTGTTTGGAGAGTGTTATGAAAAGCATTATAATTTAGGTTTATATTTTCCTCTGGTTTTATTACTTCTTGCCAATTTACACTTTGAAGCTCTTTTTTGAATGAATACATATTTTTATCGTTACCTATATAGTCTTTTTAAGGTAGTAAAATTTTTTGGGGCTTTGTTACTCATTGGTATAGTGAATATCATGCCTTTATGGTCTGAAAAGCCGAACTCATTGACAATTAATTGGTGGTCACTTGGCTTAAAATTCAAGAAAAGAAGGTCTATACAGCTAGAACTATTTTTGGTAATTCTAGTAGGTTCTTTAACTATCTGGCGAAAGTTGTATGATAACATAGTATGTTTTAACTTATTCATATCTAGGTTATTTGTTAAGAAGTTAACATTGAAGTCTCCTCCTATTATTATGGACTTCGAAGTATCTTTTAATGACAATATTTTCAAGAGACTTTCTAAACATTCATAAAGCACATCTTTATTGTTACTGCTATCTGGCCAGTATAAATTAATTATTAATAAGTCTTGTTTTCTTAATTCTACAGCGGATATTTCGAAGATTCTTTCTTGGGATAACTGTTCTATATCATTTCTTGCTTTATTCTCTAGGTCTTCTGTGATAAGTATGCACACTCCTCCTCCTTCAGTTTTCTTTTCGGTTCTCCGGCAGAAGCTAGAAGCTTTTTGGTATCCAGTAAGATTAAAAAGATCTAGTTTTTCTTTGTTTAACCATGTTTCTGTTAAGCAAATAATATGGATATTCTGGTTACTTTCAATAAAATCGTCTAGTATGTGTATCTTGTTGTTAAGACTTTGCATGTTTTGGTAGAATATACAGATGTTATTGTCGAAAGGAGTGGTTTTTCTGGGAATTTTGTTGATTAGTGGTTTTGTGAGCTTGATTACTTCCTTTTTTTCTATGATTTATTTCTTTATCCATCTTTGTACATTTTAAATATTCATCTTCGGCAGTCGTTGTATTTGTGTCTTCGACAAGTAAGTTACTGCAGCTCTTATTTGAGCATTGATTAAGTTCGAAGTTTGTAGACTCTCTTCCGTTTATTATCAGTTTATTGTTTTTTATGATAGCATGTTTACCGTCCTTACGAGCTTCCAAAAGAGCCTTCTTGAGTTGACGTCTATGTTGTAAATCTGACTCGCTCAAGTATTCAGAGACGCTTAAGCCAACATTCCTAAAGTGCGCAGAATTCTGAAGTATGTATTTTCTTAGTCTTTTATTGGATAGTTCTATTTTTATGGGTCTACAATTTCCCCTATTTCCTATGAAATCTATCTCTTCTAGATATGGTGATATATGTATATTCAGTACTTCATGAAAAATGTACGAAAGTCTGTCTATTAGATCATCTTCTGTTTCTCGGTAATGGTTTGTAAGGCCATGTAAGATGATATATTTTTCGAAATTTGTATTAAGTTTACAAGATTGTGGACTTATACCATTTATCTGTTTTTGGATTTCTTCATTAACGTTTTGTAGTTTTAAGCATTCTTTTTGTATGTTTTCTATTTTCTTCTCAAGGATAATAATGTTTTCTTCCGTAGCGGTTTGCTTTAATTGTATATTTTCAAAATTTTTCGTAAAGTCTTGATCTAAGTTTTTTAGAGCGCTTTCGATTTCTTTCTGTATAGTGTTTTTTATTGCTAGTAGGATAGACTTATTATTCTGTTGCAGATTTTCTTGGATAAGGGTGTTTATTTGCTCAAGGGTTGTTTGGATAGTCTGGGTGCAATTTTCTGGTAAGTCTGTTTTTTGTTTCGATTGCTCGATAAAGGTCTCACCTTCAAGAGATATGATTGAGTCGTCGCCCACGGGTGATATAGCTTGCCGTCTTAATTGGCGTTTTTTATTTAAATTCAATTCATGGTCTTTTTCATCATTGTTATTTCGAATTGGAGTGTCCGAGTTATTTGACTTAGCCATTTTTGAGCAACATAAAGGGCATTTCCAAGATAATTTGTGTTCTTTCGTCATTGTGTTTATGAATCTCACTAGAGGCACATTTGCACATTGAATATCGTAACTTTTTGTGCATAGACAGCATGATAAATAGTACCTATCTAGTATTTTCTGACAACATCCTTCACACACCCTATCGGAGGAGCTCGCCATATTTTTACACTCAATTTATTTATCTCTGTTTAAAAGTCGAAAAGTTGATATTGCAATATTTTTCTTTTAAAAAATAAATCTGATGCTTGGAGGATTTGAACTCGGTTCACTGGATTTAGTTGCTCGAGTCCATCTGTGGCGCCATTAGTCCACTGGTATTTATTAAATCACGGCGAAATAGTGCTATTGACTTTGTCAGAGAAAACACAGGTAACGTTTTTAAAAGTAATTTGAGTTCTACCCGTATTCTGATTCGTACATAAAAGCCAATATCACTTGTTATTTATATTATCATTTTGTTTAGTTTAGTGAAAAGTTTAGTTTAGCATATTAATAAGAATAAATATAAAAATATTATATTGGCAGGCGATTATAATATAGATTTAATGAAAACAAATAGAGTGACCCAAGACCTTCAGTGTATTTTGTTGAACTATAACCTGAAATTAGCTATAAAAGAACCAACTAGATTAATGAGCAAAACATGCATTGATAACTTTGCTCATAATTTTAGGAAGGTAAAAGGGGCGGAAGTGATTGATCTAGCTCTTTCAGATCATACTGCACAAATAATTCAGTGTCCTGTGAATGGAGTGCCGCTTTTAAAATACGTGCGTAAAAAACAACGTGATTATAGCGACGAAAATATATATAAATTTAAAGAGTGTCTTAACAGCTTCAAGTTTGGTGAAATATATAATACAGACGACTGTGATGAAGCATTTGACTATTTTATGGAATGTTTTGGATTGTTTTACGAACTGTGTTTTCCATTACGCTTTATAACCATACCCATTACAAAAAAAACAAAATGGATATCTAATGGAATTAAATGCTGTAGTAAGAAAAAGAGACAACTTTTATGGCATTACCGTCTTAATCCAACAAGTTTAAATAAAAATGAATACAAGCTATATACTAAAAGACTTAAAAAAATTATTCGACTAACTAAAAAAGCTAAAAATAATTATAAAATTAAGGTATCGGACAATAAAGCTAAAGCAACATGGCAAATAATAAATAATTCAAACACAAATATTCATAAAAATCACATTTCGCACATAATGATAAATAATAAAATTATTACACAACCTCATAATATTGCTAACGCATTTAACGATTATTTTATAGATAAAATTGAACCAATTTCTAGATTAAACGGGAATAAAAAAATAAAAGTGTCTACCGGATCAAACTCATTATTTATGCCGCCTTGTCTACCTTTAGATGTTGTAACAATTGTACAAAACCTAAAAAATACAAATTCAGTCGGGCATGATGGTTTTTCTACAAAAATTATAAAGAAAGTAATTGTTGAAATTTGTGAGCCTCTAAGTCACATTATTAATTTAAGTATTCTGACCGGTGTTTTTCCTGAAAAACTAAAAATATCCGTAATTAAACCTTTATTTAAGAAAGGAAATAAAAAATCTTTAGAAAACTTTAGACCCATTACATTGACCTCGGTGATTTCGAAAATATTTGAAAAATATTATTATAAAGAAATAAATTGTTATTTAGAAAACAAAAATATCTTATGTCCCGAACAAAAAGGCTTTAGGCAAAGCAAAACCATAAATATGGCTATTTTTGACTTTTTAAAGAAAATAATGCTAAATGTTGACAAAAGGAATCCAGTTTGTGCAGTATTTTGTGATATGACACAAGCATTTGATTACGTAGATCATAATATTCTTTTGAATAAAATCGAAGCTTATGGTATAAGAGGTAATATATTAAATTTGATTAAATCCTATTTGTCAAACAGAACACAATACACTACCATATCGAAAATTAACTTAAAAACTAAAGTTGAAGAGATATATTCTTCGACTAGACGACTTGTAAAATATGGTGTACCTCAAGGAAGCGTCCTAGGTCCTTTACTATTTATTATTTACATTAATGACATGCCAACTATGATAAATTATCCAATAACTTTATTTGCTGACGACAGTACTATGACTATAGAGTGTAATAATCCAAAAACGTATGAATCTGACATAAATAATTCTTTGACATCAATTATGACTTGGCTTATCAATAACAATCTAAAAATAAATTTAAGTAAGACAAATTATATACAATTTAATCAAAGAAAATCAAACATAAAATTTAACAAGCTAAACCAAATATCTGAAGTAGACGTAACAAAATTTCTTGGACTTAAAATAGATAGCAAGCTTGACTGGAAATCACATATTGACTATATTGCAATAAAAATTAGTAATTCTGCTTATGCATTATTTAAAATTGCACCAGTATTAAACATTGATGGTCTTTTAATGGCTTATCATGTTTTAGTGGAATCCATCCTTAGGTATGGAATTATATTTTGGGGTAACTCCACACACAAGGACATCGCATTTAAAATGCAGAAGCGCTGCATTAGAGCCATGTTTGGTCTGGAGACAACTGATAGCTGTAGACCATATTTTATCAAATACAAATTACTTTCACTTCCGTCACTTTACATCTTTGAAGTAGCAATGTTTGTAAAGTCAAATCCTCATTTGTTTCCAATGTTATCAGATGCTGTCAAACGAAATAGACGTGATTTCAATAGAAGAAGATAGAATTAAGAATGGAGTCATTAGTCAAATGAAAAAAGTGAGGGCAAAAATTTTGACAACCCTTGACATTTCTTGACATTGCTAGAGAGGCCCTGTCTCTTTCTAGTAGGGTGCCTGTAGCATAAATTAATAACGGACAGTCTTGTGCCACGGGTAAGGTCTCACGTGCTCCCACGGTCCTAGGATATAGGGAGTTAAATGAGACACGAGAGATCCGTGCAGAACAATTTATTAAATGGTGGTATAATGCCCAATAGCGTGTACTCCCCTGGTGGTAGCCGGATATGGTCTCGGTGAGGGTCGCTCGGTGGGACGAGTTAGGGCGGCTTGTACTGCTGCTCACTGTAAGTCCAGCCCTGGGCGGAAGTGAAATAGCTGAGGCGACAGCGGCTACCTTAGCCTAATCTTGGACCCCAATTAGGGGTTAAACACATTAAATAAATAACTATTATTGCACACGATTATCAAATTAGTTAATTAGTATTAGGTAGGTCTTGTCGGTGCTCAATTTACTTAGCGAACCACGCAAGCGCAAAACCGAATCACCAAGCCTTTGTTTGCGATTCCTGACTCGATCGAGACTGCCCGGCGACGCAGGCGCAATCTATCGGAGATTGCCCGCAACAGTCGTACGGTCACTAAAATGTAGCTTATCAACGTTAATATGGAGCGCTAAAACCTATTGATAAATTTAGGAGGCGAACTCTAAAGAAATATTTCAATTAGATGAGCTTCCTTTATATCTTAATTTATGTAATATTTATAAATAGTGTAATCTGATTTAATTAAAAAAAAATTATGTATGTAGGTCGGTAAAATATGTATGTGTAACGTTACACTTGAACTTCGTTACGTTAATAAAACCACAAGTTGAAAATAATTTGAGTTTTGAGTTTTCCATGACAAAGAATCAAAATTCATAATAATTACTTTAAACTTTTTTTCCTGAGTGCCTTTTAGCACGGTAATGTTATCTATTTTCGGCTCCCAGGAAAAAAATCAGCAGCCGAAATACGAGGATTTATCGCTTCTGTGACTCTTGATTTTAAGAGGCACGTTACAGTTTATTATATAGCTTATCTCATGTCACGTCAACTCATAGACATTAAATTATTCTTGTTTTTTAGGTGCTAAGCATACATTTAAGGTTTTCCGGTTAGCAATGCTATAAAAATACATTGTGTGGTATACCGATCTAGCCGTTCTTGAGTAATGATAATAGGGCCGTAATGATGCGCAACTTACCAACTTACTACCAGACTTTCTTTATATTGATAGATATTACGGCTGAAAGCCGAAGTGCGGTTTTTTATACAACAGAAGAAATTGTTAGCTCTAGTAACTTTCCGTGAATTAGTTACATAAGTAACAGCTACTGGCTACAAAAAAGTAAGTTTAGTAGCACTTGGTTTTTAGTATAATACAGGCTGTAACATGAAGGGTACTTAAACATGGTACCCTACATGTTACAGCCTGCATTATATGTAATATTTGGGGTGTTTTAGGCCATCAATATAAACAACTTTTTGACGCCGTCATGGTGGAGTGGTCAGTATAGCTACCTACACATGAAGCCTTTCGGGTTTGAATCCTGGTGCCGGCAAATATTTGTGCGACGAACACGAATATTTGTTTGCGAGTCACGGTTATTATATATTTATTTAAGTTTATTTATAAAAATATCTAAAGCTATTAATTTATATTGAAAAAATGACCGTTATCTACACTTACGTGCAATAAAATCGACCCAACTCGTCGGTTTCGATTCGACATTTATCGGTATATAAAAAGAAGATTAGGCAAACAAAACTTGTAAATATAATTCAAATCAAATCAAATAATTTATTGCATTCATGAATGTAAATAACAGATGTTCACAAACAACACCAGCACATCATGGTGCCCATTTGGGCATAGCATAATCAAGATAAAAGTGTAACGGACCATATTAGAAATTACTCATACTATATTAACTTTATTCGAATGTATATTTCTTACGCTTTATTTAACCTACTCTAAACATCGATAAATGAAGTGTTGGTGACAATAGACTAATTACTTCGGAAATCCTGGTTTCTCATTTTTGCGTCATACGGCATTTTGGTGACTATACAGAATGTTAAAATTCAATTGAGTCATTGTATATTCAATAATTGATGATGCCTGATGCCCTTAAAATTATTTCCCCAAACATTTTAGCTCTCTGTATTAACTGTACCTATATTATCAAGAAAATTTTTACTAACCAATTCAAGGGTTGCCTTTGAAAAGTGATTGAGTAGTGGTTTTATTGAAAAAAGGGCTTGAAGTTTGACATAAGCAGTTGCCTTGAAAGTGTCGGTGTCTTGAAAGTGGAAGCTACATATTTTCAAATTCATTAAAATTTTGTTTTTAAAGACACAATAGACAACCATATGGTCCGTCGCTTCGGAAATCTAAAAAGAAAAGAAAATTTTATGTATACAAGTTAAAAGTGTATATAAATATTTATGTACACTTTTAACTTGTAATCAAATAGCATATTAAAAACTATCATTTGATAGATTTTTATATGCTATTTGATTACAAGTGCAGAAGAGCGCAGCCACAATTTTATTAATACTGTCTGTCTGTGTGCAATGTATCTGCGTTGCATGTTAGTACATGCAAATGTGAATGATAAACATTATTACACTAGTACAATCCAATCAATACTCTCATTATCTTTTTCTCAAATAAAATAATTTACATTACACAAATTACATATTTTATTTGTAAATAAACATTTCGAACTAAAAATGGGTAAAACTATTTATGTATTTTATCTATGTAATAGTTATTTCAAAGAATTAAATAAAATAATCTATCAATTTTGATTGCCATTTATAAAAGGAATGGATAGAAAGGGATATTATTTCCTTATAATTCCGGAAATCCTAGTCACCCTAGTCATTTGTTTACAAATATTTGAATAAGTAAATTATGTACAAAAATTCATTAAATTCTAAGATAGGATTAAATACGAGTATCAGAAATTTCTCCCTCTTATGGAGTTTTGCAAAATAACGCTAATAATCTGGAATTACGGGTGAAAAATGAAATTTATAGATTGAACAATATTATATGCAATTATGACACTTACAAGTGAAATTCACACTGCATCCTCAATACTACTCACTTCTACCAGCACGAAATAACTATATATGTATAATTTTGAACTATTTATCCTTATTTTAAACTAAAAAGCCGTACCAAAATCGCGAGTCGATATTTATGAATACGTCAATTACGACAATTTATGTCATGTTGAGATTTCGGGACATTGACACATGAAGAAAGTGCTGCCATTACATAAATCCTTTCATTTCCCATAAGTTATAGAAATAATCACAGTGATGATTTTCAAAATAAAATACAAACCTAAACATTAAAAGTAAATATATTATATTTATTTCTTTCATTGATAATAAATACTGATAATTGAATACAATATGTTAAGTTTTTAGCTACTTTTCTACTTTTGTTTTAGAAAGATGGCGAAATACTGGGGAAATCTTGTTTCTATGTAGTCGTGTTTAGAAAGAGATGACGACAATTTCTAGAAAGAGAAATGTGTAATTTGAAATGTCAAGTATTGTCAAAATTTTTGCCCTCACTTTGTTATTTTGACTAATGACTCCATTCTTAGTATAAGCTCCTTGATGTACAGTGACTGCAAAAACATCATTATTAAGAAAAAGTATTTATGGTATGAGTACTCAAATTTACAACAAATTGGCAAGAGAATTTCGTGATATGACTATAAATTTATTTAAAACAAAATTAAAGCAAGTACTTATAGAGAAATGCTACTATAATGTTGACGATTTTTTAAAAGAATAATCTTGTTGATAGTAGATAATTTATTTTATTAATTATTCGATTATTATTATTTTGACATTCACTATTATAAATATGATTTAATTTGACAATTGTAAAATGTAATGAGATTATTTTTTATCATAGTGTAAATAATATTAGAGACATTTATTAAACTTTAATTTTGTACGCCTACTAAGGCAGAACATGTCGAGCAACAATGTTTAATATAAGATCTTTCCTGTACTCATGTTCCAACAAAATATCAAATTTAAAAAAAAAAAAAAAAAAAAAAAAAAAAAAAAAAATTTAAATTTAAAAAAAAAGAAGGAGTGTTTGGCGGGTAATCATGGCGTCTGGATGTCGATCTTTATTTCGATAATTCAAAATTGCTTCGGAGTGGAATTGTGCAGTGAAAGTGGTGTCGTTTTGTTGCATAAGCATCCGTGTTGACGAACAGTTATGAGGAATCATTGAAATAAAGGTTTTGTGTATGTGGCGTTGAGAATTGTATAGTGGTTGGAAATCCCACTATACAATTCTCATCAGTCACCATCATGAGGTCTGTACCATGCATTTCTCGCCAAGCACTCCCTAGATGCATTAAAAAGTGTGGCACCCACATTTTAATGCAAAAAATCAAGAAAGAAGATGAAACTAAAGACTTGGCTGTATGGGCTAGATCCCTTTGCCGTCCCGTAACAGGGAAAATATAACCAAAAAAAAAAAAAAAAAAAAAAGAAAAATTATTTAGGTAGTTACTATATTCAAGACAATTCACTGTTTGTTTCTATAATTCAGTATCACAAATTGTTTTAGTAGTTATGTATTGTCATTTTAATCGAAGTTTATAGCACATTTACCAAGGAGCTTATATTACCTATAGAATGGAGTCATTAGTCAAATGAAAAAAGTGAGGGCAAAAATTTTGACAACCTTTGACATTTCTTGACATTTCTAGAGAGGCTCTGTCTCTTTCTAGTAGGGTGCCTATAGCAGAAAAAATAATTACGGACAATCTTGGACTTCGTTAAGTTAATAAAATTAATTAGGACTCAAAGTTTAAAATATTGTTGAGTTTACCATGACAAAGAATTAACATTCATAATAATTAGTTTTAATCTTCCGTACAACTGTCTGTTACTATAAGTAAATTTACACTTAACATTGGCGAAATATAAAAATGAAAAAGCTCATTAAATGGACTTTGCTAAGTACTTTTAAATCGTTAAAAGCCCTACCACCATTTCGGGACGAAATAATAATTATTATGCTGAGATGGAGCAGAAATGGCGAAAGACTCCGGCGAAGAACTCCACAGCTTACAATTTTGTAATGATTTCAAAACATCAAAATACAAGTCAATAAATAATTATCAATTTAATTTAAGTTACAGTTTTACATGCGTATATTTTGGGTAGTTATTAAAAATAAATAAAGTAGTAGTAGTGGTAGTTTTATAAATTCTGTAACACCCTAAGTTTATTCCTTAATAAAAACTTCATCGCAAGAACTGTTCTATTTTAAATCTAAACATAAATAACAATCTAAACATTCATATATTACATGTGACTCAAGAATTTATGTAAAACAAAGTTATATATACACATAATATTGATACTTAAAAGAACAAAATCCTTTATTATTATATGATACAGTGATATCCGCAGAATATAGTTACATATTCACATAGATACTTCTAAATTACAAAATATTGACCTAAAATATATTACTTTCATATCAATCGATGTTTCATAATACTTTATAATGATTGGCAAAATAATCGATTCTGTAAAACAACTAAGAAAAAAGTTACAGCTAATTTTGTACAAGACAAACTTAAAATCGCTCTGCTATAAAGAAAGAATTATGCAGATGTGACTTTATTGTATCATGAGACCAACAATTAAAAATATGAATACCGGTAAAAAATGTAAAAGAATCATTTGTACTCGTAACTCGATTAATACTGGTTAACGTATGACAAGGTATATAACTTTGTCATGTGTTAACCAGTATTAAAAAAATATGCATAAAACTTAAATTGAACGCCCTACGTATATATATATCAACCTTCTGTACCTGTTACTCAGTTACGAAGTCAGAAGGATAAGAGCCTTGTTCTTAAAGCCGTAATAGTGTAATTTCCGCCTAGGGTCTTTCGGAAATCTAAAAAGAAAAGAAAATTTTATGTATACAGGCACTTTTAACTTGTAATTAGCATATTAAAAACTATCATTTGATAGGCTTGAATAGCACAGTCACAATTTTATTAATGCTGTGTCAATTTTACTAACCCAAATTCGAGTGAAGTTTGAGGTCACTGTGCATATTGCACTTAAAAAAATATATATATATCAATTTTGATTGCCATTTCTGAAAAGAAATTTTATAATAATTCTGGAAATCCTAGTCACCCTAGTCAATTTGTTTACACATATTTGAACAAGTAATTTATGTATGAAAATTAATTAAATTCAGATAGTATTAAAGCCGAGTATCAGAAATTACTTTCCCCTATGGAGTTTCGCCCAATAACGATAATCATATGGAATTACATGTGAAAAACCAATTTTACTTAGGTGAACAATAATATGCAATTATAACACTTACAAGTGAAATTTCACACTGCATCCTGGATACCACTCACTTCTGCAACCACGAACTATACAGCGATGCACCATTTTGCACTATTTATAGTTATTAAAATGTAAAAAGCCGTACCAAAATCGCGAGTCGATATTTATGAATACTTCAATTACGACAATTTATGTCATGTTGAGATTTCGGGACATTGACACATGAAAAGAGTGCTGCCATTACATAAATCCTTTCATTTCCCATAAGTTATAGAAAGAATCACAATGATGATTTTCAAAATAAAATACAAACCTAAACATTAAAAGTAAATATATTATATTTATTTCTTTCATTGATAATAAATACTGATAATTGAATACAATATGTTAAGTTTTTAGCTACTTTTCTACTTTTGTTTTAGAAAGATGGCGAAATACTGGGGAAATCTTGTTTCTATGTAGTCGTGTTTAGAAAGAGATGGCGACAATTTCTAGAAAGAGAAATGTGTAATTTGAAATGTCAAGTATTGTCAAAATTTTTGCCTTCACTTTGTTACTTTGTCTAATGACTCCATTCTTTAGTATAAGCTCCTTGCACATTTACACAGTCAATTTAAATTATGAAATTTTTAGTTTAATATTAAGTTTTTAATGTTGATAACATTATCACTGACAGTTTTATGGAGCACAGATTTTATTTGTAAGTATTTAGCCCACATACACTTATTTAATATTTTTATAAATTAACTTTACACAGAGCGTACTGTTTACGTGACGGCAGCGAGTTCGAGTGAGAGCAGAGTGTTTTTAGAATATTTTAATCGAAAACAGATAAATAAGTTTTATTATTAGATAGAAGATTTTTATAACAAAAGAAAATATTTTACGTCACCTCAATAACCAAAATATATCTTAGGATCCACCTACCAGATAATAATCCCGACTAACATCTATATTAATATGAATATACCCAACCAATAGCAAAGACACGCTGATACACAAATAACAGTCTAGGTGTTAAATTTAACACCTAAATCCCTCAAAAGAAATCCAACCTTTCTACTTTCGATTACGGTTGAAATTCGCTAAAATCCCAATTGAGCTTTCTATCCGAAATAGCCGGGAGTTGGTCAGCAATTGTGAACTTTAAATCAACGGATGACGGTTCTTTTATATTGTTCTCTTCGCTGCCTCGTATTCTGGGTAGAGGCGTCAATTTTCACACCTCAGTCGTTACTAAAATTTCGTTCTTATTGTAAGGTAGTATGAATGCAATTGACTTGTGGGCGAACCTCGCGTTGTGTCGATTCGCAAATAAAGCACGTAAAGGTGTCGGGTTTCTCGCCTCGGGTGTAAAGGGTCGTAGTGCTGGATTGTGATTGGTGGATATCCTCAGTTGCCATTCGTTAGGTGTTGATTACTGGTTTATGTTCATGTGCTACAGATAAGACAAGTGAACTCACCGCAAAATAAATGTGAAAGACTTCCACCATACTTCCACTTATTCATTTTATTATGCGGAAGACATGTTTTAAATTTGGTAATCATTAGAGAATTTGCAATTAATTTTATTTATTGCAAATTATCTAATGATTATTAGATTTTAAAATTGCATCTTGTACTAAAACTATCTTTGTGCACAATAAAGTCAATGTGCATTCATTTCAAAAATGGCTATTTCTCCACAACGTTCTCTCAAAACTGTTTAACGTTTCGAAAAAATATAACCTACTATTCAAATTTATTAAATAGTAGTGAACTAAAATATTCTCAATATTTAAGAAATCCTAAGTTTTATCCTCGGCGTATAACTAGGCATAAAATTATTTTATACGTTAACAAATCGGGTATACTAAGTTAGAAAACTTCTGTTATAAAATTACCCTAGCTAATAAGTGTAGAAAATTAAACCCTGTATAAGTATGCTGATAGCAACCACATAGGTACACTTCACCGACCTCAAAAAAATATAGTACCTAATAACTACATCTATGTTAAAATATTTTTTTTTTCATCTAATGTAAAGCTTCTAAAACGAAGCTTAGGTATGCTGTGCGAATGCGAGTGCTTAGAACAAGAATTATCTAACTTTGTAGAAGGGAGTTCAACGAACAAACTTTGACCAAATTTCTAGGACCTCCTAGAAGTAAATAATAGGTACCAACGGTTTCACAAATTTGTAGCAAATAAATAAAATACATACAGATAATTAATTACCATCTCTTTCGTCAAAATGTTTTAAAAAGCACCCATCACGTCCACTCCATTTGTAGACTAGACACTAAAAAAAACAATAAACTTGCGCCACGTAGGTATTTACAGTACAGTCGTGTTCACAAGTATTGCATTTAAAATAGTAACTCCTTCTGAGAAGCAGCGCTGCGATAAATCTCTACACGTATCTACATCTCCGTGTCTATCACGTTTTGCTTGCATCACGACGCCAGTAGTGATGTGCTTAATTCACTTATTTATTTACAAGTGAACTAGATTCTACTATCTTCTCTATAAGTAAGTTTACTAGTTGGTAGACCCAAATGTACCTAGGGTCGTCTGGGTAGGTAACGCCATTCCGCGAGATCCGCTTTAGATACGCGTTCCAGTACAAAACTTATGTAAGTTCTAGACAAACCGAGGTGTTAGATCTCGGCTTGACGATGATCGTCAAGTTCGTAAAATGTTAGGGGTTTATGAAATTGCCGTTTTGTTTGGAGAATTTAAAGAAAAATAATTTTTGCATACAAATATATTTGCGTTTTTTTAAGGAACTTTAATTTTGTGGAGATATTAAAGCAACATTAAGCTATAGGATAGTTAGAGAAAAAAAAATGAGAATTGATATATGTAAAAAATCATATTTTTATAACGGAGACGGGCACCTCTTAAGACGAGCTGTTTTTAAAGATGTATTTTAGTGAAAAAATAAGAATAAAATTGTATACATAAATGTAAGTCCTTGTAATGAAGTTTAAAATAAAAAAAGAATAATGGACATAGCTATCATACTTTAACCCCTATTATCTACTAAAATAGCTTGATTTCCTTCTTCCTATCCAGGTCTTATTTATTTATATGTGCTGGCATAGTGCTATGGTCAGCTGCCGGCCTGATACCAATCCTCCTTGTAAATGTGTTCTCTCCCTACAATCCTGGGTCATTAAAAGAGGCGTAAGGAAACACCTTATTACGGGTTGCAGACCGTAAGCTAAGCAATGCCGCGGCAGCGGCCGGCGAGTGCCAGAAGCGACTTTAGGGCGTTTAGCAATAAAAAATTTAGGATAAAATTAGTGCATTTGAAAATTTGGTGAAATGAAATTTTTTCAAAGAAATAAATATTATGCCAAATAAAATTCTACTAATTAAATATTCGGTCATACGAATAATTATGCGTAACTTTATTGTAACTAAAATTAGCCGGAGCGATTTTCGACTAAACGTTGTTATACCAATCAAGGGTGAACCGTTCAAAAGCTACGGGAACATCACTACAACATCGAGACACGGGTGAGACACGAGCATTACGCGGAACACTCGAAATAGGCGCCGCGGCAACCATCTTGCGGCACGTACGGAAATCTAGCGTGACGGTGAAAAATTGCCGGCCGGGTGGTGCCAGACCAGGGGTTAGCCGATTGAAATATTATTCGATTTTATTAGCTTCAGGGAAATTTTCGCATCGAGTAGGTACTTTTTTTTACGGGACCTTTACACTGAATATTCTAGAAAAAATGGTGAACTTTAAGAAAAGAATTAGGGTGTTCATGATCGTGATACGAAATTTCCCTCATGATCTAGTCATACCTTAAACTTTAATTTAGGTATTCTATGCGAGTAAGCTCTCGAGTAGGTAAGGTCGTTTCCAGTTTACACGAAAATAATGAATGATTTTCTCTAAACTTTTATAGGTGGAAATGAAGCGAGGTTTTACAGAATACCATGGCAGTATCTAACCTGGGTCACCAGTTAGCTCCCCGAAGAAGATCAAAATTTTCTTTTTATACTGTACCGTTTTCCCTAACTTTGGCGACTCTTATATCTAAAGGTTATCGGCGCTATCAACCTCAATTACGGTTTTTTGTTCCATTTTTATAGTCTAGATATAAGCGAATATTCTCCCTATTTGCCCACCCAAGTTATAGAGTTCATCGTCCTTCGTCCGGTATTTATTAAACGTTTTATCCTAAAACTAATCTCATATAAAAATAATAACTAAGCCTCTTCGCTTAAATAAAAAAAAATGCAACGAATAAAATCAAAAGCAAATCGTTAATAACATCTAGAATAGCTACAACTGTCGCCTCTCTGAAATACCGTCTTTACTACCTCGTTGCTAAAGTTCAAATTCGATCCGAGTATTGTATTTGCGTAGGTTTATTCCTATTGCGTCGTTTACTTCTCCTCTTCTCTTTGTTGTGCTAATATTGACGTTCGCGCGTGTCGCTTCCACGTTGTACAAATAGAATTTGCATCTTCACAGGTCTCTTTTTCTTTGCAATAAAGGTTATATTTGGTTAGCAAGGGCGAAGGTGTATGTTTGCGTTCTTTCTTCATTGTGTATGTAGATTTGTAGATATCGGATGTGTCAGTTGAATGCCAGTTGATAAAGATAAATTGAAGCCTACTTGAATAGTGCTGTGAAGAACCGCTTATGGCTCGAATCTTCGTGATATCAAAATAATAATATATTTATGTAAATCCTGATATATATTGCTTCTTTATTGGACGAAGTTCTTTGCTTTTATCTCACCTGAAGTAACGAAGTAATTGATAATAAGGCTGACGATGGAGACGACCAGGAACTACCGTGAAACAAACTAATTTACCATTCAATATCGGAAAATAGATATAACTAGCTGACCCGGCAAACATTATTTTGCCTTACAAAAATGATTAAATTACTAAAATGGCTATAAAAAAATAGGGGTTGGTGATAAAAAAGTAAAAATTTAGGGATGTATGTATTTTTAATGCCACATAATAAAAAAATAAAAACAAAAAATTTCGTCCAAAAATTAAAAAAAACTTATCACTTAGGGGTATGGTAAATAGATAGTAGCCGATTCGCAGACCTACTGAATACGCATACCAAGTTTCATGAAAATCGATCAAGCCGTTTCGGAGGAGTACGGTAACTAACATTGTGACATGGAAATTTTATATATAAGATAATAATAATAATATAATATACTTCCACGCTCACACCAATTATCTAGCCCAAAAAATATCATTAATCTTTGAACTTGTGAATAATAGATAACGGACATTTTTAATGTACATAATAATTTTAGATATTTTTATAAATAAACTTAAATAAATATATATAAACAACCATGAATCGCAAACCAATATTCGTATTCGTCACACAAATATTTGCCTCAACCGGTATTCGAACCTGGACAGCATGATGTGTAGGCAGCTATACTGACCACTCCACCATGACGGCGTTAATGAATGAAGATAGAACATATTCACTGATTAATCTTTTTATACACCAATACTTTTTACCACCCACTATAATTTCAGGGGCGCTTCCTATATAACATACCTATATGGCAAACAAAAATAAAAAAAACATATAGCAAAATTAGTACCTACTTAGGTATTGTTCTCCCACAACTGCGCCAAAAATAGATGACCAATTAATCAGTTCGTTAGTCTCGCTAAAACTCGACCGATATGGCTAATTTTAGTTTTAAAATATTTGTAAAAGTTCAGGAAAAGTTTAAATGTTAAGAAAATATGGAAAAATTTAGAGGAAAATAATAAAAATAGTTTTATTTTCCCTTATAAATTGTTTCAACCTTTCTACCTGACAAACATTTTATGTTCGTCTCGTCGCAGAAGTTAATTTCGTTCATCGGTCTGTTATTATTTAGTCACAAATTTAAAGTGAATTTTGTTCATCTGTCATTAGGTATTTAGTCACAAAGAGAGATGGTGGAATGTATTTATTTCCGAAAAAATACAATATAATTAACACTGTTGCTATCGCGACTGACCTTGATACACAAGATCTTGGTAGCCAGTTGAGGATCTTAAAAAGAAAAGAAACCCGGAATCAAGCTGAACATAAATTTGTACACCACCGGAATCAAACAACCCAAGACCTCTTGACTGAATAAAGTTGGAGACGATGAAGCATCTCGTGAAGTTACAAACCAAAGAGGCGTTATAATATTCTAAACACTTTCATCTTTTAATTTTTCACTTTACGCTTTACAAAATGTAGGTGGTAGTAAAATCTAGTACCTACCTACTATTATCGAGTAAATGAAATCCTAATCCATGGTAGAACTGTAAAGGAAATTACAAATTTGCTGTCTTTACCAAGTCAATAAAGAACAGTTTGATTCTATTAGCTTGACCCTACTTTATTCTTCTAGATATAGGACAAAGAGTATTTCTTTAAAAAATGTAGAGATGAGGGCGTAGTCAAGGGCCAATCGATTGCGTCGAATGTTCAACGAAAAGAAAATTGTCATTTCGTTCAATAGAAACGTTATATCGTTTGCTACTTGTCTAGGCCCTCTGGCCCTAATTTATAGACAAACTTTTAAAAAAATGCCCTTTTCTTTAATTTTATGTATAATTCTAGCAGCTAATATTATAGTTCTTTTTGAAATTTATAAGAAACTAGCAGTCGTTCGTGGTTTCGCTCGTATTTATTTATCGCGCCAAAAATTACTCTATGTCATTTTTAGAGCCTCAAAGTATCTTCATACCAAATTTCAATAATAACCGTTTTGTGGTTTAGGTGTGAAAGAGTAACAAACAGAAAAAACTCATTTTCGCGTTTATAAAATTATTTAGGATACTATTATACCTATGTCAAGGGAATTTAAATTTACTGTGGGAGAGATATCTACTTTTTTCATATTAACGAAAATCGCTTAGAAACTATTTCTACCTTTTTCGAAGAAACTCGTACAATAGTCTTAATTCAATTATTATGTTTTGGACTTGGTGATTGAAATTTTCTATAGTACAGAAACAGCTCCAACCCTTACATTTCCATTATTCGCCCAAACATAATGCTGTCCCACATAAAATCCATTACAAGCGAGCACGGACCCGATTTTATTTACCAAAATCACCTTACCTTAGAAAATAAACGTATCTAAAATTCTTCGAAGACCGTGAGGATTCTGGCCGTAAGTCACGCCGATGGTCCCCGGATAAAGGGCCAGCGGCACAAAGGAACGATCACCCCCAACACCCCCCAACACCCCCCGACACCCCAACACCCCCCGGGGGCCGCCCGGGATCAATTTCAGCGGGAGCGCCTTCGCAGCTCGCGTGGAGTAATCGCCTTACTGGACCTTAGTGACGTTATGTGGTAACGTTAGGCTTATAACAACATAGGGCTGCCTCGGATTCAGCTTTAGACTCTATTATTTAGGTGAGAAAACTTATTTTCAAAGCCTTTTAGGCAGTCGAAATTGCTGAAGCGAAAAATTACTATGATCGAGTGGTCAATACTTTGCCGACGTCAGAAACCCTGTGCCTATTCGAAAAGTTATGTTAACTACAATTTTACTTTCACACATAATTCTTGTAAGTTATGTAGATAACATGACTGAAAAATACCAAGAACCTTCACAAGTTTTTAAATCTTTTGTAATCAATAAAAGTTATTTGCTAGAAATCAATCATGTTGTTTTATCGATAGGTACATCGATAAGTTACAGCCAGTTTAAAGCAGACTTGTTCCTATCCAAATAAACTTAGCAAGATGTTCCACTTTACAAAAGATTACAACAACGAGCCAGCTAGAGCCATGGAATCTCTGGACCCAGTGGTTTGGTCTATACGGTAGAAAAAATAAATACCTAGTTAAATACTCGGAATATATTCATAGAGTACCTAACAGCCTTCAGAAGTCTATGATTCACAGACTCCTTTTGCTTTGTGTTTAGTCGTAAATTGCGATACCTATAATTCCAATGAAGCGGTCAATCTATTTAGTACTAGCTACTAACATAGGACTAATATAGCATATTCTTCGCCGACTGGGTACAAAAAGATTTGAGTTAGCACAGATATTCTTTATTTCTTTCAGTGTCCATTTGACTACGATTATGAGGTTGTGTTAATATGCATGCCCTCGGGAGCAATCAGCCACAGAAAACAGAAAGACTTTGAAAGATCTTGTAATATACCCTTTATATCGCATATAAAGCATTGAATTTGATTTGAAGAGGTTAAAAAGGTAACCATGCACCATTTGTACGGGAACCACTGTCGCCGCTTTGCTTTCACTTCGTTTTCTTACACTGTTGGTGTTCTTTCTTACACTTACGAGCTTTCGCTACCTGTGCTAGATCAAACAAAAATAAAACTCCACTGGTAGACATATGGACCAAATTTTAGCGAGCAGAATTTCTCTTATAAAGATAATTCGTCACATTTGTTGCTGCAGACATAATTAAATTATAATTATAAGAGTATTCCTAAACTGTTTTACTCTAATTAATAATTTAATTTGACAATATTAGAAAATATTTCGCAAATGAACTATTTTTCATTATATTACGGAATCAGAATAGATCTTGTTTGGAGATTTTATTATTGCAATTCTTATTTTAAAAAGAGTGAGAGACATTTTATTATAAGTGGGCTAAGTAAAAAAGTTTTAATAAGTAAAGAAAACATCAATATATCCAGATAAATTAACTAAGTATATCAAAGTGTCATCATGAAAAACAAGATTAACAAAGTCAGGCTATGATTAAGGCTTCTTACACATTGGCGGCCATGTCGCGGAGGGCAGTTAATTCTGCATAAAGATCCACGTCACGGTACCTGCCGGCTTATTCGCTAGACTTTTTTGGCACATGAAAGTAATGGTAGTTCACTAATCCATTGCTGTTTTACACGACAAGTGTCATAATAGCATTATAGTAAAGTAATGATGTATCAGGGGGCCTAGACAAGTGGCAAACGATACAACGTTTCTATCGAACGAAATGACAATAGCCCACCATCCACTAGTATCAGTTCGTGTGTATGGTGACAAATAGATTGTTTTTCCTCTCAGACTGGCGAGGAATGATAAAGTCGCAGGAAGACACGTAGAGATGACATTTAGCTAGTAGCCGCAACGGTTTTTTTTATCCCTACGATGTTTCCCTACAGTTCATCTATGAAGATAAGTCATACAAAATAAGCGCCAGTGGATGGGAGGCTAATTTTGACTACGGTCGTTATAGAGCTTTCTCACTAAAACGTCAGTTTCATACAATGATATTACTTTCGTTAGACGTTCAACGCAATAGACTGGTCGCTTGGCTAGGCCCTCAGTAAATCGTACGGTGACTATCAATATCGTCTGTCAAAAAAGTTAGCGAATAGGGCAGCTGAGCTGAGGTCCGAGCTTTTAGAAGCACCTTCAAGTCTGCCACTCCTTTTCTAAACCCTGCAGAGGCTAGAAGACAGTCATACTCCTTCACAGGAGGTATTTGTAAAAACCCTCTACTGGAATTTCGCCCTACAAGCGCGGAGATACATATTTTAAGAAACCAAGGCTGCTTAAAAATATCGTTAGTTTTAAATGTTTGTTTACAATTATAATGGCTCTGATGTGTGGAAGTAAAAATTGGGTATGCGAGAAATGGCATAAAACCAAAATAAAAATATATAAAAGTAGTGTAAAAATATAAAACGCGGTAGAAATGGCCGCCTTCAGGAGCACGAATGGTGTAAAATTGTGTGACAGACTAGTTTACACAATGACGTAATAAAAGAGATGTTTTGAAAGAAGCTATAGTGACGAGAATTGAGAAAGAGATGTTCAAATCGTTCGGTCATGTAAAATGGATCTGTGGAAGCAGATTGACGATAAGTATATATGAATTGGAAGTGAACGGAGATGGGGAACTAGGAATACCAGGTGAACGCATCGATCTAATTGAGACGTCTTCGAAAAAGGTGAAAAGTACTCAAAACCGCCAAGCATGCTATACAATTTATCACAATAAAATTAGATGAAGCAAAATCATAGCGAAATACATAAATTTTAAAGGATCGTAGCGAGTGTAAACAAGTAATCTCTGCCAACCCATATCATTTTTTTTAAAACCGCCTTTAAAACTAAAAACGGAGATATAAAAATTTTGTTTACATAAAAAGTAATTTTTTTAGGTCGGTCACAAGTGACAACGTTTATTCCAAATATTAACATTGGCACCGACCTCAAAAAAACATTAAGATAAACAAAATTTTTATTTCACCGTTTTCAATTTCGAAGGCGTTTTTTTTTAATTTGAAAATAATTTATTTTTTGATTTTTAGTGTTTTAAGTAAAGAAATTTTCAGGAAACTGTCTCAAGATCTTTTAGACACACAAGTGATAAGATTACGATATCATCGATGTCACTTAAATAGGCATCATTAGGGATAACTCGAAAACTGCTCGTCAGATGTCGATCAAATTTAAATGGAACACAAGCACCAGCTTTTAAACATCGAAAGAATCTTCAAAATTAGTACACCCGTAAAGAGTTATGTGGTAACAAACATAAAAAAATATACAGAAGAATTGAGAACCTCCTCTTTTTTGAAATCGGTTAAAAAGCGTAACTTTATGTAAACAATGTATTTATGTTTACGTTTTAAGAAAATTGTGTTTTATTTTCGAAAGCCTTAATTACATAATGCACTTAGACTTAAAACTATCCACTACATTGTCAGTATTTCACGAAAACGAAGATAGCAATTTCACTTATCACACGAGACCCACGCCAAAAGCGGCCATTCATAATACACCATGCACTAGTAATTTAAGGCCAGTACAGTCGCGCACACTAGCCGCAAACGTTGGAATTCGGGGGGTCGGGTGGTACCCCGACCGTGCGACGTCCTGTCACTGACAAATGGCCCGGAGGAGAGCTCGACCCCGCACCCTCTCGAGACTCGCACTCTAGTGCTGGAGCAATCTTAGATAGTTTGAATTATTGAGTGCTTCAATTAAATAGGCCATTTGTGTATGTGCTTCGTGTAGATGCAAAGCGTATTGAATTTAGATGTGAGATTTCTGTTTCATGAGCACATAAATATTTCTTTATTTTTGTACCAATCCTACAGCAACGTTAATAATAATTACGGTAGTATTTTTTTCTGCACATTAAATGCAATATGTTTGTTTGTAATATACATACATACATAATTCACGCTCATAATCCCGAAAGGGTTCGAGCAGAGCGTCAGGTGACATTCTGTTACACACACAGCCAATATGTTTGTAACATACTAAATAATATTTATAATTTAGCTCATAGGTTCATAAGCTAAATCGAAACAATCATCAACAGAATTAGGTTTTGTTGAAATAAATAAAGTTACTTGATTTTTTAATACGTACCTACAATAAGCAAACATACAACAATTCAATTTACTATTAGTTTTATTTCAAACGCAAAAGAATTAAAAATACCTACTTTCATCAATTCGAAATATGAAATGAACTAAATAAAAAATGCAGTTTAAGTTAAGATAGCTACCTAATCGATTAAATTGATTTTTTTAATACATTAGATAATAATAAGAAGGTATGTGATTTTCTTGAGATTGAATTTGTATTTCGGCTATTATAAAATTGACGCTGTCGTATAAAAACGATTTTCTGCTAAAGACTATTTAATTGGCCCTGCTTGTTTTCCTGAAACCATTTCTTGAGCTCTATTTCTATAGGAATTAGTACTTGAATTCGAACTTCGAATATTATTTCAGCGGCTGTAACTCCCTTACACGACCGCGAGTCTAGCAGGAGGGTGCTATAATTTCATAGGACGGGCGTCGGGCGTCGCTTATCTCGGGCGCTGGCTGCAGGCGCCGCGAGCAGCGCCTCTGCCCGCACTTGTGTGCGCCACTGTACACAAGGCTATATTCGCACGGAATACTTTGATTCTATTAAGTTTGGTTTAGAGGTTGAGACATTTTGGTCTTAGTGTTATACACTTTAAGATAGGTAATGTTTCACAGATATTTTTGTCTTGATCTGAGTAAGAGCTTTCAGCTGAAAGGGTCAATAGTACCCATAGTTATGGACTTGCAAAAATTCTTAACCAAAACCATCTTTGGTCAGTGTATTACTACATACATACATGGCGTTACGAATTTCTACCATAGGGTAAGGCCGAGATCACTTCTTTTACTTGCTATGACCTTTACTTAATTCTTTCCCTTCGTCTACTTCTTCATATACAAATAATATATCTGCTTTATGGGCAAATACATTCAGACGTCTAAAGACACGGCCTCAAAAACTGATATTGCGTGAGTTTCTAAGTTCCTTCCGGTTTCAAATGATATGTGAAAGTTGGTAGTGTTCTTTCTACGTGTAAATTTTGTAATAATTATTAGAAGTTTGTATTATTTACCATTTTTCATAATTAATATGTCATTTATACAACTATACAGTTCATTTCTTCTTTCTTCACCTTTCATTCTCTTTACTATAGTTCACATGATAAGGATTCTGTTCCTTTAAAATGTAGGTACGTGGTGCCAGTGGCATCGCTGCCTGTGACGTTGACAAATGTGGTGGGCCATTACGGTCCTGAAACTGTGGGGGAGCGCTATCGTGTCTGTTTTAGTAAATATCCTCGAAGATAAATATTCAAACTAAACTTCTAGAAAAATCTGAATAAGTAAGTACATTTAAATACCTCCTGATGAAAAACGGGAATTAAGATCCGTATTAGTAAACCTCAGTCAATTCATTTGCTATCTCAAGAAAATGTGGGGACGAGACCGTCATACCTATGTTTTATACTTAATCATGTCTGCCTATTGGACATAGGCTTCCTCCAAGGATCTCCAACTCATCCAGCGACTTCCTACAATCTCTACTGGATCGTTGGTTCATCTTGAGGGGGCTAACTAAATCTGCGTCTCCTGGCACGTGGCTGCCACTCGGGGAACTTGCCGCCCAGTCAGTTCTCCTCGCAATGACAAGATGCTTCTACAAACTTCTTTCGAAGAACCCAGGTTAAAAGTTTAATACGTCCGAGAAAATATATTTGATTGCAATCCAAATAACTAGACATTGCAATTCCAGTTTCAACACGCAACCCTTATCATACAATTTAACATACAATTCCATATCGTTTCGCCTTCAAACATTAAAGTGTACAAGATCTCCAGTGTACAAAAACAAAAGGTATCCACAGTATGTGTCGAGCAGACACCGGTTATGATGTTATGATATTGTCGACACGAGATTGTAATCTCAACAGTATGAATTCTTGAGATTAAAAAGTTGAACACCAACGCGGTTATAATTGTTGTGAATCGAAGTGTCAAAGTGTTTGCATTTAGTTCCAGTAGTTGAAAGATACAGTAGTTGGTACAGTGTTTACAAGTGTAGGTATGGTTTTGAAGTTGAATATTCAAAACTAAAAGTTTCGCCATATTTGAAAATTGATTTTTTTACCTACATAGAGCACAGAGCAAGAAATTTGTAGATAAAATGCCTTGGTACAGACTAATGAAATCTGTAATATTAACAATAATGAAAAGGTATAATAAAATAAAAATTGCATGCCACTGTTGTTGGTTGAATGGGAGGAGCTGTATTGTATTAAAAACTAATATTCTGTGTATGTACCCAATCAAGTGCAAATAAAGAATTGTTATTATTATTCGCGTAGTGCTGTTGAATAAATACATATCTATCTGTCTTCTCGTCTTAAATTAACAACGTTTTCTTTTTCTAATCTTTTTTATTTTAGATTTATTATTAATTACAATTATAAATAATGTATTACATTTAATTTTTTACATTCATAAAAACCTTTATAAACCTTTCATATAAAATCTTCATCGGATACAAAAAAAACTATGGATATAATTCTTGAAAAGAGCTTAATTATATTAATCTTCTTATTATTTCCCATATTCATTTAAATCTATAAAAATATGAAATGGCAAAAGCAAGGACGGACTTAAAATATAAAACTCATAAAATCCTACAAGTAATAGTTGATTCACTAAATACAACATTATTATTCAAAATGACACTACAAGTGGCATATCTTTCGCTTTACAAATAGAATATAATATCATCACAACAGCCTTTATAATTCAACCCACTGTTGGGACACAAGGCCTCTCCTAGTCACAGAAGGATGTATAGGTCCACCACGCTTGCCCAATGCGGATTGGTGGACGGAGTATAAGGTGATCAATACCCCTTTGCTGATACATTTATTATCACAGATTTTGTGGTATATTGGAGTTATAAAGTTCTAGAAATTACTAATTTCCAACTTTATTCACTTTATGAATGTTTCCTTCAAAAGCCAGTAATTACAGAACCTACCATTGAAAGTTTTGTACGACAGCGAGTAAATTTAATAAGAAGACATAGTAGAGTTTAGTAGTGGTCAGTAGCACTGCTTACATACAGAGCTGTTCGTGTTCGAATCCTACTAAATAATGTTTTTTTTATTATTTTGATTTTAATATTAGTAGCATTTGTCAGCAACAGCTGCATACAAAAGAAAACATTAAGCATTCCATGGAGTCGAATTCAAAAGGTAGGTGTTCTTTTTCCGGCATACATTACTCAAATATAAAAATATAAGTAAAATTAAAACAATGTATTTATAAAAATTTGGTTAAACATTCCGTTCGTTCATCAACACAAAACTTGATCACGTTAACAAAAATATAGAAAGTAAAAACCGTACTTAAATAGTCCAGTACAGCATAATATCATCCAATCCACCCAATATGGCGTCATCATGAAACGCTGATGCAAAATCATATCGACACTTAATGCTAGCAAAATAAAGGCGATATACTTAGAATTGAGCCAAAGTAACTCTATCGCCTAATATCAAGTGGTTAGACGCCGTAAAATTATATGTATCATAATAAAATGCTGATGCAAACGAGACACCGCTCTGTGGCCTTAATAAAAAGCTCCAGAGTCTAGTCGACGTTATAAAAATACGACATTGGACAAATAAAAATATAAAATAAAATATGAAATGAAAGTGGCGCGGGACGCAAGAAACTCGCGATCCTTTTGAATGTGTTTTGTGTTAGGACAGGAAATGCTTGGAGTCGACTGTCGACGATGAATGGACTAATCTCAGATATTAATAAATAAATTTAAATCTAAAGAAATAGGTATCTTTGGTTTGGCAGGCCCACAAATATTACAATGTTGAGGTTATTTACTTGTATTCGTATATTATTTCAAATTCAATTTGTTAATTTTTGTACTGTAGGGAGGAAAATACAAATTTGTGGTAATATTGTGGTAAATACAAGCTTTAGTTTAGTTTTGGATCAAAAATTACAAATATCTCCTTTTAAACCGACTTCCAAAAAGGAGCAGGTTCTTTCTTGTATCACGATTAGCACAGATGAACATCTTTTCTTAGTCAGTTATAGAACTGAAGTAAGCATATTAGTAACAAGCCATTGGGAAATTGTAACATTGGGAAACTAGTTTTTTGTTCTGTTTCGAAGGTTAGTGGTAACATTACCAATAAACCAATGCAATTAAAGTATTTTACTAACTGTGCATCTATGAGTATGAGATTTCTCATAAGCTTTATAAATCAGTTGTAGGATACTTTTCATGCTCTAACTCTAGTTCAACCATAACTGCTGATATATTATCACGTTTATTTATATCTAATAAGACTATTTATGTAGTTGGAAAATACAAGTTAAATACAAAATCAACAATTCTCTATAAACTAAATTAATTATAACTTCTCCTACCCTAGTCACACCTTATTTGGGGTCGGTACAATGTTACCACTCTGCTATAGATTTTGGCATAGTTTTATGACCGGTCATGTTTCTGACACCAACCAACCTTGGAAATGTTGTTGTAGGTAGCTTACTAATAGTGACTCCTTGGTGCGATATTCTGCAGTTTGCACTGAATTTTTTTTCCCTCAATCTTCTTTTACAATACCCGCGTGATAAGAAGGGGTACTCTTATTCGGGGCCCGAAGCTACACACCTATACAACATGAAAAATTTACATTACTAGGAAAGTCGACTCTTCAGATCTCCCTGTTCCCAAGGAGTGTTTCTTTGGCCGTAACAATCTGAAGGCGGCGCCACGGGTCAGCTCCCCCTCCCACGATACACGCGTGTGTGAGTGGCCACAGACTATTAAAATATGAGGGTCCGAATGCGTGAGGTATGAGGCAGAAAATTCCTTGCTTTATGGCTTGTGTTGTGTCATGAAACCGGACGGAAAAGCTTTCCTTGCCGATTATTTGAAGTAGGCACTGAAATTGCGACAGATATTATTTTTTACTTGTTTGCTTTAATACTTTCCTTTTGATACCTGACGTACGAAGAATCGTTCGCATGATAAAGGAGCACCACGATGATTTTTGCCATAAAATTGATCAAGTACCTATATGTGCTTTTGAGGAAAAGTAATTTTGGCTCGAAATAAGATATCCGTTGATGGAACTATTTTTTATTTGAAAATATAAATTAAAAAAAAATGTCTTATCTACTTCCGTTAAATCATAATCTTTGAGGAATGTTACTGGCTTTGCCGTTGAGGACACAAACTATCAACTATTCTTTCGATCCATTTCGATTCTTCTACTACACCATAAAGTACAAATTTGTCAGGAATAATACTGGTTATGAGAAAAGCATACCTTTTACTATTAAAGGTAATTAAGTCTCATGTTTAGGTTTATTTTTTTTAGAATTAAAAATAAATGGGTAGGTAATATTCATTTTAACTAAACTTGAAATTGTCTGTAACTTAAAAGAAATTCCTTGAATTCACTTAAACCAGCCATTTTTGGGTTTAAGATTATAGTACTTTTTTTTCTACGTTACTGCTGATGAAAAAAAAATAGTTTTCAACATTTGCCCAACTTATTTAACTCAATCTAAGCTGCTCTTTTTGACCATTATGAATGGTGTAGCCCACAGAAATAAATCAAGATAGAACGGTGAAGTGGGTGTGTCACGCGTGCCGAAATCTTGTCGTATTGACAAGATTTCTCAAAAGTTCCGTCAGTGCTCGTCGAGACTCGTCACAGAACGTCATCAGTTATTAATTAGATTAAGACTAAAATGAGTGCAATATCGATTATGAATATGATTGAGTGTGTCACCTCACTAATTCACTCAATGTGACGTCATCTAGTGGGCGGGGCTGGCGAAAAAAGTGACACGCATTGTTTGTATGAAAACGAGTTATGATCGCCGTTCTATCTTGATTTATTTTTGTGGTGTAGCCAGTGCAGCGTGTCTTGATATCGAAAATACTGCTACTATGAACCTATACCAAAGCATGGAGTATAATTTAGTTGAAAAATTGGTAATGACCCATCCAAGTAGGTCACCAATCCTTAGTAGCTTAATTGTCATGATCGTTACGAAGAACACACGACCGTGGCGCCATCGACGTCCTCTATATAAATATCATCTTTTGGTGATACCGATTTTAATATCGGTCCCTCCTTTGGTGATATCTATACCAACATCGACCTGCCACAAATAAATAGTTACCGATAGGTTACAAAGTTAAAGCATATTTTTTATTCACATCTGGTAACAAAGTTGAATATTCTTTGCCTCACCTCTCGAGGGTGGGCAGCGGGCGACGGCGGCTATCTCCGACAGTTTCCCGACGTATCTGGACTATTTGACTGTTATTTGCATGATTCGTGTGCTGGCATGCAGTGTCCAGGCTGTGTAGATACAGGCGATGTTAGCACTAAGCTCTCGAAATTATTGCCTACGCTATAAAGTTGCTATTCTACGACGCAATATAGTTTTGTTTTCTTTTTATATTTTGATTATAAAACTAATAACATTAGTCCTGCTATTCGGTAGACGTTAGGTCTTCCACAGGTTCTTTTCAGTGTTTATTTGACAGATAGTCTATACAAAACTAACACTTTAACTCCTAGATATCTTATAACCAGAACCAGTAAAACAGGCCCTTAGGTAATTAATCTTGTAACCATACTTCATTAGAATGTATTTAAATATGAGTAGCTTGAAAATGTACTTAATTATTTTTTACTTTTATAAATAACATTATTATTATTGTCTAAACATTATTAATCATGATAAAATAATATCAAACGGGATGAGCAGAGGCTTAGGTAACATTTGGTTACACATAAAACCGCATCTGGTAGTATAATTCACGCAGAGTGAATGGAAAGGGGAGACTCGGGATCCCTTTGGATCGAAGTATACCGTGAGGAAACTCACGGTCCCATCATAAGATAAGATAAGATAAGTGCCTCAAAATTGTGATAGATTGCTAGCCTGTCACATAAAACCCAAAAGTAACTAAAGTTCAGTGAACCTACAAACAAAATCTAACCAACACGACAGCTGTAATACTATAATTATCTTAGTAGTCTGGGAGTAATTTTGTTTATAAATAATAATAATAGTTATTTCAGCAAGTTAGCAAAGTTATTTTCTACAGCCAGTGCAAACAACGCGCGTTGGCGAGGTACGGGGCTCAATACATTGCGTCCACAAGCTTCGCGAGAGTTTCAAATTCGCGCGTCGAGCTTCAGTATGTGTTCGCGCGTAAAGATTCGCGACGAAATCGCTCTTCTTGACAAGGGCTAAGTCACCAGCGAAGTAGTCTAATATTGAATCACGAGCGTAGCGAGTGACTCACAAATAGACTACTGAGCGCAGTGAGGGATTTAAAGGCACGAGACAAAAAAATCTCTCGTGTCAAACATACAACATTTCACCTCTCCAGCTAGAAAATTGTTATAAGTGAAAAAAAAAACAAGAAAAAACTTTATTACCTACATGTTTATTAACTTAAAAACAATGATTCAAAAAGAAAAGACTTGTTTGAAGCTCGCAGCAAAAAGCGTTTTTGCTTCGAGATTTTACGAAGCAAAAGAGGTCTTTTCGTGCGGAGAGGTAAATAGTTATTTATTATACAAGAGTGGAAAGTTCCTTTTTAACCGCGTGCTCGATTTGGATGACCGAGCAAGCGAAGGATTCTAAAGTTGAATCACGAGCGCAACGAGTGATTCTAAATTAGAATCCTGAGCGTCAGCGAGGGAAACAAACGAGCACAAGGTGAAAAATCTTTCCACTCGAGTGCAATACGTAACTTTTCATCCCACCTCAGCGAGGAAATGACAAAATGAAAAAGAATTTTTTCACAATTTAAAAAGTTCTAATCATAAATTTGGCACCATAGAGGTTACATTAAATAGGTTTAATGACGTTTTGAATTTACAATTATATTGAGTACTCATTATATGTGATGTTCTAAATTCAAATCTACTTTGCCGCTCAAGCGAATAAAATAGAATTTTCCAGCCAGATTTCGAAGCGCAAAATTACACTTTCCGAGGTGGTGGGATGAAAAAAATATTATCTTGCCTATACTAGCTATTGACATAATCAAACTCCAATACCACTTACCGCAGCCGGAATGAAGCTAGACCGTTGCCTTATAAATGAAAAATGAAACACCGATGTCTAACACCATAACCAAAACCAAAATTATACAGTCAAATATTTGATGCAAACAATGCTTCAAGCTAAGAACTACACAAACTCTGTTTCAATGTCATTACCATGCACCCCTGAACCAACTTCCAACATTCCTCCCTCTAGTTAGATGAACTCTGTGTACTGTGGACAACACAACAAAGGTTACACATGCCAAAGCAAACTACGCCTAGTTACCATCGTTTACGATTGCGGAAAATGTACCGTTTAACCAGCGTTGGCCTGACGAAGTTTCGGGTGCCACCCCTTAATTGTTGCTTCCGAAAAGTTAATTTTTCTCACTGAGTCGTTTCCTTATTGGGTTAACTTCATTATGTCGCTCGAGAGGTCCGTTTCGAAAGTTCTGGAGAACACTCTCCGGGTAATATCAAAATGGAGCGTTTGTCTTTATAATTGCTTTTTCCGTGAATATTACTTTGTTTGACATTTGCTTGCTTTGTTTGAATTGGTAGACTTTTTACCCGACTACGGTGAAGTCAAAAGGAAGGGTAATGATTTTAGCAGTCTATATTGACGCCCAGTTAAGATGAATCGACCTTATATTATGGAATAATTCTTTTCAGCGTATTTTTTCTAGTTTATTAAAAAAACTATTTACGTTTAAAATTATTCCATAATCTAAGGTAGTTTCATCTTAACTGGGCGTCAAATATTTGCAAAAATATTTCGTTCGGATCTAGAAGTGCAAATTTCAAAGATTTGATGAAACAATGTTTACCATAAAAACATAAGCACCAACCACTGACAAATTTCAACAGCGAAAGCAATGCCCTGGTGGCATAGTGGTTAACGCAGCCGCCCGGATTGCGGAAGATGCTGGGTTCGATTCCCGCCTGGGGCAGGTCGATTTTTTTCCGTTTTTTTTTTGTTTAAAAAAAACTGTGTACGCGTTTGTAAACGCAACAATTATTTCATAATTTTATAAGTACTTGCTTGTTCTGGGGTTGCTCTCTAATTAGGTATCTATGAATTCTTTTAAAGTTTTAACTTTGGAATATTTACAATATTTCATATTTTACCTTAGTCAAGAATAGTTTGAGGTTTGTTAACGTCCGTGAAGTATTTGGTAACGTCCATTAAGTAACGATTTTAATATGATAAAATTGAGATGTTCACATACGTTATTTGTCATTTTATTTGAAAAATGTCCATAAGAATATTTGATATCTACTTTGATTTTGTAGTAGAGATAAACTACAATAACATGGCACGCTCCTCCAAATTACTGTTTCATTGTGTGTAGACACATTTTGTAAGTATTTTTTTAACAGTTTAAACATTTATAGTGTAAGTATAATAATATATAATAATAGTATATTATATTACTAATTATATTCTATTCTATTCTATTCTATTCTATATTATTATTATTAATTAAAATTACCATTTTTAACAGTTGTTAATTTTGAAGGGGCGCGCCATGTTATCGTAGTTTATCTTTACTGGTACCTATCCCCGGGGATTTTGTGAAATCCCTGGTGTCCTCATTTCCCTGAAGCAATGTGTATACTGTACCTAAATATTTTTAAACCGTTCCGTTTTCTTACTGAACTTGTTCCACTTGCTATCGTAGGCTCCGCTAAAGTATTTAACCTTAGCCCTCGCGTGATAAAGAAGCCTTTTGAATGCACATCCGTTTAGTGTGACACGCTTGCGTTACTTCGTAATCTGGTGACAGATATCTATATTTATGACGACCGCCGTGGAGTGGTCAGTAACGTTGCCTCAAAGCTGAAAAAATCTGGTTTCGAATCCTGGTGGAAACGTGTATCCATTTTGTTTGGTTCTTGAAAGATGACCGTCATGGTTATTTTTCAAATAAACCTGTCATACACGGTATGAATAAGATACCAATAGAAATTGCCACATTAAAGAATAAATTGTGATACATAAAAGTTAGCACTGAAATTTTTTGTAAAGTGAATAATTACATCCGTGTTATTTGCGTTCCCGTTTCACTTAACTGCCTACTGACTCCCGTCCTAAACGTTCCTGTATTACTAAAACCCTTGTTCGACCTCCAGCCAAAACAATTTTTTTTAGTAAATCTTTTACTGTACAGGCTACACAGCTATGGAACAAATTGCCATTAGAAATTCGCGAGAGTGTTTCAATTACTTCATTCAAACACAAGTAGAAAGAGCACTATCTCTCTACCTTATCTTAAATATAATATATGTATTTATATATGTATGTGTGTATGTATAGGATTATATTATGTATATCTATAAGGTAATTATATTTATATAATATGTACTTACGCTTTTTAGTATAATGTAAGTATTTGTTTTTTTTCCCTTGTTTGTATGTTGTGTACACTATATCCCCGCATATTGATGCTTAAATTATAGCTAGGGTTGGCTGGAAGAGATATCTGCTAGAGATAAGCTCACCTTTGTACATGTCCTTTCTTGTTAATGTTTTGTTAAATTTTGTGTGTACAATAAATATTTTATATTATATATAATTATTTTACCTAGTTTCTGTAGACGTACTTACCTATACTTGAGCCAAATTTAATAAATAATAAATTCATTTACAAACCGCTGTCGTTTTTGTATGGGTGATAAGCAAGAAAGGTAGCGAGTGAAATGAAAAAAAGAGTAGTCTCCCCTTGACTTTCTCGTATACCGGAAACGATTCATTAGTTGATAGTAACCTTATATTTTGATGTCATAAATGCATGTCAAATTTTCGATCACCCATCCGAGTACACACGCACTTGGTTGCTTAACTTTCGTGATCGACGACTCAAAAGTAGATAGAAACCTTATATTTTGATGTCATACATGCATGTTCAATTTGGATGCAATAAGTTAAAGCATACTCGATTTATCGTGCTAACTCACAGACACACACACACAAACATAATTCCAAAAACGGTATTCTTGGACTCAAGGAGGTCCAAAACGTGTAAAACTGTCAAAAATCTCGAGGTCGAATTTTTATACGATTACAAGACTTCCCCTATACTACGTATATGAGAAAGTAGAAACTTACGTATGCCTTGGGTTAGCCCCACCCAATAGTAAGTCGACCGACGCGCCAAATAATGGTTCTGCTTTACCATGGGCCAGTATTATATTTACTCGACAGTACATACGACATGGATATGGTAGTCTGCGTTACTGTCAACCATATAAATATACTTGTATTTCCTACCGTCTTGTTCAAGCGATTATGATAACCACATATTTTCAACTCTTATTCCGTAAGCCACTAAGATGATTTTCACTTGAAACAGCGCCTGTATTCTGACAACACTCAACCCCTCTCCAGCAATATATCAGCCACATCATACTGCAGAATGAAGCAACCGAAATATCTTTGGATCTCGCCTTCGCAATAACAATGGAACTTCTGAGGTCATCAGACTGCTCTCTTTAAACTAGATGCTTAGTTACTGTGGCAATGAATTTTGAATTTGAAGAAACTATTTTAAATTTTGTTATTCAGAATATGTTTGGATTACTATTTCACTCCCTGCCTGAAATGCAAAGCTTTGGATGGATACTAATAGTTGTTACTGTATCACGCCAGAACGTCTAATCTGATTCGGTTGAACCGGGATAGATTCATCATCATCATTATCATATCAGCCAAGGGATGCCCACTGTTGGACATAGGCCTTCCCCAAGGTTCTCCAACACGGTCTGTCCTGTGCTGCCCAAATCCATCGGCTTCCCGCGACCTTTACCAGATCGTCGGTCCTCTGCGAGACCGGGAAAGATTATAGTTAGCAATTTCTACTCCTCTGGAGATCGAACCCGGGATCTTTGACTCTAATTCCGGTGGAAAAACCACACATCACAGAACGTTGGTACACAGATGTGATATCGTGTTTCTCTCAATGTGTCTGAGGAGCTTTTTTCCTTAATCCAATATCTTCCCTCCTTTAAAGGACTACGCGTGCTGGTCTACGTTGTCACTGACAAACTGTGGCTACGCGAACTAAGAAATTTAGCAATTCGTTTCTTTGTAGCACAATCAAGAAATGGAATTCACTGCGAGCACACGTGTTCCCTCCATCCTACAATCCTGGGTCATTCAAAAAAGGCGTGAAGCACTTTGCAGATCAGCAAGGCGAGGGTGACTAGCGCGGCGGCTTATCTCTCGCTCTAGCTATCTTCGCATTTGGACTGCACTTCTGCTTACCATCAAGTGGTGGTGATTTGTTCGACCTTTTAAAAAAATCTGTTTTTTCCATATATTTGTAAATTTTAAATGATAGGTATTTTTATTGAGTTTATTTATTTACTTAACCAATGTTGTTAACCAGCTACACACAATTACAGCAGGTTCTACCATACATCCGCGGGGATAGATCACAGAATTGATGATGGTTTGAAAACCGTGAGCGAGCCACTAGTTAGCTACGGTTAAAAAAAAAAATTATTTGGTACCTATGTCGTTTTCTCATAATGTAGTGAATAAATCCCTTAAGAACAATAGTTAAGCAAGAATTAAACAAGAGTTAAATTTACCTGTGTACCAAATTTCCTTTCCATAGAAGACATATTATATAACTTAAATTGGGTACAAAACAAACAAATGATGATGCCATAAGTAAAAATTAGTAGGATTATTCAGAACTTTAAACAACTTCTCTGTTCCTTTTCCATACTTTCTTAGCGTGTTTTCTCGCGTTATCCTTAACTACCCTCTGTTAAGCGAAATTACTTTATCTCTTCACCTTCGCAGTTCGCGGCTTTACACCCCCGCCCCTATCACCCCCTGCCCCCACTTTAAGTACCCGCTATTAAATCGCTGTTAGATTAGCGCTGTATCTGTTGGAACGTCACTTAGAGGATGAGCAACGCTTAAGTTTGGTTAACCACGAGACCAGTTTTAAGCGATATAAGGAGGTGTAGTAGCGAAATTCTTAGGATGTCGATCACCGCTATTAGCAAGTGCGCGGTCTCCTACTCGGATGGGTGACCGAAAATTTTCTAATCAATTTTCCTCCGTGCTTTGGAAGGCACGTTAAATTGATGGTCCCAAGTGCTGTCGAAAGATAGCAGTCGTCCCCAGGGTGGTTTGCTGTCAGATAGGGGGCCAGCCTTAAAAATCGAATGCCAAAACATTTACCAGTTTTGTCGATTTAAGATGGTTTTCAATAAAGATATTGAGTATTGAGTAAAACCATACTGCACCGACTCCAAATAAAGCTTTTACGGTAAGAGGATAGTGCGGCGAGCACCGTCTGCATACAATTTGAGAAAACGTTTTAGTACCCTTTCTTATTTTGATATTTTAGAACTTTTGTAACATGGTTAAGAACTAAGTTACGTTTTCTTTCTTTTTTCAAAATAACTTTTAATGTGTGCTAATCTTCCATTCGCACACATCCGAGCCGTGCCCGGGATGTGGCTGGGCCGTGTCGCGCGGACGCTCGGTCTATATGAAGCTCCGTCGCCGGCCTGACCACGGACGTGTGCGAACGAACATGAATTGATTTTAATTAATAAACATTTATATGAATTAAAAAGAACGCAATGCTATTTTTGACAACCACTAACGGTTGTCAAATGATGGAACACGTCTCTATCACGTCCCGGGCACGGTACCGATCTGTGTGGATCGAGCTTAATAAATAATCCACCCTGAACGGAGAGATACACACACCTACATAAAAATTTCTAGACATTTTTTCATAAATAATGTGTAATTTTGTTCATCGTGAATCGTCCCAGACCACTTGATTTTGCAGACAGCGTCACTGACGACGACCGAATCATTCATCACAATGTTCAATCACATTTATTATTAGAAATTACATCAATAATTCTAATAAAACTAATAACGATTCAGTCTATTGGTAATGAATGTTAATCAAGGACTGTTAATTAAGTGATCAGATATCATTGGATTTGACGTCACAATTAATGATTGCGTGCTGTCAATAAATGAACTAATGCTCGTTATGACGTATTTAAATTAGGAGTAGTCTGCTTCATAGCCCTGCATTCACACTGAAAACCCCGACGCAAAAATGTGGGTGCTATTCATTTTGGCCTGTATATCTGTTGCTCAAAGAATTGCGAACCCTAAGTGGTAGTGGGCAGAGCACATTGCGAGGAGGACTGACGGTCGTTGCGGCGGAAAGGTCCTCGAGTGGCGACCGCATACCGGGAGATGCAGCGTTGGTAGTAGCGTCCCACAAGGTGGGCAGACGATCTGGTATAAGTCGTGGGAAGCCAATGGATACGGGCAGCGCAGGACTGAGGGTTGGAGATCCTTGGGGTAGGTCTATGTCCAACAGTGAGCATCTCTCGGCTGAAATGATGATGAGGATCTGTTGCATTTTTTCGTCTTTATGTGCCATTACTTCCTTTTTAACCGACTGCAAAAGAAGAACGTTCTCAATTTGACTGTATGTTTTTTTTGTGTGTCCTAACTCTTTATTAGCTGAACCGATTTTGAAGATTCTTTAACATAAGGAAGCTGGTGTTTGTCATGTGGTCCCATTTAAAATTGATCGACATCTGACGAGTAGTTTTTGAGTTATTCTTAATAATGCCTATTTAATTGACATCGCTGATATCGTAATCGTTTTATTAGGTACATGTTTGTATAAAATCTTTTCTGTCGCAAAAAAAAAGTGGAAAACCCTATGTAGGGTCGTCTGGGTAGGTACCACCGTCTGTCTTATTTCTGCCGTGAAGCAGTTCGCTGTGTTTCGGATTGAAGGGAAAGGTAGCCAGTGTAATTACTGGGCATGGAAGGCACATCATCTTAGTCCCCAGGATGGCAACGCACTCGCAGTGTTAAGTGATTTACCCATAATACTGCAAGTGTCTATGGGCGACGGTAACCACTTAACACCAGGTGGGCCGCAAGCTTGTCTGCCATCTTGTAGTATAACAAAAAAACCGGTGGTATGAAAAGAGATGATACGTTTGCTCGAGCTCGAAAACTATCAAAACTCATACTAATGGTACTGACCGCGCACTTGGTAAGCTTAACTTTTTTATCATTACGAAGAATGCACGACCGCGGGCCATCGATCTTCTCTACAACGGCGTCTTATAAGTCAGATTAAATCTGAACAAATAAACCATAATTTGCAGTTGCCCTCAGTTTAAATCATAAAACTGTACCTACTCCAGCTTACGTACTCCAGTATTTGTATTCACTTTATCGTTGGTAAGTGCGTCTCCATATTATGTTTATGTCGCTGTTTCCTCTTTCTAAGCTCACGCTCTAGTTTCTCATAAAACCCACATACGCCAGGCCGGGTGTGAGTCTTGGGGTAGATGTATGCATTGATACACCTCTATGTTGAGTTTATTAGTGTTGCCATGTAAAAAAATATTGCTTAAAAATAGGGAGAGAAATTTCTTACGAAATTATCCTTCAGTAAATTTCTTTTTTATTATTATGTCTGGATAATTAGGACTATGTTTTTGTTGCATAGAGATTTTATGCTGTATACACGACTTGTAATTAATTACTGATTGCATAAAAATAGAACATGTAATATGTGTTTTTGATGATAATTTATACAACTTTATAAATGTCTAATACCATTTAGGGTAGAATGCAATTGGTCGGAATATTAAGGTCAGATAGTAAAAAAAAGTATAACTTATAAGGAAGTATTAAATTACATACCTACATATATTTTTTTTAATTAGCAGTCACCATACAAAGTTTGCAACAATACCTACAGTTTCATTTTTACACTGCCGTATGTATGGGAGGCCATACATGTGGCTCCTGAAACCTAGAAAAAGGAGAAATAGCAGCATTATTTGAAGTTGGTGGTTAGAAATACTAAATAACACTCGAATATTTACTATTAAATTATTAAGTTAAGCTTACAGCATAATGCATATTATATGAATTTCTCTGCGTAAATTTCGCAAAGAGCTGGCAACACCACTCTGATATTGAGCGATCTTTGCTACTTAATAATGAAGTGGAGCATAAGCCGGCATGATTTTTTTTTTTCAAATTTCCCTGCGCAAATTTCGCTAAGAGCTGACAATATTGCTCTATTTTTCGATCGATTTACCGAACGACAGAATTGTTGTAAGTGATCTGTAACACTGTTATCTTCACTACCAAATAATGAAGATAAGCATAAGTGAATAAGATAGTCTGCATAATCTTTGAAATTCTCGGCAGAAATTTCACAAAGAGCTGGCAACACCGGTCTATTTTCCGAGCGATTTACCCGACCGCCCGGCCGGCAGGAGAGCGTGCAGGAGACGGACGCTTTACGCCCGTTGCCTTTTACGTGTGACGTCTTGGGATAATACTTGCTGTATAAGTGTCTATGTATACTGCCTACATTAAAATAAATGTTACGTATTTACTTCGTATTCGCTGTTCAAGTTGGAAATAGAACTTCTATGGTGAGATAGAAAATAGTACTTTTCTTAAATATGGTGTAAAAGAAAGAATGTCTACGATCGTACGTATTTGATTAATCGATTAACATGTGATCTGAGGCTTTATTTCGAATTTCTTTAACGCCCGAGGTAAGTAAAACATTTTATGTCACAATCTGACCAGGAAGTGGGATTTTCCACACGGGTAGTGGGCGAAAAATGTCACTTTTAGTCAGGTGTGGCATAAATATATTTTTGCGATGCAGAGTCCATTGAGCGCCTTGTCGTAAAAGGCACAGTAGAGGGCACTAGACCTCGTGGAAGGTCACCCTTGCGATGGACCGATCAAATTAAAGTTGCAGATCGCTGAAAGGAAAATGGAGTGTACTATGTATAACACCTTAAAGACCGCGAAAGAGATATCCGTAGACGTACTGGAATACCTGACGTAGTCAACTCCGTTACAAGGAAGAAGTGGCAATGGGCTGGACACGTGTGTCGCAGGACAGATGGAAGATGGGGGGAAAGGGTGCTGGTGTGGAGACCATGGACGGGGAGTAGGAGTGTCGGACGTCAACCGACGAGATGGAGTGACGACGTCGAGAAGGTGGCAGGAAAACAATGGATGAGAAGGGCACAAGATCGAATGGATTGGCGTGCGAATGAGGAGACCTATGCCCAGCAGTGGGTGAAAATGGGTTGAGAAGGAGAAGAAGTTGGGCTGCCCTTGCATGAGTGTACCGGGAACATGAAAAGCACAAAAAGATGGCGGGATATCTTGAGGCGAGCAACATCAGTCCCCAAGCTACCTAAATGCTGACCACAACCAATCTAGCGAGAGTGTTACTAAACAGAAGATGAGAATTGAATTGTTCGTGGTCTTGAGAAGACTAAAGATGTAGGTTGTTATTGTTGTCCTTATTCCACATAGTTAAGGGTTAAAGACATAGATTTATAATTACTGACGTTTATAGATTGGCAATGAATCGACTTAGGCGAGACCAAAAAACAATGCACCAATGTGTGAGTAATGCGTATGAGTGCGTGAAAAATAGTAGTTAGCGTTCCCACTGAGGATCCACATTAGAATTTTAAGCTTTTGAATGCGTCAGTATTGCAGTCTGGCAGTAGCTCTATTTTGTAACGTGACTGACAGGCCTACCTAGGCCGCCTGCGGGTAGGTACGTGAAATGGTCTCGTCCATCTCTTTCTCCTTCACATTTCCTATCTACAGTTACCTATATCTATAGTTAAACACTAGTTACGAAACATGTAACTGTCCCACTCATTATCCCAACAAGGTTGTGCAAAGGTTTAACTAAAATTTAGTTAGCACGTCTGTTAATGAGAGTCATACCTAAAATTAGTAAGAGCTTGCAAGCCTGTCGCTAAGGTAAAAGAGACATCAAACCCTAAAAGTAAAAAAGCTTCAGTGAACCACCAAACAAAAGCGGACAACAGCAGGACCTTAACGCGCTATTTATATCGTTTTGCCCAGTTTTTACCAAAACCAAATCGTTATCGTTTTCTTAAATTTTGGCTGTCGCTATCTGTCAAACTGTTGTCAAATTGTATGAAAATGATAACGATTTAGTTTTTGGTAAGTGACCAATCGATTGCGTTGAACGTCAAACGAAAAGAATGTAAAGTTAAACAGACGTATTACTGAGAAAGCTCTAGTGACCGTAGTGCCAAATGTATGAGTAGTAGTCATAAATTGTCATTTCGTTAGGATAAAATAACGTTTAATTGCCACTTGTCTAGGCCGTCTGGACAAATGTTACACTCTAATATCTCAGCGACTGGGCATATTCAGCAGGCTCTGGGTTCGTAAAAGTAGTTTTATTTTTGTAATTGTATTTACGTATTTCAAAAATACAATTTTCTTATATTGAAATTAGCTGTCATGTTATCAAAGGTCCTCCATTTTCATAAAACGTCTGGCCTTCACTGTTCCCAATAATTTATACAAACTTACCTAGTAAACATTTCTATCAAAAAATGTCCGGGGGCGAGTAACTTTTTCGTCGTTTCAATTTACAAAACTAGTTTCATTCCAAATGACAAATTAATCTCTTGAAAGTTGCTAGCCATTTTTTGGAGCTCAGCGCAACGAGCCGGGTCCAATTGACGTGACATTTCGGTAGTAAAGGTGCGTTTACACTGCCTATTGTTAATGGGTTCCTGATTACGTGGGTACGGAGTGTACAATTACGTGGTTGCGTCTCTTTTGTTGGCGTAAACAGAGTTTTAATGTAATAATATAATAATAATCACTGCTTTACAAAGAGCACTTAAAATAATTTAATAATACATTATATATTACAGAAAAAGTCATTATCAAAATTACGTCATCTAAATGTAGTAGGCAGCGGTAGAAGTATGAACTGTGTTACAGCTGTTACCACTCTGAGCAACAGGAAGTATTGGGTCCTCAAGTTAATGTAAATTTTGTGCATTCAGAATAAAACAAATAAAAATTAAAAATAACAAGAAATAATTCGAAAAAGTAGGGTGCGAATGTTCAAATTCATCTTTAAATTATTATATAAAATACCAAATATAGCACAGTAAAAATTATACGAAGTAAAGATTTTTAAAAACAAAGCTCCTCACAGTGTGAACCTATCCTCGTTTTAGAGGTTTTCTTCAAACTATGTTCATACTTGTGCCAAATTTGAGTGTCTGGTGAAAGTTAGAAAACAGAAATGAAACCCGTAGCTCTGTATTGAATAACATTTTTACCGGGATTTTTAATTTAAATTGCCTTAACTGGCAACTTTATTTCAATGCTTACTAAAGTCTAAAGTCGATGGAAATTGGTCAAAGATAAAAAAAATATATGAAAACACGTTGGAATATTTGCAAAAATTGAAAAAGAGTAAAGAGAAGCAAAGGAGTTTTTATATTGGACTTAACTGTGAAAATATTCCAAATTTTCATAAGAAGTTGTGCAAGCAATTTTAAGTTAGAACATTATGATAATAAAGTAGAAAGTTACATTTTGTACTCATACGAGTCTTATCGCGACACATAAAGATTACGCATTGCGCCAATATCAAGTGAAAATGTACTCAAAGTAACCGACAATTGTACGGTAGATTAAAGTTTAAAATGGAGTCTCTCAACACGTGTTTTTGCAACAAGAACTTGGGAGAAACTCCTCATACCTACGAGTCACTCGATCAATTTCAACCTTAAGTCTCAAACCTGATAATAAATAAGTAAAATAAATAACCTATAATTTAAATAAGAATTATATTGATTATTAATTTTTTAATAGTAGTAGGTATTATTTATAATTTTTACTTTCAAAAATAATCGTCAAAAAACAAAACATAATCGTCAAAAAATTCGCTCGAGATTTTGACGGATTTACACGTTTTGGACCTCCCTGAGTCCAAAAATGTTTTTTTTAATTATGTCTGTGTGTGTGTCTGTGTATCTGTGTGTGTGTCTGTGCGTTAGCACGATAACCGAACCATGCTTTCAGTTATTGCAACCAAATTTGACACACGTGTATAACATCAAAATACCTATAAGATTTCTATCAACCCTGGAAACGACTCCAGTGTACGAGAAACGCAAGGGGAGTCCACTCGCGATTTTTGAATCATGGAAACGAAAACAGAACACGGCGAAAATTAACACATCAATACTTACCGAATCATTGTAATGAGTTGCCACTATTGGGTATGGATAATTATTACAACAAAAATGGTTAATCCTCGTCTAAGATCGACCGTAGCACCATCCAATATATTAATTAAAGGGGACCACAAGCATTTTTTCGTACAATCATCACGCGCATCATCAACAATAAGTTAATAACATTAAGAGCGAATGAAACATAAGTGTAAACATTTCATAATGTGGCTACTGGAGCTATTTTCATAAAATTTCATTATTTAAGTATTTAGACGCAGGAAAAGTAGCATCTTGTTAAGAAAATCAATCGTTTTCTCGTTATCCATGTGTTTTCTGAGAGAGCTATGCAGCTGTGAGATATTCCACTCACTAGGGCAAGGTAGCCATGACTTACCGTCGCCTTAAACAGTGACGTAGAAGAAGCAAGATGCAATTCCATTTGCCAAAACACACTGTACTCGTAAAATCGAATCACCTACCAAAATAAGACTTCAAAGGCCACTTACCAACTGGCATCCTTACACCCGAGCACACAAACAGTTTAGGAACGTTTAGCACAAATTGCATCCGACCAAATGTCGTTCTGCCATTGTGTTTTTTTACAGGGATTTCACCAATCCAATCCCGGAGACGGTACCTTTATAACCATTTGACGGTTGCAGTTTTCCAGACGGTTGCGTAATTCAATCAACCGTTCTGCGACAGTTTTGAAAAGACGTGGCTGTGCGGCTTTTTGTGCTTCGGCTAGAAAAAATAAATGGCACTCTATGGATTAGCGTTAGGCGCTCGCTTGAACGACTAATTGATAATGTCGTGTGAGTTACTATTGCAATCTTAATCCTTTTTGAGAGCAATAAGCTTACGAAATAGCAGCTTCACATTTTTTGTACTAAAGTTGGCGAAAGAATTCTGTCCCTCTGGTAGTAAACTTTCCGTAGCCTATTTATTTATAATAATATTAAGTTTGTTGACCAAAAAATACAGAATATAAAGTGCACCATCTTAGGACTAGGTAGATACAAATTAAATATTTATTAGCCTCTGAAGCCGAACTAGGTCTGTATTTCAGCCTATATAACGCCAATGGTCGGTAAACTTATTAGCCAAAGAGTCAAATATGAACATTACAACAATTTAAAAAAAAATTGGAAGCCAAATGCAAGGGGGAGTCTTTTTCTTTCTTCAACGATTTGGGACCAAAATTCCAATTTATTTGTGGTCAGTCCATTATCTCATCAATTCTGTCGCCAACATAGTTTTGGACACCATTCTGCTATAGGTTAGGTTACGAAGTAGTACCTTTCCTTAACTTTACTTTGTAACATAGACTTGACGAAAAGAAAGTATTCTGGGTAATTTTTCCGCCTTTTCCGACTTCTTACTTTCGCTAACATATTCGACAATGTCCATGAATCAAAGCTGAACTAGATTCTTTATTTTCCAATAAAATGTGCCGATTTTTGGCGAACTCTGTCTTAAACTTCCAAAAAAGGCTATTTAATTAGCTTAGAAAAGGCATCAAGGTACACGTCGCCGTCAATCGTGACCTCCGCCGTTGATCTGAAGCAAATTGAATCGTGGTCGCTTCGAAAAAAGTAAACTTCGGACGCGGAACGTTGGCGCCAACGCGCCCGCGATGTTCTTTATTTGAACGTCTGCTACGTTCCTTTGGAATTTTATTTTTCTTTCTTTTTTATGTTCCCGCGTGTTCTAGACTTCGAAAAATTTGAACTGGCCTGTTTCCTCTTTTCGAATATCGAATAGCGGTAAAGGCTTTTTTTTTTAAAGACACGAATTTCTAATCCGTGAGTTAAATATCGGTTAGTGAACCTTTAGCTAAATAGAATATTTTTATGGAACGCCTGTAATTAGTAGCAAAAAAGTGTGTGTGAAATTCAATCATGGCAGAAGTGAAAGTTCAGAAAAGTAGCAAAAGTGATTTCAGAAGCAACAGATGTTTATTTTGGTTGTCAAAATGTTGAACTTTGTTGTCCTCTGTCTTTTCATCGGATTTTCAATTCACAACAGTGCTAAAGAAAGTTCACTTCAAAAATAATTAAAGCTTTTAAAAATGCAAGTGCGTAAGAACTTTTCGCTAAATCTACCATCATCTCAATACAATAGGTAATTGACGACAGAGGTCCCAATAAGGAGGTATTACAGGTATTTTATGGTACCGACACTGGCCGGTATGTGGGCGCGCGCAGCAGGGCGCAACGCGCCGGCTTATTGGCGGACCACCCATTCTTGTAACATCGCTTTTTATTGAAATTGGAATTCGTTTTTGTAGTAAGATTTTTTATACTTTATGCCTCAGACACTATGTTACTCGTATTGCTCGACACGTTACCGCGGATATTCGCCTAGCAGCCACACACTCCTCTACTCGCGACATTATTGCACCTCCTTTTACTCGCGCTAAAACTTCGAGAAAAATGTATCGCTAGGCATGACGAGCCAGATGATGAGGCAGGGTAAATGGTACAGTCAACAGCACGTCGGGCTATACAAAACTGTCAAATTTCTCCAAAAAAATTTTCAACCTAAGACTATTCAATATAAAGTGCATAATGCGTTAGTATTTTATTATATTTGTTGGACACCGTACGTCACAGCAAGGAAGGTCCTGCCAGAAAAACAGCGCTCCTGCGGCACTGTCGTAGGAGCAGATGCTGAGGTAGGAACCTTTTGGCCTCGCACAGATCGTTATGTGTACATACATACCTATTAGTTAAGTTGTATGTAAGTATTTTGTTATTTTAGTGGTTATAATTGTTATTTTATTTTTCTTTTGTTTTTGTTCTGGCGAGGCCAATAAATGTTTTTCTTTCTTTCTTTCTTTCATAATCGATTGGGAAAATTTGACAGCTTGTGGTAACCCAACGTGCTGTTGTCTGACCAACAAAGAACTCTAACTTTGACTTTGGATAACTAATGAGTTAGTAAAGCGCGCCAATTGTCGTCAAAAACTGATTACTCTGACACACAGTCAGTTTATAATTTTTGGATGGAATTAGCAATGTGATGTAAATTGAGACGAAACCTCCCAGTGTTCCATGGTTTCACCAGGTGTGGGGTGCCGGGTCTATAGTGTTGCAGAGAGGGGCTCCCCTCTCTGTAACACTATGGACCTGAAGCGGTGCCTGGGACTTATGAAACACGTGAAGGGTTAAGGGTTAATTAGGTCCAACAGAAAATCAGACATCTTGTCAGACATATTGCAGTGGTGACGTTTAGATTTATTATTATATTAACAACCTTCAAACCATTTGAAGATCTCATCAATACAAAACTTGTAGACGCCGTCGTGGTGGAGTGGTCAGTACAGCTGCCTATACATCAAGCGGTCCGGGTTTGAATGATGGTAGCGGTCAATATTGTGTGATGAACACAAATATTTGCCGCTACCAGGATTCGAACCCAGATCGTGTCAGCCTGGAAATATAAAAAAAAATCGGAAGTGGTCTCCCTTGACTTTATTATTTACCTGAAACGACTCAAAAGTTGATAGAAACCTTATATTTTGATGTCATACATGCATGTTAAATGTTCGGTCACCCCTCCGAGTACCGATCGCGCACTTGGTTGCTTAACTTTCGTGATCGACGACTCAAAAGTTGATAGAAACCTTATATTTTGATGTCATACATGCATGTTAAATTTGGCAGCAATAAGTTAAAACATACTCAGGTTACCATGCTAACGCACAGACATACAGACAATTCCAAAAACGGTATTTACGGTATCGGACAGGGAGGTCCACAACGTGTAAATCCGTCAAAATCTCGAGGTCGAATTTTTTGACGATTACAAGACTTCCTCTATACCACACTACGTATACGAGAAAGTAAAAATCTTTATCTATGGAAGCAACTCAGAAGAAAAATATTTAAGTTATTCTATACTTTACTAACGAATTCGTCTGAAATGTGTAAAACGGTAGATTATTGTTGTTTATGTATGTATTACAAATAACCCTGACTATTTTTTGTTATGTATGAATATTTTTTTGAACATGAGTTATCTTTCTTTATTATTAATGATGATGCCAAAACACTCAACTACACTACCCTGTCTCTCTCTGCCCAACCACATTTTGTGTGATATTTATATTTTGGCATATTTTGTTTCATTTTAAAGCATTTAAGACAATAAGTAAGAAAAGTTTTGTTCCGACCTTTTTCTTCTACTCAGAATCTTCATGAAAGAGTTTGCATCCTTCAGGAGTAAATTGGGTGAAGTCGTCAATTCTTGAAAATTTTAGCCAAGGTTCGCCTTCGGAAAGCTACTGTCCGCACACTAAATATTAGTGCATACTTTTTGAACTTAATATTTTTAATAGTAATCTGTGATTAGAAAGATACTAGAATTTCCAGGAGTTGGTTTATTTTCTTAGTTTTTTTTTTCAAGTTTCTATATAATTACAGTAACCGCTTATAATCCGAAAACTACGATAACTTAGCTGAAAAAACTGGTTTCTCCCTCTCCGCCCCTTTTTTTCCAACCCTGCTGCCAATTTCTTCTTCTTCTTCTTTTAAATAAAAAAAATCGTAAATGAATGGCAATCGCGACACATAAAGATTACACGTTGCGCCAATATCAAGTGAAAATGTACTTAAAAGTAACTGACAATTGTATGGTCGACTGAGTTTAAAATGGAGTGTCTCAACACGTGTTTTTGCAACAAGAACTCTGGAGAGACTCCGCTGCCAATTTTATTTGGGTTATGCGCAATAGATGTCTTGCTATCAAAGTCAAAGTCAACGTCACAGTAACCTAATTACTAATCTAATTATGTACGATGTGGCAATTGAATTCAAATAAATTTCATTTCATTTATTCATTTATTTATTAAGTCAAAATTTCTTTATTCATTTAGTTACAATTTTTACACTTATGAAAGTCAATTTTGATGCCATCGGTTCAAGAGTATTTGCATACTGCGGTTTTTGGCATTTGATTTTTACCTGACAAAAAACCTCATTGGCGAACGACTGCTAACTTTCGACAGCACCCGGGTCATCAGCTTAACGTGCCTTCAGAAGCACGGAGGAAAATCGATGAAAGTTTTCGGTCACCCATCCGAGTACTGACCGCATACTTGGTTTTAGATTTCGTGCCCGTTTCGAAGAACGCACGAATGCGGCGCCATTAACCCTCAATCAAATTAGAAAACAAACAGTTTATAGCAACCAGTGTCGCAGCCAGCTAATTCGTGTGTGCAATAGCCCTCGCCACGTGCTCCCACGGCGGCGCTCTTTGTCGGCGCATCAAACGACACGGCGGCGAGCCTCGCCCGGCGCCATCGTCTTTCTATGGAATTCAAATTCGTTTTGTTCGGCGCTGAAAAGATGCTGAAATTTCATGCAACATTTTGGATGCGACTGTGCGTTTGCTTGGGGACTTTATTTTCTACGGAAGTTGTTATTTATTTATTTATTCATTGATCACCAACATATTAAACATTAACATACACAATTGTGGTAATAGATAAGGCTACTTAAGCTTTTGTTATTACAATTATATGTGAAGACTACATGCGATAAAGAACATTGTAAATTGAATAAATCAGAGAAGTGACTTTCTGAACTTACGAAAGCCATCCGTGAAGAGATCAAGTCTTTGATCTTAGCTAAGCTGTTGAACTCTCTGATAAGGCAATTAATAGGTGACCGAGATTGGATCTACTAGAATAGTTCACCAGAAGGTTGTATCTCGAAGCGCGAGGGTTTAATGGTGTTTAAAAATACAGACTTCCTAGTAATTCAATACATACGTATTCTACGAATATTTTGAGTTACGATCACGTAAAACGAGTTTAAAAAAAGTGTTTTGATTATTTTTGCTTCCTATTTTGCCGCTTTCGTGGTCTAGCGATTTGCGAAATTGATACAGAGGTCCCGGGTTCGATTCTATGGGAGTACAAAATTCTGCTTCGTTTAGTTGGTTCTTCTCTGTTTCCTATCCTAGTCCAAATTAATTTGTGGTCGGTGAAATATATCACTATATTGCTTTTTAGGTTTTTGCATAGTGACCGTCGGGGTCGTGGAAGTTTCCGCCGGGTTCCCAAGGTTCTGGGAACCCTTGCGATGCTTCGGAAGACACGTTAAGCTGGTGGTTATGGCTACTGTCGAATAGTACAAAAAACAGTCATGTCAGAGGCCAGTAATGGTAGCACGATTTTTTTTTTCAGAGTTCTAATGCATTTACGCATCATCCCTATAAACTAGGGTATGTGAGACTCCGAAGTAATGGCGTTCCCCCACTTCCCCTAAATATTCTCTCCGTGCATCCTGCCAACACTAGGGCAGCGAACCAACTTCGCGAAATTCCGCCGGGAAACCATCTATGCCTGCCATTTTAGGCCCAAGCCTTTGACACCAAGCTAACCACTTTTGTATCCAGGCATCCTGTCAATGCACACTACGACATTAACCCGGGATCGGCAACTTTCATCACTTTCACTGGGAAAAGCTAGCTTCGACAGAGTGGCGCTGCCCCCGTGATATCACGACGGAAAACCAAACCAACTGCTCAAGGCGGCCTATGGGATGGCCATACTACGACCTAAGGTGAAAATGGCCGTGTTTGATGTCAGTCATCTGTCCGCAACCAGATATTGCCAAGAGTGCACCGCGGGGAGGTCTCGGAACATAGCACCTCTGACACCAGGCTAACAAGGTTACACACACGATTTGAAGAAGAAGGTGGCCAAAGAATAGAAAATCCATATCACACAACCGGTGGTGTGAAGTGGTCTCGTCTATCTTTCTCTTTCTAATATACGCGCTAGTATGCTCTTTCTCTTTGCCCATCTAAAGTTTCCTATTTCTATGGAGCTCACCAATCCCTCTATTATCTCAGCCACGACGTGTAGTCGATTTTCATCGATTCGCTTTAATGCCCAACTTTCTGATCCATACAGGACGGCAGGTCTTAAGATGGTTTTGTAGATTTTCCCTTTTAATTTAAGGGGAATCCGGGAGTCACATATTGTCTCCGTAACCTGTTGCCATTTCATCCACCCTGAGCTAATTCTATATTTGACATCTCGGCCTATTTCACCGTTGTGCTGTATGAATGAACCTGGCAAACCATACTATTCTCGGAAAATCTGGAGACAATTCTGGAAAAGCTAAAATGCTTCAAAATTCTGGCACAGGCACAGACAATCTTGCTGCAAGTGCACCCGTTACCGTATTGCAGTTAACAAGACAATTCAAATGACATTGTAACGGCATCGACGCTGCGCGACAGAACGCCGCGGTCAATTAGCGGCGCCCACACATGCGTGAACTGCAGCGCATCTTCACGGAATTATACGGTACGCGCTTCTGGATTTTTTTCCTAAAGAATCAACATTATAATGAAAGGAGGACGCAGAAGTTAAATAATACTCCTTGGAAGATTCAGAGTGACCAAGAAAGCTGGAAAGTATTTCGAAACGTTGGCAAAAATAATAAAATAACTCAGTTGAGTTATTTCGCGTGTAGTTACACGCGAGTTAGATCCGTAAAAATTGCTTTATTTTATAAGTGTAGTGCTCGTGCAAATCTACGAGAACATTAGGATGCAGAAAGTAAGTTTTTTTTTCAGGAATAGGTAATCACTTTCTCAACAGTAGCTAATATTGTATTTTTACCTCACGATTGCCGAGAAGTCATGTCATATATGTGTAGAATGTATAATGCACATTGTGTCTGTGTGTATCAGTGTCAGTTGAAAGAGCTAGACAGATATTGTTTCGGTAGGTATAGGCAATAATATCTGGTTCGCTCCCACGTTGACGTGAAATAACGAATGGCTTGAGTAACGTTCAGAGTGAACCAAAGGTTTATGAAACTTTCTGTAGTCTCTTTATTTTGTGGAATTACCGTAAATTGTGAGTTACTGCGTTTGAGTTCAATAACTAAACATGATCTTGATAGTCTAGTTTAGTAAATCGCATGTCGTAGTTTTGATCCTTCAAGTTTGCCGCTGTCTTTCGACCCGAGCCCTTTTTTTGACTAATTTTGTAAATGTCTCTGATGAGGTCCTGATGGGTTTTTTGATGAAGGCGAGGATCTAGGTGGGTCCTCTAGAATGTAAGTCAAATCACTCCAGGGAGGATTCCTGACCGCTAAGCATCTCCCTCGAGGGAGTCTCTGTACCAATTAGGGTCTCTAAGGCGTTCGAGTCGGACAGGGGCGATGCTCGGCTCTCGGCTAAGGTCTGCCGTGTCGTGTAACGACCCGAATCTTTCAGAGACTCGATTCACACTCGGTGCGATTTCTCAGATATCTACATGTGCTTGCTTCTTCCTAATCTTTGTTCTTGAAAGTTCTTTAAAGAACTTGCAGAATTATTAGCAGAAGTAGGTGATCAAATACACCTCTAAATTCACTGATAGCACAATAATTTACTGTAATGTAAATGTATTGCTCATGTTTTGCACAGAAATAAAATGCAGATTTCTAATTAATTTATTTGCACTGATATTTTAATAAACTACATTTGAGACACTTATCGCCTATCGCACTATCGAAAATGGAGAAGGGAAGGTTACCAATATACTATTTTAATTACCCAAAAATATACATAAATTGGTGGCTATGTTGACAACAGTAAAAGCATTAAATTTTATGAGTATCCATTATCCATAGCCGCGAAGTAATTCCTTCCAGAAGACCATAGTCAAATAACACTACATTTATGTCATGTTGTGATTCTGTTGGTGAGTAAGAGCTCCAGAAGAGTCGCCAGAGCTCCACGGAGCAGGGAAGGGGACTAGGGTTGGCAGCGCGAGTGTCACGTCAGTGTTGCAAGTGGTGGCTAGGCTACGGTGGCTGCTACCACCAGGCAGGCTATATGCTTGTCTGCCAACCACTTAACACAAAAAAACTACTTTTGCTATTGACTTATTCCCATGGGGATTGAATGTGTACGTAACTCGAAAAAGCAGAGCTATTTGACTGCTGTATTTAGTAAGTAGGTAGAGTGCTAAGGCAATAATTATTTTTCGGAGTTTCTCCCGAGTTCTTGTTGCAAGAACACGTGTTGAGAGACTCCATTTTAAACTCAATCTACCGTACAATTGTCGGTTACTTTTATAAAATTTACACTTGATACTGGCGCAATGCGTAATCTTTATGTGTCGCGATCGCCATTCGAATAAAAAAATTGGTTGTCTGTAAAGTCGGTTTACTGACGATAGTTGAACGTGACAACGTCTTAAGAAAATACTGATGGAATGGTAGCATTTTTCAAAAGAAAAATTTAATTTCATTTGTTTAATAGATTTTTGCTTGCACTTCAAGCTTTACATGGAACGCCTCAGAGCGAGGTAACGCCGCATGCGTCATGTTTTTTCGTGCGTGCAGCCGGCTCTATCGAATTATAAGACGGTGTCACGTCAAAAAGAAGAAGAAGAAGAATTATTTTTCAACAAGTGAGCAAAGTTATTTTTTGCTACGAGTTTCAATATTAAATCATGAACCAGCGAAGTAGTCTAGAATTTATTCATAAATAGACTACTGAGCGCAGTAAGTGATTTAAAGGCACGAATCAAAAAAATTGCTCTCGTGTAAAACATACAACTTTTCACCTCTCCAGCGAGAAAATTGTTATAGGTGAGAAAAACAAGGCAATACTTTCATCATCAACAGCTCATATAATGTCCCCACCGAGGGGCTCGAGCCTACCCCACATTAGGGGCGATTAGGCCTTAGTCAACCACGCTGGCCAAGTGCGGGTTGGTCGACTTCACACACAACCTAAGAATTGCTTCAGAGGTGTGTGCAGGTTTCCTCACGATGTTTTCCTTCACCGTAAAATCGTCGATTAAACGTACATATGATTTCAAAATTTGAAAACACATTGGTACGTGGCGGGGATCGAACCAGTGCCTCGAGGGTGGGAGACGACGCACTTACGCACTACGCCACCGAGGCAATACTTTAATATATGTTTACTATCTTTAAAATAATTATTGAAAATTAAAAGTAAGATTACTAAAATAATTTGGATTGAACCTTACAGTCTTGTTTAAAGGTCGCAGCAAAAATCATTTTTCCTTCGAGATTATACGAAGCAAAAGAGGTCTTTTGGTGCTGAAGAGGTGAAAAATCATTTATATCCTTTTATGTTCTTTTTTTTCATATTTTAAAAAGGTCTAGCAAATGACTCCATTCCACCTGATGGTAAGCAGAAGTGGAGTCAAAATGCGAAGATAGCTTGTGCAAGAGATGAACCGCCGCGCTAGCAACCCTCACCTTGCAGACCTGCAAGGTGCTTCTTCACGTCTCTTTTCAATAACCCAGGATTGTAAGAAGGAGGGAACAGGTGTGCTTGCAGTGAATTCCATTTCTTGATTGTGCGACGTGTGTGTTGAAGCTTCGGTGGCGTAGTGGGTAAGGGCGTTGTCCATCGGTTCGAACCTTGCCACGTACCAATGTGTTTTCAAATTTTGAATTCATATGTACGTTTATTAGACGCTTTTACGGTGAAGGAAAACATCTTGAGGAAACCTGCACACACCCGTGAAGAAATTCTTAGGTTGTGTGTGAAGTCGACCAACCCGCACTTGGTCAGCGTGGTTGACTAAGGCCTAATCACCCCTAATGTGGGGTAGGCTCGAGCCAATTGATGGGCACATTATATGAGCTGTTGATGATGATAATTGTGTGACATGCAAATTTCTTAGTTCACGTTGGAATAGTAGCCACAGTTCGGTGGCACCTTAAACCAGCACGCGTAGTCCTTAAAAGGAAGGGAGATGGTAGGATTAGGGAAAAAAGCTCCTCAGGGCACTCGCCATGATATAAATAGTAGAACGCGCACAATAACGCAACAATATCTATATTTCAAAAAACACACTTCAAAAACCTCCATGTAAAAAAAAATCGAAAATGTATCGATAACCTTATCGATGTAATCTCGATTACAAACATGAGATCATCGAAATAGTGAAGCGTCGTGTCTGAGCATAAAAATGAATAAATACATAAATAAGGGCAGACACGGTAAATAAATAAAAAGGAATGGCTACTGGCGCCACGTTCGGTTTTCGAGTTCTTCTTATTGCTCAATATGTGGTCAAGGAGATCTGTGGAGTCGACGCTAGATTGTTGAACTGTTTAAAATTTGCATACGTATTATTGTGGGAATTTAAAAGATTTATTTTATAGTATCATGTATTAAACCTTGTATATATTTCTCTATTATATTTAAAGAGGTATTTACTTATAGGGCTTAAAACGTATTATAATAGTTGTCACGGCTGTTACTTAGCAACAGTCAGTCCGTCAGTGTCAGTTGAGGAAAATTATCAAGTAAGAAAAGTTTCATTGGGATATCCATAACCACTATGGCGACCATTTTTACTGTGAATTGACCTGTAATCTTTATTAGTAAAATGAAAAAAGGACTAAACTCCGGGAAGAATTCTCAACATTGGAGAATTTTTTTTGAAAGCATTGGGCGAAGAAAAACAAAATATCGAGGGCGCATTTTCAGCTTTAAACGATATATCCGAAACCCTATTTAGCGTAGACGCAAGGATTACGGATATGTTTTGCGAATATGAGGACTTTTGTGAAGTGACTTTTGCAGAAGACCACACGATAAGGCGCTCGAATATAAGCAAAAGTGGGCCGAATGTAAAGTTGTTTACTTGCCTGATATTTAATCAGGCAAGTAAACAAGAAAATGTACCGCTAGTTCGACACAATAGCCAAATTTAGAGAATTAATTAGAGCATGTAAATAAATATGTTTGCGTCCGAAACTCCAACATTCATGTCACTGAAAAGTCAAAGGAGTATCGCCTTCGCTGGTACGGTCAGGTTTTGAGAAGGCCGGCAACCTATGTTGGCAACAAAAATCTGGCCATGGCACCTCCGCCTCCGTCAGTAAAAAAGGCTGGCCCAAGAAACGCTAGCTTGATGTCGCAAATTTTATTTTTGATTATATACCAAGATAAAATAAAATATGTTTGTAATTGTTCTGTTCACTTGTTTTGGACTTGTGACTACTTAAAAACTATTACCTACCTACTTAACTAAATTAACTCATGATGTATAACTTTTTGTATTTGATGTATTAGCGTTGCATATTAAGGCTTACTAGTGCCAACTCATAATAATTTTCTGATGATTGCCTCTCTATGCATCTCCGTGTCCCTTATAGGCTTATCCGATGTATAAACGCAATATTGCATTTGTAAAAACAATAGCCTTATTATAGGTGGTTCGAGCGCGTCCCATGGCCTTTGAGTCTCAACACTCGCCTAAACTAATACTTTGTTGCTTTTATACTATTTAAGGATTGAATGCGGTAGCACTGCGATCGTGTGTTTCACGTAACTTCTAACATAATCGGTATTTGAAAACTAATAGTTTTAATATAGTCTCAGTTCAAAACAAGTGAAATTTATAGAGATTAATCAAGTCATATAATTAAATTAAAAATACAGGAAAAAAATAAATACTTCAATCGATACCTGCCTCCGTGAGGCTTCTAAATATATACTTTTATATTTTTAATAAGTATAGTAATCACTTACAAGCTGAGGTGTCCTAATTCCTCCTCCATTATTGTGTTTTCAGTAATAAAATCTTTAAAAAATCTTCAATATTTAAAAATTACCATTAGTAGGAATTATTATATAATATCTTTAAGTGAGTAGTTGTTACAACTCAAGTTCTAATAAAAAAAAGGTGCCAAATATTTTACAAGACTACTCACGAAGATAAAATCCTGTAAATGGGGAAAAAATGCTGTGTGACAACTAAATAAAGTTCATATTCAGGGCTGCCTCATAACGGAGTTGCCTAAATTAAATACCCCTATGAATCTAGACCATTGTAATGCTAATGTTACAACGGCAAGAACTCATCCCAATTTCTTAGTCAGTGTACTCACAGTTTTATACCACCCAAAGAACGTTAGTGCCAAGGAGTTATTACGGCGCTTCTCTTTTATTATTTCAATAAATATAAACCTTACAACACCCGTTGAGGTTCGATATGCACATAAGAATCGTACAGAAGCGGCTGATAGGTAAACTAAATTAACATTGGCTCCCTCTAGAAGTCCAGTTGCTGGCATTGGTCTTGGCTATAAACGCTTGCTTTTTTCAGAACCCAGAATGAAAGTTGGTATCAGTGATGACTGAACACGCAAGAGCTTTCGCGATCAGCAAAAGTGAGACTCGTAAGCCACTTTGAAAGGTGAATTGGAAGGACATATTTCTATGAAATGTTTTAAGTCAAAGTTGGTTTAGTAAAATATCCGGAATGCTGAGATGATTTTGAGTGTAACATCTGTCCCTATCGTTGGCTTTAGTTGGTTTCTTCGCTAAAGGATTGTTGATTTTTTGGTTTGGTGCCCTTTTAGTATAGGCCACAGGCTGGCAACCTGTCACTGTTTTAGGGTGCTGTATGGCCCATACTGCCGGACGTGTGTGACCGAATGTTACTTGAAGCTCTGCTCGACCTTTTGTGATTGTAAGCGTGATTATATGTATGTATGTGGTTTGGTAAATATATCATAAATTGACATCATTATGGAATTGGAAATTGTTACCACAATGAACGTTTTGAGTTTCCAGATATTTCGATACAGTTTCATGGTCGCAACACATTCTTCCGCAAATAACTGCAAATTTGAGCTTTTTAAGACAAATACGCACAAATATCTTATCAAATGAACGTTCTTATAACGAAAAGCAATACCAGATATTAAAACATCGGACATGAATTCGAACCAACTAATTATAGGCACTTAGCCTGAGTCACATCGTGACTTAAACTAGCACGAACGATCGTTAAGGAAGCTGATACTTAGAAACAATGTTGGGACGAAAGTCTGCGCAAGCATTTTCTCCATCATACTTCGATAACTTGCGTTGAATTTTTATCAGGCAAAGCTGGACTTGGCCAGTTTAGTATGCGGTACAGTCTATAATTTGCAGAGACGGAATCTTAATATCAAACGTCCAGTATAAAGTTGACTAAAGGTACACCCACAAACTGGGTTTCAATGTTTCAATTTGCATATGATAGGTATGTATTGGGTACTTCATACCCGTAGGCCTTAAGTCTTTAAGCTTTAATACTGGCAACCGTCCACGCTGTTCAAGCGCTGAAGGAACGTGCACGCTTAGGCAGTGGTATCAGAGCCTAAGTCGCAGAGTGGTTTTGTGCGCTTAATAGTACGACCAGTAACGCTAAATTATTGATACTCTGAAGTACCTACAAACCCATGCCATATGATGCCAGTAGTCATGTGATGCCGGCAGAGTAGAATAGCATAACCTAAATCCTCCAATGGGTGTCGTAGAAGGCGACTAATGGACCAGAAAAAGGGGTCTTGTTCACCTTATACTCCCTACACCAATCCGCATCGGGCAAGCGTGGTGGACTACTGCCTAAACCTCTTTGATGACAAGGAGAGGCCTTGTGTCCCAGCAGTGGGTCGAGTTATAAAGGCTGTTATGATGATGACCTACATACAATTGTTACTTCTGTGGTTAATTAGAATTTCGCTTGAAGATTTAATAAACGATATTTTCAATGATAGGTTTTCGAGATTTTAACTAGATTTCTTACACAAGAAAAATACATCTTATTATGGTTCTATTGTACAGAAAATCAGCGCCGCGGCTGTCTAATATGGCCGCAGCATAAAGTTAAACTAGATGTTCATTACGAAAAAGTGTGTCTTATGAATGAATACATAACTATCACAGACTTTAACTACCATGTGTTGGTACGCAGATAGGTGACCAAAAATGTTTAAGCATGTTCAACTGGTTGTCTCGACTGCTGTCAAAAGTCACTATTTCTGGTGACTTGTATTTTTTACGACTGCTAGAGTCGTAAAAAAAACCAACTCGCCAGAAATAGAAACTTGTAAAGCTCTGTTTTTAGGCTTTCTGTACCAGATTAACTACACGATATGAAGAAGATGAACGAATTTTTTTGCCATTCGTTATCTAATAGTACACATCTGTTAATAATTTAAATAAAATGTTTTCCTACTTTATTTTATTTGCAAAATATTTTATTTTTAATTTAATGTTAAATTTAAATTATGATCACTACAATTCTGTACATTCAAAGCTCTATGTCCTGAGCACGCGTCAATGAGAATTCGTTTGGCGCACCGCGTCGCTCGCGATTGGTCGACCAGACGTTTCAAATTTCGAACTGTGTAACGAATTAATGTTCTTTATTTGATACCCGCTAAGCCGACAAACAGGCAAACGCATACATTATGTAAGTAGGTACTGAAGCCACATACTGGGCTCTCAGAACGGTAGCATACTGTTTAAGATTTAATATTTTCCAATGTTGTAACAAGTGCATTAATGTATTGATAAGACTTTAAACTCTTTAACGAAGTATTTTGGTCTTCATCTTACCTGATAGTAGGTGATGATCATCATCATCCACAGCTCATATAATGTCCCCACCGAGGGGCTCGAGCCTACCCCACATTAGGGGCGATTAGGCCTTAGTCAACCCCGCTGGCCAAGTGCGGGTTGGTCGACTTCACACACAACCTGAGAATTTCTTCATAGGTGTGTTGTGCAGGTTTCCTCACAATGTTTTTCCTTCACTGTAAAAGCGTCGAAAAAACGTACCTACCAATGAATTCAAAATTTAAAAGCACATTGGTCGCGGGGTTCGAACCGGTGCCTCCCGGGTGGGAGACAACGCCCTTACGCACTACGCCACCACGCCTGCATAGCACAATCAAAAAACAGAGAAAACGAGAAAACTATTGATTTTTTTAACAAATTGCTTCTTTTAATCTAATGAATATTTTAATAATGAATTATTTATTTTAAGCAAATGTGTATATTGTGTTTAATGGGTCGTGACTTCGAAACACTAGATTGCGAAACTCATTACATCGCTAACTATAAACCGAAGACTTGATAGTGCGAGATCTTGTTTTTACAACTTTTTTAATCGAAGTTTTATTTCTTCTATGTCACGTTAGGTCGAAATGTTTATTCCGAACACTATTTTAGCGATTGTATCGGTTACCCGATAATTTTATACTGATGCGGTATTTCTACGAAATAGGGGAAGCTATGGCGCTAAATATGATTTTTTTTTATTCTCATCCCAGACTTTGATTCGACATCACTTCGGAGAAAATTGAAATATGAAAAATTTTCGAACTAACGTTACATCGGAATAACAAAACTTCGAATAAACAAAGCATCGATATAAAGTTATCGAGGTAATGAGCTTCGCAATAAAGTATTTAGAAGTCACGTAGGGGACTGGTAGTATGGTAGAGCTCTGCACTGAAAAGAAAGCTTCCCGAGCAAAAGTTAGTCTTAGAAGAAAACAAAGGACTTGTGTTTGTATGAGAGAACGACGGCCATTTTTGCATTAATAAAATATAAGTATGCTTCCTTAAAAATGCACCATTTAACCCTACCGCTACGGCCCTTCATTCATAATTCTACAATCCCAGCGGGCGTTAATGTCACGCCTCCACTAACAACAAAACTAACAATCTATGCGAGTATGCCCACACAAATTAGCGTTCTACGTAAGCTACATAAAGCAGATTTTCGTGTATCCACTCGCCAGAGTAAAAGTAAGTAATACCGCACACTCTAAAGAAACTCTTCAGGTGACAAAAATGCTGGTGTAATCAAGGTGACCCCTATTCCTTTGGAATAAGAACGATTGCCAAGCTTTTGGTATTCTTAGAAAAATTGCTGAGGCTTAGGTGACAATCGTGACGCCATGTTGGTTTAGTGAGAGAGGGGGTAACTATAGGGTGACTAGTAAAGTGGCTTATAGTTTAATTGGCTCACCGCGACGAAAATTTAATACGAATCGATAGTGCTTGTTTTATTTAAGAAACCGTACAAGTTTCGTTTTGAAATTTTACCTGTGGAAGATAATTGTAGTGGACTAAGTAGGCTTGGTAAAACATTAATGTGGCCGAGTCCAAACTTTCGTTCGTAATAACACGTTCTGGGTTCAAGCTATTTATTTGAAACTTTGGTAGTAGTTTTTTATCGATTTCAAAGTTTTACTGTCGTTATAAGGTAGATACTACACGAAAGTTGCTAGAATACATTCTAACTAATTTACAGCGTTAGAATTACCCTGCTGCCTAAATATAATGCAATTTGCTAAGTACTTTTGAAACATAAAAAGTTCTACCGACGCTTTGCAAAAAATTACGTTTGTGGAGAAAAAGCGGCGCCAAAAATTCGAGAGAGGTCAATGGATAAATCAACATGTATTCGTTAATTTTGGGCAAATTATCACACATATGGATCATCTATTTATTTTGTTGTCACTGGCAAATTGTGGCTAACGTTGCAACGTGAACTTAGAAATTTTGAAACTAATTGCTGTTTCGCGACATCAAGAAGTATCTTGGGTGATTCGGAAAGGCGTGACGAAGCACCTTGCATGTCAGCAAGGCGAACGTGAACTTACAATCTCTCTAGCACTCAGTGGCGTGCATTAATTTATACAATAAGTAGGCATTTAGATCGAAGTCTCTAAAACCAATCTGAAACGCTACCCGGAAATCTTTACATAGTATAAAATAAAGTCGCACCCGCGTCCTGTACCTACCTACGCTTATATCTTTTCTATGCAACAGATGTTAATGAGTGATTTAATAGGAAGGTTTACATGTATAGTACCATGCATAGTTATTACAGGATGGTAAAAAATCTAAAGTCCACGCGGACGAACTCGCGGACGGCCGCTAGTAGAAAATAAAATCTAAAAAACAATTAAGTACTAAGTGCGAATGGCGAACCCAGGATGGGTCAATTCGATGAATGTGTAATAGTTTCATAGTTATTTGTAAATAAATAAAAATAACTACCTATCTTTAAATTAAAAAAAAAATCTTACTTACCTGTGAAATCTAGGTTTCTTACGCAGTTTTTCTAAGCAAATTGAATTATCAGAACATTGGGAACACTGCAATTTTTCCATCGTCGTAAATGCACAACACAACACCATAAAAACACTTCTATGTAGATAAATATTGTAAAGAAATTAAGATTTGCACTAAAAAATATTTAACATTCGCGCGCGTGAGTGACATGACAGTCATATCATAAAGATTTGGATTATAAAAAATGGCTGGCGCTGGCGTATTCACTCATTTAAAAACTATTTCCTTACTTTTATAAGTTAATCACGTCAAGGTGTGTTTTATATAGGTTTTATAACAGTGAAGTGAAATAACAATAGATAAAAAGAATTTTAAAATTCAATTTAGTTAAAAAGATCATGTAAATATTAAGATTAAAACTACTTGCTTTGTTCTTATTCACGGACACTAGCGCCACCTAGGGAGTACTGGAGAATAATCTTGCGAATACTTTTATTTAATAAAATTTATTCCTAGTATTTTATGCGACGAAAGGTTACCTAAAATTTAGTAATTCATTATTTATTCATGAAAGTACTTTAAAATAATCCTATAAATTAATCAGCATCCTAAACAATATCAAATTGATAATCACAGTAGGTCGAGTAGGTCAGCCTACTTAATACGGCTAAATTGAGAATGTCAGTTTCCTAGCTATAATACCTGCTAGTTATAGTAGTTCAATCTTGTCGCTTAATACTGTCAATCGTTGTGTGTTTCTGAACAAGTAAAAAATATTGTAGTGTGTGTGATTTTTACAAGCAGATGAAACTAGTGCTTACCGCTTATATTGGCACGTAGGTATGTATACGTTACACGCAGGCCGTCGGGAAGCCTATAGGTTGCATTATTTTGTTCGTAGGAAGGACGTATAGTCTTTAGTAGTGTATGAGTAATATATTGAGGTAGGCAGTGCTTAAATGCCTTTACTATGAGACCGCCCCTGCTAGCACTAGCTGTCTTCGTATTTGGACTCTACTTCTGCTTACCATCAGGTGGAATAAGCAGTCATTTGCTTATCTGTTTAAAAAAATAAAGTTCAACAATATATCTTGTAATAAGCTTTCTTTACACAGTTTATTTTTATTGTTTTTCTTGGTTAATTATTACATTAGAAACGACGATGTTCACTGCAAATAACTATCCTAGTTTTGAACTGGATAATGTTAGTACTTGAATTGGATTATGCTTTTAAGGTTAGAATGTAATCATGGTATGCAGGTACAATCAACAGCAAAAGTAGTAGGTACCTATTATTTTTCTCTATAAGTAGACTTTAGTAAATAAAGATTGTTTCATCCATTTAATTCAATTTATAAGCTTCCCATGAAATTCAAAATTTGAAATAATTATTCAAAAATTTTGTTTTACTGATCGAACTATTTGTGCCGAAAAATCAAAAATACAATTTTACATGCATAAAATCACGCTCATAATCCTAAAAAGGACTAAGCAGGTAGCATTTCGTTACACATAAAGTCACATCTGGCAGTATGGGCCACGCAGTATCCCAAAAACATAACAAATTTCAAAAAAGTGGGAACAAAACCTAATTAAGCATGATTGAGGCAGATGAAACAGCCGATTAACGTTCTGATGGAATGCAACGCAGTGACAGCACACCGGGCTTGCTACTTGGGTTATCCGGGTAGACTCTAGGATACTTCAGAGACGCCAATTCGTTAGGAGACTTCCTGGAAGAGTTGGGCTGACTAGAGTGATCCAGTCCCTCACCCTCTGACGCAAAACAGGCACAATATCGTCGAGTTGCGAATACAGCCCGTACGAAGATGATGAACAACCTAATTAAACAGTAAACTAACAGCTAACAAATAATCAGCAATCAGCGTGTTTATTAAAAAAGTTTTACAATTTCAAATTTTTGAGCTCACAATGGTAATTATGATGACTATGTTATCATGGCGATTGCACAAGCACTGTATGTACCTATTACATACCAAATCTACGTTCATACTCAAAAACATAACTCCTAAATTCATTTAACGCAAAATCTTTAAAATATCCATGTGGTGTCCTCCGGAGTGTCCGGAGAGGGTTGTGCTATAACACTAAGTCACTCTATGATTCACTGTACACTGTGGTGGCAAACGTCCGCTCGGTCCGGCGGTCGGAACACGACTGACTTCACCGAGCCGTCACCGCCATTACGGCATATACCTTTATTGTCTATTCCACAACTACCCACATATTTAGTTAGACATCACATCTCTTCCTTTTTTTTTATAATTTGATGTATTTGTTACATCCACTTAATAGTAGGAAAATATTCAATGTCTCATTTTATTTCACATGACATGAATATTAAATATGTCAACGAATAATTATTTTAGTTACTAGAATACCAGCTTTGCAGGTGTTGTGCATGCTGCAACATAATGCTGAGTGGCGGCCTTTTTGGTTTAAACTATTCTTATGTGTATATTTTTTTGTTTTGTCTTTTTTTTTTAAACAAGGAATATGTATTAATTGTCTGTTGAAACCAAATAAATTTATTTTGATTTGATTTGATTTAATTCATAACTTTGTGATCTCATTGGATACAATATTAAAATAAGCAATAATTAACTAATTAACTAATTTAAGTCTTTTTAAAGATAACTTTCTGTGACTCTGGATCACCAGGTCACAGGTCTTACCGATATCCACCTTTTTTCATATATATATATTTTTTTTAGATAAAATCTATAAGAACTTGCAACTTTCAACTTATGACAAAAGTCACACTTAGGTAAGAATTAGGTAAGCATATACATGATGTTTTTCAATGATCTTTCTTTGCAAGATCAACAAGTGAGTCACTTGCTAATAGTCCATATTATTATTACTTACAGCTATTTAAGTAACAAAACAAATTAGGACAACAAAAAATAAATAAATATTAGGTTATGGTAATTACTAAAATTATGCCATACTATTTTTTTTTTTTTTTTTTTTTTTTTTTTAATTCAAACTTCCATAACACCGTTGTGATTTGAAAATTCGATGAAACAAACAGCGATACTTACCAATAGTATTTTGATGCATAGAGATTGCTATTCAACATTTTGACAACCAATAATCATCAGTCTGTTGCTTCCACGGAGATATAGCAAAATATGAGCTTCTTGGGAGCTTCCGAAATCACCCTTGCCACTTTTTAGAAGCTTCACCCCTGCCGTGTGCGAATTTGCACACACACACAAATTTAAAGACTCTTTCGTGAGCATAAAGTAGGTAATTCCTAAACGCAGCAGCGTTCTATTGTTTGATTGTTTAGGCAGCGTCATAACTGCCTCCTTCCATTATTTAATACGAATGATATATTCACAAACAAGACCGTTCCACTTAACTTCTTCGCCTAGGAGCTCCTAACGACACGGCTTCCTTGTAGCCTTGTACTTTTTGTTGACAATTACTTTTACAAAAATAAACCCGCTTAGGATGCTGGATGCTGGACAACATAGTCATATAATTTACACAATGAGTGTTAATAAAAGTTAGCTCCTTTTATCTTGTCTATTTGTGTCATTCCCGCATCACTAGGTATGCTAAATCATAGATAAATTACAATAATAATAATTGTAAAATGAGAAAATAATCATTGCAATTTTCTCACATTTTCTATTATATCTAACGTGATGGGGTTACTTGCGCTTTACACGTTAGTATGTGATAGTACCTTAGCTACTACAGCTTACCTAGTTAAGGAAACTCTAATCTTCAATATATTAACCTGGAGGAGTTATATTAACCTCTCATTCACGGGAATTCATCGATTACAACGTGATATTAAAATCTGATTCCTAAGCCTGCGAAATCAGAATGTTTTGGATTCATGACCATAAAATATGTACTTATACGGTTGTTGCAAATTAGGTACATACACTAGCAGCAGGTAATACTTGATTCATTAATGCCTATAGTCATCTTTAAAATATTTCCGCTAAGTAAATATCTTTTTCAGTCTCCATTTACTAATTATATCTTTTGAAGAGTTATATAATTGTGGTTCAATGGAATATAAAGCTATAACCAGCCTCTTGAACCAATTCTCTGTATTTGTCTGTATTGTCGTCCGATATTTGGACAACAAGTAGGTTTGACCATATCGTAATAACACCTAAATTAGTCAAATATTCGTGAGGAACAATAATATGGTAACAGTATGTCACCAGGATAGGAACAAATGATTTAAATGAATAGGTAAATATTCAAGTTATTAACAAATAGGTACATGGGTACTCACAAATATACATAAACATAGGTGACAATATTCTGTCACTATTGGAGGCATTGCATGGTCCACACCGCCGAATACGGCTTCATGTGCAACCATGTGTCACCTAAAGCTCCGCTCAACCCCTTTTGGGACAACGAGCATGTATATATGTATGTAAACAAAATTAAATAAGTGTTACCGTTGCTAGTCCGTGTTGGTAACTTTCACTAGGTACTCTACTACTCGGTAGGTACACGAGCCCAGTTTTATGAAGTAGGCTAATAGGTACGTACCTTAATGAGTAATTGGTGTTAGTGTGGGAATCGCTTTATATATTGTACTAAAGGAAGGAATCCGTTACTTCCTGTTCTTATTTGTTTAATCATAAATATACTGCATTACTACTGTACAATGTACCATAACATTGGCATATTGCAGTTGTTGTCTCTTTTGCCAGCACCTTGATTTCACGTGGAGATAACTTTAATTTTGTTACATGGTTAATCCTTTGGTGCTATTCCTACCAGTGAAGTCAATTTACTATGACATAGGTTAGCACACCCAATTTTCAGCACTGCACCTTTCAGCGCTTTTTTTTTCGCGGTACATTTGTGCCAACTCAACCATAGGACACTTGTACCCATTCAACCGCGGTACATTTGTACCAACTCAACCATGGGACATTTGTACCCATTCAACCACGGTACATTTGTACCAACTTAACAACTCAAGGCATGTATGTATGTATCACATTATCATAGATTTTACTTATGTGGCTAGGTATTGTTATAAGTTAATTTAATCATTATTACTATATAAAGCTATAAGAAATCGTTACGAATTTTATCATAGTTGATTATTAACTTTCGGCAATTAAGACGTTAAACCACCATAATACCAGATTCCGATTGACAATTCACAGCTTGCCTCGTTTAGCATTTTGGATATTGGTCAATACTAATATATTGTCTAGTTCCAATCACAATCCAATTGTGTTTGCCTCGAGGTTTGATTACCTTGAAATCCAGCGTCTTAGCCACCTGACGACTGTCTTGAGAGAGTTTGCTTCCATTATAATATGTACTAGTACAGTCCAGTTTACTACTATTGAATACGATAATTGACTTTGCTAGTACCAACTGACACACTCGGTTTACTACTAAGTGTATATTTATATGTATATAGGTATATTATGTTCTACTGGTACCAACTGACGTTATCAGTTCACTACTATATTATGAACATAAATTCACATTAAACTTTTTATGTTTTCTTAGTACCAATTGACGTTGTCAATTTACTACTATGTATGTACATAAATTCATATCATATATTATATTTTTCTAGCACCGATTGACGTTGTCAATTTGCTACTATGTTATGAACATAAATTCATATTAAACTTTTTATATTTTCTTAGTACCAATTGACGTTGTCAACTTACTACTATGTATGTACATAAATACGCATCATATATTATATTTCTCTAGCACCATTGACGTTGTCAATTTGCTACTATATTATGAACATAAATTCATAATAAACTTTATATATTTCCTTAGTACCAATTGACGTCGTCAATTTACTACTTACTACATTTATGTGACTACATTAAATCGCATATACATTTTAATTTTCTAGTATTATGTATATAATATACAATTTTTTTCAAGAATGTGATTTCATACATATTTGGCATTATGGGTTGAATCCATGTGTTCTGTGTTGTAAAGAAGTAATTGTTCATTACTTCTGGTCATTAATTTAAGCAAAGCCGCCCATATATGTTAACAAATTTACGACCTTATATTGGGCCATGTTACTACCCAATTGCATAAACAAACATTTCAAAGGTGCTAGTACCTCACACGTTCCCATCTCAATGCCCATCCATGTAGGTAACCCTGATGAGTTTTCACTCATTCGCCTATTGTACGGTATACTTTACTCTGTCGGGTCAAAACACCCCCCCCGATTTGACTAATATATACAGGCCATTGATACAGGCACAGTATATTGTTGTATGGATAGTCAGAAATTAGCAGATTTAGCTAGGTACTAGATTTATTAATTTGTGTACACTTACTCTCTATATCATGCATAGGTAAGGTAGGTAAACAACATTGCTGCTTGCTACATATAATTCCACCTACTTACCTAATTTTGAGCTCCAAGCCAAGTGTGATGTTCAATTTACATAATGACAAAATTATAATTTTCATTTGTATTGAAATTTTTTTTTTCATGATGAACATGTACTTATAGTGTCTTGTTTTATTTTCACCTATAACCTGGCCAATAACTGGCCACTAACAATGGAACGGTTTAATATGTATATATTAATGCGATTGCGACTACGTCTTGGTTACCTTTCGTTATCAGTATGAACGGATGTTACAGGCTACATGAGAATATGACGCCTTTAAAAGAAAAATCATATCGTCCAAATTAGGTTTTTTTTTTCTCTAAGTAGGTCGCCATTGAAATTATAATCGATCACCAAGGATATTGATATAATATAATAATAGTTAAACATGGAATGTTCTCTTAGATTTACCACGTGGAACTAATTACTTACATGCAAATTTAAATCGTAAAAGTTGTTTTATTTACAAAGGCAGGCGTGTTTCATCTACACTTATTCCACCTTCTTTTGTAAAATTGAGATTTTTATGCTAACTAAAATACGACAATGTAAATTTCAACTTTTTTGATGATTCCAGGTAACATTGTAGGTAGTCGTACGAAACAATTTTTTAATTTATTTAACTTTTTGTGTGCAAGTATTTCACTCACTTTTTATCCTCGTCGCCATTTGTGGTGTCCTCCGGAGTGTCCGGAGAGGGTTGTGCTATAACACTAAGTCACTCTATGATTCACTGTACACTGTGGTGGCAAACGTCCGCTCGGTCCGGCGGTCGGAACACGACTGACTTCACCGAGCCGTCACCGCCATTACGGCATATACCTTTATTGTCTATTCCACAACTACCCACATATTTAGTTAGACATCACAATCCAAATGATGTCTATCTTAATTTCGGTAATAATAAACATAATTATATCTATATTATACATAGGTATAATGAGGAAGATGAATATTATCTAATTTCCAGATGATAGCATAATGGATTAAGTTTTGATATTGACTGTACAGCAGCGGCTATCGATCTGCTCATGCCGTAATTTATCTACCTACCACTAATCTAAATCCTTAGAATAATAGCGTTATCATTCTCAGTCTAAAACATATACCTTATGTGGAACAAAACCTGTAACATCACAACACCACATACAAGTAGCCGAATTACTTCTTTATGTAGGTACAGTTTTTCCAAATTAATTTTTGCTTTGCTATGTAAATGCTTAATATCTGTCGACTTTTTCACAACCGATAAATGAATTTTATAAATCGTAACATTTGCTATTTAGACTAATGTTAGTTACTTCGTGGGGTGGAGTTCGGCAATAAAATTAAAATGTGTATTAAATGTGCTTACTATTACTGTTAATATTTGTTAGTTAATAATATACAATAAAGAGGCATACATTTATGGAAAATAACACTATGATCAATACAAATATCTTTTAAACAATGAAGGTTCTGATCAAAAGAGTCTTTTTCGACTACATTTACACATAAAGAACACTGAAGTATATACTAATCTGTAACTTCACAAAAATTCCAACCTTCCAAAAAGCCCAATTCAAATTTCAAAAACGTTCTAGAACTTGAAACGTTTGTAAAAAGAAACGGAAATGGCGACGAAAAATTTTTAAAACAATAGCCGCTCTAAAAAGGTTAAGGCTGCTAGTCTTGAGGACGGTTGAGTGCTAATTTCGGGCTCTTAGCTGAAGGTGGGTTAGCACTTAAGAGCCATCGTCCCTCTTGAGAGGCTATATTGGTCTATATAAGACAATCTACCTCCAGCTACGGTCGACTGAGCCGTCGCCATGACACCTTTGGATGTCCGGCTTATAGGTACTTTGAAACTAATGGTTTTCGAACACGTCTATTTTGAATTGGCATACACCAATACTTATTTTACTTTTCCGGATTTAACGCGAGTGCTTAATATACTGGTTGGGTTATAAGAAAATATAATAACTTTTGAAATATAGAGAAATTATTTTACAATAAAAACTAAATTTAAGATAATTTTATACCACATCTATACCACGGCGAGTGCTCTAGAGATTTTTTTCCTAATCACCTAATCTCCCTTCTTTTTGAGGACTACGCGTGGTGCCAATTGCCATGCCACCGTCAAACTTTGGCTACCATTCCAACGCAAACCACGAAATATAGCAAATCGTTTTTAGCAAGAAGTAGACAGTATAAACTACCAACGCGTAACAAGGAATTCTCTGTCGTTTAAAGTCGTTGGGGAGAAGATGGTCAATCTTCTGTGGATAAATGTTCTACGTCAAGCTATACTTATCAATATTTAACACCAGATGCCAAGGTAGAAGCAAGGATAAATTAAATTTAAACCTTCGTAGAACAAGCAAAAAGTCCAAAATACTGTAAATCGAATACAGAAAAAAGAAAGGAATGAAATATGTTAGAGTCAGTTTAAATGTAGCCTATGTTACCCGGACTATAATAACGAATCGATTTACACCTTATTCATCAAAATCGGATTAATAGTTTAGGCGCTACGCAGGAACATATGTAAATTCAAACATACATGTCTGCTAAAATCATTATGTTTATTATTTTTAACTTCTCTAGCACCAAAAGAGCTCTTTTGCTTTGTAAAATCTCGAAGCAAGAACGATTTTTGCTGCGAGCTATAGGACTGTAACCTTCAACCTACACAATGGAGTAGTTTTACTTTCATTTTTAATACTAATGGCCTCTAACAATTTTCTAGCTCAAGAGGTGAAAAGTCGTATGTTTCAGCATTTTTTTTTGTCTCATGCCTTTAAATCACTCACTGCGCTCAGTAATCTATTTATGAATCAATTCTAGACTACTTCGCTGGTTCGTGATGAACTATCGACACTCATAGCAAAAACTAATTTTGCTCACTTGTTGAACAAATAACTATTATCGTTTCTATTTTCACTCGCTATTAATGCATAATCCTGCGAACCCGTGAAATTTTATTAAGATAATATATTACACCGATCATCGTGAAACGTCTTTCAAATTCAAAAGAATCTCACAATCTTTTCACTTCAAATACTTCAATGGTAAAGTCCGGGGTCAGGAGCCAAGTAGGGGGCGGTCGGGTGGGGTGGTCAGTGGAGTGCCACGAACACTTGAGGGTGGACTGCGACCCCTAACATTGGCTTTTGACAGCCCGCATTGCTATAGTGCTACTATCGGAATGTTAGCATTACTGGGAGATCGTAACTTGTTATTTGAAGAGTGAACTGTCCATTTGTAGATCATGAACGTTAATGATAACTAATCACCTATTAGGCGGAAAAAGTGCTGACTTTTTTATTCAATCACACTTATTGTAAGACCATATTAACCAAAATTTATTTTTCTGTGCTTCTTCTCTATACAAACTTCTTCAATTTAAAGACAATATTGAAGGTGGACGCACATTTAGCCAAGCCGAACGCGCCAAACGTAACGAATTTAAGAATTCTATATACGAAATCCAATGATCTCTCGCACATCTGCCGGCGTCGAATCATCTGAATCTGGAAGAACCCCGGAAAATCTGTTGACGACGGAAGATTCGGCGCAGGTGATGCGGACGACGCAGCCGATACGCTCGCATTCACTCTATATTCTATTTACAAAATAAAGGTGCAATGATTTTTTCGGCGCGTTCGACTTCGATTCATTCTGCGTTTATGTGTCCACCTTTAAGATACGTTGTACGAATCAGCCGCGCAGATTTGGAACGCATGCCATGGAAATGTACATTAGTGGTACGAAAACTTTAGTCAGTTTTCAAATTCATTCATTTCTCAAATCGTATTTTCTTAGTACCTTTTGTAAATAAAGCACTAAGCAGATGACTGCATATTACATTAAAAATTTATGAAAACAAATATACACGTTTGATTTTGAGTAAAATTCCTACTCATCTAATGTATTCCTGTTTTATTGGAGCAGAAATAGAGAACAAATGAGAACACACTTTGTCCAGGAAAGAATCCGAGCCGCACTAGCCTTTTGAACTTGCCGATCTGCAAGAGAAGTAAGCTACTTCCACAGAAACAATGAGAATAGCAAGAGAACGGCGGTCGAGCTCCGGGAGATGCAGCGTTGGCAGGCCTTCACAAGATGGACCGATGATCAGGTAAAGATCGCGGGAAACCGCTGGATGCAAGCAGCGCAGGACCGACCTGGTTGGAGATCCTTGGGGGAGGCATGTGTCCAACAGTCAGCGTATTTCGGCTGAAATAATGATAACAACACGTTCAAGAATCTATGCAGATTCAGTATTCAGTCCACTTAATGTCCGTTAAAAGGCATAGAAATGATCGAAAGCTCTTCCCGGAAATTTGCAATACATTATCAGCTCGCACAGAAACAGTTCATCAAATGCCAATTCCTGAGAAACATGAAGACAGACGTGATCCAATTCACACAGACCGACTTCTATTTGACCTATTAATTGTTCTGTCAATTAGTCATTGACCACATAGCTTCCTGCTTAACGGACCACCCACGACACATTTACATCCTTGTTAACTGATGACGTTTTATAGTGATGATGATATATAAGCGCGGTATTAGAGCGAATAATATAGGGGAGGGAGCTATGAAAGCAACATCTTTTATCAATTAAGAATTATAAGTTCTTTTTAATTTCCAAGTTCCATTTTGTGTTCCAAGATTCTGATACGCTACAGTGACTGCTTTAAAAGCTGAAAAAGCGTCGTTGGCGTAGTGCGTAAGAGCGTCGTCTCCCACCCGGGAGGCACTGGTTGGATCCCTGCCACGTACCAATGAGTTTTCAAATTTTGAATTGATATGTACGTTTAATCGACGCTTATACGGTGAAGGAAAACATCGTGAGGAAACCTGCACACACCTATGAAGAAATTCTTAGGTTGTGTGTGAAGTCGACCAACCCGCACTTGGCCAGCGTGGTTGACTAAGGCCTAATTGCCTCTAATGTGAGGTCGGCTCGAGCCCCTCGGTGGGGACATTATATGAGCGGTTAATGATGACTTTTTATTTTTCAAGTTCCATTTTGGGTTTCAAGATTCTGATACGCTACAGCGTGCTTGCATTCAGTTCTTCTTCTGCCGTTGTTCCCGGTCACCAATAGAACTAACTTTGATTTTGTTTCTTAAAAAATATGCTTATGATACTAAACTATACACAACAAATTAGTATTAGAAAACATTTTAAAATGTTAACCTAAAATAAATGTAAAGTAAATTAAAAGTAAAATTTTAGTGTGTTATGTTGAAATAGGTCCTAAAACAATTGAAATCACTCGGAAACTGCTGGAGATATGTATTTTCATAAAACTTTATTCATCTTGTAATTTGATTATCAAAATATTAATATGAGAAAAGTAGCATTTTGTTAAGAAAATCAACAGTTCAATGGTTTCTTGGGTGTTTTCTGAGTGTTTTACGGATGCGCGGGACGCTCTATTTAGTATTGCCAAGGTCAAATTCTCCGTTTAAAATAACTTATATAAGAGTCGACATACAAATATTCCTCTTCGAATCATCATCATCAACAGCTCATGCCTATAATGTTCCCACCGAGGGGCTCGAGCCTACCCCACATTAGGGGCGATTAGGCCTTAGTCAACCAAGTGCGGGTTGGTCGACTTCACAAACAACCTAAGAATTTCTTCATAGGTGTGTGCAGAGTTCCTCACGATGTTTTCCTTCACCGTAGTTCTTCGAATACTAACGGGAAAATCAGGGTCTACCTACCTTTTTAACGTACAATATTACTTCAATTAGATGACATATCAATCTGTCAATACCAATAAACAAACAAGTGCCCCAAACTAACTCAACAGAAGCAGGAAAGACAAAAAAGTAGGCGAACTAATTTCGAAAGCAAGAAAAAAATATAATAGAAAATGTCAGTCAAAACGTCAACCGATATCAATTAAGGTTAAGGTATCCAATCGAATCGAAATCGTATCCAATGTAAAGCAGCTGTATCGATTACGAAGACTATCGCTTCTCATTTGTATCTATTCGGAAACAGATTATGATAGGTTGAAAAAAGTAACAACTTTTTTGTGCCTGACATGAGAACTCTTTGGATCGATTCGAAAAGGTGCATTGGAACGTGCAAATTAACCGCCTTGTTTTGAATTTGGAAAATTATTATAACGTGTGATTCTCTGGTAATTTAATGGAACACGTACTTTTGATTTTGGAAGGTCATATGTCTGAAATGAGAATTTAGAAGCACAACTTTTAGAGCTCTTTCACACTAGCTATGTCCAGCGTCGGCGTTCAATGAACGTTAGCGCAGTAGCGTTTAATGCCTTCGCACATGGCTCGTCGCGTCAGCGTACTCGTACACCATGTGGCAAACATCATAAAGCACGAGACCATTACGCGACGACTGAGGCCTACACACGACCCGTCACTATATCACCTTGTCTCGTTCTTAATTGGAAAAATTCAGTAGCTCGGTTACTGATTTATGTGGATTAATACGCGTGCTGCATCAAAAAGCCACCTCAGTACGCTTATCGTCATGTAGGAGTAGGATGCACGCCGCGACGATGAAGCGACGATGACGACTCTGCAAATCTGTATGCGCTCGGCGCGCTCTCGGTACTGCATGCAGCATACGAGCGGCGTACGCTACGATTACACAACGAGGCGTGTAGGAAGGGAATTTTCTTTTTAAATTCATCTGCGTGCTATGGTGATCGCAGATGACTTTCTCTGTGTCACCGGGGTTTTTAGAGAAGGTGAGGACCTCTAGTCTGTAATATAAACCACACAGGAGAGGATTGATAAACGACTTACAGCGATTCTAGCTAGGTACTTAGACTCGAACTACCTAGGTAGTTCGAGTCGTAAGGGAGCGGTGCGCCTGAGTGTGCCTCTAAAGACTCGGATCTAGACTCAAGCGTGCCGTGTCGTGTAGTCTATAAAACTTAGCTAAGTGACTCCGGTTAATCGCTTCCGTGGTCTAGTGATCATCGGAATACATCCAGAGGTCCCGCCGGTTCGTACCCCAGGGGAGTGTTAATTATTAATAAATAAAAACAAACCAACTAAAGCCAACAACGGACAGATGCTACACTCAAAATCGTCTCAGCAGTCCGGGTATATTTATGCATGTTGTAAAAATAGCCTACTCTTTCTTGACTTCTGAATTTAGGCAGGTAAAGTATAATACCCATTACATAAGCATACTTTATCCACCCAAAAGAGTTATTAGAGCATTGTCCTAAACAACCAGCTAAAACGAAAAAAAACTCAAAATGTCCCGAAAGCAATAAGCGTGAATGTAATGGTAGCCAGAACAAGGCCCTAAGGATACCCGTTAACAGTTGACTTGTTAATCGTATAATCTACAAGATGTCCGATCGCCGGTGATTTATAAACGGTGCGCAGGCGCCGCTGTTCGATCTGTGCGCCTTTACATTTTTTCGATACACGAACTTTTGTTGTTCTTAAGCCGGCCCTGTTTTTGTGCGGCTCCTTGACAAGCGACCCTTTTCGCTTTTAATTACCTTTTAATAAACGTTTATGTTATTGGTATAAATAAACTGGACGACCAAAACAGTGATGAGTCAATGGAGGGTGAAACAAATAAACAGAACTGTTTGTACGAGGATTTAATTTTAAAGCTGCTATTGATATCGAAGATTGTTATAAAACAAAAGAGTAGTTAGCGCGTTTTTTTCTTATTAGACTATTGACTTTGTGTTGAGGATTTGAAGCTGCAATGAGGAGTGCAATGGCTGGCTGACAGTTAGCCTGTAACTGTAACTATATTCAGGGACTGTACGACCCAAACTGCCCGAAGTGGGTTTAAAGCTGTGCTCAACCCTTAAACCCTCCGTGCACCACATGGGGCTTAATAGACTACAGTAACCCAAAAATTTCTGTTACTCTTTAAAACTTCTTGCGGCGTTTTCACGCTTTGAGTAGCTGAAGTTGCAACGTTACCCTAGCACTTGGTGACAGTGGTTTAGTAATCGCGTCGCCGAAGGAGCAAACAGTGATCCACAATGTGTTCGGGTCCCACAGACCCCAAGTGGTTCGAGGAGTCGTCTAAATTACTCCATACTTTATGTAGTAATTTTATTATAAGTAAAATATTTTTAGAACATTTCTATTTATTTTTACTTATTTATCATTTATTTGCAGATAAAAAGTTTTAAACTGGTTTTAAATTACTTTTTTTCTATAGAAAGTAGGCTAAAGAGGATTAGTTTTAGTTTGTAAATAGGTACTTTGGCTTATTCCTTTGTTGTAAAAAATTAACAGTGCTTACTTTACCTGGTAAAAACAGTATTTTTATAAAAAGTAAACAAATAATCACTAATTACACTTTCTATAATTCTTGGGATCTAAGAAACCCCACACGGTGTTTCTTTGCGATGTAAGTAACTTATGCATTGAGGGTTAAGCGCAAATGACTACATCCCAGTGAATGTATATTTATATGCATTCACTTTATTTACCTTAGTGTAGGATTCATTTTCTTTATTGTATGAGAATAGAAGTTGACAATCTTAATGATTAGTGCTGGTGGGTTTACCATTGCCATAATTCTATAGATAGAAATCTAAAAACAATGTTATAGTCACTCACCCCTTACGGATGTGGCGGCAACAGTGCGAACAGTAAAAAGGTTAAAGTTGCGCCATCACGGAGCGGATCAAAGGTACCAGCCGTGACATCATTTCGGCTGAACGATTTAAAAAGAAAAAAGGCCCAATCGCCACAGAATTCCTGAAACCACGATTTGAACAAATTCATTTGAAATCTCCATCACGATTTGTCAAAGCATCCTCTCGGTATTCGAGCCGAATGCTCAAAAGGAGCTAATGGCTCGATTTACAGAATTAGTGATGTTCGAGGCAATTTATTACGGAATGTGTGGTATTGTTTTGTAATTACGACGTCTAGGGAGAGATGAGTTTTACAAAAATTCCGAAAATGTTAATGGTTGAAACTCTTTGAAATACCAATCTTGTTGTTCTTTCTAACTTGGAATATAGATTAGCCTCTATTAAATGAAAAATAATTTCTGATTCTAGGGTTATGATTATAATGAATTATCTGGAAAAGATGTAGATTAAGCTAGATTGACTTTAATTTAGGCAGAGTAACTCTTGCCTATTATCTCACCTGGTGATAATGGTGTGTCATAGTAAAGGGAAGCGAATTTCACACGGAGCCCTTAAACACGAAGGGACCTACCTCCACCTTACAAAAACCGCTGTCAAAAAATACCTACTGTATTTTTGTTTCTGTTGGTGAGTCAGATGTGACAAAGAACTCCATGATCCAAATATATCTCTTATACTCGCTGCCAACTCAGGCCATAGGCTCCATAGGGCTAGATTTACTCTTTATTGCACTTAAAAATACATAGCATTAGTTGTTAATTACATAGTTTGCAAGGGCGGACTTATTTCTAACAGAGATCTTTCAGTCAACCCACGAATGTGTGTAATAATATTAATACTGTAATTATCTATCTAATTACGCCGTGTGATGCCAGCGCAGAGGCATTGCCGCATTAGGCAAGTGTGTCCACCACACTAAACCTCCCTCGATAACAAGGAGAGGCCTTGTATCCCTGTGTGTGTTGTGATGATGATGTGTTGAATTATCTATCATCATTTTCTTCGGCCTATCGTCCTCCACACATAAGCCTCTCTTTGTGTTCGCCACTTATCCAGAATCTGGTCTAACCTAATTTAAAGTGTGAACCGCGACCTTCGAATGTCGTCGACATACGAAGTATGCATCTAGAAACTACGATAACTACTTTCCATCAGGTTGGTCAGTGAAATTACTTAATTACAGAGTTAAATTACTTATAAGAGTTCGTTTGATTACAAAACTTGATGATTTTGATTAACTTTATAGAATTACCTATAAATGTGTTCAAAAATAGCGTCATTCTCATATTATTATAAAAGTTCAATAAACTCATGTTATATTTTATATTGTATATTTTTTTTTATCTTTAAGTCATTACCACATTGTAAGCTGTGGCAGTTTGTGGCGCCGCGCCGTTTCTTCTCCACCAGCATAACAAGTATTCAATTAAAATAATTATAATTTTGACCGAATCACTTTGAAATCGACAATGACCCTTATTTGTGACAAATTAAAAGGACTTGACATAGAACATTTTAATTAGAATCTTTTTGATTTTGAGTCTTCTTCTGCTTGTTCTAAATTTTATTTGGTCCCATCATCTCAACATTAATACTTTTTTTTGCAATATCATCTCTTACACAATCTAGTCATCTTTCCTTCGGTCTTCTCTCCCTCTATCCACATTCATTTCGTATGCCTGTTACCCTTATGACACAGCGTAAAAACATACAGTGGCTCAACGTCTTTGAATTTGAAGAAAATACCTCTTTACGATGAAACAGCGTCTACCGAACGACTGTATGACAGTTTCATGATTGCTGGTGATGATATTCTCTATGTTGCCAAGTTTTTAAGAAGGCAAAGACCTTGGGGGACCCTCAAGTCTTTTTTTTTTTCGGGAAGGTCAAAAGGATTTACGCATCGTCCCTGCGGGATGGTGCTAACCGCAGGGGATATGTGGGACTCGAGGTGAAGGCGTTCTCTCCATACCAACTAAACACACTGACCTTCGCGGATCGGACGGCTCGGGATCTGCGCACGTGAGCGCAACTACACCGAGACCATCCCAACGTTGCCCGTCTAGGCACTTCTTGCACCAATTGGTGGCCAGCAGCCACTCCTCCACCGACGGCTGCCTGATTTCGCGCGTACTCCTGACGAGGACACCGGGAGCAGCCATGCACCCGGGGGACTTCGGGCGCGGTCGTGGCCCTGAAAAGGGCCGTCCGGAAGTAGCCGTGAAGGGAAAACAAAAACAACTCGACGATTGCATGTGACTTCGAATGGGGGGCCCTCAAGCCTGTAAGTCGAACGTTCCTAGGAGATTACTAAGCGACCAAGCATCTCTCTCCTAAGAGTCTAGGGTGGCCCAGGGCGTCCGAATCGGAATTCGGATCGGATTGGAATCGGATCTCTTGTCCCGCTCCCCCTCACGATTGCCCCGTCTAGACGTCCTCGTTGGCTGACCATAATAACTTATATAGACTAGGTATAAAAAAGATTAATAATATAATAAGACAGAAGTAATAAAAATATGATTTACCTACACGATGGACGATTAATATAAATCCAATCGAGCGTAATCTAACATCCTTAAAAGACCGTGTAATCTGTAATTTAGCTGCAAGACTTAATGGTGGACAATTAAAAATGGCATTTCAATATTAAACTTTATAGCGAACGGAATCACTTGATAGCCATCTATTATAATAATTTAGTTCAATATTTCCAGATTGGGACGTGATTTATCGGAGCGGAAATAACAAATTTGATAATAACGATCTCATTAGCATGTGATCTTCAAGGAAATAATCAAATCGAAACTCATCAGAATAAACGGTGTACCAAGCATCTGTCAGAGGCCAATCGAGTAATATCCTTGTTTGGACCCATCATTGAGAGGAGCAACTTTCTTCACTCACGGTAATCATTTACTCGCTTGAAAGCGAGACAGAACTATGTATAAGAGTGAGACGAAAGTACAAGCAATTGGACAAGTAAAAGTGGATAAGGATGGAGATATGCCGCTTGTTGCAAGCGAGAAAGGGACGGGGCTCAGTCTGGGTGGCCACCCCCCACGGTTGGTCGATGACCATAAAAATGAGTATAAAATTGAAACATCAATATAATAAGCAATCAGCGTGGTCAGACCAAACCTAATTATACAGAGCATGCGTATGTTATAAATTGCTTCATGACTTCGAACAGATTGTTCGAAATTCGATGGCGTTCGCGCGTTTCGCTCGACGCCCCATAATCACGTTTTCGATAATAATATAAGTGAATTTACATCACACTAGTATGTATTTTTTTACGAAGAAGCACTAGGCCTATAACTCACCTGACTTTAAGAAGGATGAAGATGTTATACACGCATACAAAATTCGCCAGCCGCGGTCGACGCGCCTAAGAGTGCCTTGCCAGGCACCCTGAGTCACTGATAGTCAATGAATGTCAATGCCAAGCACTTATTTTATCAGTTGACTGCTTTGCTCCTTATTTTATTTGTGATCGGCATATTATGTCTTCATCTTCCACTCTCCCAATCATATGTCGTCTCAACATTAGGCAACGTTTATTTTTAAAGTTACATTCATTATTAGAGAATTTACACTTTTTTTGGCTTTTTTTCTGCATTAGCAAAGCTTCATAACCATCACAGGAACACCCGCAGCTAGCCCACCACTAATATGTATTAACCTTCTTTGCCATATTATTTGTCAGTCTTTCCATCTTTTCCAAATATTTTTTATTTATCCCTATACAACGCTAAGCATTACTGTACAAGCGACTTTCATGAGAAAACCTACAACATAATATACAAGTCAAAATAATTTTGCACATATCAATAAACATAATTAGCATTTAACAACAAATTACCGTTTAATTTAATCCTGTTTTTTAAATTTATATCGTGACACTGATTTTGAAATACGCTTTCATAACACTAATTAATTACCCAATAAAAAATTACAACCACCCAATTAATTTTATTTCACGCTTTTTATATAATAGTTTAAAGTAGAGATATAAAAGGAAAACGAGTCTACAAAATTTATACAATACATACACTGGCGAGCAAAAAAATCGACTCAAACGATAAGTTAAATCTAGCCATCTGAGAGAAATGTGTTATTTATTTTTTGTCCAAATACCTGGTTTTGCTCTTCCAATGAATGAAACTTGAGTTAAAAGCAGCTGTGTTGAAAGAGTGAACGGGCATTTGTCAAGATGTCATAAAAAAAATGTCTATTAAAAAGCATCTCCAAGCAAGCATACGTGCAAGAGGAGGTAATACCAAATATTGGTCTGTGGACTTTCAATCGATAAAAGTTATTTTAATTTTCACAAAATTTCTCTTTTTCACAAATTCCTGTAATTTTCCTGTTTTTGTTTGACTATTACACAACACAACTTAACTACAAGTTATTGACATCATTACAATGAAGTGAAGAAATCACCTTTATATTAATACTTCTCCTTGCGTCGTATTCCTCAGTGATAAGGGCCACGACCTCCATTCTGACTCACTTTCTCTCTTACGGTCTTTCTCCATCTGTTTTTGTCTTCGGCGGTGTGGAAGGCGTTGTGAACTGTAGAGTCAAGAGTGGTGCATTTCTGGTCGGACCAACGCATTAAACTGCGTCCACGAGGCCTTTTTCTATATTCTTAGCCGTCCACGGTGAGCTTCTCGAAGTTGTTACCGTCTTTCCTTAGTATTATAATACTACTACTACAATGATATAAATTTAGACATAAGGAAGGGTCATCAGGGCTGATTTTTTTTGCTCACCAGTGTATATTGACATAACTTTTTCACTCTTAGCTGTCAGTATAAAAATACTAAAAGGAAAATTGCTCTTGGCTAATGAACCCCACAAAATGCAATTATGATAATAAGCTGTCTGGTCATTTACGTCTTTCTGTAAGCAAATATGTATGAACCGGTTCTCTGCGTGATTTTTTACTCTAATTCTTATTTAAATATGATTATTACAATGTTTCAAGGAAACGGCCTCGTAGTTACAGAGTAAGAAGATTCCGCTTGTGTAAATTGTTTTACGAAATACTAAAAGTAACGTGTTGCTGACAGCTCAAAAATGGGTATTTATACAGATTTCATGTGTACAGAAAAAACATACAATTTACACATGTAAATTGTTTTTCTATACTCTAAATTTCTATTCTATTCTATTCTTAATTAATGGCATTCGCGACACTTAAAGATTACGCATTTTGACAATGTTAAGAGAAAATGTAAATAAAGTATCCAAAATAATTGTACATTAGATTTGAGTTAAAAATAAAATCTCTCAACACGTGTTTTTACAATAATAACTCGTGAGAAACTTACTCTGTAGTTCTTCTTTTTTTAAATGACGATCGCGAAACATAAAGATTGCGTATTTCGCCAATGTCAAGGGAAAATGTACTTTAGTAACAGACAATTGTACGGTAAATTGAGTTAAAAATGGAGTCTCTCAACACGTGTTTTTACAACAAGAACTCGGGAGAAACTCGTACTCTAAAGATAATCCCAATAGCGTTTATTTGACCGATAGTCCATTATACAGAAATGTCAATTTAACTGCCAAATATCTCTTAATTGCTAAGCCTAATTGCAACCTGTGACACCGGCCCTAAGTTGTTTATTTCATTAAATTTTGTCAAATGTTTAAGACTTTTATTAAAGTAACATTTTGGCATAGTAATAAATTACATTAGCAAAAACAATACAGCCACGTTATGTAACATCGTAAATTCTAATTTGCCAGAATTTAGACAGATAGCCAGAATACGTAATTTTCTGGGAACACAGTATCAGGCGCCCGGAGCCGGTTGTCATAACAGAATAATGTGTATGATTAAATTTCGGCTCCCCGGGGCCGAGGTGGCTTGATTGTCTGTTTGTTGGTTTTTCGACCTTTTGTTTTTTTTACCTTCAATTTTGGGCGGTGACGAGTTATGACTTTGGATTAGTGTGGATACGCCTTGTCTGAAAAACTAAAAAGCTATTGTTCTTGCCGATATGATTCTATATCCCATTTATAGAATACGGTACAAAAGCTGTTAAAACTCTTTGAAATCCGGCTATCAAAAATGCAATTGGGAACATAATGTATTATATATAATACTAGAAAAATGCACTGAAAAAAATCGACTTGCCTCAGGCGGGACTCGAACCCGCACCTTCCACAATCCGGGTGGACGCGTTGACCAATTTCGCCACCGAGGCACTGCTTTTCGCTGTCGAAATTTGTCAGTGCTTGGTGCTTATGTTTTTATGGTAAACATCGTTTCATCAAATCTTTGAAATTTGCACTTCCAAGACCCGAACGAAATATTTTTGCAAATATTTGACGCCCAGCTAAGATGAAACTACCTTACATTATGGAATAATTTTATTTTTGCGTTTACAAACGCGTAAATATGTATAATACTAGAAAAATGCACTGAAAAAAAATCGACTTGCCTCAGGCGGGACTCGAACCCGCACCTTCCACAATCCGGGTGGACGCGTTGACCAATTTCGCCACCGAGGCACTGCTTTTCGCTGTCGAAATTTGTCAGTGCTTGGTGCTTATGTTTTTATGGTAAACATCGTTTCATCAAATCTTTGAAATTTGCACTTCCAAGACCCGAACGAAATATTTTTGCAAATATTTGACGCCCAGCTAAGATGAAACTACCTTACATTATGGAATAATTTTATTTTTGCGTTTACAAACGCGTAAATATGTATAATACTAGAAAAATGCACTGAAAAAAATCGACTTGCCTCAGGCGGGACTCGAACCCGCACCTTCCACAATCCGGGTGGACGCGTTGACCAATTTCGCCACCGAGGCACTGCTTTTCGCTGTCGAAATTTGTCAGTGCTTGGTGCTTATGTTTTTATGGTAAACATCGTTTCATCAAATCTTTGAAATTTGCACTTCCAAGACCCGAACGAAATATTTTTGCAAATATTTGACGCCCAGCTAAGATGAAACTACCTTACATTATGGAATAATTTTATTTTTGCGTTTACAAACGCGTAAATATGTATAATACTAGAAAAATGCACTGAAAAAAATCGACTTGCCTCAGGCGGGACTCGAACCCGCACCTTCCACAATCCGGGTGGACGCGTTGACCAATTTCGCCACCGAGGCACTGCTTTTCGCTGTCGAAATTTGTCAGTGCTTGGTGCTTATGTTTTTATGGTAAACATCGTTTCATCAAATCTTTGAAATTTTGCACTTGCCACCCGGATTGTGGAAGGTGCGGGTTCGAGTCCCGCCTGAGGCAAGTCGATTTTTTTCAGTGCATTTTTCTAGTATTATACATATTTACGCGTTTGTAAACGCAAAAATAAAATTATTCCATAATGTAAGGTAGTTTCATCTTAGCTGGGCGTCAAATATTTGCAAAAATATTTCGTTCGGGTCTTGGAAGTGCAAATTTCAAAGATTTGATGAAACGATGTTTACCATAAAAACATAAGCACCAAGCACTGACAAATTTCGACAGCGAAAAGCAGTGCCTCGGTGGCGAAATTGGTCAACGCGTCCACCCGGATTGTGGAAGGTGCGGGTTCGAGTCCCGCCTGAGGCAAGTCGATTTTTTTCAGTGCATTTTTCTAGTATTATACATATTTACGCGTTTGTAAACGCAAAAATAAAATTATTCCATAATGTAAGGTAGTTTCATCTTAGCTGGGCGTCAAATATTTGCAAAAATATTTCGTTCGGGTCTTGGAAGTGCAAATTTCAAAGATTTGATGAAACGATGTTTACCATAAAAACATAAGCACCAAGCACTGACAAATTTCGACAGCGAAAAGCAGTGCCTCGGTGGCGAAATTGGTCAACGCGTCCACCCGGATTGTGGAAGGTGCGGGTTCGAGTCCCGCCTGAGGCAAGTCGATTTTTTTCAGTGCATTTTTCTAGTATTATACATATTTACGCGTTTGTAAACGCAAAAATAAAATTATTCCATAATGTAAGGTAGTTTCATCTTAGCTGGGCGTCAAATATTTGCAAAAATATTTCGTTCGGGTCTTGGAAGTGCAAATTTCAAAGATTTGATGAAACGATGTTTACCATAAAAACATAAGCACCAAGCACTGACAAATTTCGACAGCGAAAAGCAGTGCCTCGGTGGCGAAATTGGTCAACGCGTCCACCCGGATTGTGGAAGGTGCGGGTTCGAGTCCCGCCTGAGGCAAGTCGATTTTTTTCAGTGCATTTTTCTAGTATTATACATATTTACGCGTTTGTAAACGCTAAAATAAAATTATTCCATAATGTATTATAGTTCAAAATTCAAAACGAAACAGGCTAATTTCGTTTTTGAAGTGAAACTTTTTTGGAATCGTTGATTTTAAAATTTGGTTAAACGACACCAGAAACGCAGGAAAAAATGTAGACCTTAGAGTTAGTGGCCTCAACGGATTTATTTATCCCTACGATGTTTCTCTACAGATTATCCACCCATATTAAATTTTAAAATAAAATCAATATGTGTGTCAAATATAAGTTTAACAACATGCTGGATAAGAAGGATGTTTTGTTTTTTTTTGAGAACATAAGCAAATAATAAATAAAAATAATCCATAACTATCAAAATCACATCTTATTTACATAATTGTTCGAAATTTTTTTATTTCCATTTATTGGGAAATTACATTTTTAATTTCAAAACTACAGTAATTGTATTGCTTTACTGTACAGACAACAGCACGTTGGGTTACCACAAACTGTCAAATTTTCCCAATCGATTATGCACTTTATTTTGAATAGTTTAAGGTTGAAAATCGTTTGGAGAAATTTGACAGTTTTGTATAGCCTGACGTGCTGTCGACTGTACATAAAGTAAAAATTCCCTGAAAATACTAAAAAAAAATAAGTTTTTTAATTTACCTAAAAATAATTTTATGCTAACTGGTTTTGTTCCAACACTCCTCTTTACAGAGACTAATAAATAGTGCTATTTAACAAGCAAAAATAAGAATCAAAACAAGCGAATATTTAAAAGTTTCATACAGTTCATGCTACCTCGCTTGTACACTATAGCGGAAGAGTGAGACGACACGAGCAGGTTCTTAACTAAAAAGCATTCTGATATTCAGCCCGCAATAATTTAAATTAGCCCTATCCACACTACGCAGTCGTGAGAGTGAAGCCACAAATTTGGCAGTCGACGCGATCTCGTCCAATTCCCATAATTTACGTTTCTGTTGGTGATAATTACGCGTTTAGACCTCCACCTAGTTTGTAGTAAAGCACGGTTTACACTTAACGATCTCTCCTTCTATATATATTTATATTTATTACGGTAATTATCGGCGCTCATTAGGACTTAAGCAGGTGAAACGAATTCGTGGGACAAGTAGGACCGTATAAAAAGAGTTAAGTCTACGTAAGTTAAGAGTTAAACATGTAGGTAATTATATTGATGAACTTATAATTATTTATTTTATTTTTGTAATAAATACTAAGTAGTTACGTTTACATCGGTATCAGTGCTTGTTTTTTTAATGTGGTTGTATCATTAATGCATTTCATTTTCTTTCTTAATTCTGTATTATAAAAGCGAAATACGATAGAATAATAATAATAACAGTAGAATTGTTAGAAAGTTCATATCTATAGATGAAAATGAAATAGCTTCACATAATAACGCACCACATTCAATAGGTTAACACATCGCGCACCACTATTACTTGGCAATAGCCCGTAATAGTGGTTTCAACCAGCTTTAAGCTGAGAAAAACAACACAAGTAAATAATAATAATAATAATTCATTTATTCACCAGATAACATTGATCCATTTATGGTTAGTAACAATTTGACTTAATTTCTATGTTAGTATGTAAGAAGCAATTGAAAATATAAATTCTTAAATAATTACAATAAATTAAAATAAAATAAAATCAATTCATAATATAAAGTTCGTCTTGGTGGAGTGGTCAGTATAGCTGCCCACACATCAAGCGGTCCGGGTTCGAGTCCTGGTAGCGGCAAATATTTATGTGACGAACACGAGTATTTGCTGACGAGTCATGGTTGTTTATATATTTATTTAAGTTTATTTATAAAATATCTATAAATATTATGTATATTAAAAATGTCCGTTATCTAGTATCCATAACACAAGTTCTTAATGATACTTACTTTGGGCTAGATAATTGGTGTAATCGTGGAAAAAAAAATGTCAAAAAAATAATTTTCAATTCAATTCAAATTATCTCTTATGACTAGGTATGTCAAAATTTACTTAATTGCCCCAATGACGATTTTGACATCGAAAACTAGAATGTGGCAGTTGACTTTATACGATATTGTCTTCAGAATGCTGTTACTGCTACCACGCGTTCTGTGTAGCAATGACACAACACGCTTTCGCCTAATCGCGTAAAAATCGTCCGTGTGTGCGTCAGCAAACATAGCGGATGCGCTGCAGAAGCGAGGCAGCCGTAACAGCATCCTGAAAACATTATTATATTGAACACGCAAAGCACTGTATGCCTTTTGACTGTAATTAACCCACAGGCTGCTCGTGTAAAAAGATTGACAATAAGCTTTAAATAAAGTTATTTTTACATGAGTTGAGCAGCGAGCAAACCTGCGAGCCAACATGTTACCTCGGCCAGCCAGTGCTCTGCGTTCCCGTTCAATATAATCAGCCGTTTAATTTTTTTTAATTCACCTGCTAACTAATTTAAGTCAATTATAATATTGTTTTTAGCTCAGATAAATTGTTGTACAGAAAAGTGTTACGAAACGTCGGGCAATAATAACATCATGTAAAATCTAATTACACGCGAGTTAAATCCGTAAAAGTTGTTTTATTTATAAAGTTTTAGAAATTTATTTTATTTATTTAGTAAGTATTTTTAATACCTTTAAACAAAATTAGAGAATATTTAATAAGAAAATGTAAGTACATGTGTAGCGTATTTCTAAAAGAAATCTCTTCCACTCACCTATATTCTGGAGAATATATGAAAAGTAGGATTTGAGAGTTTCTTGATTACCATTTTTCGTTAAATTATTATCGTCACGGAGATACGAAAGATGAAAAAATGGCTTTCATCATTTTATGACACTTTGAGACTAAATAAGTGTATAGAAAACGCTTTAATAAAAACACAAAGTATTTTATTTAACAACTTTGGCATTTGGAAAAGGGAATACAAATCAGAAACCGTCTTGCAGAGAGATAATAACTCTCTTATAACGCTTCCGATTATATGCACCAGCCCTTAGTTGACCGTGGGTGGCGTGGCCAATTCCTATCGATGGCTTCACCGAGTGTATTGATTGGGATCAAAATTGCTCGTTCGTGACTTCGCTTTCCAACGGATAATGTCTTTCTTTACGTAAGTCAACGGTGTTCGACCCGACCGATCATTTTGGCGATCCCTTGTTAACTTTTGAACTTAATTGACACACAGTAACAGTAATTTTGTACACGAATTATTTACATTAGCCGTAATAAAATTTCATTGTGAAAGTCTCGTTGCATATGCTGAACATTCAACAACCTCTTATTTTAAGAGGTATCTTCTGCAATTTTTAAGAGATAAGCCGCTTGAATTTGAAGTGCCCGAAGTGTGACTTACATAAGAAGGTAGTCAACAAAAACTAAATTTTAGTACCTAGCATTATGTTGAAGAGAGATTCAGCGATGTAGACATTTTCTTTAAACACGTACTCAATATATCTCACATGTAGTACGAAAACTGCCTCAATTTTGCGAATCACCCCAGTAAACTGAGCATCACACTCAACATACACTCACACTAACATAATACTCACACACATTCACCGGATCGAATGATTTTTTTTATTAACATTTTGGTTTTTTGTCTGTATAGCCTGCCAGTGTTAGATCGTTCTTTTATTTTGATTTTAATGTGACAAACTATTTAATTGGCTTTGTTAGAATTTTATTTTAAGTATTTTAATGTTATAAAATAATAAATCAATAAAAATAAATAAATGTTTCTGTCGGTGAGTAACATTTCCAAACCACGTGTCGTCGGGCATCATCATTATGATTTCAGTTGAGAGACGCCTACTGTTGGACATAGACCCCAAGTATCTCAAACCTAATCGGCCATGAGCTGTCCGCATCCAGGCTCTTCCTTCACCAGATCGTCGGTCCACCTTGTTGGATGCTACTACCCAGGCCGCGTCTCCCGGAACGCAGTCGTCACTCGAGGACCTTTCCGCCCCAACGGCCGTCAGTCCTCCTCGCAATGTGCCCTGCCCACTACCACATGCTTCGCTATTATTTGGGCTATGTCGGTGGTAAGAGTTAAAATGCGTTACAACTTGGATTTGCAAAAGTCTTACCACCATATTTGTAGGGACCATTTTTTGCCTTCCTTGATCTGTAAAGAGATATTATATATTATGTAATATATTTTCTTAAGAGATCAATGTATTATCTTTCTTCCGGTCTTAATCTTAATCTGAATCAATGGCTTCGCGATAATTCCGCATTAATCCAATGTCAATGTCAAACGGAAGTACTTTACTAAACTTGTATAGAAAATATACGGCAAGTAATATAGTCTAACGACAGATGCTTCTACAATAAATTACAACAAAAACTGTGGTGTAACCAGGGTGTAACCATATTTCTGACGTCAAATCTGTCAATTTAAATCCAATGTGTTAAGAACTAAGTAAGAGAGTATTGAGCACCAAATAGTTTCATGGTCTTCAAAAGTATCTTTTAATTTAGCAGTCGGTAGAGCAGCCTAGAACGAATCAGCATCTTTATGTGATTTTAAAGAATCGTGATTCCAATATCCAAGCTGATTTTTTCCGAGTATGTTTTAATTTAAAATATCTTGTTAGTATGCACGGCAAAAAGATAATCTTATAATTCTTCTTATAAAACTATCCGTTAACAACATCAACTACACTCATTCACTTGTCGAAGCTGTCGCCGGCAATATTGATGAATATATCATGTTAAAAACTTTTTAGAGTAGAGAGCCTTGTAAAAAGTGGTCTCGTAAGACTAGTATGGGTTAGTTTATAACGCCATCAAACGAGGGTACAGTTTAACGCATAAATCAGTGGATAATCGCATGATACGTGCCCGCCAGCGGTGGCTACGCCAATCGCCACATTATCACCTGCGTGGATAGAACATAAATAGGCATGGAGTAGTGTGAGCTGAAAAAGTTGAATTTTTTTTACCATTAGATTAGAGCAATCGTGCGATGTCTTAAAATGCGACGATAGTTTTCATCAGTAATCGTAGTGTGAGTTTTTTAGTATAAAAATCATAGGTTTATAGTCGTAGTAGGTCTATTATTGTATCGAGTAATAGTTCAAAAGTGTAATATTGTTATGTCAATGAGTAGTTTTTTATTATCGTGTAACTGTTTATCTAGTTATTAACACTTCAATGATATTATTATTATTATGGTACTATAACAAGCTGCTGGTAAAATTGCTACTGCTGTGTAATAGTTGTAATAGTTTGGTGTACTATGTATTAATTTACGCAATAAATTTATTCTTCTTGTTTAATTTATATGGAATCGTGAATAGTGAACCTAGCGGAAAGAAGCGCAAATCACGTTTCCCATACAAATTTACTTATCAACGCAACTCAAATAGTAATGAACGTTTTTTTTAGTAAAAAAATTACGCTACGGGTACTGACGTAATACCCTGTCGTCGTAGGGTCATCGCGTCGGGAGAATAGCATGCCCAAATAAGGTTGTCGTCTAGATGACGAGCCCGCTATAAAACTTCAAACAAATTCTCTTTCTTAATATGTTTACATATTACACCCATATCAAATAAAATTAGGAACAGGGCCGAGAAATAATATAGGACTGATCAATCTTCGTTGTTATTCTTGTTAAGTATAATATTTATCCATAGATTAGCAGTCTGCCAGTTGCTCCGTTAAAACGACGAGGCTTCAAGAGCTCTAGGTGACAGCAGGGCGTTTTAGTAACTATTTACAGTGACTCCAGGAACACAGTACTTACCTAACTGTAAAAAATCAGTATTAAGGACACAAGGTCTTGTCATATAAGGAGGTTTAGGCAGTAGTTTACCACGTTTGCCCAAAGTGGATTGGTGGACGTAGTATAAGGTGGTCAAAACCCCTTTGCTGATCCAATAGTCCACGACACCCACTCACCTCCTACGACACCCATTGGGTGGATTTGGGTGATGCTATTCTACTCTGCCGGCATCACATGGCACGTACACAGTAGTGAATACGTACATACATTTGGAAACGTTTTGTTAGTAGGTACAAAGATGAGTGACTAAAATTTACTTTAACATATATCAAACATTTAGGTCAAACATCTCTAGTGAAGTCTGAATATAAGAATTAGTGACCAAATAGAATTTTCATTGATTATAACATTTTTAATACAATTATTCGTTACTAATCCAGAAAAATATAGATGCAGTAGTCTCAACAGATTCGCGACAAAGCGAGTCAACGTACGGCTCCAATCCCATCTCATTATAGAGTTTGGTGCGCGTTTAAAAAATATAAATAATACGAAAGACGCGGCAAATTGACGTATAATCATAGCACTATAGTGATTAGAGGTAAATATAGATATTACTTCGGCGGGCGCACCATGGGTGGCAAACGTGAGATGATCGTGATGACAGCCCGTTGGCTCGCCGGTGATTTAGGTCCGGGCTGTGTGGCCGCTCCGAAATGGTACAAGACACTCTTGTCATGAAAATATGTAGAGAATATCTTGTACAATACCCGGAGCGTTTGATGCACGCCTGTTGGAGATTAAGACGTAACTGTGGTCCCATGTAAAGTTGAGTTTTTATTACAATGGTGACGTGTCACACGTTGTTATAGTTAAATTTCATAAAAACAATAAGAACTTTTAAAAATAAAAAGTACCTATCCTATAATCTAAGTTGGACCAAGCAAAACTCATTTACAAAATTTCATTAAAATCGGTTAAATCACTACAAAGTATAAAACAAAGTCGCTATCCGCCGTCTGTCTGTCCCTATGTATGCTTAGATCTTTAAAACTACGCAACGGATTTTGATACGGTTTTTTTTAAAAGATAGAGTAATTCTTAAGGAAGGTTTATATTTATAATACATGCATATTTACATAAACATTGCACCCGTGCCAAGCCGGGGCGGGTCTATATATACTAATACGATAAACGTTTAACCGTAAAAGCCTAATCTACGCCTGCGAAACGTACACGAAATCGAATAGTCGCTCTCTCTTTCTAACGGGTGATGTTAGCGCATCATGCAAATCATTTAACTCGGTATTTGCCTGGATACGTAGTCTGACTAATCTGCAGTGCCTGGAGAGAGTTTGCCGACGGTGCCCGGCAATTATTGAGTTATCGAGGTATAACACGCCTGCGAGACGTATAAATAAGGCTTTGTGTAACTTTTTGATGACTTTATAGACTGCACCAAAATAAATTAGCCAAAAACAAGTAAAGAAAGTTCTTGCGCACTAAATAATGACAGATGAACGAACTCGATATCTGTGTGTGCACAAAAAGGCGGGACAAATATCAAATGCTTAACAGTTTATATGGTAAAATAAAAATGTTGTTTTACTGTTTTCACCCTAATTTTCACACCATATAAACATTCAAGACCTCCACGAATATTAAACCAAAATCAGCTAGTTCGGTCCAGCCGTTCTGGTCCAGAGTTTTAGCGAGATTAACGAACAGTGGACGAACTGGACTTGTGATTTGCCCACTGGATTTAGATTCAAATGCCCCAAATTTAATCCTCAGATGATTACAAATTTTGACTCAGTTTGGTCGGTACGTCTTGTTTTGTTTTAAGTCTGGCTAGCTACCATCACAGCTTCATTCGTACTAAGAAATTTCCCTTCCGACTTCTTCAAAAACCACAAGAACTCGCAACAACTAGCGTTGTATTCTTATATTTTCCAGACCCGTTTTATTCACGTTTCTCTCTCACAATTTTAACAAAAGACAATCGTTTAAATTCGACTTTTAACGAATTATTTTTCAAAATAAATATGGAATGGTTGGAGGTTTAAAATTCACAATCTTACACAAAAACAGAAGCTCTCGAAGAAACACGCTTAGAAATTCGGTTTCAATTCAGTGAGACACTGATCACAAGTCGAAGCAAGAATGTCTAGTCCAAACTCTACAAAATATGGCGTGTCAAGGGTGAGCGCATTGTCCGCCGTCCACGCACCGTGACCGGACCATTACTTCCCAGTAACGATAGCAGAAAAATCTGTCTGTTACTCGTTAAAGGATATTCTCAAAATCACGACAGTAATCTAACACAGAACTCAACACACTTTTTACATCATCTCATCTATAAATGTAAGCGCAAATGTAAGAGAACGAAATCAAAGTTTCGTAACAAACATCCCAATTAATCTACAATTAACTCATCTCTTGTCATTACATAATTTATTTCCTACTCATTCTTCTTTTTCCTACCCTGCTCCCCATTTATTTGGGGTTGGTGCAGCATTACTACTGCCCTGAGACAGGCTGAAGATAGAAGTGCATGGAAGAGTTTAGTAACCAACGTGACGAAGGCATTTCAGGACGGACACGACCTTCAGCAATGAAGAGCACGACAAGAAAGAAGGTGCAGCATGTCTTGCTTTTGACAATACTGCTATAGGAGGCATTAGTTTTTACGGGCAGCCGCATGCCTGAAATCAACCCTCCTTCAGCGTTTCAGCTTCAGTATCAGCGTTTCACAAAAATCATTTAAGGGGCTGGGTATTCCTTATTCCCTAACTAGGTATATAGGTAAGTTAAACAACAATTTAATGGCTTGGCAGTACAATGTTTATTTCTTAATATACTTTTGCGAAACAATCTCTTTGTTGTACTAGAAAGTATAAAATAATGTCTTAAAGTTTATCTTACACATCCCAAATAATACTCATTTATGAGAATGTTCTGCAACAAAGAGATTGTCTTCGCAAAAGTATATTAAGAAATAAACATTGTAGGTACTGCCAAACCATCAAATTGTTGTTGAACTTACCTATATACCCATATAGGCAATAACGAATACAGCCTAGTAAATTTCAATTATTACAACATAAAGCTAAAAATTTAAAACATCGTTTTTTCTGACCATACAAAACAATCGCCGCTTATTTTCACTTACATTAGTTTACGTAGGACGGTATCAATGAAATATGTGCGGAGCTCGCGTGATGTCTTCCTTCGAGGGGATTCCACCCCCACTTAGTCGATTGGATTTTTTTTTCATAAAGATTCTCTAACTGCAGCTCGCTTTGATGTGAGCTATAATATTTTTTGTAACGCGTGTATGTGGAGATGAAACGACACATGTTAAGCATATGATTATTTTTATGAGCTGTTTTCCGTTTGAAAGTAATTTTTCCTGCTTAAATTTTTCCTTACTAACATTGTAGGTACTGATTTACATTCATTATATCATCATAACAGCCTTTATAATACTAGCCACTGCTGGAACACAAGGCCTCTCCTTGTCATCGAAAGAGGTTTAGGCAGTAGTCCACCACGCTTGCCCAATGTGGATTGATGGACGGAGTATAAGGTAATCAATACCCCTTTGCTGATCCATTAGTCGCCATCTACGACACCTATTGGAGGATATGGGGTGATGCTATTCTACTCTGCCGGCATCACACGGCTTACACGATTTACATTAAATACACAATAATTAAAAAAGTGCGGCCTTCAAAAAGAAAAAAACAATTAAAGCACTTTAAGAATTTTCAGTGAGAAAATGATAAAATAATTGGTCTCCTGTGGCGATAAACCTTTCTTTGAAATAATATTCTAACACAAAAGTTGCCACGTGTTATATAATATAATAATAATAATAATTAATTTCATTTATTCAAGTGACCAAGACTCATAATTGTTAGTGTGACTTACAAACTATGTTAGTAAGTCACACTAACAATATATAAACTCGCGTTAAAACAAATTGACATATGTATTATTTTATTAAAATAACGTTTATTACTTGTCACATTATATTATATTGTACAGTAGAAGGTAAAAACTAGGTCTGCAAGGGTATTGCAAGCTAGCTCACATTTGAATAAAAATTTACATAAAAATTTTAACATTATAGAATATCTACAATAATTTATTTATTCCTTTTTTAAGACCTTGAAGTATTTATTTATTTGATTTACAAATTTCTCTATCATTGAGAATGTCTCGTATATTGTAATAACACATTTTTTATGAGGAATACTTTTAATGTTTGGACAACAAGTCAATAGACAAATTTATTATACTTCAATCAACAATTTTTAGATTTCTATCACTTTAAGCTTTTATGTAAATGTTTTTTAAAAATGTCAAATATTATACAAAATCAAATTTTAAAGATTAAATTGACTCTAAGTGTTTTACTTTTCAAGAAGCGTCATATTTGTTTTAGTAGTGTCAATAAGAAAATGGTAGCTATTAGAAAAATATTTTGCCTCTAATAGCCACGGTCAGAAATAACAATGAAATAAATCACATTGTTGTGGGGACACGCTTTGAATCCAAATATTTGTTACAAACTTACCTACATTTCGAAAAGGGTGATCTAGTCACGTGTCTAAAAATTTAGGGGTGCCGATAATCAATTTAACGTGACCCCTCAACGAGCGTTCTCTTCGATACAAATGTATCATGTTAGTTATTTCTGCAGAGGTTTTGGTAAACTGGTAGCGGGAAACAACAAAAGATTTCGTTTAATACGTTTAAAATTTATTGCGCTGTGGATGTTTGTATTAGATTTGATATTATTATGAAGTGGTCCTTTATGATCTGTAGCGTGTGTAGAAATTGATGGTGTGTTGTTGACGGGTGTTGCATTATCTTCAGTCGTAACAAGGTTGTAATTTAATTTAAGTTTGTATTTGGAACTCTATTTGTTTATTCACCAACCCAACCCATTCAAATTTAGAACGCTGTATTTTTCTTGTAAATAAAGTTTTCGCGCTTTGCTGGTGTCAAATTTTTATTTCAATAATAAATTGAGAAAATTTCCTTTAAATACTAATATCCACGTGTTCTGTGCTAATATCAGTACTTTGATTTAGTAAATTATTTAATTTAAATTCGATTTTTTTAATATACGATTGAAAACTCCGTTGTAATGTTTTGTATTTACATTTAATTAAAAAAAAAATTGATGATATCAGCCTAGTGGCTGGGATGAAGAAGCAGAGGTCTGCTAGTGCGGTCAAAGCGCCATTTTTTTATTACTTTTAGTATTTTTATCTCATGAATGCGAGGTGTGGTGAGCCGTGACTGTACGTCTTTATATGCGTCAGTTCTATACTTAAGTCAAATTCGATAAAGAATAAATGTAAACAAAATAATCAATATCATTTTTACTTTCTCGTACGTACTATAGAGGAAGTCTTGTAATCGTCAAAAAGTTCGACCTCGAGATTTTGACGGATTTACACGTTTTGGACCTCCCTGAGTATGAGTGATGAGCAAGAAAGGCAGCGAGTGAAAGGGACAAAACTATACAAAATTATATTTGGTTTGCTTAGAATTTAATCTTTGCTACCGGTCGCCCGCGGCTTCGCTCGCGTTAATGTCGGTTATCGCACCAAAAAGTATCCTATATCCTTTTCAAGGCTTCAAACTATCTCCATACCAAATTCGATCAAAATTGGCTTAGTGGTTTAGGCGAGAAAGCGTAACAAACAAACAAACTCACTTTCGCATTTATAATATTAGTTAGGAACAAATTAACTCAAGCAAAGTGCCAGCACTGAGTCACACACAGAAATTTACAGAAACAGTCATGTATCCCGCGTTCCTGAGATAAAACATGCTATACCCAACTTTGAATACAAATAAAAATAAAAGTATTATACAACAATAAACCGAGATTAGCACATATTAAAGTACGTGTCAACAATAAATTCTCATACAAGAAAAAAAACTGACAAAATTAATAAAAGGACCACCCCAGCGGAGGGGAGATGGCACAAATTATTATTTTCCATAATATCATCACACGACCATTACCCATCGTCACCCAAGCATGGATGAAAATGATTAGATGTCATTTTATTACATTTTAGGGATCCGCAATAGATTTCCGTACAAGTAAAAAAAAGCTTGGAGTTATTTCTAAAGAAAAAATCGGGAGTGGTCTCCCCTTGACTTTCTCGTATACCGGAAACTACTCAAAAGTTGATAGAAACCTTATATTTTTATGTCATACATGCATGTTAAATTTTGGTCACCCATCCGAATACCGACCGCGCACTTGGTTGCTTAGCTTTCGTGATCGACGACTCCAAAGTTGAAAGAAACCTTATATTTTGATGTCATACATACATGTTAATACTCGGATGGGTCGCCGAAAATGTTACAACTCGATTGTCTTACGTGATTCGGAAGTCACGTTAAGCCCATGGTCCCGATTGCCGTCGAAAGATAGTCGTAAAAACAAGTCACTTCAGAAGCCAGAAATGCCAATTTATGAGACTCTGACACCAGGTTAACCCGTCACTTTAGTACCATGTCATAGCAACGCCAGCGCTTGTGCAGTAATAGTTGCCACCTATAAGCATTAAACGATTATTATGACAAAATACTAAAGTGCTATTCTACTTCTGATTCTGATCGTACCAGGCTAACTACACCGTAAGATCTAGGAAGTATGTAGTCTCCAATACTGTTGTCAGAACCCTCCTAAGGGTTTAAGTAAGATTCTTAGATTACAAAACGTTTGTTACTGCTTTTTTTTAAATTCCTGATAAGCACAATTTAAGATGCTGTAAAACGCATGTCATCTCATTTTTATAATATTCTCAAACTAACTTCAAAACCCAGACCGCTGAGATGATTTTGTATGTAACATCTGGTCGTTGGCTTTGGTTGGTTTGTTTACTGAAAGTCTGAAACATTGTAAGTCTTTGAATTTGGTACCAATTTTTTGTAGGAGAGAGGCTGGCTACCTCTCACTATTTTGGGGTACTGCATAGCAATACGTACGTAACTTAATTTGACTTAATCAAGTTCAAAAATAATAACATCTACCTGTATTGGTATAAACGCTTACCTAAAAATGTAATACGCGATTTCTTAGATATTAAAAAAGGTTTGTACTACGGAACCGCTTGCTGATGCAGCATCCGACCTCCCTCTACACAAACGTCCATCTCACCCTATTGTCAGAGATGCTCTGCGCGTTCCGGAAGTTGTAAAGTAGTGATTTGTAATGCACGCGCGTGGCGCCTGACGTCACTTCCGCGGCGGCCATAATGACTTGGAGAAAACCGGGGATGAGTTTTTATAGTATCTCGCGAATTTGGTACTTGTAAAAAACTGTTCATGCTTTGTCATGACTAGGATTAAATGTTTAAATTTTCGCTAATATATATTTAAAATAACATCGTCTTCAATATGTTGAAGAAAAGTATACACAAATAATATTTACCAATACCACATTTCAATACCTATGGTAGTTTCAATGTTCGTTTATCCATCTCAATGAAATAATTTGACAAAAATTACAGTTCTTTGCGATATCTAAACATTTATCACCATCGGTTAGTAGCAATTTTTCGCAACGAACCTTTGATTCACAACACGAAGTTAAGTTAGCTTCAAATATTTGCTACGTTTATTAACCAAACGTAACTCTAGTATTTCTCAAGGAATTTAATTTTCCGATATCTAACGCAGAGCACTCAATGACCTGACCTGCGACCTGGCTTTTATTTGACTAACGCAGTGTTAATTTTCGAACCTAATTCCTGTGACAATATGTTTGATAAACCTTCTTGCTGATAAACATGATCTGAAATTAATTGAAAAAACATGTAAATCAATATTTTTTCTGCTGCGATGGTTTAGTGCATGTCCTCAACCCTTAGACAAGCGGAAATAGTTTCATAACTATAAGATATGGAAATTCTTCATCATAGGTCCTAATTGCTGGTTATCTACGGCGTCTTAGCTTTCTCTACCAACTTACTTAGATCTACGATTGTCCACGTGATTTAAGGTCGGATTAAGTCAATCCCATACACTTTGTTGTGATAGAACTTCACTACCGTTTCTTTGTTACTTTGTCTACGGGCTCTGGTTGTTGACTTTTATTTGTAGGTTCCGTTTCCTACCTGTCTCTTTCCAACTCTCCCTACAAGTAATATGATGACGTACATACGTATGGCGTATTAGACGGTCATTAGACGTGACATGTGCTCTAGTGGTTAGAAAGAGACAAGTGGACAATAAGAAGTTTTAAGATCAAATTTTTTGTCTTCGCTTTTTGTTCCAGTCGTGACTTCCAGTTTAACCTACAAATTTCTTAATATTTAGCTTCTTTTGGGTTTGAAGCCCCTTTTATGGTACACACAGTCACTTTTTTAAGCAATTTAATTTAGCCTTTAAGTGTAACTAAAGGTATAACACTCTACTATTTTGTGATGTATATTTCTACAAATAAGTTGGTTATATTGCAGGTAGGTATGTACATTTTCCGATTTTGCTCCCAAAGTATATGGAAGCGCACTTCTCACCAAACGTATCACGAACGCAAGAAGCTTCCCTATTTCCACACCCTTAGTTTTTATCGCCAGCAAGCTTTTACTTTTATGCCCTGTTTAGCTAAATTCCTCTTTCCACTTAATTACAGAGGGAGTAATGTTTGCATCTGACATGTGCGCAAATGACGCGGAAAGGCGTTGTTAAGTTTTTGTATCGAACGCCAAATGGAGATGTGCTATTGGCAATAAAAGTGTTTCGCAGTCCTGGCTCCATGTTGAAGGGTCCAATAAGGATTGCAACTCATTTGCGAGTTGTAAAAACGAATGCTGTTCTCGCTTTATGCTGATTGTTGTAATGTTCGCAGACGAATGATTCGTCGAAAAGGTCAATAATACCATAATTTGAACTTGTCGCCGATTAGTTGGCAAAACGTTACGACTTCAATACTTTTTTTATTCTTGACCTGAAAGCTGGAATCGAGATTCCCATGCAACCCTCCACCACAGTGAGAAAAGCTATCTTATCAGGGATGTTCACACCATTCACAAGTAATTACTGTGGCTGTGAAACAATAAAGTTTGATAATATAATTATTAATAATAACCGTAAAAGTAAATAATTAATACCTTTTGCCTTAAATTTTGGTACCTAATTATTAATAATTTTCAATTAATCACACCGTCACATATACAATATACATATTGGTTACTATACCAACATTAATCTTAGCTCATTCACCTGTCACCTAGTCTTTTAAGCAGCGCGGTGGCGTCGAAGTTGTACACCATAGGCTGACATAAGGTAGAGTACCTATACATTATTTAAAAGTATAAGAAGTATTCTAATTCACTTGAATTTTTCTGGAGCTTCAGCGACTGCTGCCGCGGCACGTTCGCTTCGCTTATTCGGCTCGCACTTTGTTTTTAGATTTTATATCTATCTTGTGTAATGTGGTCCACACCAAGATTATGTTGGACTCTTTATGTTGCAGCCTACCAACCAAAATAAACAGTATTCCGAGTTATCGTCAATTTGTTCAGTACGGGAACTGTAACTTAATTAAACATATCCTATGCAGTTTTAACCGGTGCATTCGATATGGTACATTGTCGATACAACGTATTTCGATGGAACGTTTTTGATACATCGACCGTCGATCGGAACGTTTTGGCATTATACGGCCAGCCGCTTAGTTTTTCTGACTAAACACTCCTTGGGAACGACTACTATCTTTCGACAGCTGACACTACCACCAGCTTAACGTGCACTCTGAAAAATTTTCGGTCACCCATCCGAGTACCGACCGCGCACAGTAGCTTAGCTTTCGTGATCGTATCGAAAAATGCATGACCACGGCGCCATGGAGCTCCTAAAACAATCAAAACTATTTTTTATATTATATTACGAGATGGCGAACAAGCTTGCGGCCTACGGTGTCAAGTAGTTACCGTCGCCAAAGACACTTGCAATATTACATAATATGCAATATTAAATCACTTAACACTGCAAGTGCATTACCATTCTGGGGACTAAGATGTTACCTTTCATGTCCAGTAATTACACTGGCATTTTATATAATTAACCTAATGTGATAACAGCGGTTGGGATCTCCTAATAAGTATGATTTTTATTTTCCAGATCCGGAAATCCCGCTCTTCCATTGCTCTTGCTATACTTTAAAGGCTACGAAATTTCTTCTTCCCACCTCCATCATCATCATCATCATCAACAGCTCATATAATGTCCCCGCCGAGGGGCTCGAGCCTACCCCACATTAGGGGTGATTAGGCCTTACTCAACCACGCTGGCCAAGTGCGGGTTGGTTGACTTCACACACAATCTAAGAATTTCTTCATAGGTGTGTGCAGGTTTCCTCACGACGTTTTCCTTCACCGTAAAAGCGTCGATTAAACGTACATATGAATTCAAAATTTGAAAACACATTGGTACGTGGCGGGGATCGAACCAGTGCCTCCCGGGTGGGATACGACGCTCTTACGCACAAAGCCACCGACTCTTGCTTCCTACCTTGCTCCCAATAAAATGGGTAATAATTCCACCCGAAAAAGTCACTGACATAAAATAAAATTAATAAAAATTTTATAAACCGCTCGTGTGTCTTGCTCTTAAGGTGAATAAAATAGTCAAGGAATGCATAATTGGTGACTGGGTACTGAACAGTAATTGGATCGCAGATTGATGTTCATCTCGTCGACTGAGGAATCTGTGAATCGAGAAGTGGTAATGAGATAGGACGAATAACTAGGTACTACATCGCTGATTTTTAATGTCAAGGGAGTAATTGTCGCTTTTTTATTGCTTTTTTACAGCTTAAAGCCACCGTTCTTCCTGGTAGCGAAATGCTTGTATTATGGCATAACGGGGACTTTATAGCTTTATAGTATACTTACGGGTCATCAGATTGTTTAGATACTCTTATTATCAGGACCTGGTATTACTATTATTTACATATATACTCTTACATTCACGCTCATAATTCCAAAAAGAGTTGAGAAGAGCCTTCAGCATGATTCACTGTACACCGTGTCGCGACCGCGCCGTGCCCGGGCTCGGTCAAACATTTATAGTATACTTTGTGTCGCCACCGGGATTCGGCCGGGGCACGGTCAAACATGGCTCAAACATCTATAATATACTTTATTATGAAGTGATTCGAATCACTTCATAATAAAGTATATTATAGATGTTTGAGCTGAGGCCCGGCTGGAGTACGGCATGGTTGTGACACGGTGTACCGTAAATTTTCAGAGACAATAATAGCCTAATATTACAAACTCCACAGCCTTATATTATTATAATCCTAGCTATATAATCGCATATCATGCTCTGTTGGAAGTGATTTCTTAATATGGCGCCCATCGGATACGAACCGGCCAAAAAACCTCTTTTATAACCTAATCCCAGGCGTATCTATTTCGTATTTATTTAAATAACTTTTCTTTTGCAGTTCTCGTTTGAGAACTATATTTAAAAATTATTGTAAACACCTGAGTGAAAAATTTAACACACAATTTGGGTCGAAAATTTCATTGGAGTGGTTGACAGCCGAGACCCCCATAGTAGGAACTAAAGTGTCTCTTAGTTCAGTATCAATCTCAAATGCTACCATCAATTAAAAGTATTAAAACACACTTCGTCATTTAAAACCTGTTTAAAACTCTTTGTTGAACTCGTTCAAATAATAAAAGTAATTCACAACAATGAACTAAAACTGACAAACAAAATGAACACTAAACGTAGAATGATACAGTCAAAACTGCACGGTACCCAGCAAATAATCGGAACAATGCAAACTCCAACTCAATTAGTAACGGACAAACAAGGTCACAAAACTCCAGGGTTGCCACAAACACAAACATGGGATAACAAAACGGCGCCCTCGCAAACTGACATAGTATTTGTTTACATTGTTAGCGGTCAGACAAACAGTAAAAATGTTTGGTTCGGTAACGAACCGGTAATCCGATTCCGAGTGGTCAGTTCTCTAAAGTTTCGATCTGCAATCAACTGTGCCAACAGATCTATTTCGTGGGTAAACAAGCCGGAGGCAACCCTAGCTCGCACACACACGCATTGTGTGTGTGAACTTAGACGTATCAGTCGAGAATTTGTCTGTATTCTAGAGAATTCTGAATAGGGAATGATACGAGCCAACTAGCGGTACCGACAGATATAATTTTATAACTCTCCAGGCGTTAAATACACTAAGGCCCGTATTACAGAATGACACTCAGAATTCAAACATGTCTTGTGAATCGTTTGTCACTTTCTGTCACTCACAACGTGCTGGAGACGTAGGACGCTCAAGTCAGCGTTCATTCTTGAAACTCATTCTATAATGCGAACATACAACGGCCTAAGGCAAGGGTAAGACGCAGGCGTGGTTTATTTCATAGATTTTGTAACAACTTTAGAAGTGGCAATGCTGTTGATTCGACTATAATGTTTATGACAAGAACAGTAATAGAAAAAAAGTATCATCATCATTATAACAGCCTTTAAAATTCGACCTACTGGTGGGACACAAAGCGTCTCCTTGTCATCGAAGGAGGTTTAGGCAGAAGTCCACCACGCTTGGCCAATGTGGATTGCTGGACGGAGTATAAGGTGATCAATGTATTAATGACGCCTTCGGCGTCGTGGTGGAGTGGTCAGTAACGCTGCCTACACATCTGGCAGTCCGGGTTCGAGTCCTGGTAGTGGCAAATGTTAGTGTGATGTGTATGTGATAAGATATTCCTAGCTTAGATTGTTTTGACATTGTCTGGGTTGAGAATGTGCCTTTCCAAATGTCGGTTTCTTTTGTGAATGGCTCTCTCAGTTTTTCGGAAACAGCATTTGCTTTAGCCTTAGTTTAAACATTATTTAATTTAATTATGTATGACGTCAACAAGTGCTTGTAATGAGTCTATGTTGAATAAATTATTTTTGATTTGATTTGAAATGAGACATTCACAAGAGGTTCATTAGTGTTTCACGCTCCTGTTCACAGAATCTGCAAGCATCAGTATCTTTTAGTCTCAAATGATTAGTCACCCATTTAGTATTTTAAGTTTATTAGCTCAGTTTATTACACAGAAATAATAATATATTATTATTTCTTTGTAAAGGCAACGCCTCTTTTTGCTACGAACGCTACGAATCAGTGGCTACGAACCTTAGCGCATCGTTCCCTTTCCGAGCTGATAAGTGTGTATGACCTTTAACCTCTTGTTTCATATAATAATTATCATTGCTAAGCCCTGAAATATTAATTTATTTACACTTTATTGTACAACAAAAAAAATCAATTGATTATACAAAAAAAATTGCAATGTGATTATGGTACAATAGGTGCATTTATCGCAATTCTCGATCTCTTCCAGGCAACCTTAGAATGGACAGGATTTGCAAGAACAACAACTCAGAAGGAAGTTGGTGACTAATAGTAGATAAAATATTGATAAACCCCTTTTTTGGGTCAGTTAAATAGCTAACAAACAGATTACAAATATACTTTAAACAATATACAATACAACAAAATAAATACGTACAGTCATAAATAACATATTATATATTGATAATATAAAACATTTAATAGGGACTAAGCTGGGTTTACTTGGGACGGCTGTTAGGTGAATTGGGTTTTGGTTACTAGGGTTGTCTATGCCAATATTTTAATTTATTTCTTTAATCGTCGTGAACTTGACCTTGGGAAGTGCATATATCGACTAAACGACGGAAAAAACGATTACCTAGGTACCTACTAAGTAACTAAGTACCGGAAACATTTTAAAACATTTTTGCACTTACTAAAATTTCACCTTGTATAACCCTATGGAAAAACTCTATTGTCCCCGTACGTGACCCAATTCACCCCAAAGACGAAGTGAATTGGGACAAGCTACATTTTTAAGTTTTTTAGATATTTCAAGTGATTTAAGAATAAAATGCATCTAAAAGAAATAAATAACTAAGTACCGGAAACATTTTAACATCATAATTATTTGTACTTTCAAATTAAAAAATACTAATAATTAGTGTTGAAGTCCGAAAGTGTCCCGATTACCCCCATTTTACGGTATATATTTCATAAGATTTATGTTCATTAATATCTGACTTAGTTGATTTACTGAAGATTTTGTTTCTATTCAGATTTGATATCCCTTTTATGTAGTGGAAATCTTCAGAAATATTTGGACTACATCTTTGCAAAATGGCGAAAAAACTATTTCTTTCAAGTTATTTTTGTACGCAGTCACCGTTGCCTATAGACGCTTGCAGCACTGACGTGACACCCGCACGCTGCCAACCCTAAGCCCCTTGTCTATCCTGTGGAGCTCTGGCAACCTTACTCACCAACAGAAATACAGCACCACAAAAATTTTGTGTTATTTAACTGTGGTCTTCTGTAAGGTGGAGGTACTACCCCAGTCTGGGCGCTCCTAATTAGAGCGGCTAGTCTCGACTAAGTAATTCAATATTAAATATTTCATCTCCAAAGTCCAACTACTTCAAGATTAACGACCAATATATCTTTTGACTGTCAATAATTTGACACACCCAACCCTAAATTTATATAGAGGATCTTAATATTGTGCAATTCGAAATTTAACAAAAATATTTTCTCTAAAATAGCACAGTGACTCCGATTTCGGAAGTGACGGTGGCGTTGCGCGTGCGTCTACTTCCGGCAGGAAGTAGACGCACGCGCAACGCGGCAGCGTGCGAGCCAAAATGGCGGCGACACGCTTCCGTTTGGAGGAAGTGACGATAGAGGGTGCCACAATCGCATAAATTACGGTTAGGGATACTTGCCTATTGTTCGGGTTTGCGCAATCCGTGCGAAATTGTTTGCTTCCACAACTAATGCATGAGAGATTTACTGTCACTGATTTAATTTCAATATTCTTAGCACTTATTTCACTTTTCAGTAGAATCTCTTAATATTACCTTAATAACAATTATTGTTTTATTTTTTATAAAATGAAATTAAATAGTTCTTTATTTAAATTTACTTTGCTAAGTAGGTACTTTTAAATGGTCAAAACCCTACCACCGTTTAGGGACGAAATAATTATTTCACATAAATTATTATTACGCTCAGACAGCTTTCAATTTACAATTTCAAAACAATACAGGTCAATAAATAATTATCAATCTAATTTATGTTACCTGCCGTTTTACATGCGTAAATTTGAGGAGTTATAACTCCCACGGATTTGGATCATTTATATAATCATTTACCTCGAAAAGATCGTTTCTATATAATTCAATTAATCACATTAATGAACAAGGTAATTTAACTTTTGATACCCACCACCATTTTGTGCTAATGTGTGAAAGGAATGTACCTATCTAGGATTTCTTCAATTTAATTACTAACAGCAAATGTCACTCGAGAATAGTTTTTGTAGCTTATTCGTTAGAAAAATACAAAGATTGGAATTCTCATTTGGATTGCGGAGGATGGTGGGTTCGATTCCCGCCTGGGACACGTCGAGTTTTTTCAGTGTATTTTCTAATGTATTTTCTAGCGCAAGTTCTTTCCTGCTTGGACTACTGTTGTCACCTTTGGGACGGATCTGCTCGATATCAGTTAGATGCATTGAACTCGGTGGAGCACCGTGCGAAGAGACTCATCAGTGACGCACTCGTTGAGGCGTGTCCCCAGAGCCTTGACCGTCGAAGGCGTGTGGCTAGCCTAACGGTCTTTTATCGTTTACATTTCGAAGAGTGTGCGGAAGTTTTACATAATTTTATTGCCCCTTCCCCTTTCCACCACCGGGCGACCAGGCGAGGCGAGGACTTTCATCCTTATGTTGTCGACATTCCTTCAATTCGTACGAAGCGATTTTCTTCCGCTTTCATTATGCGAACAGCTAAGAAGTGGAACTCCTTGACGAGGTCTGTTTTCCCGGATCAGTATAATCTGGGCATCTTTAAGGCCAGAGCGAACCAGCATTTTCTAGGCGAGCGTGTGCCACCTTAGAACTCATCATCGCTTTCAACACAAAAAAGAGATTGAATCAGGAATGAGGAGATCAAAGAACTTTACGAAATAGCCCAAAGAATTGCATAACTTAAGTTGCAGTGGCCGGGGCACATTGCACGGAGAGGAGATGGCCGATGGAGACGAACAGTTCTCGAGTGCTGACAACGCACCGGACGACGCAGTGTGGTTAGGCCCCCTATAAGGTGGACTAGCGACCTGATTAAGGTTGCTGGTCACGCCTGGATACGAGCAGCACAGGACAGGTCGTTGTGGCGTTCTTTGCGGAGGCCTATGATCAACAGTGGACGTCATGTGGCTAAAATGATGAATGATGAAACAGATAGTAAAACTACAAAACCATCACCAAAGTTTTCAAAACTTGATCCTGAAAAAACAAAAACAAAACAATTTAAAACCACAGCTCACATTAACATAAAAGAACATTACCTAATAACAGTGCTTTCAACATAAATAGTACGTAAATATATTAGTTCCATATCAGAGCACACCGAGGCGAGTAATTTAACGCCAAAGAAAAAAGACCATGTCGAATGGGAATAAAAAAACAAAATTATGCTTAATTGTGTTATAATATCGCTCTAATAGATTATGTTAGCACAAACTCTCGCTTAATTACATGGTTGTTCCAACTCTATTGTCAGTAATATTATGCTTAATTAGCAATTTGTGTTACGCTTTGTTTATTATAACAAGTTTATGTTGAAGGTGGGTTTTTTCTTCGACTCACCATTTCAGCCTAGAGAAGCCCACTCTTGGACATTGACCTATCCGAAGGATCTCAAAGCCAGTCAGTCCTGCGCTGCCGCATCTAGCGGCTTCCCGCGACCCTTACCAGGTTGTCCATCCACCATGTGGGCAAAGCACCGTCTCCCAGTACGCAGCGCCATTCGATGACCTTTCCGCCCCGACGCCCGTCAGTTCTCCTCGCAATGTGTCCTGCCCACTGCCACTTAAGGTTCGCATTCTTTGGGCTATGTCAGTGACCTTGGGTCTCTGACTGAAGAGTACATATTTATTCAATAAAGTATCAAAGTATGTCGACATAACCAACCATTGCTTAAACAGGTTGTGTCAATGTGAGTGCAAGTTTCTTTAATATTCCGTTCAATAATTTACATGTAGTAGAATAAAAACCGTCTTTATTAACTCGCTATTATATAATATAAATTACCTACGTACGTATCCTTCAAACGACCCCACTAAGCCAGATCATTGATAAAATAAAAAAACCACCAGCATCTAAGATCAAAGTCCTGCAAAACGAGAATTAGATAACAATGGCATTCATAAAGCGAACAGAAAAAAGGACATCCTGATTAGCATAATTAAAATCCACTAAATTGATTTATGGCCTCTCGAGACCCCCATCACTTAAGCCTTTCTCTGAGATTTAATTGGGAAGATCTTTAAACTCAAATTTCCCTCCCTTTGTTCTCAATGAATCCGTACACAGGAAATACGTCGTTGGATCAAAAGATTGTTTTTGGTTCGGTTGCATACTAAAAGGGCTATTTGATATGACATATTTTATTGCTCCTACCATCGCATGGGCAAATTAGGCGGATATATCAATCCAACTCCTTGGATATCGCGGACTCCTTTGAACCAGACTGATGAATGACTAAATAGGAATTTCGCTAAGTTTTTTTGGTCCATGTTGTGTAGGATGCAAGTGTCAGTTTTTAAGGTCTACTAGTGATTGGTTGTCAGTGGAATGGATTGGATGTTGAAGTCAGGATATGTCAATTTCATTACGCACACTGGTAAAAACGTTTTGAGAAATCCGCGCAATAAATTATTTGTGAAATTGGCGGTTAATGCAGAAAAAAATGAATGGAATTGACAAAATACTGTACGTTGATGGCAATCTGGTATTCTTTGATAAAAAGGCCCGGCTTCTCAAGATATTGGAAAAGAAACCCAACACAAAAACATAATAATAATGTAAATGACGAACTGTGGTAGTTAACAAACAAAACACTGTTAAGATTAAACGTTACAATGAAAATTACTTTGACAATGAAATTTACTTAATGCAAACTTAATTAGAGGTAACAACTGCACGCACTGAGAGGCATCAACAACAAAAGAAATTTAAAATAATTAAGGACAGTGTTTTTCAGTTAAATTTAATTAGGTTTGAAAAGACTATAACACCGAATCTACAATACGAATCTCATAGTAAACAAAATATAATACTTATACTATTTTTGAATTCCAAAACAATTTTAATGGACAGTTATCTATTGTTAATCTAAGTTACTTTAAAATGAACTTATTTCCTAATCATTGACGGCATTACGATCCTCAGAGTAAAAAAAAATTATAAATGTTTTCGATTTAGAATCTTATTTTAATAGAAAGTAAATTATTGTCAATTTAATTTTTAAAAAGTTAACGTTGAAAAGAATTTCAACCGCAAAATAATGAATTAGGCAACAGTTATCTGACTAGACTTGACCTTCGTTTTAAGAATTTCCAATATAAATTCTCGAATATTAAAATCAATGATCAATATACTTATCAGTTACGGCTTTTCTCAGTTAAAACCAAAATTACCAGCAACTAATACTGTTAATAACCTATTTTTATAGCTATTTGTATGTAGTTCCAGTTTACCTCTCCTTTTTCTGGTAATATTGTAAGGTCCATTCAGTAGCATTTCATCCGTCTCTCAAACAAACAAAACTGATTCCATATTGAATAATATTGGACTATCATTATGAAGATTGACGTCGGCAACGATGACAGATCCTCATCAATCCTGTCAAGTTTGGCCAAAGGAGTTTGAACCTTAATACCTCGTTATAAGGAAATTAAATATTGGGTGGTCGTCTAACATACGTAACTGATGTATCATATTACGTTACAAATTGAATTTTTATGCTTAACGTGGTCATAGACATCTCGTATTAACATATAATTTGGACAATGACTTGAGATGTTAGTGCGGGGCATTAGCTATGGGACTTTCTAAGACATTACCGGATTGTTCTGGTTTTTCAATTATATTTATTATTTTATGATTACCTTAACCTTAATGAACACTATTCTGCTTACTAACATAATTAGTGACGTTATAAGAAGCTATAATCCACGAATTTTATTATTGCTTTTCTAGTTTAATATTCCTTTGTGATTTATTTGTACTTCTTATGGGCTGTTTCCACAATTCGACGTATTTTGCACCTGTTTTGCGTTTTCTTGATGACTTTTTGATCATTATCGACATATAGGCAGTTTTTAAAAGAACATTTTTTCTAAAAATTTCACAAAAATAAAAACGATTAAATTCAAAGCTTTTTTATTTCAAAATTGACAATTAAGAATTACTCGATTTTTTATAAAACATGTAAGTTTATGATAGCTCAGACCAATAAAATAGTTGAAGTTACTCATTACAAAATTGCCATTTTCAATTAACAGAAATATTTGGGCATTCAGGCATGTTCGTAGGCAAACCAATAGGTACGTATTCAAAATTTCATAAGGTAACATGATATGTTACCTTATGAAATTTTAACAATGGATACGAACTGTGATAGTGCTTGTTGGTTTGGGAAATAACATGAAGCCTCTGGGTGTTTTTGCCCATCGGTTTAAAAATCCAAACTTTATGGCTGTAGTTTTTAATGTATTTAGGCTACATTTTTTAGATTTGGCCTACATTTGTTGTAAGTCTTCTACTAAATCCTCCGAAATTTATTTTGCAAAAAACCAGTGTGGTCCCACAGTTTTCACGCACATATAGTTTCGATCTTCAGATGGGTGGAAATCTTATACTCGATTTGGTTACTGGCCGCTTATTTTCAAGCTGGCATAAGAAAAGATTTAGAATTACTTTGATTTTGATAGCTATTTTCAATTCAAGCAAAGTCTTGGGTTAGGTGTGACAAGTAAAAAAGGGTGTTTTGTTTTAAATTTTCCTCTTAAGCTTATTAAACATAATTCTTACCTAAACTATAAAAGAAGTAGCGCATACGTAACCTAATATTGAGGTCAGTCAATTCAATCAAGATAATGCTAATATCGTTAATGTAAATATAAAGGACACTTTTGAAGCTATCGCATGTCGATAGCACTTCAGTGCTGGGGGCGAATGGCCGCTAGCTATCTTTATGTTGATGTGTTATTGATAAGTGATTTTTATGAACACCGCTACAGTGTTGGCCATGGTTAACTGTATATCAATACTAATACTATAAAGCTGCAGAGTTTGTTTGAACGCGCTAATCTCAGGAACTACTGGTTCGAATTCAAAAATTATTTTTGTGTTGGATAGTCCATTCATCGAGGAAGGCTTTAGGCTATACAATAACCGAAATCAACGCGAGCGAAGCCGCGGACAACCACTAGTGTGTCATATAACCAGTAGCATGCATATCTCACCTCTACGGCTAAAGGTGGAATCAAGCGTCATCTGGAACCCTCAATCACAGAGGAACTGACTATCTTATCATTCTGTTTTGCACAGAATTGTGCATACCTGTGAGGAGGGTTATCGTGAACTTGATGTTTTCTTTTTTAATCTCAAACTTTTTATAAGAGACGTCTTGACTCAACTGCCTATATTTGAGGACACGACCCTATTAACAGAGCTGTCCACACAACCCACTCTCACCTTAACACACACACGCACACAAATTTATTTCCTTTTTATTGAATTGTATTAATTAGCGAACTGAAATTCTGCATTTAATATCTTCGTCAACAAAATTTGTAATTTAATTTGCGAAACTTTATAATTGTCTGTTCATGATTTTCATATGTGATTCTAATGTAAAATGAAACAAAATTTGTTTATGAATAAATAAAATGAAATAAATAATTGTCGGAACAAATTATTGCTGCTAACGTTATTACTATGGCGACAAATTTGGATAAGGTGGCGGTAGCTAGCCAAGTGGACTTGAAAAAAGTCCTACCACCAACCAAACCGAGTACAATGTACTCCTTCCTTCCCCAAGTTCCACACTGCTACAAAAGGTAAAATACTAGTTTTGATAGACAGTTTCGAGAAATGCACAACGCGAAAGTTTATAGAAATAGACATACATATATAATGTCGAGTAAATGAGCGAGGGAGTGAATAAATTGCACAATAATGGTTTATTTAAATAAAAAAATTTAATCTTTGTAATGTTGATTGTTGTTGTTAAATTTTTATTTCATGTATTTCCTCACTATGACGATTTAAAAGCACTTAGTCTTAAGTCAATTTAAATAAAGAACTTTTTGATTTTGATTTTATAATCGCGCTCATAATTCCAAAACGGGTTGAGCATAGCTTTAGGTATCATCTACGACCAACAGCAATTAGAATTCAACAAAAAATGTTCCACCCTTATTTTTTCATGTGAGTCTACCACGCATTTATTTTTTATCATCATCATATCATCAGCAGCTCATATAATGTCTCCACTGGGGGGAACGAGCGACATTAGGAGCGATTAGGCCTTAGTCAACCACGCTGGCCAAGTGCAGGTTGGACTACTTCACATACAATCTAAGAATTTCTTCATAGGTGTGTCCAGGGCACGCTATTTTCCTTCACCGTAAAAGCGTCGAATAAAGAGACATATATAAATTCAAAATTTAAAAACACATTGGTAGGTGGCGGGGTTCTAACCGGTGCTTTCCGAATGGGAGACAATGCCCTTTGTAGAGGACAGCGCGCCGCGATCGGTCTACCAGTCACTAACTGCAATACCTCCGTCCGATATACCCTCCCGTTTTTGGAACTCAAGGTTGAATCTTGTAATCGATCGTTGAGACTAGCGATAAGTGCAATAGGTATAAAATGTATATAGCCAATGTGTTTTAAAATAAATTAAGTGAACTACCGATGAGACTTTTACTTCCAAAAGAAACAACAAGAACCTTCCTACAACCTAGCTTCACTTCACAACCAAATTCGAATACAGTCCACAACAGTTTCCTGGTCCTTCGAGCCGGATTTTAAGAACTCGCACCAGGACACAACAGTTTCCTGGTCCATCGATTGCCGGATTTTAAGAACTTAATTGAAGAAACCCGCGCCAGGACACAACAGTTTCCTGGTTTCATCGCTCACCATATTTAATGCAAGAGAAAATGGTGAGGACACGCTCTCAAGAACGCGTACCAAAAACAGTGTTTACCGATCCTCCGCGTTCTCCGTCGGCAAACGCAAGCCAAAGCGCGGCACGTTCGGGTGGATTGATCGACGCCACTCTTCGCGACCGACTTGAGGCATCAAGCAACGCACCTGCGGACTACAACAGAGACGCGACTGTCGCCATGGGCGCCGAGGGGGGGGGCTATAGCGCCGAAGCGCTGCACACCTCTGCGCACCTTTCGCGTCTCTCTCGTCCGAGCGAAGCTCTACGCGCTGAGTCACCACGTCGCCCGTCACCTTCGAGGTCCAGAGCATCACGAAGATCGACTAGCAGCGCCGTGGCCCGCATACGGAACGCACAATTGGAAACGGAAGAGCGACTAGCAGAAATACGGAAGAAAGAACTCGCATTTGAAACAGAAATAAGGAAGAAAGAACTCGCAATTGAAACAGAAATAAGGAAGAAAGAACTCGCAATTGAAACAAGTCTCATCAGGAAGAGGTTAGCCGTCGACATCGAGAACATTCGAGAAGAAGAAGTCGACGTAGAAGGTTCGTGCGTCGCCGACATCAACGAGCGCATCGATAGCTGGCTGCAACAGAACGTCGAAATTCCCTCCGTGCGACGGGGGGAGAGAATTACTCCGGGACACAAGGCGCCTACAACCGACGACGCCGTCCCTACGCAGGCGTTGCGGACCCCGTTGACCGCACGGGGGGAGCAACCGACATACGCAACCCAGCGGCACCACGAACGGGTGCACTTCGATGAAAACGACGCTCGCCGACCGCGATCACCGACGCCAACACGACGACAGAAGGGGATCGAGCAACTCACAGAAGCGTTCGAGAGGATGTCCCGGGTGCGCCCCGCGCCCCGGCAGGCCACCGAGTTGCCAACATTCTCCGGCGCCGTCAACGAGTGGCTACCCTTCAAAGCGGCGATGATAGAATCCACCGCCACTTACAATTTCGCGCCCACCGAGAACATGGCCCGCCTTCGAAACTGTCTACGAGGGGAAGCTCGCGAAGCAGTCGCCGGTCTCCTGTGTACCGTATCAACCCCCGCACAAGTAATGCGCACACTGGAACAATGCTTCGGTCGACCAGAGTTCATCATAGACAAGGCGATGGAAGACTTGCGCCGCCTGCCGCGCCTGGGGAGCTCCGCCAACGAAATCAACACGTTCGCAGTAAAACTCCAAAACATCGTATGTGTGCTACAAAACATAGATCGCCGTGACTATCTACACTACCCGATGCTGCCGAGGGAGGTACTGGAGAAGCTGAGCCCCTACTTGCGCGCCCGGTGGTGCGACTACGCGAAACAACGCATGCGCAGCAGCGACCCACAACTCGTCTTGCTGTCACAGTTCCTGATGGAGGAAGCGGACCTGGCGCTACAATTTACGTACTCGTCGCACCCGGTTGCGGCTGCGATACCGAAGACGTCCCGACTAGCAACATCGGCTCCGACGGGCGCCGTGAAGAAGAAGGTCAACATATATACAACTACTGCAGACACCGCATTTCCTGTGAAGAAGACGGACGCCACAGCACCGCCGCAAGAAAGAAAATACGTGTGTACGAGCTGCAACGAAGAACATCTGCTGCCAAACTGCAAGAAGTTTCGAGCAGCCAGCGTCGACGAAAGATGGAAGATTGTCAAGGACAACGGCGTGTGCTTCAAGTGTCTGGAGAGCCGCCACCGACGTCAACGCTGCAACAGGGGAGCGTGCGGTCTGAACGAGTGCCGCCGCCCCCACCACCGCCTGCTACACTTCGAAGAAAGAAGAGAAGAGTCCAGGACGCCGGAACACGCCGCTGCCACTGCCGCCGAAGAGAACGTGTCAGTAGCTGTCGCTGCCGCCGAAGAGAACGTGTCAGTAGCTGTCGCCGCCGCCGAAGAAAGAAGCATGGTGCTGCTGAAGGTGGTTCCGGTCACCATCGGAGGCCCGGAGGGGGAAGCTGACACCTACGCGCTACTGGACGAAGGCTCCACCGTGTCGCTGATGGAAGAGGAACTGGCAAGACGACTGGGCTTCAAGGGGCCTACGCGACCGCTCCACATTCACGGCGCGACATCCAGCAGCCGAGAAGTCAACAGCCAGCTCATCGAGGCAGAGATCAAGAGCAAGAGAGGCGCCGACAGTCACCGGGTGAAGATGCGCACCACACAGCAACTGGTACTGCACAGTCAAGCAGTACCGGCCACGCTGCTGAGTCATGCGCACCTCCAGGATTTGAACAAAGAAGAAGTCTGCTACAAGAAGACGAAGCCGCAGCTGCTGATAGGCGCCGACAATTGGCACCTCATCGTGTCACGGCGAGTTAAGATGGGCCGAAAGAACGAACCGGCCGCTTCTCTCACCGAACTCGGTTGGACGATCCACGGCACTGTACCGCGGTCTTTATATGACAGAGACTGCGCGTCGATATTGCACATGTTCACACCGAACCACAGCGACGCAGAGAACGAACGACTGGAAAGAATAGTTGAAGAACATTTCGAAATCGACGCGCCGGGGGTCGCGGACTCCGAACGACAAGCCGTCGAGATCTTCGAAGCCACCGCCCGACGAGTAGACGGCCGCTTCGAGGTACAACTACCGTGGCGCCGGGACGATGTCGCCACGCTGCCAAGTTGCAACGCCGCACTTGGACGATTGCAACCAATCGAAAAGAAGTTTGAACGAGAGCCAGGCTTCGCTTCGCAATACGAACACGAAGTTGAGGCACTGCTGATGAAGCCATGCGACGGGACCGAAGAGAGCAGCAAGGGGCAGTGGTACCTACCGCACTTCACGGTTTTCGATCCCAACAAACCGGGGAAGCTGCGCCTGGTATTCAACGCCGCGCTGCGCGTCAGCATCAGAGACGAGGTGAACTTCGTGCACGCACAAGCAGGGTTCAAGCTGCGCGGGTAGAACTCCAATGCACGCGCAGTCAGAAAACACATCGAAACGGGGCTCCGATCGAACAACCCCACCTGCCTGGCGCCGGCACCAGACAAGACACTCGGCCTGTTGTGGGACGCTAAGCTAGATCAGCTGGCTTTCAACACGACGCTACACAAAGTTCCAGAGGAGGTCATCGGGCGACAGCGCACACCAACAAAGCGCGAGGCCCTATGTGCGGTCATGTCGCTATACGACCCGCTGGGCCTGCTGAGCCACTTCACGATACGAGCCAAGATCACACTGCAGGATCTATGGAGACACAAACTTGGATGGGACGAGCCCCTGCCTGACGCCGAAGCTGACGACCTCGCATGCTGGTTGCGAACGCTACGAGGCAGCGTCGCGCAATTACCGAGACGAGCCGCCGAACAGAGAGAGCTGCACGTCTTCTGCGATGCAAGCGAGCAAGCCTACGCCGCCGCTGCATACCGGAGGACGCGACGCATCGACGGCACCATCGACGTCACCCTGGCCGCAGTCAAGGCCAAGGTGGCCCCCATCAAGACACAAAGTATACCCCGCCTAGAGCTACAGGCGGCGGTCATAGGAACGCGCCTCGCCGACGCTGTCGTCACCGAGCACGAGTGGGTACCAGATCGCACTGTCTACTGGACTGACAGCCGCACGGTGCTACACTGCATACGACGCAACGCACGACGCTACACGCCTTTCGTCGCGCACCATCTGGGGGAGATAGCCGAACGCACCGAGCCCGAACACTGGCGATGGGTGCCTACCCTGCACAACGTAGCTGACGACGCGACGCACACATCAAGCAAGCCCATTGCCGCCAACGACAGGTGGTTCGACGGGCCTGCCTTCCTGCTTGGACCAGAGGACACTTGGCCAATAGAACAGGAAGCCGAGAAGATGTGGATCCAGAGGGCACAGCAAGACAGCTTCGAAGCGAAGATCCGAAGCCTACAGGAAGGGAAGGGAATCACCCGGTCCAGCTCGCTATACAAGCTGGACCCCACCCTGCGGGACAGCGTGCTGTGCTTGAACGAACGCATACGTAACGCCAACGTACCCCGCGACATAAGGGAGCCTACGATCCTGAACGGCAGGCACCCTTTTACAGGCCTGCTGGTGATGAAGGAGCACCGACAAGCACACCACGCCGATCGAGAGGAGCTTGGCCAGCGACACCGCACCAGTTGGCGATTCATCCCTCCTGGGGCTCCTAATATGGGGGGAGCCTGGGAGCGCCTGGTGCGGTCAGTGAAGGTCACGCTGACCAGCGTCCTGCACGAAAAGACACCGACCGAAGAAGTGCTGGCAACACTACTGACCGAGGCCGAGCACAGTATCAACGCTCGGCCCCTCACCCACGTTTCCGTCGATCCTCATGATCCGGAGGCGCTGACACCGAACCATTTCCTGTTGGGAACCTCCATGGGCCTACCACACACGGGACCCTGCGACCCAGCCGATCGACGCGTCTGGCGAGCGAGTCAAGCGCTTGCCAACGAATTTTGGCGGAGATGGGTGCGCGAGTACCTTCCTACACTCGTGCCCCGTCAAGCTGCCGCCACACCTGGAGAGAAGCAACTCCAACGAGGCGACTTAGTCGTGATCGCCGACCCCAACCTGCCACGAAACGTATGGCCCCGAGGAGAGGTCATCAAGGTGCACCCAGGCCCCGACGGCCGAGTGCGCTCCGCCGACGTCCGCACACGAGGAGGGATCCTGCGACGTCCAACTACCAAGCTCGCCGTCCTCCCAGTGAAAGATGGCTGCGACGAGTCTACGCCGGGGGGAGAGCTGTAGAGGACAGCGCGCCGCGATCGGTCTACCAGTCACTAACTGCAATACCTCCGTCCGATATACCCTCCCGTTTTTGGAACTCAAGGTTGAATCTTGTAATCGATCGTTGAGACTAGCGATAAGTGCAATAGGTATAAAATGTATATAGCCAATGTGTTTTAAAATAAATTAAGTGAACTACCGATGAGACTTTTACTTCCAAAAGAAACAACAAGAACCTTCCTACAACCTAGCTTCACTTCACAACCAAATTCGAATACAGTCCACAACACCCTTAAAGCACTACGCCACCGATGCTTCGTTATGTTTTATAGTTAGGTATAATTCACATTAACAAATTAATTTCCATAGAACGACACAACCCTCAAAATAACGATGAAGTCAGATTCAAATAATTGTCTATTATTTGGAGCACGTTCCATCAGAGCCGTGATTCATTTTTCATACGCTTCACTAAAGCTGCATCATAAAAATATCATCACACCGTGGTATGAAAACGCTTGTTTATTCTTTACACTGAAGATTCATAGCTAGCGTCCACTCGTCACCTTCTCACCACCCCGCCGCATGAATTATCAAAACCCATAAACACTCTGGATTACGACTTTGATTACACTGTAAGCCAAAGATAATGGTGCATTCCGATTTATGTCGGATTCTTCCTATTCTGGCCCTAATTTATTTGGATCGGTCCAATATGTTACCATGCTGCTATGGTCATGTCTGCCTCTTTCTGCGAATCTGTGATGATGCAGAAGGAGGCCGTGTAGAGAGATGGAGCCCTCTCGCCTCAACAAGGGCTTAAGAGAGTACCGGTACCGGTGGTTTGATGGGCATGAGTGGCTTTGGGGAGTTCTGGAATGGATTTTTCATCGGCATCGAAAAAATGGCATTGCATAAGGTTCAGAATCTCCCTCCGTCTGTTTTTATGACATCCAAGGAATGGGAAGGGAATCTTATTAGAGACCGGGATTTGCATACGCAGCCGGGAACTAATAAAGTTATATATGAAATGAGTTTAATTTAAAGTTTTTTGTTTGTTTATCTAAAAAGGTATTTGTAGATAATATGATATATTTATCTTATTATCTTTACATTAGGTGATAGTAAGTAGTTGGTAAAAGTATTTTTTTTGTTTATTTGTTAAACTTTCACATCATATACTTACTCGTATACGTGAAAAACACGGTGTTAAAACCAACTTTGATTATTATTGGTTAAGAAACATATGGGGATATTGTACACAACTGTAGGCTATTTTTGCGTCGAAAATAAAACTTACATCTACCTACATTTACGTGGGCGAATCCAGGAGCAAAAGATAGCAAAATAAAGTGAAAGTTACAAGTGTAATTCTCCAAACATGGTAAAATACTGAGTATTGTAATGTTTAATCATCTGGGGGAACAAATGGTTCCCCCAGATGATTAAACATTACAATTACTTGGACGATTTCAGTTCCAATAACGTACGAGGACTTTTAGTTTTTGTTTCCATTCATATATTTTTTCTATATTTTTTCTTCTTCTTTTAATTAGATTACGCATTTCGCCAATGTCAAGTGAAAATGTACAAAAAGTTACAGAAAATTGTACGGTAGAATGAGGTAAAAATTTAATCTCTCAACACGTGTTTTTAGAACAAGAAATCGGGAGAAACTCCTTTTCTTTACATTCCGCAAACGCATTAACTGACTTACAGACATTTGAATGTTTTATTTTCGAGTTTAATTCCTAAATTTAGAAATTCGTCCTTGTAGGAATTTAGCGTTACAGTAACCATGTCACTTAGTAGAATATGTTAATTAGTTACATCGGGCCGCCAGTGTACGCAAAACAAAACTCAACCGCTAAAATACAAAATGGCGTCTTGTCAGTTGGCACCAAATTAAACCGTGTCCTGTATCATATCGCGCTTTGATCTCGGTCCCGGAGGAGGGTTTGTTCAGCTCCGCGTCTGTCTGTTTGTCCTGGCGCGTTGAAAAGAACCCCCTGAATGGTTGAAACCGCTCTTTCAATAGGAGATTTATATCGGAGGACGAGGCCCGACTACATAGCGTCGCAATTTGTGGATAGTAGATACGGTGATAAACGACTCGCAACTTGCCTAGGTCGCGGCTTGTATGCCAGCGAGGAGGTATGTAGCCTTAGAATAAAAATTGGTTATAGAATAATTTTTGCGTTTAGAAACGCGTAAGAGAAAGTGGAAAAAATACACTGAAAAAAAAATCGACCTGCCTCAGGCGGGAATCGAACCCAGCATCTTCCGCAATCCGGGCGGCTTCGTTGCCCCGGTGGCATAGTGGTAACGCAGCCGCCCGGATTGCGTAAGATGCTGGGTTTGTTTTTGATGCGCGATTTTTTTTTCAGTGAGTTTTTTCTAATTAAAATTGGTTTATTTATACTGAACAAGTTGGGCGTTTGATCACAACCACGTCTGATGGAAAGCGATGATGAGGACTAAGATATGGTACACTGTCGCCTAGAAGATGCTTGTTCACTTTTTGCCCTTGCAGATGTCCAAATTTTATCGGTCCGGGAAACCAGACCTCGACACAGAATTCTACTCCTTAGCAGTTCTCACAATGAAAGGGAAGCAAATCGCTTCATGTGAATGGGAGGAATATGCTACAAAAGCCACCCAGTTCGTTAACTGATTCAGTTGATCTGTTTACATACCTGCGAAATAAAACTTTAACAGTTCTAAATGTTGCAGAAATATGCATAAGTAGGTATTCCGAAATAATTGATTTATTGTCATTAATAACTAATGGCATAGCGACGGACATATTAACAATTTATTTTATTATTGTTCTCATAATCAACTTAAAATTCGTGTAATGAAATGTTGTTTAAGCATCATTTAAACTATGAAAATGAATTCGATAACATCATTAGGTTCCTTGATGTCCAAGTCCTTTTATGTACGCTACGTGACAGGCTAGCAACCTGACACTTTTTTGAGGCACAGTATGGCTCATACTGCGGCTTTTTATGCATGTTTCCTACTTCCTACAATCGCGGGTCGTCCGAATTAGCGTGATGAAGCCTTGGAGCTCGGCGGCGGTTATCTCTCGCACCAGCTATCTTCGCATTTGTACTCCACTTCTGCTTACCATCTGCTTACCATCAGAGTCCTTTTCTTGGCCTTTTTATAAAAAAAATTGTTACCAAATGTTATCTAAAGGTCTGCTCAACCCTGATATTATGTATGTATTAAAAGCAACGCCATTACAGCTACAATATGAACCACGGTCCTACATTCCTAGCAGTTTGAATGGAAGTGTTATGTTGGTTTTCATGAATGTCTACTGTAGCCCATTTAGAAACTTTACTGTTGCAATAAATTCAGACGCACCAATTTCACGTTTATAACTAAGATAGTAAAACACATAATAAGAAAAAGGAAACGGAGAAACCTTTGAAAAAGGCCACGAAAAAAGAAAAAGTCAATAAAGATCCGAAGAAGAAAGAAAAGCAAGTGAGAAAAGTGAAAAACAAAATGGCGGAAGAAGTTCTAACTCCCGCCAAAATGCATATCGCCATGATGAAGAGAAAAAGCATTGGATCAATAATAAAACCTCCTAAAATGAAACTGAAAGCAAATTTTTTTTTTTTAAACAATGCATTAAAAAATGTGAATTAATATAGACATTATTGTAAATAGTGGACTATGATTAGAAAATAAAATAAATAATAATTAATTGTTGTATGTGGCAGAAAATAACTAAAAATATTTATTTCTAGCTATTCCCAATTAATGGCTTCGCGAGAATGTTAATTACGCATTTCGCCAATCTCAAGTGAAAATATATTTTAACTAAAATAATTGTACGATTGCTATCGAAGGATAGCCGTCGTTCTCAAAGAGGGTTAGTGTCAGGTAGACGGCCGGCGGTAAAAATATAATGCCAAATCCTTATGCTGTATTGTCGATATCAAGGCATACTATACCGACCCCAAATAAATTGGGAGTAGGGTAGAAAAATGATGAATTGTACGGCAGAATGAGTTAAAATGGATGTATTTACATTTTTGACAGTTGTCACATATAGAGTGCCTGAGTACCTACACATCTAATTTCATACAATCTGTGCTTGGAATTTGCTTACAAAATGCAAAAAAAAATATAACTAATTTATTAAGGCTTGTATTTAAAAAAATTGGTTGTCTGTAAAGTCGGTTTACTGACGATAGTTGAACGTGACAACGTCTTAAGAAAATACTGATGGATTGGTAGCATTTTTCAAAAGAAAAATTTAATTTCATTTGTTTAATAGATTTCGCATTATAGTATGAATAAACTTGTAATAAAATCTTTTTGGCTATACTATTTGTATCTGGCTGGTTTTGGTATCATTGAAAGTTTAAATTTTAAAGAACATAATTCCAAATTCAAATTAGAGAATTAGATTCAGAGCGAGGTAACGCCGCATGACGTCATGTTTTTTCGTGCGTGCAGCCGGCTCTATCGAATTATAAGACGTTGACACGTCAAAAAACACCGTCAAACCTGTATATTTTTTTTTGTTGGCACTAAAATTAATACCTTTAATTAATATTAGCTTAAAACTCCTTGATTGATTGATTTCGACGATCTCTCTATATAAATAAATAGTAGATTTTGGTGATAATTATTATTTGGCTCTACACTAACCAAAATAAGTTACAAAACAAAGGATTTGAATTCAAATTGTTAGAATAGAAAAGCAGAATATTAATTGTGTTGTAAACCCTTAGCTGTCTTAATTCAGCACCAGCAAGTAGGTGTCAGTTGTAACAAAAACAAGCGTGGTCTAGAGTCTAGACATTCCACTTGAAGCACTCCTGCTTATGAATTATTCATCGTGGCATCCGCCACCAGCGCAACATTTGATTCGAGCACTTACTATAGTCTTTGTACAGAAAATAAGAATAGAAACAGTCCATAACAGATTAGACTATCCAAAACTGTAAAATTTCTTAACCATTCCATTTTTAATTAAAAGCTTCGCGAGAACAAATTACGTATTTAGCCACTTTCATTTATTTATTTATTAATAGGCACAGCAACAGAAACCAATTTGATGGTTCTCTAATGTTTCGCACACCCCGTTTGATGTAGTCCCTCAGTTCCTCAACACATCTCTTAACATCTCAAAAAGCATTGAGATCCTTGGTGTCGAAATCTCCAGTGATGGTCAGTTCCGCAGTCATTTGGAAAGTAAGGTCAAACTGGCATCTAAAAAGCTCGGCGTGCTCAATAAAGCGAAGCGGTACTTCATACCTGGGCAACGACTGATATTGTACAAGTCGCAAGTCAGGCCTCATATGGAGTACTGCTCTCATTTATGGGCTGGGGCACCAAGATGTCAATTAGCACCATTCGACGCGGTCCAAAGACGAGCTGTGAGAATCGTTGATGATCCAATGCTTACCGCCGATATTGAACCCCTATATCTTAGGAGAGAATTTGCCTCCTTATGTGTTTTCTATCGGCTGTATAACGGAATGTGTTCTGAGGAACTATTTGACATGATGCCAACAGCTTCCTTCTATCACCGCACCGCTCGCCATCGGCAGGGTATTCATCCTCACACACTGGAACCGAGTTGGTCACGTACTGTGCGTTTCAGAAGAAATTTTCTTCCGCGTACGCTTCGGTTGTGGAATGAACTCCCTGTCGAGGTTTTCCCTAAGGACTACAACATGGGTGTCTTCAAGAAAGGTGTGAAAAAGTTTTTGCTAGGTCGGCAACGCACGTGTGATACCCCTGGTATTGCAAGTGTCCATAGGCTGCGGTGACCGCTTACCATCAGGCGGATCGTATGCTTGTTTGCCACCAAAGTGGTATAAAAAAAAAAAAAAAAAAACACAATTGATTAGCAAATTACTATTTCACAAGCAACATTTGTCAATGTTTCATTACGCAAACTAATGCTTTAACAAGGACATCAAAACGCAAACATGCGTATGACAAGCAGGCATTTCAAACATGCATAATTAAATATTTTTTTAAAAGACGTGGTCACAAGTCTGTCCTAACCTAACCAATATTTATTTTTGTACTTATGGTTTTTCTGGGTATAGCGGGGGCCTCAGGCCCCCTGCACCCCCAGGCAAGCATCCCGCAGGCAGGCATAGCATGCAGTGCAAGTATTCATACAGCATGCAATGCAAACATGCATACACCATTCAATGCAAGCAAGCATACAGCATGCAATGCAAGTATTATAGTACTCGATATTATGACATTATAGTTTTAAAAGTAAAAATAATTACCTATGTAAAACAACATTTTCGAATTTTTGAACATTATGGTTATTGAATTTTATAACAAACGAGTTATGGATAATGATTTTCGGACAAACAATTTTAGGAGATATAAGAGAGTACCATGAGAGTACCAACCTAACCCGCTCGTCGCTTCTCTCCTCGCTAACCTAAGAACAATTTATTTGTGTTTTTATAATTCTTATATTTTTAGTATGAAAATTTAAGAAATGATACGGTGCCATACCATAAATTGCCTAATGTCTTTAGACAAGTAACCACATTATTAAAGAAAAATTGGTCAATAGATCGTATTTGTGTTAGGAAAAATTGACTAACGTTCTTTTGCAAAATGACAATATATGAAACAATTACTTGATGAGATGTAAAGTTTGTGAAACATAAATAAATGGAACGTTGACTCGCGAAATGATAACTTTGAATTGCGTTGCTTGTCATCTGTAAATTTGTTTAATAACTGTTGATCAACCAAAGGGGAACCCAATTTAATAGATACATATAAATAACATGTTCCAATGCAAGCATTGCATTAAAATAATAACATTCCGGTAATAGCTGATATTGGAAGGAGGTTAGGAAAATTATGACAGACTAACATTACAAAAACTGTGCAATTCTCATAGTACCTACCTATTATATTTATTTTTAAGTGGGTCAAAAATCCTTAACACTACAACCAAATACAGCGGACTAGCCGCTTGAATTTTGAAAACTGAAAACTCAACTTGAAACTAGGGTTGGCAGCGAGCGTATTATTAGGCTTCGGTGGCTGCTTGTCACCAGACGGGCCTTATGCTTGTATGCCTCATACGTGTAGAAGTAGTCGAAGATATTATCTTAAATCTAAGCTTTACAATGTAGTATTTGCTTCTACCAAAATGTATTAGTAAGCGCATAACTCAACAACGCCTAGACCAATTTGGCCAATTCTTTTTTTAAAATGTTCGTTGAAGTTCAAGGATGGTTTTTACGGCGAGAAAAATTCGATTAATTACCGGAAAAACCATAAAAACAGCCCTTTTCTTTTTCCCATACAAATGTTTTCTAATGACAGGACGAAGTCTGTCGGGTCCGCTAGTGTTTAATAAAAGCTATAGAAGGATTTGGTAAAGTTAATACAACCATGTCCTCAGGAGCACTGTGTCAAAAAAAATGTATATAAAATAACGTTAAGAAATCGTGTCAGAAAATATTACATTGACACCCAGATTTCTACTTAGATACGAGCATACCTTATAAATTCACTTAATGCTATATTTGGAGAGCCTAGTTCTGCAATTTCGTATAAGGGTATGCAATGCATCCAAACCACTTGACACTGTTTACACCTCTACGTATTTTCAACTTTATCTCTAAACATTTAAAGTTGGATTTTGTGTTTGCATTTGTTAATCTAGAATGATCTTTTAATGCGTTAACTAAAAATGGCTAACTCAATTACGTTTGTTAATAATTATGTTCACGGGCCAAAGTGTGACTGCAGGGGCCTATGGCATAAAAATTAAGTACTTATATTATAAGCGATTAACTCTTAACTTTTACTCATATTATGAGAGTTGTGTTGCATATAATTAATAGTTCATAATAATAGTTACAAGAATTATAACTAATTTTAAGAGTCTATTAATTTACGGTGCATAAAGAAATTTTAACACTCGTAAAATTACTACTAAATTTCAAACTCATAATAGGAGTGGAATCCAATATCATTGCGTTGTTGATATGCATGGTATTGAAAAAGTATGTAGAGTAATAAAAAAAGTAGACTATGGACGCCACTGCGCTATTTGTAATTGTTGTTGAGGACTTAGGGCATAATTTCTAAGCGTTTGATGTTGATATAGGTACGCCTTGTATTCTTTCCAGGATAAAATAAGAATTGATCAAAATTCATTCTGAATCGCCGATTACATTCTTAAGTGAATTGCAAATAGTTCTAATTGATTCTTGCTTTAAAAACCCACGGTCGACGTCTTGGCATCATTCTTTTATCACCTGAATCACTCGAGCACACTGCGTTTAACTTGAGATCGCAACTAAGCATACAGAAAGATACTTGTAATATATTTTAACCACCTTCAATGGTTGATAGAATTACACCACTAATAGGAGTAAATAATAGTAGCTGCGTGATTTCTTGCAACAAAAATTTTGTTTCACATATATTATTAGCTTGTATTTCCCGGCAGTAGACTACTAACTTGTATTATTAGTTATATTTTTTATGCAACGAGACGCTTCTAAATTTTACAAATAATATAAGTATCCAACTTATTATATGAGTGACTTTATTTTTATGCAACAAAAACTGAAATTATTTTATGCAACAGAATTTTTGAAACTTCTAAAATATTTTTAGAAGTCTTATAAAAATAAGCTTATAATAATAGTAGTTTTATGCCATAGGGCCCTGAGGTATGAGACCTAGTTAGAATACGTAGAAATTTGATTCTTGGCCTTTACCTCACCTGATGTTAAATGCTGATAATATTAAGACCTACAAGGATGATCGAAGCAACTCCTAAATCCAAATAAGAAGTCGATGTGAAAACATTAATTATTTATTTTTTATTGTAGTTATTATTCACGTTTTTTACAAAGCCTGTTTTTTGCATTGGAATTTTTGTAATTCGAATTTAGAAGCTCTTTCGAATTACTTTTTGGACAAGGAGCTTATACTAAGAATGGAGTCATTAGTCAAATTAACAAAGTGAGGGCAAAAATTTTGACAATACTTGACATTTCAAATTACACATTTCTCTTTCTAGAAATTGTCGTCATCTCTTTCTAAACACGACTACATAGAAACAAGATTTCCCCAGTATTTCGCCATCTTTCTAAAACAAAAGTAGAAAAGTAGCTAAAAACTTAACATATTGTATTCAATTATCAGTATTTATTATCAATGAAAGAAATAAATATAATATATTGACTTTTAACGTTTAGGTTTGTATTTCAATCAACTGGTGTATCATTGTGTTTTTTCCATAACTTATGGGAAATTAAGGGATTTATATAATGACAGCTTTGTCTTCATACGTCAATCACGTTGATGTCCCGAAATCTCAACATGACATATTGATAGGTATCGACTCGCGATTTTGGTACGGCTTTTTACATTTTAATAACTATAAATAGTGCAAAATGGTGCATTGCTGTATAGTTCGTGGTTGCAGAAGTGAGTGGTATCCAGGATGCAGTGTGAAATTTCACTTGTAAGTGTTATAATTGCATATTATTGTTCACCTAAGTAAAATTGGTTTTTCACATGTAATTCCATATGATTATCGTTATTGGGCGAAACTCCATAGGGGAAAGTAATTTCTGATACTCGGCTTTCATACTATCTGAATTTAATTAATTTTCATACATAAATTACTTAGTCAAATATGTGTAAACAAATTGACTAGGGTGACTAGGATTTCCGGAATTATAAAGAAATAATATCCCTTTCTATTCATTCCTTTTATAAATGGCAATCAAAATTGATATATTATTTTATTTAATTATTTGAAATAACTGTTCCATGGATAAAATACATAAATAGTTTTACGCATTTTTAGTACGAAATGTTTATTTACAAATAAAATATGTAATTTGTGTAATGTAAATTATTTTATTTGAGAAAAAGATAATGAGAGTATTGATTGGATTGTACTAGTGTAATAATGTTTATCATTCACATTTGCATGTACTAACATGCAACGCAGATACATTGCACACAGACAGACAGTATTAATAAAATTGTGGCTGCGCTCTTCTGCACTTGTAATCAAATAGCATATTAAAATCTATCAAATGATAGTTTTTAATATGCTATTTGATTACAAGTTAAAAGTGTACATAAATATTTATATACACTTTTAACTTGCATACATAAAATTTTCTTTTCTTTTTAGATTTACGATGCGACGGACCATATGGTTGTCTATTGTGCCTTTAAAAACAAAATTTTATGTAAGTTCGAAAATATGTAGCTTCCACTTTCAAGACACCGACACTTTCAAGGCAACTGCTTATGTCAAACTTCAAGCCCTTTTTTCAATAAAACCACTACTCAATCACTTTTCAAAGGCAACCCTTGAATTGGTTAGTAAAATTTTTCTTGATAATATACAGTTAATACAGAGAGCTAAAATGTTTGGAGAAATAATTTTAAGGGCATCAGGCATCATCAGGGCATCAGGTATAAAAAACCGCACTTCGGCTTTCAGCCGTAATATCTATCAATATAAAGAAAGTCTGGTAGTAAGTTGGTAAGTTGCGCATCATTATGGCCCTATTATCATTACTCAAGAACGGCTAGATCGGTATACCACACAATGTATTTTTATAGCATTGCTAACCGGAAAACCTTAAATGTATGCTTAGCACCTAAAAAAAAGAATAATGTCTATGAGTTGACGTGACATGAGATAAGCTATATAATAAACTGTAACGTGCCTCTTAAAATCAAGAGTCACAGAAGCGATAAATCCTCGTATTTCGGTTGCTGATTTTTTTCCTGGGAGCCGAAAATAGATTACCGTGCTAAAAGGCACTCAGGAAAAAAAGTTTAAAGTAATTATTATGAATTTTAATTCTTTGTCATGGAAAACTCAAAACTCAAATTATTTTCAACTTGTGGTTTTATTAACGTAACGAAGTTCAAGTGTAACGTTACACATACATATTTTACCGACCTACATACATATTTTTTTTTAAATTAAATCAGATTACACTATTTATAGATATTACATAAATTAAGATATAAAGGAAGCTCATCTAATTGAAATATTTCTTTAGAGTTCGCCTCCTAAATTTATCAACAGGTTTTAGCGCTCCATATCAACGTTAATAAGCTACATTTTAGTGACCGTACGACTGTTGCGGGCAATCTCCGATAGATTGCGCCTGCGTCGCCGGGCAGTCTCGATCTTGTCAGGAATCGCATACAAAGGCTTGGTGATTCGGTCTTGCGCTTGCGTGGTTCGCTAAGTAAATTGAGCACCGACTAATACTAATTAACTAATTTGATAATCGTGTGCAATAATAGTTATTTATTTAATGTATTTAACCCTTATTTGGGGTCCAAGATTAGGCTAAGGTAGCCGCTGTCGCCTCCGCTACTTCACTTCCGCCCAGGGCTGGACTTACAGTGAGCAGCAGTACAAGCCGCCCTAACTCGTCCCACCGAGCGACCCTCACCGAGACCATCTCCGGCTACCACCAGGGGAGTACACGCTATTGGGCATTATACCACCATTTAATAAATTGTTCTGCACGGATCTCTCGTGTCTCATTTAACTCCCTATATCTTAGGACCGTGGGAGCACGTGAGACCTTACCCGTGGCACAAGACTGTCCGTGATTAATTTGTGCTACAGGCACCCTACTAGAAAGAGACAGAGCCTCTCTAGAATTGTCAAGAAATGTCAAGTGTTGTCAAAACTTTTGCCCTCACTTTGTTCATTTGTCTAATGACTCCATTCTATAGGTAAAATATAAGCTCCTTGCTTTTTGGAACTTGAAATTTCGCCACAAATAAACTTCTATAAAAAACGTTTTTAAATCCAAGCTTTTATTTAAATGCTCTAAAGTGAAAAAATAAAAATGAACTAAAATTACATGTTATAAAAAGTCGCGAGATTTACTTTGATCATCGTTTATTTACTATTTATATATTTGCTGGTTCTATGGCTGTTTATCTACGCAAGTAAATCTTGTCGCGAAAGCTCCTCTGCCATCTTGGGCGGTCCGCCATTTTGGATGTAGAGTAAAGTTATTTGATACCCATATCACGGGAATGCCCAAAAAAATACTAGTCTGCCATCTTGAGCCGTTTGCCATATTGGATTTTTAACGTCACTTAGCTAAGCATGCATCGTCATCCAAACTAAACGTGCATTCAAAATTTCAACTCAATTGTATACCAACCAAGGGCGAAAAATGGTTTGCTAATTTTGACAGACTTACATATGGAATAATTTTATTTTTGCGTTTACAAACGCGTAAATATAATACTAGAAAAATGCACTGAAAAAAATCGACTTGCCTCAGGCGGGTCTCGAACCCGCACCTTCCACAATCCGGCAGTCCAATTACCGAAGTATAGCAACCGGTAGCTAATTGTACAACTGCAACGCGACTGCTACTAGTTGCGGTTGCTTTTTTGGTATTACGGAAACAAATCGCATAGTGGTCGCACGATAAGTGCATTTGCGACCAAAATGTATGGCAACTAGCGCCACTTGACATTACACTTTTAATTTGTTAAGTTGCCGCTTGGGGCGCTATCATAGCAATGTACGTTCCGTAATACGAATTAAAGTTTTGCTAGCAATAATTGTACAATTATACAACTTGCGACTGTCACTTTGAGATCGCTAATAAGACTGCGGGTGGACGCGTTGACCAATTTCGCCACCGAGGCACTGCTTTTCGCTGTCGAAATTTGTCAGTGCTTGGTGCTTATGTTTTTCTAGACTTACATATTTTAAATAAAAACTTGTAATTGACCTGTTGATACCAGGACTGCAGAGATGCCTTAGAGTGAAATATCTCTCCTGGTCGTTGTTATTTCTTTGTTGAATAACTGTAGGTTTGCTCCTTTTTTTGATTAGGTGTCCCAATCACGTTCCAATTCAGGCGACAGGTTGGCAACCCGTCTCTATTGGAGGCACTGCAATATGTGTAACTGAATGTTACATAAAGCTCTGCTTGTAGGATTACGAGCGTTATCATACGTATGTATGTATGTAAAATACTGTTGATGTAGGTAAAACAAAATTCACTCCAGTGCTAAATTAAAAATTTTGAATGTATTCAAGCAGGCGTGACTACCGTAATTCATTAAACTGAATTAAAATCAAATTACACGTATTTTATACGGCATTATAGTAATACATCTAAACTATACCCAACACCATTTGATACGCGAGTTGAACACGATGATTCTAGTGAACAAATTCAATGAAAACCGTTAATAGTAACAGCCGACCAAAGCGCAATAACTGTCCTTGTTTCTAATGCAGCTAGGTTGAATATCAAATAGAGTTACCACTACTAAGGTTCTGTTGGTAGTACCATTTGTATTCGCATGCACAACTTGATTCATATTTCTATAGGTATAAATGTGAAATTCACAGAAAGCTAATTAACTTGCACGGGCCTTCGTATTCCTAAGAAAGAAATGGTGACTTTTTATTAAACTCCAGTGTTGTATATAACACCCTCATGTATAGTTTAACGAGAGTAGAATAGTAGGGCTTATTGCCTGCGATGTAGAGTCGAAAGTCGGTAGAGTAGTGGCGGAACGTTTTTTCCTCGGAGGCCCGCCCATTTGCAGTGCCAAGGAATTGTGTTTTTGCCAGCTGTAGTACGTGACATCATGGGAAAATAGTTTGTTGGTGGAAACTGGTGGCCATGTGGGTGGGGCCACCACCAGCTCGATAGCATACCTTGAATTATTGCCTACGGGACAGGAGGTAATTCGTAAGAAATGCTTAACTGAAATGTAAGGCATTCTTACTGGAAACCTTGGATATTCGTTGCTTGTAAGCGCTTTTTTACCAAAATGGAGGAAATAGTTGAAGATTCTTAGATAAGTGCTTAAGGTGCAATTAAGATCCATCTCAGAGGTGGTATAGCTAAAAAAACTTATGAAGTCTCCTTTTGTGTGCCGTAGTAAAATATTTGAGTCCGGCAGCAGAACCCTGATTTTTCCTTGAAGTGCCAATTGAGGGATTAAGTTTTTTTTTTGACGGATTATTGTAGATCCATATGTCTAGTTTCCATATCCGGCTGATGACAAGCTGTCATCCTTGGGGAAATCCAGATATACAGGTGTTCCAAAATATAAGACGTAAAAATATATTAGGTAGTTTTTTAGACTTAGGTAAAGATTTTAGATTGCGCTGATTAATTTATTGCTTGTAGAGGTACTATATGCTTAAATAGCATAACAATAATTAGTATCTACAATATACAGGATGTTTTAAAAAATATATAAAACTTGTAAATGTTGCTATTCATGTTTTTCTTGTTTTTAGAATTTACTAACTTAAATTAAATTTAAGAATTGTTTTTTTTGGACAAGGATTACCTGCATAACACAAGAAAGAGCCTAACTCTTTCAAAAAGAGTACCTTCTGCATGGTCATGAAAAATAACCTTGAACCTGCCTATTACTCTGCCCTCATTATGTCTACATAATACATAAGATACAATAGTTACGAAAAGCATAAATTACAATGAGCTTACGTAAAATGTAAATAGACAAATACCCTTACACCTTTTTTAAATATTACAAAACATTAAAAAAATCTAATTATCAAGCCAGCATAAGAAGCATATTAAACAAAATAAATAAACAGATAATATCATCATCATCATTTCAGCCGAGAGACGCCCACTGTTGGACATAGGTCCCCCAAGGATCTCCAAACCGGTCGGTCCTGCGCTGCCCGCATCCAGCGGCTTCCCGCGACCTTAACTAGATCATCGATCCACCTTGTGGGGGGCCTAACAACGCTGCGTTTCCCGGTACGTGGTCACCACTCGAGGACCTTTCCGCCCCAACGGCCGTCAGTCCTCCTCGCAATGTGCCCTGCCCACTGCCACTTGAGGTTCGCAATTCTTTGGCCTATGTCGGTGACCTTGGTTCTCCTGCGGATTTCATCATTTCTGATATGATCACGCAGAGAAACTCCGAGCATAGCTCTCTCCATTGCCCTTTGGGTGAGCTTGAGCCTTCTTATGGGCCCATTGTAAGCGGCCACGTTTCGGTTCCGTAAGTCATCACTGGCAACACACACGAATTAAAGACTTTCGTCTTGAGACTAGATTGAGTAGATGGGCCGAGAATATGCCGCGTAGCTTCCCGAACGCTGCCCAGCCGAGTTGGATTCGTCGATTGACCTCTTTCTGGAAGTTGGACTTACCCAGTTGGACTGTTTGTCCCAGGTAAACATAATCGTCGACAACTTCCAGTGTAGAGCTTCCAACCTTTACAGGAGTGGGTGCGACATGGATATTAGACATGATTTTCGTCTTATCCTTGTTCATTTTAAGACCCACTTGTTGGGAGACTCTACAGAGATCCTCGAGCATTGTGCCCAGGTCTTCCAAGGTCCCAGCCACATTTACTGTACTTCTATCAATTTGATACGAAAGTTGTAATAAATTTGAGCCCAATCGTATTTATATATTGTATTTATATATTATTTTATCGTCTCTACAACGCTGGGTAGTATACTCTACAAAACGGGCGCACTTACAGAGTTGTATATGGCAAAATGCTTTGAAACCAAATCCTCCAAACCTACAACCAACGAACTATGGATATTTTAAAGATGCCAACGGTAAGCGTTTGTTACCAGTTATCTTACCAGAAAAGGTAGAGGTGGCACCGTCTGATATTTTACAGCTGATTCGATGCTCCTGTTCAAGTACCAATCCGTGTAGCACAAAAAAATGTGGGTGTAGAAGTGCTAGATTGCCTTGCACAATGTTTTGCATGTGCCACGGGAACGAACATTGTTGCAACGAACTCACCTGTGCTGTAGCGGCTAGTGATGATGAGGATGAAAATGAAGCAGTTTCCGATAAAGAAGCTGATTCTGAATTTAATAACGACTGGTAAACCTTTATATCCCACGTTTAAAATAGTAAATTTTTCTACGGAAGTAATGTGTTTGTTGAAACACCCTGTATAATAAAAGATAATAAAGGATGTATAATAAATGAAGTTTTGTTGTGTTATATGCATACTTGTTTTATTTGGCATTACTTTCAATTTACGTGAAAAAATATATTATTTTTGAAACATCCTGTATAGAAGATGTGCAGTTATAATTCACCTATGAGGAAACCTATATTATTAATAAAATAAAACTCAAATACTCATAGTCTTACGTTAAAAACACTCATAATTTAAAAATAATTATAATTTCACATAATCGATAATGAATCATCCTGTGTCTTAAATTCCCCAAAGATGCCACTTTGTCATCACTCGGATATCAAAAGTAGGAGATCTGTAGATGACAAATCCGTTGAAAAAAAAAGTTAATCCCAAAATTTTGGGTTCACCCCAGTGACGGCCGGACTAAGAGACATTCGATGTTTGAACTTGTTGCGGATTCAAAGACGCATTCGATATTTAAAATAAGTAGCTGTTTACTCTTTTCAACGATGTTTTTGAGAAACCAAATAACGCAACGAGGTCTTTTTTTTATATAAAAAGGTCAAGCAAATTAGACCATACACTCCGATGTGGAGTCCAAATTCGAAGAAGCTAGTCGGAGAATAATAAGAAAAGCGACGTGTGTTGGCATGAGTGAATTCCATTTCATAATTGTGGGACAAAGAAACGAGTAGCCAAATTAGTTCGCGTTAGAATGGTAGCCACAGTTTGTCGGTGACAACGTAGACCATAAAAGGAAGGGAGATGGTGGGATAAGGGAAAAAAGCTCATCAGAGAACTCACCGTGGTACAGACGGTAGAATGCGCCCAATGATGCAACTTCACGACGCAATAGAGGAGGCTCGATGGTTGGTCATCTCTACATCGCCGATGCGGGTTGCGCGACGCTGCGACATATCCAAAGCATAAAGTAATTCTTATTCCAGTTGACCGTTTGAGCTCGGACGCAGTTCATCACATAGTGTTCAAACACTTCCCCGGACGCTTCAATTTGGATTGAAAAGATAGTAAGCTAGGTTTTATATATACAGAATGGAAATGAAAAATTAAAATAGCTCAATTTACTGAAGTAAGCATTCCTTTATTTATTAACATAACTTTTTGAGAATTCTGTGAGCAAAACTTTCTCGAACCGGGAAGAGAACCAACTAAAAAATAAAAAAATAACCCTTGTCATTTTATTTTACTAATCGAATGAATTTTCTCTAAGAAACTCAGGGTCTTAGAAATAAAAAATATTATGAAATCTAATCAAATCAAATCCTTAATTTTATTATTGTTGCTCGCGATTCTTGCAGGAATAAGAAAGTTTGAAAATGGAACGTTTAGTTTGTTTACTTGAAACTTTTAATTTTTGTAGCAATTTCATTTCCACTTATTCTTCAAATTGCACCATTTATAATTCTTTTCCCTGCAGAAGTATTAGGTATGTAACATAGCAATTAACAAATTTAATCATCTACTGCCATAAAATTATTTTGGAAAAGTATAAAAGAATAACACAATAATATCTTTGCGTACTCTTACAATACAAATATTTTTAGTTCCTGCACCTAATAATAATTGTATTATAAAAGTAATTATACATTTATCGTTTACATAAAGCAGGCTGGTAATAAAATTTATATTAAATTACGGTTTTAACAACTGCATCCTATTATTTGTTGGATATAAATAAAGGAGAATAACAAGTACCTACTGTTTATAAGATAAGTCTATAAAAGTATTATAATTCAATTGATATTCGCTTTGATATTGTTCCGACGAGACGTTGTAAAGATGTGCAAATTATAAGAGTTTATTTAAAATGTGTGAGACCATATTTTTAACCGGTTTTAAAAAAAGGAGGAGGTTCTCAATTCGACATTATATATTTTTATGTATGTTCACAGTAATTCTGTTACTTTATCGATTTGATGCCTCTTGTGATAGGCACTGCATGACCCATACTGCCGGGTGTGGCTTTATGTGTTACTAAATGTTACGTAAAGCTCTTTTCAATCTCATTGGGATTATGAGCATATTTGTATGCAGGTATGTATCTAGGTAATCTATCTAAATATTAGGTTGGGGAAAAAGTCTTTTCGCATTATAGTATGTATAAATTTGTAATAAAATCTCTTTGGCTATACTATTTGTATCTGGCTGGTTTTGGTATCATTGAAAGTTTAAATTTTAAAGAACATAATTCTAAATTCAAATTAGGAAAATGTGTGATTTTCATTTGTTTTTCGTACCGCCAAGATGAGTGAATCTAATGAAGAAATTCGATACATTTTAAAATTTTACTACAAAAAAGGTAAAAATGCAACGCAAGCCGCGAAAAAAATTTGCGATGTTTATGGACCTAGTGCAGTGTCTGTGAGAGTAGCACAAATTTGGTTTAAGCGTTTTCAATCCGGAAATTTTGATGTCAAAGATGCACGTCGCTCTGGTCGCCCTATTACAGATAACATGTATGCCATTTTTGAAAAAGTGGAGCAAGATCGGCATGTCAGTAGTTACGAAGTAGCTGAAGAACTGGGAATTGACCACAAAACAGTTTTGGCGCATTTGAAAAAAACTGGGTACACAAAAAAGCTCGACATTTGGTTACCTCACGAGCTCACTGAAAGAAACCTAATGAACCGTGTACTCATTTGTGATTCTTTATTACGACGTAATGAAACCGAACCATTTTTGAAGAAGCTGATAACTGGTGATGAAAAGTGGATCACGTACGACAAGAACGTGCGAAAAAGGTCGTGGTCTAAGGCCGGTCAGGCTTCACAGACTGTGGCGAAACCCGGATTAACTTGCAACAAGGTGATGCTGTGTGTGTGGTGGGATTGGAAGGGCATTATTCATTATGAGCTGTTACCACCAGGCAGGACCATCGATTCTGAACTCTACTGCGAACAACTGATAAGATTAAAGCAAGAAGTTGAGAGAAAGCGGCGGGAATTAATCAACAGAAGGGTTGTGGTTTTTCATCATGATAACGCTAGACCTCACACATCTTTAGCCACTCAGCAAAAATTAAGAGAGTTTGGCTGGGAGGTGTTAATGCATCCGCCGTATAGTCCTGACCTTGCACCTTCAGATTTCCACCTGTTTCGGTCTCTTCAGAATTCTTTAGGCAGTGTCAGGTTAACAGGTATTTTGACCAGAAGTCCCAAAATTTCTATAGCAATGGGATCATGTCCCTACCTACAAGATGACAAAAAGTTAGCGAACAAAATGGTACCTACATACTTTAGTTAAATGTAAATAAACTAGATTAAAAAATGTTTTGAATTTTCTTAAAAAATGCGAAGAAACTTTTTCCCCAACCTATTATATATAACTCAAAGGTGACTGACTGACTGACATAGTGATCTATCAACGCACAGCCCAAACCACTGGACGGATCAGGCTGAAATTTGGCATGCAGGTAGATGTTATGACGTAGGCATCCACTAAGAAAGTATTTTTGGAAATTCCACCCCTAAGGGGGTAAAATGTCCACGCGGATGAAGTCGCGGGCGCTAGTATTATATAAAAAGCACAGTTCTGACTCACTGTCGGACTGATCAACGCCCAGCCCAAACCCTTGGACCTAGATAGCTGAAATTTTGCACAGAGGTTTCTTTTATGACTAAGACAAGGGATAAGGTCAGATTTTTCGAAATTCAACCCCTAAAAGGGGTAAAATAGGGGATAACAGTTTGTATGCAAATCCGTCATTTTCAAAGTAAAATCCATAAAAACTGGTATATACCTTTGCGATTAAAAATTAAGAAAGGGGTATTTTAGAATTTCTCGAAATTCAACCCCTATGGGGATGAAAGTTTGTATAGTAAATCCGTCATTTTTAAGTTAATACCATAAATTTGGTATATGGCCTTTCGGTTAAAAATTAAGAAAGGGGTATTTTAGAATATCTTGAAATTCCACCCCTAAGGAGGTGAAAAATTGGAGCAAAGTTTGTATGAGAAATCCGTCATTTAGTAAAATCCATATAAATTGGTAAATATGGATTATCGGTTAAAAATTAAGAACGATGTATGTTTCGAATTTTAACCCTACGGGGACGAAGTCGCGAGCAAAAGCTAGTAAATAAATATAATGTTAAGCAAATTACACAATTTATAAATCTTTATATTGATCGATAAATCAATAACGATAGAGATCAATAGCGCTATTTTTCTTGGACACAGACCATTTCGTCCCGAATCGATGCGCAAAAACAAGTTATCTTTTACTCATACACAACCTAATTACTTACAAACACAAGTTACGTTAACGAAACCGGCAAACACATGAATGGCAATAATCAAGGCAAATGAAGGCGCAATCAAACAATTTTTCGTATCACGTCCCGTTATCTGATTGCAATCAACGGGCCCGGCCCTTATTGGGTTTACAGGAGGAGTCGGGTAGAAATGTTTGTTGCTGAATGTTTGCGTCAGATTATCCTGGGTATACAATGAATTAGGCGCTTCTAGATAAGGTTAGTGCATCTATAGTTCATGTTTCTTCATCTAGAACGTGCTGTTTGACTGGTCTTGTTTGGTTTTGAGTTTTTTAACGCTATCTGCGTTTGGCAAACGATATGATTTAGATTTGAGCGAGCACTACGCATTGTAAATAAAACTCGCGTGTAATTAGATTTTACATTTTGTCATTATTGCCCGACGTTTTGTAACATTTTGCAGCGTTCGTGGTCACGGGATGACTAAAGATGTAGGTTGTCATATTTGATGAAATATTTAAAGCTACCGTCACTTTAAATATTAATTTGGAGTGTTCCGATTTACGCAAACGGAGCTCACGGTGTCATTAACGAAACGTCGGGCAATAGTCGGCTGTACCTATAATACCTACGGCAACGTATAGAATACCCAAAATGTGTAGGTAGTGTATGACATATTATTTATTTTATTCTACAGAGTACCAAATGTGCAGGCGGTAATTTGTGTAAAAGATGAAAGCGGTGAAAAAGTTTTTGGGAGAGTCTTATGTTTTAATATATACTAGCGACCTGCCCCGGCTTCGCACGGGTGCAATGCTTATGTTAATATGCATGTATTATACATATAAACCTTCCTTAAGAATCACTCTATCTATTAAAAAAAACCGCATCAAAATCCGTTGCGTAGTTTTAAAGATCTAAGCATACATAGGGACAGACAGACGGTGGATAGCGCCTTTGTTTTATACTATGTAGTGATGCACCTAAATGGCTAAGTGATGGGTAGGTTAGGGTTATTTTTTTTATGACCAAGCGGAGTATAGGTACTGTTTTTGAGAGTCGAATGTATTATGTTACCTTTTTTTTGTTGACGGGGAGGTCAAATGCATTTACGCATCGTCCCTGTGGGGTGCTGCCAACCGCAGGGGATATGTGGGACTCGAGGTAAAGGCGTTCCCTCCACCTCCACTAAACATCCTCCCCGGCCTGACCTCCAGTACGCTATTGCGGGACGGCTCGGGATCTGCGCACGTGAGCGCAACTACACCGAGACCGTCCCAACGCTGCCCGTCTAGGTACTCCTTGTGCACCAATTGGTGGCCAGCAGCTCACAGCTACGGCTACCGACTAACGCCAGCCCCTGTGGGCGGCTGGCCGACGCCGGCATTATAGGCCGCCTCCTCACCGACGGCTGCTCGTCCTGGCGCGTCCTCCTGACGAGGACACCGGAAGCAGCCATCGGACCGCACCCGGGGGAATTCGGGCGCGGTCGTGGCCCTGAAAAGGGCCGTCCGGAACTAGCCATGGTGGGAAAACAAAACAACTCGACGATGGCATGTGACTTCGAATGCCAAGGGGACTTGACATCAAAAGCCACATACCCGCCGAGAAAGTTTGCCCACCACGTTACCAAGGTCCGCCACGAGGACGCTTCCAAATGTGGACCCCAGGTATTCTAATCCCTGGGCATTGTCTACACCTAGGTAAGGTATGTAATGGACAATAATATTTATAAAATTTATACATTGCCTACACACTCCAAGTATTCTTTACAATGCATATGTTTTATACAGAATAAGTACAAGAATTAATTTACAAATCAAAAAATGTTATCTATGTAAATACATGGATAACATTTTTTGAATTTGATCTTATTTTCCATCTATCTCTTCCAGACTCGCTTGAATCTTCACCCAACCTATATGATCTCTATCTTACTACTTATCAAGTTTTATTTTTGCGAGAACTATTCATACGACCATCCTTATGATTTGCGGCTGAGACACAATTATATTGCGGGGACAAAGTGACGGAAAATATGCTTTTATTTCTTCGGGTCCAATGCTATCGTGTTTTTCTGACCCCACTATATTGTAATTGGCTAAATAAATCAGCTATACTGTGCACGAATAATCCCGTAATGGATATGGATTGCTTATTGCAATGATATCGCGTAATAAGGAATCTTGCTCCATTCTTATTTTATATTAAGTGCCACGGATATGCGTAAACAAACTCCAAACAAAATTGTACATCCCTAGAAACAATATAATGTTTCTATTAGGATCATCGTCAATTCAAATTCTACGTTTATTTGTCGCATTGATATTAATTTGCCTTACAAATGTGAGCGAAAATATTCCCCGTGGTCCTTAAGAATACACCCCTCGCGCATCACTCCTCAAATCAAGTTAGTCCGATAACAAATGTATCGGTTGCCGCCATAATTGCGTTTACGGAATCAGTCTATTTAATAAACTCATCACGCGTGTCTTTATTGCCAGTGAATGCGATAACAAATTTTCAACCTTCTGTGTTTCATGTTAAGGTTGAATAAAATAAATGGCCTTTTATCATATTTCGTTTTCAACTTCATCAGCGTTCCGTCTTCAATATGGAAAAAGCAGGATTTAAGTTGATTCCTTTTATTTTCGCGAACGAACATGATTACGTTTCGCACAGGTAATTGGAAATTGACTCTGAAAAAGTTATTTTTATTTATTTCGAAAATATTTGTTTTAAAAAAAAATGTTGGCATAAACATTTTATTGCATTCACTACTATGAACTAAAAAGTGTTCCTGTCTAAATATATTAGTTTGTCTTTAAGTTAGATACTTTCTAGAAGGAAATTGTTAAACTTTAACAATTTGAGAATTATTTGAGATAAGAATACAATTTTTAGTGGCATCGCACAATTTTGACATTAAGAATATAACTTTCGCGCTATGTATAAGTCAAAGAGTAGTTATTTCTCTTTTAACCACCAACGAATATTTATATTTATTTATATTTTTTACAAATCAACTCATGACTCATCATCATAATAGCCTTTATAATTCGACCTACTGCTGGGACACGAGGCCTCTCCTTGTCATCGAAGGAGGTTTAGGCAGTAGTCCACCACGCTTGCCCAATGCGGATTGGTGGACGGAGTATAAGGTGATCAATACCCCTCTGCTGATCCATTAGTCGCCTTCTACGACACCCATTGGAGGATATGGGGTGATGTTATTCTACTCTGCCAGCATCACATGGCTTTCACAAATGAACTGGATAAGATTAAAGCATACTATGACTACTACTACAAACTAACCATTTCAACCCAAACAAAGAAATTGGGCAGCTCATTTCTATGTCTCACCATTAAAAAAATCGGGAGTGGTCTTCCCTTGACTTTCTCGTATACTTAAAACGACTCAAAAGTCGATAGAAACCTTATATTTTGATGTCATACATGCATGTTTAATTTTGGTCACCCATCCGAGTACCGACCCCGCACTTGGTTGCTTAACTTTCGTGATCGACAACTCAAAAGTTGATAGAAACCTTATATTTCGATGTCATACACGTAAGTTAAATTTGGTTGCAATAAGTTAAAGCATACTCGAATTCTCGTGCTGACGACACATAGACACACACACAGACATAATTCCAAAAACGATTTTTTTGGACTCAGGGAGGCCCAAAACGTGTAAATCCGTCAAAATCTCGCCAAAAGCGACTTATTACTGAACTGAATATTCGATACGATCTTTCGACTAAATCATTATTAGTCTAGTTAAACATTAGGTTAAATATAATTAGTGCATTTGAAAATTCTGTAAAGTGACATTATGTTAAAGAAATAATTATGCTAAATAAAATTCTACCAATTAAATATTCGGTCAAATGAATAATTATGAGAAATGACTTTATTGTAAGTAAAATTAGCCAAAACGATTTTCGACTAAACGTTGTTATACCAAACAAGGGTAAACCCAGCTACATTGGATTGGAGTCATTATTAATTGCTACACCTTTTCCATAAAAATTAAGAATATTTTGAAAATTTAAAAAATATATATCAAATCTCATTCATCAAATTAAATTGCATGTTATTTTGCCTGAGGGGAAACTTACGTGTCATACTTACCATCATTATCAGACACTCAACCAAAGGTGAGCGATTTCGTCCCAAACATCCTAATTGTATCCAGAGGATCGCGTGATTCGAGTTCACAATGAGCACGAAGGCACTCCTGTGCCGCTTCTTAAGTTGACGTAATTTTTGACTTGAATCTGCTTCCGATAATTTGTGATTATAGCGTTAAGAATCGAGAACATTCTGAGTTACTTATCAAAATTAAGCCGTGACCTCTTCGATACAGAGATGATTTTTGTTAGTTTCGCTCCTTCCATTTTTAGAGACCCCGTTTGCAATCTGTCGAAGTCTGTTTTATTGATGCAATGTGGTTTTCTTTGTTGCAAGTTGTTTGTTTATATGTAATTCAGTGTTGTGGTTTAGTTCGTAACTTTAGCTTTCAATTATTTCAGTGTGACTATTACCTGAATCATCTTTCATATTTAAATCTTAAATTAGATTGAGAGTGGTGAAGCGCAACGGTTTAGCCACTTCTATTGCCATTTTAACTCCCATCCAGCACGCGTAGCATTATATAAACCTATGGCAAAATTATTAGCTATATACATATTATATTAGTATAGAGGACTGAATGCTTTTTTTATGGCATAAAAACGTCCTTTCTTATCGCCATCATCAGCGGAGAGACTGATGAACATATTATTAACTATACCTCTCCCAAGGATCTCCAACTTGATCTGCCCTTAGCTGCCCGCATCCAGTATCTTCTCGCAAACTTTACCAGATCATTGGTCTATCTTGACCTACTAACCTATCACCTACCAACGATGCGTCTCCCGGTATGCGACCGCCACTCGAGGACCTTTCAGTCCCAACAATCATCAAGTCCTCCATGCAATTCCTGATCCCATCGCTTCTCAAGTCCCAATCAATTAATTATCATTAATGTACTATTTTTACTCGTATCACACTAAAGCACCCACCCATAACCTTATTTTTTCGCTAAAAATTCTCAAATTCATAATTGCGAAATGAAATGTTTGACAATCAATCAAAGAGTTATGCAAAGTTTCCGTTTTCTCTATAAACTTTGTTTATGTCTTCTTACGATTATTGGTGGTTTGTTGCTCCACTCTGGTCAAACTTTTGTATTGCTTTCCTTTCAACTTGATTCTTGAAACTTTTGTAGGTTTTCTCGGAATGTTTTGACAAATAGCCTGTATTACAGGACACGTAACAAGTTCAATTTATAGATAGATATCTATAAATTGAAATGTTTCACTCGATTGCAAAACAAACCTTTGCTTTAATTGATATTATTTTACTGCCCTCGGAGCAATATTACCTACCTATTTCTATTTAGAATTTAAGTAAGCTTACACAAACACATTTAACATAATTATTGTTCTATTAAATTTGTCATTCAGCGTCTTTCCACGAATTTATTCTTTTAAATCCTGTAAATCCTAGAGTTACTTGGAAAATATCACTTTTAGTGATAAGATCTCTTATACAAATCTTTCTTACAGTACAAATATGTACAAATATATACATACAATATGTACAAATTTTCAGTATAGTATCTGTTTTATTGTACATCTTTTTCTGTTCGGAAACTGTATGTCTTGAATGCTGTGTTACGCAAACACAGCACTCTTAAGTATGACCCTAATTTATTAAAGGACAAGAGAAGAAAATATAAAGTATGTCGTACTTTGAAATCTAGAATTCAGTTAGTAAAGCATCACTACGAATATTTGTCACGCCTGTCAATATGGAGGTGGGCGCCAACAGCTGCGACACAGTCCCTGACTACAGCAGTTGTTAACGTTTGACTGTACCGTAATTTAATAATGTTAATGTATCCAAAATAAAGATTGTATTGTTTATTATTTATTTTTTATTATTATTCTTAAGCAGCCCTCAATACTGGAAAAGATGCTGGTGTGTCAGAAATAAAAATAAGAATTACAAGATCACGGGCGTAGGTAATACCAGGTAATGACTTACTAAAAAAAACTGAAAAATAACGTAGATTTTTACAGTCTCATCCTGTCTTATCAAAACATTACTATTAGGAGAAAACAAAAGAAGAACGATATGATAAAAATTCAATATTTGAACGTTATAAAAGTCTGCCAACCGTCACTCGCTACTTCGCAAAATAGCACAAGTCCTAATACCCCATTAAATTTCCATCGTGAACCTTGACTTACATTTTAATAACCTCCAATGATACTAATTGCACAAAAACTATTGTCCCCTCAAAGAATGACATTTGCCGGAGCCTAATAAAGCAAAATTGAATTCGAACTATTAATTTCTTTTAACCATAGTCGTAAATAATACGTTGAAGTTCTGTTTTTTGTTGAAACAATGATAATTGTTTCTGCAACTGTCCCTCCAAGTTTAAGTCGAAGGTACGCGACAGATGACATCGCTTGAGGTTTTAGGTCACTGTCGTCGTCATGTCGCGACAGAGTTGCGACTTTGACGCAACGTAAAATGTCGCTAGAATATTGAATATTAAAAAAAGACATTTACTCTATGTATTTATTTGAAATAGCGTGGTGTTTCAATATGTTAAATGTAAATAAATAATTCTTGTGCATAAGATTTTTAAAGATCTGACTTTCAATCTGATGTGATTTATGTCATAAGGGGTGTAAGTACGTTGTCCAGTTAAGGGTTAACGCTCGACAAAATATTTGAGAAATCAGTGACCAGATCTTATTTTTACATTAAGTAGAATCAATGATTTTATCGAGATGTTAATATTGTAGAAATCTTGTCTACGTTTAAATTAGAGTTTTTTTGTGTAAAAAATATAATACTAGAAAAATGCTCTTTGTAAACGCAAAAATAAAATTATTCCATAAAAAATATAACTTAATCATTCTATAAATCAATGAAATATTGCTTTGTCCAATTTTAATGTCAAATTATCTTTATCGAGAGATACATTGCCAGAACAGATGTTTTACAAAAAACATATTTTAGGCGATATAAAATCATAAGCGACAAGCCGCAAGTGTGTATACCTCAGGAACTATAGACTTACAGAAAATACAAGTAACCAATCATCAATGTAAAAGAAATACACAATGAAATGTCGATAGTTTCATTATAAAAAATATTTTTATTTCATTATCGACAATGTCAAGAGAGACAGAGACTATGCGACAATACCACTTTTGTGTCATGGCCTATTGTTCTCATGAATTGTCAGAGAAGAAAGAAGTTTTGTATTATTAATTTTGTATGAGATTACTTAATTAATATTGTATGGTCGGGAGTTTTCATTGTGCTGTATGAAATTAATATTGACATTGTGATACATTGTACGTCTCTGGGTCTTAATCTTATTCCTAATTATGGCTTCGCATTACGCATTTTTTTATTTTATAAAAAGGTCAAGCAAATGACTTTATTCCACCTGATGGTAAGCAGAAGTGGAGTCTAAATACGAAGATAGCTGGTGCAAGAGATAAACCGTCGCCTTGCTGACCTGCAAGGTGCTTCTTCACGCCTCTTTTGAATGACCCAGGATTGTAGGAAGGAGGGAACATGTGTGTTCGCAGCGAATTCCATTTCTTGATTAACGCGGCAGAAAAACGAGCTGCCAAATTTCTTAGCTCGTGTTGGAATGGCAGCCACAGTTTGTCAGTGACACCATAAACCAGCACACGTAGTCCATAATAGGAAGGGAGATGGTAGGATTATAGTAAAAAACTCCTGTGTGCATTTGGCGTGGTACAGACAGCGCGTTCACGCTCAATAAGGCAACATGGCGACGCAATTGGAGAGTCTCAAGATGTTTGGTTACCTCTTCATCGCCGATCATGCGGGTCGTACGACGCTGCAACCTATCCAAAGCATCGAGTACTTGGCAGAGCCATCCCACAGGTGCGAGCAGGAATGTACTTGCGTCTGTGTAGCAAGCACAGTCCGAGACTCTGAGTTTCCGTGAAGCTGTTCGTAACATGCTTTCGATTTAATCCCTCGGATTCAGGTCGCTGCGAACCTCCATTTCAATCTAGTTTTATGTGTGTTCTCCAGGTGTTCTGTGAGTGGGCTATACAGGTACGGTATGCTTCGATCGCCAGCACTGACCCTCGCCTTATGATCGAGTAGAAACTGCTTACCTCTTATTCTTAAAATAAGGCTGAAAGTGGATCATATGGAACTTGTAAATACTGACGCCCATCTACCACTAAATGTTGGAAGACAACATTGCTGTTCACGTATTGTCATGGCGACATACTAGGTGGTAGACCCATATGTAGGGTCGTCTGGGTAGGTACCACCGCCTTTCTTATTTCTGCAGTGAAGCAGTTCGCTGCGTTTCGTATTGAAGGGAAAGGTAGCCAGTGTAATTACTAGGCATGGAAGGCATATAATCTTAGTCCCCAGGATGGTAACGCACTTGCAGTGTTAAGTGATTTTCCCTTTATATTGCAAGTGTCTAGGCGTCGGTAACCACTTAACACCAGGCTGCAAGTTTGTTAGCCATCTCGTAGGATAAAAATAAAAAAAGACGTTGATAATCCATTATCCAACCAGGCAAGCTCTAACACCATGCCTCATTAACATTATACAGGAACCAGACTTAATAATTATTTTACAAATAAGCCTGTCAAACTGATGCCCACAATATCCTCACCAACAGTTAAGGATCAAAAAACCGACAGCGTAAAAACTCCTTGCACGCGAGCCGAATTACCACCCAAAAAAACTAATTTGTGGGGTGATTTTTTTAGTATAATAAGAGCAACTAATAATTAATAATTGGCACGTCGAATGCGGTCAGTGCTCGCGCCCGGACGCGCTTATAGTTGTGGTTACGAAATATCATTAGCGGTAAGCCATATGGCGTTTAGCTTCGTCTAACGGACTCGGTTATACTTCATACGTTTTGGTCAAAGTACTTTTAATGTTAAGTTTTTAGTAAACAAAAACGTCATTGTTTTCGTTGCATTATTAGCTCAATTTCAATGGGAAATGTGATTTTCGCTTCTTTCAGGAAGCATCTCTACTTAATCTACTAAATCCACAGACCAAATTTTTACTACCCGACTACGGGATATATTATGATTTTAGCAGTTTATGTATGTATGTTTTTATTTACGATGTACTGTACCTTCTTTTATTGTTTGAAAGAGTATACTTTACAAATTTTACATGAATAAATTCAATATCTTTTTGTAGAAAATTTAAAATACGCAAGTTGCAATATGAATTTTTCCAACTTTATACGTCGATGTCTTCGAAAGCTGTGGAGCAATTTCGATGATTCTTTTTTTGTCTTAAAGCTCAGTCTCAAGATAGTTTGCTGAAAATTTTACGGTGTTAAAAACTGTAGAAACATACTTACACCACTAAAAAGCGAAATTAAATTATTTTTAAATTTAAATTAAACTACAAAATGAAGTAAAAGTTGTATGTTATAGGAAACATAAATGCTAACTATGTTTTTGAGTTCGGTGCCAACCTCAATATTTAAAATAAACTCACACTGAATGGTAGGTACTCTTCTCTTTTGATTTGGATATTTTAAAGAAGATTGTATAATATTTTCGACGTGTAATTTTAATTTTTACTGATATTTGATTTTTAAGATATGCAAACCCAACGCTTCCAAAATATGAAAGCGCGGTTTTCAGAGCTAGCTAGAAGGTCGGTCAATATTTATCTCAATCGTAATTTAGTATTTTTCGTTTGTTTTTCCAGAAAAAAGAATAAATATACCTAAGAGCAGAAAAACCCTATAGGTTGTACAACTGTCTTGATTGTTAGTTTTTATTTATTGGTTGTTAACCAATAAATATAATAAAATATATATTTCCACGCTCACACCAATTATCTAGCCCAAAGTAAGTATCATTAAGAACTTGTGTTATGGATACTAGATAACGGACATTTTTTTTAATCTACATGATTTTTTTAGATATTTTTATAAATAAACTTAAATAAATATACTTATAAACAACCATGACTCGTCAACAAATACTCGTGTTCATCACACAAACATTTGCCGCTACCAGGACTCGAACCCGGACCGCTTGATGTGTAGGCAGCTATACTGACCAGTCCACCAAGACGACGTCAAATAAATAAAAACTGGTTATATAGAAGAATGTGTTATAATGGGGAAGAAAACGCAAAACTTTTTTACAGAGGGCGCTGTGTGTTTGTTACCTGTCAAAGTCTGTTGTGAACAACAACATCCGTGATTTAAACACAGTTCACTCAAAAATTAATGCCTTTGAAATAATTATATGTCACTTGTGTGCTGAAAATTTTTTTTTCTATTTCATTCTAAAAATATTAATACAGGGTGTAAAAGACATGAGCAGTCAAACGAGAACCATGTATTCTGCTCACCGTCATAACCTTTTTCTTCCTTTAGACTATACCTGGGAAATTGATAGTTACGATTTTATTGAAGGTCAAAGTCAAAAATTTTTTTTCATTTTTTTATGAAAACGTATTCTATACGTTATTTCTTAATTATTGTCCAAAGAAACATTATCATTTCTTTTAGTATTTCATAACAAGAAATGGCTTCAAAACGTTAGCGTTCAATGTAGCTCACTCGATGCGCACGGACACTAACGAACGGGGCCGCCGCCAAACAAAATTATCGCGGTTTTGCGAGTTGCGTGCGAGTTGAGCCCTTTACATTGCGCGGTACAATTTGCAATTTTTTGTAACACCAAAAAATAAAAATCATTTCCCAGCAATATTTTTTTTGAAATATGTCTTATTTTGATGTATAGAATACGTGGTTTTCGTTTGACTGCTCATGTCTTTTACACCCAGTATAGGTATAAATGTGTTTACTGGAACACACCTGTTTGTCTGGAAGTAGTTTCAAAATCAGATTCTTTGAAATGCTTGCTGTATGTTCTGGAGTACTTAGTAGCTTTAAAATTTACCCTTCTCAAAGCCTTTTCCCACTTTTTCCTGAGAAACAAATCTGTAGAAAACTTGTGTGTACCGGTTTCTACGCACTGGAAAGCTACACATCGTCCCATATTTCTGTTTATCTAGAAATACTAAGAAATCCCTATGAAATGTACTGAGTTTGACACATCCTTTGGAACAAACACTCAGCGCCACCTAGGAGAAACTAGTTGACAGTTGTCTTCCCCATTGATTAGTGCATTAAAGTACGTACATTCAGAAATCCAATTACACATTAAACTAGCACTCATCACGAAGAAACTTCAACTACCGTAAAATGCTTAAAACTACGACAAAAAGAACAATTCAATCAACACAAACCTTTTATCTCCATTACTCTTTTAATATGCAAATATTGACAAGCACTCGCAGTAGTGGGGATTTCAAAGGAAGCCGCCGGCTTTGATGTCACCGCCACGCCACCTTATGAGCCACCGCGATGTATTTATTGCCGGGAATCGAACTAGTGTCTTTGTATTGGACGGCAAAAACTGGTACTGAAGTATTGATGATCGGTTTTGTATTACGAGGACGAGGTCTAAGGATAGCTTGTCTGTAATTGATTGGGTCGTATGATAAGGGAAAGTTTATTTTTTTATTTGAAATCAAAAGTGTTTGCTGGCGTCAATAATAATAATAATTCATGTATTCTGCAAGTATCATGGTACATACAAAATTGGTCTTAAAATATTCTTATCCACTAGGTAGGTAGGGGACAGCGGGGGAATTGGGGAAAAACTCTAATAACTCTTATATTAACAACATTGTAAAATATTTTAAACCATAATTTCCAATTTATTTTGTTAGATGATATAAAACTATTTCCTTTAATTTATTCAAAGGAAGTAATTGATTTTGGTTTATTATGTTATTTGTTTTATTTTAGCTTTATTATTAACTTATATTTCTATTGATATGATGTAAAATTATTTTCACCTTTCCAGCACCAAAGGACCTCTTTGCTTTGTAAAATCTCGAAGGAAAAACACTTTTCGCTCCGAATAAGAATTCCAAGTATTTGTAGTAATGTCACTTTTAATTTTTATAATTTGTTTAAACATATTAAACACGTATAAAGTATTATCTTGTTTTTTTCAGCTAAAACAATTTTCTCGCTGGAGAGGTGAAAAGTTGTGTTTCACACGAGAGCAAAATTTTTTTTTGTCTCGTGCCAACACTCACTGCGCTCAGTAGTCTATTTTTGAATCACTTACTATGCTCATGACTCAATTCTAGACTACTTCCCTGGTTCGTGATTTAATATCGGCACTCGCAGCAAAAAATAACTTTGCTCACTTGTTGAATAAACAACTATTACTTTGTAATTAAACGTCTATAATTTTTCGAAGTTAATACCACACAGTATAATTGACAACCCAAAGCCTTTACAAAATAAAACAAGACGAGTACTCACAACCTAACTTAGCTCCTCAGCTCTCCCGTATTTCTCTGGTATCAGTAATCTAAAGTACATAAAAAATTACATTTTATATCTGAGCGTGACGAATATTAGGGTGAAATCGTGACGGGTGACACAAGATTACGTGGCAAGTCGTCACTTAGGAACAGTAATTGTAAAGCCGCGGTTTTTCACACAGCGGATGCAAACCGAATTATTTTAATAAATTATCTACACTCATATCCTCGCGTCCTTAGCTCTGATTGTGTTCTTATTATTTTATTTAATATTTTTAGCTTTAGTATTTTTAGCTTCCTAAAGTTTTGTAACATCGAGTCCAGATATGCATGCCGTGGCAACCTATAATTAAGTCTGCACTTAAAAGGATTGTTAAGCACTTATTTTAAGCTGTAATAGTGTAAGATTTGTTGGTTGTCCTAAAATAAATAAATATCACAATATTCGAATTATGAACACAAGGTGAACATGTAAAAACATACATATTAACATTAACAGATAATCAAAATTAAAATTAAAAAACCAACCTGTAACTTAACATTTTTATCATCGATCCAACTCATTTATATTTCTTAAAAAAAAAACTTAAGGCAAAACGGGAAAGCAAAGGGATCTAACACGTCCAGAAAATTTGACTCCGCCAGATAATTTTCAAATACCCACTGACATAACATATAGTTTGTTGTAAGAAAAATCAAAAAAGCATATAAAAATAGAAAATTGAGAAAAAAGCACTTGCTTTTTTTATTCGAATTTAAATATGATTGTAGATAAAGTAGACCTTAACATTAAAACACTCGCAGATACTATAAAAACCCCCCGCCCGTATTTTAATAACCCAAGAAGCTTATATTTTACTATCATGTGTAATAACCCTTATTATGTGACAGTTACATAAACTACTATTTTGTCCCGGATTTGCTGAGTAATTTACAGTGTAACATTTAATAAAAATAAAATAAAATAAAATCCTGGTTGGCTTTTGTTTGTGGGTTCACTGAAGATTTAGTTCCTTAAGGGTTTGATGCCCCTTTTGTGGAGGTCGCATGCTGGCAACCTGTCACTATTTTAAGGGTACTGTATGGCCATACTGCTAGATGTGGCTTTATGTGTAACAAAATGTTACCTAAAGCTCTGCTCAACCCCTTTTGCTATTTCGCCCTTTTGAAACTGAGTCCACCTGCTTGCTCGGCTACCGACGCTTGTGTATTAAATACACATTATATTATTTCAGCTTACGAAGAGTATGAAATTATATGTTAAAAGCAATTTTGTTGGAATCTTCCAAGTCATAGAATCCCGTTGCAGATCAACATTTTGTTTCTACTTTAAATTGTTAATTTAATATAAACGTCATCTACGGTCTGTTACATACCCCGGCCTTACCCTCACAAATGCAAACCAACCTAACTTTTACTGCGCTCACAATACGACACAATTTAATTGAAATCAAACGGTAATTATGTGATCGTGACAAAGATGGGCGAACGATTACAGTGATAGCATTACATACGATATTGCGACACGACCTGCTGGTATACCTTGTTAATGATGTGCAGCAGTAACCACTACTATCGTAATGGGATATGGTGCTATTGGCAAAGACGTTTAATATGAAAATCGTGCGTTATAGAACTTTGGCACTTTTATTGCTTTCTTACTTTATTGTAAAGATAAAGAGTGTCTGGTACATGGCAATACCCACGCTAATACGTCTTATAAATATTAAAGTGTTATCGATACTTTAAAATTGTAAATAAAATGTTCTATTTCCCATACAAATTATTCGGCCATTTTAAAAGTTTTTTTTTAAATACTCGCTTGCTATACTCACCAGGTATCAAACATCATGGATAATGCTTGTTGCCTATTATATTTTATACAATAAGGGTTGTAAATGTGTGAAAAACCAAACCAGAAGTCGCATCCATCCGCTACCTCTGAGAGCAGAGGGGTGTCAGGAGCATCTAGAGTTGCGCTTAGCCTATCGGCCGGCCAACCCACGATGGGTCCGCTGGCCCTGAAAAGAGCCCTCCCGTGTCTGATGTCTGCAGTCTGTGGAGGAACTAGATGTTGTCCAGGGTGCACCGCGGGGTGGTCTCCGAACATAGCACCCCACCCAACCAAGTACCTACCTAACAACCACGCACTTATATACAACATGTAAATTAAATAACCAACACGCTGAATACAGGTGGTTTGGGATCGGCTTCCGAGTTGATTTCCAAAAAATTTAAAAAAAAAAACTTTTTTTTTTAAATACCAAAAAAAATAAAAACAAAAGTACCCAGAAAATATTGTACAATGTTTTCTGAGTACTTTTTGTTTTGTTTTTACAATCTTTCTGAAGAATGCACGACGCCGGCGTTATCGAAATTCTCAATTAGTATGTATGTGAAATCATAGTAAACAATAAACTTAAATTAATAGATAAGAAAACGCTTAAAAAGTTATTAAAATCTGGAATGTTTACTAGGCTGAAAATTGCCTGTCCTCAAAAATTTTGCTATGTTTACAATCAATACAAAGTCCACAAAAACTGCGCATTTATGTCTAACAAACCGATACCCCAAAACACAACAGTACAATCGAAATAATGAAACGAGTTTCATTATTCAATTGAAATTATTTTCGGCTCCCAAACATGCACTTATGGAATTGCCGGAGCAAATATTTTCAAAATAGGGGCCACCGACTATTGTGCAATTGACCGGATGATTGAGGGGACCAGCTCCGATATTTGGAAGATCATTTAATAGGTTTAAGTAATATTGTCCGGTTTAAACAATGGAGACAATAAGGGGTACTGAATAGAGGTTGCAACTGCTATTATAATGGCAGGATTTAAATTGGGATCTATGTGTCTATAGACGTAAGAAGAGGTTGATACAGTTGCCCCAATTGTCTTTATTGCACTTTACTGTTGAAAGGTTTTGACGTTCCGGATTTATATATACGAGTATATTACGATAAGTATAAGTATCTATAGTATCAATTATACTATATGTGGTAATAAGTAAGTTTACGAAAAAAAACGAAATATGAAGAAAAAATATCTTAAAAAATTCATATGTATGTCAAATCATAGTAAACAACAAACTTAAATTAAAATTCTTCATAGACTCTGGTGCATGCATCAACATAATAGATAAGAACGCTTTAAAAGTTATTTAAATCTGGAATGGTTGCTAGGCTCAAAACTAACTGTCCTTAAAAATTGTGGATGAGTGGTATTTTCGAGCGAAATAAAGGAGTGAATTTAATTTAGATACATACGCGACCAATAGAAAGACAGTTAAACAAAATGGTAGATATAATATAACTCCACAATTTTAAACTGATGACAAATAAAACAAATAAGTATATGTATAGAAAGGTAGGTAAAACTTTCTAAGAAAAAAATACATACTAAAAATTATCGGTAACATCATGTGTTATGCGTTTTATTTCGTTTTAAAAAATATATGTAACTTTGTACATTTCAATACCTTATTACATAAACAATAACGAATAAATAAAAAGAAATTAACCAACTTCAAAACTGATGAAAGGGGAAGAAATAAAAGTTTTATGTTATCGATCCAAAAGTTAGATAGGTAACTATTTTTGAGGTCGGTGCCAGCTTCTTGTTATTCCAGATTTCTTTTTATTTTCAAACCTACTGTAAATATGCAGTAGTTAATAATAATAATTAATATTAATACAAATAAATTCGAATTTACAACTAATTTACAAGAAAACAAATTTTAGTACTTCTATTCCCTGATAGATGGCGTAAGTAGGCATAATCGGGATGCAAATACATAGTCTACTGCCATCTAGTAGAGCAAAGCAGCAACTGTGCCTATATTTTTCGTGAATCGTACTGTTTGGAAATTTTTAATGAAATAATTTATTTTTGATATTGAGTATTTTTTTAATCAATGATTAATAGGTTCCCTTGTTATACAATATTAAGTGAGTTGAATTTGTATGGTTGATTTAGATATAGGCAACTCAAATTATCATAGTATAGTAAGTTTCTACCAGTTATTATTAGATTGCTTGACAAGGGTGGAATGGAATCAATTTCCATATGAGGACGTAGTTAGACGCCCGAGTTTGACGAGAGGACGAGAGAGTGTTGTTTGGAGAATCTTTTTAAATTTGGAATACTCGTCTCGCCTCGTCTCGACCAGTTAGGCCTATTGGCTAACTTTTTTGACAGATAAGAGTGATGATCACCGAGGGAATTACCTACATATCCTTTGCTATTTTACACGACACGCTATTGTGGCACTTCTCGTGTAAAAACAGCAATAGATATGTAATTCGCACAGTGATCATCACTTTCATCTGTCAAAAAAAGCTAGCGAATAGTACCCTAGGGGTGTTGCCTGTCAAATCAGTTGAAAGACTTTTTTTAGCTGTCAAAACATAATTATTTTTCCATAGGTTTTGTATGGCATTACGAATTTCTGACGTCATAAATTTTTATAGTCAACTTAGTGAATATTAAGATTTTAATACGATATTAAAAATTAAATTCTAGAGATAATTTGAAACGATGGAGATTTTTTGGAAAAGAATGACACCACCGTCTACCAACTATTAATACTTTAACACGTTGTAATACATCCCTTATGTATAAAGAATCTTTTTAAATTTGGACACCGCGTCGCACCGCCCCGCCGTAACAGAGAATACTTACTAACCAAATTCAGTTCTATATTTTTAAAATTCATTCCCGCTCTAGGGAAGGAAACAATTACCTACTTTGAATTTTTCCCGGATCCTTTACGATCCTAATGCCCCATCCTACCTTCGCTCTCGATTCCAAATATCTCAAACTCCCTCCCGTCCTAGGCGTTAATGTGTCAATAAGATGCTGGAACTGCCTAAGACCAATATCTAATTTCTTTCTTCACTCTTTTTCATTTCGTGCTGCTCAAACGTGGAACCATCTTCCAGCCGTTGTACAGGACAGCCCATCCATTACTTCTTTGAAAAGTAGAATCAAGAAGTACTAGGTATCAATCGCAAATTTATATATAAACATAATGTAGCTCATAAAGCATATAGGGCTTTATGAGAATATTTACATAAGTATATATTTATTATTATTATAGTGTAATCACATCAACAGCTCCTATAATGTCCCCACCGAGGGGCTCGAGCCTACCCCTTATAGTGTAATACTGCTGTCTATTTATAACCTTTATTTTGCATTTATGCTGCCTACTTTATTAACGTTATAACACAAATTCATGGGTTGACTGGAAGAGAGCTCTTCTAGACATAAGTTCGCCCATTCAAACTATGTTTTAGTGAAATATATCTGTAAATATTTATATGCAATAGAGAGTAAAGGGTATATATTATGACTCTTTCCAAATCAGTACTATGAAAACTGTAAAGGGAGTATAAAAGTTGCTGAGTTTCTTGCCGGTTCTTCTCAGAACAAGGCCTCCTGGTAGACTCTTGAACCGATGGCATCAAAATTGACTTTCATATGTGTACAAATTGTACCTAAATGAATAAAGAAATTTGAGTTTGAGTCTGAGTTTGAAGTATATATTGCAGCGCCTTTGACAACGTTAAGGCAATTTAGTACAAGCATTATGTTGCTTAGTCGTTCGTTAAGTTACAATGTTTTATCTGCCTCCATGGTCCAGTGATTAGTCCCCCGGAATTAGATCCAGTGGTCCCGGGTTCGATCCCCATGAGTGTTAAAGACGCAACTACAAATGAATTACACACCTTATTAGTTCCTACGTTTCAAACTACATGGCTCCAGTTGATTCTGAATGACGCTATTAAAGTAACTTTTTAAAATCAGACCTTGTTATATGTATACAGTATTAAATTGTTACCAATCTTAGAGCAAGTTTTAATAACATTAATTTTCAACTTTACAAACTCCCCTATTTCAAGTAAAGTAACCCTTAACTTCGAAGGGATTACAAAATTGTACTTTTTGTACCTACTAGATTTGGTCCGCCTGCCTGGCTAGGCCTGGCTTAGACCAAGACCACCATATTATAAAAAGGTGTCGCCATAATAATAATGTTACCAGCATTATTTTGTTGCGATTATACTAATCAATAAAATAGCCAGTCCGTCCCGGCTGCGGCTGAAATTTCCAGGTGAAACTCGATTCCATTGCCACTTACCGCCAAATGTGAAGGTCAAGCGAGAGCTTCCCGGTCAAAAAAAAAATGTTTTGAGTAACAGAAGAGCAAAATTTGCCACATTGATGCATCCCTAACGAATAAAAGACGTAATCGCGATTACTCGAAACATCGTCAAATCGAATCGTTTTACCTACCTATAGGTATTTCTATATTTTCAGCCTTACCTCATGTTAAGGAGTGCACTCACATCGCGCGTAGTAGGTAGGTAGTACTTCATAGGTGGGTTGCAGAAACTTTTTTTTTAATTTTCGGGAATAGTAGGGAAACTTTGTTGCCAAAATGAATAAATGGAAGCATATCATTCAATTATGTTCTACATCTCTACAAAACCAATATTGTACAACAAGGTCTTTATCTATTAAGTCCATAATACTCGTGTAAAATTTCATAATTATACCAGTCTCTACTTACATCCAATGCATGCTAACAGTGAAATAGTTCTTAAGACTAGCATTTAAAAGATCAAATTCAATATACGTTTCGCTGTGGGTCACGTAAATCATAATGTTTCATAATAGGTAACTATTGCACTTATGCAATGTAAAAAAATGTGAAAGGAAATTTATAATGCAAAGAGTATTTTCTTACTGAGATTTCAATTTCAATTTGATAGTTTCTCACTTATTATCTATTGCACAATTATACCTACCGTGATTGCATTTTGCAATAAGCCTTGAAATTGAATTTTCTATGACACCATACTATGTAATAAAAAAATGTATAAGTAAACTATAGAACACACGTTAAAGTTTTCCTATGTCTAATGTGAGTTGAAAAAAAAACAATAAAGTTTTTACAATTTTCAAATGAAAATTTACAAAAACTTGTAATTTGATTTTACCTGTGAATTTGGAAGACATGCCTTCCGCCTTATACGTCTAAAGTCACTACTCGATAAACCAGGATGACACCACAGTTTTGAACTTTCGACCACTGCACTGCCCCAAATTTATGAACACCCGCAAAATCTGCAATATACACAAAATAGATAAAAACAAATATACGGATATTATAAAAAAAACTACCTATAATACCTATAATTTTTTGTCAAAGTATAAAGATGACAGAGCGGTCGCCAGAGCCGCGTCTGTCTGGGTCTCAGCTGGGCCACCTACTTGAAGAGGCTACATGGGCCTTTAGATGTAAATAATCTCAAAACTTACGGAGGATATGAGAAGAAACCACTGCACTATTTTTCCCACAACAGTAGCCATAAAAATATTAAATACGGATACCTACACTATCTCTAAGTGAATCGCTTAGCGACCGGCGCGCCGCCCCGCGCCACACTCGGGGCGAGTGGTGTGAAATTGGCTACCAGCCATGGAGTAGGAGACAAGGCTCCTCATGGAAATCATGCCTGTGGAATATCCGTTAAGTTGCGACATATAAGATCACAATACCTACTTGCAAAAATTTGTGAAGAAATTAACCTATATGAGCCGAGATACCTTTTTCGCAAGATATCAAGGTTCATCACTAAGACACTATCGTCCATCAAAAGCTGCAATTGCAAATAAGTCGCGGAATTGGAACAGAACTCCGATACTTGGAGGGATTATTGTTAATCCTTGTTTGAAGGCTCCCAATCTACCAAATTTCCTAATACAGAGCCTAAGGTCGAGGAATTTAAACCACCTATTCTCATTAGCGAAATTAAAACACTTAAAATCGGAAAAGTGATGGGCAGAGATGCAAGCTTTAGGAAAGTAGGAACGGCTCCCTGATTTTCCTCAAAATCTGCGACAGGATGTTGCAGACCGGAATATGATCTAGTAAATGGACTCGTATCGTTTTCACTATATTAAATAAAAATGTAACAACTACCGTCTTATTGCACTCTTATCTATCACACTCCAGCGAGATATTGTTGCACTTAATGAAAGGCTTACTCGTCTCGGGAAGTTGGACCAGAACAGATAGGTTTTGTGAGAGGAAATGGTACTCTGGAACTGATTTTCATCGTTAGCTAAGTTATTGAGACGGCTCGGGAGTTCAATAAGCCCATTTATATATGCTTTGTTGACTTCTCTAAGGCACTAGATTCAGTTAAATGGCCAAAGCTGTGGAGTACGCTGCTATCGATGGGGACATCGTAACATATGGTACACCTTCTCGGGCGTCTATATGAGGAAGGAACAAGCTCAGTGCGAACAGGTGAAGTCTTATCGACTAACTTCCTTCCATTCAGTCCACTGTATATTGTATGTCCACTGCACGCTGTCTAGGCGCGTCATTTTCGTCAACTTCAAAGGCTTGAATTGAAAATGAAACTTTCATGTCACATTTTCCGCGCGCTGATAACCATGGTGGTTATATAATTTCGGAAAGTCGAATATTTTCAGCCAGTTATGCACCTGCATAATTACCGGAGATAAGAAATCCGCATACAGGTAGGTACTCATAAAAAGTTGCATAACAAACCAAGTTTCAATCAGAAAGGTTGCGTTATTGCACTAATTTGTCAAAAATTATGTAGATGTAGATGAACTCGGGATAAGGGATAATTCACACCAAATTCACGCGTCATAACGAATCCGAGAGACAAGATAAGTTGGTAAATTAGAAGAAAACAAAACTTAATGACAATTAACCATACCTATACTGGGTGTAAAAGACATGAACAGTCAAACGAGAACCATGTATTCTATACATCAAAATAAGACATATTTAAAAAAAAATATTGCTGGGAAATGATTTTTATTTTTTGGTGTTACAAAAAATTGCAAATTGTACCGCGCAATGTAAAGGGCTCAACTCGCACGCAACTCGCAAAACTGCGATAATTTTGCCAGACGGCGCGGCGGCCCCGTTCGTTAGTCACCGTGCGTATCGAGTGAGCTACATTGAACGCTAACGTTTTGAAACCATTTTTTGTTATGAAATACTAAAAAAAATGATAATGTTTCTTTGAACAATAATTAAGAAATAACGTATAGAATACGTTTTCATAAAAAAATGAAAACAAAAATTATGACTTTGACCTTCAATAAAATCGTAACAATCAATTTCCCAGGTATAGTCTAAAGGAAGAAAAATATTATGATGGTGAGCAGAATACATGGTTCTCGTTTGACTGTTCATGTCTTTTACACCCTGTAGAAAGAAAAAAACAAATAATTTTATTCCGTCAAAACAATTCCGTCATTTCCGATGATGGTGCTGATTGTATGTATGCATTAATGTAAACCTATATTGTAAACATACATATTATATTGTACAACTGTTTATTATCCCAAATAGAAAAACAAAACACAGACGACGTGCTTACACAAACAAATGGTAATAAATGAAACAAAAAAAAAAGTACATAATTATCCACAAAAATAATTAAAATTTCTAAATTTACTTTCAAGTTCTTTTGTTGTATTCTATTGAATTCCAAGTAATTATTTGTTTTCATTATAGAATTCCATAAAGTCGTAACTGGCCATTACGTTTACCTACACACAACGTAAAACTGATAAGCTTAACTAACTAACTATATCCGGCTTCATTCGGAATAACTAATACTATGTTACCGCTAAAACCCGAAGTGCGGGTACACCTAATTTTAGCCAGTTAGAACTAGGTGTAGCCACTTAATCTTGGTTAAATCTAGTATATGCCGATTGTTTTCGGGTAAAACTAGGTCTGACCGGTATCATACCGGCTTAAACTAGGTCCAACCAAAGGCTTGTGGCTGATACTAGGTCTAGCCGACATCATGCCGGCTACAACTAGATCCAAACAATCCCTGTTGGATAAAACTAGATGCAAACACATGTTTGCATATAGTATTTATCACTGCAAAACCAAATGTGGTTTCTGGAAAGCTGCTGGCATTTTGTGCTACTCATAATATTAATCAAGTTTGAATTGCTCTAATATGCAACTTGTGTTGATTTATAAATGTGTGATTGATAAATAATAATATTCTTTATAGTTAGAGGATACAATTGTTTTCGTTGTTAAAAAATGTTGCTGAATGCTCTTAAGTATGTTAAAATTGTAGTTCTACTTTAGTAAAAGTTAAGAGTTATAAAAATAGAATTATTTTCTTTTGTTAAAAAATGTTAGTATCAGCTACTAGGCTTTGGTTGGACCTAGTTTTAGCCGGAATGATACCGGTCAAACCTAGTTTCACCCAAAAACAATCGGTTCATACTAGATTTAACCAAAAGTAAGTTGGCTACACCTAGTTCTAACCGGCTTAAACTAGGTGTAGCGTCACTTCGAGTTTTAGCCGTTACATAATTAGGTATGACGTACATGATTGGGAACAAAAAGTGTAGTTATGTTTTTTTTTATACTACGAAATGGCAAACAAGCTTGCGGCCCACCTGGTGTTAAGTGGTTACCGTTGCCTATAGACACTTGCAATGTTAAGGTTAAATCACTTCACACTGCAAATGCAATGCCATCCTGGGGACTAAGATGATATGCCTTCCATGCCCAGTAATTACACTGGCTGCCTTTCCCTTCAATCCGAAACACAGCGAACTGCTTCATGGTAGAAATAAGAAAGGCGGTAGTACCGACCCAGACGACCATACATATGGGTCTATCACCTAGTAAGAGTGACCATAAAAATCGGAAGGCACATTAAGCTGGTGGTCCCAGGTGCTGTCGAAAGATAACAGTCGTTCCCAAGGAGGGTTGGTATCTGGCACACGGCCCTAAAAATCTAATGCCAGAAGCTATAGCAGTATTGTCATTTCACCGACCCCAAATAAATTGGAAGCAGGTTAGAACATAATGCTATAATGATCTATACACACAAACAAACTTGTGTCTTCCATTTAATTGGAATAGATGAGTATCTTTACTCTTTATAGTTGCAATAATTAATATTGCTTTCACGCAGCATACGTCATACATAACAATAATAATGAGATAATTATTGTTTATGTTATAGCTTCATTCAATATTAAAGTCAATGCATTTATCTCGGAATATTTATGAAAACTTCCCTTGGTCAAGTCAAATTCATCGCCAAGACTGAAAACAATTAGAGCTTTAGATAATAAAGCAATACTTAGTGTAATTGAAAAGTATTAAATTTAAAATTTAAACAAATCCCCGACTAACTCAATACTATCTTCAGCTCGATAATTCTTCAGATCAATTCGCTCACTGAATTGATCTGAAGAATTATATATGATGCCTATCCTGCAATTGGGTGAGAAGTTTGGGTATGTTATAGATTACAGATGATGTTGCAGCATCAGGAATGACATTTAAGTTAAAGAATACCTAATTTCCCTGTGTAAGTTACTCAGATCCCATTATAAACTGATAAATATCTGAAGATCTTCAAACAGATGAATAGAAATTCTTGAAAAACTAAGATCACTTCTGATCAAAATATCTTTCAAAGAAAAAAATCGAAATCATAATCATCGTCCGTTTGGGAGCTACGATCGCATATAATCGCAATAATCGCATTTCACCTTGGACCCTAACAAATTCAAAATGTTATTAACTCGCCCGCAGACCAGAATTTAAGTGAGCTACTTAATACCGAATCCGTAATCAGAACCTGTAAAACTGGCTCGAATTTTTCATGAATTATAAATTCTCTTAAATCTTAATTAATTTTATTGTTTTGCTTCGATATTAATTAGTATAAATCCACTTTCATTTCATTACATTTAGCTATAGATAAGTCAAACATTTTAACAGATCCTATAAAAGTTCTTATGGGACAAAATCTCTGGATAAATAGGTAAACAGTACAGTGAAAAAAGAAACCGTAACATAGGTCTATTTAGGCATTCAAAATGTTCACTTGGCTTATACAAATGTAAGGCAGAAAGAGATCACTCACTTGATACGATCCTTACACATTTCCTTCACATCATCTACGCTCTTCACATACCCGATGATTTCGAGTGGAACACTCAGTTTATCTTGGTGTAAAATTTTATTATTTCGCAGAAGATAAGTACCTACTCTGTCCGTTATTTGCCACAGTAACCTCAGTAGTAAGCCTATATATATTGAAGCCGCACGCGTTTCCATTCAGTAGCTTATATTGAGACTGATCAGTTTGAGTGTAGTAAATTTGACCCCCGCGTGCAACGGAAGTGTTATAAGCAATGCGCAGTTTTATTGCTTATAGTGTTCTGTTTCACATTCTTATCGGCTGTTGCAGTGCGCGAGTCTTGCATTCACAACACATGAGAGACAGAACAGAATTCCTCGAACAAGAAAAACATTTGTCGCTAGGAGGACGACTTGTACTAACAGAGGAAGAATCAAAGGCAAATGAAATCTTAATGCACTGGAAACACTTAGAAATGGAGGAATCGATCAATAATCCCGCAAATTTTACCTTGTCAAAACACTTTTTCACGTACAAAAATGATGTAAACAAATCCAAAGTGTATCAAATAATAAAGATGATGCCTAAAGGCGCAGCGCTACATATACATGCATCGGCAATGCTAGATCCAGACAGTTTATTGAAACTGACATATGAGGACCATTTATACGCTTGTTACTCGAATGACGATCTAAAATTACGCTTCTCGCACGTTATACCCTCACAACGGTGCTCGACTAAGTGGCATCTTCTAAATGATCTAAGAAACGCTTCCGATGACGTCGAATATTTTGATATGGAGCTCAGAAAATATTTCACGATGTACACCGAAGATGAGGATATCTACAACGCCGATATAAATTTCACATGGGACAGATTTCAAAAAATCATAAATACAATCAAAGGCGTTATTAACTACCGACCAGTGAGAGAAAAATTCTTGTACAAAGCCCTAGAAAACTTTTATAACGACAACGTTATGTATGTTGAACTTAGATCTGGATTACACGAGTTGTACGAGCTGGATGGTAGTAAACATGATCTGATATATGCCGCCGAAATTTACGAAAGTGTAACAAAGAAGTTTATGGAAGATCATCCAGACTTCATTGGGACCAAATTAATAATAACGGAGGGTCGTAGGGGTGGTGTGGAGGCTATCGGAGAAGCTATAAACTTAGCCCGCAAGGTAAAGACTGAGATGCCAAACTATTTTGCAGGATTCGATTTAGTTGGACAAGAGGATAACGGGAAAGCGTTAATAGAATTCCTTCCTGTTTTAGAAGAAGCAAGGACTGAAATAGACTATTACTTCCACGGTGGTGAAACAAACTGGTTGGGAACACAGGCAGATGAAAATTTGATTGACGCTGTTCTGTTAGGGAGTAAAAGGATTGGTCACGCATTTGCTTTGTTGAAGCATCCTTCAGTCCTAAATGTTGTTAGAGAAAAGGAAATAGCATTGGAAATAAATGTTATCTCCAATGTGGTCTTATCTCTTGTGCGGGATGTGAGGAATCATCCTCTTGCATCATATCTGGCTTTAGGATACCCTGTGGTGTTGTCTAGTGACGACCCAGGCATTTGGGAAGCGGACCCTCTCTCTCACGATTTCTACGTAGCGTTTGTTGGTGCAGCAAGTAAACACGCAGACCTACGTATGTTAAAACAACTAGCTCTTAATTCAATTAATTACAGCGCGTTAAATGGTTCTGAAAAATCAAAATTCTATGATATTTTTTATAAGAGATGGGACACTTTTGTGAATAACCTTATTGAAGACGACCTTTACTGTGATATGTAAGATTATGTTATTTGTAATTGGATTATTTATTCAGCTTTACCAAATCTTTGATATAAGTATATAATTAATGTTAGGATAAATAAAATGACCTAAGTGCATATTATCATCTTTGTTTTTTTTCTGCTTTCTATGGAAATCTTAAAAATATTAGTAACACATGTTAGACATAGGAAAATTTTATGTACCTAATCATAAGATTTTGTCAAACAAGAATATGGCCAGAGAACGAAACGAGAATCAATGAAATAATGGGCTACCTAACCTACGCAAAAATAGGGTCGTTAAAGTTTATGTAACCCCCCCAATAGACACAGACAGGTCAAACTTATATAAGTTTGACCTGTCCTTATCTGTGTGTCTGTCTGTGGCATCGTAACTCCTATACGAATGAACCAATTTTGATACGGTTTTTTTCTTTGTTTGAAAACTGACGTGATCGAGATAATTGTAATCTATAAATTTATTTGGGGGTTACATAAAATTTTAATTTTTTTTCAAGAAATAGGTATAGAGAAACGTTTTCTTCATTTGTATGGAGACGTGCGCGCCGTACTATCCTCTTAAAATACTAAAATTATCACAAATGCAAAGTAAGTATGTATGAAGACGTTACAAACACATTATGTGTGGTCAGGTTAATAAATCTCACAGCATTCCTGATTTGACACCAATTAAAGTGAACACCTAATGGTTATACTGAAACATGTGTGCATGTGTGAAGCTATCTTAATTAACACCAAGGCGATGGTAGAATGGACCAACTAATGTTTGTAGTATTTCGCCGCGTGTCTAAGTATAGAATAAAAAAACGGTTATGACTATTTTTATCATGTAAAAAAATATATTTTCGAAACAATAGGTATTCCTCTACATTGAGAAAATTAGAGTACCTATTAGTTTTAATAGTTGTAATAACTACACTTATTGTACCAGTATAGGTTTTGTTTACTTGGTATTAAAAAAAAAATCTTTATGTTACCTATAAGACCCAATAAAATATAAAAAATGTAGTTAGTGGAAATTGACATATTTAACTTTACTTTTATGGCATCTGTATCCTTTAATTACGTTTATTTTTTCAAATAATTTTTTTAATGTTAGAGTTGGTCTTCTTCAATCAGTAAAGAAAATAAAATTATACATACCTCACCTCAAATAAGGAAATTAATGTAAGAGCATACTTTTTAGAAAAACATCGCTTTGACGCCTGTTACTTTCAAAGTAGCCTAATTGCTTTACAGTAACTGTTATAAGTAACTTGTAAGGTCTTTGACTGGTCTTCATGAATTGGTCAGCACTCAAAATGCTCAAATTGTCTACAAGTAATGTGTTTTTATCATCGACAAAATCTTGCAAACACAGCTTGGTTACACCTGAAAATCCACAACGGACAGCATGCGCCATGGTAGTGCCTCAAAACAGTGACAGATTGCTAAACTGTCACCTACACAAAAAGGGTATCAAATCCTACAGTGAACCGCTAGGCGGTCGAGAGACTCCCCACGGGGGAGACGCTCGGTCGCTCAGTAATCCCCTAGGAAAGCTCGACCTACAGGCTTAAGGACCCCCCAAGATCTTCGCCTTCTTATAAACCCGGTGACGCAGAAAATGTCATCAGAGACAATCTGCAATAGAATTCCAAAACAAATCCTTTCAGCAGTCCGGGTAAGAACGAAATCTTAATGATATTAAAAGTAGCGATTATCGCCATTTTTTGCCAATTATCGGCATCGGCATCGAAAAAGTGTCGACTCTTTTATTCAATCATATTTATTGTAATCCATATTATACATTAATTGTATTTTTTACATATCTTCTCTATTAAGAACTTTAATTAATGCCAAATCTCAAACTCCTCGGTGCGTTCAGATATTATGCTTAAAAAGGCTACCCCTTTATTTCTTCGTTTTCTTCTCGTATTACGAGTAATATAAATTACGTAACAAATAAAATTCTTCAGTTAAGTTGTTATTCAACTTTTCACACACACAAACAGTTATTAAAATTTTAAATGAAATAGGTGATTTCTGTCTTACGCCTGTTCACTTCTAAGCAGCCAAAGTTCTCGTCTAATGTCGTCGCGGTGTAATCATGCGCAACTGTGAAAATTAACGCTAGCGGCTGGCAGGCGCACACGCATTGGACGGATCCGTTCTTTCATCTGTGAAGATCTATTGAGACACAGGCTGTTTTAATATAGAATTGGAAACAAATAATACAAAAAATATATATTTGCGCGCATACAACGGAAAGAACACGTGAGCAGAAATAGAAAAATTCATTTTCGAACCCTTTAACGAAGAAATTAGTTATACAATATCTTCTATAAATAAATTAGTTAACTAGAGTCTCACAACACTTGTTATTACAACAAGAGTTCGGATGAAACTCCAGAAAATGAATGTCTATAATAAGGCTGCCATGTCATGATATTGTGTCAAATCATATGGCAACTCCTTTGTAACGTTTCCCACTAGTCTATCGGCCAGTTGCACCAAGTTTAACGTTTTAGGCCCTGTACCCGTAGTGTAAGTTTTTAAGTATACAAAACGCACCGATTGTAGTTGCGTTAAGAGCTCAATTTATATGGGAAACATTATTTGCGCTTCTCTCCGCTAGGAGCGCTGTTCGCGTTTCCTATACAAACTACAATCGTTGCATTTTGTATACTAAAAAACTTACACTACGGGTACTGTCCGCACAGCGATAACATATTCGCGCGGAAATAATCCCGCACCGTATCGCGTTCAGTTTGCATCAAACCACAGATTTTTTCGCGCGATTTTTTACCGCATGTGCGGACAGGCCCTTACAATTTTGCAAAAAGTAACATTAGTTCATAGGAATGAGTCGTTCCATTTTTAAATATATGTTAATTTTTAACAAAATTGTATAAAGTTTTGGTGCAACCTGCCGGATGAATACTTGAAAACTGTATTTAATTAGTAAGGAACATCCTCTAAGTCATTTCATAATTAACGCATCCACGGATGAACACCATTAACTCAAGTGTGATACAACGCTTAAATTTATTTAGACGCAGCTCTAATAATAATTGTTAGAACGCGGCGAATAAGACGTAGTTTCTTAACTGTAGTTTATTTTATGCCCTGACCACGCTTCAAAGACCGTTGGGGCGGATAAGTCCTCGAGTGGCGGCGTACCGGGTGACGCAGGGTTGGTAGCTGACGACGAAGACGCTGCATTAATAGGCCCAGAAGATCTGGTAACAAGACCGATCGAATTAAAGATTCTTGGAGGAGGCCTATGTCCAACCGGGCGGGTTCGACTGAAATCATGATGATGAGACTTTGAGACCACAAAATTATTTGTTTTACCTTCACGGGGAAACTATTTATAAGCCAAAAAAAGCACTAAGTTATCTTACCACGTACCTAAGCACTTATAAATATAAGCCGAAAGAAAGCATTATATAGGTATCTTATCATTATCGTTGCGTTCTGATAGTAGTGTTTAGAAATTAAAGATTTGTCAAAAATCTATTTATTTATTCTAATTCGCAATACCTATACATTGTTATAATTTTAGCGATGTAGAAATACAATAATATGAAATAGCAAACGTATGTACATAATAGTTATTTATTACCATACTTTTGAAAATCAAAGAATTTAGATTTATTAGTATCGTACCTATCAAAAATATAATAAAACCATTTTTATTGTTACACTGCACATTTCAAATACGCCGCTGTAGTAAAAAAAATTCAATGAATTTTATACATTTTTGCTTTCGTCGTATTTAGTGATAAGGTCGCCCTTTGTACAAATCTTTCTTATTTGTTTTGTCGAATATTTATGTACAATAAAGCTATATTCTATTCTATTCTATTATGTCACATTACTACTAAGGTGTTTTGACTGAGATACAGGGTTTAGGGGGACGATTCCACACATCCTTCTTTGTTTCTCCCTGATCGAAACCCGATACCTAGCGCTGATAATGATGGACGTTAATTCGATAAAATAAATATACTAAGTACAGATAATTAGTGGCTCTTAGTTCTTATCGTAGATATAATGACGATGTTCACTACTTATCACAAATTATAAAATAAAATACTGCTTTAGATTCACAAAAACAACATTATTTATTCATTTTATTTCTAAAAAACAGAAGAGTCAATCTATACATAGTATAAAATGAAGTCGTTCTTTCTGTATGTGCACTTAAAACTTTTAAGCTTCGCAACGGATTTCAATAAGGTTTTCAGCAAAAGATAGTGCTTCAAGAGGAATGTTAATATGTATAATACATGCATAAAATTAGAGAAAATCTGAGAAAAACCGCGGCGGGTCACATATCACATCACAAGTTAAAAATAAATATCAATTCAGCTACATAATTGTCTATCGTAGGTTCTTAATTATTTTAAATGTCCCTTTCCATTACCACCTATCTCTTACGATTGAATCAATAAACTTTGTCCACCTTATTTCAAATTCATGAACTATCTTATCCTTGTCTTTAAAAGTGCTGTAATACAATGAGTTTAAAGCCAACTTCTTCAAAAGCCTCAAATCTGAACGCCGGCTTGCCACACCCAAGAAGGTAACATAAAAATCATGGGACATAGGATCCGCTCCCCACACTCCTGGATCGTCACTCGATATAACCACAGGTAAGTTGAGTGCCAAAAACGATGCTAATGGATGATTCCTCACATCTTCAACCAGTTTTAGAACAACATTCGAAATAACGTTAACTTCTAAAGCTATTCCACGCTCTGCTACTTCTTGCATTAGATGTGGATGTTTAGTTAGTGCGAATGCATGTCCAATTCTTTTAGCACCTAACACGATAGCATCAACTAAATTTTCGTCTGTAGCAGTACCGTACCAATTGGTTTCACCAGCGTGGAAGAAGTAATCCAATTCCCCACGAGCTTTAACCAATTCAGGGAGGAAATCTTTGATCGGTACACCTAAATCTTCTTGGCCAACCAGATCGAAACCAGCAAGAAAACCAGGAAGTCTTCTCTTTAGTTCCTTAGCTATTTTAATGTATTCCTTTAGTGTTACCATGTCAACCCTTCTCAGGGGAGCATAGATGAGTTTAGCACCAAAAAAGTCTGGATAATCTTTGACAAACTCATCAACAACTTTTTTATAAGATTCTGCTGTCTCAACAGAATCGTAAATGTTTCCTTCCAAATCATAGAGCGGGGGAAGCACGCTTCTTATTTCTATATACATGATATTATCTTCTCTAAAAGCTTTTAAAGTGTCATAAAAATATTGTTCCCAGACAGGTTTGTAACACAACAATGATCCAGAAGTAATAAAATATTTTTGAAATACCCTCCATGCTGAGTTGACATCTTTGTATACACTGTTAGGATCACTAGTAACTAAGGTAAAATGTTTCTTTAGATCCTCGTCAAATTTTTCCACGTCCCCTGAAGAATAACGTGCATCTCTCATTAATTGCCACACAGTTCCACAGGTAAGATTAGGGGTTTCCTTAGAAAAGATGAGGCGAATATTGTCTTCCTCAAAGCATACGTACAGATCATCTAAATATGTGATTTTCATTACATACTCGGGCTTCAGCAGTCCTGTATCATGGGCGTGAAGTACTGCTCCCTTGGGCATTTTTTGTATAATTTTAAAAAGCTCAGTCTCTTTGATTGCATCTTTGTATTCAAAAAAATGTTTAGACAAATTGAAAGAATGACTGCCGAAGCTCCTATCCAACATTTGTTCTTTGAGGTCCATTATCACTTCATTGGCCTTCTGTTCACTGTCACTGAGTGTAATATCGTTTCCCAGAATCATCTTCATTCCACGTTTTAGCAATTTATTTCTTTCCTTCAAAACTGTCTCGTATGCATCATCTGAGGAAATTGCATCTGCAGCTAATAATAAAAACACCAACGTGAACCACATTTTACTTCATGTGCTTCAACCGACCAGTAAAAATATACTTATAAATGGTTATATTTGGAGCAAGGTTGGAATGTAATAAATGTTTTGTGATTTAGATAGCGCCAACAAGGTGTATACTTTTAATCAATAATTTCTACACAATGCCGTTGATATCGGTGACATTCGTTTAACAATTTTGATTAATCTAGAAACGTGTAGGATCACGATAATTGCCGGACATTTTACAACAGTCGCAATATTTTTGTGAATTTTTAAGTTTATTTCCTTAGTTAAATATTTCTTTACAATTACCAACAGCAAACAGAAATTAATGAATTGTATTACTTCTATACTAATTATGTAATCAAATACCATCTGGGTGGTTCCAGCTACGTGTAATTTTGTAAACAGGATGGAGGAAACTTTTTTCTAAATACTCTCACTTATGCTAATTAAAGAGCTTGTTCGCTTGTTACTAATTTACGAGAACTCCTTATCTCCGTCAGCCTTCTGTTCTTCGAAAATTTATTGTTATGCTTTAAGAAAGAAATATTAATAAGCAAAAAGTGTAAAGCACTGTAACCCGACTACGGCAAAAATCCTCTTGTTATTAATTGGGTTAAAATGTAACCTATATTACCTGGACCATAATAACGAATCGATTGACATCTTCTTCATCAAAATCGGATCAATAGTTTAGGCGCTACGGAGCAACATACAGTAATACAAACATGCATATACAGGAGGAATTTTTCAAGTGGGCCTTCAGGGTCAAATCCTAAACTGGAATATGGAAAAATGCTCAAAGGAGTCGCGAGCCCAATTTTGATGAAAACAAAAACTGAATCATTGGATTGATTGAAAAAATAATAATCATCGCTTTATTTATCGCTTCAACCAAGGTGGAACAAGAACAAAGAATATTTTATTAAAATTTAACATGTTCCATTAGTTTCCCGTATATCATTACTTCCCAGAAATCGATCCTCATTAGCAACACTATCAAATGGTGTAATAATACAGGCTGTTTTTTTCCAAATTCAATGGGTTCGATTCCTGGCTAGGATTATTTATTTTTCAAAAATCCAATGATGCAGTTTTTGTTTTCATCAAAATCGGGCTCTCGATTCCTTTGAACATTTTTCGATATGTCTTATAGTTTAGGATTTAGTCCTAAAGGCCCACTTGAAAAATTAACCCGGTATATGTTGTACATACTTACATAGACTGCAAAATCATAACCCTTTGTCTTCGCGTAGTCTCGTAAAATGTTACGTTACGTACGACTCCAGTCCGAAAATCTGGTTCAATTTAGAATTTTTGAGATACTAGATTTCTTTCTAATAAAATTGGAAAAATGCGCAGCTTCATTCATCAATTCGTTTGAAGGTCTAGTAAAAGCAAAGTGTAAAACAACTAAAAATCTCGATATTGGCATTTATATTAAAAAAAATTGTAGATCCTACGGGAACCGTCCTTTTTTTCGGGGTAACAAGTAGGTAGCAAATGAGATAAGTTAGGATATAAACTACGTCTGTTCCAAATTTCATGCAAAAAAAAAACTCAAACTCTCGCTTTTATAACTGATAGAGTTGATCTTTTGATACAGCTGGCATTATGGTGAAATGAACAATTTGGTGCAGTGGTCATTCTGCTAATGGGACATTTTGAAGTGACCATTCTGGTACTGACTTTATGCGACTAAAGGCTGTCCAGTGCAAACTGTCGAACGTACTCAGAAATCTGATACGCTGGTATTAAGTGACTGTTCACACTAATCAGCCACGTCCGTTAGACGTTTTTATGTGACTGATCAGCACCCGCACCCGACAGTTTTATGTGAACAAGGCCTATGAAATCGCAGCACAATTAACTTAATAATGCAACTGACAATGACCGTGTAAAGATATCACAAAGGGCCAAAAAGAGTCAGGGTCATGACTCGTTTCCAATAACTCATTACATTACTGCAAACTATTATTATACTGCTGATAAAAATCTTTTGATAAAAGCGTTATCTCGAAATTACTTAAACAATAATCTTTAATATGAACTGCTGTCATACGTATTGTTTTATCTACATACTATACCTAATCTGCATTTAGTAGGTACTTAGGTGCAAAAGTTGAACATGGAGTATTTGGCGGGAAACCATGATGTAGATTTCTGTTTTGATGATTCAAATAATAGATCCTTACCTATGATTTGCCGTTTTTTTCTTACACACTATTAGCTGTGTAATTTTTTTTTATTTGGTATCTAGCTGTTTCAGTTTTATATTTTTTATTATTAATAAGAACTATGCTGTTACGGATTTGCATGTAGTAAAATTATAATTATTTAAATGTATAATTGAAATAAAAAAGGGGATATCACCTCATCAGTCGCCATCATAAGGTCTGTTGCCATGCATTTCTCACCAAGATACTCACATTTTACATTTTAATGCGAACATCAGGAAAGAAAATAGAGAACCAAAAACATGGCTGTATGCTATATTGTGTTGTTTTTAATTTTCCCTATTAGGTACGTGACGTAATAGGGAGAACTAAAAACAACAAAAGGAAACATTTCAATAATAGGTTCTTACAAATGGTTTTTTTTGTCGTCCGTGTTCTTCTTAAAAGAAAACTGTCACCTAAAACACCTAATTTAATAAAAGTTATCTCAATATTACTACTGCTCGTCAACACAGATGCTTGTGCATCAAAATAACACCACTTTTACTGCACAAAATCCACTCCGAATCAATTTTGAATTATCGAAACGAAGATCTGAATTCCGATGCAAATATCTAAATGCTTTTTTTACTGTAAAACGGAGATGCAAACATAAGATTTTTCTGTATTTTTTTTTTATTTTTTTTATATTTAGAGTTATTCAGGAAATTATCTCGAGATCTTTTAGACAAACAAGTAATAGAACCATGACGATATCAACGACGTCAATTAAATAGGCATTATTAGGGATAACTTAAAAACTACTCGTCAGATATCGATCAAATTTAAATGGGACCACATGTACCAAAAGCACCGCTTCCAAAGGTTGAAAGAAGAAAAAATCTTCAAAATCGATACCCCCAGTAAAGAGTTAAGAGGTAACAAACATAAAAAATACAGTTGAATTGAGAACCCCCTCCTTTTTAGGGTTCCGTACCTCAAAAGGAAAAAACGGAACCCTTATAGGATCACTTTGTTGTCCGTCTGTCTGTCTGTCTGTCTGTCTGTCAAGACCCTTTATCTCAAGAACGCGTGGACGTATCAAGCTGAAATTCACATGAAATACTCAGGTCTATTGTCCCTTTAAGCTGTGAAAATATCAAACTTCTAAGCCAAGCCAATCAAAAGATACAGCCGATTATGTCGATATTTTCAACAAATTTCCGACAGTCGCAAAGGAATCAAAACCTACAGGATACTTCCCGTAAACTCAGAATCTTGAAATTTGGCATGAATCATTGTCATATAATGCAAATATAGGAAAAATTGCGAAAATTACATTTTTTTAGTTATAAATTATAATAAAAATATTTTAATAAAATGAAACTTACTACCTTATTTCTCACGAACTAATAAAGGTATCAAATTGAAATTTATACCAAATACCTAGGTCTATTGTCCCTTTAAGCAGTGAAAAAATCAAACTTCTAAGTTAACGCGATCAAAAGATACAGCAGTTTATACCGAGGAACCCTCGGTGTGCGAGTCCGACTCGCACTTGGCCGGTTTTTTTTTTAAATCGGTTAAAAAGAAAAGTCCTGACTCACTGACAGACTAATCACCGCCTAGCCTTGGTTGGACCTAGATAGCTGAAATTTTGTACAGCTGTTCGACCCTTGTATACATCATCTTATCCTTATAAGGCCAGATTTTCGAAATTAACTCCCTCAAGGGGTAAAGTAGGGGATGAAAAACTCTTTGCATGTGTGAGTGAAAAGTTTAAAATAGCATATAGGAACACATTATAGACATTTTTGTATAGTTTTCTTTTGGTTTTCGCACAATAAATCTTTGTTTCGACAATTCATTAATCAGCTTTGGGGAACCTAGCCGAACCACCTCAGACATAGATTATTGGTCTTAAGTCAAAGTACGTATATTTTTAATTTCCGTAAAACTCTCAATGATTTTGTCTCTTCGGAGTTACTTATACTAATAAGTAAATACATATTTCCCACGTGCTCTTCTTTGTATACCATCAAATGGTTACGATCTTTTGAGGGGTGAGCCGCAATTAGAAGATTAAAGTCTAGGTGAGAACACTTACTGCTCTCCCCGGTGCTTTCACGAGAGCGTTTGAAGGTATCTTCATGACACACACACGTGTCTACACCAGGGTTGACAGGTGTTCGGTATTTTACCAAACCTTTGAACGCCCCAAAAAATTAAAGCCACACAATAAGTTAGCTCCACCTTCTTCAAAATTAAATTTAATTCACTCAGGTCCCTTTGCAATGGCCGTGAAAATTTATAATAAAATCCCCGAAGAAATAAAACTTGAAATTTCTATTAATAAGCTTAAAAGAGCCCTAAAGTCATTTTTGCTCGAAAAATGTTTTTATTCATTGCAAGAGTTATTTTCTTTTAAATAGATTCAAATACAATTATTATTGCTTTATTCTCAATGTAAATTTAAATTATTTAATTAGTTACTTATAGTTGATTTTGTATTTTTTTTATATATATTTTAAGATTTTTATTTAATATATTTTATTTTATTGTTTTTTTAATTTAAGTATAAAAAAAAATTATATAAGTCGCGCTACCCTAACAGGGTTCATGTTTGGTCCTGTCAATGTTTATAGTTACACCTGTTATACCACATGAAGGCAATAAACATATTTGATTTGATTTGATTTGATTTCGGTATTTTAGCACTGTGTTCAGTGTTCGGTATGACAAAAATACCGAAGTATGGGAAGTATTTTTCTGAGTAATTTTTCTCCCTGATAAACGAATCGACTGTCAAATTTTACGTAATCGGCAATCGATGTTGCGTAGTATCCCTACTACTTACGGGCCAGCTACACACTCGACGAGTGGCGTGGGAAGTAGCGAGGAAAGGAGGCAGAGACATAGTATGGCGACTGGCCTCGTCATATTTTTTGCTCACTGTTCGGTATTTTTTTGGAAAAGACCTGGCAACCCTGGTCTACACACGTATCTAGTGCATCTAAAGAATAGATAAAACTTTTGTGTGTGTGTGTGTTTCGTAATTTGACTGGGAAGCTCCAGGGGTTGACAGTTTTCCAACCATAATACCTACGCAACAAACGAGAAGTATTAAAAAAAATAGACTTTAAAAAGGAGAAATAAGAGTTTTATATTTTAAATAATCTAAAAGTCAAAATGCCAACTATTTTTTTGAGGTCGGTTCCATGGCAGCCTCTTGGTATTGTAGATTTTGTTTTTTCTTACAGACTACGGCAGACACCGACCTCAAAAATTAAAATTGTTATCTTGAATTTTTAGATCCCTTAGAACTTAAAACTTTTATTTCTTCCTTTTCAGTTTTAAAGTCAGTTTAATTTTTTTAATCGCTTTTTATTTCTTCATGTTTTTATTTCAATTGTAATTGAAACTGAAATGATGATGATTTGGGGAGGAGAGTCTTAGATAACTTTGGCTACATAAATCCACAACTGGCAGTATGGTACTGGCCTTACCTCAAAATAGTGACAGGTTGCCGTTGCCAACAACCAGGAAAGATGTTACACTCTAAGTCTAGGACTCCACCAAAGCGGAGACGATACGAGAAAAGAGGAGCTGTGTTATAAACAACCAATACAAATTCGTTATTCATACATCTCGTCTCCGCTCAGCTTCAGTGGATACCACCGAGCGGAGAAGACTCATATTTGTATAGCGCGATCACAGATTTAATAATGCAAGGAGATAGGCCAAGCCGGCATTTAACTTGCGACAAGTGTATGTCCTGTGGGCATACATTTCCGCCACTTCGCCTTCCGATAAAGTCAAGTGAATACGTAACTCAGCGATTCGACCGATCTCCTTAGCGGCTGTGCTTAACTTTCATCGCTTCGCAGTCCTTAAGACGCGCGCAATGAATAGTGTATATTTCGGCATGCTCAACTAGAACCATGTTATGTACAGTCGACCAAATTGAATCATGACCCACCTTAAGATAATTTTCCTACAGTCATTCTATACAAAGTAGGTCGAATTTCGCTTGAACATACATATCTTAAGTAACGAACCTGTTATCAATTTATGAGACATTGACAGTCACTGACAAGGCTTTGATCGCTATGATTAATAGATTGGAGTATTTGAGTATCGCACCGAGCTCTTTGTTCTGCCAAATTGGCCATTATACGATTTGTTTATAATATTGTCTAAGATTTTTATTTTATTCAATTCAATTTATATATCAAGACACCTGACACATAACGTCATTTTATTTTTAAAAATATTATAGTTTTCCGTTTTTTTCAGTAGTGAAAAGAGTTTAGTTTATGAACGACATCTTTTTAAAATTCTAATTGAGACTTTAGTGCAGTGACAACAAAGATTAAAATTGCACAGATCTCTGACCCGTAATGACGCATTTTTATTCATATTTAAAACGTACTAAGTGCAACACGCATGATAGCGAAGAAAACCTAACTAAATTTATGATTCTAAAGGAATGCTCGGCCAAGTGGGTCATGATTCAGTTGGTTCGACTGTACATGACACTCGGTCTTCCTATGAACTCGGCGATTCGACCGATCTCCTTAGATTGATATATCTGTGGGCACGATCCAGCTAGCGGAGATGTAAGCTATGCCTCGCAAGCTAGCGCCGGTCGACTGAACGCAGCGGAGACGAGAAGAGATGTGAGTGACGTGTAGTAAGGCGGCTTTCGTGTCAATCGAACTAAGCTGCAATCTTGACAAACACCGCACACATCTCCGGTCAGCTTTGGTGGATACACCTTTGTTGAAAAACATCTCTTCTCGTCTCCGCTTCGAATATCTCCGCACATCTCCGCTTTAGTGGACTCCGGGCCTAAATCATCTCAGCAGTCAGAGTAAACAGAAATAATGCTAAACAGTGTTCTGTGTTTTCTCCTTGCTTAGGATTAATTAAAAAGAAGAACATCATGCCTACTTCGGTTTCAGAAAACAACTGCAGACATATAGGTTTGGCGGAATAAAGGAAAATATTAGCTCTTTTACTACATTTCTTATAAAAAGACTAGGCAGTTCACTAGACTCAACTCTATTAGGTAGTACAGATAGCAACGACATCTAACCAAAATAATCGGATTGTTTTAAAAAAGAGAAATAATAAATCGAGCATCTAAAAAATATAATAACTTTTCAGGAATTAACTTGGTTTGTAAGTACCTACCGTGTATTCGAGATCTTGACCGTTTAACTCTGTGAAACACACCATAGAACACATTTATTTTGTGCATCGGATTCTCGAACGTTTAGTGAAGCGTGGGCTATAGAAACAAAATTATTCGAAGATTACATTGGTATGTAGGGAAGGAGATGGCCCATTCCTGCCCCAGAGTCGTTTCATGTTTGAATACTAAAAAACATGAAGAGACCAGATGATGTTATTTTAAAATAACTCTATTTAAATTATAGAATGCTAGTGTATAAATGGAAACAACGTATCTAGCGGGGTTCAAAATTAAATTGAAAAAAGGATTTAAAAACTGCTCCTGATTGTATACATTTCCTTTACGTTATGGCTATGTCATAAAGGCTTTTGAGCCACAGGTAATTCATCAGTCGGTATATCTTATACTCCAATACAAAAACAATACCATTGGAAAATATTGTAGACCTTGTAAATACATATTAGTAAAATATTTACGTTTAATTGATAAGTTATAATTGCTTAATAGGCGAAAATTCGGATTTCATGTGGCTGTAAGTATAATTCCCTTGATTCTCCGATACCTACTTTATAAAACGGAATTGTTGCCGCCATTAATGGCGGCGGTCAAGATTTTTATTGTAAGATTTACGTATACATATAATGTTATTCATTTGAAAGATAAATAATATATCAATAAATATTATAAATGTATGTACAATAATAATAATATTTAAATGCATAGTAGATACTTACTTACTAAAATGATCACAATTTTATGGTGCCAAATGTGCTTGTAACTTTAAAACCCCACTATTTACAGCAATAACTAATATGTAATATTTTAATAATTTTAACTAAGTAACTCAGAAATCCAACTTTGATCGTGACGCATAGATTTTTGCTTGTGGGGCAAACATTGTATGGAGAATGGGCCATCTCCTTTCTGAAAATCTGCCGAAGTCCTCGGTTACTTGGAGGACTTTTTGTACGCGGTACTTTTACCCTCCTGTGCGTTAGGTCAGCCATACAATGCAGTGCATGCATCTATTTTGACGTTCAAAAAAGTACCTTTAGACAAGACCAGAGGAGGGAGCGTAAGTACTAGGTACCTACTAAAACTGAGGTATGCAAAACTCAATGCAATATTTTCAAAGTATAACTTCCGTGCCTTTAGAAGCACCTTCTGGCCTTTTGCACTTAATAAGAAAATGTATTATGTCTAACAAGAAATTCAGTCGTTTTGGTTGTTATATATGCGACCAAAAATATTTTTTTTTATGTAGGATCAGACAGGCACCATACTAGTTTAATTTCTTAAATGTACTTTATTTAATTATTTTTTTTTATTTATTTTACCAAAAGAATAACATTAGACATTTTAATATTCTGCCAAACTGTGCAACAGTTTGTCGGCAGTAGTTCTCGTGGATTGGTTATATTTGTGGACATTTTATTATATGTATATAGTATACATTAAATTAAAATTTAATTATTGTATTAAATTTCGAATAGACAACAAATTGTATTAAGTACTTATAAGGACTTTTCTTACAGACATAAGAATTTTTCTTATAACGTGAAAAAAGCCTCAGGTGTGCTGCTTTTTTTCAGTTCAAAGCCCGCAAACACTCACGGAAGATATGTAGCGAATCACCTAGACCTAGCCTTCGTAAAAAAAATCATTATAAAAGGCACAACCGTCGAATTCTGTAATTTTGCCTACATTTTCATTATTACCTAAATTACAAAATCCGTAATATTTTTTTACAGTTAAATTTTACATGGTTTATGAAATCAAATCATTAATTCTCAGCATAACTTGTATTGTATAAAAATAAAATTAATTTGTGGTCAACGCAGCTGGTTTTGTTCCATATTATGGAATTATTTGTTGACCTAAATAAACGAAAAAAAAATGAAAAAAAAAACGTGATCTGTGGCAGGAAGCCGGATGAACGTAATGATACTCCCTAAAAATTGTTCTACAAATGAAGAAAATTTACTATCGATTTTGTGATTGAGGCGAAATAATCAAAAGTAGGCAAAATTACTAAGGTACTTACAAGTTTGTCTGCTAACCCTACCGTGCGTATAGACGGGTCTCCAAACACGTAACACGGAGTCTCCGCCATATTTTTTTCCTTTTTTAACGAATGCGTGCCGCGGGGCGGTTCTCAAAAGTGCCACTTGATCCTACCCCAACCCTTTACATCAGCAATGGCGGTACAACCAGACCTCACATTTCTTTTATTTATTTTTGTTCTTTACTTCTAAAAGTCTTTGAAAGCGAAACCCTCTTTTATAAGCGCCGCGAGCTGTAATTTACACCAGTAAGGTTTTTAGTAAATCGTTTAAATACAGCTAAAGAACTTAAATAAGTTATTAAAGGTACCTACAGCGTATTTGCATAGAGTTTTTTGGTTGTCAGTTGCTCATTTTGCGCAGAGAAATGCCCATTTTATTTCGGTTTTAAAAACGAGATTTTAGGATCACCTATATTTTTCTAATTTGCGTTTTTTTGTCTGGATACTGAGTTGACTCCGTATCGTGTTTGTAGGTGGGTGTTGGGTTATTTCAAAATAGTTAAGTTACTTTCATGGTAAACATAGATATTTTCTATGATTTTTTTCCTTATACGAAACATAATTAAAAGCTAAACATTCGATGTTCTGGGTCAGCAATACGAGCACCTACCTACCTACCTACATGACAATAAAAAACAGTCGTGAAACTATTACTTATTTAAGAATAGAAAAGCAAAAATCTTAAATAAATGAATGTAATGTACCTACTTATACTAATTTATATCTAGATGTGACTACGGCCCTATTTTTTGTATACCTAATTTTTGCAATTTTTCACTATTAGAATAAATGTGTAGGTATTCTACAAATGAGAATCAAATTTATTTGTTATTTTCTAGTTATTTTACTACCGTTATTTATGTTTGTACTTTTAAGAAAAACGTAAAAATAATGATGCATTAAGTTGACAAAAAATTCATCGTAACATAAATATTAGTATCTAATCAATTAAATAATTAAGTACCTAAGTAAAAATGAAGTCCATACAGCATTTTTATGCATGTCTGATCTATAGAAAATTAATAGGTAAGTACCTACTCAACGCTCCATATTCGAGTTCGAGCCTCTTGTTATCTTCATTTGTCATTATAACTTTTAATGCTTTTGTTTTAATTATTCACCTATAATAATTAAAGATTCCGACCAACAGACTTTTTACAATAAGACATAATTTTTCATATTAATTTATTGATAACGTCGACAGGAAATTACACATAAGCATATTGATGTTTACGTCATCCTACAACAAAGGGTGCCTATTTATCGGTGTTATGTTTACGAAATTATTACAAAGGCATTCGATGCTCCGTTCAGTTGATATCGGGTCGTTGCGCTGACACATCTCAGTGCCATTCAATCATTCACCCGCATAGGACGAGGCCCGTTGACCTCAGAATGCGGGCATATATTCTCCTATCTATATTCGTATATGCGATCTGCGACAATGACCGATACGAAGATAAACGAGCAAAATTACTACAAGACGAATTCAAACTCACGCTTGGAGGAAACCTCGTACTAAATAACAAAGAGCAAGAAGTGAATAAGTGTCTGATGAAATACAAAGAACAAGAGCTTAACTACGACTTCAATCATCCTGAATACTTCAACCTGTCTCGGCATTTCTTCTTCTACAAGGAAAAGATACAACAGTCGAAAGTGCATAAGATCATCAAGAATCTTCCTAAAGGAGCCGTGCTGCATGTCCATGATATGGGAATATTGGGACCTGATTATCTTCTGAATGTAACTTACATGGACAATCTCTACGTGTGCCTTAGTCGACCAGTGCTATTGAGATTTGCAGACAAAACCCCCGATATCCCTTGCTCAAGTCGATGGCTACTTATGAGTGAAGCTAGACGAAAGTCGAAAAACGTTCCTGAATTCAATGCCGCGTTACGAAAACTCTTTACTATGGTGGTGGACAATCCAGACAGTGTGTATCCAAGTATCACGGAAACGTGGGACGTTTTTATGGATTACTTTAAGACGGTAGCTCCGATGTTATCATACAGACCCGTGTGGGAGCAATATTTCTATGACGTACTAAAGGTGTTTAGAGAAAATAACGTAATGTACGTGGAAGTGAGGAGTATTCTGCCGCAACTTTACGAGCTAGATGGAACTACATACGATCAGTTGGTAACAGCTAAAGCATATAGAAAAGCCACTAACAGATTTTTGAGAAAGTACCCGGATTTTGTAGGAGCTAAGCTAATTTTTGCACCTCCCAGGCGAGTGAACCAAAGCACGGTTACAGCATATTTGGAAATGGCTAAAGAAATCAAGCAAAACATGCCAAACTACTTTGCTGGTTTTGATTTAGTAGGACAAGAAGATAAAGGTGCACCTCTAATAGATTTTATACCGGAACTGACAGCTGCAGGGAAAGAGCTGAATTATTTCTTCCATGCTGGAGAGACTGACTGGTACGGATCATCCACTGACCAAAATTTGGTAGACGCTATTCTTCTTGGAGCCAAGCGGATTGGACACGCGTATGCTCTACCTAAGCATCCTCTACTCCTACAAGAAGTGATTAAAAATAAAATAGGGATCGAAGTGAACGTTGTATCAAATTCTGTGTTATCTTTAGTGCGTGACATTCGCAATCATCCTCTAAGTGTATTCTTTGCAAATGATTTGCCCGTAGTCCTATCGAGTGACGACCCCGGAGTGTGGGAAGCGGATCCTATCACCGATGACTTTTATGTAGCATTTATGGGAATAGCATGTAAACAATCGGACTTGAGAATGTTGAAAAGGTTAGCTTTAAATTCTTTAGAATACAGTGCTTTAGAAGGTGACGCTAAGACTGAAGCTTTAAGCAAATTTAGTAGAAAATGGGATGACTTTATAAACAAATTCAACTGTGAGTCTTATAAATAGAGAAGTGGATAGTTTATCTCTTTAGCGATATAAACTATTATTGTGTAAAAGCGAGTGTTCAATATTATGAAACAACTGTATTGAAATAATTCCTATCTGAAACATCAATGCAATAGGCACTTCAAAGTATATTACTTTCAAAATACTACATCTCCCGTGATTTCGTGTTGTCCCTAAAGAGTGCCTGTGTTTCAAAAGATACTTTGAATTTCCTCAAAGTAGGACCTGCGGTACTTACAAATGTGTTTTAAAATCAGCTCAGTGTGTACACAGGATTTTAGTTTTTATTACCTAGAGCCAAAGACTAATATTGGATTGTTTGGTGTTTTATAAGACTGAAAGTTGTGGAGTGACACCCTCCACAGAAGGGTTCTCTTGGCTAACGAACTCATTGTACCGGGCGGGTGCAATCCATCTGCATTTTGTATGTAACTATGCTCCGTGTCTATACATTACAAAGCGTGTACCCACCTCGTATAAGTATTTAATTATCCCTACAATTTTCCTATCATATACTAGCTTAGCTAGCTAAACCTAACCTCGCGGACGAAGTAGGTAGCAGTAAAATTGTGCAGATTTTGAGAAATCTTTAGTGTTTGAAATAGTTTTTGCGTACCTACCCAATTAAGTATCTATATTTGGGGTTGGCGTAATATATTATAAACATGACAAATAGGATTCGACTGCAAAGTTTCTACCTACCTGATGTACGAACCTTACGAAGCTCGGACATTCCGAGTTTTTTCAGTAACTTTGTCAAAATTCTACTACTTAAAAGTAGTCGCCATTTACGATACTCGTGATTTTTAGGGTAGCAGGTAGTTCTTTACGGCTATTTTTTAGTTTGAAATATATAATTATTAAAAATTAAGAAAATGATGTCATATTTTACATTTTTTTTTAATAGCTCTATGCAAACTAAATATTTCGCGCTTTTCTTATAATTGTTGTCATTGTCATTACTCAATTGATTTTATTGAGTTCGAGCTATATTGGAAATATAACCCTTTAAAAATTGCTTATGTTTTGAACTTTTGACCCAAGCCTTAATATTTCTGGAATCCTGGTACGGACATGCCTGGCTACACACGGGTGGACAGGTTTTATTTTATATTTTGGAATAAGCATAGAGAAAATCTTTTATTTTTATATATGGGAAAGATTTGTATGTTTGCTAATAAACTCAAAAACATTAGACCGATTTTGATCAAATTTGGTAGATACAAATATTGATTAGACGTTGGGAAAAGACATATGCTACCTTTTATTGTAAATCATTATTTCAACCACTTCAAGACTTTTTTACAATAAAAGGCAGCAATCCTTTCCCAACGTCTAATCAATATTTATACTAAATTTGATCAAAATCGGTGCAGTAGTTTTTGAGTTGTTCTTCGTTACAAACATACAACTTTTTCCTCTTTATAATATTTACCATATTAGTATAGATGTTCAGGAATTTTCTAAATATTTAAACTAATAAAGTAGGTAGGTATCAATATTTTCCCAAATATCACAAGACAAGTTTTCAATGATACCTACTTAGTCATTGTCTACGTAACAGCCGTATTATTCTATAAAGAAGTCACTTCTCACTCTCACTTTACATAACCTCGAATTTAACTGTCAAACAATAACGATAACGATATGAAAAACGCTTATTTTTAATCAATACTAGCTGATATGACCCGACGAACTTCGCACCGCTTTTTAACTAAACTTAGCTTTTAATGAACGCAATAAAATGAGTACAAAAAAAAAAATTTAAATTCAATAAGTCATTAGGATAATACAAAAGAAAATAGAAATCATTAAAAATATAACTCTGGTAGCGTACCTAGTGGTTGACGTAGCCCGAATAACGGAAGATGCTGGGTTCGATTCCCTTCCTGGACAGTCGATTTTTTCAGTGTATTTTCTAATTTTGCGCGTTCGTTAACGTAATAATAATTGCAAAATAATACAAGGTAATTTCATCTTAACTGGACCTCAAATATTTGTAAAAATATTTCATTCGTATCTTAGAAGTGCAAACTTCAAAGATTTGGTGAAAAAATGTAACCATAAAAACATAAGTTTTAAATTAACATGGCAGTAAAGGTCGTAGCAGACTTACCAGATCAGAACCGTATCGCGTCTTTTTTTCTATGAAAAAGAGGTGTAGTGAAAAGAGGCGATGTGCTACCGTATTTTATACTTTTAAATAAAGAGGATTATTACTCCGTAATATTACCCACTCCAGGGGATATTCCGGTTCCTGGAAAAGATATACCCGTTTCCCAGTCCGCTGCTGAGGTAATCCTATGCCCTTTTCCTTGATCTTGCCTGTTTCCTAACTATACATATACGTCCTTAATGTGGATCCCTCCCACAATTAGCAAAGGCTAATTCGGTAAGGAAGGCAACCCAATGCAAAAGGGTTTGCCATAATTGACGACTAATCAAGGCAATGTGAAAGGCCTAGGGCGGCGGTAAAGAATAATTTCTATCTATACGGTCCGTAGCAGTTCGTAGCCGCAGCATAGATAATATTACCGTGGCCGCAGTCCGTAACCTTCATAGTAAAAAACACGCTTATTTATATTACATTAAATCGGACTAAAAAGAGAAAAATAACGTTTTAGTATAGAAACTAAATGATGAACGAAAATTACCTATAATTATTATTTAGATAAAAGCGTGGGGTGCTCAATTACATTAGTTCTTGAAAATATTCGATCGGTACAATTAAATTGAGTACCCCACGCTTTTCTCTAATAATAATTATACTTTTCGTTCATCGTTTGGTTTCTATACTAAAAAGTAATTTTTCACTTTTTAGTCCGATATACTGGGTGTAAAAGACATGAACAGTCAAACGAGAACCATGTATAGTATACATCAAAATAAGACATATTTCAAAAAAATTATTGCTGGGAAATGATTTTTATTTTTTGGTGATAAAAAAAAATGCAAATTGTACTGCGCAACGTAAAGCGCTCAACTCGCACGCAACTCGGAAAACCTGATATTTTTGCCAGATAGCCGGCGCCCCGTTCGTTTGTGTCCGTGCACATCGAGTGAGCTACATTGAACGCTAACGTTTTAAAGCCATTTTTTGTTATGAAATACTAAAAAAAATTATAATGTTTCTTTGGACAATAATTAAGAAATAACGTATAGAATACGATTTCATAAAAAAATTAAAAAAAAAATCATGACTTTGACCTTCAATAAAATCGTAACTATCAATTTCCCAGGTATAGTCCAAAGGAAAAAAAATGTTATGATGGTGAGCAGAATACATGGTTCTCGTTTGACTGTTCATGTCTTTTACACCCTGTATATTAATATAACATAAATAAGCGTGTTTTTTAGTTTTTTTTAACTATTATTTTATTATACATATATTAATTATAACCGCCGATGAAAGTACTTATATTATTACTAGCTTTTGTCCGTGACTTCGTCCGCGTAGAATAGTTAGTTCGGGCAGCATTTAATTTTCTTATTATTTTTTCTAGCCCAAGTGCCATATTCCGATTTTCATGGATTTTACTTTAAAAAATAACGGATTTCCATACAAACTTCCATCCCTTATTTTTCCCCCTTAGGGATTGAACTTTCAAAAATCCTGAAATACGTCATTCTTAATTTCTAACTTAGTAGCTAAATACCAAAACTGACGGATTTCCACACAAACTTTTCACCCCCTTTTCACCACCTTAGAGGGTGAATTTCCAAAAATCGTTCGTGTTCGTTCGACCACGACACCGTCCTTCCTGTCTAGTAATAAAAGTAGAATACTTCGAAAAAATCCCCTATGCACTTCAATCATTCGATACATCAATTATGTGCAACGGGAAAGCATATAAGTTGCTGTATTCAATGCTCATCGGTGGCTGGATTGTCTCTCGCGTATTGTTAGCTACCCATTGTGGAGTTCCAATTAACTGCAGTGGGAATCGTGAAGAGCCGATACTTATTCAATGGAGCTACGAGCGTATATTATACGAGCCTATATGACAGCAGATTTATAAATAGAGGAAAAATAATAGATACGAAAGTATTGATAATTCTGTAAAATATAACCTACGTTAACAAAATTATTCAATTTACTTGGCACAATAAATGCCTGTTGCCGCTCATGGGTGCATTAATGAGATTTGAGATATAGGTAATGTAGGTACCTACCCCAGACAAATTAAAGATGTAGGTAGTTACGTAAGTACCTACTAATATTGGGTTTTACATTTTGTTATTTTTAGGTTCCCGTGACCACGAACACTGGTGTTAAGAAACGTCGAGAAAAAAAGATGAATACGAATTGAGAACCTCCTCCTTTTTTGAAGTCGGTTGAAAATAACAAAATGTGAAACATGCGAGTAAAATCCATAAAATAGTTTTACTTCTAGAAAAAATCTACCTGCCTCAGGCGGGAATCGAACCCAGCATCTTCCGCAATCCGGGCGGCTGCGTTAACCACTACGCCACCGAGGCTCTGCTTTCGCTGTTGAAAGTCAGTGCTTGGAGCTTATGTTTTTATGGTAAACATTGTTTCATCAAATGTTTGAAATTTGCACTTCCTAGATCCGAACGCAATATTTTTTCAAACGCGTAAATATTTTTACTAGAAAAAAAAAATTACGCGTTTGTAAACGCAAAAATTATTCCATAATCCATAAACTAGTTTTATTTAATACTAGCTTCTGCTCGCGACTTCCTCTGCGCAGGATTAGTATCTTTTTTTTTACGGGGAGGTCAAATGCATTTACGCATCGTCCCTGCGTAGTTTCCAGACGTGGACCCCGCGCAGGATTAGTACGTACCTATACATTACCTAAAGCCTATAGGTACCTACAGAGGCGGATTAAACGTTGAAAGCGCCGTAGGCAAGCATCTCATCGGCGCCCCTAGGTATATTAAAAACTAGCTTTTGCCCGCGACTTCGTCTGCATGGAATAAGTAGTTACTTTGGGTAGCATTTTTATTTTTTTAGGGTCAGTGTACTTATTTGATTACTATAAATAGCTTATTTTAATACCTTTTTATTTACTAAGTTTTTTGTTTTTTCATCTTATGCTAACTTCCATACGACCTTTCATTCCCTAGTTCATCCCTACACGTGTCAAAATGCCAAAAACGCCAAAACATTTTTTTTACTTCTTATCACGTGCTTAAATAAAAAAAGTTTATTGGTTTTATCTTCGATGAGGAATTCCTAACAAAGTTTCATCCCTTCTTTCAACCATTTTTACAAGTAAGTAGTAAAAAATAAATAAATATTAAATAAATTCAAAGTTTCATAGTTTTATCTTCAACAATGACCAACTTCCATACAAACTTCAATCCCCTATTTTAACCCATTCATGCCTATTTTTCGCAATAAAAAGTATCCTATTTCCTTCCCCGAGCTCAAGTCTATATTTGTACCAAATTTCATCAAAATCGGTTCAGTGGCTTAGACGTGAAAGCTTAACAGAGAGACAGACAGAGTTACTTTCGCATTTATAATATCAATTAGTAGGGTCAAATCTTACCATAGTATGACCGAAACCGCTGTACCGCGCCTTACAAAAAAGGGGTGACATGGGGCCAAGGAAAAATGATCATGAGTTTACATGAGATCGATATTGTCGGACAGCTCTTACGATTTCGGTTTACAATATTTTTAAGCTTTAAGCTACTGAAATCCGGGTCCAGATATGTATCATTTGCCTGATCCGATCAGCGTATCCGTATCGCCGACGCGTATCATGATATCACTATTGAATACGTGCATGATTATATTTATTTACCAACGTATTAGGAAATATAAAATATATCAATGTCGAGGTAAGGCACAGCGGATTTGGAGCAGCCCGAACTGGGGTAGTACCTCCACCTTACAGAAGACCACAGTCAAATAACAGTACATTTTTGTGATGTTGTGTTTCTATTGGTGAGTAACGTTTGCAGAGCTCCACGGGATAGGGAACTAGGGACTATGGTTGGCAGCGCGCGAGTGTCACGTCAGTGTCGCAAAGCGTCTATAGTCTGCGGTGGCTCATTACCGCCAGGCATGCCGTATGCTTTTCTGCCCATCACATAAAAATGTAAAAAAAAAACCGCCTTCAAAAACGGGAGACTAAAAATTTTGTTTATAAAAATCTAAATGTTTTTTGAGTTCGGTCCCAAATACAAGTGACAACGTTTATTACAAATATTGAGGTTGGCACCGACCTCAAAAAACATTTAGATTTTTATAAACAAAATTTTTATTTCTCCCGTTATTTGAAGGCGGTTTTTTTTTATTTAAATTTTTTTTTTCTGCTTTTTAGTGTTTTAAGTACCTATAGATATTTACAGAAAACTACCTCAAGATCTTTTAGACACACAAGTGACAAAATTACGATATCATCAATGTCAATTAATAAGCATTATTAGGGATAACTCAAAAACTACTTGTCAGATGTCGATAAAATTTAAATGGGACCCCATGACAAGCAGTAGCTTCCAAAGGTCAAAAGAATTTTAAAAATCGGTCCACCCAGTAACGAGTTATGAGGAAACAAACATAAAAAAAACAGTCGAATTGATAACCTCCTCCTTTTTTGAAGTCGGTTAAAAACGTAAAAAAATCGGGAGTGGTCACCTCTTGACGTTCAAGTATACCGGAAGCGACTCAAAGGTTGATAGAAACCTTATATTTTGATATCATACATGCATGTTAAATTTTGGTCACCCATCCGAGTACCGACCGCGTACTTGGTTGCTTAACTTTCGTGATCGACGGCTCAAAATTTGATAGAAACCTTATATTTGATGTCATACACGTATGTTAAATTTGGTTTCAACAAGTTAAAGCATGCTCGAGTTATCGTGCTAACGCACAGACACACACAGACATATTTCCAAAAAAAAAAATTTTTGTACTCAGGGAGGTCCAAAACGTGTAAATCCGTCAAAATCTCGAGGTCGAATTTTTTGACGATTACAAGACTTCCTCTGTCTACGTATACGAGAAAGTAAAAATGACAACAATAAATTTAGAGTAATAAATATATTTTACGTTTTTAATTACAGCTTATCGATTACATAGGTAATGCTCGCGCAAACTAAGTAACAATGCGTTTAGTCGCATAATGCCTAATTCGCAAAATGGCACCCAATTCTCGAAACGACTAATGGGTGAAAGGACAAATTCGCAAAATGGTAAGTAATTCTGAAAAGGAATAATTCGCAAAATACTAATTCTCAAAAAGACGCATTTCATTCGCGAATTCAACGCATGAAAACACAAGCCATTTGATTGGGACTGTGTAGACTGGATGTGTGGTTATGTCTAAGGATATTATTATAAATGAAATGCAAACAAAAACTGTTTATTTTTTATTTGAACCAAAATAGTCGCAGATCATTATTATGACGAGTCTTAAATCAAAACCTTTCTTTATGTCAATCAAAATCGCGAATGAGTCTTTTGCGATTTAGTCCTTATTAACAGAATTACCATTTCGCGGATTAGTCCGTTTGAAAATTAGTCCTTTCACGAATTAATCCTTTTGAGGCTCGGGTGTCATTTTGCGAATAAGGCATTATGCGTCTAAACGCAATGTGAATGTAGCTAAACCCTTACCCCCTAATTATAAAACATGGACTAAAGTTGGTCACGGTTTAAAACTGACGCTGTCACTTTTATTTGCTGAATGAAAGACAGATAGTCTAAGATCCGAACCTAAATCGACCTTCACCGAGCTGATAATAGAATGAAACATATTTTATTATTAATTTAGTATATTAGAAAATATATTAAAAATGGGTTGTCTAAAAAAATCCTGGATAGACTCTTTTTAAATATTTTTTGAAAAATGATTTTTAATAAAATATTGCAACACCAAGATAATAAGAAAATTTTGTCGCGCGCTTATGATGATATAATTTTTTTTCTATTATCCAATCGAGTGAAAGTAACTGATATCGACATACCTGTTCATACCTGACAACCCAGTAGTTCGCGCAGGTAAATAATAGACAACCCAATGGCTGCACATTCTATACGGTTTCTACTATCAGTCAGGACAAAATTTTCTTATTATCTTGATGTTGCAATATTTTATTAAAAATAATTATTTCAAAAAATAATTAAAAATAGTCTGTCCAGGATTTTTTTAGACAACCCATTTTTAAAATATTTTCTAATATACTAAATTAATAATAAAATGTGTTTCATTCTATTATCAGCTCGGTGAAGGTCGATTTAGGTTCGGATCTTCTACTAAGAGTCAACATCAGTTTTAAGCGACGACTAACTTTAGTCCATGTTTAATAATAATGGGGTAAAATTTTTCGTGTCTTTTTTTATTTTGACTGGGACTAATTACAAAAATAGTCAAGACTCTAATTAATAATCATTAATATTAGGGGTTTAAGTATGAAATTTCCGTTTTGTATAGAGAATTTACCGAAAATAAATTTTTCCATACAAATATTTGCCATTTTTTAAGGAACCACTAATCTAAATTTTGTGTAATTTTGTGGATATGTTTAGACAACATTAAGCTATAGGATACTTAGAGAAAAAAATTGAGAATTTATACGTGTAAAAAAATATTCATATTTTTATAACGGAGATGGGCACCTCTTAGAACGAGGAGTTTTCGAAGATGTATTTCTAGTGAAAAAAATAAGAATAAAATTCTATACATCAATATATGTCCTTGTAATGAAGTTTAAAATAGAAAAAGAATAAGGGACATAGCTATTGTATTAAAGGAATTATACACTAATGAATAATGAGGAAAAAGTCGGCAATTTCATACTTTAACCCCTATTATGCAAACTTATTTTTTGATCAAATCTGGATCAAATCTGTATCTCTCTCAAACAGAAACCTCCAGGCTCCAGAATATGTTAAAACAGTAGGCGACGCAGATGCAAAAAAAAGCGTTGTTTACTGCAATGAAAATCACCATGAAGATAAACTTGTCGAATGTCACAAACACAAGCAAATATATTCTTATTCAAATCTTTCACTTTTAAGTTGACTTTATATAAAAGCAACAAGTTCTTCGCCAGACTTACTTAAAATGAGAATTATAAACCTTACTAGTACGTTCTGTATTGCACATAAACTACTCTAACAATGTCTTAATCTTCGCCAGCCGGGATGGCATCTTCTAATCGCTTGATGTACTTCACCCTTAACTCTGTCACAGCATCACCTTTCAGTTGGTCCTGGAATTACAACAAAAAATATAAAGTTACTGGATTATGCGATTACATAGTATGTCAGCATACCATCATGAGTGGTATCTCATCATTAGAATTTCTATCATAGTTAGTAGGTGTTGTTAAGTGACCCGGTCACAAATAGGAATAGAATAGAATAGAATAATCTTTATTGCACACCAGTGAAAAAACAGAAGCAGTTAAATATGAATAATACAAAATAAAATGTACAATGGACGGTCTTATCGCTAATGAGCGATCTCTTCCAGACAACCTTTGGATGGACAGGAAAGACTAACTAAAATAATGGAAGTTGTTGGTGTACAGTCTAATACATAAGACATATTAATAATACTATATCTATATGTATAAAGATATATAAATATATATATAAGTAAATAAATATTATTATTGTATAAAAATGTATAAAAATAAAAAATACATATTATTAAATATAAGTATAAACGACGTGCGGCGGTGACGTCGGCGACCACAGATATATCAATCTAAGGAGATCGGTCAAATCGCCGAGTTCATAGGAACACCGAGTGTCGCGATCAGCGGCCGTACTACATAACATGGTTCTAGTTGAGCATGCCGTAATATACACTATTCATTGCGCGCGTCTTAAGGACTGCGAAGCGATGAAAGTTAAGCACAACCGCAAAGGAGATCGGTCAAATCGCTGAGTTACGTATTCACTTGACTTTATCGGAAGGCGAAGTGGCGGAAATGTAATTCCATCGATGAAAATGTTTTACAGTACGAAATTAGTTCAATTGAAGATGTGAATAACGCAAAAAAGAGCATCTAGGGCCTCATTTTTACTTTCTCGAATACTTAGTATGGAGGAAGTCTTATAATCGTCAAAAAGAAATTGACCTCGAGATTTTGACGGATTTACACGTTTTGGACCTCCCTGAGTCCAAAAAGATTTTTTTTGAAATTATGTCTGTGTGTGTCTGTGCGTTAGCACGATAACTCGAGTATGCTTCAACTTATTGCAACCAAATTTAACATGCATGTATGACATCAAAATATAGTTTCTATCAACTTTTGAGACTAATAAATAAGTAAAGTAATTATAAACAATAATAACACTAAGTGTTAATGCAATTTAAAAATACATAGGTATATATTATTATTATGCATAAGACGCATTTTAGCTAGCTAGGTTCCTACAAAATCGTCTTAAACGGGATTTACTGTAAATAGATTATTCATTAAATATCATACCTGTACAAACCAGCACTGTACTTCTAATTGCACCATCTGTAGAGCCCCTCTTATGGCGCCAGGTATTAAAGCGCAGTACTTCAAGCCGTTGTTGGGCATTTCAACCCACTCACTGAGTGGACACTGGTCCCAGATTAGAGAGAATTCATCACCTGCACTACTCCAGCTAGTGACGGTCGGCTGCATATTGAGATAGAGCCTGTAATCATTCAAATACAAAATTGAGACATTAGAAATAAGTATTCAAGGAGTTTAACATGTATTTTCTGGGTACGCATTTTCTAACATAACTTTTCAATTCCTATCATTGGAGCGCCGAAAATATTTCTCATACCATTTAAAACCATAATGATCATTCTTCATAAGAAATAATTCTTCATAACTTCATAAAACATAATCATTGAAATTCATAATATCATTAATCATACATTTTTGGGTGAGTCTAGTGTTTGATGCACCTAAATGGCTGGGTGATGGGTAGGTTAGGTTTATTTTTTTTATGACCAGGCGGAGTGCACTGCTTTTGTAAGCAACAAGGTAGTAATAGTATTAATAAAAAAATTATGATCACTAACTGTTATGAGCTCCATTGGTAGTTATAAAAATGTATGAATAAAAAAAATATGAAAAATAAAATTATGAAGAGTGATTATTATAAACACAAATCGGTAGTAAAACAAAGAATAGGATTTAGAATATTATGTGAGCCAATATGGACTCGTATTTTCTTAACATTTCGTAAGGCCCAATAATATTATATTAAACAAGAAGCAGATATGTCATAGGTGCGTGTATTTTGAAGACTCGAAAACATTGCAATTTGAATGTCTTGCTATCACAGACTTGTGATGAGTGCCGTCAGGAACCAGCCACATCGTGGTACTAGTATCCTTGCCAACATTTATTGATGTCTGTTTTGGAAGTTACTGTCCATCAATGCCTGCGCTGCTACCAATTTTATTTGAGGTCCGTGTAATATAATTTTCTGCTTCTACTATCCTTGATCAGCCGTTATCTCAACATTAACACCCTTCTTTCCCATGTTATCTTTCTTTGGATATTACTGTCCACTCTACTAAAATGTTATTCTATGCACAAGAAAATATTTGACAGTTTTGCCCAATTTTAAAGCAAATTACTATGAACATAATGTACCGATAATTTGTAAATCATTGGTAAGGCCCAAGTGGAACTGAGCTTTACTCGTATGAGATACTAGCTGTGCCCGCGACTTCGTCCGCGAGGATTTCCCATTTTTGCAACATTTTTTATTGATGCTCAACTCCTATTAGTCGTAGAGTGATGCTATGGAGGTATATAGGCCTATATCAGGGTTTCCCATACTGCGCGTCGGGATGCCCTGGCACCCCAGGGTTCGCGGTTCTATCCCGGGGGCGGGCGTAGTGAGACGATCCACATAGAATGGCTGTCTAGCTGCTATGCGAGCTAGTCGAATGAAAATAAATGTAGAGAAAGAAATGAAAGTCGCGATTTCAAAACTTGAGCCCGGATCGACTGTCTAGGGCGGGCGAAAAAATCGAACACAACATCTTCCGCAATCCGGGCGGCTGCGTCCGTTTTTTTTTGTTTTTGTAGGTATGTACTTAACTTGGCTGTTACTAAAACGGGGGGAGGGCTCGTAAAAATTGGAAAATTCCTAGGGATGAAAATAAGTTTGGGAAGTCCTGGCCTATAGTCTTCCTCGATAAATAGACAATCAAAGAATTTTTCAATTTGAATCAGTAGTTCCCCTTTTCAGGGTTCTGTACCCAAAGGATAAAACGGGATCCTATTACTAAGACTCCGCCGTCCGTCTGTCCATCTGTCAACAGGCTGTATATCATTAACCATGATAGTTAGACAGTTGAAATTTTCTCAGATGACGTAGTTCTGGTGCCGCTATAACAACAAATACTAATAAATAGAACAAAATAAATATTGATGGGGCTCCCATAAAATTAACGTGACTTTTTTGGTCGATTTTGATAACGGCAACAGATAGACACTTGAAATATTCACAGAAAATTTAGTTATATTATGGTCTTTAAAAATAAATAATTAAATTAAAATAAAATTAATATTTAAGGGGGCTCAACAACAAACGTGATTTATTTCTCGGTCTCAATAACGATAACAGGTAGAAACTTGAAATATTAACAAAAAATTTAATTTAAAATTCAAATAATTTTCGGACAATTTTGATAACATCTATGGCACGGAACCCTTCGTTCACGTGTCCGACTCCTTCGTGAGCATCTCCCTCGGAGGAGTCTCTGAACCTATTAGTCTCTAACGCGTCCGAATCTGACGGGATCAGTAGTTCCTTAGATAAGCGCGTTCAACCAAACAAAAAATAACTCAGTATAGATGCGTGCGTAGTACTTGATCAATATTTAGGTGCGGAGTTATATTAAAACTATGATATCTCTGAAGATATTCATTGAAATCTAATGATTTTTGAAAGAACAATTTTGTACAAAATTAAATACTTGTGATGAATAATGTATTCATTTTGATAAGGAATTAATATTATGTTTACAAAAATACCTTTGCATCTAATGCATTATTTTAGAACAAAATTTATTAACAAAAATAGGTTATAGCGAGTCAACCTTAAGAGATAGATAAATGCTGTTTGTAACTTGTTTTTAAAACTTTTAAAGGAGAATAATTTCGTCATACATAATTTTTGCATAACTTTAACCGTTTACGCAGTGCACGCAAATAAAACTCTGAAAATCAAAATTTATTATTTTCCTTTTATTTCAAACTATGATAATTCTTAAGATATTCATTGAAATCAAATGAAGTCATGAACTATTTTGTGCAAAATTAAATACTTATGATAAATAATGTATTTATTTTGATAAGGAATAATATTATGCATACAAAAACACCATCGCAGATAATGCATTATTTTAAAACAAATTTGATTACCAAATAGAAAGGTTATTGTGAGCCAACCTTAAAAGATAGACATATGCTGTCGCAGACTTTTCCTTAGCAATTTTAATGTAACTTTAACCGTTTACGCAGCGCACGCAGTGAAAGCTTTGAAAAGAAATATTTTTCTCCCGTTTTTGCAACATTCTTCATTAATGCTTAGCTCGTATTGGACGTATCGTGATGTTATATAGCCTATAGCCTTCCTAGATAAATGGACTATCCAACGGAAAAATAATTTTTCAATTTGAGTCAGTAGTTGCTGAGATCTTAGGGTTCAACCAAACAAACAAACAAACTCTTCAGCTTTATTATTAGTATATAGATGAGTAGAGAGTGCAACAACTACACATTTATGAGAATGGGTAGCATCATCAATCCTGTCCACTCCAACATGTTAGCTAAGTAAAAACATGGATTTTAATCACATTAGTGCTTCTCTGTCTAAATCTAGATTTTTTAAATAGATTGTTCTGAAATATAACAATAAACATAAAACCACGCTTTTGCAACCTAAATAGTGAATTATTTAGCTCTCAAAATGCACACTTAATATTGTGTTGACTATAAACAACTAAGTATGTGAATATAACAAGTACACGCTACCTGAAAGCCTGTTGAATTTTATCTGCTGTTTCCCTCATTTCCAGGCACCTATTTGATGGAGTCCTGGCAAGAAAGTCTTCAATCAACCTGACCCCCATATTATAACCAATTCTTTCCAACTGCTTATTAACATCATCAGTATTGTCCAACTCTTTTAACATTTGGGACACCAGGGCGCCGTATGTCAGAGTCAGGAGCTCTGAATTCTGAAAAATAAATCAATAAAACATAAAAATTATCAGTATTGAAATACAACAATTATGATTTCATTTCTCTTCCATCTACTTACCACTTTCTTGGCGTCCAGCCTGGATGTTTGTCTAGACATTATGTATGACGTTTACTGAAAGTTTGATGTCTACTTCGAACAGAACTTGATATATCAAATAAAATAAAATACACGACAAATTAAAATACTATATTTATCCACCCCGAACAAACCTGAGAAACAAACTAAATCACGACTGACGTTGACGTTCTGCTGACATGTCAATAAAGCAAAATGTCAAAGGAAACGTCAAATTGACTTAATTTTTTTAACGCGATTATTTTTTTGGTGGTCGCACATGTTGTTGCTGTTTTTTTAGAGCGCCATCTAGTGATTCTTGTACCATTTTGATACCCATTTTGTTGTGTTTACTACAAAATGAGCATGCTTTTTATTTGTGGTAGTTTTTCTAAACAACAATAGAGGGCGATTTTATAATAACTTAATTATATTTTATCAAAGATTCAAAGAATGTGATCCAATCGAAATTAGATCTAGAGGTCTCGGGTTCATTCCTCTACTTTGCTCGTGCTCGGTTTGGTTGGTGGTAGCACAAGTAGTAATAAGTAGTTAGTAGGTACCATAGATTATTATAGGTCCTTACATTATAGTAGGTACAAGTGGTAAAATGGTGGTTCACCATCTTATCATTCAAAGGATGTAGGTAGCCCAATGATATGAGTCATATTCAAAAAATAAGTAGGTATTTAAGAAAATCACTAAGTATTTTTTAGGATAATAAGCAGAGCAGCACCTAATACCTAATTATAGGTATAATTATGGCACTTTAAAAAATATACCTAAGTAGGTGGGTACCTATACGAAATAGAAGAAGGCGGGGGAAGTTAGACTTACCTATTTAAAGAAAACTGACACACAATCAATAAAACTGCTTCCAATTAAATAATAATAGGTAGGGTCATTACGCCTGTTATCGTCCACTTAGTGGAGTTATCAACTTTGAAAATAAAATTAAAATACTTCTTTATTATAATTTTATAAAATAACTACTGAAATGAATTCCTATATTAGTCTATTTATAATTATTGCGAACGTGTTAGTGGTGACAGTCATGTTGTTTTTAATATTTTGAAATAAGTAATAAAATGCCAATAATACCAGTTTCCGACCGCAAAGTTCAGTTTTCGTCCATCAGTTGTCCTATTTTCGACCGCATCAATTGAGTATGGATTTCATGAATAAAAATATGTTTTAAAATGAATTTGTTAATCAAGGTAGGGCACAACAGACTAGCCGCTAGAATTTGCAGCCCAAGTTCGGGCTGCAAATTGTAGGTAGAACCTACCGCCCCATTACAAAAGACCACAGTCAAAAAAAATTTTTTGTGGTGTTGTATTTCTGTTGGTAAGTAAGGTCGCTAGAGCTCCACGGGGAAGGGATAAGGGTTGCCAGAGCGCGAGTGTCAGATCACTGTTGCAAGCATCTAAGGCTACAGTTGCTGATTACCAACAGGCAGGACGTATGCTTGTCTGCCAACCATTTACCATAAAAAATAACACCAATCACATTCAAATAATGAGGTCATTACTATTATTCATCATCATCATCATCATTTCAGCCGAGAGACGCCCACTGTTGGACATAGGCCTCCCGCAAGGATCTCCAAACCGGTCGTTCCTGCGCTGCCCGCATCCAGCGGCCTTCCGCGACCTTAACTAGATCGTCAGTCCACCTTGTGGGGGGCCTACCAACGCTGCGTTTCCTGGTACGTGGTCGCCACTCGAGGACCTTTCCGCCCCAGCGGCCGTCAGTCCTCCTCGCAATGTGCCCTGCCCACTGCCACTTGAGGTTCGCAATTCTTTGGCCTATGTCGGTGACCTTGGTTCTTCTGCGGATCTCATCATTTCTGATATGATCACGCAGAGAAACGCCGAGCATAGCTCTCTCCATTGCCCTTTGGGTGACCTTGAGCCTTCTTATGAGGCCCATTGTAAGCGGCCACGTTTCGGTTCCGTAAGTCATCACTGGCAACACACACGAATTAAAGACTTTCGTCTTGAGACCATCATAATATTTCAAATTTAAAGAAAATTGGCCGAAAACAACCCGTTAGTCCGTTTTGCCTTTTTAACCCCTAAAATATGATTTTAAACTTGCATAATTTCTTATTCATCATCATATCAGCCGAGAGACTTTAGGACATAGGCCTCCCCCAAGGATCTCCTAACCGGTCGGTCCTGCGCTGACCGCATCCAGCGGCTTCCCGCGACCTTTACTAGATCGTCAGTCCACCTTGTGGGGGCTTACCAAAGCTGCGTTTCCCGGTACGTGGTTGCCAGTTGTGGACTTTTCCTTCCACCCCAATGGCCGTCAGTCCACCTCGCAATGTGCCCTGCCCACTGCCACTTAAGGTTCGCAATTCTTTGGGCTATGTCGGTGACCTTGGTTCTCCTGCGGATCTCATCATTTCTGATATGATCACGCAGAGAACCTCCGAGCAAAGCCCTCTCCATTGCCCTTTGGGTGACCTTGGGCCTTCTTATCAGACCCATTGTAAGACATTGTAAGGCCCTTTCATTCAACTGTTTGAATATTATTTGAAAAAATAATATTGTAAAATTTTATTACACTATCATAAAATAATCACTTTAATTTATTATAAAATAACAAAGTAACAAAGTAAAAACTGGGATTTTTTACTTTATGTCGGATTTTCGACCGCATGCCATTTAAATGTCTTACATTTATACTTTATTAAATCTAATAAGCGGACTGAAATTGGCCGTCGTAAATATTTTTTCATTCAATTGTTTTAATATTATTTCATTTAATAATATTGTAACATTTGGTTTCAGGTATCATAAAATAATCACTTTTAGTTTGTTGTAACAGAGTATGTCGAAAACTGGGACGTATTGTACTTTATGCCCGATTTCCGACCATAGGCCATTTCAACGTATTAGGTTTATACTTTATCAAAGCTAATAAGCGGACGAAAATTGGCCATCGCAAATATTTGTACACATAAAGTTCATATTGCTAAATAAAATTTAGTTTACTTACATGCATTTTCGTATATCAGACAGAACCTAATTGACATGGGCGGGCCTGTTATAGACCACCCGGTCGAGATTAGGCCTTTCTAATAAAAAGGGCGTACCCTTTCTCGTCCACTTCGTTTTATATATTAATTATTGTAAATTAGAATAATAAACTATTCGTTCACACTATATTTATAGCAAGCTATATGTATAAACAGTAAACAAACCAAGAAACACAATAGAACTATTTTTTATTTACTGCGTAAGTTCCGGCACGTCACTATTTTTTCTGTAATATTTGACACATTTTCACTCTTTCGCCGGGTACCATAAACTGCATAGCTTAATCCTAGTTAATGGCCGCGTTCCAGTGAACTGTGTAGGCATGTACTTACTGTGAAGTTATTCAGGTCGTAATACATAAATACTTTAAGGACCTATGTATAACCGTTTTGCTATTTTTTGGCGTTATATCAAGGAGGGCGGTTAAATGGACGAAAAGGGGAAGCGGTCGGCAAACAGGCGCAATGACCCTAGGTACCTACCAAGACTGAATAAAATGTGTTCTTATTTCTTTTATCTTACCAGTGCCGGCGCTAGACCAGACCACAGTGGACGTCGGCGACATCAAGTTCGCGAGGCCCATGCCCGAGCCGCCCATAAGTGCGAAGTGTGCGGCGCACACAGGCGCCAAGGCAATAGGGGCGCTAGATGATATTTATCTCCATAGTATTGGTGCAAGATGACAAAAAAACGCTTGTTCCCATCGAGTCACACTGTAACACGTTGGGACAATTCATATAAGAGGTTACTTATTATTATAAAAGATTATTTAACCCAATTATGATTATGATTACATAGCATGCCAAACATCTCCTGCATAGTCATGGTACTTCATTAAACGTGTTACAGTGTGACTGGTTAGGAATTATTTTACAAAGTTGTCCCAACGAGTCACAGTGTTACAGGTTACAGTGTTACTCTTTGGGAACAAGCACAAAAAAAGAGGCGCTTCATAGGTCTCGCACACAGGCGCTGCCGGGGGTCGGCGTGGCCCTGCCGAGGCCTATTTTACTTTGCAGTCAAAAAAAATGGATAATGTATGAGAAAACAAGTTTTATTGTTAACTAGCTTTTGCCCGCGACTTTGTCCGCGTAGAATAGTTATTTTGGGCAAGCATTTAAATTTTCTTAATATTTCTTCTAACTTAAGCGCCTTATCGATATATATTAATTTTCATCGATCGACCGATTTCCATACAATTTTCCATCCCTTATTTTACCCCCTTTTTTATAAATTCTAAATACCCCTTACTTAATTTCAAACTGAAAGGCCATACACCAATTTTTATGGATTTTACTTTAAAAATGACAGATTTCCATACAAACTTTGCACCCCCTTTTCACCACCTTATTAGAGGGTGAATTTCCAAAAATCCTTTCTTAGTGTACCTACCCCTGGACTTCTTAAGGAACCCTACGTACCAAATTTGGAATCTCTAGACCCAGCGGTTTAGGCTGTGCGTTGATATGTCTGTCAGTTATATAGATAATGAAATGATGACAAAAAATAATTACACACAGAAATTAAAATAGTCGAATTTTTCGGCTTTTAGCCTCACTGATTTTTTTCAGGATTGTGTCGTAACTAAGACTAGCCGCTATTGCAGCTTCGATTGATAGAACTGATAACGCGGATAGTCTGTCTTGGCTCATCGCTCATTCTCAAATGGGTCTTTATCGATTTCAACTTTAGAAGCTCTCAGCGGAAGCTGTACTGACTGGAACTGTGAGCATGATTCTAATTGGAATGTTAATAACTTCTTCAAAATTATTTTCTAAAATATATTGGATGAGTTGTTTCGCACGACGCGATTGATTGAGTCTAAGTAGTAAATTAGATTTTGAAAAGCTGAAGTTCTTCATTTAATTCGAAAGCCTGTATGTTACTGCTATGGCCATTTCAAGGGTTGATATCATAAATACAACCAAATTGCTCAAAATATTCATAGAGCGCTTTAAATCGACATTCGGTGTCGACTATTATAGCATCTATCGTTGTGTTAAAAAAGTTGACTCTGAACTGCATTTCAGGAGATTCAACTGGTTCGTCAGTATGTTCGTAACTTTTTTTTCGTTTGTTTGTAAACTTTTTTACGAGGCCCTCAGGCGCGAGGCCGTCGGACGGCGGTGACCGACGTCGCCGACGCCTAGCGCCGCCACTGGTCATATTTACAATGTTATTATTTTGTTTGTATATTTTAGTATATAAATAAGGAGGATAAAATCCCATAAATCTAAAGGACCGACGAGCAAAAGCAGTTTTGGTACTGGGAAGGTCCCATTTTAAGCGATTGGCTGGATCGTGCTCTTGACAAGGAAACTTCATAAAAGTGCCGATAGATGGCGCTGAACTCCCCTGAATCACACTATCGTGTTCTTGGGCTTGTCCATAGTGTACATTCGGTCAAGTTAAATTAAGCGATGTATCAAACCAAAATTTAACGTAGATGTTTGTTATTTTTCTAGGTTAATGTTGCTTAATTGTTGTGACATATACCTTATTATGTTATGACTCGATTGACTTGACTTACAAAACATACAAATATTGGTATTGGTTTGGTACAATGGGATGGGCGGCCTTATCGCTGAGTGCGATCTCTTCCAGGACTTCCAGGCAACATTAGGATGGACAGGATCAGCAAAGAGCACGTAACTTAGGGAGGTTGTTTGTATTAATTATTTTATTTTTATAAGGGTAGATATCGCTAAAGTTGACACTGTCTATATTGGACAAGCAATTCTCTGCCATCTGCCGTGAGATTTAAGTCCGCCGTGCAATCAGTAGCGCCGTGGTAGTTTATCATCACGTAATCGAGGCAGTTCGTGACGCCATCTTTGTTGCAGTCCTGAAATAATTTGTAATGGAAATCATGTATGTCGACCTATTGGCGGATTTACCTGTAGGCTGAATAGGGGAGCAGATTTTAGGGGGCGGCAAATTCGGCCCATTTTTGTTATTCTTTATATTCACAGATAAAACGAGCCACGAATATTTAACAAAATTTTTAATAATTTAGTACTGTACATTTACATTATACTGAACACTCTAAGGTCTGTATAAATATACGAATTAAACGCTCTGTAAAATATACTTTTGTGCTTTTCAGACTTACAATATGAGAATACTTTTTTTATTGCACTTAAAATACATAAAAACTTTCACAATTTAATTCATTTGACTGTCATCATTAACGGGATTAATATCAGATAATTTAACCACTGCGGTATCGCCACTATTTTGTGACATTTCGTGCATATGTCAATTACTTCCGCACATCCTGCCGCCAATTAACCGCGTGTCAATAAAAATGCGAAACGCTTAAATTTTGTAATAAAACTATAAATAAGAGTTTTTTTTTTGTAATGAGGAAGATAGAGCACAAATTAATAAAGTCCAATTTCATTGACAAAATAAATGTATTATTATTATGATTGTGAACTAGGATATCGAATTTTTTAAATCAGTAGGGGCGGCAAAAATTTAATAGCCTACTGGCGGCAAATTTGTAAGTCCGCCACTGCGTCGACCGTTTTCCGATAGGTATAACATAATATTTATTTAATTATTAATACCGAAAGTATTTATTATAATTAACATTTGTAAGTACCAGAGCATGTTGTGTTTGCTTATAAGTGTTTGTCTCACCTAGTTATTGTTGTAAGAGTGAGTAATAAATTAAGTGTATTGGTGAGTACCGACGTTGACGAATTAATAATAAATAAATAAATTGTCTTTCTTACCTTTCCATATTTGGTCAAATACATCTCGATGGCTTTGACCGAACAGAGGTAGTCCCGAGCGCAGTCTTCGAACGCTGAAATAGGCTAATGAGGATCAGTCACGTTTTTTATTAAGTATGCAGTTTTATAACAGTAAGAAAACCATGACAAACTGTGAAAAAAATATTCAAATCGGATAAGAAATGACGAAGATACAGCGATTTTACTGCAGCAGTTCAAAAAACGGCCGAGAGTACGAGCCGCGAGCGCGTGATGTCATCCGACACAAATCCCGCGCCGCAGCCACGCGCGCTCTACAGTTTTGTAGTTATACTCCGTATCCCGCGCACTTTTTGAGTTGTGCTTGTCCCGGTCTTTTTGTTCTAAATTTATTGTTGTGTATGGTGACATTGGTGACATCTCAGACCAATAGGGGTGACATCAATAGCCTATAAAAATGTCTTACAAATATTGTATCGTGCCAAAGTGCTAGAGTACAACTAGTAGTAGGTACGCCGGACAAACTATTTTTCCTGTTCCAAAGTTCCAACGGACCCAAAAGCTAGAATAAAGTGGTGTAGTGTTATGAAGAGAGATCCTTTAACAAGCGAAAGTACTCATTACTGTTGCGAAGATCATTTAGACGTAAGTTTTAATATACTTATCCTCGTATTATGAAATTTTACCTATTTTATTGATAGATAGAAGAAAGACCTGAAACTTAATCCTTTTATGTCATTTTGTCTCAGCCCTAAAATAAACGTGTGGGTTAATAACAATTAACAATCATCAAAGTAGGGTTATAAGTAGTGGACAACACGTTATATCGCCCGCGTGGACTACACGTTATATCGCCCGCGTGAACTACACGTTACATCGCCCGCGTGGATTGCACGTTATATCGCGCCTATGCTCAGCAGTGGGATAAAATGTAGCCTATGTCTATCCCCAGGGTTCAAACTATCTCCCTACCAAATTTCATCAAAATGGGTTAAGCGATTTAGGCGTGATTGAGTAACAAACATCCAAAGTTTCACATTTATAATATTCGCACCTGCCATGTAAAGAAGTACCTATTTTTTTATTGACGGGGAGGTCAAATGCATTTACGCATCGTCCCTGCGGGGTGGTGCTAACCGCAAGGGATATGTGGGACTCGAGATAAATGCGTGCCTCCCCGCTACTGGCCTGAGGCTTTAGACAACATGCATTTCGACAATCGCTCTCGCTATCGCTAAGTAAAAAAATGTATGGGATTGACATAAGCAATCGATCACTTTTCGATTGCTTATGTCAATCCCATACATTTTTTTACTTAGCGATAGCGAGAGCGATTGTCGAAATGCATGTTGTCTAAAGCCTCTGACCTCCAGTGCGCTATTGCGGGACGGCTCGGGATCTGCACGTGAGCGCAACTACACCGAGACCTTCCTAACGCTGCCCGTCTAGGCACTCCTTGTGCACCAATTGTTGGCCAGCAGCCCACAGGGGCTACCGACTGACGCCAGCCCCTGTGGGCCGCTGGCCGACGCTGGCCTTATAGGCCGCCTCCTCACCGACGGCTGCTCGACCTGGCGCGTCCTACTGACGAGGACACCGGGAGCAGCCATCGCATCGCACCCTCGGGACTGGCGCGGTCGTGGCCCTGAAAAGGGCCGTCCGGAACTTGCCGTGGTGGGAAAACAAAAACAACTCGATGATGGCATGTGACTTCGAATGCCAAGGGACATTGGACATCAAAAGCCACACACCCGCCGAGAAAGTTTCCCCACCACGTTACCAGGGTCCACCACGAGGAGGCTTCCGGATGTCGACCCCCATGTAAAGAAGTACCTATGCTTGAACTAACTAAGACATTAAATTAGGTATACTTACCTTTGAAGCTTCCAACCGCGGATTTCGGTATACTTCACATGATTATTTAAATATTCAAAAATCGGGAGTGGTGTCCCCTTGACATTCTCGTACACCAGAAACGACTCAAATGTCGATAGAAACCTTATATTTTGATGTCATACATGCATGTTAATTTTTGGTCACCCATCTGAGTACCGACCACGCACTTGGTTGCTTAACTTTCGTGATCGACGACTCAAAAGTTGATAAAAACCTTTTTTGATGACATACACGCATGTTAAATTTGGTTGCCATAAGTCAAAGCATACTGGAGTTATGGTGCTAACTCATAGACACACAGTGACACACACACACACATGCTTAATTACAAAAAGGTATTTTTGGACTCAGGGAGATCCAAAACGTGTAAATCCGTCAAAATCTCGAGGTCGATTTTTTTAACGACTACAAGACTTCCTCTATACTTACTACGTATACGAGAAAGTAAAAACCATGAAAGAATCCACTTTAGGTAGATTATCGGACTGTCCTTTTTCAAATCCATCTTTCAATTTGTTGTTCATTATTACATAACACAGAAACAATAACCCGACAATGCATAAAACTTCAAAAAACCGACAGTGTTCACTACTAACCACGAATATGCGTACTGGACGAATGCGATCGCGCGCGGATTGTGTCGAATGACGTCATCAGTATCCAGGGCCGGGAGGCGCGCGTTTTTTAATAAGGCTCGATAAAATATTAAATAACTTTGCCATTTATGGATGGATTTCAAAAAATCAAAAAGTAGTGTTCTTAGAAAATCATAACGCATGCAATGTAATAGTCAAAATTGGGTTCTCCCATTATGTGACTGATCCTCATTCGTTGGAAATAGGTGATATTTTTATTCTTGACAGGGAAAGTCTTGGCCTTCATCATACGTGATGAAAATGCCGAAGTCAAAGATAGAATCGATGTTCATCTGGAACCCTCAACAACATACGGACTGGCTATCCTATCTTTACTAGAAAAAATGCACTGAAAAAAATCGACTTGCCTCAGGCGGGAATCGAACCTGCATCTTCCGCAATCCGGGCGGCTGCGTTGACCATTACGCCACCGAGACATTGCTATTCGCTGTCGAAATTTGTCAGTGCTTGGTGCTTATGTTTTTATGGTAAACATTGTTTCATCAAATATTTGAAATTTGCACTCACCGAAACGACCCGAAGCACCTGAACGAAATATTTTTGCAAATACTTGACGCCCAGTTAAGATGAAACTGCCTTACATTATAGAATAATTTTATTTTTGCGTTTACAAACGCGTAAATATTTAATACTAGAAAAATGCACTGGTAAAAAAAAGTGCACTGAAAAAAATTACTCGGTTGCGTAATTAGTAAATATTTTTAATACGAGAAAAAAGTGAAAGTGAAAGTGTTTTTTCAGTGCATTGTTTCTAGTATTAGTATTCCATAATGGCTTATCATTAATTATCGCAGCACAATACTGTTAACATTATTATTGGGTAAATGGGTACATATTTTGATAAGATGGTGGTACCTCCAGGTGGACTTGAAAAAAGTCCTACCACCATAGAACACCTCTTTCTGTGTTCTGTGCCTACCACCAATCAAACTGAGAACAAATATATACTATCAGCAACAGAAGTAGTGTCATAGCTATAAGATCGCTTAATTTTGCAATAAAATACTACCGTTTTAGAGTGCGTTCCAAAACCAGGTGAAGCCAAGGAGACAGCGTAAGAAAGCTTTCTAATTGGTGTAAAATAACTATACTTTAACAAAACTAACCAATGGTGAAAGCGCTTCTTAATAACGAGTCGACCAATAGTGACCTATAATTCACTCTACCCCGAATAAATTTAAATCGTTTTGGAACGCACCTTTAAACGCTTTATTTACTATGAAAAGGTACTAAAGTGATAATCTACTTCTGATGCTGACCGTACAGTCCACAAAGTTCTCAGTGTTCCATTTAGAAAACACAATCCTTAAACGGCTGCCCTGCGTCGAGCCAAGCCTACTTTTTAGTCCGGCCAATAGAATATACAGGATATGGTGTACCACCGATATGTCGTGACTAATACGGCACCGGTATGAAAGATCACTTCCACCTTATTACTTACCATCAGTTAGAAGCCAAAGCTAACGTAAAAAGAATCTTTTAAAGCCTTTTTAAAGTCTTGCATTACCTTCTTTTCTAACAGGATCATCATCAGGCAATATGGGTTTCCCAGCATCGATCCAGTAAGCCCGGGTCAAGTAGAAAGGGCCGCAGTAACCGTCGGTGCAATCATGGTTGATGTCGCAACCGTTCACGTGGCACAAACATTCCATGCATTTGTCGCTTAGGTTGGAGATGTATAACTCTGTAACGAGAACGTTAGGGATTTTGACGCTATTGGCAATTAATTAGAAGGTTTTAAAGACGTGAAAGAAGAGGAATGTGACGAAACATAATGTCCTTCATTTCTAAGCAGCGCATTTCGACTTGCGACGCAAAAGTTTCGCCGAATAGTGTTAGTGCATAAGGGAAAAGCGGATCCCGCAGTCCGTTATTATGGCGTCACTAGTTCTACTCGTATAAAATACAAGGAACAATGTTTTGGCAAATAATAAAAGCCTCTTAATTTAAATAGGCTACCTCTCGATGGCTACACATCACGGGGACTCCTGATAGCGATAATTAATTGTGCGATAAACACGAACATTTTGTTCTTGAGTCATGTTTGTTTATATTTATTCATAAAAATACATATAAACTAGGTAGGAGTTTTCTCCTGAGTTCTTGTTGTAAAAACACGTGTTGAGGGACTCCATTTTTAACCCAAATCAACCGTACAATTTTTGTACTTTAGTTACAGTTTCACTTGACATTGGCAAAATGCGTACCCTTAATGCGACGTGACGCCATTTATTAAGAATAGAATAGAATATACTAAGTAGGTACCGACGTACGTACGTACTAAACTCAATAATCCTTATAATTTATAATACCTATTATGCCTTAATAATCATACTTCTTATTCTTAAGAATGTGAAAGCTTGGATGGACGTTCCCATTCTCCCACACGTTTCGTAACACTTTGTTATAATAGTCATCCCGTGACCACGAACGCTGCAAAGTGTTACGAAACGTTGGGCAATAATAACAACCTGTAAAATCTAATTACACCCGAGTGTTTTATTTACAAAGAGAAAAAAGTTTGGACCGATATTTGTTACTCAGGCAGGGCAGGCAAATGATTATATTGTTTTAAATTTAATGCTAGGTATACTTACTTCCATGAGCTGACGATAAAAATATTGCTAACAGGAGCATGTGTGGCACGAACATTTTATTTTAATAATTTTACAGTGCACCTACTAACGTAATGTCCAATAACAATAACAAATCACATTCAAGGAAGAACTTCAGTTATCTTCAGTCATAACTTCACTTCAAATTTTAAATTTATTACATTATAATACTTTATTATTATGTAGAAGGCACTTTTTGGAATCTTTGCTGTTCACTCTTTGTGTCTATAGGTTCACATCACCACTGTCCACATTACACGCACGTACGTTTTAGGCATTTTTATTAATGATCTCTTAATTATGTTTTTATTAATTGCGTCTTCTAACTACTTTAATGCGACTTAAGAAATGACAATGTTCATATGAAAGATTTCAAAATACACAAAAATGTTTATAAGCTATACCTACAGGACAGGTATTGTAGTGATATTAAATTCTAATCTTTTATTCATAAGGTTGTTTTGATGTTTGCTTTGACGTGGAAATCGAGTTGTTTTCCTTGTTGGTCTACTAAACTAATTTTGAAAGTTTTAATTTTAAGAGTTATTCTATTGTGACGCCTTCTCTGCTGTGGGTTTCTTAAAAACTCACCATTTTAAAAGCTTGTATTTAACATGCAATATTTGTTTGTTGTATGTATGTTCTGGGTTTTACTAACACTTGTCTTATGTAATATGCATAAGGCTTCCGATCCAAAATTAATAAAAAAAACGCCGTGTAGTTTAATACTATCATCATCAATTGCTCGGGCTCGAGCCTACCCGACATTAGGGGCGATTAGGCCTTATTCAACCACGCGGGCCAAGTGCGGGTTGGTCGACTTCACACACAACCTAAGAATTTCTTCATGGGTGTGTGCAGGTTTCCTCACGATGTTTTCCTTCAGCGTCGATTAAACGTACATATGAATTCAAAATTTAAAAACACATTGGTACGTGTCGGGGTTCGAACCGGTGCCTCCCGGGTGGGAGACAACACAACCCTCTACGCACTACGCTACCGACGCTTCGATAGTTAATACCATACCATTACTTAATATATGTGATGTACCTACATACAATATCTACATACATATTATACATACCTTACATCAATGGATTTTTTGTTATTTATTTTATCCTAATTTGCAAAATTCTGCCATCACCTGGAACGTTTGCAGTGTTATTTTATCCTTAGTTTCATTACATTTATAATCTTTCAATTGACGTTTAGTAAGATATGTTACGCAGAACCCGCACCGACTACAATAGCATAAATGTGCGGGTTGTACGGCGTGGGCACATGTAACTATGCTGGGATTGCGTGAGGTCGGAGGGCTGGGATCTTGAAGTAAAACAAATCTTCTATGTTGGTAACCAGGGTCAGGTAGGGCAGGGTGTCAGCGGAGAGAGTTCTTCCTGTTCCTATTTCTTCTATGTTCCGGAGCGTAATGAATGCCCTAGCTCGCAAACCGTCTAAATTTATAGAGCGTGCGAGAGCGGGACCTTTAGAGCGAGAGGCAAATAGTCGCGACCTCCCTCGAACGAGGCTATACTGTAAGGAGAGCCGACACCGTACCCTACTTAGCCGTATACTTTTATTATCAATTTGTAATATTTTTACAATTAAGTCTTAGACTATAATTGAGACCTAGATTCGATATACATGCTTAGATAGGCCTTTTTGAGACCTTTAAAATGATATACATATCTCCTATATAGACCTATTGGTCACAAAGATATCACTATTATAAGTGTCAGAGACCCCTACTTTCCAATATCTACTTTTCCTATTTTTAGGTCTCTGTAGGTCTAAGTTTAAGACCTAGACCTTTCTTGTGGTTAGGGAATGAAACTAATGCCAAGACGAACATTTTATTACCAAAATCCCCTACCTAACTATAATACTTCGAAAGTTATGGACTGTAGAACACAAGAGACATAATAAAAATGTACTATAAAAACACTATTCTAACAAACATAAAAACATTGAAATTACTATATTACTACCTAAGGAGACCTAACTATCATTATTCGATGCCTAACTATCTAATAAAACAAAATATAATCAAAACAAACCATAAAAATGCAAGTATATAAGACACTTATTACGAGCTAACTATAACCTATGTACTAAGCCTATCTGAGCACTAAAATCGCTATATCTTATTAAAACACATTATATACTATCAATTTAACGATTATACAATAAAGACAACCTATCTAGCTAACTATTAAAACATAAAAGACACATAAGGATTAAAACCAAGAGATATAAAACGAAATTGAAATTAACTTATCTATCTTACGAACTTAACGCTATTAGCTATGACTTACGTCTAACGAGTGCGCGTGCACCGAACCGTGTATGATTATTATTCATCCCGAACAATACCTACTAGGGGCGTTCCATAAAAAGTGAGAATGAGTATGAGAATGTAATTTTATTTTTTATAAACTTGCCTCTTGAAATATCTTTTTCACCTCTCCAGCACCCAAAGACTTCTTTTGATTCGTAAAACCTGTAAGCAAAAACGCTTTTTGCTGCGAGCTCCGAACAGGACTGTAACGTTCAATCTAAGTATTTGTGGTAATATTACTTTTAATTTTTATACTTAATTAATTTAAAGATATTAAACATGTATGAAAGTACTGATTTGTTTCTTTCATCTATCTCATATTGATGTGATGAGATCTTCAAACGTGTACAACCTAAGTAAACTGAAGACGACTCTTCCCTATTATCCGTACGGCTTCGTGTACTATGCATAAGGATAAGGTTAATGTAACAAAATCAAACAAGTGCGTATTGTTGCATTATTTTTTACTTACAAAATAAGGTATTAAATAATTTAAATTAAGATTATAAACTTAAGCCGGTACGTAGTATCTGACTGCCTGTCCATCCCAGAAGTTGCTGGTGATTGTCTGAAATGATACAAAATAATATTAAGTTGTGTATTTTGTTTATCGATTATTACTAGCAAGTGAAAGGTTTTACAGCGTCATCAGTATTTGTGGATTTTCAACAGTGCCTACTCGGGAGTTCTATTTGACAATTATCCTATCCAGTATATATGTTACCCAGTGTTGCCGGCCTTGAAGGAGTACCTCTTGACCCTGTAAGTCACAAAAGGCGACCAAGATAATTTCTGAACCCTTTGGTGAGTAAACAACATAAGTACAGTAGCATTTATCGGCCGCCCATAAAATCCAATGTCAAACTTATTATATTAATTATTTCAAATAAGATCTTCATTGAGTACTTTTGTGTGACCATCAAGCAGCGCTCAAAGCCAATATAAACCTTCGTGACTTCTCAGATCTCGTAAGTACTTAATGCCATCAAAACCTTTTACAAGGTTGGCAAGTATTAACACAAGTGGTTGATGCCACTCAATTTGGGCTAGGTATTAAGTGTGGGCGTGGAGATAATAAAGTGGAGCTGATCTGGACCCCAGTATGTGATCTGGTCTGGTCTGATGATCGCGTGAAATAAAAAGGCTAATAAATAGCATTAAGAGGATCATAAAACCCATTTGATAGGTTCTGAGCCTTATATGGGGTCCACGTTCGGAAGCCTCTTCGTGGCGGACTATGGTAACGTGATGGGGAAACTTTCTCGGCTGGTGTGTGGCTTTTGATGTGAAGTGTGTCCCCTTGGCATTTGAAGTCACATGCCATCGTCGAGTTGTTTTTGTTTCCCCACCACGACTAGTTCCGGACGGCCCTTTTCAGGGCCACGACCGTGTTCGAAGACCCCCGGGTGCGATCCGATGGCTGCTCCCGGTGTCCTCGTTAGGAGGACGCACCAGGTCGAGCAGCCGTCGGTGGAGCAGTGTCTGCTGGCCACCAATTGGTGCAAGGAGTACCTAGACGGGCAGCGTTGGGACGGTCTCGGTGTAGTTGCTCTCACGTGCGCAGATCTCGAGCCGTCCCGTAATAGCGCACTGGAGGTCAGGCCGGGGAGGATGTTTAGTGGGTATGGAGGGAACTCCTTTACCTCGAGTCCCGCAATGCATTTGACCTCCCCATCAACAAATGAAAAGTTCTGAGCCTTATCTATATACCAATCTCTAACAGCTATATTAGCAAAGCCATCAAGGAATAATGACAATGTATGGAATAGAAACAGCCACCGGGTATGAAGCGCTCTGTAATCTTTATCGGAGACAATCCTAGATGATAGAGTAAATTAATATGTACATGAAGGCAGCAACAGGCCCAATTCATCTTACAGACAACATAGCACTGGCTCAATAAAATGCAACTTTCAATATCATAGAGGTGCAGAACATGTGGCTATGATCGGGAATCAATGGAACTCTATGTTACTTCTATGGCCAGTGATTATATAAACAGGACTAGAATGAGGAACCTGATATTATGGCTTACTCTAGACCAGAATACTATAGGCTCTTCAACTCCATGGATATGGTTAGGCTGATGGCCTACATATTCAAGGAGCAATAGGGGCAATAAGGAAAGGGGGCTCAAATAGTCCTGATGGGTCTAAGTGCAGCATTAGGCGACTCGCTGCTCCATGTTAAGATAACATTTTGTGTTTAACCGGTATATCCTTAGGAGTAAGCAGTATAACATGCTGTATATTTTTTGTACAATTTAAGCTCAATTTCGCTACTCACCACTTTCAATTGGTCAGCGGAATATTCTCTCTTGAAGGTGGCTGTCTTATCACCTTTGGAAAGTACCTGGGTGAAGATGTCGCCATCAACATGGATAACGGCATTAGCCTGGAAAATAAAACAATTTATTTGTTAACTAGATAAGATAACGGACAGTCATACATAATAAATTATAGAGACTTTTATAAATATACCTAAGTAAATATGGAAAACTATCATGATACATGAGTCATGAACAAAATAAAGTTCAGTGTTTATCATACAAACATTTGTTGCCTGCGAATCCGGTCCGCTTTATGTGTAGGCCCCGTTACTGACATCGATATTATTGTTAGAACAAAATAATAGTTAAAAAAAACTAAAAAAACATGCTTTTATGTTAAATAACAACTAAAAAGTGAAAAATAACTTTTTAGTATCACTACATAGTATAAAACAAAGTCGCTATCCGCCGTCTGTCTGTCCCTATGTATGCTTAGATCTTTAAAACCACGCAACGGATTTTGATGCTTTTTTTTTAATAGATAGAGTGATTCTTAAGAAAGGTTTATATGTAAAATACATGCACATTTACATAAGCATTGCACCCGTGCGAAGTCGGGGCGGGTCGCTAGTAGAAACTAAATGATGAATGAAAAGTATAATTACTATTTAGAGAAAAGCGTGGGGTGCTCAATTTAATTGTACCGATCGAATATTTTCAAGAACAAATGTAGTTGAGCACCCCACACTTTTCTCTAAATCAGGTACCTAATGCGGGGTGTAGACATACATTACAGCCTCAGATCATATATTATAACTATACTACTTACTCCGCGCGCTTCTAGCACAAACTCGCAACGCAGTCGCAAACATAGGAAATAATTATAAAAGGTTTATCCTACAATACGTAAGTATTCATCGATGAAATTAAATTTTATTTCGAATTTTATAAATAATAAATTAAATAGACAACGAAATACAAGAAAAAATAGTATTTGGTATCAAACATTTTAAGTCATGCCAAATAAAATCACAAACAAAATTTTATGTTTTCAAAGCACAGTCTCAGCTTGTGACGCAATCAGAAACGAAAGGTTTGAATAAATCCGTCATGATTCGTCAGACCTGTGTAGCTCAGAGGAAAGAGCATTCGCCCTGATCGCGAGAAGTGGCACGTTCGAGTCTCATCTCTGTGACAGGATTTTATCTTGTCTTTCCTTTTCTATTTAATTTAGAATAACACTCACCGGCACGGAATTTTCGCCAAACCCTTATTTCGCGGCGGCAAAAGTTTTATGTGTTAACAAACTAGATTTTGCTCGCGACTTCGTCCCCGTGGGGTCAAATTTCGAAAAATCGTAATACACATCATTCTTAATTCTTAGCCAATAAGCAATACCATTACCAATAATTTGTATGCATTATAGTATAAAATTGACGGATTTCTCATACAAACTTTCATCCCCTATTTTATCCCTTTAGGGGTTGAATTTCGAAAAATCCCAAAACATGTCAAGTCAAGTCTAAATTACTTTATTCATTTAGGTACAATTTGTACACTTATGAAAGTCAATTTTGATGCCATCTGTTCGAGAGTCTACCAGGAGGCCTTGTTCTGAGAAGAACCGGCATGAAACTCAACAAGTTTTATCCTCCCTTTACAGTTTTCATGGTATTCATTTGGAAAGAGTCATAATTCACATTGTCAAGTCTTTAATAATTAATCATATTAATATAATAAAATAAAGACTAATAATTAAACTTAAAATAAAAATCATTCACAATCGTCATTTTAATTTTCAACGGAAAAGCCATATACCAATTTGCATGGATTTACTATAAAAAATTTCACTAAGAGACATTAAAAACCATCTTACAACATTAACACATATTGAACCCCTGTACATTAATTTAAGTGACTAAAAATATATTGAACATGAACCATATCGAAAAGGAACTTAGCTTGGCCAAGTTTCCGTGCCGGTGAGTGTATCAAACATTTAAAATTTTCGATAACTTTCTAATGTCTTATTTTTGTCAACGATTTTTACTAAACGCACGAAATTTTCCACGCGAACCCACCGTTAAACCAATTTTGACGCATGCACTATTGAATACGCTATGGTTGTTTGGATATGCGTCAGAGGAAGTCGCAAAATCAACATAAAAGCGCACAAGTCAGGACATTTTTTGAGCTTCACTTACCACAACGCCGTCTTTAAAGGTTTCCTCAAATCCAACGCCGGATTTGAATTCTACTTTCCTGGTGCCCATCGGAGATTCCGTAGTGCTCGTGTAAGTGTCGCCGTTCTTCTCAATTTTGGTCTTGGGTTTGTAACCAGAGAAGATTGCGGTGTCTTCCGCGGAAAGGCCTGGAGTTCAAAGATAATTAGAATATCGTTAACGAAAATCCCGTTTATTATTGGTGGCTGGTGCATTTGGTTACATTTAAAGCCACATCTGGCAGTAAATGCTATTCGATGCCCCAAGGACAGGTTGCCAGCCTACTTAACATGGGCAGGAAACCCAAAATGTAACTTAGCCAACAAATATGCCCAAACTGCTGAAATGTATGAGGCCTAAATTTGGTTAATACATTTTTCTATGATAATTATTACATTATTATTTTATTTCATTATTTAAATTGACTTTTAATAAAGTTTTAATTAATTTAAAAATATAAGGAAATATAATTTAGATATTAATACGCTTTGGATTTTTACTTACCTAAGCTCTTGATAAACTCTTCAAAGTTCTCCTGCTTTGATACTACGAAAAACTTTCCGAAGTAGGCCATTTTGATTTCGGTTTAGCTTCGCGCACTCCTTCAATCCCAATAGTTATAAATACCAATAAATCCGTTCTACGCCCTTTTATAACGATCATTAATCATTCGATGATAAGGTGATAAAATACCTTATCAGGTTCAAAGTAACTGCGGAGTGATTTAAAAATTACTACAGTAATTACATTGATTTTTTAAGGATTACATTTTACAGTTTACTAAGTTCGTAGTTGGTTGCAAATTCTTTTTCATATTTCTACGCTAGTTACTAGTTACAATTTATTTGAGGTCGAAGTTATCACTGCTATTTTTTTTCTCTGTTGGCAATCAGTTCTTTTTTTAGCCGATTTGTCATTTAGAGTGTGAGTTCGTTTGGATGGCTTTCCAATCTTAAAAGGTAGTCGTCTCGCACAGTTTGGGTTTCTTCCAACACCGTGTCATAGTTATTAGTTGTACTATAACCGTGTTCACTCCCAGGTGTTTATGGATTCCGATATTGGTTGCAATCATAGCTGGGCACCATTGATCAAAATATGTAGTTACGTTAGTAAAAAAGATAACTTTCCCTGAATATTAAAGCGTTATAGGTCTTTACCTATGAAATTGCCGTTTTATTTTCTTGTAGCCTAACCTTGCAATTTCTTTTTAATTCAATACTTGCTTTAGATTCTTCTTGTTATTATTTTAAACTACACTTTTTACAAAATTGTCTGTAAATAAATTATATTACTATTATTAAATTCTGTCTCTAAAAAAAATGTGAAAATGACTCTTTAATCTCGTCATCAAAATTCACGATTTGATTCCTACTAACTCATGGACAGACTTGTTTTTTTTTTCATAAATAATTGATGCTAGATTTAGCCAAGGGTTGTTCGCTTTTTTACTCCAATTTTTGTAACATTAGGATTTATAGTAAAAAAATAGAGTTAGTATGGAAAAACGCCAATTTTTATGAAGATTACAAAAAAAATGTATTTTCCATAATAACGTTATTTAAAATTTTCAAAAAAACTCCATTTAAACCCTCCTATGGGGGTCGTAAAGGCGACTAATGAATCAGCAAAGGGGTATTGATCACCTTACCTATACTCCGTCCACCAATCCGCATTGGGTAAGCGTGGTGGACTACTAAACTTTCTTTGATGACAAGGAGAGGCCTTATGTGTCCCAGTGGGTCGAATTATGGAGTCTGTTATGATGAAGATGATGTTAATGTTAATCCATTAACTAAAATGATAAAATATGCATGTTTTTAATATCGTTGCCTAAGTTAACAGGTTAGGAACAAAATACTTGAATAATGTAGATAGGTATTCCCCTTCATGAAAATATCTCGAAAATATCTCTGTCTTTCGAACTTTCGGCAGCTTCTTGCCGTAATGCCTCTTCAAATTTTCCATATAAGCCATAAGCCTAAAATACACCGATATCGTTGGACAGCTAAGACACAGAGTTTCTTTACTCTGTGAGCGTACCATACGATTTCATAGAATTATGCATCCATCAAGGAATGTCGGTGCCGGGCCAGGAAGAAAAAAATGTCAAATAAAAAGATATAAACAGCATGATTTGATAATCACAAACAAGATAATACTTAAGTTTAATTTAATTTCTAAAATATCGTATAAATGCAAACAGAAGGTGCTATCGATCGACAAGATTAGAAAATATTCTCTACATTTTTGCAGATCATCATGATATCTTTAATATTACATCTATTTTACACCGGATTACCATTGAATATAATCTAACTAGCTTTTGCTCGCGACTTCGACCGTTTTCGATTTCCTTTCGCTAAAACAAATACAATGACGAACTTCCATACAAACTCTCATCCCTTATTTCAACCTCTTCAAGGCTTTTTCGCGATAAAAGGTAGCTTTTGTCGTTTCCCCACGTCTAGTTAACAATTGTACCAAATTTCATAGAAATCGGTTTGTTGGTTTTAGGTGTGGCAGAAAGACAGAGTCACTTTTGCATTTATAATATTAAATAAGCAGGAAAAATTAGGGATTTTCAAAAATATATCTAAAGCCTCATTTCTTTAGGAGAATTATTTGAACGTGTAATAACTGGAGTGAATACGTAGTATAGAGGAAGTCTTGTAATCGTCAAAAAATTCGACCTCGAGATTTTGACGGATTTACACGTTTTGGATTTCCCTGAGTCCAAAAATACCGTTTTTAGAATTATGTATGTGTTTGTGTGTCAGAGTGTCTGTGCGTTAGCACAATAACTCGAAGATGCGTTAACTTATTGCAACCAAATATAATATGCATGTATGACATCAAAATATAAGGTTTCTATGGTTGATTCCTGAGAAAAGTGTTCTGATCGTCAAATCCGTGGCAATTTTTTTTCTCATCACAGGTGCTAACTAAAATTACAACTGAATAAACAATCAAAAAAGTAATATATCTATTCACGAGGCACACATTCAAAGTTTATAGATCGTCTTGTAAAAAATTATGAAATTATTGGAGCCATGGATCTGATTAAAGAATCCACGGATTTGATTGAAGTGTAAACAATACTAAAATGGATAGAATAAAGGAAAAATAATATTTGTAAAAGGTTTATAGTCTCTCTATTTTAAGATTAATTAGAATTATTTTTCAGTCTTTCACAACCCTTCTCGTTCTTTATCTTACTTCTTATTTTGAAGTTCACTTCTTAAATATGTTTATTTAAGTTTTATAATCAGAAGCAAGGAAAATATGTCTAGCTACTTCTCGCGACCTTCGTCTCCTGGTATGCCACCGCTACTAGAGGGTCTTTGAGTCATCTTGACCGTTCTTATGAGAACTATTGTAACTAACAACGCTTCAGTTTCGTAGGCCATTGTAAAGCCCCCGGTAAACCTAATAGTCAACAACTTAATTGTAGAGCTTCCAACCTTTACAGGAGTGCCTAAGTACGATATGATTTTTGTCTTACCAATGTTCATTTTAAGACTCACTTGTTGGGAGACACTACAGAGATCAGAGTCTTTCACGGTCTCACCCCATGACTACGATAATTTCTGCAAAGTGAAGGATTGCATTTACTTGCCATTTATGTTGATGGGAAGTCATCTCCAGGCAAGAAGCTTAAACTCCAAATTAACTCTAATAGTTTTGGATAGCATCGCTCTACCTTACACCTCGCTGGAGCCGTATTCTTCTCTTTTTTTTACTTCGCGCCAATATTTTTACCTTCCCGCGCAAATACGCAGGACCGCGCATACGCGAGTTTTCCACGCATGCGTAAATCGGGAAGTTGAAATTTTTTCTATCTGTCGGGAACCATTTTAGCTGAGAGCTGAGACTCAAGTTGTGAGCTCTTGAGGTTTTAATTTTAATTTTGAGATTGCCTAGTTTTAAAGGCTCAAGTTGATATTAAAAAACATTTTAATAAAAGAAATTTGCATTGAATAAATATCTGTATATTCACGATTGTGGTAAGTTCAAAACATTTTATACCGATACGATATTCCAGTTTATAAATATTTACTTAATAAAAATTATTTATCATTGGTTTTTATTAATTATATTCATCACTGTAAATAGCTAAAGTTTCATCATATTTTACAACGGGTACGTATTGTGAAAACTTTTTGTTACTCTTAATTTTTGTTTTTCTATTTTTAACCCTGTTCCTCATAACCATTATTGTAGTAGGGATGTGGAGGGTTACATACACAGCTACATTATCTATACTGGATAATTTAAGTCTTACCAAGCGATAAGTCTAATAACTTATCGACTACGGATAAATTGATAAAATATTGTACGGGTACTGGCGTTGGTGGAACCAGGCTGGAGGACTCCTTAAACGAGTAATTCGTCATCTGGTCCCACATACCTACGGCCAATTTAGGACGAGTTGAAGAAAACCAAAAATAATACAAAACCTAGAAAAAGGCACTGAAAAAAAAATGTTCCAATACAAAACCTGTTCTGCAATTCATCCCAAGCTAATTTCTGTATAGAAATTTAACCTTTATCCATTGTACAGTGAGTAAGAAAATACCCGCATAAAATATATATTTCGCTTAACTATTTTTTTCCGTCCTGGGTGTATGAAGTAAAAAAGTTCCATTATACTTTTTGTTTTACGCATTTCCATATAAACGTCAAAAAAATAGTGACCCATACCTTTTGTAAATATATTATGTTTTATTGTTATCGTTATGTACTTGTAACTAATCTCTTTGAAAATTATTTTTATTTAAATATTTGTCATATTACCATAAATAGGTCTTTCATAAATAAATGTATGTAAATGCCCTGTGTTATTTGTTTTATTTAAATATAAGTGTACATATTATATCTGAAAAAAAAATAACGTAGCAAAAAAAAAGAAAGAATTCTTTTCCCTTCCTATAGAAATTTATAAAATCTGATAACCTGCCCCTGTGTATAGCCGGGTCCTTTAGGGTTTTATAATCGAAGTATCTGAGGGACTCCGCAAAAACTATCCTGTATAGACTATGACTAAAGCCCGTCAGATACTTCTAATACACGATTCCAGTTTTGCTTTCATAGAAAAAGTTGTTTATATTGATGTGATGAGATCTTCAAACGGGTTGGAGGTTGTTGATGTATAACAAATTACAAATAATCTTGTACAACCTAAGTAAACTCAATTTCAGTCGTCATCCCTATTATCCGAACGGCTTCGTGTACTCTGCATAAGGGTAAGGATAATGTACCAAAATCAAACAAGTGCGTATTGTTGCATTATTTTTTACTTACAAAATAAGGTATTAAATAATTTAAATTAAGATTATAAACTTAAGCCGGTACGTAGTATCTGACTGCCTGTCCGTCCCAGAAGTTGCTGGTGATTGTCTGGAATGATACAAAACAATAATTAAGTTGTGTATTTTGTTAATCGATTATTACCAGCAAGTGATGGGTTTTACAGCGTCACCAGTATTTGTGGATTTTCAACAGGACCTACTCGGGAACTCTATTCGACAAATACCTATGATAATATATTTTTTTCTTTCTATACTATCCAGTGTATGTTGCCCAGTGTTGCCTGCCTTAAAGGACTACCTCTTGACCCCGAAGGTCACAAAAGGCGACCAAGATCATTTCTGAACCCTTTGGTGAGTAAACAACATACAATAGCATTCATAAGAATGTCAGACAGGCGGCCGGCCATAACATCCAATGTCAAACTTATTATGTTAATAACAAGATACATTGCACCGATTTCAAATAAATCGGTAGCAGGATAGCTTTTTTATATAGATTGAGCGTTTGAACCCGAATAAGCGAAGCACTTATTTCAATTTATTTATTGAAATTTAAGATCTTCATTGAGTACTATTGAGTGACCATCAAGCAGCGCTCAAAGCTAATATAGACCTTCGTGTCTCCTCAGATCTCGTAGGTACTTAATGCTATCAAAACCTTTAACAAGGTTGGCAAGCATTAACACAAGTTCTTAATGACACTCAATTTGGGATAGGTAATAAGTGTGGGCGTAGAGATAATAAGGTGGAGCTGATCTGGACCCCAGTATGTGATCTGGTCTGGTCTGGTGATCTGGTGAAATGAAAAGACTAATAAATGCCATTAAAAGGATCTGAAAACCCATTTGATTCTGAGCCTAATATACCAATCTCTAACAGCTATATTATCAAAACCATCAAGGACTATATAAGAGACAATGTTTGGAATGAAAACTGCTACCAGGGATAAAGCGCTCTTTATTCTTTATTGGAGACAATACTATATGATAGAGTAAATTAATACATGAAGGTAGCATCAGGCTCAATAACAAAGTGCATGCTCAATAAAACATAGAGGTGCAGAACATGTGGCTATGATCGGGAATCAATGGAACGCTATGTTACTGCTATGGCCAGTGATTATATATAAACAGGACTAGAATGAGGAACCTGATATTATGGTTTACTCTAGACCAGAATACTATAGGCTCTTCAACTACATGGATATGTTTAGGCTGATGGCCTAGATATTCAAGGAGCAATAGGGGCAATAAGGAAAGGGGGATTCAAATAGTCCTGATGGGCCGAAGTACAGCATTAGGCGACTCGCTGCTCCATGTTAAGATAACATTTTGTGTTTTACACCGGTTAAAGCTTCTTAGGAGTAAGCAGCATAATGTACTATAACTTTTACCCTTGTACACGCAATTTAAACTCAATTACGTTACTCACCACTTTCAGTTGGTCAGCAGAAAATTCCCTCTTGAAGGTGGCTTTCTTATCATCTTTGGAAATTACCTGGGTGAAGGTGTCACCATCAACATGGTACACGGCCTTAGCCTGGAAAATAAAATAATATATTTTTTAATTTGTGTACTAGATGACGGAAAATCTTAATATATATCCACTTATATAAATTTCGTGTCACGTTGTTTGTCCGCGATGGACTCCTAAACCACTTAACCGATTTTAATCAAATTTGTACACCGTGTGCAGTTTGATCCAACTTGAGAGATAGGATAGGATAGTTTTTATCTTGATAAGTAGCTCTCTCTCTATTCATATTTTTTTTACTACAGATACAATATTATAGGTCAGTAGTATGAAATTACCACAGCAACGCGTGGCCGGGACAGCTGGTCATATACAACATGTAATTTAAATAACCAACATCCTGAATACAGGTGGGTTGGGATCGGCTTTCTTCATTATCTTTCTTCATCTATCCTTAAGAACAAAATTGGCCAAGTTATAAGTAGGTAGAGAAAGAAATCGGTTATTGACGATTCGTAGTAAAAAAAAACATCTAACAGAAATAACGCAAATTCTGAAAGTAGTTTGTTTGGGATCGGTTTCCGAATCGTTATAACGAAAAAAATACAGAATAAAACATAATCTTTAAGATTTGCGAATGCCATTGATAAAGAATAGTATAGATTATAAATTTTTCATTTCTTGAATAACACCACAGAACACAGAACTGTGTTCTGTGAATAACACATATTTAACCCGTGTAGGTAATTTAAGTGACTAAAAATATAAACATGAACCATATCGAAAAGGAACTTAGCTTGGCCAAGTTTCCGTGCCCGGTGCGGGTATCAAAAAATTTAAATTTTCGATAATAACAAACGCACGAAATTTTCCACGCGAACCCACCGTTATACCGTTGACGCATGCACTATGGTTGTTTGGGTATGCGTCAGAGAAGTCGCAAAATCAACATAAAAGCGCACAAGTGATGACATAGTTTTTGAGCTTCACTTACCACCTCCTTACAATGGGCCTCATAAGAAGGCTCAAGGTCACTCAAAGGGCAATGGAGAGAGCTATGCTCGGAGTTTCTCTGCGTGATCATATCAAAAATGATCAGATCCGCAGGAGAACCAAGGTCACCGACATAGGCCAAAGAATTGCGAACCTTAAGTGGCAGTGGGCAGGGCACATTTCGAGGAGGACTGACGGCCGTTGGGGTGGAAAGGTCTTCGAGTGGCGACCACGTACCGGGAAACGCAGCGTTGGTAAGCACCGATCTAGTAAAGGTCGCGGGAAGCCGCTGGATGCGGGCAGCGCAGTACCGACCGGTTTGGAGATCCTTGGGGGAGGCCTTAGTCCAACAGTGGGCGTCTCTCGGCTGAAATGATTATGATGATGACTTACCACAACGCCGTCTTTAAAGGTTTCCTCAAATTCAACGCCGGATTTGAATTCTACTTTCTTGGTGCCCATGGGAGACTCCGTGGTGATTGTGTAAGAGTCTCCGTTCTTCTCAATTTTGGTCTTGGGTTTGTAAGCAGAGAACGTTGCTGTGTCTTCCGCGGAAAGGCCTGGAGTTTACAGATAATTAGAATATCATCAACGCAAATCCCGCTTATTATTGGTGGTTGTGCAGAGCTTTATGTAACATTCGTTTACATTTAAAGCCACATCTGGCAGTAAAGGCCATTCGATGTCCCAAAGACAGGTTGCCAGCCTACTTAAAATGGGCAGAAAACTCAAAATGTAACTAATGTCTAAACCATCAAGTAGCCAACAAATGACCCAAACTGCTGAAATGTATGAGGCCTAAATTTGGTTAATACATTTTTCTATGATAATTATTATGTACATTATAGTTTTATTTCATTATTTAAATTGACTTTAAATAAAAAAAAGGTATGGCGACGTGACTCATCGGCTCAGTAAATGTGAAGATTTTCACGATTTAGAAATTATAAGGAAAGATATTTTAGATATTATTACGCTTTGGATTTTTACTTACCCAAGCTCTTGATGAACTCTTCGAAATTCTCCTGCTTTGAAACTACGAAAAACTTTCCGAAGTAGGCCATTTTGATTTTGGTTTAGCTTCGCGCACACCTTCAATTCCAATAGTTATAAATACCAATAAATCCGTTCTACGCCCTTTTATAACGATCATTAATCATTCAATGATAAGATGATAAAATACCTTATCAGGTTCAAAATAACTGCGGAGTGATTTAAAAATTGCTACAGTAATTACATTGATTTTTTTAAGTATAACATTTTACAGTTTACTAAGTTCGTAGTTGGTTGCAAATTCTTTTTCAGATTTCTACGCTAGTTACTAGTTACAATTTATTTGAGGTCGAAGTTAATACACTGCTATTTTTCTTCTCTGTTGGCAATCAGTTATTTTCTACTCTATTAGCCGATTTGTTTAGATGTCATTTAGAGTGTGAGTTCGTTTGGATGGCTTTCCTATCTTAAAGGGTAGTCGTCTCGCACAGTTTGGATTTCTTCCAAAGTCGTGTCATAGTTATTAGTTGTACTATAACCGTGTTTTATGGATTTTGATATTGTTTGCTATCATAGCTGGGCACCATTAATCAAATATGTAATTACGTTACTAAAAAAGATAACTTCGCTAAATATTAGAGCGTTATAGGAGCCTTTGAAATTGCCGTTTTATTTTCTTGTAGCCTAATCTTACATTTTTTTTGTAATTCAATAGTTGCTTTAGATTCTTATTTTTTTTAAACTACACTTTTTACAAAATTGTCTGTAATTAAATTATATTTCTATAGTTAAATTTTCTCTCTGAAAAAAATGTGAATATGACTCTTTGTCAAAATCTTCATCAAAATTAACGATTTGATTCCTACTAACTCATGGACAGACTTGTTTTTTTTTCATAAATGATTGATGCTAGATTTAGCCAAGGGTTGTTCGCTTTTTTACTCCAATTTTTGTAACATTAGGACTTTTAGTAAAACATATTTTTATGAAGATTACAAAAAAAACGGCCAAGTGCGAGTCGGACTCGCACACCGAGGGTTCCGACGTACAAACGTAGCGGTTTACAATTTATGACGTATTAAATCAAATTCTGAGTTCACGGGAAGTACCTTGTAGGTTTTGATTCCCTAGCGTGTGACGGAAATTCGTCTAAGGTGTCGGTATAAACTGCTGTATCTTTTGATCGCGTTATCTTAGAAGTTTGATTTTTTCGCTGCTTAAAGGGACAACAGACCTAGGTATTTGGTATAAATTTCAATTTGATACCTTTATTCGTTCGTGAGAAATAAGGTAGTAAGTTTCATTTTATTAAAATATTTTTATTATATTATATAACTAAAAAAATGTGATTTTCGCAATTTTTCCTATATTTGCATTATATGACAATGCTTCATGCCAAATTTCAAGATTCTGAGTTTACGGGAAGTATCCTATAATAGGTTTTGATTCCTTTGCGAGTGTCGGAAATTTGTCTAAGGTGTCGGTATAAACTGCTGTATCTTTTGATCGCGTTAACTTAGAAGTTTGATTTTTTCACTGCTTAAAGGGACAATAGACCTAGGTATTTGGTATAAATTTCAATTTGATACCTTTATTCGTTCGTGAGAAATAAGGTAGTAAGTTTCATTTTATTAAAATATTTTTATTATATTATATAACTAAAAAAATGTGATTTTCGCAATTTTTCCTATATTTGCATTATATGACAATGCTTCATACCAAATTTCAAGATTCTGAGTTTAAGGGAAGTATCCTGTAGGTTTTGATTCCTTTGCGAGTGTCGGAAACTTGTTGAAAATATCGACATAATCGGCTGTATCTTTTGATTGGCTTGGCTTAGAAGTTTGATATTTTCACAGCTTAAAGGGACAATAGACCTGAGTATTTCATGTAAATTTCAGCTTGATACGTCCACGCGTTCTTGAGATAAAGGGTCTTGACAGACAGACAGACAGACAGACAGACGGACGACAAAGTGATCCTATAAGGGTTCCGTTTCTTCCTTTTGAGGTACGGAACCCTAAAAATGTATTTTCCATAATAACGTTATTTAAATAAATAAAAAAAGTTCATGAAATTTGGTGTGTGATAATTGAGCAAGACTTAGTTAAAAACAGTATCAATAATTTAGTAAAAATATAAGTCTGTCCATAAGTTACAATGATTCTAAAAGTTGATTCTGCTGTCCTAATAAAAGAGTCACTGTTTTTTACTTTCTCGTACGTAGTATATCCTCTATACTACTTACGTCTTGTAATCGTAAAAAAATCGATCTCGAGATTTGGACGGATTTACACGTTTTGGACCTCCCTGAGTCCAAAAACATTTTTTTTGGAATTATGTCTGTGTGTGTGTCTGTGCGTTAGAACGATAACTCGAGCATGCTTTAACTTATTGTAACCAAATTTAACATACGTGTATGACATCAAAATATAAGGTTTCTCCCGTCGATCAAAAAGTTAAGCAACCAAGTGCGCGGTCAGTACTTGGATGGGTGACCAAAATTTAACATGCATGTATGACATCAAAATATAAGGTTTCTATCAACCTTTGAGTCGTTTCCGGTATACGAGAAAGTCAAGGGGAGACCACTCCCGATTTTTTTTATTAGACATTTAATTTGTTTCACTACATGCAAATCAGTAACAGTTTCATAATGACATTAAAAATTGAAACAGCTACTAAATCAATCAAAGACTTAATAATATTCAGAAGATATAACGCACGTTAATCCGCCGTGATGCTGGCAGAGTAGAATAGCATAACCCTATATCCTCCTATGGGTGTCGTAGAAGGCGACTAATGGATCAGTAAAGGGGTATTGATCGCCTTATACTCCGTCCACCAATTCGCATTCGGTAAGCGTGGTAAGCCTAAGCCTTATTTGATGACAAGGAGAGACATTGTGTCCCAGAAGTGGGTCGAATTATGGAGGCTGTTATGATTGTAATGATGTTATTGTTAATCCGTTAACTAAAATGACAAAAAATGCATATTTATAATATCGTTTCCTTAGTTAACAGGTTAGGAACAATAATACTTAAACAATGTAGATATGTATTCCCCTTCATGGAAATATCTCGATAATATCTCCGTCGAACTTTCGGCAGCTTCTTGCCGTAATTCCTCTTCAACCTTTAATCATCATCAACAGCTCATATAATGTCCCCACCGAAAGGCTCGAGCCTACCCCACATTAGGGTCGATTAGGCCTTTAGTCAACCCGCTGCCCAAGTGCAGGTTAGTTGACTTCACACACAAACACAACCTACGAATTTCTTTATAGCTGTGTGCAGGTTCCTTACGAAAAGGCGTCGATAAAACGCACATATGAATTCAAAATTTGAAAACACATTGGTACGTGGCGGGGTTCGAACCAGTGCCTCCCAGGTGGGAGATAACGCCCTTACGCACTAGCCACCGACGCTTCAATCTTTAAATCAACCTAAAATTCGCATGAAGAGCCGCGGCAGCTTGGCACAAACCGATATCATTAGACGTATACGAAGCACATACTCATGTGTACGAAGTGCCGGCGCTGGAGTACCACGGAGTTTCTTTACTCTGTGAGGGTACCATACGATTTCATAGAATTATGCGTCCATCTATATTTATTGCATATGTCTCGGCCTGAAAGACCGTTGCATATTTGCCCATGCTTTGTTGGTACTCATACCCGCTGGCGTAAATACCTGCTACTGTACCTGACTCCTTTTTTGATCCGTCTGTGTACCATATAAGACTGTTTTCTTTAGGGGTTTTGAGTCCTCGCTTCCATTCCTCCGGCGTGGGTATATGGATGCTGAATGATCTCCTAGATACAAACGATGGTTGGTTTACATCACTTATCATCGCTGTGACGATATCTAGGTTTAGATCCTTTTCAAATTTGGTTACTTATGTTACATACCTACGTCATCATATTACCTACTTGTGCAGAGATTTATAAAGAGACAGTTAGGAAACGGCAACATTCAAAGGTTACTTGGGGTCAAAAACGTTGTCTTCGCTTTTTTATTGGTACTGTGACTTCCAGTTGTACCTGTAAATTTCTTGATCACGAATAAAATACAATTTATACATAGGAAAACCTGTTATTGGCCATACTTATATCAATTATTGTTATGTAAAATACCTTGTAAATACGCTGTTGGTTTTCTAATAAATAAAAAATATACTTAAATTTAATTTCTAAAGTGTCGTGTACCTAAATGAAAACAGAAGTGCTATCGATCGACAAGATTAGAATATATTATCTACATTTTGAAGATCATCATGATTTCTTTTATATTACATCTTTTTTTTAACCTGATAACCATTGAACATAATCTTTTGCCGGCGAGTTCGACCGTGTGAAATAGGTAATTGTTTTGAGCAACTTTGTTTGGATTTCAATTTGCTAAAACAGATACAATGACGAACTTCCATACAAACTCTGATCCCTTATTTCAACCCCTTCAAGGGTCTTTCGTGATAAAAGATAGTCTTTGTTCTTTGCTAACGTCTAGTCAACATTTGTATTTGTACCAAAAAGGAGAATGGTAAACTTTTTAAGAACTCTGGGTTAGGCCCAGAGTTCTTCTCTCCCAGCGTTACACTGATGATTTTTGGATTGTTTTGTAGAGCGAGAAATACACGTTATTTTAGTATTAATATTGTAATGCTTTTCTATTGGGTTAGCAAGGTAGGTAGATATTAAAAGTTAAGATACCAAAATCTAAACAGGCACTATCACCTTATTTATAGGCATATTGCGAGAAAATGACCCCACAACCTCCTCCTCCTTCCTTATTTGTAAAAAATATATTTTTAAATAAAATTCCAAATAAAACACTAACAGATAATAGAATACTAAAGATACTATACCTACCTCCAAATGAAGCAAACCATACAATCATAAAGGGCCCATAAATTAGTAGCGAGAATCGTCGAAGATAGTAGTTAGGAATCACAATAAAATCATGAAGTCGGTTAAAAATCACGTACAACTCACAAATAAACAACCCGAAAAGTGAACCGAATGTCATACTTAAGTCTTAAATAAATGACATATAAAATCCGGAGATTCTAAACTAGACTACTAACAAAACAACAGATTTTATTTAATTTTAATTTAAAAAAAAATTAAAAATTAAAATCTAGCAATCAATTAAAAACGATACAATTTTACTGTTGGCAATATTTTTCCTTGTTCCTTGATAGCGGACGGAAGTAGAATAAATATCGTTTAAACACATAATGATTGTTACATTAATCTCCCATAGAACGAAATGTTGATTATTTTACAGTAAATTATAAAAAATACATTATAAATTTTGATCACTATCCCGTTCTTGTAACGGTTAGGCCCATTTTTACCAATCTCCTTTCATAGACATTGGTTTGTTGGTTTAGGCAGGGCCCGATCCATTGGGGGGCAAGCCGGGCAATTGCCCAGAGCGGCAAAATTGAGAATTGCGATTTACGTTAGTCTACGAGTGTCTGTGAAAGTGCGCGCATGGCGCCAAGAGATTTAAAACTTTTGGGGGTTTGGAGACAAGTCGTCAACACGTCTGATGCTGTGGTGGTTGGTTGCAATTCAAATGCGCGCACGGTGACAAGAAAGTTGCTGTCCTGTCAGTTAGCGCTCAACCGCCGCCCCGTTTAAAGTTGCTGGACAACAAAGTTCCTCATGGGTGTCCTTAGTTATGTAATCTAGTTAGTCAAAACAAAAAATGTTTTCTAAGAATGTGTAAAACTTTAAGGGTTGTAAGCTCAAGAGCAATGTATTTGCTGACTATTATGTCGCCTTGCAGATATCTGGATGATTCGCACATAGCAGCGTCGGCAACGCATTTTTTTTTCTGAAATTTTTCCGTTTCATCGATATGGATTTCGAAGCGACGACGTTTGTGATCTCTGCGTTTAGAAATCGAGCACGCCGGGGAAAGAATCGTTTTTAGTTTTTCCTTTTTTGTTCATCATCGTCAGCTCATATAATGTCCCCACCGAAAGGCTCGAGCCTACCCCACATTAGGGGCCATTAGGCCTTAGTCATCAACGCTGGCCAAGTGCGGGTTGGTCGACTTCACACAAACACAACCTAAGAATTTCTTCATAGGTGTGTGCAGGTTTCCTCACGATGTTTTCCTTCGCCGTAAAAGCGTCGATTAAATGTACATACGAATTCAAAATTTGAAAACACATTAGTACGTGGCGGGGTGGGATCGAACCAGTGTCTCCCGGGTGGGAGACGACGCTTTTACGCACTACGCCACCGACGCCTATTTTTTGTTACTCAGAACGAATTATCAATTTTTGACTGCTCGCTCCTTGTCTCCTACCTGACATTTTAAACACCAGTCGCCATAGATCTTTCTCACTAATACTTACTCTCTTCTTCTTCTTCGTACGGGCAGTTTCCGCAACTCGATGGCTGGTGCGCTTATTTTGCGTCGGAGGCTGTGGGCCGGATCACTCCAGCCATCCCAGTTCTACCAGGAAGTCGCCTAGCGCCTTGATGTTGCCAAGCAACTCCTGGCCACTCCTCGGCGACCCGAGGAAGCGAGCCCGGTATTCTGCCACTCCTCTGCACTCCAGCAGGACGTGAACGGCTGTTTCTTCCTCCGCCATGCAAGCTCTGCACAGTGGACTGGAGAAATGAAAGACGCGATTTCAAAACTTAGGCCCGGTTTTGTCGCGTTGACGCAGCCGCCTGGATTGCGGAAGATGGTGTGTTCGATTCCCTCGACTGGACAGTCGATTATTTCAGAGTATTTTCTTATTTTGAAAACATGGCTTCTCAAAACCGGGCCCAAGTTTTGAAATCGCGACTTTCATTTCTTTGTCTACATTTATTTTCGTTCGACTAGCTATTCTATTCTATGTGGATCGTCTCACGACGCCCGCCCCCGGGATAGAGCCGCGACACCCCATGGCGTCTCGACGCACAGTCTGGGAAACCCTGATATAGGCTATACCTCCATAACATCACGACTAATAGGAGTTGAGCATCAATGATTTATGTTGCTAAAACGGGAAATCTACGCGGACGAAGTCGCGGGCACAGCTAGTGTATAATACATGCACATTTACATAAGCATTGCACCCGTGCGAAGCCGGGGCGGGTCGCTAGTATGGTATAAAAGTCAGCAAATCGTTTTGTGCTGACCGTTGTGTCATTGCATAAATGTAATGCAGTGAGCGATCGATGTGTCATTAACTACACGTAAGGCAATGATCATGCAATATATTGAAAAATCCGTACTCACTCTCACACTCATTCTAAGTGACATCGATTAATACTAATCTTTGTGAACCGAACGATAGCAATCGGAATCAAAAATTAAAAGCTAATTTGATTTTTTGAAATGATATACTTATTAGTACGATTGATATTACTTATTAGTACTTAGCAAAGTCCATTTAAATAAAGAGCTTTTTCATTTTCATTTTCGATATAGGTAGGTAATAGTGTACTTGCAATCACTGAAAACATAAACAACTTAATAAAAAGTTAAACTGACTTGAAAATGTATAAAAATTAAATATAATTATAGGTAGGTCTGTGTGCTAGGTACCTATTGAACTGTTTGAAGTCTGTGCCAAACAGTGTCAATCGTTCAGCACAGCGAGCCCTCCAGAGGGGCTAGTCAAGTGGCTAATCAATTGCGCAGAACTTTTAACGAAAATAATATAATGTGTGAAACTAATGCATAATATGTATTAGTGCTTAGATTAAACTAAGTATTAAAGGGATACAGAGGCGCAAGGGGCAACGACGCAGCTGACGAGCTAGCTAGAAGGGGATCGGGCATAACACCGATAGGGCCAGAACCCATGGTCCCTCTCCCGGTAAGCTGGTTCAAAGGTAGGATTATGGAACACTGCTACCTAGTTATATATTGGAACACCTTAGAGACAAACCGACTGGCGAGATTACTTCTACCGCATATCGACAGAAGGTTCTTTAAGAAAATTACAAAACGTCAACGCGTCCACCCGGATTGTGGAAGGTGCGGGTTCGAGTCCCGCCTGAGGCAAGTCGATTTTTTTCAGTGCATTTTTCTAGTATTATATTTACGCGTTTGTAAACGCAAAAATAAAATTATTCCATAAAATTACTACAGTTAAAAGATACCAGTTACGTCTAATCACAGGCGCAAAATTTCGGGACATAGCAATTTTAACAAACATCTTTTCAATACCTTCGCACATAATGCATTATTTTAGAACAAATTTTATTACCAAAAATAAGTTATAGTGATTGACTCACTATAACTTATTTTTGGTAATAAAATTAAAAGATAGATAAATGCTGTCTGGAACTTTTTGACGTGACAACGTCTTATAATTCGATAGAGCCGGCTGCACGCACGAAAAAACATGACGCATGCGGCGTTACCTCGCTCTGATGTAAGGCCGGCAAAACAAATGAAATTAAATTTTTCTTTTGAAAAATGCTACCATTCCATCAGTATTTTCTTAAGAGGTTGTCACGTTCAACTATCGTCAGTAAACCGACTTTACAGACAACCAATTTTTTTTTAGAACTTTTAAAGGGAAATAATTCCGTCATACATGATTTTTGCGTAAATGTAACCGTTTACGCAGCGCAAGCAACGAAAGCTCTGAAAATCAAAAATTATTATTACCCGTTTATTTCAAACTATGATATCTCTTAAGATATTCATTAAAATCAAATGAAGTTCTTACCAATTTTGTTCCAAATTAAACACTTGTGATAAATAATGTATTTATTTTGATAAGGAATAATATCATGCATACAAAAACACCATCGCAGATAATGCATTATTTTAAAACACATTTGATTACCAAAAAGAAAGGCTATAGTGAGCCAACCTTAAAAGATAGACATATGCTGTCACGAACTTTTTTTTGGGAATTTTAAAGGAGAACAATTCCGTCATACATTGTTTTTCCGTAACTTTAACCGCAGTGAAAGCTTTGAAAAGGAATATTTTTGTCCCGTTTTTGCAACATTCTTCATTGATGCTCAGCTCCTATTGATCATAGCGTGATGTTATATAGCCTATAGCCTTCCTAGATAAATGGACAATCTAACACAAAAAGTATTTTTCAATTTGAATCAGTAGGTAGTTGCTGAGATCTTAGGGTTTAACCAAACAAACAAACTCTTCAGCTTTATTATTAGATATAAACCTTCCTTATGAATCACTCTATCTATTAAAAAAACCGCATCAAAATCCGTTGTGTAGTTTTAAAGATCTAAGTATACGTAGGGCAGACAGACGGCGGAAGCGACTTTGTTTTATACTATGTAGTGATAATGCGAACAGCTAAGGAGTGGAACTTGTTGCCTGCTGTGTTCCCTGAAAATAATAACTTGAGTGCCTTCAAAGCGAGAGTGAATATTCTATTTATAGGTAAGCATGTAAACATCGTAGACCACATCTTCGCTTAAGATCAGGCGAGATTGTAGTAAAATGTTTACCTATTAATACTAAAAGAAAATTACCTCCCCGTGCTGTGTACACTTTTTGAGGTGGCCAACCGCGTTAATCGTGGACCGGCCGGTGGGGAAGCCGTACTGGCACTCAGCTAAGTCCAGCCTATCCTCTAATGATCCGGTAGGCGAGAATCTTCTCAAAGCCTTCGCGGACTCCTCGAGCAACACCACCTGTCGATAGCCCGCTGAGGAGACCCCTGCAGGCTTCCCACTCTTTAGCGCTTGAAGAAGCAGGGTGTTACGTGGTAACGTTGTGCCACGGTATTATACTATCCAACATTACGGCTAACATAGGCTTAGTCCTCTGTTCTGTGGATTAGACATCCTAGTCCTATACTCTCTCACACACTATCCCGACAATGTCAACACGCCCTTCCTTCTTCTTTTGTTTTGATGCCTTCTTTTCCAATGTGTCCAGAATTCTGCCACTCGAATTGCAGGATCAGCAGCGTTCCACAGCTCTTCAAGCTTGCAATTAATAGGGCATGCGGGGCAAGATATTAAATGAGCCATAGTTTGCGGGGAGGCACCACACTCGCACTGGTTGTCCCTGATGTAGCCGCACCTGCAAATATTTTCCTTACTGCGACCGACTTATGTTCTCAAAATATTCAAAGATTTCCAAGTCGGCCACGATAGCTTACAGCCAGAGGCGAGATTTTCCGACAAGGCTATAGGCGAGTTAGGTACCACGTTAGTTCCAGAGTCTTAGCCTAACCTGCGAGGGGTCTTCAGAAGAAGGGTGCACTTAAGGAAGCTCTGGCGACTTTTAAGCCGTGTGGGAACGGTAGGACTTCCATACATTGAATGTCGTGGGTCATCCAACATTTTGTCATCTCGACAGTGCTTATCGCCTCTCTGAGAACATTGGGAGGGGTTATACCGGTCAGTGGATACAGCAAACTCAGCAGGGTCGGCTTTAGGCAGCCCGTTATAATGGGACAGGTCTCATTAAGTGCTGTATCTACTAGTTTGGTATGGACTGATCGGCCCCAAACCCTTTCAGACATGTAAGACAACTAGATAGTCAAAAACGTAGCTCCCTGGACACACTAGACGACCTAGGTTCGCTCCGTCTCCTTTTTGCTCGCAATACCCTTTTTTAATATATTGCAAGACAAAGTCTACTGACATTTATAATATTAGAACGAAAAACGGTAATCGAAGTTAATCGAATGGCCACTTGTCAAAAAACTGATAATTATCTTTTGCCAAATCATTAATTATCAGTTCATTACAACACTGAACGTAAAAATTGTGACCTAATACTTACTTAAAACTTTAACAACGCTTTATCAACTACCTCGATAGATAATATGGCTGATTAATTTAGGATTGCACTTGTAACTTGCTGATAACGTTGCTGCGTACCGATTTATCATAAGATTATTTTTTACTGTAAGTGCGATAAATTATATTAATAATAGAGTCCCGACAGACGTTGTCTTATAAAAAATGTGCAACCGGATCAAATTTTAAACTTAGCCAACAAACACACGAACAGAAAAAAATTATAAGCAGGTTACCACGAGCACGTGCTTGAGCACCCATAAAATCAAAATCGCTTGCGCACTCTTAGCAAAACATAATAAACCCCTATAGTAAATTAATTAAAAAAAAAATTAAAATAATGCTTCAATAAAAAAATATCTACAATATAAAAAGGTTACTAACTTAATACAAAATACAAACTAATAAAAAACATAGGTACAGTCGAATAGAGAACCTCCTCTTTTTTTAAGTCGGTTGAAAACTTCGCCTAGGTCGAAAAGAAAGTGTAAACGCCAAAGTAGTACTTAATGGGCTACTTTTGCTAAAATGTGTTTGATTGACATATTTTTGGACATTTTAACTACCTAGTTAATCTTAGGAATGATAAATTGTAAATATATGTGCAAAAAATAAAATCAAAATCAAATAGTTAATTTAAAAAATCTTACTGCTCTCTGTCTTTGAAGTCCTTTTTTAGTAAAAGTAGCCCATTAAGTACTACTTTTTTAGTCATTTTTAAAGCTGTGAGCCCGGCACATTCTCCACTTACTTAGAAACCACGAAGTCACCTATTAGAATTTTTAATTTAAAGTTGAAATTTTGAACGTATTTTTGTACTTTGGGACAACTTTTTTAAAACCTTAAAGTTACGAAGCCGATTATACATGACACCACAGCTCATGAAGATGCAGTTGCAAAAAAAAGTCTCCAAAAAGTTTAATGTAGATTTTTTTAAGTTGTTCAGCTCAAAAATTTCAGTAAAAAATTCATGACAAATCGCGGAACATACATAGGGGTAATTCGTATACCCTAAGGGAAGATCCATTCGACACTATTTTTGGGACATTCTGTATAATTATTACGATTAATGAACATTCTAGGTATTGGATAACAATAATTTTTATGACACTGACTCTGATAAAAAGTAATTTAGGTGCATATCTTTAATAACGTGCAGAGTCTAAAGTACATAAAAGATTCCAAAGGTTTAATGGAAAATCCTAGATAAAGTCGGTCGAAATAGTACTCTGCTTCGGTTTTACAAATAACAATAGAAGTCGGTACTTAAGTAGGTAGATAAACAAAAAAGTAACTCCGAAATTACATGTTATATTATAACACTCATAATAATAACTACAGAAGGGTTGTGCAGAGTTTTGTAAAGCCAAATCCTAGCAGTTTGAGAAATGCGGTGCCGCAAAATAGGTTGCCTTGATGTAACGTTAACGTTTTTCATCAGAACGGGACGTGTTTAAGAGCCATTTCACGTTTTCGCACGATTTTCGTAGATTTTGGAGTCCTACATCACTATCTTAAGAAATACCCAGATATTATAATATAAGGTTTCTATCAACTTTTGAGTCATTGATCACGAAAGTTCAGCAACCAAGTGCGCGGTCGGTACTCGGATGGGTGACCAGAATTTAACATTCATGTATGACATCAAAATATAAGCTTTCTATCAACTTTTGAGTATTTTCTTGTAGACGAGGAAGGGAGACAACTCTCCTGAAAGCTGGACTGTCGCGCCGCGATGTGTCATATTATCCGCGTGTGATCACATTATCCATGGCTATACAGGATGTTCGGTACATGGGGTATCAAGCGGGCACCTACCCATGAGAACATAGTTATGTAGGGTATATAGATATGATTTTAAAATTCAAAATTGTAAAAATTATTTTGTAAGTTTTCATAAATTTCGTTTTCCAGATCCAAATATTTGTATGGATAAATATTTAATTTTTTTGATATCACCATAGTATTTATAAATGACTATGTTAGCATGGGTAAGTGCCCACTTGATACCCCATGTACCAAAAATCCTGTATAAAAGGGGCATCAACCTCGAAAATTAATTAAACAAATACTGACATTATGATTGAAATTGATAACAAATTAAATAGAAAACGAAAAACATGGAAAAAAATTCAGTCATGGATAATTGCTGAGTCGGGACTTCAACCCGCGACCTTTCGCAAACTGGGCGACCGCTCTTCCAACTGAGCTAAACAGGACTGTTAGACCACGACGAATTTAGCCATGTCTTTCGTTTTTTGATTTGTTTCGTCTCAGCCTGTCTCAGCACTTATCCATGACAGGATTTTTTTTCTATGTTTTTCGTTTTCTATTTAATTTGGCATCAACTTCAATCATAACTAAACTTGCCAAACAAAAAATAAAACAATATTTCAAAAACCGACATTTGTGCATTTGTATGCATATTATAGTCCGAGCAATATACTAGGCCCGTTTTGACAGATAGATACGCCAGTAGAATATAATAGGTTGGGGAAAAAGTCTTTTCGCATTATAGTATGTATAAACTTGTAATAAAATCTCTTTGGCTATACTATTTGTATCTGGCTGGTTTTGGTATCATTGAAAGTTTAAATTTTAAAGAACATAATTCCAAATTCAAATTAGGAAAATGTGTGATTTTCATTTGTTTTTCGTACCGCCAAGATGAGTGAATCTAATGAAGAAATTCGATACATTTTAAAATTTTACTACAAAAAAGGTAAAAATGCAACGCAAGCCGCGAAAAAAATTTGCGATGTTATGGACCTAGTGCAGTGTCTGTGAGAGTAGCACAAATTTGGTTTAAGCGTTTTCAATCCGGAAATTTTGATGTCAAAGATGCACGTCGCTCTGGTCGCCCTATTACAGATAAAATGGATGCCATTTTTGAAAAAGTGGAGCAAGATCGGCATGTCAGTAGTTACGACGTAGCTGAAGAACTGGGAATTGACCACAAAACAGTTTTGGCGCATTTGAAAAAAACTGGGTACACAAAAAAGCTCGACATTTGGGTACCTCACGAGCTCACTGAAAGAAACCTAATGAACCGTGTACTCCTTTGTGATTCTTTATTACGACGTAATGAAACCGAACCATTTTTGAAGAAGCTGATAACTGGTGATGAAAAGTGGATCACGTACGACAAGAACGTGCGAAAAAGGTCGTGGTCAAAGGCCGGTCAGGCTTCACAGACTGTGGCGAAACCCGGGTTAACTCGCAACAAGGTGATGCTGTGTGTGTGGTGGGATTGGAAGGGCATTATTCATTATGAGCTGTTACCACCAGGCAGGACCATCGATTCTGAACTCTACTGCGAACAACTGATGAGATTAAAGCAAGAAGTTGAGAGAAAGCGGCCGGAATTAATCAACAGAAGGGGTGTGGTTTTTCATCATGATAACGCTAGACCTCACACATCTTTAGCCACTCAGCAAAAATTAAGAGAGTTTGGCTGGGAGGTGTTAATGCATCCGCCGTATAGTCCTGACCTTGCACCTTCAGATTTCCACCTGTTTCGGTCTCTTCAGAATTCTTTAGGCAGTGTCAGGTTAACATCACGAGAGGACTGCCAAAACCACTTGTCGCGGTATTTTGACCAGAAGTCCCAAAATTTCTATAGCAATGGGATCATGTCCCTACCTACAAGATGGCAAAAAGTTATCGAACAAAATGGTACCTACATACTTTAGTTAAATGTAAATAAACTATATTAAAAAATGTTTTGAATTTTCTTAAAAAATGCGAAAAGACTTTTTCCCCAACCTAATAGTATCTTTAATGAAAACAGGGAATTGATCAAATCCCAAGTGATTTGATCAAACCACTAAGGATGTTAAAATAACAACTTTACTAAATGAATGTCTACACGAAGATATGTGGGATTTTTATTTATTATTAAAACCAGGTTATAATTACGATTATAAAGCTCATATAATTGTGACTCGATTTCTCATGTTAATCGTGTAAGTAAATAATCGATTATTTTGATCACATCACCACTTACGATTATTTTGACATGTGTCAAATCGGGCCTATTATATTGCGCGGACTATAAGTAATTATGCTGGCACTTCACTTGGCCGTTTTTTGCAAACATTTGCGCTGCATCTCCCTCATAATATAGAATGAATGATATGCAACCAATGGATGCAACACAAATGTTTGATAAATGCGGCCATGTGAAGTACCAGACGTATGCTGTTAATCAGTTATTAATTTTGACCCCGTCTATACGCCGGGGGACGCATTTGCAGACGATCTTCTGATAAATCAGTAGTCGACGTGTAGAGGAGACTTAACACACGAGGGACTAAACTTACCTAATCGTAGAGTATTTGTTTTCATAGCACCCGCTTCACTAAATTTCGGAAGAACAAAATAATGTTCGCATATGGGCTGTATCACACTTTTTATGCCGCTCTGCAAACGCGGCGAAAATTTTCATCTCACATACAGGGAGTTTTAATTCTCCGCGCACAAAAGCCTCTCGTCTGAGAATTACGTTTGAGAATGAAAATAGAATTTAGCAAATATTCCAAATAATTTATTTCTTAATTGTATTCATTTTTATAAATTTAAATTTTTATCATACAAGTAATTCAGGTAAAATAAATAGATATTAAATTAAATCGTAAAATTACACAGCTTCGTAGTATCTGTAAGCAACGCCATCCCAATTGCTCACCGTTAGGGTCTGAAATAAAAACATTTTGTATCATTATAACTATAAAAAACTAAAATGAAAATATTTAATTTCGAGAAAACGGGACTTTGTACCACGTACCTACATCGGTTTACAAATTTGGCCCACGAGCTAAGAAACTGGTATACTTCAATGACGTAGGAATTCTAATACTTAGACTAACATTTTTGATTTAGCAATTGTGACAATCAATACTACATACATGGAGCATGGAGCCAAGGTCGAATTTGATATTTTTTTCAATTTGACGTGGGTTAAAAAGAGAGTTTTGGCGAGAAACCATGTTTGAGGGGTTATGTTTCGATAATTCCTAGTTGTTACGGAGTGGATTTTGTGCAGTGAAAATTTGTTATTTTGATGCACAAACATCCGTGTTGACGAACAGTGAAGAGAAATCATTAAATAGCTTTGTGGAGTTTTTGGCGTTGAGAACTTTATTGTGGGATCTCCACCTCATCAGTCGCCATCATGAGGTTTGTTGCACTAGCCAAGCACTCCCTAGGTGCATTAAAATGTACTAAACTAACAATACGAAAATCAAGAAAGAAGATAGAAAACTGAAGAAAGGGATTGTGTGGGCTAGATCCCTTTGCCGTCACGTAATAGGGAGAATAAAAAAACAAGCAGCATAATCTCGTCACTTCTTCTATTAGTAACTTAATACTTACAACTTTAAGAGCCGTAGGTGAAAATTCCCTCTTAATAGTCAACGTGGCTTTGCCATAATCCTGCGTTTGAGTAAACGTGTCACCGTCTACGGTCACCACTGATTTGGCCTGGAAGAATAACAACGTATGTAAGACCAATTACGTATGAAATATTTTAAAAAAATTACCAAATTAGATAGAAAATAAAAATCTAGAAAAACATCTGTCATAGTACATACTGAGACAGGACTCCGCTATAGTATTATGCTATGATAGCGAAGGTCGCGGGTGCAAGTCCCGTCTCTTAAGCACGACAGTACATAGTACGTATTTCGTTTTCTATTTAATGTTACAATAAGTAGTACTATAGGTATATTTTTTATGTTGTAAGGTCGTAAGAGACATCAAATCTAAAAGAGAACGCCTCTTTTTTTACTATGAACACTACGGAACAGCTACAGAGCGTAGTATGGCCTCTTTTTTTACTATGAACACTACGGAACAGCTACAGAGCGTAGCATGACCTCTTCTTTTACTATAAACACTACAGAACAGCTACAGAGCGTAGCATGGCCACTTTTTTACTATGAACACTACGGAACAGCGACAGAGCGTAGCATGACCTCTTTTTTTGCTATGAACACTACGGAACAGCTACAGAGCGTAGCATGGCCTCTTTTTTACTATGAACACTAAGGAACAACTACAGAGCGTAGCATGGTCTCTTTTTTACTATGAAGACCTCGAAACAGCTACAGAGCGTAGCATGGCGTCTTTTTCATAGTAAAAAGAGGCGATACGGTTCCGAGCTGGTAAGTGTGCTACGACCTTTAACTTGGAAAATACATGTGTAACTAGTTGTACAACAAATCAATTTTAAAATTTATACATTTTAGTGTAACATATTGAGTGTAAAAATTCATATTGTAGATGAGTTAATTATGTATTTAAATATTCGTATAAGAAAAAGTAGAAAATTCTTAAGAATAATCTATAGGTTTCTCGTTTTCTGTGATTCTGTGTGCTAGCTATGCCGGCGCGATTATTGTTTTATCAACCCTTATTGATATAATAATAGGTTGGGGAAAAAGTTTCTTCGCATTTTTTAAGAAAATTCAAAACATTTTTTAATAAAGTTTATTTACATTTAACTAAAGTATGTAGGTACCATTTTGTTCGATAACTTTTTGCCATCTTGTAGGTAGGGACATGATCCCATTGCTATAGAAATTTTGGGACTTCTGGTCAAAATACCGCGACAAGTGGTTTTGGCAGTCCTCTCGTGATGTTAACCTGATACTGCCTAAAGAATTCTGAAGAGACCGAAACAGGTGGAAATCTGAAGGTGCAAGGTCAGGACTATACGGCGGATGCATTAACACCTCCCAGCTAAACTCTCTTAATTTTTGCTGAGTGGCTAAAGATGTGTGAGGTCTAGCGTTATCATGATGAAAAACCACACCCCTTCTGTTGATTAATTCCGGCCGCTTTCTCTCAACTTCTTGCTTTAATCTCATCAGTTGTTCGCAGTAGAGTTCAGAATCGATGGTCCTGCCTGGTGGTAACAACTCATAATGAATAATGCCCTTCCAATCCCACCACACACACAGCATCACCTTGTTGCGAGTTAACCCGGGTTTCGCCATAGTCTGTGAAGCCTGACCGGCCTTTGACCACGACCTTTTTCGCACGTTCTTGTCGTACGTGATCCACTTTTCATCACCAGTTATCAGCTTCTTCAAAAATGGTTCGGTTTCATTACGTCGTAATAAAGAATCACAAATGAGTACATGGTTCATTAGGTTTCTTTCAGTGAGCTCGTGAGGTACCCAAATGTCGAGCTTTTTTGTGTACCCAGTTTTTTTCAAATGTGCCAAAACTGTTTTGTGGTCAATTCCCAGTTCTTCAGCTACGTCGTAACTACTGACATGCCGATCTTGCTCCACTTTTTCAAAAATGGCATCCATTTTATCTGTAATAGGGCGACCAGAGCGACGTGCATCTTTGACATCAAAATTTCCGGATTGAAAACGCTTAAACCAAATTTGTGCTACTCTCACAGACACTGCACTAGGTCCATAAAATCGCAAATTTTTTTCGCGGCTTGCGTTGCATTTTTACCTTTTTTGTAGTAAAATTTTAAAATGTATCGAATTTCTTCATTAGATTCACTCATCTTGGCGGTACGAAAAACAAATGAAAATCACACATTTTCCTAATTTGAATTTGGAATTATGTTCTTTAAAATTTAAACTTTCAATGATACCAAAACCAGCCAGATACAAATAGTATAGCCAAAGAGATTTTATTACAAGTTTACATATACTATAATGCGAAAAGACTTTTTCCCCAACCTAATATACTAATAGCTGACCCGGCGAACGTTGTTCTAATTCTAATATACTATCGATCTATTCTCATGCATACCAGTTATAAAAAAGGAGAAAAAAATCGCCTTCAAAACTAAAAACGGAAAAATGTTTTTTTTATTTCTTCTTTTTTAGTTTTGAAGGCGGTTTTTTTATTTAAACATAATTTATTTTTTGTTTTTTTTAGTGTTATTATGTAAGTAATGAAGTTTTAATATCATAAACGCGAAAGTTTGTACCTATATGTTTGTTACTCTTTCACGCAAAAACTACGGAACGGATTTTAATGAAACTTTAAAATAATACAAATAGCTCAAACATCGGAATAACAATCATGGGCTATAATTTATTATACTAATCCTGCGCAGACAAAGTCGCGGGCAGAAGCTAGTTTATAGGTTACTTTGCTATATTTTTTGTTGCTCCTTTTGTTTTCAGATACTTAGTTCAGATACAGTATTTTAACTTTCTCGTATACGTAGTATAGAGGAAGTCTTGTAATCGTCAAAAAATTCGACCTCGAGATTTTGACGGATTTACACGTTTTGGACCTCCCTGAGCTCAAAAATAACGTTTTTGGAATTATGTCTGTGTGTGTGTGTCTGTGCGTTAGCACGATTTAACTTATTTCAACCAAATTTAACATATATACGTGTATAACATCAAAATATAAGGTGTCTATCAACTTTTGAGTCGTCGATTACGAAAGTTAAGCAACCAAGTTCGCGGTTGGTACTCGGATGGGTGACCAAAATTTAACATGCATATATGACATCAAAATATAAGGTTTCTATCGAATTTCAGTCGTTTACAATATACGAGAATGTCAAGGGGAGACCACTCCCGATTTTTTACTTTGACAAAGTGAAGTTGCCTTTAAAATTTTGTGCCACCGATTCGTCACTGTCGTCTACGGTTACGTAGCATCAACCACCGCGACTCAGTCTTCTTCACAAAACCATAAAAAATATTATTAAGAATACCTTCATTGACCTGACGTCCTCTTCAAAGGGTTCACCGTTCTTAAAGAAAACCTCCTTGGGTCTTTCGGGAGTTACCATTATAAATTTGTAGCCATCACCTTCCTTCACTATCTTCTGATCAGGCTTAAAGGACAAGAACTGCTTTGCATTCTCTCCTGAGAAAAATGAAATAATTTGGTCATACCTAAGGAACACAATTCTAATTGGAATACAGGCAGCGACCCCAAAATCGTTCCGAAGATAAAGTTACATAAATACACTTGCGAATATAATTTATGTTCGCATATTTATGTTATGGACTGTGGTTATATTTATGTTATGGACTGTGTCTATTTATGGACTGTGTCTGTTTCTGCGAACACATAATATGTGTTCGCAGAAATAGACACAGTCCATTCTTGTCGTTGTCTGCTCGGCTCGGATCTTTTCCCCTTTTGTTATGATAAAATCAATATGTAATTTTCGATGGATCAACACACGTTAACAATAAGAGGGTAAATTTTACCTCTTTATTTAGTACTTATATTATACAACACTTTGTACGTTTTTAAAAAATATTTAAAATAGGTCTCACTTTACCTACCAAAATAAAAAGTGACATCCCATTAAATTGTCTAAGCATCCCACAGTGGGCTATTTTCATAAAGCATTACGCATCTTGTAGATAATTTGATTATCTAAATATTCTTACGACAAATGATATTAAGAAAAATCAACAGTTTTTCGTGTGTTTTCTGAGTGTTTACGCACGCGCAGGGCGCATTTAGTAATGGCCATGATCGCCAACCCATCTACGGTGACTGGTTACTATGAGGCAGGTCGTACGCTTGTTTGGCAACAAATAAAGCATATATAATTTATTACACCTACCTTGAATATTGAGAAGGGCGTCAAAATTTTCCTCCCTCACAAACTTGTAGGTCTTGCCAAAATACGCCATTATTAAGCTCTTTGGTAGCACTAATGCACCTTTGCATCAAACTGCCCTTTTTATAAGTTATCATCTAAATCCCGGAGCAGATATGAAACATGAGTGTATGTTCAAAGTCAGCGCATTTATTGGTGTCTGCAATAAATGTTATCTTAAATGATTTTATGTTGTCATACATTTATTGCTGTCAAGTCGTAAAATTGAACGATGTTATTATTATCAAATGTAATCGTGTTTTTGCAGAACAATTCAGGTAATGTTAGTGACCACATAAGTTTAAAACCAAAAATGATAAGTACACAAGAATGAATAGACAATACAAATAATAATTCCATTCTTACTTTTATTATTGATATTTCTAAACGGATTTACTTTTCCTACAAATTTCCAACAAGTGCCTAGGCAAAGCGTCGGTGGCGTAGTGCGTAAGGGCGTTGCCTCCCACCCGGTAGGCACCGATTCGAACCCCGCCACGTACGAGTGCCGTGTTTCGTTCAAATCTATGAAATTGGTAATAAGGAACACGACGGCTACTCGACCTGGCGCGTCCTCCTGACGTGGACACCGGGAGCAGCCATCGGACCGCACTCGGGGGACTTCGAAAGCGACCGTGGCCCTGAAAAGGGCCCTCCGGAACTAGCCGTGGTGGGAAAACAAAAACAACTCGACAATGGCATGTGACTTCGATGCCAAGGGGGCACACTTGATATCTAAAGCCACACACCCGCCGAGAAAGTTTCCCCACCACGTTACTAGGGTCCGCCACGAGGAGGCTTCCGAACGTGGACCCCAAGGCCTAATCGCCCCTAATCTGGGGTAGGTTCGAGCCCCTCGGCGGGGGACATCATATGAGCTGTTGATGATGATTGAGGAACTTCCTTATTATAAAAAAACCCGCCTTCAATACAAAAACAGAGAAATAAAAAATTCGCTTATAAAAATCTGTGTTTTTTTGAGGTCGGTCCCAAATATTAGTCCCAAATATTAGACAACGTTTAATCCAAATATTGAAATTGGCACCGACCTCAAAAAATATTTAGATTTTTATAAACAAAATTTTTATTTCTCCGTTTGTAGTTTTGAAGGAGGTTTTTTTAAATAGTTTATTTTTTGCTTTTTAGTGTTTTATGTATAGAAATTTCAGGAAACTATTCGAGATCTTTTGGCATCCACAAATAAAAAGGCATTATTAGGGATAACTCAAAAATTACTCTTAGATGTCGAGTACAATCTAGACTTACAGGATACTTTAAAAGAAAATGCACCACAGTTGCACGTTGGTGTGCCGAATTTGAAAGTGGGAGATCATCCACAAAGATGACTCTCGCTCGGGCCTCCCCGAAACGGTAGTGATCTCTCTTTTCTGGGATAGAAAAGGGGAGGTCATGATGGAATATCTCGATCGTTGAGCTACCATTACAGGCTCTTTGTATGCATAACAAATAAAAAATGCAGAACTAAATTCGCAAGAAATAGCGTGGCAAACTACTTAGCAGAAAATGTTTTGTTCCATCAAGACAATGCCCCAACTCACAAGATGCTGGTTTAGAAATACTTGAGCATCCTCCATATTCACCCGACCTTTCCTCTAGTGATTTCTAGCTATTTCCAAGGTTGAAGGAGTCATTGAGAGGATAGACAGTCGAAAATGATGAAGCAGTAGTCGCTGCAGCACAGGAATTTATGTGAAGAGTTTTTAAAACCGGAATTTTAAGCTTAGAAAAAAGTTATTCCAAGTACATTATGCCAAAGCCGACTTTATCGAAAAATAAAATAACATTGAACAACAGTAACCGGCAACATACTGATTCTTACTTTTTATTGAATGTACGTATTAGTAGATATATTTTCATCATCATCAACAGCTCATATAATGTCCCCACCGAGGGGCTCGAGCCTACCCCACACTAGGGGCGATTAGGCCTTAGTCAACCACGCTGGCCAAGTGCGGGTTGGTCGACTTCACACACAACGTAAGAATTTCTTCATAGGTGTGTGCAGGTTTCCTCACGATGTTTTCCTTCACCGTAAAAGCGTCGATTAAACGTACACATGAATTCAAAATTTGACAACACATTGGTAGGTGGCGGGGATCGAACCAGTGCCTCCCGGGTAGGAGACGAAGATCTTAGGCACTACGCCACCGACGCTTTTTTAGTATATTTTAGTTGTCGAAAAATTGGCATATTCACATTTCACATGTATCGCCCCAATTCGCGTTCCACTATGGAAAAATGATTCTCGCAGCAGGACTGCTGAAATGTTAGTATTATAACATCTGTCCTGGTTGATTTACTAATGTTTTCCCGAATTTTAAATGCATAAGTATTTAGGCCTCATGGTGTACCTACTGCTCTCATTTATGGGCTGGAGCACCTAGATGCCAGCTAGGACCATTCGACGCAGTCCAAAGACGAGGTATGAGAATGGCGGACGGTCCAATGCTCACAGCCGGTATAGCCCCTGTATCTCAGGAGTGAATTTGCCTCCTTATATACGCGTTTTCTACCGGTTGTTTATGGGAATGTATTTGCGTTTTAGAAGAATTTTTCTTCCGCGTACGCTTCGGTTGTAGAATGATAATCAATGCCTAGGTATGTCTATCCAGCTACTTTGTATTGGGACTCTAACCCCGTTGACGATCCTGAAGTCATAATAAAAATATCAATAAATGTTTACAAAACCTACAAAGAAAAGAACTAGTGGAATGGAACCACAGTACTTGTTTAACTATGTTACTAACAAACGACAAATGTTATTGAACAATAAATGAAATGAAAAATGAAAATGAAATGAAAAATGTCTTTATTTAAATGGACTTTGCTAAGTACTTTTAAATCGTCAAAAGCCCTACCACCATTTCGGGACGAATAATTATTATGCTGAGATGGAGCAGAAATGGCGAAAGAAACTCCACAGCTTACAATGTCGTAATGATTTCAAAACATCATTACAGGTCAATAGATATATCAATATATAAATAAAAATGTTAAATGCGTTTTTGGGCAGATTTTACTCCCACGCATTTGTATCATTTAAATAATCATTTATCTTGTAATAAGCTTTTTTATATAATTTAGTTTTTACAGATTTTTTAAACTTATTAACAGGCAGATCTCTAATATTCTTCGGAAGCTTATTGTAAAAACGTATACATTGGCCCATAAAGGAATTGTTTATTCTGTGGAGACGAGTTTTATACACAACCAGATCGTGTTTCTTCCTAGTATTTACATTGTGCGTATGGCATTTCTCAGAAAAATGCATAATGTTTTTCTTTACATAAAGTAAGTTTTCCAGTATAAATTGTGATGACACAGTTAGAATATTTATCTCCTTGAACTTTTCTCTGAAAAAGTCACGCGGGCCTAGTTGATAGATTGCTCTAACAGCCCGTTTTTGCAGAACAAAGATGGTATTTATATCTGCAGCACTCCCCCAGAGAAGAATCCCATACGACATTATGCTGTGAAAATACCTGAAATAAACCATTCTAGCGGTATCTACATCAGTTAGCCGCCTAACAGTTTTAACTACATATGCCGCAGAACTTAGTTTACCCTAAAGTTTTACAATATGTGGACCCCATTGCAATTTGGAGTCTAACATTACTCCTAAAAAAGTTGTTGTTTCCACAGGTTTCAATTCAACCCCATTTATTTGTACATTCGTTTCTACACGTCTCACATTCGGTGTAGTAAACTTAACTAATTTGGTTTTTTTTTCATTAAGCAACAAGTTATTAATATTAAACCAATAAACTACTTTTGCGAGTGCATTGTTAACTTCGTCATAATTAAGTATGGCCAGGCCGAGAAAAGGGTGGTACAGCCGTGTCTCTTCATTTTGCTCGATTATAGCCAAATTAATCGATGATTTTAAAATTGTCGCGCAGTTAGGCAACGATAAGTCTATGAGTCAAGTATGACTCGGCATTTTTCATAACAGTTGCAACCAATGTCACTAATGTAATATAGTAAATACGATTAAACACAAAACTAATGATAAGTATATGATTTTACATTTTATATTATATTTAGGATTTTATAGATAAGTATGTGATCCGGTATAATAATATAGTATATTCTTATACCGGATCTCGTACACATTCGTGTGCTAGGAGCTCCACACATCGAACGCGGTGCAGCAACCGCAGCTGGCGAATTTTGTATTCATGTTTAAGGAGCACAACACACCGAACGCGGCGCGGGGCGGTTGCCACCCGCACCGCGCCGCGTCGGTAGTACTAACAGCACAGATATATCAATCTAAGGAGATCGGTCGAATCGCCGAGTTCATATGAAGACCGAGCCGAGTCTGTGTGACGCGATCAGGGGCCGTACTACATAAAATGGTTCTAGTTGAGCATGTCGTAATATGGGTAAATTTTCGAACGTACTTTTTTGGGCGTCCTATGACCTTTATAAAGAAACTATCATTCTTAACAGACTAAACACACGCGTTTTTGAAAATATACCTCGTAGCTTAACCATATTAAAAAACTAGATAAGAATTAATATAAAACGTACAAGAATTTCCACAATGAATATCCGACTTGTATGAGCGGCCTAGCCCTGGGAGGCCTGTCCCACTTTAAATCGCGCTCACAAAACCACTCACTATTAAACGAAATTTTAACGTATCTTTTATCAAACTATCTCATTTTAAAGATATTTACTCCATTTCACAATTTAAGGCACAAAAACTTTAATAACTATTAAATTAAAAAACTGAGACGCCGATATGTCTTTGTCCCGCGTAAAACTGCGCTTCCGATGCTTGCAGTTGACTACTTGTTTTCTATCAGTCAAGCGATTTCACGTCATATTTTTATTTCTGATCAGCCTGAGTGTTAATCGGGCCCCAACTTGTGTGTAGAAAGGACGACGCTTAAGCAAATTTTAACTCGTTCCCGAGGTAAGTTTTTCGAGAAATGTGTTTTGGTTACCGTGTGTGGTCAGTTCGGTGGCAAGTTTTAGATTATGAACAGAGTGATGTATTGTATCGTCATGTTAGTATGTTGTAGATAATTGACTCTGTCTTACGACCTGTAAATATCTACTAAATTGATTAGGTACTCGGGTAATTATAACGAAAAAATACATTTTGTCGTCATTACGGTGGCGTCATTGCGGTGGCGTAGTGAACCACCGGAATGACGCATGAGCCACCGTAATGATAAATACCTGTATAATCGATACTATTTATATACTTTAAATACAATAATCTTTCATTATTTAATATTAATTTTATCCTAAAGTACAATTATGTATATCTGACTTAGTTTGGGACTGGAATACTGGATAATGGTTTCATACTGCGTTCTTGTTTTCTTCTCTTCTTATTATTATTGAAGCAATGAATTTATTTCGTTCAGACCCATAATAGTCCATAGAATTTATTAGTATATTTAGTGACAATATTCAGTTAAAAATAAAAAATAGTATTGTTATTTATTACTCTAAATTGTGCCAGCTTATGTCTACAAAAACAAGGCAGAGAAAAAGATTCTCCCTATAGCTCAATTGCCTTTTCAAAAAGGAAAATAATGTGGGAAAGAAATAGAAAAATTCAATGAGGTATAAGGAGAGAAAGAAAAATACTGCACGTATTACTATGCTCAATTATTATTACATAACTTTAACTGAAAATGGACCTGCGAAAGTCCGGATGGTACAACAAAAAATGAGATTGACTTCATCATGTCGACGAAGGCTTGGATATTCAATGATGTCTCTGTGATCAATTCGATTCGATTCACGGGGAGCGATCATCGAATGGTAAGAGGCACATTGAATCTCAACGTCAAATCCGAAAGGTATCGACTAATGAAGTCTACGCTCCGCACTGAAGCTATCCAGATCCAAAACCCCGAACACTTTCAACTCGAAGTGCAAAATCGCTTCGAATGCCTGGAGGACTGCATATTAGATGTGGACACATACAATGACAGATTCGTGGAAGCTGTCTCTACGGTGGGTTCAAAGCTCTTTAAAACCCGCCGTACCAAAAAAGACAAAAAAATCTTAGAGCCGACGTTAAAGCTGATGAAGGTAAGACGTGAAATGGTTTTACAGACACTCGTCGTCGTCGGCAGCTCACTAAACAGATCTCCAAGTGCCTATATAGTGTTCACTAGAGATCTGGCGCTTGAAGAGAGCTTGCTGTCGAAGCTGAAGACAGAGGATGGCAGAATCGTTTCATCGCGATCTGAGCTTTTGGCCGAGATTGAAGAAGCTCTTCAGAGGCTATTCAACTCCGTTATACTCGAGGGCAAAACGCCAAAGACGTGGCATGATGGCGTGGTGAGACTCTTTTTTAAAAAGGGCGATAGGGCCCAAATTAAGAACTATAGACCATCACTCTCCTGAGTCATGTTTATAAATTGTTTTCGAGGGTTATAACGAATCGTCTCGCGTGCAGGTTTGACGACTTCCAGTCTACCGAACAAGCCGGATTCCGAAAAGGCTTCAGTACCATAGTCACATACATACCCTGCGGCAGGTTATACAGAAGACCAAAGAGCGATATTCTGCCATTACGCTTAGCGTTTGTGGACTATGAGAAAGCTTTCGATTTTGTCTAGACCGGGGCCGGGTTCCAGTCACTCCAGAGGTGCCACACAGACTATCGATACATCCAAGTATTGCTGTTACTGTACGAAAACGCCACTATGTCAGTCCGCCTTCAGGACCAGAACTCAAAACCCATACAGCTCCAGTGAGGCGTGAGACAGGGTGATGTTATATCACCGAAACTGTTCACAGCTGCGTCAGAGGACGCGTTTAAGCTTCTGGACTGGAGAGGACTTGGCATCAACATAAATGGCGAGTACATGACTCACCTTCGCTTTGCCGATGATATCGTAGTTATGGCTGAGACCTTGGAAGACCTGGGCACAATGCTCGAGGACCTCTGTATAGTCTCCCAACAAGTGGGTCTTAAAGTGAACATGGATAAGACAAAAATCATGTCTAATATCCATGTCGCACTCCCTCCTGTAAAGGTTGGAAGCTCTACACTGGAAGTGGTAGAGACCATTATATTTACCTGGGACAAACAACCTGGAACGGTTGGTTTACCAACCTTGGTTTACCTGGGATGAATCCAACTCAGCTGGGCAGCGTTCGGGAAGCTACGCGGCATATACTCGGCCCATCTACCACAGTGTCTCAAGACGTATGTTTTTAATTCGTGTGTGTTGCCAGTGATGACCTATTGAACCGAAACGTGGCCGCTTACAATGGGCCTCATAAGAAGCCTCAAGATCACCCAAAGGGCAATAGAGAGGGCTATGCTCGGAGTTTCTCTGCCTGATCACGGAAGAAATGATGAGATCCGCAGGAGAACCAAGGTCACCGATATAGCTCAAAGAATTGCGAACCTTAAGTGGCAGTGGGCAGGCCACATTGCGAGGAGGACTGACGGCCGCTGGGGCGGAAATGTCCTTGAGTGGCAACTACGTACCGGGAAACGCAGCGTTGGTAGGCCCCCCACAAGGTGGACTGACGATCTGATAAAGGTCGCGGGAAGTCGCTGGATGTGGGCAGCGCAGGACCGACCGGTTTGGAGATCCTTGGGGGAGGCCTATGTCCAACAGTGGGCGTCTCTCAGCTGAAATTATGATGATGATGATGAACTTTAACTATAACGTAACAATATGAAGCCTAGCTTAACCAATATATATTTGTTTTATTTTTGTTACTGTGTCATCAATGTTTACTTGCCATCAGTGTACTAGAAAAGTTGATTATAAAAAAAAATTATCTTTAAGTCCATTACCGATTTTTTGATATGAATATTTAAGAAAATTTGCTTAATTAATTAATTGAGTCATTTCAGTGGCTTTTATCATCATTTCGGTGGCACAAAATTTAAAAAATTATATTTCTCCGAAAGTACTGTGTTCTAAAGGGTGCCTCATAAATTATTAGATTCACAGCATCCTAATCTATAATCTAGCGTATTTGGTTCGGGTGAAATGTGAAAAAAAAAAATTGCCACCGCAATGACGTAAAAAAGTCCGCTTTGAAAATTTACCCATATACACTATTGATTGCGCGCGTATTAAGGACTGCAAAGCTCATTGCTCTTGAAGTTAAGCACAGCCGCAATATAATACAATTTGTAAGATAGTAACGCATAATTTAAAGCGATTGTGTTTTTATGAATAAAAGTCGGACTATTAGTTTAAATATTGTTTTTTTAAATATAAATCTAAGTTATCTGGGAAATTATTCCATTACTTGATAAATAACTGATTCACTGTAATGATTGCATGTTAAAGTGGAACAGGACGGCATTTCAAAAGAAAAACCGGATATTTCTTTCTGACATACGTACGTATTCACTCGACATTATAGGACGGCGAACTGGCGGCAATGTATGCGCACTGGGCATACACTTGTCACAAGTTAAACGCTGGCTCGGCCTATCTCCTTGTATTATTAAATCTGTGAGTAACAGCGACAGGAAGCACCAGCAAGCATTGTCTCATAAACCGCGCCGTATAACGTCTCTGCAGAGCAATGCACATAGGAGGCGGAGCGGCGCGTTAGATGTGTACCTAGAGCTCCTTTTTTAACTAATAATATAGAATAACGGCTTGTTGCCTAAAATTTATTTTGATCAACTTCCCTCGACTGTCATTTATGATATGACAGTCGTACAATATTCGTATTCTTCTCAGTAAACCCTTTAATTTGATACCCATAATGTAGAAATGCATTAAACAACTATTCCGCCATCTTAGATGGTCCGCCATATTGGATTTAGAATGACGTCACACAGCTTATTGTGTATTGTCATCCAAACTAAACGTGTATAAAAATTTCAGCTCAATCAGTTGAAGAAATCTGCTTCAAAATCGAATTGCAGGATTCCATCCGAACATTACAAGTTAAATAAAAGCTTTTAAAATAAATTAACGCGAGGTGACTAATTCTACAATCATAATACAATTAAAAGTCTTATCGCTTTTTTACACGATATTGCGATAAGGGCTAAGATGCAATTATGCAACGATCATCACGCGTTAGCAAAATACCGTAAATTTTGAAAAAATACACTTACTTGTGAAACTAGACTTACACAACATAGTATCAGAACATAACAAATCTTTTACACATCTTTTCTCTTCTTGAAAATAGGTAGTACCAAAAGAAACGAGGGTTCCGTAGAAATTCGTAGTTACAACATATTATAAATAGTTCAGGAATCGAGGCTCAAAGTTTTTTTTACGAGTATTTTCCGAAGTTTAGTTTCTAAAACCTTATCTATTGTGTTTTATAATTGTCGTTAAACTAAAATTTCATACCTAAATTAGTTAGTTAACTTAATTAAAGAGAAGAGAGTGTCGAAATATAATTTTAACTCGATACCTCCACTCGTTGCCGAGATAAAGGGTCTTGTCAGACAGACGGACAGACGGACAACAAAGTGATCCGATAAGGGCTACGTTTTTTTCCTTTTGAGGTACCGAACAATAAATACGGGCATAGGTTGGAAACTACTGAAGCTATTTTCATTAAACACTATGCAGCATCCCTGGTCGCCAGAGCAACACAGGGTATGGGAAGGGACTAGGATTGGCGCGTGAGTGTTACGTCAGTGTTGCAAGCATATGTTGCATATGTTACCTACCTTCTTCCGCTTAACACCAGGCAGGTTTTATGCTTGGGGTCCACGTTCGGAAGCCCCCTCGTGGCGGACCCTAATAACGTGGTGGGGAAACTTTCTCAGCGGGTGTGTGTTCCTTTCTTAGTAGATGCCTATACACTGAATAAGGTATCTATGTGCAAAATTTCAAGTCTCAGGTTCAGCGGTTTGGGCGATATCTCAGGGGTGATATCTCAGTCAGGACTTTGAATTTTATATAGATTGATTGACACTCATTTATTAAAACCCGATGAATAGTTTAGGCGTTACGGTGGAATATACGTAAATACAAATATACATAGACTGCTAAAATCATTACCCTTCCTTTTGGCTTTGTCGTAGTCGGCTAAAAAGTAGCATCTTGTTAAGAAAAATTAATAGATTTTTTCGTTTTCCGTGACTGTTTTACGCAGACGCGGGATACTCCGATCGAACGACGGAAAATCAAATGAATGTCAGAAAAACATGGGAACGTCAGAAAAACAAATGAGCACCGGGTTAAAATATTAGGCTTGTAAAATAACACAACCTAACCTACAAAAAAGGATAAATGCTCACCAAAAAAGTGTAAAGTCTCACCAAAAGTTGTTTTTGGTGAGCAAAATATCCATTTTGGTGAGCAATGTACTATTTTTTTGGTGGGCACTAAAGTTCCCAAAATATTATAGGTAAGTACTTCGACTACATGTTTTCCTATATTCTTTTTTTTTCTTTTCACGCTTTCACCTATTATCTAGCCCGAAGTAAGTATCATTAAGAACTTGTGTTACGGATACTAGATAACGGACATTTTTTTTTATATACATATGTTTTTTTTTTAGATATTTTTATAAATAAACTTAAATAAATATATAAACAACCACGACTCGCAAACAAGTATTCGTGTTCATCACACAAATATTTGCCGCTACCAGGACTCGAACCCGGACCGCTTGATGTGTAGGCAGCTATACTAACCACTCCACCACGACGGCGACTTCAATTTGTTTTTATGACATTCACGTGTTTTTCAGACGTTCACATGATTGTTATTGTTTCAATTGTTTTTAGGGTTCCGTACCCAAAAGGTAAAACGGGATCCTATTACTAAGACTCCGCTGTCCTTCCGTCCATCCTTCCGTCCGTCCGTCTGTCACATGTATCTCATGAACTGTGATAGTTAGATTGTTGAAAATTTCACAGATGATGTATTTATGTTGCCGCTATAACAACAAATCCTAATAAACATGATAAAACAAATATTTTAGGGGGCAAAAATAAAATAATCGTGATTTTTTATAAATAATGGTACGGAACTCGACTCGCACTTGGCCGGGGTTTTTTTTCGATATTTATATCAATAAAGGTACTACCACTGAAACGAAGTAAATAAAAAATAGCACCATATTCTTAATCCCGCGGAAAAAGTTTCTAATATGTCCACACCGGACAATACATTTTGGATCGGTGATCCCGAGATCCAGGGTCATTGACATGGATCGTGGATCATACTAGGCAGATCCAGTTTATACTAGTTGGATAGATAGATGATAATCCCACTTGTCTCGGATTTTAAATGTAAATTTTTAAAATCTTTTCCGATATAAAAAAAAAGTAGTTATACAGGTAGAATAAGAACCAATACACGAAAAATCATTTATTTAAATAATAAAATAAATTCAAAAAACAGATCAAGACGAATTAATTTACATTCTAATAATTTAGCAATAAAATAGAATTTTCAATGATGCATTGTTGGATTCAACTTGTTTAGGCAGGGACGTAGTATCTGACACCTACGCCGTCCCAGCGGCTACTGGTTATGCTCTGTTGGTAAAAAAAAATATAATTAAGTATAAAAAACACACATTATTTAGCAACAAAAGAATCTACCATCGAGTTACAGATATTTTAATTACAAAAAATAAAATCAACACAAAATTAATATTAGGAAAATAAGACTTAATACAATCGGCATTGGGTGGACTACTGCCTAAACCTCATTCGATGGTAAGGAGAGGCCTTGAGTTCCCAGTTGTGGGTCCAATTATAACGGCTGTTATGATGATGAAGCTTTTGGAAAATTTTACTATTTGGGCCGATGTGAATGCATGATGTGTAGGTATGTCGTCATCCGATCCTATAACTGACCAGATCATGAAACGCCGCAATTTCGACTTAGGTTGCTACATAATCATAAAAATCTCGACCACTGGTCAAGTGCCAAAAACGGTCCGGAATGATTTAGGGTTATTTTGGGCAAGTATCCCAACTATCTCTCTGTGCGTCCTTCACCGTATATTTGCCAATGCAACAACACTTACCAATTTTAGTGAGTCTGCAGTATATTCCCTCTTGATTGTGAGAGTGCCTTTAGGTCCAAAATCCATCATCTGAGTGAAAACATCCCCGTCTACGGTGAAAGTTGACTGTGCCTGCAAAATTACATTATCTTCCTTTATCGTGCAGTATTGCAGAGGCCGTAAAGAGTACCTAATACACCAATATCAATAGTGTTTTAAAAGGAGACAAAAGGTCGTGGTATGAACGTGGTACGAGATGATACAGTGAAACTTGGTTAAGTGGGACCTGGATAAGTGAGAAACCTCCATAACTGAAACTCATGCTGAGGTCCCAACACTTTGGCACTGAATTACCTCTGTTAGTGGGACGAGGTAAACCTCTATATCTGGGATTTGTTCTTTCGATTTATCATCATGGTTACCTCTATAACTGAGACAGCGAGTAAATTTTATATGCATAAACCTCTGTAACTGAGATAACAATGTTTGTTTACTCATTCTTATTTTACCCATAAATTCCACACGTAATTCCAAGTACGTAAGTACAAATTTTGAGCTTCAATTACCTTCAGTTTCGCTTTACTATCATACAGATGTTTATTTGAAAAATGTCAAAACGAAAGCTACAATCGTTATCATTACGTGAATAACTGAAGTTAATATCCGTTTATGAAAGTGGTAAGACACGCGAAGAAGTTTGTGCCGAATTTAATGTGCCAAAATCTACTCTTTGTAGAATAATTCAGAGTAAACATAAAATTGAATCACAATGTTCTGAAGGACAAGGAAAACTAAAACGTGTGCGTTTATCAGAATATCCTGAAATTGATGGCATGGCAAACATCTGATGGCTGATAGTTCCAAACGACAAACTAAAATGACAGATTTTTATAAATTGATACATTCTGTTTCCATATTCGTACATATTACGTGTAAAAACGTGCTTGAATATTTTTGTTGATTACTTTTAAGTACTATTTTTTTTTATTAAAACTCATTTACATACATAACACGTTATTTTATTTAATGATCGCACCTGTATAACTGAAATAACCTGTATTCTCACCTCTATTAATGGAACCCTCTGTAAATGAGACAGATATATATTTATACCTGTATATCTGAGACACTGGGTAAGTGGAATACCTCTATAAGTGAAACGACATTGCAGGTCCCTTGATGTCTCACTTAACCAGGTTTCACTGTATTAAGTGTGATCATCTCGTAAAGGGAACGCCTCTTTTTTTGCAATGAACGGTACGGATCAGCGGCGACGGAACTGCTACGAACTGTAGTGCATCACCTCTTTTTTATAGTAAAAAAATATTGTCACATCTCTTCTCGCCTCCGCTGCGTTCAGCGTGGCCTCACACTAGCCGACTAACGCCAGCCCCTGTGGGCCGCAGGCCGACGTCGGCCTTATAGGCCGCCTCCTCACCGACGGCTGCCCGACCTGGCGCATCCTCCTGACGAGGACACCGGGAGCAGCAATATGTCATCGGGTGCGGTCGTGGCCCTGAAAAGGGCCGTCCGGAACTAGCCGTAGTGGGAAAACAAAAACAACTCGACGATGGCATGTGACTTCGAATGCTAAGCGGACACAATTGACATCAAAAGCCACACACCCGCCGAGAAAGTTTCCCCACCACGTTACCAGGGTCCGCCTCGAGGAGGCTTCCGGACGTGGACCCCAGTCGGTAGCCCCTAGGCTGCTGGCCACCAATTGGTGGCCAAGGAGTGCCTAGACGGGCAGCGTTGGGACGGTCTCGGTGTAGTTGCGCTCACGTACGCAGATCCCGAGCCGTCCCGCAATAGCGCACTGGAGGTCAGGCCGGAGAGGATGTTTGGTGAGCATGGAGGGAACGCCTTTACCCGTCCCACATATCCCTTGCGGTTGGCACCACCCCGCAGGGACGATGCGTAAAGCATTTGACCTCCTCATCAACAAAAAAAGTTGTGTGATGCGTAGTACATTTTGTATTGCATTCGTGCCTTCCGGTTTTATAGTCTTTTCTAGGTAGTAAAAAAAAGAACGAACGGCTGGGGCCACGCTCAGTCGGCCGCTGGCGGGCGCCAGTTTGCGAGGCACAGCTCACATCTCCGCTAGCTCGACCGCGCCATACAAATATAATACAACTCCGCTCGGCGGTACGAAATGCGTGAACGAAAACTACTAACAAATTTCTATTAATTGTTTAAAATACTACTCCTCTCCTCTCGTCACGTCTCCGCTTTGGTGCAGATAGGGCCTAAAGAAGTAGATTACCACTAGTCCAGCGGAGTTGAAGGTGTCTTCAACAGTCGCTCCGTTTTTAAATTTAATCTCCTTCTTGGCGTTGGGTAAGTTGATGATCAATGTGTAGTCATCACCGTTCTTGAGAACGCTCTGGTTTGCTTTGAGCCTGAGGACGTTAGTGCTATCAGGTGCGGCCCGATCTGAAATATTAAATAATTAGATCTGATCACTCATTAAAAATCGATTAAATTTATACTCGTATTTAGTAAAATTGGACTTGAATCAAAATCAGCAAAAATGGAAAAGGTTTCATTAGGGGACGTTACTACAACTCCTAACGAAGAATGCAGTAAGGAACAAAGAAAACCTCCTTACTGCATTCTTCGCTAGGACGGCAGCTATCACTGGATAAAGGAACCACGGGAACCCCTCATGAAGTAAATATTATTAGGCATTTCACCTTAGTTGTTATTGTGTTTTTAATTTAATTTACCGTTTTAAGTTAATTATCATATTTTCACTTGACATTGACTTTATTGCGTAATAACGCAATATCAATAATTAAGATTAGGTAAATTAACTAAAACGAATACAGTAAAGTCTATCTATTGGTTTACAATGTTATACCGATATCTTATTGAAATCTGTCGCCATAACGTCGTGCTAACAGCATAGTCTGCCTCTCAGTGGTAGGTAAAGGATTCCGGGTAAATCTTGTATCCAACCTTCCGTTCAATCGTCGCTGATCATCAGACGAGGACCCAGAGCTTTCTTTTAAAAAATAAAATAACAAACATACCCAAAGCCTCCAGCAGAGCGTCACAGTTCTCCTCCCTCTCAAATTTGAACTCCTTGCCAAAGTAAGCCATGATGTCTGTGTGACTGCCGATAATCCAATGCAGCCAGACGGTCCCAGAGTCATTTATATTTAGCCGGTATATGGCTTTTGTGATAAATTGAAGTTGATTTATTGCTTTTGTATCGTGTGTTACATTGTGACGATACCGTGGGTCTGTCCAATCTTTATGACGGTTAAGTACAGACACACTTCGACTATTATTCGCGTTAACCACTGTTAACAGTTTTACGGCCCGTAATAAAGATATAGATGAAAAGTCCAAAATTTTTGAAGAGTTCGCAAAATTTTGGACTCATTTTCGTGGTAAATTTTATTAAACTCGTATCTGAGTGCCTGACAAATGGCCAACCGACATCGACAATATAATGTATTCCGACAATAAGACGTATTCCTGAGAAAACACTTTTTTTGGACTCATTTGCAGGCTATCTCTGATGACCTTCTCTGCGTCACTTGCAATGAAGGCGCGTCCTCTAGCCTTTAAGTGGAATCACCCCAGAGAGGATTCCTGACCGGTGAGCAACTCCCTCGTAGGAATCTCTGCACCGATTATTGTCTCTAACGCGTTCGAGTCGGACTAGATCATTGCATCATGTCAAATGTTAAAGTTGGCTTTTTTATATCCATCCCAGTTCTTGACTCGATATTGCTTTGCAGAAATTTGTATTATCAAAAATTTTTAGAAGTATGTATTGTTACATCGGAAAAAAATCGGGAGTGGTCTACCCTTGACTTTCTCGTATAGCCTTAACCTGCCGACGAAGCACGAAGGAAAATTGATTTTCGTGATTGACGACTCAAAAGTTGATAGATATCTTATAATTATTTTGATGTCATACATGCATGTTAAATTTGGTTGCAATAAGGTAAAGCATACTCGAGTCAACATGCTAACGCACAGACACACACAGACATACTTAATTCCAAAAACGGTATTTTTGGACGCAAGCGCGTTGCGTCTACACGTTGCATCCGGACCCATTAAACCTCTCCCTCAATGAGGACCGGTGTTCCGGATGTCAGTCTTAGGTAGAGTCAAAGTCAAAGTAAACATTTCTTTAATCTTTTAACTAAAATTGTACAACTATGAAAGTCAATTTTGATTTTAACGATTCAAGAGTGGACAGAAGGAAGAGAGCGACATATGGCTCAGACACACTGAGTTCCATCCAAGCCGCCGTTGGCACCATTCTGTGGACCAGGGAATGGGCCCTTTTCAAATTCGAGAATCTTTCCGCTTATTACGGTACCTTTACAAATTCAGCTGAATAACGCAGCTATGAAAATAACTAAACTAGGAGTACCTACCCACTTATACACTCTGGCTCTGTACATAGATAAATCCAGACATTGTTTCATTGCAATTTTAGCATCCAATATTATTTTCATTACATAGGTTTCAACCCTACCATTTATTTGTACATTTATGCCGACCCGTTTCACATTGGGTGTAGTACAAAACTTTGTTTGATTATTCTTTTAATATTCGCTGCATAGTAAGTAAAAAATTGTTAATTTTAAACCAATCTACTATTTATAATCATTTTGTAGCTTTGTAACAGTTTCTAAGATATTGAATCAATTATGTCAAGTGTAATAAAAAATATTAACCTTTATATACCTAACTGTTTTAATCTTATCACGCTCATGATACGGATATTTCTAAGCTTTAGGTATAAATAATTTGATAGCTCTGTCATAATAATAAGAACGTATCGTATCGAATTGTGATAATTTAGGCAAATCTCTAAGTAACTAAAAATCGCCTTATGCCAATGAGATGCCAATAGGTATATGAGTCAAGTACAGAGTAGAAGAATGCAGACAAGTCAGAGCAGCACTGCCGATAGTAAATAATAGGTTGGGGAAAAAGTTTCTTCGCATTTTTTAAGAAAATTCAAAACATTTTTTAATATAGTTTATTTACATTTAACTAAAGTATGTAGGTACCATTTTGTTCGATAACTTTTTGCCATCTTGTAGGTAGGGACATGATCCCATTGCTATAGAAATTTTGGGACTTCTGGTCAAAATACCGCGACAAGTGGTTTTGGCAGTCCTCTCGTGATGTTAACCTGACACTGCCTAAAGAATTCTGAAGAGACCGAAACAGGTGGAAATCTGAAGGTGCAAGGTCAGGACTATACGGCGGATGCATTAACACCTCCCAGCCAAACTCTCTTAATTTTGGCTGAGTGGCTAAAGATGTGTGAGGTCTAGCGTTATCATGATGAAAAACCACACCCCTTCTGTTGATTAATTCCGGCCGCTTTCTCTCAACTTCTTGCTTTAATCTCATCAGTTGTTCGCAGTAGAGTTCAGAATCGATGGTCCTGCCTGGTGGTAACAGCTCATAATGAATAATGCCCTTCCAATCCCACCACACACACAGAATCACCTTGTTGCGAGTTAACCCGGGTTTCGCCACAGTCTGTGAAGCCTGACCGGCCTTTGACCACGACCTTTTTCGCACGTTCTTGTCGTACGTGATCCACTTTTCATCACCAGTTATCAGCTTCTTCAAAAATGGTTCGGTTTCATTACGTCGTAATAAAGAATCACAAATGAGTACACGGTTCATTAGGTTTCTTTCAGTGAGCTCGTGAGGTACCCAAATGTCGAGCTTTTTTGTGTACCCAGTTTTTTTCAAATGCGCCAAAACTATTTTGTGGTCAATTCCCAGTTCTTCAGCTACGTCGTAACTACTGACATGCCGATCTTGCTCCACTTTTTCAAAAATGGCATCCATTTTATCTGTAATAGGGCGAGCAGAGCGACGTGTATCTTTGACATCAAAATTTCCGGATTGAAAACGCTTAAACCAAATTTGTGCTACTCTCATAGACACTGCACTAGGTCCATAAACATCGCAATTTTTTTTCGCGGCTTGCGTTGCATTTTTACCTTTTTTGTAGTAAAATTTTAAAATGTATCGAATTTCTTCATTAGATTCACTCATCTTGGCGGTACAAAAAACAAATGAAAATCACACATTTTCCTAATTTGAATTTGGAATTATGTTCTTTAAAATTTAAACTTTCAATGATACCAAAACCAGCCAGATACAAATAGTATAGCCAAAGAGATTTTATTACAAGTTTATACATACTATAATGCGAAAAGACTTTTTCCCCAACCTAATATAAGGCTTACCAACTCCCTTCTAAGAACAACCACAGTCTATATATTATACAGGATGGAATTTTGTAATGCCACCTGAAGGGAAAGTATTCTTAATACTGTAGACAGAAAATTTTACTCAAAGGAAACATTCCTTTATTTTTGAAAAGAAAGAAAACTGCATTCAAAATTCGCTTGCCACACCCGGGAATCGAACCAACTAAAATCTGTAAAAATTCCACTATGTACTTTTATTGCATCGATCATTAGGTTCAATTATTAAGACGAAATCTCTGTATAAAACTTGATAAATTAAATGAAAGGAAAGCCATGAAACCCTTAATTATTTTATTTATTTACATAAAATGGTAAACTAATTAGTTGCTCGAAATGGGCTCCTTTCTTTAATTCTTTTGAATACACAAAGTTGTCTACAGCATTAAGAATACTTTCCCTTCAGGTGGCATTACAAAATTCCACCCGGTATACTTTCTGACTAGGGAATGCAATACCGGGGATAATGGGATCCCGCATGCCATTATGTGTAGGACTAATCAAATAATTCTGATCAAATAATCAATTCATTTTACGAACGGGATGCCGCGCGGGATTAGCAGGAATGAAGAGAAGCGAAATTCATGTGTCATAGGATCCTTTCTAAGATGTGTCAGCACGGCTGCGTAACAACTGACGATCGCTTTGATTGTTTGCTTCGAAGGCTCAGTTGCACCAAGTAACTATTAGGTCCTTACCTATGTAATTGGCGTGTCTTTTTCTTACACACTATTAGCTATGTACTACTACTTTGATTTAGTAGCTGTTTCAGTTTTATATTTTTATTATGAATAAAGACTATACTGTTGAATTTGCATGTAGTGAAATTATAATTATTTAAATGTTTAATTCAAAAAATAAAATAATGTGGCTGTTTTATATGGTCAGCAGAATCAACTCTTGGAATCGTTGTAACTTATGGGCAAGCTTATTTTTTGCCTAAATTATTGATGCAATCTTTTACTAAGTCTTGTCCAATTATACACTCAAAATTTCAAAAGATTTGGCAACGGAGTTTTTTAGAAATTTTAAATAACGTTAGTATGGAAAATACATATTTTTTTGAAAATCTTCATAAAAATTGGCGTTGTTCCATACAAACTCTATTTTTTTTTAACTATAAATCCTAATGTTACAAAATTGGAGAAAATAAGCGAACAACCCTCGGCTAAGTCTAGCATCAATAAATTATGAAAAAATCCAGTCTGTCCATGAGTTAGTAGGCATCAAATAGTCAATTCCGATGAAGAGATTGAAGAGTCATTTTCACTTTCTTTTCAGAATTTAACAATTGAAATATAATTTAATCACAGACAAAAATCTTGCAAAGAGTGTAGTTTCAAAAAATAATAATAATAAGAACCAACAACAATTTAACAACAATTGAATTAAATAAATTGCAAGTTTAAGTACAAGATAATAAAACGCCAATTTCATAGGTAAGGACTTAATATAACGATAACAAATGCCAAGTGCCGTCAAATCTCTGGTTAATCGAAATACATAACGATAACCATAACCGCTCAACATCGGACGGTTAGCGTTAAAGTTACAGTTTGTGTGTGTCAACTGTCATGCAATCAATTTCAATTGCAATGACTTATGGTGATTTGTGTTTGACAACGCAATTTGAAGTAATGTCATTATCAAAAATTTACCCCTGTTATATTTTGGGAAGGGAAACGTCTTTTCACTTGTAACCCTTTTAACTTTAACTATAACATTTTACATGACGGTGCAACAAAAGATAGTGGACTTTGATGGTTATTGTTAAAGTTTCAGTTAAAATTAACTTTAACAGTGACAATAACGTAGTACTCGGAGCAACGCATTCTTAGGTTTGCTTGCACTCGGAAACATAGAGGCCACGCAAAGCCGGCACATAATGGGAGAGAGACACCCAAACGAAGTATTGTTTTCTTCTTCTTCTCCAGTGATTTGTACTATGCTGGAAGATGAGAGGTCCTGGGATGCGGTAAGCATCTTCTGCGTCGAGGTCATGATGCAGAAGGAAGCGGTGGAGCGGGCCAGGGAGGATAACCCCCAAGCGGATGCGAGCCGCCGCAGAAGAACTGGACGGAGGTAGGCGCCGCTTTGCCCTCCTCCTTCCGCCTGTAGGTGACCAGCAACTAAAATAATAAGTTGAGGTAGTCCACCACTCCGTCACCAGTAAACGTCGCTTGGCCAACAAGTGAACGTCGCGTACTTATTTCCGAACTTCTACGATCACTCGTGGACAGCTAGCTTGCGAGGCGATCCGGTGAGGATACAAAGTTGTAGTGTCAACTCAGCTGACTAACTATATTTTGAAACGCAATGTAATAAAGGTTTAAAATTACTTTCGTTATTAAATTATTATCACTAAGAATCGGTAATTGCAAAAGTTATGTTCGACCTTTTATCAACAGATTAACTCGTTATCAAATGTGTAATCGTGTAAAATTATATTTCTGTACGAGCGTACGACCAAATTATATCGTTCAGCCACACCTATTATTTTACCACACGCCAAACAACCTACATAATTATATTATATTGTCATTGTGATTCGACATTTTTTTTTGTTATGTAAAGGTGGTGGTACATACGGTAGAATGCGCTCAATGACGCAACATCGCGAGAGGCTCAATATTTTTAGTCACCTCATCGTCGCCGATGATAATAATAATAATCGATTCAGCAATTATTGTTCCGATAGTTATATCTGCCCATGGTCTGATAGCCAAGAGTCTCGATAAACACCTTAAGAGACTCGCGTTAGGTGGTTGGATCAAAAGTCATACTCTTAGACACGGCCCGTATAGTGAGAAGGTTCTTGTCTCTGGATCCTTAACCACCGGTAGCCGGGACCCTGATCTTGCTACCGATGGGGCACTGCATTTTTGTATTTTTAAATGTTATATTTTTTTAGTGTTATACATTGTAAACATTTAATATTTAGAAATATAATTTTGTATGTATTTTAAAGGAGATAATAATAACGTTTATTCTCTCACCAAGCGCCAATGAAGGCCCACTTAATTTCAAAATCTCGTAAACTCTTGCAGATAAGTAAAGTAAAGAAAAAACATATTGGAAGCTGTAATATATTTATTTGAGAAACAAGATATCTAAAAAAGAAGTAGAGCTTTTGGCATTTTAACACAAATGTAAACACTTTTTAGAAACTTCAAATCAAATCAAATCAAATTGTTTATTGCTCCATAATGTACATACAGATGGTAAACATATTTTAGTAGGTTTAAGGTAACAATTATGGGCCTTGTGAGGCATTGCAAACATTTTATAAATATAATAGGGTGACGCTGTTTAACTCTTTTTACAATAATACTTTTCTCTATATTAGGACTACATTAATATTTCTTTTATATATATTATTTATATTCTATATTTAACTTAGTTTAAGACTGTATTAATTATGCAACATTAATTAGAATTTATTAATATACTTATATAGTAAAACACAACACTATGTTTAACATTCCAAAATACGATTACAGTTTGTCTGTCAGGTATTCACTTAAGCTATAATAACATTTATCTATTAAAAACTGTTTTAATAATTTATAAAATATTTTATCACTTTTCTGTTGTTTTATTACTTCAGGTAGTTTATTATACATTTTTATGGACATTACTAACGGACTAGAAGAGTGGAGTTTCATGTGTGAGGTCGGTAACATAAGTCTATTTTTATGGCGTAATTGGTAAGTAAATGATAGATCTTCACGTTTTTTGTAATAATCTGGATGCTTTTTTACAAATTTGCAAATCTCATAGATATAGAGGCACGGTAAAGTAAGAATATTGTGTTCCTGAAAATGGGGTTTTCATGTCTCAGTGGGTTCTATATTAACTATAATTCTCATGAGTTTTTTTTGTAAGATAAACAGGACCTGGGCGTCTGTACTGTTTCCCCACAGGATGATCCCATAACTCAGCCACGCGTATGCATATGCGAAGTAGGTAACTAACGCTGTTCGTAAGTCTGTAGTTTTTTTTATTTCACGCAATGCAAAAGAAAAGCTCGACATTTTTTTGCGTACTTTCTCTATATGGGATTTCCAATTAAGGTGGGTATCTATAATTATGCCCAACAAGGTGAAGTCGTGGACAGCTTCTATTGGTAAGTTTTTATATGAAAAGTGGACTGTTAGTGGTGCTTTTTGGTATGGATAAAAGGGTATTATTTTAGTCTTTTGGAAATTAATTTGCAAGTTGTGTTTTTTCATCCAGTCAGTAATTTTGTCAAGAATACTAGTCAATTTTTCATTCAGATTGGAGATATCAGAGCTAGATGTGAGTATGGAGATGTCGTCTGCAAACATGATGCAATGATCCTGAACAACTGTAGCTAAATCGTTAACGTATAGGAGAAAAAGTATACATCCCAGGACGCTGCCTTGGGGTATTGAAGCATTTATAATTCTACTTTCGGATCGGATGTTTATTATTTTTTTACTTTTTTTATCAAAATATTCTATTTCTACTAATTGTGCTCTGTTGCTTAGATAAGATTTAAACCAGTCATGTGTTGTACCACGTATTCCGACTCCATGTAATTTATTTAATAGTATATTGTATTGCACCGTATCATAAGCTTTAGTAAGATCTAAGAGTAACCCTATTGCATATTTTTTATCATTTATTATATTATATACTTCTTGTATGTATTGATATGTAGCTAAAACAGTAGAACGATCTTTTCGAAAGCCATTTTGGCAACTATTAAATATTTTATATTTTTCACAAAATTTATAGACTCGGTCGCACATGGCTTTTTCTATGATTTTTGATGCGGTAGGCAGAAGGGCAATAGGGCGATAATTATTTGGATCGGACTTTTTATTTTTCTTGTGGATTGGTTTTATTAATGATTGTTTTAAAAGATCAGGGAAAACTCCTTCTGCAAAAGACTGATTAATCAATAAAGAAAAAGGTAAGGTCAGTTCATCAGCGCATGTTTTAATTAATATAGGTGGTAGTTCATCAATGCCATGGCTTCTTTTTGTTTTCAGGCTTTTTATTATTTTGTTTACCTCTCTCTCATGAACTGGACTCAAATACATTGAATTTTCAGACGGATTTTGAACTGGGCATGGGTTAGTTAGGCCATTGGTTTTTTCGCCTACTGATGCAAAAAAGTTATTAAAAGCATTTGTTATCAGTTTTGGGTCTGTCAAAACTGTATCATTAACTTGTAATTTTATATTGCGTTTTTCTTTTAGGGGTATTTTATTGGTACGTTCATTTATTATTTGCCACATTGTTTTTATTTTATTGCTGGAGCTATTTATTCTATTTGCATATTGTAGTTTTTTTGATATATTTACCGATTTCCTTAGTATTTTATCATATTTTTTATAGTATTGTGTAAGAATTTGGTTATTTGATTTTGATGAAAGTATTTTAAGTAGTCTCTTATTTTTACACGAGCACCTGATGCCTTTTGTAAGCCAGTGTTTTTTTAATGTTTGTTTTAATTTTATGGTACGTTTAGGTATACATTGATTTAAAGTGGAGATTAAAGTGTCATGGAAAGAGTTATAATTTTGATTTATGTTTTTGTCCGGATCTAGTATATTAAACCAATTTATTTTTTGTAGTTTAGATTTATATTTATTTATATTCTTGTTAGTAAAAAGCCTTTTCTCAATGTGCCAAGTTGTATTTTGTTTTTGTTTAGGTATTTTCATATGTAACTCTATTCCCATATGGTCGGAGAAACCAAATTCTTTTACTGTTAAATTTATGCTTTTATTAATGAAATTAGTAAACAGAAGATCTATGCAGGTAGATGTATTTTTATTTATATGGGTAGGCGTTTCAACGTGTTGTTTCAGTCTGTATTCTAGCATTAAATTTAAAAATTGGTTAGTTTTTGGGGTTGTTTTTGAAACATCTATATTAAAGTCACCGCCTAATATGATATCATATTTAGAATATTTCAGAGTAACATATTTTAGTATGTTATTCAATTGTATATAAAATAAATCCTCCTCTCTTCTATTCCAGTACATTGTAATTATAAGAATGTTTTCTGATGGGAGCACAACTGCACACACTTCAAGGACATATTCAATCGACATGTCAGCTATATCTTTTTTCTCATCAAACTCCAGGTGATCCCTCAGCAAGATACAGACTCCTCCTCCTATGTGCGATCTTCTACAATAAGATGCTGCAATTTTATAGCCAGTTACTTTTAATATTTCTAATTTCTCGGGGGACAGCCAGGATTCAGAGATACATAGCGCTTGATAAAAGGGGTATTGATCCGTGAAAGCCTCTAATATGTGCTGTTTGTTGAAAACACTCTGCATATTCTGGTAGAGTAATTTAAAAGGTTGGTTTTGGGGCACGAAAAAGGTGGTTTTCGTCGTTTCTAGGAGACCCGTGTCCATGGTTAAAATCTATTTCAGCGGTCGACTTCTTTTCAGTCAGGGTAAATTGGCTTTTTTCTCGGTGTTCTACCATTTCTCCCCTCTTTGTTTTCTCACTTTCTTCATTGTTATGATTAAAAAAAATTTGTTTTACTGTATTATTTATTAATTCATTGTTAACGCTTCTATTTGTCGATAACATTACTTCCTCCCTGATTTCAATAGTATCTATGTATTCCTTGCCATTTATAAACAATCTATTATTCTTAATTAAAGCGTATTTTCCTTTTGCTCTTGCTTCCTTTAAAATATTTTTTAACTCTCGCCTTTTTTTTAATTCGTCTTTATCTAAATATTCTGTTATTGAAAAAGGGGTATTTTTGAAAAATTTGGCATGTTGTATTATAGTTTTCATCATATGTTTGCTCAATAGTTCGATCTCTAAGGGTCTACAGTTTCCTCGCCTTCCTATGCGGGTAAAGTCCTCTATATATCCTTCTAAGTTAATATTTAATATGTCATAGAATATTTGAAGTACTCGGTTATATACATCAGTTTCGGTTTCTCCATAGTGCTCCGCTAGGCCATGTAGGACTATCTTTTTATTATTCAAAGGTTCTTTTTTTATTGAACTATCATTGTTATAGGTAGGTGGAGAAACTTGTTTATCCTGAATAACTTTTAATTGGGATTCTAGATTCATGATTTTTTCATTTAATTCCACAATTTTTGTTTGTATGTTGTTTTGCTCAATAGATAGTGCATTTGTGCGTTTTTTGAAATCTGACATTAAGTTTGTCATGGCTGCAGCTATTTCGCGTTGAACTATTGTTTGTAATTCCTGTATAATTGTTTTTCTATTATTATCTAATTTATCCATTAAAAATCCGCAAAACTGTTCATAATTCATGGTCACCCTATTGGTTACGGGAGACTGAGAAATATTTATTGTGTCACCAATCTCACTCGCGTCTTCGTAGGTATGATTATTGATGGATAGGTCTAAATTTTCGTCCTGATATATGGGTTTGGTCTTACGCCTTAATGTTATATTTGCATCTGTTTGTTCATTTAATTTTTCTGTGTCTTTATAGACATTTTTCTCATGGTAAAGTCTAAGTGGGGTATCTGTGTTATCTTGCTTAGGTTTTCTACATTTACACGCTTGACATTGCCATGTACGCTTTCGTTCTGCATCCATGGTGTTGTAAAATCGTGATTCTGATATGTTAGCACATTCTAAATCGTATGGTTCCTTACACAATTAGCAAGTGAGAAATCTTCTATTTGTTATCAGTTGTTTACATCCTGCACACTCCATCTTGTAGTATTATTCCAAAGTTTGTAGTAATGTCTAATTTGACAATTAAAGGATGTGCTTTTTTCTCTTGTTATGTAAGGGACCTAGTCCAGCCACTCACCACTAGATGGCGTGGTTTAGGGCTTAATGATAATTTTGATAGGAAGAAATGGAACTTTCTAGAATTAGGGCACAATTTTCACTGATTTCACTGTTTCTTATTATAATTATAACATTTTACAATAACACTGCTTAAGTATCGTCGTTTCTTTAATTTTTAGGGTTGTCTTTGCACTGTAAGTCACTTATTATGTATAATATATTTGTTTATATTCACCACTTATTATTTTCTTGATAATCACTGTTCGGATCACTCAATCTAGTTACTAACATTCACACTCTATGTTTATGTTTATTGCTTCAAATTTATACAGTTGTTTGTTTATTATTTAATCGTTAAATATTTTTTTCACATAAATTCACTCGGAGCAATGAGGTCCCGTAATGGTATGGCTTTTCCTAATACAACATACATAGTAACATTCCTTTTTGTACCACAATAAAGATGTTTTTTAAATCATCAAAATCGGTCCATCCGTTGCAAAGTTATAAAGCAATTTGCGTCAACTGATTTTATTTAATCCGCTGCGCTCTACGGCATGGCTGTGACGTCACCCGGCACTATCGCCCGCTCCGAGTCGCCGCACACTAGGAACTTTGACTCATTTTCATCTCATATAACTATAACTTTCGTGTTAATAAAGATATTTACATAATTTTTTTTACTTGATAATCTTGAATAAATATGCTTTTAAATAATGTATATTCCGTGAGTAATAGTTTATTTCTAATAGTTAGAAAAATTAGAGGAATAAGTAGGTAGGTACTTAAAATAATATTTTTTCTCACCTTGACATCATAAAACTTTACTCATCATTATCTCATAAAGTTATAACTTCCGTGTTAATAAATATATTTACATGATTTTATTCCTGATAATTTTAAATATACATATTATATACTTTTAAATAGTGTATAATTCGTGAGTAAAATTTTATTTAAAATAGTTACAAAAATCGAGGAATACTTAGAATTATTTTTCATCATTTCAGTCGAGAGACACTTACTGTTACCAGACACCCACCCACCCACAAGCCTGGACATTTTTTCTCACTTTGACATAATATATTTAAATTTGTTACGCAGTGAAACCCCAAAAAACATATATTTATCCGTCAAATTATATTGTTATTTCCTAATAAATAAAACTATAACCAGAAATTTGAGAAAAGAAAATAGTAGATATACATTATGATTGCAAATTATTATGTATATTTGGATAAGTAATATTTGACTAGACCACGGTAATAATAGAAGATAAACATTGTAAACTAAACTAAACTGAGTAAAAAATTCTATTTTTGTTCAGCAAAGTACCTACACATTCCAAGATTTTGAAAATTGTATGTATAGTTTTGATAATATAAAATCATACATCATACAATCGCCATCATATACTCGAAATTAAACTTAATTATTTTAGTAAGCTTAATTAGTATAGATAGTCTATATCTAGCTGTAGTACTAGCTTTTGTCCGCGACTTCGTCCGCGTGGAATAGTTATTTTGGGCTACATTTTTGGGATTTTGGATTTCCATACTACCTCTCATCACTCATTTCATCCTTGTGATGATAAAAGGTCAAGGTTTCACCTATTAGGGAAAAAAACAGTGCCTAAATTATAATTTTAACGAACGTCCATGCAAACTTTCATCTCTCATATCAACCCTTTCAAGCCTTTTTTCGAAATAAAAGGTAGCCTATGTCCTTTCCCAGCGTCTAGTCAATATTTGTACCAAATTTCATCAAAATCAAAGCCGCGAAAGCGTGACTTTGCTTAGTCTTACATACAACCTCTCATCCCCAAACGAGTCAAACTTTAAAAAACATGAACAAAATATTTATTTATTACTTGTCGAGAGCCTAAATTCAAAGTTTCATGCTTTAATCTTCAATAATGACAAACTCCCATACAAACTTTCGACCCTTATTTCAACCCCTTTATGCCTTTTTTTTTACAAATAATGGTAGCTTATGTACCTAATTTTAATAAAAGTATTTCTGAACTTTGACATTGCCAAATTCATTATATCATTAACATTTTATTAAGATTTGTATTTGATCATGATTAATATTAATAATATAATTCAATATTTTATCCTTTGCCATGCCCTAACAGGGTACATGTGTAGGTAATGTTTTGTAAAACATAGCATTAAGACATATGTATGCATAATGGAAATAAAGAAATAAAATCGAAGGCGTGAAAGCGTGACTTTTGGACTTCGATACGAACTTTCATCCCCACTCTGATCAAAATTTTTTAAAAATGCTAAAACAAATATTTATTTCATTTTTATCAAGTGCCTAAATTCAAGTTTCATGGCTTTTCTTTAAAAATGAAGAACTTCCATACAAAATTTCATCCTTTATTTCAACCCCTTCGAGCCCTTTTTCGCAATAAAAGGTAGCCTATCTTTATGTTATCCTGATGTATGAGCTATATTATTACAAATTTTAATTAAAATCCATTCCGTAGATTTTGCGTTAAATACATAGAGACGTATATACGCCCGCATACTTCTTTCACCATCCTTTCGTGTTTATAAATTAGTAGGATTGCTCAAACTACACTAAATTGGCACTAAACCTCTTGAATAGGCTTTGTCCACCACTATAACATCAAAAAAACAATTTGTATAGTATTTAATACGATATGATCGCAAGAAACGCTGCGCGCGGGTACAGTCGGCAGTGATGTAGTGCCGAGTGACGTCACACGCCTGCCAGGCGGCCGCTTGGCGGAACGATCCGTTTTTTCGTCATAACTTCGTCAATTTTCATCGTAGAAAAAAAAAATTGGTACCATTTATTTTGTTTTTTAATTGTCTACAAAGCTACATTCATAGTTAAAATCGTTACGGATCCTCATTGTTTACATCGACACAGCGCCACCTATCTATACTTGGTATTGGGCTATCTTGGGAAGCTGGTCGCTGAAGATGGCCCAAAAACTATTCATGAAAATATATGCATTATAAACAGTTAAACACTTTTAACATAAAACATCAAAATAAAAACACATCCTTCTCATAACATTATTCATAAAAGGTAAAAAATGAACAAAAAAATTTAAATGTGGGCTTTCTTAAATCTATCAAAATAAAAATCAACTATAAAAATTTCAAAAAATTATCAAAAAAAAAAAAAATTTAACTTTGAGATCAACTTTGAAAGTAACTTATCAAAAATAATAATCATATTTTTTTAATGTCATTCGTATGTGGGCTATCTAAGAAATACTGAAAATTAACTTTGAGATCAATCAAATTATACTTAATTAATTAAAACAAATTAGACGCGACTGTCTTTAATTGAGCGTGTACACTCCTAAAAAATCTGAAAAAAATCTCAAGAGTGAATTTACTTAATAGCTTAATCAGAACTTTAATGCCCGAGCCCGGGCTATGTTTGGGAATTATATAATGGGCCATGATAGGAAATTACACCCAGGTTGACTATAATCTCGTAAAAATACAAAAAAAGGAAATAAAATAACAACACTCACCTGTAATTCGCTAATAAATAAATAAAATATGAATTTTCACAGTTTAGAGCAAAGAGATTTGTTTTAAACTTGTTAATTCAATACTCAATACTCAATATATTTATTGTATCATGTGGTTTTTATAGGAGTAACATAAAATTTCTAGAGCCGACATGAACCCTGTGAGGGCACTACAATTATTATAATTATTAAAAAATAATTTTCAACATTTTAAATTCTATACATATTAAATACATATTAAATTACAATCTATACTAATTGCTATTATATAAAATGTCAACATATAAAATTTAAATTCTAAATTATTAGGTACATACATAAATTATAACATATTAAATTAAAATTAGAATTAAGATAATAAATTAAAATTAAAATATTGAATTAAAATAAGTTCCAAATTAGATACATAATTTTCAAAAGGATTTAGATAATGGAGGTTATACAACGTGTATCCTCTTGACATGACCAAGCAAACTTTCATCTGTCTTGAAAATGGCAATGCGCTGTTAATGAAACACACTTGCACTATTATCTATGGTACAGTCAACAGCACGTTGGGTTACCACAAACTGTTAAATTTTCCTAATCGATTATGCACTTTATATTGAAAAGCCTTAGGTTAAAAATCGTTTGGAGAAATTTGGCAGTTTTGTATAGCCCGACGTGCTGTTGACTGTACTAGTAGTTCAAATGTTTCGAATAATCATACCTGTATTTTTATAAAAGTGGGCTATCCTAGGAGCCGGGCCATCTTCGGCGACACTACCTTACAAAGTTTTCATAAAGAAATATAAGAATATAACAAAAAAATGTGGATAGGTTACAATAAAGTACAAGTTCATTCAATGACACAGTAAAGTTAATGCTATGCAGTAAATGCATAGTGAGGTTGAGGACTATGGCGGGCTAATATCTGAATTAGGATAAATCCTGTGTTTCAGTTTATTAACCCCTTTTATTAACCCTCCACCCTATACAATGGTCTAAACAAACGAACACTACTGTATTACACTTATATTAGGCTATATTTAGTTTAAACATTACTTAGTTATTTAAGTTTTAATTAATTAATGATGCGGGCCGCGCGACGTTGCAACCTATCCAAAGCATCTAATTTCGACTAAGGTGTAGAGTTTGTGAAGTTCTTGTAGAGTAAGGGCGTGTAGACTTAGAAGCTTAAGCTCTACATGAGATCTGATAACTATATAGTCTCATCTTGACAACATTTGACATGAAAGAAAATGTTGTTGGTGATAATTCACTTATTTTTGGAAGTTGCTTAGGACAAAATATATCATTATCAACAGCTCATATAATGTCCCCACCGAGGGGCTCGAGCCTACCCCACATTAGGGGCGATTAGGCCTTACTCAACCACGCTGGCCAAGTGCGGGTTGGTTGACTTCACTCACAACCTAAGAATTTCTTCATAAGTGTGTGCAGGTTTCCTCACGATATTTTCCTTCACCGTAAAAGCGTTGATTAAACGTACATATGAATTCAAAATTTGAAAATCCCCGCCGTTGGTATATGGCGGGGATCGAACGGGCGGGAGACGACGCTCTTACGCACTACGCCACCGACAACAAAATATTATGCTTTTAATTTATTAATATTTTTCATGCTAGTATGTATTTAATTATTTATAATAAATATGGAGTCCCTATATTAATTTTCAGCCCGATCAGCCCTCTATTATCAAAATTTACGGATGAGGGGTTGGGGGTAAAAGTTCCAAGTCTTAGTTTTTTTTGTGTACCCACTAATATTAGTTTACATACGAAATTTCAGCTTTCTAGGACCCTAAGAATTTTGCTGAGGTGAGTACCTACCTATGTCAGTGACAAAATCGGGTCTTTCAATAAAATATAACGTATGTATAAGAGCTATTGACATAAACATCCCTAAAATTTTCTTAATATGGTATAATCCTAAGCCAACTTTTGAGGGTCCAAAAAAACGACGAAACGCTTCGAAAAAAGGTAAGTAGGTAGAGATATTTTGTACATGAATAATGTAACATTTTAATTGACAATATTATTCTTTATCCATGGTGAGCGCTATTGCCTTAATCTTCCTTCTGTCGATTTTCGTGGTTGCCGTCATTGGTAATTCAGGCAAAAATATCACACCACCTCTAAGTTGTTTCGCATCAGACAGATTATCTGTAAAAAATAAAATATGGTATTTGATTATGTTGCCAAGTCCTAAATTTGTAGATTTTTAATAAATATTAATGGTGTTTGTGGGCTGTAGTTGTTGTAGCCGCTGGTATACACCAAAGTTGAAATCAAAGATATGTTCGATGGTAAAAATATTATAAATTTAGTGCACGACACAATGTACAATGGTTCTTGTTATGGAAAGAATATGGCCGCGGTCCTAGTGACCCATAGACAAAAACAAAACAATGGTTTAAATTATTATTCTATAGCATTTGGTGTCACCAACAGTGTTATATCCTTATATTATTTTCATCAACATTACTAAGAATTGTAACAACATTAACAATATTTATATTACGAGGGTCAAACTGAAAGTTCTTAGAAAACCAAAAACTGAGCAAACTAGCAAGTTATTAGTTTTCATATTTTTTCCAAATAGTGCCCATTCACATCAATTTATACATCGCTGCATCCAAATATTTGTCACCCATTCGAGAACCGACCGCGCACTTGGTTGCTTAACTTTCGTGATCGAGGACTCAAAAGTTGATAGAGACCTTACATTTTGATGTCATACATGCATGTTAAATTTGGTTACACAAAGTTAAAGCATACTCGAGTTATCGTGCTAACGCACATGTAACGCACAGACACACAGAGACATCATTCCAAAAACGGTATTTTTGGACTCGGGGAGGTCCAAAACGTGTAAATCCGTCAAAATCTCGAGGTCGAATTTTTTGACGATTACAAGTCTTTCTCTATACTACGTAGGTATACGAGAAAGTAATAAAAATAGCAAGGTCGTGGCTATACGGAGGGTGACCCAGTAATTCTACGTCTGATGTCTTTGCCTGGCGATATGCGACGAAGCGTCGTCGTCGTGAAGGAGGATTCTACTGCGACTTCATTTCTCCCGAACTTTTTTCAAGACAAGTGGCAAACAATTGCTCTCTGCAGTAACTGTTTATCGATACTCTAAAACAATTGTTGCATAATGACCTGTCCTTCCGAAGAACGAGGCCACCATCCTTTTTCCAACGCTTCGACCTCTCTTCACTTCAGTTGGCTAATTCTTGGAAGGAAACATCCACTGAGCAGACAATTTTTTGGTTCCGGGATCATAACTGTAAATTAATCGTCACCCGTAAGTACCTATGTCGAACACACCATTTAAGTCACCTCCGCTAAATCTTCGAACCATTTCACGGCACCAATCAACACGACGGAGTTTTTGGGCCTCGGGCAAATATTGAGGTAACCACCGGACACAAAGCATCCTGACCGCTAAATGTTCATGGAAGATTTTGGTCGCCGCAAAATACTGATGTAATCTTTAGTTGTCGCTGTAGAAGGCTGTAAACAACTCATTAAAACAGTTGTAAACAGTGGCATGTACGAGATGGGGCTTCATCATGAAAGGTCAATCGATGTCTATCATAGATTTCTTGTTGACATAAATAACACCGAATCGAAATCATTGTACGAAAATTTATTCATGCTAACGTGACTCCGCCAATTTGTAATACAAATGACAAATTAATGTAATACATACTTTTATTCAATAATATTGGACAAGAGTGCTAAACTTATTTTTTTATTGTATTATTTACAAATAACCAGTTATAAAAAATTTCAGTGTCGCCGTCGTATTGGTAGTCAATAATATTGTTCCTGAACAGAAAGACACAGCAAAATTGTCAATTGAACTAATGCTGTAAATACCTATAATTAAAAACAACTATCCACAGGAAAATATCTTTATTAAGAAATCCCCACAAGACTTTTAGTTACTTTTTCATGGTTATTGTTAGTAGGTTTGTGGTTAAATCTAGGCACTTGACACCATTCAACTCTTCGCTTGGACATAAAAAATTAACCTCCTGATGTTCCTCAAAAAGTAACCAGGATGGCAATGCAACCCTTAATATTGCAAGTGTCTATAGCCGACGGTAACCACTTAACATTAGGTGGGCCGCAAGGTTGTTTGCCATCTCGTATTATAAAAAAAAGAAAAAAATTGGTTGGTCTGTAAAGTCGGTTTACTGACGATAGTTGAACGTGACAACGTCTTAAGAAAATACTGATGGAATGGTAGCATTTTTCAAAAGAAAAATTTAATTTCATTTGTTTTGCCGGCCTTACATGGAACGCCTCAGAGCGAGGTAACGCCGCATGCGTCATGTTTTTTCGTGCGTGCAGCCGGCTCTATCGAATTATAAGACGTTGTCACGTCAAAAAAAACATTTCATGAATTTTTTGAAGTAGGCTGAACATTCTGTTGATAACATCACAAGATAGAAACTCTATATATTCAATATTAGTGAATACTTTCATCTAGTGGCGTAGCTACATTAGGGGCAAGCCGGTGCAGTCCACCGCAGCCCCCAAGCACAGGGAGCTCCCGGATCCCCACCAGCAGTCCTCTTATTGCAAATAGCAAATTATTGCAAATGCAAATAGCATATTTTAAGGCCCATTTGTTTGCACTAGGGTCTTTGGTTAGGTCTCTTCTTTCATCTTGTAAGTACATTCCTCTATTATTACATTCTTATTTTTATGAAATGAATCATGCCAGATTGTATGCAGCGGTTATGATAGTGTTGTAATGGATAGGTACTTGGGCAGATTAGCGATAATGGACAACATTAGGAATGAGTGTGTAAAATTGAGATTTAGAGTGACTCCAGTGACAGAAACATTTTAATGCGATTCCACTTACTTTTAGTTTAGTGTAGAGGCGTTATAAAATGGAATAAACCCCATGTTACTGGGAGAGTAATGCATGGGAAGAGGAAGGCCATAGATGAAACTGATATAATGCAAGCAATACATAATTGAAAGAAAAAGTAGCAGGTCGTAAGGTAACAGCTGATGCAGAACAAAGAATGGCAGGAAAAGGTATAAATTACAGATCTTAAGAAAAGTGTGACCAAGAAAAAAAATATTTTAGTGACACTATTATTATTGGTGCTTACGGTGCATACGAGATTCTTAATCATCCAATTCAAAATCATTACCTTTCACCAAGTCCTTAATTTCCTGAACTGTGACGTCAGCTCCTGGTTTCCGAACCACACACGCTACAGGCAACTCGCCACTCTCCTCGTCTAATATACTGGTCACAGCTACGTCAGACACTCCGGGATGTTGACGGATAACAGCTTCGATTTGTACTGGAGATATCTGTGAGAGATAACTTGCAAAAAGTTTTCTACTAAAAATCATAGATATCCCATGCAAAATGTGCCTTTCTCCTAAGTGCACGTATTATTTATTTATTTAAACTTTATTGCACACAAAAACAGGTACAAATGGCGGACTAAATACCATAAGGCATTCTCTACAAGTCAACCGGAAAGCTGGGTACAGAAAATATCATAAGGTGGTGCGTAAAATAATTAGTAAAATTATTATTTTTGCAATTATTTATAACTTGAATATATTTTTAGCCAAGTTTCATGTAAACATCTAAACTACATGTTAAGTGTTTGCATGAGACTTGGGTACTGGAGAATCAGATATTTTTAAAATACCTGATCTGGTATCTAATCTCTGGATAAACATCTTTAAAATATCTTACCTTATAAGACTGGCATTTCATTAAGAGCTTTAGTCTCTCAACAAAGAAGTAGTTCCAATTCTCATCCCTGTAGAAAAAATCTCCAGTTTTGAACCAGCCATCTTCTGCGAAACTGTTTTTTGTTTCCACCGGATTATTGTAATATTCCTGAAGCATCAAAATGGAATCAATCCAGCAAATTTCAATTATATAGCTCTTTTAGTTAAGAAATAACGAAAAACACTAAGTGGGTGTCTAGGTACAAACAATTTTTCTTTCAACATTTCATAAATACTCACATAAGCAAAGATGTGGCTTATTGTTTAAGAATGTAATGTTGTTATGAGAAAGACGAAGTGGAAGAAGATCTGTAATTCCATTAATTGGTTCATGCTGTTAGAACACCTACGTGTGCATGGCGGTGTGCTGGTCCCAACACTGATGTATGGAACTTCAATATTTCATAAATACTCACATAAGCAAAGATGTGGCTAAGTATTGTTTTAAGAATGTAATGTTGTTATGAGAAAGACGTATTGGAAGAAGATCATTAATGCCAGTAATTGGTTTATCCTGTTAGAGTACCTACGTGTGCATGTAGTTATGGGAAAAAGGGCATGCAAGCAGTATAAATGTGGTTGAAATGAGAGCTGAGGAGGATGGCTGGTGTAAATATAAAAGAGTGATGTGGTTTGAAAGACGATATAGCGACGAGAATTGAGAAAGGGATGCTCAAACGATTGTCGTGTAGAAAGGATGAGTAAAAGTAGATTGACGATAAGGATATATGCTGTGGATATATGAATCCGAAGTGAACGGAGATGCGGGTCGGGAAAGACGTAGGAGAACGTTTATCTATCAAATCGAAGACATCTTGATAAGGTCCTAGACATAGACTAGGCCTAGGCCTAGACAAATGAAAACGATACAACGTTTCTATCGAACGAATGACAATTTTTGACACGACGGTCGATGTAGCTTTCTCAGTAATACGTCAGTTTCATACATTATATTCTTTTCGTTAAACGCTCGACTAGCAACTTGAGGGCCTAGACAAGTGGCAAACGCTACAACGCTTCTATCGAATGAATGAAAATTTTGAACAACTCATACATTTGACACGACACGACGATCGCCATGGAGCTTTCTCAGTAATACGTCAGTTTCATACAAGCGTTCAACGCAATCGATTGGTCACTTGGCTAGCTCAAGTCAAAAGGTCAAAAGTACTGGAAACCTCCGACCATGTGTGAGGACTGTGATGAAAACGGATGAAGCGAAAGAAATAATACGTACATGACACAAGGATTTTTTTATAAAAAGGTCAAGCAAATGACTCTATTCCACCTGATCGTAAGCAGCAGTGGAGTCCAAATGCGAAGATAGCTAATGCGAGAGATAAACCACCGCGCTAGCCACCCTCACCTTGCCGACCTGCAAGGTGCTTCTTCACGCCTCTTTTGAATGACCCAGGATTGTAGGAAGGAGGGAACACGTGTGCTGGCACTGAATTGCATTTCTTGATTGGACGACAAAGAAACAAGATGCTAAATTTCTTAGTTCGCGTTGGAATGGTAGCCACAGTTTGTCGGTGACAACGTAGACCAGCACGCGTGGTCCTTAAAAGCAAGATGGTGAGATTAGGGAAAAAAGCTCCTCAGAGCACTCGCCGTGCTACAGGCGGTAGAACGCGCTCAATGACGCAACATCGCGACTCAATTGGAGAGGCTCAAGATGTTTAGTCACCTCTCTTCCGTCGCCGATGATGCGGGCCACGCGACGCTGCAACCTATCCAAAGCCTCGAGTAAGTACTTAACGGAGCCATCCCCCAGGTGCGAGCAATACTCCACGCAAGACCGTACTTGCGTCTTGTATAGCAAGGACAGTTGATCTGGCGTGAAAACGCCGCACCTTGAGCGCCTGCCTTCTCCGACCACCGGACGGAGCGGCTAGAGAATCCTTCTCTCGCTCCCTCTCCGCGGTCTCCTTCTGCGCCAACAGCCTTCCAGATTCTCTCATTACCAAGCATGGCTCTAAACATGCTTGGTAATGAGAGGTCTGGGGGGGGATTAGGCCTTAGTCAACCACGCGCTCCAAGTCCGGGTTGGTCGCCTTAACACACAACTTAGAATTTCTTCATAGGTATGTGCAGGTTTCCTCACGATGTTTTCCCTCACCGTAAAAGCGTCGATTAAAAGTACAAATGAATTCAAAATTTGAAAACACATTGGTACGTGGCGGGGTTCAAACCGATGGTGCCTCCCGGGTGGAAGACAACGTCTTTACGCACTACGCCACCGACGCTTCTCATTTGCATTGTGGTGCCTGACATATATATATTATAGATAAATGAATTATTATTAATTTCATATATATGTTATCTTTCTTCTTCTTTTCTCTTCTCTCTTTCTATTCCTTTCTTCTCTTTCTTATTTTTCATTATTATATTATAAACTAACCTTGAATATGCCTGGACCTTTCATCCATAATTCACCAGCTACCTTTGGCTCCATGATATCCTCTTGACTTTCAACGTTAATCAACTGAAATAATTATAACTTGTAAGGTTCGACTGAAAGGAACTTTTTGGATGCAAATTGTGGAGTCATCAGTCACTAATTTCTGTAGCTCCAAGATTCCATACTTTAGCGTGACGTTATGTCCACTTAACGTAACCTACATACATTACGTGCAAATACTTACACGATACTGGTAACATCCTAAGGCCTTGCCACAGGACCCTGGCACTGGATCGTCACCATGAAATCCAATAGACGATATCTCACTGATACCAAATCCGTTGATCACCTCTGTTTCGGAAGTTATTTCCTGAAATTAAAATGAATTTACGGTTACGGTTCTTCTGCTGTGGTCACCGCGGCCTATGGATACTTGCAGTACAAAGGGTAGGTAGGTAACCTATCACAATCGGCGATGTGCGCCAATTTCGTGGAAACTTTTTCACACTTTTTTACTTTCTCGTATACGTAGTATAGACAGAAGTAGTCTTGTAATCATAAAAAAATTCGACCTCGAGATTTTGACGGATTTACACGTTTTGGACCTCCCTGAGTCCAAAAATTTTTTTTTTAATTATGTCTGTGTGTCTGTGCGTTAGCACGATAACTCGAGTATGATTTAACTTATTGCAACCAAATTTTATATGCATGTACAACATCAAAATATAAGGTTTCTATCAACTTTTGAGTCGTCGATCACGAAAGTTAAGAAACCAAGTGCGTGGTCGGTACTCGGATGGGTGACCAAAATTTAACATGCATGTATGACATCAAAATATTAGGTTTCTATCTACTTTTGAGTCGTTGCCGGTATACGCGAAAGTCAAGGGGAGACATATTTTTTTTGAAGAAAACCTCAGCAATTTCTTGGCGGAATGTGTAAAGAATCAAACTTAGAGGGACAATTTAGGTGATAATTTGAAACTCAATATACATATATACTTGAGACTCTAGTGAACTCAATTTACTATTTGGTGTATTTCGGAGTATCGTAGCAAATCCCACATCTAATGATGCTAATAATCTGCTTTGTTGGTTTACAAATACCTACCTACTGCTGCGCATAGTGGTACCTATATCTAATCCCATTCCTGAGCAAAATCCCATTCATTAGAGTAAGATAGAATTATTAATATAATAATTTAAGATAGGTATAACGCGATGAAACAACACCGTAAAAATCTGTTGACTGTCGGCACTCGACATTTCGCGACTTTTTATAATACATTATAACATGTCTGTCGTCAAATGATGCTCGAGAGGGGTCTGGTCACGATAGGAATGGCGTGTAAAACTTTTTGTAAATTACTTTGCGATGGCGTTAATTCCTTATAATCATCATAACAGCCTTTATAATTCGACCCACTGCAGGGACACAAGGCCTCTCCTTGTCATCGAAGGAGATTAAGGCAGTAGTCCACCACGCTTGCCTAATGCGGATTGGTAGACGGAGTATAAGGTGGTAAATACCCCTTTTCTGATCCATTAGTCGCCTTCTACGACACCCATTGGAGGATATGGGATGACGCTATTCTACACTGCCAGCATCACACGGCTAAATTCCCTATAGTACGTGGAAGGAAATTTCTTCGGAAACAACTCTACAATTCGGTTGTAATGTGAAATACCCTATCGATAGCGAGCCGTGCAGTGGTAGAAAGTTCTTTTTTATCCTACCGGCCCCATATTATTTGGGATAAATTGAGATTTTCTTTGGGCTATAATATTTTAATGGCCGGCCGCCTACCTGACACATAATTCTCCTTGGGAATGCTGCGTGCGTGGTTTACTCGCCACCTCGGGAGTGACGTCTTGGTGAGATATTCTACACGCTTTTGCAACACCCACGCGATGGGAAGAACTAGTCCTATTCCTGACAGTAAACTACAGCGGTACGATAAAACTGGCAAACAATTACAATACCTTAAGGTCTTCGATAAGATGTTGAGGAACATGGCTGCCTCCCAACATGATGAGCTCGTAGCACGTGAAGTCACACTTTTCGGGACCTCCTTGCCTCAGCAATTTTGTCATCAGTGTCGGGCTCATGAGTGAATAGGTTGGCTGCAAAATGTGTAGATAACTATGTACGATTTGTGTTCCCGCATCCGTAATTAATTGGCAAAGAAGAATGACCAAATTGGACTTGAGCATGTATGTCAAAGGCTACCTATAGCTCAACATGCCTTCTATTGGCTTGGCAGAAAATTGTAGTCAAGATAAATCATTGTTTTTTTCCACCGTCCTTTCTTTTGAAGAGGAGTAACTTGGTGGGTCATCTAGACTGTAGGGCGAACTTCCCCTAGAGGGCTTCTAGGTGATAGATATCTCCCGCGAGGGGTCTCACTGTGAGCTAAAGTCGAAGCAGGTTTGACTCGGAAGGGAGAGGCTGACTTGAGGGTTATTGCACTATCAGAGCATCAAACACGCATGTTATTACTTAGTTGTTTCGTTCTATACACAAGATGCATCATCGCATTATAACAAGGTCATTTTCTAGATTTTGATAGAGTTTGATAGAAGTTTTTGTTTTATTACCTTGTATTTGTTAATGAGGTCATACGCGTGTTCCGGAGTTAGAGGTAAAGATGTCTGGAGTCGTGTATACTTCAAAATTGGTGATAGGATGACGTTGATAAGTGCAGAAAGCCATTGGAGTGGAGAAAGAATTAATGCCATCTTAGTCGGAGAAGGAAAATTGTTGGATCTTGACCTGTATTTATTAAATAACCTATTATAAATGTACGAGTCTAGATCTACGTTGAGTTGTTAGAAACACCCTTCCATACTTGCCTATTGTAACTACTTCTCTATCGCTGAACAAGAAAAAATCAAATAAGTAGGTACCTATGTAGGTACCTACAATGAAATGTTTTAGAGTACATCTATCCTGGTTGTCGGCTTTTGTTTGTTCCTTCCCTGAAGATTTAGTTACTTTTTGGGTTATATATACTCCTTTTTTGTAGGCGACAGGCTGACGGCCCATCACTAATTTGAGACCCTCATGGCCTATGCTCCCATATGTAACTTTATGTTAAAATGTTAAACATCTAAAGGTCGAGGTCCCGTAAGCTGAGGAATCTCCTTGTGGCGGACCCCGGGCAACGGTCCTCGTACAAAAACTCCCCGTTTTGTGAGGAGGATTGCACGCGGAACGGCTGATGCCTCAGTGCGAACGGCCGCTCCCGGCGTCTTCGATGGAAGATGCGTGAGGTTGAGCGGATACTAGTGGTAGCGGCGGATACCTTTGAGGTATTGTGATGGTCCATTGTTGGACTTTAGTACCGTTGATAGGTTTGGGGGGCTTCAGTGCCCAAAGGAGAAGTCGTTAGGCGAAAATGAAGATGGACAGAACGCTCAGAGAAAATATTCTCCGGGAGGGTCTCAGAAAGGAGGACTACCTCACTGGTTCTGCAGTGGAGCCAAAACTCAAGAGCAGTTGCTTGGCTTCTGGATCTACTGTAGAATCAGTCTGCTCCATGTATACGGAGAGGGCACTGTGTGTAGGTAGGATGGAGGCGGATGTTCAGACCGGTTCGGGCGATGATCCCCCGTTAGTGGGGAAGGTGTTTGTCGAGGAGAGCTGGACGGTTGAGTACACGGACGAGCTGCGTCAGTTTAACCATGTACTCAGAGAGCTGGAAGATAGAGTACCTAAGCACTCTGATACCATCCGGCGGATTTCGTCTGAGGTGCGCGAGATGGTGATGACCGCAAATGGGCGGACTTGTACGGGCCATAGGCCAGTGGGCAAAGTGTCAGGAACAGCGCACAAGAGCCAAAGGCGAGGATAGCCTAACTTTAAAAAAGGAGTTGGAGTCCCTAAAGTCAAGCGTGGTCACACGTGATGACCTCACCTGGCTCAAGAAGCTGCTGGTAGATGGTTTGGAACAGCGCGCCAAGTGGAGTGAGGAGGAACTTGCCCAAAAAAAAAACTCAAAAAGTAAAACTCAACCATACGTACCACAAATAAGGTGCAGCGACAGCGAAATTTTTGTGCGTAACCGCTACAGCTTTGGGGACGCCTGTCGACCCACTAGTTGCTAGTAGTAGTGCTATTGTTTCTCCAGGATCAAAATCTTCAGCCCTGTAGTTTAAAAGGCTTTATTATTATTTTAAATTATAATTACTAAACTGCACTTTGCAATTATACTTTATCAGATACTGTTAGTGTGAAACATGGTGAATGGGGCTTTACAAGTTTTTATTAATATTTAGGTGTATAAACAGACTGAAATTTGGAAAAGTCATGAAAGCATTAATGCATTAAATGAGAACCTTCAGGAACATAGCTGAGGTAAAATTGAGTGACAAGTGAAAAGAGAGATGTGTGGTTTTAAAACAGACATAATGACAAAACAATGAGAAAGAGATGCTTAAATGGTTAGATCATGTGAAAGGTTAAGGGAAAGTAGATTAACGAACAGGATATATGAATCTTAAGTGAAAGAAGACCTGCCTGTGTCTGTAAATCCCTATGGGAGAAAGGCGTGACTTTATCTATATATCTATGTACGTATGTAAATGTAATTAGAGAGATGGAGAGAAATTGGCATAACGGAATTCCCGTTCTTTCGTTTCTTCTTAAGTATCCACTTAATAAGATTGTGCATAAATAATGCACTGGCTCTTGTGTTTCTTTTAGTTTGTTACGTTTCCAGAATTCTGATAGAAGATAAGTTTAAAGATATGAACGCACGACTGTAATCGCCATAGGCTGGTGTTTTCTGGGAATCAGATCAGTCTTCTCGGAAGTACAATCTTGTGTCCACTAACTGTTTGCCATAACAATAGCCATCTCCCAATTTTATTTGGGGTTGACATAATATATTTTCTTCTCCCAACTCTCAAGATCAATACTTTCTTTGCCACCATATTATCGTTCTCTATATTGTGACAATATCTTTCACGCAGTCTATCCATCTTTCCTTCGGTCTTCCTCTTCGTCTATATCTAACCAAATTTATCCTTACCACTGTCATTGTAACGTGCTCATCTTCTCTTCTCAATTCAAGTCCGTACCATGGGAATCTGTTATATCTCAATCTTTGCCAGTTGTGGTATTAAAAATAATATCAGTACCTAATGATAATAATAAACTATCTTACCTAAAATCATCAACGTTAACACCTTCGCCATATCTGTCGAGGAATTCTGAAAAACTGAGTATATCTTGTCTTTTATCGAATGATACTATTTGAGTGTCCAGGTCCAGGTCGTTTATAGCCAATTGTATATCTGGCACTTTTTCACTTTGGCAGATGAGTAATTTAGGTTTATTAATGTTAAAGGCAGCTCGGAGATCCTCTGAAATGGATTTCGAGCTTAGTAATCATCAAATTAATGTCTTACTACTAATATAAAATTTTACAGATGGTTAATAATGTACATTATTAAACCATCTTTAATCATTAAATGGCTATTTATATCCTATGCCACATGGGTTACATACCAACGCCAAAAGTTCTATCCACCAGAGCAACGATTACACCAAGGTATAAGGCAGCGTATAACGGTATCGCTAAATGTATATGATTCGGTGCGATTAAGACCACGACGTCTCCACGTCTCAAGCCGAAGTTCTTCAAGGCAACTGCACAACGGACTGATCTCTCCAATACTGAACGACTCGTTTCCTCTTCACCTGTCCCTCCATCAATCTGGATAAACAATGTAATTTTCTAAACTCTCCCTTTTTTATTAAATAACCTAATTATCTTAAATTCTAGGAAAGAAGAATTCTTGCCGATTCATTTTTGGAAATTGGACTGGGAGGGGGAAAAAAGAAGAGAAACAGACTGTTCTGGTCACCTGATTCCCACTGGGCTTGATAGCTGATTGGTTAAGGAATCACAACACCAGGTGCTGTACGCCTGTAAAGTAAAGCTGATATTCTCACGTATGACAACTAAAATCTCACCTGTATCACAAAGTCTGGGTAATTCTTAAAGCTCTGGATAATCATTTTTCCCAGATGATATCGGTCATTTGGCTGGCCTGACTCAGCAATGATCCTCGAAGTTAAGTTGCTTATAAACCAATGCACGGCGTCATTGACTCGCTTTGGTAGTTTCGGCATCCTACAAAAATATGTGTAATTTAGGATCGGATCATCATATGAATTGCGTAATGTGAGTGTGCTGTGTCTGTATGTGTCAATGAAATAATAACTACATTTTTTGTATGGATAGGTGCGTGTCTTAGCGTGTTTACAGTTTGTTTAAAGAAATTGTCCAATAAACGATTATGTATGACTAATAAGGCCGCATGACCTGTGACTGCAATCTGAGAATTCCGTAAGTAAATTAATATTTCGTATACAAATTACACAGTAAATAAATTGGCAGATGATCACCACGTGGTCTTATGGTCTACCATGATGCAGACTCGTATATTATAGATATTTGCAATAATAATCATGACATATGACAGACCTGCATCATGGTAGAAAGAGCTAGTCCACAGATTAGAGAGTATATGTCAGCTAATATCAGTTGCTAACATTTCTAACTACATCTGCACATAGACAGACCTACAGTAACTATAGTTCAGTATAACAAAGTTCACTGGGATGTGCTTTAAAATCCCCTAATATAAACCCATTAGTATTCAATTGCACTTATTTCGGTTAATATTTCTTTGAAAATGGGTAAGTATGCATATTTAGTCGGCACTAAGATAGAAATTAACAAGATTAATCAAACTCCCCCTATGTTTTTGATAATAACTGGTCGCTGACTAGAACATGTCTAAGCGTCGGTTGCGTAGTGCGTAAGAGCGTCGTATCCCACCCCGGAGGCACTGGTTCGATCCCCGACACGTACCTTTAATTTTGAATTCATATGTACGTACATTTAATCGATGCTTTTACGGTAAAGGAAAAAACATCGTGAGGAAACCTGCACACACCCATGAAGAAATTCTTAGGTTGTGTGTGAAGTCACGGTAATATTAATGGTGAAGTCGACCAACCCGCACTTGGCGTGGTTGACTAAGGCCTAATCGCCCCTAATGTGGGGTAGGCTCGAGCCCATCGGTGGGGACATTATATGAGCTGTTGATGATGATGATGACTAGAACATTATTAACTGATACACTGTCGAACATGCCCTTCTTCCAGAGAATGGCCATCCCACCCACCGTATGGTCTCCGCGTCAGAATGCCGGCGGAAGTGTCCACTGCACACTAAGGACTCCACAGACTGCAGCTACAATGTAAAGATGTACCTACGTACGTACATCTAATAGCACGATACATACACACATATTTCTATAGAAATCTTCAGCAAACAACACACGACGGCTATAATATATATTTTTATAATACATTTTACATCTAGATAAATCTCGATATGTTCCAATATCCCAATCAATTTCCATATTACGTTACATCTCTCTCGAACAGGATGTTAAAAATATTCAATAAAACAATGTTTTCGGTGGAAAAATTTCTGTAACAACAAATTAACAATGATGTAATTCGTTGGTGACAGACAATTAAAAATACAACCTGTATAAGATTTTAGTAGTCGGAAAGAGCGTCGATCGAGACGCATAGCAATGGAATGTAGAAAAACCGCCTTCAAAATTAAAACGGAGAAATAAAAATTTTGCTTATAAAAATCTAAATGTTTTTTTAGGTCGGTCCCAAATATAAGTGACAACGTTTTCCAAATATTGAGGTTGGCACAGACCTCAAAAAGAAAATAAATTTTTATAAACAAAATTTTTATTTCTTCGTTTTTAGTTTTGAAGGCGTTTTTTTTTTAAAAAATATGTTTTTCTTTTTAGTGTTTTAAGTATAGAAATTTTCAGGAAACTATCTCGAGATCTTTTAGATATCCAAATGATGAGATATCATCGATGTCAATTAAATAGGCATTATTAGGGATAACTCAAAAACTACTCGTCAGATGTCGATCAAATTTAAACCACATGACAAGCACCAGCTTCCAAAGGTCGAAAGAATCTTCAAAATCGGTACACCCAGTAAAGAGTTATAAGGTAACAATCATAAAAAAAACATAGTTGAATTGAAAACCTCCTCCTATTTTGAAGTTGATTAAAAAGATATATTACATTACCTGCTGTGTGGTCCTTTAAGTTAATGTAAAGTTATACATCCGTTCGGGTCCGGGTTCGAGTCCTGGTAGCGGCAAATGTTTCTGTGACGAACACGAATATTTGTTGACAAGTCATGGTTGTTTATATATTTATTTATGTTTATTTATAAAAATATCTAAAAATTATTATGTACCTATATAAAAAAAATGTTCGTTATCTACAACGAATTAGGAATGATAGTTATCTAGTATCCTAACACAAGTTCTTAATGATACTTAATTTGAATTTGTATAATTGGCGTGAGCGTAGAAATATAGGTATTATTATTATTATTTTCTCGTGGATTTATTTTTTATTATTTTTAAAGACACTGTTTCACTAGTTTTATTCCGAATGTAACTAATTATATCTGTTCACATGCTTCTTTACTTACGTTGGTAAACAATGGTACTATGACATCCGCAGCTAAGCCTCACATCGGGTGCCGTTATCGCTGGTCCCTCTGTCCAATGAGTAAATTTAATTATACCTTTTATCAGTTTTAAATTTCACAAATTGCCATTCGTTAGCATCAACTGCAACCCCCGTGCAGTCTTTAGACCGTTTGTTAAAAATACTCGATTTACGTGTTGCCGCGGCATCCTAAGAAACACCTGTTTGACTTTATGCCTTGGCAACATGACGTCAGCGTTCGTGCCCGTAAAAACAAAAACAACTGATGTGATGACCGCATTACATGACAGTACTTTACGGTCCTTATGTTCCATCTCGCTCTTTCCCCCGATTGTTCTAGTCTAGTCTGGATTATAGAAACCACGGTAGGAGCCTCAACTATTATGAGTAATTATCCCGACAATAGCGCTTTGATGTTCTGTCACATCGTGTTGCTTGCATTGGAAGGAGACAGATTTAGTCTCGCGGGTTGTTGGTCATTCGACCGTTATTTTTTTTTAGCAACGGATGGTTCCTTATTGGGCTACTCGAACTATTCAAGTCGTAGCTATCACTATCTAAAATTGTACTTACGGCACATTTAAGTCTTTTTAACCATAATAACAATTTGGATCGGTCTGACAGTTCATCCGTAGTGTAATTTCTAGTATTAAAAACGTTACTATATTAGTTGCGTTAGGAGCTCAATTTGTATAGGAATCGTGAATAGCTCCCCTAGCGGAAAGAAGCGCAAAGAAGCGTAAGCGAGAGCACAAATTAAGCGCAATTAATCTGTGCTCAGCCGTGTGATGCCGGCAGAGTAGAATAGCATCACCCCAATCCTCCAAAGGGTGTCGTAGAAGACGACTAATGGATCAGCAACGGGGTATTGGTCACCATATACTCCGTTCACCAATCCGCATTAGGCAAGCGTGGTGGACTACTGCCTAAACCTCCTTCGGTGACAAGGAGAGGCCTTGTGTCCCAACAGTAGGTCGAATTACAAAGGCTGTTATGATGATATCATGATATGGTTGATTCCTGAGAAAAGTGTTCTGATCGTCAGATCCGTGGCAATTTTTTTTTCTCGTCACAGGTGGTAACTAAAATTACAAATGAATAAACAATCAAAAAAGTAATATATCTATCCATAAGGCACACATTCAAAGTTTATAGATCGTCTTGAAAAAAATATTGAAATTTTTGGAGCCATGGATCTGATTATAGAATCCACGGATTTGATTGAAGTGTAAATAATACTAAAATGTATAGAATAAAGAAAAAACAAACAATGTAAAAGGTTTATTTATCTTTATTTCAACATTAATTGGAATTATTTTTCAGTCTTTCATCTCTCTCTCTCTCTCTCTTTCTCTCTATCCTCAGCTTACACTTTTATAAGTTTTATGATCTGTCTTAACTACAACCCTTCTCATTCTCTCACTTAACTTCTTACGTTGAAGTACACTTCGCTGCTTAACTTAAATATAGTTATTTAAGTTTTATAATCTGAAACAAGGAAAATATGTCATCTGCATGTCAGAGAAGAGTTGGACATAGCCTCTCCCAAAGATCTTCAACCTGATCAGTCCTGCCCGCGTCCAGCTGCTTCTTGCGACCTTTACCAGATTGTCAGTCCACCTTGTGGGACGCTAACGCTGCGTCTCCCGGTATGCAGCCGCCACTCAAGGTCTTTGAGTCAGTTTTGAGGCGTATTGCAACCAACTAAGGCCATCGTAGGCCACCACTGGCAACACACAGAGAAAGTGTCTCAAGACAAAAGATGGGCCGAGAATATGTCGCGTAGCCGAGTAGGCTTCGTCGATTGACCCCTTTCTGGAAGTTGAACTGTTTCTTCCCGGTAAACCCAATAGTCAACAACTTCATTGTAGAGCTTCCAACCATTACAGAAGTGCGTAAGTACATGATTTTTGTCTTATCAATGTTCATTTTAAGACTCTCTTGTTGGGACACACTACAGAGTTCAGAGTTTTTCCCGGTCTCACCCCATGACTACGATAATTTCTGCAAAGTGAAGGATTGCATTTGCTTGCCATTTATGTTGATAGGAAGTCATCTCCAGCCCAGAAGCTTAAACACGTCCTCCAAATTAACTTTAAATAGTTTTAGATAGCATCGTCCTAACTTACACCTCGCTGCAGCCGTATTGGCTTCGAGTCCTGGTCATGGAAGTGGACTGACCTAGTGGCATTTTCTTACACTGCCTGCAACACTTGGATGTCATCGTCATTTCAGCCGAGAGACGCCCACTGTTGGACATGGCCTTCCCCAAGGATCTCCATACCGGTCGGTCCTGCGCTTCCCGCATCCGGCGGTTTCCCGCGGCATTTATGAAATCGTCAGTCCACCTTGTGGGAGCCTACCAACTCTGCGTTTCCCGGTACGTGGCCACCACTCGAGAACCTTTCCGCCCATAGGTGCCGTCATTCCTCCTCGCAATGTGCCCTGCTCACTGTCACTTAAGGTTCGCAGTTCTTTGGACTATGTGGGTGACCTTGGTTCTCCTTTTTTTATTGAAGTGGAGGTTAAATGCATTTATGCATCGTCCCTGCGCGGTGGTGCAAACCGCAGGGGATATGTGTGACTCGAGGTTAAGGCGTTTCCTCCATACCCACTAAACTTCCTCCCCGGCCTGACCGTCAGTGCGCTATTACGGGATGGCTCGGGATCAGCGCACGTGAGAGCAACTACACTGAGACCGTCCCAACGCTGCCCGTCTAGGCACTCCTAGCACTAATTGGTGGCCAGCAGCCACTCCTCCACAGACGGTTGCTCGACCTGGCGCGTCCTTCTGACGGACGAAGGACACCAGGAGCAGCCATTGGACCGCACCCGGGGGACTTCGGGCGCGGTCGTGATCCTTAAAAAGGCTGTCCGGCACTAGCCGTGGTGGGAAAACAAAAACAACTCGACGATGGCATATGTGACTTAGAATGCCAAGGGGACACACTTGACATCAAAAGCCACACACCCGCTGAGAAAGTTTCCCCACCACGTTATCAGGGTCCGCCACGAGGAGGCTTCAGGACGTGGACCCCGACCTTGGTTCTCCTGCGGATTTACTGATTTGATCACGCAGAGAAACACCAAGCATAACCCTCTCCATTGCCCTTTGGGTGACCTTGAGCCTTCTTACGAGGCTTATTGTAAGCGGACACGTTTCGGTTCCATAGGTCATCACCGGCAACACACACGAATTAAAGACTTTCGTCTTGAGACACTGCGGTAGATGGGCCGAGAATATGCCACTTAGCTTCCCGAACGCTGCCTAGCCTAGTTGGGTTCGTCCAGTGACCTCATTCCGGATGTTGGACTTACCTAGTTGGACTGTTTGTCCCAGGTAAACATAATGATCGATAACTTTCAGTGGGTGCGACATGGAAATTAGACATAATTAGTCTTATCCGTATTCATTTTAAGACCCACTTGTTGGGAGACTCTACAGAGATCGACGTGCATTGTGCTCAGGTCTTCCAAGGTCTCAGCTATAACTACGATATCTTCGGCAAAGCGAAGGTGAATCATGTACGTCATTTATGATGCCAAGTCCTCTCCAGTCCAGAATCTAAAACGCGTCCTCCAACGCAGCTGTGAACAGTTTTGAGGATATAACATCACCCTGTCTCACGCCTCGCTCGAGCTGTATCAGTTTTGAGTTTTGGTCCTGAAGGCGGACTGACAAAGTGGCGTTTTTGTACAGTAACCGCAACACTTGGATGTAATCGATAGTCTATGTGGCACCTCAGGAGTGACTGTAGCACGGCCCAAGTCTCGACAGATTCGAAGACTTTCTCATAGTCCACAAACGCTAAGCATAGTGGCAGATTATATTCTTTGGTCTTCTGTATAACCTACCGCAGCGTATGTATGTGATCTATGATACTGAAGCTTTTCCAGAATCCGGCTTGTTCAGGAGGCTGGAAGTCGTTAAACCTGCGTGCGAGACGATTCGTTATAACCCTCAAAAATAGCCTATAAACATGACTCAGGAGCGTGACGGGTCTATAGTTCTTCAATTGGGCCCTGTCGCCCTTTTTGAAGAAGAGTCACACCACGCCTCCATGCCATGCATTTGGCGTTCACTTGGATGTACCGATAGTCTATTTGGCACCTCTGGAGTGACTGGAGCACGGTCCAAATCTCGACATAATTGAAGGTTTTCTCATAGTCCGCAGACATGTACAGCATATTGCCACTTCAGCGTACTAATGCTTAGGGCTATGTCCATAACGATGACAAACTCTCTTTTAATGAGATACTGAGCCTATCCTCTACATAGACTATAAATTAGTGGAGTAATCCTCTGGTAAGTGACCACGTCTGTGCAGGGAAGAAGTAAAGATATGTCTAAGCTTTCCAAATGCTGGAGCAGCAGAACTGGATCGTCCTACTACTACTTCCACGTGGTTTCTATTTATTCCTTAACAACTTTGAGGACCAAATTTCCGACTAACAGAGGCTCTGGGATAATTAACTTGTGCATTAAACATTACTTTCCTCTTATCCAAATTCCTCGCAACACGTCGAGAGGCATTATTAAGGCTTTTCAGCATTTCCGAGTTCTTGAGAAGCGTTGTCTCTTTTTTTTATGGAACAATACACCTTATACTCTTGTTCCACGAATGTGGGGTCATATCCATAACAAAAGAACAGCGTCAAACAACTTTTGGAATACCTTGTGGACTGGTGGCGATGACGCAACATCAGATCCATGGGAAAACATCCATAGATTTGAGACCATGGATCTGTTTTGGACCATGGATCTGATCATGACAATTTTGTTTTTGATTAACTACTCAAAAACTTGCAATAATATCCGAGATATTTTTACCTCGTAGTAAACTCAGATGGAAAGGAAATCATATTCTAGAAACAGTTTTAACCATAGGTTGACATTTCTATTTTTAAATCGACCCACAGATCTTACCTACCCAGGTGTACCAAAATTAAAATTAAAATAAGAACTGATCTGTAAAGTTATGCTTGTACGAGAATGACACAACTCCTCTATCAGAAATTCAGGACACATCTAGAGACCCTCGACAAGCAATCACTGAAGGTTTATCTCATATTTACACTACACATCTTGTCATGGGGTTCAATTTAAGCCCGCCGCGTGACAAATGTTTAAAACGGCTTTACTTCTCTAAATTGATATGTTTTAATGCAAAATTTTATATTAGAATAGAGGCATTTCTGTATTTTTTAATGATATATAAATTATGGTAATATCACGTATAGTTAAAATAATATTAACGCTAATACTGCAAGCGAGACGCGTGTGACACGTCGAAAATCGTTAAAATGCCCCCGATTTCAGGTTTCAAATGTGATTTTATTATATTAAAACAACAATTAAGCGGTTTTATTTATGATGCCTCAAGAGAGTAGTAGTTCTTCAAGGTTTTGACAATTATTTAAATATTCTAATCTCAATAATATAGATTATATTGGCCTGTGACACGAAAAATTAAGGTCCCCAGGAACCACCCATATGATGATGAAGAATCTGTGCTCTCGCTTCCGCAGGTCGCCTCCGCTCTCCGCAGTCGCTTTAAGTCATAGCACACTTATCGTGATAATGATGATGATGGCACTTATTAGCCCGGAAAGAGAACGCTTTTTTTACCCGACTACGGCGAAGTCAAAAGGAAGAGTAATGATTTTAGCAGTCCATGTATGTATGATTGTGTTAACGTATGTTCCACCCTAGCGCCTAACCTTTTTATCCGATTTTGATGAATGAGGTGTCAATCGATTCGTTGTTATGGTTCGGGCAACATAAGCTACATTTTAACCCACTTTAACAAGAGGAGTTAGAGATTTTTTGAAGTAAATCTTCTTTACGCACGCTTGACTTGGGAGTAAGCTGGTGAATGGAAGAGAGCGTTATACAAAGTGCGAACGTAACGGAAGTTGAGAGGGAGATATAAGTTAGTAAAGATAGAGAGAGAGAGAGTTACGCTTTGTAATTTCAGTCGTGTGATTTAAACACATTCGTCTTTTCCTTGTAACGTGGATTTTAACCGATCCTTTGTAGTTTGTACACAACCTCTTGTTGTGGTTGCTAAGCAAACTATATAGTTATACCTATTTGTAAAATGGCCACAAAAATGGAACAACGACTGTTATGTCGAGGTTATGTCTAAAATCTAAATGATGGATAGCCCTAGTGCAAACTCGCGAACGGTTCCCCCTTAAACCATTGGCTGAATCGTTAAATTTTAACTAGCCGCGCCAGTTTTATTTGCACTGAAGTGTACGGTCCAACGACTCTTGATTGTCATTTTCTGTTAAAATGTTGAAATCCACGAAGATAGAGTAAAATATAAGCTTCTTGTTGAAATCGAATGCCACCGTAGATTTATAATTACTGACGTTTATAGATTGGCAATGAATCGATTAGGGCTAGACCAAAAATCAGGAGTGGTCTCCCCTTTATTTTCTCGTATACCGGAAACGACTCAAACGTTGATAGAAACCTTATATTTTGATGTCGTACATGCATGTTAAATTTTCGGTCACCCATCCGAGTACCGACCGTCCATTGAGTGCCTCGTCGTACAGGGCAGAGTAGAGGGCACTAGGCCTCGTGGAAGGTCACCCATGCGATGGACCGATCAAATTAAGACTGCAGTGGGCGGTCCCTTGCATGAGTGTACAAGGAACACCGAAAATAGAGAAAGATGACGGGACATTGTGAGGCGAGCAGCATCAGCCCCCAAACCACCTACATGTTGACCACCCACTCTGTCAAGAGTGACACGAAAGAGAAGAAGATAGGAATTTTAAGCGCCTGAACCGGGGTAGTGTACCATCTTATAGAAGACCACACCATAATAAGACTACATTTTTGTGGTATTGTCTTTTTGTCGGTGAGTAAGGTTGCCAGAGCTCCACAGGGTAGGGAAGGGGACACGTCAGTATTGCAAGCGTTTATAGGCTACGGTGCTAATCAACTAACAGAAAAAACCCACACGGTTTTGCTTTTCCGGGATAATAAGTAGCCTCTGTGCTATTCCAGAAGTTTTTCTATCTCTGCTTTGTGAAAAATTACGAAATTGTTCAGCAATTCAGTAATAAGGTATTTCCCGGGGAACCGGGGGCATATTTCATAAACATGACAATAACATTTTTAGATTACAATGGTATGTTGGTTTGAATAATAAATTTATTTAGTCAAAACGTAGCGGTAGTTCTGCTTAAGATCAGTAGGTACGTAAGTTTTTTTGTATAAAAACGTAACTATTTTACTTGCATTGAGCTCAATTTGTATGGGAAACGATATTTGCGCTTCTTTCCGATAAGGGAGCTATATATTGATCTCCGTAAGTAAAATAGTTGCGTTTTAATACATACCTACTAAAAATCTTACACTATGGGTACAGGAGAGAGACTGGGACACACATGCTTCTCTAAAAATAATAGTAATAAAAAATACACTCGTAATTAATCTTTATAAATAATTTATTATTTTAAACTTAATAAGAAACAACTGAGGCACTTGATCACGTGTACTTATTCCTAACTCCACAGATATATCAATCAAATCAATTAAATCTGTGCCTGACTCTAAGCTTGTGCGATCTCGAAAGGCACAGACGACTCTAGCTTCCTTAAAACAAAGAATCTTATAGCCAATGAGGATCAAAGACTATTATAGTCAATTAAAGGAGATAGGTACTTACGAGATTTTTTTTAATAACTTATAGGGAGACAAACAAACATAGAGTCACTTGGTGGTAAGCAGGGTTGCCAGGTCTTTTCCAAAAAAATACCGAACAGTGAGCAAAAAAAAAAGCTCCTCATTTGCCGTATTGCTGATCCTTTTGCCCAGGGAGCGGTGAAATGGCTAGATGGGCCCTGATGGCGAGGCCACGATTCGTTTATCAGGGAACAAATTAATCAGAAAAAAAACCGGACCTCCCATACTTCTGTATTTTTGTCATACCGAACGGTTCGGTAAAATAACGATCACCTGGCAACCCTGGTGGTAAGTGATCAACGACAACACTGTATAAATTGCGGTTGTGTTGTCTGCCTTTAATAAAGAAATAGGCTGTTTTCTTGAGGTTTAATGATAAATAAGTACATTTATGTTGAGGTCCATCAATCGTACCCTATCGAAGATACTATTATTGGTACAAGCTGGTTGTGCGGGGCAGAAAGTTGAATGAGAACCGCAAAGTGGTGGATTTCCAACTGTCGAGATGGTAGGGAATGACTTTGAATTTATTGCGGGTGGTGAATAGTATTCGTTATGTGGTCGAACTTCGCCCTTGTAAAACAGTTGTAGGCAATAAGCTGGCAATAAGAAGTGAAGGGTAATTCATCAACTCGTCCCACATAAACTGTCTCGATCTGCGGAGTACATATACTTAGCTTACGAGACTTATTTTTCTGAGATTCAACCTTTTTGCAACTATTTAATTTGAACTATTTACTAATAATTCTTTAGCAAATAAATAAAAAAATGCAGTGTTAATAAGTGCACTGTTTCCAATGTGAGAAGTGAACGCATGTTTAATATGCGTTCACTGAATGTGAACCATAAATCTACTCTAATTTAGATTTTTTTATTCTTTGTCCATGGTGAGCGCTATTTCCTTAAGCTTCCTTCTGTGTACTTTCGTGGATGCTGTCACCGGTATTTCAGGTAAAAATATCACCCCTCCTCTTAATTGTTTTGCGTCAGACAGGTTATCTGTAAATATAAAAATCGCTTTTAACTTTCTTCCAAAAGAAGTTATATTATCTATCAAGCCACGTATTTTGCGGCGTAAAAGAAACCTACATTGATATCTATGATTATTTCCATTCAACAAAGTAACAAGAATTGTGAAATAGAACCGCAAGAGAATTGACCTCTGAATTTTGTTACCGGTGGACGGACCCCAGAGCCATTCTACTTTCATAATATAATCAGCACATCATCATTTCCATGTATTTGCTCGATGTTACTAAAAACTCACAATAATTTATGAGTGGACCAAAATCATCCGATTCAAAGCCGCAAGAATTGCGAACCTGAGGCGGTTATTGCGGCGGAAAGGTCCTCGAGTTGCGACCGCGTCCCGGGAGATGCAGCGTTGGTAGGCCTAAGGTGAACTGACTATCTGGTAAAGGTCGAGGAAAGCTGCTGGATGCGGGCAGCGCAGGACTCATCGCGCTATAGATTCTTGGGGAAGGCCTATGTCCAATATTCAATCTCCTGCTAACATAATGGAAGCCGTTACCTTTCACCAAGTCCTTGATATCCTGAGCTGTGACTTCAGCACCTGGTTGTAGAACTACACACGCTACAGGCAAATCACCGCACTCCTCATCCGGTATACCGGTCACAGCGACGTCTGATATTCCGGGATGTTGACGGATGATGGCTTCAATTTCTACTGGAGAAATCTGTAAATCAAAATGAGAATGTTGAGTTTCAAAAACCGATTCAATAATGATAGTAGTTGTAGAAGGAATCTGAGTAACTTCATTGATATTGCTACAGTACCGAACCTCACAAAACCTATCAATAACCTATCTCACAAAATTATAGAAGTTTTCGTGTTTGGGCTCATTGGAATGGACTTCATAATGAATAGTTTATGTAGATAGATAATGTAGGTACCCCTAGTATGAGTTTTGTTAGTTTTCGAGCTCGATCAAATGTATCGTATCTTCCTTACATTGCCCACTAGCGCCTCTAGCGTAAACTATCAGAAACAGTGGGCAATGTATGAAAAGAGACGATACGTTTGATCGAGCTCAAAAGCTATCAAAAAACTCATACTTAAGGGTACTGATCATAGTCTCGAAATAGTGCAGGAGAGAGCATTCAGAGTCAGTCAGGGCTATTTCAATTTTAAATTTAGCACTTGTTTTATCAAATTGGTATTACCTGATAACTTTTGTATTTCAGTAAAAGTTTAATTCTTTCAACAAAGAAGAAATTCCAATTCTCATCTCTGTAGAACATGTCTCCAGTTTTGAACCAGCGACCAGCTGCGTAGGTATCATCTGTTGCCGCTGGGTTGTTATAATATTCCTGAAAATTTGTCAGTATTGATAATATAAAACAGATAGAGTATTACTTTAAATTAAATTCATTGTCTTAATATGTTTAGTTTTGTCACAGTTTTTTTTGTGTTTAATGAAATTGAGGTACTCGAGCTTTAGGAACAACGGACTAACAACCCTGGAGTAGTAATACCTTCACCTTACAGAAGACCACAGTCACGGTAATTAATATTACCGTGCCACAGTCTAATGACACAAGTCAACATTTTTGTGATGCTATGTTTCTGTTCGTGATTGACACGTACCCGTATGCACAAACATTACTATGAGGTTTCTCGACTCTTGGATAAGTAAACGCATTGCATTGAATAGAGCTCGGTGATTGGTTCAATTCTGTTGCCTAGTTCACATCTGAAGCGAACGAAAGGTGAATAAATGAGAAGTGGACTGTTAAAATAATAAAAAAGTATATTCAATGAAAAATGGTAAAAAATACAAAACGCCGCTAACTACAAGAACACTACGTAAAACCCTGAGACGTTGACAATAACACGCTGACAAGAAACACTATAATTTTTAACATTTATTGAAAACTAAAAAGGAACTTAAAACTTTGGTTGCAAGGAGGTCCGCAACATCCTCCCCTCCGTGCAGAACTGCACAAAAAGCTGCTCTAAGTGTCGACCGGTCGGCGGAGGGTACCTCCTGGCGTATCAATATCGACCACCCTAGTCACCCCGTCCCTGCCAGGGAACATGTTCTTGACGCGCCCTCGTGGCCAGGTTCCTCGTGGTAATTACTCGTCTACTATGAACACGACATCCCCAACTTTGAGGTCCTCGCCACGGCTCCCAGCAGTCCGACCTCGAGGCTGCATAGTTGGTATAATTTCGCGCACCCAACGATTCCAGAAGTGGTCTGCTAGTCTGAGGGCCTTTTTCCATTCCGCCCGCCTCACCAAGTCGTCGTCATTCAGCACGTCGGGTAGGATCTGGTTCGACGATGTGCCGATGAGGAAATGGAATGGCGTGAGAGTGGTAGGGTCATGGGGATCCGTTGACACGTGCGTCAGGGGGCGAGAATTGACTATGGCCTCAGCCTCTGCGAGTGGTTCCGATCCCCACTTAAGTATTGTCTATGAATAGGTTTTTACGAACCTGTGCGTCCACGCGCACTATGAGACTTCAAAATCCTTGCCATATGGCACGCACTGAGAAATGCCTTATTTTGCATAGCATTATTTTTTACTATGATAAGTATTGTTTGTGAATACGGCCGTAAGATTGTCAGAGCTCCACGGGGAAGGGTAGGAGGCTAAGGTTGGCAGCGCGCGAGTTCACGTCAGTGTTGCAAACTTATAGGCTAGGCTACGGTGGCTACTTACCACCATGCAGGCCACATGCTCGTCTGCCAACCAAATAGGTATCATGAAAAAACTCACCTTGAAAATGCCTGGGCCTTTCATCCATAATTCGCCGGCTACATTTGGCTCCGTGATATCCTCTTGAGTTTCAACGTTAATCAACTGAAATAAGAATAGCAAAGTGGAAAAGGCTTAAAATTATTAAGGGTATTCAGTACTTTTTGATAGTCTACCGTTAATGCGAAATTGATCAATTAAAAATGTTGTAATGTTAATGGGTAATAATGTGAGCGTGTTTATAAGGGCTCTGATTGGTCACCTCAAGCTGAACAATACTACAACATAAGACTACGAGAGAGTGATGCTTGCAGATTCTGTGAACAGAAGCGTAAAACACCAATGCACCTCTCATTCACCAAAGAAAACGACATTTAGGGAGACGCGTTCTGGACTCAGATGATATCAAAACAATCCAAGCTGGGAATATCTAATCATTTTTAATCAGTGCCCAGCAAAAGGAGCAGGTACAGCTACATGTAAGGTCAATAGGACTAACTTGGAGGCTGGTAACAGTAGATCTTTATAGGTTGCAGTTACGTTAATACCCCCGAAACAAAGAATAATGGGTAATCATCAACAGCTCATATAATGTCCCCACCGAGGGGCTCGAGCCTAACCCACATTAGGCCTTAGTCAACCACGCTGGCCAAGTGAGGGTTGGTCGACTTCTCACACTACCTAAGAATTTCTTCATAGGTGTGTGCAGGTTTCCTCACGATGTTTTCCTTCACCGTAAAAGCGTCGATTAAACGTACATATGAATTCAAAATTTGAAAACACTTCGGTACGTGGCGGGGATCGAACCAGTGACTCCCGGGTGGCAGACGACGCTCTTACGCACTACGCCACCGACGCCGATAATGGGTAATATCAAAAAGTAATAAGCAATACCAATAGACAAAGAAAGAAAGAAATATGAAAGGGTAGCAATAAGAAGTCATCTCCGCTTACACCCATTGGGAAAAAAGCGTTACTTTCCCATCAGAGATAAAAGCCATGAGCGTAACCATCATTTTAGTTAATTCACATTGTCTTATTGAGCGAGATATTTGGTAAAGCACCATCTTCTAGCATCAGCATTATATGTTATATACAAAAGCAACAATATAATATACAATGTGAATTTTTCAAGTTTGCCTTCAGGGCCAAATCCTAAACTATAAGGAATATCGAAAAATGTTCAATGGAGTCGCGAGCCCGATTTTGACGAAAACAAAAACTGGATCATTGGTTATTTGAAAAAAATAATGATCATCGGTCTGATTATCGCTTTAACTAAAGTGGAAAAAGAAATATTTTATCAGAATTTAAAATTTTCCATTACTTTCCCGTATATCATTACTTACCAGAAATCGATCCTTATTAACAACACTATCAAATGGTGTAATAATACAGGCTGTGTTTTTTTTTTTTCAAAAAATTGGATTCGATTCCTGGCTAGGATTATTGATTTTTCATAAATTCAATGATGCAGTTTTTGCTTTCATCAAAATCGGGCTCGCGATGTCAAACTCGTAAAGTTTGACATGCAAACTAGTCAACAAGCTTCAGAGTGGCTTCGGTAAAAGCTTGGGTAAAAGACATAAAAGAGAATTCGCGGCGAGAACTGAACTCAATTCCGGAAACAGCGTTTAAAAATGTTTTGATGATTGGATTAAAATGATTTCGAGTGACACACACATGTTTAAATAATATTTAAGCTTAATTAATACTCTTTATCTCATTGTAAGTGGACAGTAATATTGTCTCTATGAGAAATAAATGTTCTTTAAATCTATTCTGAAGGAGCATACGTTGACAATAAATTTGGATGGATAACTAACATTTTGTGTATTATGGATATTTTCCCGGTACTTTCTTGACAGAGTATCCTAGAGATTGGATAAGGAATAGGGGTAATAAAACGTTTTCTCCGTTTGAATGGACACAAACCACGTACAAGGCACGGAAGCAAACCGAGTTGAAAAAAATTCGGTCACCCATCCGAGTACCGACCGCGCCTTTGGTGGCTTAGCTTTCGTGATCGTTACTGTGTATTTTTGGAACATCGTATTAATGTCGACACTCACACGATACTGGAAACATCCCATAGGCTTGCCGCAGGACCCAGGGGGTGGGTTTTCACCATGAAACCCTATAGTCGTCAACTCACTCATTCCATATGTGTTGACGACCTCTGATTCTGGTGTTATTTTCTGAAAATATAATGATAGGAATTATATGGCACAATCTTTTATTGGGCGACATGCTGGCAACCTGTCACTATGTTTAGGTACTACATACATGGCCCATACTGCCAGATGTGGCTTTATTTGTAACCAAATGCTACTGAAGCCTCTGCTCAACCCATTTTGGAGTTATGAGCGTGATTTTACGTATGATTAGATTTATTATTTATCAGTTTAATACACGGAGTACTAATCCAAAGTCTTTGGTTTAATAGTTCTTTACAGCCGGTAACTACCACCCAGCTGACTCAAAATAATTGAATCCAATACCTTAATGTCTTCCACGAGATCTTGGGAAACAGCACTGCCTCCCAAGAGAATCAGTTTCAAGCTAGTGAAATCACAATTATCACGGTCCCCTTCCTTCAACAATGTTGTCATCATCGTCGGGCTAAGGATTGTGAACGTCGGCTGAAATGCAAGATTAAAAAAAAATTAAAAAAAAAAAAAATAAAAAAACTACAAGTAACGTTTATTACAAATATTGAGGTTGGCACCGACCTCAAAAAACATTTAGATTTTTATAAACAAATTTTTTATTTCTCCCGTTTTTAGTTTTGAAGGCGGTTTTTTTTTATTAAATTTTTTTTTTCTGCTTTTTACTACCTCAAGATCTTTTAGACACACAAGTGATAAAATTACGATATCATCAATGTCAAATAATACTACATCGATGTCAATTAAGTAGGCATTATTAGGGATAACTCAAAAACTACTTGTCAGATGACGATAAAATTTAAATGGGACCCCATGACAAGCACTAGCTTCCAAAGGTCAAAAGAATCTTAAAAATCGGTACACCCAGTAACGAGTTATGAGGTAACAAACATTAAAAAAAAAACATAGTCGAATTGATAACCTCCTCCTTTTTTGAAGTCGGTTAAATACTGATCAATGGAACTATACCCTTTGTTACTATAACACTTTTATGTTAACTTTTTGACAGGAAAGCTTGTGGCCTTCATCTCACTTACGCCCAGACATTGATAAGACCGAAGATCCCTCGACCTTTTAAGGGTTGACTATGTTATCACTAACTGTCGTAACCACAGATATATCAATGTAAGGAGATCGGTCGAATCGCCGAGTTCATAAGAAGACCGAGTGTCACGATCACCGGCCGTACTATATGTATACATATGGTTCTAGTTAAGCATGCCATAATATCAACGAATTAGGAATTATATAGAAGCATAACTCCCTAACGAAGCCCGCTAAAACATGGTCCCAAACTCATACAATTAAACTGATAATACTAACGCGATACGCACACTGACAAAACAAAATACCTTGCTAAATTTATTTTCTACTCATCAATTCATCAACCCATTCATTTGGTGCGCATCTTTACTTAGTAGGATAATATTAAGAGTGAAACGGAAATATCAAACCCAAGCGAGTTCGTGTGAAACGGATTATTAAGCGGTACACGCCCAAAGTATGTTACCTACTCTACTAACAGCGGCGAGGATGGTGTAATACAATAGGTGTCAAGTCATATTAAATATGAGTCGGTATCTATGACACACGACTGATAAAAAAATATACGAGTATACAATGTGTTTGTGTTCCGACCCGACAAACTTTAAGGGCATTTTCTACAGATAATTTAATCGTAGAAAAACCCCCATATGTGGGGTCGAAACTCAGTTCCCTTCGAGTGACAGCCATTTTAATTATTAATCATCATTTAGGGGGTGCCTTTAGTAAAAGTAGAATATCTCGTTAAGTTTAAGTCACACGGACTTTTAAAAAATACTGCCGTGTAGCTAAAAAGTGTGGCAATCTTATAAGTGACACTAAAGCACATAAAACTCATATTACGTTGTTAAAAAGTAATAATAATCTTGTTTTTCTCCAAAAAATTACATTTCTCTGATTTATACTAGAAATATTCCTATTATTACATATTTTTTATGATTTTATTGACAACTGTTTGAGTTTTGATAAAAAACGGTATCAAAATTATAGCCCAATGTTGTCCTGTGCGACACAAAAATTTGGTATTCGCGCCAGTGCTTGTCCTTAAAACCGAAGAGGTAATTTTGAACAATTACTCTCTTATGTAAAATGTTTAAAGTTTGTTAATAAACTGATTGTTTTTCTAGACTGCATAGTTATTTTTACCCTAATTTAAAGATAATTTTAAATTTAACTAAAATGTTCATCAATCATGATTAATCAAGATTGAGGAAAAAAAATGTCCGTCTTTAAAATACCAATAACTTTAAAAAAAAAACAAGTGTTGGGTTATAATTTTGATACCGTTTTTTAGCAAAACTCAAATAGTTGTAAATAAAATCATGACAAATGTGTGATAATAGAAAGATTTCTAGTATAAATCGGAGAAATGTAATTTTTTGTGTATTTTTTTGGAGAAAAATAAGATTATTTTAATTTTTTAACAACGTAATATGAGTTTTTTGTGTTTTAGTGACGCTTATTAGATTGCCACACTTTTTAGCTACCCGGCAGTATTTTTTTTAGGTCCGTGTGACTTAAACTTAACGAGATATTCTACTTTTACTAAAGGCACGCCCTAAACGATGATTAATAATTAAAAAGGCTGCCACTCCGAGGGAACTGAATTTCGACCCCATATATAGGGATTTTTCTATGATGAAATTATCTGTAGAAAATGCCTTTAAAGTTTGTCGGGTCGGGCAACTAACACATTGTATGGCTCTAGACTTTTGGAAACTAAAAAGTTATTTTATTTCTAGCTGTACTTATCAAATACTTATTTTAAAATGCAGAGAAAAATCTTATTTTCTGCATATTATACAACATGTAACAAAAATAAGGCACAACCTCAAAGTATCTTACTATTACACAAATTAACCGATTGCAGTAATTAATTACAATTAACAGTAAGTAATTTTCAAATAGGTCATTGTTGGATGTCCTTGTAGATTTTTGCTTATGCCGTACAATTTTTGTAAAGTAAGTAATCTATTTTGATTGTAAAATTATTCAAAGTAGGAAATTTGTAACTATTTTGGTGCCAATTTCTTAAACAAATTGTTTTTTTTGTTGTAACGATTCAGAAACCGATTTCAAACAAACAACTTTGAGGTCGTCCTTTATTTCTTTTGCACCTTGCATAATACAGGATCTATCGAATTTCGGTTAGTTTTTCAAAAGTAAGTAGCATATACAATTCCCATGATATTTAATAGTTTTTTATTGGTAATCTTATGATTGAAGGTCATTGTTCATAGTAAAATTTAAGCATCGTTATAGGTGTTTATTGGTAAACTCCTTTAAGAAGAGTGCTAGGCTTTTAAACTAGTTATAGCTAGACTAACAATCTTGATATTGTAACTGATATTGAGATATATTATTAATATATCTATATTATGCACAAAAAAATATGAAACTATATATTATCGAGCCCTAATGCTGTGCTTACCTGTTAATTCAAGGACACTTGGCTTAGTTATAAGCTAAAGGTATCAAAATAGATCCAGCATTTTTTTTGACAACCCTCTACCATCCTATACGAGTAGGCAATCATCGCTCGCACGGGGTCTCAGTCGGCGTACTTGTTTACTTATACTATGGTATTATGGATAGAATGATCTTCTAAATATTGGCTGCCAATTTTTTGTCAGCTGTAATTTCGCGCCATAATTTGCGTTTTGTATTCACTGGGCAAGTAGGTGAACAAAACCCGTTATACGTTCCACGGAAAATCATAATTATTTTTATTTAGTTTATAACGATTTGAATCCAATATCTATGGATTATTATGTCTTCATGTATATGAATTTACCTATGTCTTCATTCTCAAAACGTATAGAGCACACTTTACTGGCATTAGTTGGTAACGAGTCATCATCTCTTCTTTCTAAACGGAAAGCTGCAATGCACTGATCGTCGAATATCTTTTTTGGGGAAACTCAAATAAATATGTTATTAATAAGAAACAGCAGGAAATCCAATTTTTAAAAACTCTATACTTAATACTAAATGTTTAGTTTAATAGTAACATATTAAAAACTGGTTGGCTACTGATTGCATAACACAGACAACTCAAGACGAACAAAACATGAAATTACTTTACTTACATGAGATAAATTATCCCGGTTTGTTTTTTACTTCCTTCTTTCCGTCTTTTACACCACTTTACCGCACAGGAGGTCATTTTTGTCCTTGGGAAATGAGCTGTTTATTGTATTTTTCGCAAAACTAAATGACACGGACGCTTGTCGCGGCAGACTGATGGACGCGTTGGTAGTACTTTTTCGGCCCCGCCCACTTGGAGATAGTTTGCGTGTAACGATTTTTTGACGGAGTTCGTGTTCTATATAATTCCTAATTCGTTGCATAATATACACTATTCATTGCGCGCGTCATAAGGACTGCGAAGCAATGAAAGTTAAGCACAGCCGCAAAGGAGATCGGTCAAATCGCTGAGTTCATAGGAAGTCCGAGTAAAGCGTGTGGCGAACTGGCAGCAATGTATGCCCACTGGGCACTTTGTCACAAGTTAAAAATGGAAGGAACGCTAACAATACAGAAGTGAAGTCAAAAAATTTGACCTTGGAACCGCTTACTTCCTATTTGTCCCTTTCTAACCTATAGAGCACATGTATTAGAATTAGAGATTAATACATATTGTGCTCTATAGGGCGCATTGCGGTGCGAGTTGCGGCTGCGGTTTTAAAACCGGTACGGCGAAATTCTGAAACCATTTGGCGCGCGCATTGCGGTTAAACAGCCGCAAGTTTTGCCATTCCTCAGCTTTCGTAGCGGAAGGTCGACCAGCATGGACTACGAAACCAGGCTTCGGATTTGCATTTATTTAATATTAACGGCAAGAAAACGGAAAGGCAAGCAGTATTGGATTCATCCATTAACAGCAATGAGACCTATGAAGAGTTTTTTCTATATGAGATATATGATTTGCGAATGTTTCCAAAAAAGTTTTGACTCTATGAGTTTTGTCCCACTGTACGGGCCGACTTTGTACTTTGATGATTAGGGCATCAATATTGACATCGGCGACCGCTTTGGCCGCCGCGTCGTCGGACGCGCTCGATGACAACATTCTTCCGTCGTGGCTCGATCACTACTGACTGCTGCACGCTACGGTTTTCCTGCCGCAGTGCGCGGGGTTGCATGCAAGTTCATTGGATGCAAATAAACCACCGCAAGAAATCTGTACCAAGTCACAGATTTTTAGCTGCATGCGGTTGAACAGCCGCAGTGCGTGTACCTCCAGTGTAATTCATACGTCACAGATTTTTGCGGGAGCAAACCGCACCGGTTGCTGCCGCAATGCGCGCAGGCTCTTCCGGGTGAAACTCAGCTTTTACCTTTCGCCTTATCATCACATTACCATAAGGTGAGATGAAATTCATGATATTCATCACGCGGTCTTTGAAAGCAAGTTACTAAAAGACTTGTCTACGACTTTCACTATTTTGTACCGAAACATAGCTTACCCGTCAGATAACAAAATAACATATCAAAAAGTATAAAAAGCTGTAATCTGATCACCCAACTACCACCCAGGGTTGAAAAGTTAAAATCAACTCCTCATATTGTTAAAGTCGAATAAAACGTAGCCTGTGTTAGGTACCCGTAACAATTCGATGGACAATTAGTTTCGGCGCTACGGATGAACATACGTAGATACAAACATACAAAGACTGCTATAATACATACCCTGTATTTATTGATAAGTTCGTACATATGTTCTTGAGTTACAGGCACAGAGGTCTGGAGCCTCGTGTATTTGAAGATTGGTGACAGGATGAAGTTCATAAGAGCAGTCAACCATTGGAGTGGTGAACCAATGAGCGCCATCTTGGTTGGAGACGGAAAATTGGAAAACCTTGACCTGGAAATTATTTTAATACATAATTCATACTCATAATTCCAAAATGCTTCAGCAGAGCTATAAATAACATTTGGTTATACACGACATGGCGCGCCTGAGCTTAATTCCGAGCTTTTAGCAGTCTCGATCGCCCTAAATAATCCTACTTATGAAAATAGTTACAAAAAGTCTTGTGGGGAATTCTTAGTACGGATTTAGGGAATATAGGGAGATATCTTCAACTTTACTTACCACAAATAAGGTCCAGTAATAGCTAAATTTTTATGTGTAACGGCAGCAGCTTTGGGAAGGCCTGTTGTGCCGCTTGTAGCTATTAATAGCGCTATTGTATCCTTAGGGTCAAAATCTTCGGCCCTACAAAAAATGAAGGAAGATCAATTTTGAAAATTTTTTAATCGCTCAACAGAGTACCGTACCAACCAACCGCGCACTTATTATCGTTACGAAGTGGTTACGACCATTTTGTGATTATGGTACTGCACCACAGTAACTGTCTATTTGTTGCAAGATAACATCATAAAGCTGTGTATCATTAGTAATTATCAATCATAGTCTTTCCCCATGGATCTCCAAACAGATCGTTTCTGTACCCGCATCCAGAGGCTTCGCGCGACCTTTCGCAGATCCTCGGTCTACCTTGGGGCCCTACCAACGCTGCGTCGCCTGCGTCTCCCGATACGCGGCCGCCACTCGAGGACCTTACCGCCCCAACGGCCGTTAGTTCTCGTCGGTCGTCGCAATCGCAATGCGTATTGCCCGGTGCTACTTATAAGGTTCTCAATTTTTTGAGCTATGTCGGTAACATCAGTCCTCCTGCAGATCTCATCATTTCTGATATGGAACATATTCCGAATTACCAATACATCTATATTAATGTAATAAAGCTGAAGAATTTGATTCCACGATGATGAAATCGCGGGCGGAGAGATAGTTTTATATAGGTAAAGTTACTATACGTTTATAATTTCTACTACTTTAAAGATTCTTACAAACCTTTAGTACTAAGTAAATAGCATCATGTTTACGTTATGATATGAAACGTAATTGTCTACAATTGAGCGATGCCCTCGGACCGTCACAAGCACTCTTGATTCATTTTAAATTGCAGTTCACATAAATACACAATACGTCAATCGGATTGCAATTGGAATATGCATAAACGAATACATCGTCATTAGACATCAAGGAAACCTCAGGGAGAAGTAGTTATGATACAAATTCTATTAATATGCATAGTTTCCAAAAAAAACGAACAACTGAACCTGGAACTCGCTTCTCATTTAGAATTCACATTCCGATAATCATGTTAGTTTAAAACTTTTTGTGACTCGATTTCGAACTTGGACAGCTAAATTCCAAGTGAACCTAGAAGTGAGTTTTACAATAGCACGGCAGGAGAGATGTATGAGCCGATGACAGTGAGAATCCCTGGAGATATACTTTGAACGAGAAATCCTTTATGGAAATTTCGCCGGAAGGGCCCGCAGGCCAACAAACGTCCTCTCCTTGAAGAATCTTCAGTGATGTTGTAAAGATCATTTGCGGGCAACAGCTATAAGCAGAAGAAAAGCGTGCAACATCGCAAACATTTCATGTTCTCGCTATACGTCTCGATATAGTCTTTCCAGTTTACTGCTCACCAGAGGCGGAGCAAGGCGTAGGCGACGTGGTCCTACAGCCTCACGGTCCGAGGGGCCTTGCGCCTCTAAAATTTTTAAGGATTTCAAACTCCTCCCATAGTTCTGCGTTGCCCGCATCGAGCGGCTTCCCGCAACCTCGGTTTTTTAAACAATCATCGGGGGTTTCGTGCGCTCTAGGAAAGGGCCTTGTGCTATGTACTTGCTCGCGTCAAATAAGATCTAGCTCCGCACTGCTGCTCAACGTCCAGATCACAGCTTAGAAAAATCTTTGAAAGCAATAGTTTCAACCGAAGCGAGGAAAAAAAGAGAACACATCTCCTTCTCTCCGGTTTCGTGGCAACTGGACCAAAATGTTGATGCTACATTGTTCATTCTTGTTCTTACACGGTCATCTGTCTTTTACGATCTTGAACTCCTAATCTTTCGGGCAAGGCGCCTTATTTAAAGTTGGAGTTTCGATTGTTAAACGTTTAATATCGCTAATCTGAGTTAAGACAGAGTGGTGACATGCCAAAAGTCATCCTATTCAGCTCATACATGCAGTTTCACTAGTTCAGTAGAATCGTTAATATCTTCAATTTTATACAAAGGCAAATCAAATTGGAATTACTATGGACCTAGGATGTTCTCACCTAAAATCATCTACGTCAGTATCGTCACCATATTTTTCGAGAAACTCCGGTAAACTGCACAAATAATCTCCTTTGTCGAATGAAACTATCTGAGTGTTAAGATCCAAGTCATTTAGTGCCAACTGTATGTCTGATGCTTTCTCGCTTTGGCAGATGACTAATTTAGGTTTGTCCACTTCAAAAGTGCCTCGCAGTTCCTCTGAAATTGACATTCAGTATTAATCTATGAAATTAAGTACCTATCTCATCATTATGAGTGAATAAATAAATGTTTATTTGGTATCAACCACACACAAAAAGAACAAATAAATACAATTAATTTTAGGTCAAAAAGCTTAGCTTATCCTGAGCATTAAAGATAACACTTCTTCTACTCTTGTCCTAATGTATTTGGGGTCGGTCGGTACAATATGTTACCACACTGCTATAGGCTTAGGTACAGATTTATGGCCATCCGCCTGCCTGTCACCATTATACTCAACCCTTAATGGAGGTACTCTTAATTGATTAAAAATGGTATAAAACAAATTCAAGCTTTGCAAAATGCTGAACATATAGAGAACACTCGTCCAGCCACAGACTTCTTGCTATCTTTAAATTAAATTTGTACAGGTTTGCAAGGAACGTCAATTGGTATTTATGTTATATAAGTCGGCATTTTAGGCCTGTAACTTGTGCAAGACATACAAGAACTCGATGTTGCTGGGGTCGTGCGTTTTTAAGGCACATTAAGCCGGCCGCAAAAATCTAACGCCATATCCTGTAGCAGCATCGGCAGTATTGTCGATATCAAGACATAGTCCACCGCCTTTCCTATTTCTTCCGTGAAACAGGTTGCTGTGTTTCAGATTGAAGGGAAAGGTAGCCAGTGTAATTACCGGGCATGGAAGGCATTTCATCTTAGGCCTTAAGGATGACAACGCATCTGCAATTCCAAGTGATGTTTTTCTTGTTACTGCAGGTATTTATAGGCGACGGTATCCACTTACCACCGGGTGAGCATTCAACTTGTTTGTCATCTAGTAGTATAAAAGAAGTTCACCGACCCCAAATAAATTGGTAGTAGAGTAGTACAAAGAAGAAGAACATCTGCAAGACACTTTTTTTACCTTCCAACAACAGCAATTGAACAACGCATTGATAGGTCGATCGTAAAAATAAAGATTGTGGATACAATTACTTTCTCGGGGCAAGATCTTTTGTCGTGTTGTTCTCAATTTAGGCTTAGCTATTTCCTCAAATGAGGTCTAACTTAGATTTATACTGAGTAAAATTCATATACCTACAATATCACTACATTGATTACATACGAACGCCAAGAGTCCTATCCACGGCAGCAACGGTCACTCCAATGTAGAAGGCAGCATAGAAAGGTATGGCCAGATCTATGTGGTTCGGTGCCATCAGAACCATTACATCTCCACGGCGCAAGCCGAAATTCTTCATGGCGACTGCACAACGCACTGTTCTCTCTAAGGCTGAACCGCTGGTTTCTTCATCGCCTGTACCTCCATCAATCTGTGCAAAGAGACAGAATTTATTTGCTAATCAGTTTTTAAGACTTATTTTTAATAGGAATAATTTCAAATTTGCTTCAGCCAAGGTCGGTACTTAAGACAGTGAACAATGTAATTTTGTTGAGGACAATTTAATAATCTTAATCCGAACTATTTTAAGACATTTGATATGGGAAACTACATAAAACTAGACCATGCAAGTCCTTGTATTGTATCTAATAATTAAAAGAAATAAGCTGGTAACGATCTAATAGTCTGCATTGGGCTCATCAGTTAGGTTCTTTCGTTTTTTATCACAGTGTATACAAATACTAAGACAAAAATATTATCTAAGGTAAGAAAGGTTTTCACAGCGGATTATCTGCTTGAATTTCCACCTTACAGAAGACCAGAGTGAAATAACACTACATTTCGTGGTATCCGGTTCGAAGGACCAAAATTTCGGAGGCAGCGATGGAAAAAGCGGCTCGAAGAGGACAACGTTAAAAACGTACAAAAACAGAATTGAAGTGGAGAAAAATGGTAACAAAGGAAAGATGAATGACAAGACAAGATTATAAACTAAACTTTAAACAATTTAAGAGTTCTGTCCTCGAGAAGACTCAAGCGTAATGATGAAGCCAAAAGACTGTTTTTACTTACCTGCATCACAAAGTCAGGATAATCCTTAAAGCTCTGCATTAATATTTTCCCCAGATGATATCTGTCACTTGGTCGACCAGACTCCGCGATAATTCTTGAAGTCAAGTCACTTATAAACCAATGTACCGCATCATTGACTCGCTTTGGTAATTTGAGTTCTCTATAAAAATAGGTATATTATACTCTTTATTGCTCTTTGAAAGTATATCACAACACACAAAAACGATTACTACTGTACCTAAGTCGTGGTTTAAAACTGTGCTGACTCTGTCTTTTATTCAGCAAATAACATGACAGCATCAGTTTTAAACCATGACCAACTTTAGCCCATGTTTTATAGTAAGGAGTACATGTTTGTATTATTGAAGTTCTTGTGATATTCTTGTAGCCCAGAGGTTTAAATCAATCATTCTTCCGACTTGAACTCCTTAGATACTCTAATGGGCAGACAGACAGGAGTGTCGGGAGAGGCTTTAAGGTTTTAGGATTAGAAATCCTCTTGTGGATTAGAATCTTATGAGGACCCATATTGTGTGTGAGGGCCGTGTGATGCCGGCAGAGTAGAATAGCATCACCCCATATCCTCCAATGGGTGTCGTAGAAGGCGACTAATGGAGCAGAAAAAGGGGTATTGATCACCTTAAACTCCGTCCACCAATCCGCATTGGGCAAGCGTGGTGTACTACTGCCTAAACCTCCTTCGATAACAAGGAGAGGCCTTGTGTCGTAGTAGGTCGAGTTATAAAGGCTGTCATGATGATTAATCCATATTCTCGTTCTTTTTTAGGAAAACGATGTGACGGCGTGAAAGCCATTTTACCGGCAACTGTAATCTCAAGAATTTAGAATGGTAACGAGTTATTTACTTATGTAAAATTAGTTTCTATGTGGCATAATCAAGAATACATACATAATATTATAACCACGATCATAATCTCAAAAAGGATTGAGAAGTTCTTTAGGTAACATTTGGTTACACATAAATCCACATCTGGCAGTATGGATCATACAGTGAAATAGAATACTCTACACATAAACATTTTTTTTATTAATTGTTACTTATTTCCAAATATGGCTATAAATGGCCCGTGTATCATAAGACAAAGTAACAAGTCTAAACGATAACTGAAACCGTCGTTAAATCGTTATATCTACGTAAGTTTGTAGCTGACGTTAAGACGCTATAGACAACCAAGCAATAGATATGGCCTATGATGACCAATTTCGATATCGTTTCGTTATGAAATGATTGCCTCTTGTCGACCAGAAAGTGGCATTTTTCGCCCGCTACGCGCACGGAAAATCCCACTTCCTAGTCAGGGGGTGACATAACATTTCGTTTTTACCTCAGGTAGGCGGTAAAAAGGAAGTCTCAAATCGCGTATTCAAAATGTCATAAACATGCTATCTGAGACATTCTTTGTTTTACCGCCTTCTAAAGTTAATAAATGTAGGTACTATTACACGATTACACCCCGCCATAACCGCCACCACTAATTAATTTTATATTAACACAAAATGAGATTTCAGTCAAGATTACAAAACCAGTAATGATTTTCAACCAGTTTTCAACCCTCAACAAATTACATGTAAAATTCAAATATCGATCAATAGGACAATGTCCGAATGGTGGCAGTACCTGTAACTACACTGTTTGTCAATTAACTCTACATTTCCGTAGTGTACCCCTAGTATGAGTTTGTTAGTTTTCGAGCTCGATCAAACGTATCGTCTGTTTTCATACATTGCCCACTAGCGCCTCTAGCGTAAACTATCAGAAACAGTGAGCAATGTATGAAAAGAGACGATACGTTTGATCGAGCTCGAAAACTATCAAAACTCATACTAAGGGTAGTGATAAGTTTGTGTACGCGGGCGAGTGAGGTTGCCAGGGGCCTTATCGCGCTATTTACCACCGCGGTCCAAAATGCGCATATGTGCGCTATTGGCACCGATAGCGCGCACACGGAGTGAATCAAATTGAACGTATTCGCACCAACGAAAATATGTGACGTCATGAATGACGTCATTAAGCAGTGCTAACGGTGCACACGAAAAAGAGGTAGTGCAGTGTGTGCGCAAATGTCAAACTCGAATTTGACGTATAAGTGTGTGAATTATTAGAGTAAACATTTGAGTTTTGAATTAATAAAGACTCGTTATAGCTACTTTATTTACTACAATAATTTTCTTTTACTCTTTTAATAACCCTGGAGTGCTATGTAGTGTTTAAATAATAGTTTTTACAGAACCTCTTATTGGACGTTTGACATTTTGACATTTACACACAAAGCGTGGATCAAATTGATTGCACGCAAATAGTGCACATAGCACCGTATTCAATTCGGCCCAAGGCGTTTGCACTGTTGGTAACGTTCGTAGTGTTTGCGCATATTGGACCGCAGGGTACGTTTTTACCAAAACCAAATCGTTATCGTTTTCCATTCGTTTTCAAACATTTTGACAGCTGTCAGCTGTCAAAACGTATGAAAACGATAACGATTTGGTTTTGGTAAAAACGTTAATAGCGCGATAAGACCCGTTTCACGGAGTAGATGTGAGGTGAGACGGAGGCTACGTACGGTGTGATTGGCTAACTATCAGACATACACCATGCTTGTATGTCAACCACAAATAAATACAGTTACTGTTACTCATAATTCCTTAGGTATACTTTTTTGACGTGACAACGTCTTATAATTCGATAGAGCCGGCTGCACGCACGAAAAAACATGACGCATGCGGCGTTACCTCGCTCTGAGGCGTTCCATGTAAGGCCGGCAAAACAAATGAAATTAAATTTTTCTTTCGAAAAATGCTACCATTCCATCAGTATTTTCTTAAGACGTTGTCACGTTCAACTATCGTCAGTAAACCGACTTTACAGACCAACCAATTTTTTTTTGGTCTGAGAGGTATACCCACCATATACGAAGCATAAAGATGAAATTGTTATGTCGAGTTGTGTAAAGATTTTAAATCGTTCATCAACTACAACTTTTTTTGTTTTCGCGCATAGAAACAGATGGGAATTTTCATGCTTATTTCAAAGATAAGTAGGTGTGCATTGATTGTAATCTCAGATCGTATAAGTAAATCTGAAATTGTAACCGTTTCCGCTTTCTTTTATCTTAAAAACAAATATGCAAATTAATGTGCATTTAGTGCCTAAATTATTTACTTAATAATTATTTTAAAGATGACTTACGACATAATTGTTTTTTATCACAACTTGCAATAAAGTACAACTTAAAATCCCTTCTCACTGCAGTTCACTTTGATGCAGATCTGCGTACAAAAGCCGCGAATGCTGTTGTAGTAAATGCAACAATGACATTCATAAACGTATATAAGATACTTATTTCAATACCTAAGGGCGTAGTCACAATGGTGCACCGTAGTTCATTAAAAATCAGTTTATTTTTACTCGCAACAAGAGCAGACCCTTGATTTAATGTTAGATGATGTCCGTCATATTCTGCCATTAATATATATAGGTACGTAATATCGCCAAGTCAAAGTCATTTCTGCAATGCGAATATTATTTTCCTTTTTTTCAAAAAATTTCATCTGTTTTATTCATGTAATTTATTAGCTACATACAACAAAACACAAGTAACTGATTTTTCGTTATTAATTTTAGCACGATAACGTTAATATTGGGAGCAGTCCTAATTTTCACAATAGAAGCAGACGCAAAGTTTAGTTTGTTTGTTGGTGTCATACTTATATGCTCGCGATAATTATTTACCTTAATATCAAAAACTTATGTATTTTTGGAAATGTCGGCAAAACAAGGGAATAGTAGTTATAAATTTTATGAAATAATTTTTGCATTTACAAACGCGTAAATATTTTAAATACTCACCTACAAGAAAATGCACTGGAAAAAATCGACCGGAGTCAAATATTTGTTGCAAAAATATTTCTTTCCAATGTTAGAAGTGAAAATTTCAAAGACTTAATAAAACAATATTTACCATAAAAACATAAACACCAAGCACTGGATTCGATTCCCGCCTGGGGCAAGGCGATTTATTTTAGTGTATTATCTAGTTTTAAAACAAGTATAAATTTTGTATTGTGCGATTCCTTCATCACATATACCTCGTACGCATAATGAAAAAAATATTAGAAAATATCATGTTTTGTTTATCTTAAGTAGGACTTGCAAATTAGAGTTAAAACGGCATGTTATTTTCAATATGATCGCTCCTTTCGTCACCAACACGCAATAAATATGAACTTGTCATGTTCAATGAACATTATCTGACGTGACTAAATAGCTACGTGCAAATTATAATTAACCACCAGCAGGTTCCGTAGGACTTTGTTACATTGAATTAATTGAGTGTAATCGATATGCACTTGCTGTTATAATAGTTGATATTTTACACTTCAATAGGTACCTACTTTTCCTATTTATGCAACTTCTTCATATGTATAAAAAGATCTATCTCCATCAGAATCTACCTCCAAGATCCACTATGAACGTGGCGGTTAGTTGATTATATTGTAGAGTAGAGATGGCAGAGTGTTCAACCAATTTGTCTCCTATGGACTCAGCCTATGAATGAAAAGTTGCAATATTTCAACTAATCCGTCGTACTAAGTAGTGGGAATTCAGGGATGTACAGATTTTGTTTGTTTGTTGAGACCAACTTTTTGCGGGGTCCCTTACGTTTGATTGACACATTAAGCTTTATGCGATGTCTGCGTTGCATACAACTTAACCATAGGATGAATGGTATTAATACAATTAAAAATTCTACATACTCAACCAATGTTAATAAAGCCTTATAATTCTAAGTATCTAGATAAGTACCTATATCTATTATTCTTCATTATGTCGAGTATCCGAATGTGACTCTACGTAATAATTAAACCCATCCTACCAACCCAGGTTTTTATTCGCTAGTAATTATTTTAATATGCCTAATTACATACATTATGTTACTAAATTACATACGAGTTGTTATTACAAAGTTTAATTTTGGTGCGGTAAATATCAGTCTCGTTAAGTAATTTACGTCTGCTAGTCGTTCGACTTATTGTAGTTTCAGAATAAGTCGGTACCTACATATAATTTTATGACAATTTGTACTAACACCACCTAGCGCAGAAAAAGCACCAAAGAATTGCGCACCAGGGGGCAAGGCACATTGCAAGGAAGATGGCCGTTTTGTGGTGGGACGCAAGGTACCAGGAGATTAGGGATATACGGAGGGTCAATTCCGATTACGAAAGGTCGGAAGTTTCGATTGATTTGAGTCAATAGAAAATTCATAAACTTAAAAAATACAAAAAAACTTTTTTTTTTATTGAAAATAAAACCCTTCATAAACATTACTAACAAACTTCAAAAATTACAAAGAACTTAAAAAGTTGGAAAAGAATTAGAAAACTTAAAACCAAAGTAAAAAATAAATATTCTAAAAAATAAGTTCCTAATTTTTTTCAATAAATTACAGAAAGAATTTTAATATACCTACATAAAAAATAAAAAAAAATAAAAACCAAACAAAAAAACAACAAAATAAGCTTAAAAATTTACAAACCTAAATACTTAAAGGTAGGTACACTTACACTTGAAAACTTATCATCAAATCTTTGAAATTTGCACTTCTAAGATACGAACGAATATTTTTGCAAATATTTGACGCCCAGTTAAGATGAAACTACCTTACATTATGGAATATTTTTTGCGTTTACAAACGCGTAAATATTATTAAAACTAGAAAATACACTGAAAAAATTGAACTGCCCCAGGCGGGAATCGAACCCAGCATCCTCCGCAATCCGGGCGGCTGCGTTAACCAATACGCTACCGAAGCACTATTATATTATTATACTTTTACATTACGTTTACCATAAAAACATAAGCACCAAGCAAAGCACTCAACGGCGAAAATAGTGAGATTCTTTGAGAAATTTTGTTGTAGGTACTTTTAAGGGTTGATAGCCTGGATAACTTAGGCTACATTGTCATTTTAACCAACATTAACAATAGGAGGAGTCGATGTTACCTTGTAAATTTCATTCCTATCTTTTCTTTGTTCTTTCCTTTTTTTGTAAACGTTTTTTACTTGTTGTAGTTTACTTTGCATTATAAACAGCATACGAAAATAGCATATCAATGTAAACCTGTCTTTAGAACCACTTGACTTCGTTAAAATATATTATTCACCATATAATGAGGGAGCGAGCTTCTCTGTCTGAAATTACCAGGTATTTTCAGTAGCACTCAAGGGCGGGCAAACGTTCTGTGTTTAATCATATATTATCAGGCTGTTAGGGTCACCATTATACTGTAATATGAATATGCCAATCATTTTAAAATGTTTGCTTATTTGTCAAATAATTGGATCTGTCTAATCGACGTTTTGGTGGATTGCATAATAAATCATATTGAGGTCGATGGGGAGAAGAAACAGCCGCTCACGTCCTGATGGAATGCAACTCAGAGGCAACACACCGGGCTCACTACCTGGGCCATCCGGGTAGACTCCAGGATGTCTTCAGAGACGTCAAGGCGCTAGGAGACTTCCTAAAAGAGTTGGGCGGGCTGGAGTAACCGCCTCTCACCCTCCGACGCAAAACAGGCGCATAGTCGTCGAGTTGCGGAAACAGACCGTACGACGAAGAAGAAGAATAAGAAGAGGTCGATGGGGTGACGCGCTCGTGCGTTCTTCCTTACGATTACGAAAGCTAAGCTACTAAATGCGCGGTTGGTACTCGTATGGGCGACTGAGAACTTTTCAACTAAACTTTCCTCCGTGCTTCGGAAGGGACGTTAAGCTGGTGGTCCCAGGTGCTGTCGAAAGATAGCAGTAGTAAACACGATAGGTACGTCAGAGGCCAGAAATGGCCACTTTTAAAGTTCTGGCACCAGGCTGACCTACGTTTTTTGCCTAGAGAAATGCTCATAGCACACTCGTCTACTGTCGCCGTCGTGGTGGAGTGGTCAGTAACGCTACCTACACACCAAGCGGTCCGGGTTCGAGTCCTGGTAGGAGCAAATGTTTGTGTGATGAACACAAACATTTGTTCACGAGTCATGGTTGTTTATGTATTTATTTAAGTTTATTTATAAAAATATCTATACTATTATGTATATTAAAGTCCGTTATCTAGTATCCATAACACAAGTTCTTAATGATACTTAATTTGGGCTAGATAATTGGTATGATCGTGGAAATATATTATTATATTATTATTACTCCGAGGGGAGCAGACCAGCAGAGCAGACTAGTGTGGGACTGTCCGTGAAGCGGACCCTACCCACCAAAACCCTAGGATGACGTCTTAGAGCTGTTGAGAAGAAGTTCAGATACCGTGTGTGACGATGCCCCGGAACGAGGCTGACCTACTAGCAAGGGCGGATCCAGGGGGGGGCGGGGGTCATGGGGTCATGACCCCCCCCCCCTCTCCTGGGCTGGTTCCAGGACCTAGGTGGAACACTAATTAAAATAATGTTTTTATATGTTTTTGTCACAATTATAGATTTTAATTACATAAGTACTTTCAATATTTATGTTGTTGTTTGTCCCACAGGTCGTAAAATATTAGCTGTGGGAGGCTTTTTTAATTGTATTTCATTTACGAAATAAAAATACGTGACTCCATAAAATTGACATATATTAGAGTGACAAGCAAAAAATAGACATAAAGAATATGACTAAAAAAACACAAATTATTGAAAAGGAGTTCGTAACATCCTCCCCACCATGGCGCTGTCCAAAAATAATCAAAACTAATAAAGCGCCATTCTTCTAAATAAAACATAAATTGTGGCTCACAGTTAAAAAATACAAAATTAAAAAGTTAGCCTATCTGGCACCTTGACGAGCCGACCAGAACGCGTTTGAACTGGAACATCTCTAGAAGGCTTTGACGGCGCTCGGTGTGTACTATTATCCGTATGTCTAGTAAGCTCTTCGATATTACCACTGGATAACTCTAACGGATAGATGGACTGCAAAGCCCTCAAACGTTCACCTCCAGCTGTCTTCAGGCGTACTACTCTCTCATACCCATCGGACCCTTTTAGGACTTCCAATACTAAGCCAAGAGGCCACTCTACACGCTTCTTGTTACTAGTCTCTAATAATACAACGTCCCCGGGCTTAACACCTATATGATTTCCCTTCTCCAACTTCCTGACCAACAACCCTAAATATTCATTCCGAAAACGCTGTTTCAAATCGGAACATAACTTCTTAACATATCGCCATCGCGATGTCAATATAGATCCATCTATAAACTCTATATCAACAGGAGAAGAGTTGGATGATTTAGAATGAAGCAAAAAAGAAGCAGGAGTAAGAGGTTGAACGTTTTCAGTACTATCCGCGACGTAGGTCAAAGGCCGTGAATTAACTACCGCCTCTACTTCGCACAGGACGGTCGACATCTCATTAAAATTCAAGGCAGCCTTCCCTAACACCCGTCTCAAGAGTTCTTTAACTGTTCGCACCATGCGTTCCCAGAATCCTCCCCACCATGGCGCTGTGGGTGGACTGAAGCGCCATATAATTTTACCAGTTTTGGCTTCAATAACTGTCCAATCTAGGCTATTTAAAATATGATTTGCACCTTTGAAATTGGTGCCATTGTCACTATACATTGTTTTTACTTCACCTCTTCTGGCTAAAAATCTGCGCAGGGCTAACAAAAAATCTTCGGTTGACAATGCAACGCACAACTCCAAATGAACCGCACGATAAACCGCACACGTAAACAAACATATCCAGCATTTTTCGCCGGTTCTTAAGTATAACGGTCCCGCAAAGTCAACCCCGGTTACTTCAAATGGACCCCTGCACTCAATCCTATCATAAGGCAACGGTGCTATTGGTGCAGTCCCTCTCTGGGCTGAAAATCTCCTACATACTATACAATCCTTTACTACTCGATTAGCTAGCTTCCTAATGCCTAATATCCAATAAGACTGCCTCATTATCGAAATCAACGTCTGAGAACCAGCATGTAAATTTTTCCTATGACGTTCTATCACTAGGCGTTCGACTATTTGGCACTTCGGAAGCAAAATAGGAGTCAAAAAATCTTTCGAATCACTACTCAGTGTTAGTCTAGTTTTAATACGTAATAGGCCATTATCATCTTTTAATATCTCCAAATTCAATTTACTCCGAACTTCAGTCGAAAAATAATCAGCTTGTAAACATTTGAAAAGATATACCTCCGCAACCATAATCTCATCTTTAGTTAAATTCTTGGTTCGTTTCTCATCATGACGGCTATTAAAAATAAATCTAAGACACCATCCTATCATTCTAACCAACTTACAAAAAGAACTAAAATAAAAAAACCTATTTGAAAATATCTCTTTTTCCTGTACATTTACTAGAACAGAACTTAATTCTTCTGTAACTAAATCAACATACACTTCTTTAGACTGAGGCCAATTAGTGCTACTTTCTTTCAACCACGACGGCCCGTCCCACCATTTACTATCTAACAAAACTTGTGGACTACATCCTCTCGAAGGAAGGTCTGCAGGGTTCAGATTACCTGGTATGTGTCGCCAATCCTCAAAATTCGTTCTACTTACTATCTCCTTTATTCTGTTATGGACGAAAACATTAAACCCTACCTTCTTTCTTATCCACGCTAAAACAATATTAGAATCAGTCCAATAAAATTCTTTGCAAGGTAAGTCTAAGGCCTTCTTTACCTCGCACGCTAGCCTCGATGCCATTAATGCCGCAAGCAACTCAATTCTAGGAATTGTAACAGATTTTGTCGGTGCCACCCTTGATTTGGCCATCACTAAACGAACTGATACGTCACTGTCCAATTCTGAGCGTAAATACACATAACAAGCATACGCACTTTTACTGGCGTCACAAAATACATGAATACTATTATTCGATAAGCCTAAGTCACATGTACTGAGTCTTCTTGGTATACTACAATAATTAAGCACATTTAACTGCCGCAACCACTCTTGAATATGCTTGTTAAGCTCATTTGGTAACGGTTGATCCCAATCTATGTTCATAATCCAACATTTCTGTATTATTAATTTAGGAACTATTATCGCTGGACAGAGAAATCCTAAAGGATCAAACACACTTTGTGCTATAGAAAGCAAAAATCTTTTCGTCATTTGTGTATCACTAAAGGATGGAATCTTACAACATAGATTGTCACGACTTGGATTCCAATTCAAACCTAAAACAGAAACCTTGACTATATCCTTATCTATCAACTCCGGCCCTGTAACCCAGCATCTAAGTTCAAATTTGCCTTCTAACATAACTCTCTTTGCCTCATCAACAAACTTATACATTTCTTCTGACGTATTTACACTAACTATACAATTATCTACGTAGAAACAACTCTTTAACATATCAACTATTGGATTATTATATTTTTCAAGGTGATATAATATGGTAGCTGATAAAAGATATGGACTACACGTAACACCAAATACAACACGCTTATGTCTATAAGTTTTCAATACCTTAGGTGTCTCTGCAATATCACGCCACCATAAAAACTTAAGGTATTCACGATCTTTCGGATATAATGAAATCTGTAAAAATGCTTTCTTAATGTCAGCCGTAATACCTATTTTATTTCTCCTAAACTGAATTAGTAGCTTAGGAATCAATTCTATTAGATTCAAACCCTTCTCTAGGCACGAATTTAAAGAAAAACCATTCTTATCGACGGCAGAGGCATCAAATACAGGCCTTATTTTTGTGGTTATACTCTCCTCCTTTACAACCGCATGATGTGGCATATAATGCCCTATTGAGGGATCGTCATTTTCTACCTCTTCAATAATACCACAGCTTAACCACTCTTTGAAAACCCTGTCATACTCGTCTAATATACCTAAACGAGTTACCCTGTTTGTGGTCGATAAGAGCCGTTTCAGACTTAATTCATAATTCGGTGCCAAAATTGTCGACAAATCTTTCCAAGGAAGCCTCACCTCATATCGACCTTCGCAATCAGTCTGTATAGTACTCCTAAAAAATTGTTCAACCTCTGACTCTATGGGCTTCACTTCAGCTTCATCCTTAATACCCAACATCTCTAGTGCCCAAAAATCTTCTACATTATAAGTTAAAGAAGCATGTAAAGTGGTTAAACTATCTACAGAGCAATACACACCGACCGCCGGGCCTTGAATAGTCCAACCGAGTTTGGTCTCCATCGCCATAAGATTGTCGTCTATGCGTTCTGATCGTCCAGTCAAAAGTGAACCTAAAACATCACATCCAATTAGTAAAGCAACATCAGAATTATCATTAATACAATCAGTAAGTACAATACCTTGGTTTCTCAACTTAATTAATAAATCCTCCTGTCTCAAAGTCGGTATATAACCACATATGACAGGTTGTTCTATAACCCTAATATCACAAGAATAAGCACAGTCTAGGCTAGAAATATGAACACTAAATATTTTACATACACGTTTCTTTGTCACACTTCCCCCAAATACATTGTGACTCAATGTAAGTTCGCCAATTGAGTTTAGTGCCAGTTTATCGACAACGTGCTTCTTAATAAAACTCCTTTGGGCTCCAGAGTCTAAAAGTGCCCTTACTTGGAAATTTTTATTACCATTAGAGATATTTACCTTCAGCGTTTGTAACAATACAGTCTTATTAACCTCCGACTGACTCAAAACCGCTTGACTCGAAGAACCTTCATTAGCAATCGTCGCTGAAGTGCTGGGCACATCTCTACACATTATAGCATGATGTCTTTTCCCGCAAACTATACATCTTGGATTACTGCGACATTGCTTGGCCGAATGGCCTTTCTTCAAGCAAATAAAACAAGATCTGCTTTTCTTCAAAAACTCTTTTCTTTCTTCAATGTCCATTTTCATCGCAGTCTTACACTCTGAACTCACATGGAAACTTTTCTCGCACCAAATACACTTACTCTCTTGTTTGAAGACGCCATCTTTGTCAATATTCTTTTTATTAGACGCTGTAGTCAAACACGCTGCCGTAGCGTAACTGCTTGAGGATTCATTTAAACTAAAGTGGGCCATATTAATCCTCTCTTCTGACTCAACTTCTAGTCTAACAAAGTCAAGTAACCTCGAAAGCGCTTTCTCGCCTTGTGAATGTCCTCCCGATCTATTCCACGCTTTCAAAATATCGTTCGGCAACGCCGACTCTACTAGTGGATATAGAAGTGTAGCGTATTTGTCTTTTGTAAGCCCAAGCGATTCTAGAGCTAAAATTTGGGTCATGAGCTTATCGTACAATTGCCTCGTAGATATTTTCGTAGAGTTTTTATTTATGACTAACTGTAATAGCTCTCGCACATAGAAGTCAATAATTAAATTGTCATTGCCAAATCTGTTTTTCAATTGTTCTACCGCTTTCTCATAATTTTCTCCTGACGGCGGAAAACTCTCAATAAATTCTCTGGCACACGACCCTCTTTCCATCGCTTGCACTAAATAGTGCATCTTATCATCACTGCTCAACTCGCTCTCGTCTTCGTCAATTTTTTTGAATTGAGACCAGAATCCAATCCAATTTTTGATCTGACCGTCAAAGGTCGGCAGTTCAAATTTCGGTAATCTAATACGACGATTATTGATAGATCTCTGAGAAATGGCTATACTTTTTACAGTATCATGCGACTCTACTGACGATGGCTTACCACTCAAAAATTCAGTAGCCTTCTGGTGCAAAATATACCATCTACTTTCATAGGTATCCGCTGCATCCATATCGCTCTCTATAAAATTACTATCGCGATCTTCAGCATCCAACATTATAGCCATTAACGAATTTTGTATCCGCTGAAGATCGTCATGATGTTTGGCTAATTTATTTAAATAAGCTGATACCTCGGATTGCTGGGCCGACTCCAATGCATGCTCTAACTGGTGAGCACACTTCGTGAAGAGCCTTCTCCTGACCCCACGTTCCGCGGTGTAACGCTCCATTACTATAATTCATATACTGCACGGTCGCCAGGTGTTGTTGTTTGTCCCACAGGTCGTAAAATATTAGCTGTGGGAGGCTTTTTTAATTGTATTTCATTTACGAAATAAAAATACGTGACTCCATAAAATTGACATATATTAGAGTGACAAGCAAAAAATAGACATAAAGAATATGACTAAAAAAACACAAATTATTGAAAAGGAGTTCGTAACAATTTAATTAATTTAATATAATACTTTGACGGCAAACGCATTGTTCGGGAAAATTTGAATTTACCGCGCCACCCGCCATGGCCGCCAACTTCGTGTTTTTCGCCATATTATGTCAAATTTCGTGTGACACTTGCGCATGCTGTTTCGACAAGTTTTCGACTAACGTCTAGCTAGCAGCTAGACCTAACCTCAACCGGTACGACTAAACTTTAGTAATAAAGTACTAAGTTAAAAAACTTTAAAATTCCAATATAAGTAATAGTGTTCTTAAAAATTGTTGCATTTGCGTCTGCGATGCACGTGTTATCGATTTTCATCCATTCGCTTTAATGCCAAACTTTCTGATCCATGCAGGACGACAGATCTCAAGATGCTTTTATAGATTTTGCCCTTTATATGAAGGGGAGTGACATCATCATTTCAGCCGAGAGACGCCCACTGTTGAACATAGACCTCCCCAAGGATCTCCAAACCGGTTGGTCCTGCGCTGCCCGTATCCAGCGGCTTCACGCGACCTTTACTAGATCGTCAGTCAAACTTGTGGGGGGCCTACCAACGCTGCGTTTTCCGGTACGTGGTCGCCACTTGAGGACCTTTCCGCGCCAACGGCCGTCAGTCCACCCCGCAATGTGCCCTGCCCACTGCCACTTAAGGTTCGCAATTCTTTGGGCTATGTCGGTGACCTTGATTCTCATCATTTCTGATATGATCACGTAAAGAAACTCCAAGCATAGCCCTCTCCATTAAACTTTGGGTGGCCTTAAGCCTTCTTATGAGGCCCATTGTAAGCGGCCCATTGAGGCCCCTCTATAGGCCTCAATGGGAGTCCCATATTGTCCCCGTAACCTGCCGCTATTTCATCAATCCTGACCTTACTCGATGATTAACATCTCGGTCTATATTACCGTTTGTGCTGTATATATTCAGAGCAGACTGATACAAGCACTCCGTCGAGAGAACCGGCTCAGGGTTGCAGAGACCACCAAAATGGCAGAACATTTTGGTTCTATTGATTTTCTAGCCAACATTCTCCAGGACTTGGCTCCTCTTTTATTATTTTATTATTTCGTTATTTCGGGGCGATTCCTATCACTGTTCAGGGCCGGATTTAGGGGAGGGCAAGCGGGGCTACAGCCCAGGGCCTCCACAAAAGAGGGGCCCCCACAATAGAGACTTCGGAAAAAAAAATTCAAATTCAGACTAGTAAACACCAGTAAAAAACTTTTCCTTTCATATTTTATTTCGCGTTTTACCTTTACCTACGGTACTTTGTACAAACATGATTACATGAATAATAATTCAGTTTGAGTCCATTTAAGTATGCCAAAGGAATACATCAATAGCGGCATGACCCAGCCATTATATGCACGAACCTTGTTTCCGCCAGACAAAAGACTTTTAAGGACTTTTGACAGACGCCCCAAGAAACGCTCACGTAACGACTGTTTCAAGTCAGCATCATTGATGCCTAATGCCTGTGACATACCTAAATATTTATAGGTTTCGTTTACGGAGAGAGATCTTAGGTGAATAGAACCCGAGAGTTGTATACCCGCGGATTCCATTATCTCACCACGCTTTACATGCATGACTGCACATTTGTCCACACCAAATTCCATTTTGATAGCATTACTGAAAGCTTCAGTAACGTTCAGTAAGGCTGTCAAATGAGAACTGTTATGGGCAAACAGTTTTAGGTCATCCATGTATAGCAGGTGTGATATTACTTGACCACTTCTCCGTAAACGATAGCCTAACCCTGAACTCTCGAGAAGTGTACTCAGAGGGTTCAAGGCCAGACAGAACCATAATGGACTCAGACCGTCACCCTGGAAGATGTCTCGCTCTATTTTTAAAGGATCGCCCTGACTTAGAATCCGTCGAGAACCTGGGTAGAAAAGGACCGTTCTCCATTATTGCATACACGACATCAAGAAAGTGCGTAGAGTTGTATTTTTTTATTTTATACAACTCCAGCACTCTCATGAGCCACGAATGCGGCACGGAATCACGGAATCATAGGCCTTCTTATAATCTATCCAGGAAGTCGAGAGGTTCTTTCGGTTTCGACGAACCTGTTGGTTAATAGCCATGTCAATGAGGAGTAGCTCCTTAGTACCACGGGCCCCATTCCTACATCCATTTTGAGAGGCGAACATGATTTACGTACCTACACGTACGCGGCCTAAGTCGACCTGTCAGCGGACCCTGGTAACGTGGTGGGGAAACATCCTCGGCGGCCGTCGGCGGAGGAGTCGCTGCTGGCCACCAATTGGTGCAAGGAGTGCCTAGACGGGCAGCGTTGGGACGGTCTCGGTGTAGTTGCGCTCACGTGCGCAGATGCCGAGCCGTCCCGTAATAGCGCACTGAAGGTCAGGGAGCATGTTTAGTGGGTATGGAAGGAACGCCTTTACCTCGATTCCCACATAACCCCTGTGGTTGGCCACCACCCCGCAGGGGCGATGCGTAAATACATTTGACCTCCCCGTCAAAAAAAGGTACCAATTCATAGGTAGGCATCTACTCTTCATATATACTTATGTTATGTAGGTACCTATCCGATCTTTTAATAATACTGGGTAATGGAGTCAATACATAAATAACTTCTTTATTTCTTTCAAGTTCATATTACAATCCTGACTTTATGAGGTCAAATTGTCAATGTAGAGATAAACGGCTAAAGATAATTTATTATGTTAGCAATCCAACCTCAGAACCCAACAATTAACTGTACATAAAATAGGTTAGGTACTAGAACCAACCTAAATTAAATAGGCACTGATTTTCGTGACGCTAATATTACGTTAGTACCTACTTAATAGGTTGGGGAAAAAGTTTCTTCGCATTTTTTAAGAAAATTCAAAACATTTTTTAATACAGTTTATTTACATTTAACTAAAGCATGTAGGTACCATTTTGTTCGATAACTTTTTGCCATCTTGTAGGTAGGGACATGATCCCATTGCTATAGAAATTTTGGGACTTCTGGTCAAAATACCGCGACAAGTGTTTTTGGCAGTCCTCTCGTGATGTTAACCTGACACTGCCTAAAGAATTCTGAAGAGACCGAAACAGGTGGAAATCTGAAGGTACAAGGTCAGGACTATACGGCGGATGCATTAACACCTCCCAGCCAAACTCTCTTAATTTTTGCTGAGTGGCTAAAGATGTGTGAGGTCTAGCGTTATCATGATGAAAAACCACACCCCTTCTGTTGATTAATTCCGGCCGCTTTCTCTCAACTTCTTGCTTTAATCTCATCAGTTGTTCGCAGTAGAGTTCAGAATCGATGATCCTGCCTGGTGGTAACAGCTCATAATGAATAATGCCCTTCCAATCCCACCACACACACAGCATCACCTTGTTACGAGTTAACCCGGGTTTCGCCACAGTCTGTGAAGCCTGACCGGCCTTTGACCACGACCTTTTTCGCACGTTCTTGTCGTACGTGATCCACTTTTCATCACCAGTTATCAGCTTCTTCAAAAATGGTTCGGTTTCATTACGTCGTAGTAAAGAATCACAAATGAGTACACGGTTCATTAGGTTTCTTTCAGTGAGCTCGTGAGGTACCCAAATGTCGAGCTTTTTTGTGTACCCAGTTTTTTTCAAATGCGCCAAAACTGTTTTGTGGTCAATTCCCAGTTCTTCAGCTACGTCGTAACTACTGACATGCCGATCTTGCTCCACTTTTTCAAAAATGGCATCCATTTTATCTGTAATAGGGCGACCAGAGCGACGTGCATCTTTGACATCAAAATTTCCGGATTGAAAACGCTTAAACCAAATTTGTGCTACTCTCACAGACACTGCACTAGGTCCATAAACATCGCAAATTTTTTTCGCGGCTTGCGTTGCATGTTTACCTTTTTGTAGTAAAATTTTAAAATGTATCGAATTTCTTCATTAGATTCACTCATCTTGGCGGTACGAAAAACAAATGAAAATCACACATTTTCCTAATTTGAATTTGGAATTATGTTCTTTAAAATTTAAACTTTCAATGATACCAAAACCAGCCAGGTACAAATAGTATAGCCAAAGAGATTTCATTACAAGTTTATACATACTATAATGCGAAAAGACTTTTTCCCCAACCTAATATATCAATCTGTGAGTAATTAGTAATTACCCATAGATTAAAATAAGTAGGTACTAACGTAATTAACAGACTAAACAGATTTTTTTTAGTCATCATCCCTATTGTTGGAAATTATTTTTTTAATAAACACAGGTGAAGAAAAGAAACATATGAATTAAAACATTTTATTACAATTAAAAATAGTCAATAGAACAAAATATACAATCGTTGTAAAAACGATTACTACATATTTTCATGTCATGCCAACATTTTGAACACAGTTATGGTTATGTCTTTTGGAAACTCATTACAATTTTGCTTTCCTGTCAAATTTTTATGACAGTACTGTAATTTGATAAATTCACAGATCCTCGAAGAGTCTTCTTTTGGAGATTCTGAAACAAAAGTAAATATATTACTACTATTATAAATACGAAAGTTTGGATGGATGTTTCATCATCATCATCAACAGCTCATATAATGTACCCACCGAGGGGCGAGCCTACACCACATTAGGAGCGATTAGGCCTTAGTCAACCACGCTGGCCAAGTGCGGGTTGGTGACTTCACACACAACCTAAGAATTTCTTCATAGGTGTGTGCAGGTTTCCTCACGATGTTTTCCTTCACCGTAAAAGCGTCGATTAAACGTACATATGAATAAAAAATTTGAAAACACATTGGTACGTGGCGGGGATCGAACCAGTGCCTCTCAGGTGAGAGACGACGCTCTTACGCATTACGCCACCGACGCCTGATGGATGTTTGTTACTATCACTATCATAATTTAATAAATATTATTTTAAAAAATAGGTACATGCAATTACTACATACTATACTGGGTGTAAAAGACATGAGCAGTCAAACGAAAACCACGTATTCTATACATCAAAATAAGATATATTTCAAAAAAAAATATCGCTGGGAAATGAATTTTATTTTTTGGTGTTACAAAAAATTGTAAATTGTACCGCGCAATGTAAAGGGCTCATTTCGCACGCAACTCGCAAAACCGCGATAATTTGGCTTGACGGCGGCGGCCCCGTTCGTTAGTGTCCGTGCGCATCGAGTGAGCTGCATTGAACGCTAACGTTTTGAAGCCATTTTTTGTTATGAAATACTAAAAAAAAAATACTTTGACCTTTAATGAAATCGTAACTATCAATTTCCCAGGTATAGTCTAAAGGAAGAAAAATGTTATGACGTTGAGCAGAATACATGGTTCTCGTTTGACTGCTCATGTCTTTTACACCCTGTATAAGTATATTGGCTCTAAATCTTTCCATTTATAAAACAACGAGCAACCTTTTTAAAAATATTCGCCATCAGTAGATTTGTCTTCTTTATATTCTCTTTCTTCGCATCTTCTTTCTTCTGCACGACTTCAGGTAATGATTTGTATATTTTTTCTGAATGCTTTTTCATTTCACGTTCGCTTATAAATTTTGGGGCAACTGTGGACAAATAAATATTTATTTCTCAATCGTGCATGGAAATATTGTCATTATTTTCGAAAAAGGAACACGCGAAGTATCGAATTTACGGACAAAGAAAATCAAATCCATTGCTGGGGTTTTTTTTGTAAATTTGGAACATTACAACCGTCCAGCAATGTTGTATGAAACGGCGTGTTATTAAATAGTCTTTGATTGGATCTCTTTTATCAATCTATAAATATAAATAATTATTTTATATTTATAGATTGATAAAATCTATTTAAGAGTATCAAGTGTTCAGAAAATGTTGGTTTACTTCTCACTAACGTAAAGTAACACACTATTGTTATAATATGTGTAGATACGTATTAATTTAACATATTTAAGTCAAATGTTGTGCGTATTAACTAATTTACCATATTTAAGTCAAATAATTAAATAAATCTTGGCATACCAAAGTAAGGCCCGGACTCCACCAAAGCGGAGATTTGCGGAGATGTACGAAGCGGAGACAAGAAGTGATGTTTTCCACAAAGGTGTATCCGCCAAAGCTGAACAGAGATGCGTACTGTCTAGACTGTAGTGGAGATGTGTACAATGTTTGTTAACATTGCAGTTGAATTCCATCCGGCGACCTAGCGTCGCCGCTCACTACACGCCACTCACATCTCTTCTCGTCTCCGCTGCGTTCAGTCCGCCGGCGCTAGCTTGCGAGGCACAGCTCACATCTCCGCTAGCTCGATCGCGCCATATAAATAGGATACATCTCCGCTCGGTAGTATTCACTGAAGCTAAGCGGAGAAGAGATGTGTGAATAACGAATTTCTATTGGTTGTTTAAAACACAGCTCCTCTCCTTTCGTAGCATCACCGCTTTGGTGGAGTCCGGGCCTTAGTCTCTTTACTTAGTACGAATTGCGTTCATATGGCTCTATAGCCATAAATGCGTTTGTCTTTCGGCACAGGTGATAAATAGGAAATTGGCAGCAAAGCTGAAAATTCGTCTTGATTTGATATACGTACATAATCTATTATACAGGGTGTAAAAGACATGAACAGACAAAAGAAAACCATGTATTCTGCTCATCATCATAACATTTTTTTTCCTTTAGACTATACCTGGGAAATTGATAGTGACGATTTCATTAAAGGTCAAAGTATTTTTTTTTCATGTTTTTATAAAAACGTATTCTATAAGTTATTTCTTAATTATTGTCTAAAGAAACATTATCATTTTTTTTAGTATTTCATAACAAAAAATGGCTTCAAAACGTTAGCGTTCAATGTAGCTCGATGCGCACGGACACTAAAGAACGGGGCCGCCGTCTGGCAAAATTATCGCGGTTTTGCGAGTTGCGTGCGAGTTGAACCCTTTACATTGCGCGGTACAATTTGCAATTTTTTTTAACACCGAAAATAAAAATCATTTCCCAGCAATAATTTTGTTGAACTGTTCATGTCTTTTACACCCAGTATAAAAGGCAAAGTCCTAACACTGTCTGACTGATCAAGGCCCAGCCCTTGGACCTAGATAACTGGAATTTTGCACAGAGGTTCCTTTTATGACGTAGGCAAGGGAAAAGGCCGGATTTTTCGAAAGCCAACCCCTAAGGGTAAAATAGGGGATGCAAGGTTGTATGAAAATCCGTCATTTTTTAAGATAAATCCATTCAATTTAGTATATGGAGTTCGATTAAAAATAAGAAAGAGGTATTTTAGGATTTCTCAAAATTCTCGAACTCGTCAAATTTATTTTGAGACATCCTTAAGTAATGCCACTCCGCTGCAGTACAGTTCCGCGTAGTGCGGTCTAACCTTAAAATTAAACGAAACCGAGCCAATCAAGAAGTAATTCTCAGTATACAGAATCCGATTCGGTAAGGAAGTGGCCTTATTTCGGTACAACTTACGTTTTTTTCGCTTTGAATCTACGCCAAGCTCTTTAGCGAGACGCCGTAGTTCAGTCTCGCTGAGGGAACTCAATTGCTTCCGGTCCAGTTGCAATGACAACAATTGCCGTTGTGCTGCGCGTTCGCTTGCTCTGCAAAACACAACAATTTTTGTAAACAAAATTAAATAGTATATTGCAGCGAATAGTATATTAGGCCATACGCCGAATACCGAATATTTTGCGAGCTTTCTGGCCGAATATTAGGCAAAAGTATTCGGCCGATGTCCGGAATATAATCTTTGAAATTTTGATTACGTAGTGGTTCAATAAATCGCCCAATCATTGAAAATTGATCTGATTTAATAGTAATAATTTAAATCTATTTGTGTAGATAAGTGAAGTAAGTGAGTAAGAGTGCAGTGTAAGAAGAACTTACACTTTACCTCAGAAGCAAAAAGTGTAAATCACTGTAACCAGACTATGGAATAATGCCGCTACTCCACTGCGGCGTACGCTGTGCAAGATTTCCACGCCCGCGTTTAGCTGCATTTAATTCGCTTGACAGTTGAGTAATTTAGCCGCTACGGCGGAACATACGTAAATACAAATATACATACATACATAGACTGCTAATAGTTATTTGTTCAACAAGTGAGCAAGGTTATTTTTTTCAGTGAGTATCGATATTAAATCACGAATTAGCGAAGTACGTACCAATTGAATCACGAGCATAGTGAGTTATTCATAAATAGATTACAAATGTTTCAAAATAATAAAACAATCATTATTTTTTTGAGGGTACTTGCACATTCTTTAAGGCATTTATTTTTTAACAGAAGCAAGGTTAATAATGACTTGACACAGAAAAATACACTGCGCTGCGCTTCGTCATATGTGCACCAGCCTAAGAAAGAATTCTATAGTGAACTTCCGAAATTCCGCATTCAAGGCAGATTATCTTTATAGACTAAGAGGTTCATTTAATTTTATAACCGAAAAAAACTACTCTATGACTCAATTAAACTCACCAATTCTTGTTACTTCAGTTTGTGCACACTGCATATAAGGATTATAGGGATTGCAATTCATTGGAACACCTATAAAATGGATGATGAGTTAAGTATTTTATAATTAGATTAAATTAAATGTACAATTAATAATCCACTGAAACTACCTCCACAGTACATATTGCAAGCATCCATGGGTCGCATACAATTTGGCGTATGAACAACTACCATTTTGAGGTTAGGAGGAGAACAAGGATCTTCTTCTCTGAAGTAAAAGAAATTGGTGAGTTGGGAACTATCTACAGCTGAGTTTTGTTCAAAAACATATTTCTAAAAAAAGCTTAATGATAAAAATAAACTTTAAATAGCAATAAAAGCTTGTCGCGAGATTTACTTTTGATTAAGATAAACGGTAGATCGAAGTATATATCTAATTTAAAATATTTCTAGTCAATTTATTTTTAACTATTGTAGAAGTGCATTAAAAAATAACTATTCCGCCATCTTGGATGGTCCGCCATATTGGATTTAGAATGAGGTCACACAGCTTATTGTGTATTTTTATCCAAACTAAACGTATATTCAAAATTTCAACTCAATCGGTTGAAGAAAACTCCTTCGAAATCGAGTTGCAAGATTCCACCCGAATAAACATACATCGCAAGTTAAATAAAAGCTTTTAAAAATAGCATAAAATATCAGTACGCACGTAAACGTGTGTGATCCATACGTGTACAATACTGCACAAGTGCAAATTGTCTGTGTGCATAAATGCGAAAGCGCTCTCCGGCATCGACGCACCAAGAGACAATATATATTTAGTTCGTGAAATAAATACAAATTAAAATTATATTCAAAAATAGCATCCTTACCTTTTCTCACTGATAGTCTTCAAGCAGTGCTGTCTATTGGAGCATTTTTCCACAAAATCGGGACGATTAATCTCCAAGTATTCTCTCACTGAATAACCGCAGTTTCTTTTAATGTAATCGTTGTTGCTTGATAAACCACTTTCGTTGGGCCAACTTCGAGACCTACACGTTCTAGAATCACCTCGGGGACTATTAGGCAATGTTTTCTCGATTTTAGTGAATACTTCTTTAAATGGAGCTTTTTCCATATGCTTTCGTTTATGAGGGACTTTTACAACTACATTTGGAATAGGTTTCGAGGTTTTATCTACCATGGTCTCTTCGCTGATCATGCTGTCAGAAGTCTGAATGATTAAATTATAAGCCACGCATTTCTTTTTCAATTTCTCAGACTTCGACCGATGGCATCTATGTCCTCTGCAAGAACAATGATGGACACGTTTACATGTTTCGCAGTTTACCGAAGTACTGCTGGATGCATCGCATTTTTTGGCATTGTGCGACTTGCAACGCTTCTGGTGGTATTTTTCGCACTCCCTTTTAATTTTGTTCAGAACTTTGCATGTTGCGGAATCGGAGGATGTGCTAGGAATCTCAGTGGTCACTGGTATTTCGGATGATTCAGTAGAATTGTTACGTATATTAGATTTTTTTGGCGAGGATTGCACGGCTTTATCTTCTTTCTTGGGTGAATCTGTTTTGTTGTTTCTATCGTTAGCTTTGCTATTGTATACATTATTCTTTTCAGACCTTTCATCACTTTCGGCTTCTCTTTTCGGAACAGTTGAATGAGTATTTTTTCCAATTACAGATTCGAGTAAATTACGTTTGGTTTTTCCAGTTTTCTCCAAACTTGAATATTTCTCTTTAATTTTTTTATCACTAGAGGTATTTGTGTCTCGAGTGCTAGAACTATCGGATGATTTATTTTGCTCTACATCTGTTCCATCTTCTGTATCCAACAAGTAATTTAAAACCTTCATAATTTCTTTAAAGCATTTCTTTCTTTTGCCTTTTTCCATTTCCTTTTTTGAGAAACGCTTCGTTATATCCTTTATAATGTCTAATATTGGGTCTCTCTCAGATCCGCTACTTAATTTTCTACTTTGAGCATCTGATAAACTATCCTTCTCTTCTTTGCTGCTTACAACTTTTGATGATTTCGCTGAGCCAGAGGGTGGAACAGATGTTTTACTATTTTCACTGTCATCAGAATCGGTTTCTTTTACTTGTTCCGTTGGTTGTGTATTAGTTTCTTGAGTTACTGCATCTGACTTTTCTATATTGTCAGTCTGGACATGCGAAATTGACATAAATTTTCCCATATCAGTGTTACTTCGAAGAAGAGGTTTTGGGCTTGGCTGAGACTGCTTGGGGTAAGTATTTCCATGTTCATCAGCTAGACTTAATATAGTTTGGTACTGACGATATGAAGCTATATTTTTATCATTTATATTGTTTGCTTTTATTTTTGCTTTTGACTTTTCACCAGATGTTACATTTGAATTAGACACATCTCCCATTCCTGTAAAAATATCAGTTGTACATGATTGTACGGCTTTTGAACATTCTTCTGTCAAACATGTAGCCTTTTCTGTGACTTTAAGTTGTTCAGTTCCTACACATTGAGATTTAGTGTCATCGTTATTCAAATCCTTCTTATTTTGTGCTATGGTTGATCCTATTTTCACCATAAGAGTCATATTAGTACCCTGTATGGGAATAGAGAAATTATCGGAGGACATTTTTTCGTCATTTTGCTGAGGGTTGAGGTATAAGTTATTATTATTGGGTTCTATTTCAGTTTTATTATCTATTCTGGTTTTAGTATCACTAATAATATTATTTTCTAAAAAGGTTCTTGCTTCTTTTGATGTGGATCTTTTACTATCTGTAGAATTATCTTGAGGACTAGCTGGTTTAACTTTAGAGTCCGAATTCGGATGTGATATACGTTTATATCCCTCACAAACTAATTTAGCACACTCGGCTTCAGCAATTAAATTTATGTCAGTAAGCGAAGGATCAGATATTTTTGGGTTGATGCTTATTTCAGTTTGAATACATCTAGTTGATTCATGAATAAGTATTTTAGTTTGTAATTCTACCTGAGGTTTCTCACTTAATAGTGAAGAAGCTTGCGATTTTTTGTCAGATGATGACGATGAAACATTTCCTTCGCTAGGTTTTCGATCTGTTAATCTTAGCGCAACATTTGTTTGCGACGATTTAGATGTTTTTTCTAGGGGTACGTAATCAGCATTATGACGATAAACTCCTTGTTTGGATTCTGGATTTTCGACCACTTTTGATGTAGACGGCATACATTGATTATCATTATTAGAAGTCTGGCAGTTTCCTATACTTTTAACGCCAATGGCACTAGTTGTTTTTGAAGCATTATCCTCAAGTTGCATACCCCTATTCATTAACCGTGAACACTTGTATATAAGCATATTATTGGGTACTTCTTGTGAAAGGGCAGATTTTTCACCACATAGACAAACATATTTTATATCTCCCGTTAAATCGTCAGCAACAACATGCGCCATATTTTCAAGAGATTCTCGATTGATTCCATAACTGTTATAAGGCGTCAAATTAATATTGTTTATATTATCGTTTAAATTGTCTACTTTCAAATTGACTTGTACAGAACTATCTGTAACATCTACTTTAGGAGCTAAAAAGCGATGCGCACAATAACAACGGTGTTCATCATGATCACTGACAACTTTAGTCTGTTTGATCTCCTTTTGTAATCTTTTCTTTAAATTAGCTTTTCTATTATTATCTTCAGAATTGCCGGAAGAGAGAGTAAATACAGAATGACTCCTTTGTGTTCTTGCAGCATTGAATCTTTGATAATCGAAATTAGAATTATCACCTCCTTCCAATTTACTTGCATCTCCAGAACCATCATCATAATTATTTCGTGTCAAATCTTTTATCAAGTCCTTCAGTTTAGAATCAACCTTTTTATGGAGTCGTGGAGGTTCCGTACTTACCAACTTTTGTTTTAGAAATATTTGTTTCTCTCTTAAATGTTTCTTGTATGCTTCTTCCCTCCTTAGCGCTTCTAAATATTTCTGATACAATTCTTCTGATGAAGTTTTAATGAAAACCGCATCCGAGGAGTGTTTCCCTCCCCCACTCGAAATATCTGATTCTGTATTGTTCTTTCTTTGTTTCAAAGAATCGGCGCCTATCGTTTTTTCACAATTTAAAACTGAAGGTAAATTTGGAGCACTTTGTGAGTTTGATGTTAAAACATTAGAATAAAATTTATCGAGTCTTAAAATTGATTTTTTTGGACGAATTGATTTATTATTAGTTTCTGTGTTGTTACTGTCTGATGTACTAGTTGTTATTCGACTTTCACCTAAACCCAACTTCTTGCTACTGAAACTAAGTCCAGATAGAAAATCTGTTGTGCTGTCATCATCACGATATTTTGCTTTCAAAAGTCTTTGAACAACTTCCTTGACCAATTTATTTTTTAATTCCGAATTATTGTGTTTCTGTTTTTGTAAAGCCGTTTGAAGAATCTCAACGCCCTTTTCTAAGTCCTTGGTAAAAGAATGTTTTGAGCCTTTACTAGAATCTGTGGTAGCAGCAGCACCACTAGATTCTAAACTTGACTTATTATCAATATTATTTGATGGTCCAGGTTGGTTCAAATTATTTTGATTTTGATTATAGACATGTCCAGGCATATATTCAAAACTCTCTGCGGCAGAAACTTGCTCAGTGCTCTTTTCTTGAATATGTATATTTTCTTTGTCATCACTTCTCTTGTTTCTTAGTTTTTTTCTAATCACCCTCTGCTTTTTTCGTCTATATTTTCTTCTAAGTGTGTTTAAATTGATAAGTACTGGAATTCTCTGATTATAAGTTTGGTCTGATTTAGATAAGTCAGGACTAACACACGTTTCTTTAGTTTTCGTCAAGGAAGTTTGAATTTCTTTATCTGTCCTGGATGGAAGCTTATTCTCAGTTTCAAAAGAAGTTTTAGCTGTTTCAAAATGTTTTTCTGTGTCAATAAAATGTTTTTCTGGGTTAACATTGACATCATTGGTAACATTTTTAACTGTCAATCCCCCATCTTTATCCATGTTGAAAGATATATGCTTTGTCAAATTTACATTAATTGCCTGAGATGGGCTTGTATTAGTTGCATGAGGTAAATTTACTTCAACAATATCAACATCTTTTTTGTAAATTTTGGTGGTTTTCTTTAGACCGCCGTTTTTAGATTTAGTTTTGATATCAAAATCTACTGGTGTCGAATGAGCTGTAGGACGTCCTATTTCAGTGTCATTCTTTGAATCATTATTAGAATATTGCTGTTTCAAGGCTAGCCTTTCCAATGTGCTTAGACTTGATGCCGAAGTTTTTCTATCACATTCATTATCATAGCCAACATCAGCCAATGAGTCCCATTCTAGTTTACGTTGAGATGTGATACTACTTGTTGGTGATACTGGTCTGTTCATTGATATGTCTTGTAATACATCCATAGCTAAAATAGGAAATTAATTCTAAAATGAGTATAGAAAAAATTGTGCAGTTAATGAAAAAGTTTTAAGCTACTTTAAAACACTTCGATTTATGCTGTAAGATAAAATATAATATTTAAATCGGATATTTAAATCAGCTAACTACATAGAAAAAAGTTAAATAATGGTGAATCAATTATTAAAAAAAATACACACATCTTTGAGACTGATTATCTTCATTAATGGATTCCTCATCAGTGTGTTTGGTCTCTACATCCTCTGTAATTATAGGAGGTGATTCTGAATCACTCTTGCTTTTTGTGTTTTCATCCTGAAATTGAATAAAATAATGAACAAAATAATGAGTCACATTTTAAATATTCATCATCATCTTTACAGCTTTTATAATTCGACCCACTGCTGGAACACAAGGCAAACTCAACAAAGGAGGTTTAGGCAGTAGTCCACCACGTTTTGTGGACGGAGTATAAGGTGATCAATGCCCCTGTGCTGATCCATTAGTCGCCTTCTACGACATCCATTGGGGGATATGGGACGATGCTATTGTACTCTGCCGGTATCACATGTTTATTTTTTAAAATATTGTTTCACCCTAATTAAATAAAGGGGGCTATATTTTTTGTCATCAAAATTTATATTTGTCATCAAGTTGTATCACCTAGTAAATAGGTCTATCGCCGCGAAATATTATCGTTCTAACTTTATTTTAATCCATAAACATATAAAATTACATGTTTTATTTCATTTTACTTCCCTTTATCACAGTTTTTTTTCCTACGACAGTATATCTCAGACTGCAGGTAGGTGGTTACATCTCTAATAAGGGGTTAGTAGTTGAGGGTTAAGTATACATATAAAAATCAGTGAAAAGTGGTAAAATATCAGTGGAAGTGCAAAATAGTGAATTAGTTAAGTACATATAATGCAAATTGAATTTCTAATTTTTTACAAAGAATGTTATTTAAAAGAATAAAATTTGAAAAAATAATGTGTTATTGAACTACGAATATCAATACTTGTTTGGATTTATATTAGTGCAACACTAGTAAATTAATATACTGTCTTAGTGGGATTGACAATTTGACGTTCGTGAAAAAACACTAACCTGTTTCGGAGACCGAGGGGGCGTATTCGCACTCTATTGGGTATGTACTCAATGGATAATATATACTTTATGTTTTCCATTAATATAACTCTTATCACCTGCCCCTGTTTATAGCCGGGCCAAGGTGCAGTGTGACAATAGTAAAATCATCTTATGATGGTCCATAAGACACAAGGCATAATAAAGATAATAGTTGTTCATAAATTAAAGAAACAGTATGAATATCTAATCATTTTCTTTGTAACTTTAAGTGTTGGTTTCATTATCCATTTCCATAAAAATTGAAACCATAAAATATCTTGGCATATGGTAATTTATACTAATGATACATAATTACACATCAAATTTTTAGCCATAAAAAATTTAGCATAATATTTTAATCATAAATACAATCTAACCATGTTTAAGCATAACATTCACAACCATAAAGGCATAATGGTATCAAATCATAATTAATATAAGCATAATCATCTTAACCTACCCATCACTCAGATATGTAAGTGCATAAAACACTAGACATTCATAAAAAACAGTGCACTCCGCATTGTACAAAAATAATAACCCGAACCTACCCATCATTCAGCCATGTAGGTGCATAAAACACTAGACTCTCCCAAAAACAGTGCACTCCGAATTGTACAAAAAAAAACCCCAACCTACTCATCATTCAGCCATGTAGGGGCATAAAACACTAGACTCGACAAAATACAATTATGCAACTATACACAATGCCTAAAACATTATGCAAATAAAAATTATGCATAAATATATTAGACTTAAATTACAATAATGCCACAATACATATTATGCTGCCAAAAATCAATTATGCCAAAGTATTGTTAGGTATGCAAAAAATACATAATAAGTATGCCAAATATGTTACACCAAACTATTTTAGGAATAAATACATTAGGTCAGAGAAAGGGATTTCCACTACGACGGGAGCGTTTTCCACTACGTTTTGAATAGAAATTTCAAAAGCACTTTAGAAAAGAGTAAATTAATCGTTTTTTGGGAGTGGTGGGGAAAAGAGGGAGGAGGCTGCTAACCCCTACACTTTTTTTTCATATAAATTGCATAAATTTAAAAAAACAAAGTATGAAAATTCAATATACTATAAAATCATCAAGAAACACAGAACTGTTAATAGTTATTACCTCCCAACTTCAGCAAAATTGACAAAAAATTATTTCAATAATTCCTAATTGCATCATTAAAACTCAATATACATGTAATAAGTAATAGTTCTTAAATAAAATGTAAAAAAGAGTTGTTTCTGGCACTCTGCGGGCTCGCTCGGGTCGCGCATATAGGTTGCATGTCTAACCTAACCTAAACCAATGTTATACCTAAATAATTATTGATTGGTTGTCGCTGAAACAACCTCCTTTGCTTTACCAGTATTGCTAAAATTTTAAAACAACAACAACTGTGAAACTATTTGATAACATATTTTCAAAGTGTATTTGTATGTAACTTTGGAATATTTTATCTGAGAATCTAGTGAACAATATACTTAAGTGAAATTACAGTTAATGTGTTAGTCTATAGTGCGTCAATCTACACAAAAAGTGTGAACCTATTCTTTAAGGTACCTCTTTCTAAAGCTGAGCCGAAATTTCTTTGGATGAATGGTTATTATTGTAGATCTATAAAATCACTGAGCATATGATATAACATATATGTATATACAATGCCACCCAAAAGTTACAGATTTCAGTGTAAATATTTATAGGGCAAAACCAACCTGAGAACTTAAAGGATCCGGCATGGAACACTTGATAGAAATCCTACAAAGTTCAGTAGACGATTCGCTTTTCTTTTCACCATCAGAAGAATCTTGCGACTTCATTCTTCTCCAAAACAGACTTTTCACGTCTTTAATCTCAGTCTCTGCAGTGGACAACGAGAAAAACTGTTCTAAATCTCTCTTACGTCCAAATTTCTTATAGTAATCGAGAATTAATGAATTCACTGCTGTCGTAGATTCGTCAAGTTGTATATTTTCATTGTTGTATTCATCAGGTTCCATATCTCACACTTATATGCATTAAGGTAGATCAAAATATTTAAATCTACAGTAAAGTTTATCTGAACATTTTGAAATGAAAGAGCCCCACAACACCAAGCAAAGAAAACGATTATTTTGCAAACAAACAAAACACGGATGTTTTTTTTTTGTTTTTTTTTTTTGGTTAAATTTTCCCTGTTACGGGACGGCAAAGGGATCTAGCCCATACAGCCAAGTCTTTAGTTTCATCTTCTTTCTTGATTTTTGCATTAAAATGTGGGTGCCACACTTTTTAATGCATCTAGGGAGTGCTTGGCGAGAAATGCATGGTACAGACCTCACGATGGTGACTGATGAGAATTGTATAGTGGGATTTCCAACCACTATACAATTCTCAACGCCACATACACAAAACCTTTGTTTCAATGATTCCTCATAACTGTTCGTCAACACGGATGCTTATGCAACAAAACGACACCACTTTCACTGCACAAAATCCACTCCGAAGCAATTTTGAATTATCGAAATAAAGATCGACATCCAGACGCCATGATTTCCCGCCAAACACCTCCTTTTTTTAGTTAAATTTTCCCTGTTACGGGACGGCAAAGGGATCTAGCCCATACAGCCAAGTCTTCAGTTTCATCTTCTTTCTTGATTTTTGCATTAAAATGTGGGTGCCACACTTTTTAATGCATCTAGGGAGTGCTTGGCGAGAAATGCACGGCAACAGGCCTCATGATGGTGACTCATGAGAATTGTTTATATAGTGGGATTTCCACCCACTATACAAATTCTCAACGTCATACACACTAGTCACACCACAAAACCTTTATTTCAATCTTAGACCATTTAACACGGGACGTGGCATAGCGCAGATTTAGTACTGAAAACATTCTGCCGTTTTTCGCGGGAGGTGAGGCAAACACGCATAGCACACATTACTCACTCGTGCACACTGTTGCAAAAATTGTAATCGCTATTATGAGCGCACACTCTCGGGCTCGGCTAACCTGCGTACCACCATATCGCCTAACGTTGTTTCTGTCGCATTTGTAGATGAAAAATTGTATTGTTATGTGGAGCAGTAGTTTATTTGAATAGAAAATTACTTCCGTGTGATAAGCAACTCCGTTTTAGGATAACTCTAATGTTTCTGGTCGTTGTTTACAAGAAAACACTCCGCAACCAATAATTTTTACTAGGTCCGCTTAGCGACAGATACGAATTTAAAAGGGCTGTCGGTCGCCGCAGCGAACTAGTTTTTAACGCCTAACGCAAAAAGAGGGGTGTTATAAGTTTGACCTGTGTATGTATGTCTGTATGTCTATCTTTCTGTCTGTGGCATCGTAGCTCCTAAAAGAATTGACCAAATTCGATGAGGTTTTTTTGTTTGAAATCTGACGTGATCGAGATGGTTCTTAGCTAGAAATTTATGTCGGGGGTTGGGCTATTAATTATATGCAACACAACTCTACTAATATGAGTAAAAGTTAAGAGTAAATCGCTTATAATATAAGTAATTAATTTTTATGCCATAGGCCCCAGAAGTCAAACATGTCTTGAGAATCGTCTGCCACTTTCTATCACGCACAAAGTGATGGAGACGTAGGACGCTCAAGTCGGCGTTCATTCTTGAAACTGTTTCTATAGAAATACGAACAATTAAGTCTCTGCTGAACTTAAAATGTAAGCTTCTTGCTCTGAACACAAGCATTGGCACTGTCAACATCGACCAATCAGAGAGCAGTGTGTTACTTATTTGCCGTATTTTAAAAAAGCGTAAAATCAAAAGCACTTTTGTGATTGGTCGACGCGTTTAGAATCTTACCAATGGATATCCGTTAGTTTATAAATTTACCACGAGATGTCGCAAATTGATAAATTTACGAAAATGTGGGCGTAAAATAATACAATAAAATTTCCTAGGAAATTTATAAACTTGCGGATCTTACTAGAAAAATGCACTGAAAAAAAATCGACTTGCCCACAGATTAGAGAGTATATGTCTAAGACTTGCCTCAGGCGGGACTCGAACCTGCATCTTTCGCAATCCGGGCGGCTGCGTTGACCAATTTCTAGTATTAATATTTACGCGTTTGTAAACTCAAAAATAAAATTAATCCTTGCGGATCTTGTTAACTTCCGGTGACATATCTAACTCTATTCCGCAAAAAACTACTATAATGCGTTCTTCGTAAGCACGACAGGATGGGTGGTCAAACATTTTACAGCTCGATTTTCTTCTTGCTTCGGAAGGCACATTGTGCTGATGGTCCTGGCTGATGTCGAAAAATAGCAGTCAGAGCTTTCGTGTCAAGCAGGCGGCCGGCAGTATAAATCTAATGCCAAATCCTATGGCAGTATTGCAAATATCCAATATTATCAGACCGACTAGTTTGTCAGATAAGAAACTAATAATTTCAACCAACCAACTAGGTTGCTAGTTAAGAAAAAAATAACATCAACTGACCAACTAGGTTGTCAGATAGGAAAAAAATCTCAACCAACCAGATTGTCAGTTAGGAAAAATAAATCTCAACTAACCACCTAGGTTCTTAGTTAAGAAAAAAAATTACTAACCATCTAACCAAATGGACAGAGTGGTTTGTTGGTTAGTAATAGATCGTAATTTTAGTCTAGGGGTAGGGCATAGTGGTTTTAAACTTTCTAATTATTTGATTTGAATATTTATCCTTCATTAAGTACCCTATAGTAATTTAGGACCAATTTTTATTACTGGTTTAAAAAGGAATAAACTGCCAAACGAAACTGGAAGGAACAAATTTGGTGGTAGAATATGGAATAGAAACCGGTAGAATGTGGAAAATTATTTCAGTGGTAGAAAAATCGCTGCTTGAATGAGTAACAATCCTACAAAAACCGTTGCTCTAGAATTAATGATGCGTAATCTACGTACCTACTTACTAATAAAGCGCAGCGGTTGTTGCACTGAATTGGCGGAATTATTTTCCCACAAAATAAGTGACTCATGCATATGGTTTCCGACTATAGTGTTAAAAACAGTATTACACTGTTTTTCACTCCATTATTCTCCGTGTGTTCCACCTGATATTAGTTTACTAGAAACTAAGACTAGACAGGATGAGAATCAAACTATCAGTGCCTACTTTGTAATGTTTATTCATAGTTAGTATCTTCCAAATATAAATCACAAAAGATACACATTGGATTTTGAGAAATCAATTCATTTCTGGCAATGATTCCACATCCTTTACATATTAAATAATTATCAGATTCAATAGGAGTAAACGTCAGTGAACAGTATAAGTTTACATGTCCATTGGTACACGAAAAATCTTTTAAAATCTCATCACAACACTGGCAAATATAAACAAATTCTTTATGTAATTCATCCATATATTTGTTTTGTATATTTTTTGTATCTTTGTGTTTCTTGCTAAAATATTTCAAATAGTTTTTACAACCCATAAAAAATTCTACTTCAATATCATCTATTGTGTTGCCATTACTAATATACTTATTATGAAGATTATTAATCACTGAATTTGCATGCTCTGCCATTATATTATCCTTAATTGATTCAAGTGATGGAAAGGGTAAACAGTCTTTGGCTATTTTGAAGCTGGCTTCGAGAACATCACAGACTGTTGCAATATGATAGCATAATTTTAATTTATATACATCTGTTTTACTTTCACAGATCAATTCCTCATAATTTATAGCTGGCAACTTTCTTGTTTTCATTGCTTTGCATCGTAGAAGCTCCAAGCAATCCCAGAAATTAGTTAGTTTTTTACTCGGATTATACAATAATCTGTCTATTTCAGGGGCATTTGAATTGGTGTAAAATAAAATAATATGCAATTTTAATGGTTCTTTTCTATGAAAATTTCTTTGTTCTAGAACAGCCAATGATAATATAGTTCCTGTGTTAGACATGGTTAAGCTAAGTATTTCACTATTTGAATCTTTAACTTTAACTGGATTCAAAATAACATCCATAGATTTATTTTCAATATTCACTGTAATTGTATATAAACAACTTTTAGTGACAACATAAAAAATTCCATTATGTTCCTGTATCCCACATACTTTTTGATCATCAATATTATTTATGTATTGGTCTAAGATTTTAAATTCTTTATCTAGCATTAGTAGCATTAAGTGTCTATGTTTACCAAATGATAGTAGAATTTTTTCTCCTCTAACTTCATGAGTAACATTCTTAACCAACATCCTGTCTTTATGTTCCCATAAGGTTATGGTGTTCAATACTGTAACACATCTGCCATTGAATGCACATTCTAAAATAAATATTTGTCCAAAAATATTACAACACAGTAAGCATATTTTGTCATCTATATCCATCCACAGTAAGGTAATAATTTCGTTGATATCTGTTATCAGTTCTCCAAAAAAATTTGCCACAATGCCATTTTCATTTTCTCGCAATAACCATACTAGTATTAAACCACTTTTCTGAGCAGTGATGAAGTAAACAGACTTATCGTCATTTAGTGATGGTCCCCAGCATATTGAGCTTGATTCTAATGTATATGCAACCTGTTTTAAGTGCTCTAGATCGTTAGGTTTTTGTTTTGTTAATGATGCAAAGTGACTTTTAATGTAGGTGGATAAATCAAGCACAGGATTCCATGTATGTCTTTGTTTTCTATAAAATTCAACATGGCCTAAATTGTTAACTACAGCTAAAATACTTTTATTATTCCACAGGAGATTTTCTGGTGACCATTTGAAACTGATGATGGTTGCCATCTCTTTCATAATATAACTGCTGTGCGGCCACAATCCTTGATCCATTACTAATTGACATAGGTCTTTACCCTTTGAACTATTCGTATCAAATGTCAACAACTCTGTAGCTGGACTAGTCAAAGGAACATTCAGAAAATACTCAATGAATTCAAATTTTTTATCAGGGCATTTCAAATTATGGGCGAATTCGAATATGCGTAGTGAATTATCAATACACACTGTGAGATAAGATTTGTACCAATGTATAAGGACTTCTTCATACTTACTAATGGTTATAGAACGTCTAGATATTTCTTGAAGTTCAATATTTGCCATTTCATCTATATTATGAGTTAATTTCACAATACAAATATCATCATCATATCCCTGCTCTGCTCACCACTTTACTCACAATACAAATAATTATATAAGATGTAAGATTTATAAACTATGTTTACATCAAATTGTTTAGTAAATAAGTAGGTATCACAAAATTTGGTAAAAGAATTATAACTTTTTGAAAAGTTTATTTATTTTCAAGATTTTAGGGTTATGTTGACGACAGATTAAAAATACAGAGCACACTATAGTCCGCGCAATATAATAGGCCCGTTTTGACACATGTCAAAATATCGTGAGTGGTGATGTGACCAAAATTATCGAATATTTACTTTTACGATTAACATGAGAAATCGAGTCAGAATTATATGAGCTTTGTAATCGTAATTATTTAATGTTGTTAATTTGAGAATATAATATAATAATATGAACACAAGAAAACTCGGGTAAAAAATAGCAATAAGAAAATGATGTGTGAATAAAAAAATATTTACGAATACGCTTCTAAATAGTTTGGAGTTAATCTTTAGCACCGATGTGAATTTGTGATTTGAATATTAGATGAAACTTTAGAACCGTTGTGAATTATAACTTCAAAATTAGATGAAAACAAAAAGATAAATTTTGTCGGTTTGTAGTTCAATATTTTGACATCACCATAAACGAGCTTTGTAATCGTAATTATTTAATGTTGTTAATTTGAGAATATAATATAATAATATGAACACAAGAAAACTCGGGTAAAAAATAGCAATAAGAAAATGATGTGTGAATAAAAAAATATTTACGAATACGCTTCTAAATAGTTTGGAGTTAATCTTTAGCACCGATGTGAATTTGTGATTTGAATATTAGATGAAACTTTAGAACCGTTGTGAATTATAACTTCAAAATTAGATGAAAACAAAAAGATAAATTTTGTCGGTTTGTAGTTCAATATTTTGACATCACCATAAACATCTATTGCTACTGAAATCACTTTTCTATTTTTCTGAAGTGTCACTTCTGCCGTTCGTGAATTGCACACCCTTCTTTTATTCACTTTAGGGTACCTGGATCACGCAAAAGGGGTGCTCTGCTCATCATAAATACGCTCTAACTTTTAATTCTCAAAATGGTGCTAAAATAATAACTATCAAAAAGAGATACTTAAATAAATTAAAAAAAAAAATCAAATGATTTAGTATGGAGAAAGATTTTGCATGAGTTTTAAATTTTTATTTTCTTTTTTTCGCCTGTTTAGCAAAGGGGTACAGGACTTAAAGAAATTCAACGGGTTTAGTCTGGAACCAGGACTTAGAATATTATTGAGTTACTTTGTACGGAACTTTAAAAGAAAATTAGTCGCAATTACTTACAAAAAATAAGGAATTTTTTGAAATTAGAAGACATATTTATAATGAGTTTATAAATAAAACGATCAAGTGCGAATTTTTTGTAGTATTATATCTATTACACTGCGAATATGTAGGTATTAAGATAATAGGCTCACTCCTCAGACCAAATAAAAAGTGAAGTAGAAGTTCTACTAAAAACGAGGTGGAACTGAGGCCAATAAATTAAAACTACGCCTAAACTGTCGCCCGTGGACAGCCCCACAGTACAGAATTACTTATACGGTTACACGCACACACGTAATTACAATGAAAGAATGCTTTGCCTACATATCTTTAAAAACCATGCTTGGTGGTTAATTTTTTTGCTCCGTGTTGACGATGAGGAATCATTGAAATAAAGGTTTTGTGTATGTGGCGTTGAGAATTGTATAGTGGTTGGAAATCCCACTATACAATTCTCATCAGTCACCATCATGAGGTCTGTACCATGCATTTCTCGCCAAGCACTCCCTAGATGCATTAAAAAGTGTGGCACCCACATTTTAATGCAAAAATCAAGAAAGAAGATGAAACTGAAGACTTGGCTGTATGGGCTAGATCCCTTTGCCGACCCGTAACCGAGAAAATTTTACCAAAAAAAAAAAGATGAGTGTAGTGTTTCTATTCTTTCTAATCTGTGGAGTGTTTGGCGGGAAATCATGGCGTCTGGATGTCGATCTTTATTTCGATAGTTCAAAATTGCTTTGGAGTGGATTTTGTGCCGTGAAAGTGGTGTCGTCTTGTTGCATAAGCATCCGTGTTGACGAACAGTTATGAGGAATCATTGAAATAAAGGTTTTGTGTATGTGGCGTTGAGAATTGTAAAGTGGTTGGAAATCCCACTATACAATTCTCATCAGTCACCATCATGAGGTCTGTACCATGCATTTCTTGCCAAGCACTTCCTAGATGCATTAAAAGTGTGGCACCCACATTTTAATGCAAAAATCAAGAAAGAAGATGAAACTGATGACTTGGCTGTATGGGCTAGATCCCTTTGCCGTCCCGTATAAGGGAAAATTTAACCAAAAAAAAAAGGGGTGTTTGGCGGGTAATCACAATGACGTAGGAATTCAATGGACGTGCCCTAACAACAAAAAAACCGTGCCGGTTGAGCGCACAAAATGGCGGACTGACAGCTGTTATACTGCTGTTCGGTAGTATCTTGCTATATCGATAAAATTATTTTGTGAAATAAATTATTTTGTGAAATAATTTTATTGTGTCATAAAGTTACCTTATCAATATGAAATGAATGCATAGATATAGGAAACTGTAGATGGGCAAAGTAAAAGAGAAAGAGTATACTAACACGAATATTAGAATGAGATAGACAGACGAGACCATTTCACGTATACGCAGGCGGCCTAGGTCCGCCTGTCAGTCACGTAGAAAAAACAGCAACTTTCAGACTGCAGTACTATTTTTCACCGACACGTGCGCATTTCTCACACATTGGTTTTGGTCTCGCCTTTAATACCAAACACGATTTCTTGGCAAGCTATAAACATCAGTAATTAAAAAGCTATCATTACATCCTTAGATAGTTCAAATTGTATTAATGACTCATGGGGTTTATACACTCTCAACTCTCACGGAGGGGGTCGATAGTGCCACGGTCGAGAGTTCTACGTAACGATGACAAAATATTAAAACAGAGCCTCACAACACCTGTTAGGGAGATATTATATAGAAAGCGCCGAGAGGATGACGATAAAATGTATGGCGCCCTAATTATGAACGAAATATACTTTGCCTCGCGTGCGCACGCCCACATGCCATATATTTTCACGGCGCCCGCCCGCCGCCCGGTGCGCTTTCTATAATATCTCCCTTATTGCTACAAGATATCGGGTGAAACTTCCTCTGTGCTTCGGAACCAAAAAAAAAAAAAGTCATAACAAAAGCACGTTTTAGTTTCACTCTTGAAAAAGTTGGATAAATTAATCTAAATTAAACGTATTATTCAAGAAAATACTATTTCAACATGGGAAAGCACCGACATAACGCTAAAGCCCGCCAAGTAGTGAAGACTAATATAGACAATACAGAAACTAATGAGGTAAAGTGAACACTACAAACAAACACTACAGAATGTTCTTTTATGAGAATTTGTTTATTTTTTTATCTCAAAAACAATCAATAGCTAGTATTTAGTTTATTTAATGTAATTATTTTCGAATGTTTCTCATCTTAAAGTTAATAAACGTGAACATTTTAGATTAAATTAGAATTTTCCCATTCTGAATATGGGTCATCAGATGCCAGCAACCTTTTGGTGTTGCCTTCAAAAAAGAGGCAAACTAAAGTGCTTTCTGAAAAAAAAGAGAAAACTCGGTTTCTTTCTAAAGCACAACGGAAAAGATTAGAAAAAATTGTTGAGAAGAAGAAGAAAAAAGAAAATGTAAGTATTTATTACAAATATTTGAAATTTAATGCATAGATATATAGCATAGAAAAAACACCACAATTAATGGAATTAAGGGCTCAGCTTTAGAAAGAGGTACCTTATAGAATAGCTTCATACTTATTGTGTAGATAGACACACTATAGACTAACACATTAATTTCAATTTCAATTATATAAATGCCCAGATAAAATATTCCAAGTATACATACAAATTTACTTCGAAAATATTTTATCAAATAGTTTGACAGTTGTTGTTGTGTTAAAAATTATATCGATAATAGTAAAGCAAAGGACCTTATTTCATTTAGCCATAACAAAGTAATAATTAGGTAGGTATAACATTGGTTTAGGTTAGGTTATACTTGCGACCTATACGCGCGAGCTGAGCGAGCATAGCTCGCGTGTCGCGGCAGCGGCTGGTGAAGCGCCAGAAACGACTTTTTCACATTTTACTAAAGGACTATTAGATATACATATTTTGGGTTTTTATGATGCAATTAGGAATTTTTCTCATTTTTTATCAATGTTGCAGAAGTTGGGAGGTAAAAACAGTTCTGTGTTTCTTGATGATATAATATTATTTTGAATTTTCATATTTAATTTTTTTTTAATCTATGCAATTTATATAAACAAAATGTGTAGGAGGTGGTTAGCAGCCTCCCCCCTCTTTTCCCCACCACCCCAAAAAAGCGATAAATTTGGTACTTCTTTCTAAAGTGCTTCCGAATTAAGTACCATGTGATACATTAGAAAAAATCATTACGACACATCTTCCAGTCTAAATATTCCAATTGCTGTGATTTGGCAATTAAATGAAGAAAAGCAAGTTCCTTCAGTTAACACATTGAATGCCAACCACAAAAGCTAGACATCATGAGATGGCCACACTTTTATCTTTCTTAATTTTTTTTTTACTGTGCTAAAATAACTATCTGTGGAGTATCTTTAGTTTTAATGTTGTCTAAGTAGGTTTTACATTATGTAAATAAATATTATCATGCGGATCAGGGTGACTGCCCATATGCAACACAATTATTGCCCATATGACCTATAAACACCCTCCAATTCTTCTTTCAATGAATTCAATTCAATCTTCTGATTCTGAGCTACTTTCGCTATCTTCCCTGCATAAATGTCATTGGCCCAATCCAGTAATAAAGCTGCCAATTAGGCACTTCCAAGACTTTTTTTTTTGCACTATTTGGAATGGTAGTGGTTCTTTTTGAGGGTACTAGATTGTCACTCATTATTAAAAATCAAAGAGTGCATGTAAATTTAACAAAAACAAGTTGTAAATCGCAAATATAACAAAAACACTCTCACTCAAACACTGGCATACCATATGAGTTGGTTAGCAAAAACTATATGGCACACTCAAAGGCCAACCCTACCAAAAGGTAAATCCCTTCCCTAGTGGCCAAAATAAAAGCCACATACCATTATGATGTAGCCGCTATTCCACAGCTAATAAAAACTGAATTGGGACAACCACACAAATGCACTTGATCGGCATTGAATGTGTAAGGATTTCAGATGAAGTGTACTTCTACCTTTGGCCTTATGAAGTAAACCAATATTATACTTCACCATATTTTACTTCAGTGTGATCTATTTTTCTGAGTGAAAGTCATCCTAATACCTTTACTATATGTCTGACAGTTTATACAAAATTTGTAAACATAATTTACTATCATCAAACCCTGCCCTACTGCTACTCATACCTTACTCTACACCTAGTTTATATGTATAAGACATATTAAAATGTATGTTAATTCCAGAGAGCTGCTCTATTGGAATCCTTGTCCCAAGTACAAGCATCACCAAGTGAAGTTAAACAAATGACTACAATTGCTTCTATGCAAACTTTGGGCTTGCGAAAACTCACAGAATTTAAACAAGAAGAGCCAACAGAACTACAGGAGGCCACAGAGAAGAAATTTAGTAGTATTGCTGGTATGAATACAATTTGTTTGTGTATTAAATTTTGCAAACATCCTAAGCGCTCCTGCAGACGGTGCCGCCACCGCGCCGCCACCGCGCCGACGCCGCGCCCCCACACTGTAGACACGCGCCGCCCAAAGTCCGCTACCGCGCCGCCCAAAGTCCGCCGCCGCGCCGCCCAAAGTCCGCCGCCGCGCCGCCCAAAGTCCGCCACCGCGCCGCCCAAAGTCCGCCGCCGCGCCGCCCAAAGTCCGCCACCGCGCCGCCCAAAGTCCGCCGCCGCGCCGCCACCGCCCCCCCACCGCGGCCCCGCCGCTTCCCCCTCCGCGTCGCTGCTATGTAGCTATTCCATTCCCGGCCGCCTACGTATGTGAACGTGCGTTACTTTTTAGGAAACCACCATGGAAAATTTTAATTGCGAAACGTTTATAAGTTTAGTGGAGGACAGAGAAGTGTTATGGGACAAAAATTTGGAAATTTACAAAGACAAGCGTAAAAGTTTAAAAGCTTGGTTTGAGATATGCCATATAATGCATGTTAACTTTGCGGAACTACCTGATACGGAGACTGAACTAATCTCTCCGTAGAAGATATACTTGCTCGCATATTGGTATCTTTGTGTTGCAGTTTGTTTTTTAATAAATCTAATAATTTGTCATATGTCTTGTAATTCATCCGAAAATAATCACAAAACTTGGCCTCATCTTTTCGGAGATCATCGTAAAGTGTATGAAATTCACCATATTGTTCCCTTACTGACAGCATAAGATGCACCCACAACTTTCTAGCGGACTTACGACGTCCATTTTGCCATTTTCTATACATATAGTAAGCAAGCGCTAACTTCTTTTTTTTTCATTAAATTAGACATATCTTTTCGGGTGTGTTACGTGCGATCTTCGTAACTAGCAATGTATTACTAACAACAGTATAGTGGACCGGTAAAATTATGCTTTGACGGCGCGGGAGCGGCACGGCGGCGTGATCTACGCGGCGCGTATCTACCTATGCGTAGTGCAAAGGCGCGGCGACGGCGCGGCGGCGGCGTCGTCTGCAGGAGCGCTAAGGCAGAGATGGCTAGCTAATGGTATGTGACATAAATTTTGTGCACACCACCAATCACAATGTTCATTTTGAAATAAGTATGATATTACGAGCGAATACGTGTGATCTTACGCTATGGACTATGAATGTTTGCCACCCCTGGTGACTTAAAGGTCTTTTTACATATCCATGCAGATTTGACTTAAGCTGAGTGTGGATTACCACACAAACTACTGGGCTTAACGCCGCTTAGCTTCTGCAAGCAATTGCTATTCATATTCGATTGGCGTCGACTACCGAAAAGCCGTCACAACTATTCACTGCGTTTGGTTACTCCATCAATATAAGTGGCAACATTATATTTCTCGGAATTCACGTAACAGCTCAAACTCTCTATATAGTATTCTGAGGCCTTAGTATGAGTTTTGATAGTTTTCGAGCTCGATCAAACGTATCGTCTTTCTTCATACATTGGCCACTGTTTCTGATAGTTTACGCTAGGGGCGCTAGTGGGCAATGTATGAAAAGAGACGATACGTTTGATCGAGCTCGAAAACTAACAAACTCGTACTAAGGCCTCTGTCGTCATCGCTCGCATCGTCAGAGATGAAAGCATGCGAGTGGACCATTCGAACAACGTTCAACGTTGTTCGGCTGCCTCCGGCGCCATTGGACTGCTTACCATCCCGCACGAAATTGATCAAATAACAGACAAACCGCTTGTTTCGCTTTCGACTGACGCGTCTTCCGAGCCAAGCTGATGCAAGTGGCATTAGAAATACCCTTAAATTCTAGATAAACTTAAGGCTTATCTGATCAGCTAAAGCTGATTCCACATTGATAAATTAGTAGAGACCCTACAAATTATTGATAGTTCATGTGCAAAAGCTGTGGTGGTACAGATCGTCTAGACTTTGTTGAACCCTATAATTTGAATATATCGAGTACATCTGTTAGCTTAGAGGTTATGGAGCGAAAGAGAGTAATTTTATTGTGCGAGTCAGCAAGTAGTATTTACAGCAAGTTATTTTTTTTTTCCCGTCGATACATTATGTCGTATGAACACTCTTCAGACACCTGCCCATTCCACCGAGCTTACTTTGTGAGTATTTGTACATACTTCTTCTATGATACTGAGGCCCGTTAATCGTGTGTGTAATTAATTGACGACCTTTAATATAATTAGGCATAGCATGTGCCTAGTAAGTGGTCGGATGGCGTGAGCAAAAGGTGTTTAGAAGGTGTGCGGATTTACCGCCAGTCAGTTACCAATTCACTCTAGCGTGGGGGAATCCTACGCCGGTATCCGGCCCTGTCATCAGGTTATAGGGCGGACAATGACCTTCTTTAAGCTGAGAAGCTTTCTAATCTCAACACATCCGAAGACATGGAGTTATTATAGGTGCTTAAAGCTACCTCGCCCAGAACCATGGTTTTATTATATTATTTGTATCATAATTGTGAGTTTAGTTTGGCCAAACTAAGGTCGAAGGTCAATTGTCAAGACGGGACGTGTCAATAGAACGCTCAGAATTGCCGCAACCCGTCACAAACTATGTACCGATGACCTGATTAGGTCAGGGAAACAGGCTTACGATCGATAGAGTCTGCTCCGATTCCACTCTCGGAAAATTGATCTCCGCGATGCGAGCAAACCTGTCCCCTTGGAGAAAGTGCTCAGAACCGGCCTACGATCGATCCAGCCAGAACCGATCCCTTAAGACTCACGGAACCAGCCTACCACGATACAAGCAAGCCTGACATTCCAAAGAGCACTACCCCTGACTCTAAATGCAAATTTAACCAGACTCAAAGCACTAAATACTCTCAACACTACAAAACCCTGTCTTAGTCTCCTATCAATCAAATATGCTTTATTATACAAACCAGTACCATATGAAGAGATGTTCTGCATAGACGCCCAGCGTGCTTCTCTGCTTCTCGTACTATACAGTAATTATTATCTGACCTAGTTTCATACTAGCTAAACGCTAAGCCTGAATTCTATAGCTTGCCATCTAGTATTCTGGTGTAGTACTATGAGCTTACCATCTAGTGCTCTAGTTAAGTACTATGGTTGTGAATAGTAATATATTGTCATATTGCAATCTGGTATTCTAGTGTAGTACTATGAGCTTACCATCTAGTGCTCTAGTTAAGTACTATGGGTGTGAATCGTAATATATTGTCATATTGTGTGTGAATTTATTAAGTTATTATTTGCTGTGCCCTTAGGGGTTCATGAGTACTACTCAAGTTATGATTAAGATTTCACAGCCATTGTGAAATAGCAATAAAGTATTGAATTGGATTAAATTTACTCACTCTAACTTGTATGCTTACTCTTAGTATGAATAGAGTTGGTGTGTAAAAGTTTGTGTGAATGTATTGAAAGGATTCTAGTTATCGAGTACTGTTTGATCTAGATAAGTGGATGCCAGGCCTCCGTAATGTGTTTATTAATTCTGACTGTAATATATTGTAAATAGACAACCTTATTAACGGATGGTCTCGAACAATCACTTATCTATACCTTCAAGCTGGGGCTTATAAATATAACAAGAAAACTCAGTATTAGTTTAAAATAATATGTTTTATTGGTGTTTTAATAATTTTAACCTTTTATTAGAAACTGTTTGATTACTATTAGATTATTCACGATTTGTGAATAACCGAACGTTCCATTCCTAGCCATATGATCAAGAGAAAACGGAACATTCAAATGAAAAACTCTTGATCGGCGTAAATTTATTATCAGAACAAATATAGCAATAATACAAAAAGCACACACACTTAAATACAAATTAAACAAAATTATAAACACAATAGTCATAAAGGATAAGGTTAGATTTATTTATATTCCACTAAATTATGACCTCAATCGACTTTATTATCTCAATAATATTTCGACATCCACAGTCTACAATCAAATGAGGAGTCTCCGGTTCATCACGGTAGATCCACCTCCTTAATACAAGTATGTTATATATAGCAAAATCAAATATATTGTGAGCCAAATTATTTATTTACACATCTCATTAACAAACCTTTATAGGTTGTAAATATTTATGTATCCTTACGTTTAGAATGTTAGGAAATACAATGGAAAATGGTCTGTTCGTCGCGGGAATCGAACCCAGCTATTTTTACAAATTAATACATATGAAATACAATGCTCACAGTCCATAAAGGATCGCGTATAGCCTCAAGTGATATTCGGATACGCCCAAAACCACACCTGTCAGTATGAGTTAAATAACACCAGTTATAAAATATGACGGACAAGTCGACCGTCCCGAGCGGAAATCGAATCCAGCTCCTTCCACAATAGAGAACATAATGTAAAACACATAACCACATCTGTCAGTATGACTCAGTTAACATCAGTTATTAGAAAATACGACGGACAAGTCGACCGTCCTGAGCGGAAATCGAATCCAGCTCCTCCTACAATAGAGAATATAATGGAGAAATCAGCCATCCAGATCGGGATTCGAACCCAGTACCTTTAAGCTACTTAGGCTGTATTATGAATACATCATAACTCTATCACCAACTATGATACCTCCTGAGAGTTATATTTAAATAACAGGCCACGGGTTTTAATCGGAATTGAATTGATATCTGTGTCTGGATTAATGCGGGCATGGAATTACCACTACACTACCATAAAATTGTCTCTTTGGTTATGTTTGTTTACACAATATATTTCGTGTCACCTATTCACTCACTACCCGGGCTTATTTGTTTGGGTTTGTTTGGCATGCCAGATTTGTACTTGCGGCGTTCGTAAATAATGCAATGATGGTGACAGTTAATTCGTTCTTAATTCGTCGTTTGATAGTTGCCCATTCTACGTCAAGTTTAACCCTTTCGCCTCAACGACGCCTTCTCATTTTAGATAATTCATTTGATAAATAATGCCATGCCGCATCTTCCGTGACTGATATTATCTAAACACAAAATTGTGTAACTACAGACGAAAATACCCGTACGCGCCTATGCCCATGAATATTTATTATAAAGGGGTACGTTACCGATATTCTCCCACGAGTAGCACTGACTCTATTTGTTAATTTAATATTTCAAAAAATCAACACTGCTTCTAACTTTGTACCATAGGTGATTTATATAATCAACCCACGATATTAGGTCTCGTTGAAGTGCCTTGCTGTTACCACGGTCAACTCCCGAATGCCAGACTCTATCACCACATTATTCGTCATTAGTTCTAACCCCGCCTTAGACACGCCTAATTTCTATCTGTCATTGGCTACTTAGATATTCCCACGCCTACACTTTCGCAAATGCACATGCATGCGTTTAAATTTCTAAGGATTGCAGGTTTTTTTTTTTGGTAATTGACTCTCTAGATTTATGGGTTTTGAAACAAATGCCAATTGCTTTTAAAATATTTTTAACAAGTGGCTTCCTTGTCTCATATTACAACTTTTTTCCCGAATCAGTTTTTCGAATTGCTGTTAAGATAAAAGCCAAGGACCATAAACCCTAAAGTTTACGACACCCAGATGTCAGTCATTTCAATTGCCCTTTCACGTTTTTCGGTCTACGATTCCTTTTCTAAATTTTAGATTTATTGTTGAATTTCAACCGTATTTATTTAGTTAGCGCTTTTGTCTACTTTCGAAAAGGTTTTATTTTTTTTCCTATTGTCTAACATTCCTATTGTCTCACGAGAAATAAGCATGTAGCATTTTACTGTAAGAGATCGAAATTTATAATTCATAGTTAATTAGTCTCATATCAGTGAGTGCCACCTCAAAGCTAGTCTAATCTTCATAGAATAGACTAGAATAGAATAGAATAGAATAGAATATAACTTTATTGTACATCAACCAGTTAACATAAAGGTACATAAAATTAAAACAAAAACAGATTTGTACAAAGGGCGACCTTATCGCTAAGAGCGATCTCTTCCAGGTAACCTTAGGATGGACAGGATTTCAAAAAAATAGAACCCGAGGGAAGATGGCGATGTTTTATTCGACAGATATACTAACTATACTAAATATATAGTAAGATATACTAAATATATAAATTTCATAAAATATACATACTAATATATATATACAATAGATATATAAATACATATAGTATGGGTATACATATACATACATACTTAAATATACGTACTTATTCATAAATGAGTTATTGCAGTGCTAAGTAGTACTCTTCCACCTGCTTTTTAAAACTGCTCAAGGACTGTGCTTGCCGTATGCGAATAGGCAAGGCGTTCCACAGAATAACAGCCTTCATTTTAAGATTTTACTACGAATTAGATTGTCAGTATGTTTTAAAACATCTCTAACTTTTTCCAGGGGCTAAAAAACGTTTACGACTCCTGAAACTGGAAAAATGTGAGAAAATAAAGAAGTCAAAATATGATCCCAACATAGTTGGATTAGATGAATCGTCTGATGAAACTAGCTCCGAATCAGAAAGTGATGATGAAAAACCAGAAATAATTGAAAATGGGCATGAAAATACTAAAGATGCTGTTGATACAAATAACATTGCTGAAGAAGATGTACTTGTAAATAAAGAGGATTCAACATATGAAGATTCAAGAAATGAATCAACTCAGATTAATAATAAACCAAGTGTTAAAAAAAATATCGCGAATAATAAAACCAAAGAAGAAATTAAAGTTAAAGTAAAGAAACCTATACTTGAACATCATACTCAACATGTGGAAGTTAAACGAGACCCTAAAATTCAAGTTGCAAGGCTAAAACTGCCAATTTTAGGTGAAGAACAGAGAATAATGGAATTAGTTAACGAAAATGAATTCTTAATTGTTGCTGGTGAAACAGGTAAATATGTTATCTGAAATGTTATTTGAAATCGTTATTGTCTCATCCTGTGAAGATTGGAACTCTACACTGGAAGTTGTTGAATATTATGTTTCCCAGGGATACACCCGTATTCACAAACAATACTTGTCTAAGTAAAAAATAATGCTATGCAAAATAAGGCATTTCTCAGTGCGTGTCATATACAAGGCTTTTGAGGTCTCAAAACTTATTCATAGACAATATTTAAGTGAGGATCGGCACTATGTGTACTTTAAAATGAATGCACAACTTAAATAGCTAGCTAGCTATATTACGCAACGCACAGGTCAAAATGTCAAAAGTAACATCCAGATGTCAAAAGTTTCAAGTCCCTTTGAAGTAGTAAAACGTCAGTAAATTTAACTATCTGAACTACGCAACAGAAACGAACTAATCACAGAGCTCTATTCAATGCAATGCGTTTAATTATCCAAGAGTCGAGAGATCTCATAGTAATGTTTGTGAATACGGGTGTAAGTCTAACTTACAATACATAAGTACTGGGAGACGCAGTATTGTTAGGCATCCATTAGGTGGACCAATGATCTGGTAAAGGTTGCGGGAAGCCGCTGGATGCGTGCAGGGCCTATATCCAATAGTGGGCGTCTTTCGACTGAGATGATGATGAAATCTGTCTGATTATAATTTTAAAACAGAAGAGTAGTTTTAATTCTGTAGAATTTTATAAATATAATCTGTATACACCATACTAGAGCCAACATTGCAAACTTGTTAGGGATAGTGCTTACCTACTAATCGTATTTAAAAACCGTTATTTTTTTTTAGATCACCTCCATTTTTTTTTATGGAGACCTTACATTTGTCTTTTTTGGTTTTTCTTTTTATTTTACAATGTACTCTTTTACGCTTATACATCCTGTTTCTATTCTATTTATGATGTCTCTATACAATTCTATCTGTACTTGGATTACTGCTGCATAATTATACAATACTACATACTTAATTTTCTATTTCTTAAAATTTGTTGTCATTACCACTATAACGGGTGTAAAAAGACCTATGACAAAGCCGAGAAATATGTATTCTGCTCATCATTAGGATAATTTTTTTCTTCAAGACTATACCTGGGAAATTTATAGTAATGAAGATATTGAAGGTCAAAGTTAGATTTTTTTTTTCAACATTTTTATGAAAACAAATTGTAAACATTATTTCTTAATTTTTGTCCAAAGAAACATTATCAAAATTTTATGTCATGACAAAAAATATCTTTAAAACGTCAGCGCCCAATGTAATCACTCGATACGAACGGGACCGTTCATTTCAGACGACTGCGCGCGTTGTCAGCTGACGGGTCGGTTCAAAAAAAATCTTCTAAGCTTCATAGCATTTTGTAATCACTTAATAGGTACAAGTCAACTCCACGTTTTGTATTTATATTCTACTTTTTAAACAGAATTTCAAGTAAACGTTACTTCTAGCTACCATACATTTCAGGATCACAGTAGTGCCTGTAAAAAAATAATTCAACAGTTCTCTTTTACGTTCATTTTGATATAAACTTAAGACAGCGAATAAACTTATCAAAGTAGGATAGGGCCTACAAATTATTATATCATAATGTAAGAATTTATGCTATGATTTTAGTATGTAGATTTGTAGCTGTATGTAAGTAGGGCCTGACAATTTTTTCAAGTTCTCATTGGGTATTTTACACCATGAAAGAAAACATATAAAATTGCATTTTTATGATAGGTATTACAAAAAGTAAACGAGAAACATGGATATTTATTCATATATATATATACAATTTAAAGTGTATGATTCAATTTTAATAATCTAATTTTTTTATCTGTGCCTAAAATCATTAAAACGCCGTTCGCCATATTGGAATTCGACGTGACGTCACTCTGTTAGTAAACAAAGTAGATTTGTATCGTGTTTTGTGTTGATTTTGAATTCGCAGTTGTTACGTCACGGGTCGAAAAAGCATGGCAGCTAGCATTTCCACGCGAAAAATTCAAAATCGAAAATAAAACTATGTTTTTCAGGCACTTTTGGTTTTATAAAATTGAAATAAAAAAAAAGACCTTTGACTGGATAAGCCATCCTGGACGTGATGCAGGGAAACCCTTGCTTAGGAGTGCGAATATTTTTTAGAACTTTTCTTAATAGGGGAAGTACGTACAAAATGACATAGTATTTTTTTAAAACATTATATATTTTAAATTAAAGTCATTACAATCAGTCTTTTATTTTATTAATCATCTTTGGTCATTTGTCTTACAGTAATTCAAACTTTAAAATGAATAGGACCCATAATAAAGGAGATCTAGAGCTCAATCAACAAAAAGTAGAAAATCCATTTTGTCCATATGGTACGGGTAAAACGACATATTAATTAAGGACAAAATGACATACTAAAAAAAGTCAAGCTCAATGGAAAAAAGTCGAGCTCAAAGTTCCCAAATATTTTTTTGGTCTTCCAAGGAACATCAGCACATGATGCATGAGAGCAGTGACCACATTTCATGCTTTTTAACCAGTCCTCTCCAGTTTTTGTACGCGAAAAAACATCATTACAATAAATGCAAGCGCAGTCATCATCGCCGTCTACTTGGGTATCAACCGGAAAATCTTCTACGTCTGAATAGTCTATATCTACCTAGACCTTTGGTGTTAGGAGGTATAGTTTTGTTTTTTTTCTAATGCATGTCTCCTAAGTGTAGCATGAGGCACACCGAAAGTTTATGATGCCAACAGCCATCCCATCTTGTTTTCTTGGATTGCTTCAATTGCTTTTTGCATTGAATCATGACTCCAGATTTGGCGCTGAGACTTTCTTTGGTACTTCCGCGGCATATTTCCTATAAACAAAAATTAATAACTTCTTAAACCAATACGGACAAAATGACATACATATGTCGTTTTGTCCGGAGATCAAGTATGTCATTTTGTCCAACCATATGTGAGATGAATCCAGAGTTCAAAACTAACTGTAAACACTGTTATCAAATATATTTTTACCTACATCGCAACTTAAGGATACAACGCATTACTTAAAGTTACAATATTAAAAGAAAATAACGTAAAACTTACCCAAAATCCGAAGAAGTTCAGGAGAAAAAAAAGTTTTGACTTGATGAAAACACGTTTGTGCTGGTTACTACGGCGCAACTGAGCCAAGAGAGCGGAGAATTTGGCAGGTTGGAAATAATAGCCGACATTACGTTATACGCTGTCAAACACCTTGTTCCTGCCCACCAGTTTTGAAAAAAACGCACTGTGTCATTTTGTCCATGTATGTCATTTTGTACGTACTTCCCCTACTTACCAAAAAATAAAAATCGTTTACCAGCAATAATTTTCTTATATGTTTCTTGTTTTGACGTATATAATGCGTAGCCTTCGGCTTTGTCAAACGTCTTTTTACACCCTATAATCATTGCTCTGTTAAGTAGTTACTCGTATTTACGAAAAAAGTTAGTACGTTCATTAAATTATAATTAAAAATTCCTTTCTTCAGGTAGTGGTAAAACCACACAAATTCCACAGTTCCTCTATGAAGCAGGATACGCTCAAAGCAAAATGATAGCCGTTACGGAACCGCGCCGTGTAGCGACGGTGGCCATGGCGGCCAGGGTTGGCTACGAATTAGCTTTGAGCAGTAAAGAGGTGTCATACCTTATGCGTTTTGAGGGTAACGTTACTAAGGAGACGAAAATAAAGTTTATGACCGATGGTGAGTCATTTTATGGATGTTTGAAAATGTAGAAAAAATTGTTCTTAATAAACTTAATAGGACATTACTGGCCAGTGTAATGTCGAAAATTACACAGTTGTTTCGTAGGATTATAAAAGGTTCAGCCACTAAACATTTACCAAGGATAATACCAACAGTCTCAAGACAAACTTGAAAGAGATCTTGTAAACATCAAGCAACATAATATTATAAATGCATTATTGCGCACATGAAATAGTAATGTAAATACATAGAGAAAGAAGACGTGTACAAAGGTGTGCTTATCTCTAAAAAGACATCTTGTAATTTGTCAAAAAATAATAATCATGTAAAATCATTAAATTTCTTCAGTAATTGTCAACCTTAGTCCATAATCATAGAATTCAAAGTCTATTTAGGAATTTAGACAGTTCTATTTTTGTAAGTTTTTATCTGATATCTCTATCTCTTGTGCAATGCAAAATATACAGCAATATAAAAATATATAAGGAACTATTTGAGCTAGGAAAAAATCCTATTATTATTATGATACTTATTCAATACTTACTATGTTTATAGCATGCATTATAATAATCACAGACACGAAATAAGTATTTAAAAAATTTTAGGTTTGTAAGTGACTAAATTGCTGATATTATTTTAATGAATGTTCATTTGTTTGTGATTGATATTAGTAGTTTAACATAAAACAAGGACTTTTATTTAAAGCTGTGGTTTCTGTAATCAATCTCCAACCTTAAAATACTGTTATAAAGTTTAATATATATTGCCTAACTGACATTATGTGATAGCTGACCAAACTTTAATTTTTTGGCAAGTGCGAATTGTCTATAACCATTCTCTTTTAGGATTCTGTTATGCTTTGCGTTACTATAACATAACTTTTATTAAATAATGGTTTTTATTTTAGGTGTGCTTTTAAAAGAGATTCAAACAGATTTCCTTCTAAGCAAGTATTCAGTTGTCATAATAGACGAAGCTCACGAGAGGAGCGTGTACACGGATATACTGTTGGGCCTGTTGTCTAGAATAGTACCTTTGAGACGAAAACGAGGCAGTCCGTTGAGACTAATAATTATGTCTGCTACGCTAAGAGTTGAAGACTTTACTGAAAACATTCGACTGTTCAAAGTGCCACCACCAGTGATAAAGGTAAAGGAAAAAAAATATCATAATTTTGCATGAGTAATCGGAACAAATCCTTGTTTTTACCTGCATTTTAATGCATTTTCTACTAAATTGCAGTATTATTTTGCGCTGGCAACAAAAAAACGAATGAAGAGCGAGTATTTGGCGCTTTGGCGTTGTGAGAGATTTTTGTTACAATAATTCTAAAATTTTTTGACCAAAACAGACTAAAATTCCTAAATGTTTTCTTTGATTTATTTTAAAAAATTCTCGTATAATTTACTTACAGATAGATTCAAGACAGTTCCCTGTCACGGTACATTTCAACAAGCATACCTATAGCGATTATTTGAAGGAAGCATACAAGAAAACTGTGAAAATACATACTAGGTTACCCGAGGGAGGTATTCTGATCTTTGTGACTGGGCAACAGGAGGTAAGTTGGCTCTTAATTAATTTATTTTATTTTTATTGAAAGGCACAGTTACAGACAACAGATTACAACACTTATACAAATAGATAACTAGACATACTAAATAAACCTGAAGTCCAATTACAATAGTGCACAGCCTTGGTTTAGTAACTTAGACAGCAAACAGTAAACGGCAATTAAATTTATGTAAATAAATAATAAAAAAAAACTAGAAAATATTGTTCACAAGATAAATTGTTGTTAAAATATTATGTTTAAAAATTAAGGAATGAGCTCACACACTAACCTCTTAAATACGAGTGCACCATCGCCAAATATGTCACACTCAGAACAAATTTCATTATAGTTAGCACACATCCTACGCAGAGGATTGTTTCTTGAAACATTGTTTTTAGACAAAGGAATGCTAAATAATTTAGGATCACGCACAGATCGAGTCGGCACCTTCAGATTGAGTTTCTTTAACAAACCACTATCGTAAGTTCCGTTGGCAATCCGACGGAGTGAGGAAAGGTCACTTATAGCTCGACGCTTTTCTAGCGAGTACATGTCAAAATGACTTAGGCGATCAGAATAGGCAACTTTCTTTCTCCTAATTCCGCATTTTACAGCAAGCACTCTAATGAATCTCCTCTGAATGGCCTCAATTCTGTCGATATGAATATTGTAGATTGGGGACCAAACTGATGAGCAATATTCGAGAAGGGTTCGTACTAATGATGAGTATAGTATTATCCATGATTTTGTATCCTTAAAAGGCTTAGCATTGCGAATAACAAACGATAGCATCTTATTCGCTTTGCTGCATATGTGGTCATAATGAGGCCTAAAAGAAAGCACATTATCAAAGTAGATTCCTAAATCCCGAACAACCTCAACCCGATCAATGATGCAGTCGGATATTTTATAATTATGTAAAATCGACTTTTTATTTTTAGTAAAGGAGATAACGCTACATTTATTTATGTTTAATTTCATCTGGTTGAAAACACACCACCTGAGCACAGCATCTACGTCCTCTTGAAGGGCTATACAGTCACTAAAATTCTCAATTCGTCGGTATATTTTTATATCATCTGCAAAACCCAGACATTCACTAGTGATTAAATTTAATAAATCGTTAATGAAAATCAAGAACAAAAGAGGTCCCAAATTTGAGCCTTGTGGAACTCCAGACGTCATTATGAAAGGCTTAGAGTCATAACCACTCAGGGCAACAAGTTGAGACCGGTTTAGCAAATATGAAGCAAACCAGCGATAGAGGCTGCCGTGTATGCATAAGTGATGTATCTTAGCTAATAATATTGTATGATTCACACTATCGAAGGCTTTGGAAAAATCTGTATATATAGAGTCTACCTGTCCTCTACAGTCGAAAGAATCACATATATATGTTGTATATATTAATAAGTTGGTATTGGTAGACTTGCCCCTAACGAAACCATGCTGCCGCTCACTCAGTAACGGGTGGAAATGGCTACACAATTAAATCAATATTTTTTTGAAAATATTTCTCTGAGATTTTTTTTCTGTTCTCGTAATAGAATTGAATTAGAATTGGTTTCGGAAAGCTTGTTCTATCTCATTTAGACGCATACAATCACACTTGTAATCCCAATAGAGAATCAGCGTATCCGTATCGCAGACGCGTAACATGCTCGCATATGTGGACGCGTGATGTTACGCGTACCATATACGCGATCTTAATACGCCGTTATGATACGGCCCGTCCCATGTCATGGCGGTTTCATACGGTTGTCATACGGAACAAATCGAGACGTCCACAACTTGATACGGAACTTGATACGCTGATACGGATACGCTGATCGGATCGGGCAAATGATACGATCAGGACCCGCCTTTAGGAAACACTTGGTTACATACAAAGTCACATAAGGGTCATACAATCAAAATAGTGACAGATTACCAGCCGGTCGACTACATAAAAGGAAAATCCAACCCAAACAATTAAAAACTCCGAACGGATACGACGCATGCCGACGGAGCCAGCTATCCGTCGCGGAGTTGCTCTGGAGCCGTTCGTAGCCGTCAACCCGGAGCCGGAACGCATGCAGCCATCGCGAAATGTGACTGTGACGGAAATGTGAACTTTAATTCCTGTTTACACATTTCATTTGCTTTACCGCATTGTAAAATGCCGTCCGGCCCGACCCGATGCGAGCCGCACATACGTAAATACATACATACAAAACCTGCTAAAATCATAACCCTTCCTATCGGGTTCGTAGTCGGGTAAAAAGTAACAAATTCAGTGAACCAAAAAACCAAAGCCTAAATCTCAACAGTCCTGGTATTTCATTTAGACGCAACGTGATAAAAGGTGACAGATAGAGAATAGATGGAGTAACAGACAGAAAATTATACAGCGTGTGGTAACTGACATGTAATATTAAATATTGAGTTTCTTTTTTACATCTTACGTTGGTTTAAAAAGTTATGTTTATTTATTTATTAACACGGGACTACATAACATCGCCAGGTGAAATATTTACTGCGAAAGCTGAAGTCATCGTTCCCGTATCGCAAAGATGTGGACTATGCCAAACTTATCACGAAGAAATCGAAACCGGTGAGCGAAGCTGATGCCGCGTTAGACTCTGAACCAGAGGACATAGAGTCTGACGATGATGAGGTAACTATCTTTAAATTTAAGGAGTTTTATGATGTATATAGTGTCTAATTAATACTTAATAATAGAGCGTAATGTAGTTATTGGGAGAGATCCGTAAGTTAAGGGTTATCTTTTTTATGCCCAACGGCGTAGTCTGGGGGAGTCTAATGTATGTTTTGTATGAGCCTTCGGCACATTAAATAATGCGACACATAATATCAGAAGACATAAAACGTTTTTTGCATACGCAAGGTTTCGCTTGCGTAAGCAAAAATGTAACAAAATATTTTCTATGTTAACTTTATACATAGTAGAGTACACAAATGCCTGTAGGTTAAGTCAAATTCTTTAGAAGTCAAATGGGTTAGATTCCTTTTTTTTAAATTAGAAGTGTTTGGACTGCATAAAGAATTGCATCTTTTCTAAGCAACGATACTAAAAAGTGACAGGACTATTATAATGCTGCTTAATAGCTACCACAATCTTTAGAAAAACAAAGTCTGCTATATTAAAGGCCTTTGCATTATGAATACAGCACTGTTGTGTCCCTCGACAGACAGGTCTCATAGTGCACGTGGACGCACACGCACAGGGTCCTAAAAACCTATTTATAGACAATACTCGAGTGGGGATCGGCTCTGTGCGTACTTTAGAGCTTTATAGCTAGCTATATTACGCAACGCACAGGTCGAGATATCAATAGCAACGTAGGTACATGTTAAATGTTTAAAATTTGAGGTAGACTGCCTAAACCTCATCGAACCCGTTGGCGGTGTTGCTGTCAAAATCCAGTAGGTAAATTGTAACCTATTAGATTTTGACATTTTTATATTTGTTCACCACTAGCAACATCGCCAATGGGTCAGGTAATTTTTGCCGTCGGGTCTGAAGTCAAACGTCAGTCAATTCAACAAAGTGAACTACGCAACAGAAACGAACCAATTACAGAGTTCTATTCAACGCAATGCGTTTACTTACCCAAGAGTCGTTTGAGTATTGTTTATGAATTGAAAGGCTTGCGATATGGAACGCACTGAAAAATGCCTGACTTTGCATAGTATTGTGATTTTACTTAAACAGTGTTGTTTGTGAATACGGGGGTGAGCCTACATTGACAGGGAAACTTAACAGGAAACTGACGTAACTGTAGTAGTCGTTAAAGCTTTTTTCCAATTCTCAAGGTAGAGAAAGAGATGAAGCGAGCCAGAAAAGCGAGACGGAAGGCCAAGCTCAAAGCGAAGACGTTGCCCAAGATCAATTTGGATGACTACGATATGCCGGATGATGATGGACAAGCTGACTTGGTTGGCGACGACGATGACAGTGAGGGGCATCTCAGTGATTCAGGTTTGTTTTTACAGAACTTTCATCTTAGAGTAGCCAGTTCTTTGCTACTCTCTACTCGAGCCCAATTAGTAGTGAAGATTTTGTTAGTCTCTGAAATACTAAGTAACTTTTAATCGCTGTCGCCTTGTGGTTCGACAATTAATTTTGATTGTGTTCCGACCATAGATTTACAATTACTGACGTTTATAGATTGGCAATAAACGACTAGGTCGAGATCAAAAAAATGCACCAATGTGTGAGTAATGCGCATGTGTGCGCGAAAAATAATACTGCAGTCCGACAATACCCTTATAGCCACTTTTGCACTAGGCAATAGAGGTTTTTTAGTCGGTAAGAGTCTGACATAAACCTAGGGCCGCCTTTAGGGTTTCCATGTAGGATTCACCCGATTTCCTTCCCCCGGGGTCCGGAAGGTTATTATAACCCTCTTTGCTGCTCTGTCGGTAGAGTAGATTAGCATCACCCCATATCTTGATGGGTATCGTAGAAGGCGACTAATGGGTCAGCAAAGGTTTATTGATCACCTTATACTCCGTCCAATCCCCATTGGGCAAGCATAGTGGACTACTCCCTAAACCTCCTCAGACGACAAGGAGAGGCCTCGTGTCTCAGCAGTGGGTCAAATTATAAAGGCTGTTATGAGGATGCACACATGAGCATCACTCGCGAATCTTCTCATTTAGTTTTTGATCACGGCCGATTTATTTCAATGCCGATTTATTAACGCAAGTAATAATAATAATTGTATAATTCAGATAAGTGACATCCATATGTCTTAGTAGTTTTATTACACGTATGTTTATTACTTATCCATTTTTTTAACTAATCCTGATGGATCCTCCCTAAAATATTTGTAGTCTGCAAGAATCTCCCGCAGTAGAGTCCCTGCACCTATTAGAATCTCTAGGGCGCTATAGTCGGAAGGGGTTTTTCCGTTTTGATTATCTTTTCATTCTTCGTTTCCACTAGATGCCGAAGAAGACACACTAGCACCAGTAATCAAGTCCTGTCGTCAACCACTATGGGTGCTCCCTCTATACTCCATGCTTAGTTCAGCAAAGCAAGCTCGAGTTTTCGCACCCCCGCCTACTGGAGCACGACTATGTGTAGTCAGCACTGATGTAGCGGAAACATCGCTTACTATACCCGCTATCAAGTACGTGGTGGATACTGGCAAGAAGAAAATGAGGTTAGTTTTATATGTCATGGTGCCTAAATCTATTGCATCTAACACTTAACAACGGATGTAATATATGAAACTGATATTACTGACGACACACAATAGCGGCTTATTGTGTCAAATATCAGCGTTCGCGTTTCTACTTGCTAAAATGTTTTAGAGCTTATTCGGCCGATAGTTTTGTGGCGGCCAAGTAAGCATAGATGGCGCTATACAGCAGTGCTCATACTAACGTGACAATTAGTATGGGAATTGGGAACCTGAATCGCACTAACGAAGTTTCCAAAGAAGCAGGATATATATACAAGTTCCAACTACACACAGTTGGACCGCGCTCATCGGGCATACAACACCTTGCCCGGCGGAAGTACTTATTTCCCTTTGGACTTTCTAAAGTTTACTCGCTATCGGACTATTGAGTAAAGATCCGCATGTATAGGCTAGAAGCATACAGAAAATGGTTCTTAAAAAGGTGATAATTTGTGTTTAGTGTATTCCAAGGAGGAGATAAACAATGAAACGTAAAGCTAAAAGCATTTTCGGTGCATCCATTAAATAAAGTCAGATTTACAAATTGGAAGACTTTTTTGAATATTACAGAATGTATACAAAGTTTCGAAGAGCTTGTGTCTATCGTGGGACCATAAATAAAGAGATATGCAAGACTTTTTTCTAATGATCCGATTTCGAGCGCAAACGCTCCGATCACTCCGATCCCTTCGAGTAATACTCAAATGAACACACTTTTGTTATACACCGCACTCGTCGAACGGGTGCGAAGGCCCGGTCTACATACGACGCGCTATACCCGGTACAGACATGTACCGGGGCGCTTCTCCCCGCCTCCGCCACGACACGATGTGCCCGAGCCTTTAGAGGCACCCTCGGGTATGTCGCTCCCTACCGACACGGACGCTCTAGGGACGCTAGGCGGTCAAGAGACTCCCCACGGGGGAGATGCTCGGTCGCCCAGTAATCCCCTAGGAACGTCCGACCTACAGGCTTGAGAACCCCCCAAGGTCTTCGCCTTCTTAAAAACCCAGTGACGCAGAAAATGTCATCAGACACAATCTGCAATAGAATTAAAAAAAAAGAAACTTTTCTTCTTGTCTTAACATTGTGATTTCTAGCTTGCGTACTAGAACGATCGACCTACTGTTGCAAGTGCGCGCACGCTCATACGGCGCTGGGCGATAGTGTAGTTGGTTGCAGTGCGTGCGCTCGCATAGTACTTCATGCATATAACACAACGTTTTTCGATAGTTTGATTGAATAGAAATCGGGTAGTTGCTTGCGATAGTTAGATCGTGCAATTTTTATATCGTTGATGCGCGTACCACTTGGGGAAGCACTCTTACAGAAGACCGCAGTAAAACAACAGTATACTTTTATTTCACTTCAGTCTTATTCTAGAGTCGACGTGCTTCCACAGGACTTTCTGTTGCATTCTTGTTTTATATCTGGAATCAGACTTTGAAATCGTTAACACCATTTTAGGGTATACGACCACGTGACCGGCGCAAGCGCATGGCGTGTAATATGGACGTCGCAAGCGAGCGCTGAACAACGATCTGGTAGAGCGGGTCGAGTGGGGGCTGGCCACGCCTATAGGCTATACAGTAGTGCGGTATTCCAACATGACTGCGTGCCCCATCATCCTCCCGATCTGTGTCGACGACCAGTTGATGACCTCGTCCTTACTATGAGGTGTATGGGCATAGACAAGGTAAGTTTTAGAAGATGTTTGGTATATGGTATAACATGCGAGCACCTACCAATGTTAACCTTTGTTAACATGGGTTTTTGTAAGAAAATACATGGCGTAATTAGAATTTTATTGCACGCACGCACACTATTTTCAAAACAGACACACGAGCGTGCACTCGAGCGAGGCTTAGCGTAGGGCCTTATAAGGCAATTTTTTATTTATCGTGTTTCAAACTTATTTCAAAGTAGTAAAGTTCAAAGTAAATTAGGTGGCAACTATTTCGCCACTACCTTATAAAGGTTTTAATAAACTTACAGGGAACTGCGGTGGAAGGGTATTTGACGATTTGAAAGTTATTACTACCAATATACATTTAGTTGTAATGTAACCAATGTTGGACCGGCTCCTGAATTGTATCAACTTTATAATTAAAAATTGTAACTTTGATGGTATTATTTTTGTATTAAGTAGCGACAAAATTGCGGAGTCTTAGTAGCGCTGTGATCGACAGGGTAATAGCTTCGTTTGGTAGGAAATACAATATAGGAGGTGGTCCAATATTGATTATTCGCCCCTCGGGATAGATTCTAATAGTTTGTCGCTCTGAATTAGATGAAATACTGCATTACCGAAGGTTCATTTTTATATAATAACACTTGTTTCTGTGGTCTAGTGGTTCACCTATATATCCGAGACTCTGAGTTTCTTCTACGTTCGACTCAACTCAACAAATAAATAAATAAACGTTTGTTCTACGCAGGTAGTGAACTTCCCATTTCCAACGGCTCCAGACAGAATGCAGCTACGTCTAGCGGAGAGGCGCCTTCAAACGCTCGGTATACTGGAGGTAGTGGAGTCTAAGAATAAAAAACGAGATGATGAAGAGGTAAGTCTAAAATCACCCTTGGTGGACGCACGGCAAGATTTAGCCGAACAAATTATATGTCTTTTTCTTTTGTTTTTTTTTTTATGTTACGAGATGGCAAACAAGCTTGCGGACCACCTGATGTTAAGTGGTCACCACCGCCTATCGACACTTGCAATATTAAGTGTAAATCACTTAACACCGCAAGTGCGTTTGCCATCCTACGGACTAAGATAATATGCCCTCCATGCCGAGTAATTACACTGGCTACCTTTCCCTTCAATCCGAAACACAGCGAACTGCTTCACGGCAGAAATAAGAAAGGCGGCGGTACCTACCCAGACGACCCTACATATGGGTCTACCACCTAGCGAATATGTTATTAAAATGAGTTTTAAAGAGGCATTAATTTCTTTGTATTGTTTTTCTAGATGCTCAAAGTAACGCCATTAGGCAAAGCGGTGTCAGCGTTCCCTCTTCTACCGAGATACGGCAAGATGTTGGCGCTGAGTCACCAATATAACTTATTACCGTACACCATTGCACTAGTGTCTGCTCTAACGGTGCAGGAGGTAAGTATTGAGAGAACCATTCACAATGCATATTGTCTCATCATCGTCTTTTCAAATTCTTAAACCTATTCGTATCACTCTGATATTGTTTATTTGAAATTAACTGGTACGTAGATACACAGATCGCTGGTTTAGATCCGGCTTGAAGTACCACTAACTGCATACAATTGAAATGGAATTGTAATTGTCAATATAACTATTTTCTTTGAATTAATTAAAATTACGTTATCTAAGTCTTATATAAGGGGAATACAATTATTTTGGAAGCACATTCGAACACACTGTTAACTGCTCATTAAACACGCTCTTGACATAAAATGTCACTGTCACAAGGGAGGCGTGGCGTTGTAAATAAAGCCGGGTCCAGATATTTATCATTTGCCCGATCCGATCAGCGTATCCGTATCGCCGACGCGTATCATAATCGCATATGTGGACGGGTGATGATACGCGTATCATCATACGCGATTAAGCGATCATGATACGGATACACTGATCGGATCGGGCAAATGATACATATCTGGACCCGCCTTTATAATGTGTCTTTTCGCACAGTGATATTTATGTTGGCTTCATCTTTAATGGGCTGTTAATGTCTTCGACTAAGTAGTCGAAGACATTAACAGCCCATTAAAGATTAACTATTATTTTGTGAAAAGCCAAGTGGCTTTTCACAAAATAATAGTTAGTCGTTTCGAATAATTTTTATGGTAGTGGAAAATAAACTACGCAACAATTTTGCTCTATGAGGGTTTTCACAAAAATTCACGCCACTATTTGGCGTTATTTATTAGTAAGCGTCAGCTTAGCTAGAGTTCTTGTCGATTGCCGGTCCACTAACATCATAAAATTGACAAGCGAGGATTTCTTTTTCTTCTTAATTAATGGCATTCGGGGGTTTACGTAAAAAATTGAGGGAGTATTTATGAATACGGTAACGAACGACAAATCACTGGACCTCACACTACAGTGCTGTCACCTGGCTACTACTAACTCAGAAAATCCTCATTACAAAATAACTGTTAATACTAGAAAAATGCACTGAAAAAAATCGACTTGCCTCAGGCGGGACTCGAACCCGCATCTTCCACAATCCGGGCGGAAGATGCGGGTTCGAGTCCCGCCTGAGGCAATTAGATTTTTTTCAGTGCATTTTTTTAGTATTAATATTTACGCGTTTGTAAACGCAAAAATAAAATTATTCTACAAAATAACTGTCTAAAATTTTCAAAAATGTGATTTGTGTTGTATGTAAGAATTTGCTTGCATAGACAGACACTATTGTTTCCATAGGTAATGACTGGCAAGCCAGACAGTTGGCCGGCAACTGGCAACACTTTGTTGCTCGGAGACCCTGGAGTGTTGCTTCGAGTGGTCGGCGCTGCGGAGTATGCCTACGTCAAAGGCGAAGAGGAGCTGTTTTGTGCCAAATATGGCTTAAGAGAAAAGGTTGGTATCGTTTGATAGAAATGCATCATAACGAAAAGTTAATAATAATAATAATAATAATAATAATCTTTATTTGCTTTTATACCGTGTACATAGTGATGGTAAGAACAGGTTATATTTGATCATCAGTATAATACCTTAATTTTAGTCGGCATGCAAATGTCTTTAGAGTAAGTATTTTAAATTAAATCAAATCACATATAAGTATCTAGAATCAGAACAAATTGTCACAAACATAAAAACATTATCCTTAATTAATTAAATGCATTTAGAACAACAACTATTTAGAACATGTACCTACACAATTTAACAATAGATTATTAAATGTCACAATTTAAGTCATTCATTTTCATGTTATAAAACGTATCTATACTATATTTTTTAAATAATGTCAGTACCCAATAGATAGTAATGACGCATACTTTACATAAACATAAGCCTAGGATTTCTTTGAATATATTATGGATTATCAATACTTTTCTTTATTGGTCTGAGCAACAGACCAACAGTAGAATTATTATATTTAATACCTTCAATCATGAACAAAAGTCAAAAATAAAAAGTCAAGCTGAAAAGAAAATACATAACAATATTTAGGTATTTCGTCAAATTATTATTATATTATTTATTCCCTATGTTCTAAATATTCTTTAATTGAATAAAAATTTTTATTAATAAGCCATTGGAGTAAACTGTTTTTGAATTTATTATTATTCAAGGGTAAGATCCTGATAGCTGCGGGAAGTTTATTATAAATTTTTATAGCCATGTAGTATGCATTTGTTTTAAATAGGGCCAAATTACATTTTGGATTCATTAACACATTTTCTACATAATCGCCCAAACACATAATCGCCCAAATTGACAATACTACAAGTTGCAGGCCATATTTCATAAAATTTAAGTTGCTAACATTGACATCAATTTATATACAGGACATGTGCATTTTCGTATTTAAAAATATTGACATTTTTAAAAAGGTGAAAGATACTCACAATATTAATACCCGACATAAAGACAGACTCTATCTCCCCCCTTCAAGGTTAAAGATGCTCAATCGTAGTCCATTTTACATGGCGATAAAAATCTACAATAAAATCCCTTCCGATATAAAAACGGAACCTAAATTTATCGGCTTTAAAAAAAAATTAAACACCTATCTAATCTCTAAATGTTGCTACACACTAAAAGAATTCTTTGACAATTAGGCAACTTGTTACAAAATTATTAGTAGTTTATGTGTAATCATTAATGAAATTATTAATTTATATTCAATTTATAAAGTATTTTATTTTAATTATTATGTTGTCAACTTGAATATAATGTTGCAGTGCCTGAAAAGGGCAACTAAGTTCTAAGCACAATGTATCTTATAAGACCTATTGTAACACACTTAGTTCGCAATAAAGAATTTGATTTGATTTGATTTGATTTGATTTGATTAGTTATTAAGGGGAAAGTAAATTTGTTTGAAGCTTTTACGGATAAACTACTCAATTGATGACCATACAATTATACGGGTACAGTACTGTTAGTGTACACATTTTAACAAATTTTAAATTAACGTGAGCGAAACCGCGGCCAAATGCTAGTTTACTACGAACTCAAAATATTTAGAATGCACGGAATAATATACCTATATTTCATTGTTTTCAATCTTATCTCGAAGTAGCAAAGTTCAAAGTGTTATAAGTTGTAAAACGATAAATAAAAGAGTAAAAATAATAATGTATAGTAGACAATTCATTTTATTTATAAAATTACTAGCTGTACCCTGCCACGCTTCACAGTGGCACATTGTGATTGAATGGTTGAGAAAAAACAATCCTTGATGCGGATTTTACATGTTGGCGACTGGCCACCACATTGTCTATAGTTTTTTGATTGACGTTCATGGCGGTTGCCTAGTTACGGTTGTTATTTTTTCATTACTATTGCGGTTATGTCAGCGAGTGTTTTCCTCGCTTCTGGCAGATGGCGCGGTCACTGGTACACAGCTGATCGTTAAAAAAACTGTTTTCTCGCGGTCGCAGATATGTGACTGATGCAAAAAATAGATAAAAACAATCCTTGATGCGGATTTTATATCATGTTAAAATTTCAACTCAATCGGTGCAGAACTTTTTGAGTTTTTGAAGCGTACACAAATCAACATAACATTTATATATATATAGACTACCTATTTTTACTTTTAGGCTATAAAGGAAATACGGAAGCTTCGTAAGCAACTTACGTCAGAAATCAATCTTAGTATACCGGAAGTTGACGTCACAGTAGACCCAGAGATGACACCTCCTGATGACAACCAAGCTAGGTTGCTGAGGCAATTGGTCCTCAGTGGTCTGGGAGACCAAGTAGGCAGGAAGATTGGATTGGACGAGGTTAAAGAAGGTAGGTTATATATTGGGAGAATCTTATCTTATGATGGGAATCTTATCTTATCTTATCTCGTGTGAGGCAACCCCTTCGACCCAACGGGATCTTTTGTATCTTACCTTTCATTTTACTCTTTTCTCGCTCCGTGAATATGTAAGCCATCAGCCTTACTACACTTGACACCTTAAAAAAACTGAACCACCTGTAATATTTTAGTTGCCATATTTCTTCATTATCTCTTAAATACAGATAGGTAAGTATAATAGATACTTACCCTGCGATCCGATTTGCGAAAACATTACGAACGTTACCAATAGTGCAAACGCCTTGGACCGAATGAACACGCAACTTTCTGCTCCACATAACTGAGTTGTAGTATCAGCGTATACGTGGGGCGCACTAAAAGTTTCCGGAATGAATAAGAAAAAAATACTATTAAACGTCAAAAATGAAGTCACTGGGTCTCACACCCAAATGTTTGTGTTTGATTGTATTTGACTCATGCCTATGTCTAAGGCTGCGCGAATCTCATGGGGTCCCATGCCTGTCTGTTTCAATCATACGGCGCACAGCATCGATGTATTTGTTGTTCACGGCAGTGGACGGGCGACCATCGCGAGATTCGTCATTGCGATTGCCTCGACCGTGAATGAATTTTACAAACCAGCTATAAATAGTCGTCTTGCATAGTGCTTCATCGCTTAAAGCAGATTGAAGCCGAGCGATGCTCTGTTGAGCTGTCAAATTACTCTTAAAATCGTAGAAAATCATACTACGAAAAATTTCTCGAGTTAAATCCATGTTAATGTAGACACGCAATTTTTAAAATGGCGCCACAATGTAAAAACAATTGACAGTCAGATGAAACAAACTTCATTCGACAGCCAATGAGTTCCATTTTCAAATATGTAATTATACTTTTTAAATATTCTTTATGTAAGTGACCAGTTCCGGAAACTTTCAGTGTGACCTAATAGTAGTTTCAGTAGTACTAACAGTCTATTTAAGGGGCTTACGATTTAAGGACCTTTAAGAAAAGAGCTTATTCCTTTAACAAAGACAGAAAACAACAATTGATACAGTGTTGTGGTTGATCACTTAACATAAGGTAACACCAGTTTGTCTCCCTATCTCATTAAAAAAACTTCACTCCTTTTCTTCTCTATAGGCGAAGACAAGCGGAAATTTAAATACGCATACCATTGCGGCGAACTGGACGAACCAGTACATCTACATTCTTCTTCTGTCCTCCGAAAAACTATTCCAGAGTGGGTTGTGTACCAAGAGTTGTATGAGGCTGGTGTAGAAGATAACAAGAAGATGCTGATGAGAAATGTAACAGCTATTGAGCCGGAGTGGTTGCCGGTATACGTGCCGCAACTTTGTAATTTAGGTAAGCACCCATATTTTCACTTTCTCTTTAAGTATACGTTGTATAGAGGAAGTCTTGTAATCAACAAAAAATTCGACCTCGAGATTTAACATGCATGAATGACATCAAAATATTAGGTTTCTATCAAATTTTGTTTCGTCGATCACCAAAGTTTAGCAACCAAGTGCGCAGTTGGTATTCGGATGGGTAACCGAAAATTTAACATGCATGACTGCATGTATGACATCAAAATATAAGGTTTCTATCAACTTATGAGTTTTTTTTATACTACGAGATGGGTCCCACTTACATGCCAAATACATCCAAATACATGCGTCCCACTTGGTGTTAAGTGGTTACCGTCGCCTACAGACACTTGTAATGTTAAGTGTAAATCACTTAACACTGCAAGTCCGTTACTTAAGGGGACTAAGACTACTTCCTGGGGACTAATATGATATGCCTTCCATGCCCAGTAATTACACTGGCTACCTTTCCCTTCAGTCCGAAACACAGCGAACTGTTTCACGGCAGAAATAAGAAAGGCGGTGGTACCTACCCAGACGACCCTATGGTTCTACCACCTAGTAGTTGTTTCCGGTATACGAGAAAGTCAAGGGGAGACCACTCCCGATTTTATAGTTTTTCAAGGACTATGAAGAAGTTTGACGGTTATGATGACAAAGCGTTTCTTCTTAGACCTCGTAGCCTGGTTTCAAAGTTTTACAAGTCGCCATTTATGGCCTCTGACGTGACTTGTTTACGGGCGCTATCTTTCGACAGCAGCAGCAGGACCATCAGCTTAATGTGCCTTCCGAAGCACAAGGAAAAGTCGAGTTGAAAAACTTTTGGTCAGTCATCCAAGTACCCTTGATAAAAATTTTTGGTACCACATTGGTGGCAAACAAGCATATGGTTGGCCTGATAGTAAGTGGTCATCGTAGCCTAGGGACACTTGCAATGTGGTCCACGTCCGGAAGCCTCCTCGTGGCGGACCCTGGTAACGTGGTGGGGAAACTTTCTCGGCGGGTGTGGCTTTTGTTGTCATAGTGTGTCCGCTTGACATTCGAAGTCACATGCCATCGTCGAGTTGTTTTTGTTTTCCCACCACGGCTAGTTCCGGACGGCCCTTTTCAGGGTCACGATCGTGCCCGAAGTCCACCGGGTGCGTTCCGATGGCTGCTCCCAGTGTCCTCGCCAGGAGGACGCGCCAGGTCGAGCAGCCGTCGGTGAGGAGGCGGCCTATAAGGCCGGCGTCGGCCAGCGGCCCACAGGGGCTGGCGTTAGTTGGTAGCCCCTGTGGGCTGCTGGCCACCAATTGGTGCACAAGGATTGCCTAGACGGGTAGCGTTGGGACGGTCTCGGTGTAGTAGCACAGGGGCTGGCGTTAGTTGGTAGCCCCTGTGGGCTGCTGGCCACCAATTGGTGCACAAGGATTGCCTAGACGGGTAGCGTTGGGACGGTCTCGGTGTAGTAGCACAGGGGCTGGCGTTAGTTGGTAGCCCCTGTGGGCTGCTGGCCACCAATTGGTGCACAAGGATTGCCTAGACGGGTAGCGTTGGGACGGTCTCGGTGCAGTAGCGCTCACGTGCGCAGATCCTGAGCTGTCCCGTAATAGCGCACTGGAGGTCAGGCCGGGGAGGATGTTTAGTGGGTACGAAGGGAACGCCTTTACCTCGAGTCCCACATATCCCCTGCGGTTGACACCACCCCGCAGGGACGATGCGTTAATGCATTTGACCTCCCCGTCAACAAAAAAGGGACACTTGCAATACCATGGATAATACGAGTACCTTCCAGGAACTTTTTCACGCCTTGAAGATTCCACGTTCCAAGAAAATTTCTTCTGAAACGCAGTTTTCTTGTATTTTCTGACCCATGACACTACTAAGCCATACTACCGGTAGTGTCGTGAGAAGACTTTTGCTCTTCTGCACTACTGACCAGTGTTGATGATTTAAAAGTACTTGGCAAAGTCCATTTAAGTATAAAACTTAGTTTTTGAATTTAAAGTTTGAAACTACATAGATTATAGGCCACTATATTGACTCTTGTTATCATATCAATCAAGTATGTCAAAAAGTACTTAGATACTAAGATTTTGTTGAGGAATTAATTTGAAAACTGACGAAGGTTTTCGCAACCTCACTGTACTCTGTGAAGATAATTTAGGACATACCGGCCTATTTGGTAACTTTTTTGACAGATGAAAGTGACAATCACCAAGTTAATTACTAATCCACTACTACTTTACTTTTTTTTTTTTAATTTATTTTCCCAAAAAAACTTACATTAATGTACAAATAAATATTGTCGCCAAACTGTAAAACAGTTTGTTGGCGAGATAATACGCTTATATTTTAACATTTATGTGGTACATTAGTTGATCAGTGTGACATGCAAATAAAGATCGTAATCTATTCTATTAATATAATCTAACATGTTTTTTCCTTCTAAAAATTTACATTAAGTCGATAAATATCTTCTTCAACAATTTTTTTATTGATAATTTAGACTCTGAGCAGCTAATTGTAGATATGTTTATTTTATTGAAAATTCTAGGTGTTACATACATTCTTGTTCTTTGACCATAATAGTTATTACATTTTGGCTGTTTATACTTAGGATTCCTAGATTGTCTTGTATTGTAGTTATAAAGTTTCAATTGTTTATATTTATCCGACCCAAACTGTTCCAGAGCTATCATGTAATCTACTTTTGTATGCACTGGCATTATTTTACATATTTTAAATATATCTTTGTAATTATTTTCTTTACACTTTTTTCTTGTTTTTTTATCTAACAGTTGTTTTAAAAATCATAACTGAATTCATTCAATATTTTCTAAATAAGTCTTAAAAGTAAGCCCATAGAATGGAAGTCCATAACTTATTAATGAGTCTACAAGTGCATAGTAAATTACATAAAGTGTTTTCCTATTTAAAGTCCTTTTAAGGTGATAAAATTTGCCCAACACAGATCTCAGTCGCGAGCACACCGCTTCTACATGTTTTTTCCAATTCATATGCCGATCTACATAAAGCCCTAAGTATTTAAAGTTATCCACATAACCAATTTTCGGACAAGAACAACTTAATTTATTGTTATGTAAACATGTATATGAGTGGCCGGTTATTCCCAATAGTTCTAAGTTGATATTTTTCGCTTTTCTATTTTGTGGTGAGTGTATGTGTAGACACTTAGTTTTCTCAACATTAAGCAGTATGCCGTTGTCATGCGCCCACCTAGTAACGTTATCAAAATCAGTTTGAATGCAGTCATGGATTTTTATAATATCATGGGATGCATATAGTAAGCACATGTCATCGGCATACATATATAATTGGCTGTGTTCGATCACATTGGGCACACTATTGACGTGCATGATGTACCCAACCGGACCGTACACGAAGCCGGTGGGTACGCCCAGCGTGACGTCGGCAGCAGCGCCCTCCTCGCCCGCGACCCGCGCCTGCATCTGCCGCCGGCTCAGATATTGGCGCAACCACTCCGCCACCGGTCCCCTGACCCCGCACTCAGACATGGCCTGCATCAGCACGTCATGCTCCAGTGTGTCGAACGCCTTTTTGAAGTCAATGAACAGTGCTAAAACCTGCTTTCCCTGCCCTAAATTTGTGTTTATGTAATCGGTGAAACCCTGTAAAGCAGTTGCGGTGCTCCGCCCTCTCCTGAAACCGTGTTGTGCCTCCGATAATATGTTATGTTCCTCCAAAAAACTACTTAACTGATTAATTACAACTTTTTCCATTATTTTATTAATTACCGGTAAAATAGCGATAGGTCTATAATTTGTATATTCATAATGGCTACCTTGTTTGTATATAGGTCTAATAATAGCCTTTTTTAGCTCATCAGGATAAACGCCTTTATCAATACACATATTGACGAAATTCGCTAGTACTAGACAAATATAATTTTTAACATATTTTAAATCCTGAACTCTAATTTGGTCTTTTCCAGGTGATTTTTTACAAGATAGGGTGTCAATAATTTTTTTTATATCATAAGAATTAATTTTTTTAAACCTAAACGAAACTATAGCTTCCTTTACATAATCTTGCCTTTTTAAAAACAATTTCTTACACCTATGCTTCATTTGTTCAATTTCTTGAGTAAAAGTATTAGAGAAATTCGTACATATATTAAATACCGTATCAGTCTTACCTAGATATTTCAATATAATGTCATCTACATTATTTTTTATTCGACCCGTCCAGTTATTAATGAGTGACCATATCTTGCGAAAATCACCATTACATTTTTTAATTTCATTCTGTCTGTATACATTTTTTGCATTGTTAATTAATTTATTTATCTTATTCCTGTACCGTGTGTAGCTGAGCCTCTTACTCATGCTTTTCGGTGTTGCCTTCCATGCCCTAAATAATTCATCCCTGTGATTTATTTTGAAACATATTTCTTTAGTAACCCAAGGCTGGCATATTCTTTTGTTGTGACACTTTACATTAATTTTACTACTATCATAAACAGTCACAAACACCGAACATAACTCCGCATAAAGTTTTAAAGGACACTCAATTTTTTATAATAAACACCATTGCACCTGATCGAGTTTCTGTCTAATTAGTCTATTATCTACCACTGTATTAGACACGCACTTTTTGATATTATGCTCTTTGTCGACGTTTGGATAAGGTATACTCACACCCACTAAGTGATGGTCGGAGATCATACAAGCTAGTCTGTGCGCGCACGCCACGTCTAGTGGGCGCGCACGCAGCCATACATGATCGATGCACGATGCGTCAACCCGCCCGTCCACTACTGCCGTTCGAGTAATAACTGAGCTCGGTATAGCGCTTTGGAGGCCCTGTTCACACAACACTATAACGCTATTGACCCTTGTCGTGTAAAAACAGCAATAGATATATAACATGTAAACTAAATAACCAACATCCTGAATACATGTGGTTTGGGATCGGCTTCCGAGTTGATTTCAATAATTTTTTTTTGAAAAAGAAACAAAAAAGAAAAACAAAAAGTAAAATAAAAAAGTAAAATTACAAATTAAATATTGTACAACATTTTCTGGGTACTTTTTTTTGTTTTTTTTTTTTCAAAAAAAAAAATTGAAATCATCTCGGAAGCCGATCCCAAACCACCTGCATTCAGGATGTTGGTTATTTAGTTTACATGTTGTATAATTCACTCGGTGATTATCACTTTCATCTGTCAAAAAAGCCAAAAGGCCGGCTCCGGCTGATCTCATAATAGTAGTATCTTTTTCCTTTTATAAGAAAGTCCCCAGAGAGTTTGTTTACATTCTTTGTCTTGTCTTCTTGCCCTTACTATATAATAGCATTCGATATTTACCAAACTGTAGTTTAATACGATAACCCTAATTATTCAAGATCACTTAGATTGTGTTCCATGTTTATTATAAAATTATTGTGTTCATTTTTTTCTTAAGTACTTATCTTTGTTTTTCTGAGTTCCTATCTTGTATCTCCTGTCACGAATGTTTAAACGAATTATCGTTCCTAGAGGAAGGCTGGTCGAAAAATCCATAGTCTGTTTTTTAAATTTTTATATTATTACTAGCTGTCCCGGCCACGCGTTGCTGTGGTAATTTCATACTACCTACTGTCCTATAACATTGAATTTGCAATAAAAAAATTAGGACTACTTATCGAGATAAAAACTATCCTATCTCTCAAGTTGGATCAAACTGCACACGGTGTACAAATTTGATTAAAATCGGTTAAGTATTTTAGGAGTCCATCGCGGACAAACAACGTGACACGTAATTTATATATATTAAAATGGCTAAACAGTCGTCATCATATCAGCCGAGAGACTTCCACTGTTGGACATTGGGATCAATGAATCTCCAAACGGTCCTGCGCTGCCCGCGTCCAGCGGCTTCCCGCGACCTTTACCAGATCGTTAGTCCACCTTCTGTGACGCTACTACCAACGCTGTGTCTCCCGGTACGTGGTCGCCACTCGAGGACCTTTCCGCCCCAACGGCTGTCAGTCCTCGTAATGTGCTCTGCCCACTGCCACTTAAGGTTCGCAATTTTTTGGGCTATGTCGGTGACCTTGGTTCTCCTGCAGATCTTATTATTTCTGATATGATCACGCAGAGAAACTCCGAGCATAGCCCTCTCCCTCCACTGCCCTTTGAGTGACCTTGAGCTTTTGAGGCCCGTTGTTGTAAACGATCGTCAGTGAACAATACTGAAAATGAAAAATGAAAATGAAAAAGCTCTTTATTTAAATGGACTTTGCTAAGTACTTTTAAATCGTCAAAAGCCCTACCACCATTTCGACGAAATTTTACTTAAATTTTAAAATATTTAAAATTTTACTTAAATAATTATTATTATGCTGATATGGAGAAGAAATGACAAAAGAAACTCCACAGCTTACAATTTCGTAATGAATTCAAAACATCATTGGGTTGGGGTATCTCAACATTTTTCTTTTACAGGCGAACCCTTATCGGATCCTGAGCCGAGATATGACGAGAAAAGTGGTCGAGTGAAATGCCATTTTAAAGGAACATTCGGTAAAGCTGGATGGGAGTTACCCACTGTGGAAATCGAATATCCCGACAAAATTGAGCGATACAGGCAAGTGAAAACAGTTTTTAAAATTATTACTACATGTGTTTTCGGATGTTTTCCTTTTTCTATCTACAGGCACAGTAGATAGGGAGTTCTTAGAAACACGCCTCCGCAGCTTCGGCTACTTTATGCGACTACGTGATTTTGAATTACGCTCTAGGGGTAGAGCAGACAAGACTGTTTATAATCGTTCGATTTTTTTAAATTGGTTATAGAGGAGTGGTCGGTAACGCTGGCTACACATCAAGCGGTCCGGGTTCGAGTCCTGGTTGGAGCAAATGTTAGTGTGATGAATACGAATATTTGTTCACGAGTCATGGTTGTTTGTGTATTTATTTAAGTTTATTTATTAAAATATGTATACTATTATGTATCTTAAATTTGCCCGTTATCTAGTATCGATAACACAAGTTCTTAATTTGGGCTAGATAATTAGTGTGAGCGTGGAAAAATACATTTTGTAAGCACGATCCAAACCAATGACTTCTTTAACCGATTTTAGAGTTTACAATACTAAAGCGTAATGATCGTAGGCTGACAGAAAAATATGCCAATATTAATACTATTAAAAATTTTATGCGAGTTGAAGGTCACCCTTATCTGCACCGCTTTATGGTTCACCCGCGTACGTAAGATGAAAATACGTCAAAGGAGACCATTTTTTGGGCCTTTTCTAAAAGTGCCGGCCAATGAAAATAATGGTACGTGTGATTAGAACTAAGCCAGTTGTTCAAAAGTTGTAGGATTACTCTAAGTTAAGTTATACAAGTTCGATGACTCGCCATTTTCATACGTTTAGTGATTTCTAAAAGTGCAGAAAAATATAAAATAATGATAGATAATGCTAAAACTAATGATCCGAAGTCATTATGAGGCAAACAAACCGGAGACGGGACCGCGTCAGGGAGGGCGATCCTTAAAGGCCCTACAGACTCACGCGAGAAGTCTCCGCGAGAAACGAGATGGTATCTACACTCACGCGACCTTCTCACTTGCGTTCTCGATCGTTAGGTGAAATGGACGACTTTGCGACTGTGCAGCGACTTTGGTATTGTGTGCAGAAAAAATGAAGGCCCAGGCGATGGTGGATGACATAAATTCATGAAATAGAACAAGGTTCGTGAATCTTATTTCAAACCATTCTCCACGTCGCAGTGAAACCAATAAACTACTTTTGCAATTGTATTGTTCACTTCGTCATAATTATTTAATTTTCTGTTTATTTTGAAAATCAAATAAGTGTTATCCGCAAACAACAGAATATCACGATTGTCTCTTATGTACTAAGGCAAGTCATTTATGTACACTAGATAAAGAAATGGACCAAGAATTGAGCACTGCGGAACACCTATTGTGACTAGAGAACCTGGAGATCTTTTACCATTTATATCAGCTTTCTGTATTCTTTTGCTCAGGTATGAAGTCATATAGGTTGAGAGCCTTGTTCCTAACGCCGTAATGGTGTGATTTCCTGATCTGACCATCTGTCGCGATGAGTCAGACATGATTTGTCAGAAATGATCTACATACGTACCATTAGTTTTCGTTGGCCGGCTCTTTCAGGAAAGACCCAAAAACGCATGAAGCTTAAATGATCTCCTTTGTCCGAATAGATGGTTCGCCAGATTCCTCCTCGAAGGAGTAGTATTTCCGAAGCTGAAGAAGTACTCCAGCTCTTTGCTATCTCCGCCATCTACCATGATCAAGAGCTGGGCGAAACTGCAGCCCAGAACTGAGTTTATATTGAAGGCGCTTATCATGAAGAGAGCTGGCAACAGAGACGCTTTGAACGATATATGGAAAGAAGAATCTAACTGTAAGTACCAATAACATATTATACTGGGCATAGTATAAGTAGACGAGTAAATTATCTTTATAGAAACGCAAAGAACGCGGCTTTATTAACGTAAATTATCGAATGTAAAAATCGGAATTTATTAGCTGGCCTCTTCAAGATGAATGTCAAGGAGATGATTGTTGTAAGATAAGATTAGATAGTTTTGCTAGTAAAGCATTTGGTCTTATAGATAATAAACTTAGATATTTGTTGACTGGGACTTCGCACGAGGCAACAGACTTCATTAAAAAAAGAAAATATTAGTAGCTTATCAATTTTATTATAATTCTTTATATATTTTTTATATACACACAAATAAATACGTTCACTTATAGAAAATAAGAAAAACATTATTGACATACAAATTTTTTAAACAGTAACCCAGTTTCTTTATAAAAATCTGCTTGAAAAATAGAATGTAGTTTTTAAAATTGACAGCAACCGCTTTTTTTTCCTTTTTTTTATTAAAAAGGTCTATCAAATTACTACATTCCACCTGATGGTAAGCAGAAGTGGAGTCCAAATGCTAAGATAGCTGGTGCGAGAGATAAACCGCCGCGCTAGCCACCCTCGCCTTGCTGACCTGCAAGGTGCTTCTTCACGCCTCTTTTTTGAATGACCCAGGATTGTAGGAAGGAACACGTGTGCTGGCAATGAATTCCATTTCTTGACAATGAGACATAGAAATGAGTTGCCAAATTTCTTATTTCGCATTGGAATAGTAGCTACACTGTTTCGGGGAAAGTCAAGCACGCGTAGTCCTTAAAATGAAGGGGGATCGAGGCAAACTAAATAAGTAGCTTAAACTGAAAAAATATTTTTCACCTGCAGCACCAATTTTGCTTCGCAAAATCTCGAAGGAAAAACGCTTTTTGCTGCGAGCTCTGAACAAGACTACTTATAACATTCAATCTAAATTATTTTAGTTACCTTATTTCTAATTTTCAATAACTATTTTTAAGATAATAAACTTGTATTAAAGTATTGTCTTGTTTTTCACCTTTAACAATTTTCCTGCTGGAGAGGTGAAAAGTTGTATGTTTCACACGAGAGCAAATTGTTTTAGTCTAGTGCCTTTAAATCACTCACTCCGCCCAGTAGTGTATTTATGAATCCACTCGCTATGTTCGTGATTCAATTCTAGACTACTTCGCTGGTTCGGGATTTAATAGCGGTACTCGCACCAAAAAATAACTTTCTTCATTTGTCAAACAAATAACTATTTAACGTCTGGGAAATTCGTATCTATTTTCTCGGTATTTTCTGGTATTGTCACTTAAATTATTGAAAAGTTTTGCAAAGTCGTAAATAAACAGGTTGTTCATAAAATATAAACCAGTCAGTGAGTTAATGTCTGTATTTTAATATAAATTCTCGTAAAATTGTTTAGTGTTGTAGAGAAGAGCCTGTTAATTATTCTAATGTAATGTAATCAATTCCTTCTGTTCCAGATTTATTAGACGAATATTTGAAGTGGCTTCCGGAATCTGCTCACAATGAAGCGACGTTATATTGGCCTCCGTTATGAAGTGTTATTGATAATGTAATTTTATTATGTAAGAAAATTTTGTTGTAAATATTGTAAATAAAATTATTTTGTTGTAGTGATTGTTCTTATTCTTTACGAAATGTGCATAACTTTATTTGAATATGTAATTCCTTACTAATATAATACATATCAAAGTGTAGATGTTTGTCTGTCAATCACGCGACCGCCTTCGATTTAGATGAAATTTATTACACAGGCATATACTGGATTGAAACATTGAATATTTTATCCCGATAATATGGTCGTGCCTATACGAGAAATACGCGCGCGGCCCAAACTGCGGGCGCTATAATTTACTTTTATTCTATTATAATATGGATTTAAATTTATTGCCATTTTGGTTCTGCAAACAATGCTGTGTAGGCCACAGTAAAGTAATTTATGACGTGAGGAATGCATACTTTAAAATGCAAATAACACTATATTATAAGTGGTGGTTATTAATACAGATGTGAAACAAGGAGAGAATAAATAATCGCTATTCAGTTATACGTACAGACGATAGCAGATCACGCTACTCTAACCTGACCATCTTCAATAAAATTGCAACCATATTTCTATGACAATAGAGTTCAAAATCTATTCAAGAAATTTAACAGAAGGCTTGAACTGCCGTTGGTTGTCTATACATGATTTTACAGTGAAACATAGGCATGCCTTGCTCACTTTGTGTGGTGGCTGGGGTGACGTGATCTGTCAAGTCGTTATGTTTCCCAAAATATGGTTGACCGAAACACGTCTGGTTCATACGTCAACCTGTAAACAGGTGCCACCAAACGGGAACTGGTCATTCCTTAAGTTCTAGTCTACAGTTAACCATATTCAGAATTGGGCAACAAGTGGTCATCACCGGAAATCAATGCGAGACCCACTGCATGATTATGAGTCTACCGGGCCATATTTCGGTATTTATCGAATCCAAGGCGCTTCCGTTTTCATAAATTTTGACAATAGCTCCACAGGTGTCAGATGTTAAAACATAATATGGGATTGGGTACCTTAACATTTTTTTTATCGTAATCACGAAAAGGTCAATAGTCGTGCAATGACATGCTCATTGATTGCCATTTCCTATTGACTCGCTTTTTACAAACAAAAGGATAGGATGACACCAAGGTGACAATTCGCGTGCACTCGCGAGTTTCATACAAATGTACTCATTGCGAGTTTCACAGTCGCCAGTTGACGAATAACTCCCATTTACGTTCTTATTGCATTTATCTTTGCATTCTTTTTTATTAATGTGTTCAGATATTGGCTCATAATTAGAATTTTGCTAGTATTTTCTTTATTGTACCATTTTTGTTATTAGGGGTTTCAGTATGAAATTGCCGTTTTGTATAGAGAATTTAACGAAAATTCATTTTTCCATACAAACATATTTGCCATTTTTTTAAGGAACCACAAATCTAAATTTTGTGTAATTTTGTGGATATGTTTAGACAACATTAAGCTATAGGATACTTAGAGAAAAAAATTGAGAATTTATACCTGTAAAAAAATATTCATATTTTTATAACGGAGACGGGCATCTCTTAGGACGAGCTATTTTTCAAGATGTATTTCTAGTAAAAAAAAAAAAAATAAGAATAAAATTTTATACATAAATATATGTCCTTGTAATGAAGTTTAAAATAGAAAAAGAATAATGGACATAGCTATTGTATTAAAGGAATTATACAATAATGAATAATGAGGAAAAAATCGGCAATTTCATACTGTAACCCCTATTATAAGGTTATTAGCTATAATATGTAGGAGAAAATTGAATTCTGAAGAATTTTGATTTCCAGGGGTAACGCACTTTTATGGGTATAAAAATAGATCATAAATAGGCACTATTATATGATATGCATGACATAAACTTGTCCACCACTAGATTTTTTCTCAAAAAAACCTATAACTACATTACATAATTTCTGTAATAAGAACATAATTATGAATTATGATACTATTATTTAAATTGATGAAAAGTGAGGAATTAAGAAGCTCCTCCTTTTTTTGTAGTCGTTTAAAAACAAGAATGTGCGTGTTCATGTGTTCGTGTATACATATGCGTGTGTGTGCATGGTGTGTGTATAAAACATCCCATAATTTAATTATTTGATAGTGTTGTATGTCTTTCAGCACTCTAGTAGGTTACGTATTAAAATATTGACTAAATATCATTGTGTTATCTTTATCGCTTTAGTTATCTGTATGACGACAATACAATATTTTTTCTTAGGTGTTGTTAACTTTAGAGATAAAAGAACTGCTCTTATTATTATGTCAAAAGTTTACAAAGTGACCCACTCATCATGTCATTGTACCTTTCCCCTTATCCGTCACGACTTTATCACTCAATTACATCAATTTGATATTTGAGACTGTTTGATAATAGCTCAGTACCATCTCAGTACTGTTTCACGACTTGTGCGAAAACCTCGTTTCGAGCAGCGCAGGATCGGTCATGTGAAGTGTTAAAAAAAGTGATAAATAATAAGCAAAGAAAATGTTGCGAATCCCTTTTTTAGTGATAGTTGCTTTTGGACTGTCTGTAAAAGGCTTTGCGCTGCCTTTCGAAGGATTGTATAAGTTGGATATAATACATTACAATGATTTTCATGCGAGGTAAGTTGTATTAAATATGGACGGTAAGTTTATTTAATATTATTTTGTTATTAATTCATTGCGGTGAGATTCATTTTAAATACATTCCTAAAATATTTTTTTTGGCTATGCTTAGAAAGTTACCTACTACAGCTTAGGATAGATGTATTATTTCGTATAAAATAATTGATTATCTGGATTACATCTGGATATTATTTTAAGGAAAGAAGATGATACTAGTGGTCATAATTATTTATCATAATAAATTAATCAGATTTTGTTTCGGTACAATTGTGCGAATAATCTATTTAAAATTCTACGTAATTAGTGCGTTAGAGATTATTATCCTTATATTGCTTGCTAGACTACGAAACTAACTAGCTTGCAATTGACGCTTTCTATTAGTCGTTGATGAAACACAGCAGCTATTGGAGGGGATTCGTAATATGACCTTGTAAACACTTTTGAAACGTGATCTAAGAAGAACTAACACAATTCTTTATTGTGATCGCGAGTGCGTAAAAGGCATTCGTCTTTTGAATAATAAAGTCTGCATTATTAAAAGTGTGATTAAAACAATTTTGGAAATAAATTCGTCCAATTCGAATTCTCTCCATTGTCGCAAAGGGCAATGGAGAGTTATGTGGCAGTGGGCAGTGCATATTGCGAGGAGGACTGACGGCCGTTGGGGCGAAAAGGTCCTCGAATGGCGGCCGCGTAGCTCGAGACGATGCGTTGGTTGGTAATAGCGTCCCAATAGGTGGATCGAAGACCTAGTAAAGGTCGCGGGAAGCCGCTGGATGCGGGCAGCGCAGGCGTACCTATGTCCAATTCTGTTTCATATCTTCTATTGAATAAATAAATAAGTAGCGTTTCTTGGCTGATATTATGATGGATGATTAAATGAATTCCAGATTACGGCACGCAATATTTTTTGGGTGTACTGTCAATTACTCATACATACAAGTAGTGTATGAGTCTCTCTTAGGAGAAAGTGTCCCTAAAATCCTCACTATTTTACCTACCTACTGATTATTTTCGCACAAGCGCAATATTTTTTAGGTGTACATACTGTCAATTATGCTTTCTTCTTAATTGTAGTCTGGTAAAAAGCCGATGCACATACGTGCATTTAGCTTCAAAAAGAAAATTGAATAAGCTTTAAATTGCAGATTCGAGGAAACATCAGTCGCCACTGCAACATGTAGATTTAACAATAACTCTTGCCTCGGCGGCTTTCCTCGTCTCTACCATAAAATTGAGCTTCTTAGGAAAGAGAAACCGGATTCCTTGCTGCTGAACGCTGGCGACAGTTTTCAAGGGACCTATTGGTATACTTTACTGAAATGGAACGTGACTCAGCAGTTTATGAACCTGCTACCACATGACGCACATGTGAGTATTGAAGATGGTTCTCCGCAGGGGCGACTCTTGCCCATATAGCGCCCGGGTGCAAATAACCTAGCCCCTTTTAGAAAGCACGTGATACCTAATATAGGCATTTTCTTCATTGGCCGGCCTTGCCCGGCAGCGACATCCGACACTTGCATCGGTGGACGCACAGATATATCAATCTTAAATCTGTGGGTGGACGCATAATTCTATGGAATCGAATGGTACGCTGTCGCTGTCTGGCACCGCTCGACACCGACATGCCGGCGCCGGCATTTCACAGAATTATGCGTCCAACGATGTCGGTGTCACGTCGGGTCGCCCAATGAAAAAACTCCCTATGTTAGGTAACACGGCCTTATAGAGGAAACATTGCCCGACGCACACAGAGAAATGTGCATGTAGGTATATCTACATAGTAGCTATGGTTAACTCGCGTTCGTGAGATAAAATAGGGGAGGTCAGCTCAATGCGGCCAAAGGAGGCAAGGAGGCCACATTAATTTGCATTTTGTAAAAGTTTCTTAAATTCCCTATTCATGGATATAAAACACTTTTCTAAAATGGATTCTATAGTGGCATTTTTTAAAAGTTAAAGTTAACGAAGCCGCTCTGAGCTGACCTCCCCTACTGTAGTAAGTACATAGGTACCTATAACAACAGTAAATTCTGCATAATGAACGTCATTATTCAAAGTTGCACAATATTGTTCTGTTTTACTACTTCCTTTATTATTATGTGGGAAGACTGTAATTTACGATATGATCTATTATTATATCTTATCACTATAATAAGATTTTAGTTCCTATACTTAAGTATCTACATACCTATCTAGATTAAAGTTGATCTGCAGATTTACATATAACCAAACTATAGAAAGAGCCATCTTGCGCCGCAGTACTTATAAAAGAAAAGACGACGTGGGTTTACGAAAGATTAGAGAAAGTTATGGTTTAAGATACTTGTAACCTCACGTGTCCTGCATAGATATTTCTGTTTATCTCGTGGCTTACCTGTGGCTTGGCACAAATGCGCCACCGACCACAGTCGCCGGTGACTGTCGCGCGCTACAGCTACAGTAGTGGGCCGAAGTGGGCGACAACCACTGGTGTTCGGAAGTTCAAAATTTCTAAACGGTCAATCTATGCAAAATGTATGACATAGCATGAGTTTGTGTACTGCTTGCCACTGGTCACCACTGTCTGTGGTCGGTAGCCCGTTTTTGCCGAGCCTCAGCGTTACAAAATTCAATCTGCAATACTGACAATTTTAACTACACTGTTATTTTAACGAATTGCGTCTACACACTGTAATATTAATAGTTTTGTTGGCAAGACAGATTATTCGGATTATTCTAGAATTCTCACTAAGAAATCGACACCAGACTTTTCTCCAAAAATCCTTGCTGAACTCCAAAAATCTTTTCTGCTAAAATCCATGGTGATTTCTAGAATAATTTATTTACTCGGATACGAAGAATTTTTGTCATCATTTTCAAAATTTGTCTATCTTCAGGCTATAGGTAACCACGAGTTCGACGATGGCCCAGAAGGTTTGGCGCCGTATTTGTCAGCGCTAAAGGCCCCAGTTGTAGCAGCTAACATGGACACCACCAACGAGCCAGTCCTGCAAGGGCTATATAAGCCTCATATCATCGTAGAAAGGCATGGAAGAAAGATTGGCATTATAGGACTTGTTACCACGGATACAGCGGTAAATATAAATTGTAACCGTTTATTGCCAGTTGATTGAATTAGCAAAACTTATTTGTAAAGAAAAGGTCTACCAAATGTCGTCACTCCACCTGGTGGTTAGGAGAAGACAGAGAGTGTGAAACAATATTTAAAATTTTTCTGTTGTGCGGCGCTCGCGCAGGTTTAAATGGGCTACGTCTTTCAATTCTCCCTCTGAAAAATAGATGATCCCTTATGGTTTTTGAGACTGAGCTTAAATTCGTCCAGCAAAAATCCTAAAAAGAACATTATGTACCTAATGCCTACTTGAATCTAGTGTTTTCATTTCTCCAGAAACTGTCGTCACCCGGGAAAGTTAAATTCACGGACCCACGAGAAGCCACTTTACGGGAAGCGCAGGCTTTGAACGACCAAGGCGTGGACATTATCATACTTCTGTCACATTGCGGCTTAGATATTGACAAGTAAGTTTCCTTCACCTTCATACATACTCGTACATATAAAGGAGGGTTGGTCTCAGGCAGGCTAAAATCAAATACCAAAACCTATATTGCATTATTGTCGATATCAAGACATATAAGTTGGATGCGCCGAACAGTTCGTCTGTGAGCATGGCGCATGCAACTGCACCGAAATATAAGAATAATAACTATTGTAACGTAGGTAAGTCCGTGGTATAAATCCCGTTTTCTCACAGACCTCTTCTTTGTTCTACTGGACGAACGGTTCGTCCTCGTCCGTGACCATGGAGCATGCAACTGCGCGGAAATATCGGAATAATAACAAAACCGATTTACGATCATACGTCCGATCACGCTCATTCCCAAGAGGGGTTGAGCATAACTTTGGTAACATTCTGTTACATCTGAAGCCACATCTGGCATATAGTGACAGGTTGCCTGTCGCCTACATAAAAGAGGCACCAAACGCAAAAAGTAATAATGTTTCAGTAAACAAATAAAGATTAGCCATGTGATGCCGGCAGAGTAGAATAGTATCACCCCGTATCCTCCAATGGCTGTTGTAGAAGGCGACTAATGGATAAGCAAAGGGGTATTGATCACCTTATACTCCGTCCACCAATTCGCATTGGGTAAGCGTGGTGGACTACTGCCTAAACCTTCTTCGATGACAACGAGAGGCCTAATGTCCCAGCAGTGGGTTGAATTATAAAGGCTGTTATGATGATGATGATGATGAAACAAACAAAAAAGCCAACAACCAGGGCAGATGTTACACTCCAAATCATCTGAACAGTCCGGGTAAAACTGATGTAGGTACTTGGTATAAATCCTGTTTTCTCACATTTTTAACTCTCAACGCAAAAAGAGTGGTGTTATAAGTTAGACCTGTCTATGTACCTGTATATGTGTGTCTGTATGTCTGTGGCATCGTTGCTCCTAAATGAATGGACCAATTTTGATGCGTTTTTTTTATATACGTAGTATAGAGGAAGTCTTGTACTCGTAAATAAAATTGACCTCGAGATTTTGACGGATTTACAGGTTTTGGACCTCCCTGAGTCCAAAAATACCGTTTTTGGAATTATGTCTGTGTGTCTGTACGTTAGCACAATAAAAAAAATCGACCTCGAGATTTTGATGGATTTACACGTTTTGGACCTCCCTGAGTCCAAAAATACCGTTTTTGGAATTATGTTTGTGTGTGCGTCTGTGTGTCTTTGCGTTAGCACGATAACTCGAGTATGCTTTAATTTATTGCAACCAAATTTAACATACATGTATGACATCAAAATATAAGGTTTCTATCAACTTTTGAGCCGTTGATCACGAAAGTTAAGCAACCAAGTGCGCGGTCGGTACTCGGATGGGTGACCAAAATTTAACATGCATGTATGACATCGAAATATAAGGTTTCTATCAACTTTTGAGTCCTTTCCTTCCCAATTTTTTTGTTTGAAAGCTGACGTGATCGAGATGGTTCTTAGCTATAAAATGCCGGGGGTTACATAAAATTTTCAATTTTGTAGTTTTAATGTCATGGTCAATGGTCATAATCGCAAAATGATTTTGAATTTTATTTTCAATCCTAGAAAGTTACATTATTGCTGTGCTGAGTGACGTAGGCTATAATTCATTGTGTATAAATGTGAAATATCAATATTTGAATTCCGTGAAAAGCGGGCTGATGCGTTGGTTTATCTTAATTCATTGATCGGCGTGCGCTGACTATATAACAAGTAAAAATGTTTGACGCCCAGCGAAGTGGGCACGCACGGGTCAGCTAGTAGATAAAGATAAATACGTAGGCGCGTAGTATCTTATACGTAGGCGCGTAGTATGTTATAGGGTAACAAAATGATTATGACTATTGAAAGTTATAAGCATTCAATTTTATTTGTACTATTTCGGAGTTTGACAATTATGTATTTGCCCTTGATTACTGTACGAGGTTATTCCGTATCATGGATGGATGGTTAGACTAGTCAACACTTCCAATATTGCAAAATACTACGTTTATATCTTGCCCAAACTGCTGAAACATTTCAGAGACATCCTGAGGAGACATCTGCCTTGGTTGTCAGCTTTTGTTTGATGGTTCAATGAAATTTCTGGTTACTTTTCGTTTTTTTTTATAGGCAACAAGTTGCCAACCTGGCATTATTTTGAGGCCCTACATTGTTTTATGTGTAACCAAATGTTATCTAAAGTTGCCTAACAAACTGTTGGTTTTTTAAGATGCGTATGTATGTATGCTTACGTATGTGTTACTAAGGTCACCGACATAGCTCAAAGAATTGCAAGCCTTAAGTGGTAGTGGGTAGGGCATATTGCGAAGAGGACTGACGGCCGTTGGGGTGAAGAGGTCCTCGAGTGGCGACCACGTACCGGGAGACGCAGCGTTGGTAATAGTTGATCTGATAAAGGTCGCGGGAAGCCGCTGGATGTTGGTAGCGCAGGATCGATCGGTTTGGAGATCTTTGGGGGAGGCAAATGTGCAACAGCGGGTGTCTCTAGGCTGAAATGCACCTATATCTTGAGACGTATCTTTAGACTTGAGACGTATGTATGTATATCTTAAGAGATCCTTCGGCATTCTTATTTTTTAGTATGACTCTCAAAACGGCTTAGATTGGTAATAGAAATTTCTTTTAGTAATAATGTACCGTACGTATTTTGTTATGTTTATCATCATATGCATGTTGTTGTGGTACATATAGTTGCCCCTACTTTTTAATAGCAGAATTTCAACCATATTTCATAGTCGTAGAGTTCATACAGTATTAATGTTAGGAAAATTTTACAGTTGTTGGTAATCCGGCTTGCCAATAAGCTATTCAATAAATGAAGGGAATAATTTATCGTTTTTATGTTGTCAACAAATAAAATCAAAGCAGAACAATACATAGGTCTAATATTATGAGATTGTATAATTGTTTACTTAAATAGTAACGAGCTATTGAATATTAATGCCCGCTTAAAATGAGTTATCAATCTATTCCAATATAGACCGATATTACATAATAGACTCCAGATAACTTAAAATGTCGGTAATTCATGATAATGCATAGTTATCAATGTAAATAAATACTGCAATATCTACAATTAGGGACAGAGATATTGGAATAATCAAAAACACTGATTTATCATAAACCAGCATCAGGTCAGAATCAGGAGGAGGTCGATAGTGACGCGGTCGTTCGTTCTTAGTGTCGATCACGAAAGTTAAGCTAACAAGTGCGCCCTCAGTACTCTGATGGATGATTGAAAAATTTTCAAATCGATTTTATTCCACACTTCGGAAGGCACGTTAAGCTGGTGGTCCTGGGTGCTGTCGAAAGATAGTCATTCGTTCCCAAGGATGATTGGTGTTAGGCACACGGCCGCAAAAATCCGATGCCAAATCCTTAAGCAGTATTGTCGATATCAAGGCATACTGCACCGACCCCAAATAAATTGAGAGCAGGGTAGGAAAATTAATGATTTATCATAAATCAACAATGATTCCCACAGTTTTTCGTTCACCCTAAAATTTTGATATGGAGATTCGTAACAAACATTGGGATGTCATCAATTATAAAATAGTTAGGTGAGAAATGTTCGAGCAAGTACGCTACTTGGCTCAACGATCTTTTCGCCAGCGTGTCACCGCCGCGCAAGTTCAACGGCAATCCAACGAAATCTTGCTCGTAGCTCGTCTCGGCTGGCACGTGTGGCAGTACTGTAAGAGTCACCAAATATGAAGATATTTGCTGAATATTATGCCTAATCCGTGATTAGCTAATGGCGGAGTTGCACATAGCGGCTGCCTTTGAATTCCTAGGTACGTTTTGATATATTTTACTGCAATGTAAAGCAAAACCAAACTAGCGCCACCAACTAATAATAATAATAATAATATATTTCTACGCCCACACCAATTATCTAGCCAAAATTAGGTATCTTTAAGAACTCGTGTTATGGATACTAGATAACGGACAAATATACTTAATAATCTAGATATTCTAATAATCTAGATATCTAGATATTTATTGCTACATGTATTAATTTTTAATACCACACGACCAGGTAAGTTGTCCCCTAGGAAAACATCTATGTATAATAATATTTACTGCATTGGACATTTTTTTTATCTGTAGTTTTTTCACAAAACCGGCAACTGCCCTTGTCCGTAAAATCCGTAGTTGCCGATTTTTTTTGGGCGGGTTTTGTGGGTAAATTACAGAACGAAAAGTAGTTTAGTTGTAAAATAAATATTAAAGTGTTTTTTTAGCGGACATCTACTGAAAATTTGTATGATTTAGTAGCAATAAACTGTGTGGACTATGTGGCTGGTACTAGCTCGTCTTACCGCTCGCCTTAAGACAACAAAATGTAGCGTGCTCTCGAACATTAGGATAAAAGTGTCGAAGACAAGTCTAATAGTGTAATTGCTAAGGAACATTACAGTCTTAATGTGCGTGGGGGAATATCAAGTAAAGACGGGATACAAGCCATTTCTCAACGTTTGCCTTGCCATTAAACAATTGTCCAATTACATTTTACGCAACAACTTGATTTGTTTATGTAAGGCCATAGAGAACTATTATCACGCTCATAATCCCAATAGGGTTGAGTAGAACATTAGATTACATAACCAAGTCTAGGCACTGTACAGATGTCGTATATCCGTCGGGCAGTTAAAAAGAACGCATATTTAATATTTTTATTTTGCAATCTGAAATATTCTTTGTTGTACCGCTCTAGATAGGTACCTAATAAATGTAATATTTTTATAATATAAAGAATAAAATTATTCATATATTTAAAGACACATTCAGGTCTGCCGCTTCATTTCAACTCGACCATACAGAGAGTAGACGGCAGTGAGACTCCCTACTGCAAGATATCAGTGGACTAGTATCCCTCTACGCGAGGTTGACTTTCGAGGGAGCGTCAAGATCTTTACTTTCTTAAAAATCTTCCGTGATCTCCACTGTAAAGGCCATTTGCGACGAACACAAATAGTCATTAGAAAAATAAAAGAATATTTACTATGGTGAAGTACAATGGCGAAATGAGCGCGCGGTAACCGGCTGCCGCGTGGGGCCATAGAGAGATGAGGTTGCCGAGTCGCGTTATTCTTGAACTAATGAATAAGTTCGTGGGCGGCGCCTATTCGACTCGATCACGTGAGTTAGCGATATTACAGATGATCCCACCATGTTATATCTTCGTGTTTTATCTTCGCGCCACTAAAATTATGAGTGCCGTTCGTCATGATCAACAGTAGATGACTCGTATGCCCATTTGTCCCTGTCACATGAAATAAAACTTTAAATATCATATCGCTTAAATTTTCAGAGAGCTGGCTCGGGATTACGGTCAGTATATAGACATAATCGTTGGGGGCCATACTCATTCTCTTCTTTGGAATGGACCGTCGCCTAGTGGAGAGGCTGTGGCTGGCCCCTACCCTATCTACGTTCAGTCGACTGCCGATAAAAAGCACAAGGTGGGCCATAGTTGAATGAGTTCTTGCATTCTTACTTTACCTTAAGCTTTAGTTAGTTTACCTTACGCCCGTATTCGCAAACAATACTTATCATAGTAAAAAACAATGCTATGCAAAATTAGGCATTTCTCAGTGCGTGCCATATGGCAAGGATTTTGAAGTCTCATAGTGCGCGTGGACGCACAGGGTCGTAAAAACCTATTCATAGACAATACTTAAGTGTGGATCGGAACTATGCGTACTTTAAAATGAACGCACAGCTTAGGTAGCTAGCTAGCTATATTACACAACGCACAGTTTGAAGGAGGTTTGAAGTAATAAAACGGCAATACATTCAACGATGTGAACTAGGCAACAGAATCGAACCAATCACAGAGCGTTATTCAATGCAATGCGTTTACTTATCCAAGAGTCAAGAAACCTCATAGTAATGTTTGTGAATGCGGGTGTTAGTATTCTGCCTATTTATCTTTATATAATTTACTTTTAGTAACACTGAGGTAGTAGGCCTGTACGTAGGGTCGTATGGGTAGGTAAAACCTTTCCTATTTCAACCGTGAAATATTGTAAGTGATGATAAGCCAGAAACTGGAGCAAGCTTAACGCTCTTTTTTTGACTGACCACCGGGAGTAGACTGGTGGTCACAGATGATCTCTGTATCACTGGGAGGTAGCGAGGATAGATGGGAATGTGGGTCCTCTAACCAATTCAAACCACCCAAGAGAGGGTTTCTTAACGACGAGCATCTCCCATGGTGGAGAATCTACATCGATTAGTCTCTAGATCATTTGAGTCGAAAGGGAGAGGTTCACGCAGAATCCTCACGACCACCGAAACACTATATGATATAGCCATTAATCGTTTGAACTGCCATCTTCAAGATTTTTTTTATTATCATTTTAACATCAAAAAAAAGCTATACTATATTATATTAGTGCCACATAAACCAATTTAGGTTTTCCCCACTAGAATTCACCTATGCTATGCTACTCATATAATTATTCAACATAACATACAACACACAGCTTGGATGGCAGGTTTTATCCAATGATTTTTGACAGTTCAAAGTGATAAGCTAAGTGGGCAGGCTGCCCCTTACCAGGTTTAACACTCGAAGAAGTAACAATAAACATTATCATTATTAGAACAGATTTTAATATTTTTAAGTAGTTGAAGCTAGACTTCAAATAAGCCCTACACATCCAACCGAACCAAGTACAAAGTTGTACTCGAGACCACGCTGGATATATCTGATTGGCGAACTGCACCACTAAGGCTGTTATGCGTCAGTAATTTTCTATTTTATTTTTTAATTCCAGACATTAATCGTGCAAGCGTCAGCATTCACGAAATATATGGGCAGTTTGTCTGTCTATTTCGACTTCAGAGGCGATTTTGCCAAATTTGAAGGAGGACCTATATTCTTGGACAGATCTATACCTGAAGGTAAAATTGTCTTGATTTTAATTTCTAACCATTTTTTTATTAACATCTAGATTTTGCCTGCGACTTCGTCCGCGTGGAATAGTTACTTCGGGCAGCAATCTAATTTTTTTTATGGTATTTATTTTTTATCAAGTGCCTAAGAGGAAAATATCCCCATGTTAATTTTCAGCCTTTGTAATGTCACCTCATTTTCCCCCTTTTTGTACCCTTTAGGGTAGAATTTATAGAAATCCTAAAATATGTCTTATTTATTATCACCTTAGAGGGTGAATTTCCAAAAATCCTTTCTTAGTGCACCCCTGGACCCCACAAGGAACCTACGTACCAAATTTGGAATCTCTAGACCCAGTGGTTTGGGATGTGCGTTGATATGTCAGTCAGTATTCATTTTTATATATTAACAATATAATAACTTATTTGATGTTAATCGTTACCATTGACGTTTGCAACAATAGCTACCTATGACACTTGTGCGTTTCCAACTCTGGCCCTGTAATACGTTTTAGCGCCCTGGAGACTTCGCTCACGGACAGATCTTCAACACTATGAAATGTTATTTGACTACAGTCTTTTGTAAGGTGGAGGTATTCCCTCAAGCTGAGACTAACAGGGCTATCCGAATTATACTGGCTAATCGACTGATTTTTTTTTGCGAAAATATCTAGTAATTTACCCACTTCATCCTACCTGATAGTTGGAGGTGGACTCTAAATGCGAAGATAGCTAATGTAGAAGAGAGTACTGCCGATTGTGCTGGCCACAGATTTAATAATACAAGGAAATAGGTAAAGCCGGCGTTTAACTTGTGACAAGTGTATGCCCTGTGGGCATACATTTCCGCCACTTCGCCTTCCGATAAAGTCAAGTGAATACGTAACTCAGCGATTCGACCGATCTCCTTTGCGGTTGTGCTTAACTTTCATCGCTTCGCAGTCCTAAAGACGCGCGCAATGAATAGTGTATACGGTATGCTCAACTAGAACCATGTTATGTAGTACGGCCGCTGATCGCGACACTCGGTCTTCCTATGAACTCGGCGATTCACCCGATCTCCTTAGATTGATATATCTGTGGTGCTGGCAGATAATTCCATTTCTTGATTTTGCGACTTATAAATGAGGTGTACTTTAGATTTAATATTGTGTTTTCCTGTAACAATCGATATGTGTTTTATAATGTTACTCTCATTATTTCACGGGTTTTTACAAATATCAAATTCATTCTTCAAAAATGATGTCAAACGAAGCAATCTTTTTGATCACATAAAAACACTTGTTTATGACATTAGCTGCTCGTGTGTTTGTTAGGTTTCCAATGATATCTTAGGACGAAAACTATAAGACTCATTTTCTTACAGGAGCAGGAAGCATGCTTCCTCGTTGCTTTCTACTTAAATGGAGTGCCGTTTTAATTTGATGCAATTTCGTTTTTTAGATGAAGAAATAAAGGCGAAACTAGCGCCGCTCGCAGAGATTGTACACAATGCGGAAAACATACCAATTGGTTCGTCGCTTACGACTTTGTCGTTCGAAGATTGCGTTTACGGCGAGTGTGCTTTGGGAGATGCCTTGGTGGATTCTCAGAACGAATATGTAAGTTTATTTCACCTTAGTTTGAAATGAAAAGCTTCGTGGTGTTGCTATGATAAATTGTGGTTGGTGGGCTAGTACCATAAGTCTGTTGTGTTCTGACAGGGTTAAGATACACCCTTTACGGCATGTCATGACAAATCTGGAACACTTACATATATATTTTCTTATTTTATACTTACCTACAACTTAAAATCTTTGTGTATGAAATCAACTAAATAATCATCTTACATGCCAATGAGGGCTCGCCTGAGGCCCAATTACCTGTCGCTATTGTCAAGTTTTAACCCATAATTATTATTAGTGGATTTTATATGTTTAATCAAGACATCTTATCTAAATGGCGCCATCTTGGTTTTTCAAAAAACCTCATTAAATCTGACGCGCGCAGTCTTTGATCTTTTATAAGCTGAGAAAAAAATGTGCACATTAAGAAATATCATCTAACACCACACAATTAGGTAATGTAATTGCAATAGTCGTTTAAGGCTGTATTATAATTAAATGCAGGTGCTATTTTAATTATTACAGGGCAAATCAAAAGTGAACACTAAATTGGATTATATATCATTCATACAGCGGGGTAACATCAAGTCTTCAATATTACAAGGAAGTAAGTGTTATTAATAAGGGGTATTCAGTACCACATTCGATCACAAACTACACTACAACAACAATGTGGGCGGTAGTTAATTTGTAAGAAAACGAATGGCCTAATTCACGGGGATATTTTGCCGTCAAACAACCGTGTAGAAACACACGAAAATGCAACCAAATCGTCATGTTGTAGTTACCACAACGTAACTGCAAAATGTTGCCGCAATGTTATTTGTACGCAAGAAATTGATAGGTAAAACCACAGAACAGATAAAAGAGGTTAGAAGTCGCATCAAGCGATTTTAATACCAGTGTCGCCACTGGCGACATAATATTTTTTCAATTTAACGGTATGTTTGTACTTACCGGTGAAAATAAATGTCTCCATTAGTAAGATAATGAGTCTTACTTTGCTTCCTGCCAGTTAAAATAGCACAAGACGGTGTTTTAAATATTTTTCCTCTTCGAAAAGGATCGAATATGAGTGTTTACTCATATCCAGCAGCGCGCGCGCCCCGCCTACTTACGACTTCTAACCTCTTTTATTTGTTCTGTGGGTAAAACTGCAAGCCACACTATCAATAAAAAGTGAAGACAAATAAATTTGTGCTTGAAACTTGTGATTATCCATTTGTCTCTTTCTACCCACTGGAGCACGCGTCATGTGACCGTCTATAACGTCATACGTACGTACGTCATAATATATATTACTTGTGGGGAGAGTTAGAAAGAGACAGGTAGGAAACGGAAACATTCAAAGGTTACTTGGGGTCAAAAAAGTTGGCTTCACTTTTTTATTGATACTGTGGCTTTCATTTTTGCCTATAAATTTCTTGTTCATACAAAACCACTTCTTGACTACTTTTTGTAGCTGCGATGTGGTATAGTACACGTGAATACTCACTTCTTTAGTTTTTTAATATGAACCTTAAGAGGTGCTTCATGAGCGACCATCTTACATCTTGAATCTTGAATTTTCAGCTATAACCGAAGGCACGCTGTTTGAACTACTCCCATTTAACGATAAGATGCAATCATTTGAGCTCCAAGGAAAGTGGGTATTAGCAGCCCTAGAGAGAAGTGTTGCCAACGAATGGGCCACTAAACCATTTAAGGGTCCTTGGCTGCTGCAAGTATCAGGTAACTATCCGTTTTCCAATATAGGATACTTTTTTAAATGGAATTTGTATGTTTGATTTTATTGCTTTTTCATACTTATGTTTTTTATCACATCAAAATACCTATTAAGTTCGTAACATATTCTTGGCAAGGTAAAGCAATTTAAATAAATGTCAATTGCCCTATACGTATACCACCTTAGGGATCACAATTGCATGCATACATTTAGGTCACAAGTTCTAAATGTCTATTTCATAATATTTCAATGACTTAGGAATAATAATTTGATTGACTATAGATTATGTTTTTTCTAATGATATGACAATAAATCGACATAGGAGATGGACAGACTACTATGACCACTATGTTTGTTATATAGAAAACCTTCTTTGAAAAAAACTTAGGCTTATAATTACGACGTTTATACAGGGATGTAAAAGACATGAACACTCAAACAAGAACCATGTATTCTGCTCAACATCATATTTTTTTTTCTCTTTAGACTATACTTGGGAAATTGATAGTTACGATTTTATTGAAGGTCAGTAATTCTTTTTTAATTTTTTTTAACATTATAATTTTTTTAGTATTTCATACCAAAAAATGGCTTCAAAACGTTAACATTCAATGTAGCTCACTCGATGCGCAGCACGGATACAAACGAACGGGGCTGCTGTCTGGCAAAGTTATCGCGGTTTTGCGAGTTGATCGCTTTACATTGCGAGATACAATTTCTAATTTTTTTAACAACTAAAAATTTAAATAATTTCCCAGCAATTATTTTTTTAAAGGTTTCTTATTTTGATTTATAGAATACATGGTTCTCGTTTGACTGTTCATGTCTTTTACACCCTGTAGATTGGCAATGAACGACTAGCGCATGTGTGCACGAAAAACAGTACTGCAGTCTGACAGTAGCTGTGTGTTGTCATTCTCAATGCATCATTTTGCATTATAACTTTTAAAAGGTAATAAGCTAATAAGTAACTTGATATGGCATTTTAGACTTTAGTGAAAAAAGTGTGACGTAGAATCTAATTGCAAAACTGGAAAACATTTTCTGACCGCTATTTTGCTAATATTTTTTTGTGCTTGTCGAGTCAAGAAACAATACACGAAAGAAAATGTTTTAAAATATGTATGGAATGGAACAGTTAAAAATTAAAAATAACAATTTATCACCTTACAGGCTTACAAGTAACATATAACGTCGCAAAACCCGAAGGCCATCGAGTGGTATCTGTGAACATTGGCAGCAAAAACAGTGGAATTCCTTTAGACGAGGAAAAGTATTATCAAGTCACCATACCGGCTTATTTAGCTGACGGAGGCGACGGGTACTCTGTGAGTATATATATTTGAAACCATTAGTAAGATATCAGGGGGCACTTCCCTTGAAGGTTCCAGGTTCCTTAAAACTCGGGTACAAAGACCCATGATAATATGATTGTACCTACTAACATTATCTTATAGTATATTGATATTTGGCCTTATTTTTTGTTACGTTTTGGATTTGATGACCCATTCATGTACAGTCACGGAATGAAAAGTTTCGTCGATTTTTAAATAGACTCGTTCAATGTATCACGAGCACATATTACCTTTTGAAACTATGTTACAGAATAGACTCGAGTTCGAGAAAATGTTGTTTAACTGTTCGTTATTAAAGTTCAAAATTATTCAGATCAAAGATGTTTGACTATTATTATGTTTGATAAACCTTGTTGGTTCAACCTGCCATTATTATTTCGGTTAAAACTATTCTCAATCGGTCAATGTCATCATTGCAAAATATCATAACTTCTTGCACTGGTATGTTGGATTCTTGCAGTACTAGTGCAAGCGAAAACCGACTCTAAGATGACCATCCTTTTCATTCTGTGACTGTACATTCGACAACGTCATCGGTATTCTATTCAGCAAACAGAATCCTTTAAACGGCCCTGCACCAAGCCCTGCCCACTTTTACTCCGGCCAATAGAATATTAACGTAATACGGCGCAGCCAATAAGGCGCGGCGTCTTCACTCCGATGTCGCAGGTCGCGTCCACTCCGCGCAGTCGCTCTAGCGTGACCGACGACATAGTCTACTCTTATTGGCTCAAACCTGTATTGGGAGCGGGGCGCCTGTCAATCATACACGTCGGTACTACGCGGTTTTCGCCTACAAGTGATACACCGGGAAATTTGTCAACTGTTCTTAGGCGACAGGATGGTTACCTGATTAGAGGCACTGCATCGCACACATTATTAAATTTGGATATTTGTGTCGCTAAATCTATACTAATAATATTATAAATCTGAAGAGTTTGTTTGTTTGAACGCGCTTATCTCAGAAACTACTGATTCAAATTGAAAATTTCTTTGTGTATTGGATAGTCCATTAATCAATGAAGGCTATAGGCTATATAACATCACGCTACAATCAATAGGAGCTGAGCATCAATGACAAATGTTGGTAAAACGGGAAATCCACGCGAACGAAGTCGCAGGTACAGCTAGTGTTACCTAAGGCTCTGCTTAACTCTTTTGGAATTATGAGCGTAAAGCTATAGGTAATCAAGCGATTGTTAAAAAGTGCCTGTATGTTACACACCTGATTATGGCATGTGTTTTCGTTCAACTTTAATAGCGGGACAGATGCGCCATATATAATAAAAAGGCCTGGACAGTTTAGAGTTTATAGGAACGTTTTGTTTCAGATGTTTCAACAAAACAAAAGGAACGTTCAAGTTATAGGACGCGATCATCAGATATTTAAGGAGTATATTCAGAAGAACTCTCCATTAAACGTTGCTGTGGATGGTAGAATTAAAATTAAATAGAAGAATTACCATAGTTATTGTATGTAGTTAATAGTTTAATTTGTTGCCAGTCAACTAGGTTGTTCCTTTGTGTCAATATTTAGAAGTAGAAGTTCGGTTTTGTTCGTGCGTACCATTTTTGCACGACTATTGTCATGAAAGAACATGTCAAAATAAGCTTGTAAGCGCGAAAAAATGCTAATATTTCCCGCCCAAAATGTGATGTTAAATTATTCCTAAATTAAGGCAAAGGAGTGCAATCTATACAGTAACGTCTGGCTGTATGTTATATGTCGACCTTGAAATAGCATTGAATCTAAGTCAAAAGCTTATTCGCTGCATTTGCTGCGTAGTAATCAATTTACGAGAATTTAATTCAATACGTATAAAACGCTGTTATTATTTTATTAAATGTATTCTTTATGTAACTTATCTCCACTTAAATATAATATTATTTTGTTAACTATTTATTTTAATGTAGAGCACACATTCCTATAATATTTATTTTTGTATTATTTAAACGTTAATATCTTTTTATTTATTTAAAAACGAAAAGTCTTCAGCAAAAATTTTGATCAAGTTTATTTTATTTGATGTAAAAACACTTGACACTACTCTTTTCTATACAGTACAGACGAGATAGCTTTGCATAAGTTTCTGAAGGGTGATGTAAATAATAATGATTTATACATATGTCGTGCGTGGCGATCATAGAATTGGCCAGACCATGAAATGTGCGGCATATCATGAAATGCTAATGGACCATAAAAATCTCGACCAGTGGTCGAGTAGACCATTATCTGAAATGGTAGTGGTCAGGAGCGATCAGTAGGTTCAAGGTTATTTTTTTATGACCAAGCGGCGTGGACTGTTTGTGGGTGTTCGATAAGGCCAAAGAGGATAGTTTTTGATCTCTAAAGAAAAAAGAATAGGTGCCTAGCGACGCGTGTTTAAATGGTTGATTTTGGGCACAATATTAAGTTTTTCGTTATTTTATGTTTTTATAAGTTTTGGTTGAGCAATAGCAAACCAAAAGCAAACCTCTGTGCACATTGGGAGAGTAATCGACGTATCTGTGATCGGTAGGTAGACGATATGCTGAAGCATTTCTTGATCTGGCCAATTCTATGATCTGGCCACGACACATACATATATCAGTTATGAGTCCTATTGTAAAATTAATAGGATTAGATGTGTATTGTAAATTATTTACTGTCAAGGTTCTTTTCAACTACTTGGAACTGTATTTTTATGTCAGGAGATTAAAAATATATTGTTTACGGTTTTAAGTTGTCTGACCTGCTGTCTGAACAATAGGGATGATTTAAAATTCTGTTTAGTCCGTCAGATAAACACGAAAAAATATAGGACACGTATTTTTTCTTTTATCACGTAAACAAAATTAATGATGACGATAGAATGTGTTGAAATGTCAGGTGACGTCATGCTTTCGTACACTTTGTATGGAAGCCTAACGCCACAAGCCCTCACGCCTGAACTTAGATGCTCTATCTCTTTAAATATTTACTGATTTTATGAACTAAATAAACGTGCCTAATGTTTCTTGGTAATCTATCAGACAGACTTAATAGAATTATTATATTTTTACCCAATCACGAATCAACATTGTTAAGTTTCTAACTAAACTTCGAGTAGATGAAATGCATTTACAATGAGTTTTATTTCTTTAGAAATAAAGTTACTTTTAACAATGAATTTCTTTTATTTATATTTACCATCATTTAAGTACCCACAAGCCCAATCTATTCTATCAATAATTCAATTCTCAATTCGCATCTCTTTTCGAATTTAGCTGTCAAACTGTTTGAGAATATTCCACAGAAAGTTATATTTGAATTTAAATCAATGTGATTTCTAAGAGCATCATGGCTAACCGCGTTTCTAGTTTGCTCCATAGTAGATGACGGACTATTTGTCTGTTTCAGTCCGCTACATGATCTGTATTACAAAGCGCATCTAGTTAATTTGTCCTCTTATAAAAGTTACTCAACCTTTTTCTCTTAGGCCGTACCGATCGAATATTTTCAAGAACTAATTTTATTGAGCACCCCACGATATTCTCTAAATAATAATTATACTCTTCTGAATCGTTACAATGAAAACAAAAACACAAAAATGGCAAAAATATTCCTTATTGAAAACTAAAATTGAGTCTTATCTATTGGTAATAAAGGTAACTTTACAAAAATCATACGATAGTTTATATATAAACACAAATCAAGATAAGTACTACACAATGATTACCACACAACTATGGATACCACACAACTATTTTGACTAAAGTGAAGTCGCGGGCGTGTTAGGTTATTTTTTATGACAAAGTGAAATGGTTCGGCGAATCCTTCATCAGAGAGCAATAGTTCTGTAATCCATATCAAGTTCAGCTAGCTGTCTTTTTTTTAAATAAAAAGGTAGGAGACCCCATTCCACCTGAAGCAGAAGTGGAGTCAAAATGTGAAGATACCTGCTGCGAGAGATAATGTTTTGTAACTTTATAACGCTTGTAGATTAGACCAACTTCGCCTTGACCACAGTATACCAAGAACAGTAATACGTCTTCATACAAACTGGCCGCTATCCATTAGAATGTGTGCGTGCGTACACGACGCCGTGGACGCACGCACTGTGACGCACACATTGACATAAAATATGGGGGCATAAGCTGGCTGCAGTGCGGGCCGCGCCGTCTCGGTGTGATCGCGCGCTTTTATGTCATTGCACATTCGCTCGCCGCTCGTTCCCGCCCGGCACATTTACGAACCCTAGCGCCAACGCAAGAGTAGGCTAATAACTCGCCGACAGCAGATAAACTACTGTTCTTGGTATACTGTGTCTTCACCAAGTAATTAATTAAGTTATCGATAAATAAAACTAATAATACTCGCCGCTGTGGTAGGTATTATGTCATCTACCTATACCATAGGTCAGTTACTTTCTTAGATGTTCAAGGTACGTCAGTTGTTTTTCTGCGCCGGCACATATCACTACTTTAACGGTGTATTTTACGAGTTTTTAGTGCCAATATCGATTATTCCGTGTTTTTGTTTAAGAATACATCCAATATCGAACAAAATAAGTTATTTGATTAAGGCCATTGGAGAGATATAATTTTTGTTATTGTGAATCTGGTGGCAGAAGTGTTACCTATGTGATAAGTAAAGATCCGGCTCAGATTGACTGGATTGGAATACTTTGTAGGTATTGGGATTTTTAATAATGTTTGTTTAAATATACTTTCTAATCACGGCTGCGATGTTGACTAAATCCAAAATAATGCGAATACTTTTACCGTCTAGTACTTATCACATTATTAGGTAGCATCTAAAATGCTTTATTTTGATTCTATGGAAAGTCCTGTTTACGGACCGTATCATATTGTCGGTTAGACAGTGGAGCGTATGTGGGACTCACCCAGCAATACCCAATGAAAACGACCGGTACCCTCCTAAGCCCTTTGAGGGGACGTTTCGGGAACAGCGTACAGTGCCTCGCCTCCGAAATGACTGCGGGCAGCATCTAACATGCCTAAGATTTACGCAAGCAGTATGAATACAATATAATATTAAAATAAAACTAATAAATGTGGACCCTCAATGGGAACGCAAACAAATCAATTACCCTAATGTTTCATTCGTATAATCATCCATAAATGCTGGTTACAGAGAAAATTATGAGCCATTCCAGTTGAATGATGAAGAAGATGCTGTTTATTCTATTGATTGGAGTTTCTGTGTTTTACGTATCAAATGCGGAACCAGAAGAGTTGTTTAAGCTCGATATAATCCACTTCAACGATTTCCATGCAAGGTATGTCGTATATTAGGTATATCCTACTTACCAAACGCAATCGATATTTTCGATGTGTGTCAGTGTGGGCTTTGAGGCTGCGGAATCTGATGTCTGTGACGAGCGGGGCGACAGCGACGACGGGACGACAGCGGTGCGATCCAATGCACGGTACTCTTAGTATGAGTTGTAATAGTTTTCGAGCTCGATCAAACGTATCGTCTCTTTTCATATATTGCTTACTGTTTCTGATAGTTTACGCTAGAGGCGCTAGTGGGTAATATATGAAAAGAGACGATACATTTGATCGAGCTCGAAAACTAACAAACTCATACTAGGGCGTAGACAGAGAAAACTCTGTCTACGTACTAGGGGTACAGATCCAAATTGATGTGACCTCGAAGGCAGCGGCGCGAGGAGCGACGCACGAGCGATGGGCTCCAATCACTGCGAGGTTGTGTTAATGTAGTGCTGTGCATTTTATGTATTGCTTTTTATCGACCGAAGTTTCAATATTCCCGCCTAAGACGTCGAGGAGTAAATTATTTCAATTATTCTTGATAAGACAAAGACACAATTTCTCATCATAACACAACACTACGCCGCTCTAGCGCCGCGCGATCTGCCCACTGGCTTCGAGGCCTGGTCGGCGTCCTCCGCCCCGCTCGTCGCTGACTTCGAGTCCGCGCCCTAAGAGATCCCGTTCTGACGCACACATAGACTATGTGTCATTCCGTCATCACAAGAATAAATTAGTGAAAAAAAAATAGTTGAGGCTCATACGCGTAAAAATACTAGGTAAGTATAGGTACCTACTCTGAATAAGTTTTGGGTTCCCTGTTATACTTGGGGGGGATAACGAAAATTGCGGCATAGCTCCACGGGGTACGGAAGGAGGCTAGGATAGAGTATCACGTTAGTCTTGAAATAGTCTATAGGCAACGGTGACTGCTTGCTACTAAGCAGCCCTTACGCTCGTCTGCCAACCAAATAAAAAAGAACAGAAATAACAAATTTCAGATTCGAAGAAACTTCAATACAACATGCAATATGTAGAAGCAACGACACGAAATGCATGGGCGGGTTTCCTCGTCTCTACTATCAGATCCAGAAGCTTGTGACGGAAAAACCGGACTCCCTGCTTTTGTATGCTGGCGACAGTTTCCGAGGTACTTCATGGGAGACTTTGTACAGATGGACTCTTTTGCAGCAGATGATGAACTTGATACCTCTAGATGCTCATGTAAGGATTCAAGCCTTTCCTAATGTATCATTTTCACTTATTTTTCATACAATTCTGGTCCAAACTTAGACAATTTTACGTAAGTACTTATATTAATCTACGCATATGACGACTATGACTACGATCTTCCGAGTTATGTATGTAAATAAAAATATCTTATTTATTATTACGTATGCCCCTTATCTAGTATTCGTCAAACAAGTATTTAATTTCAGCTAGCGAAAGCTAGGAAATATATTATTAATATATAAGTGTTATTTATTATGTAATCTACTATCTATTGGTTATCTTTTGTTAGAAACACATATTAACCCCTGTTGTGTCACCGCCATTATGTAAAATTTCGCGCTGTGTCAGTTACTTCCGGACTTTCTGTCGCGAATTTTCCGGTGTAAATAAATAATAATATTTTTTTTTGTAAAAAAACTATAGGCAAAACCTACAATCCACAAGGGGTTAATACACATTTGTACCTAATATAAATCACCCAGACGTGTTCCTACTTTTTTATTTGACGACGTGTTCCTACTCGATAAACATTAATGTACTTATCTGACTAAATTACAGATTTTGTAATAATAGTTTTAATTTGATTTTGAATAATTGGAGCAGACAATTTTATCGCGTTTTATTCTAGATCCTTAAACATTATTGATACGTGTACAAAAAATACAATGAATTCTTAACAATAAATAACTAATTTTAAAATTTAACTAACCTAGCCGCCCGGATTGCGGAGAATGCTGGGTTCGATTCCCGCTTAGGGCAGGATGATTTTTTTCAGTGTATTTTTTCCAGTTTTAAAACTATTTACGCGTAAAAATTATTCCATTAACTAATTTTGTTTATATCTAGACATTGGGAAACCATGACTTCGATTATGGACCTGAAGGACTAGTTCCATATCTTTTAGGCCTCAAGGCACCTGTGGTTCTTGCAAATATAGACATTAGAAAAGAACCATCCTTCAAAGGACTCTTTACGCCTCATATTATAGTAGAGAGAAAAGGAAGAAAAATTGGTATCATTGGAATTATAACTGCTGACACTAAAGTAAGTAAAAAAAAGTAAAACAACTTTTACGGATATAACTCGCGTGTAATTATATTTTACTCGTACATGGTGTTATTATTGCCCGACGTTTCGTAACACTTTTCAGCGTTCGTGGTCACGGGATGACTACGGGATGAAACGTCGGGCAATAATAACACCATGTAAAATCTAATTACAAGCGAGTTAAATCCGTAAAAGTTGTTTTATTTATAATGTGTAGTGCTCGCGCAAATCTAAGAGAAAATTAAGTAAAAAACAGGTTGAGTTTTCCGAGTTCTTGGTATAATAACATGTGTTGAGAGACTACATTTTTATCTCGGTCTATCTATTTTTATTTTACTTTATTCTATTTTACTTTAGAAATATTGTCACTTGACATTGGCTAAATGCTTAAGCGAAGCTTAACGAAGTGAACTAAATAAAAAGAAGAAGAAGAAAAAGTTTATTTTAAGTACTTTAGTGGGTAGTATTAAATTAACGCGAGCGTACGTACGAGACACGTGGATAAATCGTTTTTAGGTTAGTTTATAAATCTGTCGCACGCGTTTCTATTTCCAATAGGATCGTATTTAACTGGTCAGCAGATTAACCTAACCTAAACCTTTTTAACAGCTTTTTAAAGCAGATTAACTTAACCTAAACCGTTAATTTGCGACTAACAAATGATTAGTTTGTTAGAGAGCAGAGTCAGCCATGTGATACCGGCAGAGAAGAATATCCTCCAATGGGTGTCGTAGAAGGCGACTAATGGATCAGCAAAGGGGTATTGATCACCGTATACTCCGTCCGCCAATCCGCATTGGGCAAGCGTGGTGGACTGCCTAAACCTCCTTCGATGACAAGGAGAGGCCTTTTGTACCCAGCAGTATTAGTCGCTCATTTAGTATTTTTATTCGCATTTTTAGTTGCTCGGCTTATTCTTTCGCTTTCCTATAATACCTACATGTTTTTATCAAACTAAAACTGGACGAAACAGTCAGTATAATATTATATCTGTTGTTGAGCTCCAATCTTTGTCCAAAGGCACTAACTCTTGTCTGTGAATAAACTAAAAGGGATACATTAAACCGTGAGGTCTAATGAACATTATAAGACACTCGAGCTGGGTCCAGATATGTATTATTTGCCCGATCCGATGAGCGTATCCGTATCGCCGATACGCCGTTATGATACGGCCCGTCCCTTGTTGTGTCGGTTTTTGTCCGATCCGATCAGCATAGGACTATTATGAAAATACTATTATGAAGATACGGAGCAAATCAAGGCGTCCACAACTTGATACGGAGCTTGATACGTGATACGTTGATACGGATCCGCTGATCGGATCAGGCAAATGATCATATCTGGACCCGCCTTAGAAGAACCTAGCGGCATATTAACAGATCGAACATTTGAAAGTAGTTGTAACCAAGTTGAGGAATAGATAAAATTCTTAGCAGCCTTTTCGAGCAAATATGATCCTGCGTTACTGCAACTTGTGTGACGATGTAGTTGATTCCTTGCCACCAGGCAATTTTACAGTGACCATAGTCTAATTGCCTTTGGTATTGGGTATTATTAATTAGCAAGACGTGTATCTTCAAAATTTTGGTCCATTAATAGAATGATTAAATAAAAAATTCTAAAAAGGCACCTACTACCTTTTTAGAATTCTTTATTTGATCATTCTATTATTGGGACCAAAATGGTTCCCTGTAGATATCCCTCTAAATACGGGATCAACATGCTTAGCCTCATGGTAATCCCTCTAAATACGGGATCAACATGCTTAGCCTCATGGTGATTTGGCAATATTGTGATCTCTGTTTAATGTTTAAAATTATCAAATAGTTTTTTTTTTACAGCTAAATCTTCATAGTTTTCATAATTTGGTCGTTGATAGCCTGCAGTGGATTTTGCTCGAGCGCTGTACACCCTATCAAAGGCCTTGTTCCAAAATTTTCTCATCAAACTTTGTGTCTGATCTCACTTCTTAATATTTTGTAGAATTTAACAACACCAGGAGATGTAGAGTTTACGGATCCCGGCGAAGCGACGATACGTGAAGCTCGAATTCTAAAAGATATGGGAGTTGACATCATAATCTTACTGTCGCACTGTGGACTTAAAGTAGATAAGTGAGCGATAACAAAAGCGAGCCAAAGTTAATTCAATTCACTCTGAATACATTCTAGAATTTGCACATGTCTCCAATATAAAACTAAACTATTATTAGCTATTTAAACTTATCATCTTTAATTTTTAAACATTCGTGCTTGCTGTCCTAATGCTGATCTCTCATGATAAATGTATTTAATAGCTTGTATAAGACCCATTTCTACATATTAATCATCGCTGTTGAAATTATTCAAGAAATAGTGTTTCTCTTAGTGCAGTCAAACTATTCTTTCCAGAGAGCTAGCTGCAAAATATGGACAATACATTGACATTATAGTAGGCGGCCATTCACATTCAGTACTTTGGAATAATGAAGTCTCGCCAAGTGGAGAAAATGTTGCTGGTAATTATCCCGTATTCGTTGAAACTGGTGATGAGGAAAAATATAAGGTGGGTCAAAAGGATAATGTACTCGTAAGGATAACAATTAAATTTTGCAATCTTTACTATCATAGTCAATGATATTATATTTCTTTTTAATTATAATATCATTGATCATAGTTATTTATACTTAGTGGTTCATTTTATTCGATATTTCTTAAGAACTAACATCATACTTAATATTCACCCATTTACTTATCGAGTGTGATATACTTTTAATTTATTTACAGACCGTGATCGTGCAAGCTGGATCTCAAACAAAGTACTTAGGTAATTTAAGCGTTTATTTCGACTCCAATGGCCGATATGCAAATTGGAATGGTGGCCCCATATTTCTTGGCCGATCCGTTCCTGAAGGTATGTATATTTCAATAGACTATACAGAGTGAATTTTCAAGTGGGCTTTGAGGGCCAAATCCTAAACTATAAGGAATATCGAAAAATGCTCAAAGGAGTCGCGAGCCCGATGTTGATGAAAACAAAAACGCGCCTGGTCGTCCGGTGGTGGAAAGGGGCTGGGGGGATCAAATTATGAAGAACACGCACACTCTCCGAAATGCAACCGATAAAAGACCGAAAGGCAAGCAACACGCCTTCAGTGGTCAAGGCTCTGGAGGTGTGCTTCAGCGAGTGCCTCACTGCCGATGAGTCTTCTCGATGAGTGTTGAGTGACACTTCGGTGAGATGGTCTGTACGGGGCTTACAATCTCTCTCAGTCGGCTTTTACGATATCCACGAGATGAGAAGGGCTAAGTCCGGCCGGGGACTATACGAGTATGTGGAATAATTTATTTAAACACATAAAGAAGCTTTCATCAAGTCGTTTTTTTATGAAAATAATAGAAGGGAGTCAAGTCCGTAAAGCGGCCGTAGCAGCCTGGACGTTCAAAGGAGCATTTTTTTGGGCTGCCGCAACAGCCCGTACGGTTGAGTGGGTGGGTAATGATTGTAAATGTTTTTTTTTTTACAGATGAAGGAATACGAGCAATTCTATCGCCTTATAAGGAATTGGCAGAGAAATTTGAAAAAGTAGCAGTAGGTGAAAGTTTACTAAACTTGAATATCGAGGATTGCATGTTGGGAGAATGTGCTTTAGGAGACGCATTGGTAGATGCGCAAAACGAATACGTAAGCAACATAATAATAAATCTAGATAACTTTCTAAGGAACTTCAACAGCTATCTTGTAAAAAGAACGCTCTACTGACATACCGATGAACAGGACGGCATAACCAGTTGTGCGGGCGGTAACGCTTCTGCAAAATCTTTATTCACAGCATAACCCAGTAACAAGATTTCTATGACAGTAAGTGTCCTTATAGATACACGAGCGGCACGTTGTCAAGGGCAAATGCAACTGCAGCAGTCGAAACTCGTCGACTTATAGCGACGGTTGCAATTGTAACGTGCCGTATGATTATGATGTTTTTCTTGAAGCTGACTTAAACGGCTGCCGATGATCTTCGAAGTTGACATTTTTTATGTTATTTGTTTGGTATGGTGTAGCATGTAGATTGTAGACGCTTGTATCACTAACGTGACACTTGCGCGCTGCCAACCATGTCTTTGAGCAGTTTACCACTGTCCTTGGCAATGTGCTTTAGGTACGTTATGCTCCAAATGGTGTTAGCCAATACAAGATCATTCAAGATAATTTTATTAGGTAGGTATTGTCTAATATTTTCAAGTTTTTATATCTACTCTGATCTTTTAAATACCTACGTTTTCTTTTTGTCAACTACTGTAATTGTTATTATAATTAGTTTTGTTATTCTTAGGCTAAGAGGAGCTACAGATCTAAGTTGGCGTACATATCGTTTAGACAGCGGGAGAGAATCAATTACTCCGTGCCCAAAGGCGGTAAGCGTGTCTTTTCTAAAATAAAAGAATACTAATAAGGCAAAGTCAAAACAAAATATTTTTTTCTTGAATGTTTTGAAATGTACTGAATGAAATTGTTTGAACTTTGAAACGGGAAATCCAGAAAATAATCTACCGTGATCACGTTGAATGTGACTTAAACCTCGTTCTTCTACTATCTGTCCGTGCTCTTCCAACTGTGCAGCATCGTACAGAGAGACGAATTTGTTGTTTTTTATCACCCTACAAGCCAGGCGTATATTACAGACTAAATTACTTTAAGAAAAAAAAAATTAAAGTAAAGTAGCTAATGTTTTCTTTTCAGCAATCACTGAAGGTTTACTAATGGAACTTCTGTTTATTGACGACAAGATGGAGACCTTCGAATTGCAAGGAAGATATGTTTTGGAGGCATTGGAACGAAGTGTTGTAGGTGGAACTACATCTGAACCATTTAAAGGAGATTGGTCTTTACAAGTATCAGGTATCTTAGCTGAGATGAGACAAGGAAGTGTCGTTGCTTATGGACCACTTACAGGAGAATAGCAGAGACAATCACCTGAGCCAATCCAATATCGGAATCGTCTAAATAGAGACAATCTACTTCGTTGGATTGATCTCAAGCTATTGATCAATAGCCCGTCCTACGAAATTTTGGAATTTTGGTATTGGACTGGCATAATATCCGGACTCACTGGATGATCTCTGCTATTGGCCTCGTGTAGACTCTATGTCAGGCTGCTTTTCCATTAAAGCTATGCGAGACAGATAAGCTGTGCTAGAGGAAAAAAATATTGTGAATATTTCATTGGAGAAACGAACTAGTCAGGGATTTTCGTGTCCTCAATTAACGTAGCGAATTTTCTGCTTGAGTTTGAACTTGTTTAATTTTGGGCTCAACAAACGACTCACTTACTTACTGGCACGTCGCGTCGGTTTTCGGTTAAACGGACACAAATTAAAGCAAAAGTTATTGTTAAAGACCTACCGAATCACCAGCAAGAATTAATGTCATAGTACATCGATGCTATGAAATATCGAGCATTGAGATCGATGAAGCTATGCTTTTTTTTTTATTTTTCCCGCTACCTTTCGTTCAGCTCTTGTAGAATGGCGCCCTTACAACCGATCTAGAGCTAATTTTGAAGGGTCAAGGAGCACAGACCGACGGTCTTTTGCAATATTGCCGATAAAAATACTTCATTGTAAAAGATTTTCAAAAATTCCAGGTTTACATGTAACGTATGATATGATAATGCCTGAAGGAGCACGCGTAGCTTCGGTGATTGTAGATGACACTGGGAAAAATCTCGACGCTGATGAGTATTACCAAGTCACATTGCCAGCTTACCTGGGTGCAGGAGCTAATGGACATTTGGTAGGTGCATTAAATTTAAGTAATTGCGCTAACAGCTTCCTTCTTCCTTCATAATAGCCTTTATAATTCGACCCACTGCCAGGCCTTTCCTTGTCATCGAAGGAGGCCACTACGCTTGCCCAATGCAGATAGGTGGACGGTATATAATGTGATCAATGTCAATACCCCTTTGCTGATCCTAAGACACCCATTGGATGATATGGGGTGATGCTATTCTACTCTGCCGGCATCACATCGTTCTCTCCTACCGGTGCGGTATGCTCCTTTCATTTTGTCTATCAGCTGTTCTTTCATAACGTTTCTCACACAATCCATCCATGTCTTGTGCGGTCTTCCTCTTCCTTTCCATCCCCCAAAGTCCAAGTCCAACACTCTCCTAGTAACATGCGTTTTATTCCTTCTCATAACGTCTCCATAGTCCATACCAATCTAAACGATTCCCTTTCAGTTTTTCTGTTACTGCTACTTACAAACTAGGACGCATATAATCACAAAGGGGATTGAGCAGAGCAGTAGATAAAAGGCATTATGGGCCATATAGTTAAAATAGTGTCAGTTTGCCTACATGAATAAGGCATCAAACCAAAAAAGTAACCAAACTTCAGTGAAGCACATAAAGGTACTCAACTACTCAGTCCTTAGGCTGCGCGCTAATGGGGTCACAAGCTGTATACACGGTTTTTCATAAATTTTGTACAGACGCTATGCGCACTACGAAGCTTCAGAAGTGTCCGTGGTGGAGTTGCTAGGCAACCTCAAGGCGCTGGGCGACTTCCTGGTAGAGGTGGGATGGCTGGAGTGATCCGGTCCACACCCTCCGACGCAAAATAGGCGCATCAGCCGTCGAGTTGCGGAAACTGCCCGTACGAAGAAGAAGTCCGTGGTGGCGACCATCGACCACCGGTGACCACTTTCGTTTGCGCGGTACCAAAAGACGAGACGCGTGGCCGTCACCGGTGACCCATAAGCGATAAGCCTTATTTTATTATTACTGTGGCGGCCACGTAATTCTGTCGCCTACTCACAGGTGGCGCTAGACGACAATGCTCATACAAGTATGGAATCCTGAATCGCGCCAACGAAGTTTCAAAGAAGCTAAGAGATCAGAGGAGGATCAGAGACATATTTGAGAGAATCGTAACGTTATCGTAGCGAGACATATTCTAAAACTACCTTAGATTAAAGCTTTAATCTAAGGCCGTTGCCTTTTATTTGGTTCAATGAAAGTTTGTTATTTTTAGGTTATTACTATCGAACACAGTATCTTAAATTATTTTCAATAATTTCAGGTATTTAAGCATCACAAACGGAATGTACAGAGTATTGGACGCGAAGTAGACATGTTTAAGAAATACATTAAAAAACACGGCCCCCTGAATAAAAGGACAAATGGACGAATAAGAATTATTACCGAAAGAAAAAACAATTAACGCGGAGAAAATACAAAGAAGCCTACTGCTGTAACGATGTTTGACTAACATAAGATTGATTTTTCATTAAATAATTTTTAAATAGACTATATATATTTAGTTTTAAATTCACCCTTTTGGTCCCCGCTCGGTAGATATCTACTGCGCGCAAGACAATTAATAGTACAGACAACAGCATGTTGGGTTACCACAAACTGTCAAATTTTCCCAATCGATTATGCACTTTATATTGAATCCTCTTAGGTTGAAAATCGTTTAGAGAAATTTGACAGTTGTGTATAGTCCGACGTGCTGTTGACTGTACATTATTCACCGCGGGACGAATGTGACAGATTACTTTTTCCCAAGTGTTATAATAGTGCTTTATACTACACCTGTAAGGAACATTCAAAGAGTTGTTAAATTGAAATAAGCAGTATCTATAATAAAATTATAAAGAGATTATGATACGCAACACTAGTTGATGTTCTGCGAAATACCGGCCAACCAATGGCCTGTAGTTGTCGCGACTGCTGCCGGGCACCGCCGCCAAGCGCACCCCGCTGGCGGTGGCGGCGCCGCGTTAGAAAAGATTTTGATACAACTTTTCCTCCCGCTAAACACGCTAGAAATAGAACTTCATACAACTTTTCCTCCCGCATATTTAGGTCGAAGAAATTATCAACTTTCTCTTTTCAATTTGAGGGAATAATAGCTACTGTTCCGATCAGGTGTAGTATAAAATCAATTGTGTCTCTGGATATTATTAATCATCCACAAAAAGCTTATATTTTGTGATCATCCACGATTAAAAAGCTGTAGCTACGCAAGAAGAGATCTATTTATGGCAAAAAAAATACTTTTATACTACACCTGATCGGAACAGTAGCTATTATTCCCTCAAATACAAAAGAAAAAGTTGATCTTTTCTTCGACCTAAATATGCGAGAAGAAAGGTTGTATGAAATTCCATTTCTAACGTGTTTAGCGGGAGGAAAAGTTGTATCAAAATCTATTTCTAACGCGGCGCCACCAGCCGCCGTCGCAGCGAGGGGGCCGCGTGCCTCGCTAATGTCATCAGGTAATTTGAAGAAGCATACCTATTGATGTATACCAAATTGCATGCAATTGCTGGTATAATACCTATATAATATATACCTAGATAATGTTTATGTTGCATATCGCGATATTTTGTAATCGGTGACCCATAAAATGAAATGTGACCCACCAACTCACCCATTTTGATGCGTAGTGACAGTTTAGGAAAGACTATGGTTTTATAAAAATAAGATTCAATGGAAATAGAGGTCAAGCGAACTCTACGCGCGCTTAGTGGAGTTGAAAATGAAATTTCGTATTATAAACCTTACTAAATTATTTGCAATCTCAAGGCAACGCGGGAGCAAGACAAACATTATTTTATATATCTGTTTACTGTTCTAAGTTCTAAACCTCTCATGCTCTTTTGGTTCTCAAGATACGAACCCTCGATCCGGCAATTTGTTGTCCGAATTAAGTTTGATTGATTTACTGAAATTTAGTCTGACCAAAGAACGAGTCGACGGAACTATAAACTGACAAACTTTAGTTCGAGTTTAGGAGGCAATATAATTATTCATCTCTCTAGCAACTATCCAGTCATAATTGGTACTCGTGTTATCACCCTTATTACCCAATGTACCCTTTCTTTACCTCAATTTTATTTTTCTGCATCTTTTCTCTATATGAAGATTAATCATGCCAAACTTCTCCATGCGTGTAATTTGTGCAACATGTATAAAAAAGTGTGCAAAATTATCATGTAAATAATATTATAGCGACGTAGCTTTTGTCAGATAACGTTCTAAATCAAAAAGAGAACTGAGTTCGTTTTTTTACTTCCTTATTTTGTCTTTTGTGCCCTATATTTTCTTCTACCCCTGTTTTGTGTTATTTCTAGCGAGCATTCTTAAAATTCCGTCGAACGTTTTGCTTGAAATGAAGGCATAATTTCCAAGTGGTGTGCTAGTATATTGCCCCTTCACCCGCGAAGGTGACACACAAATTTCTTGTCTCTTAAAAAGCAGAGCTGAGTTGGGGTTTGTCAGATAGCGATTTGGAATATATAAAAATGGTATACAGTACTTTCTGGCCACCAGGATTCTCTTTCGTGATCTCCAAGCAGATCCTTGTGTAAAGAGTGGCCAAAATTGTTTGCCCCTGACTCCTAATTACATTTATTATGGACCATGTCCTGCTAGGTTAGCGAGAAATCATTTGGCATTATTATTCTTTGAGACTGTCGCGTTTATTTTAAGTCTTCGGTAGGTACCACGACTAAGTACTGGAATAACATACCTCCTCCTTTTGGATTACCTATACACGCTACTTCCAAGTTTACGTAAGGTTTTTTTAATTGGCCTGAAAGAAGTTTGGTATCCAATAGAGATGAAGGAACACTAGAGAATTTCTGGATAAATTCTGTGTCCAATTCGATTGGCAAAGTTTGGTTCTTATCTATAATTAAGGTACCACTTTACCTATATTTTCGCAAACAGTATTAAGTAGGTCGTTCGAACTTATTTAATTTGTTAGTAAGAACTATACTAATGTTTTAGCTATTGCCGTTTACAACGTACCCTTTTTCTTCTCTCCCTACAGATGAAGAGCTGAAAATCACTCATGTCTAATAATCTTTTTCTATCCTTGAGTCAGATTTTCTGTCTATCCATTTTACTTTATTTGGCTATGTATCAAAATTTTACAATTTGTGTTTTATTGTGATGCAAATGAAGATTTTTCGCTGTATATATAGCCACAACCCAAAAAAGTGATCCGCCTCGCTCCACGCCCGGTGTATTCATGCAAAAACAAAAGTGCCATCGGGCAAATGGGCCAGAAATGAGAGAAGAAACCGGGACTCTAATGAGACCGAAAATTTCACGGCGTCACACCTTCACTGTACTCGTATTTTTCCAGGGGCCTCGTGATGTAAGTTGCAGCGAAAAGATATTGTCGTAGATGAAAAATCTTATATACGAATTTTCTATTAATATAAAACTATCTGCAACTAGGTGTTTAATTCCCACTTCCCTGGACTGCTTGTTTTCGAGTCATCGTAACATTTGTCGTAACATTTTTTAGAGTGTATAAATAGTAAGCAAATTACGTACCTATTGCTGTTTTACAGGACAAGTATCACAGTAGCGTTATAGTAAAGTAAATATTATAGTAGTGGATAACAGTAAGGAGCACCGCACATTGCACGCGGTGCGGCGCGGTTTATCGACAATGCTTGCTGTCGCTTCAAGTTGACATTAGTACAACTGGCAACCGCTCCGCGCTGCGTTCGATGTGTGGTGCTCCATATACACGCATACAAAATTCGCCAGTCGCGGTCGCCTTGACGCGCCGCCTAAGGCTGTTATTATAGATTGCGCCCGTGACGCAAAGTGTGTTTCGTCTTTTGGGCGGCTGTTATCTTCACTGTGCCCTGGGCGCGCAATCTTTTAATAACTGCCTAAATAACTCGGTGGCTATCAATTTCATGTATCAAAAAAAGTGTTGGCGAATAGGCCGTCTTTTTTTGTTGGTTAACTGAAGGTGTAGTTACTTTTTTTAAATTGGTCTAGCACAAAAATTAATTAATACAATTCCATATTTACTTATTATCCTGTAATTTCTTTTGTTGGACACAATTCAAGCAAAATATTGTGAGTTTTTAAAACAACAATAGTTGTCGGCAAGTATTTTTTATTATTTGTATCTACTCAAAGACTGTAACTATTATCAGAGCCGTTATATCTAAAAGAAAATCTCTTTTATATTGTAGAGCACTTTTAAGTACTTCGACGCCACAAAGGGCAAAGCAAAGTAATGGAGTTATGAGTGAGGAGTATTACGCTTCTAGTGGTCTTACACAAGAATAGAGTTCTACAATGTTGCACGTTATTGGTACCCCAGACACTAAGGGATATTTTGAATATTCTATGTTCCGTTTGTGATTATTGTAGACATGCAAATAGATGGACACGAGTAGAATAGAATCAAAAGGCGAAATAGAGGTGGTAAACTGGTATTGTAACACAATTATTTCATTATCGTGCCACTGGTGAAATGGGCTTAAACATGTGGCAAGTATATTGCGTATTGTACTTACCTATCTTAAGTCTTCTAATAGACCGCTTCGTAGCAAAAGAAAATCTCAACCCTTAGTCTGGGACCCAATGCTGAGTGATACCTAGTCAGATTTTGCAACCTTAACGTGCATGTGTTTGGTCTTTTCTCTATTTATAATGTTTTATTAAAAGGAATACCTCTCAAATACTGCGATTATCCGTAATTTTGCTATTTCATGCTGCAAGGCGTTGAAATTTGTAGGCCTCTTGTAGTTGGAGTGCCGGACTACACTCCAATATCTATATGATGCCGAACCCGCGTCTAGATCTGTACCTAGAAATATCATAATTTTACGAGCGCAAATACGTTACTTCCAAGTTGGTCTTTTAACTATAGATATCGGAAACTGTAGATCGGCAATGTAAAAGAGAAAGTGCATAGGTACTAACGCGTATATTAGAGCGTGTAGATAGAGGGGTTTACCCTTGATTGGTATAACAACCTTTAGTCGAAAATCGTTTCCGCTAATTTTAGTTACAATAAAGTCATTTCGTATAATTATTCATTTGACCGAATATTTAACTGGTATAATTTTATTTAGCATAATTATTTCTTTGACATAATGTCACTTCAGCGAATTTTCAAATGCAATAATTTTATTTAACCTAATGTTTAACTAGACTAATAATGATTTGGTCGAAAGATCGTATCGAATTGTCAGTTCAGTAATAATTCAGTGAAAACGCCCTAAAGTCGCTTCTGGCACTCGCCGGCCGCTGCCGCGGCACGCTTGCTTCGCTCGCTCGGCTCGTGCGCTGTGTTCATGTCAACCTAACTCGCTCGTCGCTTCACTCCTCGCTAACCTATTGTTCTTTTGAACATTCGATGAAATGAAAATTATACCACCTGAACAATTCATCAAATGAACATTATACTTTTTGATCAATAGCGCAAATGTTGTTATCACAAATGAACATTCGATGAAATGAAAATTATGTTAATCGATATTACCTATACAAAGTGATTATTTTCTTAAACGTTGTTCGAAGGAGTGATTTTCGACTAAACGTTGTTATACCAAACAAGGGCGAACCAGATAGACGAGACCATTTCACGTGCACGCAGGCGGCCTAAGGCGGCCTGTCAGTCACGTAGAAAAGACAGCAACTGTCAGACTGCAGTACTATTTTTCATGTAAAAAAAGCTGGTCCCTAAAATTTGTATGTAAATACAACAAGAAAATAAATTAGAAAAAGAAAATTATAAGTTATGTGAAAAAAATTAAATAAATGGTTAATTGTGCCTCTGAGTATATTTATGATTGGTTGGATTTCTTCTAAATCTTAATAAATTTTATACATAACTTATGAAATTGTGTATTTCATTAGTACTTTGTCATCTCGTCAGTCTCCTGTTAGTCAAATTCAGAAAAATCTAAATATCTCAGCATCTTCTTAAAAAAGCGAATGACCCTATGTCATGAGCAATAAATTAGCTATCTTTTATGCCGAAATTTGAATTAGAAACTATCATAAACAAAATATCCCGAAAAGTTACTCAACTTTTGTATAATCGCCCATATCTACCTTAATGATAGGTACCTACTGAATTTGGGCTAAATAATAGCTGTAAGCGTGGAAATTTTAATTTTTTCAGAATTTAAAGGACTTGAGGCATTGTTTAACGGTTAACATCTTAATGCTAATATAACGTATGCTTGTTTGTTACACTTATTTAAACAAAAACTAAATTATTTGATTGCAATCTCGTTTATACGTGTGACATAATTTTAAGCAAAACGTGTCTATTATCTAAGGTAATTGTCATTTAAAATACAAATAGAACCTTTCTATTCATCAAGGCTGATGTTAAAAATAGCGAGAGCAAAAACAAATTAATTTTACAAGTGTTTGTAAATAGAGCTTTGGATTGGAAGTCGGAACGTGAGTCACTGAATAAAATTAAATTACCTACATCTACCAATTAATTCAGTTTAGAACAAGATTAATCATTGTAATCTTTTCTAAACAGAATTGCGAAGTCGAAAATACTCGAAGAGGAGGTCTATAGCAACGTGGTCGTGCATCAGATGGGTGACCGAGAAAATTTCAACTCGATTTTAACCCTAGAACCTTACACAGGGGGTACAAATACAAAAAAAAATTAAATTTTTCGATTACGATCGCTACCGCGTATGTACGGGGTGGATGGTTACGTCAACCTATTCGTTGGGGGAAGTCGTGATAAAATGCGAATTAGATGCTCCAGTACCCTTTGCCCTTGCATCTCCATATAAGAATTGAACGTACAAATCTAATGCCAAATCCTTAAGCAGCATTGTCGATATCAAGGCATACTGCACCGACCACAAATAAATAGGAAGCAGAATAGGAGAAAGAGAGTACGCCAAAAATAGAAAAAAACTAGAATACGAGAATACGAATCGACTTAGCACTTAGCCCATTGCGAAATAGTATTAAAACTGAAAAGATCTAATTACAGTTAATTTTATTCAATCCAACAACCATGCTTTATAGTTATCACAAAATTTAGCTTAGGTACGTGATAAAATGCACAATTTAGTAAAAAACTGAAACACGTTAGTGATTGTCATTTGTTTTAGCAGTCAACCATATCAAGTGACACTTGAAATTATTATAAGTCAATAATCGAGCACATAACCAAGTCAAAAACCAAGTGTTTTTGTTGGAAAAAACCTACAACCTTCTTGAAAAAAACAGACTCTTCTCTCCTGCGCTCCACACTGGCGTTTGTCCAGCGTAGGCGTTCGATGAACGTTACCGCAATACAGCAGCGTAGACTAGCTGTAGTTGTAGCTAGTTTTATCATCTTATTGTTTTGTAATAATAAAATACTAAATAAAAAATATATTTTAGCCTCAGTTACTGATAATGAAGTAAATACAACCAGTTGTTTCGCTAAGGTGCCGTATGGCGCCGCTAGACCTCTAAAGTGTCTTTTCATAGATTGAACATAGTGTGATAGTTTCATCAAATATTTGTTTTATATGAAGGTAAGTACTGAATATTATTACTCAGGCATATTCTATAGGTACTTATTTACCTACTTGTTTTTATAGCTGTACACTTCATGAAGCTCTTGCGGCTCTAGAAGATGACAAGGATCCTGTGTAAGTTTTCATTACACCACTTGATCCAGCTGTTGTCACAGACGAAGACTAGGCTGACGAAGCGAAGGTGGTTTGGTCAACAACTTGTCTGGTCGACAGCTCAACTCTAGGTGTGAGGTAAGGTTGGCTTCGAAAAAAAATAAACCACCCCGTCGTCGTGTGCAATCGCTTTTGTCAGATAGAGAGGGCGAAGACGAGCATCAAGAGGAACCAGTGGCATCTGGGAGCCATAGTGTCCGCGAGCGTCGCGTTTCCTGTCGTCACCGTGGTCGCATCTCCAGCTCTTCTCGTGGTCGGAGGCAGCAACAGACACGTGACTCGGAATCGGAGAGTGACAAAACCTCAGAAAATCATGATGAAGGGCCCTCCTCGAAACAAACTAAGCAACTATGGAATAATTTTATTTTTGCCTTTACAAACGCGTAAATATTAATACTAGAAAAATGCACAGAAAAAAATGTCAAAAACAAAGAGTAACGTAATGGTGTAAATGTAATTGATCAACGCAGCCGCCCGGATTGCGGAAGATGCGGGCTCGAGTCCCGCTTGAGGCAAGTCGATTATTTTCAGTGCATTTTTCTAAAAGTAAGCAACGCTCAGTTTCATACATATCCATGTTATTTTTTTAGGGTTGTAAGGTCTATGATCGACAGCTTAATTTTTTTTATTATAAAGTATAAAATAAATGTAAAAATGTCCTAAATTTGTTTCATTTTAAATTTTTGTTATTGAACCAAAATACTTAGGATAAGGGGCTAACGGAAAAACTGTTTTTTGTCAGTTTTTCCAGATGTAGGTGTTGCATCGAATTTATTGACCTGGTTTAGGGTTGTGGAGACCCATATCAGCAAAACATTTAAAAATCACGCTAATCCAACACCTTGTTAAAACTCAGTCTACAATGGGTTAAAACCACAGATATATCTAAGGAGATCGGTCGAATCGCCGAGTTCATAGGAAGACCGAGTGTCGCGATCAGCCTCCGTACTACATAACATGGTTCCAGTTGGGCATGCCGTAATATACACTATTCATTGCGCGCGTCTTAAGGACTGCTAAGCGATGAAAGTTAAGCACAGCCGCAAAGGAGATCGGTCAAATCGCTGAGTTACGTATTTATTTGACTTTATCGGAATGCGAAGTGGCGGAAATGTATGCGCACTGGGCATACACTTTGTCACAAGTTAAACGCCGGCTTGGCCTATTTCCTTGTATTATTAAATCTGTGGTTAAAACGAACCAAGAGATGATTAATTCGGCGAATATCTCACTCGGGGTACTATTTACACCTGTCTGATCTTACTTATAATTTGCAGTTGATTTTACTATCAGATGTAAAGGATATAATTGAATATATTTAATTTTAAGGAACGGCGCCATTAAATTTGACCTAACTAACTCAGAATTCATCACCATAAGCTTAGTGTCAAGGCCCTCTTTTTACCTTCATTCACACTCCAATAACGATCAATAACGACCTTAAGGTTATATGCGGTCATAGCAAAGAAAGATCTATCTGACATTGACCAAGAAGCAAACATACTCCTGAGTGCGTGTTGTGCTCGCTCTACACTCTTTTATGTTTTTTAACCGACTTCAAAAAGGAGGAGGTTCTCAATTCGGTTGGTATGTTTTTTTATGTATGTACACCGATTACGCCGAGAATTCTATTTTGATTTAAGAAATTCTTTTTTTGTTCGATGCGTAATAGTTGCCATTTGGTCCCATAAAAATTTTTCATGAATCGGTTCAGTAGTTTTTTTAGCGTCGTGAAAATACGCAGTCACAATATATAATATATTGTGAGCGTGGAAATATATTATCCTATTTCTTTCGCTTGCTCTACTATAATCACAGTCATTATACATGGTTGACGATTTCAAGTATTTCTAATCTGGCCCGTGGACTTTTAAACCTTATCATCCATATTACATATCAGCAGGTTGTGAGAATGCATCCAACTTCTTTCCGTTTCACCATCGTCCGCAAAATCTTGGACCACAAAATAACTTTAGCCCAACCAATTTGCAACTTGAATATATCTCGAAGTGTCCCTGTCAATGTGTGTGAAAATTTAATTTATAAAAGATTACTTAGCAAAAAATTAAAGATGATAAAAATTAAATAAATTTAACCTCCGAAATGTTAAAGGAATATCTAATTGAAAAATGTTACTATTCGCTGCAAGAGTTTTTAAATGAATGCAATTACCTAATAAACAATAATAATATGATTTAATGAATAGTAGGTAATAATATTTAAATTTAATATTTGACATTGACAATTTGATAGTTATAATATTTATCTATACTAGAATATGAGAAATTGCTGTGCCCTTGCAGGGTCATGTTTGATTCTCCATCAGTATAACAACATGGTTCAATAAAGTACTTTGACTTTTTTATTTGGTTGTAGGGACGTAAAGGTTGGTCAGAGAGAGAGTTAGAGACGCAGCGTTCGTAGGTAGGTCCCTCAACAGGTGGACCGACAATCTGGTAAAGGTCGCGGGAAGCCGCTGGATGCGGGCAGCGGAGGACCAAGCGGATTGGATATTCTTGGGGGAGGCTTTTGTCGCCATCGCTGGTGAGGGACTGGAAGTAAAGGCTCTGCCGGTTTCCCAGTCCCCCCACCACGTAAGGCGATGAGAGGGAGTGCCGCTGGTTTATTTTAGTGGGTATACCCGGGAACTTTTTCCGGGGAGTCCCACACATCCCTCCCGGCCCCATCGGAAGGGCATGCGTAAGGCATTTTTCCCAGCGTCAAAGAGAAAAAAGTAAAAAGGCCTTTGTCTAACAGTCGTGTGTCTCAAATGATGATGAGATGATATTAATATTACACTACAGTGCCTAGGCAGTTATGTAAAAAAAACATTGCTACTGCGTAGATATGGTTTTACCTAATTATTGTTGGAAGCGTGTCCATTTAGAATTTCACGTTTCATTAATGTTTTGTATCCATTTAGGAAGATAATTACATTGGTTCAAGTTTTTCACCTAACGCCTTCACGATTCACGCTTTAATACATTCTAGTACCTTGTCGCTTCTAAGCTCGATATCATTATGAGAATGCCGCTGAAGAATCTAATATTCACTTAATTTGACAAGGTACTATATTGTAGATGCGAGGATTCGCCAGCGTGACTTCAGCGTCTGCTTTGTGTTATATTTCCGTAATAATTGTATTCATAATATTCTCAATTCGACGTGGGTTATCATATTGTTGGTTAGAAATATAAAGAAGATAAATTTCCAATTTTATGCTGAAAATTTCCACGTTTTACTAAAACACTTTTGAAAATAGTAGTGGAAATAATGATCTTAAGGTTCTTGTCCCACTGCGACTGCGGCGAAATAGCGATTACCTATCGACTATTTCTCGCTCAAGGAACGTATAAAAGATGTCGCATTTATTAATAGTTGATCGTGGACGGTTCACACATCTCGTGAGGATACTAGGTGGTAGACCCATATGTAGGGTCGTCTGGGTAGTACATACCTCCGCCTTTCTTATTTCTGCCCTGAAGCAGTTCGCTGTGTTTCGGATTGAAGGGAAAGGAAGCCAGTCTAATTATTAGATATGAAAGACATATTATCTTAGTCCCAAGGATGTGTTAAGTCATTTACCCTTAATATTGCATGTGTCTATAGGCGACGGTAACCACTTAACAGTAGGTGGGCTGCAAGCTTGTTTGCTATCTCATAGTATAAAAAAAATATTCGCTTTCCATTATAGTTTCTCGCAGCGACAAGAACTATCAAATTTAAAACTCGCTCAGCGATGCTCGCTGGGCTCGCTTCAGGACACTCACCGAAAACTCTCTACATTGTAGAACATAATAAACATTCTTTTCTTAGAGGCCTTCTGCGCAGAGAGATCATCTATGTTATGTGTTTTGATCCTTCAAATTAAACGTATTTGATGCGTAAGTTAAGTATTAGAACTTCCTTAAGGTGGTATGGTTACCAAAAATGGTGAACTCATAGAGTACAATAATGCTACGGAGGAGTTTAACCATAGTATAAGTAAACAAGTACGCCAATTGAGAACCCTCGCGAGCGATAAAAACCTAATTACCCCTATAGGATGGTATAGGGCTGTCGAGGAGGTAATCTATGGGCTGTCGTCGTCATAAAATATGACGGGCCAGTTTCGATACCTATATTAAGTCAAGGTATAACTGTTGCCAGAGGTATGGGAATGGGGATGACAGTTCGTGAGTGACATGTCACTGTTGCCAGCGATAATACAATAGGGGGCTTCACATCCGCTATTCTACTCCCTTTTTTATATAAAAAAGGCAAGCTAATGACTCCATTCCACCTGATACTAAGCAGCAGTTGAGTCCAAATGCGAATATAGCTAGTGCGAGAGATAAACCGCTGCGCTAGCCACCCTCGCCTTGCTGACCTGCAAGGTGCTTCTTCACGCTTCTTTTTAATGACCTACTTTTGTAAGAAGGAAGGCACACGTGTGCAGGCAGTGAATTCCATTTCTTGATAATGCAACATAGAAATGAGTTGTCAAATTTCTTATTCGGTTGTCGGTGACACCGTAAGCATGCGTCCTTAAAAGGAAGGGAGATGGTGGGATTAGGGAAAAAGATCCTCAAATCGCATTCTCCGTGGTACAAACGGTGTTCCTTGTCGTCTCCTCCGTGTTGTAGTGGTCTAAGATCAAGAGGTCACGGGATCCATCCCCATAAGGAGAGAACAATGTGCTCGGTTCCGTTGGTGATGAATTAAAAAAATATTTTAAATTTTGAAGAAATAGTCCTTCACGACAGGATTCCACCTCGAATTATGTGTACCCATATTAAATAATTATTAAATAAGTATGTCTATATCACTAATAGCTACCTACCATTTGACATGTTCAGATTTTAAACTTTAACTTTGATAACTGTTGACTAACTAATCTATTGACATTCTGCAGTGTTGAGATTTTGAATCTTTGATCATATGGTGTTGATATTTTGATTGTTGATCTCGAGTATCACTCCCCTCGGTAATACAGGAGATGGAACTCCAAGTCAAAAGACTGATAGATAACAATATTTTCTACGTCATGCATTTACAAGAGTGTCATCGACCTGAATTTATACGACGCTTTTATTTAGTATTTAATTAAAGGAGATAACTATTTGGTAATAGGTACTTATCAGCTGAAATGTGGGTAACTGGTACACAGTCTTATTATAGACATTCAGACGAAGATATTCGACTCGATTGTAACGTAAAGAATCTTCACATATGTATTAAAGTTTCAGAAAATCTCAAAGTAGACAGGTAAGTACTAATACTTTTCTTACTTTTATTAGAAGGCAATAATATTGTGTGAATGCAATATGCTCGGTGATTATAAAAGAGTCGTGTCATTGAACTCAACGTACCACGTTACCGTACACGTACCTCAGTATGTACCACGGCGAGTGCTCTGAGTAGCTTTTTTCCCTAATCCCATCATCTCCCTTTCCTTTTGTACTGGCTAATGGTATCACTAAACTGTGGCTACCATTCCAACGCGAACTAAAGTATAAAGTGTAGGATGTGGCTAGGTTCGCCACATCTTCAGCGAAAAGGGAAGATCTTCCGCCGAGCTAGGTGTTCGCTCGGGGACCACGACCGATTTCTCGGTTACTCGATACTGTCTATATAGCGCTGTGACGTAGCCGCTACAAAAAAAATTGGTAACTCATTTCATTGTTGCACGATCAAGAAATGGAATTCATTTCCAGCACACGTGTTCCCTCCTTCTTACAATCCTGGGTCATTCAAAAAAGAGGCGTGAAGAAGCACCTTGCAGGTCAGCAAGGCGAAGGTAACGAGTAGTGTGAGGCTTTATCTCTCGCAGTAATTAGTGTCTTAGCATTTGGACTCGACTTTTGCTTAACGTCAGGTGGAGTAGAGTCATTTGCTTGACCTTTTTACTTTCTCGTATACGTAGTATAGAGGAAGTCTTGTAATCGTCAAAAAATTTGACCTCGAGATTTCGACGGATTTACACGTTTTGGACCTCCCTGAGTCCAAAATTTTTTTTTGGAATTATGTCTGTGTGTCTGTATGTCTGTGTCTATGTATTACTGTGTGTCTGTATGTCTGTGTGTCTGTATGTCTGTGTGTCTGTATGTCTGTGTGTCTGTATGTCTGTGTGTCTGTATGTCTGTGTGTCTGTATGTCTGTGTGTCTGTATGTCTGTGTGTCTGTATGTCTGTATGTCTGTGTGTCTGTATGTCTGTGTGTCTGTATGTCTGTGTGTCTGTATGTCTGTGTGTCTGTATGACTGTGTGTCTGTGCGTTAGCACGATAACTCGAGTATGCTTTAATTTATTGCAACCAAATTTAACATGCATGTATAATATCAAAATATAAATTTTCTATCAACTTTTGAGACGTTCGTTGGTCACGAAAGTTAAGCAACCAAGTGCGCGGTCGGTACTTGGATGGGTGACCAAAATGTAACATGCAAGTCTGATATCAAAATATAAGGTTTCTATCAACTTTTGTTTCGTTTCCGGTATACGAGAAAGTCAAGGGGAGACCACTCCCGATTTTTATAAAAGAAAGTCTACTATAATGAAAAATTAAGTATAACTCGTGCGCATGTAATTAATTTTTAAAACAAATAGTCTTAAACAATTGATATGAAAAAAATATTTTTACAATTTGGAATTTTTGATAACAATAATAATCAAGGATTGTGTTAGCACGGGTAGGTGCCTGCTTGTTTACCATGAACCAAACATTCTGTATAAATCAGTTAAAATTTATCAAAGGGTTTTCTGGCGGTTCCCCGGCCGCAGCCGCCACACGCTTGCTTCGTTCTCTTGGTTCGCGGTTTCTTTTGGTAATAACTCTAAGCGTTTTAACACACACACCGCAGCGGCAGCGGCACCGCCGCCGCCCGCGGCGTCGCTTTGTTAGTCACCTTTGGATTTATATGGACACATTGCTACGCTAAAGACTCGCCGCAACCGCAGCGCTGTATTGTTGGTCGATACAAATCCAAGGGTGACTAACACAGCGGTGACGCGGTGCTGGCGATGCTGTATTGCCGCTCCGGATGTGTAAACGCTCTAACCCAATCTCTAATTTTGCGCCCCCGTCTCTTACTAATCTTAACGCCCACGTTCCGGAGGTTTAAAGAGTACCTACTTCGCTGTTTAAGGCGCGAAGCACATTAATCTGGCAGACGGCAAGGATACGGCGCGGACATCATTCTATTTCATTCAAATACCGTACCAAACACACGGCAATAAGGTCATTCATTAAACAAATTCATTGGCCCTCATCAGACGCGCACATTTCGCTGTTGAATTTGTTCAATTAATTACCTTATTGTCGTGTGTTTGGTACTTGCCATCTGCCAGATCAGTGTGCCTCGCGCCTAAGGCTCTTCTTAAGGTGGGGTCGACGTCCGGAAGCCTCCTCGTGGCGGACCCTGGTAACGTGGTGGGGAAACTTTCTCGGCGGGTACGTTGGTTTTGATGTCAACAGTATCCCCTTGGCATTCGAAGGCACATGCCATCGTCGAGTTGTTTTTGTATTCCCACCACGGCTAGTTCCAGACGGCCCTTTTCAGTCCCCCGGGTGCGGTCCGATGGCTGCCGGTGTCCTCGTCAGGAGGACGCGCCAGGTCGAGCAGCCGTCGGCGAGGAGGCGGCCTATAAGGCCGGCGTCAGTCGGTAGCCCCTGTGGGCTGCTGGCCACCAATTGGTGCACAAGGAGTGCCTAGACGGGCAGCGTTGGGACGGTCTGCTCTGGAAGTCAGCCCGGGGAGGATGTTTAGTGCTTCTTAAGGTAGACGTGGGCGTTTTATGTCTAAGCGTTCAAGTTATTGTGATGTAAACTAGCAGCTTCAATGAACGCTTATAATACCTTCTTATTCGTAAGTTTACTATTCGTTTTGCCAAGAAAAACAAGCGCAAAAATACGCTAAGGTTGTTCATGACTATTACCAAAAAAGCGTTTGATAAACTGTCATCATCGTAACAAAAAAAAGGCCAGGTCATCGATCGATCTTGCACTCTCAGATAGCTGAGCATCGAAGAACAACAAACAAATCAACTGAACTGGTTTTTCAGTTTTTAGTTGGAGCAAAATATTGAATTGCATTCAGTAAGGATGATGATTGGTGACTGGGTAAAATTATAATAATTCTATTAAGTCCATCAGATAGATTACTTACCAAAAATCATTACACACGTATTTTTTATTTAATCGAATCAGTACCTCAATATTTAAAAAGATAAAGAACATATAAGTTCAGCAGTGGGGGCTATTGTCACTCTTCAGTAAAAAGTGTACGAAAGCGTGACGTCACACGACATTAAGGCACTGTAGCGTCGTCATTTTGTTTACGTGATAGGAAAAATACGTGTTCAATATTTTTTCGTGTTTCAGGTCAGCACAAGGTTCAGAATGTCCTACGAAAGTAGTCTACGGTTGCTCGGGTTGGGTAGCGAGTATGGGGTGCGGCGATCGCGCGCCTCGCTCCTGCACGGCCCGTCCGTCGTCATCCATTCTTCTACCTACTCAAATTCCATTTAAACCAAAAAATCGGAGAAATTAAAGGGCCAAATAAAAGTCTAGAAGTGGACGGATGGTAACCTTAGTTGCGGACAATCACAAGCCGGCCTGGCAGCTCTCGCGCATTTTTTTCAAATATGGCTGGGCAGATACAGAAGCTACGGAGTGGAGTGCGCAGATATAACATAAGGTGGCTCTTTACACCTGGGTAACAAGTCCGTGGCACTGCTCCTGGCTCCACGCTCTCTGCAACACTTACACAAGTAGTGATTGACGTATCTCTACACGAGATAAAGAATCGTATCATGTAGTAATTTAGTTGAGGCAAGGCATATCGGGATATCGTGGACGGGATTCCGCACCAACGTGTCAATTCTTAGGAGCTCGGCATCACGCAGCGTCTCTCAGCCGTAGTAAAGTCGCGCATGCTGCAGTACTTTGGACATGTCTCTACGGGATAACGACTCCATAGAGCGGTTGGTGATACAAGGAAAAGTGGAGGGAACCAGATCGCGGCAGGTCGCCTATGTGCTGGGCTGACCAAGTAAAATCCGCAGTGGGTAGCCACGTGTCTGATTGCGCCAGACAGTCTGCTAACAGAGTGAGATGGCGGGAGATCGTGCGGAGAGCTGTGTCTGCCTCTACCACCGATGTGAACAACGTGACTACGACAGCCCTGCCAAGGACAAAACGACAGAGAAGAAGATAGCGGACTAGCCGCTCGAAATTAGAGCAGCCCGAGCTAGGTTAATGCCTCCACCTGACAGAAGACCACAGACAAATAACTCTACTTTTTGGTGTTGAGTTTCTGTTGGTGAGTAAGGTTGCTACAGCTCCGCGGGGTAGGGCAGGGGACTAGGTCAGCAGCGCGCGAGTGTGACGTCAGTGTTACAAGCGTCTATAGGCTACGGTGACTGCTTACTACCAGTCAGGCCATATGCTTGTCTGCCAGCCAAATAACATAAAAATATGTCTATATAGCTACTTGGGTGCAGTTATATCATACTAGCTTTTGCTCGCGACTTCGTCCCCGTGGAATTAAAATTCGAAAAATCACTTAAATACGTCAAAAGTCATATACATGCCAATTGTTATGTATTTTACTATAAAAATTACGGATTTCCCATACAAACTTTCATCCCCTATTTCATCCCCTTAGGGGTTGAATTTCGAGAAATTATAAAATATCCCTTTCTTAGTTTTTAATGGAAAGGCTATATACCAATTTTTATGGATTTTACTTTAAAAATGACGGATTTCCATACAAACTGTCATCCCATATTTTACCCCCTTAGGGGTTGAATTTCGAGAAATCTGGCCTTATCCCCTTATCCCTTATCCCTCCTCCCAAAAGAAACCTCTGTGCAAAATTTCAGCTATATAGGTCCAAGGGTATGGGCTGGGCGTTGATCAGTCAGACAGTGAGTCAGGACTTTTACTTTTTTATAATAGATCGATATTTTTTATTGAAAGTTGCCATTTTGGCTAATTAACTATCATTAAGAACTTGTGTTACGGATTTACCTCTAATAGTTAACGGACAAACATCATTAATTAATTAGTACAATTTGTTAATTACCTTCCCTTCGGTAAATTTTAAATGTGGTAATTTTTCTTGTCTTCTTCTTCAAGTGGGTAACCTGGTACGGGATAAGCCTTGTGTCAGAGTTTTGGAAGTGACCATTTCTGGTCTCTCATATGACTTGTCTTTACGACTGCTATCATACAAATATCATCATTACCTTTATAATTCGACCCTCTGCTGGGACACAAGGCCTCTACTTGTCATCGAAGGAGGTCTAAGCAGTAATCCACCACGCTTGCCCAATGCGGATTGGTGGACGGAGTATAAGGTGATCAAGACCCCTTTGCTGATCCATTAGTCGCCTTTTACGACACCATTGGAGGATATGGGGTGATGCTGTTCTACTTTGCCGGCATCATACAAATAGTTCGGTCAGTAGAACGAAATTTTCGGAAAATATCTGAATTTTTGATAACACTATGCTGTTTATTTTACTGTGTCAACATGACTGTTATAACACGTAGGTACCTACTAAACCAATGGTCATGGCCAAAAATGGAATTTGTTATTAGAAAAAAAGTAGGTAATGAGATTGGAACGCAGCGAAGAAACAAAAAAAATCTTTATGAAACCTAAAATAAATCTTAGCAAGCAAAAAGTGTAAAACACTGTAACCCGACTAAGGAAAAAATAATGGAATTAATTTGGTTAAAATCGAGGTTACAAGGAAAAAAGCCCTAACTCCTCCTCTTGTTAAAGTCGGTTAAAATGTAGCTTATGTTGCTTGACCATAATAACGAATTGATTTACACCTCATTCATCAAAATCGGATGAATGGTTTAGGCGCTAGGGTGGAACAGTTAATAATATTGGGTCTACGTCCGGAAGCGGTGGCGGACCCTGGTAAAGTGATGGGGAAATTTTCCCGGCGGGTGTGTAGCTTTTGATGTCAAGTGTGTCCCCTTGGCATTCGAAGTCACATGCCATCGTCGAGTTGTTTTTGTTTTCCCACCACGGCTAGATCCGGACGGCCCTTTTCAGGGCCACGACCGCACTCGAAGTCCCCCGGGTGCGGTCCGAAGTCTGCTCCCGGTGTCCTCATTAGGAGGACGCACCAGGTCGAGCAGCCGTCGGTATAGTTGCACTCACGTGCGCAGATCCCGAGCCGTCCCGTAATAGCGCACTGAAGGTCAGGCCGGGGAGGATGTTTAGTGGGTATGGAGGGTGGAACATATGTAAATACAAACATACATAGACTGCTAAAATCATTACTCTTCCTTTTGGCTTCGCCGTACTCGGGTAAAAAGGCTAATGATCCTAGGATTTCCAGGTACACCGACAGCTTCCCTAATCAATTTTACTCTTTCTTGTCCATCTAAAGCTTATCTAGGAGAGATCGCTCTTTTTAGCGCAAAGGCCGTCCATTTATTTTGCATTTTCAATGTTAATTGTCCCTATTTGTTAAAGCGATTATTCTATTAGGGGTTTAAGTATGAAATTGCCGTTTTGAATAGAGAATTTAACGAAAATTAATTTTTCCATACAAATATATTTATGGAACCACTAATCTGAATTTTGTCAACATTAAGCAATAGGATACTTAGAGAAAAAATTTGAGAATTGATACATGTAAAAAAATATTTATATTTTTATAACGGAGACGGACACCTCTTAGGACGGGCTGTTTTTGAAGATGTATGTCTAGTGAAAAAAATAAGAATAAAATTTTATACATGAATATAAGTTCTTGTAATGAAGTCTTAAATAAAAAAAAGGATAATGGACATAGCTATTGAATTAAAGGAATTATACACTAATAAATAATAAGGAAAAAATCAGCAATTTCATACTTTAACCCCTATTATTTTATTAAATTCTATTCTATTCTTAGTTATCTATACTTTAACCGTAAACAATAGCGTTTACACCTGATTAAACTGAACATACAATTACGTATTTCACTCAATCGTCATAATATGGATCAGATATTGAATAAATTATGCCACTATTTACAATTTCATAAGTAAATGGACGGGTCAAACAAAATTTTCACTTGTTAAAACAAACAGAGATTTTCGACCTTAAGACTCAAGATATAGAAACTACGCTGATAATAAATAGTAAACGGTTTCGCTGTTCATTCAGCTAGACCTCAACCGAACAGATAAAGTCGAATATCGAATGCGGTAATTTAGTATTACTTACACTTCGAAGCTGTGGCGACGGCTTTTGAAATAATTGAGCGACAAACATTTAAATTCGCGAAGTATTTCGAAGTAATGATTCGGTGATACTCAAGTTTTTGAGCGCGTGAAAAGCGCATAGAGCGTAAACATGGATGTGAAAAATAGTTTCATTGTTTTAGTATTAATTTGTATTTCTTTAGAAGTTGTTAAAAGTGCCGTGATACGTGGTGACGATCTATTTAAATTAGATATAATCCATTATAACGATTTTCATGACAGGTAAGGATATTTTTTTGTTTTTCAGTATCAAATTTTTCATGTATTTCGGAAGAAAAATACACGTAATACTCTAACTGCAGTTATCAAATACTTTACACTAGCTTCCGCCCGCGATCGTCCGCGTGGACATTTTACCCCCTTAGGGGCGCAATTTCCAAAAATCCTTTCTTAGTGGATGCCTACACTGTATAAGGTTTCTATGTGCAAAATTTCTAGTCCCTAGATTCAGCGGTTTCGGCTGTGCGTTGATATCTCAGTCAGGACTTTGAATTTTATATTATAGATATGGAAATGTTAATTTTTTTATGCAACTAGATGACAAACAAGTTGACGGCCCACCTGGTGGTAATTGGATACAGTCGCCAATAACAATGAAAAATCACCTGGTATTGCAGGTGCGTTGTCATCCTGAGGCCTAAGATGAAATGTTTTCCATGAACAGTAATTGCACTTTAATTTTTTTTGCAATTGAAAAATCTCCCTTTGTCAGGACCGCTGAGATGATTTAGAGTGTAACATCTGACCTGCTTGTTGGTTGGTTCACCGAAGGTTTATTACTTTTTAACCGACTTCAGAAAAGGAGGAGGTTCTCTATTCGACTGTATGTTGTTTTTTGGGTTTATGTATATAGCAAGGCTGGTAACCTGTAATTATTTTGAGGCAACACATAGCCAATACTTACTTACTACTTAGACTTACTTACTGGTTGACATATTCAATAAAACATTCAAGAATGTTGACATAACGATTGAGCGCCGTTGCGTTTTCAAAAAATCTATTATTGATGTTCTGCAAAATAGCACGGAAACATGAACGCACTACTATAGTATCAATGTTTGGTTTAGTTTAAGATTTTAAAGCTATTTGTAGTAAATGGTATTGTGCCAAATTAGTTAAATACTTTTAGCCATACTTTGTAATTCTGACTGGTTTGGCATTGTTTATTTACCCCAATAAATGAAAAAACAAGACTTCCTCTATAGTACGCATACGAGAAAGTAAAAATACTGCCAGATGTGGCTATATGTGTAACCAAATCTGACATAGGCCTCAACCCTTTTTGGGACTATAGGCGTGATTGTACATATATGAAAAATCCCCAAAAAAATCTTGTTGTTTATTATAAAATTTGCTTCACACAATTGGGTTTGAATATATTTCCACATATTAATTTGGGCTTCTAGACCAGTGAAGTAAACGAAATATGTTTAAATGAGAAATGGAATGTAAAACTGTTCAAAAGAACACGTGGACAATGGGAAAAAGACTCAAACTTCCGGTGTTTGATTTATACCACGTTAACGTAGGTATAGAAGTTGAGAAGAACATTTATAATTTTAAATTTTAACCAAAAGAAACTTAAGAAGTATGGTGCAAAGAGGTCCGCAACAACCGGACTATGCGTTAATATGTCAATCACGCATAAGGCCCCAATTCAAACCCAATCCCTCGTTACACGAAAGCGAAACCTCGTTGCATTTGCTTCACATACTAATAAGAATAGAATAGAATTAATCTTTATTACACATCGATATAAAAGATTACAGTATAAACAGTACAATGCACAATGGGTGGCCTTTACGCTATGAGCGATCTCTTCCAGGCAACCTTTGGATAGATAAGAGTAAATCATATAAAAATAGGGAAGATGGCGATGCTGCAATTCTATAACTAGCTTAACTTAACTTAAAATTATTTTATAATAATAAATACAATAATTAATAAAAAATAAATAATTATAAATAAATAACATAATAATATAAAAACATAAGCACCAAGCACTGACAAATTTCGACAGCGAAAGCAGTGCCCCGGTGGCGTAGTGGTTAACGCTGCCGCCCGGATTACGGTAGATGCTGGGTTCGATTCCCGCCTGGGGCTAGTCGATTTTTTTCAGTGTATTTTTCTAGTTTTAAAAATAAATAATTTAAAAATATATAATAATACAAAAATATAGGTACTTGATACACTAGCTATTACTTCATCGGTCTTATTCTTCATCCTACCCTGGTTATTATGTGCTATAGAATTTGGTATAGTATTCTGGTCAACTGACTGCCTGACGCCAACCCTCCGGCCGTATCAGAACTGTGTATCAAGATCGCGTATCATGATACGCGTATCATCACCCGTCCACATATGCGATCATGATACGCGTCGCCGATACGGATACGCTGATCGGATCGGGCAAATGATACATATCTGGAACCGGCTTTAAGATGCCCGCCGACGCAATGGTAGATTGGTTGACAAGGGTGGCATGGAATCAATTCCCGTATTGTCCGAGTAGGAATTGATTCCTTTTACTCGTTTTAAGCACTCTTCTTTACATTTCGAATACAAGAAAAATAAAAGTATATATCGTTCGTTGTGCCATACATTTTTTCTTTACCGCGCCCAGGCCGCGCGCCCTCTTTCTGTAACATCTCCCTAACAGACTCTACTGGTTTTAGTGTGGTAGTGTAGTGTATTTATGAGGAAAAAATTCCAAAAGAAACATTATCATTCGTATTATTCTTTCGTTTCAATGTCAAATTACCGGTCCTTATATTTTTAAACATGTTTTCACCTTTGGTTTCCTTGTTTTTATCTTTAAATGAGATTTGAATGCAAATAGTTTCCGGTAATTTATTATGTAATTAAGATGAGTAGCTATCAAACTACATTTTTTGATGACGAATTTCATTTCACAGAAAACTATACCACGATTTTTGATATCTATTTTTCTTGATTAATCGAATAGCTGATGATCACCGTTTCATAACATCGAATTAGATTTCATAAAAAAAATTCAAAGTAGTTTTGGTTACAAGAATAACGGTCTATCGAACTAACATTTCATATATTTTTATGAAATGTTAGCAAAGAGCAAGCATGCAGCATGCAGCAAGCAATACAATGCAAGCATGCACATAGTATGCAATGTAATGCAAGAATGCATGTAGTATGCAAACAAACAAGAATACAGCAAGCAATCTCCGTTAACTTCGGTTCCACCGCAGCCTGCGTGTGGTCAAAAATCTAACCTAACCTAACCCATTAATAGGTTTTCTTTACGGGGAAACAAAAATAATTCCGAGTAAACATGAAAATAGTATTTTCGATGTACACTGACTTTAATGTAGTAAAAATTGATGTTTCAAGCATTTGGCAAAATGAAACTTACGTGGAAACAAAACTATGGTTAAATAAATATTGATTTAACACTATTTCGATAAACTAAAGAAAATAAGATAATAAATAACAATGGAATGAGTTTATACATCATAACTATTCGAGGAAATGAAATTGCGATATAATCTGATTCTAGGAGTTGTTAAATATTGTATAAATAGATCTGCGAATTGTTTTATGTGGAATGAAATTCGTTGAAGTTGCAATAAAGTGATTGGTTCCCAATTTAGATAATTGTTTTTTTTTTTGGAAAATAGTCCCATAAATCTTTAATACCTTAAATTCAGTAATATGTTGTGTAAATTAATATTTATACCTGTATTACTTTGAGGCCTGCAACTATGCCAATTGATGACCGAGTAATCGAGTCGTTAGTTAAAATTTATACGGAATAGTCCAAAATAGAGCGGAGGCCTTTATAAATCTTAAATAGGAATATGTCTTTAGATTTTAAAATAATGTACATTGTCGTAGTCCAAGGCAGAGCAGACGGCACTGGACCTTGTGTAAGGTTACCCATGCGATGGACCGATCAAATTAAGGCTGCAGTTATCAAATTAAGGTTAAAATATAAATAAAGTACTCAAATAGACAAACTTTAGACCACAATTAAGATATACAATACACATTTTACCCTTTCACTTGACTACCAAGTCTTGAAGGGAAAGGTAGCCAGTGTAATTACTGGGCATGGAAGGCATAATTATCATCTTAGTCCCCAGGATAGCAACGCACTTGCAGTGTTATGAAATTTACATGAATAAATTAGTTTCCGTCGCCTATAGACGCTTGCAATATTAAGGAATATTGCAAGTGTCTATAGGCGACGGTAACCATTATCAACACTTAGATGGGCCGCAAGCTTGTTTGCCATCTCGTTGTATAAAAAAAATTGGTTGTCTGTAAAGTCGGTTTACTGACGATAGTTGAACGTGACAACGTCTTAAGAAAATACTGATGGAATGGTAGCATTTTTCAAAAGAAAAATTTAATTTCATTTGTTTAATAGATTTCGCATTATAGTATGAATAAACTTGTAATAAAATCTCTTTGGCTATACTATTTGTATCTGGCTGGTTTTGGTATCATTGAAAGTTTAAATTTTAAAGAACATAATTCCAAATTCAAATTAGAGAATTAGATTCAGAGCGAGGTAACGCCGCATGACGTCATGTTTTTTCGTGCGTGCAGCCGGCTCTATCGAATTATAAGACGTTGTCACGTCAAAAACATTCTGTATATGTTGATATTTAGCACGGATATTTAGTATGAATAAACTTCGTTGCAGGTTTGAAGAAACCGCGGTCTCTTATCCAGTGTGCAAAACAAATGACTCGAATTGCTTGGGCGGCTTCGCAAGGCTGTATGCTGGCATCAAAATCCTCCTTAATGAGAAGCCTGATGCCCTCGTACTGAACGCCGGAGATGTCTTCCAAGGTACCTACTGGTACACCTTGCTGAAGTGGAACTTGATGCAGAAGTTCATCAATATGATACCGAACGATGCACATGTAAGTTTTTTTTTATTTCTTTTTAGGCTTATCAGGGAAGCTCTTGGCATTTATATCAACTGATGGCAAGTGACAATAAGGCCCAAGGCTCCGCTGGAACCCTCAAACGCTGAGGGATTACCTATTTCTCTTCTTCTTAATGGCTTCGAACGACGTGCACCCGATTAACGTCAAAATTTTTGAAGCGATGTGAACAGATTTTGCAAAAAAATATATATCACATGAAGATTAATTCTTGATTAAAACCGCTATAGAGAGATAATTTAATTTACAGTTACAGTTTTGTAAAGCAAGGAGCAAAAAGCAAATTATAAATAGCAAACAATACTTTTGAAACTTGTTTTTCCAATAGAAAATATACTATTATAATCTGCTACAGAGCCTAAATAAGTAAAAAAATGAGATAACATATTGAAAAGGGATACCAAAAAGAATAATTAATTGGTAAATTTTAATGAGGGTTTTTACAATGTTTTTGAAATTATACTTATATAATATATTCACTTTTTTGTAATACATATAATGCTAGAATATAATAACGATATTAAAACATTATCAAATACAATCAGATATTTTTAATAAACCCGGGTCCTCCCAGCTAGTGGACCTGAGTGGACCTATCGCACTGCGAGCAATGTTTATGTATGCATGGGGTCACATAGACATGTGTATCAAACAATAATACAGCGAAAAAAATATTGGTAATTCGACGAATGCACGCTCGCATTAAACCAATGTAGAGTGAAAATGTACCTATCTGAAGTAACAATGAATTGTATGGTACAGTCGAACCAACTGAATCATGACCCACTTGGCCGATCATTCCTTTACAATCATAAATTTAGTTAGGTTTTCTTCGCTATCATGCGTGTTGCACTTAGTACGTTTTAAATATGAATAAAAATGTGTCATTGCGGGTCAGAGATCTATGCAATTTTACTCTTTGATAACACTGCACTAGAGTCTCAATTGGAATTTCAAATAAGATGCCGTTCATAATCTAAACTCTTTTCACTACTGAGAAAAAAGAATAACTTTTATATTTTTAAAAATAAAATTACGTTATGTGTCAGATGTAGTAGTTGAAAAAATTTTAAAAGGCCATATTTATTAGACACTGTCAGTGTCTTATAAATTGATAACAGGTTCGTTACTTAAGAGATGTATGTTCAAGCGAATTTCAACCTACTTTTTATTGATTGACTGTAGGAAAATGATCTTAAGGTGGGTCATGATTCAATTTGGTCGACTGTACATTTAGTTAAAAATTAAGTCTCTCAACACGTGCTATTACAAGAACTCGGGAGAAACTTCCCATCTTATCTTTAACTGTCGGAATACAATAATGCTATTAAGACTTTTGTTAAGGCAGCAGACTGTGTTAATCTTAATACTAGAAAAAATACACTGAAAAAATCGACCTGCCTCAGGCGGGAATCGAACCAAGCATCTTCCACAATCTTTTGATTTGATGATTTGCAAAAATATTTCGTTCGTATCATAAAAGTGCAAATTTCAAAGATTTGATGAAACAATGTTTACCTTAAAAACATAAGCACCAAGCACTGACAAATGTCGACAGCGAAAGCAGTGCCTCAGTGGCGTAGTGGTCAACGCAGCCGCCCGGATCGCGGAAGAGGCTGGGTTCGATTCCCGCCTGAGGCAGGTCGATTTTTTTCAGTGTAGTTTAACGCAATAACTATTCCATTTGTTAATCTTTTCAAAGTTTTGTTTTATATAAAAAGACCAAGACATCATTCCACCTGGTGATAAGTAGAAGTGGAGTCCAACTCCAAATGCTAATCTAGCGCGAGAGATAAACCGCTGCGCTAGCCCTCGCCTTGCTGACAAGGTGCAATTATATTTCTTGATGGTGCGACACAGTTTGATCACAGTAATGAGCTGCCAAAGCTTGGTCCGCGTTGGAATAGTATCTGCACAGTTTATCGGTGGCCTAGTCCTTAAAAGTAAGGGAGATGGTGGGATTAGAAAAGAATAAGCTCCTTAAATAGGCAGAGGAGAATAGCATCACCCCATACCTTCCAATGGGTGTCGTAGAGGCGACTAATGGATCAGCAAAAGGGGTATTGATCACCTTATACTCCGTCCACCAATCTGCATTGGTCAAGCGTGGTGGACTACTGCCTAAATCTCCGTCGATGACAAGGAGAGGCCTTGTGTCCCAACAGTGGGTCGAATAAAAAAGGCTGAGATGTTGTTGATGATGAAGCTCCTTAAAGCACTCGCCGTGTTATAAACGGTAGAACGCGCTCAATAACACAACATCGCAACGCAATTGAAGAAGCTCAAGATGGTCTGTCTGAAGTCAGAAGACAGGCGACTTCAAACAAGCATTCTCCTTCGATGTTTTGGCTTCTCCATAACAGCCTTTATAATTCGACCCACTGCTGGGACACAAGAACTCTCCTTGTCATCGAAGGAGGTTTAGGCAGTAGTCCACCACGCTTGCCCAATGCGGATTGGTGGACTTGGCTTGGTACCACTTTACGCGTGTTAATTAACTCATCATTCATTGTCCTACCCTGCTCCCAATTTATTTGGGGTCGGTGCAGTATGCCTTGATATCGACAACTGCTTAAGGATTTGGCATTGGATTTTTACGGCCGTGTGCCTGACACAAACCCTTCTTGGGAACGACTGACTATCTTTCGACAGCACCCGGGACCACCAGCATAACGTGCCTTCCGACGCACGAAGGACAATCGAGTTGAAAAATTTTCGGTCACCCATCCGAGTACCGACCGCGCACTTGGTTGCTTAACTTTCGTGATCGTTACAAACTATTTGCTTGCACCTAATTTTATAATCATCAATTCAAATTTTCCCTGAATAAACCTGTAACAGATTTTCTAGGAATTGTGTACAATTCCTGGTTTTCGTATATTGCCTGTAGCGAAGTGTCTAGGTATAAGAATTAATTATTAATTCATAATTTTGGGTTAATTTTTGAAGCCACTTTAATTGTTTTTAGTTGACTTTTTTTACTTTTAATAAAAAAATCTTGTACAAAAAAAGTTCTTTACTGAATAAATTCTTGTTTACAATATTAATTAGTTTTAAAAGGTTTTCGTCACAGATATAAATGTGTCATAAGTGTTATTTCGAATTGGTCACACGAGTTTTATCAATGTTTTGCTAAGCATTGGAATTTTTTTCCGCGGCCGGTATCGGCGCAGTGAGAGAATATGTAAATAATGCTTTAATTTTAAATTTCAAAATTATATTTAGTTTGTTTTAGTTTTCTAGTCCTTTTCCAGGGAAGGCAAAGAAAATTAGTCCATACAGCCACGTTTTTAGCGTGCGCGTCGGACCCTGTTTGCGAGCACCCTTTGCGGTATTCGCAGAAGGGTTTTGCCTTCGGTAGATAGGATCTTCGCCCACACAGGCGCGCGCGCCGTATAAGGTCATGGACCGTACGAGCACAGTATACCAAGAACAGTAATACGCCTTCATACAAACTGGCCGCTATCCATTAGAATGTGTGCGTGCGTACCACTCGGCGCCGTGTACGCAAGCACTGTGACGCACAGATTGACTTAAAATATGGGGGCATAAGGTGGTCTCGGTGTGATCGCGCGTTTTTATGTCATTGCACATTCGCTCGCCGCTCGTTCCCGCCCGGCACATTTACGATAGACCTACGTCAACGCAAGAGTAGGCTAATAACTCGCAGACAGCCCGCAGATAAACTACTGTTCTTGGTATATTGTGGTACGAATGACCCCCTATATAAAGGTGCTGGCAGATCAGTCTAGCTAGCTAGCGCACTAGCTTAGTTGAGTGGTTAAAAGATTAATATTAATGTGTTATCAGCACATTAATGTAATTAAAAAGAAAATACGTATATGGCACACATAAACCTTGGGTACATTTACAAAGGCGGATGTGCCCCTTAAACATTTTACGGGTCCCGTTATAGGCAAGTTATAGGTGACTTTAATGAAATCGAACTCGGATTCTTTGTTTTTATGAATCCAAAAAAGAATGAATTATAGAGTTAGGTAAAAATAGACATTGCGTATTTTAAGCACTAACAAGTAATAGATCTGTCTCGTATATTAGACAGGGAAAATCTTCTAAAAGGTCGATTACTGTACATGTATAGGGGGTTATCCAACAACACGCGTTACCGTTCTAGTCGGAGATGGATCGTGGTAATTTATTAGATGTAAGCTTAGCGAATGTAGTCTAATGTAATGTATAGTCACATGTCTCTATATTGTTTATGTTCGTGTATAAGTTACGTAATCTTAAGAAAAAATACGATGTGATTTTGTACAATAACACGATTCTATTTTTATGCGACATGCCCAAGGAGGAATGAAGGAAATGTAATATGTTTGTGGATGCAAGGAGAATGCATTTTGATGGATAATACTGGAACACTAAAGAAAAGATGGATACTCCTTAGTGATTCTAATCGGTGTAAAGACTCTTTAGATGCTGGCCAATTTGAAATCTTGTCTTGGGTGGTTTGAATTACATGCTATAGGAACCACCTTGGTCCCCATCATCATCATCATCATCACCAGCTCATATAATGTCCCCCGAGAGTCTCGAGCCTACCCCACATTAGGGGTGATTAGACCTCAGTCAACCACGCTGTCCAAGTGCGGGTTGGTCGACTTCACACACAACCTAAGAATTTCTTCATAGGTGTGTGCAGGTTTCCTCACGATGTTTTCCTTCGCCGTAAAAGCGTCGATTAAACGTACATATGAATTGAAAATTTGAAAACACATTGGTACGTGGCGGAGTTTGAACCGCTGCCTCCCGGGTGAACGACGACGCTCTTACGCACAACGAACGCCACCGACGCTTCGCCCGCCTTCACCAAAACCCCAGTGACACTGGGAAGGTCATCTGTGACCACCGTAGTCATTTCAAAAAAAGGCGTCTGTGAACAGGGTATTCGCACCCTGCTATGCAGTGTGGTGTGAGGCGACGACCTGAGTATGCTGTTGTGAGATAAGAAGTAGCGAATAAACTCTTGTGATCGGGACGTCCTGATTGAGCAGGACATTTGTAGGTCTTGGGAGCGCGAAGTGTCGCGGCAGCGACCGCCGAGTGCCAGAAGTGACTTATGGGCGTTTCTCACATTATGTTAATGGGAATATAAATATATACCAATGTAATTATATCTACAAATACACTATTAATTGTGTTTAAGTAAAAAAAAAACATTTGACGAATCAGAACTTTTTATTGGTTTGACCAGTTGAAACAAAAATAAGTCTTGGCAAATCGAAAGAAAATTGGGACTTGACTAATTATTACTTTTGCATTGCTTGACAAATCGACACAAAATTGGGACTTGACTAATTATTACTTTTGCATTGCTTGACAAATCGACAAAAAATTGGGACTTGACTAATTATTACTTTTGCATTGCTTGACAAATCGACACAAAATTGGGACTTGACTAATTATTACTTTTGCATTGCTTGACAAATCGACACAAAATTGGGACTTGACTAATTATTTCTTTTGCATTGTTTGACAAATCGAAACAAAATTGGGACTTGACTAATTATTACTTTTACATTGCTTGACAAATCAGAACCAAAACAGGTGGTAAAACACACTTGACCATTTGAATCTTTCTTTCTGCTTGACGAATTACTTCCCAAATCCCTTTTTTGCATCTGCGTCGCCTACCCTATTAATTTTATCACGCGCTTTCATGAGTTGACTAGTAGAAATTTCTTTTAGAGATAAGTCCGCCCTTGCAAGCTATGTAATCGACAACTTATTCTATGTATTTTTAAATGCAATAAAGAGTATATACCTCTTCTTGCTGTGCTAAACACGTTTTCTGAAATTCCCTAGTAGAATGTTTTTTTTTTAATGGAAAATAGCCGAACGAGCAGACGGTTCACGTGATGGTAAGTGATCACCGCCGCCCATGGACATTTGCAGCACCAGAGGACTCGCAAATGCGTTGCTGGCCTTTAATGAATTAAGGAAGGCTCTTTTTTTAAAGATGTCCAGGTCGTATCGGTTCGGGAACACCGCTGGTGAAAGTTGTTTCCACAGTCTTGTGGTCCGCGGTAGGAAATTGCGCGAAAAACGCACGGTTGTGGATAGCCAAGCATCAAGACTGTGGGGATGGATTTGTCATCGCGAGGAACGATGGCGAAATGCAACAGCTGGTATAATTCCGAACTACTCCTCGGAACACTCCCCGTGATACAGGCGATAAAAGATGCAGAGTGATGCCACATCTCTTACGCAATGCCAAAGTGTCAACCCGATCAGAATCGTGTTTATGTGCCAGACAGATGTATAGAAGAATTTTAATTAAGGTCATGACTCATTTTATTACCCAATACTTAAATATCCGTGACTGTTAACGATATAATATTTACAAAGATGTGTTGAGTTTCCCGAATTTTCCAAAGAATTCCTTATAAATATTGTGGAATACTTATATTTTTTTTCGTAACTAGGTATACAATGAAAACTGTAGTCCTTATTTTTTTACAGTTATGCGTTCTTCATAACGATTGCAGAAGATAGGCTTAGCCAAGCTTTTAAGCGCGCGGTTGGTTCTCGGACGGGTGATCAAACTTTTTCTCCGTACGTCGGAAGGCTGCTGTTGAAAGATAACCGTCGGAAAAATAAGTGGCGACTTAAAACTCTAACACCAGGCTAAGCCGTAGATATCGTGAAATTAACACTTGATACTGACGGTAGTTTTATGAGTGATCGAATCATGCTGCGACGTTTGTGTCTAGCCGGCGACTGAATTAACCGAATGACCAATGACTATAGCAAAGAGTGTGTTGCATCTGTACACTGATTGTGCATTTAAAGCTGGCTTCCCACGGTGCGTGATTCTGCGGATCTACACGCACAGCCACGCACCGCGCACCAATGCTCTTCCAACGGTGCGTGATTCTGCGGACGTGCTGACTCGCGGCAGATACAACGCTCCGCCCTGTTTCGGACATGCCTACGCTTTCATACCGCACCTTTGAAGTTACCGCCTCGCGACGGATACCGGCGCACCGCCGCAGACGTCCTGTGCTGCCACGGACGGGACCCTTCCCACGATGTTTCGTGCGAGCTGGTCCGCGTCCGTCCGCGATATCACGGACCGTGGGAAGCTAGCTTAAGAATAAGACTATGGAGGGGCGTTCAGTTTTAGATTAGAAGATCTCTACCTGGTTAACTAAACGATAAGAAGAAATTATAAAAACACTTTATAAAGAAACTTAAAATAGTTTAAACAGCATCGTTCTATTCGATTCGTTACTGCTAAGTTATCGTGTAATTTAGACTACATTATTTACACTTCGACCCTATGGGATCTTTTGTGCTTCCCCTTTCCTTATCACCCATCCCCGCCAACATCGAAAACACTTTGTATGAGTTTCACGATGTTGGCGGGGATAAGGTCTATAAAGTCCTCTGGTTTAGGGTAAGCTAAACCTAGGACCCTTAGTCGCCTGTTGGCTAGTGCATCGCAGTCACATAGTATGTGCTCCATGCTTTCTTCCTCCTCACCACACGTTCTACAGATGGGGTCATCAGCTTTGCCTATTGTGCACAGGTGTCTTCTAGTGGCAAAGTGGCCAGTGAGAGCACCTATGAGGCAGCGGATTTGGGTTCTGTTGATTCTTCCCATTCTTTTGAGGTAGCCTATGTGTGAGGATCCTAAAAATTTCTTTGAGTGTGTCAGTCGGGGAGTGGACAACCTACATGCTTCGACTACATGCTTCGATCATTATGATCGAAGGCTACATTCATTATTTATTTTTATTTTTTGTTATTTATTTATATTATTTACGAAATCCGTAATAAGGTTTTTATTTCAGTGACCATGTTATTTTGACACAATTACATACTACTGATAGAGACTGTTAGCCTTTTTCTATTTTGTTTGAAGGTGCTGTTCCGTATATATCCTTCGGCTATATCCAAATCATAAATTACAAAATACAAATAATCAAGGTCGTAATCCCTTAAGGGGTTGAGCAGAGCCTTAAGTAGCTTTTGCTTACATATAGAGTCACATCTGGCAGTATGGGCCATAACTAACCCCCAAAAATAATGGGTACTACGCCTATACAAAAGTGGCACCAAAACCAAAAAGTAACCTTCCTTCAATAAACAAACAAACAAAAGCCAACGACCAGGACAAATGTTACTCACTCAAAATCATCTCAGCAGTTCGGGCGTTAATAATAAAAATGTCACTTTAAATAAATGTAAACAAGTAATCAATTAAATTATAAGACAAGCTTCCGCCCGCGACTTCGTCCGCGTGGACGTTTTACCCCCTTAGAGGTGGGATTTCCAAAAATCCTTTCTTAGCGGATGCCTACGTCATAACATCTACCTGCATGCAAATTTCAGCCCGATCCGTCCCGTGGTTTGGGCTGTGCGTTGATAGATCACTATGTCAGTCAGTCAGTCAGTCCTTTGCAGTACCTTTGAGTTATATATTTAGATACATAGGTACAGCTGTGAATGTCAAATAAGCGGTATCATCACTGCGTCTCTGTGAAGATGAATGTTCTATGTGAAGACCAGCTCTATGTGAAGTCAGCGTTACGAATTATCCCACTTAGAAGGTCGTCGAATCGGCAATTTAATTATCTCGATTGTATTTCATGTCAAACAAAACTTTTATTGTTAATTATAAAACCTGAGAAAACCCTTGACTTAACCGTGGACAGTATTCTCATATAAGACTTGGGAACAGGAACATGTGTAAAAACTTTGAGGTCTTCTAACAATCGAATGTCAGTGATGCAGCAATAATTACGATTAGGTTAATTATAATTTGCAAGGGACCCATGAAACATCTACGCATAGCAATAAATAATTTAAGTATAATCAGTATAAAAAATCTAAAACGACTTACCTAACGTATTCGTTTTCGTAGGTCTTTTTTTGTCAGATTGGGTGGGACGATTCAGTGTCTATTGCTTTCGTGATAGATTAAAACCTCTTTACATTTTCGGCATTAATAAAAAGATCTAGTTTAATTATGCATATAAAGAAAACTAATCAAATTCATTTATTATCTTTTATTATTAATTTTAAAAGTCCCTTACTAAGTTCACTGAAACAGGAAGTTTTGTCTTTATCTTGACGGCGAAGCTCCCTTGATTTCATTTTATAATTACTAACGACGATAACACTGAATGCAAGCTTTACTCATAAATGTCAACTAGAATCAACTATCTTATATCTAACTAATACAGGAACATAAATACTGTTAACAGTATTATTGTTATGGTGTCCGACTTTGATAGGATGGTGATAACTACTCATCATCATCATTTCAGGCGAGAGTTGCTGTTAGACATAAGCTTTTCCCAAGGATCTCCAAACCAGTCGGTCCTGCGCTGCCCGCATCCAGCGGCTTCCCGCGACCTTTACCAGATCGTCAGTCCACCTTGTGGGGCGTCTACCAACGCTGCGTTTTGGGAAACGAGCTCTCCTCGCAATGTGCCCTAGCCACTGCCACTTAAGGTTCGCAATTCTTCGGGCTATGTCGGCTACCTAGTTTCTTCTGCGGATCTTATCGTTTATGATATGATCACGCGGTAGCTAGTTAAGCTGACTTAAAATAAGATCTACTAAACCGAGCTCAAATTTGTATACTCAGGGGTTTTGAAACACAGAACTTACATACTATACCCTTAGTATGAGATTTAATAGTTTTCGAGCTTGATCAAACGTATCGTCTCTTTTCATACATTGCCCACTGTTTCTGATAGTTTACGCTAAAGGCGCTAGTGGGCAATGTATGAAAAGAGACGATACGTTTGATCGAGCTCGAAAACTAACAAACTCATACTAGTGGTACTGTAGAGATGTTACAGAGGTGATTAAAAGTGTAGAAGTGTACTACTATTATTGATCTCATTACTTAGCTTAAAGGTATTTCTTGTGCAAAATATAAACCAGATTGATCATTTCTGTTTAACGTGGCTGCTCTGTAATGTCCTGAAATAGGTGACGTGTTCCTACACCTCACGCTCCCAATGTCTCTGCTCTATTTAAAAACGTGGTCCCTAATGCCAAACAAATGATTAGAAATATTGTTCCTTTTTACTTTTTTTGGAGTTCATAATTTAGATTATGGTCTTAATATTCATATACCTACATGTTTGTCGTTAATTTTCTTTCAGGCCATTGGCAACCATGAATTTGATGACGGCATAGCGGGCCTAGCACCGTACCTTGCAGCACTCCAAGCACCCGTGGTTGTTGCTAACATTGATACTAGTCAAGAACCCAGTTTAGACGGCTTATACAAGCCTCATGTGATTGTTGAGAGAAATGGTAGGAAAATTGGAATCATTGGACTTATAACTCCAGAAACAGCAGTAAGTATCATACTACTATAGATTTTGTTATATTATGGTTTAATACAAGAGATTCGGTGTCAATTTCTGTGTTGATGTAGGAATAAAATGTTAAATGTATCCTTTTAGTGGAATATGATGGTAATAGTAAATTTTTAATCAAGTTAATATTTTTATTGAACAGGTTCTAAATAACGAAAATATATGTAATTTTACAGTTGTCTTCAAATCCTCAGAAGGTAATATTTTTGGATCCAATTGAAACTGTTAAGAAAGAAGCTGAAATTCTCACACAAAATGGAGTGGACATTATAATAGTGTTATCTCATTGCGGTCTTACTGTTGACAGGTAATTATAAACATGATCTGTAATGTTGTACGGAGAACAATTGCATTGTTTCCCTTTTATCCTTGATTGATAATGATCTTGAGGAAAACTAGTGGAGATCTAAGACAAGATTGAGATTTGTTGTTACATTCAAAATCTCAACAAATTCATTGTTTAAGGCTTGAGTTCACCAACACGTAAAACAAAAGATTAAAAGTTAACCTTCAGTTTTTGGCAATTCTTCCATATGAAAAATTATCAAAAATAATCGGATAGACAATAATCGCCTGTTTAAGTGTTCGCAAAAAGGCAAAAGTTTTAAGCAAACTTGTTGTATTTTATTTAATTGCAAACGATACAACGTTTGTATCTTAGACAAGTTTGTATCGAACGAAATTTCAATTTTTGACTACTACTCAGACAATTGACAAGACGGTCTCCATAGAGCTTTCTCGGTAATTCGTTAGTTTCATACATTATAGTTATAATCGATTGATGGCCACTTGGCTAGGCCCTCTGGTTGTTGGTTTTTGTTTATTGACTCACTGAAGGTTTGTTGTTTGTTGCTGCTTGAGTTTGATGCCGCTTTAATTAAGGCGACAGGCTGACAACCTGTCACTATTTTGAGGCATTGCTCGCCCATGTTGCCCGATGTGGCTTTATGTGCACTTTTGCGGTCCAACGGAAATAGTTTTTGGGATTCAACGACAATGAAAAGTTCTCTTCAATTTTTAAAATGTGGGTTCCGACGGTAATACATAATAATGTTTTGTGGGATCCAACGCCAAAAATATTAAAATGGGATTCAAAAGTGCGATCCAACGAAAATAAATGAACTAAGTAAGTGTATAAGGCTCTGATGATGTAAAGATTGAAAATAATATTAGCTATATTAGACCTTATTCTCAATAATATTATCAGCGATTTAAATGCAAAAGCTTAGTATTCCACGACTATATTTTCCAATAAACTTGTCGGGTCGTAAGTGTCGTAAACTAAAATGCAAAGTGTCAGGAGATAGTCCAATAACTGGGTGAAATATGAATGCCAGTAAATCTAAAGAGATTCGGAACAGAGTTTAAAATGATACGTTCCTTAAAGTCGATAAAGAGTGTAATATGGCTATTTCGGGAACCAAGAGTGTCCCATTTTTATTCAACAGCTGTATTTGAATACTTATAAGTTTATTCAGCTTTTTTTATTTTATGACCCTGCATTCTTCTCAGTAATTTAAGGTTTTTAATACATCTTTATCGTCAATATTTTGATTACATCTGTACATACTTCCTTAAAAATAATTCGTTATAATATTGCATCTGAGTTTGGTGTTGAATCTAGGTAGTGTGTAAAGTAGCTGTATAGGTTCTGTTAGTTTTGTCACGACTGTGTATATAGGGTATACAGAGTGAATTTTTCAATTGGGCCTTCAGGGCCAAATCCCAAACTGCAAGGAATATCGAAAAATGCTCAAAGGAGACGCGAGCCCGATTTTGATGAAAACAAAAACACAGCCTGTATTATTACACCATTCGATAGCATTGTTAATAAGGATCGATTTCTGGGAAGTAATGATATACGGGAAATTAATGGAAAATGTTAAATTTTAGAATAGAATAGAATAGAATATAACTTTATTGTACATCAACCAGTTAACATAAAGGATTTTTAATAAAATATTTCTTGTTCCTCCTTGGTTGAAGCGATAATCAAAGCTATGATCATTATTTTTTTCAAAAATCTTATGATGTCGTTTTTTTATCAAAATCGGGCTCGCGACTCCTTTGAGTATTTTTCGATATTCCTTATAGTTTAGGATTTGGCCCTGAAGGCCCACTTGAAAAATTCAACTTGTATATGTTGTACAAACATCAATATAAGGTTGGCTTGTATACAAATTTATGGATAGGTCAAATCATCATCAAGACCTTTTTAATAAGAATTTTTAATTGTAAAACTTGTGTAAGTATGAATATGATATACTTAATTCTATAATTAAGTATAAAGTCCTTACCTATGAAATTGGCGTTTTATTATCTTTAAATTTCTTTAATTCTATTATTGTTTTAGGTTCTTATTATTATTAATATTTGAAACTACACTCTTTGCAATATTTTTGTCTGTAATTAAATTATATTTCCATTGTTAAATTCTGAAAAGAAAGTGAAAATGACTCTTCAATCTCTTCATCGGAATTGACTATTTGATGCATACTAACTCATGGACAGACTTGATTTTTTCATAATTTATTGATGCTAGACTTAGCCAAGGGTTGTTTACCTATTTCCACCAAATTTTGTAACATTAGAATTTATAGTTAAAAAAAATAGAGTTTGTATGGAACAACGCCAATTTTAATGAAGATTTTCAAAAAAATAATGTATTTTCCATACTAACGTTATTTAAAATTTCTAAAAAACTCCGTTGCCAAATCTTTTGAAATTTGGAGTGTATAATTGGACAAGACTTAGTTAAAGATTGCATCAATAATTTAGTCAAAAAATAAGCTTGCCCATAAGTTACAACGATTCCAAGAATTGATTCTGCTGACCATATAAAACAGCCACTTTATTTTATTTTTTGAATTAAACATTTAAATAATTATAATTTCACTACATGCAAATTCAACAGTATAGTCTTTATTCATAATAAAAATATAAAACTGAAACAGCTACTAAATCAAAGTAGTACACAGCTAATAGTGTGTAAGAAAAAGAAACGCCAATTACATAGGTACTTAAGGACCTAATATAAATTCTACTACTCTATATTCTATCTACTATGTAGAACAAGACCAAATTGAAGATCAACAAAAAGTTCTAAAATAAATATTATACAGATATAATTATAAAAATATTTATGAATTTATAACAACTGATAAAATTAAGATAGACTAGGCGCCATACAAAGTATTCAATTAACTATTTTTAACCTTTGATAAAGTAATATTTTTGTTGCCATTTTGTATGTACCATATTTTATTACATTGAGATAAGGTTGAAACACAGTCTTTATGAATTGTTAAATACAATCGATAGGTCAAGAGCAAAAATTTAAATCGTCATAAGCAAAACGTCGCAATTTTATTTCGTTTGTAAAATTAATACGCTATTTCCCATTTCAAGAACAATGGCAGCCAAAGTAGGAGAAAATATTGACATAATAGTTGGCGGACACTCACATAGCTTGCTTTGGAATGGTACTTCGCCGAGCAATGAAACTATATCTGGACCTTACCCTGTCTTGGTTGAATCTGTCAACAAACCAGGACATAAGGTGAGATTAAATGTTTATGTTGACATGAAATTTGTTGCGTTTAACTCTTCTATTCCTTCAGCTAAAGGGCAATTTCTAACCGCGTAATGTACGCAGTTTGCGGCGCTTTACATGTCAATTCATTCAGTCAACTGCCGACTTGTAATAAAAGCATGGCGCACAATTTGATGCAGTCGGCACTGCGCTGGCGTTACGTAGAAAATTGGCTACGACACGACAGCTATTAGTTCATCCAGTTTGCATATCAGAGTAGCTATTTGATTGTCAGCCGCAAACTATGATACATAATTTTTTATCTCCCCAGGTCCTAGTAGTCACAGCTTCAGCTTTCACCAAGTACTTGGGCAACTTGACAACCTATTTCAACAAAGAAGGAGAACTGCAAGCATTTGAAGGAACACCTGTATTCTTAAACAGGTCTATTCCAGAAGGTAAAATTATATCTCTGCAATAGGTATATTTCTGAAGATTGTGCGAGCGCAAATATGTTTATGTGTTGTATGTGTTTGTGCTTGTGGTTAAGAGTAAAGTTTCCACCAGTCTTATTAAATAGACGCCGTCGTAGTGGAGTGGTCAGTAACGCTACCTACACATCAAGCGGTCCGGGTTCAAGTCCTGATAGGAGCAAATGTTTGTGTGATGTACACGAACATTTGTTCACGAGTCATGGTTGTTTATGCATTTACTTAAATTTATTTATAAAAATATCTATATGCATGCATATGAAATTTGTCCGTTATCCAGTATCCATAACACAAGTTCCTAATAATACCTACTTAATTTGGGCTAGATAATTGGTGTGAGTGTGGAAGAGAAGAGTGGCTGCTTGAATTTTAAATGCCACTAACTGACAGAAGACACCTTACAGAATACAGTGGTGTTGCGAGCGTCTATAGGTAACGGTGGCTACTTACCACCAGCCAGTCCGTATACTTGTCTGTCAACCAAATAACATAAAAAATTAGATAACAATATCAGATAATTTGAAGAATAAAACATTAGAAATTCCTAAGAATACAAAAGTCGCTGTCAACCGTGCATTTTGCATTTCAATAGGTATTAAATATTTTCTATTCACTTTGCAGATCCTGAAATAAAATCTCTGTTGAAACCGTATAAGGAAGACTTAAGTGTACTCGTGAATGAAGTTATAGGTGTTGCCAACGGAGACTTTATTGCAGAAAGTTGTGGTTCTAGAGAATGTCCTATTGGAGACCTTATTGCCGATGCACTTCTTTATAAGGTTGGTAATATTTTGATTGAGATATAACTGAATACTCTTTACACAGGTGTACGATTACGTTTCACGAATCAACTTACTAACTATAAAGCAATCTCTTAAACAAATCTTTAGTACTGCCTTTGTGGTGCAGTGGTAGATTTACTAGTAGGCTGAGTGCCTAGGGCAGCAGATTTTAGGACGCGGCAAATTTGGCCCAAATTTTGAGAAAATCAACCCCAAACATTTTTTTAATAAAGGGAAAAAATCTGATGTAATTGGGAAGATAGAGCACAATAAAGTTGCAAATGTAATTAATATAATTGTGAACTAGGCATATGCTCGATGGAACTAGGGTATCGAATTTCAAAAGTTCGGGCAGCAAAAATTGGTTAGCCTACTGGCGGCAAAAGTTTATTAGCCTACCGGCGGCAAAAATTTATTAGCCTACTAGCGGCAAAAATTTAATAGCCTACTGGCGGCAAAAAATTATCAGCATACTGGCGGCAAATTTGTAAATGCGCCACTGTTGTGGTGTTTTGACTATCAGCACTCGCCGTACACCCTGTACGCGGGGCATTGTGGATCAGACTACAAACTGAACCCGGAAAAAATTCGGGGAAACCCGGACGGATGGCAACTCTAATTGTATGGCTACTCTCCTCCCACTTTTATTAAGAATTTCAAATATTACAGGTCCAAGAAAGAAATGTGTCAGACCTACCACACGTTACGCTATTACTTAGAAACATGATTCGCGGCTCGATAGCTGGTGGTGGTAAGTAAATAAGAGTTATATTTACATAAATCATATAAATCATTAGTTCGCTGTTTAGTTCATTCTGTCCTAAAGGCAAACATAGTGATCGATTACTTGAATGAATGACAAAAAACAAACACTACACTGCGACAGATGAAACTGCGATAGGACTTAAAAAAATGTTTGTTTTCCACCTCAATATTACATGTTTAAAAAAAAGCGTCGGTGTCATAGTGCGTAAGGGCGTTGTCTTCCACCCAATGTACGTATATACGTTTATTCGACGCTTTTACGGTGAAGGAAAACATCGTGAGGAAACCTGCACACACCTATGAAGAAATTCGGTTGTGTGTGAAGTCGACCAACCCGCACTTGGCCAGCGTGGTTGACTAAGACCTCATCGCCCCTAATTTGGGGTAGGCTCGAGTCCCTCGGTGGGGACATTACATGAGCTGTTGATGATGATGATAACATGTTTGATACACGTAAGTAACTGTAAATACCTGTATTTGAGGACTCCAGGAACCTCAGCCGCACCATGTGCCGTTATTACAGAGATAATAGAACTACTTAATTTCGACAAGACGGAATGTGTTACCTATGTACCTACGTCGCCGAGTGATAGGTAGGTTCAAGGTTATTTTTTGTGATCATTCAAAGAATCTTGTCTTAGTTCCATTTGTCGCAGTTCAGTCCGGGACTCCTATTTTCCTTCATGCTTCGGAAGGCACGTTAAGCTGTTAGTCACCGCTGCTGCTGAAAGGCAGCAGTTGTAAACAGATCGCCCAAGGAGGATTGCTGTCAGGCAAACAGCTAGATCTAATGCCAAAACCTATAGCATGTCGATAGCAAGATTGGGGTCATTTTGTAGGAGAAAGGAGTGGTAAAAGATAAAAATTCTCTGTTCACAGAAATAAATCGAGGTGCCATAATAAACGCGTTGCCGTTCACAAATAAAGTGGTAACGATGAGAATCAAGGGCAAATATTTGGTAGAGGCGTTAGAGAAGTGTCTCACCAATTACTGGGTAGAGAAACCATTTAATGGACCTTGGATGCCGCAAGTAGCTGGTAAGAGATTAATTCCCGTGTTCACAAACATTACTATGAGATCACTCGACACTTGGATGAGAAACGAACCAATCACAGAGCTCTATTCAACGAAATGGCCTTGAATAGAGCTCTATGATTGGTTCGTTTCATAACCAAGTGTCGAGTGATCTCATAGAATTGTTAGTGAATACGGGTGTAAGTAGCGATGAGACAAGTAATATTTATTAACATTCAACATTCATTCAAAAGTACTAACTCATTACAATTTAGGTACTTAATAGTAATGCTTAAGTCTAGGTGACATAGGTTGGAATCTTAATTTATGAGGAACTGGTGACTGAAATAGATAGCAATCCAACACTTACGCAGGGTCGCAGCGTCAATTTAAACATATACAACTGATTCGGCAATGCGTTGGTATGGTAATTCCATGCTAATGTGCTAGGGCTAGACACCTAACCTTTTTCAGGTATTTCTAGATATAAAATTGTCCATAGAACACGCTTTTAATAAACTTATATTAAATTAATTCATAAAATGCATCAAATAAAATTTATTACGTACAATTTTGAAATAATCATATTAGAAAAAGTCATCTCCCACCCCGGAGGCACTGGTTCGATCCCCGCCACGTACACCTACCAATGTTTTCAAATTTTGAATTCCTAAGTACGTTTAATCGACGCTTTTACGGTGAAGGAAAACATCGTGAGGAAACCTGCACACACCTATGAACAAATTCTTAGGTTGTGTGTGAAGTCGACCAACCCGCACTTGGCCAGCGTGGTTGACTAAGGCCTAATCGCCCCTAATGTGGGGTAGGCTCGAGCCCCTCGGCGGGGATTATATGAGCTGTTGATGATGATATTAGAAAACTGTTTTGACGCATGATAGTACTTGATGGTGACATAAATTTTGCCTAGTTTCTTTTTCGTTTCAACATATTGCTTAACATAAATACATACCTATTTCAAATATTTTGCAAATACCACATCAATGGCTATTGGTAATTTATCAATTTTTCACAGGAATGCAAGTAACACTCAACACTACAAGCAAACATGTGGTGTCAGTCCTTGTCAAGGAAGGTGAAGAGTTGAAGCTTTTAGACCCAGAAAGGGATTATCAACTGGTGACATTCGGCTTTTTAAGCCGAGGAGGGAATCGTTTTACGGTAAGATTCTTCTTTTTATTTGTCCAATTCTGCTCCTTATTTATTTCCAGCCCGATCACCCCCTCCAGGTAACAAACTGTACTCTTGTATCAGAACACATTAACTACAGAGGGCCTTGCCAAGTGGTCAATCGATTGTGCCCAACATTAAAGAAAAGAATAAAATGTATGAAACTCCAAGATGAAACATATATATTATTATTGACGCCGTCGTGGTGGAGTGGTCAGTAACGCTGCCTAAACATCGGGCGGTCCGGGTTCTAGTCCTGGTAGTGATGTTAGTGTGATGAATACGAATACTTGTTCACAAGTCATGGTTGTTTATATATTTATTAAAGTTTATTTATGAAATATCTAGATTATTATGTACATTTGTCCGTTATCTAGTATCCATAGCAAAATGTTCTGTTAGATTTGCGCGAGCACTACACATTATAAATAAAACAACTTTTACGGATTTAACTCGCGTGTAATTAGATTTTACATGATGATATTATTGCCCGACGTTTCGTAACACTTTTCAGCGTTCGTGGTCACGGGATGACTAAAGATGTAGGTTGTCAAACTTTATGAAATAGTTAAATCTACCGTCACTTTAATTATTAATTTGGAGTGTTCCGTTTCACGCAAACGGAGCTCACGGTGTCATTAGGTCTTGCTGTGTGGTGGTTTGCCTGAGTTTTAATAATTTTAATTACTGGATCCCAAGCAGGTGGTACGGCCCAACCATCTTCTCTATTGAAATTTGGGTGTTTCTTTATTTCAATAGCCTCGCGCAACATCCTTGGGATGTATCGACGTTCCTTGGCGAGAATGTGTGGTTTATCGAACCTTATATAATGGTTGGGCCCTTCTTGCGTATGTTCACACACTGCAGACTTCGTTTCGCGCCTATGTTTTATGTCAGCTATATGCTCCTTCACCCGGGTGCCTATGCTTCTCTTTGTTTGACCTATATACGAGAGCCCGCAGTCGCAGTCCAACTTGTATATACCTGCATCTTGAAAGGGTATATTACACTTGACGGGTCGTAGAAATTGGTTAATCTTCTTTAGCGGCTTAAGGTAAGTCTTAATCGAAGCTCGCTTCAAGATGTTCCCAATCTTGTCTGTGACTCCTTTCATGTATGGTAAGACTGCAGGTTGACGCTCAACTGTGGCTGCTTTTACTCGGCGTGGGTGACGTGGCCTTGGTACTTGCAGTTTATTAGCTTGCAGTACATGCTTAACATGAGTAAGCTCGCCAGAAAGATGTTTGTTGTCACAGATGCCGTGTGCTCTCTGAAACAAAGATTTCCCTACAGTAGCAAGCTGACTAGGATGGTGGTGAGAGTCACCATTGAGGTATCTGTCTGTATGAGTTGCTTTCCTATACACAGTATGGCTTAGGCTATGATCAGGATTCCTAACAACCAAAACATCTAAAAATGCTAGTTTATTATCTGCCTCTAACTCCATAGTAAATTGAATTTTAGGGTTTATGGAGTTAAGATGGTTAAGAAATGCTGAAACCTTATCGGTTGGTAATATTGTGAAAGTGTGCATTTCTTAACCATCTTAACTCCATAAACCCTAAAATTCAATTTACTATGGAGTTAGAGGCAGATAATAAACTAGCATTTTTAGATGTTTTGGTTGTTAGGAATCCTGATCATAGCCTAAGCCATACTGTGTATAGGAAAGCAACTCATACAGACAGATACCTCAATGGTGACTCTCACCACCATCCTAGTCAGCTTGCTACTGTAGGGAAATCTTTGTTTCAGAGAGCACACGGCATCTGTGACAACAAACATCTTTCTGGCGAGCTTACTCATGTTAAGCATGTACTGCAAGCTAATAAACTGCAAGTACCAAGGCCACGTCACCCACGCCGAGTAAAAGCAGCCACAGTTGAGCGTCAACCTGCAGTCTTACCATACATGAAAGGAGTCACAGACAAGATTGGGAACATCTTGAAGCGAGCTTCGATTAAGACTTACTTTAAGCCGCTAAAGAAGATTAACCAATTTCTACGACCCGTCAAGTGTAATATACCTTTTCAAGATGCAGGTATATACAAGTTGGACTGCGACTGCGGGCTCTCGTATATAGGTCAAACAAAGAGAAGCATAGGCACCCGGGTGAAGGAGCATATAGCTGACATAAAACATAGGCGCGAAACGAAGTCTGCAGTGTGTGAATATACGCAAGAAGGGCCCAACCATTATATAAGGTTCGATAAACCACACATTCTCGCCAAGGAACGTCGATACATCCCAAGGATGTTGCGCGAGGCTATTGAAATAAAGAAACACCCAAATTTCAATAGAGAAGATGGTTGGGCCGTACCACCTGCTTGGGATCCAGTAATTAAAATTATTAAAACTCAGGCAAACCACCACACAGCAAGACCTAATGACACCGTGAGCTCCGTTTGCGTGAAACGGAACACTCCAAATTAATAATTAAAGTGACGGTAGATTTAACTATTTCATAAAGTTTGACAACCTACATCTTTAGTCATCCCGTGACCACGAACGCTGAAAAGTGTTACGAAACGTCGGGCAATAATATCATCATGTAAAATCTAATTACACGCGAGTTAAATCCGTAAAAGTTGTTTTATTTATCCATAGCAAAAGTTCTTAATGATACTTAATTTGGGCTAGATAATTGGTGTGAGCGTGGAAATATATAATTATAATATAATAACATAATATAATTACTGAGAAAGCTCCATGGCGACTGTCTCGTGGCAAATGTATGAGTAGTAGTCAAAAATTTACACTTCGTTCGATAGAAACGTTGTATCGATTAACACTTGTCTAGATGTGCTCGATGAGGCCACTCTAGGCCCTCTGGTTTACCGGCTTACCTACCCTATTATACATTTTCTGACATCACACAATTCTGCGATGCCTGTTCTATTCATGATTATTGGTTTCGCGACAATTAATTAGTACGCATTTACCTAATGTCAATTGAAAATGTATTAAAGTAAGTAACAATAAATTGTACGGTAGATTCTCAGACCAATTAACACTTTTTTATTTGTCTGAGGGTAGATTGAGTTAAAAATTGAGTCTCTCAATGCAGCTTATTAGAACAAAAACTCAGGAGAAACTCGTCTGCGATGTCTAATCGGTATTGACAAGAGATGCAATACTGTATTACATCGGGTCATGAGTAAAGTCCCTTAATCGGAGATGATATTTAATGATGACCAGTACATGTTGCAGAAAAAAAATATTTTACTATATATTAAACATTATTCTTTAGCTAAATTTAATAGCAAATTCTTTGCCAACAAAATGATTATTTTAGTCTAGATACAAACATTTCGTTGGCTAACCAAATTAAAACAAAAACAAGCGTTGAAATAAACCGTTTAAAATAATTTTATTTTGTCTCGTTGGAACGACAAACGCTTTGTTAAGGAGACAATGAATTTAAGTTCTGGCAAATATTTGTTTATTTTATTTAGGATCATGACTGTTCAATTTATATTATTCTTTATTGCAAAGACTATTAAAGCGGTACTCTTTTTTTTAGACTGAGTTGGAGAGTATCCGTTGAATTTGGAGATATTTTATGGCACATGGGGACAACAAAAATAAAATGCCACTCTGAAAATAAGCACTTTAATTATTTTGTAGATACTTTTTACATTGACAGATTAAATTACTTACCTACACCTATTGTAAGCTATAATGCGCTTGGAACACATCAGCAGACAACGAATTACACACCTTTGATTTTCGCATTATAAAAGCGCATGGTTATGCTTAGGAGATCAACAAAATAATAGTGTCTCGATAATGGATGGTATTTATGTACCTACAAGATTGTAGCGCACGTCAAATAAAGTGTCAAAGGGTACCACAGCAACCTTCATTGTCCAACAAATAACAAAATGGGGGCGCACATCTAATAATTAATAAATTACTGTAATTTTCATAGGGCTACGTAATTAAAAATAAACAAATACTTACAGCCTATGTGACACCCTGATAATGTAGCTTTCTTTTAGTGAAATAATTTTTAAAATTAGTTTAGTTGTTTAGGCGCGAAAGCGTTCAAACAAACAAACTCACTTTCGCATTTATAATATTAGTTAAGTAGTTTTGCAAATACTTTATTTTATTGATGATACTTTCGCTTTTTTTCGTGATAATGTTCGCTACATTTCGAATGCACTTGTAATGCATCGCAACTACATTTATATTAAATCCTATAGATAAACTTATCCTAAAACTGAAATATTGACTATTGGCTACTTCTCGGTATCTTAGCATCTCGACGCTAACGGACCTCTCCGTGGAGAATAGTCGAATCGCCCCTTAAGTTATTTATGCTACGCGATAATGAGATAAAGGTGCTCCCTCACCGGGAGCTTTCGCCTGTAACGTAATGTTACAAATTTGAGTAAGTATTGCATCAGTGGGTGAGGATAATGGAGCATTACTGTATGCAACCTGTAATGATACAATCTGTAATATTTTGATACACCTGGCAGCATGAATTTTTCTTATTTTTTTTTACTTAAAGTCGAATTAATATTGTAGCGTTAAGGGCAATGACCAGCAATGACCGTTTCGTCTGACATTGTGGAAACAACTACACGCTTAACAAAAGTCGAATCTGCAATGTTTTATTACAAACATTGTAGGTATATGTTACGGTACATATGATAACTACGGTCATTATTAAAAATAACCAGTAATTATTAATTCTTACCTCGTGATTTGGTAAATGTGATTATGACTGTGGTGTGGTGTGGTAGATGCATAAAATACTACTCTCCCAAAAACATTGTACTCCGCCTGGTCATAAAAAAAATAATAACGAGTGTTTGGCGGGAAACCATGGCGTCTGGATCTTTATTTCGATAATTCAAAATTGCTTCAGAGTGGATTTTGTGCAGTGAAAGTGGTGTCGTTTTGTTGCTTAAGCATCCAGTGTTGACGAACAGTTATGAGGAATCATTGAAATAAAGGTTTTGTGTATATGACGTTGAAAATTGAATAGTGCTTGGAAATCCCACTATACTATTCTCATCAGTCACCATCATGAGGTCTTTACCATGCATTTCTCGCCAAGCACTCCCTAGATGCATTAAAATGTGTGGCACCCACATTTTAATACAAAAATCAAGAAAGAAGATATGAAACTGAAGACTTGGCTGTATGGGTTAGATCCCTTTGCCGTCCCGTAATAGGGAAAATTTAACAAAAAAAAAATAACCCTAACCTATTCATCACTCAGCCACAGAGTTCGAAAGGATAAATCAATAAAGTTTGATAATTTATAACTTCAATTTTGGTAATTTTATTAATAATTTTCAATTGATCACACTTACCGTAACATATACACTTGTATTACACAATGTTTTATTAAATGCTTGTCAGTCAGGGAGACAGTACCTACCTATTATAGCGTAATGCTCAAAGTCGTTTCTGAAATGTTATATTACAGCCGAATGCTCCCAGCGAATAAGCACATCATGGCAAGCATTTCCTGTTTTTTGAAAAATAAACGCGTCAGATAACGGTGAACACATTCGATTTTATATCTAAATTGAGTCCGTGATTCCTGCGTGCATATGATCAGTGGTTAATAAAGGAAGGTACTTTAGGGCCTGCACAGACGAGGAACTTTTGTTCGCGGAGAGACTAAATCCCCAAATTAAGTAGCGGGGCACAGGTAGTTGCACGTATACACCCATGCGCACGATGGGAACCCATCACTTTATCGCAATTAACTTCATCGATTTTCATTCCCCATAAAACTATTCGCAGATCTTTTTATACAATACTTAACAACTCCTAGAATCAGGTTACATCGCAATTTCATTTCCTCGAAGAGTTGTTGTCTACAAGCTCATTCCATCGTAAATTCTTTTCCTATTTTATTTATTTTATCGAAATAATGTTAAATCGATGTTTTGTTACCCATAATTTTGTTTCCACGTAAGTTTCAGTTTGCAGAATAGTTGAAACATCAATTTTTACTACACTAAAGTTAGTGTACATCGAAAATACTTTTTTTTAATGTAATTATTCGTAATCACTTTTGTTTCCCTGTAAAAAAAACCTATGGATTAAGTTAGGTTAGATTTAGAACAACAGGCAGTCAGCAGCGGTGTCACCGAAGCTAACGGAGATTGCTTGTTGTATTCTGGCATGCTACATGCATGCTTGCATTGCATGCTGTATGCATGTTTGCATTGCATGTTGTATGCATGCCTGCAAGATGTTTGCCGGGGGGTGCAGGGGGGCTGGCCCCCCTGCTCGGGGGGGTCGGGGGGCCTGAGGCCCCCCGCTATAAAGAAAAACCATTAATACGAAAATAAACCTAGGTTAGGTTAGGTTAGACTTGTGACCAAGCATAGCGGAGCGAGCGAAGCGAGCGGAGCATTATATTGCTTGCTGCATGTTTGCTTGCATGTTGCATGCTTGTTTGCATGCTGCATGCTTGTTTGCATGCTTGCTTGCATGCTTGCTTGCAATGCTGTATGCTTGCTTGCATGGTGTGTACCTACTTGCAAATTAAGAATTAATTTTTAAATTAAGAACTAACCTCAACAGTTTATATCGTCAAACGTCAACAGGCAAATGTATCGTTCGATGAAACGTTACTGCGATGGAATGTTGTTAAACGAAACATTACAATGTGTAACGTTAAATATTGAAACATGTTTTTATAAATAGTGTTATCAATAACTTAATAGGTTATATGAAATGTTAGTTCGATAGACCGTTATTCTGGTAAGCAACACAACTTTGAAACATTTTTTTTATGAAAGTTTATTCGATAATATGAAACGGTGATCATTAGCTCGTCGATCAATCAAGAAAAATAGATATTGAAAATCGTGGAATAGTTTTCGGTGAAATGAAATTCGATGACAAAAAAATCTGTATTTTGATAGGTACCCGCGCACGATACGGACGGTGTGTGGCCGTACGCATTTCAAATTACTTACCTACCGACCTATTCGCGTATCCGATGTAGTGCCTACCCACATGTGCTTTTTATTTCGGGTTTAGTGATGAGCGAATTGGCAACACGCGGAAACACATGAATTTGTTTATGTCGTGTTGACTTTTTATTATATAAAATATTTGTAAATGTTTAAATAAATAAATAAAAATGAATAAGTAGGGCGCAGCGGACTAGCCTCGCGAATTTGGAGCAGCGCGATCTGGGGTAGTACCTCCACCGTCAAATAACACTACATTTTTGTGGTGTGTTTAATTTTTTTATTTTATTATTTGTCGGAACAAAATAATGCTTTTACATCTTATCAGAATCTCATAACATTGTTATGGCGACAGATAGTAGATAGACAGGTGGTACATTCAGTATCAGATCATCATTACTGTCTTTAGAATTCGACCCAATGCTAGGACACAAGGACTCTCCTTGTCATCGAAGGAGGTTAAGTTAGTCCACACCGCTGGCCCAATGCGCATTGGCAGCATCAAATATGTGAGTGGATTAAGACTTTAGAACCTTGTCATAATAATCATTCATTTCATTCATCCATGAATTTTTATTTTGTTTCGTAATCTATATGTAAAAAAATTTGTACGTAACAGCTATGGAAGAGCGGGACCTCCTGAGACAGGCAATTTTTTTGCCTGCTTGGAGATCCCAACCACTGTTATCACATTACAATTGGATGATGAAATAAAATATTTTTGATTTTTTGGTACATAATGAAGGCAACTATTACTGCACAAGCGCCCACGTTGCTATGACATGGTCTTAAAGTGTGTACTGACCGTACGTTCGTGGAAAAAGTCCCGCGTCTGCTAAGGCCTTTAGATTTTGCGTTGCATATTCGTTCTCGTCAGTACATATGAAGGGGAGGCCCTTAACGATGATGATGTACCCCAAATGTAACTGACACCCTGTCAATTGTAAGAATTCATTTTCCTGATTTGTCGAAAGACGTGTTGATGACGTCTATTTTTCCATATTCTGTTCGTATATACAATATTATATTGTAAGTGATAAATAAAATGGGGAAATGTATTTTGCTATGTATTACGTACTTAATACATTGAGTATGGAACATAACTTTCAGGGTAGAATAACATCTCTGTTTTGAAATGGGTTTGAGTAAGTTCGATAGAGATGCGAGAGGAAGGTGTTTGGCGCGTTTTATTGTGTTTACATATTTAAGTGTCTATAATTCGAAAACGCTTAAATGTCTATAATTCGAAAGTGCCCACGTGCCATGCATTTTATCCCACGGGGCGCCCCGCCAGCCTACTCACTAACTTTTTTTGACAGTTGAAAGTGATGATCACCCAGTGAATAACATATTCATTGCCGTTTTACATGACACGCTATTGAAGCACTTCTCGTGTAAAAACCGCAATGGTTAGGTAATTCACTCAGTGATCATCACTTTTTACTGTCAAAAAAAGTTAGCGAATAGCCCCCCAGGTCGTGCGCCTGGAGCGCTTTCTATATCATGTCCCTAAATGGATATTGGTCAGAAAGGTGTGTTCTTTTTATGAATTAGAATTCGACGATATTTATATGGAAGAGTTGAATGGAGGTTTTAGGGTGTGTATGATGTTGAGAAATTTATAATATTTTTTTGTGTATTCGCCCTGCAAAATGACGTATGTCTGTTGACCTATAATATTGATGATAAGTTCAGGTGAATTTCTCCCGAGTTCTTGTTCTAAAGACACGCGCTGAGAGTCTGCACTTTTAGTACAATTTTAGTATAGATTAACTCAACAACGCAGCAATTGCGAAATATGCGGGTTCGAGTCCCGCCTGAGGCAAGTCGATTTTTTTCAGTGCATTTTTCTAGTATTAATATTTACGCGTTTGTAAACGCAAAAATAAAATTATTCCGTAGATTAACTATTTTCACTCGACTTTGTCTAAATGCTTATTGCAATGAAAGCCTTAATTAAGATTAAGATTAGTTTAGGTTGTTTAAGCTAATGATGAGGCGAAAAGCGTCGGTGGCGTAGTGCGTAAGAGCGTCGTCTCCCACCCGGGAGGCACTGGTTCGATCCCCGCCACGTACCAATGTGTTTTCAAATTTTGAATTCATATGTACGTTTTACGGTGAAGGAAAACATCGTGAGGAAACCTGCACACACCTAAGAAGCAATTCTTAGTTGTGTGTGAAGTCGACCAACCCGCACTTGGCCAGCGAGGTTGACTAAGGCTTAATCGCCCCTAATGTGGGGTAGGCTCGAGCACCTCGGTAGGGACATTATATGAGCTGTTGATGATGATGAAGCTAATGATAATGAAGTAATGTTTGAGCTTGTTTTGAGTAACTAAACTCTTTTAAAATGCATCCTTTTTGTTTCCAGATGATCGGTGACAACGCACAAAACTTAACCTACATAGGAGAAGACGCAAGAGTTTTAGAAAATCACGTACGAAAGCTGTCGCCACTCATCCCCACGTTAGATAATAGGCTTACTCTTGTAAATTAAATTTTGATTGTTAACTGTTCATGCTTTGTTTTATTAGATAGTACACTTGTAAACGCAACTTACATTCAGTGGAGTGCACACTATACAACGTGTTACGTGTTTATGTACAAACAGTCACACTGAGTGACTATTCGAGACGGAGCTAACATAAAAAGTCATTGTGCGAAAGGGATATGCATACGTTCACAGAAAACTGTAGATCGGTAACGTGAGAAGAAATAGCATGATAACACGTATACTAGAGCGAGATAGATAGACGAGACCATTTCACGTACACGCAGGCGGCCTGAATAGGCCTGTCAGTCACGTAGAAAATACTGCTTTCAGACTGCAGTGTTGAAAGCAGTATTTTCTACGTGACTGACGGGCCTATCAGTCACGTAGAAAATGCCGTAGAAAATCCTCTTTATTATTATTTCTGCACACCACAGAAATAATAATAAAGAGGATTCTCTTTATTATTATTTCTGTGACTCACACATTGGTGCATTTTTTGGGCTCGCCCTAGTCAATTCATTGCCAATCTTTTTAGGTATTTATTATTTCTTCAATTCGGGGCTTTTCACTGCGACCTGAAAGATCTATTGTGACTAGGCTCCAAGTAAGTCCTATTGAGGCCTTACATGTACTCCTTTAGCTGGACTCCCGTGCCTATCTAAAAATGGTACTATCGAGAGAGTAGATTATTAACACTTATTTTCTAAATTGCATAGGTACCCTACTCGAAATCTCTGAACACGCTCATCTCACTCCATATCTCATCGCATAAGGACATTTGGACATTTGGACTTTCGTATGCAAAATTCAAAAAACAAAATCTTTGACGGTAAAAGAAAAATCTTCAAAAAAACTAAGAGATTATTAGGAATCAGATTACATCGAGCTTTAATTAATAAAGTAAAAGGAGTTTCCCTCCAAATTGTTTGGAGGACGAACAACTTTGTCGGTTCTTGAGCGATGAGCGAATTTTGATCTAAAATAAACTTTTCACTTGAATGGAATCAATTAAATTCTGTTCGCTGCTGCAGGATATATTGAGAAGACGCGTCGTAAATTCTGTCCGCAATTTAGAAAATAACATAAATTTGTAATAAGCGTCTTTATAATGGCAATGAATCGACTATAGAGCGAGACAAAAAACTAAATGCATCAATGTACGAGTAATGCGTATGTGTGCGGGAAAAATAGTACCGCACAATGCACAGCATGACAGTTGCTGTCTTTTCACGTACAGTCACGAGCAATAATATGTATCCACTTTTACCATTTTAGCATCTTTATTTCCTACGCAATAAGAGTTAAATGTGGATACTTGTTAGTGCTCGTGACTGTACACGCAGGCGGCCGATGAAATGGTCTCATCTATCTATCGCGTTCTATGTTCTAATATATGCGTTTGTAGGTATGCTCTTTCTCTGTCACATTGCCGATCTAAGGTTGTAGGAAACTTAGATCGTAAATCAATGGACTATCTATGGAAAATACCTATATCTATTATTTTGTTATACAACATGTAAATGAAATAACCAACATCCTGAATACAGGTGGTTGGGGATCGGCTTCTGAGTAGATTTCAAGAATGTTTTTTTTAAAAAAACAATAATTATTATTACAATAATTGTTTTGAAAAAAAGAAAACAAAAAAAAAGTACCCAAAAAATGTTGTACAGCATTTTCTGCGTACTTTTTTTTTTGTTTTTTTTTAAAAAAATCTTGAAATCTACTCAGAAGCCGATCAGATTGTTATATGGACTGAACTATTTGCCCGAAAAAAATTTAAATTTATTATTTAAGGGTAAAATTTAAAAATTTTGGTAACCCCATAACATTTATATGACTATGTTAGCACGCTAAAGGGCCCGCTTGTTAAAACTCTGTGTAAACAACCATGACACGAGCAAATATTCGTGTTCATCACACAAACATTTGTCCTTACTAGGATTCTAACCCGAACCGCTAGAGTGTAGTCGTCGGCCACTTCATCACGGCAGCGTTATATTATTGTGTTCGTTCAAAGCTTTCTTTCAAAAGCTTCATAAACAAAAACAGGGCCTAGACAAGTGGTCAGTCGATTGCGTTGAACGAAAATAATAATAATGTATGAAACTGACGAAGCCACGGAACATGAAAAAGCCACTAGCTAAGTTGTCGCGTCGTCGTGAAGGCGCGAAGAAGAGGACGAAGAGATTTTAACACCGTCATTCTTTCGCGCTTTGTCCATCCCCTAGAATTCATTTCAAAAACTTAGACATTCCGGCAGGAATAAACTCTAGTGGATTATCATTTCGTTCAATAAAAAAAGTTGTATCGTTTGCCCTTTGTTTATATCGAAATGATAAAGAAATGAAACAGCTAAGTTGACTGTTCTAACAACAAACAGCCAAAACAACACGATTGCCGAAAAGATAGTTGCAATATTTTATTATTCTTCGCTCAAGCAGTTTTTATAGAAACAAACCATCCATTCCTTCCACTGAAAATTAAACATCCTGAAATCAAGTAGGTGCTATTTGTTTGCTCAGATTGGAATTATTTTGCTGAAATACCATACGGGCTGTTTCACGAAATTGATTTTTATGTACGCGCTAATAAAGTCGACATTGTCTTGCAGATTTGGCTACTTTAAGCGACACATTAAAATGAACCCGTTTTCAAATGTCCGTTTCTGCCGATCTACGGTGCGGTTCGGTGTTTAGCTGTTTCACTGGTTCGTGTCATCGAAAAAGGGAATTATTTTCGATTCGATAATAAAACAGGTTCTTTATATTTGCATTGTAGTAAAAATTTAATAATGTTCTGGTGTAGTTTCTGAGCTCTAAAAGGACTATCGCTTCTCATCCTGTAAGGCTCAATTCATACTACGGCAGAGTGGAAGCGCATCGAAGCGTCGATCAAAAACTTAAAACAGGTAACAAATTCACCCTTATCTCCACAACGTAGCGCACATATTTCTTCTGAGGTTAAAAGAAAACGCGTCGATTCACGCGCATTTGACCGAATACACGCGTCTGCGCGTCGTGCAACTAGCTTTAATGAAGAATTTCGCTTTGATGCGATTCGACTCTGCGTCAGTACGAATTGACCCTTAGTACAGGGTTCAGAAACTCCTTCAGTCGGCTTAAAGATAGGCTTGCCATACGTCCGGATTTAGTCCGGACTGTCCGGATTTCACACCCATGTCCAAACTTGTTGTTGCGTCCGGATTTTTGAATTTTTTATTATGTTTAAGTATGTTTTTTTGTCAGCGCGCTCTCATGAGACATCTGTCGAAACCAGATGGCAGTCGCATACGAGTCCAAGTAGTAGCAGTACTTTTGAGCTTTTGAGCACCGGCCATACAAAGGGGCGCTACAGGATACAAAAGCCACCACTTTTTACCTTTCCACAATTTTTGAATATCTAATTTGTAATCTTGCCTAGATTACAGTTGCAGTTCGATAGAACTGGGCTAAAAAATTTCAGAAGTAGGAGCGGCAAAAATTTATTAGCCTACTGGCGGCAAATTTGTAAATCCGCTACAGAGGCGGTTGACATTAAAACCATACCAAATCATACAGTATGGTGAGTGATGAATTGACATATTGCACCGACCGGTCATAAATTTGGAACAGGGAAGGAAGAAGAGGAGGATTGTATCGCGGTTGTGGAAAGCTAAGCTACCAAGTACGTGGTCGGTAAGCGGATGGGTGACCGAATTTTTTTCTACTCGATTCTCCCTTGCTTCGAAGAAGGGCATTAAGTCCAATATTTCTCCTGACATGTTTCATTATATGAGAAATGGGTTCAATAGCTATCAAAAGTAATTATTTATCACAGATACCTGTGACAGGGACCGCGTAATTCGGCTATACCACTGATGGAGGGCGGCGCGCAGTGCTCCGACGTAAATAAATATCTGGTGACTATAAAAAATAGCAGCCCCTTTCCGGAGCTGTGTTTTCGAATGGGCTACCGGTCCTATTAATTTTGCCATTGTTCGTTTTGGGATATGGGGGTGTGTGTATTAAATATTAAGAATTTTCCTAATGTTCTTGATAAATTTTGCTTTGCTTTATCGGCCCAATAATTTCGTTTTTAGTTGAAGCTTTAGCTGGTTAAGCATAAGGATTTAAATCTTTTACTACGCCGTCACCATACTACACTGTCACCAAAATGTGGACCGTGATCTAGATCTAATAGTCCAGTTAAGCATTTAACGTCACAAGGATATCAACTGCTCAACAGGAAACTCAGCTTTCATCAATAGGGGACAAACTTCATCACAAGGGTCAAGCGATTAGGATTCCGTCAGAGAGTTAATTTATAATTCAATTTGTGGTGATTGCATATGTTCCCAAAGGAAAATTTCTGGCCAAAAGTTGTATGTATTTCAACGTTTTGGAGGCGGGCTACCGGTCACTGCCCAGTTATGTCAACTAACGCATTATTATTTAACGTTCATCAGCAATTACCTCCACTACCCTGGCTTCTCTCTGCCTAGCCATATTTGGTACAATGCCATTCCAAATTAAGTGAAAGCTTCACGAGGTTTGATTATATAATTTAACTTGGATAACTCCATTTGGTTCCCAATAAAAATCATAGCAGTCAAAACTTCGTTCCCTTAAAACACATTAAAATTCCACACTTTAAACTTCTCTCGGATCCCTTTCTAAATAGAATTTTCTTGGAATGAAATAATTAATTTTAATATATGCTAATGTAAGGTGGATAATTAAGCGAACGCCGACTTAAGTTTATTGGTCCAGCTGGAGATTTAGATTGAGGGGAGCTACAGTTAGCCTCAGTGCAAAAACTTAATAAGAAATTACACCAAAAATTTAAAAAAAATTAACAAAATGCCTACCTTAGCTTTAGTATGGATTATATTATCTGTGGTATAGCATACGGGAATAATGTGTCTAACCTGTTTCATCCTAACACTTCCTTTTACCTTTGGACACATCAGTGTCAGATTTAAGTTCCTTCCTGAAACTTACGTATAAATTTTGAGATTGTCTGATTATCCGAGGTTAGAGACAACGTCATACTTCGCCAGATTCTGTAATATGCCTTTCGCTCTATAGGCTATTCTACTAAGAAACTGCTTGCCTATGCGCATACGGTAAGCATATTCCTTGAGTAGCCTTTGAAGACAGGGGGGGAGAGTTACTACATAGGTACCACTTGTCATTATGATTAATTATTTCTATACCTATATGCTTATAAGGGGCCTCATAAGAAACCTGAAGATTGAAGGGCAATAGAGAGGGCTATGCTCGGTGTTCCTCTGCACGATCATACCAGAAATTATGACGTCCACAGGAGAACCAAGGTCACTGACATTGTCCAAAGAATTGCGATCCATATGTCGCAGTGAGCAAGGTACATTGCGAAGAGGACTGATGGCCGTTGGGGAGGAAAGGGCCTCGAGTGGTGGCCGCGTAGCCGGAGGCGTAGCGTTGGTAAACCCTCCACAAAGATCTGGTAAAGGTAAAGGCGAGAAGTCGGTGGTCCAGCTTCTCTCGGTTGAAATAATGATTAATGAATTTTGACTAGATAATCATGTTAACGTGGTAAATTATTATTTTATATCGAATACATTCCCACAGGATACAGAATGTAAAGCAAGCAACACACGTTACACACGCAATCAAAAGTTGTAAAACTCACGGCATAATTGTAATGTGTAATTTATTACACTCTCCAAGTGTTCCGTTAGAAAGCCCAAGCGGGAAATTCATCATGGCAACGAACGCCTTGGAGTTTTATAAATTCTGTAGAAGTGAGAAACTTTTAATTTTACACGTTCCGATCTTTAGAGGAGTTAACGAAGGCAACTTTATAATTGTCTCGATTACAAAACAAATTGGAACTCGTTATTTTAGCTTTTTGACACGTAAGACTGTGCGATATACTTTTAGAATAATGGTACCAACGTATCAAGATAATTATTAACTAGTGAAATTTTTTAAATGTAATCGTAATAAGTCTTGACCTAAAATTATTCAAAAACTGTAGTGAAGTTTGGTATGAATATTTTTTTGAATAAAATGGAAATTTTCCATAGGTACTAAAGCTTTTTTATTTCTTTGGTCTTCAACTGCTAATGTCACGGAAGTTGTATGTTCAATCATCATATAATCATCAGATGAGATAGAGGTCTTTGCTAGACCTTTCTTTATAGAAATAACAACATACCTTTTATTATAAAGATAATAGATAGATCCAAATTTGAATTATTTTTGGAAAGACATCAATTTGACTTTGCGCTACTCGTCTTTTTGTTACTAAAAGGCATAGCAAATAACTTTGAGGGTGAGAGACATACATATTTATATGAGACCGATAGCCACTCTCGCCTTGCCGATATGCAAGGTACTTAGCTTCACGCGTCTCCAATTCAATCATATTCTAGAACACCAGGGAGCCTAGCCAAGTGGCAAAAGCTACAATGCGATTCTGCGAATAACAACGCCATCTCTAATGCCGGCTTTCCACTACGAGAGGAGCGGACTCCGTACGGAGTCTGTTTGGAACACATTGCTGTTAGTTCTTTACAACAGTTGATGTTCTTCTAAGTAATCTTCCATTGTAAGTCGAATAGAGTCAGTACAGAGCCCGCTCCGCTCGTAACTAAAGACCAACATAACAATTTTGATACGACGGTCACCATGGTGTTTTCTCAGTAATACGATTTCATACAGGTATTTTCTTTTCTGATTTTTTTCTCAGCCGCGTGATGCCGGCAAGGCGACTAATGGATCAGCAGAGGGGTATTGACCTCATACTCCGTCCACCAATTTGCATTGGGCAAGCGTGGTGGACTACTGCCTATACCTCCTTCGTTGAAAAGGAGAGGCCTTGTGTCTCAGTAGATCGAATTATAAAGGCTGTGATGATAATGATGATATTCTTTTTTAAAGCATTAGATGGAATCGATTGGTCACTTGTCTAAATACTTAGAACTAATAAGCGCTGTCATTTTCAATTCAACTATATTCTAGGAAACAAAACGACTCAAATTCACATCCTTCAGAAACTAAATCTAATGAAAATCAGCATTCCCAATTTATTTCAGTTCGAGAACTATGTACCGTATTTTGCAAAGGGAAATCCTTAAGCTTCTGTTGTGCGGAGTCAAAGTCCGTCTTCGCTGCGGTCCCACATGTTTGAATTAGTTTCGTGTGTGATAGTTCCAACGTAATTTGTCACAGGCTAAGCAACTATGTCTTTAGTATCCCCTGGGATGACAAACGGAAATTTAGTTTGAACTGTTTTTCGCAGAGCCACGAGACGTTTGATGAAATGAAATGGTTTCACCCACGTTTCAACGCTGAATTAAGCGGGTGAACATGTGAACTGAACATGTCCGTGTTCATGGTTGAATGGTATTGTTTTATTTGTTGGAAACTTAATTTTGGTAAATGTTAACGATTATAATGTAGAATAACTTAATTGTAATTTAATACAAGGAATCACTTCCTAGCAATAGCGACTAATAGCCAGTCACTGAGTTATTGAGGGTTCCGGGAAAAGTGCGGTGATTTTAGGAGACCCATCTGCAGTAATCTCCAGAGCCTTTACCACCCAAGACATGTGACTTGACCCTCGGTCATTTAATATACATAAAAGTATAGATATTTTCTTAAATAAACTTATATTAATACATAAATGACCACGATTCGTGATCAAATGTTTGTGTTCATCACACAAAAATTTGCTCCCACCAGGACCGCTTGATGTGTAGGCAGCGCTACTGACCACTCCATTACGACGGCGTCATGTTTTCTAAAATATTAACAAACCTCAAAGAAAGCGAAGACTAGGGAAAGTGGGAGTAATATAGCAACCCCTCCCCCCACACACCACCCTCGCAAGTATGTCTACCTCGCTTCCATACTGACATATGACAGGCACGATCACAGTGTCGCAACAAGGTTGCAACCAGTATAAGTTGCGACACTTAAGATAAGAATAAAAAATGATTGTAAAGGCTAGTACGGAGCAATAAAGAAGAAAAATATATCGAAGAAGTTTTAATCAAGAATCCACAAAACAAAATGCAGTCCACTGCAAGCAGTAATGAATGGTGTTAATATTATCTACGTACCTATCTCTAGCACCTACTTCAAAATCACAAGTGAAATGTTTTGGTATAATTTTTATATCTTTTCTTTCTTCAATTCCAAATGTTGGTTTTTGAAGCTTTAATTTACATAGTGCCCTCTTTGAAATTTTTTCTATGTATTTCTAATCGTGTTTCTGTTTATACCGGATTGCTGAGATGATTTGGAGTGTAACATCTGTCCTGGTTGTTGGGTTTTCTTCGTTGCAGGCGGTAGGCTAGCAATCTGGTACTATTTTGAGGTGTGACTCGTGCTGTCAGATGTGGCGTTATGAGTTACCAAAGGCTATGCGCGTAACCTTTTGGGATTACGAGCGTGATTTTATGTATGTAGTGTTATTGCTTTTTGCATTCACTACGTAGTATGTTCATCGGCATTGTTTATTTTAAAGTAAGTAGGTAATAAGAATTCAGACGTTTAAAATTCTTATAATTTGGGAGATCCTCGTCTTAAAGATTACGCACAATATTATCATTATCCAGAATGATACATTTGCCGTTGCAAACTTATTTTCGCAATATTTTATATCGGCCGAGGAAGAGGCGTGGATCACATTGACAGCGCCCAGGAACAACTCGACGGTAATAAATATACTTTATCGGCAGATACCTATGTAAGAAATACGGTTTCTGTAAGGCAGGGAACAGTTGCTGCTTATTTTGGACTGTTCTAGTGGTTTTTTACTTTCTAAGCGATATTTAAAAAGTTTCTATTTGAGGTTTTATAGCAATATTTTCCCACAGCTTTGCTTTATTTTGCTTAATTTATTATTAGTATTTTTTGATGTTGTTATCTAGTCTCTTTTAATTGACAAAGAAAATGTATTCATTCGTGTATAGTATACTAGCTGTGCCCGCGAGTTTGTTCGCGTGTTATGATGTTAAATAGCCTATAGCCTTCCTTGATAAATTCGCTATTTAATACAAAAATATTTTTTCAATTTGAATCAGTAGTTCCTGAGATTAGCGCGTTCAAACAAACTCTTTAGCTTTATAATATTAGTATAGATTAAGGGCCTGTTTCTTAGGTTCTAATTTGAGTTTATTTGACAGTAATCCATGAAAACTGTCAATTTAACTGCCAGATATCTCGTAATCAGAACCTATGAAACCGTCCCTAATAATTTAAAATGCTCGTTTCAATGAAAACCTTAAAGGTTAGCTCACAAATTCCTGTGTGGAACTTTTATCACAGTAATTTTAGTTCTCAAAACGAAGAGCGTATAAAAATTGGCCGAAGCTTCGGAATCCTTTGACGATAGTTCCCGGCTTAGGTAAGGATTAAAATTCTTTTACAGTGCTGAAACTATTTTTGGGTTTTCCTTAAAAATGTTCCTCTTGAACAAAGTAAAGAGAGCTGTTTGTACACGAACGAATGGGATGGTTATGCGTTTACAAACACTCTCGCGAATGAACTAAATATTTAAGAGGTCATACTGTGGCGAGTGCTTATATTCTTTTTGCGAGTGCTACATGGCTGCCATTGCATGTAATATGCAGCTTTTGAAATAAACATTGCTGTAGTAAATAACTTGTCTTTTGTAACCTCGTAATATTTTGCATTGTAAAAAGTCGTGGGATATACAGTAGCGTAGTTTATGGCGGAGGTGACTTTTGCAGTTGCCAGTGGAAAATGAGTCACAAAAACTTAGCACTTTGGAGTTTCTGTTCTAATACTGGCGTAAAATCGCTAGACGAGGTTAATTCATCGTGTCACTGTTGCTACCCTAGATATAGGAAAGTGTAGATGGGCAATGTGAAAGAGAAAGAACATACTAACGCGTATATTGGAACGAGATAGATAGACGAGACCATTTCACGTACACGCAGGCGGCCTAAGTCGGCCTGTCAGTCACGTAGAAAAGACAGCAACTGTCGGACTGCAGTACTATTTTTCACGCACATACGCGCATCACTCACACATTAGTACAATTTTTTGGTCTCGCCCTAGTCGATTCATTGCCAATTTATACGCGGTGGTAATTATAAATCTATGGTTGCAATAAAGGCTAAAAGATCCGAAGAATCATGACGCGTGTTGAGTCCAGTTGAGTCAAATCAAATTGTAGCATTTTCATGCCTAAGGCCACACTATTGACAACTAACGTAATGCGTGATTCTCTTCTGATTGCTCAACGAATGAATGCGTTCGGATCGACTGTTAGAAATATTTCAGAAAGAAAGAAAGAACCGTTTATTGAGAAAACACAACAAACCAACAAAAACGTCAGCCTACCGTTTCTTCTCATGAGCCGTGAAAATTATACATAATACATATTTTGGATTTGTTTCTAGTTGTATCATGGAGACACGTTTGACACGGGTAGGTAGTTGATTTACCTAATGTTATAAAAAATTTAGCGCAAGACAAATTACATACACGTGTCGTACCTACTCACAAAATCCAACGTACTCGTACGTGTGAATAATTAATTGTTCTTCGAAAATGTTACTGTAGCTTATATTTCTTCTCTGTTTTCCATTTTGTCTTTAATTTTACGAATGAAAATTTTGAGTCGCGACTTGAACGACGATATTGTTTCCTTGTAAGCAGATTCTTCTCAAATACGAAGAGTGAATAATGTTTTATAACTGGTCAGTTCTTGATTCTTCTTCTTCCTTCTCCGACACTGCTCCGCAAAGAGAAGAGAGAACCAGCTCGGTAAATTTAAATCATTTTATGGACTTTAAAAATAACGTGACACTGGAAAATCTTCATTGTGAATAGTGAGTGTTGACAGATCATTTGGTTTCCGTGACGATGAACGATTGCACTTTTTTATTAAGACTCTTTGGATGTGGATCGATTGTACCTTATTCTGTGTCTCTAGAATACAATCGATAAGCACGAGACAAAGTTGGGTGTCGTAAAATGAGAAAGAAGAAGCATGAGCATGTCATCCACAACCGCTGCGGAACTGCTTCGACTGAAGATAACCAATTACGTTTTGATGGTCGAACGATGCAGCTGTACTTGTCCCGTTTGCACTGGTCTACGAAGGAGGAGGAGATAGTAGACTATATCAGAAAGAAGACCACCTAGAAGCTGAGAGTTAAGCGTCAAAGTAAACTTTTTTCAGACGTACAATATGTGCAAAGAATAAATGAACGAACGATCTCTTAGCAAAGGAATATGGTATCGTACAACCCAACCGAGCCTGCCACGTCTTCCGTGGTTCGCTGATGAGACATGTCGAGGAATGAGATTGTCACAATGTTAAGAATTCGTTCTGGACATATTCTGCTTAAGCATTTTCGCATTTTTGACGGGTAAAGTTAGCTCTTCACTCTGTTGAGTGTAAAGTAATTGAGGATGTTTATTATATTTTAGTGGAGTGTACCCGGAATGAATCCGAAAAAAGATTTTTTTTTGTGCAAATGGTATTAATCTGAAAAATGTTGGTGAATGCAATAGATTCGCGGAATGCTAGCATCTTAATATTATAAATATTGCGTGCTAAGTCATCATAATCAGTGCTAAGATGGATGACGATAACAGGGTATGTCTGACAATTTTCACTTACGAGTAAACTCATCATCGTCCATTCCATCGTTTGTGCTTCGGGATAGGGAAAGCTATCCTGCATGGAAATTTAAAATGTGAATTTGTCTCATCCATGAATACTTGTGGGAATCAATAGAAGGGTACACAAATGGTGACACTAATCTTACACATATTCGTGCTGTTAACGATTGTTGGTAATATTTTGTTGAATTGGCGAGTCAGAGCAAAATACGTGTTGTCGTAGATTATTTTACTGAAGAAAAGCTGACGGGTAAACATTTCAAAAAGTATAAATTTAATTTGTATTTATAAAAAGAACCTTGTAAATGGCTAGTGTCATTTCAACAGTTTGAACTGTATTAGATAGTCGCTGCTTGATACTGAGTTCTTGGAGTATGGAAATGTTGATACGAAACGCGGTCCAGGTCACTCCAAGCAGAATAATCTCTAGTACCGTATTTCCAGAGCATCTATCTTCTTCTTCTTGATTTCACGCACCGTCCACGTCTTTGCAGCGTACAAAAATATGGGGACATACCTCATCCATGCATCCACTATTGTTTAAGATGAAGGCTCCAAGGTAAACATAATTAGGTATGATTGGACAGCGTCGCTGTTCGCAATTCTGGCGAGTTGTGATTAGGACGGTTTGCGATCATTATTTTGGTCTTAGTGCGATTAATCTTTAACCCAAACCCTAGGCGTACTCGCTCCCCTCGCAAATAGTAGGAGAGAATACCAATATTAAATAAAAACTAAGTAGTTTTTAGTTTTGCACGACGGATGTTTCGTAACAATTTTCTCAGGGTTCGTGGTCACTAGAAGATTAAAAACAAATTTAGTCTGAAATATAAAACTCAAATACATGCTAGTTAAATCCGCAAAAGCAGTTTTCTTTTAGTGGTAGCGCAAATCTAAGAGAAAATGAAGCGATTATTACGATTCCATCTGGACGATAAAAATGATAATCTCCCGCTAATTTCATTAACCCTCAATTAATTTACTACACTCCCCGTTTTCGAGTAACTTACACAAAAGAAACCTTTTCCATTTTACTCTCATTTCGAAATGGGAGCGGTATCATCTTTAATTTTTCATAGGACGAGTAACCAAAACAATGCCAAATTTAATTTTTGATGGCAGACTCACAGGGCGCATGTCCTCACGCGGGGCATAGCACGCATGCGTGCATTCCGACCAAACATGGCGGACAGTGCCAGATACTATCCCATTGTAGTATTCGATTTTGGAAGAAAATAAACAATAGAACCTCGTTTCTGCCGTGAAAAAACAAATTAAAGAGTAGAGAGAACCAGCTCGGTAAATTTAAATCGTTTTATGGACTTTGTAAGTAACGTGACAATGGAAAATCTTCATTATGTGAATAGTTAGACAGTGTTGACAGATCAGTGGGAATCCGTGAAGATGAGCGATTGCACTTTTTTATTAAGACTCCTTGGACGTTGATCGAGTGTACTTTACTCTGTGTCGCCAGAATACAATCGATAAGCAAGAGAAAAAAAGACGAGCCATTAGGAAAAGAGGACTGGGACCTCTTTGAAAAAAATATACCAAGGATAACACCGGATTCGAAAGGTAAGGTTTTATTAACTTTTTATGGTCTGTGGTGAAGTACGGATGGAAAGTAAATCTGGGTAATAAAGCTTTTCGTCTTATTTACTTCCAAAACCTACGGATATAAGGTTGTCTGAATTTGTCATATTTTTTGTCTCAGAGTCAATAAATATATTTTTTTTTTATATTGTCAGCTAAAGATAATGTTCCATAATGTAGTTAAGATTGGGATTAAAATCGTATACAAAAACTATCCTAAAGTCGTAGTAACGAGTAATTATAATAATAATATATTTCGATGTTCACAGCAATTATCTAGTCCAAAGTAAGTATCATTACGAACTTGTGTCATGTATACTAGATAACGGACATTTTTATGTAAATAATTTTTTTTATATTTTTATAAATGAACTTAAATAAATATATAAACAACCATGACTCGCAAACAAATATTCGCGTTCGTCACATAAATATTTGCCGCTACCAGGATTCGAAGCCGGGCCGCTTATTGTAGGCAAACGCTTTTCTCTAAATAGTAATTATACTTTTCGTTCATCATTTAGATTCTATAGTAAAAAAATGTTTTTTCACTTTTTAGTCCGATTTAACATAAAAGCGTGTTTTTTTTAGTTTTTTTTTACTATTATTTTATTTTTCACTGTTTAGTGCGAATTATAACCGCCGATGAAAGTACTTACTTATATTATTAAAAAAACTCTTAACAATGACTAGTGACGTATAACTGAACTAACATTCATTAGTCCTGGCGATTCTAATTAGGATAATGGGATATTCTTATCGAATAGTTGTAATGTCATCGGTCTTTGATAAGTCTATAAAGTTTAAATGAAATCTGACCGTGTAAAGTGGTTCAAAATCGAGTCCAAACGAGTCAGTTACATACATACAAACAAACATACAGGTGAAACTAATATAAACGTGTTAACATTGAAAAATTAAAATTTTTCATCAGGCATTGTCAATCACGTAGTTTGCTTGACAAGCGCATCAAGCTTCGCTCTTAACGGTCAAAATTGCTTGACATGCATTCATGACGTGCTTGTTAAGCAATTTTGATCGTCTATGAACCCCTTGAAAGATGTTTGATGCGAAAAGAAAAAGCACGCACCTCGCTTGACGGACGAGCGCGGCGTGTTCGCGCAATCCCGTCAGGTTTCCTTTATAAGAGAAATTCTTACGCGTGCCCTTTTGAGTGCTACGTTACTTAAAAAAAAATATACACTCCAACTTGCAGCAGTTTTTAGCGGTCTATCGCGCGTGAGAATCCTTAATATGGGCGTTCTTTTCATGGACAAACAACGCAATTGCATGGGTAAAACGTATGGTTAAACAAACTGGTAAAAAATTATCGCGCGCGATTGAGCGTGCAGGCTTGCACGCGTGCAATCATGTACGCTCCTTAGAACGCGCAATAGAGCGTACCTATAGGCGTACGTAAGGCAGCTACTATTGTGCATGTATGGACGACAGATCAGATTTTTTGATTGATTTTTAACGTTGAGTATTACAAAGCGCAAATTCGATTGTGAAAAGGAGATTGCCCAAATCCAGGCCCACTTTAATTTGTGCTTGTGCCTTAATTAAATTTTAACTAAAAATAATGACGTAATATTTTAAATATTTTGATGTATAACAATACACTTTGTACACCCGGTGATTGAAAATACATTTAATGAGACTTCTCCGTTTTAGACGTTGACTTCCGCCCGACCATCAACTTGAAATTGAAAAAAAAACGTTGTTTTTTAAATTCTTCCTAGTAAGGGAAGGCAAAGGGATGTAGCCCATACCGCCACAAAAATATTATTTCAATGATTCTTAATAACTTATCATCAATACGTGTTGAAATACTCCGAAACAATTAAAATGAGAAATAATAAACCAAGCAACTAAAGAATCCAGAATGAGCGACTAAAAGTACTAAATGGGCGCGACTAATATTTTTTTTTGTCGCCCATTAATATTTTTTTTGTTGTCTACATAATATTTTCATGGCTTAGGTTAGGTTTATCTGCTGACCAGTTATATGCGATCCATTTTAAATTATTGAAACAAAAATCTTCCCGACGCCATGATAGCGCGATTAGCGCGCCAAACACACTTTGAAAAAATGGTAAAAGTAAGCGCTCTGCTCTTCTTTACCCCATTTGTCGTGATTATATATAAAATAGTTATATTAATATGATTAAGTCTTAATTTCTTTTCATTTTGAAGAAAATATCCCAAGAAAACTTACAATTTATAGAAAAATAACCTCAATATTATTGTGAATGAAACTGAAAATAACAAATATATCCGGGTATCAAAGTGAAAAATAATGGTTGATATTGTTAGAGTGGTTCTTTGTCTACAAACTACAACTGAAATCGTTGAGGCACAAGCATTTTTAATGTGGGCCTAAAGTCCATACATAATTGGGCAATCTCCTTTGTCATTTTGTGGTAAGCTAATGTGTTGTTGACTGTACATCAACGCAAACAGTAATAGTTCGCCCACGTTCATGAGATAAAAATACTATGCAATACCTAATCGGAAACTCGATTACCGATCTGTGACAATTAGTACTAAAATATGGAATACCTAATCTCATTATTCGAAATTCTCTCAACGCGATGATTTCAATCACACAATTACATCTACTGAAGATCACTTTGACCTGATCTCATTTCCTGGGCCTATAACCGAATTTATCGAGGCGGGTCACGATAAGTCTTTCATTATTCGAACAATGGTTAGTCTTTTGTTTCTCATTAGGCTGTCAGCATTCAATTTCGTAGGTAACGATATCAATTCAGAGCTGTTAATCCCAGGATATGACGAAATTAATTCGGGGCAATAGATTTGAACTACGTCATGTATTAATTCCCGAACATTTAATGTGAACATCTGCTTATTGTCAGGTGGAGTGGAGTGAAATTTATATTTTTAGGGCTTCTAACCCAAAGGGCAAAACGGGACCATATTACTCAGACTGGGGTGTCCTACGTAGTATCGAAAGCCGTTGTTGCGACAAACGCTGCTGCGAATATTGTTTCCACTGCCTCATAGCTTCGAAAGCGTCCGTCCGTGCGTCCGTCTGTCTCATGGAACCAGACCAAACCGTCACCAGGCTATATCTCATGAAACGTGATAGTTCAATAGTTGAAATTTTCACAGATGATGTATTTCTGTTGCCGCTATAACAACAAATACTAATAAACATAATCAAATAAATATTAAAGGTGACTCCCATACAACAAACATGATTTTTTTTCCTTGTTTTTGCTCGATATTGATAACGGCAACAGGTAGACGGTTGAAATATTCACAGCATATTTAGTTATATATATTCCTTACTGGCCGGTATTTTCCTTTCATCATCATTAACTCTGTATAAAATTTAAGTTGGTAAGGTACATCGTATAGCCTCCCGAATTTTTGAAGTGGGGAGTGTAGGGAAGTAACTTCAGTCTTACAGAAAACCGCAGTTAAATTATTCTACGCTGTGCTGTGTTTGGTAAGAAAAGTGTTTACCGCTTGGATGAGATAGCATCAGGGCAACGATGATTTTTGACAAAAAAAAACTTCTTTACGCACGCTTGACTTGGGGAGACAAAATCAAAATCAAATCAAATCAAAAATCAAAATCAAAATTTCTTTATTCATTTAGGTACAATTTGTACACTTATGAAAGTCAATTTTGATGCCATCGGTTCAAGAGTCTACCAGGAGGCCTTGTTCTAAGAAGAACCGGCAAGAAACTCAACAAGTTTTATCCTCCCTTTACAGTTTTCATAGTATTGATTTGAGTAAGCTGGTGCGAGAGTAACGAGAGTGTTATACAAAGTGTGATCGGGTGAGATGAACGGAAGTTGAGAGTAAGATATAAAATAAATATCGATCGATAATGACCGATCGACACATTTATTAGTAAAGTATACTTTTTAAAATATACGTTGAAAGTAATACTCGATGTATAGTTTCCACCTCATCGGGTAATTAAAATTTTTATTAAATTAACTAAATTATTAAATAATAATTAGTTGTGTGATAAACACGAATATTTTGTTGCAGACGAAAGAGGTTTACACATTTTATTCGTTGTTTTTGATACTATTTTTAGAGAAAGAAATAAAATCTGGCACTTGTCACCACGAACTGACTTTCTCTTCACCTAATCACCTAATATTATTTTATTATATTTTGTTAGCAACATATTTGTTTGCGAGTTATGGTTGTTAGTATATTTATTTCAGTTTGTTTATAACATTATATAAAATTATTAAGTATATTAAAAATGTCCGTTATCTAGTATCCATAACACAATTTCTTAATGATACTTGCTTTGGGGTAGATAATTGGCGTGGAAATACATAATTATTATTATTACTTATATGCTTTCCTCTTTTAATATGATAAGATCATTGTTTAATAATAGTGTTATTTTTCTACGCTAAAATATCTATTCATTATAGAGATTAACTTAGTTTGTGCAATTGTATAAACTTAATTTTCGTTCACATTTTATTACTGTTCTTGAAAAATATTGTGTGATAAATTGCCATTAAACTTGTCAGTTTCATTATTATAATGTACGAAAATTTTAGCTCCTTTTTGCGACAAAAACTTATAATTTGCTTTCAGCTATGTGGTTATATTGTCACGTCAAAAAGTTTATATTCACATGCAGAAACTGCCGTTAATTATTTGTTAAATTTAAAAGTAGAACAACGATATTTCATAAACTTCTCCGTTATGTGATGTACAAAGCTCATGTCATTCAAACTTCATAACTAAAGTTTGAATATATGAGGGTCACGGAATCTGGTTTGACCTTATTTTTGGCTTTTAGTGGACAGAATATCAACGGTAATGCTCGTACACTTTTGCTCGTCTCTTTTCATAGATTTACAGAGTTGTATTATGGTTCATTGTTGAATTTCAGCGGTGTCGAGAATTGATACAGTATTTTATGTATTGGCACATTGGATTTATTTAAATGTGAAGTAGTAAAAAGTGAGTTTTAAATTTGATTAATGTTTATTTTGAATGTGAGAACTAATCTCACGAGTAAGTATTTGTTTATAGAGTACAACAGGTATTTATTTAAAAGTGTTTCTGCCGAGTATTGAGCTGATATTGATTCTGAAGTGTCATACGACCGTTTTCAACACGACATGAAGGACATAAGTAAATTGAACATAATTTAGACTTAGATGACTCTCATTGGCTCTTTTTGCCTCGTTGAGGATGTCGAGCGGTGTCAATACAATATTTTGTTCGTCTTCGCGGCTGAAAATCTTAATTTGTTTATTTATAATCACATTATACTAATTACAAAGAAAAATCTCAAAATTATTTCTTTACGCGCATGCAATAAAATAGGTATCTTGTTTCGAAAACATTTAAGCGTAATATTTCTTACCTTTAAATGTTTTTCGAGTTAAGTACTTTCGCGTACAAATTTCATAAACAAAAGTGTTAAGCTTCACTGGCTAGTACATAATTACCAGTCGATTGTAGCGTCTACAGCGCTAGTATTAAACAAAATTACTTAAGTATGTTGTTAAAAGTTGACATTAAATGGAATCTGATAGGTTTTTACCAAACACGTACTTTGTCCAATACTAAGAACTGAAATTAACTTACAATATTACCTTCTTGCTAAAAACAAAAAATCTGTAAACTAAACGGCACAAATGCTGTTATTGTCATTACCGCACAAGTACACAATAAAAACCTTTATGAAGCTGAAGAAGAGTGCAGTAAAAGATTGCTTCATGAGCAAGTCTCTTTGATTTTGTCTGCATAAAACTATTACAAGACGAGTTCATCATAACGTCGTTCGTTCGTCAATGTTATCTCCCTTGGTATCACATTCCAACTATGACAATCGGTGTGTAAGAGGTTGAAGAATTTTACAAGCAATACAAGTTTTGGGTACAACGCTTGGACAGGACGTAACTCAGTCCCCTGGGTGTCCAATACCCTGTCACGTAAGCTAAACGCCGTCGTGAAAGCTGAAATTATTTTGCGAAACTAATCTGGAATGGGATTTGAGCAGTGTCGTACGAAATAACGTTAGTTATGTGTTCTTTTGTAATGGCAAAGATCATGACAGTGTTAAGTGTTTCTGTGCTAGCACTAACCGCTCCCGAAGACACATTAATGGTTTTTTTGTGGACAAGCCTTTATCTCACCAGATAGTAACTAGAGATGACCAACCATAGGAGGTAATCTATGTGACCAACCAACCTGAGTCTCTTCAATTGTAATAGTCGAGGTAGCGAACAGCGGACTAGTGAGCTTATTATATACATATACACACAACACAAATCAATACGTCGGTATACATAACTCGATTCATACACAAAACACACACACACACAACCAATTAGGTATATACGAGGGTGTCTAAAGTGGTACTACTTTCACTCTCGAACAAACTGTCTTTGTTTTTAGAGTCCACTTCTGCTTACTAAGGCTGGTATTATAGAAGGAGTCTCAAGAATCCAACGCCGTACTGAGCGTCGTACGTGTGTATCACTTTGTGCTTGATAGAAAGTGACAAACGATTTACAAGACGTGATTGATTTCTGAATATCATTCTGTAATACGGGTCTAAGAGTCGGGATGGCCTCTCACTATTATTAACTAATCACTCACTAGCTTTTCCGTCAAAATAAAATGTAAATCCAACACAAATCAGTTGGGATATTAAACAGTCAATTTTATTTTTTGTCACGTAAATATCACATTACCTTTGTGACGCAGTCTCACTGTATCACATCCCGCGGGGTTGCGAGATCACCTGTCATGCTCTCAGAGTGACAAGGGCTGCTGTTGCAGTGCCTGGGCGTAATTACCGCGAATTGTGTTACTGGATTAATCAGGGAATGTGTTTTAAATCAATTAACTTTATTTGCTTAGCGCGGTCTGCGTCAATGTGTACACTACGTTTGTCGTAAACGTTATTTTTATGTCATTACTATGCAATTGTAATATCGTCTGTCTGTAATACTCGTAATGTAATTACTCAATATTGTTATTAAACTGGCGGTAATTTTAAATATTTCATAGAATAAGACAACCTACATCTTTAGATTTCCCGTGACCACGAATGCTCAATAGAGTTCCAAAACGTCGGACATAAATCACAAAATTTGGAACACATACATACAAGTTAAATCTGTAAAAGTAGTCTTATTAAATACAAGCCCGCAACTTTGTCCGCGTGGAAAAGTTTCTTTTTGCAGTATATTTATTTCTTAGGGTACTTAATTGTTTACTACAATAATCAGATACATGTTTATTTTATAAATTTCTTAACCATTTTGTGTCCTGTCTTAATGTCTTCTATATTTTTTGTGGGGAATTTCATTAAAATTAGTTTCAGAAAGCGTGACTTTGTTTGGACTTTCACAAATCCGATTTTAATGAAATTTCTCATAAAAAATATCATAACAATTGTCTAAATTCAAAGTATTATGGTTTTACTTTGATAGTGACAAAAAATACACTGTTGGTTTTCAGACTTTGTCTGACTCCATTTACCTTTCAGGGGTTGAATTTTGGACAAAACACGTGTCTACTTACTCATTTATCGATAGGAGTGTACTCCTATGAAATCCTGTCATCCCCTATTTTATCCCCTTATGGGTTGAATTTCGAAAAATCTGGCCTTGTTCCTTCACTTCCAAATCATAAAAGGAACCTCTGGCTGGGCTGCTGATCAGTCAGAACTTTTCTTTTCATTTAAGAAGATTTGTAATTAAAAAGAGTGAAAAAGTAAAATAAAGCTATATTCTATTATGAAACTGTAACAATCAGAAATTGAAGAAACTCTTTAAAGTTAATAGCATTATTGGCGACCCTACTTTTCGTCCGCCATAATTTAAACCTTTTTTTATCAACGGAACTGTGAAATTTCTTCGGAGTTCATATTTTTATCAGAGTTTATTGGGTTGTCTGCCTTCTTTTATCAGACTTAAGAAATAAATTTTGTATAGGCACATTTGTAAATTAAAATGGGTACTAGGCTGTTTTTCTAAATGGTTTTTTATAATGGAAGATAGAAAAATTGTAGTTGAATTTTGCGCTGAATATTATTTCATCTTCTGAATATTCGCCATCAAGAAGTCTGTTATTGAACTTTTCTCTAGTCGTCATCGTCTAGCAGTTCGCCTTTTTAACCGACTTAAAAAAAGGAGGAGGTTCTTAATTTGTCGTAATTTCTTTAACCTTTGCTTGGTATGATTGGTAGGGATTGTTTGAAGCCCGCTTAGCTACCATGTTATCAATGACTGTTGACGTAATAATACCTTAACTCTTAGGCGACGATAACCAAACATCTAACGACCTTTTTTTTATTGACGGGGAAGTCAAATACATTTACGTAAAGTCTTTGCGGGCGGTGCCAACCGCAGGGGATATGTGGGACTCGAGGTAAAGGCGTTCCCTCCATACCCACTAAAAATCCTCCCAGGCATGACCTTCAGGGCGCTGCTATTACGGGACGGCTCGGGATTTGCGCACGTGAGCGCAACTACATTGAGACCGTCCCAACGTTGCCCGTCTAGGCACTCCTTGCACCAATTGGTAGCCAGCAGCCACTCCTCCACCGGCTGCTCGACCTGGCGCGTCCTCCTGATGAGAACACCGGGAGCAGCTATCGGACCGCACCCGGGGGACTTTGGGCGCGGTCGTGGCCCTGAAAAGGGCCGTCCGGAACTACCCGTGGTGGGAAAACAAAAGCAACTCGACAATGGCATGTAACTTTAAATGCCAAGGGGACACACTTGACATCCGCCACCCGCCGAGAAAGTTTCCCCACCACGTTACCAAGGTCCGCCACGAGGAGACTTCCGATCTGACGACCTTGGAAATACTGACGACCGCAGAAAACGAAAAACCGATTATTATTTTAAACAAGATGCTACTTTATCTCATATGAATATTTAAGTAATTAAATTATCTATAAGATGAGTCAAGTTTTATGAAAATAGCTACAGTAGTTTCCGAGCTATGTTACTTTATTATTTTGGGAATTTATACTAAATTGGGAATCTTGATAATAGGTCTTATATTATCAAGATTCCCAATTTAGTATGGGACTTGGACCATGATTGCGCTTTCGTGAAATGAGCGCCAATAATTGGGAAAAATCTATAATTAGAATAGAATAGAATAGAATATTTATTTATTTTCTCTCACACATGTTACAATTTTCATTACATGGTACATTTATTTTAGGGCATGAACCTGTGTATGAGAGACTGGAGCCTGAGATAGGTTTCCAAAAGAAACCCGTAGTACAGGGTATAATTTATGTGGAGAAAATACATATATAATAAATAATGATGTCTTTTTAACGCCTGATGATCTTTCAAAAATTGCATATTAGCTCCAATCGCTCCCTTGACAGCATTATTGTGTAGCCGCTCGAATTTGGATCGATGGAGTGACCGAAGTAGGGTAGTACCACAGTATACCAAGAACAGTAATACGTCTTCATACAAACTGGCCGCTATCCATTAGAATGTGTGCGTGCGTACTCGGCGCCGTGTACGCACGCACTGGGACGCACACATTGACATAAAATATGGGGACATAAGGTGGTCTCGTCGTCTCGGTGTGATCGCGCGTTTTTATGTCATTGCACATTCGCTCGCCGCTCGTTCCCGCCCGGCACATTTACGATATCCCTAGCATCAACGCAGAGTAGTAGCCTATCCTACATAACTCGACAGCCCGCAGATAACCTACTGTTCTTGGTATACTGTGGTAGTACCTCCACCTTACAAAAGACTGTACAGTTTCGTAGCATTCCACAGGACAGGGGATGAAGTTAGAAAAAAAGAATGGAATGAAATTGGTTAAAATCGGGGTTTACAAGGTAAAATTCATTCATTTCATCATTTTAACATGGCAGTAATAGATTAATTTTTGGCCATTTCACATTGCCGAGCAACCAAAGCCAGATTATGTAGGTAAATAAGGTAAGTAAGGAAAATTCTCATACTCCTCCTCTTGTTAAAGTTTATTAAAATGTAGTCTATGTTGCTCGAATTGATTGACACTTCATTCATCAAAATCAGATTAATAGTTCAGACGGTGGAACATACGTAAATACAAACATACACACATAGACTGCAAAAATCATTACCCTTCCTTTTAGCTTCGCCGTAGTCGGGTAAAAACCGTATAGGATAAATAAAAATAATAAAATTAATAAACCGGTACACGAGCTCTTAAGGCTAAATTAAGTGGAAGCTTCTAGATCGTTTTGTGAAAACTTTCTGCGTCTATTGAAGTGGAAAGGCTTAATAACATGTACAGACAAAGAATTTGTGGATCCGACGCCCATTATAAGACAGTTGACTTAATTCAAGTATAATTTCGAAGCATTATTTTGGCTGAACGGTTGATGATTATTACCCTCGCTTTTGAAAGAAAAGGAAGAAAATTCCAAAATAAAATATTGTTCTTAAATGTTTTGTTAGTTTCGGTGAAGTAGGTACATTATACAAAGTTTAAGACAGCTGTTTGTTGAACGTTCTCCTCGCATTGTGTTCTTATGGGCGCTTATCTAACTACATATAAAAGTTGGTTGCCAGCGCAAATCCACCAGCGCTATTATTTTTTTCGATATATTTATATAGAAACTCAACAGCTTTTTATTTACAATGTTAGCTTAACTAGTTATATTATTTCTTAAATCTAAGCCTTTGTTTAGTTACGTGATAAAAGAAAATATGCGTGTGCAATATTTTTTCGTGTTCTATCTGATGGATAATCAGAATTTTTCAGTTGTCCTATCATCCCTATTTTAAGAGCCTGTTTTATGAGTTCCAGATAAGTTCCTATTTAGCGTTTATCTGAGAGATAGTCCATATAAAACTGTTTATTTATCTGCTTGATATACTGTTATCAGAATCTGTGAAACTGACTCTAAACCTTATAATAAAGTCATATCTGGAGCAATTAAACAACCAAAGTCTTATATATACAGTATCCGAATATAGTTTCTTTTATGTCGTAAATAAATGCTATTGGTTAATTTGGGTCGTAATATAGCCGTGTAAAAGGTCGTTGACTACGGAGCCATAGCCTGACAATTTGCTGCTTTATTTCAGTGAGAGGATCTATTTGACCATAAATGTGTCTTCCTATCTTTTAGTATCGGTATAAAAGCATTTACTAGCCGCTATTTTGTGGTTAGATATGTCGTTTATGATATATTAACGGCCGGTATCTGTAGTGAGAATTGTAGTAACGTTTTTATTGATCTAAAATAAGAAGTACCTTAATGAATGAACAAATATACTTTATTTTAAAACTCGAGCCCAATTTCGTGAACTAGTATAATAAGTAATGATCCGCGACTCCTTTGAGCGTTTTTCGATATTCCTTATAGTTAAGGATTTGGCCCTCAAGACCCACTTGAAAAATTCACTCTGTATAAGCGCGTCTTGTGGTTCGCCTACTATGATTTAAAACTAAAGGTCCCGAGTTCGATCCCCATAGATTAAAAATTTGTTCTTGCTTTGATTGGTCATAAGCACGCCATCTTATTATCTTTTTGTTTGTTACTTTTGTATTTGAGTTTTAAACATTGGTATTTGTCTGTTGTTTTGTTGTCAATATTTTTTGTATGTTTTAATGTAAATTGCAAATGTCTGTTATGTTAATGTTGCCATCCAACCCACATCACCGGCTACTACTGAAAACCAGCGTCACAGCTTAGCTTGTAATATAATGCTGAGTTCGAAAACGTGACGTCACAAGCCCCAACTCCTGAACTTAGATGTTCTTTATTTTTTTACTTTCTCGTATACGTAATATAGAGTCTGTAGACCCTGAGTCCAAAAACATATTTTTTTGGAGTTATGTCTGTGTGTATATGTGTGTGTGTGTGTGTATGTGTCTGTATGTCTGTGTGTCTGTGCGTTAGCACGATAACTCGAGTATGCTTTAACTTATTGCAACCAAAGGAGATGGCCCTCTCTCCATACAATGTTTGCCCCACAAGCAAAAATCTATGCGTCACGATCAAAGTTGAATTTCTGAGTTAGTTTTACACTCTATAAAAATATTACATATCAGTTATTGCTGTAAATAGTGGGGTTTTAAAGTTACAAGCACATTTGGCACCATAAAATTGTGAACATTTTAGTAAGTAAGTATCTACTATGCATTTAAATATTATTATTACTTTACATTTATATATTTATTGATATATTATTTATCTTTTAAATGAATAACATTATATGTACACGTAATTATTACAATAAAAATCTTGACCGCCGCCATTAAATGGCGGCAACAATTGCGTTTTATAAAGTAGGTATCGGAGAATCAAGGGAATTATACTTACAGCCACATGAAATCCGAATTTTTGAGTTTTAACTTATCAATTAAACGTAAATATTTTACTAATATGTATTGAAAAGGTCTACAATATTTTCCAATAGTATTGTTTTTGTATTGGAGTATTAGGTATACCGACTGATGAATTACCTGTGGCTCAAAAGCCTTTATGACATAGCCATAACGTAAAGGAAATGTATACAATCAAGAGCAGTTTTTAAATCCTTGTTTCAATTTATTTTTGAACCCCGCTAGATACGTTGTATCCATGTATACACTAGCATTCTATAATTTAAATAGAGTTATTTTAAAATAACATCATCTGGTCTCTTCATGTTTTTTAGTATTCAAACATGAAACGACTCTGGGGCAGGAATGGGCCATCTCCTTTAACATGCGTGTATCACATCAAAATATAAGGTTTCTATCAACTTTTGAGGCGTCGATCACGAAAGTTAAGCAACCATAGCACACCCAAGGACGACGACGCCTGGTAGGCGACTGTTTGTAAAACTATTCACCAATTTTTTTAGTAGTTGTTCATCAACCATATTGAGCCACTCCAATAGCGTCGCGAGATTGCAACGTTAGATAGTACCGCCTTTACCACGGTGAGTGCTCTGAGGAGTTTTTTCCCTAATCCTATTCACCGACAAACAGTAGATGCTATTCCAACAGAACTGAGAAATTTGGCAACTGATTTCTTTGCTGCACAATTAAAACATAGAATTCACTGCCAGCATACGTGTTCCTTCCTTACAGTCCTGCGTCATTCAAAAGAGGCGTGAAGAAGCACTCTGCAGAAAGGCAAGGGTTTACCTTTCGACCCTACTTTTGCTTCCCATCAGGTGGAATGGAGTCATTTGCTTGACCTTTTCATAAAGTTCACATATTACGCCAACCCCAAATATAGAATTAAGAGCAGGGCAGGCATGTGAAGGTTTAGAATGCTATAAAGAAGCGAAGCTAATCTTAGCGGCGTCCAATAGTGAACCAGAAATGGTAGCTTTAAATATAGAACTGCAGTGAAGCAAGCAGGGATTGATGTCCGACAAATTGACAAGGCGATACTGTCTGGCGATTTTAACCTACAGACTGTAAATAGAACTAGCCTCGATAAATTTATCCATATTAACAGTTTGGAGAAATTTTGTAAGACTAAATATTGAGAGGTCGATAATCTACCCCATTGTTAAATTATCCTTAACGAGAGAACTACGAAATTCGGTTACTCATTTTTTTGTTTCTCAATCATGAAATTGAATTCCCTGCCACCACACTTACAATCCTGGACCATTCAAAGGATGCCTAATGGAGCATCTTGCAGATAGCAAGGCGAGGGTGGCCAGTGGCGCGTATGTTATCTCTCGCATTGCATTTGGTCCACGCTTCTGCAAAGTTCGTAGAAATTTCAGTTATATCCTTCTTGCTACTCCAAAACATAATTCGGACAGCAGGCATAATAACGATGCCTGAATCTCAGTTTTCAAATATACAGATTATGAAAACCAATCTGCCCTAATCGTTCTTAATTTAAGATTCTACGAGGATACGAGACCCCACCTGGGTTGGGTCATTTACTAGACTTTTTATATATAACACAGAGTTTTCCTAAGGATTATGAGCATGATTATTATGTATGTAAATTTCACATTTATAATATTATTTGGACTTGAAACAAGGCAAATACTCATGTCTTTTATATGCATTGTATAACGCGCACTCAACCGGTCTCTCCAATAAAACTGGACATTCAAATTCCTGTGACGGTTCGAACGCTCGTAAATAACCAGTTAACTCCATTCATGGCTTATTTGTGCCGTTATGGTCGAAACGATACATCCCCAAGTGTTATAAACCTGTTTGGGGTTGGCAAATTTTCGGCTGTAAAAATTACGATCGATTTGTAGCGTAATGAAAGATTTGTTATTTGGAACCGATTTAAATGTTCTCAAAACCCCTTTGTGGTTGGTGGGAATTTAGGGAATAATAATGTAATTCTTATTTATGCAAAAGTACAGTTTTTTTTGTAGGAAGCGTCTGTGGCGTGCAAGTGTCGGTGGCGTAGTGCGTAAGGGCGTTGACCCGGGAGGCACCGGTTTGAACTACGCCACGTACCAATGTGTTTCAAATTTTGAATTCATATGTACGTTTAATCGCGTCTTTTACGGTGAAGGAAAACATCGTGAGGAAACCTGCACACACCTCTGAAGAAATTCTTTGGTTACGGCTTAATCGCTCCTAATGCGGGGTAGGCTGGAGCCCCTCGGTGGGGGACATTATATGAGCTGTTGATGAACAGTATTTATATCTCACAAACGCTGGTGAACCATAAGCCATGAGCCGTGTTTATGTAGCTATACATGCACATTGACTAGTGAGCCTATAATAGGATCCATAGGATCCTATCCTTTAAGTGTGAAATCAGTGGACTGTAATTTAGGTAACTCGTTATAATTAAATAAATTACAAAAATGTAGTCTTTGTGTGTGAGCGCGAGAAGTTTGTGTGCGCGCGGGACGCATCGGCCGCTCTCTCCGCGGAGACCCTAGCGTCTCATAATATTGTAGACACATTTCTCAAAAAGTCACGTTTTGATGAATCATATAAACTTTGTCTTCTTTAAATAAACAGGAGCGGCCCGACAGATTTCCTACTGTTAAATAACTTGTGCTATCGGATCGAATTATGAATCTAAACTATTCTCGGATCAGCGTGAACACAATAATTGCAAAAAAATAATCAAAAACAGTTAAGCCGCTTAGGAGGAGTTTAGTGATAAACATAAGAACAGAAGAATTTTACATTTATACATTTTTTCTTTTATTTTACAGCTTATTTATTCGCCTTTCATACCCTTCAAGCGTGATAAATGCAACTTTTTTTTTGATTTCGTTTGCATCAAAAACGGCCTTTTCGAAACGGCGTAGTTTCCGAAACTACAAAAATATTCAAAGCCAATCAATACTTTAATCATACACGTGTACCGTTTTCAGTTTCGTCCCAATTTCCCGCAGCATTTGAAGTGTTAGCCACTGTTCAATTAAATTGGCGCCTGTACCCCGATACAATGTAGAGATAGGTAGCCAACCCAAGTAGGTACGTGACAGGGACGGGGTTATAGGTTTTATGTAGGTACACTTAAATTGGTGTATATGTCTAACGGTAAGAGGATGTGCGTTTGATTACAGAGCGGTTGACTTCAGACGGGACCTTAACTTAAAGGTTAAAGTTCCCAAGTCTTTGTGCCCATTTGAGAGTTTTGCTGTAATTATGGAAAATCTATTTTATTATTTATGAAAAAGTTGGTCATGGCCTGAAATAGGGAACATGTTTTTACTCTCAAAATCATTTTATTGTAAACATGGTTTTCAGGGCGAGCTGAATTAATTTCAAAGCAAAATAAAATCAAATATTTCTACATTTTCTATTAATAATTACAAGAAAGTATCGATTTTAAGATTAAGTATTGGTAGCTTATGCAGAAACAGAATAACTTACTACATAAACTCACTTTGTTTTCACTTTATACGATCCTTACTTATGAATAACATAATAAAATTTAGTAATAACGAACTAAGCGTCGGTGGCGTAGTGCGTAAGAGCGTCGTCTCCTACCCGGGAGGCACTGGTTCGATCCCCGCCACGTACTAATGTGTTTTAAAATTTTGAATTAATATATACGTTTAATCGACGCTTCTACGGTGAAGGAAAACATCGTGAGGAAACCTGCATACACCTATGAAGAAATTCTTAGGTTGTGCGTGAAGTCGACCAACCCGCACTTGGCCAGCGTGGTTGACTAAGGCCTAATCGCCCCTAATGTGGGGTAGGCTCGAGGCCCTCGGTGGAGACATTATATGAGCTGTTGAAGATGACGATGATGATGAATAACTAACTAGAGTCAAAACTATACCGAACCCATACCGGGTAGAACTGCGAAGTTAAAAACTTTGACAGAAATTATTTAATGTTGCCGTTAATTTATTATCTAATTATACACCGCGTAATCGCCATAATTCAGCTCATTCAGCGCTAAAAGTGGCAGTGCAGGGTGTAATACCTTAGGGCATGTTGTACTAAAGCTCGGTATATCAACTCGTTCCACGTATATTACATGCGGGCTCTACAATGTTCGGGCGTGGAATTTAAACATTAAACTTGTGCAGGGCCGAATTTGGGAGTAATGGGTTTAATATAGAGTACATCATTATGCCTAATTTTTTGGCTACATACGTACACGGGTTTGCATTTATTTTTCGTTTTGTAATTTACTTTCGTTACTTCGAACATGGCGAGGAAAGAGTGCGAACGAGAAATTCGTTTCAGTTTTCATTTTTGCCACACGACAAATAATCGAATGCAACCGAGTTGAGCCGAACGCGTAATACTTTATTACCGCATTCAGTTTAGGTAGTAGTTTTTTTTAAATCGTATTACGCTCGATCATACTATTAACGACAGTATAGATAGATACGAGTAACAATAATGTTCGAGAACGATTCGGTACTTCGAATAAATAGCGTACCCGTTACTTAGTAACGAATACATACGACTTGTACAGCTCTATGTGGTTTCGTTGTCGTTTGTATTTGCGATGGTGCTAGAGCGCGGTGTTTCTAGTATTTGAGTCGTGGTTGGTTGTAAATACACGGTTACGATTGACTGCAAGATGGGGTCCGTGTGAATTAAACTATTACTTTTCTTACAAATTCACTCCCGTTCACGTGTTCTCGTTATGGTGTGGTTTGTGGTTATCGTACGTGAAAATACACTGATAAAGTGAAAGGTTTTAACACTTTTGATGGTCACTGCAGTCTACGTTCACCAAAAGATAGATGCCATTTACGAAATTCCTGACTTGTGATTATAATGCGTCTAAAATTTCGTAACGGCTGGTAAAGGTAGGTTTGTATTTCGCGCAAAAAATTAGTCTCGTGATTCAGCGAGGTAATTCAACCAGTGTTATTAGACTTCCTGTTTCAGCGGACCTAGGTGAAGTCTTTTATGTGTAATAGTAGTCTATAAGTATTGTATATCTAGTTTTAATATCCCTTTTGTAACGTAGGTTTGATTTGTTTGTAGTGAGATTATAATTATATATTTTTTTATATCCCTAAAGACACCCCTGTTGTTTTTGCTAATGCTTCAGCTTTCACACTTACTTCGTGTTTTATCTTCGTTGTTTCAATTTAATGTGCGCGCTGAATGCGGATGTCTTTCGCACTAATTTAAAAACAGGTTTTTTGCGTCGTTTTTCTAGAATGTCTATTTTTAATATATAAGAATCTCTTATCTGTTTGTGTTCAAACTCCTACGACCTCTCTGCCGATAATTATGACTTTTTTGTGTTTATTTGCTAGCTATGAGTATAGGTGGTAAATTGTATTTCAGCACGCTAAAAAAATGGCAGAACAACGATTGTATATTTATAGAAATGAGGTTGCTTGTGGGTATTTTGCTTTTCTACTTTTTTCAATGTTATATAATTTTGAGAATGATGTGTTGGGCGTGAGACGACTAGGACTCTAATGTTATGTTGGCACGGGACTTAGTAGGGTGCGTCACGCGAGAGAGATTTTTTTGGACGTTGGTAAGGAATCCGCCAGCGCAGCAGTCATGCTTTTCTCGTGACGAAAACGAAACCTCAGCTACCGAGTGCAAAAGTTAAGCTACCTAGTGCAAGTTAAAAATATGATGCGTCCGCTTCGGGTCGCTTCGACTCATCGTCAATGCGAGTTGAGCTTTATTGCTTAAGGGCTTCGGCTGAAGTTTGCTTCAACCCATTAAAATTAGATAGCACCCATAGAGCTTCCCCGTCAACAAATACATTGACACTTTTGTGCCGGGCAAGGCTGCGAATTGAAGTCGTGAAATTGAGTTCGCTTTTAAAATGTCTAACATTCAATAACTGTTCCAGACAGACAAAACACAGTAATGTATTGCGCAGGTAACTTTCACAACTTTTGTGTCTTCCGCATTGCTGTTTGTTAAACATCCATATGAAAATGAAATACACGGTAGAGAAGTTGGCAGGCAAATTTGAGACTGAATTTTCGGGTCTAGAAGATGATTAATGGTATTTATTATACATACGCAAGGTGAACACTACAATGCTGCGTCTGACTTCGTTTAAACTAATAAATCTACCTTTTAATATTTACAGTATAAAAATATTTTTAAATAAAAAACCGCTTTCAAAACTAAAAACGTAGAAATAAAAATGTTACGTTTGAAAAAATCTAAATGTTTTTTTGAGGTCGGTCCCAAAGGCAAGTGACTACGTTTATTCCAAATTTTGAGCTTGACACCGACCTAAAAAAACATTCAGAATTTTTTAAACATAATTTGTTTATTTCTCAGTTTTTAGATTTTATTTCAAAATAACTTATTTTTTGCTTTTTTGTAAGAATAGAAATTTTCAGGAATCTACCTTGAGATCTTTTAGACAGGTAATAAAATGAGAACACATAAAAAACATACAGTCGCATTGAGAACTTTCTCTGGAAGTCGGTTAAAAATTAAGTCGCTCTTTCTGTATTTGCGCTTAGAAATGACTACGCAACCGATATCAATGAGGTTTTCAGCAACAGATAGAGTGCTTTAAGAGGAAGGTTAATATGTATAATACATGCATAAAAGTAGAGAAGAGTTTAATAAAAACTTTCAAATGGATTGGTGACAAAGTAGCATTAGTATACATAGTTGGCTGTATGGAAAGGTTCATTAGGACAGCAGCAACAATTACGTGCGTTCACCCGGCTTCCTCTCACAAATAGTTTTTAAGAGGTTTTTCGCTAAGTTACATAATGCCGACGTGGCACTGTGAAATTGGCAAATTTTATGTGGGACAGGTATTCAAATAACGTTGTTGTTGCCTGAATGAAACTCCCCGTACTACCTAAACCTCCATTAACGCTGTAATGTCCATATGCGGCCAACAGCAATAGTTTTATAAAAATCCCTATACTACCAACTATTTATGTAAAATTCAAATTACAATGAAAAAAAAAAACAAAAAACATATTACGGATTTCGTAGTTAAGGACGCAACCTCCCACCCGGGAGGCACCGGTTCGAAACCTGCCACGTACCAAAGTGTTTTCAAATTTTGAATTCAACGTACGTTTAATCAACGCTTTTACGGTGTAGGAAAACATCGTGAGGAAACCTGCACACACCTATGAAGAAATTCTTAGTTGTGCGTGAAGTCGACCAACCCGCACTTGGCCAGCGTGGTTGACTAAGGCCTAATCGTCCCTAATGTGGGGTAGGCTCGAGTTCCTCGGTGGGGACATTATATGAGCTGTTGATGAATGACATGTGGGCAAACCTGTAGCATTCGACGGTACAGATTACAATATTTTGTAGCCCTCTTTCTGTGTGAGTTTTAATAATTTATTTGACTGCAGACTTGGATAAAGTACTCTTCCTCGTAACAAGCGCTGGAATTTAGAGCATTAGTTCGTTGTTCACTTCCAGATCGTGCTTAGAGCAAAAGAAAAGTATTAAAACCTCCTCGAATAATAAGCCTAAAATGTAGCACGTGAAACTGAGTGAAAATGCAACCGTAGCCTCGTTGGAGTATTGTGCTCATGACTCACAAAGGACATTGTGTTCTCAGCGCCACTTCACGACGCACGCTTCCTCTTGCGTAGGCAGCTAACTGTGACTGAAATGTTCTTAGATGTTCTCGAACTTTGTGGATTAAGATCGGGGAATAAACTGTTTTCATTTGTTTAGGTGAGTATAGACTAAAACTTTGGCTAAACCATTACAGTGTAATGTAATATGCTTACGAATGACTGATGGCTCACTTTCCTAAAGCATTTCTATGTAATTTGACGTAGGTAATAGTGAAGCTCGCGAGCCCGATTTTGATGAAAACCAAAACTGAATTGTACTGATTGATAAAATAATGATTATCGCTTCAACCAAGGTGGAACAAGAAATATTTTATTAAAATTTATAATTTTTCATTAGTTTTCCGTATATTATTACTTGCCAGAAATCGATCCTTATTAACAACACTATCGAATGGTATAATAATACAAACTGTTTTTATTGATTTTTCAAAAATCCAACGATGCAGTTTTTGTTTTCATCAAAATCGGGCTCGCTACTCCTTTTAGATATTTCTTATCGTTTAGGATTTGGCCCTAAAGGCTCACTTGAAAAACACCTGGTATAAAGCTATATTAAGGTAATTTAAGGGAACTACTATCTATAACACTAACAGATTCGTATTATTTTAGCTAACAACGTAAGAAATAGTCGTATATTCGCTGTGATTGCAGTAATAACAACGCGCTCTGCACGTGTAATTGTTGGGCCCGACTCATTCCCCATCAAAGGAATACACACGGAGGTTGAGCCTGCTTTGCATCGCTAATGGGGCTGGTGCGTGATTTGTGATAACAAGCGAGACAAACGGCTTTATGTGAATTTCCTACCTAAACCTTTTACAATAAGGTCACTTATTCATCAGCCGTAATTGAATTTTCCTTTGCTTTTTAAAATCACAGTGATTTGTAGAGAGAAGTAAGGGCTTAGATCGTTTCAAACTGAACAAAGATGTGGGTGACTCAGCTAGTGTGACGCTTCACTGAGAGGAAAAGGAGTCCGCTTGGAAGCCTACTACCATATTAATGAAGCAGGTAGTTATAAAAATCGGGAGTGGTCTCCCCTTGACTTTCTCGTATACCGGTAACGTCTGAAAGGTTGATAGAAACCTTATATTTTGATGTCATACATGCATGTTAAATTTTAGTCACCCATCAGAGTACCGACCGCGCACTTGGTTGCCTAACTTTCGTGATCGATGGCTCAAAATTTGATAGAAACCTTATATTTTGATGTCATACACGTATGTTAAATTTGGTTGCAATAAGTTAAAGCATACTCGAGTTATCGTGCTAACGCACAGACACACACACAGACATAATTCCAAAGAAAATATTTTAGGACTCAGGGAGGTCCAAAACGTGTAAATCCGTCAAAATCTCGAGGTCGAATTTTTTGACGATTATAAGACTTCCTCTATACTACGCATACGAGAAAGTAAAAATAGTTTTAACAGCATTACTGTGTACCAGTAGTTAGAATATGGAGTTTCTCCCGAGTTCTTGTTGTAAAAACACGTGTTGTGAGACTCTATTTTTAACTCAAACCTACCGTACAATTTTTAGTTCTTCTTCTTCTTTAAATAAATGGCGTTCGCGACACATAAAGATTATGCATTTCACCATTGTCAAGTGAAAATGTGTACATAAAGTAACAGACAATTGTACGGTAAATTGAGGTTAAAAATGGAGTCTCTCAACACGTGTTCTTGCAACAAGAACTCGGAAGAAACTGCAATTTTAGTTACTTAATTACATTTTCACTTGACATTGGCAAAATGCGGCAAAATGTATCGCGACGCCAATAATTAAGAATAGTTAGAAGATGCTAGTCCCTCAGTAGTTAATGATTTCGGGTGAAACTTGGTTCCAATTTCTGTCTTATCACCATAACATTAATGACGTGGAAGCTCCTTTTATTCTATTTAAATTATTAATTAATGGCGTCGCGATACATAAACGTTACGCATTTTGCCAATGTCAAGTGGAAATGTAATTTAAGTAACATAAATTGTACGGTAGTTTTGTGTTAAAAATGGAGTCTCTCAACACGTGTTTTTAGAACAAGAACTCGGCCAAGACCTTCCCTTCGAAGATAAAAATTTTATAGTTTTTAGAGTTCCGTCAATTAGAGTTGATATCAGTCTGGGTTTCCCCGGATTTGTCCTAGTTCGTTCGCCGAGGTTCCATTTGTAGTCTGGGTCTTAAATATTTTGAAACATGTAGGACTATTAGTTTCTGTTTTATTTATTTACTTTGAAAAAAAAAATCTTTAATGAAAAAATACACTGAAAAACATCGACCGATTGGTCAAATTTACTCAGTGTATTTTTTTCTAGTTTTAAAAATATTTACGCGTTTGTAAACGCGCTGTCGAAATGACTGGGCTGTTGAAAGCTCTAAAATCCGTGGTTGTCATTATACTTGTTCTGGTTGGCAGGTTTTAGAAATGGCAACCCTATCAAATCGATACCGTCTTGGTGGAGAGGTCAGTACCTAACGCTGTCCACATCTAGCGGTCTGGGTTTGAATCTTGGCCAAATGTCTGTTCGTTGCACACGAATATAATAAATAATATGTTGTTCACGAGTTACTGTTGCGTTATGATCCATACAGAACAACAGGTCTTATGGTGGCTTTAATTGACTCATTACAACTATAGTTTTTTTTTGTTTATTCATAATAATATACTTACCTTTTTTTGTTGACGGGGACCTTTTTTCGTCCATACCCACTCAACATCCTCCCCGGCCTGACCTCCAGTGCGCTATTACGGGACGGCTCGGGATCTGCGCACGTGAGTGCAACTACACCGAGACCGTCCCAACGCTGCCCGTCTAAGCACTTCTTGTGCTCCAATTGGTGGCCAGCAGCCCAGAGGGGCTACTGACTAACGCCAGCCCCTGTGGGCCGCTGGCCGACGCCGGCCTTATAGGCCACCTCCTCACCGACGGTTGCTCGACCTGGCGCGTCCTCCTGACGAGGACACCGGGAGCAGCCATCGGACCGCACCCGGGAGACTTCGGGCCTTCTTTCGTGGCCCTGAAAAGGACCGTCCGTAACTAGCCGTGGTGGGAAAACAAAAACAACTCTACGATGGCCAAGCGGACACACTTGACATCAAAAGCCACACACCCGCCTAGAAAATTTCACCACCACGTTACCAGGGTCCGCCACGAGGAGGCTTCCGGACGTGGACCCCAATAATATACTTACCTATCGCATAAACGTCTCAAGTATCAAGGTCTTTAATCTTGATTTTTGAGACGTAATAAATAGTACATTATTGCAAAGGGCGCGAAATAGGCAATTGCAGGTCGAGTATGAGTTTGAAGGCCGAGCCGCAGGCGAGGACTTCACTAATACGAGACAGGCAATTGCCATTTCGGCCGAGGCATATATAGTGCTTTTCTCAAAAGAATGCAGGGAAATAAAACATACTTTACCTTTGTCGCTAAATATATATCATCTGGGGATTTAATTAAAAATTGCTTTATGTTTTTGCCTTTAAATCCGGTCGATTGTCGTTTAAATCTGGTGAAGTAAAATCAATCTCCATTTCACTCTCTGAACCGTCGGAACTAATTTTAATTATTAAATTTATAAATATGTTATTAGGTAAATAACAAATCAAGACGAATTTTCAGCTTTGCCACCAATTTTCTATTTATCACAAAGACAAACGCATTATGGCTATACAGCCACGAGAACGCAATTTGTACTAAGCAAAGAGACTTTAGTATGCCAAGATTGTTAAAAGAGATCCAATCAAAGAGTATTTAATAACTCCAGCACGCCGTTTCATACAAAATTGCTGGAGCGTTGTAGTGTTCCAAATTCAAAAAACGCTTCAGCAATGGATTTGGTTTTCTTTGTCCGTAAATTCGATACTTCGCGTGTTCTCTTTTCGAAAATAATGACAATATTTCCATGCATGTTTGAGAAAAGTTTATTAATGACTCTTTGATATAAATAACTTGTTATTATTTGCTCTAATATTTCTCGTTAACCTCAGCGAGAATTGTCTGTGTTCCTATTATTATTTACTTACTAATGAGGTACTTAATTAAGAAAAACAGATTTTGTCTGAGTTGTTATAATTAGGATTGTCGTGGTGGCAATTTCATTTACGATCGTGATTCTGTTTTCGAAACATGAAAGACAAAGAAGATTAAAAAGAGAATAACAGCTAAACTTTTCATACAGAGAATTAATTGCATTCCCCTTTGCATTGCTACAATTTGTGAACACTGAAGTCCTAAATAGAACAGAGGCAATTTTTAGTAGGAAACCCAAAATTTGTACCCGACTAATATCGAGGTCCTGTATATCTACAGGACTAGATAATCATAGTCTCTAACAATTGCATAAGATAACTTTAATTTACTGCGCAATTTGTATTTATATCTTAGACAGGAAGGCGTTGCGTAAGCCAATTAACTCGCTATGCAGACAAAGCAACTTTGATCTCCGCAGACATAGATAAAGAAACTACGCAGACATAACAACTCTAGTTGTGAGTTTAGAATAGAATAGAATATGACTTTATTGTACAGTCGACCAAATTGAATCATGACCCACCTTAAGACCATTTTCCTACAGTCACTCTATACAAAGTAGGATGAAATTCGCTTGAACGTACATTTCTAAGTAACGAACCTGTTATCAATTTGTTAGATACTGACAGTGTCAAATAAATATGGCTTTTTAAAATTTGTTCAGACTTCTACTTGACATCTGACACATAACGTCATTTTATTTTTAAAAATATAATAGTTATTCCATTTTCTCAGTAGTGAAAAGAGTTTAGATTATGAACGACATCTTATTTAAAATTCCAATTGAGACTTTAGTGCAGTGTTAAGAAAGATTAAAATTGCGTAGATCTCTGACCCGTAATGACGCATTTTTATTCATATTTAAAACGTACTAAGTGCAACACGCATGATAGCGAAGAAAACCTAACTAAATTTATGATTCTAAAGGAATGATCGGCCAAGTGGGTCATGATTCAGTTGGTTCGACTGTACATACAATCAATCAATCAACCAATTTAACAATCGTATTAAAATATATAAAAACAGTTGTACAGTCGAACCAACTGAATCATGACCCACTTGGCCGATCATTCCTTTAGAATCATAAATTTAGTTAGGTTTTCTTCGCTATCATGCGTGTTGCACTTAGTACGTTTTAAATATGAATAAAAATGCATCATTACGGGTCAGAGATCTATGCAATTTTAATCTTTCTTATCACTGCACTAAAGTCTCAATTGGAATATTAAATAAGATGTCGTTCATAATCTAAACTGAAATAAAAATTAAATAAAAGAAAATGGAATAAAAATTATATTTTTAAAAATAAAATGACGTTATGTGTCAAATGGCAAGTAGTAGTCTGAACAAATTTTAAAAGGCCTTATTTATTAGACACTGTCAATGTCTAACAAATTGATAACAGGTTAGTTACGTAGAAACGTTCAAGCGAATTACATCCTACTTTGTTTAGAGCGACTGTAGGAAAATGATCTTAAGGTGGGTCATGATTCAATTTGGTCGACTGTACAAAGGGCGACCTTATCGCTGAAAGCAATCTCTTCCAGGTAACCTTAGGATGGACAGGATTGTAAAGTAAAAAGTAACTATGAGGGGAGACGGCGACGTATATCGTAGTAGTTTAGATGATCCTAATCAGTTTTTAGTTGCTGCACTACAGGGCAGAATTAGTTTTAAATTGACGCAATTAGCAACTGTCAAAATTGTACTAGTTTGGTCAACTGATCCCTAGTCACACTGATAGACAATGGCTTTGAAAAGTTTATTTAGAATTCCAGCAACAACAACCTGGCAACTTTTGACGGAAAATTTAAAACTTTACGTTACTTCAACTTAAGTTGCTAACTAAAGTTGCTCTATTTGCATAACGCCTAAAAGCATCGGCATACACAAACTTTTCAAATATGAAAACAAAATACAACCGTAAATTTGAGAGCCGCAGAAACATCTGTAATAAAATGAGAGGTGCGAAAAATCTATTGGTACGCCGGCCATTTTGGCTAAAGTAATGCGTCGATACGAAAATCCAATTTCAGGTCTCTGGATAAAGATTTTGCATAAATCAGTGATATAATCCAATGCCGCGCTTTACCCCCCAAACCTAATGTTCCACCATTGAAATCTCTATTCCAATTTAAATGACTTATTTCATTACCCTGCGTGCGCCCGCGAGCATAAATTCAGAATTGATAATAAAATTTTAGTAGGTATTACCGGAATTGTTATTTTCTATCAAGAGAAATTCCTCAGTGGAAGGTGTGATGAGTGCTTGAGGTATTTCCGAGAACATTTCAGGAGCTTTATTCTCATGTCCTATTTGACTATGATTTAAAGCGGCATATCTTAAAACATTTGTTCTAACTTACTTCTGTGATTTTGATCGCTCATTGAATGTACTTGATTTACACATGAGTAAATTAACGTAAATTTCTGGCATTCGAATCGTTTGTGAATGGAATGCTTTAGGAATATCGATTGCTTGAATAATGTAATGTAAATTATAGAATTCTGTGGCAGTACATTTTAAAACGTGGGCGTGGACGTTGCGTGAAATCGAGAAGAAGAAGATAGATGCTCTAGAAATGTGGTGCTGGAGAAGAATGCTTGGAGTGTCCTGGACTGAATTTCGTACCAACATTTCCATACTCCAAGAACTCGGTATCAAACAGCGGCTATCTAATATAGTTCAGACTCGTATTTTAAAATACTTCGGACACGTCTCGAGACGTGATGCACAGTCCACTGAGCGCCTCGTTGTGCAAGGCAGAGTGACGGGCACTAGACCTCGAGGAAGGTCACCCTTGCGATGGACCGATCAAATTAAGGCTGCAGTGGGCGGTCCCTTGCATGAGTGTCCCAGGAATACCACAAACAGAGAAAGATGGCGGGACATCGTGAGGCGAGCAACATCAGCCCCCAAACCACTTACATGTTGACCACGACCACTCTGTCAAGAGTGACACGAAAGAGAAGAAGAGACATTTTAAAAATATTAATAATACTTACTTTATGAATACTTTATCTCCAATTTTATTATCTCCATGTTTCTTAAGATTATTAGTTCAAGTACTTTTCTATTTTTGAATGTTTTTTTCGTATTATATTATTTGTTAGAGAAAAAGCGCTTTTATTAAAGTTTGCGCATTAATCATTTTTAACAACTGCGAGTGTGACGTATTGTTTCAAACCATTGTATCAATCTATCTGGTTCGAAATAACAATAAAAGTAGCGAAAGACAGCCCCTATTTGAACAATAGTTGCGCAAAACAATACCCGTATCTATTCAACAAAATGGAAAACAATATGGACAATAAAACAAAACTCCTTGCTAACTCACATCAAAGCGGGAAATGTGTCGAAAACATGTTTAATTTTAGTGAATTTACAAAGGCTCTCATTTTTAGTACCCACTGAATTCTTTCGCTTTGAACCTCTTTTCACATTATAAAGTTTTAACAAAATGGTGTAGTTGGGAGCTTTTCGTAAAAAAATATGCCCATTAGGTGTAGCTCGTGCTAATGCACTAACTACACCTGCTATGCTACTAACTCATACATAATATAATACCCACAGTGGTAGCTGAGCAAAGATTAAAGAAAGGATTTTGTGAGATTTATTTTGTTGTTGGATTTAAAAGTACTTAGCAAAGTCAATTTAAATAAAGAGCTTTTTAATTTTATTTTCATTCATAACGTGCATTGATATAATTATAGAACAGAATAAAGAGGTTAGAAGTCGTATCAAGCGATGTTAATACCAGAGCCGGTGTCGCCACACGCGAATTTTCAATTTAAAAGTATATTTGTACTTACCGATGCAAAGAAATGTTTCCATTAGTAAGATTATGAGTCTTACTTTGCTTCCTGCCAGTTAAAATAGCACAAGACGGTGTTTAGGATTTATTTTTTAAATATTGTTACTCTTCGAAAAGGATCAAATATGAATGTTTACTCCTAACCAGCAGCGCGCGCGCCCCGCATACTTACGATTTTTAACCTCTTTTATTTGTTCTGTGGATACAATAACTACGCTAGCATTATTAATTGTTGTTAGTACACCTACCCATAATCCTAAAAAAATAAGTGAAGTCTTTGCGTGTTTTACTATGGTGATACTTTTTATATAAAGAAGAAAAGGCATATTAGAAAAAAATGTGATAAAGCCACTATAAAACAAATAAAAATAATTTTAAAGACCACTGCAGTGAGTTCAGTAAAGTAAGGAAATGCATGTATTGTAAGACCAGATAAATCTGAAAGGAAACCAATGTTAAAGCTACCTTTGCTTTCTGTCCTATTGCATAATAAATAGAATTTGAAGCTGCAAGTAGCACTTTTCCTGAATTAAGACAATGTCGATGTGACCACTACGCTTAAAGCACACTACAATGAGTGCCTGGCTTTGGTTCAAATTTGAATCTTACAAACATCGCTTTAAGGCTTCATCCATCTGACTATTTCCACTTGGACGTTACTGGATTTGGGATAAATACATTGAACCCTACTCCAAGAGAATTAAAGACCAAAATTGAATTGTGGTCCAATATTGTGGTATTTGTGGGCATGCTCGAGAGATAACCGATAGTCGTATTCGATTTAACGATAGATTCAGATGGTCTGAGGACACCGCAGCGCTGGCAACAACGATAAGAGCTCTCAACTGGTTTTGATACGTCCCAGTGTTCTGTGATACATTTAGCATGTATTTTGTCTTGTGTGGGTATAGTCTCTTTTAGCTTTCAATAGTACTTTGTGGCACATCAAAAATGTAACTCGCAAAGAGTTACTCTTTTGCTCTCTACTTCTCCATGTAAGTGAAACTCGAAATTTCTCGTAATATCCAATAGCAGGTTTTTCAAATATCTTTTTGTAAATATCACGTAATAGCACTCATACTAAAGATACAATCAAAATTATATTTCATCAATATCGTTCAGTATAAACAAACGCTAGGATAAATATTAATTATTAATCGTCAGTAAAGCCAGTCCTCTATACAATAACTTGGTTATAAAGACTAAAAAGGATTAGATTATCTTTTAAAAACATCGGGATTAGATATTGTATCTAAATTGATAGCAATTTGTGAAGTAGTTATGCGAGAATGCTGAATGGGTTTAATTATTGGGATCGTGATTAAGAAGTCAATTTTAGTTGCCTCTTCGAGTTAATGTTGCGGAATCTTAGTATCTACCGTTATATCAAATTAAGACTGAATAACGACAAGAAATGGGGGAAGTTTAGTAATAAATTATTCGGTTGTTTACGTGAATTTAATGAACAAAAGTTAGCATAGATCATTTGGTTTAATGTTGTAAATGGTGATGCTGAACTATTTGCAATCGATCTTCCTGACATAATGGCTTTTATTGTTATTGCATTGACAGACTTCGTAATTGTTTATACTCATCATCATCCACCTGCCCTGCTCCTAATTTTATTTGGGGTTGGCGTAGTAATAATTAGACCAAAAACACATAAAATTATTAAAATATCTTAAAGATCTGGTGAGCTTTTCTCGTTTTTATTTCTGACTGCTGTAGCCTACGCACGTACATTCTGCTAATTGTGTGTGTTCTTCTATCGCTATCGTGTCGCTAGTGTTAATTTTCTTCTTCAAATTGGTCACACACACATACTCTAGTTTATTCTCTGGGAACAGATACGATACTATAAAGCTGAAAGAAATCTTTGTCCTGCATGGCTAGGACACAGAACTTTATTTTTTGTGGGATAGAAGTATGCTACCATCCGCATCTGAATCAGACGCACAGGTAAAACGCGCAGTGTAAAATAATGAAGATGAGACTTAAGAGATTTTGAGAAACGAGAGACGATTGAGATTTGAGAAACGAATTATCACAACCTATGAGTAATACATCAGTAACAGTAAATATAGTGAAGACATTATAAACGAGAAAATAATCCAAAATGAAAAGCCAAAGCTTCAGATCCAGACTATTTCAATTAATCACAGAAGAGTCAATAAAACTGAACTCATGTTGTGACACAGTGTAAAGAGAGAACAAAAGATAAACTTCATACATTACGCCAAAGAACATCACGAAAACTCAAAATCAGCACATCTTGAAAGTGTGTCTCAGCTTTAAACACCCAGTTTCTGCTGAGTACTTGAAAATTTGCTTTGTGAGGTTATTGTTAATTTTGTGGCAGTCACGTAAATTAGAGTGTTGACAAAATTAGAACCACTACTGTGTGTAGGTAATAAATTTGCTTTATCAACCTAACATTGAATATTCTTTGTATATTACGCGGATATTGGATGCTAAGATTATTGCAAATGTAGCAATTAGTAGAATGGTATTAAACTATAATATATTATATGTATGTTAGAAATCCGATACTTGGTGCCTCCATCTTTCTGTCTTTTTTCATCTTGGCGGTCACACAAATTCTAGACTTCTATTCTCTTTTCGTTCTGTGATCTGCAACTAACTGCACAAATTTAATTTCATTACCACGTTCACGTTTCGATTCGAACCAATCCTAGACATAGTAACATTCTAGACACTGTTCCATGTAATGCACTTGTAATGTTCCACGGAAACTGTGAACTGAATTTGTACGGGATTCGGAAACTAACTACGTTTGTGTGCAAATTATGGGAAGGATGCATGCGAAAATTATGTAGGGGTTGTTGTTGTGATATATGATATTTGAATGACTAGTAGTAGAACTTGAGTTGAGGCATTGTAACGTCTCCAAAAGTTTCTAAGAACTTAAGACAAGGAAATTAATATAGCCGGGTCCACACCGGACGATCCAACGAACTCCAATCGTATTCGATATAATATATAGTATGTCGGGGATATCGTCAGGATTTAGCTCGAATCACGATCTCACATACGAATGCCAAGTCAATTTATCAACACACATCACAAAGAGGAGAACCAGAGTAGTGCCTGGGACTTGTGACCCAGTGTGTAGGTTTACCTAGGCCACTCACCTTCACTTCTCTCTAACTATTATCACACAACCGTCGGACATAGCATCCACAAGCATTCCTAATACAACCATAGAAACGTCCGCACTCAGCGATGCCTCGAACTAGACTGAGCTCTGTCGAGCGCGCACCGCTGCAACAAAGGCGCGCCCCACCACTATTACGTCGCATCGTACGATAGCTCGTGCGGCGCTGACGTCACTCGCAATACCACGTGGACTATTTCCAATGAAACTAACAAATTCAATTACAATTAAACCTAATAATGTCATAGCGCCGTATAGCGATTACGAAAGAAATTAGCTGTTGTTCTCTGCAGTGCATATGGCAATTCCTTATGCTAAAGTGTTTAATGATTTTCCCAATGGATAACATTTCAGTTTTGAATTAGTGGAGAACCATGTATTATTGAGTATAAACCATGCTGTTGAACCAGTCGGACTTACTGAAGCAAGCGAAGCAAGACTTAATAACAGTTTTTGTTCCACACAGCATGTTGGATAATGGCAATTGTTTTTGTTTCAAATGGGACTTTGGAGTATATATAAGCGTGAATTCGGAAGTTTTGGCCATTGAGACAAACATCATAAATTGATTATTGGATTATAAATTCCAGAATACTATTTAAAACATTTGTTTGTTTTCCTTTACGTTGACAACAAAGTCGTTACCAAAAACAGTTAGAAACTAAACCTTTTCCCTATAAACAAAGGTAATATTGTATTCTAATACATCACGTTATTTTTATTTCGTCTTTATCCCTTCTCATCGCCCCGCCTTTTACTAGTCAGACCATTTTCAAGCTAGTCTGCTGAATTCGGTAAATTCCAAACAGACGGCTCGTTTGCCATTTCTTGAGTGTTCGTAACATTAATTCAAGCTTTTCTTCCGCAGATGGCGTTTTTCCACGGCACTTAAGCTCAATACTCTAAGGAGTAATCAACAATGCATTGCCGATATAGTATTTGAAACCGATCATGGATAAAAATAAGAAAAAGAATCATGTGAACGCAAAGTATAAAAAGAACGGAAAGACAGATTATAAGGTGGACGATGACATAGTTACAACATGTTGCATATGCGTGAGAACTAAAAAGAGTAAAAAGAAGACTATAATAGCAGGTTGTGTGACAAATCTGGGAATTTTCGTTTTACTTCTAGCATACACACTAATCGGCGCTTTCATATTCCTGGCAATTGAAGGAGGAGCAGCCAAAGTACACCAGAAGACTTTAGCAACAACGTCTTACCAAGCTAATGAAAACGCTAAACCACAAGTTACAAAACTAAATGGCACTATATCACAAGCCAGTGCGGAATTGAGGTCACAAACAGTAGAAAGCATTTGGGAGATAACTGTGTCATTGAATATTTTATATAAAGAGAATTGGACGAGGTTAGCTGCTCAAGAAATAGCGCGGTTTCAAGAGAAGCTAGTTGCTCGAGTAGCAGCTGATGTTTCAGCACAATATGGTGGAGCTAGGGCGTTGGAATCGGCGCCGGCTTTGGTGGTGGATGATTACGAGTGGAACTTTGCCAAGGCATTTCTCTACTCGCTCACTGTCTTGACTACTATAGGTAATCCAAAATTTATAGCAAGCTGTAGATTAACGGAGCGTTAAGGGCGTGCACTCAGTTCCCGTCAAAATTTACACATTTTGTGGATTTTTCACACCTATTTTTGATTAATCCTCCTGCAAAAACTAAATATCTGTTGTTGGGCTCAAAAAAACAGTTGAGTTTAATCCCACATGACATTTTTGTGAGGCTTAAGGGGGAAAAGATAGAAAGAGTACACTCGGCTCGTAACCTTGGATTAATCTTTGATGCAGGCTTGAGGTTTGAGGACCACATTGCACAATCAGTAAGGAACTGCTTTTATCGCCTCGGTCTTTTGTATAAAATACGTCCGTTTTTATCCGAGGAGTCCCGTGTACTACTGACTGAGTCGCTGATACTGTCGAAGCTTAACTATGCTGATGCTGTATATGGTCCACGTTTGTTGGGTAGAACAGAGCGACTCATTCAACGAGTCCAAAATGCTTGTGCTCGGTTTTGTTTCTCGGTACCAGCCAGAGGAAGGGTCACACCGTTCTTAAACAGCCGGCTCCTCTTGAAAATGAAATTGAGGCGTAAGCTGCATTTAGCTTGTCTTCTCTTTGGAGTGATCAAGTACCAAGAGCCGGTATATTTGTATAATAAGATTGGTAGGATTGGGGACCGGAGGAAATGTGAAAGAAGGCAGTGTTCGCACCAGTTGGTCACACCAGCGCACAGATCTGCATCCTTTAGGGGCGCCTTTCGATATGCCGCTTCTAAAATCTGGAATAATATACCACCACCCCTTCGACAGTTGCACACTAGTCATACTTTTAAGAAACATTTAAAGCATTACCTCTTAAGCGCGCAGTGTGACACAGAACCATATAACGTTAATTTATCAGTCATTTAGGCCTTTGGATGTAATGGTGAAACGTTTTTTAATTGTTTATTTTTTATTTAATATATATTTTTTTTATTTTTATTTAACTATGTATGCACTTACTTATTTTTTTATTTGATTATGTACTTACTTTAATTATCTATAATAGCGATACTATCTATTTGATGAACATTTATTTATTATAGGTACCACATTTTCATACTTTTTTTTCCTTTTGTGAGCATGGCTCTTTTCAGCTATTCGGCTGTCAAAAAAAAAATAAAGGTGCCAATTGAAAACCAGCGTCAGGTATTTTTTTTTAATACCTGACAATTATGCTGAATTGGTCACCAATTTTTGGCACAGTCGTGGGACAACAATATTTAGGTAGGTACTAAATTTGCTATTTGTTTCTTTTTATTATTTTTTGCCTTAATAATTTACAATGTTGCATCTAATGTCTCATGTCTGTGTGAAAATAAAAAAAAATCTTTCTTTTCTTTCTTTCATTAATTCTTGATTAAAACCGCTATAGAGAGATATTTTATTTTACACTTATAGTTTTGTAAAACGAGTAGAATCTTATGGCGCAGAGTAAATAATTTAAATAACATGCTAAAAAGGATACCAAAAAAAATTATAAAATAGTAAATTTTAATGAGGATATAATATAAGTACCTACAACGTTTTTGAAATTATACTCATTTAATATACCTACTATATATCTAGACATAATAACGATATTGTAAAATGTAATTAGATATTTTGAATAGTTATTGAATAAAATATTTTTAGCAAAAAAATAGGAAAACCGACTTCAATGCGTACAAATTTAAACTAAAAAGTAAGAAATAAATAATATTTTTATGAAGTAGTGGAAAAGAGCGTCATAGAAAACCAAGGAAAGTATTGATACACATTTATAATTCTTTATTTATAATTCATACTCCGATATATTTGGAGCCGGTGCCAGCTAGCCAAGGAGGATAGTGTTTGCAATTTTCGAACTTCACGGAGCGGCGGATTATTTCTCATCTTTATTATGCATTCATTATTATGTATAGTTAATGGATTAATCAAGTTCGTATCTATTAGGTAAGTTTATTTTGCTTAGGCTGGCACCGACTCCAAATATATCGGAGTATGAATTATAAATAAAGAATTATAAATGTGTATCAATACTTTCCTTGGTTTTCTATGACGCTCTTTTCCACTACTTCATAAAAATATTATTTATTTCTTACTTTTTAGTTTAAATTTGTACGCATTGAAGTCGGTTTTCCTATTTTTTTGCTAAAAATATTTTATTTTATTATTTTTAGTGGAAATCACTACATAGTATACAACAAAGTCGCTATCCGCCGTCTGTCTGTCCCTATGGTATGCTTAGATCTTTAAAACTACGCAACGGATTTTGATGCGGTTTTTTTTAATAGATAGAGTGATTCTTAAGGAAGGTTTATATGTATAATACATGCATATTCACATAAGCATTGCACCAGTGCGAAGCCGGGGCGGGTCGCTAGTTAAGTATATTTTATTGAAAATGGATAGGCCTACTGGATAAATGGATAGGCGCTCATTAAAAGTTAACGGAAACGTAAACAAATTTTTTTTTGTTATTAATGTTCTGTTCATAAGGGTCGAATTTATATCGATACAATTGATACGGGCCATCTCTGATTTTGACGTAGCTAAATAAAGAATCACTAAAATCGAGTCATAATACTCATAATTGACGGAGTATCAGGTAACAAACGCAAAAAAAACAGTCGGATAGAACTTCCTCTTTTTTTTAAGTCGGTTATCAAATAATATCACGTCTCAGACCTATAGCTCATTACAAATGCCTACCATTCATTCAGAATGAATGGTATAGTTTTAATGGTAAGTTAATGAACTATAATTGAAATTTGTCATAGTTTATGTGTTGACTATTGGACCTGCTAACCAAAATTTCACTATTGCATATTAGGTAAAAGCAAGTTCAAAAAAAAAAATTGTCATTATTTTTGTGTTCGTGGACGATATTATTGTTATATCCCCAATGAAATTATCAATTCAACAAAAAAGTACTAAACCAATTTTGGTATAATTTATACGGGACCACCTTTGAAGTATGACCTTCCTAACGAAAAAAGAATCATCAAAATCGATTCATTATTGGCGGAGTAATCGCGGAACATACATACAAAAAAAAAAAAAAAAAAAAAAACATACAGTCGAATAGAGAACCTCCTCCTTTTTTTGTTTGAAGTCGGTTAAAAATGGTCTAAATCCGAGCTCGCGGCCATTTTTCGATAGTACGCCTGTGTGCATGAGGTCACATAGACATGGGTATGTGTATCTAACAACAATACAGCGAAAACAATATTATTGGAACTTCGATGAATGCACGCTCTAAACTCTTCTATTATAAAGTGAATTCTTAAAAAAATCTCTTTTTACAGGTTATGGCAGCGTCGCTCCCAGAACAGCTTTGGGCAAAGCGGTTACAATTGGATACGCCGTTATAGGTATTCCTTTAACTCTTTTATATTTATCCGTTGTCGGAGCGTTATTATCAAGGTTAGCCAGAAGCGTTTTTAGTAGAGCATTATGTTGCTGCCTTTGTACAAAATGTGGATACTGCTGCCTCGACGAACGGACCATGGCTAATAAAGAACGCAAAGAAAAAGTGAGAAGGCACGATGACTACAGAAGTCAAACATTGCATCTCCAAGAACCTTACTACGTCCGTTCACCATCAGGAACGATAATATCAGCTTCACAGGCGCATAGCGTCAGCACAAATTCTATAAAAGATAAAAATGCAGGCTTAAATTTTCTTAGAGACTGTGATTCAATGAGCTGTACTGACACAGATTCGAAAGTATCGCTGCGAGGCTTTTCAATTCTTGCTCCCGTATCTCTTTGTCTCGCCGCTATATTTACTTACATTTTCTTTGGTGCACTTGTCCTGTACCAGCTCGAAGGTTGGAGTCCCATAGACGGTGTCTACTTTTGCTTCATGAGCTTGAGTACTATTGGTTTTGGGCATTTAGCTCCTGGTGCTACCCAGAAAAATGGCGCTTCTACTGGTACTGTTTGGTTTTGCTCAATCTATATTATGACTGGACTCGCATTGACAGCTATGTGCTTCAACGTGTTGCACGATGAAATCGTCCACCGCTTGAGGCACCACGAGAAAGTTATGAAAACGAGTAATCAGAAGGTGTTAACTTCAGAGTTTTTACACCGATCTTGACGTGACGATAGTGGGAACCTAACAGAAGAAACGATATTGAATTCTGAAGGAGAGTCTTTGCCAGAAGTACTGCATCATGTTTCTGGCACAAGGTGTGATGGAGGTGCCATTCGTCGATCTGTTTATACACTTAGAGAGGAAAAGGAACCAGAACGATTGACTCAAATGTAAATGCCAAAGTAATAAACCCCATACTCAAATAAACTTCCAAAACTATAAGTTTTGTTACTGATTTTGTCATCACTATTCGTTTATTTGTAATTATTAGACAATACAATGCATATATTAAGTTTTTTATTATAGTATAAGTCGTCAGATTTTGTGCCAATAATGTATGTATTGTAAAGAAAATTGGTTTTCAGATATAAGTTTTAAAAACTTGTAGATATATAGGTTAGTATGATCAATTTGATAACAAAGAGTATTCTTAAAACGAAAAAAAAAAACTATGAAGTAATGAAATGACTGACCATATTTGTTAATTATTTTAAATAGGAACTACACAACAGCTTAAATAAAAAACCCTTAGCTCATGGTGTATCCTAAGTGGGTGTTATCCCAAGTTAATAATTAGTAACATAAAATTAATTACACAAGATCCATTACAACTTAAGCCAATGAATATAAAATAACGAACAATTCATGGAAATAAATTGTCTTTTCCACTACCTATCAATATCAATACGCTATTGTTAGTAATAATACGTGAAAACCAAATCTTGATTTACAGACCTTATCCAAACCGAAACTAAACTAACACAGAGCTTTTGATTACCCAAAAGCTTTTTGTTCTATAATTAGTCCCGATTGCGATCTTCAGGCAAGTACGAATTTTTACGCGGTTTGGTTGGTACTGGATTTGAGTCCGCCTTGCTACAGATATGATCATTTGCCCGATCCGATCAGCGTATCCGTATCAGCGTATCACGTATCAAGCCCCGTATCAAGTTGTGGACGCCTCCATTTGCTCCGTATGACAACCGTATGAAACCGACATGACATTGGAAGGCCGTATCATAACGGCGTATCAAGATCGTGTATCTTGATACGCGTAGCATCACCCGTCCACATATGCGATCATGATACGCGTCAGCGATCGGATCGGGCAAATGATACATAATTATCTGGAGCCGGATTAATACTACCTTATAAATATTTGCCGCCTTAACAATAGTGTTGAAGCATTATTGTGCTCCAACAGTTAATTATAAGGTATCCAGTTCCTCTGTGGTTGAGGTTTCCAGGTAAGCTCGCTTCCATCATCAGCCTTATCACTATGTACGAGCTATATTATTGTAAAGTTGATTAAAATCCGTTCAGTAGTTTTGCATGAAAGAGTAACAAACACACATCCATACGTACATACATACAAACTTTCACGTTTATAATATTAGTAGGATAATGGAACATTTGTAAATTGAAATTAAAAAAAATATTCCAGAAATATATATGGAATACAGACAAAGTTAAGTGTAGAATCAATACAAATACGAGTATTTTAGATAATTTTGATTTCAAGTCCAATGATTTATCGGACAATGGATCTTGTGTACATACATTTTATTTTGTAAAGTAAGGTCGTACATTGTAAAATAAATAAAATATATAAAAGGTTTGTTTGTAAAAATATTGTGTTACAATTAAAATATTATTACCTTAATAACTTAGGTAGTGTATTGCAACTTGATTATGTAATAGAAGTATGTACTTTTGTTTTTGTTTATTTTGGTAAAGATTGCAGTGTTAAAAAGTAAGATAAAATTATGTGGCCTAATATCCTATAAAGGACGAAAGAAATTTCATAGTTTCATACACGTAGATTTACGTAACTATTTTATTTATTTCATTTACAGAGATTGACACTCATTTGCATATTCTAATAAATAAATTAAACAAAAACCAAAAAAAGCCCGCCAGCATAAGCAGACATTGAGTTTAATATTAAGGCAAATCATTCATAATGTCATGCCTTCGACAAAGTTCTAAAAACTAGCATCAATATGTTTTAAGTTTGCCTATAATATTTGATCTTGTTTCCATCTTTTCTGTTGATACAGGCGGTTTTTTTTTCTTTATTTTTGTTTTAATCTTTGCAGTTACTTTATATAATACGGTCATGATATACCTTTTAAAATCCTTATGATAAGCCCTTCCATTTGATACCCATAATGATAAATTATAAATAAACAAAAATTACTTCAAATAATAGCACCTCACAGCCGCTATGTTGCTTTTTTAACATAACTTACCTAAGAACATTTGGGCTGTCAAGAAAAATCTAACGATACCTCCCGATTTGAAATAAATGTGGTAGTATAGAACACGAATCTATACTACAACTGGATTGCGTACTTCAAAATGACACTTTTAAAAGTTTAAACCTTATGTAGTTACAATAAAGTAGATTTTCCTGTATCCTACGCAAAGTAGAAAATCCGAGCTCAGTGAGATAGCACAAAAGTAGTAGTCTGTCCTTGTCTAGCCTACCTGCCAGTATTGAATAAAATATTCTTTGGTAATTATCTCAGACCAATAAAAAAGTCAAGACGGAGCATTCGTAAGCAACCGCGACGACAAAAGTGAAGCCAAGAATCGGCTATGTGTGCGTGATTTACTCACACATCGAGTGCTAGACGTGTGACGTAATATAAGCGTGCTAGAGAATAATATTGCCAGCATATGTCTCAAGTACCCAATATGTAAAAGTTATTTCAATATAAAACCAAGCTAGTGTACAATATTTTAATTGGTAATGACTGCTATAAAATAATCGAAATGTCAATTGCTGATAATATAACGTACACCCACAGATTTATAATAATTACTGACGTTTATAGATTGGCAATGAATCGACTAGGGCGAGACCAAAAAATGCACCAATGAGTGAATAAATGTGTGCGTGAAAAATAGTATTGCAGTCTGACAGTTGCTGTCATTTCTACGTGACTGACAGGCCGACCTAGGCCGCCTGTAAATACTGTACTGTACTGGTCGCGGTCTATATATCTCGCTCTAATATACGTGTTAGTATGCTCTTCTATGTTGCCGACCTACAGTATTCTATAACTATGCATATAACTGAGAGGAGTTTTATTTATGAAAAATCATAAAAATTACTTTTTGAAATAAAATTACCCTGTTTTTGAATGTGATTGAATTTTTAAGTCTTCGTGTGTCCCAGATGGAGGACGCGACTTTTTCATATAATATCAATATCGCGTGGTTTTCGGGTGTCCCGATTCTGAATAGAAAATCTATTTCGAGATCCAAGATGGCGGACGCGACTTTTTAACATAATGTCAATATGGGTATCATTTTCATAGTTTTTGGTGGTCCCGATCTCAAAACAGATGTTGTATTTGTACAACATCTGTTTTGAGATCCAAGGTGGCGGACACGACTTTTAATTAAATAAAACGTTAATATGGCCGTCGTGGTGGAGAGGTCAGTATAGCTGGCTACACATCAAGCGGTCCGGGTTCGAATCCTGGTAGCGGCAAATGTTTGTGTGACGAACACGAATGTTTGTTTGCGAGTCATGGTTGTTTATATATTTATTTAAGTTTATTTATAAAAATATCTAAAATTATTATGTATATTAAAAAAAAAATGTCCGTTATCTAGTATCCGTAACACAAGTTCTTAATGATACTTACTTCGGGCTAGATAATTGGTGTGAGCGTGAAAATATATTATATATTATTATTATTATATTATTATGGCTATCGTTTTCGTGGTTTTCGGTGGTCCCGATTACGAATACAACATCTATTTTGAGATCCAAGATGGCTGACGCAACTTTTAAAAAAAATATCATTATGGGTATCGTGCCGATCAAACATCTATTTTTTGTTCCAAGATGGCGGACGCGACTTTTTAATAGAATATGAATATTTGTATCATTTTCGTGGTTTTCGGGTATCCCGATTCCGAATAGAGAATCTGTTTCGAGATCCAAGATAACGGACGCGACTTTTGAACATAATGTCAATATAGGTATCGTTTTCATGGTTTTCGGTTGTCCCGTCTACAAATACAATATCATTTTCTGATCCAAGATGGCGGACACGACTTTATGACAAAATGTCAATATGGGTTTCGTTCTCGTGGTTTTTGGTGGTCCCGATTACGAATACATCATCTGTTTTGAGATCCAAGATGGCGGGGGCTATTTTTCAATATAATGTTATTATGGATATCGTTTTCGTGGTTTTTAGTGTTCCCAATTACGAGTACAACATCTATTTTGAGATCCAAGATGGCATTGTATCCGAAATTAGTGAACGTGAAATTAGTGATTAGCGAAGTTAGTTAGGTAACTATCCTGCTTTACTAAATAGTATATAATTAAGTTAAACAACAAGTTATTGTTTGACATTACAATATTTATTTTACATCTACAATCTCTAAAAAAATATTGTGAAGACAATTATTATATTAATTCACCCAATGTAACAAAACAGTGAAAAAGACAAACAAAACGTTTCAGTGGTTTTTCATTTAGGGCAAATTAAGTACCATTACTATCTTGTATTCTGGATACTAAATAAAGGACTAATAACATCATAAACTAGATATTTGAAATCTAAACTTAAATTCACGTCAAAAGAAGAAGTCAGACTTAAAACTGTATAAACTAATAACGTAAGAACAATCAAAAATACTTTTTTTTGGAACAGCATTTTTTTTATTCAACACTTTCTTCGAAGTCTGCACAGTAAATAATACTTAATTTTAAAGGGAATCAATCACCCTCATTTCTATTATTACGAAATGCGTCAATTCAGTTTTGTTTCCACGTTTCTTCATTTGGGAACCTAAAGTAATATATAAAATACTTCTATCTTTTATACCCACTGCTGAGACACAAGGCTACTGCCTAAACCTTCTTCGATGACAAGGAGAGGCCTTGTCATTTAAGGAGGTTTAGGCAGGAGTCCACCACGCTTGCCCAATGCGGATTGGTGGACGGAGTATAAGATGATCAATACCCGTTTGCTGATCCGTTAGTCGCCTTCTAGGACACTTATTAGAGGAATAGGGTGATGCTATTCTACTCTGCCTCACATGGCTTAATAAATAATAATTCTTCAATAGAATATAATACAAAAAAATGCGTGTCGTGGAACACTCGATCGGAACAAAGTTATGACTGGGCACAGACAATACCATACGCGGTATCTACAAACTCAACATCCGCCAAGTCCGTACTGTGCAATAAGGAACTTCGTTCCGGAATTCGCGTCCAGTATCTTGGATCTCAAAATATGTTGTATTCTTCTTCTCACTTGCTAGACTTCTTTGCTAACTCGCCGTAAAGAACAAGATCTTTTATATTTGCATAATGTGTTATACAGTAAAATTGTTTCTCCCTTCCTGCCAAGTCAATTGGATATTAACACAAAGCGCAATCCACGGACAACCAGTAAGACTTTTTATCTGCAAACTTATAAAAATAACACCTCATTTTATAATCCTCTAACGAGAATGTGTGGGTCTTACAACGAGATATCTCTTATGAACCCTCAGATATATGTGTTCAACCCAAGACCTAATATATTTAAAAAAAAGTGGTTAAGCAACACTTTAGTGATTCTACCTGCGACTCCCATGTCGCTTAAAATTATTACTATAGATAGATACTTATTTAATTTAGTTTATCAGTAATATTGTTAATCTATAGGTTAAGGATCTTTTTCTTTTACTGTTTGATCTAAAAAAATATGTGTCAACATAAGAAGCATTTCAATTTAGCACAAAATCGAAAACCACAAAAACGATACCCATATTGACATTATGTTAATAATGTCGCATCCGCCATCTTGGATCTCAAAGTAGATGTTGTAATTGTAATTGGGACCACCGAAAACCACGAAAACGATAACCATATTGACATTATGTTAAAAAGTCGTGTCCACCAACTTTGATCGCACAATAGATATTGTATTCGTAATGAGGATCACCGAAAACCACAATAACTATACCCATATTGATATTATGTTAAAAAGTCGCATCCGCCATCTTGGATCTCAAAATAGTTGTATTCGGAATGGGAACCACCGAAAACCACGAAAACGATACCCTTATTGACATTTTGTTCAAAAGTTGCGTCCGCCATCTTGGATCTCAAAATAGATGTTTTATTCGTAATCGGGATCACCGAAAACCCTGAAAACGAGACCCATATTGACTTTAAGTTAAAAAGTCATGTCCGCCATTTTGTATCTCAAAATAGTTGTTGGGATTCGTGATCGGGACCACCAAAAACCAAAAAAGCGATACCTTTATTGATATTCTATTAAAAAGTAGCGTCCGCCATCTTGGATTTTAAAACCGACGTCATATTTGAAATCGGATCCTCCTAAAACCACAAAAATGATACCCAGATTAATACTCTATTAAAAAGTCGCATCCGCGATCTTTGGTCTTGAAATAGATGTTCTATTCGTAATTGGGCCCCCAGAAAACCACGAAAATGATATTCATATTGAAAACCATCTTCACTAAAGAAAGTGTGAAAAAGGTCGTGACGGAAAACTCTTACACTTTATTTGTTTTAAAATATATATATATAACATCTGTAACAGTATCGAAGTTACCTAATTATTGGGTAAAAATAAATTTCTTAATTGGCAACACTGATGCAATGGCGCCCGATAAACCCCAAATGCGTTCCGTAAATTACGTTATAAATATTTTTGTGAAATAATACGAGAATCAGTTAGTTACTTGTGGAAAGTAGTCCCTGATGACTTATTTTTAATACATGAGTTGTTTTGCAGCAGTATAAGACACATGAAGGCATAATTACGCCATCTTTTAATTTCAAAATATTTGTCAACATTGTGTTACTCATGTCGTGCGTCGTGGCAGACTGACGAGCGCCCGTCTTTATATTGCCGGTTCGTCATCATATTACTTGCCTCACTTTTGAGCGCGGTTAGCTACGTCTAGACTTTTTTATTGGTCTGAGGTAATTATTGGTATGTGGAATGGAAGAAATACTAGTTATTTTGCTTAGGACCTTACTTGAAAGTAGTTCATAAGCAATGATAATTATTTCGCTACCATAAAATTACAAAACAATATAATTAATTTGAAATGACATGATTTTATATTTTAAAATTTTAGTAGTTTTTTGTAATTTACGTAGGTGGTACTGTTGTTGTGGTAGGATTGAAATTTCAATATGGCTGCTGTTGTTTTCGTCTTCACTTCCACATTATCTTATTTTCAGTTTTGTTGTAATAAGCTTACGAAAGTGTTAGTGAAAATGGTTTATTTTTGTTGTATAAACGGATGTAAAACCGAATGGTATCCCGGTTGCGGCTTATCTTTCCACAGGTAAGCTAATATAGTATATTTTTAAGTGTAGCGATGTAGGGTGACCTAATTAACATTATTTACTAACCCGGACTGCTGCGTTGATTTTGAGTGTAGGTAGTAAGTATCTAAAATCTGACCTGGGCTCTTTAAAACAAATCTATACATGTGTACAATGTGAGAAAATTTGTAAAACTAAACAAAATAATGTATGTATCTACCTACTACAATAATTACAAAATTGACATTGTTACAAGTTTATAGTCTTCAGATACCTATCATTGAGCTAATATTACTGGCGCGTTATGGCCAGAATTAATTTTCATATCATGATAATGAAATAAGTTTAATTTTCACTTGTTGTACTAATGATCATACCTGCAGTAATAATTCTCATAGTAATGGGCTCTGTTGGGCAAACGGTCTGTATAGTCTGATTGTCTGTAAAGTACAAATGTTATGTAATGGTTATTACTTTATAATATGATAATATTTTATAGGATTCCTAAGGACAATGTAATGGCCGAAAGATGGAAGCAAAGTATTCATGGAAAAGTGAACAAGACATCAGTCATTTGTGGTTTACATTTTAAGGATTTAGACTTTATGAACAAATCAAGAAAACGGTTAAAATACACAGCTCTCCCCTCAATATTTGCAAAGGTATGAAGATATTTCAGTTTTTATTTCTATGGTTGAAAACCATTATTTATTTGTATGCCCTTATGAAAGTAACATATTAAATAATGCTTACAGATTGTTATACCTGACAAGAAAATTCAAGTGCTCAATAGTTTAACATTGGTTGAACCGCTTCAAGGACCATCAACAATAGACACAATAAGCAAAAAACGTAAACTGCAGAACAAATCAGAGAAATATATTCAAGGAGTTTCTCCCGAGTTCTTGTTGTAAAAACACGTGTTGAGAGACTCCATTTTTAACCTCAATCAACCGTACAATTTTTATTATCTACGGCAATAAGAATGTTAGCGGACATAAATATACTTGTTCACTGTTTGACTTCTGATGGTGCTGCGAGTAATGTCAAAACATATAGAATATTAGGATGTAATGTAAATTATCCTAATATTCAGCCCTTTTTTAAGCATCCAACCAAAGACAATATTAATGTGCATTGTATACTGGACCCTGTACATATGTTAAAATTAGCCAGAAATGTTTTTTCTGAGACTTCTTTAATCTCTGAAAAAGGTGAAATAAAATTTGATTATATAAAAAAACTGCAAAAACTGCAAGAAGAAGAAGGACTGAAACTTGCTAACAAAATTTCAAGGGCACACATTAATTTTTTTGGAAAGAAAATGAATGTTAGGTTGGCAGCGCAAGTTCTCAGTAGTTCAGTGGCTGATGCACTTGATTTCCTGCGATGTAGTGGACATATTGATTTTGCACTGGTAGTGAGGCAACTATTGAATATTTAAGATACTTGGACAGGATTTTTGATTTACTGGACTCAAAAAATCCTTTTGGAACCGGATTTAAATCTCCGCTGCGCCCAAATAACAAAGACGTTTGGGTTAATGTCTTCCAGGACACAAGGGAATACTTGTCAAAATTAAAAGTAAATGGCCAGAGGCCTTAGACAACATGCATTTCGACAATCGCTCTCGCTATCGCTAAATAAAAAAATGTATGGGATTCGATTATTCTGATGACGTCACTTTTCGATTGCTTATGTCAATCCCATACATTTTCTGATTAAGCGATAGCGAGAGCGATTGTCAAAATGCATGTTGTCTAAAGCCTCAGAATATTTTAATGCATAGACGACATATCCCTGTTCTTGGTATCATAATGGATACATATAGTTTCACAAATCTAGCTACAGATTTTTTTTGATGAAAATGTTCAAAGTTATCTTTTAACACACAAAGCTTCTCAAGACCATTTGGAGTTATTTTTTTCATGTGTAAGAGCTTGTGGGCGAACAAATTTTAATCCAGATGCGCTACAATTCATGTACATTATGCGTAAATTACTTTTTCGTAATAGTGTAAAACCAAGTATTAACGCTAACTGTACTGAAGAGGATTATGAATCTTCCCCTATACTTGAGTTTAGAAGTGCAAAAAGATCATCAATTTCACAAGACCCTAATCATGAAAGTACCGAAGCAGATAAAATTTATTCATTAATACAGTTAATTGAAAGAACAAATGTTTCCGATTTTAAAAGAAACATTTTGTATTATACAGGGTTACAGGAAAAGTCGTGCTAGATCCGTTAAAGGCGTGGAGTACCCATCATTTGTGACTTATTTCACTATGAAACACCCTACCCTAAACTTAACCCATTTCGAGATATTCGACTTTTAATTTTTTTATTGAAAATTGCCGATTTTTAATTTTAAATTTTTTTTAAATTTTTAAACGTTGATATTTTTAAACCCATCTTCGGAACAAATGCCATACTATTTTTTTGTAATATCCCTTAGAGAAAAATGAACTTTCTAATATTTGTTTTCATTTCTTAACTTTAACTTGTCTACTACGGCCTGTTCAATTAACTTATACACTATTTTAATAATTGACATCCTATCGCATCTTATTACACATGTAAACATGCAATAATAATAATAATAAGACCCACAAAATAAACAAAATTTAATTTAGAAGCTTAAAAATCGGCAATTTTCAATAAAAAAATTAAAAGTCGAATATCTCGAAATGGGTTAAGTTTAGGGTAGGGTGTTTCATAGTGAAATAAGTCCCAAATGATGGGTACTACACGCCCTTAACGGATCTAGCACGACTTTTCCTGTAACCCTGTATATCGGGATATATCGTGGGAAAAATGTTACAAAAAATTACTTGTGAATATTGCAAATCTGCCTTGTTAACTAAACGGGAGCATGTAGATCATGCCTATTTTGTTGACATTTGTAACTTTTCATCCTTCACAGCTTTCGTCGACAGAGGCGGTCATAAGCATGCTTCTAAAATAGTTTTCGATATTGTGAAGTACACGGAAAATTTGTTCTTAACGCTATCATTGCAATCAAAACAAGATTTTAAGAGAAAATATATGATGAATATAATCACACAACATTTTTACACCCAACTAAAAAATATTCCCCACCCAGTACAGTCACGCACCATCGAATCAAAACATGAAATAGAAGTAATTAAATGTGTAGCAAACAATTATCTTAACATGAGACTCAAAACGTACGCGAAAGAAGAGACCCTCAAAATTATGGGTAATCGCATGACAATGCGTCAAAGACTACATAAGACTATTTTATTTAGCAATGTATAACATGATTTGCGAATTATGAACATAGAAAGCAATTATTGTCTTACATATTATAAGGATATTATAATAAGGTTACAGAAGTAGAATCAATAAATATAAATACCTGATACAACCCTTCTTTCATTTCAAACTAGCTTACCGGTTAAACTAGATTTCATGTCATGACGTGCACATAAACATAGATAGTACCTAAGGCCTCAGCCGCGACTAGGTAGCCGAAATTTCTATGTTAATGTGCACGTTCTAATCCGAAATAATTACCTTTTCCAATGTTAAACGGTTCAGTGTACGGACCATTTAAGGTAACAGAAGCATTGGAGCCTACTATAGAGAGATTTCAATAATCATATCAGAAGCTGCTCACCATAGAACAAAGCCTCCTGGTAGACTTTTGAACAGATTGCATCAAAATTGAATTTTATTAGTGTACAAATTGTACCTAAATGAATAAAGAAACTGTGACTTAGACCATATCGGTTATCACGATTATACGCCCAGTCACAAGCCTTTTTCAAATCTATGAAAGCGCAACATACGCGTTGGACTTTAGTTTTTATACCAGAAAATAAATCATCTAATTATTCATCTAATATTATTTTTTTCTGTGTCCGTAGAAATTATTAAGAAACAGACACTCTTTAGAAAGAGACGCACTACTACTTTTATGCCTCTCTTTCGGCTCGTTTTCAAGCTCATAGTGCGCAATCCAGTTGTAGTATAGATTCATGGTATAGAATATTACAAATATACAGACAAGATACGCGCGAAAAACATAACCCTTTCCTTGCAGTCTGGTAGAAAAACAGAACGTCACTAATTATAATCACAAATTTACTCTTATTAACCCTTATTTTGATTTACTTCCATTATGCAAAGAACTATTAATATTTCATATTATATCTATGAGTAAATTAATAACTGTAACGAGTAACAAAAATTACAATTAAATTGTAGTTTTATAAGTTTTCTTTTAATATTCATTTGCAATATGTATTTTCAATGAAATTAAATCGTGTAGTTATTATAATTATATGACAGAGAATAAATAATCAAGTTGCGATAGTTGTAAAGGGATTTGGCAAAATTTTAGCCCTTAATGGAAATTAGATAATTAAGTGTAAAGTGAATCTGTAAAATATTTATGGTGTAAAAAGACTAGTTACAGTGTGCCAAATTTAAAACGTACACAATGTAAGATTGTATTACATACTCAATATCATGTATGAGAACATATTTGTAATAATTATGGTTGTCGAACAACCTATGTAGTTTATGTTATTGGTTTTTTGTTGTTGTTTTTATATGACGGTCGTAGTTTTGATTCCTGAAAACCAAGAATTGTATTGTTAGTATTACATTGCGAAACAATTTGAACGTCGTCGCTTAAAATGATTATTCAAAAATAAGCTCAGTTATTAATACATTAAATATTGAGCTCATTATTATTATGGGTTTATGTTTCACATTTATATTTTATGACGCAGAATTTATTTGATATACTCATTTGCATAAAATTTGGTAAAAATTGTAAAATGTTTGGAGGTTCGATTACACAAATAAAACTTTAACCAAATAAAAAAAAAAAACACGAGATATGACTATGAGAGCTTTGATCGGTGTTTATTTAGGATTTTTAATTGTTTCCTTTTTTATACAACACAAAATTACATACACAATCAAAGCCGAGCGCTTCTTAAATGCTGAACTTCATAATAATTTTATAGAGACATACATTTTTGATATTATGACTGGTACAATCGATAAGCAACCAACATACTGACGATGAAATTCTTTACCAACCAAACATCTTGTTAAAGTCGTTCAAAGACTTTGTTAGCGAGATGGACCTCCAAACAACTGATTGGTAGAAAATAATTATACTTAAATGAGTTTCCTTAATTTTACAAAAATGATTTTTCTACGTCAAATAAACTTTATAAATGTCTAAATTATGTAAAATAATTCCTTGATTTTCAGGAATTATGAACGAAAGTGCGTTAATTGTTATTAGATGTTGATTCGTACCAAGTGTGAAGTTCTTCATCTGATATTATTTGAAATAACGAGTGTAAAGATAAAATATTAATGATAGTTGAATAAACAATTTTAAGTTAATATGACAGCATTTTTATTTCACATGCTATAATACAACATGGTGCAAGCCGTGTGATGCCGGCAGAGTAGAATAGCATCACCCCATATCCTCCAATGGGTGTCGTAGTAGGCGACTAATGGATCAGCAAAGGATAATGATCATCTTATACGCCGTCCACAAAAAGTGATTTGCACGCCTAACGGAAAGAAGCAATACACATGTTTCCCATACAACTAGAATAGTTAAATTTTTGAGGTAAAACTTCTTTACGCACGCTTGACTTGGGGAGTAAGCTGGCGAATGCGTTACAAAAACCGCGAACGGAAACGAACGGAAAAAGAAGTTGAGAGGGAGATATAGATAAGTTAGTGAAGATAGAATGAGAGAGACAGCTACGTTTCATATTAGTAATTACTGAAGGGGCAAGAGAGAGAGAGGTGCGAACACAAATTTTCTTTCTCCCATAGCATTTACTTCAGTCATCTGGTCTAAAGCACACTCGCTTTTTAATATAAAAAAACTTACACTAAGTTTCCACCCGCGTCGGTAGTACTAACGTTAACACGAAGTGTCAGCAAGCATTGCTGCAGAGCGATGCACATCGGACCCAGCGCGGTGAAGTTGCTAACCGCACCGCGCTCCTAAAACTTGGCACGACTGGCCGTTATATGTTGTAGGAGGTTTCCTACCAAATATGCCAGCCACCAGACACGTTTTTGGACCTATTAACGATTTAAGGACCCATGTCATTCCTCGTTTTGTTCTCGTGCCATTGAGTTTTCTTATATTACCAATTAATTTTCATATCAATATTCTTTATTAAACCTTTACATCATCAACTCTTAATTTACAGGTTTTTAATCTATACTTCTATGTGACTGTCTTAGATTATATACCTGGTGACTGTGTTATATTTTGAGCCATGAAATGTAACAGGTTGACATTAACTCCAAAAATTACTTAAAAGTTCTACAGAGGTTCTACATAGTTATTTAAAGTTCATTGTTTGTTTTGAAGATTTTCGATGAAAATTAAACTTCTTTCCATTTTAATGTGGCTTTCATTTCTTATTTCTAAAGAACAAATACAATGAAGCCATCACCGAAGTATAGGTAAGTATACAGTTTCAAATAAAAAAAGAATCATTAAAGTCGATTCACTATTGGTGGAGCTTGATCGCTAAGAGGCTTATGCAATCAAGACTGCCCCAAGAATTTTCTCAAAGACAGTTGAAATAATTATACCGAGGATATAATTTAAGAAATACTTTTATAGTCGGTGTTTTCGTAAAGTAACACTCGGGACAGTTTCTAGAGTTCGACAAAGCAATTGATCTCCTTGCAATTACAATGCACTATTTATGTGAACAAGAAAATAATAAAAATACAAATGTTCTAAAATCTTGTATTTGGGATATGCAAGATTCAACAAAAATTAAGTACCTAACACAACTCCTCGGAAATGTTATTGTATAATTATAGTCTTCTGTAAGGAGGAGGATCTGCCCCAGTCGGGATGCTCCAAATTCAAGCGACTAATCCGCTATGCCCTATCTTCATATAACAGACAGCCCCTATGCAGAATAGTAATAACATATTTCCATGTCATATCGGCAGAGTAGAATAGCATCACCCTATATCCTCAAATCCTCCCAATGGGTTCGTAAAAGGCGACTAATGGATCAGCAAAGGGCTATTGATCACTTTATACTCCATCCACCAATTGGGCAAGCATGGTGTACTACTGCCTAAACCTCCTTCGATGACAAAGGAGTAGGCTTTGTGTCCTAGTAGTGAGTCGAATTATAAAGGCTGTTATGATGATGAATATATTTCCACGCACACACCAATTATCTAGCCTAAAGTAAGTATCATGTGTAATGGATACTAAATTACGGACATTTGTAATATACACAATAATTTTAGATGTATTTATAAATAAACTTAAATAAATATAATATAAACAACCATGACTCGTCAACAAATACTCGTGTTCATCACACAATATTTGCGGCTACCAGGATTCGAACCCGGACCGCTTGATTTATCAGCTATACTAACCACTCCACCACGACGGCCTCAGTATGCATGGAGGCAGAAGAAACAGCCACTCACGTCCTAATGGAACGGAACGCAGTGGCAACAAATCCGGCTCGTTACCTGCGGCACATCCAGGTGGACTCCAGGATGTGTTCAGAGACGTCAAGGCGCTGGGAGGCTTCCTGGAAGCTTTGGGATGGCTAGAGTAGTCGTCGAGTTGCGGAAACAGTCTGCACGAAGAAGAAAAAGAAAACTCTACCTTTTTTTAAAGAATGACTTATTAGAGAAAGATTGACTTTAGTAAGCACCTACTGACAATCTAATGTATGGGTCACAATATCGTTATTTGCTGATTCCAACAGATACTAAAAGCTGCCTAGACATGTGATTTAATCCGTTAAAGTGTTTAGAGTTCAAATGGGAAAATTCTATTTTATAAACATGCAAAACCCAACCCAATCCATGGATTAGTAGTCCAATATTGGCGTAGTTTTTTTCCTGTGCAACCCAATTGCATTCCGCTGTGTCCGGTCCGCGAGGATAATCCCGGACAATCAGAATGTGTAGTCCATGCTGGATTTTTCTAGATTAAGCGACGAAAATACCCGGAAAGACACAAGGATTATTTCTACTGGATAGTCAAATCATTCAGTTTTAGTGTGTACACTTTGTTTCATTTTCATTAATCAATTAGATATCTTTCCTCTATCCTCAGACATCAAAACTGGGGTTAATTTTGAGACTGCCATTATCACTCATCATTTGCCCGGTCGACTCCCAATTTTATTATTATTATTATATATTCTTTATTGTACACACTATAGGTAGTTATAATATAGTGCTGGAAAAAACATGTACAAAGGTGAGCTTATCTCTAAAAGAGATCTCTTCCAGCCAACCCTAGCAATAGTCTAAGCATTTATATGCGGGAGTAACGTGTACACTACAAATAAACCACAAAAATAATAGTAGTTAATTATCTAAAATTATAATACTAAACTAACATAAATATATTATATTTATACATTCATAATTTACATAATTATATAATCTACGTATACCTACATACACATGTACATAAATATAAATATATACATAATAAATACAAATATATACATAAAGTTAAGATAAGTTAGAGAGATAGTGCTCTTTCAGTTTTCGTTTGAATGTAGTCACAGAATCACTCTTACGAATTCCCGGCGGTAATTTGTTCCAAAGTTGTGCAGCATGCACAGTATAAGATTTACCAAAAAATTTTGACTTGGCTGCAGGTCGGGCAAGGGTTTTAGTTATACAAGAACGCTTAGGACGGGAGTCAGAGGGAAGGAAATTAAAACGAGAGCGCAAATAATAAGGATGTTGAGGGTTGTGAAGGATTTTGTACAGTAAGGAAAGGATATGTACATTTCTGCGAAGTCGAATAGGAAGCCACTTTAACTTTGATCGAAATTCTGAAATATGGTCAAACTTCCGTAAGCCGAAAATGAAACGAATTGCCAGGTTCTGAAGGCGTTCCAGTTTGTTAAGCAGCTCCTCAGTTGCATCTAAATAACAGACATCAGCATAGTCGAGAATGGGAAGTAAAAGAGATTGAGCTAGCATAACTTTAGTTTTAAATGGCAAGAAATACTGAAGACGCTTGAGAGAGTGATAGGAGAAGTGAATACGACGACTGACTTCATTAATGTGCGAAGACCATGACAGCGTGCTGTCAATAATAAGCCCTAAATCTTTACTCTTTTCAGAGTACGGTATCATAACTCCGTTATATGAAACCTTAGTGATATTACCCCTATCAATTCTGTAGGACATCCTATTACTGGTAACTATAATTGACTGTGACTTTTTAGGGTTAACAAGAAGTCCAAATGAATCTGCCCAATCCTTTACTATGAGTAAGTCGTTGTTAATGTTGTCTACAGCAGTATTTATGTCATCCAAGTTACAGTGCCTATATATCTGTAAATCATCTGCGTACAAGTGGTAGGGAGGAGATATGACCTTTGTGAGCTCATTTATAAAAATTGAGAAAAGAAGAGGAGAAAGGACGCCGCCCTGCGGTACGCCAGCAGTAAGGTGACACCAGTCTGAAAATGACTCATCACACTTAATGCGCTGCTGACGTCCACGAAGATAGTCGGAGAACCAAGCAATCACGGAGGGTGGAATGTTATTTGAGACAAGGATGGATAAAAGGATATCGAAATCGACTGAGTTGAAAGCACTGCTAAAGTCAAGAAGAACAATGACAGTAGCCAATCTGTTGTCCAAGGCCCATCGAATGTCATCAGTGACGTTTAACAGTGCTGTCACAGTGCTGTGATGTGGACGAAAACCAGATTGAAATTGGCTGATAAGGTTGTTATAGGAGAGGTAGAAAGAAAGTTGTTTATGCACAGCACTTTCAAGAACCTTCGACAGGAATGGGAGTATGGAAATAGGGCGGAAATCGGAATAGGTGGTAGGATTTGTAGATTTCGGAAGGGGGACGACGTGGGCTAGCTTCCACTCACTCGGAAAGACGTTAGTGGAAAGTGAAAAATTTAAAATGTGAGTGACAATCACAGTAACATCATCCAATAGAAGTGTCAGCATATCACGGCAAATACCGTCATTTCCCACCGCTTTGGATTTAATGGATAGGATGCTCTTTTTAACATCATCCTCCGTGATATCGCGAAAAGTAAAGGAGTCACAGTCAGGTGGTTTAGTGTTGTTAAGAAATTTTAATGTTTTATTCTTAAAGCTATTGTCTAAAATGACTGGAGGCTTACAAAAATGCTTGTTTAAGCCGTTCAATTCAGGTAGATTATGGGAGACTTCAGGAGTATCACCCACCCCAAGTGACTTCAGAAATTTCCACATTTGTGCAGGGGAGACATTTTCTAATGATGTATGGATATAGCGGCGTTTGGCATCCCTACACAACCTGTTGCAGAGATTACGGAGCTTTTTGTATAACTGAAGATTGGTATCACTAGAGTCCTTCTTGAGATTAGATTTGGCCCTATCTCTGCGCTGCTTGGCTCTTTTAATAAAAGGAGTAAGCCAAGGTGCCGGTAAATGTTTAACTCTTACAGGTCTGATTGGAGCATGAGTGTCAAATAATTTTAGTAAAAGCCTGTTGAATATTGCAACTTTCTCGTCTATAGTGCCTACATTTAAAATCGTAGTCCAATCCGTTTTGTTAAAATCCTCTCTCAAGTGATCAATATTAATGCCACCAAAGTTACGCTGAAATATGACTTTGATTTTACGTTTAGGTGGACGGACCTTATATGAAAGGTATATAAAGTCATGGTAAGAGAACGGAGCGGTCATTTGGCCGTGAGAAGAGACTAATTTGGGTTTGGATACTATCTGTAAATCGAGAAGAGAAGGCTGACAATTAGGAGAGTGATGGGTAGCTGAAAGGGGTAACAGTTCAAAGTTAACAGACGATATTGAGGATTTGAGTCGGGTAGACCTAAAGTTTTGCTTCAGTAAGCACGTATTTAGGTCGCCCATAAGAATCACATGATCGTAAGTGGAACTTAAATTCTCAAGGGCAGATTCAAAATGTTGGAAGAAATTAACTTTGTCATTGGGACTATAAACTACGCCCACCAAAATTTTAATGTGATGCATTTCAACTTGCAAAAAAAGATGTTCAAGGAAACCGGCATGGTCGTTTGGGGATTTATCGATTATGGTGCATGGAATGTTATTCCGGATGTATATACAGACACCACCGCCACCAGAACCAATCCGGTCATTCCTGTAAAGCTTATAACCATAAAGAGAGCAAATTGAAGAAGGCAGTGAAGGTTTAAGCCAAGATTCAGAAACCAATATGGCGTCAACTATGCCACTGTTAAAAGATGCAATGAAATCAGATATGTGTCTATATTTATTTGCGTTTAATAAATATGTTCTTTGCGATATCATCTTTCACACAGTAAAGTTATCTTTTTTTCGATCATCCTCTCCCTTTACGGCCGTCCACATTTAGGTGTTATCGTCACTTTCTTTGTAACATGCTCGTCATCTATGCTCATTACATGTCCATACCATGCCAATCCTTTATCTCTCAATTTTTCTGCCACTGGTCCTACATTCAAACTTCCTATCATTCCTCACTTTGTCCATTCTTGTTACTCCACAAATCCATTGCACGTGTAGTGGATTGTTATTTTAGCGCCCATTTTTTTTCAATTTCAAATAAAAATAAAAATATTACCTCTTCCTCTTCTTCCATTTTCTCCAGCCATAGTTAATCCTTCGCTTCTATCTATAATCTTTTGTGCGCGATTCCCCGAACTAGATCCTACCTACGGGCAGTCGTCTACCCTGCTGCTCCCTGCTGTGCTTCGTGACACCTTACTGGCCGAAGCTAAACCCACGTCAACCACGCTGGTAGTCGACGTGTCGGGTTCCTGCCGCTTCCTGCGCTAACCACCGAAGCTAAATCCCTTTTTCTAAAATACGGGAACCACAGTGCTTAGTCCCAGTACCCGCGCCCTGAGCAAATAAACAGTGTTAAAGAGACTACCTTTTTTATTTCTATCTTTTGTGCCCCTGCTACGAGCAGACGGTTCACCTGATAGTAAGTGATCACCGCCGTCCACGGACATAATATGCAACACCGGAGGATTCGCAAATGCTCTATACGTTATAATTTAGTAGTTTTTCAGGTATGGAGAAAACCCCTGGCGATAGTTGCAAAAGCACTATACATTTTCTCATCGATACACGAAGCCGTGTGATGCCAGCATAGAATAGCATCACCCCATATCATCCAACGGGTGTCGTAGAAGGCGACTAATGGATCAGCAAAGGGGTATTGATCACCTTATACGCCGTCCACCAAACCGTATTGGGCAAGCGTGGTGGACTACAGCCTAAACCTCCTCCGATGATAAGGAGAGGCCTTGTGGCCCAGCAGTGGGTCAAATTATAAAGGCTGTTAAGATGATGGTCACGAAGGCAGGTCACGTGATGTTTTAATACATTTTCCCAAAAAAAAAGACAAAGTTTGTAAAAATCGTCATGTTTAGAACAAAATTATTATACTTCTTTCGTCGTTGACTGTAAAAGCTTGCTCGTAATTGTTGTTTGTGCGAATTTGTCGTCAGCAAAACACCCTGATCGAAGCCAGATGGAAGGGGGGTTTGTGGACACAAACCAGGCAGTCGATGGGAATTTAGTACGGGGGATAATTGTGAAGTTTATTGTTATTTTCCGCTTTTGGATGCGCTGTCGTATTTTGTGGATTATTTTGTGGATTATTTATATTCGTCATGTCATGAACGTCTCGCTGTATGAACATTAAATAATGATTACAGAATTCTTAACCTAATAAGAACTAATGGATGCAAGGCTTAGACCCGGTCAATATGAATAATATAAATACGAGTGGCCGCATACGGCTCCACTAGCGTGGATTCATTTTATTCTTTTACATATGGGCTGCTTCTGCAACTCCACGGCTTTTGCGCTTGTTTTGTGTCAGATGGTAAGATGCTGGAGGAAGTTTAAGGCACGTATTATAAAGAATGAGTCTCAAGAATCAACGCAGATTGGATCGTCGTACGTCTCTATCACTTTGTGCTTGATAGAAAGTGACAAACGATTCTCAAGACGTGATTGACTTCTGAGTGTCATTCTGTAACACGGGCCTTAGACTTAGAAAAGTTGTGCTTGTTGGTCAGCGCTTTGTGTCACTAAAGACATTCTGGAGTCTACCCGGATGGCCCAGGTAGTGAACCCAGCCGCCCAAGTTGTAACGGTACGTGCCCTATGGTCCAACTCTGCTAGTATGGTCCACAAATCAAAACACGTTTTCCGTCACTATTTTATTTAGTTATTTAACAGGTTTAAACGGTATATAAAAGGCACTTTGAAAATAATATAAAACACACTATAGAAACTTAACTACACATTAAACTGATACACAAGAATATAAAAAGGTTTAACAAAGGTACTCACAATTTTAGTGCCTTGATATAATTTTATAAGTAGGTAGGTATTATAGTAAAGGCCCAAGCCGAGGTCAGAGCGAGACCCTTAGGTACGTTAGTAATGATATTGTGTTCTAGGACACGGTCAGCAATGGAATGAATCAAAAATGAACCAAATGTCATGATGAATGATGATTTTGAATTTGATTGATATTTTAAAAATACAGCCATTAATAACGAAGACGATGGTACTATAACATGGCAATGTACCACGTTACAAAGTTACGGAGGAGTTAAAGGAGATCGGTCGAATTGCTGAGTTACGTATTCACTTGACTTTATCGGAAGAGGAAGTGGCGGAAATGTATGCCCACAGGGCATACACTTGTCGCAAGTTAAACGCCGGTTTGGTCTATCTTCTTGTATTATTAAATCTGTGGTTATACCCTAAGATGCCTAAAGTTTCTTTTCTTTACACATAAGACATAGAAAGAAAAACAAAGTTACAATCTTACTAAGCATTATTGAAGATAGAAATAGACCAAGCAAGCTGAGAACCATTGAGTACTCCGATAGAAGTGCAATAGTGCTATAGCAAGCACTTTCCTTAATTGAATAACAAAATGTACTCAAATTCCTTCAAAGGACCGATATAGGCCCAAGAATCGTAAAACCGCAGTGGCAGTGGGTGGGACACATTTCTCCTAGTTATGATGGATGAGTCCGATGATGCGATAACTCCCCCAGTTACACAATAAAATGTTTCCTGGATGAGCGTTTGTGACTTCACTCACAGTTATTTTGGGATATAACACTATAAAAGTAGGAAATAAAACTACTGTTATACAGGTTATACAGGTATAAATTGCGTGTAGCGAATTATTGTATCAACTAAAGGTCTGGGCACTAATTTCAAAACTACAACGGACCTTTCCAATTGATTGTATAAAAAAATTGTTTATAAAAATCTAAATGTTTTTTTGAGGTCGGTCCCAAATACAAGTGACAACGTTTAAGTATTTCAAATATTGAGGTTGGTACCGACCTCAAAAAAACATTAAGATTTAAATTTTTATTTCTCCGCTTTTAGTTTTGAATGCGGTTTTTTTATTTAAAAGAAATTTATTTTTTGCTTTTTAGTGTTTTAAGTATAAATTTCCAGGAAACTATCTCGAGATCTTTTAGACACACAAGTGATAAGATTACGATATCATCTATGTCAATTAAATAGGCATCATTAGGGATAACTCGAAAACTGCTCGTCAGATGTCGATCAAATTCAAATGACAAGTACAAGCTTCCAAAGGCCGAAAGAATTTTTAAAATCGGTACACCCAGTAAAGAGTTATGAGGTAACAAACATAAAAAAAAACAAACAAAAAAATACAGTCCAATTGAAAACCTCCTCCTTTATGTAGATTGTCATGAAACTGACTACATGATTTGATGATGCTTACAATATTTAGCATTCCGCAAATTGATAAATTATTACAGTAATTTTAACTGTCCTCATATTTAAGAAGAAAAGTAGAGTATAGCCGATTCTCTTCTTGAAGTTGGACTATAGAAGCCAATAAAAGCATTGCTGTTGGTTGCGACGTTGCTGACGGTTGCGTTTTACAGTACAATGTGGTCCGTGTGAAAATAAACAAAAAAAAAAGTTTACGTTGACTTGAAAAACAAGAGAAGTTGCTGCCTTCTATCACGCGTAGGTATGGTCGGGTAGCTTAATATTTTAGTACACTGTCATAATAATTATTCGTTCATAGTGGTGGCAGTATTACTAAGCAAGCACTGGCGTTGGTTTATAATGGTATTAAAGTGTTAAACTACTTCTGAGGCTACCTATTCCACATCCATACTACAACCATAACTCCCGTCCAGGAGCAAATTTACAGTGATAATTCAGTGTGAATTAAACTATTGCCATACAAATTTGCTCCCGTCCACGAAGGCAATAACTTCTCTTCTTTTCCAAGTAAACTTTTTTGTTGTGTTTATTTGACTGTGGTTTTCTACAAGGATTTTCGCTCTAAATTCATAATTGTGTAATAAGATTGTGTTAGGGACCTATGTGTTATACCCAATTAAAACTTAAATTCAAAATACGTTTAAATTTCCATGTTAATTACTTCGTCGACATTTTTTGTCGGGATGACATGTACAACGTACGGAGATCGGACGTTGATCATTACGGACGAACCGAAATTTCGCGCTGAAAACATTCGAGAGCCCTCGCCGAGAGGGCAAATTGAAAATATAGATGTTTTTATGCGAATATTATTTTGTCAATGGCTTTTCATAGCTACAGATGTTGTGCGGGTTATTTGAACGGATTTAAAAAAAAGATAGGTCCATTTATATTTTACTAGTAAATTACTGAGGTATGTTTTTTCCTTTTAAAGGGAATGCTCTTGGCCTCTTCAGCTATCATCGCTTACTATCTCATCTGAAGGTAAGTGGTGAAGGTTGAAGGTGGAAGAAGCTTCCCTTGATCTCTTGGCCCCTAAGGTGAGGGTCTGGCCCAGAACACTTCTGTGTTCTGTGGTCTGGCCATCTCATCCATATCGCAGCTTTAGTTGAAGAAACTATCAACATAGTTGAAATACTTAGCAACTTTTTAATATTTGTCAAGGTTGAGAGTTAGTTGTAGAGTAGGCGACAGGCTGGCAACCTGTTATTATTTAGAGGCACTGTATGGCTTGATCTGCCAGATGTGGCTTTATTTGTAACAAAATGTTACATTGTCTACTATGGCTCTGCTCACCCTTCATGGGATTACGAGCTTGATCGTTTATAAGGGTTGTCAGTTGCAGCAACAAAGGCCCAGCTTACCTACTATTCCGCGATTATAAATAAACTTTTCAAATTCATGGCCTACAGTCAGTGTCAGGTGCTATAGGGAGGGAGTGAAAACGCTCGACTAGTCACGATTGCCGATTGGCGAAAGCAGCAAATTGACACTACTACCAATATGACAGTTGCTAATTGCGTCAATTTCAAACTGATTCTCTCCTAAACAAAAGAGAACTGAAGAGTTCATCGAAACTTATAACAAGAGTTACTACTCTACTAATATGTAAACAACTACATCAAAGTTGCTTCGTTTATATAAGCCTTAAAACCAGCCCAAATTCCTACCCCTTTAGGCATGGAACATGAGACCTCTATGTCTCATACATAGACCTAAGAAATGGCAACCGACATGCGGTTTTCAGAAGAACAAAAAAGTATTTATCCCAGATGAAAACCTAGATACAAAATGCTGTAATAACGATATATTTCCAGACGTATCGAACCTGCCGTTAAAATATCGACGACCTCTCAGCGGGTGCAAATTGAAAATACAGGAGCGTCGGTTATTGTTGGCGCCGTCACGTTGCAATTCTGAAATCAGCTACGCCGGAACTGGTGGTAGATGCTAAAAGGGAGCCTTACTATTATTATCCGTAAGGAATGCCGTAAGTGTTTGATCAAAACTCTAGACAGATGGATTACATCTGCACTTCGATTGCCAAATTCCAGACTGCAAGCTAGCTGCTCGGTCAATGTGCAGTTCAGATGCAGATCTGAACTGCATTTGAACTTCGAGGTACGTTGGATAAGAATAAATATGTAATGTACAAGTGTTTGTAATTATGAATTATCATGTGATTTGACGAAGCTTTTACTTTCTGGCTGTGCCAACCGCAGGGGATATGTGGGATTCGAGGTAAAGGCGTTCCCTCCATACCCACTAAACATCCTCCCCGACCTGACTACACAAGAGACCGTCCCAACGCTGCCCGTCTACTCACTCCTTGCACCAATTGGTGGCCAGCAGCCACTCCTCTACCGACGGCTGCTCGACCTGGCGCGTCCTCCTGACGAGGATACCGAGAGCAGTCATCGGACCGTATCCGGGGGACTTCGGGCGCGGTCGTGGCCCTGAAAAGGGCCGTCTGGAACCAGCCGTGGTAGGAAAACAAATTCCTCGTCAGGATAAAAAAAAACATCACCTTCTTATTGCAGAAGAACTAGTTAATCTGCTGAGCCCTACCGATGACCTAAGTATGATTAGCAAATGAAGTGACGTATCGTCTTCAATTCTTTGTTAAAATGACTATCCATCTTATACACAAGTTATTACGATCGAGTTTCCTTAGTACGCCTCATGTGGATTTATTGTAAACTGGCTGGCGATTTTCACGGTGGAATAGCCACGAATTGCATCGCCGCCGCCGTCGTGGTAATAGCTTTTTGAGCTGTTGCCATTGCAATTTTGGTTATCGCCACCTTTGGGTGTAACGGGCTCGTTTTGCAGACGGGACAATTGCTATTATAATGACGCTTGTTGCTTTTTCCTTGCAAAAAGTCGCCAGAATGTTTTTTTTGCATTTCTTATTTTGCATTTGGGATGTTGTGAGTAGTTACATCATGGTTTGATGTTAATTTGGACAACAAAAAAGCAGCTCTCGCCTGGATTAGGCCAAAATGATCCATCTTAATTAACTGCTGCTTTTGCATGAAATTTTAGCATACATTCCTTGGTACAGATTTAGCATAGTTTTTGTTTGCAAAATGCTGCATTTCCAATTGTGAATTTGGGACGTTGTGAGTTGTCTCTAGCATCACGTGGTGTTGATTTGAAACAAATCAGCGTTCGCCTTGATCGATACAAAATGCCCCGTATTAATGGTGCCTATTGCAATTTTATACATTCACTTCGTCCCAGAATTTACAGTTACCAGAATGTTTCATTGACATATGGCTTGTTTTCGAACGTTACGTCGCAAATTTGCATTAACGGCGTGGCGTAGCACATGGGTTGGTGTCAATTTCAACGGAGCATTTTCTTATTGGTTAGTGTAAGATGGGCGACTAATATTTTTTAAATTAATTAAGTAATTGTTTCTAATCAAATCAAATCAAATCAACTATCTTTATTGCCTATCACATATCATTCACAAGGGTCTTATACATAGGCTGTAGTTCCTGTTCCTGCAGCCATTAATTACTTAAAAACTATAATCATATTAAACTTTTGCTATAAACTATAAAATAACATAAATTAATATTTTAACACTATTTTTAACAAATATTTATGTAATTTCTACTTTTATAAAAAACCTAATGCTTGTATTGTATAAACTAGGATGGTTGTAAGTAACATGTATTGTATAAAGTACGATGGTTGTATGTATAATATTGGTTGTATGTATAGTATTAAATGTTTATTGTAAAGTAGGTATGTATTAAGTTTGATCAATTTCATTTATCCTCCATGTATTCGTTAACTGTATAGTAGCATTTTGTAATTAGTCAATGTTTTAATGATTTTTTTTCTATCATACATATTCATATTCATACGCTTATATTTTAAGCGTCCTATTTAGTAATTAAACGATTATAACTATTATCCATTTCTATTTATCTAATTTATTATAATAGTCCCATTTTAACAGCCAATGCCAAATAAAAATAAAAACGATGAATTCGAAATTTACTTTAATCGAAGGAATAATAAAACTGAAGTGTGTAAAGCGAGTAAAGTTTGCATCTCGTAATCTCGTTACAAAGTTTACGGATCTGTTGCCATGGAAATCCAAATAATCGCTGCGTATGGGGGAAACGTGTGAAAATTTATCAAGTTTTTCATCATAATAATAAAGATGAAAAAGTTGATAAGACATTTGTGTTTATTCATGTGATTTGCGGGATTTGCTTTTGAGTGAAATCATAATCTAAAATACTTCAGAATAAGGAATTCAGGTTCTTTTGTCCGTTCTAATGAATAGTGGTCTGAAAAAAATGGAACCTCAGTACTGTATTACTCTTTACCCTTTACCCAAATACAATAGTTAGTTGCAATAATTGAACTGCAATCAACGGCAACACTATTATCATAGTTTAAGTAAACATGTAAGATATCATCCTTCATAGAAACGCATCAACGAACACGTCGCTAACGAATACAGGCTGCGCCGTACGTAGCACTTTGGAAACACCGCTCGCGGCCGTCGCTTTCTTCGAAAGAGAATACTTAATATACTTTACCGTCAAATAAAACGTTGTATCCTCTTCTTGAAATGTAAGATGTTATTTATGTCAAATTAAACTTTTTTGATAAAGTTTTGGTGAAACTGAAGGGTAGTAGCTTTACTCCCTATACCCTAAAACGTAACACTATATTACAATGCAAGCGTCACGCACACGTCGATGACCCGTCCCGTCCGCGGTGTGACGTCAGCTTTATACTATGCTATTATGGTACAAGCGCTGACGTTTATATGACATGGTACTAAAAGTGTTCAAGTAATTCTGATGCTGACCGTACACAACCTACCTAACCCAAAACATAGGTTTATGATGTAGTACTTTCGTAAGATTATGTTTGGTAAAAGCTATAGAATCCTGATAGAATCATTTTGTAAAGTTAATGCATATTCTTAGGATCACGATGTATGGGGTCCACGTCCGGAAGTCTCCTCGTGGCGGACCCTGGTAACGTGGTGGGGAAACTTTCTCGGCGGGTGTGTGGCTTTTGATGTCAAGTGTCCCTTGGCATTCGAAGTCTTATGCCATCGTCGACTTGTTTTTGTTTTCCCACCACGGCTAGTTCCAGACGGCCCTTTTCAGGGTCACGACCGCGCCCGAAGTCCCCCGGATGCGGTCCGACGGCTGCTCCCGGTGTCCTCGTCAGGAGGACGCGCCAGGTTGAGCAGCCGTCGGTGAAGAGGCGGCCTATAAGGCCGGCGTCGGCCAGCGGCCCACAGGGGCTGGCGTCAGTCGATAGCCCCTGTGGCTTGCCGACGGGCAGCGTTGGGACGGTCTCGGTGTAGTTGCGGTCACGTGCGCAGATCCCGAGCCGTCTCGCAATAGCGCATATCCCCTGCGGTTAGCACCACCCCGCAGCGACGATGCGTAAAAGCATTCGACCTCCCCGACAAAAAAAAATATCACGATGTTTATGTAAGTACTAAAGGTATATAAGCACCTATAGGCAGCTAAAATAGGTCGGAAATCATTTGAGTCTGCATTATTGATATATCAATACCTCCTAGATTTTGTATCTAATTTTAAGTTTTGTTTAAATTGTTTTTTATTTACTATTCATGGTAAACAATCACCGTAGCCTATATAATTGCAACTCTCAAGTTGTTATTCTGCTAATTCTAGCACTATTTATTACTTTTCTCAGCTCAGAAAGACAGGCACAATTTCGTGTAGCTAATTCGCTATAATTTTTTCTTATGCGGGCTCCAGACTCCTGTGTGACACACGCCGTGAATTCACGCCTTAATTTTGCCGTGAAGTAGGCGTGAAAAGAATGACCCACCCTTAGGACCCACCACACTCGCTACTGTTCACATTTTACTTTTAGTTCGCGCGCTCGCCGAGAATGGACGCCGAATTATGCACCGCTATCGCCGTGACGCTGTGCGCTTTGGCTCACTACAATTACGTGTATATAAAAGAAAAAAAATAAAAGAATCAATGGAGAAGGCAACACAAGTTCCTGCTCGTTCGTCCAAGTGACGCTCATTTTGACGCACCGTACTCCGCAAATAAATAAACAACCTCACGGCACCGAGTCTCGCGCGTTACTGTTTTCACGCGCGTGTGTGGATGCGCTCGAGTTCACGGTAGGTTCGCGCGCCGCGAACCCTTTGACGCGGGCGCAAATACCGACACTGAACCAACAGAACGGGGAACAAGGCGTGAAAGGGCGCGAAACCCGTGAACGGGCGCGAAACCCGTGAACGGGCGCGAAAGCCATCCACACTCGCGATTCACGGTTTTCACGGGTGTTCACGGCGCGAGTGTGGAGCGGGCATTACAAATTTATTGATAACAGAATTTTTACAGAAATATTAGTAGTATTTTAAAGCATATGTTAGGTTTGTCTAGATACTAATGAGAATATCTCTCTACGCTTTTAGGTACCTATAGGTATAATATTCTTGAATGGTAACCAAACATTTACTAAGCAGTCTTTATTACACCGCAGAAGTTAATTAAGCGTGATAAATCCTCTTTGCCGAATAGAAAAAAGATCGTAAAAGAAGAAACGATATTCTATTTAAAAATTCCATTAACTCCACCGATGCATTTACAGCTGAAACATTATTAAACTTTACACTCGAAAAACTCCGGTTTAAATCATTTTATATGAATACCGGTTCTAAATTCGCAGATGGGTAGAAACAATGGTCTTTACGAGCCCGTGAATAAGGTATGATTTTGATTGTTCGTCGCACTCTCGGCATAAAATCTGGGGATTGATTTCGTTCTGTTGAAATCCACGGAATAAAATTTATAACCGAAAAAAGACGTTTATTACAGCTATCAATTTGCTGTGACGATACGGAATTGGTACCTCTGTTTATCTGATTACTTTACGCTGTTTAAGTGGTTTTTCTGTAATGGTTTTTATATGAAAGTGTGACGTGTGACAAATCTTTCTTCATTGGGACGATAACCACGACTTTGAAGTTCACATCTCGTCTTCTCAGAAGTTTCACAGCTGTAGGTATTCTTAGCTCGTCTTATAAATTTGCTGTCGAAATAAATCTCCTGTGATTGTGATAGCTAGGTAATCAATTTGTGAATTTTCAAAACTGACTTATCACCGACCCTAAGTTCAATAAATAGTCTTCTTCTTTTCGTATCGATAACCTAGTATACTGATTAACCTGAGTGAGACAAGTGGCAAACGATATAACGTTTCTATCCAATGAAATGAAATTTTAACTACTACTACACTACACTACTACTACATTTGATTTGACTCGACGGTCGCTATGGAGCTTTCTCAGTAATATACGTTAGCTTCATACATTATATTCTTTTCGTTAAGCGTTCGGCGTAATTGATTGGCCTCTTGGACTAGTATATGCAGTCATTAGAGTGTCCGCACATCGAACGCGGCCGCGTCCTATGTGCGTTGCTTTGCAGAGACGCGGTGCGGCGCGATTTATCAGCAATGCTTACTGACGCTTCGTGTTGTCGTTAGTACTTTTTTTGCTGAAAATATTTTTTTTTCTTTCTCGTATACGTAGCATAGAGGAAGTCTTGTAATCGTCAAAAATTCGACTTCCGGATTTTGATGGATTTACACGTTTTGGACCTCCCTGAGTCCAAAAATATTTTTACTTTCTCGCATACGTAGTAAGTATAAAGGAAGTCTTGTAATCGTCAAAAAATTCGACCTCGAGATTTTGACGGATTTACACGTTTTGGACCTTCTGAGGCCAAAAATATTTTTTTTGGAATTATGTCTGTGTGTGTCTGTGCGTTAGCAAGATAACTCGAGCATGCTTTAACTTATTGCAACCAAATTTGACATACGTGTATGACATCAAAATATAAGGTTTCTATCAAATTTTGAAAAGTTTAGCAACTAAGCGCGCGGTCAGTACTCGAATGGGTGACCAAAATTTAACATGCATGTTATAAGGTTTCTATCAACCTTTGAGTCGTTTCCGGTATACGAGAAAGTCAAGGGGAGACCCAGACCACTCCCGATTTTTTGAAGTCAATTAAAAACAGAGTGTTGCATGTTGGGACTTTTTTCCCAGCGTGTAACACTGTACATCGTTGGGAAAGAAAAATCCAACATGTAACAGTTTTGCACGTTGCGGTTTTTAACACACGATTATTATTTTTTACTGCACCACAGTAAAGAAAAGCAGCAAAATTTTCCATGCAGTCTTATATTACTTGGTGTTGTTCAGGGTTCTGTAAAAATTAATATTAATGCTGATAATGCCGGAGCAACTGTTTAATTAAAACTACATAGGAAATAAATTGTTCTCGCGTAAAATTGTAAGCTTGTGAATTCCATAATAACGTTTAAAGCGGAACTTCCTTGTTTGATAAAAAACTTGGATGAAATGAGATATATTTAGCGGAACTAACTCAAAGTTGCGCAATTCTTTCTGTTGTTAAAATGGAACTGAAATTTAGTCTTTAAGCATGAAAATTGTTTTTACCGCCTAATTAAAAGTGTTTGGCGGGAAACCAATTTTGTTCAGATTATTCAAAGTTATGTCGGAGTGAATATTGTGAGGGAAAGTGGTGCTATTTCGATGCAAAAGCATCCGTATTGAAGAGCAGTTATGGGCTATCATTATCATTGAAATAAAGGTTTTGTGGTTTGTTTGATGTGGAGAATTTAATAGTGGGATATCCACCTCTTCAGTCACTATCATGAAGCGTCAGTGGCGTAGTGCGTAAGGTCGTTGTCTCCACTTTGTTGTCCGTCTGTCCATCTGTCTGTCAAGACCCTTTATCTCGGGAACAAGCGGAGGTATCGAGTTGAAATTAAAACCATATACTCATATCTATGGTCCCTTGAAACTGTGAAAAAATCATACTTCTTAGTTAACGCAAAAAAAAGATACGGCCGTTTATGTCGCAAAAAACGTATATTTCGACACTCTCAAGGGAATCAAAATTTATAGGGTACTTTCCGTTGCCCTAGAACTGTGAAATTTGGCAAGTAATACTTTCATATACTACAAATACAAGGAAAACTCTGAAAACCATTAATTTGTAATTAAATCATATAAAATATAGTCTTTATTTAAAGTACGTAATCAATCATTGAGGTATGCGCTTATCTCGGTAACGAGTGGAGGTATCGAGTTGAAATTAAAACCATATACTCAGGTCTACAGTTCCTTAAAGCTGTGAAAGTTAAACGCTTAGTTCCGAGCAGTTCTCAGTATCCCTCTTCTAGAATTTATTAAACATATGCCATGAATACAGCTTAACTTACCTTATTTACCTGCAATAAAGATCGTATTGCAGTACTTGCACCGTAATCATTGCAAGGCAATTGTTAACAGACGACGCAGCAAATGTATTGAAAATAGACGCTAATACGAAACCACATCAGCGAGGCACCCTTAGCAAATACACTACAAAACCCTTACTAACGCGAGCAGTTCACCGAGCCATCTCATTATGTAAAGCTCGGTACATGGATTGTCGTCGACGAAACAAAAGCACATTCTTTGGTGCCGCTTAGGGAGGACGACCCGATTCCGATACGATCGACTGCAAAAAATCGTACAGAGTCGTTGATTTTTAATGTAACAATTGACTTGATATCTCCTGATGTAGCATCATGAGAAGCATAATCCGCTAGATGGCGGTAACTAGTTGAGTTCTACTACCTAACAAACTAAGCACAAATTTGTACTTCCTAGGGAACAAACGGGACCTTTGCATCTGTAGCCCAAAACATGGAGGGTGTTAATATGGGTTCCCGTTTTCTTTCTTGCCTCTCAAGGTTGTCTGGTTTTTATAATTACTGACGTTTATAGATTGACAATGAATCGACTAGTCAGAGACCGAGAAATTCACCAAATATGTCTGAGTAATGCGCATGTGTGCGTGAAAAATAGTAGGGCAGTCTGACAGTTGCAGTCTTTTCTATGTGACTGACAGGCCTCCTAGGCCACCTGAGTGTACGTGAAATGTTCTCGTATGTCTATCTCGTTCTAATATACGTGTTAGTGTGCTTTTTCTCTGTCCCAATGCCGATCTACAGTTTCCTATATCTATGGATGGACATGTGCCTCCCCCAATGATCTCCAAACCGATCTATCCTGAGCTATCCATCCAGCGGCTTCAATTGAATAAAACACGATGTTATTGAACAAAAGTCCAATATCCACATACATACTATCATGCTCATACAAGAGTTTTAGGTAACATAAGCCACATGCGCCAATATGAACTATGTAGTGCCTCAAAATAGGGAGCACCGCACAACGCACGCGGCGCGGCGCGGTTCGTATCCGATGTGCGTTGCTCTACAGAGACGCGTTGCGACGCGGTTTATCGGCTATATTTGCTGACACTTCGTGTTGACGTTAGTACTACCGACGCGCCTGGCAACCGTACCGCGCCGCGATTGATGTACCACACATCAGACGCGGCGCGGTGTTTCATATACGCGTACAAAATTCGCCAGCCGGGGTGCTCCTAGTTTGTAAGGCTATTGACTATATCTATACTATATCAATGAGGCATCAAACCCAAAAAGTAACTAAACCTAGTGTCTAAAACAGTTGTAAGATTTAGAAACAACTCAGCAATCTGTGTTTAAAAAATCAAAGAATAAATATCCTAGAACTGGATCTACGAGTGTGTAAAGATTTGCAAAAATAATTCGACAGCAAGCCGTTCTCCTGTAGATGCTGAGAGCCTTTTGTGTACTTTATACAGCCCGACCGTTTCAATTCTACTTATCCTAAGCCTCTGAGGCAAATGCAACGTCGCTAATACGATACGTGTAAAGGCTGCTTTTTTCTTTACATTTTATGAGCTTTTTCCCCAAGCACTGCTTTGTGGGGGAATATTTTACCGATAAATATCTCTTAAGACGTTTCCTTTCTGTTTATCGTTTGGATTTCGCTGATTTCTTTAACAGTTTTCTTTTAAACCGCGTTTTTATCGTCGGATTATTATCTAGCACGGGCGAGACTTAGAATTTTCTCATCTTTGTTTTGTTCTTTGTCGTGAACAGTAAATCTCGTGTTAATTTTTAAGTAGGACTTGTTATTACATTAATCTTAGTAACCGCTCTGTCCAATTGTGTTTCTGTTGTGAATATTTTCCAGAACTCCATGAGTTATGGGATAGGGCATGCAGTGAAGTAACTTGGCAAATTTTTTTGACAAGATACTTTACTGCTGGATTGGTGGACGGAGTATAAGCTGATCTTTTCTGTTCCATTAGTCGCTTTCTACGACACCCATTGAAGGATATGGGGTGATGATATTCTACTCTGCCGGCAACACACGGGGACACTCTATCAAAGCATAAGATCATGCAAGGATTTTTAATAGTTGGACCGGTTTCACAGATTCTGGTGAGGAGATATCTAGCACATAAATTTGGTATGTTGAAAACTGTCAACTTAACTGGAAGAAGTTTCAACTTAACTGGAACAAGTTCTTAATATCGCTTATTTTGACAGATAGTCCTATCTGTCAAATAATCTATAGTGGGAACTTACTTTGAACCTGAGAAAAAGGCTCCCATCATTTTAGAATGTTGTGTTTTATATACATCGCAAAGTAAATAAAATTCGTTATTGCCAACCTAAATTAATTGCTGTTATTGGAACGCTCACCAATTATTTACTCTGTATGAGCTCGCTTCACAATAAGAGAGTTTAATTAGTTTAGTGACATTAATTATTACAATCAGGTTGATCTGCGTAGGGCGCACTATTTGTATTTTGAAATTCAAAATTTCCATAATACTGTTTTACTGACCCAACCATAATGGATAAATCATAAATTAATTTAGCAATTAAAAATTTTGGATATTACCATAACATTTTAATTTTTTTTCAGCATCGGTAGGTGCCCGCCATTGTTATACCATAGTCAGCATCAGAAGTAGATCTTATCGACTTTAGTACAATCCATTTTATATGAATGATTGATATGACATACAACGTAAAGTGTTAATCTACTTTTGGTTCTTCAAACATTTGGCGTTTTGTGATAAAAAATAATTTGACACGTGAAAATGAAGCGTAGTGGCGTAGTGCGTAAGGAAGTTGTCTCCCATCCGCGAGGTACCGGTTCAAACCCCGACACGTACCAATATGTTTTAAAATTTTGAATTTAAGTACTTACATAATTTTGTACTTACCTCGGGAGGTATAAGAAAACACCAGATCGCAAATAGGTACCTGCGATCTGAGACATTCTTTGTTTTACTGCCCTAGTTAATAAATGTACTATTACAATTTTGATAACACTGTAGTATTTAGGTGTATGACTATGTTAGCATGGGCTGTATAAAAACTAATATGACATTTGAAAATGTAACGTTTTGGCTTTTCGCACACTTTGTAGATATTATATCTTAGTCTAGAAACATAAACACCTAAACAATAAGAAAGTCTAACATAATTTGATCGTGATCTATTTTAATATTATATTTTCAATGAAAAGCTGATCACAACAGTTCGCTTCCAAATGAATTCGCCGCTGAAAGAAAACACGTCGATTTGCTTCGCGGTTCAAGAAAAATAAGAGTAATTATTAGTGAATTCACAGTGAAAGATCCTTTTTGGGTTAATCGTTCGCGGCCCGCCTTTATTCCTGATCTTTTTATATTTTTTATAGAGGCGAATCACGGAAGAACACGCTTATCGAACAAATGTTGGCAATTGAAAATGTATTCATGGATTTACAAACAACATTTATTATTGAAGGGTTGATCGTTTACTTTATCTTCCTCTTCATATATCATCATCATAAAGAGCCGAGAGACGCGTCCACTGTTGGACATGTGCTTCCCGCGACCTTCATCAGATCTTCGGTCCACCTACAATGCGTCTCCCGGCACGCGGCCACCACTTGAGGATCTTTCCGATCATCTCGGCTGACGGCCGTCGGGGCGGTTAGCGCGCATTACAAAATTTACTTCACGACGCGTCGTTGGGTCAATGTGTGTTAACACACGAGATAAAAAAAGAGAAATGTAGTCTTTTTCCCGTGAAATAATTGTAGCCATTAATGGAGATTTAAATGCGCCGTAATATTAACGATGTTTTGCTATAAAAAGTTTAAATTCTGGATTTACCAGTGTTTCAGGTTTTAGCATACTACAGGAAGTTTGGATGTCGTTAAAATTATACTAGTAGTCGATGTTATACAACTATTACTGTACATGCGCTGGCGTTGATATGACATGTTCATCATCAACTCATATAATGTCCCCACCGAGGGGCTCGAGCCAACCCCACATTAGGAGCGATTAGGCCTTAGACAACCACGCTGGCCAAGTGCGGGTTGGTCGACTTCACACACAACCTAAGAATTTCTTTATAAGTGTGTGCAGGTATCCTCACGATGTTTTCCTTCGCCGTATAAGCGTCGATTAAACGTACATATTAATTAAAAATTTGAAAACACATTGGTACGTGGCGGGGATCGAACCAGTGCCTCCAGGTGGGAGACGACGCTCATCCGCACTACGCCACCGACGCTTCCCATGACATTTTACTAAAGTGCTAATCTACTTTTGATCGGCTGAGTAGCTTATTCACTTGAAGCGGCTTTTGTAGCACTGAGCACGAAGTCGTAGCACTTAGATATTCGTAGCACGCACAAGCTATCGTTTCGGCCGAACATACTAGGAATTTTGGCGCGGAGAGTATTTTTTACTGGTTTTGATTAGCAGACGGCTATTAGACATGCGGCCTGTAACGGCCTGCGGGAAGGATCTGTCCCCTAGAATATAGGTATACCTGAACTAGGAGGCAGAGTCTAATTGTTAGCAATATGCATTATACTGTAAAATAATTATGTATTGTACTCTAACATGTTTCTGTAACATAATTATTGGAAAATAAATTTATTATTATTATTCTTATTATCCGAACCACCCACAAACTCAGAAGCTTAATACTACGATCGTTATGAAGAACGAACGACCGCGGCGTCATCGACACACAGTCATGCTCATGGTTCGCATTCGTGAAATAAAAATACTGTACTAATATTGAATTTACAGTCTGGTTAAAGACATTTACGTCAGACATAAAACGCAAGTCTGCAAATTAGGTTCCTTTTACCTTCACGGATCCAATTTGTAATGTCCCGTTTTCTAATTAAACATTTTTTGGAGCACAGGATATTCGTGGAACACAATGAAGAAGAGCAATCCAGAAATACACGTAGAAAAAACCATTTTATGAAGCCGTAAAAGTAATGCGCCTTAAACACTCCAGTCCAACCTTTTAAAGTCCAGCCTGGTCGTTATGGTGTCCTCAGGATCTAAATTAAGGCAAATAAATAAAGCTTTATACTGCCTTACTCCTAATTTGTACCTGCTGGCGGTGGGGTCAACGCCAAGCGGTGCCTGGAAGTGTCTATTTTTCTAAAATTTTCTCTTATTATTATGACAGGAAAGTCCTTCTCTTCGGCGTGGTTTGTATGGAAGAGGGTGGCTGGTGGCGTGTGACGCGCGGCCATTTGTCACATCGAGGCATAAATTATACTGAAGTGGCGAGTGGTTTATCGAAAACATCGAGATGCTTCTTGTTTTGTAAGATTAGACGGGATGCGTGCTAAAGGCGGACCTGCAGGTTCTAGTGGCGCGACGTGTCCCTGGAGGCGCAGGCGCAATTCTCTTTACGGCAAAAGCCACTCTATGCTTATTATTACTAAGTTTATATTGTGTTACTTTGATTATCCACCATGTCTCTTCTGTATAAATCATGCCTTCTCATGACAAGGAGGAGGAAGAAGTGAGCTTCACACGGCCTCTTAACTACTAAGCGACTAGATATTATCATTAACTGTCGGATCACAATAATGCTGTCAGCCCTATATTAATAAATAAATGGTAACAGACTTTAATAAGATGGTGTTAGCCAGCAATGCCGATATAAAACAACTCTTACCATCATCTATACGAAGCATAAAGTTCAGTACTGGGCTGGGGACAGTTGTATTCTGTGTTATAGGGAAGTTAGAACCATGAAAAAGTTGGAGTCATGCGAACAGAGGACAACAAATTTTCTGCGAACATTAGCATGAAATACCAATGCATCACCTGTGCTTTTGTGAACCTCTCATTCACAATAGTAACCGACATTAGGGCACATTCTCTACCGAGACGATATCAAAACTATCCAAGCTGGGGGTATCTTATCATTTTTAGACATATAAAGAGCACCTAGTACCTACATGTAAGGTCCAATATATGACTTACTTGGGGCCTAGTCACCATAGATCTTTATAATTCGCAGTGACGTAAATAGCCCCAAAACCAACGGATTACCCAAAACAACGAAATAATAATAACAAAATACAGTGGCACTTACTCTGGTAATGTATTGAGATGATCTGAAAAAGTAAAAATTGTGCTCTGTATAGTAGAGTTTGTTTTAAATCCGTTGATGAAGGTTCAGTGCGTCCTAGTTACGCACTTAAATTGCGTTATCACTCAGCAACTTCTAGCTAAGCCGCTTCCACGCAACTATGTCTTCGGCATTCGCCTCCAAACGCTTCGCCATGGTCGTAAATCGTCGTAATTGGAGGCCGCCGACGCACCGCGCCCTCAGGTAGAGCAGTTATGATTTTATATTGAACCACGTACCCTCCTGTTAGTACAGGGATCTATAGATTCAATTACACTCGAACAATAATATCGTATCTTTTTCGTGTGCAGTCATTATTTTCTTAGTAGCTTTGCGGTGGAGTCGAGGGAATCAGGTGTTTCGAAAGGTTAAAGGAAAACTCTCGACTACAATAAAAATCTTGTATATAATACTGGGGCTTAGACAAGAGGCAATTGTTTCATAACGATGAGATATCAAAATTCGTCATCATAGGTCATACTGATTGGTTATCTACAGCGTCTTAGCTTGTGCTACCAACTTACTTAGAGCTACGATTGACCACGTGATTTAACGACGGCCTAAGTCAATCCCATACATTTTGTTCCGAACTTCATTATCGTTTCTATTAGTTACTTTGTCTACGGGCTCAGGTCAGGTAGGCTAATGTTCGTATCATAAACATAATGAGTCTCAATAATCAACTTACGTGCAAAAACGAAGTATTGGTGACAAGAGACTCATTTCTTCGGAAACCCTGGTTTCTCATTTTTACGTCATACGCCATCTCGGTGACTATGTAGAGTGATAAAAATTAATTGAATCATTATTTATTCAATAATTGATTAATCCTACAGATTTATTGACCCTTAAAATTAAGGTGATTTCCCCAAAATTTTTAGCACTCTTAACTGTATTTTGAGGGTTTTCTGCCATTGTAAAATCAATAAACCAAAATCCATCACAGTAAAACTGGTTTAGACAGATATGTTAGTTTCTTGTTTAACACACGATGTTAAAATGTATTATTTATTAATTGTAGATTTTGATTTATCGAGTTCTGAACGAAAGCGTACCGGTGGGTCCATTTCATTGCACGTGTATATGAAAGTGACAAACGATTCTCAAGACATGATTGATTTCCGAGTGTTATTCTGTAATCCAGGCGTAAGTATTTCAAAATTTTCTTATATTGCATAAACATTGAGTAACGTTTGGCTTCTTTGTTGCTATAATAGCGGGTACAATTTTCAATATTCATACTCAAATTTGTGTGTATAATATCCTAACAAGTAATGGGTAAAGAAAAGGCCGTTGATGAGAAAGAAAACCTAGTAATAAGGAAAAAATATTCTGCAATTTGAGTAGACTTCGAAAAATGTAAATCGGCCACGATCACATAGGACACGTCTAATATTTATTGAATTATTGTATACCCGTTTACGTTCTTTCATTTAAAATTAGAAAATATACTGAAAAATAAATTTACTGTCCAGGGCGGGAATCGAACCCAGCATCTTCCGCAATCCGGGCGGCTGCGTCAGCAATTACGCTACCGGGACACTGCTTTCGCCGTCGAAATTCGCCAGTGCTTGTTACTTATGTTCCATTTGGTTCTAAAATGGGTTTATGTCAAAAGTGGCCATTTGTCACAAAAACCCATTTTAAATCAACCGAAACACTGAAAATTGGTGGTATGTCATTTCATTATTTCGGCCGATTCTGATTTTTCCAAATTGGTCTGATTTATAAGTTATAACATTAAATGTAGATATGGCGTGCTAGTTGGCTCGCGTTAGCCTCTTAAAATCTAATTAAATTCCGTAGGTACTAAAATACTTTTAATTTATTTTGCAAAGGAAATAAAGATATGAGTTTTAACATACATACAAAAAAGTCGCAAAAAAAATTGGCAAATTTCTACACAGTTATTAGATTTTACCTAAGAGCAAATATTTGCTCTTAGGATTTTACATATTTCATGAAATTATTATTAGAAGTTAAAATTTTTTGGTATTGCCATAATCATAAAATCTAAATTACCTTTATGAAAACACTTATTTTCATTTCTAGGGCGAAGAAGGTTGAATATTTATGCGCTAAAAAGAGTATGCTCATTTAATTCTATGAGCGTACTGGAAAGTATATCTTTTAGAGATAAGCCCGCCTTTGCAAAATAAGCATTACAATACTTAGTCCTAATTCGTGGTTACACAAATTAACCATAATATAATACTCAGGCAATACTTATAAGCTGTGTTGCCAATGCCAAAAATATTATTTTATTAATAGTTGTGCAATGTAGCGGAAACCTAAATCTAAATGAAAGGGCCGACGCTGAAACAAAATGTCATCAGCATTATCTGTGGATGATTTCCACAACAACGACCAACGGCGTCGGAGCACAACTGATTTACGATTTAGACATAGACGAAAGAGGTGTGTAGATGAGGCAGTGAGTAAAAGTCTGCTTAACTTTATTATTGTCTGTACTTTGTTTATAGAGGAGAATAGAATAGAAGAAGAAAACATTTATTCACACCACTTAAATCTAGCATTACAGGTTGTATTGAACATCATTAAAAGCAGTTGCGAAATGGTATTCACTCAGCACAATATCGGGACGACCGTAAAACGCCTCGACGCTGATCTTCCGTGAATAAGTATTAGCTTTTGCCAATATTTGACTGGCTTATTAGTTTAGCGTTAAGCGTCCATGTTTAGTATTTTCAAATGAAAAACTCGTTATCGAACCATAATGCTTTGCTTGAAAAGCAATACAAGTCACTGAGTTATCACCCTTTTGTATTTCTGCAGCACACATAAATTGCAATGTAATAATAAAATTAGTTAGTGTGTGTAGGGGCGCCGTAAATGATATAATAAACAGTCTTCTTAAAACATGGTATATTTCTAAACTTGTTTACATTAAAACTTTAATTTAACGGGAGCAAACATTTTGTTGCGTGAAGGTTGCGTGAGGACAAACGGAAGAGGACTCCACCGTAGGGATGTGACACCAAGGCGTGAACAGTGTGTATGGTTAGATTACACTATAGTTTTTGTTGTGTATGTGTGTTGTAAAAACTATACAAATAAAGATTTCATTCATTCGTTCATAATTGCGCCATTTGGTTGGCATGTGGCATTATATCGCGTCCTCGTTATTTTATGTACGCGTTACATAAATTAGAGTCGTATATATTTTTTATTACTTAATTTGTCTATTAAATTACAATAATTTTACACAATACAGTATATTATAAACTACACTAAGTTTTTCTATATACCGTAGATCGTCGATGGATACCAGTTTAGACAAAAAAATATAAATATTAAGGTAGGTACATACAACTATGTGCATTTATGTCAAGACATTTATTTATTTTGAGACAACCAACAATTCTTACACAATTATAGTTTAAGTGCTTAACTAAGTGCTTAACAATCCTTTTAAGTAAGACACAATAAATGTCCATACAAAAAGAATGGTATACTATACGTATATGGACGTTGTGTCGCATGACGTGCTAATATGAGATTTGAACACATTGTGTTAGAAGGGTTTATCACGTCGACGTTATTATACGTTGTGTCATAATATTTAGAGAAAGAATAGAAAAGTGTGCGCACTTTTGCCAACTTATTGGCGACTCTGTCTCTCTCTTCATTTAAGAGCAATGCTCTTGTGAGTGCAGCCTTTTCATCAGGTGGAATGGAGTCATCTGCTTGACTTTTTTTTAAAAAAAAAGCCTATGAGCAAGAGCGTTTCTCCACTCGCCCTCTCCTAATCAGAGGCTAGTACGTACAGGTACTTAATTTTATAAATATTTTTTGTATTGTATGACACATCTGCGACATAACAAATCTATGCCTACTTACAGTTCATTGGCGATTTCGGGGAATAAATCAAATTTACCTAACTGCCGACCTCGCGTTGTTATGAACTCTCCAATACATTTCTGTAAATAATTGTCATTGATTAATGCCTGTAGTTCTCTTTGTTAAGAGGCCCTTTTGTATTAACGGACCAAGTCGAACGTGAAAATTGCTTAGTTTGACCCTTTCATTATAAATTAGCATTTACATGTACCTACTATTTATTCATATAAGTAGGATGTTTATTTACATCTTATAATGTACTTTTGTGGATCTCCATGCGATATTTAGTAACTATCGGTTTGAACGTAAACATAAAAGCTGGTGTCCTTTTCTTCTCCTAAAATTGTTTCTCCGAAAATTATATATCTTTACTTCTAAAACAATTCTGTCATAATATCAAGTATTATAATAATTGAATGTCTTGATTTTGCATGAAATAAAGTCATATGTCCTAATTAGATAATGTGTATTATTCCGAATGTTCGTTATTATATAATTGTTAGTCCTAAAACTTAGTCTTTTAGGTTTTAGTGATAAAAACTAAATAAAAAAAAAAACGCTGTAAATCCAACTCCACGCAGTCTTGTCTGCCTTACCGACATAAATTATTTCTGTGGCCTTAGACTCTAGGTTTAAGTTAGATTCGCGCAGGTGCTAAGGCGAGCCAGTCGAGGAGCAGGCTTCGGCTGAGGCTGCAGTGGTGAGCTTTATACCATCTGCGGAGGGCGATAAGCTTCCGTGGACCCGTGACATAAACCATGCCTGCTGCATGTTGCAAGCTCGCTTTTCTCTATTATTCTTATTCTTATTCTTAAATAAGGGGCTGAGGCCGTATCTCAGAGCACTTCGACCCTATGGGATCTTTTGTGCTTCCCCTTTCCTTATCACCCATCCCCGCCAATATCGAAAACATTTTGTATGAGTTTCACGATGTTGGCGGGAATAAGGTCTATAAAGTCCTCTGGTTTAGGGTAAGCTAAACCGAGGACCCTTAGTCGCCTGTTGGCTAGTGCATCGCAGTCACATAGTATGTGCTCCATCCTTTCTTCCTCCTCACCACACATTCTACAGATGGGGTCATCAGCTTTGCCTATTGTGCACAGGTGTCTTCTAGTGGCAAAGTGGCCAGTGAGAGCGCCTATGAGGCAGCGGATTTGGGTTCTGCTGATTCTTCCCATTCTTTTAAGGTAGCCTATGTGTTTTTTTTCTTTGAGTGTGTCAGTCGGGGAGTGGACAACCAGTCCCTGAGGTGCCTCTTTTGACAATATCGCTTTTCTCTAAATAATAATTATGCTTTTCGTTCATCATTTAGTTTCTATACTAAAAAGTTATTTTTCACTTTTTAGTCCGATTTAACATAAAAGCGTGTTTTTTAGTTGTTTTTAAACTATTATTTTTCATATATTATAGCTCTTTAACAGTTTTACAGTCCCCGTTTCACATGACAGTACAAATCTGTGCTCGGTTTTGCTGCGGTGGTAATTCGGGAGCATTGTAGTTTTGAGAATATTTATTCTAGCAAGAGAAGGGAACGCATTTACCTTAAACAATGCATACTTTGTTAGGTGGGCAGATTTTTTTTTAATTACATTGGTGGCAAATAAGCATACGACTCGGAGTTTCTCCCGAGTTCTTGTTCTAAAAACACGTGTTGAGAGACTCCATTTTTAACCTCAATCAACCGTACAATTATTTTTCTTACTTTAGTTACATTTTCACTTGACATTGGCAAAATGCGTACGCTTAATGCGACGCGATGTCATTAATTGAGAATAGAATAGAATAGAAGCATACGACTTGCCTGGTGTTAAGTGATCACCGCAATCTATTATCATCATCATAATCAACAGCTCATATAATGTCCCCACCGAGGGGCTCGAGCCTACCCCACATTAGGGGCGATTAGGCCTTAGTCAACCAGGCTGGCCAAGTGCGGATTGGTTGACTTCACACTCAACCTAAAAATTTCTTCATAGGTGTGTGCAGGTTTCCTCACGATGTTTTCCTTCACCGTAAAAGCGTCGATTAAACGTACATATGAATTCAAAATTGGAAAACACATTGGAACGTGGCGGGGATCGAACCAGTGCCTCCCGAGTGGGAGACGACGCTCTTACGCACTACGCCACCGACGCTTCTTGGATGGGGGAAGCAATCTATGGACCTTTGCAATACCATGTACCTATCAAACATGTATCGTTGACCTTGCAGGAACTTTTTCACGCCTCTTTGAAGACAATGAACAATATTATATTAAAGATAATAGACATAAAGGATTTGCTAATGTTCACTTAAAATCTAGTAGCCATGAACATCTTAAGAGAAAACGAAAATTTAAATTTATAAAAACGTCGCGCCGCCGCGTCGCCCGCCGTTTTAATAACGCAAACTTCCAAAATTTGATATTGAAAAAGTTTCGCAGAGTATTTTAAAAAGAGAAGCTTGGTTTCCGTTTTTTATTAACAACTATTTACGAGTTAATATTTCAGTGATATTTTTAAGAGCTAGGTTAGGTATAGGTGCTTGTTGTATATATGTCGCACGCGGATCTATTAACACGCGCTATTACAAAACGGCACAGCGGATTGTAGTGTGTGGGAATTGTTAACCAAATAAAACCATTTGTTGATAAATCCGTAGTAGTATTTATCTAAGTATATTAGTCTGTTTAGTCGAATGGAGATCGCTTATTATTTGTAGGTTACGGTTATTTTTTATGACCAAGTGGATTGGATTTATTGTAACTCGTCACTCTCATACACTACAATCCGCTGCGCTGTTTCGTAATACGTCTTGTTATACGATCCACCTGCGACATATTACACTACTTAGAAAGAAACATTTGAGAAATCCTTTTAAAATAAAAACTAAATTTACGTTCAGTTCTTTACAAATATAGAAAGAAATGAAACATTTTTAAATTGTCTATGATACAGTATTTTTTTCATAAGACCAGTTCCAACGTTTTTGAAGTTATAGAGGTTTTGTTACCGCCTTTCTTTGCTTCCCAGTGTCCAGTTTTCGGTAACATTTTCTTACACATTATAGCAGAATAATATATAATATAAATATATAATAATTGATATTTCCACGCTCACACGAATTATCTAGCCCAAATTAAGTACCTATCATTAAGAACTTGTGGCGCTCGTGTGTGCGAGCCTAGGTCGTACCGTATGTAGTACGCCTTTAGGTACATGCTGCACTGACCGTTGGCGACCGTTGCGGGGTCGCGGGGAGGTACGCGCTGTGCCCGTGCCGTTGCGCACGACACCACGCAGTCATAGCCGGGACTCTTTCGATATACGTGCGCGATGCTGTGATTTTCCCGCGCTTTGTGTGTATCGAAATACATAGTGTTTTCAAGTAACTGGACTTTCACTAAACACCCACAGCACCCCTGACGCTATATTGGCATCCCAACGTGGTTGTATTCGCGTTAAATAGTAGTTGTTACGTGTATATAAACAGTGGTAGTGAACTATCTTTTGCCCTGGTGAAAAACCCGAGAAGAAGTTTTGTTTGGTTAGACAGTCGACGCCCGACATCTACAAACAGGTTTACGCGCCGGTTGCCGGTTTAGTACCTAGAAAGACACTGAACATTTTTACGGCACGGGGTTGTTGTGTTGTGTATATACATATCGACGATTAAAAATTACCTATTGGTGTTATAGGACGTGTATAGCGCGTAAACACATTGGTGTACTTAATTGTGTTAGTGACTTTTCGTTTTGCGTCGTGATCGTGCCTGTTGTTGGTTCACAATGCCGCGAACAAGGCAGCAAATGGATACCAGCGACGATGAAGAGATTCCCGTTGCAGGCGCAACGAAGTTAGAAATGTCAAAAGAAATGTTCACCACCATGTTGATGAACTTACAACAATCACAGAGCGAGTTTTGTAGACAGCTTATAAATGAGGTTCGGTCTTCGACGCCGCAACCTGCTGCAACGACGAGTGAAACGATGTCGTCAAGTGCACTCAATGGCGGCCATTATGCGCACTTTGGTCAATGCACAGCACGGTACAGTGGCAGCGAACCAGTAGAAAACTTTTTAGACGCCATCGTCACATACAAAGACTGTTTAAATATTTCGGACGAGAGTGCCCTTCGTGGTCTATCTATACTACTAACAGACTCCGCTGCTCTGTGGTGGCAAGGAGTGAAGTCCTCCACCAAGACCTGGGCGGAAGCATTGAAAGGCTTGACCAGTGCGTTCGGAGAGCACAAGCCGCCGTACAGAATTTATAAAGAAATATTTAGCCTTCATCAAGGTAACGATAATACCGACATTTTTGTTGCTAAAATAAGAGCATTACTTTCCAAACTGCCTAGGGGCGATCTTTCTAGCAGAGTGGAGTTGGATATTACTTTTGGCCTTCTAGACAGAAGAATTAGAAAACGCTTAGAGCGAGATGCCATCGGTGGTTTTGACGAGTTATTGCGGAAAGCAAGGAATATAGAAGACTCCCTCAGAGAGGGTGACACAAATAAACATGTGAAGTCGTCGTCGCAGCGTCTACAAAAGACTACGCTGCCGCCGGCGCCGCCATCTCGTCCGTCGGTTTCGATTACGGTGCAGAAAGATGTTTCCAGTGCGGAGCCCGTGGCTACAAAACGCAATTTTTGCGTATACTGTAAGCGCTCAGGGCACACTAAAGACAACTGTTCAAAGTTAACATCTAAAAATGATGAAATGAAAACTGATTTAAAGTGTTATGGCTGTGGAGCCCCTAATATTATAAAATCGAAATGTGTTAAGTGTAACCCGCAAATCGTAAAAAGTGCGTTTTATTCGGTTGCGTCTTCACAAAATCGTACGAATCATAAGCTGATGCCGCGGGCGCGGGAGTGCCCGCAGGCGCGACTGCCGCCGACATCGCCATCGCAACCGCTAGCGCCCGAACGGAGCGCCCCCGCTTGCGCGGTCTCGCAGCGGCCGGCCGTTATCAGTGATAACGTTTCTAGAGGTAACCCTGCGCGTGCAGCTGGGATTTTTAGTAATGATTCTCGAGGTAACCCTGCGCGTGCCGAAGGGATTTTTAGTAATGATTTTGTAAGTTTCAATAGTAGTATTTGTTCTAATGAAATAAATTTTCGGAATAGTGTAAAGCCGTTTTATAAAAATAATTGTTTTAAAAATAATAATGTAAATAGTATGTGTAAAAATATCGATAGCAGGGGAATTAACTGTAAAGAGTGTAAGAGTTTTGATTATAATAAATATGATTTTGATAAAAATAGTTATGTTGACCAATCACATAATATTGATTTGAATAGAACGACTAGCGTTAGTAATATTATTTGTGATAATGTTTGTAATCGTGTTTACAATAATGTTAATAATAATATCGAATATAAGTTTTATAGTGAATCTCATCAGATGACTTGCACGTCATCTTTTCGTCGTCCTATTTTAAATATTGTTGTTTCCGGGAATCATGGCACCGCGTTAGTAGACTCAGCAGCTCGAAGCTGCATCGCTGGTCACACGCTGCACGCTCTCCTGGAAAAGTTAGGTTATCCCTTAGTGCCGTCTTCACAAACTGTTAAATTGGCGGATGGGATTAGTAGAGAAATGAGTGTACTTACCACTGAAGTAGAGGTGACACTTAAACATAAAACAAAACGTGTTCCATTTTTAATTTTTCCTGATTCGGACAGTAATGAAAGCCTTCTTGGTATTAATTTTTTAAAAGAATTTAATTTAGTGTTTGATTTCGGTAATCACAGCTGGCACTTCGCTGAAAATAGTCAGCAGAAGTTTGAGATGCTTTTTGAGAAAGTGTCATCTCCGTCTTCATGTGCAGCTGTAGATGTACTTCGGGATGATGAGGCGACTTCGCTTAGTGGAGAACAACGCGATGTTCTTGCCCGTGTCATTGTCGATAATTTAGATATCTTCGAGCCAGGGGGAGACCCGACGCCTTTCGCTGAGCATGTGATTGACACTGGCGATCATCTACCTATTGCTGTCCCGCCTTATCGGTTAACACCAGCTAAGAAAGAAGTAATGAAAGCTGAGGTTGATAAGATGTTGGCTGAGGATATTATAGAAGAGTGCGAGTCTGCTTGGGGATCTCCGGCCTTGCTTGTGCCTAAGTCAAATGGAAAGGTACGGTTCTGTGTAGACTATAGGAGACTCAACGCGGTAACTAAGACCGATGTCTATCCGATGCCATTGATAGACGAGCTTCTTCAGTCGACGAAAAAGAATTGTTATATGAGTTCCTTAGATATGCGCAGTAGTTACTGGTATGTCTCTGTTCGCGAGCAGGACAGGGACAAGACTGCCTTTCTGACGCCGTTTGGGACGTATCGATTTAAGCGCATGCCTTTTGGATTGAAGAATGCGCCTTCTACCTTCCAAAGGTTAATCGATAGGCTCCGTTCTAGCGCTTCTTTAAAGGATGTTACGTTGCTTGCATATTTAGACGATATTTTGATCCTGACTGAAGGCTCTTTCGCAAAACACGTTTCAGATTTGCGCGCGGTGTTCGAGAGACTGCGTTTCTTCAAATTACGTGCTAATAGAGAAAAGTGCATGTTTGTTCGTGATAAAATTAAATACCTTGGTCACGTTATTACACGTGATGGTATATCTCCTGACGACGAAAAGGTTCGTGCTATTTTAGATTTGAAACCACCGTCATCTTTACGTCACCTTAGAACTTTTGTTCAGACTTGTTCTTGGTTCAGGAAGTTTATTCCGAACTTCTCTGCTGTTGCTGAACCGTTGACGCGTCTCACAAAGAAGAATCAAGTTTGGTTTTGGGGAGCTGATCAACAACATGCGTTTCAAGAGTTGAAACATCGCTTATCATCTGCGCCTATTTTAGTTCAGGCAGATTATAGTAAGCATTTTATATTGAGGACCGATGCTAGTAATTATGCACTAGGTGCGGTTTTATTGCAAGGTGAAGAAAAGAACGAGCGGCCGATTGAATACGCCAGTCGTCTTCTTACAGCTGCCGAGAGAAACTACAGTACTACCGAGCGTGAGGCTCTTGCGGTGATATGGGCAGTAGAACGTTTCAGAGGCTACATTGAAGGTCACGAGATTATATTAGGAAGTGATCATCAGCCGTTAAAATGGTTACTTACCTTGAAATCACCATCGGGTAGATTAGTTAGATGGGCATTAAAATTACAAGGTTATAATATTCAGTTTCAGTATACTCCAGGAAAAGCTAATGTAGTTGCTGATGCGCTGAGTCGTCCAATCTGTGAAGAAAATGATAAGAGTCAGTGTGGTGTATGTTCGGTCGTGATAGACTTACCGGCTCGCAGTCCCACCGATCTCCGTAACGCGCAGCACGACGACCTGGAACTAAAGAAAATAATTAATGAATTAGAAGACACATTAGATTTAGAATCAATAGGTGCAAAAAGATGGTCTGAACGTGGCTACTTTATGCAGCAAGGAGTTTTATATAGGTATAACCCCGATTCAGATAGTGAAGATCCACAGTTAGTTGTTCCTTGTTCTTTACGTACAGAAATAATAAAAGAGTGTCATGATGCTGCTGTAGCTGGTCACCACGGCGTCGATAGGACTTATAATAAAGTCTCTCAGCATTTTTATTTTCCAGGTATGCACAGAGCCATATCTGAGTATGTCAAGACTTGCACTGTTTGTCAACGCTACAAGGCGTCTAATACCAAACCAAAGGGTCTTTTGCAAACACCAGTTCTCAGTCAAAGAGGTGAAGTTTTAGCGATAGATTTGTTTGGTCCGCTTCCTGTTGGTGAAAATGGGCAACGTTGGGTATTATTGGTTGAGGACACGGCGACTCGCTGGGTTGAGCTTTATCCCCTCAAAGAAGCTACATCAGAGGTATGTGCTCGTACCCTGATTGAGGAGTATTTTCTTCGATATGGGCTTCCTCGTCGCGTTGTATCGGACAATGGTGTCCAATTTATTTCTGCCGTCATGCAGCAGTGCATGTATATTTTAGGTATTACACAAGAATTAATACCACTTTATCATCCGTCAGCAAATCCTGCTGAACGTAAAAATAGGGATATGAAATTCCAATTGTCTCGTTTGGTAGATACTAATCATTCCTCTTGGCCTGAGCATCTTCCTGTTGTTAGATTTGTAATGAATTCTGCAGTTTGTCAAACTACTGGTGTAAGTCCTGCACATCTAATGTTCGCTAGAGAGCTTCGTTCTCCAGTTGAGGTTCGACACGACATTACAGCTGTTTTGAATAAGGATAATTTTGTGCCTCAGATTACTCCCTACTTAAAGAGTTTTGTTAATTCACTCATAGCAGTTAAAGAACGCGCCGAAGCTCAACAGGACCGTCGTAAAGAGAGTGCAGACAAGTCAAAGTGTCCTGCAGAGACGTTTGAAGTGGGTGATCAAGTGCTTTTGAAAACACACGTCTTAAGTAATGCTGCGAAGAATTTATCTTCAAAATTTGTTCCAAAAAGAGATGGGCCTTACGTTATAGTTAATAGAGCTAGTCCTACTGCGTATGTTATTGCTAATGTAGAAGACCATAGTGAAATTTTGGGTAAATATCATGTTTCGGAACTTACCCGTTTTCATAATCGTGATGATACGCCTCCTCGTCCCGTTGTACAAAAACGTAGAAGAGGTCGTCCTCGTAAGCATAACTGTCCTGTTTGTTCTATTGTATGTAATCGTAAATGCTAAATTGTGTATTATGTTGTGCGAGTTAACGAGCGAGGACGCTTTCATTAACTCGAGGGGGAGTGTGTGGCGCTCGTGTGTGCGAGCCTAGGTCGTACCGTATGTAGTACGCCTTTAGGTACATGCTGCACTGACCGTTGGCGACCGTTGCGGGGTCGCGGGGAGGTACGCGCTGTGCCCGTGCCGTTGCGCACGACACCACGCAGTCATAGCCGGGACTCTTTCGATATACGTGCGCGATGCTGTGATTTTCCCGCGCTTTGTGTGTATCGAAATACATAGTGTTTTCAAGTAACTGGACTTTCACTAAACACCCACAGCACCCCTGACGCTTTAAACTTGTGTTACGGATAACACAAATTTGATATACATAATAATATAGATATTCTATAAATAAACTTAAATAAATACATAAACAATTATGACTCGTGAACAAATGTTCGTGTTCATCACACAAACATTTGCTACTACAGGACTCGAACCCGGACCGCTTGATGTGTAGGCAGCGTTACTGACCACTCCACCACGACGGCGTCCGAGAATGGGCAGTGATTAATATAAACCTTCTGTGAACCTGGAAACTAAAGTCGACAACCAGTACAGATGACACCAAAATCAACTCAGCAGTTGGTTTTGTTGTAAATTAAGTTTTAAATTCGAAGCTTTAGTCGTAGTAAATAAAACAGCAATAAACTCACCAAATTGAGTTGCGTCCTTGAGCGCGTTCGACCATCTGTAACACGGCGAGTGCTCTGAGAAGCTGTTTTCCCTAATCCCACCTATCTCCCTTTTAAGCACTACGCGTGCTGGTCTACGTTGTCACCGACCGCAAACTGTGGCTACCATTCCAACGCGAACTAAGAAATTTGGCAACTCGTTTCTCTGTCGCACAATCAAGAAATGGAATTCACTGCCAGCACACGTGCTCCCTCCTTCCTACAATCCTGGGTCATTCAAAAGAGGCGTGAAGAAACTCCTTGTAGGTCAGTAACGCCAGGGTGCCTTACGCAGCGGTTTATCTCTCCCACTATCTTCGCATTAACTCCACTTCTGCTTACCATCAGGTGGATTGGAGTCATTCGCTTGACCTTATTATATTAAAAAAATCATCAGCTCTGTGCTGTTTTTCGAAATAAAACACACGAGAAATACTAGAAAAATGCACTGAAAAAAATCGACGTGCCTCAGGCGGGATTTTTTTTTCAGTGCATTTTTCTAGTAGTCGATCTTTTTCAAGTCGATTTTTTTTCAGTGCATTTTTTAGTATAAATATTTACGCGTTTGTAAACGCAAAAATAAAATTATTCCATAAAACACACGAATTCAGAAGTCGCAAACCCCCATAAATCCTTGGAGTTTTAACATTACATGGAGTTTCCAGCATAGAAATTCATTAAAACATGGCCGGCCAAAATAACTGGCTATTCGATTACGAAGGTCGTCGCCTTGTCCAGTCTCTGATTTATACCTGACAAGCCAACGAGGGCTCGGCGTCCCACTAAAACAGATCGGACGGTGTATCGACAAACGCCCTTAGGCTGAATCAGGGTTAACCCAAAATCCAAATCTAAAATATAATGTTCTCTTAAATTTGCACGAGCACTACACATTGTAAGTAAAACCACACATCGAAGCAAATGACACCGTGAGCTCCATTTGTGTAAATAGGAACACTCAAAATTAATTTACACACGGAACACTCAAAACTCAAAAAGATTTGGATAATTAATATTTTTGGGTCAAGACGCGCACAATATTTACGTAGTAATCGTCGAAGTACTATGTACCTTGACTCGATGTTACGGTCGCCTTGTTGCGGCCGTGGTCACGAGCGAACTCTAGCGAAGTCACCACCAACTAAATGGCGGAAAACAGTTATCAAATTAATTGTTATTACCTTTTGAAGAAAAAGAAAACTAGAAAAGATAGGTACCTAGGTACCTGTCGAGATCAATTACTCACACAAAAAAGGTGTTTGGATGTTCTAGTCTTTTGAGTTCACTAAATTTTTCAAACCATACAACTCACGACATATCAAAATATTGTGCGGAGTACAATTTTTTCTCAGGGATCGAATCAAAATGAACTCTGGATCAAATTTCGGTGGAAAAACAGCTAAACGACGAAAAGACATTTTTTATTTTATTGATTATTTAATAACAAAAGATGTAATAGATTTCTGTTTTTTGTAAGGCACATGTAATAGAGTTCTTGGTTCAAGGTTCTATCGAACTATGCAGTGGACACCATCAAAAAAAATTAAGATATTTAAATAAAAATGTCTTATGTTGATGTTTAAAAATGTTTTAAAAGAGCCATACTAAAAACTGATTACTTATGTATCCAATTGGTAGATTAACAAAATAGTTTTTAAGATGAGGTAGATTGCAATGGTTGACTAAAAATGCATTTTCAATATTTTAATGCTACCGTCCAATGATATGAAACTTCGGTGGTGTAGTGCATAAGAGCGTCGTCTCCCACCCGGTAGGCATTGGTTCGATCCCCGCCACGTACTTACCAATGTGTTTTCGAATTTTGAACTCATAAGTACGTTTAATCGACGCTTTAACGGTGAAGGAAAACATCGTGAGGAAACCTGCACACACCTATGAAGAAATTATTAATTATTGTTCAGCTCACGAAGAGGTGAACTGAATAAAATGCCTTCTTGATGTTAAAAAGAATGAACTTTATGTAAGACTTTACAATGAAATTAAAATATATTATAGAAACGTATTAATTTGGCGCTGTGCCGCTGAGTCGAAGACAACAACAGTCATTCCGCAGTCACTTGTTTTTCCTCGCTGGTCAATCCACCACGCAGGCCCGATGTATCGTCGCGAACATCCTCCCCCCCCTTGAAACAGCATGTTTCAAGCGGCTGATGGTTCCAGAGCGCAGACTTTGGACAGCGCCCGTCGGATCACACCCTTTGAGGTCCTAATGTCGACAACTCGACAAACACCGTCTTGTCCAGGATATAGCTTGTGGATTCGTCCCATTGACCACTTCATAGGAGGTAGACTCTCATCCTTGACGATGACTGGGTCTCCCAACTGCACCTTCTCTCCCTGCGTCCGCCACTTGACTCGTTGTTGCAGATCGGACAGAAACTCATTTGTCCAACGACGCCAGAAGTGCTGCCGCAGCCGCTCGATTAGGACATATCGATTTACGTTGATCTTCTCGGTATTAGGCGAAGGCAGCGCCGTTAACGGTCGACCAATTAAAAAGTGTCCAGGAGTTAAAGGTCTGAGATCAGAAGGATTTACAGACAGTGCCGTCAACGGTCGTGAGTTCAAAATTGCCTCAATTTGAGCAAACAAGGTAGACAGCTCTTCAAAAGTCAAACTACTGTTACCAGCAACACGTTTCAAATGAAATTTTGCGGCTTTAACACCCGCTTCCCAAATTCCACCGAAATTCGGTGAGTAGGCCGGTGAAAATTTGAATGTTATGCCTTCGTTACCGGCGAACTCATCTACAGCCGTTCCACATGACTTAAGTAATCGACCGAGTTCATTATTTGCCCCTACAAAGTTTCTACCATTATCACAGTACAAGGTACGAGGTTTGCCTCGACGAGCGATGAACCTACGCAAACATGACAGAAACGCGTTGGTAGTAAGTTCACTCACAACTTCTAGATGTACAGCTTTTGTACACAGGCAAACGAAAATACACAGGTAGCACTTTGTGGTTCTGGCTCCACGACCCTTGCGGTTGGAAATTAAGAATGGTCCCGCGAAATCAGTGCCACAATTTTCAAAGGGTGAGGACGGGGTCACTCTAGGACTTGGTAAGTTTCCCATTATTGGCTGATATGTCCGACCCTTGAGTCTTTTACATTTTAAACATTTATTCACAGTTCTAGCGCTAAGAGAACGACCACCAATGGCCCAGAATTGATCTCTTACAGAACTCAAAAGTTGTTGAGGGCCGCAATGTAACAGGCGAAGATGTTCTGCTTCAAATAGCAATTTAGTAAATATATGCTTTGAGTCAATAAGTATTGGATGAATTTTTCCATACGGACAGTGTAACGCATTCTGAATCCGTCCGCCGACACGTAAGACACTATCATCATCAAGGAACGGACTTAAAAGTAAGATATTTGATTTATAATGCACAGACTTTGATATTGACAGTGAATGAATATCATTAGCAAAGGAATCTCTTTGAGATTGTTTAGCCAGCAATATCAACGACCTTTGCAGCTCGATAGCTGACAGATGATCCTCAAGCTTCTTATTCGTGCGCTTACAATTATTAAGAAATCTAAGTACATACGCAAAAACTCGCTGTAGCTTGGAAAGTGTTGAATATTTCTCAAATGGGACAACATTATCTAAGATTTCTATTCTCATACATTTTTTTGTTTCAGGAAGGTCGTGAAAAGCTGTATTCAACACCGGCCATTCACGGTCAGCATGCTGTAGAAAAGACGGACCATGCCACCACAAGGACCTGCCTATTAACTGATGAGGGGGTACCCCTCTCGAAGCCAGATCTGCAGGATTACAATCGGTTGGAACATGACGCCAAGATGATTCATCAGTCAATCTACGTATTTCCTCGATCCTGTTACACACAAACGTTTTCAACGTTTTCGGTTGAGTTTTCAACCAACCTAAGACGATGGTGGAGTCACACCAGTAGGTAGATCTTGATATCGAAATTCGAAGTGAATCCTTAACCTTAGCATACAAACGAGCACCAAGAAGAGCACCCATCAACTCTAGCCTAGGAATCGTTAATTCTGGTTTGATAGGCGCAACCCTTGCTTTTGCAGTCAGTAAATTAACTTGGACAGCCCCAGTAGTACTTTCTACTGACTTTAAATAAATACAAGCCCCGTATGCTGTCTCCGAAGCATCCGTGAAACAATGAACTTCAATTAGAATGGGATTACCACACAAAACGTAACGAGGTACTTGAAACTTGGTTAAACACGAAATATTATCTACGAACTGTTCCCATTTTGATATAATGTCACTCGGTACTGGGTCATCCCAATTAGATTTTAAACGCCACAGATGTTGCAGCAGTATCTTTGGAACGATCGTACATGCGGACAGGAGCCCTAAGGGATCAAAGATTTTACAAGAAGTCGAAAGAATGGTGCGTTTTGTAACTTGAGGCTTCAGTTCGAGTGTGGTCGAAAAATGAAGCATGTCAGAGGTAGGTGACCATTTTAATCCCAGTACATTGGAGTCTTTGCAAAAATCCTGAGACTGATCTACAACAGGCATTCCATTAAAAATTTCTGGAACGTTGGTCCGAAACTTACGCAAAGGAAAACAACCTTCCTCTAACTTTTTAATAACACCATTGACTATGGTTTTAAGATCATCCTTAGATGATGATCCAGTGTTTAAATCATCTACATAGAAGTCATGTCTAATCACTCTAGCAACAGCCTCATTAGTAGAACATTCGTTAGCGAGCTGTACCAAACACCTGGTACTCAAAAACGGAGCGGAAGCCGTTCCATACGTAACCGTATTCAATTGATAAGTTTTCGTAGGCAACGAGGGGTCTGGTCTCCAAAGTATCAATTGCAAATGACGTTGTGACTCATCGACCATTATTTGACGGTACATTTTTTCGATGTCCCCTGTGACAACGAAAGCATATTGACGAAACCTTAACAAAATTGATAACAAGCCGTCTTGCACCACTGGTCCCACGAACATTATGTCATTCAATGATTTACCAGACGAAGTTTTTCGTGACGCATTGAACACGACTCTTAACTTAGTAGTTTCACTTTGCTCACGCAACACGGCGTGATGAGGAATATAGTATCCAAACTTAGGACGTGAAACTTCGGATAAATGACCTAAGTCCTCGTATTCCTTAAGGAACTCAGTATACCTATCCTTGAGTCCAGATTTCTTAATTCTTTTTCCTAAACTAGAAAGTAACCTTTGAGCTAAATAATAGGAGTCTGCTAATGCTCCTTCAGGAGACTCCTGAAAGGGCAACTTTACACAAAATCTACCATCCGTAAGACGTTTCGTATGTTCAACAAAATGATTCTCACAATACTGTTCTTCTTTGGATAATAATTTGTTTCTGTCAGACGGAAGCTCTTCGACTTCCCAGAACTTGGCTAAAGCTTCACGAATATCTAAAGAAAAGTTACAGTTAACCTTGGATGGTGGTGTCGATAACGGGCCTGTAGGACCGGCTACAAGCCAACCAAATTGGGATTCCTGCAAAGTTGGTTTATTTGACCCTAACTTTATTTGATTCGAGGTAACAACCTCCCAGAACACATCAGCCCCTAATAAAATGTCAATTTCTGACGGGACGAAGAAGCTAGTATCTGCGAGTTGTATGTGTGTAGGTAAACCCAACTTTTCTACATCTACTAGCATACCAGGAAGATGACTAGTAATTTTAGGAAGAATAAGACATGACACATTAACGTGGAAATTATTTAAACGAGACTTAACCTTTAACCTACAAGACTCAACTACATTTGTTACTACGGTATCATTCACGCCGCATATTGAGACTGGTTGAGTTTTCACACATGAAACATTCATAAGGTCTCTCATTTTTTCAGATAGAAAGGACGATTGACTGCCACTGTCGAGAAGTGCTTTGGCTGGGTAAGACTTATTAGTAACGACATCAATAACCTCGACTTCTGCAGTACATAACAATACCTGTGCAGGAACTACAGTCGACAACGACACACTAGGAACAACCAATGCTGACTGAGCACAGTTTATAGAAGCAACATTGGAGTTCGTTGAAGAACTGTGAGTATTAGTGTTAGCACTATTACTGCTTGTTTGCTCATGTAACAATGAGTTATGACGTTTTTTGCAGATTCTACAAGGACCCAACCGACAGCGAAATACTTGATGACCCGACCGAAGACAATTCGGGCATAGATTGTTCTTCTTAACTATATCCATTTTTTCGGTCACCGTCAACTCCTTAAAAGAGTCACATTTGTGAAGAAAGTGATTTTGATTACAGTATACACAACTTATACTTGTTACATTATGATCATTTGATGTAATAAACGACTTAGTAACCTTATGATCTTGAACATATTTACTTGTATTTTTGTCTGACCTAATTGGATCAACCCTGCCATGCTGAATTGTTTCTAATACATTGGCTCGGTTTCGCAAAAATTCAAAAAAATCGACAAGCGTAGGAGATATTTTTAATAAATTTCGATGCTCCTCCCATATACGGCTTGTGGAGCTATCAAGCTTTGCAGTCATAATGTAAATTATTAAGCTATCCCAAGACTGCACAGGCTCCTTTAATTCTTCTAAAGATCGTAAATTTTTTGAATAATAGTCCACCATGTATCGTATCGATTTGTGAGACTCTTTGACGATAGTTTCAAAATTAAACAAAGACTTGATATGATTGTTAATTAGAATTCTTTTATTATTATACCTCTCACACAAAATATTCCAAGCCACTTCGTAATTCGAAGAAGTAAAATTTATAGATTTAATGACAACGGACGCACTTCCTTCTAAAGAACTGCGTAAATAATGAAATTTGCTTATCTGTGGAATACTATTATTATTATGAATTAGAGACTCGAAGGTGTCCCTAAATTCCAACCATTTTAAATGGTTGCCATCAAATGTTGGCAACTTAATGGTAGGCAACTTGACCTGTACATTACTACTATCGCGAGACGACGAACCAGAACCACAATGAGAACCTCTGCATGAACCCTTGGCAACATCAGGACAATTATTGTCATGCGTCAAATTAAAAGACTCCAGTAACCTTTGGGCTACTGAAATAAGACGACAAAATGAACTTTCAATGTTGTCACGTTCTTGGATTTGCATATCTATGTTATCAGTACTTGCCATCTCAATTTTACATTGCACGTCGTCAAATAACGGCAACATATCCTGAAGTCGTGATAGTTTCAATTGTAATTCACCTATTTGGACAGTATCGATCTGAGTAGGTTCAATTTGCTTAATAACGTCTAGGTACTTCGAAAAAACCGTTAACCTTGCTTTGATAGTACCCCGTTGGTGAACCAAATCCTTTAAACCTTCAGCCATGGTTTAGAAATATGTAGGGGCAAATAGCGCAAATAATTAACCCGAAATACTCAGGAAACCAAAAATAATTAATTTTCAAACCTCAAAGGCGTTTGCAAAGTAGGTAATGCAAAACGGCTAGATACTTCACGTATTGGGCTGTAGATGCACGCAAGCAACGAAGTCGCTCGCAGTAACAAACCGGTTTCCTATAGCCGGAGCCCACTCGCCGGTTCGGCAGAAGCCGGAACGCGTTGTTGAAGCGGCGAACCTGGAATTGTTTAGATTATCCACTTGTAATAACGACTTTAATTGTAACTTTAATGTTCGTACTAGTTTTAATATTCAATTGAATTGTAATTCTTACTAATTTACGTTACAAACACGGTAAGAAGCAAAATAAAGTTATATCTTTAAATCGGGTCGCAACGAACTAGATGTCGTCCAATCTAAATTAAAGAATAATACTGTACGCACAATTGCATAAACAAAGAAATGAGGTACCTTTTACGGGTATAGGAACATATAAATATTTTAGAATTTGCCAACACAATTGAAAGTGAAAGTGGGCTACTAGCTTCTATATAGGAGCTAAATAAATAGGTAGCCTAGGGCTTTCACAGCTTTAGCACTTCACTTCGCAAAACTAAAATAAAATTATTATTTGACTCGAAAAATATAGGCGATGCAGCGATTTATTGGCAAAGACTTACCGGATTTATTGAAGGCAAAGATAAGGGTACTTGCGTTATGAATAATAGGTAGTTGCTGGTAAGCAGGGGAAAAAGAAGATAGAGCACTAACTTGTTTGACAAACTGAGGCAACCTAGAACACAAAGTTGCGTATTAAATATGTAGTTATACTCAAACTGGGCTCACTTCCCTTTCGGTCAACCGCCTTCAGCACCACAAACGCTTGCACCTTTTGTTCTTCGTAATCACGTCGGGGTCACCAAATGTTCAGCTCACGAAGAGGTGAACTGAATAAAATGCCTTCTTGATGTTAAAAAGAATGAACTTTATGTAAGACTTTACAATGAAATTAAAATATATTATAGAAACGTATTAATTTGGCGCTGTGCCGCTGAGTCGAAGACAACAACAGTCATTCCGCAGTCACTTGTTTTTCCTCGCTGGTCAATCCACCACGCAGGCCCGATGTATCGTCGCGAACACTTAGGTTGTGTGTGAAGTCGACCAACTCGCACTTGGCCAGCGTAGTTGACTAAGGCCTAATCACTCCTAATGTGGGGTAGGCTCGAGCCCCTCGGTGGGGACATTATATGAGCTGTTGATGTGTCCAATGATATTATATTTAAAATTTAAATACAATATCATTGCTACCGTCAGTGAAAAATGCATTTATTTATTTTAAAGGACACCTGACAGCACAGTCAGCACAGTTGTGAATAAAGTACTAATTATGCATAAAACTTAAAAACGCAATTATGACATGTTAAAAGAGTGAGGTTGGCTATATTACGAAACATTTCCTAATTTCATAGATTAAAATTTCTTAAATATTAATTATTTGTACGTTTTGAAGCAACGGTAGCCGAGCGCGCAGGCAGGTGGAATCGGATTCTGTGTGAGCGGAGATCGATCCCTGGCGACGTGAACCCACTCCTTTTTTATAGTAGGAAATGCTTTATGCATACCCAGTAGCGATAATGGGTCGCCAAAGGGTTATGACAAGTGAATTAGCTTAGCTAGTGTGGTTAACAGGATTAATGTAAATGCAGCACATGAATATTATTCTTTATAAAAAAGGAAAAAATGCCTCAAGATGTGTCCGGATATATTTGTGTGAGTGTCATCAGCAGCTCGTCCCATAGTGCAAACCCTGAACAAAAAACGCACGATCGCTGAACACAGGGCAGGCGTTGGCGGACGCTTATCGCATCGTAGCCAAGTTCATGTTTTATGGAGCAACCAATTGCCTTCCATGTTGTTTCACTGCCTATTGCTGTTTGTATCGCTATACGTGTATACTGAAGTAGAGAAGGGTAAATATGTGTCAATTAGCACGTAAATATGCGTTAAAACGAAGGATCGTGTAAGCCAAGCGACTTTGTGTGGTTGGAAGTTAGGTGACAATAATTTTACCTAATGCAATATTAAAGACGTGAATAAATGAAATTTTTTAAATAAGGATATTTATAAAATCCGCCTTAACAGAGTTCCGTACCTCAAAATCACTTAAAACAGAACTTGAAGTGAATCTGTGCGGGTGTGTGTCGTGTAATTAACGCTTACTTGACACTGACAGTGACAGCTGAACAATTTTTTTTACATATTGTGCTTATACAAGGATTCTTTGTCTAAGATATTGTGTATTTCTATGTCATTGCATAAAGTACATTTTCACAACGCAAAATACGTAATCTTTATGTGTCGCAAACGCCAACCGAAAGAAGAAGATTCGTGTTATGTTATGAGTTACAGCGTTTTAAAAATTTATTTAGATAAATATTGTAAATTTTGTGTTGGTATGGTAGATCTAGTAGATTTAGGATCTATGCTTAACTCATCTGTGAAGGAGGGCCGCAAAAATTTTGAAAAACTGTTTTTATATGCTTTTTTTTTTACGCGATTTTATATACGTATTTTCGTATACTAAAACAACTGTGTGTCAGTTTTATTTCACTGTGTGCAATATAAAGAAACGGGTCCGCACCCCTGTATTGCGTCACAAAACTCGACTCGCGTCACTATTGATAATAGAAACAATCTGACATCATAAAGCGTAGTTCCACAGTTTTCCGGGCACAATATGCGTTCGACCACACGAATGTACCCCATTACTCAAAGTCGGAACTATGCCGTCTTACTTTTTCCCAGTATTATCGAAAATATTCGGCCATTCTGAACCAAACTACCGCAATACCAGCAATATGTATGAGTTATTCGTATGAATGGAAACCCATTTCGTACGCTGGAGTTGTGAACAACTTAATCGTGTTTCGTTGAGTTCTGAAAATTGTTTGACGTATTGCATGTTACATCTCATCTTGTATTTGTGAGATGTTAAAGTTGTCTTTTTGAGATTCTTAAAAGGTTGACCTTTTCGTGAGTTCGTGACGCATTCGTGATTTTTGAGCGAAGTGGGAAAAGAAAAAGTGGACTGGCGTTGGGAACAACCCAAGAAGGTTGAACAACCTCAATATTCCCAATTCCAAAAATCCGAATTTCATGTTAAAATTTTCGAAGAATTTAAATATCCTTACACGAACTTTATTTTACCGAATGTAGGAATGGAATTCCGATCATCATACTCATAATTACGACAATTAATTGTTTCTTAATATTTCAATGTTTTTTTTGGTATCGCATACAACCAAGTCGCTGTTATGTAGGTACGAAACTTGACAAGTATGTAAATGAACGTATCACCATGCCACTATACGGTAGGTTAGATCTGCGACCTCTATGCAAGCGAAGCGAACATACCGCAGCTGCGACCACCAGAAAAGATTGTCGTTTTGTAATTTGGGATATACAAAAAAATAGGATTTAAGTATAATCATGACGAAATTGTGATATAAGAATTCTAAAATTAACAGAATTATAAATTTCAAATTCACATCCATTTCCTAATGTCAAATCCAAATATTTCAAGCGCAAATGAAAATCTTGATCCGCAAATTCCCAATCAAATCCTTTAAGCGCTCGATAAGTTAACACGTTGGAGTCCGGCCCGGAACTCATATTTCTCGCAGGTACGAAAAAGACGGTAGATGCATAATTTACGGCTATACCCGACAGCGGCATCAGGCGCCGTGGGTGCGGTAAATTCTTATAATTGAACCGTTACAACTAGTTGGAGATAAGGGGGCTAGTTGTGGCCTTACTGCGATAAAGTGTTTGCTACAATATTTCCTTTGTTATAGTTTTTAACTTTATTTTTGTTACATTGTAACTTATGAGTGAAAACTGGCGACGCGACGTAATGCTTTCTATATCAGAAATGTCTTTCGTATAGTTACGGTTACTATGCTCATAAAACTTATTTTAAAGCTTGAAGTAGTCCTTGACTATTTGACGATCAACAACCAACTGACGTGTTTTTTTTTGATTTGGAAACAAATGTTAATTACAGCTTTGCTATTGGCTTGGATTATCTTTTAGTTATATTAGCGCAAAGCGTAAGAAAAGCTTTTGTCAATTCCATTACCTGATCTAAGTGAAGATGAAGGTTTCGATGTTACACGCTTGGATAGAAGTAACCTATTCACCTATTATTAACGCTTCATACGCAGAGGGCAATGACTTTGAAACCAATGAAAAGTCACCGTACATAAATATTTCTGCAAAAGCTTTATTTTATCAGTTGTATGGTACTTTAGCTGGAGCGTTTCGAACGTGATTGTCATGCATCGTAATAAAATGCACTTCACTTGATAATAAATATCAACGATATGGTCTCGTAGTATAGCAAAAGATTTATCGCTTCTCGTTTCCTCTATTCCTCAGAAGTTAAACTGATCATGTGTGAGTATGGTAGTTTTTATTTTTGTGTCGATTCTTTCGATGATTTTGTTTTATTTTGGCCTAATAGTAGGATAAGCGATCATCGTTTTACTGTAGGATTTACTTTTTGGACATCTGCATAGTATAAAACTGACGTTCTCTATTTGGACACACAGATTGTCTACTTCATGATATAACAAATGGAGTGTTTCGAATGTGATTGTCATGCATCGCAATAAAATGCACTTTACTTGACAATAAATATCAACGCAAAAAGAAAACTGACCTGCTCTATTTTCTTGGCAAATAATTGGGCACAGATGGTCTAATACATGATATGACAAATCACCATTTCCAGATCATACGGCGTCCTTTCTATTGTACCTTATAGTGTAGCACAGAAAATTTAGCACTTATCTTGATCTTAACTAACTGGACCGACTAAACCGGAGCGCTCAAAATGCCTGCATAAGATTTATATTTGGTTTACATAAATTTGATCGTGTCTCAGAATTTCGCATCAAGCTTAAGGGTTGCCTTAATGCTCTTGTCAGACCCATTTCCTCCTCATTACTATGCTGCTGTAACGAAATACTTCTTCATACCTCAAACCTAAATAATATTTTTTGTGACATTCACTGCAAAGGCCTGAGTTCATCATTAAATCTAAGATTAGCCATACTAATGAATTACATTTTCCAATTTCCTTTTCAAGTTAATAAGTATCACTAGGGTGTGTCAAAAGAAATAGAGATTCTATGACACCATCTCTCGTGAAATTCTGATGGTATAAAGTGGACGGAATAGACGAACCTGCACACAGACGTCTATATTGATTCCCCGGAGGTCAAGATGTGAATCAGATCTTGACTCAAGTGAATGTAAAGTACACTAATGATTTTGTGAATGTACTATATCAACCAAAGAGGCTAGGTTTTGCCGGTCAGCGCTTCCGTATCGCGACATGGAAGGGAGTATTCAAACGCACCACATCGCAACGACAAAAAGTAGTCAACCACCGGTGCCGTGTGAATAGCGTCGCTGCAGTACTTTGCTGTTCATCATCATCATCATTTCAGCCACATAACGTCCAATGCGGAATATATATTATGCCTCCTCCAAAGAACGCCACAACGACCGCTCCTGTGCTGCTCGCAACCAAGCTTAGCAACCTAACCCTCTAAACGCCAAGGTCGAATTAATCCGACGAATATTTTTGCACCCATTTCGCCAAGGTCGTATATTTACGACCAAATAACACTACTCGTTTAATCTGCTTTTTTACTTTCTCGTGTACGTAGTATAGAGAAAGTCTTGTAATCGTAAAAAAAATCGACCTCGAGATTTTGACGGATTTACACGTTTTGGACCTCCCTGAGTCCAAAAATTTTTTTTTGGAATTATGTCTGTGTGTGTGTCTGTGCGTTAGCACGATAACTAGAGTATACTTTAACTTATTGCAACCAAATTCGACATGCATGTATGTCAAAATATAAGGTTTCTATCAACTTTTGAGTCGTCGATCACGAAAGTTAAGCAACCAAGTGCTTGGTCGGTACTCGGATGGGTGACCAAAATTTAACATGCATATATGACATCAAAATATAAGGTTCCTATCAACTTTTGAGTCGTTTCCGGTATACAAGAAAGTCAAGGGGAGACCACTCCCGATTTTTTGTTTTAATAACACTATAGTATAGTAATATAATGTTTGCATTTGGTAAAATAATTTATCAAGTAATCATAACAATTGATTACACTTTAGTTATAAGACCTAAAAATATCTATCCTATCGCTATTGTTGTAGGTATTTATTTTTAGATTTATTGTGCCTAGCGCTGAGGGCACGACAACTGATATTAAGTCTGGCAGTTAAAGAGTCAGGTCATGAGTTCACCTTGTATGCGGCCTACCTCCACCTCCTAACTACTGTAAAATTTGTGTTTTTCAGTTACCGTATTATGCGTAGGACGTGTCGATATAAACTTTTCTGCGGATTATTTGTCAGCGAGCAGTAATTCGATGAACTATACTAACTCTTAGCTCCCACCGATGTGTTTTCGTTGTGGTGTGCTTTGTGATAATTTCTTTGTAATGTCTACATTTTTTCAAGAATTAGGGCCCATACACATTATGACTTTTTGTTGTCAATACAAACGCGATTCTGCCTCGCTCGATACAGCATCAATACAGTCGCCAACCGTCAAACATTTACACACACGTGTTACTAAAAGCAGCCACAAAATCGCGATTCAGTAGCTGGCTGCATAGCAGTGGTACAGTCGCGATGCAAACGCTATACAGCATCAGCATTGCAGCGCGTGACTGTTCTTTCACCCTCTATCCCCACGTGTAAATCCATAAAAACGTGCGGGTACATCGTTGCTACTGACGAGCGTCTAGAGGCACCCTCAGGTGTACCGACCCTGTCCAACACGAACACCCTAGAGACCTTAATAGGTGCAGAGGCTCCCCCGAGGGAGATGCTCACCGGTCCTGCCCTCTGGGGTGATTCGACTTACAGGCTAGAGGGCCCACCTATATAGGTCCTCGCCTTCACCATAAAACTCCGGTGACGTAGAGTAGGTCATCAGAGACATACTGCAAAATTAGTCAAAAAAGTTGCTTCTCACGCTGCTGCTTCGATACAAATACAATGCACCAATCGCTACAAACTCGCGTATGAATACTAGTAGATCGCTGGTATCGCGATGCAGTCGCGTGGCTGTCAAACGCGCGTTTTTATCACTGCAAAAGTCACAATGTGTAAAGGGCCCTAAAACATACTTCATATTAAATCTTTAACTCACTCTATCAAAATAACTATATAGGTTTTTATTTCGCAGCCTTAAAGGAAATCTTTAGGGGCCGTCGAAGCATGAACCTATGGTTGTTCATCTAGAACTATCCATTAAAGATATAGTGATACATTGCCTGTAGTCACGGTCCATTGCTGGCTTCTTTCGTTGCGAAGATGAATGGTCCGTACTCACGCTTAGTTGGATGTAAAAGTTGTAATACTGTTTAATATATCACGAGATTCAGTTCCGTGTTTCCATTAAGGTTACAATACAGATTAATTAAATAAATTACGTGAGTCCAATTTCTTCGCTTTTGATAAATGTATCAGATCAGACGTTATTAGGTACATCGCAAACTGTAATATTATGATATTTTATATGATTATAGAATGTAAAGAAAAGAAATAAGTATTTAGTCGAGACTTCCATGCCGTGTAAGCAGTACATAAGAAAGTTCCTTCCACAAAATAAAGTAAGAAGAGAAGTTTAGTTCCACTTGATTATCTACACTTGGCAGTAGTGTTTTTGGCTTGGGTGATCTACTCCAGGAATGCTATGTTCTGGGACCTCCTCGTAGTGGGCAACATCTGGTATTGGACAGACGACTGTCCACGAATTACTTCGGGGCTTTTCAGGCCCAGTGGCTAGGCTGGTGGACCGCCATCAGTGGAACTAGGAGGTCGGTCGCTCCTGACATGCCTCTGTTCTCAGAAGTGGCGGATGGATGTGACCTCTGGTTTAGTTATCCGTGGTGGTGTCACAGGAGGTAGCACCCTGTTGAAGTTAGCGCCACATGGTGTGTACACGTTACATCCGGCCGGAACGTTTGAGCCTTTCCCTCGTTGAGGATCAGTGTTCCGGATGGCTGCGATCTTAAGCAGGGGGCAGATGGTAAGTTAGCATAACTGCATCAAAGGCAAAAGTTAAATTTTACATAGTTGGCAATTGGGGCTACAACTACGTATTGAAGTGTTTACAATCACCATAATTTTAAGTTTGACGTCACTTTTTTCAACTCCGTTATTTTCATGAATTCTTAATCTAAAATGTAAAAATTATAAAAACTTCGAGTTAATTTTCATGTGAAATTAGTTTTAACAGAAAATATTCGGTAAGTATTTGTAAATTACAACAAAACATTCGGCAGCATTTTTAAACTTCTACGTTTTTAGTAAAGGAGAATGCCCGAACTTGCCCACAATGCGCAATACCTCAAAAACAATTTAATGAATTATGCTTTCTTAACGTTTTTGGAGTTTACTTCTTAAGAATCGATTTGCATATATAAGGGGCCCGGTATGAGAAAAATGTGAGGAGTAAAATCTATCGATGAATGACCTCCAATGACCTCGTTGCGTTTTTGGTGCGCATCCGTCGCGCAACTTTTTTTATATCGAAGCGATGTATTAAAAAGTTATATTTTTTATTAAATCCTGCACTGACTTATTTATTTATTTATTGATTTACCAACATTTGTTACCAGTACCTACATCAAAATAAATAATGCTAAATACAAAAAGGTAAGTACATACAACAAACACTTAAAGGTAAAGACATCTTGTATTATAACAACATGAACAACAATGCTTATTAAAGAACACAACTAAAGAATAAATAAATCGATCGATTTTGATATATTTATATAACGACTAAGGCTTTGCAGTGTCTACTACGAATTTTTATCTTAATAAAGTAAATTGACCGATTTGTCGCAGAGTCCCTTCGAAAACCATATTTAACTCGGCCTAAAAAGGTCAATTCGACCTTTGAATCATCACTCGAATTTATAATTGAAAAAAATCAGAGGCCCATAAAAAGTTAATACAAAATATAAAGGATCAATCACACGGCCGGAAATGAACTGCGAAGTTCCTTACCAATTTACTTGAGGCATTGCTCTTTCTAAGACCACATCGAGCTCAAAGGCGGTATTTAAAATTTCATTTGCCCAATTCTGGTGCTAATGGAAGGGTCGGCCAACAAAAGGGTGGCTAAGTAGACAAATTACACTACCTGTTACTGAGTTGTTACTTTCAATGGGTTTCGGAGGGGTCAGACGAAAGTTAAAAGTTAAATTACTATACAATTATCAGCGTGTGATCTAATAACATAAATAAGGTATACAGGTTGAATTTTTCAAGTGGGCGTGGATGGCCGAATCCGCAAATATGAGGAATAGAGAAAAGTAATCAAAGAAGTCTCGGGCCCATCATCATAACCGCCTTTATAATTCGACCCACTGCTGGGACACAAACAAACAAGGCCTCTCCTTGTCATCAATGGAGGTTTAGACAGTAGTTCACCACACTTGCCCAATGCGGATTGGCGAACGGAGTATAAGGTGACCAATACCCCTTTGCTGATCCATTAGTCGCCTTCTTCGACACGCATTGGAGGATATGGGGTAATGTAATGGTATTCCACTCAGGGCCCGATTTTGATGAAAACTAAAACTGCATCATTGGATTTAAATATAATAATTAATTAGTTAAGGTATAATAGTAACGTAAGAAAAATAAAAAAAGTATTTTGTTAAAAATGAGCTCTTTCCTTAAGTCTGTCGTATGTTGTTACTTTCCAGAATTTGTTCCCTTAGAAACTTGGAGACGAGTACGATGAGTACGCTGAGTTAAATGGCCCCGATATGGAGTGATTACATTAAGCGCTGTCGTTTTAAAGCCATTTTTTTTGTTTGAAATACTTAAAATTTTGATAATGTTTCTTTGGACAAAAATTAAGTAATAATGTTTTCAATTTGTTTTTATGAAAATCTTGAAAAAAACTTCTAATTTGACCTTCAATAACTTCATAACTATTAATTTCCCAATTATTTCTATACAGTATTTTTAAGCTATATAGCCGCTATATACCTTAAAAATACTTTAAATAACCCAGTGTCCATTTCTCAACTCATTTCCCTCTAATATATATTTTTCTTATCCTTCAATAAATCGTCGATCATCCAAATAATATATTCGGCTTCAAACATTCCGCAAATGCAGACTTCATGGCAACGTCCGCATTGCATTGTGTTGAATTTTTCTCAGTGTATTCGATTTCTAGGGACGACTGACTTGCCTTATTAAATTTTTACGGTGAATGCAACCCGACATTGTAGGTACGCCACCGATTTTATATAGTTCTTTCTCACGTTAGACAGGCGGAAATGGTTCGTGAATTGCTTTGTTCTTAGTGAAATGTTTTAAAAGAATATTCGTTTTTCAGATTTCAACTTCGACTCTTGGCAATGTAATTGAACTTTATCGATATCGAGACATACTGGACCGACCCTAAAATTAATTGGGAGAAAGAAGAAAGAAGGATAGGAAAACGAAGAAGTAATTTAAGTATCTTTTTCAAAATCTCCTTACACTAATGCCTATGATAAAGACGGTGGTGGATATAATGTTAACCACAGAGAGACTCATCATCATTAATTATGAAGGCCTACATTAACCGCTGGGACACAAGGCCTCTCCTTGTTATTGAAGGATATTTAGGCATTGTCCACCACGCTTGCCCAATGCGGATTGTTGAACAGTATCTCTAATGATCAGTACCCCTTTGCTGATCCCTAAGTCGCCTTCTACGACACCCATTGGAGGAGATCTTTCTTGACTCAAATAACAACGACTTTTTCTACCAGAATCAGATTTCTTGCATCTGGCTCAGCAGGGTTGCAAACGTAAAATATAATAATACTTATGTTGGCATCTGATAATGGCCTAGACATGTTTTTATTGTAACAAAATACTATTTCATTAAAAACAATCCCCAAATTAACAATAACAGCATAAAATGATAACTAATAGCAATAATCTTCTAACACTAACGAACTAACAGAACGTGACGTCGTATGCCTGGGCGGGTCTCTCAGACCCGTATGCACTTTGTGCACATGTCAATCACACCGAACTGTGAAAGTGGCTTAAAATGACCTTGAAATCGTAATACCCAGCTACTCAAGCGCGGGAAACCCTGAGTTTGTAATTACGAAAATATATCTACCATTTTTTGTAACAGTGGGTCTGTCAGACCCTTTCAGCATGTTAAGGGTAAAAATATTGATATTTTATTTTGTAAATACCTTTAGTTCTGTCTACAACACATTTTTATATATCCATTATCGCTGTAAATCCAAAATAGCAAATTTAATTTTTTTTTCATAACTTCCTCAATATGGGTATCCTCAATATGGGTATGAAAGGGCATGACTAGTTTAATACAGTTAAATGCAAATCCAATATGGCCGCCAAACTATGCCAACACTGGTGCACACTATATATCTACACAAACAGTCATGTTCACCCGCGCTAGTGAGATAAAAACACAATACACTGTTTTTGTCATAATTTTACCATCTCTCTAGCTTTTAACATCTCTCTGGAACGAAGGAGTCTATGAAATCAGTTGGAATAGTCACAAACGTCAGATGGCACTTACCGTGAAAATTTAATAAGACCGAAGCCAGACACTGGGAGAGCTATTCTTTGAGTATTCAACAATGTGGTAACGTTGCGGAGACTACTTTTAGCTTTTAAGCTTGGTGAAGAAAAATCACGACAACATTTTGGCAACTACAAATAATGTGGTTATTAAAATTAGAAAATACACTGAAAAAAGTCGCTGTTGCGCAGATGTGTAAGTACCTACGTTCTTTTGTCGCCTTATTATCCTAGCCCGTAATAAACTGTCGGTATCATACATACCGAGTTTTCTAAGAAATTGTTCTTTCGTTTACAAATTGGGATTGCTTGCACGTGTAGACAAAATAAAATATTTTTAGCAAAAAAATAGGAAAACCGACTTCAATGCGTACAAATTTAAACTAAAAAGTAAGAAATAATATTTTTATGAAGTAGTTGAAAAGAGCGTCATAGAAAACCAAGGAAAGTATTGATACACATTTATAATTCTTTATTTATATTTATGTTTATGGCGGCGGATTATTTCTCATCTTTATTATGCATTCATTATTATGTATAGTTAATGGATTAATCAAGTTCGTATATATTAGGTAAGTTTATTTTGCTTAGGCTGGCACCGACTCCAAATATATCGGAGTATGAATTATAAATAAAGAATTATAAATGTGTATCAATACTTTCCTTGGTTTTCTATGACGCTCTTTTCAACTACTTCATAAAAATATTATTTATTTCTTAATTTGTACGCATTGAAGTCGGTTTACCTATTTTTTTGCTAAAAATATTTTATTTTATTATTTTTAGTGGAAATTAAGTATATTTTATTGAAAATGGATAGGCCTACTGGATAAATGAATAGGCGCTCATTAAAACTTAGTGGAAACTTTAACTAAAACGTTTTTTTTGTTATTAATGATTTGTTCATAAAGGATCGAATTTATATCGATACAATTTATACGGGCCATCTCTGAGCTTGACGTACCTAAAAAAAGAATCACTAAAATCGAGTCGTAATACTCATAATTGACGGAGTAATCAGGTAGCAAGCACAAAAAAAAAACAGTCGGATAGAGAACTTCCTCTTTTTTTATGTCGGTTAACAAATAATATCACGTCTCAGACCTATAGCTCATTACAAATACCTACCATTCATTCAGAATGAATGGTATAGTTTTAATGGTAAGTTGATGAACTATGAAGCATTAAAACTTGAAGAGAAACTAGTTATTTAACCTAAGTTCATAAAATAATTTGTCATAGTTTATGTGTTGACTATTGGACCTACTAACCAAAATTTCACTATTGCATATTAGGTAATGGCAAGTTCAAAAAAAAATTGTCATTATTTTTGTGTTCGTGGACGATATCATTATTTCATCCCCAATGAAATTATCATTTCAACAAAAAAGTACTGAACCAATTTCGGTATAATTTATACGGGACCACCTTTGAAGTAGGTATGACCTTCCTAACGAAAAAAGGATCATCAAAATCGAGTCATAATTGACGGAGTAATCGCGGAACATACATGCAAAAAAAACATGCAGTCGAATAGAGAACCTCCTCCTTTTTTTGTTTGAAGTCGGTTAAAAATACGGCAAAATTACTGGTGCAGCAAAAGACGTCAGACGAAAATAACAGACCCTTTCTGGTACCGGGTGCGCCATTACATGCCGTCTAGTAAAATAAATAGAAAAAAAATAAAAATAAAGAAGTAAGAGGTCCTCTTATTTATGTAGACATAGGGGATATACAGGGTGTAAAAGACATGAACAGTCAAACGAGAACCATGTATTCTGCTCACCATCATAACATTTTTTTTCCTTTATATATGATAGTTACGATTTTATTGAAGGCCAAAGACATAATTTTTTTTAAATTTTTTTATGAAAACGTATTCTATACGTTATTTCTTAATTATTGTCCAAAGAAACATTATCGCGAGTTCGTATCTATTAGGTAAGTTTATTTTGCTTAGGCTGGCACCGACTCCAAATATATCGGAGTATGAATTATAAATGTGTATCACTTTCCTTGGTTTTCTATGACGCTCTTTTCAACTACTTCATAAAAATATTATTTATTTCTTACTTTTTAGTTTAAATTTGTACGCATTGAAGTCGGTTGTCCTATTTTTTTGCTAAAAATATTTTTGATGTACAGAATACATGGTTCTCGTTTGACTGTTCATGTCTTTTACACCCAGTATGTAAAGTTTCATATTTATTTATTTTTATATAACGGAGCTCGACGCCCTCCGGTACTTGAGAGGTTACGCAATAGCGTTCAAATAAAATTTGTTTTTATGTAATTACTAACACTAGTCTGAAATAACAATTTAAAAAACATTTTCATCTCTCCATTTAACAACTCTCTATAACGTCAAAATACACACAGTCCCTTTAGAGCCGTTACATATGTAGAGTTTACACTGTACTTACAATTTTACCACGTACAGAAGACGATACTCAAATAACATATTTTTTTGGTATTCTACGTACGAGAGCCCACGACCAAAATTTTTGTCTCATAGCAATACGGCCAAAACCGCATCAAATCGATAGATACGATTATCCTGAACTCGGAAATACCAATATCAGACATTTTCCGCGTAGCGTTTGATCTGACCGAATTTTCAAAATTGTCAAAGAATTTTACCGAACTGCATCATAGCAATATGTCTGATTTGCAGACTGTAGTTGAATGATAGTTCTGAGATACCGGAAACATATTTTTCAGACGTTAGTGGTGTAGCGCAAACCCGTAAAATCACTTAAAAAAATTAAAAATGAGACAAAAAAAATGTCTCATAGCAATACGTCTGAAAATCTTTTTTATTAGTAAATTTTGGTTATTTGATGCGAACAAAACAATTTTATTTATTTATTTATTTATTTATTTTCTTAGAAAACCAACAGCGTTTTACTGAGATTACATTATGTTGTGTACAATTCCAAAAGTAAGGCCAATTACAGGTTTTCCTCAATTAACAAATATACTTATACCGTGGTGGTGGTCTGTGCAAAGACACTCTAAAGCAATCGTTGTATATTTACTATGGTAAAACCGAGAACTACAGAGAATCGTTACCTCGTCATATAAACAACATAAGAAAAACTATAAAATATCAAAGAAATGAATACACTACACATATACATATATATATATATATATATATACATATACATAAAATACATTATACATATATACACTCACCCACATATACATACACACTATAATCATCACCCTATCCCTCATTTAGCATTTCCCTAACCTTAGCCTTGAATCCTATCCTAGTGCACGCAAAAATGTCAATGTCGTCGAATTTTTTGTTATATGTTCCCACAATACGTGTAAGTACTGAATTCGCGGAATAATTGCAATGGTGCGGTGGGACATTGAACAGAGATGTGTTGCGAGTGCGGTACCTTGGTGTGCGAAACATGATTCCAGACACCAATGCTGTGCAATCCAAATTACAATGCACAATATCGTAAAGAAGGCACATATCCATCAGTGTACGTCGTTGTTCGAGAGTCATAAGTTTGTGTTCCATGCAACCCTCTTCATAAGACTGGAAACTTTTACGGCAGCGATAATTAAGGTGCTTTATAAAGATCTTTTGACATTTCTCAATCCGATTTCTGTAAACAGTGTATTGTGGTGACCATATACTACATGCATACTCTAGGACACTTCTCACATATGCAAAGTAAACTGTCTTAATAGTTGATACGTCTTTGAAAGGCCTACATACGCGCAACACAAATCCCAAATTTTTAAACCCTTTGTTTGATATATGATCAATATGGTCAGACAATGTCATTTTTTGGTCGAAGTATACTCCGAGATCTCTAATAAACTGTGCTCTGTTTATTTGCTCACCGTTAAAGTTGTATCTGTAATTAATAGGTTGTAATTTGCGTGTGAATGTTATACATTCACATTTTCCTGTATTAACAGTTATTCTGTTTTTAATGTAATATTCCATTAAACAGTCCAAATCTCTTTGCATGGAGTAACAATCTTTTTCAGTTCTGATTTTACAATATATTTTCTTATCGTCTGCATACATTAGAAAATTTGAACTGCTAAAACAAGAGCCGATATCGTGCAAGTACGCGTTGTAAAAGAGTGGACCAAGATGGGAGCCCTGAGGGACGCCGGTGGGCACGGAAACAAAATCTGAGCGATATCCACCCATTACAACGGCCTGGGAACGGTTTGATAGGTATGATTCCGTCCACCGCAGCAAGTCTCCATGGATACCAAGTGATTGTAGCTTACTCAACAGGATGACGTGATCCACACGATCAAAAGCTTTCTCAAAATCGGTGTAGATCACGTCAACCTGTCCGCCGCGCTCCATGTTTTCAAAAATAAAACTAGTGAAACACGCTAGATTAGTGGTAGTGGACCTCCCCTTAAGAAATCCATGCTGTTGTTCAGGAATCGACCGAGACAGTGCTGAATAGATGTTGTTATAAACTATAAGTTCAAGTATCTTTGATACTGTGTTCAGAATGGATATACCTCTGTAATTTGTAATATCTGACCGTGACCCCTTTTTATGTATCGGCACTATATGGGCTAGTTTCCATTTCTGAGGAAAGACACCTTCACGGAGGGATCGATTAAATAAGATTGTCAGAGGAACAGCTAGAGTTTCAGCGCAATGAGTCCAGAACAGAGAAGGCAATCCATCACTACCGGCACCTTTATCCTTATCTAAATTTTTAAGCCTTTTTTTACTTCAGAAATAGTTGTTTGTAGGTTAGAGACCACGTCTATGTTAAATGAGTTACGCTGTTCTGGAGTGTAACTAACAGAATTACAAGGAATTCCAAATACGCTTTGAAAGAATGAGCTGAAAGCATCACAGATGTCTTTCCCCTCTGTATACTCAACGTTGTTCAAACTCATGCACTGTGGATAAGCTGATCCACCTCGCAAAGCTTTTACAAAGGTCCAGAATGTCTTTGGATTACTTTTGATGTTAGATTCGCAGATAGAGGTAAATTTTTTAAAACATTCTTTCTGAACCCGATGTTCTCTTGATCGCAAGAGAGAAAATTCATCATAATCCAGTCGATTCCCAAACTTTTTCCACCGTGAGTGGGCTTTCCATTTTTCTTTAATTATATTAATTAAGGCTGGCGTGTACCATTTTGGGTAAGATTTTTTACCAGTTATATTACTCAGAGGAACGTACGAGTCGACGGCGATATGTATGACATTATACATAACATCAACAGCGTCATCAACTGTGCCCTTAGATAGCAGTGAATGCCAATCTACCTCTTTGAAGTGTGAGTTTATGTAATAATAATCTGCTTTTCTAAAGTTACGTTTTGGTGCTACAAGCTCTCTTAGCGGCATAACGGACAAATCGGGGATTTTTATATAAAATGTTGGGTGTGCACGATCTTCATTGAGGAGCGGCAATGAACAAGGAGTGATATACAAAGCAAGGTTAGAAAACGCGAGGTCCAACGTGTTACCAGCAAAATTTTTTAAGTAATTATACTGCTTCAATCCAAAAAATGCAAGCTCCTCAATCAACTGCACACCGGCATCCTGAACATCAGTTGATCCTTTTCTTAGCGTTCTGTAACTATCAGAGTTCCATAAAATAAAGGGCAAATTAAAGTCTCCTATTAATATAAAATTATCATTTGGATGAGATTCCAAGCTATTTCTACATTTTTCTGAGATAAAATTTAAGTCACACGGTATCCGGCGAGGATCAGGGGGAACGTATACTACACAAAGATGCAGGTCGACGTCAGCAGAACAAGCTCGTGACGGCACTGTAACCCACAGGATCTCAGTGGGTGCACAAGCGCCGAGATCACGTCTTGTGGCCCCGAGCGTGCGTCGTATCATTATCAAAACGCCACCTCCAGTACTTTTACCGCTAGCAGTCAAATCCCGGTCGGCCCGAAACACATCGTACCTGTTATCACACAATTCACAATCGAAAATGCCGTCGTGAAGCCAGGATTCGGTCAATATTATCACGTCATAACTATTCCTAAGAATACTCTGCTGTAGATCAAAACATTTAGTACGAAGACCGCGAACATTTTGATAATAAATGTTTAGGTGTTTTCTAACCACCGTAAATGCAAGAACTCCAAAAGTAAATAATCTTAAAGTTATAAAGTATAAGCGAGTTATATAGAATAATTAAACCACTAGTAAATAAAAACATGCAAACTATATTGATCAACAGCATATCCTTTTGTTTATCCTTTGTTTCCCTTGCTAGTGAAGACAACATTCGTTTTATTAAAACTGTTTGAACGGTGTTATCGGTCGTATAATTTAGCGGAGCGTATTTTCAGACGGAAATGTGAACGCATTAAATTTTGAGACCGTTTTGAAAATGTTAACAAATTTTACCGATCAGTATCATAGCAATATGTCTGAAAATTGTTGGACATGATAAAATAAGTTGTCCACATGTACAAAAAATTTATATCAGACAAATTAAGTGTACCACCTTCTCTATCAGACAACTTTTCGATACTCAGATATCATTTAAAAATCGTATTGAGGCATCTTGAATTTTCTGTTACAAACCAATGAATACGTTGCGACCCTGAATTTATTAGATGATAATTAACAAAGAAATTACCTGAAACCGTAACATTGAAGTTGAAGGACTGAAATAAATCGCACAAAAGGAAACTGGGATGAAGTAGGGTTTTGGGAGTATATGCTACACTTAAAGTGTCTGAAAACAGGTTTTTGGTAATCATGGCAGCAATACGAAAAGTTGAAAAAAAAAATTTTCCGTATTGCTATGATACAGGTCGGCTAAATTTGTTGACATTTTCAAAAATGCGCTCAGGCTATATGTTACGCGTAAAATGTCTGAAAACAAACTTTTTCGCAATACAATTATAAAATCTATGTCCATTTTCACTATCAGACGTCTTGCTATAATACCGACTGTCTTTTTTTTTGACACAGCAGAAATGGCCTCCCACGCAGTTGCTACACTTTCGACCGTTACTACACACCTAGTCGGGTTCAGAATCATACAATCTAACGATTTTATAGGGTTTTTGCCGTATTGCTATGAGACATGGTTTTGGTCGTGGGCTCTCGTACTAGGGCTCATCAGTGTTGCAACCATTTATATTAGGGTACGGAAACTGCTTACCACCAGGTAGTTTGTATGCCTGTCTGCCAACCAAAAGACATAAAGAAACCACGTATATTATGTCTCAATGGCGAACTCTACGTAGAGGATTTATAGTCGACGACGAAAGGAAACGGCACACCTGAGAATGCGTCTGGACTTGAACCTCGGCTCTTATAAACTGCACGAAACCTTCTTGTGGTTGAGGGTTCCAGGTTGCCATCAATCGAGAAGGCCAAGAACATCCTTGTCAAGAATAAAAAAAAAACAATATTAAAATCATGTATAAAACATTTAGGTACATGTCTATTCTCTCTGTATTCATCAGAGCCGGCACAGAGTATTGCATTGACGCACCTAAAGACAATGTACATGTTGAAATACATGTCATAGCACACCCATGTTAGTGATATAAAAATACTATTATAAATAAAACAACTTTTACGGATTTAACTCGCGTGTAATTAGATTTGACATGATGTTATTATTGCCCGACGTTTCGTAACACTTTTCAGCGTTCGTGGTCACGGGATGACTAAAGATGTAGGTTGTCAAATTTTATGAAATAGTTAAATCTACCGTCACTTTAATTATTAATTTGGAGTGTTCCGTTTCACGCAAACGGAGCTCACGGTGTCATTAGGTCTTGCTGTGTGGTGGTTTGCCTGAGTTTTAATAACTTTAATTACTGGATCCCAAGCAGGTGGTACGGCCCAACCATCCTCTCTATTGAAATTTGGGTGTTTCTTTATTTCAATAGCCTCGCGCAACATCCTTGGGATGTATCGACGTTCCTTGGCGAGAATGTGTGGTTTATCGAACCTTTTATAATGATGTAAAATCTAATTACACGCGAGTTAAATCCGTAAAAGTAGTTTTATTTATAATGTGTAGTGCTCGCGCAAATCTAAGAGAACATTATAAAAATACTACGAAAAATTCTGGGTTCTGAGTCTGTGGTGTTCGGTAAGTGCGTAAGTGCGACTCGAAAGTAGCGAATTAGCGCTCGTAATAGAATTTTTAGATCTGACACTATGCGAAGAGGTAACGCAGTTTGAAACATTACCACGTTCCGCCGCAGTATCGGCATAGACCGCGAAAGTAGAATTCATATAATGACAGTACGGGTGTCGCCGTCTTCAACAAAATCATTCTAAAATTGCTACGACAACAACCGTAAACTTTACATTAGAATTTCATAGAAAGCAGTCTCACTGTCATTCTGAACAGGAGGCGTGAATTCCTAGTGTCAAAAATATAAGTTCCAAAAAGATTGTTTTGAGCTCGTTTTGGGTATCATACACACATACATAGGAGCTACACACATTTATAGTAAGGTGGTGACAGGTGTATTAGTGTCATAATGGAGTGGAGTACCGCTCTGGAACGTGTTACTCTGGTCACCCATTTTAGTAAGATTACGGTGAAATTTACTCTGTTTTCGTTATCAAAATCGGCGTAATTACACCACCGAGCTCCCTTAACAATAAGTCATTAGAACACATTTACGTACCTATGTTTATTACAAACAGGGGCCACAGAATACTCTTTACGACTTCGTCACAATGAAATAAAACAAGAAAACAAGTTTGACATCAACTTAAGTTGTTAACAAGTTAAAATTTCTCCTCTAACGACAAAACTTTTTTCTGTCTAATTAAAAATAAGTAATCCTTCGTGCAAATGACAAAATGGTACTATAGTTAAAGTTGGGAATAGGGACATTGGACCCCAATACAAACAGGAGACACGACACATAGGACGAAACTCAAACAACCTAACCCTCATTTACACGTACGGACACACGGTCGCGGAGAATGTACAACACGTGAAAACCCACATAAGGCCTGCGCTCACGAGGAACTTTTGTTTGTGGAGAACTAAAGTACCCGGAACATGACAAAAATATCTGCCAAGAACTTGACACTGAATAATATTCAATTAATAATTTAATGAACTATCGCACAAACGAGTTTTACATTAATGTACATTCGATCTCGTGAATCATCACACTATTGAGCTTTCGGCCAAAGGTGTTCGCACTACCGTAACTCACACTGTCGTCATTTGATTTTTTCAGGTCAATTGATTTGCCTCTTATTTGAGGTAAGCACTGTGAATCATGAGTGGAGTATTATTTTAAAAGGATGCCAATATCTTCCCATTCACTTCCCAAACAGCAATTTGTTTGTGTGTTTTTAGTTATTAAAAAGAATCACATTATCATTTTTAAACAAAGCCATAGTCTATATATATATCTTAGTATCTTTCACACTTTGCTTTTACAAAGTTAGTTTTTTAGGGTTTTTTTTTTACTTTAGTCTTGACTAGGTAGGTACGTCATGGGGTCCACGTCCGGAAGCCTCCTCGTGGCGGACCCTGGTAACGTGGTGGTGAAACTTTCTCGGCGGGTGTGTGGATTTTGATGGCAAGTATGTCGCCTTGACATTCGAAGTCACATGCCAACGTCAAGTTGTTTTTGTTTTCCCCCCACGGCTAGTTTCGGACGGCCCTTTTCAGGCCCACGACTGCGCCCGAAATCCCCCGGGTGCGGTCCGATGGCTGCTCCCGGTGCCCTCGTCAGGAAGACGCGCCAGGTCGAGCAACCGTCGGTGAGGAGGCGGCCTATAAGGCCGGCTTCAGCCAGCAGCCCACAGGGGCTGGCGTTAGTCGGTAGCCCTTGTGGGGCATTACGGGACGGCTCGGGATCTGCGCACGTGGGCGCAACTACACCGAGATCGTCCCAACTATCATTCCTAATTCTTTGGTCCCAACGCTGCCTGTCTAGACACTCCTTGTGCACCAATTGGTGGCCAGCAGCCCACAGGGGCTGGCGTTAGTCGGTAGATCCCGAGCCGTCCCGTAATAGCGCACTGGAGATCAGGCCGGGGAGAGTGTTTAGTGGGTATGGAGGGAACGCCTTTACCTCGAGTCCCACATATCCCCTGCGGTTGGCTCCACCCTGCAGGGACGATACATAAAGGCATTTGACCTCCCCGACAAAAAAAGGTAGGTACATCATTTAAATAAATTCTATAAATTTCAGCAAGCTATCGAACAAAGTTCTCAATTTTTTTAAATGATATTTGAGGCTCGTAATATTATTCATAATTTATGAAAGGGTTTTCTGTAAGATCCAAATAAATATTTGAATTTTATTTCAATAATTGGTTTTGTTCCACTGAAACTAGAAAATTCCCTTTATGATTAAACATAATTAATTACAGATAACCCTTTGATTCAAACGAGGATCCTTAGATATTTAGGTTTAGAATTTAATAAAAAAAATATGGATTAACATATTTTATGAGCTGAAGCGATGAGAATCACTTGCCATTTAAGTAAAGAATACTACTACACCAGTACTAATCATGGGTATCGTCCATCTGTCGCCGTATGAAATGAAATGAAATTGTTTATTTAGAAGGTAAACAGAAGATGGTCACTGGTCAGTGGTCAGGTAACATTAAATTCAACTTATTCAGCCATTTACAGATAGCATGAAAAATTATAGTAAAGTCAAAGTCAAACTTTCTTTATTCATTTAGGTATTTGTGCACTTTTGAAAGTCAATTTTGATGCCATCGGTTCAAGAGTCTACCATGAGGCCTTGCCAGTAGTACCTATAAGTAAGATTTAAAATTAATTGTGCTATGTATGGTGGAGCGTATCCGTCCACCAACAACAGGATGCCCAAGGAGAATTGACTTCTGGCGGTGTAACATCTGTCCTAGTTGTCGGCTTAAGTTTTTAAATTCTTGATAGGGAAGCTATTGACCCTGATGATAAGTGAAGATAAGGCCATAGATGGAATCGAGCTTCACTGGAACCATTAACCACAAAGGGACAGGCAATCATATCATTAATTGTCTGAACACAATACTCAAGGCTCTTAAAGGTGAATGAAAAAATGAAAAATTTTAAGAATTGAAATTTTAAAAAATCTGGAGTTTTCTATTGCCTACATCATATCCTTATATGATGTAGGTTTCGCAGGCACCTCTGTGCAAAATTTCTGCTGTCTCGATCCAAGGGTATGGGCTGGGCGTTGAACAGTCAGTCAGTGAATCAGGACTTTTTTTTATATAATAGATTTATTTATTTATTTATTTAAAAAGATTCACCAGCGAGTGTATACATTGAAACATATAGTATATAAATTAAGTGTTAATAATTATGCTAAATGTAACAATCATTGTAGGTGAATACAGCATGCAGAAATAAAGACTTATTACTAAACTATACTTAACCCATAGACTTTACATAATTCTAGGATATAACTAATATAAATATAAATAAAATCTTATCTTATTTCACCTATTTTACCTGGGATCTGAAGCCAGGATTGGTTTAAGTTTTTTTTTAATTTAGCGAATGAATCGGCGTGAATATCGACCAAATCACTATAACTATTGAGCAACTTACACAAAAGATAATTGTCAAAAGAGGCACCTCAGGGAATGGTTGTCTACTCCCCGACTGACACACTCAAAGAAATTTTTAGGATCCTCACACACATACCTTAAAAGAATAGGAGGAATCAGCGGGACCCAAATCCGCTGCCTCACAGGTGCTCTCACTGGCCACTTTGCCACTAAACGACACCTGTGCACAATAGGCAAAGCTGAAGACCCCATTTGTAGAATGTGTGGTGAGGAGGAAGAAAGCATGGAGCACATACTATGTGACTGTCATGCACTAGCCAATAGGCGACTAAGGGTCCTGGGTCTAGGTTACCCTAAACCAGAGGACTTTATAGACCTTGTTCCCGCCAACATCGTAAAACTCATACAAAATGTTTTCGATGTTGGCGGGGATGGGTGATAAGGAAAGGGGAAGCACAAAAGATCCCATAAGGTCGAAGTGCTCTGAGACAGCCTCCGCCCCTTACATAAGAATAATAATAAGAATAATATATAATAGATAATATATTCATGTATTCATTATGTGTGTACTGTATGATTATTTATTTTTATGTTTATTCAAATACGCATGCCATGTTTAGTTATTTATTATTATGGCAACTTTAGATTTTTTGGCTGGGCTGGGAGATTTTTCTTTTATTGATAAGTTCGCTCTTGCAAACCTTGTTACTGTTTGTTAATTTTTGACTGTGAATTGCAATTAAGAGTTTAAATTATTGAATAAAAGATGCGGCACTTTTTGAATCGACGACTGGTTCTTTATAGTTACATCGCCCAAACTATATAGCAGTGTGTCAGCGATCGGTGGTGCGTTGCCCAGCTACTTGTTATCCCACAGAGAATTAACAATTGAAACTAGAAATTAATTACCACTAGTGGGCTTATAATACCCGTCCCTTTTTACGAGGGTGCCCACGGGAGACCCTCTTCTGTAATCCATCTTAATTGCGTAAAAATTGGGTGTGAAACTTTCGCAGCGTTACTCAAAGTTGTTGTGTTTAACAACCCAGTTGCGACAGTTTGTATGAATGTGTAAATTATAATGTTGAATATAATGTTAACAGTATAACAGATGAATTATAATGTTAACAGTACTTTTACTGTGAAGCAACCTATCTTTAACGTAGGTACTTATTTTTATAAGTCAAAAAATCAAATAATGTTTATTTCGTTATAAACGTTATCAATATCCCAATAAGGTTGAGACTGCCTAGTAAGCAGCATTACAATATACTTGTGACAGGCATAAGTATGTGTTGTAAAGTCGCTATAGAATCAGTATGCGCGATGTTTCTAAAGTTACCTATCATTATGTTACTTACAAAGAAGGGGTCTTATTGTAATAATGATGAAAGCTACCTACTTAATCTACCAAGTTGTCGTTTTTATGGGAGAGCGGACAAACGAGCCGACGATTCACCTGATGGTAATTGATCACCTCCGTCCATGGACATCTGCAACACTCGAGGGATCACAAATACGTTGCGGGCCTTTAAGGAAGGAATACACTCTTTGAAGATCTCGGGGTCGTATCTGTTCGGGAATACTGCTGGCGACAGTTGGTTTCACAGTCTTGTGGTGAGCCGCAGAAAATTGCGTGAAAAACGCACGATTGTGGACAACCAGGCATCCAGACTAACGGTAATTGGATGGCCGACAGTATTTTTGACTCGATTTCCGGAAGGTACGTTCAAAATATGGAAGTCGTAAATAATTCGAACCAGTAAAAAACATAACTATTTTTGCTCTAAGTATTGAGTATTCTCTCTTTAATTTTGCCCAATTTAATTATTATCTATTCATCATCATCGTCATCATAACTGCTGGGACACAAGGCCTCTACATTTCATCGAAGGAGGCTTAGGCAGTAGTCCACCACGTCTGCCCAATGCGGATTGGTGGACGGAGTATAAGGTGATCAAAACCCCTTTGCTGATCCGTCAGTCGCCTTCTACGACACCCATTGGAGAATATATAAACTGAAAAACTACTACAAATAGATTATGATGCTATATGATTCCTTAGTAATATCACTCAGACGGTTATTGTTAAAAAAAAATATACGCGAACGAAGTCGCGGGTGGAGCACTAGTCTAACTATTAAATTAAAATTATAATTATATATCACTACATAGTATGAAACAAAGTCGCTATCCGCCGTCTGCTGTCCCTATGTATGCTTAGATCTTTAAAACTACGCAACGGATTTCGATGCGGTTTTTTTAATAGATAGAGTAATTCTTAAGGAAGGTTTATATGTATAATACATGCATATTTACATAAGCATTGCACCCGTGCGAAGCCGGGGCGGCTCGCTAGTTATTTATATTAATGAACCTGTCTTCCTTGATCACGCCATAACTTCAGTACGACTTTGCCTATTTTATTCATCTTTTTTTCTAATACTTAGTACTTAGAAGGTTCTTACCGAAATAAAAATTAAGAAAATTGTGCAGAAAATTTGATTAATAGGCAATATATTAAAATTATTATCTACAAAGCGAAAATATGTTGATAAGTGACACAAACAACCGTTGCTACCATTGCAACGACAATTCACACCAATTCTTAACACAAATGTACCCACGTTTGGGATTACATGTACTTTTTTGCAAATTAACTAACACAACGTGTGGCGGATCATGACGTAGTACCTAGTACCGACGTAATAAAAACAGCCTTCATTTTTCAAGAAAATAAATCGGTAACTCGTCGCCATTGCCGACTTAAACACATCAGGCGTTCGAACCAAATCAGTCATAATTTAGAGAAACAATTTTTACTTACGCCCCAACGTGACTGATGTAAAAATTAGATTTATCGCTGAGACGTGGATGTGTTTCCTACACATCTCGTGCCATCAATCTTCTACAAAGGGGTTTTAATTAAATTTGCCACCGAGATGGTTGCCTAAGCAAAGAAGTGGATAAGATGAGTGGCTTCAGAGAAATAATTAATCATTTTTCGGATGATTTTTTTGACACAGTGAGACTGCTTGACTGCCTGATGTTAGTATAAAATTAACATTGGATTTTGAGGCTTATTATAGTTCACCGAATTACTTTTCGCTGAAAAGTTCATAGTTGTTTTTAACAGAGTGCACTCCGCTTTGTCATAAATGAATAACCTGAACCTACTTCACTTAGAACAGAAGGTTTCAATTTATTCCATTAATAAACTCATTAGTCACATAACGCTAGCTGCTCTAAAAGGTGTTTTAAAATAATTTTGCTCAAAAAATATTTTGGAATTTTTAACTGACTTCAAAATAAGGAAGAGGTTATCAATTAATCTTAATTTTATTTTAGGCAACGATTTGGAAATTCTTTTTATGTTTATAATACTTTGTTGGCATACTTTTCAAATTAATGGTCTCAAGAAAAAAATACATAAATCGGTTCTTTAGGTTTTTTAGAATTGTGAAAATATATTTTTTCCAACTTTCAAAGCTATCGACTATCGATGCATATTTGGCATACACGCTGTCACTTATCTTTGGTACCGACCTCAAAAAATAGTTAGCCTATTATTCTATTATTTATACATTAGATGTCTAATTTGTGATGTAACCAGTAATTTTCTGCTTTTTAGTTCCTGTGTATTCTTTGAAAGCGTTTTTTCAAGTTTCTGTGTTTTTCAAAGGCGGTTTTTTATTTAAAATAAAATTTAGGCGTAATTTTGCCAAATAAACGTATTAAAAAAAGAAGAGCAGACCTAACAAGCATATTTGGTATAGTTTCCATGTTCTAGAAAAATATGCCCTAGGAAAATTATTAACGAAACTTCAAACTGCTAATTACCTATCTGTATCTTATCATAACATCATTTATAATTCGACCCACTGCTGGGACACAAGGCTCCTCTTTGTCATCAAAGGAGGCGTAAGCAATAGTCCACCACGCTTGCCCATGCGGATTGGTGGACGGAGTATAAAGTAATCAGCACCCCTTTGCTGATCCATTAGTCGCCTACGACACCCATTGGAGGATTATGGGGTGATGCTATTCTACTCTGTCGGCATCACACGAAAAATCGGATCTGTATTTAAAATAATATGTATATAGTTATTGTTATTCGTCTAATTCCAAACACTGTTTTCCGAACATCCTGTACCTGTAGGTATTAATTAACTAGAACCACTCGTGCGATTATAACGTGCGGTGTTCTTATTAAAGCTTTTGTAGCATTCGAGTTTGTCTCTGAACGGATTTGGGGAGAAAATTTCGTTGATTTATAAATGGGTTACGTTTATTATACAAATTCAATTAAGAACCTTCAATTCATCAACATGTACTGTGGTGTCTATGTAATTACTATGTGGGGGGCTCGTTAAGAGCTTTCGTCGAGGTAGCTTACATTAAAGTTATGTAAGGTACGTGCGAAATAAAGTAATCTTGAAACGAGATGAAAACGTAAATAAGGACTTGTAGCCGTGTGTGGTAGCAGCTGTAAAGAATACTCCCCCAAAACTGCTTATGGGAGTCGTAAAAAGTGAAAGAGATTTTTGATCTGACGTAGGTAACGTGAAAATTTTCAAAATTCTACATATATTGTAACGGATATTATTCATACCAACTGTGCTAATTTTTTTAGGTAAGTTCTAAAATCCATAAATATAGGTATTTCAAAGATTTGTTATCTTCGAAATATGATGATAATGTTTTATAATCTCTTTCGTCTTGAGATGCGTCTCCTCCAGCGTAAACTTAGATTGAGTAGTAACAAAAGGGTACTAAAGCATCCTGCAGTAATTATTTACATTACTTGCTGGGACAAAAGCCAATTGATAACTATCACAAAATAGTAGATACAAATAAACTATTAGGAGAAACAAAACATGGGTATAGAGCACCATGGGTAGGGACGAACCTACCTTCTTATCAAAAGTATTTTGCGACAGCCATAGCGTTAACAGAATTTTGTGCTTGGACTGATAGTGTTAAGATATTCTGTCCTTGAGTTAGTTCACCCTAGAAGAACTAACTCAAGTACAGAATATCTTAACACTATCAGTCGAAGCACAAAATTCTGTTAACGCTATGGCTATCGCAAAATACTTTTGATAAGAAGATAGGTTCGTTACCATAAATCAATTCTACAACATTAGAAATAAGAGTATAAACCGTTGTGCGACAAATAAACAATTCAATTTCAATTCCCTGCCGAAATGTAATGTCGAAGCGAATAGGCGTTATTAAATATTCAAAAGTCATTCCAACCAACCCGTAGAACATTTAAATAAATGAAAGCGAACATGAAAAGGTGCGGTTACCAAAGCTGATTAGTAGACGAAATTTCCCTTTCGGCAAACAGATTCCAAATATAAATTTACGAAAAACAATAAACGAATCGTGCAGCGTAAGCGATATAGGCAAACCGCTGACGGTCTCCGCATCCGATATTCTTGATTCAGAGTTCACACACACGTACGAAATAGTATACCTACGTTGACCCAAGCGAAGTAGCGTTTTGCATAGTAATGTATGTAAATAAATCGAGGAGCCAATCGGCGTTGGAAGGCGCACCGCGTATGCCCAACAATATGTTTCAATTAGAATCAGCGGTCTATTGTGCTGAATATCTGGAACTAGTTAGCCGTAAAAGAATGGAATGCGTGTTCAGTGTGCGATTGCGACAGCGGAAAGATTTAATTTATTAATTTAAAGTATCATGTGTTGCTAATTGAAAATTTGTAAGTAATTGAGCTCTTGACAAGACTAATAGTGAGTAGGTAGTTGTATTCACTCATTTCAAAAAGCAACAAAACCTCCTTGAAGACCTTCAAGATGAGTTACATACATACTTAATACGATTACGCTTGCAATCCCATGAGGGATTGAGTAGAGCCTTTGGTAACACTTTGTTACACATAAAGCCACATCGTATAAGCCAGGCAGCGCCTCCAAATAGTGATAGGTTGCTAGCCTATCGCCTACATAAAAGGGGCACCAGACCCAAAAATAGCAATCCATGATGGATCAACCTGATGGATGAAACAATCTAACGCAAAAGTCAACCAAGACAGATGTTGCACTCAAAATCATCTCAGCAGTTCAGGAAACGATGAGTTAGACGAGAGAAAAGTGGGAAATTCAACCGACACCATAGTGTCAATGAATGGGACACTAAAAGGTAGTAGTTCTAGTCCCGCTTTTAAAAGGACAAATAAAATCTGATAGTAAACAAAAGTTCGTCAATTGGGTTTGGATTTGTTTGGACGCGGATTGGCCGCTCAGACAATACCATTGGGAGCTCGGATTTATTACGCGAATTAAAAATTCCGAACCGACTCGATACTGCATTGTTAAAAACTGCATACGTAATATGATGTTCAAATGTTTTTCAGTCAATCGTGCAATGTTTATTGGGAAATTATTGTTAGTACCTATTCTTAATTAATATTTTGGTATTCTAAAGTAATGTTGGATCCTCTTTTATACCCGACTGTGGTGAAGCCAAAAGGAAGAGTTATGATTTTTGCAGTCTTTGCATATTGTAGGTATGTATTTACGTGGGGTCCACGTCCAGAAGCCTCCTCGTGGCGGACTCTGGTTCTCTGGCTTTTGATGTCAAGTGTTGCCTTGATCTTCGAAGTCACGTGCCATCGTCGAGTTGTTTTTGTTTTCCCACCACGGCTAGTTCCGGACGGCCCTTTTTAGGGTCGCAACCGCGTCTGAAGTCCCCCGGGTGCTGTCCGATGGCTGCTCCCATTGTCCTTGTCAGGAGGACGAGCCAGGTCGAGCAGCCGTATGCTAACTATTCATCCAATTCTTATGAATAAGGTTTCCATAGATTCGTTATTATGGTCCAGGTAATACAGGCTACATTTTGACCAACTTTGACAATAGGTGGAGTCGATTTAACCTTGTAAGTCATGATTCCAACATTTTTTTTTTGTATTCGGGTTATTGTTGATCTTTTCTTTTGTGTAGTTCTATGTTAATTTTTTATTCGTCCTATTTACCAGAATGTTTGAATATTAGGTACACCAAAATGATACGAAAAAAATCCTGTCATGAGATGACAGACGGAAGAGAGAACTCTCGCCTCAGCCAGTAGTTACTTAATCATCACAGGACTCTTTTTCTATTTAATTTGGTATAATTTTCAAACATTTCAAATCATGCCAAAAATTTGTGAAGTTAGTGCTTGTACAGTTAGAAGCTTGGTTCTAGATGGGATCTGATAACTTTTGACAGTGCGATATGCTCTCGTCTTGGTGCGATCCATAAGTTCTCGTCATTTTACATGAAAATGTTTTTGGTTGGTTAATATTATCGTTAGACGATCTGTGGAGCTTTTAACAGCTCCACACAGTAGGGGGATGGATAGTGTATTCTATTCTATTCTTAATTAATGGCCTCGCGTCGCATTAAGCGTACATATTTTGCCAATGTCAAGTGAAAATGTCACTAAAGTTGGTAACAAAAATTGTACGGTTGATTGAGGTTAAAACTGGAGTCTCTCAACACGTGTTTTTACGACAAGAACTCGGGAGAAACTCCAGGGATAGTGTAATGTTTGACAGAACGCAACTGACTTATAGGTATTTGCGAGTCCACAGGTTAAGGTCATAATTTACCACCCACCAGCTTCTCGTATGAAAAACCTTAAGTAACAAGCACTAATGTTAAACATTAACCGCAATACACATAATTTTCTAACATTTCAAATCATGCCAAAAATATTAAAAAGAAAATCAATACGTTCGAAATAGGCTGATGACTTCATCGTTCGTTTATCAAGTACATAGCTCATATAAACAAACTCGTACAAAACTATATCTTCCTGGTACTTTGAACATTAATAAATTATGTAGGTACCTTAACAAATGTTTACTTAGCTTATGAGAAGCAGAAAAATATATATCGAGCCAATTGTTGTCATAACTGTACCTACCTATTAAAAAAACGGATCAGATTGGACATAGGTTCAAAAGACATACTGGTCGAGACATTTTCATAGGTCAGGTCGAAACATTTGAGTTATAAGGATCCGAGACCTAATTAAGCATACTCTACTCAATTAATACGATTTTAAATTTATTTTAAGGCTTAAACCCGAACTGCTGTGATGATTATGCGCTTAGACGAATATTAAGAGTGTAGCATCTGTCCTGGTTGGCTTTTGTCTGTTGGTTCACTGAAGATGTATTACTTCTTGGGTTCAATGTCCTCATTATGTAATTATGAGACAGGCTGGCAACCTATCACTATTTTAAGGTACATTTGTACCTAACATAGGTACAATTAGCCGGAGGACAACCAAATAATCCAACATCCTGGATAGACCGTAAGTGTATGCGGGATTATAAAAACCTCTAAGATATAAGCGCCTTTTCCCTCCTAAGAGATTGGATCTTGTCGCAATGGGACATTTTCTTATTCATCCCTATATGGGAAAAGAGCTTATACGTGCCAAAAATACGCTGGATTCGGATGCAGTTAATATGATCTTTTCATATTAAGTAATACGTAATAGTCTTTGAGTATTAACAGTCATACACCCATGTACGGTCGAGAAAATAGAAACATGTCCCATGGTAGAACCTTTTATTATGGTATTGATGGTAGAACTTTTCGTTACTACAAAAGCTAATGTAGGTATAGGTATATATACTTTAATAACAGCACAGATAATATAATACTATACTAGTAAACAGTAAAGTAATAAACAGTGAATACATTTTTCACGTTACACCTATATGACTAGCAAAATCGTCAAGCCATATATTTTGAGATAGTCGTAGAGTTTGTGAAGTTAGTGCTTGTAGAGTTAGAAGATTAGCTCTACATGAGATCTGATAACTTTTGACAGTGCGATCCATACAGGGTGTAAAAGACATGAGCAGTCAAACGAGAACCATGTATTCTGCTCACCGTCATAACATTTTTCTTCCTTTAGACTATACCTGGGAAATTGATAGTTACGATTTTATTGAAGGTCAAAGTCATAATTTTTTTTTTTCATTTTTTTATGAAAACGTATTCTATACGTTATTTCTTAATTATTGTCCAAAGAAACATTATCATTTTTTTTAGTATTTCATAACAAAAAATGGCTTCAAATCGTTAGCGTTCAATGTAGCTCACTCGATGCGCACGGACACTAACGAACGGGGCCGCCGTCAAGCAAAATTATCGCGGTTTTGCGAGTTGCGTGCGAGTTGAGCCCTTTACATTGCGCGGTACAATTTGCAATTTTTTGTAACACCAAAAAATAAAAATCATTTCCCAGCAATATTTTTTTTGAAATATGTCTTATTTTGATGTATAGAATACGTGGTTTTCGTTTGACTGCTCATGTCTTTTACACCCAGTATATTCATTTCTTGGTGGCAAAATTTCACATGAAAATGTTTTTGGTGGGATATTATTATCGTTAAACGATGTGTGGAGTTTTTATGAGCTCCACATAGTAGAGATAGTGTAATGGTTGACAGAACACAACTGACTTCCAGGTATTTGCGAGTTCACAGGTTACGGTGATAATTTACCACCCACCAGCTTCTCGTATGAAAAAGCTTAAGTAACAAGAACTAATGTTAAACATTAACCGCAATACAAGCCACTAATTCGTCCTAAACAAAAACAAACTGCCATCAATTTAAATGCTAAAATACTTCCATAAAATATTCTGGCGCTAGTCAGCCGGAGTTCAGAGTGAAAGCTTATAAAATTCTGTAGTTAGCGCGATTCCTAATTAATATTAAATTCCAATTCTGTCTCGTAGCGCCGTTGGTAATAAAAAGCAATCTTTTATAGTGGTGTTTCCGGTGTGACATTTATATTTTTCATTACTGGATGATGTATTTTCTGAAGCAATTTTCTTTCTGTGTGCCTGGTAGTTAATTATAATTTTATCGCTTTTGCCGCGCCTTCATCCACGAGGATGTCGTTTTCGCATAATGCAGAGAATTCATCACAGAACATATTATTATTTCGATAAATAATATGTTTATAAAATAGGTTTAAGTCCTGTTCATAGGCTACCTGTGCACCAAATTTCATCCGAATACTGTTGTCGCCTGATTAACGGACAACCATCTAAATATCTAAAATTTTCGAAAACCTGTTTATACGAAACCTTTAGAAGTCTCTGCAGGTCTCTGCCCAGCAATATTTGGAATCTTATCTAATATGGTACAAGAATAATTATGACCAGCCATATTAAGTGATGATCATCTTCATCAACCAGCTAGCATCCACTTTTCATAATACGGAATTTATCAGTGCAAAGTCACTTTCACGAGTTTGCACTATGCAAGTGTCAATTCGTAAACATCTCCATTTAAATCACTGCTAAGTAATACTTTAATGATTCTTGTCTTAAGTTTTATTGTTAATTGAGTTATAAATTTATCAATAAACTCAAATTCAAACTCAAATTTCTTTATTCATTTAGGTATCTACAATTTGCACACTTATGAAAGTAAAGTTTGATGTCATCGGTTCAAGAGCCTACCGGGAGGCCTTGTTCTGAGAAGAACCGATAAGAAACTCAACAAGTTTTATCCTCCCTTTACCAATTTAATGCATTTAGGTATTCGTAATAAAATTGTGCAACTTTGTCTTCAAGTTAGTTCTTCGTATAATTTATATTATTCAAAAAGACCGATAAATGAAAACTCAGTTACATTGTCAGGTTATACAGTTTATTCAATAGCAGTAAAAAAACAATTGTATGTTTGCTGATTTATATTTGCTTAAAACATTGTTAGTGGTATTGCACAGTGTTTTCATTCTTCCTATTCGTTTTCTTCAAATAGCATTACAGAGGCAACGACTGCAGATATTTTCCTATCCACTACAGCACTATTAACCATATAACGAATGCAAAATTAATTTCTGATTTTCAGCACATCGAATTCTGGTATCTTTATGAAGTTTGTGAGTTCTTAGTCATTCTAGGGTTTCTTCACAGCATCGCTGACCATGACAAATAGTAACAGTAAGACTACTAAAGCCCCAACAACTGTTAGTAGTTCAGTAAGGTTGAAGGTTAAGCTACAAGTCGACATTCTTAAGCTACGTTGGGCCTCTGAAGTATTTGCACATCCAGCTGAGGATTATAAGCAGAGTAACGAAGGCGAACGCAATCAGCAGCACTTGCAGTACATCGATGTTGTAGCACACCGCACCTTTCCCCATATTATTGGTTACCTGCCGCTGGTTATGTGACAGACTACTAAGAACAATAGTACTAATATCACAACGGACCCGATTACCATCAGCAATTGATTCAAGTTGAAGCTCAGACCGCAGCCAGAGTTGCCGACCTTTTTACCCATAGCTTTTTTTCAACGTAACTCTTCCACCATTGTGTTTGGTCAGCACATCTTTTGCAGTTACATTTTGTGGTACATGCTTGTGGATTATTTTTAGTATTTTTTGATTTTTAGGACCAACGATTTTGACTTTTTAATCTGACATTTGAGAGAAAAACATTGACATTTGACATCCATTGTCCTTGGTTTGAGAATTATTTGCTCTTAGGAATTGAATGCTTGTCTATGAGTCCTTTTCAGGCTTCAGGCAGTATTAAGCTCCTTGGGTATACCTAATCTAAGTTTTCAGGCTTAGACAAATTTTCAGGTCTATGATGTCACAATAGTTTTATTCAGAGCCTCAGTTTAGCAGAGCTTTTGCGAGAATTTTTCACACTATCCGAATCGATATCGGTAATCACAGATAATTTATCAGTCATATGAAGACGATATCGATAAACCATCTTTAAATAATGTAACGCCTTTAACATTGTCCGATCTGATATCGGTCCGGTTGTTATCACGGTGTTGTGAGTGTAAATTAAAAGGTTTTAATAATAGTCTCGTCAAGAATACACTTCTGGCCAACTGCATTTCGGCCACGTGCTCAGATCAGATACGAGATATGACAGATGCTTCAGTTGATAATGATGGGTAGGGTGGAGGGGAAAAAGCAGCCCTGGGAGTTAACGGAAGTCGTGGCTGCGAAGCATTAAGGAGTGGACCGGAATTACCGCCGTTGAAGAATTGTTTCGGTTTGTGTGACTGACAGAGAGTACCTTATACAAAAAGCTGACGGCTAACCTTTAGGATAGAAAGGAACTAAAAGTAGATGATTTACACTTTATAGAGTGCAAGAGAAGTATCTATGACGAGAGATCTTATAAGCCGGCAAGGATGGTCGCTAGTGTATGTTATGCCTTCTTATTTGGATTACACTTTCATCCAGTCTTTCCAGGCCTTTCCCTGTTTAAAATATAAATTGGAAGCGATAAGTCTGTTTCTCCCATCCTGTTTCCCATTTATCTGAAGTCAGTGCAGTATCGAATATTGACAATACTTCTAGAGGTTATGGCATTAGATTTTTGCGACCAGCAGACTGCCTGACACCAATTCTCCCTGGGAACCACTGCTATCTTTCAACAGCACTGGAACCTTTGACGATTTAGAAGTAGGTACTTAGCAAAGTCCATTTAAATTTAAATAAAGAGCTTTTTCATTTCATTATTTCATTTCAATCAGCATTTTAGAGTATCTTCCGAAGCATGGGGGAAAATGGAGTTAAAAAAAATTATACCATAAGTATCTACTTAATTTAGGATAATTAAGTATGCCATAACATTATTTTCATCTGTAAGAAGAGTAATGGAGAGAATACATACAAGTAAGTGTAATATAATAAATTTATTAAAAAAAAAAACAAATTATATAAGAATCTACTAACAAAAACCAACAAGAATTTATACAAATGCTTGACAGAATACTAGGTAAATAACAGACACGTAATTTTTGGTGTACTTATTTGTAGCAGATTTGAAGATAATAGGAATCTTAAAAAAATATTATATTTACTGATATAAATTTTTTTTCTTAACGGAAAACCTTTGGCTGTCCTCTCAGTGATGGTAGGTACAATGATAAGGCTGAAGATGGAACTTCATCCAGAATCCTCAATCATTGACTGGCCATCTTGTCATTATCTGTTGGAACACACTAATGCTGATAGCGACAGATTTTTAATATGTATAAAAGCGTGTTTTTTTAAAACTATTATTTTTGAAATATTTAGATACTGATTCGATTAAATCAATAATACGTGGCTAATTGTTTCGGTAATCTATCTGACGGACACAATATAATTATTATATTTTCCAGTCATCGTCCCTATTGTGTAAATATATTATTTATATCATTTCCTGAACACAAATTCCCATTCGCAGCCTTTATTACAGTAAATATGTATGATATGACTAAAGTATTTGAAACTAATTTACCTACGTGTTAATTAAAATCTCAGACACAAATAATATATAATATATTTGCAACATAAATAAAACTGCAACTCACGTTGTAATAAACTAAGAAAAAAAAAACTCCAAAGAACGGTCAAGCAAGGTCGCGTCACACCAACCGGATACTTAAGAAATAAAATAATGGACATGAATTGCTTAACGTAATAATCTATTAATAAAGTTTTGGCGTAGGTAAAATTATTTTTGTACTCTCAACAGGTCATTGGAAACATTTGAACTTTGATTTAATAGCGTTAGGTACGATATATTTTAGCTTGTGTTTTCCGCATACCTGTGCATTTATTTAATTACCAATAATACGTAATCTACTAAATGCTAGATATCGCTTTAATTACCTGTGTCACACATAGTTTGTATGTTAATATTTTTGTCTCCGCTCAGCTTCAGTGGATACCACCGAGGGAGATGTATCATATTTGTATGCCGCGATCGAGTTAGCGGAGATGGTGAGCAGTGCCTCGCAAGCTGGCGCCGATTGACTGAACGCAGTGGAGACGAGAAGAGATGCGAGCGGCGTGTAGTGAGCACTGTAGTAAACTGTGATTTTAACAAACATCGCACACATCTCCACCACAGTCTAGTTAGATAGGCATCTCCGCTCAACTTTGGTTGATACAAGTTGTTGAAAAACATCTCTTTTCGTCTCTGCTTCAAACATCTCCGCTTTGGTGGAGTCCGGGCCTTAATTATAAGAAGAGAATCACGTGAGGCTCTTAAGGGTTCTTTAGAGTCTTCAGATGCCATCCATCGTGATTTTTTCAAACAAAATAACACAAGAGGTGTGTATTATAAGATATCACGTGTAGGAATAAATTTTTTCAGTCCGTTTTATATTTGCGTCGAGCTTACGCACGCACAAGCACAACCTTGTTGAAGAACTTACATTTTCAATTTCTGAAGAGATTATTGCTTTCCTAATAATATCCACTAGTTGCTTGGCATGTTTCTTTGTTGGCATTCTTAATATTTATCTATTTTGTACTTCCTTTTCACAAAATTAATATCATGTTCGTAAAGGTACCAAGATGGGAATCGAACATGAGTCTTCGGAAAGATGGGGAGAAGATACCAGATGGGAATCGAACATGAGAGGTCTTGTAATAGAGTCATTATTCAATAAGACCCTTAAAAACTTCTCTACTTTCGTAAATGTCTCATATAATCTCAAACGAGTTAGTGATATGAAATAATAATAAGTACGAGTGTAGTTTTCGACTGCTTACAGTTTTCTATTTTATTTCTACTTCTGCCATAACCTTATATCGTTTTGTGATCTGGGGATAACACTATCTGAAATGACATTCTATAGCTACCTACTAGCCTCATTATGCTAAAAATACTGTATTTATTGATTATGTATTTCTAACATAATTTCATAAGTAATAAAAATTTAAGTAGAACTTGTCGAACGTTCGTGAATATAAAATGCGGTAAAGATCATAAAAAAGTGTACCTACCTGGGTAGGCAGAAGTATTTGCAATGAATAGTTGTCACGAAAAATAAATTATAATTATAGGCATAGTATTTTTATTTCACGAACGCGTATCTAGCTTTGTGTAGATATAGGTACCTAAACACTGCGTCTGAAGCGCTAACAGTTGGCAATGACACACACAGAGACAATAGTCGAGTCCACACCAGACGATCCATTTTGGATCGGCGATCCCGTGATTCACGATCATGTCATGAATCGTATGATACAAGGCCGATCCAGTTTGTTGAAGCCTGCAATGACTGAAATACGCTCCAGCGATTCTTAGGCCTTGCGCTGCGTTAAGCGCGGACACCCGTGCGGCGGGCTGTTACATGCCATTTCCATAGAGCAGCGCTGCGTCTCCCGCCGCACGCGACGCGGGTATCTCTATGGAGATAACATAAATCAGCCCGCCCGCGCGGATGTCCGCGCCGTGCACCCGCTTAACGCAGCGCACGGTCTTAGGCGATCGATGATAGTCAGGTCAGTCAGACTCTTGGATTCGATATGGAGGCGCAAAGCAGCGATCCAATTTTCTTAACAGCAGCAACCTTAATTTCGCTTAAATATTAACATTTTTATTTATAAAAAAGGGATAGGTAATAAGCGGTGACTTGAAGATATTTCCATTTTAGCGTGATCCACAGAATCATCCAATTATTTTTGTTGGTTCCCACTTTTGAATCTCAGTTTAATATATTTGGCGTTAGATCCTACAAAACATTATTGTGTATTAACGTTGGATCCCACATTTTAAAAATAAGAGAAATACGTTTTACTGTCGTTGAATCCCAAAAACTATTTCCGTTGGACCCTAAAGCTTATAAAACTTTGAATGCGGGTAAGTACTTTTAACAACAACATCGTATAAAATAAAATGAGGGTATTTTTTAACCGACTTCTCAATTCGGTTGGTAAGTTTTTTATATTGACTGACCACTTATGATATTGCTGTCCATTGCATGTCATTGCGTCTGGTTGCGCCAATAATCATTTCTAATTTAAATAGGTAATTAAGACGCTACACACACTTGAGGCATCTTTGAGCAAGGAAAAAAAAACGAAAACAAATGGATAGGATCGCATTCCTGCCGCGTGCGATTGGAGAGCGGTGAATCGCCCGGTGTGGACCCGCCTAGTATTCATGTAAGTATATTTACACACAGCATCATACCTCACATACGTTAATAAAATAAAAATACTCTTGAGGCGTCAAACCATAATATCTACAGAATTTTATCTCTATTTCCAACAAACAGTTTTCTTCAACAACAAAACGCCATCAACAGCAAATGTTATTACGCCTCCATCCTTCCTTTCCTGCAAAATTATATCAAAACTTTTAATCATTAAACTATGAAATAATACAAATTTACCGCCACCAAACTAAAGTACAAAATACCCCTTTTCCTGTAATCAGTGACTGCATGCAATTGAATGGCTGCATATCAGATCCTAAACTGTCGAATTGCTTCAATCAATTATTAAAGTTGTTTAAGTTTTAAGTCAAAGAACTTCAACAGCTTATGGTAGACTGAGGTAGCCGTCTGTACATTGAAGTTGTTATTGTAGAACAGATTTGTTAACTCACGAACGCAGGTTAGCCATGCATGATGCATGTAGTATCGCGCGTTCTAGAAAGCTCATTGCTCATTTCTTTACTGTCCAACATCCTTTACATGGACACTCCTTTGCGTCTTCATGTAAAGGCCGATATTGTACAATATGTTTTCTTCACAAACAGTAATGAGAAACCCGCGTCCGTGAATTTGAATTAAAAAATACCATACTAATGGCCGGTTTCAAAAGGTAGGTAACAACTTAGAACCTTCATTTACTTGGAAGTTCTAAGTACGTCCATACAAAACTGTTAATTTAACTGCCAGATATTTCCAGAACCTATGAAACCGGCCCTGGTTGTTATTTTAGTACAAACTGTTTAATTGTTTGTCTTAAGGTATTAGAATAATTTACAGAGGTATATATGAAATTCATACTTCTCGAGTTCCTTGATTGTATTTTATTTGAAATGATTTGATATTACGTATTTGAAATATACCTACCAGATTAAATTAAAAACGGAAGATAAGAATGGTTTCAATAAACAAATGACCAACTTAACTAATCAACGGTATTTGTAAAAATATCCTATTGGATGTCAAGGATGTGATATCTTCCATTGTTAGGCATACGTCAGCATCAAAGATCAATCAAAGAGACATCATCATCAAAGAGCAATCAAAGACGAAAGACTTGAATAAATTCGTAGTGATCTCACAGACGTATGTAGCTCAGTAAGAAAAGCCTTTGCCCGGATAGCGAAAGGTCGCGGGTTCGATTCCTGTACTTCAAACATATAGAATTCCCTGATTGGTGACTAATGGGAAACTATAATTGCCGTTATGTCAATCAGCTGAAGTTCGCTCTCGAACCATGGGCAACAAAGGCAAAAGATTGTTATATTTTTTTTACAATCAAGAAGGTTCTAACAGTATAAAACTTGGTTTTAGAGAAGTCGTCATAAAATTAGTCCAATGTTAATCTGAATTCCTAGTAATCCATACGACGATTGAATTCGCGCGCTGCGAGCCGCAAAAGATCACACACTTAGGTGCTTTGAAAGTCGGTGATTTTCCGCAAACAGCATCGTACACTTAACACTAATATTCCTATCACACAATGACTCTACTGTTACTGCAATGGTACTGTCTTTTTTTACTTGAGATACCCCTAAGATCGGTAAAGTCAGTTACCTCGCGATATAATCGACGACTGATATTTATTCACAAACAGTGAAGGATTTTGAGAGTTCAAAATTCATCATTGATTGTTGTATTCACAGAAAAATAAGGTCACAAAATAGCTCCTTTTACTTAAACCGTAAGCTCTAAGAAGAACTCTTAAAAGAGTACTATGCTTTAGCAATGGCACCAAGCAGCCCATAAAGGCTTTGAAAGTCCTAAATATGTTCGTAAACAGAGATGGACTCAATAAATGACTCTATTCCAGCATAAGCGATCCCGCTTTCTCAATCCAGAAATGTGTCAAAAGAATACTAAACTTGTCAAACCTCTTCATATACCTAAAATGGAGATAAGCATCGTAAATGGTGTCAGAGCTACACTAAAATACATCCTAATAAATTCCTGGTCTTGTAATGGCCTCCCATTTAGGTACTGTGCGCACGTTGGACACCATAGATATAGGAAACTGTAGATCGGAAATGTAAAAGAGAAAGAGCATACTAACGCGTATATTAGAGCGAGATAGATAGACGAGACCATTTCACGTACACGCAGGGGGCCTAAGGAGGCCTGTCAGTCACGTAAAAAAGACAGCAACTGTCAGACTGCAGTTCTGTTTATCATGCACACATGCGCGAGTAGTAGAGAGAGAATGAGAAGTCCGCTGATTCCTAGTTCAGGTCAAGGGAACAATTTATCCTCGTTGTGTGTTCTCGCTAATGAGGGTGTTTGAGAAACCAGATGGCAGCACTAAGGGACGAGAACTAGGTGTCAAAACACCTAGTAAATTCCCTCTTCACGAAGCTCATAAAATTGTCAAATCATGATTAATTAAATGCAAGAAGCTTATATGTTACAATCTATCTTCGTGATTGAATGAATTAAATCTTGACAGGTGGCCCTCATGCCAAGTGCTGCCACCTGGCGAATATATTTTTTTAGAAAACCCTTATTTTTAAAGCGACGGGCTTTTTGCTGGGAGTAATACTCCTAATAACAGAGGGTTCAAAAAACGGAAAAAAATCATAATACAATTAAATTTATAAAGAGGTGTACTGCTAATTTTCTTGATTTTCACATAGGATGGGCAACTAGAAAGCTGAAAAAGAATGTGTTAGGATAGTATAAAGGATATGTACAGGTAGTACCAGCCACCGAAATCAAACTATAATTTTCAAGCCAACATTTATTTATATATTAACTAAACTTCAACTTTGACTAAACCCATAAATACTCCTTGTATTTAAGTAAAGGAACACAATAAAGTGCGATATTCACATTCCGACAGCGGGTGTCTTTATGTCGAATAAAAAACAAATAAGCAAACATTCAGCAACCCGTAAGTTCGGTAACAGTTCGTAAAGGATTTTCCTCTAAGCTTCGAAAAGCACGTCAAGCTGATGATGGCATTACTAAGACAAAAACCGTATCAGATACCAAAAACTACATGTGAATTAACAATCACTACAAGTACTTAAACTCGTATTTAAAAACGCACGTAATACTATCGAAATGACTTGTATTATAAGTTCTGGGATTTTCTATAAAGTAAAAGTGTCTTATTTTCATTTGTGTCGAACAGTATTGAAAATAAGAAACTTGTTAATCAGGTGTGTAATAGACTAACCATATCCACAAAAGAGTAAAATAAATTCTATTCACAATAGGATATACATAACCGTTGACTATGTACATGTTAATGTTGCATATAATATTTGCTTGCAGGAAATATTTTATTGAAAAAAAATACACAGTGAGAACTGGGCTGCCAATGAATATGATGATAAATGACAAAAAATAAATCTATTTAAATTGATAACGAAGCCTTAATTTATACAAATTTTACCAGCTCTGGATAAAATTATCAATTCATTACGATTTCCCAAAGTTGATAGTAACCAAAAAATCACTAAAATGACTACTTTCGATTTCAGAACCTCAGCAAATATGCGGATTATTAATTTAACTATTTAGCTTTTAAAACTAATGTTATAAAGTGCAAGCAAATATTACATAATAATCAAGCGCTAAACTTAAAGTAGGTACTTAAACGTTATATGATCAACATCTTTGGTTGTTATTGGAAACGGCATGCGAACAGATAGGTGTTAACACAATTCTGCTACTTAATACAAAACTTGTTATAATTACAACAGAAATAAGAGACTGGTACTGAATTCATTAAGTACTTGTTTCAATTAAGTAATTGAAATCTGTTATGACATGACATATTTCTCATTAGCAGGTACGTCAAAAAAAAATCAATGACTGTTTTGTTCAAAATGATTGCAAATTGTAAATAAATTTTTAAATCATCAAATTATTAATAATACCATAACCTTTGCCATAATCATGAATCCAACTCATTATTATCTGGTTACAAGAACCATAGAACAAAACTTTAAAGCTTGGATTTATTTGAACCTTGTCAATTTAAAAAGATATCAATTTGTAATTTGTAAATCTATTCTATTCTTGTATAATTTTCGCTTACTCCTGTGCGAGTAGTAGTCCAGTCAACAAGTTCAAAAACGTGAAAAATAGAGATAAAGCTCCTAAAAATATGAGCAATAGCTCATTGGATTCGGAACGACCTCTAGAAAAATGAGTTTTGAGGATTTTACTGCACGTAAAAAATTGCAATTGTTATTAACAAAATAAGAAGAAAAAAAAGAGGTATTTACGTTTTTGTTAATAACTCATAAACTATTAATATTTAAGATATTTGGAAAAAAGGTCCTTAAAGAGGAGGAAATTTCCGAAAAAAAAGTCCCAGCTCCCGGAACTCTACCTCTATTATTTATAATTTTAATTTAACGCTGTAAATAGGGCACCGCGCAGCCATTACGGCATGGGCGCACTGCCGTTAAAGACAGTTTCTTACATAAAATTATTTTTTTATAGTAACAAATATGAATTTAAAAATTTAAATAAATTATGGTGTCATCCAGATACTTGAAAGAATATATTCCCGTTGGAAAAAAAATTTTAAATTAATTTTTCAAAAAGTTATGCAATTGTTAATTAACGAATTTTTTTCCTATCTCCGTTTTCATAAATGACGACATAAAAATTTAAATAATAAACCTATAAATTTTTGGCTCTGTGGAGCTCTTCTTATATATATACTTAACAAGATCCCGCGATAAAAGTTTATTAAAGTTAATTATTTTGTTTATTACAATTTTTTAAAGTTAACAAAAAATGAAAAGTCTAAGAAATGTTATTAAAAAAAATTTTTTAAACAAATGTTATATTATTGCTGCTTTCTTATCTAACAATGGCATTAAGTAACATCGGAAAAATTTTTTTTACATCATTTGTTAAGAAATTGTTTATAAACAAATAGACAAGTTTAATATTTAAAGAAATTTTTTTTTTACCATTATGTTGTCTTGGCAAAATAATGATTTTTAAAAAAAAAAATTTTTCTTAAATATTTTTTTTTATTGTTTATAATCGTTTTTTTTATATTTCGATTGTTTAAATAATTAGTTAAGGAATGATTTTCTCCTTAAAAATCATAATTGGCATTTCTTCATAGGTAAATAGAAAAAAAAATTTTTTTTATCAATAATTTCATTGTTTGTTAACTTAACAATTTGTTATAAACAAATTCTAACTACCGTTATATTTTTTTTCTAGAGCTAAAAAAAATAACAAAAACAGCCATATATATCAAAATACTAAAAAATTTTTTTTTCTAATTTTTATAACGCTTTTATATTAAATTTTTTTTTAGTACTTTGATATATATGGCTGTTTTTGTTATTTTTTTTAGCTCTAGAAAAAAAATATAACGGTAGTTAGAATTTGTTTATAACAAATTGTTAAGTTAACAAACAATGAAATTATTGATAAAAAAAATTTTTTTTTCTATTTACCTATGAAGAAATGCCAATTATGATTTTTAAGGAGAAAATCATTCCTTAACTAATTATTTAAACAATCGAAATATAAAAAAAACGATTATAAACAATAAAAAATTTATTTAAGAAAAATTTTTTTTTTAAAAATCATTATTTTGCCAAGACAACATAATGGTAAAAAAAAATTTCTTTAAATATTAAACTTGTCTATTTGTTTATAAACAATTTCTTAACAAATGATGTAAAAAAAATTTTTCCGATGTTACTTAATGCCATTGTTGGATAAGAAAGCAGCAATAATATAACATTTGTTTAAAAAAAAATTTTTAATAACATTTCTTAGACTTTTCATTTTTTGTTAACTTTAAAAAATTGTAATAAACAAAATAATTAACTTTAATAAACTTTTATCGCGGGATCTTGTTAAGTATATATATATAAGAAGAGCTCCACAGAGCCAAAAATTTATAGGTTTATTATTTAAATTTTTATGTCGTCATTTATGAAAACGGAGATAGGAAAAAAATTAGTTAATTAACAATTGCATAACTTTTTGAAAAATTAATTTAAAAAATTTTTTCCAACGGGAATATATTCTTTCAAGTATCTGGATGACACCATAATTTATTTAAATTTTTAAATTCATATTTGTTACTATAAAAAAATAATTTTATGTAAGAAACTGTCTTTAACGGCAGTGCGCCCATGCCGTAATGGCTGCGCGGAGCCCTATTTTCAGCGTTAAATTAAAATTATAAATAATAGAGGTAGAGTTCCGGGAGCTGGGACTTTTTTTTCGGAAATTTCCTCCTCTTTAAGGACCTTTTTTCCAAATATCTTAAATATTAATAGTTTATGAGTTATTAACAAAAACGTAAATACCTCTTTTTTTTCATCTTATTTTGTTAATAACAATTGCAATTTTTTACGTGCAGTAAAATCCTCAAAACTCATTTTTCTAGAGGTCGTTCCGAATCCAATGAGCTATTGCTCATATTTTTAGGAGCTTTATCTCTATTTTTCACGTTTTTGAACTTGTTGACTGGACTATAGGAAACCGAAGGTGCTTTAAATACAAGTCTCTCATTTCTAGTCAAAAGTTAGAGAAATTTTTTATTGTTTTTTATACTTTTTCAAGAATTTGCTGCGGTTACTGAGCAACGTTCGCATTGACATCCACTCGGTGAAGCTTTTGAAGTTTTTGTGCAAGGTTTTGATTAAACCGAACATCAGATGGTGAGGAAAGTAACCAGCTGTCTCTGACGTAGTGCCGACCAGGCTAAGAGCTGACCGGACGAATTTTTTCGGAGTGGGAGCCAATAGCGTATCACGTCTCAACTTTGACATGTTTGAGACTACAAATCCTGGTTTTACGCATTGTACAATGATTCCTTTCTCTTCGTATTCTAAGCGGAGGCTATCCGATAGACTTCGGATGTATGCCTGGAAAGATTTGATAGAATTAGATGTTACATTAAATGAAATGCGACAAGAACTCAAAAACAGTAAAATAATAACTTTGATTATACACTAGCAAGAATTAGGCTGTCGTCACACCACGGACGGGACGTGTGTATGGCGAATGTACCGCGCCGTCCCGTCGATCGGGATGACGCGGTGTGACGTCCTTGACGTTTCCTATATCACAACGCTCAACGTCACGCACACGTACGTCCGCGGTGTGGCGTCAGCTTTACTGAAGCACTAGCAACTGAACTGATTTATGAACATTTTCTTTTCTCAACGATTTTTGATTATACTCGTATTAATTAGGTACCTAAGTAGAAAAAAACATTGATGGGGCAGCTCTTGGACTGATTTTACTTGATATTAAGTGGCCGATAAGGCTAGGTGGAAGTGAGCTTCACCTGGAACCCTCAAACACTAAGGGACTTTCTATCTTATCAGTAAAGGTCGGAAAACACTAATGCTGTCAACGCTGTTATTATGCCGACAGCCTGTAATAAGGTTGAACTTTTGGGACCTCTAGATGTAGTTCTGATGGGCGCTTGACCACGAAACTGATAGACCATTGATACGAATCTAAGATATCTCAAAGACTTTTCCAGAAGAAACTTCTGCAATACTGAAGAGTGTATTTACCACTTGACCACAGAGGTGACAAAGAATATTTTGCATGAGAATTTGCTGAGTGTATTTACCTTTGAAGCTCCATATACAGCAAGTAAACCGCTTGGAATCTCCGCTGTGGCCGAAGAGATATTGATTACCACTCCCTTGCCTCGTTCAACCATTCCTGGTAGGACAATGGCTGTCATGCGTGTTGTTGATACCATATTTGCCGAAATGATAGTCTTCATCTGTGCATCGCTGGAAGGAAAATAGTATATTAAGTATTATGATAAACTGATAAGTTTAGTGGAGAAGTAGGTAACGGACAGTCACACGCTCGGATTTGAAGAGTGAACTATGAGGAAGTCAATGCAGAAAAATGACAGTGCCATGTAACTTTGAGCCGGCACTGGACCCTAGACTGAGGGGAATGTGAGTGTAGACAGGTGTACAGTACATTTTTGTGTCGTAGACATCTATAGGCTTCGCTGACTAATTCACGACCATCAGGCGAACCATATAATTATTTGCCGTTCTTATGGCCTAAAAAAAACACATAAATTAGAACCTTGAATACTTGTAATAACAGAGCTTAATCTAAATAAATTAACTATGTACAAAGAACCACCGAGTGCAGTACTTTTATCAAACAAAAATGCATAACCCGACTTTTAAATTAAGTCTCAGTACAGACGAGTAATGGAATTATCCACATAATATACTCGTAATGAATGGCCTTAGTAATTTTAGTGCTAAAAGAGTTTTAAATGTGATTTTTATTTGTAAAACAGTTTTCTCTAATGGTCTGCTAATGGAAGTTGATTAAGCATTTAATATATTTTTTAACCAATATAAATTGTGTTACCATTCAGCCGAAAGGCGCTTACTGCTGGACAAATGCCTCAATTAACGATCTCAAAATAGATCATGGGCTACCCGCATCTTCCCGCGTTTCTATGGCGACATTTATCATGGATATGGATGCTAGATAACGGATATTTGTAAATATACATAATCATTTTGGATAGTTTTATATTTTTAAATAAATATATAAACAACCGTGACTCGCAAACAAATATTAGACGCTACCAGGATTCAAAACCAGACCGCTTGATGTCTAGGCTCTACTGACCACTCCACCACGACGGCGTCAAATAGGCTGGTGGGCGTTCTATACTGGACATGGATATACTAAACAATATCTTCATAGATTCAAATTAGCTACAGATCCTTTTTGTCCATGTGATAATACATCAACACAAAGTTTCGACCACCTATACTCAAAATGCCCTCTCAATAGGCGTAGACATCAGGCTTAAACTGTGCTGAGTTTCACCCAAGCCACCCTTGGCACAACAATATAAATGGGTCTTAAGAGTAAGTTCAAAGTCACACAAAAGACTAAGGAGAGGGCTATGCTCAGGGATTCTCTGCGATATCGAATCAGAAATGATGAGATCTTGGGAAGAACGACGGTCGTGGCCTTTATTGCTGTGGTATCTACCAATCTATGCAACAACCGCAGCCCGATGTGTTGGTCTGATCAGATACGCATCTCGTTCAATACCTCAGTCTACGATACTCTTGACGTCACAGAGGACGTTAGCGTCTTGTTATAAAGAAAATAATCAATCTGCGAGATGAAATGAAATGAAATTTACAGAGGTAAAGATTTGGGTTCCGTTCATCAGACATAAATAATTCGATTCAAGGAGGAAGATTTTATATTGTGCTCCTTTGTTGCAATATATGAATCACATGTGAATTAGCCCAAAGTCCAGAGAAGCTACAGTCACGCTTGAACTGGGAATCCGCTCCCGGGTATACGATGCATGACCTCTACGTCCACAGAATTAATATAATCACTGTTACCGACATTCCACTAATGGTGCTGGTTAATGATCCCGCACGATAGAGGCTTACACTGATATAAGGTTATAAGTATAATTATCTTGTTAACGTTCCCTTTGAGGTACACAGTGGTGCAATGATTTAATGTTTCAGAAATTATAGTACAAGTTTTGGCGTATGCAGGATATGGGTCACTGAAGTTGTTGTAAAATACAGTCAACATTTTTTTGTCAATTTCTTTGAACCTTATTCCGTCATCATAGGAAGTAATATTGCAGTGCTTCATCGGTTTTGTAGTTTTAATTATAAACGAAGTCATCTTCAATTTGAATATTAATTTTGTCGACAGTACTTTGCCGTCAATCCATCACGAACTATGACATTAGGCAATTCATTGCTTAATCACACAAAAAAGTTAGTTGGCAATCTGATGTCAATGTTGATCGCTTCTAAAAGAATGTTTCCTAAGCCTTTTCTTCTTTCTAATGCGTCTAATAATAGTCATCATCATAACAGCCTTTATAAATCGATCCGCTGCTCGGATACAAGGCCTCTGCTTGTTATCTAAGGAGGTTTAGTCCACCACGCCTGCCCAATGCAGATTGGTGAACGGACTATAAGGTGATAAATACCTCTTTGCTGTTCCATCAGTCGCCTTCTACGACACCCATTGGAGGATATGGGGTGGTGCTATTCTACTCTGCCAGCATCTAATGATGTGGCCTAAAGTGGAAGGAGCTAGCAATTTTATCACTAACTGTCCAATATAATAAATAATGCTGTTAAAATAAATATTGGTATGGCAACAGACTTTACATAACAGTTTGATAGAAACCAGTTACGAACTAAAGGAATTAACCAAACTCTGCTGTTAAGAACTAAGTATTTTCTAAATAAAACATTTCAAATCCCTTCTTTGCTACATTGAACACACGGTACTTAAAAATTTAATGATAAACCCTTCCTAAGAAGGTTTTAACTCACCGCAAGAACACATTTTACTAAACAGTGCTTTTGATGTGTCTCGTTAGAGGAAGTTTCAAGTCTTTAATTGTTTATATACACGTTCTGCTTAGATGTGTTAATTGAAATGTGTTTCAATAGGTTACCTTTTAAATGTTAGGTCCATAAAAGGATAATGCATAATGTTAATTACCTTGATAATCTGGTCAATCTTGTCTTGTGTAATAATAGCATAACTTGATTATCTTTCTTTCTCCTACCCTCTCCGGGCATACTGCCAAGGCACACTAATACACCACCCCGGGATCGCGACTGTTCGCTTTACACCCGGAAGCCATCTGTGTTTTCGCCCTTTCGGGCCCAAACTGTGCACCGTTTGATCATGTTCGCTGTCTGGTAGGACAACAGACCGCCAGTTTTGCAGACCGGCCGCCACTGAGCACAAGGCTCCACCGGCCCTGGAAAGGGCCCCCAAGTGGTGCCATGGGCGGCTTCGACAAAACTCAGTGCAGTTTAAGCCCGATGTCTACGCCATCTGTCCCCATACCTAAGGCCGCAGCCATCCGTCATACCAGTCCCGCACGAAGGAGCAGGCTCGATTGGGTCCAGCTGTGTCGTGTTGGCTCCGGTGAAACTCAGCGTATATAGTTTAAGCCCGATGTCTATGCCATCTGTCCCCCTACCTAAGTTTGTAGCCATCCGTCATACCGGTCCAGCGCGAGGGAGCATGCTCGATTGGCGAGGCGTTGGCTTCGACAGGGCGGCGCTGCCTTCCATGACACCGCCGCGGACAACCAAACCAGAGGTCACATCCATCCGCCACCTCTGAGATCAGAGGCGTGTCAGGAGCGACCGACCTCCCAGTTCCGGTCAAGGCGGCTTACCAGCCTATCGGCCGGCCAACCCACGACCCAAAGATCCGCTGGCTCTGAAAAGAGCCCTTCCGTTCCGATGTCAGCCGTCTGTAGAGGCACCAGACGTTGCCGAGGGTGCACCGTGGGGAGGTCTCGGAACACAGCACCCCTTCTTTCTCCTACCCTGCTCCCAGCTTATTGAGGGTCGGTGCAGTATGTATTGATATCAACAATACCGCCCAATGTTTTGGCATTAGAATTTCCCAGTCGGCTGTCTGCCTGATACCAACCTGAACCTTCTTGGAAACGACTGCCATCTTTCGACGGCACCCGGGATCAACAGCTTAACGTGCCTCTCGAAGCACTTCATTATGCATAACCGAAATAATAAAGCCAAAAATTATGGCTTACATAAACATGGAAAGCCATAATAGGTATATATCTTTATCTTATGTATCTAAATATTAAATTTCCGTAATAAATAAATGCGTTTCATAGTATTCACCAGTATTCAACATATAATTAAAAAATCTAAGTAACATGTTAAAAATACCAAGTATCATTTTTAATCTCACATAAGAATTCCCAAAGTAGGTTTCTAGCAATTGCCATATCACAAGAGGGCTCATAAGTGACTTATTTACGTCATTCCTTCTATTAATATTTGAAAGAAAAATACCATAGATCTCATTCGAAATTGGTATCTATTTCTTTGTAATACAATCCACTAGTCATTACATTTCCCACCTGCATATGTGTCAGTAGTTAATATGGCGGAAAACCCTCGCTGATATTGAACGCAGAAACCGCGTGGAATACGCCAAGCAGGTGCAAAATAAGTAGGGTATTGAAATATTGCCTCTGGTGCTATATCGATGCTTTTTGCTTTATGACGCGAGAGAAGCGGAGCCTCTAGTCTGTGGAACTGATATGGTGACTGACTTTAGAATTTAATTGCTCTCGGTATCTTTTGTTTTGTTTTTTTTTTTTTTATTTTATTTTATATTACTTATCCTAGTGGTTGCAGATGGTTTCTTAAAGTCACCGGTTTTTCGAGTATACGAGGACCTTGGTGGCTCCTCCATGCTGTACCTAATGCAAACCTTCCTGGAGGATTTCTAGTTCGCGAGCATCTCCCGCGGGGAAATGGATCCACCGATTAGAGTGTCCAGGGCGTTAGGAAAAAGTAGAACCTCAGTTCAGTAGACGAAGGTACTCTTGAAACCAATCCTGTCAATCGACATTGATATTGGGATGCTGGTACACTTGAGTTTCTATCATCATCACCATCATCAACAGCTCATATAATGTTCCCACCGAGGGGCTCGAGCCTGCCCCACATTAGGGGCGATTAGGCCTTAGTCAACCACGCTGGCCAAGTGCGGGTTGGTCGACTTCACACACAACCTAAGAATTTCTTCATATTGTGTGCAGGTTTCTTCACGATGTTTTCCTTCACCTTAAAAGCGTCGAATAAACGTACATATGAATTCAAAAGAAAACACATTGGTACCTACGTGGCGGGGTTCGAACCGGTGCCTCCCGGCTGAGAGACAAGGCTATTACGCACTACGCCACCGACGTTATGAGTATGAGTTTCTAAACTAACGCTAAATTTGATTCATATTGCGTAGATATTGAGTACGGATTTTGTTAGAACTCAATTATAGGTATTTAGTTCACTCAATATCCACGCAATATGAATCTAATTTAGCACTAGTGTCAAAAGTCAAGAGTACGGAACGTCACAATATCAATGACGATCAACCGGGAATGGTTTCAAGAGTAAGCCTACAAGCCGAGATCTGAGCCGTCTGATGAAGGAATAGGTGAGAAGCTCGCCGACACCATGTCTATACCGGGAACAGCGCGACGTATGTGCACCGGGTCTTCGCAACCGTCTGCGGGCATGTTATGGTGTGTTCTTGAGTGTGCTGTATTTTCACTAAGTATTAAACCAGCCAGAAGCTGCGCATCAGCACTAGTAACCGGATAGACATGGTCGAGCAAGACGTTTCTAGGTCGGCGTTTGTGTTGTTCGATATCCCTATTCGGAACGTAATCCGAAGTAGCTACTAAAGAATTGGTCCCTTGAGGATAAAGGCTACAATGATGTATATAGCATATTTCCGTGTATGCACTTTTTGTTAATCAATTAATTGGCACGCAAAAAAAATATTGACTTTTTTGCTAATTCTTGCTTGATCCGTCTTTAAATAACTGATCTGTCAGTTTTTATACTGTGTCCTTTTTGATTTGTTGGTATACTCATTTAAACAAAGTTATTCGAAAAATGAAATATTTAATACTTAACATATTTTAATATCAAATATCTCAAATGAAGAGTCATAAATAAGTATTGAATTTACAATTATTGATAAATATTCCATTGTCTTTTGTTTATTCTATACATACATACTTTAAGAAAGACATGCCGTATCACTGATGTCGGCACGGCGTGCCACTGCACACTTTGGCATGCCGAAGTATCCTGTGGCATCCTTCGGCATGCCACGGTCTCTTGTAGCCCACATATTAATATCATCCTAGTTCAGGTATCAACCCACCATAATATCTTTTTATTACAATTATTATCCATACCTGTAATGTATCGTTTTTTATGGTGAGAAATAAACGATTATTATTATTATTATTATACATATTTTACATTATTAAAATTCAATGTAGCCCTTCCGACTCGAAAGCCCTAAAGAGTCTATTTCGGTGATTCGAGACTCCCTCGAGATGCTCACCGATTAGATCGAGATCGCCGCTCGAGATCTTTGCATACCTAAAAACCTGATGACACTGAGAAGGTCATCGGCAGCCACCAGTAGTAGTCAATAAAAAATTGAGAAATCAAAATTGTATGTTTCAGAAAATCTTAATGCCGACTGTTTTTTTGAGGTGGGTGCCAAAGACGAAGAGACAAAGTTTATTCCAAATATTGAGGGTGGCACTGACCTCAAAAAATATGGTTGTCAATTAAATTTTCTTAAATATACAATTTTATTTTTCCATTTTTAGATTTAATGGCGGTATTGTTTTATTTAAAAATAATTTTATTTTTTGCTTTTTAGTGGGGTAAGTTTATTTCTGCAATTTTTAATACTGTACAATTTTCAGGAAACTATCTCGAGTGTTTAAGCTTTAAAACAAAAAAGAATCATATACATTGGTCAGCAACTTTTGAAGATATCGACGTATAAATTTGGAAAAGTTCATATTGAGACTGCATATTTTCACGATTCCAAAAGACTCGAATCGATTCTTGAATCGATTCATCTAAAATTTGTAAAGAATAATTTTGGACAGCATACTTTTTCAAATCAAAAAAGATTTTTTTAAATTGGTCCAGGCGTCCTCGAGTAATCGGAAACATACCAAAAAATATGAATACAAATTGAGAACCTCCTCCTTTTTTGAAGTCGGTTAAAAACAACAACAACTCCACATAAAGAAATAGTTACAAACCGTTTAGACCACAACAATAGAAACGTCGACAGATGAAATTGCAAACAGCAAAGCGTTACTTCGAAAATGAAGCCAGGTGGTTCGATGCAGTATGAAATACCTGAGAATTGAAATATTATTCCGGCCATCGACGCTTTATCGAGCGCGCTATTTTCAATTGTTATTTCCATCGACTTTGGGTGTTAGTTTAAAAAGAAATGTTCCTTTTCTATTGGCGTTTGAGTGAGAGGGGCAATACTATAAAAAAAATATGATGTTCTTTGTGGGGATGAATGATTCATAGACTTTATTGGGAAATATGAATGTAATGAAATCAAAGAGACAGAAGAGTAAAACAAAAAAGTATTTATACAAAAATGATTAAACAAAATTTAAATCACTTAGGTAAATATAAAGTTTAAAAAAATAATTTGTACAGCTGTCCCGGCCACGCGTTGCTGTGGTAATTTCATACTGTTGTGGACTGTATTCGAATTTGGTTGTGAAGTGAAGCTAGGTTGTAGGAAGGTTCTTGTTGTTTCTTTGGGAAGTAAAAGTCTCATCGGTAGTTCACTTAATTTATTTTAAAACACATTGGCTATATACATTTTATACCTATTGCACTTATCGCTAGTCTCAACGATCGATTACAAGATTCAACCTTGAGTTCCAAAAACGGGAGGGTATATCGGACGGAGGTATTGCAGTTAGTGACTGGTAGACCGATCGCGGCGCGCTGTCCTCTACAGCTCTCCCCCCGGCGTAGACTCGTCGCAGCCATCTTTCACTGGGAGGACGGCGAGCTTGGTAGTTGGACGTCGCAGGATCCCTCCTCGTGTGCGGACGTCGGCGGAGCGCACTCGGCCGTCGGGGCCTGGGTGCACCTCGATGACCTCTCCTCGGGGCCATACGTTTCGTGGCAGGTTGGGGTCGGCGATCACGACTAAGTCGCCTCGTTGAAGTTGCTTCTCTCCGGGTGTGGCGGCAGCTTGACGGGGCACGAGTGTAGGAAGGTACTCGCGCACCCATCTTCGCCAAAATTCGTTGGCAAGCGCTTGACTCGCTCGCCAGACGCGTCGATCGGCTGGGTCGCAGGGTCCCGTGTGTGGTAGGCCCATGGAGGTTCCCAACAGGAAATGGTTCGGTGTCAGCGCCTCCGGATCATGAGGATCGACGGAAACGTGGGTGAGGGGCCGAGCGTTGATACTGTGCTCGGCCTCGGTCAGTAGTGTTGCCAGCACTTCTTCGGTCGGTGTCTTTTCGTGCAGGACGCTGGTCAGCGCGACCTTCACTGACCGCACCAGGCGCTCCCAGGCTCCCCCCATATTAGGAGCCCCAGGAGGGATGAACCGCCAACTTGTGCGGTGTCGCTGGCCAAGGTCCTCTCGATTGGCGTGGTGTGCTTGTCGGTGCTTCTTCATCACCAGCAGGCCTGTAAAAGGGTGCCTGCCGGTCAGGATCGTAGGCTCTCTCATGTCGCGAGGTACGTCGGCGATCCGTCCGTTCAAGCGCAGCACGCTGTCCTGCAGGGTGGGGTCCAGCTTGTATAGCGGGCTGGACCGGGTGATTCCCTTCCCATCCTGTAGGCTTCGGATCTCCGCTTCGAAGCTGTCTTGCTGTGCCCTCTGGATCCACATCTTCTCGGCTTCCTGTTCTATTGGCCAAGTGTCCTCTGGTCCAAGCAGGAAGGCAGGCCCGTCGAACCACCTGTCGTTGGCGGCTATGGGCTTGCTCGATGTGTGCGTCGCGTCGTCAGCTACGTTGTGCAGGGTAGGCACCCATCGCCAGTGTTCGGGCTCGGTGCGTTCGGCTATCTTCCCCAGACGGTGCGCGACGAAAGGCGTGTAGCGTCGGGCGTTGCGTCGTATCCAGTGTAGCACCGTGCGGCTGTCAGTCCAGTAGACAGTGCGATTTGGTACCCACTCGTGCTCGGTGACGACAGCGTCGGCGAGGCGCGTTCCTATGACCGCCGCCTGTAGCTCTAGGCGGGGTATGCTTTGTGTTTTGATGGGGGCCACCTTGGCCTTGGCTGCGGCCAGGGTGACGTCGATGGTGCCGTCGATGCGTCGCGTCCTCCAGTATGCAGCGGCGGCGTAGGCTTGCTCGCTTGCATCGCAGAAGACGTGCAGCTCTCTCTGTTCGGCGGCTCCGTACCAGCGCGGCAGGCGTAATTGCGCGACGCTGCCTCGTAGCGTTCGCAACCAGCATGCGAGGTCGTCAGCTTCGGCGTCAGGCAGGGGCTCGTCCCATCCAAGTTTGTGTCTCCATAGATCCTGCAGTGTGATCTTGGATCGTATCGTGAAGTGGCTCAGCAGGCCCAGCGGGTCGTATAGCGACATGACCGCACATAGGGCTTCGCGCTTTGTTGGTGTGCGCTGTCGCCCGATGACCTCCTCTGGAACTCTGTGTAGCGTCGTGTTGAAAGCCAGCTGATCTAGCTTAGCGTCCCACAACAGGCCGAGTGTCTTGTCTGGTGCCGGCGCCAAGCAGGTGGGGTTGTTCGATCGGAGCCCCGTTTCGATGTGTTCTCTGACTGCGCGTGCATTAGAGTTCCACCCGCGCAGCTTGAACCCTGCTTGTGCGTGCACAAAGTTCACCTCGTCTCTGATGCTGACGCGCAGCGCGGCGTCGAATACCAGGCGCAGCTTCCCCGGTTTGTTGGGATCGAAAACCGTGAAGTGCGGTAGGTACCACTGCCTCTTGCTGCTCTCTTCGGTCCCGTCGCATGGCTTCATCAGCAGTGCCTCAACTTCGTGTTCGTATTGCGAAGCGAAGCCTGGCTCTCGTTCAAACTTCTTTTCGATTGGTTGCAATCGTCCAAGTGCGGCGTTGCAGCTTGGCAGCGTGGCGACATCGTCCCGGCGCCACGGTAGTTGTACCTCGAAGCGGCCGTCTACTCGTCGGGCGGTGGCTTCGAAGATCTCGACGGCTTGTCGTTCGGAGTCCGCGACCCCCGGCGCGTCGATTTCGAAATGTTCTTCGACTATTCTTTCCAGTCGTTCGTTCTCTGCGTCGCTGTGGTTCGGTGTGAACATGTGCAATATCGACGCGCAGTCTCTGTCATATAAAGACCGCGGTACAGTGCCGTGGATCGTCCAACCGAGTTCGGTGAGAGAAGCGGCCGGTTCGTTCTTTCGGCCCATCTTAACTCGCCGTGACACGATGAGGTGCCAATTGTCGGCGCCTATCAGCAGCTGCGGCTTCGTCTTCTTGTAGCAGACTTCTTCTTTGTTCAAATCCTGGAGGTGCGCATGACTCAGCAGCGTGGCCGGTACTGCTTGACTGTGCAGTACCAGTTGCTGTGTGGTGCGCATCTTCACCCGGTGACTGTCGGCGCCTCTCTTGCTCTTGATCTCTGCCTCGATGAGCTGGCTGTTGACTTCCCGGCTGCTGGATGTCGCGCCGTGGATGTGAAGCGGTCGCGTCGGCCCCTTGAATCCCAGTCGTCTTGCCAGTTCCTCTTCCATCAGCGACACGGTGGAGCCTTCGTCCAGTAGCGCGTAGGTGTCAGCTTCCCCCTCCGGGCCTCCGACGGTGACCGGAACCACCTTCAGCAGCACCATGCTTCTATCTTCGGCGGCGGCGACAGCTACTGACACGTTCTCTTCGGCGGCAGCGACAGCTACTGACACGTTCTCTTCGGCAGCAGTGGCAGCGTCGTGTTCCGGCGTCCTGGATTCTTCTCTTCTTTCTTCGAAGTGTAGCAGGCGGTGGTGGGGGCGGCGGCACTCGTTCAGACCGCACGCTCCCCTGTTGCAGCGTTGACGTCGGTGGCGGCTCTCCAGACACTTGAAGCACACGCCGTTGTCCTCGACAATCTTCCATCTTTCGTCGACGCTGGCTGCTCGAAACTTCTTGCAGTTTGGCAGCAGATGTTCTTCGTTGCAGCTCGTACACACGTATTTTCTTTCTTGCGGCGGTGCTGTGGCGTCCGTCTTCTTCACAGGAAATGCGGTGTCTGCAGTAGTCGTATATATGTTGACCTTCTTCTTCACGGCGCCCGTCGGAGCCGATGTTGCTAGTCGGGACGTCTTCGGTATCGCAGCCGCAACCGGGTGCGACGAGTACGTAAATTGTAGCGCCAGGTCCGCTTCCTCCATCAGGAACTGTGACAGCAAGACGAGTTGTGGGTCGCTGCTGCGCATGCGTTGTTTCGCGTAGTCGCACCACCGGGCGCGCAAGTAGGGGCTCAGCTTCTCCAGTACCTCCCTCGGCAGCATCGGGTAGTGTAGATAGTCACGGCGATCTATGTTTTGTAGCACACATACGATGTTTTGGAGTTTTACTGCGAACGTGTTGATTTCGTTGGCGGAGCTCCCCAGGCGCGGCAGGCGGCGCAAGTCTTCCATTGCCTTGTCTATGATGAACTCTGGGCGACCGAAGCATTGTTCCAGTGTGCGCATTACTTGTGCGGGGGTTGATACGGTACACAGGAGACCGGCGACTGCTTCGCGAGCTTCCCCTCGTAGACAGTTTCGAAGGCGGGCCATGTTCTCGGTGGGCGCGAAATTGTAAGTGGCGGTGGATTCTATCATCGCCGCTTTGAAGGGTAGCCACTCGTTGACGGCGCCGGAGAATGTTGGCAACTCGGTGGCCTGCCGGGGCGCGGGGCGCACCCGGGACATCCTCTCGAACGCTTCTGTGAGTTGCTCGATCCCCTTCTGTCGTCGTGTTGGCGTCGGTGATCGCGGTCGGCGAGCGTCGTTCTCATCGAAGTGCACCCGTTCGTGGTGCCGCTGGGTTGCGTATGTCGGTTGCTCCCCCCGTACGGTCAACGGGGTCCGCAGCGCCTGCGTAGGGACGGCGTCGTCGGTTGTAGGCGCCTTGTGTCCCGGAGTAATTCTCTCCCCCCGTCGCACGGAGGGAATTTCGACGTTCTGTTGCAGCCAGCTATCGATGCGCTCGTTGATGTCGACGACGCACGAGCCTTCTACGTCGACTTCTTCTTCTCGAATGTTCTCGATGTCGACGGCTAACCTCTTCCTGATGAGACTTGTTTCAATTGCGAGTTCTTTCTTCCTTATGTCTGCTAGTCGCTCTTCCGCTTCCAATTGTGCGTTTCGTATGCGGGCCACGGCGCTGCTAGTCGATCTTCGTGATGCTCTGGACCTCGAAGGTGACGGGCGACGTGGTGACTCAGCGCGTAGAGCTTCGCTCGGACGAGAGAGACGCGAAAGGTGCGCAGAGGTGTGCAGCGCTTCGGCGCTATAGCCCCCCCCCTCGGCGCCCATGGCGACAGTCGCGTCTCTGTTGTAGTCCGCAGGTGCGTTGCTTGATGCCTCAAGTCGGTCGCGAAGAGTGGCGTCGATCAAACCACCCGAACGTGCCGCGCCTTGGCTTGCGTTTGCCGACGGAGAACGCGGAGGATCCGTAAATACGGTTTTTGGTACGGGTTCTTGAGAGCGTGTCCTCACCATTTTTTCTTGCATTAAATATGGTGAGCGATGAAACCAGGAAACTGTTGTGTCCTGACGCGGGTTTCTTCAATCTGGCTAACGAAATACCAGCGTGGTTTATTTGAATCCGGCGAACGATGGACCAGGAAACTGTTGTGTCTTGGTGCAAGTTCTTTAAATCCGGCAATCGATGGACCAGGAAACTGTTGTGTCCTGGTGCGAGTTCTTGAAATCCGGCTCGAAGGACCAGGAAACTGTTGTGGACTGTATTCGAATTTGGTTGTGAAGTGAAGCTAGGTTGTAGGAAGGTTCTTGTTGTTTCTTTGGGAAGTAAAAGTCTCATCGGTAGTTCACTTAATTTATTTTAAAACACATTGGCTATATACATTTTATACCTATTGCACTTATCGCTAGTCTCAACGATCGATTACAAGATTCAACCTTGAGTTCCAAAAACGGGAGGGTATATCGGACGGAGGTATTGCAGTTAGTGACTGGTAGACCGATCGCGGCGCGCTGTCCTCTACACATACTATTGTCCTAAAACATTAAAATTGCAGTAAAAAAGGAGGACTACTTATCAAGATAAAAACTAACCTATCTCTCAAGTTGGAACCTTAAAATCAGATTGTTAGTTTCGGATTTCATCCCGGACAAACATCGTGACACGGGAATTATACATAGTAGATTATGATAAAAAAGGAAAACAATTATTTTACATCTGTGAATTTATTCATCTATTAATGTAATTGTGTACTATAGTTGTAGACTTTAACTTAACCTTTGCTGGTTCAATCTACTCATCTATCTACCTACACTTTTGGTTCCTAGGCATAAGATTTTGACAGATATCCTATAAAAAATATGTCTAAATTCCACCAGTTACCAAGGGAAATTGTCGATGGTTATGTCATTGAAACCTGCCACTAGAGGCTCGTCTACCACACAAGATCCAGAGGTCGTTGAAGTCGGGTTAGGTCATTGAAGGTCCTCCAGTCCCACATATCCCCTGCGGTTCACACCATCCCGCAGGGACGATGCGTAACATTCCTTTGAACTCCTCGCAAAAAAGTCCTTAAAGGCACATTTGTGCTCGATTGGGCTTGTGGTAGGATGCGTTTCAAGTTCACCTGACCTACTGATATTTCAACAAAATCAGTTGAAATAAAAATAGCTTTTTTATGTCTTTTGGTTGGCAGTCAAGCATATGGCCCGCCTGATGGCAAGCAGTCACCGCAGCCTATAGACTCCAACAACACTAATGTGACAAAAAATTTAGGGCTATTTGACTGCCTTATTTAAGGTGGATGTTTTCTCTCGGATGGAATCGGACCCAGTTTGGGTCCGAATTTATCCGAGAGGACAGGGAGTTTAGTGAGAATTATTATGTTATAACAGGCAATGCTAAGACAATGTTTCAACGGTGAAGGGTTCCGGGCTCACTTTCATCTACGGACTTGTGATCACTTGACTTGAACGCCAAGAGCCCTGTCAAGGAACAAAAAAAAAACTACCCATTATCTTACTAGTTGACCGCCCTTACCAACCCATCTGAGAGCTACCCAATAATCAATAGCTTCTAGTCGCTACGTCATAAATTTTCTGTGCAATAAAAAGGTTCCTTTTCTATTTCAGTATCCTTAACTAAGAGCTCTCTTAGATTCAACACTTAAAATTCAACTCGTAAATTTCTAAAGCCGTAGAGTGTACAGCATAATAAAGTTCAGTACCCATTGCAAGGCACTGCACTGCAGTTCTTTATGTCAACTAAAGTGAGGCTTAACTTACTCTAAATGCATGTCATATTTCATTTAATTAAAGAAACAAGGATCTGTTAAGGAATCGTAAACATTTAAGGACTGGCGAATAATGAATATGCGATTCGAGAAGATGCATTAGTAAGATTGAGATTTTTCGTTTGATTGAAGAAGAAGAAGGCATTGAATTGACAAGTCTTTGAGGTGCCAGGAACGCTCTTGGCTTTCATTTAACCTGATAGCCGTGATGACAAAACCGAAAAAGCGGGATTCACTCGACACACTCCGTCACTGAGGATCTATCTTATCAATAACTGTTAGAACACATTTTATGCTGTCTAAATTGGGCTTCCTATCAGGCAGACTTAATAAAAAGTTTTACACCAATCTAACTGAACGCAAATTTGTTCTGCCCCAGGGACAGAAAATCGGAACTCTGGATCTATTTCCTGTTGGGAAAGTCACTGTTTGAAGAAAAAGCTTAAGAATGTCTTTTATTATATTCTTATTACCACTCCGGGCTGTAAGAAGATCTGTAGGCAACGGTGACAGTCAAGTGTTTTAACAAGTGTTAAAATTGTTACATCATGCCTAAATTCAAATCAAAAAGACCTGTGGAATTTACTTAGACCTTTTCGTCAATTATAAAATAGCAAATCTTCAAATGGCTTAATCAAAATCGTTTCTTCCATTTGGGAGTGACGGTGCCACAGACAGACACACAGATACACGCGTTAAGATTATAATACCCCTATCTTTGCATCAGTGGTTAAAAAAAATAACACTGCGGGATAAAATAAAATATATGTTGCTGGCAATTATTTAATTCTCCATCAGTGGTTAAAAAAAATAACACTGCGGGATAAAATAAAATATATGTTGCTGGCAATTATTTAATTCTCAGTTCCGTCTAATTGCAATATTATGTACAAGTGAGAAAATATCAAAATAAGAGAAGTCAATTTCATGTGGGTTTGTCTGTATGAAAGATAATATACTATACATAAATCGGTTACTCGCGCTGTAACCATAATCCCCAAGGGCAGAATATTTTTAGTTCTTGACTATGTCAAAAATCTTACTAAGCGGCCGAAAACTCCTCAGGTAAGTAACCTTTTGAACTACGTATAAATCCTGAGACCGCTTACTTACCTAACTTTTTCAATAATATATTTTGTTAGATATTCCACGTCGAATAATAAAGCAATATTCTAATCTTAATCCGGACCCATCTCTAGACTTACCGGTCGGGAACATCCAAGAAATATTCAGGATAGGGGTAGCTCGCTCCTACATTGTTGACGAGGGTTCCAATCTCGAGTCCAGAGATGGCGTTGGCTATGCTCTCGTAAATATTATCGTCATTGAAGTCCGCTTGAACGATTTTCGTTGCTACATTGTACTCTTTTTCTGTGGAATGATTGGAAGTATTAGCAAAGTGTTCTTTGTTAGATTTACGATCGTATTTAGCACCGTAATGTTGGTTATTATTGATGTTTGGTGTAAGTGCTCAAAACAATTTTGTGAGCATGTATCGAGAAATTTGTCGACGCATTAAACAGATTTTGTTGATCAATAATTTGGCTCAGTGTCCATTAAGTCAGAGATGGAAGAAGAGGAGGGAGATGTGTCGTAAACAAAACTATAAAAAAAACCGCCGTCGTGGTGGAGTGGTCAGCAGTATAGCTGCCTACACATCAAGCGGTCCTGGTTTGAATCCTGGTAACAGCAAATATTTGTGTGACGAACACGAATATTTGTTTACGAGGCATGGTTGGTAATATATTTTTTTAAGTTAATTTATAAAAATGTCTAAAATTATTATGTATGTTAAAAATGCCCGTTATCTAGTATCTATAACACAAGTTCTTAATGATACTTGAATATAATACAAATTGAATCAAGTTGACAGATACATTATGAGCATAGAATTAGTATGTATGGCAGATGTGTTAGAAATGGACAGTAAGACATTTATAACTAAAAACATGCAAAATTAAAACACGAGAAAATTGTCCGTATTCAGTATTAAAACACTGGTTATTTTAAAACTAAATTCTCCTTTGAACTTGTATTCTTACTACATAACTAAATACTTTCTTATTTACTTTATATCTATATTTCGCCTTATTCACTGCATACTATTCAAATCCATTGTATCGGAGCACAGCTTTAACTATAATAGATGATGAATGGATCTTACCTATTTCCTCTGCTGTCGCTTTAAGTTTGTCCATAGACCGACTGACTAGAACAATATCACAGCCTTTAGCCGCCAACTGTAACAAACAAAGTACACATATTAGTCAAACTTGTCACATACTATTGATAGTGGATATTTCTCGTATGATTTATAACGTATCTTGATATTGTATTGAAGATAGTGACGTAAGACCTTTTACACACTGCGACTTTTTGCAACGATGCTGTCGCGCGTTTGTATCGATACAGTTGCGCGTTAGCATCTATACACACGCGCGACAGCATCAATGCAGGTCTGCTCGCGTTTTTTTTTCTAACTTTTCCATAATGGAGTCGTTTGACACAGAACTTTTTATCTCTGCAATTGAAAAAAGGACCAGTAAGTTGAAATTCACATCTACCCAACTAATACGATAAAAATAGTTTCAATCGAACTCGTCGCTCTGTGGCAGTCAACGAATAGTTAGCATCGATACAGTAGCTCACGTTGGCATCGATACAGTCGCGATGCTAACGCAATACAGCATCGATTTACTAGTTGGTAGACCCATGTGTAGGGTCGTCTGGGTAGGTACCACCGCCTTTCTTATTTCTGCCGTGAAGCACTTCGCTGTGTTTCGGATTGAAGGGAAAGGTAGCCAGTGTAATTACTGGGCATGGAGGGCATATCATCTTAGTCCCCAGGATGGCAAACGCACTTGCGGTGTTAAGTGATTTACATTTAATATTGCAAGTGTTTATAGGCGGCTGTGACCACTTAACATCAGGTGGGCCGCAAGCTTGTATGCCATCTCGTAACATAAAAAAGAACGATTGGCATCGCGTCTGCATCGCTGCTAAAAGTCGCAGTGTGTAAAGGGTCTAACTAATATCTTCAGTTCACTCAGGGCTTTTGGTTTCATTGGGAATCGAGCTCCACCTGGAACCCTCAACCACAGTGGGTCTGGCTATCATATCATTAACTGTCGGAACACAATAATGCTGTTAACATTATTATTCCAGCGACAGATTTTTATACAATGTTGGTAGCTAGCCAGGTGGACTTAAAAAAAGTCCTACCACCAACCAAACAGAATTTGAACTCCCCTAGGGATCCAACCCCGGAGCTCGATATCTAATTAGAGTGGACGCCCCGAGATCACGGAGGCGGTTAAATTCATCATCATCACACCTTTGTATAGTTAACACGCTTATATTAGTTTCGGGAACCCATCACTTTATCGCAATTAACTTCATCGATTTTCATTCCCCATAAAACTATTCGCAGATCTTTTTATACAATACTTAACAACTCCTAGAATCAGGTTACATCGCAATTTCATTTCCTCGAATAGTTGTTATCTACAAGCTCATTCCATCGTAAATTCTTTTCGTATTTTATTTATTTTTTCGAAATAATGTTAAATCGATGTTTTGTTACCCATAATTTTGTTTCCACGTAAGTTTCAGTTTGCAGAATAGTTGAAACATCAAGTTTTACTACACTAAAGTTAGTGTACATCGAAAATACTTTTTTTTATGTAATTACTCGTAATCATTATTGTTTCCCTGTAAAGAAAACCTATGGATTAAGTTAGGTTAGATTTAGAACAACAGGCAGTCAGCAGAGGGGTAACCGAAGCTAACGGAGATTGCTTGTTGTATTCTGTCATGCTACATGTATGCTTGCATTGCATGCTGTATGCATGTTTGCATTGCATGATGTATGCATGCTTGCATTGCATGTTGTATGCATGCCTGCAAGATGCTTGCCGGGGGGTGCAGGGGGGCTGGCCCCCCTGCTCGGGGGGGTCGGGGGGCCTGAGGCCCCCCGCTATAAAGAAAAACCATTAATACGAAAATAAACCTAGGTTAGGTTAGGTTAGACTTGTGACCAAACATAGCGGAGCGAGCGAAGCGAGCGGAGCATTATATTGCTTGCTGCATGTTTGCTTGCATGTTGCAGGCTTGTTTGCATGCTGCATGCTTGTTTGCATGCTGCATGCTTGTTTGCATGATGCATGCTTGCTTGCATGATGCATGCTTGCTTGCATGCTGCATGCTTGCTTGCATGCTGTATGCTTGCTTGCATGGTGTGTACCTACTTGCAAATTAAGAATTAGTTTTTAAATTAAGAACTAACCTCAACAGTTTTTATCGTCAAACGTCAACAGGCAAATGTATCGTTCGATGAAACGTTACTGCGATGGAATGTTGTTAAACGAAACATTACAATGTGTAACGTTTAATATTGAAACATGTTTTTATAAATAGTGTTATCGATAACTTAATAGTTTATATGAAATGTTAGTTCGATAGACCGTTATTCTGGTAAGCAACACAACTTTGAAACATTTTTTTTATGAAAGTTTATTCGATAGTATGAAACGGTGATTATTAGCTAGACGATCAATCAAGAAAAATAGATATTGAAAATCGTGGAATAGTTTTCGGTGAAATGAAATTCGATGACAAAAAAATCTGTATTTTGATAGGTACCCATTAGTTTCACCTGTATGTTTGTTTGTATGTATGTATGTAACTGACTCGTTTGGACTCGATTTTAACCCACTTTAAACTGTCAGACTTCATTTAAACTTTATGAAAGACCGATGACGTTACAATAATTCGATAAGAATATTCCATTATCCTGATTAGAATCGCCAGGACTAATAAATTAAACGTTTGGAATGTTAGTTCAGCTGTACGTCACTAGATGTCGTTGTTATTAAGTAAGTACTTTCATCGGTGGTTATAATTCGCACTAAAAAGTAAAAATATAATAATAGTTTAAAAAAACTAAAAAACACGCTTTTATGGTAACTAAAAAACTAAAAAGTGAAAAATAACTTTTTAGTATAGAAACTAAATAATGAACGAAAAGTATAATTACTATTTAGAGAAAAAGAGAAATATTTTCAAGAACTAATATAATTGAGCACCCCACGCTTTTCTCTAAATAGTAATAAATACTTTTCGTTCATCATTTACTTTCTATACTAAAAAGTTATTTTGCATTTTTTAGTTTTATAATTAACATAAAAGCGTGTTTTTTAGTTTTCTCAAACTATTATTTTTCAACAGATGTTCGTGCATGGTAAAACACATGTAGAGTTTGCGACTCTTCGATAAGTAAATGCTATGAGGTTTCTCGACTCTTCGATAAGTAAACTCATTGCATTGAATAAAGCTCTGTGATTGGTTCGTTTCTGTTGCATAGTTCACATCGTTGAATGCTGACGTTTTATTACTTCAAACTTTTGACATCTGGACGTTGCTTTTGACATCTCGACCTGTTCGTTGGGTAATATAGCTAGCTACCTAAGCTGTGCGTTCATTTTAAAGTACGCATAGTGCTGATCTTCACTTAAGTATTGTCTATGAATAAGTTTTTACGACCCTGTGCGTCCACGCGCACTATGAGACCTCAAAAACCTGGCATATGGCATGCACTGAGAAATGTCTTATTTTGTATAGCATTGTTTTTTACTTAGACAAGTTTTGTTTGTGATTACGCGCGGAAGCCTCAACGTGGATTGTAGTTAGAATCAGTTGCAGTAACGATCGATATAAATAACTCAACGTGCATTATGATCACTGAGTGAAATTAAAAGATGTTACTTTCTACGCGATGGTAAGTGGGAAGGCTAAATGTGGATGTGAGTTTCACCAGGAATCCAGGACATATCTTAACATAAACCATCGGAACACCATAGCACTATTATTGATATTTCGAAAGATGCTTATAATATTGTGGTAGCTATCCAGACGCATTTAAAACAAGCCGTCCCTCCAACAAAACCACTACCTTGTACTGCCCTGGTGATTGAAACTGGGATTTCCAAGTCTCATTCCGGTGAGCTAATCACAGTGGTTTACTCATCGGGCGTTTCTTCATTGGCTGGCCCAACCTGGCGTTGACAACGACATCGACATTTTTGGACGCATAATGCCAAGAAATTCTCATTCCGATCAGCCCGACGCCACCATGCCAGCGCCATATCGGTCGGTCCAATGAAGAATATAGCTGTCAGTGTCATGTCGTTTACCGGCTGCTGGTATCATTGTCGGTGCCGTGTCGGGTTAGCCAATTAAGAAACGCCCATCGGGTTTGATAACTAAGGTGTTACTTTGTGCTCTATTTGGTTAGTAGTAGGCCTTATTTTAAGTCCGCCTGTCGTATCAACGTTTGTCTTCACAGAATTTTTGTTTTTCGAAAGTCAGCTAAGACTTCCAGTCCCCACGATAGATTCCGTGATGGGTTCCGCGAGGAGAACCTTTGGCCTTATCATTACCATCCATCATCATCATACCACGATGAAGACGAAGAACTTTTCCTACATGCCAAAAAATCCTTCGACAGATATTTTCAATTCTTTTTTCTCAACATCACAAATAAATTTTAGTCACATTTTAATACCTTCGAAAGCAGGACTTACACAGTCACTGCTAACACAAAACGTAAACGTGCTGTACAAACTCGAGAAATCACTTCTCTCCGCCACTCGGAGACGTGAGAATAATTTAGATATTATATTCCGTTCCCATAAATCGAAGTGAAATTTTATATCTGTGAGGCGAAAACTGAAAATTTAATAGACTGCTTGAGTCTCTTTTTTATGCTAACCAACCAACTCAGATCTCATTTCATATAAGATCAAACTACCGCCAAACCTGTCGCTTTTTTAATGTTCTTATTTTCCTAAAAGGTATCATTTTGTCTTGTACGTGGTCTGCTAGAGTATATATTATATTGCGCCCTTACTATATGTAAAAATTAATAAAATAATATCCATATATTCAATGACTTCACGTGAATGTAAAATATGTACTATATCGTGGTTAAAAACTATGACATACGCTGACACGGAGGAATTATTTGGTGGTTGCTTAAAAATATAGATATAATGTGTATGTATAAATAAGAGTTATGACATAAACACGATCGTAAGATTTTAATAAAGCGCATAGGTACACACACACAAACACAAACACACACACGCACACACACACACAGACACACACACACACACACACACACACACACACACACATCATTAATAATTAATTTCTCTAACTTTATGATTATCCCTTTTTTGTAACGTTTTGGAACGCTGATATCTATGCACCTAGGGGTGGGCGTTAATGACTGCGACACAGTTTTTAAAACTAATGCAGACATTATCGTATACTGTTTATCTGATTTGTACTTATGTTATAGTTTCAATAAAGATTTTTTGATTTTTTTTTTAGTATCATTCTTCCTCTTATACTGCTCCCAATTTATTTAGGATTGGTGTACCTGTGTGTGTTGTCACCTTATAGGTATAATTTAGTAGCCAACTGCACGCAGCAGCAGCACATGACATGTCGTCGCGACACTACTGGTTTCTATGTATTTCTATGAAACACCATTATTCGTAGCTAGCGACATGAAGCTGGCGACGCGTCGCCGAGCGGCAGACGACACTGTCGCCCGACCTCGGATCAGTAGTTCGCCGACGCCGGAGCGACACGTCGTCATTGTTTCTCTTTAAAACGAGTTTCTCCGATTCTGAGGAAGATAAACTCATAAACCAGGTGTACTGTACGATACATCTCACAAAAATTATGCAAAAACTCTCGTAACTGATAATAATTTGGAAAAATATAAGAAATGATTTAAATAATTAACAGTAGTAAGTACCTACGTAACTATTCTGGATAAAATACTTATTAATCGGAACCAACTGGATATGGCGCTGCCGCGACATGAAGCCGCGACACGTCGTCAGCTGCTGCTTCGTGCAGTCGGCTACGAAATCATACCTTAATGCTGTACGTGATGACTGTCGTTAATTTTAGCAAGGCGGCCAGCTGCTGGCAACGAATTAGGAATCCTAATTCGCTGGCTGCTAGTGCGTAGTAACGCTGGTGGTTGATACGGTCCATACAGTTGCGTTTAGACTAGTTTTTTTAACGGCTAAATAACTTTGAAATAAACAATTGATATATCTGGCAGCTTTTGTATCCTTTTGTGAATAATAAAGTTTAATTAAATAAATATCTGAAAAATAGTTACAAAATCTTGTAATTGTGTTATGATTTGCTATTACACAATATCCAACTACTACATTAGTTCGCTCTCGACTATTTCCAAATGAAACGATTACGATAAATATTCGGAGCGAGTGCCGTACCTCAAGTGATAGGATCTTATTTATTCGAGACCCACTTGGTGGTTCTTCAAAAGCTAAATCGATTCCCGAACCGTTTCAGGTGTCAAGGGCGCCGTGAGTTCTTGCGATGAATAAAAATATAGGAGTCTGAAAATTCGAATGACTATCACGTGCGGGGGTGGCGAAGTGTCGTGATTCCCCCAGGTTGTAGACACAGCTGGTATTTGCGTTCGATATTTTACAAGCGTATTGTATCGAACCTCGTCTCGCAAGACAAATATTAATATTTACCCTGAAGCAAACGGCATGTTGTCGATACCACCGTTCCGTATCATAGACTTACAGGAGAGTGCGTATTTTGTGCCAAGTTTAATGTCGTTTTTCTGTTTAGTAAAGTCACGAGTATTGATTATTTCTTTGTAAGATTATTAATCTACCTTTTCAGCTCATTCTGGATAATCCAACAAAAAAGTTTTTAAGACCAACTTCCTTATAATCCAACTTCCTTATAAGATCCGTGGTCCAATGGTTTATCATTCTCTTTCAGCAATGATGGTGTCATATGGAATCTCAGTTCCTTCTTACCATCACCGACTGAAGATTTTACTTTCTAATCATAAATAAGACATAACTAATAAAGATTCAATTGAGTGTGTACTTTTTGATGTAATTTTCTTCTTTTATGTGTACTTAAGTTATATGTTGTAACGTTGCCAAAGAACAAATAAAAAAGAATTAAAACTATAATTAAAGGATGTACTTCACTTTATTCCAAAAATACGTGACTTTAGTCCACAGGTCTTTTATCAAGCGTGGCGTAAGGATCCAGAAATGCATATTGCATAGCTCGGCCCACTATGGTGTCGAGGCGAGGTTTTACTGTGCCATTTTGCATAAAATGCTAATAATACGATGTCAGCAGACCAGGTAGAGAGAAAGTATCTTTGGAATGAATTTATTGTGAATTTATATCCAAAGATAGAATGTATATAGAGTTCTCATTGTTGAAGATGGTTTAATATACATGATAATATTTCCACGCTCGATACAAGTGAAAATGAGCATTATTATAAACTTTCTAACAATGCTCAGTTTTAGTCAGTATTATGGATTATTATGGAAATACAAAACAAATGAAGTCAAATGTAATTAATGCACCTTGCAGCAATAGTGTGAGGCACCAGCTTTTTCATTAACAATAATAAGATTTCAGAGTCTTCCACTCAGTACGTAGTGGTTTAACTCACATAACTTAGTTTTATCATTAGAAAGCGTAGTACGGAAGGAATTAAACTCGGAGATGTTGATGCGGTCTCTTCGCGTATACGTTATAATTAAATCATAATTATTTTGATCTAGTGTGAACCAGAGCTGTGAAAGTAACGACAAAACTTATACCCGTATGCATTCGGTACCGATCATAAATGTATCGTTACTTCGACCACCGTGTACGAACGGGCAATCCGTATACATCTCGTAAGCGTACATACACATACAGTTTTCATTTTTGCCATCGAGTTGAACCGAGCGCATTACACTTTAGTTCCAGTTCAGTTCCAGTTGCAGTTTGGGTAGTATTTTTTTAGCATCGTACGTACGTACGATCATACGAGTAACGACCGCATACATACTTAGATACAAGTAACGATATGTATTGGAGAGTAACGATTCGGTACTACGAATCAAACATTGTACTTACTTAGTAACGAAAACATAGATGTGTTGCAGCTCTAATGTGAACATGAATCTCTACAAAGCGTTTGAAAACACCGCCCATGGTAAAGCTGTTATTACACTACACGGTATTCAGTGCCCTGTGGAAAGGGTTGACTTTATGATTAACTAGGGTGCCGCTTATTTCACTAGCCGGTTAATAATTATGAACCTAACTCAGTTCTGAAGTGATAATTTTAAGACTAAATAAGCGCTTGACAAATAATGTTGAAAAATATCAGTCGTTCTCAATGGGTTGGTGACAGTCAGGCGGCCGTCTATAAAAATCTGATGCCAAATCCTTAAGCAGTATTGTCAATATCAAGGCATACTGCACCGACACCAAATAAGTTGGGAGCAGGGTAGGAAAATGATGATTATTCATATCGATTTTTGGGGTAATTCATAAACTCGTCCCACATACCTACGGTCCATTTGGGACGAGTTGAACAAAATCAAAATAAATAATATTTTCGTTGTGTAACTCGTCCCATCTCAATATTAAATTGAGGAAAGATACAATTAGTAGCAAAAGTGTTAGCGTGGAAAAAATAAAAACGGGTTTGTTAGAAAATCTTTCATGATCACAACCATACTTATTATAAAAATTCATAAAATATTTAATTATTTAAGAATAAAAAATATAAACAGAATAGTTTAGTTTTAGTTCTAATATGTAATTTTTAGGAGTTGTTATGAGTAGGTTCATTCGATATAACTAAAATCACGTTTCTAAAATCAGTCATACAATTTATTTAAAAATAACAAATTCTACTTGTTTAATTTCCGACTGTCATAGATGATAGAATAATTAACAAAAAAAAATCAATAATTGTGAAAGATACATTTCACAACTACAACTAAAAGTATAAGTCTTTCTAAGATTTATCACATAGTAATGTAATTTAAAATTGAAAAAAAATATTAAAAGTGCTAAGATTTATAATATTTTTTTGTACATCAGTCTTACTCTTAGAAAAGGATTCTTTGTCTAAGGTCTTCCTATATACGACAAACTTTTTCTTCTTTTAAATTAATGGCGATCGCAGATTATGCATTGCGCCAACATCAAGTGAAAATGTACATACATAAAGTAACCGACAATTGTATGATAGATTTAGTTTAAGATGGAGTCTTTCAACATGTGTTTTTGCAACAAGAACTCTCGGGAGAAACTCCTAAAATGACAATAATTCTACACATATTTCTACAGTAATTTCCGAATTCCCGAGATCTTTTAATATTTCCACAATAAATTAACAATTTCTTGGGTTTCTCTCTTGAAAAAAATGCTTTTTCAGGAAGCCACGTCTCAACAAAGTAATTGCTGAATTTCGGAACCTATCCTTTGCTAGGACTACGAGACATAATATGCAGGAAACCATCGGCCATTACATAACGAGGTAGATGTGCTAAAGCAGTACATTACATTTTCGGATATGTTTTTCACGAACTGCAATACATGTATTCCAATTTTTTTTTGCTTTTCTCCACAACCTTTTTACTTCAAAAGTAACCGACATAATCATTGTTTAATTTCGTCAACTGAAACCCATAAATCTTTACCTTGGTCATAGGTAGATAATAGGTACCTAAATAATAACTAAACCTGGATTGCCAACTCCCTTATACAAATAAATGTAGTTGTATGATAAATAATTTGTTGAGTTATTCATCTATGCTTTAGTATACCTACTGAAAATAGTTAAATAATATCGTGTGTGATTTAAATTAATAAACAATCATATTGATTATTTTACTTTAAAAATATATACTTAGTCTTTCTATGACAAAAAAAACAATCTAAAAAGATATATTTTATGTCGGTATTTTCGTACTCACTGTACAATGTGTTGATAAAGGTTAAATTTCTATACAGAAATTAGCTTGGGACGAATTGCAGAACAGATTTTTTATTATTTTTGGTTTTCTTCAACTCGTCCCAAATGGGCCGTAGGTAAGTGGGACCCTCTCGGCATAATAATTATTGATTTTGTCCCGAAACTGTAATATGGTTTTTAGGATTTAAAAGTACTTAGCAAAGTCCACGTGTGTTAGTGTGACGTGGCGCGGATACTATCACCCGTATTCACAACCCGTACTATGAGATTTCTTCACTCTTGGATAAGAAACGAACCAATCACAGAGCCCTATTCAATCTCATTGTGTTGAAGAGATATTGAATAGATGCGATACGATGCGATGGCATTATTATACAGTTATATTTATTTGCGAAAGCATGACAGACGGGACGCGCCTTGGCTGGCGTGGCGACGCGCGCTGTCAAGTGCCGCGAAGCGACTCCTGGAGCCGCGGGCGCAATTCTCTTTACGACAAAAAAGACTCAATGCTCTCTATAACAAGTTCCATATTTTGTTTCTTTGAATATCCGCTACCGCCAAATTTACGCGCCACGTTTGTTCCATATAAACTGCGTCTGTTAATTTAATTTACCTGCTTAGCGTACTCCTTGCCGATGCCATCTGTACAACCGGTGATAACTGTAACAAATAAATACAGATAAGTACAGTAGTAAACCTGAGGACATGTAGCGATTGTAAATTTCTTACTAACTGTAATAAAAAATGTTTTATTGTTATTTAATGTCGAAATTTTGCGTTCAAACGAAGTAAATAATATATAAGGTTTTACCTTCTTCGCACATACAGAGTGGTTGTGTTTTTTTTACTCTACGTAGGTAAAGTAAAATTATTATTAAAAAGCAAAAGAGTGTTTGGCGGGAAATCATGGCGTCTGGATGTCGATCTTTATGTCGATAATTCGAAATTGCTTCGAAGTGGATTTTGTGCAGTGAAAGTGGTGTCCTTTCGTTGCATAAGTATCCGTGTTGACGAACAGTTATGAGGAATCATTGAAATAAAGGTTTTGTGTATGTGGCGTTGAGAATTGTATAGTGGTTGGAAATCACTATACACTATACAATTCTCATCAGTCACAGTTATGAGGTCTGTTGCCATGGGTTCACCCTTGTTTGGTATAACAGCGTTTAGTCGAAAATCATTTCTTCGAACAACGTTTAAGAAAATAATCACTTTGTATAATATCAATTGACATAATTTTCATTTCATCGAATGTTCATTTGCGATAACAACTTTTGCGCTATTGATCAAAAATTATAATGTTCATTTAATGTATTATTCAGGTGGTATAATTTTCATCTCATCGAATGTTCAATTGAACAATAGGTTAGCGAGGAGGGAAGCGACGAGCGAGTTAGGTTGACATGAACAAAGCGCCAGAAGCGACTTTAGGGCGTTTTCACTGAATTATTACTGAACTGAATATTCGATACGATCTTTCGACCAAATCATTATTAGTCTAGTTAAACATTAGGTTAAATAAGATTAGTGCATTTGAAAATTCGGTGAAATGACATTATGTCAAATAAATAATTATGGTAAATAAAATTCTACCAATTAAACATTAGGTTAAATAAAAATAGTGCAAATGAAAATTCGGTGAAATGACATTATGTCAAATAAATAATTATGCTAAATAAAATTCTACGAATTAAATATTCGGTCAAATGAATAATTATGCGAAATGACTTTATTGCAACTAAAATTAGACGAAACGATTTTCGAGCAAACGTTGTTATACCAAACAAGGGTAAACCGTTGCCATGCATTTCTTTCCAAGCACTCCCTAGATGCATTCAAATGTGCGACGCCCATATTTTAATGCAAACATCAAGAAAGAAGACATAAATACAGACAGGGCTATATGGACTTGATATCCTTTGCCCGTAACAAAAGAAACAAAAAAAAGTAAAATTTTGACTAAAATGTTGACAGAAAACTCGTTTGCTGCATATACCCACAAAAAGGGCGGAAATAATTCACTTTATATAAGTTTATGCAATAAGATTATAGTGGGTACAAGAAAACTTAAAATCAAAAATATGATTTTATGTTCGTGTTCCTACAAGTTATAATTTTGAAGTAAGTCCCCGAATAGGGGTTTCAGTAAAGTTTTTTGGCTCTGGTTAAAAGTTGGTATTTTGTGGGTTACAACGTTGGTTACAACAAATAAGTTTACTCGCCTCCAATGCTTAAACTTGAAAAATAATTGCGCTTTATTTATATCTTAAATACTATAACTTTTCGGTTACATAAACTTTGAATTGTATTTGTCCAAGACAATCGTGATCGGTTTATTTTTATTCATATGTGATATGTTGGTTAGTGCTTTTTTCAAATCGGTCATAAAATACGTTAACGACAGTTGATTATTTGAGACTACAAGAACTTATTAGTATTTAATCATTTTATTAAATAAAACATCATAATGTGTCTAAGAATTTCCTAATACGCAGAAGGAAGCATAAGTGAAGGTTTTATATAGTTTATTTTATGTAGATGGTCTGGAACAAGACTAATTGGTTTGTCTCCCTGTCATACTATTCTTTATATAGGTAGGATGCCGTAAAATTCGACTATGGGGGACGCGGAAAAGGCCCTTTTCAGGGCCGGTGGAGCCTTGTGCTCGGTGGCAACTGGTCTGCAAGACTGGCGGTCTGTAGTCCCGCCAGACAGCGGACACGATTGAACGGTGCACCGTTTGGGCCTAAAAGGCCGGGCACAGATGGCTATTCCCGGTGAAAAGGCTTTCGCTAAAATTACTAAATCACAAACGCAACGGTTATTCTAAAAATGTCCACTTACCAAAAAGCAATTATCTCAATAATTCAATTTGGTAGATGAGCTAACAGTTAAATTCGCCATATTTCTCAGACCAATGAGTCTACCATATTTCTTCTTATCTAGCTGTCGAGAAAATATTTTTACTTTCTCGACTTTGAAAGAGATAGAGTCCCGATTTCAAACTGTGCTCGTCATTGACACGCCTTTATTGCGGCCTATAGATAAATTTCTCGATCGATAGTTGCGCTTTATGCTACACAAGCAGGTTAAGGATAATACTCCACAACACAGCATGAAACTAGATAGTTCTGTAGTTGCCGTATCAGGACCACCACATAAGCTTAAACAGCTACCACAATCCTGCCATCCTAACCATATAGTCGAAGATAACGCTGAATCAACAATTTGCGTTGGGTTCTAGGTGAAATTTGCATAATTTGCAACTGATATCTTCTACGGTTCACCGATGCTAGATGCCAGCTTAGAATGAATATTAATACTAGGGATTTCGTTTGGCAAAAATGATTATAGGTTTGCAAATGTAGAAAGTTTGGAAGGCGATTATAAAGGCTTCTATCTAGATTGACTTGACCCAGACTTCGCGCGTTTTTGATACGCGTTTCGGTAGTTTGCGTTTGTACAAATAGTGCTAATTCAGTCACCGAGTTAGCATCGCGTCTAATTTAGGTTTGTATCTATACATCCCCCACAGACGCAGCCTGAATCACTGTTGAGTCAGATAGCCTGGAGACGTTTTGGAGACGAGGCGTACGACGTGCGCCGTTCCTGAAACGTCCCCGTAAGGGCCTGCACCCACCGAAGACGCGGCACGTACGTCACGGCACGGCATGGCAATAGATTTTTTCGTGGACAAATAAATGATTTTCGACCTTATTAAATAAAATTATATTGTCATTTTTTATTTTACTCGAATAGGTCGAAATATCCCGCGGCACGCCGCGGCGTTTTTCGGCGCGTGAGACGCATACATTACTTCGTGTTGTTAAAGGCAATCTATAAATTCTATCTATCTATCTAAAATTAAGTTACATTCTGCAAGTGACGGCATGGCAGATCAAAGCAATTTTTAGTAGAAAAATGATTTTGCACCTTATTTAAGTGAATTTAGCACTCATATTCTTTTATTTTAACAAGAATAGGTTAAGGTAATACATGGCCTGCCGCGGCATCTCTCGGCACGTCGCTGCATGCCGTTGCATCCCTAAGCGTGCCATGGCATCCCGCGCCATCGGTGGATAGGTACCGGTGGTTTTTAGTGAGTATTTTTGTAGTTTTTGCAAAGAGTTGGGTGTGTTCCCACACCGCATCGTCTGGCCCACGGTGTGGTAGACCAGTAGCTTTTCCAACGAAAAAAGCGTTTAAAACGCCATGTGCATAAGCACTAATTACTGTAGAGAGTAATAATAAAAATAAGTAGTTTTAAATACAGTGTTTTTATCCCACGAACGCTGTTGAGCCATCATTGTTTGTGTACATTTTATGTGTATGTGTGAGTAACATGACTGTGTGCTCCTACAATGCCACAATATTGGCGAGATAAAAATACCTACTATTTTAGTTGCGATCTAATGTAAGACTAGCTTCCGCCCGCGACTTCGTCCGCGTGAACATTTTACCCCCTTAGGGGTGGAATATCCAAAAATCCTTTCTTAGTGGATGCCTACACTGTATAAGGTATCTATGTGCAAAATTTCTAGTTTCTAGATTCAGCGGTTTCTCAGTCAGGACTTTGAATTTTATATACAAGGTGAATTTTTCAAGTGGGCCTTCATGGCCAAATCCTAAACTATAGGTAAGGAATATCGAAAAATGATCAAAGGAGTCGCGGGCCCGATTTTGATGAAAACAATAACTGCATCATTGGATTTTTGAAAAATCAATAATCCTAGCTAAGAATCGAACCCCATGATTTTGACAAAAAAAAAAAAAACAAAGCCTGTATTGTTACACCATACGATAGTATTGTAAATAAGGATCGATTTCTGGGAAGTAATGATATACGGGAAACTAATGGAAAATGTTAAATTTTAATAAAATATTTCTTGTGCCACCTTGGTTGAAGCGATAATCAAAGCGATGATCATTATTTTTTAAAAATCTTTTTTTTTTCATCAAAATCTGGCGCGCGACTCTTTTCAGCATTTTTCGATATTCCTTATAGTTTAGGATTTGGCCCTGAAGGCCCACTTGAAAAATTCAGATTTAGTACTTACCTTGAATTCATAAAAAAATGTGAAAGCAGGCGTCCATTCCCACCAGTATTCTAATTTTGTACTCTACTTTTTAATGCAAAAACCATACGGACCTATTAGCACCAGAAAACTTTGTAAGTGTATATAAATTTTAATATAAACACGGAAATAGAAACAAGATGCATTTATAGGTCGTCATGTTAATATCGCTTTCTATAGTCAAAACTAAGATATGTAAACAAAATGATGCAAAACCAACCTTGCGCGTTTAAGTTCACGCAACAAATTCCCTTGAACTTGACTTATGCAGTGGTTAGTGAAAGTTAGGTGACTCAGTGTTTGCACAGCCATCGGAACGTCGGCTTAAACATAATGGCATAAGACAGAATTGTTTTTATCAAAATTAGTTTTTAAAAAGGTGTCTGCTCAATTTCGTAGTACGCCACGTTGTTCAGAATATATTAAGGATCGTCCTCGCTTAATTAAAAAAAATGTAAATTATATTAGCAGTCATATGGAGAAAATTTAAGAGCAGACTTAATGAAAATGAAATTCCTTAGCCTTTCGTGGAATTTCAATGGAACGCTCAACGTATATTAGCCGCTTAAATAATGAGGTGAGTAAATTTTGGGAGAACGTTTGCTGGAGCGATTATGTCTAATGTATTGTTTTAAGAGAAGAGGCGCAGTAAGCATATCACATACATTAGTGCCTTTTGTTTGTACAAGAACAATATCATATCTGGCGTTGATACGGAATAATATGAGATAGATACAAGTTTTGCGAATGACACGAGGCGAATAACGCCACCATTTTTATAACTTACTAGTACCTAGCTGACCCGCCAAACGCTGTAGTGGTTAGTTAAACAAAAGTAAGTTAGAAAGTTCGCATTAAATTTGTGATTAAGTAATGATAGATGAACGAAATTGATATTTGAACAACGGGACGAATAGAAATTTTTCGATAGCTGCGGAAAAGAGAAAAGTATGAAAATAAAAATGTTTTTACTATTTTCGTCGATTTTTTTTATGTTACGAGATGGCCAACAAGCTTGCGGGCCACCTGGTGTTAAGTGGTCACCGCCGTGATCACCGCCGCCACTTGCAATATTAAGTGTAAATCACTTAACACCGCAAGTGCGTTTGCCATCCTGGGGACTAAGATGATATGCCCTCCATGCCCAGTAATTACACTGGCTACCTTTCCCTTCGATCCCAAACACAGCGAACTGCTTCACGGCAGAAATAAGAAAGGCGGTGGTACCTACCCAGACGACCCTACATATGGGTCTACCACCAAGTAAATTTTGCTATATTTTTTCATAATTCAAACTTTCCCTGGACTTCCACAAATATTTTATACCCAAAATAAGCCAAACCGACCCAGCCGTTCTCGAGACTAGGAAACATTCTATCTAAAAAAAAAAAAAATTTAATAATGGAGTAATATTTTTTTTATAAAGATCCAAATCTTTTTTTGAGGTTGGTCCCAAATACAAGTGACAACGTTTATTCCAAATATTGAAGTTATCTCGAGATCTTAGACACACAAGTGATAAGATACTACATCGATGTCAATTAAGTAGGCATTATAGGGATAACTGAAAAACTACTCGTCAGATGTCGATCAAATTTAAATGGGGCCACGTGACAAGCACCAGCTTCCAAAGGTCGAAAGAATCTTCAAAATCGATACACTGAGTAAAGACTTATCAGGTATTGAGAATTAAGAAATTAGAACTTCCTCCTTTTTTGAAGTCGGTTAAAAAAACACAGGTAGACCTTATTCATAACATAATATGTTTACTATGAAACTAAATGAAAAATGATTAAATTTGTACAAAAAATGAAACCAGTTACAAAAAACTCGTGTCTTTCAGTTTAATTTCTATACGATAAAATTTATATATCGCTAAATAACAAAAATAAACTGAACACTACTGTTAAAAAATGAACGTATAATTTTACTAATGTCTCTTAAAGATTTTCAAGCCTTCAAACACAAATAATTATTTCTAGTACTTAACTATTTACATTCATTTGTTACTCAAGCTGTGTTAAATCGATTTTCGAAACCACATTTAGGTATTAATTGATAGAACAAAAAGTATGACATACAAATACTTACTTGCACAAAAAGTATTACTTAATTTAAACAAAAAGCATAAAGAACAAATACTTGTAAATTTGTTAATGGTAAGTACGAGGTGCGAACATATTTACCAAAGTACCTACTTTAATGAATTACTCAATAGTGAATAAGTAGTTAAAAAACTTCCAATGATGTACAGAATTAATAAAAAAAACATAGTTTTGCTCCATAAGTATTGTAATACTTAAATAATCATGCAGGATTTTCGTTATGATGATGTAATTCAAATTGGCAACTTAGCTTTTTTATGTGATCAGTATACTACAATAAACCTTTAATGTTAACATATACATAGCTAGCTGTAACAAACAATCTTCACATATAGTTTTTACAAGCATTTCTAATGGAATGCAGGACTAATAATAACATTAATTGTTAGCAACAAAATATTGTTAGCCGCTGCTAAGAATAAAACTGGTAAAACCTGTGGAACTCCTATATAAAACGAAGTTCTATTTATAGCGTCAGTTTATTTTGGTGTCGTTTTTTTAGGTAACCAGAGCATTGCAATATAAATGTCTAATAATATATGCCAGTGACGTAAGCTCTACCGGTATAGTCTGACCTATAAGTTTCACGGGTTAAGAAACCAATCATAATAACTCATATAATAGATCTTTGCATAAAGAAATTGCCGGTAGTTTTGAAGGAAACCTTTTGAAATTTTATTTATCAGCTAATTCAACTACTAATGTCACGGAACTGTAATTGGCTAACTACCTACATGAATTAGCAAAAAAACGGTCACCTGGTCACTGGCTCCTACTAATTTCATACAAAGTACCTTACTTTGAACCGTCAATTCAAAGGCAACTTTAATCGAAATAATATTTTTGCTTATTTTTAACCCCCGACGCAAAAAGAGGGTTGTTATAAGTTTGACCTGTCTGTTTGTCTGTATGTCTGTCTGTGGCATCGTAGCTCCTAAACGAATGGACCAATTTTGATGTGGTTTTTTGTTCGAAAGCTGACGTGATCGAGATGGTTCTTAGCTATAAATTTATGTCGGGGGTTACATAAAATTTTAAATTTTGTAGTTTTTTTGTAAAAACTAACTTTACGGGTAAGGAAATAGTTATCTATCGAACGCAATTTAATGTGGTTACGTTTGTAATGCCTAGATTTAATTCATGTAGAGATCAAAATCCCCATAAATACTCATTTCACAGGTAAGTGCGACTGAAAAATTTAGCTGTTTCTATTTGGTTTCTATGCTGTAATTTAAAAGCTGTTAGATTATTTTTATACACAGATTATAGAGAAATTGTACGATATTTCAGTATACATATTTAAGTTTCAAATGCATAGTAATTATTTTAAGCTAAAAACGAATACGTGAAATTCCTCCTATTTCTATTCTAACCAAACTTCTGTAGAGATTGACACCTATCGATAACTTTTATATAGGTATCGATATTTTCTTAGTTGACAAAGGTATCAGTGTGTCCGCGGAAGTAGTAATCAAACTTTAAGGCACCTTCCTCGCCGGCTCGGTGCGTTTTAATTCTGGTCTCACCTTAGTCGATTCAATGCTAATCTATAATTTACACGTCAGTAATTATAAATCTATGGCCATATCTAAGTCGGTTAAACCGAATTTTTACATAAATAATTGCGGATTCCATACCCGAGAAACGCATAAATAATATTACCTAATTTCTCATAAAATATTTCGTAAAAATGGAATAAAATATTAGGTTGGGGAAAAAGTCTTTTCGCATTATAGTATGTATAAACTTGTAATAAAATCTCTTTGGCTATACTATTTGTATCTGGCTGGTTTTGGTATCATTGAAAGTTTAAATTTTAAAGAACATAATTCCAAATTCAAATTAGGAAAATGTGTGATTTTCATTTGTTTTTCGTACCGCCAAGATGAGTGAATCTAATGAAGAAATTCGATACATTTTAAAATTTATGATTGAAATTGATACCAAATTAAATAACTGTCGCCCGGAAAGCGAAAGGTCGCGGGTTCCAGTCCCGTCTCAGCACTTATCCATGACAGGATTTTTTTTCCATGTTTTTCGTTTATATTTAATTTGGTATCAATTTCAATCATAATAAAATAAATTATACTTATATCTACGATTGCGGTCTGTTTTCTGCCACTACTATGATGTATACAGCTAGGAAATTCGATCGATTACATGCACACAAACTATTATAGAATTAAAAGTCATAAGCCATATCTTAATGTCAAATGCCATTAGCTTTATTTGTTGCACGTTTGTCCTATTTTGTATCAGAACAGAGTTGGTTGCAATGTATTTAATTTAAAACGACTACCTATGTAGCATATGGTTTTTAACCGACTTCAAAAAAGGACAAAAAAGAAAACGTTCCCGATTCGACTGTACTTTTTTATGTTTCTAACTTCATAACTCTTCACTGGGTGTACCAATTTTAAAGATGAGATATATTTAGTATGAGAACATTTCAACATTTGCATATTGTAGTGTATTAATTAAAATAGGTCTTACCAAAATAAAAAAATTACATAGCTCGAAAGCTATCGAGGCTACTCATGTTTTCATAAATTTGTGTTTCATCTCGTAGATAAATGATGAATCTTGTAGTATTTTGATTATTTAAATACTTATTCATATGATAAAAACAAAAAATCTAAGCGTCAGTCCACACCTTCCTCACCTGCTCTAAAGCAGTGCCTTTTATGCACTAGCACGAGGAACCACATATAAATTAAGCTGATTTCATAATGTACCTATACCAACTATCACGCTCATAAACTGATATCTCATAAAGGAGATGAGCATCTTCAGGTAGCATTAGATTATACATGCCACATCTGGCATTATGGGCCATGAGAAGCCTCGAAATTGTGACAGGTTCCCAGCTTGTCGTCCACATAACGTGCACATCAAACCAAAAGAGTAATTAAAATAAATCTTCAGTCAACTAGCAAAGGTCGACAACCTGGACGTGTTACACGATATAACATATCAACGTTCCGGCTAGGTATGAAGAATGTTACATAATGTATTTACTCATTAATAACATAGAAACATTATATGAGTTACGATAACGTTTCATAACAGTCGCCCAAGAGTTTTCTTATAAATGACGCAACATTGTTAGTGATCACATTAATAAAGATTTTTATGAGTATATTTTATTGAATAACTTTACTATCATCAGCCAGCAGAAGTTCTAAGTACCAACTGTAAAAGTTAAGCACACATTTGCGCGGTTGGTAATCGGATGGCTGACCAAAATCTTCGCAGGTAACCAACCTCAAGAAAAGGTTTACACTGTCAGTCACAGTCCTTTTTACAAGATTCTACTTGATCCTTATGGGTCAGACTAAACAAAATCACACATATGCATAGCATTTGCAGAAGGGTGGTGCCAATGGGAAATAATGGGTAGAAACACTACATGTTGGAGATTATAATTGTATACGAGAACTTGTCATATTCTTTTATTTCTACATCCGAACTTTTAAGAAAGCTTTTATCCTTAAAATTGAAGTGACTTATTTAATGAATTAAATACGTGTGTGCTTTTAATGTTGACTAAACTTAATGTGACTAAGCAAGATTGTCTTTCTTCGCTTTAGAGTTGGTGCATTCTCTGGATAAAATTGATAGACTATTTATTACTTACATGGACATTAAAATTATTTATTATTAAATTACCCACTGCATTATTTACTAGGTACTTTGATTAAGCATAAAACAATATTAAATTATGGGATAAAAAATGTTTATTTATGGATATTATTAGATGAAAGTCGTTCAAAAATTTACACGCGCGCGCTCACGACTCCCAATTATATATTTCGTACGTTGGGCGGCCATATATTTTTGTCTTCACATGATAACTTCACACGTTTTAACTTCTTATTAACATCCTAATCAGTTCCCACGGGTAATCGAGAACTAATAAGCATTACAAGTTACTTTTTGTGTTTACCTATAATAAATAATATAATTGTCTCACGAAAGCTAGGGTTGGCTGGAAGAGATCTCTGTTAGAGATAAGCTCACCTTTGTACATGTTATTCACGTATTAATTTTTATAACTGTTTTATGTGTGTACAATAAAGAATAGAATAGAATAGAAAATAAAATATGTTTATTTATTTTAAATTACCCAGTTGAGTGTATTTTGGGTAATTTACGAATGAACTGGGTGTTTTAACCAATAACAATGATTTTATAGATGTTGAAACCGAGAGACTTTTTTAAAATTTCTAAAAATATATTTTTTGTTAATATTTTTTTAATTTTACTCATTATTTTCGCTAATCATTGAAATAGTTTTCGAATGAACTGGGGAAATAAAATATCAATTAATTGCCATGTGATGCTCGCAGAGGAGAATAGCATCACCCCACATACTCCAATGATTATGGGTTTCGTAGAAGGTGATTAATGGATCTGAAAAGCTGTTTCAACTCCTAATACTCCGTCCACCAATCCGCATTGGGCAAGCGGACCAAATCTATTTTTGGACTTTAATTCTTCAAAATGTCTCCTCAGATGCAGTATTACACCTGTGGATCGTTCACTTCATCCCTTCACAAAGTTCACAATGTGCATTACTCTCTTGGTAAGCATTTAGCTTATAAGTACTTTCTCGAATAGTTGTAAGAAGCAAAACCCTCTCAGGAGAGGACTACAAACTTTAAGCAGACTCCAGTAAACTAAAAGTTAAACAGAACATAGCTAGCAAAAGTTCTTGTGATATGTCTTCATTTGGAACTGTGATGTGGTGGGGTTGAAATTTTAGTATCAACTGTTGTCAATACGCTTCTTTTAGGAATAACTTTTCTCTACATTTATAATACTATGGAATTCCTTTCAGACATTTTTAGAGGGTTCTGGTTACGGTTACTTACCGCAAGGGTGAAAACGGCAAATGAGCACATTTTTTAAATGATATGTAAGTATGTTTGTAACGTATAAACTCAAAACTAACAGGACTTATTTTCATCAAATTTGGTACAAATATTGATTAGACGTTGGGAAAGGACATACGCTACCTTTTATTGCAAAAAAGGCTTGAAGTGATTGAAATAAGGGCTTGAAAGTTTCTATGGAAGGGCATCATTTGTGAAGATAAAACCATGAAATTAGGCACTTAATAAGAAATACATAAATATTTATTAAAGTGTTTTTTAAATTTTGACCTGTGTGCCGATGAAATATATATGTAATAGGTTGGGGAAAAAGTTTCTTCGCATTTTTTAAGAAAATTCAAAACATTTTTAATATAGTTTATTTACATCTAACTAAAGTATGTAGGTACCATTTTGTTCGATAACTTTTGCCATCTTGTAGGTAGGGACATGATCCCATTGCTATAGAAATTTTGGGACTTCTGGTCAAAATACCGCGACAAGTGGTTTTGGCAGTCCTCTCGTGATGTTAACCTGACACTGCCTAAAGAATTCTGAAGAGACCGAAACAGGTGGAAATCTGAAGGTGCAAGGTCAGGACTATACGGCGGATGCATTAACACCTCCCAGCCAAACTCTCTTAATTTTTGCTGAGTGGCTAAAGATGTGTGAGGTCTAGCGTTATCATGATGAAAAACCACACCCCTTCTGTTGATTAATTCCGGCCGCTTTCTCTCAACTTCTTGCTTTAATCTCATCAGTTGTTCGCAGTAGAGTTCAGAATCGACGGTCCTGCCTGGTGGTAACAGCTCATAATGAATAATGCCCTTTCAATCCCACCACACACACAGCATCACCTTGTTGCGAGTTAACCCGGGTTTCGCCACAGTCTGTGAAGCCTGGCCGGCCTTTGACCACGACCTTTTTCGCACGTTCTTGTCGTACGTGATCCACTTTTCATCACCAGTTATCAGCTTCTTCAAAAATGGTTCGGTTTCATTACGTCGTAATAAAGAATCACAAATGAGTACACGGTTCATTAGGTTTCTTTCAGTGAGCTCGTGAGGTACCCAAATGACGAGCTTTTTTGTGTACCCAGTTTTTTTCAAATGCGCCATAACTGTTTTGTGGTCAATTTCCAGTTCTTCAGCTACGTCGTAACTACAGACATGCCGATCTTGCTCCACTTTTTCAAAAATGGCATCCATTTTATCTGTAATAGGGCGACCAGAGCGACGTGCATCTTTGACATCAAAATTTCCGGATTGGAAACGCTTAAACCAAATTTGTGCTACTCTCACAGACACTGCAATAGGTCCATAAACATCGCAAATTTTTTTCTGGCTTGCGTTGCATTTTTACCTTTTTTGTAGTAAAATTTTAAAATGTATCGAATTTCTTCATTAGATTCACTCATCTTGGCGGTACGAAAAACAAATGAAAATCACACATTTTCCTAATTTGAATTCGGAATTATGTTCTTTAAAATTTAAACTTTCAATGATACCAAAACCAGCCAGATACAAAGTATAGCCAAAGAGATTTTATTACAAGTTTATACATACTATAATGCGAAAAGACTTTTTTCCCAACCTAATACATAAATATTTATTCCAGTGTTTTTTAAATTTTGACCTGTGTGCCGATGAAATATATATGTATGTAATAAATATATGAATAAATAAATAGTAGTCTATGTTGATTTATAACATCTAATCTATATTTGCACCAAAGTTCATCAAAATCGGTCCTGTAGTTTTTGAATTTTAATTGTTTCAAACATAGGTACAAATTTTTCGTCTAAGGCTACCTACATGGTTTCCATCCAATCTATATTAGTACCAAATTTCATCAAAATTGGTCTAGTAAGTTTTTAGTTTATTCGTTAGAAACATACATATATTTTCTCTAGGGGATGAAAGGTAGCCTGTATAGATTTCAAGTATCTAATCTATATCTGTACCAAATGTCATCAAAATCGGTCAAGTAGTTTTTGAGTTTATTTGTTACAAACATACAAATCTTTCCTCTTTATAATACTAGTATAGAAGTATAGATAGATAACTTAAATTTTAACTCTGAGTGGCTAGCGACCACTTATTCATTATTGTTATGGCGACATACAATAGTGTTAATAACATTGGTTTGGTTCAACAGTGTAGAGAGGGTAGTAAATTATTAAGTGTTGAACAGCAGTCAACTAATCACCTCGCAAGTTTTATTACCAACTAACGACCTACTAACTTCATTCGCATTGATTTTTGATCTAACAGTGAAATAATTTGAAAAAACAGTCATGTAATTATTGAGTCGATTCCTAACATAATGTAAATATTGTCTTTATTTATAACTAGCCGTACCCACCCCGTTATTTAGCTATTTGTAGATATAAGGCCCGTATTACAGAATGACACTCAGAAATCAATCATGTCGTAAGAATCGTTTATCACTTTCTATCAAGCACAAAGTGATAGAGACGTACGACGATCAAGTCGGCGTTCATTCTTGAGACTCCTTCGAATCGAATAAAGTAATATTGCTCGTACTGCCTTAGTGTAGTACGAGCAATATTACTTTATTTCATCTCCTATTGTAAAACGAACTATTTTAGGAATAGACAACTTACATAGATAGATAAATAATTTACAGATGAGTCTAGATTATGTTCATCTGTAAATTATGCCACTTTGCTTTATTTGTTAAAACGTCTAAATGTTTATCTTTTAGACTTTTTAACAAATGAAGCAATATTTTGGAATGTGATATGTACAATGTACATAATATATTATGAATACTATTATTTGGAACATCTTTTTCTTCTAGATTAGTTTGTTACTACTCATGTGTAGAATATAAAATTTCATAAGTTATCCCATACTCATTTTGATTCCACTATGTAACTTGATATTGTTGGAAACCATTTCATGGCTTATGAAATTCTCATTGTTTGTGAAAAATTTACGCTGCATGATTCTTGGTGTATAAATAAAATATTGACAATTGATGAAAATTTTACTCCTCGCTCATATTTCTAATTAACATAAGTTTCGATGTTGTCGATTTTACCTTCGCAAACACGGATTTTACAATTCGGAGTTAAGATCGCACAGTAAACAAAAAGGAAATGGAATAATCAAGAATATTCATAATAATGCCGACGTATTTCTCCTCTGAAGACTTATCGACCCCTATTTATTATGCATGGATTTCGTTGACGACAGAGACGTCGATTTCGAAATCTATTGTCTGTCTGTTAGAATAGGCGCTGAAAGTCTTGCGAAGGTCAAAGACATTAGGTACCTTTGTAACCAAACGAAAATGGCATAAATAAAATATACGAGTACTAAGAGCATTATTATAATAATGCACGTATATAAAATCAAAAAATACATAGAAAGTCACGCCTTTCTCGGATTTTGGTATCACCTTGCTACTCCATAACGTATGATAACTGTGATGTGTAAAGATGGACTGAAAGAAATATTAGACCATTGTAGAGTGTTCGACGGAATTATAAGAATTAATTCCATCAGCCTCATTTCATTATAGGGAAACAAGACGTAGGTTTATTGTTGACTAGCTGTGCCCGCGACTTTGTACACGTGTTATGATGTTATATAGCCTCGATAAATGGACTATCCAACGCAAAAAGAATTTTTCAATTTGAATCAGTAGTTAGAGATTAGCGCGTTCAAACAAACAAACTCTTCGGCTTTATAATATTAGTATAGATATCACAATCAACCACATAAAAGCGATTCCCTAACTCCTTATCGTGCGAACAGTTAAGGAGTGGAACTTGTCGCCTGCTGATGTATTGATTGCTTGATGTCATGGGCGCCTTCAAAGCAAGAATATATCCCTAGAAGTCTCATATGAGACTTCTAGGGAAGCAGCCTCACTATCAGGTGCACTTACCTCATCGTGAGAAAACAAATGACAAATGTTTTCTTATTACATCATCTAAATAAAGTGGAAAGAAATGAACTCTGCCTTTATCTGTAGGACAAAACTGCGACTTTATGTAGCAACTTCACAGCCCTCATTTCTGTTCGGAAATGTACGATATACGGAGATTACTCGATATAAAGATATCGAGTAATTTCATACTGGGCCTTCTGTGAAATGTTTTCAATTTAATTAATAAACGTTTGCCCCCGCCCCATAAATCAACTAATTTTCGATTCATATTACCTACGAGTAGGTATATCCTTTTTTACAATCTCTTTTTTAAAAATCAATTCGACGTGAAAAAGGTCTAACAATAACGATTGAGCAATAACATTTGTACATTAATGGTATAGGATTGAAATTAAATAAAACCCATTAGCTAAATTAGGCTTAAAACGACCATTGTATGTCTAATTTCATTACCATAATTTGACTAATTACTCGCATTTGGTAATATAAAAGCCAATTGCATTAGGTTTGACGGCAACGCGGCTAGAAATAGTTTAAAATATTTCATCATTCAATCACATTACTGCAAGAAAGTTTTAAATTTTCCAGAATGGACACAAAAGGTCTTATTCCATTAATTTTGTCTTCTGTAATTTAAATTAAACGTTTTTTGTTTAAAATGTTACGAAATGTTTTGGCACCATATGAAAGCTTAATGGAATCATTAATAAGTATTACAATGACTTAATTTGAGATGTTCACAAATATTTGGTAACGTTAAACGGCACTAATATGTAATATCGCAGGGATATGATAACAAGAGAGAATTAATTAAATCACGAAGAATGTTAAAATAGCAACACAACCCTTACTTTGGTTTTATCAATATTAGTGAGAATATTCCAATGCAGATCACTATTATTTGTAGCTTAGGGTTATTTTTATATGAGCAATGGAGTGGACTCTTTATAACAGATTTTTTTAATATTAATGTAAACAAACCGCTGTAATTTTTGTATGAGCGATGAGCAAGAAAGGAAGCGAGTAAAAGGGACAACCTAATACAAAATGACATTAATTTGTTTTTTTTACATTTATCTTCATTGATTTTGGCTCAAGTATAAAATACTAACCTAACTATTTATTCAAATCAAAGTTCATGCTTCGTTAGCTTCTTTTCATTTGGTTGTAAAGCATTACGTATTACCTAAATGTAATGCTGTTTAGTTCATATTTTCAAGCTAACATGGCGTATTTTAAGGTGTCTACCACTTTTTTCGTTGATAAAATTAATATACGTTCCTTTGTTGAAAAAGCAAATGATAAAGGCTTACCAAAGGTTATTAGTTTTTTTAAACACTCGTCATTAAAACTCATTCCTCGCAAACTGAGGACCACGAGTAAAGCCACGTTCGCATATCCGTTTCTTTCAATCATATCTTAATTTAAGAGCGAGCGTGAGGGATTGATACAGCCGAACATACTCTCATTATTGAGCTAGAGTGTTTAGATGCCAGTTAGGCCATCAGCCATCGACGCGGTCGAAAGACGAGCCGTGAGAATTTTCGTTGATACTAACAACCGGTATTGAATCGCTTAGTGTTAGGAGAGATTTGGCCTCCTTTTGTGTTTTCTACTGGTTGTATAGCGAAGTGTATTCTCAGAACAAGCCTCTTTCTACCATGACGTTATAGACAGGGTATTCATACTCAAACATTGGAGCTGAGGGGGGTTGCGTGCTGTATGATTTAGAAAATTTTCCTACTACCTACTCTTTGGTTGTGGAATAGTTGTCTTCGTGAATGACTTTCTAAAAGGTCTGCAACAAGCGTGTAATAAAAAAAACCCTAGCATTGCAAGTGCTATTTGTTGTGATGACACCTGCTGTGACGGATAGCACACCTTTTTTACCTTTGTTTATGGTTTTTATATTTTTGATGGATGTTTTTCGTATGTTTTTAAAAGGGATTATAAGTTTGCTGTTTGCCTTGACTACCACTTTTTCTTTTCATTTCCAATATTAATTTCGCCTATATATTTTATACAGTCCATTTGCCCATAGCCCACACTTGCATTACCGAAGACCCAACCAATAACACAACAAATACGTTAAAATAAAATAAAAATATTTACTGGCGCAATTTAAATGTACCTTTGCCAAGTCAGTTGTTGCAGTTCTCATTAATCAATTACTTAGTCAACGCTTTGATTGGAATTATTGATGTAATCGTCGTATTAGATATTAAATTAAAGACATTTTATTATTTTCCATTCTTGCATGTTAATGCCTAAATCAATAAATAAAATTTGTAAATTCTCTTTAAAAGAAACATTTCCGTCACAGAAAATTTTGTTGTATAATCCGTCGCAAAATATATCTCAGAATAACAATGTTCAAATGAGTTATTCTATTAAATTAAATAAATAATGTAGGTGTGTGTGTGTGTGTGTGTGTGTGTGTCTTCTGGCCTGACTTAGTAGATCGTAATTAGACACCTCGTTTTGTTTATGGAATGATTTAATTGTAGTGCGTAGAATGCATCCAGATCGACTCGCTATTCTTAACGGTGTGTGCCTCGAAAACGTTGAGTATCTTTAGGCACAGATAGTGTTGCCTTTTTGGTCCAACTCTCTGAAGACATTCTGCGAAAGTATTTAGAAATATAGGGCCAAAAGGCTTGGCCCTTTTCTTTGCCCACATAAGCGAACGGTTTTTGTTTCAAGGGCAGAATGTAAACAGAATTTTTTTCTCGATCACGCAACGGCAATATTTTGGACATAGGATATTGCAGAACAGTCGCATGGGCGTAATGTGAACGGAGTATAAATGTCTTTTCACATGTGCCGGCATCCGGGTATCCAGTGCCGGGTACCCGGTAAAAAATGTACCAAATTATACGGGTAAGTGTGAAAAGACACCGAGACTCTAAATCAGCAAGCGCGGAACAGAAACTTATTAATAAATAATTTAATTAGTAGGGGTCATTACTGTATGGAAATTTTTTATTTGGCATTATCTGTAATGTTTGAAGAATTTATTTAAGTGGTGATGTAATTTTATACCTAATGGCTAACTTGGAAATTCACTTTCTAAAGGATCAATGTATGCATGGAAGTTCAAATAAAGCCCATTAGGATTGTAAATGCAGTACGCTAATAAAAAAGCAAGTCACTCCGTTGACTTTAGTACTGGAAAAAGTGCTGTAACTTAGTGGCACAAGGTAAATTTTACAGTTCACGTCGATGGATAGTTCAAATTGTTTGCAACTATTCAGTAAATAAAAAATAAATGAGAAGCGACGGTGGCGTAGTGCGTAAAAGCGTCGTCTCCTACCCGGTAGGCACTGGTTCGATCCCCGCCACGTACCAATGTATTTCAAATTTTGAATTCATATGTACGTTTAATCGACGCTTTTACGGTGAAGAAACCTGCACACACCTATGAAATTCTTAGGTTGTGTGTGAAGTCGACCAACCCGCACTTGGCCAGCGTGGTTGACTAAGGCCTAATCGCCTCTAATGTGGGGTAGGCTCGAGCCCCTCGCTGGGGACATTATATGAGCTGTTAATGATGATGATTTAGTTAGTAATATTTTCTAAAAATATGTATAAATGTTAAGATGTTATAAATCATCAAGGCAATATAAGTAAATGGAAAGTTCGACTTTAAAATTTTAAACTGTGAGATTGATGTCATATCCATAACGTAAAAGAAGAGACCTACGTACAAACGGCTCAACGCCATGCTGCCAGTACCTGTCGCCATTTTGAACTTTGTGTCTACACAATAAGGTTTGGGCAACCAGTTTAACTGGTTGCCATTGCCGTTGCCATTATCATGGATCAGCAAAGGGGTATTGATTATACTCCGTTCACCAATCCGCATTGGACAAGCATGGTGGACTACCTGTTTTAACCTCCTTCGATGACGAGGAGCCTTGTGTACCAGCAGTGGGTCGACTTATAAGGGCTGTTATGATGATAATGATGAACCAGCAAAATCGTCTGATTTGATGTAGGATCAAATTAATAAAGATTGATTTAAAACGTAATTATGACAATTTCAATATCCGGTGCAGTCACCGATTTAGAATAGGACAAGCCTGTCCCCATCTCGTGGGTGTCGTAAAAGCTGACTAAGGGAGTTCTTGAACCCCGTGCAGACGATCGCTCCAAGGGGTCAATCGCGTGGTAGCGAGTATACTACCCACAACAGCTCCCCCACGAAGGGTTGCTGTCAGGCAGGAGGCTGACAATAAAACTGTACAAAAACATACAGTCATGCCCACTGTTGAACATAGACCTCCCCAAGGATTTTCAAACCGTACAGTCCTGCGCTGCCCGCATCCAGCGGCTTCCCGCGACCCTTGCGCTGCGTTTCCCGAGACGTGGTCGCTGCTCGAGGACCTTTGCACCACAACGACCGTCAGTCAAACATACAGTAAGATGACATAATACTGCACCAAACTGCATAAATTTTCTAAGTTTATTTTTCTAAGCATATTTTTTCGGAGTTTCTTGCGCCATTTCTTCTCCATCTCATCATAATAATAATTATTTAAGTAAAATAATTATTTTGTCGAAATGGTGGTAGGGCTTTTGACGATTTAAAAGTACTTAGCAAAGTCCATTTAAGCATTTTCATTTTCTGGTGCATTATTTTTTAATTTTAAATTGCCTCATAAGTGATTATAAATAAAAAATAAATAAGTGATTATTAGATATAGATAGAAATTTAACCTTATTTTTCCAATTATTTAGCTATTTTACGCGTAATCTACTTATATTTAGCATGTCAAATTGCATCGTTGCATATTTCTATGACAATGTTATTATCAATAGCTTAGTTCATATTCATATCCTACACTATATAAATAAACTTTTTTAATACAACATAACACAATTAAAACGGTTATAATTGAGTACTTATACGTTTATTAAATTTAAGTTGTAAGTATAAAAACCGCGAGACAATCGTAAGGTGTAAAGCGCGCTTTAGAAAGTGCAAAAGACACTACAGTAATCGCTTACGATCACGTAGTATGCTGTATTTATGTCACATTTCTATAAAATAAAGAAAATGTGATGAAGTTTGCGCTACTATTGCAAATAGAACCATGCAAATATCAACGTAAGATGAAAACTTTCATCAAACAGGTCAATGAACTTTGGCCCCTATAACATTGAAATCGTATGCGGCAAAGAAGTTATATAATTTCCGTACAAATGAAATTCAACCGATTACGTATTTCGTGGTAGATTATTCGTTCTTAATTGCCTGTCTTTATATAATCTATAAAAGATTTTTCTACCAGGTAATTTAATTAGGTCAAGCCGACATAATTTGTATAAGGTAGACAAAATCAGTAGAAACAATGATTATTAATGTTATGAATATAATAAACATTTACAAATATTATTATTATGTAGATGAGAAAGTTTGTACTTACGTGCCCATTGACCTTTCGATTTGAAATCAACTTTGTTGATAAGTGGTCCAATTGCAAATTCATACACAACACTCACTATTGCTTTTAAAATATAAAACAACACAACGGCCACTAAAAATAACGATATTTTCTCCAGCGTAGAAAGCACCATTTTACTAAACAAAACTGTTTATTTTATTACAAATTTTAGGTTATGAGAGAGTGCACCACTCACCGCTTGACACAAATAACGCATGCGCACTGTCAGCAGAAGAAAGTGCGCAAGCGCTGTGAACGAAATCGAGTACCGAATGGATTGAATGACGGGCGATAACGAAGACTTCCGATTAGATTGAAAGAGCTTAGCGTGATAGTGCTGTCTCGCTCATCGCTGATAACTTATGATAAGTATCAAGGTCTCGTAAATTAGTGCTATTAGGAAAGGTCTGAAATAAAATATTATGGACTTTTGCTATTTCCTAAATAATAAAATTCAATGATGAATTAGACATCGAATTCCATCTAAATTTGTATTTCAAAGAGACGCAATTCTTTTAAATATCTGCTAAGCAGCCTATCATTTGTGTATTATAGAAAATAACAATAAATAATTTACAAATTGATGACGTTAGCGAAATTAAATGTGATTACTATTTTATTAGAAGTTAATTTTGGCGTCTATACTACGGCGAGTGCTCTGAGGAGCTTATTTCCCTAATCCCACAATCTCCCTTCCTTATCTGTGGGTGACTAATAATATCCAGACACAATTGATTTTAATTGTCTCGTGGTAGATCTCTAGCGAGCGGGGACCATATGATTAAGGACTACGCGTGCTGGCTTACTATGGCACCGACAAACCATGGCTACTATTCCAACGAGAATTTAAAAAAAATTGCAGCCCATTTATGTCGCACAATCAAAAAATGGAATTCGCTGCCAGCACACGTGTTCCCTCCTTTTTACAATCCTGGATCATTCAAAAGAGGCGTGAAGAAGCACCTTGCAGGTCGGCAAGGCGAGGGTGGTTACCGCAGCGGTTTATCTCTCGTATTTGGACTCTTCTTCTGCTTACCATCAGGTGAAATGAAGACATTTGATTTTATATAAAAAAATTATTACAAAAAAAATGATGACCATGAGTCACAAGTTGTCAAATTCGTAAAAGGTAGTGGCATTTTATGCAAGAAAATCTTTATTCATTCAAATTATCTCTCATCATCTTCACAGTCGACCACGCTGGCTAAGGCGGCTTAGTTGACTTCATACACAACCTAAGATATTGTTCATAGGTTGTGCAGGTTTCCTCACGATGTACTTCACTGTAGAAGCGTTGAATAAACATATATATGAATTCAAAATATAAAAAAACACATTGGTACGTGCGTCCCGGGTGGAAATCAACGCTCTTACGCCACTGACGCTTCTAAATTATCTCTGGAATGTGATTTTTAAGCGTATAAAAACCATTTAATATTCAGTCCATTGACTATAAGAATTTTTGACGCCACAAAACAGGAAGAATTATGTTTTGACATCTAATAGAATGTATCACAACTTCTTGACAGGCAACCTTCCTTATTAATATTCGTGACCCCTGTGTACGAAAGAGGTACGAAAAGACACGCTGTAAATTGATAATCGAACTTTTTTCACTAGAACACCCATAACCAATTCCTTAATTCAAAGCAAACAAAGCGAATACTCTGAATATTCTTAAGTGCCGATTGAACGATTGTTCAAATAATTAAGAAACTTTGAAACGATCGTTACAAGGATCGATGTTGGACATTGGAAACTAATTAGTACGGTTTGCTCTCGTGCAACTTCTGCACGGATCGTGGTTATTACTTTACAGGTAATTGAAACTAGGTGTCTTCCGATTTCTTATAATAATTGCAGCGCGCCAAACTTAATATCAGTTGTAGTGCCCTGAGCGCAGGGCACAATAAATTTAAAAACAAAACCGACAGCAAAGATGTTTAATGATAGATCGATATAAAAGCAGATTAAATGGTTCCTATTACACCGAATCGTTCGTAGTGACCGTATCTTTGCAATTGAACTCCATTCTTCTTATTATCAGGTGGAATGGAGTCATTTGCTAGACCTACTTTATAAAAAAAAACTGTCACAAATAGGTAACACGCAATAGCTTGTTTCCTCCTTTTTACAATCTTAGGTCATTCAAAGGAGACGTGAAGAAGCACTTTGCAGGTACCCAGGCGAGGGTATATTTGCTTTTTGACTCTACTACTGCTTATCATCAGGTGGATTGTAGTGATTTGGTCTAGCAATAGAAGAAATCCAGGAGGTTTACACCGGGTGACCGTGGTAGCCATACGATAGGACTAAGTCACCCGATTCAATTCCCTATTAACTCTAAGTTGCCAGAGTTATTAGAAAGCGCAAACACAAATAAGCAATACCTACGCGATAATCGTACAAACTAAAATTAGTTTTTTTTAAGTGCTGTTTTCTTTTATTTATCCTATGGAAAACTTTTTGATTTTTTTAACAATGAGCATCAAGCATTATGAATCAAAAGAGGTCTTCACAACCGCTGTAATTATCTTATTAATTAAAGAAGTTCATAATATGAACTTATTTAATTAATTATTTAATGAAAATATTATTTTCATTGTGAAATTTCCTAAGCAAAAACGAAATAACTCTACCGTAAGAAAATTTGAGAGTTAATTTGTCGTAAGACACATTTCGCAAAGAAAATTTTAATTAGCAAAACTTTGAGCATATTAACGCTGTAACGTGATGGAATATAACAGAAGGAGGTTTGGTGAGAATCGATTAATTATGTACAGAGGGCGCTTTGATAAACATAAGGCATTTTGCAGACAGAGCCACCTAAGTTTCTTACTTAAGTTAAAGGTGGTAGGCCTGTATGAAGCGTCGGTGACATTGGTTTGATCCCCGCCACGTACCAATGTGTTTTCAAATTTTGAAATCATTATGTACGTTTAATTGACGCTTTTACGGTGAAGGAAAACATCGTGAGGAAACCTGCACACACCTATGAAGAAATTTGAAGAAGGTTGTGTGTGAAGTCGACCAACCTGCAGTTGGCCAGCGTGGTTGACTAAGGCCTAATCGCCCCTAATGTGGGGTAGGCTCGAGCCCCTCGGTGGGGACATTATAGGAGCTGTTGATGTATGATGTAGGCCTGTATGTAGGGTCGTCTTGGTAGGTACCACCGTCTTTCCTATTCGTCGTGAAACCGTTTGCTGTGTTTGGGATTGAAGGGAAAGGTAGCCAGTGTAATTATTGGGTAGAAATTGAAAAATTTAAAGAACATTTTTGAATTGTGTTAACTCAATCCATGAAACCTGAATGGGGAAACCAGCAACTTGACACTACTAGTACAAATTTGAAGTTGCTTGTTTTTTTAAGTGATTGACAGACAAGCTTACGGCCTGCCTGGTGGTACGCGCCACAGTAGTCTATAGACGCCTGCAACTCTGACGTGACAATGGCGCGTTGCGAACCCTAGTCCCCTTCCTTACCCCTTGAAGCTCTGGCGACTTTACTCCCCAACATAAATACAACTACACGACACAACACTAGTTGCGAAAATTTGAAACTGATCCGGAACTCGAGTGCAGCAACTGAATACTGAGGTCGATCAGCGTAACTCACAACTTGAGTTGCATGTTTGTGCAGTTTCTTTAACTTAGCACTACCGCGCAGTTGTGATTTTTTAGTTGATGTTGATTGGAGATAGTTAGATCGATCAGACAAACAGTGTGGAGCCGCCATATGGCAGTGCGTGCATTTACAATCAAAATCGCACGATCGAACTACACCAAAGCATTGCCCGATTCTTATTAATTTAAATTATCGAACAACTATCGACCAATCGCGTAATGTGCACGAAGTACTATGCGTGCGCACACATTGCATTCAACTAAATCGCCTAACTATCCATCAACTACAGCAAAGACTAAGCTATAGCCCAATAGTTTAATCAGACTCGTCTTTCGATATTGACGAAACTACCGGCCAATTAAAAATCACAAGTGCGCGCAGGCCCTTAGATGTAAACAGCTAGTTGCGAATCGCCTGTTACCGCAATACGGAGATCAAAGTATCTCTGTCTGAATAGCGCCTAAGCTTGTTTGTGGATATGATATAATTAATGAATCTGTATACAGTATGTGGTGTACACTAAGTGAATGAAACACAACACAATTAAGGATAACGACTTTACGTACTTCAAACATACGTAAGTCACGCTCATAATTTCAAATAGTGCCTCATCAATCCTGAAGGTTGGCCGTCAGCTTCTTGTATTTCTCTCTGTTAGTCGCAAGCCGAAACAGTTGTTCAACGGAGGTAATGCCGGTCCACTCCCTAATGTTTCGCAGTAACGATTTTCGTCATATTTCAGCGCGTCTCTTTCCCTGCATCCATCATTATCAACCGAAGCAACCTATATTTGTTGTGTCGGAGCACGTGGCTGAGATATTCGACTTTACGTTTTCCGACGGTTCGCGTCATGTTTTGGGATATATTTACACGCTGAAACATTTCATATCTGATTTTGTGTCCGCTGATCTCAAACTTCCGCAAGCGTCTCGTAGTGTCTTTTTTCAAAGTCCATGCTTCGCAACCTTACAGACGACAGGGCAAGTTCAAAACAGAAGTACGGACAGTTATAGCTACGTGTGTGACAAAAGTCATTAAGTAACATTGGGGTGTAACCCACATCAGTACGGGTCATGATAGTGCCTTCAAAAAGGGATAGGTTGCCATCTTGTCACCTACATAAAAAGGACATTAAACTCTTTACGTAGATGATCCCAATAAAGAATTTCTTTTACTATACACAATTAGCCATGTGATGCCGGCAGAGTAGAATAGCATCACGCTATATCCTCCAATGGGTGTCGTAGAACGCGACTAACGGATCAGAAAAGGGGTATTGACCACCTTATACTCCGTCCACCAATCCGCATTAGGCAAGCGTGGTGGACTACTACCAAAGCCAGTGGGTCGAATTATGAAGGTTGTTATGATGATTATGACATACACTAATACACATAGGCATAGTTACGCCTTTCTCAGGCAGAGATCACTTCTTTTCATATTTTTACTTAGATTCAAAAAAATGCTTACTTGTCTAGTCGAATATTAATTATTAGGGTGCAATGTCTAGGAGGAGGTCACGAAAGCTAAGTTACTAAGTGCGCGGACGATACCCGGATGGATAACAGAAAATCTTTCAACTCTCGTAAGGCCCTTTAAGCTGGTGTTGGTATCAAAAATTAGGTCCCAAGGAGAGTTGATGTCGAGCAGGTAAGCAGCAATATGACGTAAGCAAAGTATACTGCGCAGACACCAAATAAAATCAGGCGAAGAGTAGGAGTACGAAAACTTGCCATTTACGCATGGTCCAAAGACTCAAACCATTTCACGAACTGATAATTATAATTTCATCAAAACAATTAGAGCCTCACGTAACACACACGAGTATAAATCATAATAACTCGGGGCATGTGCAAATGACAACGATTAATAGGAGCTAACAAGAAAAACCGCAAAACTTAACGAACTTGCCAACTGTAGGCCCAGATAACCCCCCAACTAGCAAGGGCTGAATTAAATCCAACATTTCGAACGAACCTCACACGTCCATATTTGAACTTTATAATTGTATTGTTACAGAACTTTGGCAAGTGGTATCCGGTGGTTTTGTACTGGATACGAGTTTGGTTAGAGACGCGAGATAAGGAAGCGAAACCAAAAATGAACTTTAACATAGCTGTTTTAATTACGTATTTTCAAGTACAATATCGATAAAGAGGTGATGCATTAAAACTATGTAACCAACAACGAAATCGCTGAACTTGTATGAGGGCATGAGACTATATGAAAGGAAAGAAATATAATGTTACAATCATCTATAGATTTATATGCTTGTTTGCGATCAGGATGCCAGCAGCAGAAGACCGGTCGTTGTGGCCTTCTTTGGGGAGGCGTGTGGTCAGCAGCGAACTTCATGTAGCTGAAATGATGATGATAGCTATCATCATCATTTCAGTAAGTCTAGACTTCTATCCTACCTATAAATCCTAAAATTAGTCGCAACTAGTTTTGCTCAACAACTTTTCCTACACGGCTCTAAATTATAGGATAGAGTTTTACGGCGATTGATTTCTGTTGTTCTTACTTAAAATTAAAGTGTCATTAAATGACACTTTAATTTTGAGTAAAATATTTAATACTTTAGGTGTAAAAAAAATATTATAAATACTGCCATATCTTGTTTTACAGCTACTAAATAAAAAAATATGAGAATAAAAATATAATTGTGTAATGATAACTATATAACTAAAAATTACACAGAGTACAAAGGTTACTAAAATTATGATAAAACATTGAGAATAACACACGTTTTATAATACAACAATCTAACATAATGATATTACAGAAAAGTTTCAGGACTAAAGATCATTTCATAAAACAAAATTTTGGATATTCCATAATGGAATTATTTTACCTATAAACTATTTTAGGGGAAGTAGATCATCCTGAATTATTAGCTTCAACAAGAAGACTATATATATAGCTAAACTCCTGAGAATCGTTACTTCTGAGAAATTCCGCGCAATATTAATTATAGGAAACAACAGCAAATTATTTATACCCAGAATAGACACCAATGGAAGTCATGTAATATTAAGGGGTTCATTGTCTGAATCTGTTTGTGCCAAAAGTTTGTCGAGCACTGTAATAGGCACTTGCAAGGCAAGGAAACTTAGCATAGTTCTCCCTAGGAACTGTTGGAATTCGGCCGTGGCGAGTCAAATATTCAATATTTCATCAGCTGATTTATGAGTTCTAAAGCTTGGGTCATATATCTAGACACAATTAGTGACCTTGAAAGCTTTTGCTATGAACCTCATGTGAGCGATTTTTTTAAATAATATCGCGTCGCCTGATAGAATACGGTCACCACGGTAATGTTCATGGACACTTATAATACCAAGGGTGACACGCGTGTAGCCGATCCTGTAGATTATTTATTTATAGAAACGCATTATGTAATCATTTGGAGAAACTTCGACAGGGATGTCATTCCATAACTCAGTGAAAGTGTACTAACGTAATCCGCTTACGCTAATTTCCTTCCGAAAATTCCTTCTAAAAACTCCACATGAGACCAATACGACTCAAACAGCACCTTACTTACTTACCACATCCGTAAGGAAAAGTTATAAAAAGGTCAAGCAAATGACTCCATTCCACCTGAAGATGAGCAGAAGTGCAGAGCAAATGCATCCAATTTTGAACCGCTTTCACTTACCAAATCTCAACTGATGGTGTAAGTACCTAATTATACTTTTTTTAAATGCTGAATTGAATTGAAATTGAATTGAATTATTTAATTTGAAATATTAAGAGCGTCAGGACTTGGAGGGGTAAATAGACCTGGGTTTACTGCACTGCCAAAGCGTAATTGGTTCATCCTCAACAGCTCATATAATGTCCTCACCGAAGGGCTCGAACCCATCCCACATTAGCGGTGATTAGGTCTTAGTCCACCACGCGGGCCAAGTGCGGGTTGGTCGAGTTCACACACAACCTAAGAATTTCTTTATAGGTGTGTGCAGGTTTTCTCACGATGTTTTCCTTCACAGTAAAAGCGTCGATTAAACGTACGTGAAGTAGTGCAATTACAGATATAAAGAAAATAAATAAAGAAAAGTTATACCAAAGTAAATGTACGGCGTTAAGGTCAGATTTAGATTGGCTGTGTTGGTAAATTAGTAACATGATGCTATTTTAATAACGATAAACATTACATCGGACATAGAAGTTGTGGAAACTGAAATGGAAAAAAAATCTTATATATTAATTTACATTTAATTAAGAAACATATTTGGGCGATTTCGCTAAAAGTACTGGCTTCACTTGCATGTAAATGTGACGTATCTATTAATTTACAACGTCATTACCTGATGATGTAATTTTCCAAGTGGCTTGCACCAATTAATTTGGTCACCAACAACTGTTTAGTTTGATGGAATTATTTTTTTACAGTTCCAATGTGTAGTGTAGTAGTGCCGCCAACTGTCATAAAATATAGTAATAATAATAATAATAGTAATTTAATGCATACAAAATTTGTAGAAATATTCCCAGAATTAAGTCATCTAACGGAACAAAGACTGGCCGATCAAATAAGAGTTATATACAAAAATAACAGAATTCCAGCTCCGACCCGCGAACGCATAAAACAATCAGTATTAACAGCTACAGAACCGGAAGATAACTTAATAAACACACAGAATCATATTATAACAGCAGACGTCACATTTATAAATAGTCCACAACAAATAAGTACAACTAATACTAGTACGAGAGAAGTACAGAATAATAGACATGACGAAAATCTATTAATTCAAACCAATTCCATCATGCAATCAATACCATCCACAAATTCAATCACATCCACTTCTGTCACGCAACCAATACCATACGATTCACAGTCGCAGCTACCAGACGATTTTACAATTATAACAACAACAGATCCAATCACCTACACAAAAATAGAAAACACGTTTTTAGAGATGCTAATAAAATACAGCTACACTGATCCCATCCTTAGACCTGCAATCCCCAAACTCCAAATAACAAAAAGCACTATTAAATCAGTTAATACGGTCAATGAAATAATACGAAGATATCTAGACAATAAACAAACAATAACTATACACGAAGTCCATGATATTCTCTACTGTGCTGCTGTAACTGTTACGAATATACACAAAAAACAACATAAAATCCAAGTTAGTAATCGCTCATTCGACCTCAACACTCAACCACAAGCCAAACAGATGAAATCTCAGTGGGAAACAAGAATTGATAATAAAATCACACTATTACGCAAAGAAATAGGACAGTATACACAATACCTCAATAACAATCTTACACAAAAGAAACAACAGAAACTAAACCCTAATAATAAGAATAGAGATGAAATAACAGAGCTACTAGATCACCTAAAACAAAAATTACAAGCACAATCAAAAAGATTGCGCCGGTACAAAAAGAGTAACCAGAGAAAATCCGACAACAATTTGTTTAACCGTAATCAAAAACTATTTTATCAAAAATTGAGCAATAGGAATAGTACACAAATAACTGAAACGCCCGATATAAATGATGTACAAAGATATTGGGAAACCATATGGTCAAAATCAGTACAACACAACACACACTCACTCTGGACAGAAATAGAAGAACAAGAAACAGAAAGTATAGATCCTATGCCAGAAATAACAATTAACAAAGACGACGTTACACAAGCCACTAGAAAAACTTTAAATTGGAAAGCACCTGGTCCCGATAAGATTCAAAACTATTGGCTAAAGTATCTTACATCTACACATGAATATATTGCCAATATATTTAATCATCTTATTAATAACCCTCAAGATATGCCATCATTCCTAACACAAGGTATCACATACCTAAAACCTAAAGAAACTCACACAATCAATCCCTCTCAGTACAGACCCATCACCTGCCTTCCTACTATTTATAAACTCCTAACATCCATCATCACACACAAACTCAACACACACATCACACAAAATAACATTATAGCTGAAGAACAAAAGGGCTGCAGTAAGGGCTCAAGGGGCTGTAAAGAGCAGCTAATTATAGACTCAGAAATACACAACCAAGTCAAAAATAAACATAGAAATTTATATTATGCTTATGTAGACTATCAAAAAGCTTTTGACAGCGTACCGCATTCTTGGTTAACACATGTCTTGAGAGCCTATAAAGTACACGACACTATAGTAAATTTTCTACAACATACTATGACAAAATGGACGACTAGTTTAAGCATAAGAACTGACAATATAACACAACAGACACCTCTCCTGAAAATCGCAAGAGGAATATTTCAAGGGGATTCCCTCAGCCCTCTGTGGTTCTGTTTAGCCCTCAATCCTCTGTCCCAAATCCTGAACAACACTGAATACGGTTATCTAATTGATAGAGAACATAACATTAAACTTACACATCTCCTGTATATGGACGACATAAAACTGTATGCCGCCAATAGACACCAACTAGATCACCTACTCAAAATCACAGAAAAATTTAGCACCGATATAAAGATGACTTTTGGAATTAGCAAATGTAAAATTAATAGTATTGTAAAAGGCCAACATAAAGAGACACATCAATTTAATTTACAATTACAGGATGGTACGATAAGTAACATGGCGTTCAAAGAAACATACAAATATTTAGGTTATCAACAAAGCATATCACTTAATCACACCGACATCAAAAATACACTTAAAACAAAGTATAAACACAGACTAACCGACATACTAAAAACCCAACTATCAGCTAGAAACAAGACTAAGGCTATCAACACATATGCAGTACCCATCTTGACGTATTCTTTTGGCATTATAAAGTGGTCTAACACTGAACTAGATGCTCTTAATACTCTGACTAGAACAACTAGCAATAAACATAACATTCATCATATTCGATCAGCAGTAGAGAGGTTCACACTCAAAAGGAAATATGGTGGTCGTGGTTTTATAGATATCAGAAATCTACACAGTACTGAAATACATAATTTACGAGCATACTTTTCAAATAAAGCTCACGACAGTAGATTACATAAAACTATAATTAATACATCTCTCCATGGAACTCCGCTAGACCTTAATAATAACCTATATGACCCCCTACAAAAAATTAGAAATAAAGATCATAAAATAGAAAACTGGAAGAAAAAAGCTCTCCATGGTAGATATCCACATCAGCTAGATCAAGAACATGTAGACCGAGCCGCATCATGTTCCTGGCTTACAAAGGGCAACATATTTGCTGAAACAGAAGGCTTTCTCATAGCAATACAAGACCAAGTAATCAGGACACGCAACTACACTAAATATATTTTAAAAGAACCTATAGCAACAGATAAATGTAGATTATGTCACCTATCCCCTGAAACAATAGATCATATCACAGGAGGCTGCAGCGCATTAGCGCACAAAGAATATACCCACCGCCATGACAATGTTGCAAAACACATTCACCAACAACTCGCATTAAAATACAACCTGATCGAAGCTTATACTCCATATTACAAATACAAACCTAAAAATGTATTAGAAAGTAGTGCCACTAAACTCTACTGGAACCGAGACATCATAACAGACCGTACAATTCTTAGCAATAGACCAGACATCACACTTACCTTAAAACCTACAAAAACCACATACCTTATAGACATAGCCGTACCAAACACACACAACCTAAAACAGAAACATTCAGAAAAAATACAGAAATACATCCCATTAGCAGACGAAATCAAGCAAATGTGGCACCAAGATATAGTTAAGATCATTCCCATTGTAATTTCCTCAACAGGAATAATACCAAAAGCCCTTAGTACCTCATTAAAAACCCTTGACCTTCACGAAAAAACCTACATCCCCCTACAAAAATCAATAGTTATCGACACCTGCTCTATAGTACGACGCTTTTTAAACCCTTCTTCACCTATCTTACAAGACACCCAGACTCTGGAAACCAATAACGCAAGTCAACAACCGATAATTTTGTAATAACATGGTATGATACTTGGCATAAGCCCGTATCCTATCATTAAAACCAACAACCAGTTGTTGAGATAAAAATTACATATAAATAATAATAATAATAAATTTATTTCAGGCAAAGCCCATATAGTGTTAGTAACAATTTTATACTTAATTCTAGTGTTAGTATACAAATACATTACATCTACAATTACTTAATAACGTGGAGGTGTATCCATCTCTGCAAAAGCGGAGAGTCCCACCGATCCACGAACACCTTCAGAATGCTGCTGGTGCAGTTACGTAGGCGAGTAAGCATAGAGGCGCACCTTTTCCTAATGATTGCAGCAAAGCCGTCAATGTGTGCGTCTACAAACATACCGGATGCGCTACATCGCCTTGGCAGCCCCAACAACATCCTATAGGCATTGTTATATTGGACGCGCAGGTCACTATAGGTCCGCTGCGTAAAACTGACCCACAAACTGCACGTAATATCACAGCCTATAGAAGTGTAGATAGTCAATCAACGCTTCAAACACTGAACGCCACTGTTTTAAAATCTTAGCAAGTAAAAGACTAACATTCAACTAAATGACCTGGGGCAGCAGAACAAGATCACCGTAAATATGGGTAGATATAAGCTAGCAAGGGCTAGAGCTCAATTACTACAATTTGGAGGGTGATAGTAATGTAGTCTTCACTGGAAAAAAATACTATGATATTATTTTGAAAGCTTTTACATCAGAGAAACTTAAGCTGATCTTTTGCGCAACATTAACTGTGCGTTAATTACGATAGAACATTCTAGAATTCATCAGACAAGTCTGATCGCACAAGTTTACGAGCTCAGCTTAATACTTGCCAAATATCTCACGGAAGCAGATATTGGAGTTTGAATCTCATTTTGACGTGGGCCCGCTGGAATGGATCGACTTTAAAAACAATTTTCATTAGTCCGAGCCAGTTCACTTCGCCTCGAATAGGTGGTTCTTATTCATAGTCGCAGATATACCAGTAAGTCTAGAGGAAAATATAACTTCGCTAAGAAAGTTCTTTTCGATTTCTTCATGTGGCGAGGTTTTCTGGTCTTAAAAGCTCTGACAAATATCTGACTTTTTGTTATTTTATTGAAATTAAACACATTTTGAAAGTAATTTATTAGGTGTGGGTGTGCGAAATATGTCACGTTCATATAAAATATTAATTGAAGCAAATTTGTGTTTTGCGTGATTAATTTCACACAGACAGATAGAATCATATTCCATATTCATAAAAATAAATATGGGATGTGATTTTGTCTGAGATAGACCTTTATAAAGTTGGCATGTGACTTTGAATGTCTAGGGGACACACTTGACCTAAAAGGCCACACACCCGCCGAGAAAGTTTCCCCACCACATTACCAGCTAGGGTCCGCCAAGAGGAGGCTTCCAGACGTGGACCCCTAAGGTTTTAGAACCTACCTTCCTAATTAGTACGTGCTTTTTGTAGGTCAAGGTAGTGTAGTGTAGGCCCTACACTGCTTCTCATTGGCGGGTATATTAGTTGATTTAATAATAATTAACTTTTTAAAACTCAATTTTATTGGTCAAATTAATAATTTTAATTATTTACGGGACAATTTTTTGTACAAATCATATATTTTTCTTTAGTTGTAATTATTCAGGAGCCCATTTCAAACAAACTACGTTCCGGTTCTGCATTTGCTTGGCCACGACCATGCCGCTTAGTGTGGTGCTTAATATATAGTAGGACCTTTCAGTGAAAAATATATAAATAACAAAAACTTTTTGGCAAAAATAATCTTTGAGACACTGAGCGTTATTGTAATGTTTTAAAACAATATTTTTTTTAAATTTTTAAAGACTAAAAATGGAAATATAAGATTAAAAATAGAAATATAAAGACTTCCTCGTGTAGCAAAATGGAACCACGTCAAGAATTTCATGTTCAATTTCGCCGATTCTCGAAACGACCAACCATCGACAGAGAAATGGCACGAGCGAGGAATAGCTGTCTAATGATTTGTAAGCCGAACCGATAGCGTGAAGAAAATTAAATTCAGACGTGGATGAACTGCCTTACCTGTTTGAGGAGTGACCGTTGCAGGCTTACTGTACTTTTAAATAAATATCATCTCAAAAAAAAAGATCCAAGACACACCCGTGTTTACAACCAGGCGTATTTTTTTTGCCAGCCCTATAGCAAGATAAAAAGCAGGTATAGAATAAAAAATATTATCATCATTGCTTTCCACCCCAACGGCCGTCAGCCCTCACAATGTGCCGCTATACCCTGCCTACTGCTTTTTGCGGCCCGAAATTCTCTGGACTATGCCAATATTCTATTTTAATAACTGGTAAAATACTGAAGAAAACTATGGTGTTTTGGTAATCCTGAAGTGAGTTTGACAATTATTATTAGCCAAAACACAGCGTACTACACGTACTACACAGCGAATACGAAAGATTTATAAAAGCTGTTTCGCGGAACCATCTTAAAATGCTCGGTCAGCTTTCCCTTTAGACTTCTTACGGAGTAACCGTTTAACTCATGAATATCAATGAACTCCAACTAAACAGGAAAACGTGCCCTAATGTCACTCGAAAACTTTTGAAAATTTTATTTCGGTCTTATTTTCCAAATGTAAAATTTTCTCATGATAACTGAGTCGTTTAACTTAATTTCAGTTCGAATAAACACAATTCAGACGGCTACATGAAATCAGCAAATTTACATTCATACATACATTCTATATTCTATAACCCCAAAGGAATGAGCTTCTTGGAATGAAGTTAATACTGCTATTCGTCAATCTAATTTCACTTATTGCTTTCTACATGACTGTTCGAATGATATGAGCATCCTTTCCTCGAATCCTGTCACTATGCCTTCTTTCAAACTAGACCTCTCTCTTACCATGACATTGTGTAACCTCCCACTAAATTTCACCCCAGCCATTCCCTACACAAGCCCACAACCAGGACATATGTTAAGGCGGAAATAATAACCTGGACGCGTACTTAAGTTGCAGCTGACGGACGCGACTTAAGGTATCTGGAAAACGAATACACACTGAACCGCAAGCTGTCTGACGTAAGTTGCGGACGTAACCTTGGTCTGACCTGATTGCGTGGACGTCCGAAGGAAACTTAGCACGCTGGATGTTATATACGTCAGCCGCGACTTATGAACCGCGTCCGAACGTATGTTTTGGTCTTTACATTTATGTCACCTATCCAGGTAATTGGCGACTGCACAATGGAAACTACAACGATAAGGGTTAGTGTATGCTGATGGAGAGGCGAAGAAGTACGGTTTATCGGTTGTGATCTCAGATCATTCTGAGGTTGTGATGCACACCGAGAATCGAGCGCTATAACAATTTACAGAACAAGTAACGTCCGTAGGCCTATTCGCTAACTTTTTTTGACACATGAAAGTGATGATCACTGAGTGATTTACATATCCATTGCCGTTTTACACGACACGCTATTATGGCACTTGTCGTGTGAAAACAGCAATGTATATATAATTCACTCAGTAATCATCACTTTCAACTGTCAAAAAAAGTTAGCGAATAGCCCCCCTGGTCTGTAAGGTGACATTAACTTTAAATGGGCACTTATATAAGAGACATTTGAGTATTTGGCCCGTAATAATTTGAAAACGATTACAGAAGGAAGTGTTGCAAATTATCGTATTTTTCCCTATTTACCTTACTTTTCAAGATAATACATTTTTATCTCGCACAGAGTTCAAATAAAAGCGTGCTAGATATCAAACAACTATGCTACGTTCAGTTTCAGGATATCCGGTGGCAACTGAGTGATTTGTCAAAGGAACTAGCTTGTACGTGTTGCCTGGAGCAAGAGGTGGGGTGGCCTTAGCGCTGAAAAATAGGTTTTAAATCGAAAACCTTTTTAATGAGAACTGTTTCAATTTCTGTCTTTGGAAGATATCTCTGTGTGACCGCTTTATGAGTGTAATATCTGTGTGATGGTTTAAGAAGTTGTTACTTTTTGAGTATAATGTCCCTTTTATGATAGGCGACAGGCTGGCCACCTTTCACAATTTTGCGGCACTGCATGATTCATAATGCCAAAAAATGGAATTAAATTTTTTAAATAACCCACATTACAAAAAAAAGAGAACATTTTTTTTTCTCGGCCATTTAACTTCGTTAAAAGAACTTATTATTTCCTACTAATATTATAAACATGAAAGTTTGTATGGATGTATGGATGAATGTGTGATTGTTACTCTTTCAGCGGCTGACGTCTGAACATGAACACGGAAGGCCTTTTTCAGGGCCAGCAGTTCTTAAGTCGTGGGTTGGATGGATGGCACGCTGGTGATCTCAACGTCCGGCAGTCCGGTATTTATGCTGGACAGCGGACGCGATTGAATGATGTACCGGTTAGGCCCGAAAGGGCGGGTATAGATGGCTGAAAGAAAGTGGCGAAAGTTCGCGATCTCGGGTCACTGTCGTAGTGTGCCTTGGTATGATGCCCGGGGATTAGTGGGTAGTGGAGGAACCCTGAGCCCCATATACGCCTGCAGTTGCATTGTACTGCAGGGATAATGCATAAACGCATTTGATCTCTCCGAAAAAAGGTACATTGCATTCGTATAATAATAATGTTCTTTTTTTATATTTAATTTGGTACATTTTTCCTTTTAAGGCTCCTTTTAAACTCCTGAAAATATGGGAAATGTCTCCAGTTGTTGGTTTTCACGGAATTTTTCCGCATTTTTCGTATCAACAGAGAGTAGAGGAAAACGGAATTCAAAAACGACCTAAAACCCTGATATGTTGCCAGAAACACACGTCGAACTTTGATTAGAGGCCGCAGGACTGCGCGATTGCATTTCCATGTTTCTGTTACTCTGAAAACCCCATAGGATTTTGGTGAAGTGGCATTAAGTATTTTGACGTTTTGTATATGTCTACTTAGGGAGACTCATCTGTTTCTTGTGAACTAAATTAATTTGGAATTTTTATAATTTTATTTGATTTTCACAGACGCTCACACCAATTATCTAGCCCGCAATACGTGTATCGTGAAAAACTTGTGATATAACGAGCTCAACTGTTAGAAATCTCATGAGCAGCTGTTTTTATCTATGAAGATAAATAACGTGTACCATCGGTGAAGTTCTTGATCACTAATTGGACTAACTCTTATTATCCCGTGAGTATCGTAAAAGCTCTCTAACGGGGATTCTGAACCCCGTGCATCCCTTGGCACGATACCAAGGGATTGTGGCAGCCAATGCTGCCTCCTCATAGATCACATAGATGGTGTTATTCAGTAGTGCTCATACAAGTGCGACCTTTACAATGGAAACCTGAATCGCCCAAACGAAGTTTCCGAAGATGCTCGATATATATAGAAGTTCCAACTACACACAGTTGGACCGCGATCCCAGGGCATACAACACCTCGCCCGGTAGTAGTACTTCCCTTTGGTGCTTCCATTGGGTCACTCGCGTGGTGGTGAGTAAAGTAAACCACCCATTTGTTAAGAGTTGATCTCTGGCAGGCGGCCATTTACAAAAACTATGCCAAAGACTGTATAAGTATGGTGACTAGCTGCACCGATCTCAGATAAATTATGATCCGGGTAGTAAGAAAGAGGAAAGTTTTAATAGTATCAGAAAATATAAGAAGGCGCGGTCACCACCAAATCTCTATTAACACTTTACCTCGTCATAATAATCATTCATACATAATGATAGCAACTAATAGAGTGTTTACACACACTGCGCTGCCGCCGCGCCGCTGTGCGTTATGAACTATTGCAATGTGTAAGAGTCCACACAAATCTAAGGATAACACACACAGCCACGGCACGGGCGGCGCTAAACGCTCTAACGGCAAGAGCGCTGGCGTTTCTATGACATGATACTAAAGTTTTAAGCTGCTACTGATGCTGAATGTAGCTATAATTGAAAGATAAAAAAAAAAAACTTAATGAAGCAACCTAAAACAACAGTGATTTAAAGTCGATTATCGTGCACTAATAAACGAAATAATACTCCAAGTAACACAAATTTAAGAAAACAGCAACAAGCAAGTTTAATTAAGTTTTATCCGAATTACCATCTTTTACTTGCTAACGAACGTCGTGTTCGGCTGCGGTTAGGTTGTTAGCGATTTAGAAGTATTCAAAATGTGAAATGAATATTGCGTTTTTATTTATGAAATAAAAACGCAATATTCATAATACCTTTGAATTATAAGGATAAATACTACAGTAAACCCGTTTAATACGATTTCTTGAGGATCCATCCAAAAACTCGTCTTAGGTTAGAAAGCCTATTATTAATCTACGGGATAAGGAAAATAAAACGTAGTAATCTCTAAGTAAGTTCGTAATCTCTAACACGTATAATAGGTAACAAAGCAATATGGCCGATGATGACGAATTTCGACATGATATCTTTATGAAACGATTGCCACTTGTATAAACCCAATATTAACATTGGCTTAATGGCATTTGTTGGCGTTAGAAAAAAATCGGAGTTCACTTCTCTTCATTTCATCATCATTACCTAAGTCCTCTTTTTGTGTGTTATTCACATCTTCAATAAGATCTTCAATAGGACGAATTAAATGCGATACAACATTGTCATCAATGGAAGAATGTCCAAAAAATCTGTAGTATCGCCGGTTCTCCTTCTTCAGATGGCGTATAAAACGGGATGACGAATCGTATTAAGCGTGATACAATGTATGAAAGCATGCCTCAAGTTGCAGGGTTTATTTTGACATTTCAATATTAAGGGCCATTCCTGACGTTTCAGTTTCTGTACCGAATCTGCACCGATATTGTACCGACAATTTACCAAGTAGTTCAATGAGAGCTTCATTAAATGTGAATTCTTGTAACGTGAATTACGTGATTTGCACTTCATCAGTCTTAACTGTTTTTTCTATATCCATTGTTATAGGCGCAATAAAAAAATCTAAATTTTTTATTTCAATATTTAACACACAGTCATCAGTGCAACTCAAATTTTAGTCACATGGTTACGCCTCGTGTATTTTATTTACACAGAATATACTATGACGTTAGTCGGTAGAGTATGCGATTTTGACTTGAGAAAAATTAGAAACATTTCGTAATCTTTATTAAATTATTAGTTTATAAAAACAATAACAATACCCTCTGTAATAATAATAGAAAACTGGTTGTATAAACTTTTTAATTCTCTTTTTTTTAAATAATTATGAGAGAAATAATTATTTATTTTTCTTATGTCAAGTATACCGCTTATAATTACCGCTTTTAAGATACACGAAATGCGCATGACACGACAGCACTGCCCTTGGGAGTTCTTACTTGTCTTATTTTTAGAATCTGTACCGAAAATAACAGATGCGGTGTCTGTCAGGAAGGGGCTTTAGTTTAGCGTTATCATATATAAATCTCTGACAATTTCTTTTCGTAGCACATCCAAATCGCTTTGAAACAAACCTCGGCGCAGTATTAATTATAGCTCGTTCGCTCTTGTCTAAAAGACTTAACACTTTTAAAAGTTAAACTTTCACACTAACAATATTATTAACTAACAGTATTACGCTTTAGACTTTCAGCAGTTGAAAAACGGATAATAGAAGCCCTAATGGCTTCTTAACCCTACACCTGGTTCACCAGTCCAGGCAGAGCTTCTGGCTACCCTCCCTGCAATGCGATGGACCCAGTACCCTCATGGTAAATCCATGGAACGTTCAGAATTATCGTCTCATAATTTTAAAAAACCTGTCTGCGTACTTCAGAGGGCCCGTTAGCTGGTGGTGGTTCCGTCTGCTGTCAAAAGATAGCAGTCTTATTGGCCCAACAGACTTACGCGAGAAGGCTCGGCGAGACTTTTCGCCGAGACTTGACCCGAGAAATGAGATGGTATCTACACCCACGCGAACTTCTCACTTGCGTTCTCGATCGTTATGCGAAATGGACGACTTGGACAGTGCAGCAGCTTTGGTATTGTGTGCATTAGAATACTACAATCTTGTCAATGTTAGAATCAACAATAATATTATGAAAAAGGAAGGCCCAGGCAAATAAACAAGGTTTTGTAAAGCTTATTTCAAACCACTCTTCACGTCTCACTGAAACCGAGTGAGAATGTGATGCGGTTCTCTTTTCTCGCCCGAGAAACCCTTTGAAGCGGGCAAAAAAACTGACACCGAGCGGAGAACAGGCGAGCCCGACAACGAGAAGGCGAGAAACTAATCACATTCACGCTTCTTGGGTGTTCTCGGGAGTTCTCGGCGTGAATCTGGAGGGCCCTTGAGATAGCTAGATAGTTTTTTGAAAATCGCTATACTTAAAACAATAAAAAGCAAAACATATTATTTTTTATTAAAAAAAAAGGTTTGTTTATTATAATGTAAATGTTTTTTGAGGTCGGTGCCAACAATTTTAGTACCTATCCATGACGCAGCTTCTTAAAGGTATGCAATTTACTCTCAATCTTGGTGTTAAAACTCACTTGTTGTCCAAGTAGTAAATAAATTTAATTTCGACTATCTTTTGTTTTATAAAAATATAAAATTTATAAAAGAAAACGTGATTAAAAATTAATAAAATGTTAGACGTTTACATTTGGCGTCAGCGTGAAATATAAAGTATTATATTGTAAATGTAAAGAAATTAATGCTCAAACACACAAACTTTAAAATATGCGTAACTTTAAATTTCTCTACATTTAAAATTCTTTTATCAGGACTCTAACATAAACTTTGCAGGACCCTAAGAAGAATTTAAGCACTCTTTGAGTAACCCTAGCTCGTCTCGCGTTAAAAAGTACTTTGACTTAGAAACTTCCGCGTTGCCTCTGAAATATGTAAAATTTTAAAACAATTTAGTTTCTCCTTGTAATACACGAACAAAGTGAGATGGAGTACAGAAGAATAGCCGCCCGCATTTGAAGCACCCTGGGGAAGATACATTTCCTTAAAATATTCCAAGCACCTACGAGTTTGTTTCAAAAGTTTTGACATCAACATCGCTATATACTTTAATTATTCGTCAATGAAAATAGTTTAACATTGAATTGAAAATTCGGCTGATCGTCAACGCTCTAAGAAGTCACTGCAATTAAATTCCGATAGCCTCTTATTGCCTAGTGCTAAAATAGGAGGTGGGTTGGAAATGATTTATTTAAGAAATAAGTCACACAAGTTTGTATATTTTTTATTATTGTGTTTTCCATTTTTGTTCCTATGTGTACAATAAACTGTTATATCAGTAAATAAAATCAGTTGCTGTTAAAATACCTCAAGTCTGTGGGTTATAATTTGCAGAGTTTGCGAAATAGCCCCAATTTTAATTATGTAAGCGAGTTGAAACAAAGTGCCGATAGAGTTTTGGAAATTAATTCGGTTATAGCGATCTTGTTCATTAGGAGCTAAGATGGAATTTTAAACTAACTTGGGGATGTCGTTAAAGTTGAGTTACAGCTGCCTGCCAGATGTGGACAAAATTTGAATATTTACGGATATAACCAATGATAAGTTTGGGTAAAATAACTGTGCTAATATTAGTACTGAGATAATCAAGACACATTAACCTTATTAAAAAAGAAGTAAAAATTCTTTGCTTGTCAAGCATTTCCATGTCTCCTTCTCGTTTTTATACAACCACGCTCTTAATCCCAAAAGCTCAATCGAGCGGAACCTTAGGTAAAATTTGGCTGCATATAAAGCCACATCAGGCATTATGCGCTATGCGGTGCCTCAAGATAATGACAGGTTGACTATTGACGAGACGTTGTTTTCACTTTTAAATACCTACCAGAAGTCAATAATTATAGAACTAGGGTCTAAAAGTTATTTGATGAAACCAGAAATGTCTATAGATGCATGAAATAACTGGATGTTAAGGGTTGGCTTTACCTCCGACTCTGGTACATGGCAAAAGAGAATATGGGAAATCCAATTTAATGTTTAAAAACTCATAATTCAGGAATATTAAAATGCCAAAAGTTTTTAGCAGGAACAGAAATGTCATCCAGTCGAAATCTTTTCGGCGTATGCGTGCTTTTAATCACAGGGATTGCAGATAACTGTCACCTCTCTTCACTTTCCTCATTACAAAGCTGATTTAAAACTACAAAGCATCTCCGCCTTAGCTCATACAAGTGGCTTATTCCTGAAAAAGTAGGAAACAAGCTGTGCCTCACAATATGACACGAGTGTCGCTCGAGCAAAACGCCCGAACGACTCTAGAGCCCTCAACATGACGTTTTAGGAGTCGGGCAGGTGGGAAATAGGGCAACCTGAATAAGGCTGCAATCAGGAAAGCAGTACGAAGTTGGAATATTACGAAAATTATGATGTTTAAACGTATTTTTTGTCAACAATTATTATTTGGCATGATTTTGCTCACGATAATACTGTATTTTAGTTTTTTTTTGACGTAATTTATGCCAAGAGATGGGACTCGAAGGCGCAGTCTTTCTCTGTACTCGAAAAGAAACTTAGGAAAGTCATTTCTTCATTTTTAAAATTAAATTGTATCAGTATGTGCGAGGCTGGCAACCTGTTTTAAACTTTTAAATGTGTATATTATGTTGATGAATTTAATGACTTATTTTTGTTAGAATCTGGTGCTTAAAGGATTTGCATTTTGATATATTGGGTGCTTGTTTCATGACGTGCGACTAACCTAAACGCCCCCATTCAATCGCCAAATAATAAATGTTCATAGAGTTTTCCAAAATAGATTTTTATATGATTACAGTATAAAATAGCGTACATCTAACTGTGTACAGGAGATCACTCGAAGCCCGGGTAATAACACCGGGGGCGCCCCATTGACAATTTCGCCTCATGAATTTTAAAAGCGAGTTTAGCCTCGTCACCGCACCTGTTGGCTGGGGTCAAGTGGTATATCAGGGTTGCCATGTTTTAGATATAAAATCTCAATAGAAAATAATACATAATAGCTGGCAATATTGGGCGATGCTGAGTGCAGACATTACTTATTGAATCAAGGTGTAGTATATTTGGGTTGACCGAAAATTTTGTCTTTTAATTTTGGTGGTGCAAAATATTACCGTTTCTAGTTTTCAAAGTAAAGGAATTTTTCTTTTGTTGGTGCAAAATGGGTCAACAATCAAAAATACAAACATCCGGATCTCAGAAGGTATGTTCAGTTTTTGATCTCGTTTATTACTGCAAATGTTGCTACTATCCAGTGTTAGGCCAGTGATCTAGTTACATCCTAAGATTTCCTCAGATCTACCAAACAAGTTGGAAGGTTTATGGAAAGCAATGAGACGAACACAGGCTGATGAAAACGAACAAAGACGGTAAAGTGAGAGATAAAATTTTACACGAGTATTAAAGATCGCTACCATAATAGATCGTTATCACTGAATTTAGTTACGAGTAGGTACATCCTGGACCTGATATCAGTGCATGGCTTTAGCGTCCTTGGTCAGTTCAACGCTCAGTAGACATAGGTTTGCGCGTTTGTTAATAAATTTGTAGTTTTACAATTCTTTCTGTCCGATGATATTGTACTATTATTCTGCATAGAGCTTTAAGTTTCTTTGTCATGTATCAAAGAAGTAATCAACGTTAACGTAAAGTTAGTTTCTTGAACAGGATGACGTCGTTTTAACGATTGACCTAGATTGGTTGATTATAAGCACGAAACGATAAGTATGACTACATAATATATTCGTAGGTACTGTAAAGGGGATCTTAACTTAGCAGTTCCGATACTGCGTGTCATACCTAAGGAGGATAGCTCCTTAATGTAGGTCATTAAACATAGTTTCTAAACTATATTTCGGCTAATTGCCCCTTTGAAAGTCTCAAACACCCATTGGCGTTATATCCCACGCTGAGAACCTTTGGTCTAGGAAGTCTACAAAGCCTGGGGCTATCTACCGAAGAAATTAATATTACATATAAAGTTCATTGGATACATATGGGCCAGGGGGATTTAGTAATTAATAACGGTAATTTTTCGGAAGCCCACACAATCTGTTCAAGTTATTAAGAAAATTACCTCATTTGTAGGTTTTTAAGAAATATTATCTACATCATCATCAACAGCTCATATAATGTCTCCACCGAGGGGCTCAAGCATACCCCACATTAGGGGCGATTAAGCCTTAGTCAACCACTCTGGCCAAGTGCGGGTTGGTCGACATCACGCACAACCTATGAATTTCTTCATAGGTGTGTGCAGTTTCCTCGCGATGTGTTCCTTCACCGTAAAAACGTCAATTAAACGTGCATGTGAATTCCAAATTTGAAAACATTGGTACATGGCGAGGTGTGAACCAGTGCCTCCCAGGTGGGAGACAACGCCACGCCACTACGCCACTGATGCTACCATTACATAAATTTTCTACAAAGTATCACGATAATAATCGCTGATGCTAGACTATGCAGAGTAGAATAGCATCACCCCATATCCTACAATATGGGGTGATGCTATTCTACTCTGCCTTATCCGCACCAATCCACAGTGGACTTCTGCCGAAACCTCTTCGATTACAAGGAGAGGCCTTGTGTCCCAGCAGTGGGTCGAATTATAAAGGCTGTCATGATGGTGATCAAGATAACACTCCCAAAGAGGTTGAGCAGATCTTTAGGTGACATTCGGTTACATATCAAGCAATATGAACCATGATAGTGACAGTTTGCCAGCCTGTCGCCTACATAAAATGGGCAGTTAACATAAAAGTTACTAATCCTTCAGTGACGTAATAAACAAAAGTCAGCTACCAGTACAGATGCCGCACTTAAAATCATCTCAGTATTCCGGGTAGATTTTTATTTTCGTAACGCCCATAATTTGTAATAATTCGTTGTTACATGAAACAGAAATGAAATGCAACGCCAGCTTATTAAATATTGACACTCCAATTCAATTTCGAAATCCTCCGCGCTGAACACGATGGTAATATCCTGAAAAATGCCGGACCTTTGGTAGCCCTATTCTCAGTGGAATCGTGAATCTTATTTCGATTTTCTATAAACGTGAATGTTTACGGTAAATGTTCCGGGCTATATGTAAATTGAATCTGAGATTCCGGAGATTTTCCCCCTGGTTTCCCATGAGGAACGCTTAGAGGTGCTGCAGCTTAGGTTCTGAAGTTTACTGGTTGTTTTCTAACTACTTTGGAATCATGTTGTTTTAATCCTTATGGGTTTTTAGTGGAATGGAATCTGTTGAATGAAATGGCATTTATTATTACTTATTTAAACTTGTGCGTATTATGAGCTTCATCTTCACGTGTTGTGTCACTCATAGTGTGCTGCCACGGATTTAAATGGGAAGGATACAACCATTTTGTTTACTTTTGGATTTACGTAATCCAAACAGGAAAATATCTTCTAGAATAAATCGGGTTGAATGAATAATTAGAGCGTAGGTAATTTGATAAGAATGTGCGCGATTTATGAAAAAATCATGTCATCGTTTTGAAAAAATAAAATAAAGAATAAACATTTGTTAAACGAATGCTGCTGGATTAACGTTGTTACATGTCTCTTAATATTAAGTTGGATGCCTCCTAACCCCTTTCTCGGTTTGCCCACAAATTAATTTCAACAGCGTCATGTGTTACTTCTCTAAAATCATTTTATGATCCAAGTGGAATGTGTTCTGTGAAGTTTGCATACATCATCATCATCATTTCGAGAGACCTCCACTGTTGGACATAGACCTTCCACAAGGATCTCCAAACCGTTTCTGCGCTGCCCGCATCCAGCGGCTTCCCGCGACCTCTACTAGATCGTTAGTTCAACTTGTGGGGCCTACCAACGTTGCGTTTCCGGGTCATTACTCGAGGAACTTTCCGCGCCAACAGTCGTCAGTCCTCCTCGCAATGTGCCCTGCCCACTGCCTTGCATATATCACGTAACATAAACATTACAGCTATTTTAACAGCTCTCGGCAATGCTTGTGTTCAATTCATCTTCTTCGAGTGGTTAACCTGGTACCAGATTAGCCTGGTGACAGAATTTTACTAGTCGCCTTTTCTGGGCTTCGATATGACTTGTTTACCACTGGTATCTTTTTACAGCAGCCGGGACGACCACTTTACCGTGCCTTCCAAAGCACGGAGGAAAATCAAGTCGAATTATTTTTTTTGGTCACCCACCTGATTATCGAGCTGTCATTTAGTAGCTTAGCTTTTGTGATCGTTACGTAAAACGCATGACCACGTTTTTGCCAATATAAAAGTATCAGGGGAGCCCAAATGCCAGGAAAGCTGATACGGTAGAGACATTGCCAGAGCTCTTCGCGAGTTTCACGTCAGTGATGCAAGCGTCTATTAGGTTAGAGTGACTGCTACTTACCACTAGGCAGGCCATTATGCGTTTCTGCGAACCAAATGATATAAAAATACTGTACTGTATTATTAGTTTGACGCCGCCGTGGTGGAGTGGTCAGTAACGCTGCCTACACATCGCACGGTCCGGGTTCGAGTCCTGGTAGTGGCGAATGTTAGTGTGATGAACACGAGCATTTGTTCATGAGTCATAGGACCGCGGATCCTATTTATAAAAATATCTAGATTATTAAGTATATTTTTCCGTTATCTAGTATCCATGACACAAGTTCTTAAAGATACTTAATTTGGGCTAGATAATTGGTGTGAGCGTAGAAATATATTATTATTGTTATGTCTTGTTAAAAGACTCCTCAGATCCTCAGTTCATACATAAGTGTAATCAGTCATAGCATTATTTATTAATTATATTGTCATTATTTCAAATTTATTTAATATAAAACACACACAGATGATTTACTCATTCCAACGTTTGCGCCCACACAACATCGTATGTTGCCCATGACAGAATTATCGAAGTAAGGAGATTATCGGGTAACAAGTATTCATTACCGCACGATGCATATGGAGTTGTATTAGCATAACTATCTCTCGAGGGGAATAACTTATTAGAAGATACGGGCGTTAGCTCCCGAGGGGCTCTATGAGGAGATTCCTCATTATAATAGAAGACAAATAAACTGTTGCCAGGGCTTATGCATAATATTATTATGACTATCTACTTGCATAATATACACTGGGTTGGTCTATCAGACACGCTTGCTAGAACTACCATAAGCCGATTTGCAATGATAACAAATATTGTATATTATGCACCCAGTATTATAAACACATTCTAAATAATATCATTGTGAAAAGTAAAAAAGACTTAATCTCAAATTATTAGTTCTTATAATAATATTTCCATATTTTTAGCTATGTTATTTCTTTGGGGCACAAGTGTGCTTAGCGCGTGTAATCTTGTAACTTTAGCACACCATCCTTTACCTTTAGCAACCATCAAAGCTCCCCAAACCCAAATACACTGGCCTGAAAAATTAAGTATCCCACTTGCAAAATTGCAATAACTTTATAAGTATACAAGATATACTTTTTAAATAAAATGGACTCGAAAAAGAGTTTAATTTTGTAAACAATACTTTATAGTCGAAGATCTTTTTTAATAAATCACTAAAAAAAAACAAAAATAATCCTTTTTTTTCAATTGTAATATTAAAAGTGTAGTACTTAGTTTAGCAAACCAGTTTACTTTGTTAATGTTAAAGTACAATTACTCAAATAAATGTAGCCATTCCATCCAGTGTAGACTGACCCCTTTCTCACCCAAAATTATTAAACAGCGGTATGTACATGTGAAACCGCAACGTTTCTGACTCAACTTCGAAATGGTTAGCATTCTTATTATGTTAGCATCATTTACATTGCATTATTTAAGTGCAGACATTGCAACGATTAAACAAGAGCGTTTTGGCATCCAGCCTTCCAGGAATTCAGAATTTGCGATGCAAATTCGGAGCCGCTGGAAAGATGCAATTCTAGTAGAATTCTTCGTCTGGTGTTCAGGTCAGAAATGTTTATGCAGCTGCACAACATTTTTCTTTTATGTTTGCATTGAAGTTTGCTGTGTGTCTTGAATTTCATTTAGACAGATGGCTAAGGTTGCTCAATTTTACAGTCATCTTAGAATAGCACCTTATTATTACAATCAGTCATAATACCTATATAAGTAACTATTAATACGAGCATTTACGAGGGCTGTATATCAAGGAGCTTATATTACCTATAGAATGGAGTCATTAGTCAAATGAAAAAAGTGAGGGCAAAAATTTTGACAACCCTTGACATTTCTTGACATTTCTAGAGAGGCTCTGTCTCTTTCTAGTAGGGTGCCTATAGCAGAAAAAATAATTACGGACAATCTTGGACTTCGTTAAGTTAATAAAATTAATTAGTACTCAAAGTTTAAAATATTTTTGAGTTTACCATGACAAAGAATTAACATTCATAATAATTAGTTTTAATCTTCCGTACAACTGTCTGTTACTACAACATGTAAATGAAATAACCAACATCCTGAATACAGGTGGTTGGGGATCGGCTTCTGAGTTGATTTCAAGATTTTTTTAAAAAAAAAAAAAACAAAAGTACCCAGGAAATGTTGTACAACATTTTTAGAGTACATTATTTTTTTTTTGTTTTATTTTTCAAAAAAAAAACGCTTTTTTTTTTCAAAAAAAATATTGAAATCAACTCAGAAGCCGATCCCCAACCACCTGTATTCAGGATGTTGGTTATTTCATTTACATGTTGTATTACACTTAACATTGGCGAAATATAAAAATGAAAAAGCTCTTTATTAAATGGACTTTGCTAAGTACTTTTAAATCGTCAAAAGCCCTACCACCATTTCGGGACGAAATAATAATTATTATGCTGAGATGGAGCAGAAATGGCGAAAGACTCCGGCGAAGAACTCCACAGCTTACAATTTTGTAATGATTTCAAAACATCAATACAAGTCAATAAATAATTATCAATTTAATTTAAGTTACAGTTTTACATGCGTATATTTTGGGTAGTTATTAAAAATAAATAAAGTAGTACCACTAGGTAGTTTTATAAATTCTGTAACACACTAAGTTTATTCCTTAATAAAAACTTCATCACAAGAACTGTTCTATTTTAAATCTAAACATAAATAACAATCTAAACATTCATATATTACATATGTGACTCAAGAATTTATGTAAAACAAAGTTATATATACACATAATATTGATACTTAAAAGAACAAAATCCTTTATTATTATATGATACAGTGATATCCGCAGAATATAGTTACATATTCACATAGATACTTCTAAATTACAAAATATTGACCTAAAATATATTACTTTCATATCAATCGATGTTTCATAATACTTTATAATGATTGGCAAAATAATCGATTCTGTAAAACAACTAAGAAAAAAGTTACAGCTAATTTTGTACAAGACAAACTTAAAATCGCTCTGCTATAAAGAAAGAATTATGCAGATGTGACTTTATTCTATCATGAGACCAACAATTAAAAATATGAATACCGGTAAAAGATGTAAAAGAATCATTTGTACTCGTAACTCGATTAATACTGGTTAACGTATGACAAGGTATATAACTTTGTCATGTGTTAACCAGTATTAAAAAAATATGCATAAAACGATAAGGATTTCCTATATAAAGTTGGTCGGTACGCAACGTATCACACCATGTATTTGGAATAGCCCGTATTAACTTTTTTCGGTTTCAAAGAGTTTGTACCTCATTCTTACTTTAAATTGAATGCCCTACGTATATATATATCAACCTTCTGTACCTGTTACTCAGTTACGAAGTCAGAAGGATAAAGCCTTGTTCCTAAAGCCGTAATAGTGTAATTTCCGCCTAGGGTCTTTCGGAAATCTAAAAAGAAAAGAAAATTTTATGTATACAGGCACTTTTAACTTGTAATTAGCATATTAAAAACTATCATTTGATAGGCTTGAATAGCACAGTCACAATTTTATTAATGCTGTGTCAATTTTACTAACCCAAATTCGAGTGAAGTTTGAGGTCACTGTGCATATTGCACTATGCGTTACATGTTAGTAGATGCAAATGTGAAAGATAAAATACACTATTACACTGGTAAAATCCAATCAATCATTTTGAATATGTTTCTCAATTAAAATAATGTACATTGCACAAATTACATGTTTTGTTTGTAAATAAACGTTCCCAACCAAAAATGGGTAGAACGATTTATGTATTATATATATACATAATCTATAAACTATATATATAATCTATATATATCTATATAACAGCTATTTCAAAGACTTAAAAAAAAATATATATTAATTTTGATTGCCATTTCTGAAAGGAAAAAGGTTATTATTTTATAATAATTCTGGAAATCCTAGTCACCCTAGTCAATTTGTTTACACATATTTGAATAAGTAATTGATGTATGAAAATTAATTAAATTCAGATAGTATTAAAGCCGAGTATCAGAAATTACTTTCCCCTATGGAGTTTCGCCCAATAACGATAATCATATGGAATTACATGTGAAAAACCAATTTTACTTAGGTGAACAATAATATGCAATTATAACACTTACAAGTGAAATTTCAGACTGCATCCTGGATACCACTCACTTCTGCAACCACGAACTATACAGCGATGCACCATTTTGCACTATTTAAAGTTATTAAAATGTAAAAAGCCGTACCAAAATCGCGAGTCGATATTTATGAATACGTCAATTACGACAATTTATGTCATGTTGAGATTTCGGGACATTGACACATGAAGCGAGTGCTGCCATTACATAAATCCTTTCATTTCCCATAAGTTATAGAAAGAATCACAATGATGATTTTCAAAATAGAATACAAACCTAAACATTAAAAGTAAATATATTATATTTATTTCTTTCATTGATAATAAATACTGATAATTGAATACAATATGTTAAGTTTTTAGCTACTTTTCTACTTTTGTTTTAGAAAGATGGCGAAATACTGGGGAAATCTTGTTTCTATGTAGTCGTGTTTAGAAAGAGATGACGACAATTTCTAGAAAGAGAAATGTGAAATTTGAAATGTCAAGTATTGTCAAAATTTTTGCCTTCACTTTGTTACTTTGTCTAATGACTCCATTCTTTAGTATAAGCTCCTTGGCTGTATATAGTAATGGGGAAATATGAAGCGCAGTGAATCAGTGAAGTCGCAGGCATAACAATTTCTTTTTTCGTATCAGTAACTACTATAATTATACAAAGAGTCCGGGAAAATTAAAAAAAAATTATAATCAATCCTAACTCGCACAAAATGTATGAGATTTGTGTATGTTTGCTACTTCTACTGATAGTTAATCTTTTTAGCTATAGAACGATACTAGATTGTTGCTAATACAAATGTTAAGGTACAAAATTGTCGCTTGTTTGAAGGGAGGTATTTTTTACCGAGCAAATTATCCATTGAAAACGCTCTTAAAGTTTGATTACTACTTCCCCGGACACACTGCTACACTATGTTATAATAATTTGTTTTCCGTATTACTACATAAATTGTAGGGCACAAAATTAGCAGCGCCCGAATTAGGGCAGCGCCTCCATCTCACAGATGACTACAGTGTAAAAACTTATCGTCAACTTATCATGACCTGTCATACAGGTCTCCTAGTACAGATACCAGTCTCCCACATAGTATCAATACATATTGAATAGAATAGAAAACAAACTTTTTGTTAATTGTATTTTGTGGCTATGTGAGAGAGAAACAATAAATTATTAGTATTATTTTGTAGAGCCATTTTTCTGTCTGTAAGTAAGATTACCAGAGCTCCACGAAATAGCTGAAGGGATTTGGGTGAAGGCGTAGAGTTGGCAACGCGAAAGTGACGTGTCAGTGTTGCAATAGCAAGTTGCAACGAATTTGTTTTACGTATTTTATTTCATTGGCACACAATATGTTATTTTATATTTAGATTGTAAATTGTAATATTAGGGGTTTAAGTATGAAATTGCCGTTTTGTATGGAGAATTTAACGAAAAATATTTTTTCCATACTAATCTATTTGCAATTTTTTAAGGAACTACAAATCTAAATGTTGTGTAATTTTGTGGATATATTAAGACAACATTAAGCTATAGGATACTTAGAGAAAAAATATGAGAATTGATACCTGTACAAAATATTCATATTTTTATAACGGAGACGGACACCTCTTAGGACGAGCTCTTTTTAAAGATGTATTTCTAGTGAAAAAAATAAAAATAAGAATAAAATTTTATACATAAATATAAGTCCTTGTAATGAAGTTTAATAGAATAATGGACATAGCTATTGTATTAAAGGAATTATACACTAATGAATAATGAGGAAAAAATCGGCAATTTCATACTTTAACCCCTATTATAAAGAAGAAGATTGTTCAAGTATGCCTTTTACACTTATTTTAGACGCAATTAATTGCCTGAAACACAGGAATATCCTAGTTCAGGTTCCTAGATTGTAAATTTTACCTTTGTAACTGCATTTTTATTGTATTTGTTGTGTTTTTCTGTATTGAAAAAAAAATATTATTATAATTCTCCATAGACAACGGTAGTTACTATTGTCGGAAGCAGTTGATTACTATTAGGCAGACTGTATGCTTGCCAATCACATATCATAAAAAGCACAAATATCTAATAATATACAACATGTAATTTAAATAACCAACATCCTAAATACAGGTGGGTTAAGATTGGCGTCTGAATTGATTTAAAAAAAAAACAAAAATACTCAGAAATACAATAAAATATTTTCTGGGTATTTTTTTTTATTTTTTTTATTCAGGATGTTGGTTATTTAAATTACATGTTGTATAAAAATCCAGTGTCACAGTTGTGTTCGTACTCTTCCGAAAGGGCTCGGGCTAATTTTTTAGATTTTTTTTGTTTATATTCCGTAGGTATCACAATAGGTCGTAAAGTTTATTTGGTCGTAAAGAAAAAATACATATGACAGAACAACGTTTGCCGGGTCGACTAGTAATCTATATATCATGGAACTTTTAATAATAATAATAATAATAATAATAATTTATTGTGTATAAATTTGAGTACATAATTAGCAGTAACATTTGCTATAAGTAGAGACCACCAAATCCTACCTTTACAGGTGTATACACATATTCTTTTAATTCAAAAATTACAAATTTCTAAGCCTAGAACACTTTCACAAAATCAACTTAATTTTGGTACTTAAATACTGAACTAATAAATTATAATCTGTATTCCATAAACTCTTTCAAGCTATAAAAACAGTTATTTAATAACCATATTTTAGTCAGCCTCTTAAATTCACTTAAACTTAATTTTTCATCCTTAAAACGATCTGGTAATTTATTAAATATATCTATGCACATAATAAAAGCATTTCTTGACACTACAGACAGTTTTACACATGGTTTTTGTAATTTACATAAATATTGAGAACGTACTTTTCTATTAGTGGCGTCGTGTTTCTTTACAAAAATAGACTTATGTTTAAATACAAATATAATAATTTCGAATACATATAGACAGGGAATTGGAAGAATATTATGTTTTTGAAAATATGGACGACAGGAATCAGTTTTTTTATTTCATCGTTTTTGTATTAAGAATAAGTTATGGATATCTACAGAATTCCCCCAAAGAATGATTCCATAACGTAGAATACAATCGATATAGCCATTATAAGCTGTAAGTGCAGCTTTCTCAGACACTATTCTACTAACTTTTCTTAGAGCATAAACGAATTTATTAACTTTAGTACATAATTCATCAATCTGCGCTTTCCAGTTACAATGGCAATCAACATTTAAACCCAGGAATTTTATTTGAGTAACTTCTTCTATGATGTCACCATCAATTGTTACATCCAAAGGTTGTACGTAACCTCTGACCGTTCGAAACTGTATATATTTAGTTTTGCTGGTATTTAATTTTAAATTATTAGATTTGAGCCATGTTACAGCCTAGGATAATATGTTGTTTACCTCATTATTGTATGTGGCTACGTCTTTACGTTCAATAATAAGGGTTGTATCATCTGCAAATAGGATACACTCTTGAGATATATATTTGGGTAAATCATTGATATAGAGTAGAAACAGTAATGGACCTAGTATGCTGCCCTGTGGTACCCCAAAATTATTATTGACATAAGAAGATCTATAAGGTAAAATAGTTTTTAATTTAGAGCAATATCTTCTTATCTCTACACATTGGGTTCTTTCACTCAAATAAGACTTGATCAATTCATATGCTGGTCCTCGTACCCCATATTTTGATAATTTTGCAAGAAGTCGCTCGTGACAGACAAATTCAAAAGCTTTACTCATATCCATGAATAATACAGTGATTGGTATCTTTTGGTCTATACAAGTCATTATTTGTCGTATCAATTTAAATGTAGCTAATGAAGTACTCCTGCCTCTTCTGAATCCATTTTGTTCTTCAGTAACTATATTGTTCTTTTCAAAGAATTTATTTAGCCTAATGTAGATTGCCTTTTCCAATATCTTTGAAAATATAGGTATCAGGGTAACCGGTCTATAATTATCCATTTTACATTTGTCACCTTTCTTGTATAACGGTTTTACAATTGACCTTTTCAATGAATTTGGAAATTTGCCTTGTACTAAACACAAATTAATTACATGTAGGAATGGAGGTGCTATATAGGCTATTACTTCCTTTACAATGTCAGTTCTTATATCATCAAACCCTACGGAATTTGAGTTTTTCAGTGATTTAACTATTTTAATGAACTCATTCATACTTACTGGGTTTAAGAATATACTTTGTTCGAGATTATCCATTTTAAGGTCATTTGTTTCCGTGTCATCACAATTGTCTTTTACAATATTTATAAAATAATCATTAAAATTATTAGAAATCAGTTGAGGATCAGTAATGTCACTGTTGTTAAATGTTATTTTTTCTATGGTATTACTGTTAGAATCAGATGTTGTATAATTTTTAATGATTTTCCATACTGCTTTACAAGTATTATTTGTATTAGCTATATACTTCATGTTTTCTGATCTTTGATAAGAAATTAAACATTTTTTTAATATTCTCGAGTACTTTTTGTACATATGTTTATGAATTTTGTAATGTCTACTTTTAAGATACAATTTTCTTTTGTTTCTACAAGATTCTTTAATTCCCTTAGTTAACCATTTTGAAATAACATTTTTATTTGAAACTTTGATTTTATATACAGGAAAGCACAGATTATAAAAAAGAGTAAATAAGTCATAAAATTTATTAAAAGCTTGCAATGCATTTTTATTATCGAATACTTCTGTAAAAGAAACAGACGACAAACATTCTTGAAATTTATTGCGGTTATCTTCAGAATAAACTCTTCTATATTCATACCACCATTTCATAGGCGGATGTAACCGCTTAGTTATAGGAATGAGCAAAGATTGAGCTGTATGATCCGATAGACCTAAATCATGAACGGAAGCTTGACCGGCTTCAATATTTGTATAAATATGATCAATGCATGTTTTTGATACTGCCGTAATCCTAGTGGGGCTTTGAATGGCCGGCTGCAAATTGTAAGTTTGAAATATCCTTTTTAGTTCAGTTGAAATCTTCGTATCCTTCATGAGGTCAATGTTGAAGTCCCCACATATGACATATTTTTTCCTATTATGATGACCTATTGAGTCCAACATTTCGTTTAATTTGTGAAAAAATATCGAATTGGTTGATGAGGGTGTTTTATTTGTGTACAGACTTACCAATATTATGCCATATTTATCTAGGATTATTCCGCAACATTCGAACCCGTATGGTAGAGAAATTGATTCTAGCTCTTTTATAATTGTATAATCAGTATTTTTACGAACTAAGATAGCAACACCTCCTCTTTTACATTTTTTTCTAGAAAAAGAAGCAGCAACTTCGAAGTTTTTTAGTTTTAAATTGAATTCTGAACCTTTCATAAGGTTTGTTTCACATAAACACAATGCATCTACATAAATTCCCTTTTTATTAAGGTCGGTTATTGCACAATATAATTCGAACAATCTGTATTTATTTGTTTGTGTTATAATAATGTAACTCTTCTTGTCAAGCTTTTTGCGGTAACCATCTTTTAGCTATCCAAATTATGACTAAATAAGGAAAAAATAAATTTCCCTATGGAGCTGCATTTGATAGCCCAATTCGTAAGGGAAACACTCATACTAGTTGACACGGGCCAAATTGAATATTATGCGCAAATTGAATCCGTACCTCGGGCACCTGTCGGCAGATTTCATATTTAGCGTACATACTACGTGCTCAATTATTGGAATATTGAACCGGAATTTTTTGTGCCCTCATAAATATTTCATTTGACGAATGCCCCTGATAGCAGCATCATTCCTTCGGATATTCAATTCTGGATGTCTGTTATTTAATCTGGATAGTGTGAACAAGACCTTAATGGGAAAAGAATATGGTTTTATTTTCAGATTTGTCAGTTTTTTGTACACTTCAAACCGCAGTGTTTTGGTCCAGAGTCTAGTTTATTATTGATTGCTGATGTTGATTTATGAAATAAAGTAAACTCATTATAAAGAAGTTGAATTTGTTTTCTTGACGAGCTATTTTTAATAAGTTAATACTAAGGTTGGCAGTATATTTTATTTATATAACAATACTGTTTAAATTATTCTTCATCCTCATCAACAGCTCATATAATGTCCGAACGAGGGGCTCGAGCCTACCCACATTAGGGATGATTAGGCCTTCATCATGGGTGTGTGCAGGTTTCCTCACATTCCTCACGATATTTTCCTTCACCGTAAAAGCGTCGATTAAACGTACATATGAATTCAAAATTTGAAAACATTGGTACGTAGCGGGGTTCGAACCGGTGCCTCCCGGGTGAGAGACAACGCCCTTACGCACTACGCCACCGACGCTCCATCCATCACTTACCACTTTGTTATTACATGATTTTGATAATCTTCTATAATGTGATAGACATATTATTAGTAGTTGCAATGTTTCATCATTAAGGTTAGCACAATAAAAATGAGTTATATGTGTCGAAATAAATAGCTTACGCCAAAATCACAGCGTGCTAACGTATGGCACCGAATGCAGCATGCATGCTCGTTGATTGCTGTTTGCTTTGTCAAATCAGACCTCTTGTGTGATTGTTTTGGCCTCACAACGCTCAATCAGGGTCGTAATACGTTCATTTATCAGAAATTTAGAGCTTCAGTGGAGTTTTTATAATCATTCATTTATTCTAGAAATCGGCTGAGCATGTAAGGACTGTGATTAGAAGAAATGAAGCGAAATATGTATGTAACGAGCATATAGAAAGAAATGATCTATGCCTACCTCTGTTCTGAGAAATGCGTTACTTTATGTTTGAATATTTTTGTTATTCGGTTCCATAACAGATACATAAAAGTAATTAAAACGTATTAAAATTGTTATCAGTTGCAATAGATTTCAATACACTGATCCTGCACGGCGACGTCAAACTAAACGTTTAAGTATATATTTCTTTTTCGTAAAATGTACCATAAGTTCACTCACTTCGACACATTTTTCTAAATCAATTATATTGTCAATCCACTGCGATGTAAAGTTATTATAGTTGTGAGATTTAAGGTTTTAGTGACAGAGTTCGTTAAACTGAATATTTTGAGACTGACTTTTGGATACATATTTAATTGTGTGCAAGTTTATCTTGATGACAGGACCCATCTAGTATTGCCGTAGTTTAAAGATGCTTGGAGCATCAAGAGAGAATTCTCTCTCCTGAAGTAGAATCACACTTCCAGCTTTTTAGACTAAGTGTAAAATTCAAAGGAAAATATTAAGCATGCATAATAACATACTTTCTCAACAACAATTTTTGTGACCTCACTCACTGCAGGAATATAAAACTACAAAGTAATAATTTGGATGCAATCTCAGTTACGTTTGCCTTCAGATGGCTGAAAAGTTATGTATATTCTTAACGAAAATAAACATTACTATGGGCATCCATATTCGTAATATTCTATTAAGCTTTTTAACTAATGAACTACGTAAATTGCCAGTACGAAAAGATAAAGCTATTTCTATACGACAAGCGCGTTGAATTCCAGAGACTAACCTAATTAATGCTATACAAGACGCAACTATGGTCCTGCGAGTAGTTTTTGAACTGTAAAACCTTTAGGACAGCTGCGCCAAGTACTTACGCGATATTTTGGATAGGTTGCACCGTCATCTACTATCTCCTTAAATTCCTGTTATCCCCCGCTGGGATGTAGGGCTCGAAGGACAGCTTTCCATGCTTGCCGATCTTGTGCAGCTGTGCACGCCTGTTGCCACGACATCCCCAGTGCTCGTAGCTCACAGTCAACTGAGCGTCGCCAGGTCTCCTTGGGACGTCCCCTCTTTTGTTTACCAGTGATCTACTATAAACTGTGACTGCCATTCCAACGCGAACTGAGAAATTTTGCAACACATTTCTATGTCGAATAATCTACAAATGAAATTCCCTGCCAACACTCGTGTTTCTTGTTACGATGCTGGGTCATTCAAAAGAGGCGTCAAGAAGCACCTTGCACATTGCCAAGGCAAGGGTGGCTGGTGCGTTTACATTATCTATCTTTTGATTTGGTCTTCACTTCTGTTACAGTATACCAAAAACAGTGATACGTCTTCATACAAACTGGCCGCTATCCATTAGAATGTGTGCGTGCGTACTCAGCACCGTGTACGCACGCACTGTGACGCACACATTGACATAAAAATATGGGGGCATAAGGTGGTCTCGCCGTCTCGGTGTGATCGCGCGTTTTTATGTCATTGCACATTCGCTCGCCGCTCGTTCCCCGCACATTTACGATAGCCCTACGTCAACGCAAGAGTAGGCTTATAACTCGCCGACATCCCGCAGATAAACTACTGTTCTTGGTATACTGTGCAACTATGGTCCTGCGAGTAGTTTTTGAACTACAGAACCTTTAGGACAACTCCGCGAAGTACTTACGCGATGCTTTGGATATCTACTATAAATCATCAATCATCTACTATAAACTGTGACTACCATTCCAACGCAAACTGAGAAATTTTGAAACACATGTCTATGTCAAATGATCTACAAATGAAATTCCCTGCCAGCATTCGCGTTTCTTCTTACAAAGTCAAAGTCAAAGTCAAAATTACTTTATTCATTTAGGTACAATTTGTACACTTATGAAAGTCAATTTTGATGCCATCGGTTCGAGAGTCTACCAGGAGGCCTTGTTCTGAGAAGAACCGGCAAGAAACTCAACAAGTTTTATCCTCCCTTTACAGTTTTTATAGTATTGATTTGGAAAGAGTCATAATTCACATTGTCAAGTCTTTAATAATTAATCATAATAATTTATTAAAATAAAGACTAATAATTAAACTTAAAATAAAAATAAAAAATATATATAAAAAAAAGTGATTTAAGACATCTTTCCTTACAATCTTGTCAATTAGAAAATTAAATTTTTATACATATTGATATCTCACTAGATTACAATGGAGAATCGAGCACATTTGGATGTGTCCACACATTTTTATCATCTATATATTCCTGAACTTTATAATACGCTTTCTTCATTAAAATTTGTTTAATATGAAGCTTAAATTTATGTGACGGAAGTTCAGTTACATGATGTGGGAGTTTATTATATATTTGTATACATTTCCCCATGAATGAGTGACTGGTTTTATGAAGTCTACTACTAAATATGAAGAAACTTGGAACAGCAAGTTTATTTCTACCTCTTGTGTTTAAATTGTGATAATCACCTTTCTTCAAAAATGTATGTAAATTTTTATGAACATACATAATGTTGTCATATATATATTGGGAAGCAACCGTGAAAATATTTATTTCTTTAAATAACTCTCTAAGCGAATCACGAGGTCTTAATTTATAAATGGCACGTACGGCTCTCTTTTGTAATACAAAAATGTCTTGAATATCAGCTGCTGATCCCCACAGCAATATACCATATGACATAACACTATGGAAGTAACTGAAATATACAAGTCTTGCCGTCTCAACATCAGACAGTAATCTAATCTTTTTAACAGCAAAAGCAGCAGAGCTGGGTACAATGCTGGGTCATTCAAAAGAGGCGTGAAGAAGCACCTTGCAGATTGATAAGGCAAGGGTGGCTGGTGCGTTTACATTATCTATCTTTTGTTTTGGTCATCACTTCTGCCACAGTATACCAAGAACAGTGATACGTCTTCATACAAACTGGCCGCTATCCATTAGAATGTGTGCGTGCGTACTCGGCGCCGTGTACGCACGCACTGTGACGCACACACTGACATTAAAATATGGGGGCATAAGGTGGTCTCGCCGTCTCGGTGTGATCTCGCGTTCTTATGCCATTGCACATTCGCTCAGCGCTCGTTGCCGCCCGGCACATTTACGATAGCCCTACGTCAACGTAAGAGTAGGCTAATAGCTCGCCGACATCCCGCAGATAAACTACTGTTCTTGGTATACTGTGCTTCTGCTTACCATGAAGTGGATTTGTTTAAATCAAGTTAACATAATACTTGCAGCTTCTCCAACTATTTGGCTGACATGGCATATCTTAAAGCATCCCTATATTATACTAAATTATTAAGGAGTCTAAAAGAAGGTAAGAATATTCAGAAATTCTCCTGCGTTTACTTGCAAACTGTAAATAACTGTTGAACTTTGCGAAGAAACTATAAGAAACTCTGGGGGCAGTAAAAACTTTTATCTTTTTTAATTCTTTATGTCTTCTATTTTCAATTAAACAAAGCACTGCTTTTCATTTGTTTGCTTTTTTGAATATAATATAATTAACGTCTTTTTACAAGCTTTTCACACTGTTTCATGTCAATCATTAAAGATGAGGATATTTCTAGACATATTTACGCTCGAAAGTTACGACGCGTAAATAATTTATTAAAATGTTGAAGTTGTTGTGTAGATGGTGATTATAGAGAAAAGAGTGAAAGCTAGGAACATGGTGAAAGGGTGAACGCTTATGTGAACAGTCGTATCTAAGAAGGCTGGCTGCGCATGATGGTGTGCTCAATTATTCAAAAAGCGTCGGTGGTGTGGTGCGTAAGGGGCGTTGTCTCCCACCCGGGAGGTACCGGTACGAACCCCGCCACGTACCAATGTGTTTTCAAATTTTGAATTCATATGTACGTTTAATCGACGCTTTTACGGTGAAGGGAAACATCGTGAGGTGCACACACCTATGAAGAAATTCTTAGGTTGTGTGTGAAGTCGACCCGCACTTGGCTAGCGTAGTTGACTAAGACTTAATCACTCCTTATATGGGGTAGGCTCGAGCCCCTCGGTGGGGACATTATATGTGTTGATGATGATGATTAAGTTAAGCCCAAAAATTAAGGTTATTTGCGCAAATTACAGCAGTACTCGGTTTCTTGGACAATTTTACCTGAATCTGTCACACATTCGTCTTTAAACTTCACGCAATTACGGGCTTGCACGTCTATGACATACTTGTGGGTCATTCATAAAATAAGATTTAATAAAATATTTTTAGCAAAAAAATACGACAACCGACTTCAATGCGTACAAATTTAAACTAAAAAGTAAGAAATAAATAATATTTTTATGAAGTAGTTGAAAAGAGCGTCATAGAAAACCAAGGAAAGTATTGATACACATTTATAATTCTTTATTTATAATTCATACTCCGATATATTTGGAGCCGGTGCCAGCTAGCCAAGGAGGATAGTGTTTGCAATTTTTGAACTTCACGGAGCGGCGGATTATTTCTCATCTTCATCATTCATTATTATGTATAGTTAATGGATTAATCAAGTTCGTATCTATTAGGTAAGTTTATTTTGCTTAGGCTGGCACCGACTCCAAATATATCGCAGTATGAATTATAAATAAAGAATTATAAATGTGTATCAATACTTTCCTTGGTTTTCTATGACGCTCTTTTCAACTACTTCATAAAAATATTATTTATTTCTTACTTTTTAGTTTAAATTTGTACGCATTGAAGTCGGTTGTCGTATTTTTTTGCTAAAAATATTTTATTTTATTATTTTTAGTGGAAATTAAGTATATTTTATTGAAAACGGATAAGCCTACTAGGCGCTCATTAAAACTTAATGGAAACCTTAACTAAAACGTTTTTTTTTGTTATTACTGATTTGTTCAAAAAATTCGACCTGAATTTATATCGATACAATTTATACGGGCCATCTCTGATCTTGACGTACCTAAAAAAATAATCATTAAAGTCGAGTCGTAATACTCATAATTGACGCAGTAATCAGGTAACAAACACAAAAAAAAAGTCGGATAGAGAACTTCCTCTTTTTTTTTAAGTAGGTTAACAAATAATATCACGTCTCAGACCTATAGCTCATTACAATTGCCTGCCATTCATTCAAAATGAATGGTAAGTTAATGAACTATGAACCTAGTTATTTAACTTAAGTTCATAAAATAATTTGTCATAGTTTATGTGTTGACTATTGGACCTACTAACCAAAATTTCACTATTGCATATGAGGTAATGGCAAGTTCAAAAAACAAATTGACATTATTTTTGTGTTCGTGGACGATATTATTATTTCATCCCCAATGAAATTATCATTTTAACACAAAAGTACTGAACCAATTTCGGTATAATTTATACGGGACCACCTTTGGAGTATGTCCTTCCTAACGAAAAAAGAATCATCAAAATCGATTCATAATTGACGGAGTAATCGCGGAACATACATACAAAAAAAAAAAAAAAAAAAAAAAAAAAAAAAAAAAAAAAAACATACAGTCGAATAGAGAACCTCCTCCTTTTTTGAAGTCGGTTGAAAACTATCCCTTCGCTCTATTGGCCTTTTTGACGTTTACAAGCATAAATAAGTAATTTGAGAATTTCTAAGCAAAACAAAAATGGACGTATGATCCGATTTTGAAAGTACGAGTATAAGTGGACAGTTAGCGTGTTAACTAAGCCTTCATGCTTCGGCCGCACCTGCGCCTATCGTCCCGAAGTAATGCGTGGCGATACTGCGTACGTTTTGGCACTAAAAAGTTATCGCGATAAAGCATGTGGTCATATTAGCGATTTCTTTATTTGCACGAACTATCGTGCAATAATCCAAGATGGCCGAAATAATTTCCAGACGTGTAACTTGCGTAGTATTATTTTCCACTTTGCGTTTAACTATGGATAATCACTTTCTTTACTTCTAAATTATTGTGTGCTAATAATTACGTAATGCATTTATTAAAGAAAAGAACTTAGCCGTATCGTATACTTAGTCACCGATAGGTTAGCGAGCTCACGCAACCCGAATGTTCGCGACGATAGCCGATAATAGCCGGTCACATCTGCGCGTATCGTTTCTTAGCACGAAGATTCATCAGTGAGTGAACAAAGCTAAGGGCTTATCCTACCAATAATATAAATGCGAAAGTTTGTATTGATGTATGTATGGATGTCTGGAAGTGTGTTTGTTACTATTTCGCGAAAATATAGGCTATAATTTATGATATTGTGCAGATGAAGTCGCGGGAAGAAGCTAGTTATATATAAACGGCAAACTTAATGTGCCAGTGGCAAAAGAGTATAGAGTCCTCCACAGTACCGATAAGTGCTGGTGGATCGACCCCGGCAGCCAACTTTCTTTATGTAGTATACGCCTTTGATCATGTATACGTCATAAAGGTCGTAGCACACGTATCAGCTTGGAACGGTATCGCGATGCGCGGCTCGTAGCAGTTTCGAATCGCTGTTCCGTAGCGATCATAGAAAAAAGGCGTTCCCTATATTATTATGGTGGTATTTGGAAATAATTATACTTATTATTGTACAATAATTTAGCTCACACGTCAGAATAATACTAAAAAAAACCGGCCAAGTGCGAGTCGGACTCCGAGGGTTCCTCGGTATAAACTGCTGTATCTTTTGATCGCGTTAAGTTAGAAGTTTGATTTTTTCACTGCTTAAAGGGACAATAGACCTAGGTATTTGTTATAAATTTCAATTTGATACCTTCATTCGTTCGTGAGAAATAAGGTAGTAAGTTTCATTTTATTAAAATATTTTTATTATATTATATAACTAAAAAAATGTGATTTTCGCAATTTTTCCTATATTTGCATTATATGCACAATGCTTCATGCCAAATTTCAAGATTCTGAGTTTACGGGAAGTATCCTGTAGGTTTTGATTCCTTTGCGAGTGTCGGAAATTGGTTGAAAATATCGACATAATCGGCTGTATCTTTTGATTGGCTTGGCTTAGAAGTTTGATATTTTCACAGCTTAAAGGGACAATAGACTTGAGTATTTCATGTGAATTTCAGCTTGATACGTCCACGCGTTCTTGAGATAAAGGGTCTTGACAGACAGACAGACAGACGGACAACAAAGTGATCCTATAAGGGTTCAGTTTTTTCCTTTTGAGGTACGGAACCCTAAAAAGGTGGCGTAGTGGTTAACGCAGCCGCCCGGATTGCGGAAGATGCTGGGTTGAATTCCCGCCTGAGGCAGGTCGATTTTTTCAGTGTATTTTTTCTAGTATTAAAAATATTTACGCGTTTGTAAACGCAAAAGTTATTCCATAACATCAGAATAACATAAAAGCTATAAAATTATAAAATACACTGAAAAAAATCGACTAACTGTTACTAATTTGTTAACGCAAAAGTAATTTCAAAACTTAAAAAAATATAGGCTACAATTTATACTGATACTGCGCAGATGAAGTCGCGAGCAGAAGCTAGTAAATAAATAAAGTTGGTTACTGTCGCCGCTCTGCCAATGCACTTCGGTACTTCCGCGCGAGTAGTCGGCGCAATGTATGTTTAAATTGAGGTGGCACTTTTTCTATAGTAATTAAATATATTGAGTTATTTAGTAGTAGTTAAGAAAGTTTTGTACGACCGAGCTTGGATTATGTAGTGGAATACATCAAAAGTTATTTAAATATAAAAGTGGCACCTCTATCTAAACGTTTGAATTGAGGTGCCACCTCAGAACTACGAACATTATGGATCAATGTTTATCAACACTATGTATGATTTTGTAGGATTTGAGAATAACTAGTACACAAAATCTGAACTCGATAGTGTAGATATTAAAATAGATACAATACTTTATAGGTGGCCCCTCAGAGCACACTTTGACGACGAATTAATTCAAAGAAGAAGCAGTTTATTCAATGCGCAAATTCTTTATCATTTTGTATCATTCAGCAAATACAGGCAAAAATATTTTCCGAAGCATCTCGACTAAGATGCCAGTTAAAATGTGCAATATTTCCAAATTCACTCATTTCAATTACTGAATTATTAGCTTACATTTCAAACGAAAATGTAAGTTGTTGGTAATAAGGTATATTGGTTTTCACCAATAGATCTTTATCTATCAAATCAGTTTTGATTTATGAGGAAGGTTTAGGTAATTTGTCAAGGTATTGTGTAAATTGATTGAAAGTCAAGCCGCCTGGGATCTTTCATCGAAAACACTGCGTAATCCCTTTGAGATATGACATAATAATCAATGCCGGGATATTCTTCATAAATAGATCTTCACAACAAGTCTGAGGTGGCATTAATCTATCTTTTAAGGATAGCTTATTAATTCCTATTCTATCACATAAAAACGTGGTCACGTACAATACGGTAATTGGAAAGCTATTAGGTCCCCACCTATGAAATTGGCGTTTTTTTCTTACAGACTATTAGCTGTGTTCTTCTTTGATTTAGTCGGTGTTTCAGTTTTATATTTTAATTATGAATAAGGACTATACTGTTACGGATTTGCATGTAGTAAACTTATAATTATTAAAAAAAAAAGTGACTGTTTTATTTGGTGAGCAGAATCAACTCTTGAAATCGTTGTAACTCATGGACAGGCCCATCTTTTGTCTAAATCATTGATGCAATACTTAACTAAGTCTTGCTCAATTATACACTCCACATTTCAAAAGATTTGACAACGGAGTTTTTTAGAAATTTTAAATAACGTTAGTATGGAAAATACACATTTTATAGAAATCTTCATAAAAATTGTCGTTGTTCAATACTAACTCTATTTTTTTAAACTATAAATCCTAATGTTACAAAATTTGTAGGAAATTAGCGAACAACCCTCGGCTAAGTCTAGCATCAATAAATTATGAAAAAATCAAGTCTGTCCATGAGTTATTAGGCATCAAATCGTCAATTCTGATGAAGAGATTAAAGAGTCATTTTCACATTTTTTTCAGAATTTAAAAATTGAAATTTAATTTAATTACAGACTAAAATCTTGTAAAGAGTGTAGTTTCAAAAAATAATAATAATATGAACCTAAAACAACTATTGAATTAAAGAAATTGCAAGTTTAGGTCCAAGATAATAAAACGCTAATTTCAAAGGTAAGGACCTAATATTTAGATGGTTACAGTATTAATCCGTTATCCTTGTCATTTTAAATACATTAGTTAACTTCCGCATTTCATACACATTATTACAATCTTTCATCATTATTATCATTGCAGCCTTTTTCATTCGACCTGGGACACAAGGCCTCTCCTTGTCATCGAATGAGGTTTAGGCAGTAGTCCACCACGCTTGCCCAATGCGGATTGGTGGACGGAGTATAAGGTGATCAATAACCCTTTTGCTGATACATTAGTCGCCTTCTACGACACCCATTGGAAGGTATGGGGTGATGCTATTCTACTCTGCCGGCATCACACGGCTGATCTTTTAGACAATATAATTTAAATGTGATTTAAATGAATAATCTTAGTAGTTACCGCAAAAAGCTCAACTACCTGTGGAAACCAGCGCGGGTTGCAAGTCAGGAACAAGTAGACAAAGTTACATAAATTCATTTCACCGATGTAATTATTTCTACAGATCCTTCGAAACGGAATATTATAATTATCACGAGAATAATCCTTTTGGCTCCCGTACTGTGTCCCGAATCTTTTGGACAGTAAACAATATAATAAATTTCTATGCTAAATAACCACGAAAAGTTTCAGTAATTGCAGTCCGCAGCTGAAAAGGTTCTTTTGGCGATCCATTTTCAGCTTTCGTGTAGAGTTATAATAAAGTATAATAAGGTTTCTTTTCCTTTCACACTATAATATTTATTTATATTTAATTAGAGAGTAGATAACAAGATTAATATTAATTTGTATTGTTATTCCCTCTATGTTTGTATGTAATTTGATAAATTCATTCAATATGTCTTTTATGTAACCACAAGTATATACCTGTTAAAATATGTGTAAAATAGGTCTAACATGTATATCTAACATAAAAATAAAATGAATAAAAGAGTGTACTTTTTGCTGAAATATCTTCAACTTGTATAAAGATGATAAAAGGATGGAAGCAACTCTAGTAAATAGATGGAAGAAACTAAGAAGTCGCGAAAAAAAATAATCAGATGTTTTACACATTTTGGTTGCGTAGATAATGCACTTTAGTATTGAAAAGCTATTTTTTTCACAATTTCAGAGTTCTTTGTGTGTTTATGAGATCTTTAAATCGTTTGAAGGTTGTCAATGGCTTAAATATAATAACGCTTTTAAAAGATTTCATAAGTTGATTAAATATGTATTTTATGAAACCGTAAAAAACATATCACTTTGTAAACTGACCCAAAAATGCCAGATTGAAAAAAGTGAAAAAAAGCATTTTTTTCTTTTGCGCTGTATTATACACTTAGATAATATGTACGGTGTAAATGCGCACAATAATAACATAGTTATTGTCGAAATACTATGTACCTTGACTCGACGTTTTGGCTGCCTTGTAGCGGCCTAAGTCACGAGCGAACTGGTGCCCCGCGCCGTCGTCTGCCAGATGAGCCGGTGTGATTCTCTTTTACCCTCGCACTATTATTAGGTAATTGATCTCAGTCCTACCGTCGCTTCGACACACAACTTTGACACAATCGGGCTTATCACTAGACTTATGAAATCACGTTCTGCATTTGGTTATCACAGATTCCATGATGGTGACAATTTAAAGTCACTGGTTGAAATTTTTATACTTCTTAATTTTAACTGCTTCACAAACAATACTTTTATAGTAATGTCGATCTATGGAGAGACTTTGGGATCATGTAGCTCCATCTAATGATTGACCCCCGAGTCTTTAATAATATATAATATATTTTCACGCTCACACCAATTATCTAGCCCGAAGTTAAGTATCATTAAGAACTTGTGTTACGGATACTAGTTATCGGACATTTTTTTTTACATATACATAATATTTTTTTTATAGACGCTCCGCTATCGCTGATTTCTGCGTCTATCAGTTTTGCTGCGATATGTTCTTTAGCTCGTTCAGCGATTAACCGCTTTGTTTGTCCGATGTAAGAACTAAGTTTTTGTAAACGCCCGATATTAGAAAGGTAATAGGTACATAGTATTACGACAATTACTATGTTAATATTGTGCGCGTTCACACCCTACATTCCTCCATCCTCCATCCATTTATCTAAGGTGAAAATACATTAATAAATATTCGCTTTCGAAGAATACTTCATATCGTGACGTCACAAGGATTCGATTCAAGGGCCCAAACCGCCCTTACTTAAAACCTTAAGTAATTTACGAATGACAATAGTAATTTGTTGTTCAAAATACGAAATTCGCGTCGCCGACACTTTGTTTACTTGTGAATCCGCGGGAGAATCTTCGTTGCTCGCAATAAAAGTCACTTAAGTGAAATTCTCATTCTAAATTAAGGTGGAACTCCTTACACAGTCAAGATTGAGGAGGGTCTCATTGTGAGATGTGGCTCAGACACCATTAATTAATTCTGCATTCCATTGTCGCGGAAATACATTCTTTAACTCACTGTGGTTGGAAATAAATAATATATTTAACTGAGATTTTTTAAACGTAGACAATCTTTTCCTTGACGATTTGAGAGTCTTATTTTCGTTATTCCTAACATGAGCAACTTTCGTAAATTATAGTTAGCAATAAAAACACATTTTTATGGGTAATTGATAAACCAACAACCATACACGCTTGTATTCCCAAAAGAGCAGTTGAGCAGAGTATTTGGTACCATTTGGTTACACATAGTCACAACAGATAATTTGGACCATGCATTGCCTCAAAAGTAGAACGTAGAGTCAAGTAACCAGCTGGTCACCTATATAAACGAGTAAGCAATTGAGAAATCATTATAGAAAACACTGTTAGGACATATTTTATTTTAAAAAAGTATTAGTCGACACAAACATTTCGTTCTGTACGACAAGGAGATATGATAGTCCAGAAATTGGGCGACCCTAGTGGCAAATGGACACGGCAAATTAAGCGGAGAACTGATAACCAATGAGGCAGACGAGTTTTAGACTGACAACTGTGGGCTCGATAATTCAACATAGGTAGCCTCTTTAAGATGGATTGATCATCTTATAAATCTCGCGGGAAAACTGCTGGATGCAGACAACACAGGAACCATCGTCTACTTTTGAATTCACTAGGTATTATCTTCAACTTGCATTATGTATGTCTTTAAGAATTGATTATTTTATAATAGAAAAATCAAGACGTTCAACATTCTTCTTTGTTTAGAAAATTCTCGTATTAATGTTTACGTTGTTTGTATTGCTCTTATAGATCAACCAACGAGGATGGCTTTCAATATTCGTCTTAGTACAGTCTCTATAAATCAAAGTTTTTCCATGCGGTTGCCGGGTGTGATAGAAATTATTCCGTCCATCTGTCGTGTTACGAAAATTATTTATAAATAAGGGAGACTTGCCAATATTCGACCCGTTCTTATATACAACGAGCTTTAAGGTTAGCGGTAGTTGCCAAGGAGGGTTTGTGTTAGGCAGGCACACGGTAATGAAAATGTAATGCTAAAACTTATAAGCATTAAAGTCGATATCAAGATATACCTGGGACCCAATAAACTGAGAGCAGGGAAAAATAATGAAAGAAGAATAATATGATCACTCGTTGGCTCGGTTCGGTGCGGTATGTGATGTCAGCGGGATAGAAGCGAGAGTGATGGGATGGGCGATCTGTACCAAAACAACGCAGTCAGAATCATCATAAAAGCCTTTATAATTGGACCCACTGCTGGGACATAAGACCTCTCCTTGTCATCGAAGGAGGTTTAGGCAGTAGTCCACCAGGCTTGCCCAATGCGGATTGGTGGACGGAGTATAAACCCTGGCGTCGACTACAACAAAAACGCGTCGAATCTAGCTGAATCGCATTTTTTCCACCAATCTCTGTGCGTTAACCCATTACGGCCTAGCGGTGCCGTTCGGCACCCAGATTTAGGTGTTTAAATTTTCTGGCCTGGGGAAGTGCATAGGTAAACTCATAATCACGTGTCATTTTTAGCCAATCACAGACGAGTATTTTATTTTGCTGACACCTGCAAGTTCAGTGTCAGAAAAAGTCGACCAAAAATGGATTTCGCTTTCAAGTAAGTATCTCTAATATCTAAAATATTTATTGTGTAGCTAATTTTATCATCTTATTGTGTTGTAATATTATAATACTAATAATAAAAAATATATTTTAGCCTTAGTTACTGATAGTGATATAAATACAACCAATTGTTTCGCTTAGGTGCCGTATGGCACCGCTAGACCTCTACAGTGTCATTTCATAAATTGCACATAATGTGGTAGTTTCATCAAATATTTGTTTTATATGTACTGAATATTATTACTTAGGTATATTCTATAGGTACTTATTTAGCTACTTGTTTTTATAGGGCTGTACGCTTTATGAAGCTCTTGCGACTCTAGAAGATGACGAGAATGCCGATGCTGTGTCTGTTTTCATTACATCACCTGATCCGGCTGTTGTCACAGACGAAGACTTGGCTGACGAAGACGAAGGTGGTTTGGTCAACAACTTGTTTGGTCGACAGCTCAACATTAGGTGTGAGGTAAGGTTGGCTTCGAAAAAAACTAAACAGCACGTCGTCGTGTGCTTTTGACAGATAGAGTGAGCAAAGACGAGCATCAAGGGCAATCAGTGGCTTCTGGGAGCCGTAGTGTCCGCTGGTGTCGCGTTTCTTGTGGTCGCCGTGGTCACGTCAACAGCTCTTCTCGTGGTCGGAGGCAGCAACAGACTCGTGACTCGGAATCGGAGAGTGACCAAACCTCAGAAGATCAAGATGAAGGGAAACAAACTAAGCAACGCTCAGTTTCAGACATTACCATGTTATTCTTTTTTTTAGAGTTGTGTTAGGTTCTCAAACGCACCAAAAGATGGAGCTGGCATATAAGATGCAACTCTTAGTTGACGGTGTTAAGAGTTCTATTTGTGTATACTAAATCATAACCATTTTAGTTCTACTTGATGTCACTAGATGGCGTTATCATTGTATTGACTACTCTCAGTTGGCGATGTTAAGAGCCTTTTAAGTTTAATAAAATGTTGTATGATTTTTGTTTACGTTATCAATAAACTGGGCCACAGTTTAACCGCTGTGGCAAAAGGGTACCGGTTTTTTTTTATGGATAAAAATCCTTGACTCCCCTCCCTCCCCTTAGTAGTATTCAATCCCCTGTATAGGTTATACATGGTCCTTCGAGCCGGATAGAACTTTCGGAACCAGAACCAGGCAGGTGTCATACAAGAAAGAACCAACCAATCCCCTGTATAGGTTATACAGTTGTAAGGTCTATGATCGACAGCTTATATTTTTTTTATTATAAAATATAAAATAAAATTAAAAATGTCCTAAACTTGTTTCATTATAATTTTTTTTATTGAACCAAAATACTTACATAAGGGTCTAGCGGTGCCATATAGACATGGGCTGGATTAGGTAAATTCCGTACCTAATCCACCTGTTCCTAATATTTAAAAATACCTAATCCAAATACCTGTTCCTAATATTTATTGAATACTTATCTAACCACATAGGTATTTAATATTCGAAATGTGGAAGGTATTTGCATTAGTAAGTATCAATATTAGGTAATAGGGTCCTACTGCATATTCAGAATGATTGCTCGCGAATATTAAGTTAATGAAAAATATAATAAACTAGCTGTGCCCGCGACTTCGTCCGCGTAGAATTTACCAAAAGAAAAAAAAAGCAGCCTAAGTTGCTCCTTATTACACCAGCTACCTGCCAAAAAAAGTCCCGCCAAAATCGGTCCAGCCATTTCAGAGATTAGCCGGAACAAACAGACAGACAAAAATGTTAAAAAATGTTATTTTGGTGTATATACCTTATTTATATTCATATGCATGTAGTAAAAAACGGTTATTTCAATATTACAAACAGACACTCCAATTTTTTTTATATGTATAGATATGCTACTCATATCATAAGTGTGTTAATTAGGTATGAACGTAAATCGTAAAAAAATGCTACTGGGAATATTTATTTATTCAATACTAATGTTCGCCCGCGGCTATGCTCGCGTGTAGGTATATCAGTTATTGTGCCAAAAAGTACCATAATTGTCCTTTCGCATGATATCAAAATTCACCACACCAAATTTTATCAAAACCCTTTCAATTATTTAGGCGTGAAACGGTAACAGACAAACAAATAGTTTTACATCCGTAATAAAGTCTAATATTAACACCTAACAATAATATTAATCATTCAAGTAAAATATTCGGTACGATCAATCCATCTAAATACCCAGTACCTAATATCGTACGTAATCTAATACATTCCTTATTCTGAATATTTATTACGAAAAATACCTAATCCACCTGTTCCTAATATTTATTCAATACGTTCAATATTAGGAGCAGGTGTTTGGATTAGGTATACCTAATCCACCCGTTCCTAATATTTACTGAATACGTTAAATAAATATTAGGCACCTGTTCCTTGGATTAGGTATTTTTAAATGTTAACGAAACTAAACGCTATGTCTAATGCATAAGATTCAAATTCATTAGAGAGCATTCAAACGCCATCTAGGATCGAGTATTTTTCATCGAACCTTTTTACGAAATAACGTTATTGAAACTTTTCTTTTATGTGACTTTAGATGGCACTGAACTGCAAAAAGTATTTTCTATAAGTAAAAAATTATCACATATTTTAGGAATTGTTTATTAATAAAAATAAGTAAAGTACCGAGGTAAGGTAGAGTAATAAATTAAATAAATTACAGAATTAAAAATTCGGTATAGGTTTTATTTTAAATTGATTTTATTATTATAAAAAATAGAAATACATACATAATAATCATTGTGATTTATTTTAATTTTGTTCTTATTTTTATCATTCCTAAAATATCTCTTATTTTAGGAATTAATTAAAATTTACCAAAAGAAAATAAAATGTAGTTCAGCGCCATCTATTGACTTAAGGTTGAATTGTCATCACAAAAAAGTTCTCATAACGTTACATTACATAATAGTTACGATATTTAATCCTAGATGGGGTGTGAATGTTCCCATATGCATTTGAATCTTAAAAATAGACGTATAGAGTGTAGTTTCGTTTACAATCGATAAATATTTTATGAATATTCTTAGAATACTAAAATACCTAATCCTCGGTTACGTGGATTAGGTACGTACTGGTATCGAAAAATACCTAATCCACGTACCTAATCCAATATTTATGCCTCAAGCCTAGTGCCATATGGCACCGACCAGTTTTTCCAGATGTAGGTGTTGCATCGAATTTATTGATCTGGTTTAGGGTTGTGGAGACCCATATCAGCAAAATATATAAAAATCACACTAATCCAATACCTTGTTAAAACTCAGTCTACAATGGGTTAATGCGCTTGGTCGTTTTGTTTCGGCGCGCCGCTATTGGACGCGGTTTCATAGTAAAATATAGGAAAGCTACTTTTTGCGTTTCGATTCGACTCGACTCGACTCGACGCGCCTAGTGGTGATCAATACCCTTTTGCTGATCCATTAGTCGCCTTCTACGACACCAATTGGAGATAATATGGTGATGCTATTCTACTCAGCTGGCATCAAATGGCTAGCAGTCAGAATGCTTTCATTTAATTACATGTACTCGGTCTTTTTCTTCTTCGAATGGTTAACCTGGTACAGGTTAACCTGGGGTCAGAGTCTTACAAGTCACCATTTGTGACTTGTTTAAAACTGATAACTTTCCACTGCAGTCGAGACCGTGTTTCCGAAGCACGGAGGAAAATCGAGTTGAAACATTTTCGGTCACCCATCCTAGAACCGACCACACACTTGATACCTTAGCTTTTGTGTTCGTTACCTTGCTAGAACGCACGACCGCGGCGTTTGATACATAAAACGCACCGACCCGGTCAGGAAGAGGTCTTGTATAATAAGGGACTTACGTAACTATTCACTTAATATAGTCAACAACTTTAGCGTGACAAGTGGCGGGGGTTCGATATTGTTCGGCTTAAATTTAATGTACAGCAATTATGCTTACTTTGACAACTGTCAAGTACGCAATTTGTTCAAATTAGTGTTGAAACGAAACAAGTGATGACAAAACGAATTTGATGTCCATTTAACGAGCGGCCTCTGCGAAAATCGATGTATTATTTTATGTAATAGGTAAGTATAGCATTAGGTATTTAGTCTACAAAACAGGCAAGAAATCCTAAGCGCAATCGGTAACCGTAACCTATAGGGGTATGTAACACAAACGTGTCACTCTTGCGTTACTTACGTGTTGCTTAATGTTACACGATTACACGCGCGGGGCACACTTGTGGCCCAAAGTAATTGATGATTGATGTATTATTGGAGTAGATAAAAACAACACCGTTTTTAGTTTTTATGTTTCGTAAATATGTAAGATACAATAATTTTTCTTGTAACGGTTTTCTGGTGGACTTGTTTGTCGAGGTGTGGAAGGAACGAGTAAAACAGCAGAAGACATGGATGGACTGTGTGACAAACAATATGACAGAAAAATTAATATATATGATAAGGCAGCTGATAAATAAGAATGTAAGGACAAGAAATACAGTACATATTCACAACCGCCAAAAAAAGTTACACTTATACTTTTCACATAAAATATAACAGTCCCCTGTACTGTGTACTGCTCAAATTGCGTATTTTAGAGGTGTAAATTGATATGCAGTCCAGTTTTTCTCTAAAATTACTTTTCACCGCAGTTGCTGCCGAGGGACTATAATCTTACTACACCCAATAACTTGAAGTTTTACATAGACGGTATGAAACTCTTTCAGTGTTTTGGCGCGGCGATGTGGTGGATGATAATATCTAGAGTAATAATCTTCTGGCACCAGACTGCGTAGTGTTGTGCAATGTCACTCATATCGATAGTAAAATAAATATGACATATTTTAATTCCTTTTAATGAAATTGTTTAGGCTTGATAGGAAATCAGGATTGGGTGAGTAAAATATATCTTTATCATTCATCTTCATTTTCAGAATCTTCCTTCTTTCACAATCTTTTTGGTTTAGGGTCAGTGCAGTATGTTTTGTCCTTCCATGCTTGTTAATTGACATACTTTTAGGCATTTCATTACATTTATATTACATTTCATTGCCCCTGCATAAATATTCACACACATTCATGGGTGGATTGAAAGAGATCTCTTGTAGAGAGAAATCCGCCTCTACTAACAATTGTACTTTTTTAAAATGTTGTAATATATTATACAAATCGCAATTAAGAATAAAATAAAAGTCAGTTTTATTAAAACTAGGTTCTACCATGTGACAGGATTCTATTAACTCCACCGTAAATTGATAAGGTTAAATTCAATATTAACTATTTTATCCGCGCACAGTTCTACCGGTACCGGTACTGGTCTTTAACGACAAAGTCCTTAATGACCCGGTAGTTACAAGTTGATACTCACGACTATACAAAAACGGGCTCTGAACTTAAGCAGTTATGAATTATTTGTCGATAAAACTAGTTGCATTTTATCGATTAACCCCCGTCACTATTTGAAAACACATTGGTACGTTGTTGGGGTTCGAACCGGTGCCTCCCGGTGGGAGACAACGCCCTTACCCACTACGCCACCGACCATGTACGCGATCAGGCCATGACATAATATAATAAGTTATACAACATGCTACTTAATCTGGACTCAACTTTAGTATTATTTCAATATCCAGGTGGTTCTGCTTACGTTAATTATGTTCGAATAGAACAGAGGGACTGTATCTCATCATTAACTGTCGGAACACAATAATGCTGTTAACATTATTACTTTTATTCTTTTTCCTACCCTGCTTCCAAGTTATTTGGTGTCGGTGCAGTATGCCTTGATATCGACAATAATGCTCAAGGATTTGGCATTACATTAATACGGCCGTGTGCCTGACACCGACCCTCCTTGGGAACAGCTGCTATCTTTCAACAGCACCCGGAACCACCAGCTTAACGTGCCTTCCGAAGCACAGAGGAAAAGCGAGTTGATGAATTTTGGGTCACCCATCCGAGTACCGACCGCGCACTTGGTAGCTTCACTTTCTTGATCGTTACTAATAACGCCATCGTACGTTATCGTTTATTTATCGAACATTATTACTATGGCGACAAATTGTGATACGATGGTTGTAGCCAGGCAGTCTTGAAAAAAGTCCTACCAGCTACCAAAGAGAGTACAAATTTGTACTCCCTGAGGATCGATCAATTCCGGTGAACGAAGCTTTAGAGACCACGCTTAAATCTCGTTCAATTTAAAATTATTTGCTTCTTATTAGGCCGCTTATATTAAATATTTAATTTACTGTTAATTTTTTAACATTCTGAAAGACCCAATTCGTTTAACTTTATGTTCCATTTTCCACTACTTGTCCGCTTCTTGGGAAGGTGGAGATTAAGTACCTGGATCACTTTAGGCGCGTCGCAAAGAAAATGACTCGTTAAAATTCATGAGAGCCAATTGTTGAGTTTCGCCTGACTTGAGTGATATTAGATTTTTTCATGGCAGGCTAGGGGTTGCTCTTCCTTGTTTATGTTCGCTGCAATTTGCTCACTGGCTAAGATTGGGAAATAAATTTGTGTCAAGTGAAAATGTATTTAAGGTAACGATAAATTGTACAGTAGATTGCACGTATATTGAGTAAAAAAAACCCGGACAAGTGCGAGTCGGACTCGCACACCGAGGGTTCCGCCGTACAAACGTAGCGGTTTACAATTTATAAACTGCTGTATCTTTTGATCGCGTTAACTTAGAAGTTTTATTTTTTCACTGCTTAAAGGGACAATAGACCTAGGTATTTGGTATAAATTTCAATTTGATATCTTTATTCGTTCGTGAGAAATAAGGTAGTAAGTTTCATTTTATTAAAATATTTTTTTATATTATATAACTAAAAAAATGTGATTTTCGCAATTTTTCCTATATTTGCATTATATGACAATGCTTCATGCCAAATTTCAAGATTCTGAGTTTACGGAAAGTATCCTGTAGGTTTTGATTCCTTTGCGAGTGTCGGAAATTTGTTGAAAATATCGACATAATCGGCTGTATCTTTTGATTGGCTTGGCTTAGAAGTTTGATATTTTCACAGCTTAAAAGGACAATAGACCTGAGTATTTCATGTGAATTTCAGCTTGATACGTCCACGCGTTCTTGAGATAAAGGGTCTTGACAGACAGACAGACGGACAACAAAGTGATCCTATAAGGGTTCCGTTTTTTCCTTTTGAGGTACGGAACCCTAAAAATGGAGTCTCTCAACACTTCTTATTACAACAAAAACACTGTCAGGTCTATCAGGGTGAAACTCGTCAAGCTATAGACATTCTCCCCTCTTTCATGATAATAGGGGTAAATATATTGTCAGATGTCACGCACTCACTAGTTTAAACTCAAACTGATATTAATTAATTTCGCTTTTAACAAAGCAATGCAAATATGATTTTATCGCAGTTTCAATGTGGTCGGGTGTGACAGCGCCCCGTTAAAATACGCCTGCATTGTTAATGATACTGAATTATTTCGAATGGTTTGTGTGCCTGATTTCATTTTAAAAGGCGACCTTTTATATTTGCGGTCGTCTCCAATTTATTTCAAGTTGAAAAAATAGAGGCTCGTCTTCGGTAAATGGGAACCCATCACTTTATATCGTTATTAAGTTCAATGATTTTCATTCTCTATAAAACTATTCGCAGATCTTTTTATACAATATTTAACAACTCCTAGAATCAGGGTACATTCCATTTCATTTCTTTGAATAGTTATTACAACTCACTCCATCGTTATTTCCTTTCATAATTTATGTATTTCATCGAAGTAATGTTTTATTTTCACATTAGTTTCGGTTCATAAATAGTTCATTATTTTTAACCGACTTCAAAAAAGGAGGAGGTTATTAATTCGACTGTATGTTTTTTTTTTAATGTTTGTTACCTCATAACTCGTTACTGGGTAGACCGATTTTTAAGATTCTTTTGACCTTTGGAAGCTAGTGCTTGTCATGGGGTCCCATTTAAATTTTATCGACATCTGACAAGTAGTTTTTGAGTTATCCCTAATAATGCCTATTTAATTGACATTGATGATATCGTAATTTTATCACTTGTGTGTCTAAAAGATTTGAAGTAGTTTCCTGAAAATTTCCATACTTAAAACACTAAAAAGCAAAAAAAAATAAGTAAAAAAAACCGCCTTCAAAACTAAAAACGGGAGAAATTAAAATATTGTCTTCAAAAATCTAAATGTTTTTTGAGGTCGGTGCCAACCTCAATATTTGTAATAAATGTTGTCACTTGTATTTGGGACCGACCTCAAAAATCATTTCGATTTTTAAAAACAAAATTTTTATTTCTACCGTTTTTAGTTTTGAAAGCGGTTTTTTTTTACTTAAAATTTTTTACTTCACTAAAGTCGGTGTACACCGAATATACGATTTTCACGCAATTAGTCAGTTTTGTGCGTAATACCTACCTACTCTCTACCTACATAAATATGTAAAACAAAAATATACAACATGTAAACTAAATAACCAACATCCTGTATCTGGTGGTTTGGGATCGGCTTCCGAGTTTATTTCAATGTTCTTTTTGAAAAAAAAACGATTTTTTTTTGAAAAAAAAAAAACAAAGAGTACCCAGAAAATATTGTACAACATTTTCTGGGTACTTTTTGTTGTTTTTATTTTTTTTTAAAATCGTTTTTTTCAAAAAGAAATTATTGAAATCAACTCGGAAGCTGATCCCAAACCACCTGTATTCAGGATGTTGGTTATTTAGTTTACATGATGTATATGAATTAAAAACAAATGCTATTAAAAAACGACCTCAGTTGACCCCGACTCCACGTAGTCTTACATATTGCTTACATAATTAATTGTGTTATTACTATAAAAGCAAATGACTAGGGATAAAACAGTGTACACGAAGATAAACCTGCGGGATAGCAGAGTTTATATTCCTCATTACCTCTTAGGTCACCGAGTTTTCCCAACCTGAATAAATAGTGAACCAAAGTCCAGCTTAGAGCTTGACAGTGTTAATTTTATACGGAATCTGAAAGGGGTCCTTTATTCCATTAGAATAAGTTTAGCGAAGTAAGTATTTAATTTTGACTTTTTTTGATTAATTCAGCCTGTTAAAGGAAGCACTAGCTTCTAAAGGTATAATAGCGTGATAACAGAGATGTGTGGTGTGAAAGAAGACATAGTGACAAGAATTGAAAAAGGGATGCTCATATGGTTCGGACACGTGGAGAGGATGAATGAAAGTAGATTGACTAAAAGGATTTATGAATCAGAAGTGAATGGAGAGGCGGGGCGAGGTAGACCTAGGCGAACGTTTAACGATCAAATCGAAGACGTTTTGAAAAAGGGCCAGGTTAGAAGTACGCGTAACCGCCGAGCATGCATGAAGAATGTGATGAAAGTAGATGAAGCGAAAGAGGTATGCAAGGATCGTAGCAAGTGGAAACAAGTAATCTCTGCCTACCCCTGTGGGAGAAAGGCGTGACTCTATGTATGTATGTATGTATGTTAAAGGAAGACTAGCCCATACAGCCGTGTTACTTTCTTCTTTCTTGAAGTGCCCATTAAAATAACGGAGACACAAATTTTAATGCATTTAGGGGGCGCTTGGCGAGAAATGATGATTGTGACCGATGTTGTGCTAATCTCACTATAAAAATCTCAACGCCATACACACCACATTTTTTTTATTTCAATCATTCATCATAATTCGACGCCGCGCCGTAGTGATGGAGTGGTCAGTACAACCAGTTTTATTATCTCTGGTATAACTGTCTACGCATCAAGCGGCACGGGTTCGAATCCTCGTAGCGGCTAATATTTGTGTGACGAACACGAATATTTGTTTGCGAGTCATTTAACGAGTCCGTTAACTAGTATCCATAACATAAGTTCTTAATGATACCTACTTACTTTGGGCTACATAATTAGTTTTGAGCTTTGTATTAATTTAAACTAGCATTGTTCCCAAAAATGTGTAATCCGCTTCATCATCATCATCACCTACCTACCAATAGAAGTTCACTGTTGGACATAGGCCTCCCCCAAGGATCTTCAACCCGATTGGTCCTGCGCTGCCCGCATCCAGCGGCTTCCCGCTTGGTCTTTAAAAACAAAACCCTAACCTACTAATCACTGCAACAAATAGGTGATCAGTTAGTTTACTCGTATGGAAGCCTATAGTTGCCAATAATACAATGTTTTAAATACTTTTTTTTTATGTGACTAGATGGCAAACAAGCTTGCGGCCCACCTGATGTTAAGTGGTCACCGCCGCCTATAGACACTTGCAATATTAAGTGTAAATCATTTAACACCGCAAGTGCGTTTGCCATCCTGGGGACTAAGATGATAATGCCCTACATGCCCAGTAATTACACTGGCTACCTTTCCCTTCAATCCGAAACACAGCGAACTGCTTCACGGCAGAAATAAGAAAGGCGGTGGTACCTACCCAGACGACCCTACATATGGGTCTGCCACCTAGTAAACTAATACTAATACTAGAAAAAATAAACTGAAAAAAATCGACCTGCCCCAGGCGGGAAATGAACCCAGCATCTTCCGCAATCCGGGCGACTGCTCCGGGCGAACGCAGCTATTATTAAAAATATTTACGCGTTTGTAAACACACGAATTATTCCATAATATAATGTTTGTCGTCGCCATGTAATTATTTATAGTACCTCGCCAACGATTTAATTGGCCCTGTTTGATTATGTTTGTTACCTTAAAATAGCAGCCATATTAAGTTTTTATAAATTCTTGTATTTTGAAGCTCATCTGATATGAGTATTGCTAAAATATTTAAACGCTGCCAAGTTATTTTTTAGTAACAAAATAGTTAGTCACCCTTTAAGTTGTTAGTCGCCTCGAAAATAATTACCCTTATTATAAACATAAATTATGGTACCTCTGTGTGTAATTATGAAAGTGAGAGTGCGTGATTTACATCAAAATAAACAAATTAAAATTTACTACTACACAAGAGTCCACTTCAAGGGCTGTCAACAAAAAAGAGATCCGCCAAAATTTTTTTCATTCTAGTTACGCAAGATTATTTCGCATGAACAGTATTTTTCACGGGTCACGCAGCTCAGGCCAAAGTTCCTAGAGTGACAGGCAAAGCGTTTTATTTCAAAGTTAAATTACAAAGCTGGGCGTTCATTAGGCAGCCGAAAATTTGCCGCACGAAAAATAAATGTAACGAAATTTTATTACTTAGGTGCTAGTGTGGGGCCCGGTATCCGTTGAGCCGAAAAAATTGGCGAGTCACCGCCTTATAATGACTCGTCAATATTTTTGGAAAGAAAAACCTTTGGCATATTTGCAAGTTACAATTTGGTATTAAAAGAAAACGGAAAACTTCGGTGTTATTTATTTTCTAAAAATAAAGCATAAAACTATTTAACTTTTTCGACCGTTTCAGATATCATCCGGGATCAATAGCTTAAGGTACCTTTGTTGGAAAATAGATAGAAAAAATAGAGGATATTCGAATTTCGAATACTCAAAATAATATAAATATCACATGTAATATAATACTAGACCACTGTCTTACTTTATGAAAATTAGTATTAGGTATTGTTTGTTACTAGTATATGTCTGTCTAAGCTTAATACTCTCATTGTAGTGCCCTTATAGCGTTCATGGTGAAACTCTTATAAAACTCAACATCAAATGTAAACCCATGATACAATAAAGACATTTGAATTTGGATTTTTACGATGAAAATACGACTGCGGCGCCGTCGAAATACTTTTAACGAATAAAATTATACTCGCTCGGTCACAGCTTCGTACATTAGTGAACACCGCACATCACTATCGTCACCTACACAACATCTCGCATACGCGTTTTGTTCGCGAATTTATTATGAAAGTAAGATTGCTTTTTTGATTAACTACGAAGCTTTTAATTCCGAGTTCTCTGATTCAAATCGAGCAAAGGCTTCTGCTGAAAAGGAATTATGCTCAACATTCTGCAAAGAAAAACATTCTAAATGTTTTTCTTTTAAATACTTGTTTTAATTCTATTTGTTTCTTCTTACTTATGAATTGCTTTTGTTAAACCTTGTGTATTGGGTAATCTTTTAATTAGTCCGAGTTGGATTGTCTGTTTGATGAACACGTTTGTTCACGAGTCATGGTTACATAATTATAAAAAAATAAGTATTAGCTTACTGACACTGATTTTATAACTAAACTCATTATTAGTCAACTTCGTGGGCCTGGCACCGGGGCAAGGTGAATCCATTGAATGCTAACTTTGATTCAGTAGTTCAGGTAGGTGTATCTAATATAATTAAATTATTTATTTATTTTATTGAAAAATAATAACAACAGCTAACTTATTTCTAAATTATAACAATTATTAAGCTTAAATTTTTAGGCCAGATCTGTTATCCACAATATAACCAAAGTAAGAAAATTATGACAACATAAATGTAATGTGATAAAAAATTATGAAACTAATGAACAGTGCAGTGAAACTAATCTACAGCAACAATTACACAATAAATAAATATGACATATATTTAGTAATATAGAAGTATAAATAGCATCTTATTTTAATAAATAAATATTTGCATAATCATAATTATAATAAATAGTTAAACGTGTATTATTTTTTAACTTGGGTACTTATAGAATATTTTTTTTACTACAAATAAATAAATCGATTTTACTTAACAATTTGTTATAAGTAAGTGGTAACTTTTCTGGTCATAACAGCATTAGTAAGTGGTAATTTTAAATTCAAATTTATTTATTCGGCATCAAAGTCAAAAGTCAAAATTACTTTATTCATTTAGGTACAATTTGTACACTTATGAAAGTCAATTTTGATGCCATCGGTTCGAGAGTCTACCAGGAGGCCTTGTTCTGAGAAGAACCGGCAAGAAACTCAACAAGTTTTATCCTCCCTTTACAGTTTCATAGTATTGATTTGGAAAGAGTCATAATTCACATTGTCAAGTCTTTAATAATTAATCATAATAATATAATAAAATAAAGACTCATAATTAAACTTACAATAAATAAATATATATAAAAAATGTGATTTAAGACATCCTTCCTTACAATATTGTCAATTAGAGAATTGAAATTTTACACATTGATATCTCACTAGATTAAAATGGAGAATCGAGCACATTTGGATGTGTCCACACATTTTTGTCGTCTATATATTCCTGAACTTTATAATACGCTTTCTTCATTAAAATTTGTTTAATGTGAAGCTTAAATTTATGTGACGGAAGTTCAGTTACATGATGTGGGAGTTTATTATATATTTGTATACATTTCCCCATGAATGAGTGACTAGTTTTATGAAGTCTGAAGCTTGGTACAGAAAGTTTATTTCTATATCTTGTGTTTAAATTGTGATAATCACTTTTCTTCAAAAATGTATGTAAATTTTTATGAACATACATAATGTTGTCATATATCATATATCATCATCATCATCATAATAAAGTGGACAAGTTGACAGTACAAAGGTGTGTAGTTAACTCCATGATGCGCCTAAAATGGCATACGAAATTATGCAATGTCAGCTAAAAAAAATAAAACATACATTACAATTATACTATTAATTTTAGGAACACACAATCAACAATTTTCAGAAGCGGTAGTAAACAGAGACAGTAATGTTTTCGAGACGGAGAGAAAGAAACAAATAAGTACATATTGCAGTCGCAAGAATGGGAAATGGTAGGTCTTTCGTATTTATATAAATACTAGCTGACCCGGCAAACGTTATTTTGCCTTACAAAAATGATTAAATTACTAAAATGGCTATAAAAAAATAGGGGTTGGCGATAAAAAAGTAAAAATTTAGGGTTGTATGTATTTTTTAATGCCACATAATAAAAAAATAAAAACAAAAAATTTCGTCCAAAAATTAAAAAAAAACTTTAGGGGTGGATTACCCTTAACATTTAGGGGGATAAAAAATAGATGTTGTCCGATTCTCAGACCTACCCAATATGCACACAAAATTTCATGAGAATCGGGAAAGCTGTTTCGGAGGAGTTTAACCACAAACACCGCGACACAAGAATTTTGTATATTTGATTGTAGATATCTCAAGTACATCAGAATAAGAACTGAAATGGTTTGGGATAACGTTTATATCTTTATTTATATATCTTTTGATAATTATTTTCTTCCACGAGTAATATAAACTTATATGTATAACTGGACTGTTGAGATGATTTCGAGTGTAAAATCTGTGCTGGTCGTTGGGTTTAGTCTTTTTTTTACTGAAGAGTTGTAATTTTTGGTTTTGTTCCCCTTTTGTGTATGCGACGGGCTGAAAACCTGTCACTATTTTGGTGGTACTGTATGGTCCATACTGCTAGATGTGGTTTTGTGTTAACTAACGCTCTGCTCGACGCTTTTTGGGATTGTGAACGTGAATTTTTTTAATCATGTTTCTATCTTTTGCAATCACTAGATAGGTATTATAATAATTTTCAACTTTAATGCGTATGAATTTCAGTATTACCTATTGATTTTATAATAGTAGCAATACAAACGATCAAAAATATTAAATTTAGGAAATACTCTTTAAAAAAACTAAACGTATTTTCAAATTTGTTCCAAAGCTACGCGACTGCATTGAGATTCATTGAAACATCGAAATAATTTTCTAAAGTAAATGAGTCTTTATTTAACTCCACCTACCCTTTGTGCAACACAATGAGACCGGTCCCTTTGTGAATGGAAGAAGCAGCAATTGACTGAATAGTCTAAGATCAAATGGACAGTGTATCGAGCCAATAGTTATGATAATAAGCTTTTAATTTGCGCAGACAAAGGAATTGTACAAGTTATTGGAAGGCGTTAATGTTAGTTTTTTTTATACCGTGTGTTGCCGGCAGAGTAGAATAGCATCACCCCATATCCACCAATGGGTGTCGTAGAAGGCGACTAATGGATTAGCAAAGGATCACTTTATAGTACGTCCACCGGGTCCATATTGGCTCACATAATATTCTAAATGCTATTCATTGTCTTACTACCGATTTGTGTTCATAATAATCACTCTTCATAATTTTATTTGTCATACTTTTTTATTCATACATTTTTATTACTACCAATGGAGCTCATAACAGATCATAATTTTTTTATGTTACTACCAAGAACCATTTTAAGTACATACATTTTTTTTCAGATCTTTTTTCTTCATAACATTCATTTGACGAATGGCTAAAGATCGTATCGAATATTCAGTTCAGTAATAATTCAGTGAAAACGCTCTAAATTCGCATTTGGCACTCGCCGGCCGCTCCCGCGGCACGCTCGCTTTGCTCGCTCGGCTGGTGCGCTGTGTTCGTGTCAACCTAACTCGCTCGTCGCTTCGCTCCTCGCTAACCTATTGTTCTTTAATAATAATAATTTTCGATACTAAATGAGTTTCAATCTAGCATAGAAAAATATATGAAAACAAATATTGGTAAAAACTAAGTGTACGATTAATGATATTATGAATTTCAATGATTATGTTTTTAAATATGTGGGTTTTAAATTTTTTATGAAGAATGGTTGTAAATGGTATGAGAAATATTTTCGGACCTCCAATGATAGGAATTGAAAAGTTATGTAAGGAAATGCGCACCCCCGTCCACCAATCCGCATCGGGCAAGCGTGGTGAGCTACTGCCTAAACCTCCTTCAATCACAATGCGAAGCCTTGTGTATCAGCAGTGGGTCGAATTATTAAGGCTATTATGATGTATGACACATACTGCGAAATGTGGCTTTATGTAAAACCAAATGTTACCATGGATCTCTTCAACCTCTTTTCCTCTACATTACTAATAAGATGATAATAAATTTTATTTTTAATAATGCTGTTTGAAATTTTACAAAACTAAAGCGAATAAAGTCATATACCTTATAAAATGCATAAAGCCATCCCCTACTCTAGGAGCAATTTCAATTTAATCTACTCCTCAAAAGCGACCTAAAACCACTTTGAATAAAGCACATTATCAAAAATGTTTTTCATTTTGCAAGCATCCTTCATTTACCAAATTATCCCTTAGCTCAATATAATTTAATCGCGTCGCCTTTGTAACCGATGGTACTTAACTATATACTTGTATCGTTCATTGTCCTAAGCAAACTTGGGCCCGTCTTAATTAAAGTATCCAAAACAACAAACAATCATGATTGTGTGGCACCTTAACGTAGTGACGATAATTTAGTTAGGGCTAAACCGAGTTTACAGGGCTTGGTGAGGGAACATGCTGTAATACTGATGGAGAGAGAAGCCAGGGTAGTGGTCAGTGCTACTATGGCAACTTTAAACACTTCATCGAAATCAAAAAGTTCTTATTTAAATGGACTTTTTTTATATAATTACAAAAAAAATCGGGAGTGGTCTCCCCTGGACTTTATCGTATCGGAAACAACTCAAAAGTTGATAGAAACCTTATATTTTGATGTCATACATGCATGCTAAATTTTGGTCACCCATCCGAGTACCGACCACGCACTTGCTTGCTTAACTTTCGTGATCGACGACTCAAAAGTTGATAGAAACCTTATATTTTGATGTCATACATGCATGTTAAATTTGGTTGCAATAAGTTAAAGCATACTCGAGTTATCGTGCTAACGCACAGACACACAGACACACACAGAGACATAATTCCAAAAAAAATATTTTTGGACTCAGGGAGGTCCAAAACGTGTAAATCCGTCAAAATCTCGAGGTCAAATTTTTTGACGATTACAAGACTTCCTATACAGGTTGTAAAAGACATGAACAGTCAAACGAAAACCATATATTCTGCTCACCATCATAACATTTTTTTTTCCTTTAGACTATACCTGGGAAATTGATAGTTACGATTTTATTGAAGGCCAAAGTCATATTTTTTTTTCATTTTTTTATGAAAACGTATTCTATATGTTATTTCTTAATTATTGTCCAAAGAAACATTATCATTTTTTTTAGTATTTCATAACAAAAAATGGCTTCAAAACGTTAGCATTCAATGCAGCTCACTCGATGCGCACGGACACTAACGAACGGGGCCGCCGTCTGGCAAAATTATCGCGGTTTTGCGAGTTGCGTGCGAGTTGAGCCCTTTACATTGCGCGGTACAATTTGCAATTTTTTTTAACACCAAAAAATAAAAATCATTTCCCAGCAATAATTTTTTTGAAATATGTCTTATTTTGATGTATAGAATACATGGTTCTCGTTTGACTGTTGTTCATGTCTTTTACACCCAGTATACTACGTATACGAGAAAGTTACAAATATGTTATTGGTAAAAATACATGTTTTCTTACATAATGTGTAAGAAAACATTTAAGTTTATATAAACTTGTGCTAAGTTAAAGCGCTTTGCTTACATTGTAACTAGGTAACATGATTAACTAATAATTTCGAAAATCTTCAGTTTTCTATATAAAATATGTGCTTAAAATACTATATTTACTACTCTTAACGTACTCTTAATTTATAACTTTTTTTGTGAGAAGAGTTTGGCGAACTAAGAAATTTGGCAACTTATTTCTATGTAGCATAATCAAGAAATTGAATTCACTGCCAGCACACTCTCTGCCAGTTCCCTCCTTCTTACACTTGAGTCACAAGTCCCAAGGACTGCTCCTGGCTCTGCTCTCTACGTACTATGAACCCTGCAATTTCCGTCAGTGACACAGGTTCTATTCTATTCTGTGCCGATATGCACATAATATGTTATCTCCGCATGCTATTAAGTTATAGATATTCAACGTTTGGAGATAACAGTAAATAAGTAGATAAGGCTTCTACATAGATTAACTAGATGTGTATATACTGAAGTTAGTTCTAAGACAAAACCAGAGATATCATCATATACGGAAGTGTTATTATAGGTACATTCTGAACCTCGGCATAAAGGCCTCACGATACGTAAACGTACACATTTAGCCAACGTCAAGCGAAAATGGTATCTAAAGAAACAGAAATTATACGGTTGATTTGAGTTAAAAATGGAGTCTCTCAACACGTGTTTTTACAACAAGAACTCGGGAGAAACAGACTCAGGTTGCCAGAACTCCAATAGGTAGTGTTGGGGACTGTATTATTAAAACTCCTTTTTCGATATTTTCGATGTTTCTTGTTTTATTTTCGGTGGACAAATGAGTGCCGTTTTTTTTTTTTTTTTGTAAGACTACTGCAGTTTGCCGCTGATGGCATCACTGCTCCACCGGATTTTTTGAGAAGGCGAAAACCTTGGGGGGTCCTCAAGCCTGTAGGGCGGACGTTCCTAGGGGATTACTGGGCGACCGAGCATCTCCCCCATGGGGAGTCTCTCGACCGCCTAGCGTCCCTAGGTCGAACGGATCGGAAGGGAGCGACACGCCCGAGGGTGCCTCTAAAGGCTCGGACCTCGGCTCGGGCGCATCGGGTTGTGGGGGACACGGCGAGAAGCGCCCCGGCACATATCTGTACCGGGTATAGCGCGTCGTGTGTAGACCGGGTCGACGCACCCTTGTTCGACGAGTGCGGTGATTAAAAGGTGTGACACTAGTGCGTGAGTGTGAAGTGTTGTTGTGAGGCGGTAACGAGGCATTTGCGCTCGTGATTGAATCGTCGGCGTCCAGTAGGACGTTTTTTGGACGGCGCGAGGCGCGCGCGGCATCTCTATTAGCACAGTAACTAGAGGATTTGACTACGAGTGGGTTTGGATGGTGTGGAGCTTTGTCGAAGTAGCGCCTAGACGCTTCCTTCATGAAGGAGGATATGGTTGGGAGATCGAAATCTCTATGGAGATCGACATTGCGTATGTACCAGGGGCAGCCTGATGCCTTGCGCAGAAAGCGGTTCTGAATGACCTGCAGTTTTTTGATATTTGTGGGAGCCGCGTGTGCAAAGACAACGCTAGCATATGTCATGATAGGTCGTACACAAGCTTTGTAAAGCGTCCTCTTATTTCTAAGAGACATTCTACTCCGCTTGCCTATAAGGTGGTATAGGCGACCTAGGACGAAGTAGGCCCTATCTCGGACTTCCTTGATGTGGGGTGCAAACGTTAGTTGTCGGTCAAGGGTGACCCCCAAGTATTTGGTCTTTTTGACTAGGGGTACCGGTCGGTCGAAGACGGATATGGTGGGCAGTGTGTGGCCTAGGAATGAACCCCTACTAAAGTACATGGCAGCACTTTTGTCCGGGTTCACTTCTATGCGCCACTTGCGAAACCATTCTGATAGGGAGTTAGCCGCGGCTTGCAGCATGCGTGCTACATGCGGGCGGTTCCTATGCGAGTAGTAGATGGCCGTGTCGTCTGCGAAGAGCGCGAGCTCGGTACCTTCGGTTTTTGGGATGTCGTTCACATAGAGTGAGAAAAGTAGCGGCGAGAGCACGGATCCCTGTGGAACTCCGGCTCGTATCGGTCGGGGAGTGGAGCGCGCTCCCTCGACGCGGTAACGGAAGGAACGGTTCGACAAGTAGTCTCGTAAGATGAGTACGAGTCTGTCCGGCACATTGAGTTTGTATAGCTTGTAAATTAAGCCATTGTGCCAGACCTTGTCGAACGCCTTCGCCACGTCGAAGAAGAGCGCTCCAGTACCTATCGGACGTCGGGCGCTGAGGCCCTCGAGAACGTGCTCCGTTAGGCGGTGCACTTGGTTGATGCAGGAGTGTCGAGCTCGGAAGCCGAACTGCTCGTCAATAAGGGTGCTAGTTGCAGAAGTGAACTCTATTAGTCTAGCCAGTAGTACTCGCTCGTAGAGCTTTCCTATGGAACTGAGTAGACTAATAGGCCTGTAGCTAGAAGGGACCGCGGGGTCTTTACGGGGCTTACGGATGCCGATAACGTCGGCGTCCTTCCACATAGCGGGGAAGGCGCCGCTCGTCATGGCTGCGTTATAGATGGTGACTAGCAACATTAAAAGTTGAGCAGGAAGAATTTTGAGCACCCTGTTCGAGAGGCCGTCTAGGCCAGGGGCTTTGCGGGGACGGAGATCCTTGACTAACGTTTGCACCTCATCGAGGGTAACCGGTCTAAGTGGAGGCGATGCGAGCGGTAGTGAGGAGAGTCTTTCGACCTCTTCGTCTACGTGCTGAACATGGGCCGGGTCCGCGGGTTGGGTACTTGGAGAGCACTGGGCTTCCAGACTGTCGGCTAGACACTCGGCCTTCTCGTCGTCGTCAAAGGCAACGGTGAGGTCGGGACGGCGGAGCGGAGGTAGGGTCGACTCTTTGTCCGACTTGAAGGTTCGAGCCAGGCGCCAGTAGGCCTGGTGCGATGGCTCGATGTCCTTAAGCAGGTCGTCCCATCGACGGTTCCGTAAGTCCTGTATGCGTTGCTTTACAGTGCGCTGTAAGGCCCGCATGCGAGACCGGTTGCCGTCGGTGGGGTAAGAATCGTAGGCACGGGTTGCCGCGTTCTTGGCCCTCAACAGCCTCCTTATGTCGTCAGGAAGCCTCCACCGGTGGTTGTCCATCGATGGAACCTCCCTAGACGCCGCGCTGACGGCGGACTGAAGGTGGTTGGTGAGGGCCCCGACCGCGTTCTCCGTGTCGAAGGAAGAGGTAAGGTGATCGGGAATCGAGTCTAGCGCCGGGCTGTTCGGACTCTCGAGCTGCTCGCTGAGTTTGTCCCAGTCGGTCACTGTTCTCGTGGAGGGGGTCTGGTCCGTGGGGGACCCTAGGTGGAGGACGACCGGGCGGTGATCCGAGCTCAAAGCATGAATTGTTTCTATTGAACGCAGCGGTAAGACTACATTCCGTAGAAGCGCCATGTCTAAGAAGCTCGGCGCATGCCGGGGGTCGGGCGGGAAGTGGGTAGGAGTGAGGGGGGTGATGATCTCGAAGAGCAGCCTGTCGGAGAGGCTGCACATCGCCGTACCATTAGGGTTCGTCGATGTGCAGCTCCACCGCGTGTGTCTACTATTGAAATCGCCGCCCAAAATGACGGCGTCCCCAATAGCGTACAGCGCTTCGAGATCGCCCCTGACAAGGGTCTTGGAGGGTGAGAGGTATGCCGAGCCTATAACTATAGACTGGTGACCGGTCATGGCTAGCCGACAGAGAGAGACTTCTAAGTTCTCGAGCGGGGGAGGGTCTAGCGGGACACAATGGAGCGACCGCTTGTAATAGATGAGGGTGCCGCCTAGGCGGCTAGCCCTATCGTTGCGAACAATGTTGTAGCCACTTATGCGCGGCGTGCGCAATGAGGGCTTTAGGAAAGTTTCCTGTACTAATAGGATGTCGATCGCGTGCTCGACCAGGAATTCTGCGATTTCGTCGCGTTGGGTACGGAGACCGTTAGCATTGAAAAATGCTAACGTTAATGATCGCGGTTTTATCCTATTTAACGCCGTCTCTTTAAATGTTTAAATTTAGGGCACGGAGAGAGTCTAGCAAAGTCTTGTACTTTACTATGATTGACAGGGTCGCGGCAGGCCCGCGAGCGACCCGGAGCTCTGTTGCCAGCGATAGGACCTCGTCGGTGTTAATCGCCGATAGACCCATCGCCAGCTCCAGAGCCCCTTCTAGGTCGGGCACGGGCTGCGGGGTGGATGGGGGGGCCCTGGCCGTTGGGGTGGCTACCTGAGGGGCGGCCACCTTGGGGCGGGGTGTTTGGGTCGGGGGTGCGGGCGGGGGCGCGGTGGAGGTCCTGACGACCTGTGCCCAGCCAGTCCTTCGGGCGGGTGGTGGGTTCCCAGAGGGAGCCCCTGAAGGGGGCATGTACTCCTCTGGGGCGCGCGCCTCGGGCCTTTCCGGCATGCGCGGCGCCTTGGGGCACCCGCGGAAGTTCGCGGGGTGCCCCACGGTGCCGCACAGTACGCAGGCTGGAGGGTCCGAAGGCACGGGGTCTTTTGGCCGGGGACAATCGACGGTGCCATGGTCCCCCTGGCACTTGACGCACCTGGGGCGGGCATAGCAGTGCCGCTTGGAGTGTCCCCAGTTCTGGCAGTTGTGACACTGCGCTATGTTGTAGTCGCGTCTGTGGGGGGGCTCAACTCTGAGGCCCGAGATGCGGCATATGTGTCGCAAATTGAAAATTCGCTTACCCTCGGGGGTGAAGTCGAGGACAATTTTGTACAGCGACGTACGGGACTTTCGGTGTCCTAAGACGGGGTGCACCTCGTGTGCGGGGAAGCCTTGCGCCTTTAGGTCGGCAAGGATATCGGATGGGGTAAGTTGGTTTTTGGGAAGTCCGCGAACCACTACCCGGAGGAGACGCTCCTCGGGAAGCGTATAGGTGTGGTATCCTATATGCTTCTCGCGGAGAAAGGTGGATAGGCGCCTGTGGCACTCCGACGTCTGCACGTAAACCTTGACGCCTTGGGCGCAAGTTTTAGCGCGCAGAAAGTTTATGTGTGCCGCGTCTAATTGGGCTGACACACAGGACCAGGTGTTGTCGTCCTGGATGACTATGGGAGGCGGCATTTTTCCGGTGGATTGGCTGGGCGCGGGCGCGGGGCGCGGTGACTTCGGGCGCCGGGGCGCGGAGGCGGGTGGAGAGGGGGCCGTTTTGGCGGCCTTCGCCGGTGTGGCTGCGGCCGGAGGGGCTGCAGAGGCCTTGCGCTGCCGCTTCTTCTTTCCCGTTACCAGCGTGAACTCATCCGAGTCGTCGCTGTCTGACGGGGAAGGAGGAGACGGTGGCGAGGGTGCGGGCACGACCCCGCAATCCATTGGATCGGCAGGGCTGAGTGGGCTGTCCCGGTCCAATGGGTCGCGGTTAATCGAGTCGGCGGACCCGTATATTGATGGTGGGCGCGACAACAGGACGGGAGACCTGTCACGAGTGGAGGGCGCTGAGGGCGCGAGCGGGCGCGCGGATGGACGCGCGGAGGGCGCGGGTTTACGCGCAGTTGGCGCGGATGGCGCGGGTGGACGCGCGGATGGTACGGATGACGCGGGTGGACGCGCTGAAGGCGCGGGCGCGGAAGGCGCGGGCGGCCGGGTTTCCCCCTGAGGAGGGGCCGGCGGGGCTTGCGCGGCTTGGAAGGCCGCGAAGTGGGACTCGAAGTCGGGGATGTTCGCCGATAAGTAGGCGAACAGTGCCCCGAGGTCAATTTTAGCGGAGTCCATATCGGCGAGCGTTAGTCGCCCGCCGATAGGGTGTGTGACCACCCTCCCCGTCGGTGGCGACAGGGAGGCGTGTGTACCTTATGTGGTGTGTACCTCGACGCAGAGCGTTTGTGGGATTGGGCCTCCGAGGAAACTTAATTCCTCGTAGGAGTGTACCTATGCGACCACTAGGGCCGGAGGACGTCTTTTTGACGGCTCTTGGGCAACGTCAGCGGGACTGGAGTGGGGCGTGGCGAGGGGAGCCCCCAAGGCCAAGGTTCCCAAACCCTTCCGAAATTTGCTTCCCCAGAAGGGTGGACAGCGGGCAGTCGGGTCAGTGCCCCGTTCACTGGCGTTGTATCTTAATCGTTTCCAGCAGTGCACGGCTTTCCAATGAAAGTCTTGTCAAAGGACAATGCGAACGAAACGTCAACGGCGCAATGAAAATTGCACCGAAAACTACGAACGTGGCGAGCTGACAAGCGGATGTCGGCAGTTCGTCAGAGCGGGGGGCGGACAGACGTCCACACGCGCGCGCGGCTCCGAAGCGAATGTGACTAACGATGAGTGCCGTTCTGGCCAGTACAATTATTCTTATTGGAATATCTAGTGTCGCAGATAGTACCTGTTGCGACACGGTGTAAGTGCCTGTAGCGTGTAAGTGTGGAAGGGAGATGAACATATTCGCGGGGGGAGGGGGGGGGGGGGGGTGCTATGTCCATCTCTCTTCCCCTAGTCTTCTCTTTCTGAGAAGTTGTGTAAAATAAGGTGTAAAACATTTCATAATCATTTAATCCTAAACTTATCTAACTAGTAATAATAACAAATCAAACTTAAAAAATATAACACACGTAACTTAAAATATTAATAAAAAGGTCGCCTCGTCGTCATCAACATCCTCCCCCCGGCGTAGCCTGCGCAGCCTCCTCGGTCTGGAGCACGACGAGCTTGCTGACAGGACGTTTGAAAGTCCCGGTTCGCGTGCGTACGTCGGCTACCCTTATGCCGCCGTCTGGAACCTCGTAGGTGCGGGTGACGATCCCCATCGGCCACACGTTGCGAGGTAGCGTGCTGTCTGCCACCAGCACGACGTCGCCTTCCTTCAGCGGTCGTTCTCTTCGTTGGGTTTCGCCCCGCGGTACCAAAGTAGGTAGGTACTCGCGCAGCCACCGGCGCCAGAAGTGGTCAGCGAGCGCTTGGGTAGCCCGCCATGTTCTTCTATCCGCTTCTTCACACGGTCCCGTCGAAGGCAGCCCGGTCGATGAGCCCAACAGAAAGTGGTTGGGCGTGAGTGCCTCGGGGTCGCGAGCGTCCACGCTCACGTGCGTCAGTGGGCGCGCATTGATGGAGAACTCTGCCTCCGCCAGCAGGGTCTTCAGCACCTCATCAGTCGGCTCTCGTTCTCGTAGCGTAGCGCTAAGTGCGGCCTTGACCGAGCGCACTAGGCGTTCCCAGGCCCCGCCTTGGTTCGGAGCCCCGGGGGGTATGAAGCGCCACTCCATACGGTGCAAGTGCCCCTCTTCCTTAAGGGCGGGTCCGGGTCGTTGTACGCCGCTCGCAGCTCATGGTCGGCCCCTCTGAAGTTCGTTGCGTTATCTGAATACATTAATTTCGGCCAACCCCGTCTCGCGGCCATCCATCTAAGTGCCATCAGTGCAGAGTCGGTTGATAGTGTTGGCACTAGCTCGATGTGCACGGCGCGAGTTGTGAGGCAAGTGAAGAGTGCACCCCATCTCTTCTCTCTTCGTCGTCCGACCTTCACGATCATAGGGCCGAAGTAGTCTACCCCGCAGTTGGTGAATGCACGATGAAAAGGGTCGAGCCTGGCCCGCGGTAGGTCACCCTTGGCGGGGGGCTTCGGTCTCGATCTTCTAACTTGACATAGTGCGCAGTTTCTCTCGACGGCTCGTACTGTAGGTCGTAGATGTATTATCCAATAACGTTGGCGCAGGTCGTTCGTTACGCGTTCTCTGTTAGCGTGTCCCGCAGCGCAGTGTTCTCGTAGTACTATAAGCTTCGTCACCCGGTGTCGGTCGTCAAGTATGAGAGGTTGCTTGGTCTCCACCGGCGCGTCGGCTGCCTGTATTCGTCCTCGCACCTTCAATAGTCCGTCTTGCAACACGGGGTCTAGTTGAAAAAGTCGACTCCCCTTTGTTATCGGTCGGGCGGACTCGATGGCTTCGATTTCTTTGTTGAAACTATCTTGTTGCGATTTTCTTATAATTTCGGCCTCCGCTCGTTCTACATGTCGATATTCCAAACATGTCGCACTTCGTCTGCACATGTCGATGAAAGCTAAGGCTCGGGCGGCCGCCCGGACTAGGGTCTCGTATTTGGAGAAACGAGAGGGGTCCGGCAGCCAGCTGTCTTCATGGGGCTTGGTTGTTATGTGCAGCGCGCTTTCTTCGTCTTCGTTCGTTGTGTGCGTAGGGTCTCCGGGCCATCGCTCTTCAGGTTCGTATAGGAAGTGTGGACCTTGGAACCAGCGGCTGTCGATGGTGATGGTTTCGCATGATGACCTGGTCGCGTCGTCGGCCGTGTTGTCGGTCGTTGGTAGCCACCTCCAGTCCTCTGGCTGAGTGAGTTCTGATATTTCGCTAAGTCGGTGTGCTACGAAGGGCGTATATCGCTTGGCATCGTTGCGTATCCAGTGTATCACCGTCGATGAGTCTGACCAGTAGAGTGTTCGTGCCGCCGTAATGGTATGTTCTTTCTTGATGCTGTCGGCTATTCTTGCTCCGATGACCGCTGCTTGCAGCTCCAGTCGTGGTATCTTCTGCGTGCGCTGTGGTGCCACCTTCGCCTTGGCTGCCGCCAGCACGACCTTGATGCGCCCGTCGGTGTGGGTGTACCTCCAATAGGCTACTGTGGCGTAGGCTTGTTCGCTGGCGTCGAAAACTATTCTTTGTTTTCCTGGTTTGTTCGGGTTGCGTACGGCGAAGTGCGGTAGGTACCAGCACACGGAGCTGTTTCTTTCGGTGCCCTCGCACGGCGTCGCGTAGCCTTTCTTGATGAATTCTTCTATTTGTGCAGTGTATTCTTGAGCGAATTCGGGTGAGGCGTCCATCTTCTTTTCGATGCCTCTGAGTCTTCGGTAGGCGATGTCGTAGCTTGGTGGCATAGTGACCTCGTCGCGTCGCCATGGTAAGCCGACTTCGTATCCCCCTTCTATTTTTCTTATTGTTTTCTTGACTATCGCTATCGCTCGCTGGTCTGCGTCGCTGACGCGCGGCGCTTGTGCCACGCCTAGGGGGTCGATCTTGAAGTGGAAGTCTACCATGTCGTGGAGCCGGTCGTTGTTGCGCTCTTCATTGGCATGGTGTTGCTTGTAGTCGAAAAGGTGGAGTACGCTGCCGTCATTTCTCGTGAGCTGGTAGCGTGGTACTGTTCCGTGCACCACCCAGCCGAGTTGTGTTCTTGACGCGGCCGGTTCGTTCGGGCCGCCGACGCGTAGCTCTCTGGAGACTATGTGTTCCCAGTGATCGGTACCCACTAGGATGCGTGGGCGTATCTTCGCGTAGCATATGTCTTCTTTATTGAGGTCTCGCAGGGGTTCATACTTCATAAGTTCTTCTGGTATTACTTGTTGATGTAGTGCAAGGTTTTTTATTGTTCTCGCTCGCACATTGTATGTTGCGTTTTCTCTTCTGCCTTGGACTTGAATTGTGACGAGTTTGCTTCCTGCTTGCTTTTGTGACATGTTCACGCCGTGTAGATGCAGCGGGCTGGCGGTCCCCTTGCCGCCGACTTCGTTAGCTAGGTCTTCGTCGATGAGGGTGATCGTGGCTCCTTCATCTAGCAGGGCGTAGGTATCTGCCTCCCCTCGCGGACCCCTCACGGTGACAGGGCACATCTTCAATAGTACGGCGCGGGCTTCCGGTGATTTTGTATGCGCCACTGATAGTACGGCTTCGTTTGTTGTCGGTGTCTTCGCCGCTGGTGTGACTTCCTCTTCGTAGTCATAGTGTAGTGATGAGTGGTGTGGTCGTTTGCAGCGGTTCACCCCACACGGCTTGGCTCGGCATGACATACGTCTGTGCTTGCCGATGAGGCATTTGAAGCATATCTTCTCGTCGACTACCATCTTCCATTTGTCGTTCACCTCCATCGCTTTGAATTTCGGGCAGGCGGGCAGTTCGTGGTTGCCCTGGCAGCAGTAGCATTTCTTCTTGTCTTCTGTGACGTTGTGTACCGCGGCTCTTCTTGGTAGCGTGATCGTGTGTGGCTTGCGTTCTTCTCTTCTCAGGGTCGTGGTGGTAGTCGGTGCGTATGCGTGGCGAAGCGATCGGTTTGCTTCTTGCATCAGGAATCTTGATAGTGTGACTATTTCTGGCTCGGCGTATGACCCCTGTTCTTCTGCGTAGTCGCACCAGCGCATGGCAGTATGTGGGCTGAGCTTCGTTATGACTTCCCTCGTGAGCATGGGGTTGTTCAGGTACCCTCTCTTGTCCATCTGCTGAAGGGTGCACACGATGTTCTGTAGTTTGACTGCGAGGTTGTTGAGATCGGTGGCAGCCGGTCCCGGTTTCGGCAGTTTTCTTATTTGTTCGAGTGCTAAGTCGATGATTACTTCTGGTCGCCCGTAGCATTGTTCGAGTGTCTTCATTATGATGTCTGGGCTCGTGGCTGTTGCTAGTAGCGCGGACACGGTTTCTCTTGCTTCCCCCTTGAGGCAGTTGCGTAGACGAGCGATGTTTTCTTTTGCTGTGAAGTTGTACATTTGGGTGGTCTCTTTCATGGCCGCGCGGAACGGCAGCCATTCTGATGCAGCTCCCGAGAATATAGGGAGCTCCGATGCCTGTCTCGGTGGTGGCCTCACTTGTACAATCTTCTGAAGTACTTCCGCTAGTTGTTCCATTTCCCTCTGCTTGGCCGGCGTAGGCGAGCGTTGTCTTCGTGTTTCTTCGCGTTCTCTTGTGTAAGCACGTTGACGCTCAGGCTCCCCCCGTGCGGCGGCCTCTTCTCTTTCATTTGTCGTCAGCATCGTGGAGACGTTCTGGTCGAGCCATGTATCGACGCGATCTTCTACGTTCAGGTTTTCCGCCAGGCTTCCTCCTTCGTCGTCTTGAATGACTGCTGTCTCCCATGCCAGTTTCTTCTTAATTAGTTCGGCTTCCATTTGGATTTCTTTTCGTCGTAGTTCCAGCATACGTTTCTCTGCTTCGTATTCTGCCTGGCGGAGTCGTGCCGTAGCGCTCGTGGTCGAACGGATCGATGCCGGCCGCGGCGGTATGTGGCTTTTCTTCGCCTCCGTCAGTTGCTTCTGCGTATTTTCTGCTGTTTTCTCTCCTTGTGTGGTCGGTACTCCCTCCGCGTCTGAAGGGGAGGCGGGCGGTTGTTCGTATATGCCTTGACGTGCTCGTTCTGTCAATGCTTCCGTGCCTTCCTTCCTTCCCGAGGTGCTCCTTGTTACCGGCATGACGATTTTCTTGAAATCTGTTCTTCAAATGTAGCTTCCTTGTATCCGGCTATCGATGGACCAAACTGTTTATCCGGCGATCGAAGGACCAAACTGTTGGGGACTGTATTATTAAAACTCCTTCTTCGATATTTTCGATGTTTCTTGTTTTATTTTCGGTTGACAAATGAGTGCCGTTCTGGCCAGTACAATTATTCTTATTGGAATATCTAGTGTCGCAGATAGTACCTGTTGCGACACGGTGTAAGTGCCTGTAGCGTGTAAGTGTGGAAGGGAGATGAACATATTCGCGGGGTGGGGGGGGGGGTGCTATGTCCATCTCTCTTCCCCTAGTCTTCTCTTTCTGAGAAGTTGTGTAAAATAAGGTGTAAAACATTTCATAATCATTTAATCCTAAACTTATCTAACTAGTAATAATAACAAATCAAACTTAAAAAACATAACACACGTAACTTAAAATATTAATAAAAAGGTCGCCTCGTCGTCATCAACAGGTAGAGTTAGAGACTAACGACACTTATGCAACTCTGTTCAGTTTTTGTCCATAGAAAACAATGCCGAACGGATGCATAGAAAACAACGATTTTGTATACAGATGCGCATCTGTATACAAAATCGTTGTTTTCTATCAGACAACTGCTGAGTAGAGCTGAATAAGTATGGTTAGTCCCTTAGGGTCGGCTGCGCGGAATTGACACATCGGTCTTAGGTCTAAGGGTAGAAACATGCCGGAGATGCCTCACTGCGATACCTCGCGGTAGCTGTTTAGCTCGCTACATCGATATCACCTCCATGTAAAACAAATGCATGCTAATAAATACGCACGCACATGCTGAAGGATACCTCACTGCGAAACATCGCGGTCAGCTTCGCGGCTTAGCTCAATGCCTACGTGCAAAATAAAATATTATGTTTTTACATCGCGGTCGACGGCATGATCTGGCTCGTGATTGGTCAAATCAATTTGTCTCAGGATGTAGGTATCTACTTCACTCTCGTGCCACTTCTATCGTCGCGAGAATTGACCGGCTACCTGTCCGATTGTTTTTTGGTGAATTGAATTATGGATAAGAAGGTGTTGATTGATTTAATTTTTAATATTCCTGCTTTGTGGCTGGCTGGCTTTGCAGGCTGACATGAAATCATCGTCACTGTCACTTTCAAGAGACAACATGTTCTCCAGGAGTAGGTAAATTACGGCACAAATACAGCACTGAGCAACTGAGCTGTCAGGTGCGACTGAATCGGCAAGTGGGCACCGCCATCCATGTAGAAACAGCGAGTATCGACATCGAGGTATCGACATATCTGTACCGCGACCGCGAGTAGTTTCGACATGTCCCTACCCTTACAATCTTCTATCTATAGGCTACGATGACTTACAATCAGGCAGTTGTTCTCAAGTTCTTGTTGTAAAAACACGTGAATCTCCATTTTTATATTAGTCCATTTTTAATTTGATCTATTTTTTAATTTAATCAAATTCTAAAGAATTACTATTTACACTCGACATTCGCTATAATGTTTAATGCGAAGCCATAATTATGATTAGATTAGACCTACAAAGGCAAGCTGTATACTTTTTATTTGCCCACCATAAAACATAAAAAATTGGGATTGGTCTCCCCTTGACTTTCTCGTATACCGGAAACGACTCAAAATTTGATAGAAACCTTATATTTTGATGTTGTACATGCATGTTAAATTTGGTTGCAATAAGTTAAAGCATACTCGAGTTATCGTGCTAACGCACAGACACACACACAGACACACACACAGATATACACACAGACATAATTCCAAAAAAAATATTTTTGGACTCAGGTAGGTCCAAAACGTGAAAATCCGTCAAAATTTCGGGGTCGAATTTTTTGACGATTACAAGACTTCTATACTACGTATACGAGAAAGTAAAAAGATGCTTGATGTGCTAAGGCTGTACCACAAATATTACAAAGAAACGGATCGATTGACATTTCTTGCAAAGCTGACTCGAAATTCTTGCTTGCCTTTCCAGAAAATTAGCAAATCTTAAATTCAACCCAAATAATCTAAAGAATAGATACCAATGTCGTAAAACACAAAAGAAACCGTGCCCCCTAAATAATGAATAACCGATTAAACATTCAAGTCATAAGTAATTCATCCCTTCCGGCATTTAAATAAAAAAAAGAAATTCCTCTAGGACAAACAGAAGCCAGGCTTGTAAAATATTTACACATCTTCCCCTTTCCCTATAATATATTCAGGGTTGGTACGTGATAAAAAATTTAGCTTTTACATGAAAAAATATTTAGCATTCTTATTTCTGACGCGTGAAGCATTTAAAAAGTTACAAAGCGTGTTTTTGGTAGCTAGCGGCCGTGGCGCAGTTTGCGCGATTTTTAGCCGACTTCAAAAAGGAGGAGGTTCTCAATTCGGTCGGTTTGTTTTTTTCTATGTATGTACACCGATTAGGCCGAGATTTCTGATCTGATTTATGTGACTTTTTTTGTTCGTTGCCATTTAGTCCCTTAAAAATTTAAAATTTTACTTAAGAAGTTAAGACACTAAAAAGCAAAAAATAAATATTTTTTAAATAAAAAAAACCGCCTTCACCGCGCTTTTTTAGGCCAGTGCCAACCCCAATAATGAAATAAACGTTGACACTTGTAAAACCATTTAGATTGTCACAACAACGCTAAAAAACCATTTAGCGTTGTTGTGACATGGTACTAAGGAGCCAGTCTATTTTTGAAATTGTGCCGTGTTTTAACTGTGCTATGTCTTTTTTTACTGTGATAGTGTTCTACCAAAGGTCTTCGCTCGTTGGTACATATATAAAAATACCATACTTCCTTCAAATTTGATCTCAAGTGCTATAACGGTTGTTAAGTCCTTGTGGCTTGTCTCTTTATTCCCTAGCTTTACGAAAATTTAACTATTGAAATCTGCATGGATTTTTATATATCTTTTCTTACAATACATTCAGATTAAAATCAAAATCTTTATTTGAAACTGTAACATTCATCATCTATAAGATAATCCAAAAAACTTTAGTACTACCAGTATGGACAAAACATAAGTTTAACGACATAAATAGTGTAAATTCAAGGAAAGTTGTTAAAGAGTAGTGAATTTCTGATTAGGACAAACTTTATTACGAAATATGACTGAATTTCGTGGAATTCTTATAAAAATATTCACAATAATAAGGTCGGAATATAAACGAAGCGAGTGATGGCTCGCTCACCCCTTTCACACGTAGGTACCACTCAAAAGCCAACAGGATCACTAATCCGACGTTTTCTGGTCAAAGCACGGACCCTGCTCGGAATATGGAGGGATTATCCATCCTGGGGATGAGAGTATACGAGAGTTTATTGCTACTTTACCCGTTCAGAATTAACAATAAAAATATCACAATGTTAAGGAACGAGAGTGGACTGTATAATTGTGAAATGAAAAACTTACTAATGTAATAAAGGATTATAAATATGTAATATATAAATACAATGAATGCTATGTTTGCCTACCAATTGACAATTCTACACCAAATATATCCACAAATTAGAAAGAATATAAAGAATCTACCAGAATCTACCTAAACATCTTATGTCAAACATACTTCTTAATTATATAAATGGTAGAACCAGCCAGTTGGCTACAAAGTTTAGTAATGGCAATTATCAAATAAGTCATTGGTACGGCATATCTGTCGCTCTGGCCGAAGTCGGTCGTAATTGAAGCAGTGCCTAATAGAAAGTTACTGGCGCTGATATCACAATCAAACCAACTGTATAGTTGTGAACTTATTTTATGGACACTAGATAAAGTATGGACCATGCAGTGCCTCCAAATAGTGACAGGTAGCCAGCCTGTCGCCTAAATAAAAGAGACACCAAACCCAAGAAGTAACACTTCTTTAGTAAACAATCTAACGCAAAAGACAACAACCAGGACAGATATTACACTCAAAACCTTCTCAGCAGTGCGGATGTTTTTTCTTTCGTTTAACAATAAATTATAATAAACTACTTTTTGTTGGAGATCCTTTACCATTTAAATCAACTTTCCGAATTCCATTGCTTGAGTAAAAATATTGAGTACACCTCAATATTTCTTTATTGACATGAATGTACATGAATATAAAAGGAGAGGAAGGATGAAAAAAAGAAAGATCGGTTATGTGAAAGATGATTTTGCAAAGAAAAGAGTAAATATTGAGATGACGACTGTTAGAGAAGAGTGAAATAATACATTATTACGTCAACCACCAATAAAAATGGGAGCAAGGTAGGCAAATAATGATGAAAATCCTTTCAGAAAGTCAATTTCCGTGGAAAGTATAAATATGAATTAACGAATTAAAATCCTTAGATTTGCAGTTTTTGGCGAAATATCTTAACGTATGTTTCCAACATTAAGCTTTGATTAGCTGTGTAGTGGTGAAAAATGTATTCTCACATTCACCATACAATAAATTTTATGATACGTTTGAATATAAACAAATATCTTTTTTTTACGCCTACATAGGAGTATGATTATTGGGGTTTTATTTACCTAATATCATCCGAAGTCGGACTCTGATGTATAAAATATAAACATTGAAGGCAAATTCTTTACATCATTTAGATTTCTAGAGAAAAATATCAGAATTTGGGTTTATTTTTTACCTTTTAGTAAAATTTATTATTTTAAAATCTATATTTTTAGAGTTATGTATGTGATACGCATAACTAATCTGGAAAATTATAGATTTAACAATGTATCGCAAGTTTTCCTAATTTTGAGTGTATCTTTATATACCTAGTGGTGTGTCATCTTTACGATTTAAGACAAATATTGTTTTATAATTATTTTTTATTTTTTATCTACTGCATTATTAAATCAAACATAAGCGTCAGTGGCGTAGTAAGTGTAATGCTTACCGTCCGCGCGGGCAGTAATCACGGCTGAATTTTCTCAAGCCATTTTGCGCTTTATAATAAACGCGTTTAAGGTTGAAAATCAATTAGAGTTTGACAATTTTGGGTAGTCTGCTCTGCCGTCAACCGTACAAAATATTATATGAGAAAGCTTGTATGCTACTAGTCGCTGGCGCTCGTCGTGAGTATATTATTATTAATACATATCATTATTATTATAATGCGTGCTTAATTTAAACACTTAACAACATAAAACATTTTTATTAACGTGCCAGATTTACCTCATTAACACCGTATTAACTCAGTACATTATTAACTTAGCCTCGTGTCAACCTCTTTAGTAATAAACTCATATTAACTGCGCTTGTTGGTAATTAAACTTTGTAATAAAATATTTTCCATGTACCCCGTCTTTATGGCTCTTGAAAAGTGAGATTTACTTAGGAACGATTTACACAGACCAAAGGGGAATAGAGCATATTTTACAAAATCCTTCGTCGTGCAGGCTGTTTTGGGAACTAGATGACTTTTGCATATCTTTTGATTCGCAGGCAGCTAGATAATTTCAGACTACTGAACTCTCCTCCAAAGCCTCTCAGGACCTTTATAATGCTCAAAACATATTTGAGTCTACTGGGATGATCCAGGTAACGAGTACGTACAGTGTGTTGCCACTGCACTTTATTTTATTAATAAGCTAATATCTCTTCTGTCCCCACTCATTTAAAGATTTACATTTGTTCCAAATATGCGTTCAAGATAACCTTGCAGGTCAGCAAGACCTTCAGTGGCTTTTGCGGCGCGTATAGGCTGAAATATCGCACTTGGTCCAGGGGTTCTGACGCTTACCTCTCTGGCACTATCGTCGACTGCACTTTCGCTTATTACAAGATGGGATTGAGACAAAGTTATTGGCTAGAACTTTTTATGAAATAAAAAAATGGCGAGTTTGTTACCCCTGTAGAAATATTTATTTATAAATACTTACACAAGACTACACCAAATACACGTCTTCTCATTCACAAAAGAATCCGACATTTGGGGAGACACATTCTCGACCCATATGACATCAAAACAGTCCAAGTTGGGAATATCTCATTGTTTTAGACAGTGCCCAACAGAAGGAGTACATGTAAGGCCTCAATAGAACTTTCTTAGAAGTTAGTTACAATTGATCTCGTTAGGTCGCCGTGACGCAAATAGCTCCGAATCGACACAAATATATGAAGTAATTTCTTAGCAGTTCACGTTCTTAATATAGTCACATCTTTACGATTTCTGAAAAATATTCAGTACTTTCATCTCATCTTGCACTGCTTCTTCCCTTTTTATTAATTTTTATGGTTAGTTATCTTTACCTTTACTTTTGTCTCCACTTTTTCTCGCCCGGGAGCATGTACGATCTTTGACCGTACATCGATTTCTGGGTCATGTGTCAGCAATTTGAACCGACGCAAACGCTCCAACATAACGTTATTTTTATTCCTAATTATTTGTTAATAATTTTACCTTTAGTATTTATCCGATAGTCGAACCAATCGCGCATACTTACTCATACCATTCAACCATTACTTACCAATTACCATAGACTTAGACTGTGTATTTATGTTTCCTTTTATATAATATACTCTCAGTAAATTTTACCAGTGATTTTCTCTAAACCAATCCTTTCTCTAAGTGTACGAACCGTACAACAAGAGTATGAAAATGTGCCAGTATGAAAATGTAACAAAACTCAACTTAGACTTATTTATATTAGATATTTTATTTTAAACATTCACTACGAAAAAACTAGATCAAAAGGGAGTAAAATTTCGTATACTACAAAATAGGACTAATTTTAAGCATTTCCGTAATTAACGCCACGTAAAATGCGTTCCGCGCGCGCCGTTCGGTGTAAATCGTTCCTTAGTGTAAGGTTGTAAAAGTGGCCAAGGGAGAGCTTCAGTTGTTTCATTATGAATGTCAACTTTTATTTTGAAATAAAACTTTTTACACTGCGTAATAAGCTCTATTATGCGTTTGTTTTCATTTGGTTTTAAGCATTTCATTGTTTCTGTAACAACATTTTATTTGTGGGAGCTTTTGTGATGCGTGAAAAAATAGTGGAAAAAAGTTCAGTTTTGCAGTGACGTGTTTAAGTGAAAAATAAGCGATGATTTTTTATTTTATTTTAACCGTGCGGTAAGAAAATAGTACGAGGACTGTAGATCAACATAACTTTAGTAAGTAAGAATTAGGTCTTACATAGTTTTGATACCTACAAACAAACACTGAGCCCTGTAAGGACATATTATTATAATATAATATACTTCCACGCTCACACCAATTATCTAGCCCAAAGTAAGTATCATTAAGAACTTGTGTTATGGATACTAGATAAGAGACTTTTTTTAAATATTTGTTATTAAAAAAAAGTTATTTCAATTTTTTTTTACAATAATATCTAAAATTATTATGTACCTACATAATAATGTTAGATATTTTTGTAAATAAACTTAAATAAACATGTAAACAACCATGACTCAACAAATATTCATTTCGTCACACAAATATTTGCCGCTACCAGGATTCGAACCCGGACCGCTAGATGTTACTACAGCTATACTGACCACTCCGCCACGACGGCTTCAACATTGCCAGATGTGGTTTTACGTTGGTCGACGGAGGCGATCGCGGCTGCTGGCGGGCGCTTTCACCTGGTGAATAAAGGTTGTACCTTATGAAGAAGAGGCGATGAGTTACGATCCGTAATCGTTTCGTAGCGTTCCTAGTAAAAAATACAATTAGTTAACTGAAAAGTTGGAAACAAGATCAAACATTGAAGGCAAACTTAAAAAAATTTGATGGTAGTTTTTAGACCTTTTGTTCAACATAGTAACATGCAGTCGGAGGCATGACATTATCAATGACTGCATGTTACTATGTTGAACAAAGTAGTGTTCTAAAACCTTAAATCGCATATAACGCGTAAGCAACATACGCTCAATAGTGTGGGGATGTTAATTTATTCTTCTGCAGTTTGAATGAATTAATAAAAATGACGCATTAAAATTATCTTACGTTACACAGTAAAATAGTCGAATGATCTGTGATGATAAAATGTATTGTGAAGTAAATAAAAGTAAATTTTCAAATAATTCTCAATCACTTAAAGTGGCGAGTTGCTAAAAGTAGGTACACACGTGTCTCCATCTGCACATCTGAGTCAAGAAGTGCAATATCTGAGAGTACAACTATTCGCAGATGTAATCCAGCTGAGTTTTCCTAACGGAAGCTTTTAATGTTGTAGAGCATGGTGGAAGTAAGGTAGCTTTCATAAGGAACCTATTGTTATCAAATAAAACGTACATAGAACGATCTTGCTCGTAGTCCCAAGAGCGGTTGAGGAGAGCTTTAGGTAACATGATATTACACGTGTAACGTGGTACTATAAAATTGTCATATTATAGTACCATCGTCATTTTCCCCCATTCAAATTACTGGCAATATTTTAAAAAGTAAATAATTAAATCAAATTCAAAATTTGTCCAAGACGTTTGATTCAGTTTTGCTGCTTTTGACTCATTCTATTGCTGGCGGTGTCTTTGTACAATTGTTAAATTATTGGGGTCTCGCTGTGGACCTTATGCTTGGGCCATATAATAATACTTTGCCTTCTAAAAATACTTATCTAAATTATCTCAACGCACTAATAAATTGTAAGTCAAGCCTTTTATATTTGTGTGTATCTATTTTTAATGGCGGGACCCACACTATCTATAATCAGGAGCTACAAGACGAGAAGGCCGGCCGGCGAAGAAAAGGAGAAGTCGCGTCATCTTGGATATTCCTATAAGGCGAGAAAACTCTACAACAAGTTGTTCAAGGTCGGTGCACTTTTATCCTTACCTCCCACACACCACTACTGGGGCGTTAGGGAACCTTTAAAAATTCCATCTACCTAGCCTCGCCCGGTCACAGTTCATTTTCAGTGTCCCCTGCAGGGTTGGCATCCAGTCCGTATAGTGTTTGGACCCCATAGAGGACACTACGTTACACACGTAAAGCCACATCTGGCAGTAAGTGCCTTCAAACAGTGGCAGGTTGCCAACTTGTCGCCTACCAAATTCAAAAACGTAACATTAAAAAAAAAGTCAAGCAAATGACTCCATTCCACCTCATGGTGGAACGCTGAACGCTAGCCATCCCCGCCTCTTTTGAACGACCCCGGATTGTAGGAAGGAGGGAACACGTGTGCGGGCAGCGAACTCCATTTCTTGATTGTGCTACAAAGAAACGAGTTGCCAAATTTCTTAGTTCACGTTGGAATGGTAGCCACAGTATGTCGGTGACAACGTAAACCAGTTTCAAAGAAAGGCAAAAGGTGGGATTAGCGAAAAAATCTTCAGTAAACAAACAAAGCCCACAACCAGCCCAGATGTTAATAAAACATATTTACAGTTTTTGTACTATAAGAGTAGAAAGCTGATCCAATTCTTAGTTATGAATAGGACTACCCTTCTCATTCCTGAGGGATTTGAACCTTGTGTACATTATTGCGCAAGGTTCAAACTCCGGTGGTGAGTAAATCACTCACAGCACCATTCCCAAGAAGGGTAGGTATCAGGCAGGCGGCTGGCTATAATGCTATAAACCTATGCCCTTGGCAGTAACGTGCCTTATGGCAATGATCTGACATCCCAATTTGCTTCGTGTTGTTGCTAAATCAGTTAAGCTTACTTCCATATTCGGTACCTCTTACCATCAGGTGAAGAGTAAAAAAACTTGTGAAAAGAACCAAGAAGTAAACATCAAGAAGTCAAAAATGAAAATCTTCAACGTAAACGCACCTTTAGAGACGCAGCATAGACTATTCAAATATTTGCAAACAACGCCAAAATCTTATTATATTCCACGTTGAAACATACAGAGTGCACAGCAAGCTTTGTAATACGAACAGAAGAAAACAGGTGAACACAATAGGAAAGTCTTTATATTAAATGTGTTGTTTGGTCTTTGGTTTCATTACCAAGGAATTACATTTTCTGAAAGGAGATGCGCTACGTTGAAGATCTAGGCGAATATTTATCGATCAAATCGAAAACTTCTTGGGCCAGAGACCCTCCTTTTTCCTCGCGCTTTTACGAACACACAAAGCAAAACTAGATCGGAGGAGCGTTTCCACATTATCCGATCGGTGTCTGAAGCCGATACGATATCGGATTAAGTAAAATGTTTGGAAATTTTGAAAGTCTGATAATCTTCTTTTCGTTGTTTGTCCGCGATGGACTCCTAAACTACTTAACCGAATTTAATCAAATTTGTACACCGTGTGCAGTTTGATCCAACTTGAAATATAGGATAGTTTTTATCTTGACAATTGGTCCTCATTTTTTTACTGCAAATAGGATAGTAGGACAGTAGTGTGAAATGACCACAGCAACGCGTGGCCGGGACAGCTAGTAATATGTATATGAATTGAAGGCAGCAGTAACGGTTCTGATTAATTTATTTCTTTTCCAACAAGAATAAAAACTGAACTAAACATTAAACGCTTACTCAGATCAGGTAGTTCTCTTATTAAACCGTCACAAACTAGTGCTGACCACTTTTCTGAACACGTGATATCAGAATTATATCCAGCGGTTCTAACGTGAGAAAATTGCCGGTGAAATTGGAGGCCAAACGTAATTTGCCGCCGACGACGGCGTCGCTTCGCACACATAAAAATGTTATGAGATTTAAAAGTTCGACGCGGGCGGGTTTTCTTGTGTTTGTAATTCGAAACGGTTTGGATAGTTCTTAAAACGAAGCTGTGTAGAACGACGATGGTACGCGGTACATACGTTTGTATTGTAACCCACGCTTTATATTATTACTATCATTATTATTCTTTTTTTTGTATTACGAGATGGCAAACAAGCTTGTGGCCCACCTGGTGTTAAGTGGTTACCGTCGCCTATTTATTGACACTTGCAATATTAAGGGTAAATAACTTAACACTGCAAATGCGTTGCCATCAGGGCCTCGCTAAGTGTCCCATCTGAACGCTTAACGAAAATAATATAATTCTATTCTATTCTATTCTTACATAATGGCATACGTAAATCTTAAAGATTATGCATTTTGCCAATGTCAAGTGAAAATTTAATTATAGTTGCAAAAAATTGTTCGGTAGGTTTGAAGTTGTATCGTTTGCCACTTGTCTTGGCCCTCTGAGGGCCCGGACAAGTGGCCAATCGATTGCGTTGAACGCTTAACGAAAAGGATGTTATGTATGACACTGACATAATACTGAGAAAAAACCATGGCGACCTATGGCGACCGTCGTGTCAAATGTTAGAGTTGACGTTGTTACTAGTAGAAACAATTTGTATTGTTTGCCACTTGTCTAGGCCCTCTGGGAACTAAGATGATCTGCCTTCCATGCCCAGTAATTACACTGGCTATACCTTTCCTTTCAGTTTCAAAAAACAGCGAACTGCTTTACGGCAGAAATAAAAAAAGCGGTGGTACCTACCCAGACGACTCTACATATGGATCTGCCATCTGTCAAATATTTTGACCTGTTGTTAATTTAATAACTTCCACGATTTAATAAATTCAATAAATATAGTAACTGTTTTATTTTAATAAACATTTAACGCGCATACCGGTCTCCGAAGATTGGGAGGAGGTAGCAGTAACTTCTGTGTCACAAAGTTAATGTCGCATTAATAATAATATTAGATGGTAATTTTCTCAGTCTTACACACAGAATTACTGCAAACTTGCAATGCAAAAATACACATGAACTGCTATCACTCAGACATGTGCATTCTGTTGGTAAAAAATCCAACACAAAAGCGGATCAATTCCAGATTTAAATTCCATTTTGCTAAAAGGATCAAACGAAATTCGAACGCTGCCTTCACTGGGGTATCACAGAACAAGATTAGTGCTACCAAGCCCCGATACAACTGACTGCCCGTCTATTATGTCACAGTTGCTGCGGTAAAGCTATTGCACCACGATTAGGCAAGTCACACTATGATCTGGGAAGCGATACCTTCGACTTGCAACTTTAAGCTCCAGTGTTAAGGACATAAATGCCAGAGCTGATATGGCGCATCCTGGAGTAGGTCTCAAATCAAGTTTCTGTCGCTTTTCATTTGAAGTCATAGGTGCATTTGCTTCAATTATAACGGTTGGCTCTCGATTAAAACCAATACGATATGTCAGGAGAACTTTGGTTTCAGATAGTGTAGATTTTTAACTTGATTTGGATTACATAATTACATTATCACTTTCACAGGTATAAACACAACAGATATAATATAATATTTTAAAGGTTGGGAATTGATATTGATTTAAAATAGTAGGCATCACACTCATCTCAGAGTTGTACATCACCTCAGAGGAGAGATTGGAAACCAGCTCGGTCTGAGAGAATCATTCCTGTGAAAGCATTAGTCTATTTTTGGCTCACTATTTTCTATTCCCTACGACGTATGACGACCGACGCGATCGTCCTGGGGCGTAGCTCTCAATAAATACTGTTTCTCGTTATTAACTCATATTCTTCAATTTCAGAGCTAACTATTCTTCATTTACAATGGTACATCGTCGCGGTCGTGTATCTAAATGTATTTAATAAAGCGAACTTGGTGGTAAGCCTTCTCGGCAAGGAACGTCGATACATCCCAGGATGTTGCGCGAGGCTATTGAAATAAAGAAATACCCAAATTTCAATAGAGAAGACGGTTGGGCCGTACCACCTGCTTGGGATCCAGTAATTAAAATTATTAAAACTCAAGCAAACCACCTTGCTGTGTGCAAGACCTAATGACACCGTGAGCTCCGTTTGCGTAAATCGGAACACTCAAAATTAATAATTAAAGTGACGGTAGATTTAACTATTTCATAAAATATGACAACCTACATCTTTAGTCATCCCGTGACCACGAAAGCTGAAAAGTGTTACGAAACGTCGGGCAGCAAAAACAAAATGTTAAATCTAATTACACGCGAGTTAAATCCGTAAAAGTTGTTTTATTTACAAAGCCTTCTTAGCTTTAAGTGAGATAGTGCATAACTTTTTTATTGCTCGCACACGACTGGGCCTTCTATACTCTGGGGGTCGCTTGTCATTGATACGGTGATAGCATTTAGTTCGCGAGCATCTTACGTGGAGCAGTCTCTCTCTTTCTCTCTCTCTCTCTCTCTCTCTCTACCGATTACAGTCTTTAGGGCATTCGAGTCGGAAGAAAATGGTAGGACGCCTCTAATTAAAGATTCGTATATTGACTCAGCTGTGCAGTAGCAGAATCTTTAATTCTTCAGGCTTTCTTAGGTTTCTTTAGGCTTCTTTAAGCTTCTTTAGGCTTCTTTAGGCTTCTTTAGGCTTCTTTAGGCTTCTTTAGGCTTCTTTAGGCTTCTTTAGGCTTCTTTAGGCTTCTTTAGGCTTCTTTAGGCTTCTTTAGGCTTCTTTAGGCTTCATGGTCCAGAACGACGTTTTTATGTCGGCGTAGTGGCCGATATCGCTAATCGGTAGTCTGAAAACGGAGACCAATTAGCGAAGAGATCAGAGACCGCTACGCAAAAATGAACACTACGTATAGCTTTTATGTGTCCCCGCCCTTATCACAACGTCATGCTACATAGAATACCTAATATCCTACCTAATTAAACTCAAGTATCATATATAAAACTGTTCAAGTAGTTTATATGTTTATTTACGTATGGAACAGAAAAAAATAGGCCCAGCTTTTTATCAAAACGATAAAACACGCCCTCATACTTCACTTGAATACAAATATGGGTAAAAAGGGAAAGTGGGCACCTAATGAGTGGAAAAGCCGCTTAATCTGACACACAAAAGAAATATTTAAATTATAATCTTTGTGCCGTTTGTAAACCTTTTTCGAGTGTTTTGTTTTAAGATGGCGTTGATATAAAAAGAAAAAAGGGTATTTTCGCAGAAACCTTGTGTTCTATTTGTAAAGCTTAACGTCAAAGGTTATTAGCTTTTATTTAACTTGCACTGTTCGTATGTATGTCAGTATGTAAATCAAAATTTGCAAACCATTTTCAACCACTTTTTGGTATTCGATTGAGCTTAAATTTTAAATACATGTTTAGCTTTGGTGACAATGCATGCTAAGCTAAGTGACATCATTCTAAATCCAATCTGGCGGATGGACCAAGATGGCGGACTAGTTATTTTTTGTGCACTCGCAAGATAACGATATCAAATGAAAGAGTTTAATGTGAAGAATACGAATAAACTGACTAAAAAATAGAAAATAATTTTCTATAAAACATTTTTAAACACAAGCTTTAATTTCAATATGCTCTGAAAAGAAGAAAACAAAATGAAGTTTAATTTTAAAATGTTATATTAGCTTGTCGATAATAGAATCGGTAAGAGATATATACATACATATAGTAAACAAACGATAATCGAAGTATATCTCGCGACAAGCCTTTAACATTTTAAATTTAAAGTTTATTTTAATTCTTTTTAGAACATATTTAGTTATGGTTTTATTTATTTTTAAAAATGCACCTGGACTGCTAATATGATACGAGTGTAACATCTGTACCGGTTATTAGGTTTTGTTGGTTGGTCCACTGAAGGCTTGTTACTTTTTCGGTTTGATAACCCTTTGCCAGTCGACAGGCTGCCAACCTGTTACTACTTTGAGACACTGCGTGAACCATTTCGCGAAATGTGGCTTTATATGTGACGAAATGTTACCTAAAGCTTCGCTCAACCCTTTTTATAATTATGAGTTATAATATTTATGTGGTAGGCGACACAAATGCGAAATGATTGTATAAAGAACACATTAAGCTAATGAATACCTTATACTAAAAAAAAATACAAATATATAATAGATATACTACATAAACAAATATATACCTATATACATAAGCTACACGTAGTGAATAATATTATGACAAATACAAAGCTTAACAGAATAAACATTATGAGATAAGTTTGCGAAGATTAATTAGCTTATTGTGATAAATAGTACTGCTTTAGTCTTTAGTGATTACACTGTAACTACACTTACTACTTGCAGCGTGATACACAAATTAATAGTTAAACTACAAAAAAACAATGAGCCCGAAAAGTGATAAATTATTTCTAAATTGACGCAAGGAGGTCTGAAAGATTTGAGGTTATTCTTGAGGCGATGTTATAAATGATGAGATTATAAATGATTTATTGTTGATATAAATACAGAAACAGTCTGTTTAGCTTTAATAAAGATTAATTGGAAAGTCTTCTTGATATAAACTTTAGCCTCCAGACATCGGGCTCTAAGTTACGAGTAAAAATATTATAATATCGAAGATACAATGTTTTTACGAAAGTAATATTATTATAAGGATTGTATTCTGTATAAGGACTGTATATCTGTAACTTTTTGTTTAAATTTTTGGAGTTTACTCCTTAAGAATCGATTTGCATATATAAGGGGCCCGGTATGAGAAAAATGTGAGGAGTAAAATCTATCGATGAATGACCTCGTTACGTTTTTGAAGGTCAAAGTCATAATTGGTGCGCATCCTATGTCGCGCAACTTTCTAACTGTCAAAACATGGATGACAGCAGGTGCGCCATCTCACCTGTCTCGGAGTAAACTCCAGTCGTGCGTCGGAGCTGACACACACAATTTTTTTTTCCATTGAGAGCTTATTCCTTGTATTGTGGATTGATTTGCTTGTCTTATGTACTTTTTTATGTTATTGTACTGTCCACACGTTCTGATTACCTTATTAATTAATAATTTTGTGCATATCTATAACTAATATTAGCACTAGATTTAGATAAACGGACAAAACTGTGAAAACTTTGAGTCGCCTTTACAGCGACGTACCAACGCATGACTTCCTTGCGCGACAAAACGTATCGTGTCATCGTACGTCGTTGCCAATTAGGACGACGCAATCAGTCTGCTTTTAGGACTCCCACTCCCATTCGTGCCCCGGAATTACACCGGGTTATAGTTAATTATATGTCAATATCAAAATCAAACTATTTTTTATGCAGCTAGATCACAAACAAGCTGACGGCTCACCTGGTGGTAAGTGGATACCGTCGCCTATAAACACCTGCAATAACAAAGAAAAAATTACTAGGTATTGCAGGTTCGTTATCATCCTGAGGCCTAAGATGAAATGCTTTCTATGCCCAGTAATTACACTGCCTACATTTACATTCGTTTCGAAACACCGAAAACTGTTTCACAGCTGAAGTAGGAAAGGAGGTCTCTTGCTGGTCTTACGAAGCAACTGCATTTTTTAACATAAAAAATGAAATTCCTCTCAAGCTTTCGATATAATCAACTGAGGATAATAAGATCGATATACAGAATAACATAGAAAAGATATACGGAGCAAATACAGAGGTTCATTAACAAAGTGGAGCTTTTGATAAATCTCATCACTTCAAAAAATTCTAATACAACTTTGAACTCTAACAATCAAAGAATACGTGCTACAAAACTTAAATCGAAACTACATGTTGAATATTCAGCTGGCAAGAGCTAGACAGATCTGGCAAAAAGCTGATAAGTAATGATTAAACTTTATAAGAGCAAACAACAGTGTTTCATGATAAAAGTTGTAACAATAGGGTTTTAAGATATAAGTGGAAAAGCTTGTTTAAGTCGAAGAAAATATTGAAGCAAAAATAATACTTACAAAGCTTTGTTATGAATATGGTCTTGTAAAAAGTGAAACACTCAAAATGTTAGCTACAATATCATAATAGGTACATTTTGCTTTCTTCTTGTATTATAATATTCATTTATTTAAGTATTTTCAAAATGAAAATTATTTATTTTAAACTATTTGCCGAATCGGCGAAAAGTGTCGACTTTTTTATTCAATCTTGTTTATTGTAACACATTATCCGCACTTCTTCTCTATATGAACTGTGATTATGGCAAATCTCAGACTTCTGATGTGCGAGAACTATCCAAAATATACACTAAAATAACCTACTTTTATAAGTGTCCAGTATACAGGCTAGCGAATAAATAGATGTAGTTACTTATGCAGAACGTTCGGTGGTCAGAACTGGCAACTAGTTTTATTCAGGATTTTTTGGAAAATAACAAAAAATATTACTAGACTATAGAATAATCACTTAAAAATATTACGCATTCAAAAAACTTAACCGAAAGCTTATCGACCAATTCGAAAATATTAGTGCAGAGCCAGGTCAAAAGTAAGTACCTACTCGCAATTATGATAAAATTATGAATCATGTATGAGGACTGTGATGAGGTAGACAAAGCGAAAGAAATAGGGATTGTATCAAGTTGGAATAACAAAAAAATATAACCCTAAAATAAAATTGTATTCCACATTAAACGAAATACCTATCTATTTGTACAATTAGCCAACGACTATTTCATTCTTTAAACAATCGTCCAGTGCAGCATGAACTTTTCAAACATACAACAGTCAATGAACATTAATTAATTACTTTGGTTTAGGAACGTGAATTTCAAGCGAAGTTTTATTTTATAAAGTTGTGCAAAAATATTTAATTGAATCGCCAAAGGGTTTATTCTTATTGAATCGTTAGGTTACAACGTTAACGTTTGGCTTCTGTAGGTATAAAATAAATTATAGGAATATGTATTGATAAGCGATTAAACCTTTATTTACCATTCTACAACTAAGCACTTACTTGTCAAATAAATTGCATATTTTTATGCCTCATTTAAAAAAATATTATGCATAAAATTATCCACCTATTGATATTTCATTGTAAAAGACGTAAATTACATTAGCACGCAAAATATTACAATACTACTAATAAAGAACACGCGTAATTAAAATTCTTAAATGATTTATTAATTATAATTTTAGAAATTCAAATTCCATAAGTTCATTAACAGTTCTTTAATAAAGCAGAGGCCAGTTAGAATACATTAATAATAATTACCATAAAATCACATTGTCGCAAAACTAACTTTGGGGATTAAAACTGAATCTATAAAGTAAATTTAACGCGATATTCTCAAAATCTGCTCCGTAGCAAAATGAAGTATGAAACTTCACGAATCCTTATATATTTAAACTATTAATAACGGAATCGAATTTCGGATCGTATTAAGTTATTCGGAAACTTGCAAAATTGAATAGCCATCCGCGAGTTAATGCTAGAACGAATTGGAAATATTTTAGTTTATACAGATGAGGGTTGGAAATTGCTTTAAGATTAGTTTTTACTGGTGACCTGAGGCTCTAGTATAAGTTGTGAAGTAACGATAATGTAACATATCGATGCTGTTTAATATAGAAGCAATACACATTTTTTCCTCTGAAGAATTTCTGGACCTGCATGGTAAGATATGAAAGGGCCAAATGAAGAAACGAGCTTCATCGGGTATCCTCAACCAGTGGCTAACTCTTATCAATTATCAGAATACAATAATGCTTCTTTTTCTTATGTATAGTTAACCTGCCATTGATTAGCCTAAATGTCACAGCCTCCCATTATAACCTCTGCCGTGACTTGTTTTTATGACTTCCGTCTTTCGAGAGCATTCTGGACCACCAGCATGTGCCTACCGAAGCGCGAAGGAAAATTAATTGTTTCTCGCACTCCAATAAGTAAGAAGAGATTTTTTAGGAACATCTATACCCACTTGTTACCTATAATTATAAATCCTACAAGCTGTCCCGGCTACGCGTTGCTGTGGTAATTCCATACTACTGACCTTTAAAGTATTATCTGCAGTAAAAAAAATATGACTACTTATCAAGATAAAAACTGTCCTATCTCTCAAGTTGAATCAAACTGCACACGGTGTACAAATTTGATTAAAATCGGTTAATTAGTTTAGGAGTCGCGGACAAACTACGTGATACGTAATTTATATATATTAAAATATAGATTATTTATGTGACAACCGCTTCCTTGGTTAATATAAAGTAGTCGATGAAAAGTTTGTTTAGGAAATAATAGTTAGAACCAAATCCCGAACTTCTGAAACGAAGCATAAGTTAAAAATGCCCACTTAATTGGGGTTGGATCATTGATTTTAACCGTGAGGTAATTTTAAATTTATACGTAAATACTTAGATCTACTTAAGAAAACAAGGTAATCTTCTTATTTATTACTACCGAACAAGAAATACGCTTGCAAAATAGGATTTAATATATCCTTCGTTTCGGAAATATGCATAAAAGGAGCACACAAAAATAAAAGTTCCACGCCACATGATTGAAAGTACGGAGTTTTATTAAATTTCATAAGTTTCAGAACGAAGCGATACTTCTACAATAAGAATACCAGTAGTGGAAAAATAAAAGCAAATCCAATTACTTACAGCAAGCGTCTTCTTTCCAAACGGCTAACATTGAAATCGCTAGAAACATAATAATATATCTTTTATCTGCGTTTAATGTAGATACCATAGAAAACACACAAACACATAATTGATAGAAAGAGACCACGAAGATGTTAAAATAAGAATCTTTATAGAAGATTTGTAAAGCCTTGATTATCCTTCAGTTTTATATATTTTTTATTTTAAAGTTTCCAAATAATTTCAATTATTTGTTCAACATTCAAATCATAAGTAGATTTATATGTTGATGATTGTTGGTAAGAAATTTAAAGTTTGTGTAAAATTATTGGTTCAATTCGACAACCGTGTGGTATGCCGGATATCACCCACACTGTCACAGAGAAAACACTAAGCTAACTTATTTCGATAGTAGCTAATATCGCTTACTAAATAAAGGGAAATAGTTGAATACAACACTACGAAGGCATAAATGTTTTTATACTAATATAAAAACGCATAGTCAACAGTGCCAAACGCCTCCTCAGATTCTCAAAGTAACATAATTATCCAAATGTAATACTGAGAAGTATACAGGATGTAAAAGACATGAACAGTCAAACGAGAACCATGTATTCTGCTCACCATCATAACATTTTTTTCCCTTAAGACTATGCCTGGGAAATTGATAGTTACGATTTTATTGAAGGTCAAAGTCATAATTTTTTTTTATGAAAACGTATTCTTTACGTTATTTCTTAATTATTGTCCAAAGAAACATTATCATTTTTTTTAGTATTTCATAACAAAAAATGGTTTCAAAACGTTACCGTTCAATGTAGCTCACTCGATGTGCACGGAAACTAACGAACGGGGCCGCCGTCTGGCAAAATTATCGCGGTTTTACGAGTTGCGTGTGAGTTGAGCCCTTTACATTGCGCGGTACAATTTGAAATTTTTTTAACACCAAAAAAATAAAAATCATTTCCCAGCAATATTTTTTTTTAAATATGTCTTATTTTGATGTATAGAATACAATGGTTCTCGTTTGCCTGTTCATGTCTTTTACACCCAGTATATTTATGTGATCGTAAACTACTGTTTTTGTTCACAGTAACTCTATTAATTCAAACATAAGCCTAAGGGAGTCCGTTTTATTCCACCAGAATGTCATGTCACTTGCATTCATTGCTAAAGATAAAAAACCATTGTAGTTCTTTCTCTCAATATACGCTACTTAGATTTATTAAAGATGAAGTTCTGATTTCCTATGCGAATCCCTAAATGCTAATCCTATATAAATAAAATATTCAATGAAACAATATATTTAAAATTTAAGTGTCAATAACATCTAACTTCTCGAGTTTGCTTGTTTTGAAAGAATGAATAATGTATTTGAAAATAATTATCATAGAGAAAAGAAAAAGTTTTAAATATTAATTGCAAAATTTGCGTGTAAGACGGGGTATATTATATACTTGTTATTTTTTTTACAACAAGAACAAGAAGGGAAATAAGCTTACAACATTTATCTGATGGTATTTTTATAATATCTAGACATGCTCCTAGGAGTTTCCACTCGACTTTAGATTGGTTGAGATAGAGATGAATCTTCCCCTCTCAGGCATTCGCAACCGAAATGACATTGCTTTCGCTTCGACAAGTCAAAGCTTTCAAAGTAAGGTATGTAGAAAGTTAGACCACTTCAAATCAGATCGTGTGCTTATTATGAATATAAGAACACTGATATCAATTTAATAAAAAAAAGATTCGACCGACGTACAAAACATAATAAAAATTTATCGCATCATTACTCCGTAGCACAACAATAAACTGCATCCCTCCTTTATTTTATAGCAATTTGATACCTTATGAAAAGACAATAAAGGCTTCGGAGGGCGATCAATTACACAAGGACAATGGAGACACTTTGAGGACCGGACGGCTCGAGCTTAATGCTTGGAGTCCACCAAATAAATGAAGAGAATAACGGCTAGTTTATTCGGTTATGGCTATTTGTGGTATACAGGATGGAATTTCGTAATGCCACCTGAAGGGAAAGTACTCTTAATACTATAGATAGAAAATTTTACTCAAAGGAAACATTCCTTTATTTTTGAAAAGATAGAAAACTGCTTACAAAGGTTTTGGAAAATTCGCTTGCCACACCCGGGAGTCGAACCAACTAAAATCTGTAAAAATTACATCCTGTACTTTTATTGCATCGATCGTTAGGGTCAATTATTAAGACGAAATCTCTGTATAAAACTTGATAAATTAAATGAAAGGAAAGCCATGAAACCCTTAATTATTTTATTTATTTACATAAAATGGTAAACTAACTAATTAGTTGCTCGAAATGGGCTCCATTCTCTTGAATACACAAATTTATTCTTCTAACAAATTCATTCATTTTAATGTACTTATAAATTACGTCAATGATAATTATTAACTACTAACATGGATAGCAGGTGGATCATTGAGTAAAAGTGCTTTAACTTGCTCGATTGAATTTATAAGTCCTTTTTCATGGCTTTCCTTTCATTTCAATTATCAAGTTTGTTGGAGAAAATTCGTCTTTATAAATGACCCTAACGATCGATGCAATAAAATGTAATTTTTACAGATTTAATTTAATAAATTTAACAGAAATACGAGTAATGTTAGTGCTACACGCTGAACATGCTGACTGCGGCATAGTTTCTCTAATCCGTTGGAGCTAGAGTTTCCGATTCGTGATCAGATTGTAATCGTAAGCTCTATATCTTTATGTCAGTCAACACAAACTTTGACCTAGAAACGTCCTCCTCGATCAGGACGATCTTATTACTAGCGCTACACAGCACACTAAAGATGGTTCACATACATCACGCTATACTCGGTACAGAAATGTACCGGGAAGCTACTCACCTATATCCACGACACGGCGCGCATTAGCCTAGGTCCGAGCTCTTAAAGGCACCCTCAGGCGTTCCGAACCCTTCAAACTCGAACACCCTACAGACCACCTCTGAGAGACTTACATAACCTTAACCTAGGTGTCACTTCTACCTTCTCCTCTCCTACTGTCAAGTCCTGTAGGACTTTCAAAAGTAGACTGTAGACGTTCAAGAGTCTACCAGGAGGCCTTGTTCTGAGAAGAACCGGAACTCAATCCCCATTATTACAAACATAGACTAAAGTTAGTCGTGGCTTAAAACTGATGCTAACTCTGTCTTTCATTCAGCATACAAAAGTGACAGCGTCAATTTTAAACCATGTCTAACTTTAGTGCATGTTTAATAATAAGGGGTAGCAAGTTTTATCCTCCCTTTACATTTTTCATAGTATATTGATTTGGAAAGAGTCAGGAAAGAGTATATTAAATCTTTATTGCACTTAAACACCCTAATCACAGTTTTTTTGTACTTGTGAGAAATGGCTGCTGGGGTCTGCTCGTAAGATTCGGTAACGAAAGATTAGCTGTTAAAATTAAAGGTCTTCCGCGGAATAGGCTTTAGGTAGCGTGTGTGCTTACACGGGTTAGGAACGCACGGTCTCTACTCAGCACTAGGAAAAGTGGACGCTTAGAAATAGGAAAGTTTATTCAATTACTTAGACAAGTTCACTATATATTTCTGTTGCTGGTTAATTTTAATTAAATAAATGAATATAACAAATAAATTGGTATTTATTGACCATGCTCTAAAGTAGATAGGCACTGGCCTAGTAGTTTTCCCACCACGGCTAGTTCTGGACGGCCCTCTTCAGGGCCACGACCGCGCCCGAAGTCCCCTGGGTGCGGTCCGATGGCTGCTCCCGGTGTCCTCGTCAGGAGGACGCGCCAGGTTGAGCAGCCGTCGGTGGAGGAGGCGGTCTATAAGGCCAGCGTCGGCTAGCGGCCCACAAAGGCTGGCATTAGTCGGTAGCCCCTGTGGGCTGCTGGTCACCAATTTATTGGTGCAAGGTGTGTTTAGACGGGCAGCGTTGGGATGGTCTCGGTGTAGTTGCGCTCACGTGCGCCGGGATCAGCCGTCCCGTAATAGCGCACTGAAGGTCAGGCCGGGGAGAATGTTTAGTGGGTATGGAGGGAACGCCTTAACCTCGAGACCCACATATCCCCTGCGGTTGGCACCACCCCGCAGGGATGATGCGTAAATGCATTTGACCTCCCCGTCAACGAAAAAAAGGTACTTGCCTAGAAGGGCTACTTAAGTCAACCATGTAAACAAACAAACTTTTTCATGCTAAAAGTAACATCAAACAATAAAAAAACCTAATCGTAAGGTAAACTCAGCTTCTTTAATGACGTGGTTGCTAGGAGAGCTAGGAGACGCTATGGAAATATAACCATTTTACTGAGGTGGTAGTATGACAGACACATCCATTAGTACTGACTTGGTAGACTCGTGGACACCTTGTACCGCTAAATAACACCTATGCTTGCTGGAGCCTCCCCGCGCACACTACTGACGCGCAAACTACAGTAAGGAGAGAGGCAGCGATGAAAATTGAAAATTAGCTCAGATAAACAGGATTTATTATTTCGCCATGTTCAGACTACCACATCAGTCGCAAAGTTAACCCTCTGCGACATGCCTCATAAGCATTAAGATTCAAGCAAACTATTAATACTCGAATTATTCTTAGTAGAGGTTCCTATGTACGTCTACTAACCTCCTACGTTTGTTATGGACGAGACGCCCTAACTTTAATGTGCTTGGCTCTTTCCAAAGGTCAAACCTACACAGAATTATTGTCCTAACTATAGCAAGAATACAGGACTAAGTATTATTTAATTAGAAAGAGGGATTCTCTTAATGCATAGGAGAATAAACACGAAGAAAACTACTTTGTAGGTGAAAGTGGATTATAGAAAAGAATGGGTGCGATGAGTGTTAATAAAAGAACTATTATAGTTACTGTTTTCTTGAAAATAGCTTATTACTAGAAAAGCTTGTTATTGACTTGTTACATTGACTCAAATGGAACTTCGTTCTTTTTTATCTATGAGTGGAAGACTTTGTTCATCTCACGTGATGCTAAGTGGTAATAACGCCGAAGATTGAGGAGAGTATCGCTTTAAACCCTCCACTACTGAGAGCACTGCGGAACATCGAATTAAAGGATCACTCGCCTAGTGACGAGTTTAACCATCAAGGACAGAATTCCCAAGGCTATCAGACAGGCAGCTGACCATAAAACCACAATATAGAATATAGAACGATACAGTACTTTGACTCCATATATAGTGACGAATCGGCGCGCACGCACACATACAAACGTCGTTTACATGGCAGTTTTTGCCGGCTTTGCCATTCAGAGCATGATGCTTAGCGGCCGTGTAAACGACGTTTGTATGTGTGCGTGCGTCGATTCGTCACTATACATGAAGTCAAAGTACCTTCTGTATCGTTCTCTATGTTGTGATAAAACTTTGCCAAAACGTATGGTGGTATGGTATATATATTGCACCGACCAACAATAAATTAGTATCAGGGTATCGAAAAGAAGACATCTCATATCAGTGAGATATACTTTGCGACTGCAACTGTGTCAATCATATTATTAACTATAGAGCAATCTAAAGCAACCAAGGAGTCGTAGTTTATCGATAAGATTTTTTTTGTCATTTGGTTGGCAGACGAGCATATGGCCTGCCTGGTAGTAAACGATCACCGAAGCCTATAGACGCTTGCAACACTGACTTGACCTTCTTTACTCTAGTTCCATTCCTTACGCCGAGGGCTCTGGGACCCTTATTTACAACAGAAACAAATACCACGAAAATATAGTTATATTTGGCTATGGTTTTCAGTAATATGGAGTTACTCCACATTTGAGCGATCTTGGACTTGGACTCTCTGCTTTTATTATTTTATTATTATTTCGTCAATTTAGGGCATTTTGCGTCACTGTGACCTGTAAAGATCTATTGTGAGTGGCCTCCAAGTAAGTCTTATTGAGGTCTTGCATGTGCTCAATTGTTTTCATATCGCCTGGGTCGAGAATGTGTCAAAAAAAAATCCAAAATGTCGGCTTCTTTTGTGAATGAGAGAATCAAGAGCACAGGAGGTGCATTGGTGTTTGACTCTCCTGTTCACAAAATCTGCAAGCATCAGTATCTTTTAGGCTCATGCTGTAGAGATGTCTGTTTAGCTTGCAGTGGCCAGTCAGAGCCCCAATCATCACGCTCAGGCTGCCTTTGTTGAGCTTCAGTAGCTCAGCAGTGTGCTTACGAGAGTATGGTTCGTTTAGTGCTTTTGAATGTGTAAACCCATGCCTTTTTGGAGTATCTACTTACTTAAAACACATAAACATAAAACTACTATGTTAAAACTAACAATACCATCGCCATTTCTCAATCCATCTACTCAGACCTCAAACTAGAAGACAATGGTCAATGGCTCGGTGGCGACAGTGGTATGCTAGACACATAACATAAGTCAAATGGACCTCAGATACAATTTTTGTAAGCCTGACCACCCAATGCTAGTTTATTTACATACTGACATAAAATCCTGTGATTTATGGTTTATACTGCTCTTTATTGATAAACAATAAAAAATGGCTTGCGTGAAATAAAGTGGTTCCAGTCAATAGCCTGCAGACCTCATCCCCTAACAGCTTCGTATAACTCACAGATGTCCACGCCTCGCAGATATAAAGGTCGCCAGTGATAATGGCTTGTATTAATTATCGTAAGCTGGCATTAATAATATGACATTGTTGTGTATATTTTCTCTTATAATTTATTGATATTAGTAGATTTTGTATACATTTGTGCTTGTGAGGATTTGCGTTAATTTAAACTAATATATTCGTGAAATTATGGTTTTGTATTACTTTTATACAATCATAATGATTGATTGTAAATTGCCTAATGTGTTATCAGTTTTTACCCAAGCTGGCAACGTATGGTTTGTATCGTAGATTTATAATTACTGTTTCTTATAAATATATGGTTTGTATAAATAATATGGTAGAAAAAATTGATAAATGTTTGACAAGTCAGACGAATATTTTCTCTGAAAATATTTTCATGACCTCAGACAAATAATATCATGGCATTTTTCGAAATTGAACTCAAAATTTTTTCGATATGATAACATCGTATCAATAAAAGTTGTGTATCGATAAAAATATCGATATTTAAGCGTCAATAATGTCAAATAGTACTTATAATATTCATATTTTTCTTTAGTAAGCAATTGTCAAATCCGCATTCCGTTTATCTAATACTCCTTTTTTCTTTGCCAAGATAAACCCTTTTCTGCGCGGTGTTGTCCGTGAGTTTTACAAATAACTCGAAAGGGTTCGATGATACCACGTAATAAATATTGAAGCAAATGTCAGTCAAAGGTCGCATAGCAATTTTCAGGTGAATCATTGCTTATTCATGTTCGGTTTAACGCAGTCTGTAGCGATGTTACTAGTTAACCCTTAACACCTCTTGTGGGGGATTTGGATCCCCCAAAACACTTTTATCGACGAAATTTATAGTTTGTTCTTCTTTGATATTTTACGCGCGTCCGAAGTCCTTGCGATTTTAGCCGACTTCCAAAAAGGAGGAGGTTCTATATTCGTCTGTATGTATTGTTAGCTAACTACTTGTTATGTAGGTTTATATAGATAAGTGATAGCGGCTGTTAAGAATTGTATAAAGAGTTTGTTCGGTTTAACGCGCGAATCTCAGGAACTACTGATTCAAATTGAAAAAACTATTTTTGTGTTGGATAGGTCATTTATAGAGGACGGCTGTAGGCTTTTAATAACAAACATTAACGCGAGCAAAGCCGCTGGTGACCATTAGTCTTACAATATAAGTACACAGATTATGGTTTGTTTTTTATTTCCTAATGATATATTATACGTGAGCGTAAAGTAGATACTAAAAATGTAATTGGTGATATAATATGCTATATTTAAGTCACTCATAGTATTTTTATGCTCCAAACAGCCCGTGCTCGTGAGATTAAAATAGCTATAACATCAGACTCAAATATACTAATTACCAGTACGTTCTTATTGTTTAAGTCAATTAAAAAAAACTTTTTACTTATAAAATAATAACATCTAATATATTTCATTTCAATATCGTGAGAATTCGGTCGTATAAATTGTTCATCTTAACACTGGGGGAGTTACGTACCCCAAGTATATTTATGTAGGTAATAGCGAGAGCTTTAGGGTTTAAACGGACTACAAAATTTATACGCCGGACTTGTGACCAGCTAAGAATGGAAAGAGCTCATGACTTGAATAAGAATTTGCGGGATTTCAGCTTCCCAAGGAAAGTGGTTCTTGCATTACAGTTTAATTTTAATCTGAGGGAGTACTTTGTACACTGAATATTTAATATAACGCTTTAGGTGTGAGCTTAAGAGTTCTTTGGTACTTCTTTTGGTTTGTGCTAAACTGTTAGTTTTTACGAGTAAAGTTGAATAAATATTAGGATTAAAAATATCAAATGTGAGAACTTTAAACCTACCACACGAGAAATCTCTCAGTGCGGTGTTCTTCACGGGTTTCAGAATCTCCCTCGGTCAACTTTTACAACACCCACGGGTGAAAGGTCATGTTAGGTATCGGTATTTACAAAGGGATAGCAATTATTTTAATTGTTGTGTATTAATTAAAAGCGATGTAGGCAGTTCCATAGTTGGTTTGATATTCCGGGTGAAGTAGGCTTGCTTGCTGATCCTCCAAATGACTGTATGGCAACTGTAAGTGGGAGTGAAGTCTAAATGGGAAGAAATCTAGTGCAAAAGAGAGTGTGCGGTTACACGCCGCACCAGCATCTATCGCAGATATGCAATATCCTTCTCGCCTCTTTTGTGTGGAAGAAAAATCTGTATGCAAGTAAAACTGTAATTTACATATTGATGTATTATCAACGGTGTCAATAATATTGACCTGTAATGATGTCTTGAAATCATTAAGGATCCAGGTTTGTAAGATGCAGGTGGCCCGAGTGATACCTACCAGAGAATTCAATTTTGCTGATTGCCGTAGTCCTTTGACTCATCCGCTAATTAGATTTTAGTGTGAGATATTTTATATCTAGGAATATAAAGTAGGAGCTTAATAACACCGCGAAGTTCTAGATAGCTATCTTACTTGCTTACATAAACATACTTGTCTACAACATAAGACTTAAAGAAAGTGATGATTGCAGATTCTGCGAACATAAGAGTGAAACGCCAATGGACCCCCTGTTCTTTTGTGAACCTCTTATTCACGAAATAAACTGACATGTGGGGAGACTCAATCACAACGCAGATGGGGTTGTTCCACATTCAACCACCGATTTTTCTACCACTGAATATTTTTTCCACTTTCTACCACTCAATAAAATACATTCCACATTCAACCACCAATTTAAAATTTTAATTAGGTAGATAGATAACCTGCTAATAAATTGATAATCATATTTTTATTAATTTTATACACCTGTAACAAGTATAAAATGTTTTGCATAGTTGGAAATGATATCAACATAATCTTATCTTTATAAAAAAACAACTTATGTATAAAAATACTTTGCAATCTCAGTAGTATTATTAAAATATCCTAAAAGTAGTCATTTACTTTGAAATAATCACAATAAGTCTTTTCTTACAATAAGATGTAATAGTACTTTCCAACGCATTTGTAGTTCTATGTCTTTGATGACAAACGTTCCACAGATTGGGTGGAAATTTTCCACCAAAAAGCCAGGTTTTGACGAAATAGTCATTAAAATTCGTAACATTGACAGCTTGAGGGCATTCTTCCATTATTTATAAGAAAAGGTCATCAAATAAGGCTTCCGGTATAAGTGGTAAAGCCATGCATAGACATAGATGTTTGCGTTGAGCTCTTTTTTTGTTACTTTTAGTTTGTTAGCTTTTTTGACAAGAGCCTGGCAGTAATGAAAATAACAGCCTCTCGTTGTTGTTTGGGGTAGTACTTTCAAAATTGCATGAATAGCGGCTTTTTCGAAATCAACCAATTTCAATTGGTTTCCTAACTTGGTATTTGCGATTTCACCATACGAAACAGCGTGGTGTAAGTATTTTAATTTTTACTCATTAAGAGGGCATAAACCATGGGTACAAATGTGCGTCTTTCCATTAGAACTACCCATATCGCCTTGGATGACATATAATTGATAGAATGGTTTGACACAACCTCAGACACAACACTTAAATGTTCCGTCTGCGAAAACAATCTTCATTTCACCATTTTTCATTTTTCTAGCTCCATCCCGTGTTTCTCCTGTCTTTCCTCTCTCCTCTTTCAGATTTTTAAACAAAACACCACTTTGTTTACTGTCGCGTAGAAAGAGACCAACTGATAAGAACTACTTTAATTAATCATAGTATGCAAATTTCAAAAAGAAAGAGAGCGAATATTGCTTTTTCTTTCACTAGCATTGAAATAGAAGAATGCGTCTTTGATTCATTCTTACCTGCGATCTTTCGTGACCCCTTTAGCAATGTACTACGTCTAATAGAAACGTGTGATTATTAAACTTTCTTGATTTGATTTGAACTTTTATCCTTCACTAAGTACCTACCTAGAGATATTTTGGACCTATTTTTATTAGTGGTTGAAAAAGGAATAAACTGCAGGTCGAAACTGGAAGGAATAAATTTGGTGGTAGAATATGGAATAGAAAGTGGTTGAATGTGGAAAATTATTGCGGTGGTAGAAAAATCGGTGGTTGAATGTGGAATAACCCCGCAGATGATGTCAAAATAATCTAAGCTGGGAATATCTTATAATTTTTAGATAGTGCGCTAAGGAAGTAAGACCTAAGTAGGTCTACTTTGGACGCTAGTCACAATTAGATCTTTATAGGTCACAGTAACGTAAATAGCCCCGAAGCAATGGAATTATAATAATAGGTACTTGCTTACAGAGAGGTAACAAACGTAGTCGAACATTTGTATAAAGACAAGCAGCCATACGCCCGCAACGTTATCTCAATATTGCTCCTACTATTAGACACAAACAGATACCCGAGTTCCTTTACAAATACAGATCACTCAGGATTAACTACCTTATGTTGTACGCACTAAGAACCATCCAGCAAAGATGCGTCTAATCCAGTAACATCGCATTGTAATTTCGCGCCATAATTGCTCGCGCTATTGATTGATCAGGCGGGACGACAGTTGAAACGCTCTCAATCATTCCGGCAATCGACCATGAATTGGGTGTTATACGTTTGGTATCTCGATATATATTTAACTCGGTGCCTTTAAATTTCAATCGATTTAGACTAACGCGGCGAAGTTTATAGCGGTTTGGACTAGAATTAACGATTGGGATGTTGAATTATTTCGATTGGTTGCAGTTGCGATGGGGATGATACGAAAAACGCTTCGTGCAATGTTATACAGGATATTTGATACCACCGTAATAGTTTAATACTATGTTAGCATGTGGATCACGAAAGCTAAGCTGTCAAGTCTGTACTCCGGTGGGTGACCGAAAAAATTTCAACTCAATTTTCCTGATGTTGAGCTGGTGGTCCTGGCTGCTGTCGAAAGATAGTAATCGTGCCCTAGGAGGGTTGGTGTCAGACAGGCACACGGCCGTAAAAATGGCTACATGTCATTGTTGCTCTCAATTTATTTTGAAAATTAAAATACTTAAAGAGAATTATATTTAAATATAAATGCATTAATTACCTCTAAATTCACGCCTGCACCCACCACTACTAAAATAATCACTATAAATCTATAATTATTATTGTTATCATCACACCACATATCACCATTCAAAATGGACAGCAGTATTGCAAGTAATATGGAAGAATTCCATAAAATGTTTGAGTCACGGATGCAGGAGTACGAGGCCAAGCTGCTTCAGGCCACCACTGACACCAAAAGTGCTCCAACTGACATCTCAACACTGACACGTGAGTTTTTCGAATTTAAGGACTTTGTCTGGAAGGCACTGTCAGTGATTAAAAACCAGCTGGAATTCCTGTCTCTTGGTTATGATAGGCATGAAACCACCATGCGTAGAAAGGTGCTGCTGTTTCATGGATTACCTGAATGTAAAGATGAACAACTGCACAGTGTCGTCTTTAAAATATTAACCAACCAATTAAAGTTGACGGATATAAAACAGTCCGACTTACATGTTTGTCACCGGCTTGGAGGCGCTAACCCCAATAAAACTAGGCCTGTGCTAGTAAGGTTTGGTAATTTCGAACATCGCTCTCTGACTTGGGAAAATAAGAGCTCGTTTAAGGGGTCTGGCATCACTGTCTCAGAGTTTCTAACTAAGGCGCGACACAATACCTTTCTAGCCGCACGTAAACACTTTGGAGTTAATAAATGCTGGACATTGCAAGGCGTTATTTACATTATTCTCCCTAACAACACCAGAGTCAAAGTGGAGGCCATGTCTCAGTTACAACCAATACTTTTGAAATTTCCATCTACCTCTACTGACAGCGAAGACAAGAAATTTGGCGAAACTGGGTCCCCAACTGATAAGCTGATCAAGAAGAGGAAAGTGACGACATCCAAGGCAACAACGAAGGCTGCCTCTAAGGCATCCAAATAGTGCATCTTCACATCTCGTTTTTGCAGTGATATGTTTGTATGGATGTCTACACCTAGTGTCTACCCACAGCATGTATTGAAATTCTCATAGCCACCCCCACAGTCAGTACCACTAGAATTAATTTCACTATTTAATCTACCCGTTTAAACATCATTTAAACTTTTTTCTGTAGATGATTTTTTTTTTTTTTTTTTTTTTTTTTGGTAAAATTTTCCCTGTTACGGGACGGCAAAGGGATCTAGCCCATACAGCCAAGTCTTTAGTTTCATCTTCTTTCTTGAGTTTGGCATTGGAATGTGGGTGCCACACTTTTTGATGCATCTAGGGAGTGCTTGGCGAGAAATGCATGGTATAGACCTCATGATTGTGACTGATGAGAATTGTATAGTGGGATTTCCAACCACTATACAATTCTCAACGCCACATACACAAAACCTTTATTTCAATGATTCCTCATAACTGTTCGTCAACACGGATGCTTATGCAACAAAACGACACCACTTTCACTGCACAAAATCCACTCCGAAGCAATTTTGAATTATCGAAATAAAGATCGACATCCAGACGCCATGATTACCCGCCAAACACTCTTTTTTTTTTTTCTCCGTAATTAACCAACTGTCACTGTCACTAAGTTTTTCTTTCTTTTTTTTTTTTTTGGTTTAATTTTCCCTGTTACGGGACGGCAAAGGGATATAGCCCATACAGCCAAGTCTTTAGTTTCATCTTCTTTCTTGAGTTTGGCATTAGAATGTGGGTGCCACACTTTTTAATGCATCTGGGGAGTGCTTGGCGAGAAATGCATGGTACAGACCTCATGATTGTGATTGATGAGAATTGTATAGTGGGATTTCCAACCACTATACAATTCTCAACGCCACATACACAAAACCTTTATTTCAATGATTCCTCATAACTGTTCGTCAACACGGATGCTTATGCAACAAAACGACACCACTTTCACTGCACAAAATCCACTCCGAAGCAATTTTGAATTATCGAAATAAAGATCGACATCCAGACGCCATGATTACCCGCCAAACACTCCGTTTTTCTTTCTCAAACTATATTCCTGGGGAAGGCAAAGGGATCTAGCTCATACCACCATGTCATCGATTTTGTTGCTTTCTTTTTTTTATTACTTTTATTTTGTTTTCTTTACCTACTTACATCGCAATATTTTCTTTCTGACCGCCTTCAAAAAGAAGGAGGCTCTCAATTCAACTGATTTTTTTTTTCTCTCCTTTTCTCTTTACTGGATGTACAGAATTTGAAGATTCTTTTTGACCGAGTTATTATTTTTTTTTTTTCGCGTGGTTCTTGGCCAGGGGTATATGCTTATTGAGTCGCTTTTCTATTATTGGTTTCGCAATGTTTGTGGGAAATTATCTAGTTGTTTTTTTTTTGTCGTGTTAACAATGTTCATGCAAGTATAGAATTATTTGATTTTATATTCTTTATATTTTTTGTTTGTTTGTTATTTTTCACATATACCAGCATATCTGTTAGTTACTAATTACAGATGTAAATTAAGATAATCATAATTTGTAAGTCTCTCTATCCGTCTGTTTGTGGTGGGTGCTGGCTTCTGTAATGAAGTAAGAAATCGTCGTGATATATTTGCTCATTTAATTTTTATTTAATTTTTATATTATTTATATACATGTATATATATATTATATTTCTTATATGGATAATGTTGAACATATATTAGATACTAGTTTTTTCTCATGCTCTTCTTCTGATAGTTTTCAAAGTGCTGATGGTTTTGCTCCTTTGACGCTGCATGAACAGTTAACGTCCGCCTTCTCTAGTTTCCAGAATCTTTTTAATGTAGTGCATATCAATGCACAGAGTATTCCGTCTCATCACTCTGACCTATTGGCATCTTTTTCTGCTACATGTATAGATGCTATACTTGTCTCGGAATCATTTTTAAAACCTTCTCTTTTGTCCACATCATACTCTCTCCCAGGTTATATTCTTGTTCGGAATGACAGAACTGGAAAGGGCGGTGGTGGAGTAGCTATTTACTTGCGGGCAGATTTACCGTATAAAATTGTTGTCTCTTCACCTAGCCTGTACAGCGAATCTGTTGAGTTTTTATTTATTGAAGTCACTGTTAACTATAAAAAACTACTACTCGGAGTATTGTATAGCCCAAATCTTAATATTGATTACTTTTCAACTTTAGATTCAACGCTTAGTGATCTGTGTCCTCTTTACCCTGATATACTTCTACTAGGCGACTTTAACACTTGCTTACTTAAAAACAATTCTCGCTCTCGTTTCCTTCAGGACATTGTCACTTCTTTTAACCTGCATATCCTTCCTTCTTCTGCTACACACTTTTCCCCAAACTGCGCTCCATCTCTCCTTGACCTGTCGATTGTCTCCTGTTTAGATAAAGTAGCTGCGCATGGTCAACTTACCGCGATTTTCTCTTACCATGACCTAATATATTTATCCTATAAGATTCGTCCACCTAAGTTAAAGTCGCAGTATCGTGACTATCGTAGTTTTAAGAACATGGATTTAGATGCCCTAAAATATGATGCATCCCTAATGGATTGGACAGATGTTGTCACCAACGACGACATGGATGGCAAAATTGATGCTTTTAACACCCGCATTTTGGGTCTGTTTGACAAACATGCTCCAGTGAAACGCGTTAGAGTCAAGCACTACCCAGCGCCTTGGCTTACATCTGACATTAAGGAGTTAATGGCTAAAAGGGACAAGGCGAAAAGCCGCCTCAAACGTTTCGCTAGTGACATAAATCTAGCGCGCTTCAAATTATTGCGAAACCACTGCAATCGACTTTGCAGAGATGCTAAGAGGCGGTACTTCCATGAATCATTGTATGGTAAGTCACCTTCGGAGGTATGGAGATTCCTTAAATCTGTCGGTATAGGCAAATCGCCTAGTTCACGCATTGATATTGATAGTGGGGCACTAAATAAACATTTTGCGTCCTCGTCCACCCCATTAGATACCATCATCAAAGCCAACACTTTACGTCATTTGTCGGATGCTCCTAAGCCGTCCTGTACTCCTTTCCGCTTCACTCCTGTTTCCAATGATGATGTGAAAAAATCAATTCAGGCGATATCATCATCTGCCTGCGGCAGTGATAAAATCTGCAGTAAGATAATTTCTCCTCTGCTTACTGAACTTTCTCCTATCCTTACGCACATTTTCAACTCTTCTCTTTCTACCAATTGTTTTCCTACCGTTTGGAAACAAGCTCACATCATTCCTCTACCTAAAGTCCCCAATCCTCAATTTCTGTCTGACTTCCGACCAATCTCTATTTTGCCCTTTCTCTCCAAAGTTCTCGAGCACCTATCCCACAATCAACTGTCCCTATATCTATCATCTAATAATCTCCTTAGCCCATTCCAATCTGGTTTCAGACCGGGGCACAGCACAGTCAGTGCTCTCATCCAGGTAACTGACGACATCAGGTTTGCCATGGAGAAAAAGTCTCTCACCTGTCTTTTACTTCTCGACTTCAGCAACGCCTTCAATGGAGTTGACTTTGATATTCTTCTTGGCATCCTCAGCTCATTCAACATTACGCCTGATGCTGTCTCCTGGTTTGATTCCTATCTTCGTTACCGTTCCCAATGCTTCCGAATAAATGACGAAGTTTCCAGCTGGTGCAGTTTGACTACGGGAGTTCCTCAAGGGGGTATACTTTCCCCTCTCCTCTTTTCCTGCTTTATCAACACAGTTTCGCATGTCCTTTCTAATAGCTTCCATTTGTATGCGGACGACTTGCAGCTTTACCGCCACTTTCCTATTTCCGACATTGATATTGCCACTGCAAGTCTCAACGAAGACTTGGATAATATATGTGTCTGGGCTAAATCTTACGGACTTCATATCAATCCGTCAAAATCGAAGGCTCTATTAATTGGAAGCAAGCACTTAATTAATAAACTGGATCTCAATACGCTGTCACCTTTGACCCTGGATGGCACAGTAATTCCTTTCTCCAAATCAGCCAAAAATCTGGGTGTCATTTTTGATAGCAACCTGAACTGGAAGGACCAAGTAAATGAAGTCAGTCGCAAAGTGTATTCTTCTTTCCACACCCTTAAATCTTTGCAATACTTTTTACCACTTCAAACCAGAATTGCCTTAGCCCAGTCACTAATTCTCCCGATTTTAGATTACGCTGACGCGTGTTACCTGGATCTTACGGAGGAGCTCCTTAACAAGCTCGAGCGACTGCAAAATCTATGCATTCGCTTCATTTTCGGGTTACGTAAATACGATCATGTCTCACAGTTCCGTCAACAATTAAAATGGCTTCCTATCCGACTTCGCAGAAATTCGCGCATCCTCTTTCTTCTTTTTAATGTATTATATAACCCACTTTCTCCTATATATCTTCGCGAGCGTTTTGAGTTTGCACATCCTCCTGGTGTTTCTTGCAGATCGCATCTCCGTACCCTTCTCAAACTTCCTACAAATATTTTCCGCACGAATTTCTTTCAGGACTCGTTTACTGTTCATGCAGTTAAATTATGGAATGCACTACCACCGTCAGTACGCGACATACGTTCTCTTCCAGTGTTTAAGCGTAAAGTAAAAGAGCACTATCTCTCCTTAACTTAAATTATGTTGTTCTCCTTCAGCTTTCTTTTTTTTATATATATATTTATCCTATATTTTTATGTTCACGTATTATAATATTTATTTGTATAAATATATATATTTGAAATTGTGTATAGTATGTATTTGTATATGTATTGTATATTCATATATTTAGTATAAGTATTTTATTAGTAATATACCTATTTATTCTATAAGTACACGCGATATCCACGTTTCTCAGCATGTCTCCTATCACAGGTGGGTTGGAAGAGATTTCTTTTAGAAATAAGCCACACCTTTTGTACTATTTATAATTTGTAACTTTTCCTATTTTTGTAATTCTCGTGTACAATAAATGATTAAATAAATAAATAAATAAATAAATACCCTGGCGACATATATTATCCCTAGAACTGTCCTCTTTAACCTAATAGTGAAAGAAGCATGTTGAGCCACCCGCAAACCTATAAATTTTCCCATGAAACCGATATGCAGAGAGAACAGAAAGTTTTTAGTGGGTATGCCAGCTTATAGGGTCGGTGACTCCAAGATAACCGTCGCGGCCCTTATTCAGGCCGCGGCATTTGCTATCGAAATTTCTGTAATGCTCGCCAGTTTACATAATTGATTCTATCTAATTGTATAGTCACGTTATGGAATAAAAAAGCATAAGATATTGAATTCTATGTTCCTTTGGCTGTTTGGCTGACATCAGGATGATAAATTTTGTTTCAAACTTCACTCTTATCAATATCGTGTTCAGTCATCTTGACGTTCATCAAAACCAATTCGTCTTTATAGACACGAAAATAAATTTTAAAGAATACCGTGTTTGTGATTGCTTACGTCACCAAGAGAGACGGTTGATGCGTACTCGATAATAATCACATTCGCTTCGGCGAATTTCGTTGTGTGATGTTCAATGTATTTTGTGATCGATCATCATAAAATTTTTTTTCTATCCTTGACGGGGAAGCTCTTAGCTTTCATCTCACCCGATTATAAGTAGAACCTGTTTTAAGACTGTCAGGTCAACTACCACCATCTTGATATGATGAGGAGGTTACAAAGTGCGAGCTAGCGTACGAGCAGGCAAAATCAGTTACTGCAGTGCAGTTACTCGGATTGTGTATCTCTATCATATAAGTTACTGTCATGTGCGAGTCGGTTAGAAGCTGGCATTCGAGTTACCTACTGTACCATTTTTGATTTTATAGTTCTAACACAAGTTAGTTCGTCGGAATGAATGCGAGACGGGCCGCCGCCGCGTACTCAATTGATAAAAAATATGTTAACCAGACTACTACGCTCAGATTTCAGACCCGACCAAATCCATCGAAAAAATTGGTCCGATACGGACCAAATCCGACCGTGTGTTAGAGCTATTACTCACCACTCGCCTTCCCCCACCACGCCGCAACAAGCAACTCGCATGTGACTCGGAAGCTGAATGAGACATGTTACAAGAAAAGTCCGACAGAATATGCGATTACCTACACAGTTGTAGCTATACTTTACGACTGCTTTGCGAGTATACACGTCACGGCAGCTCGCATTGTGTAACCTCAGCATGGACTGTCTCAACCGAAAACTCGATGCTGGCGGAACCCATTAGGACAGCGCCAATAAACTAAGAAGAACAAGAACCTTAGCGTTATTGTGTTCCGACCAGGTTACGACACTTTGTGACATAATAGACATTTAATGGTTGTGGGTGAAGCTCGTTGACACCTTCTGTCTATTATCACTCAGTCTATCATCAACCAAGATGTAATCGAAGACCTTCCCCGTTATGATATTGGTAACATAAAACATCATCCCAACATAATGACAAACAACAAAACTGGTGTCGAACGCTTTCAAAGCGCAGGAATTTAAACTATCAATTTTCTTGAAACATTACCGATGTAGGAACACCAACGACACCGCTTAGTCACGGCGAGAAGATTCTTTATCAACGTCAAACGGAAAAATAAACATATTTGTTATCCCACAATGAAGCTCGCGTTTTATTTACAACGCAAATAAAAGTACCTAGCTGCGTCTTCCTTTGTCAAATTTCGTATCACTTCGCTGAGACGGCCGGCGCCCAATTCGCGAGTCTCTTAAATACGCTATTACGCGCGTGTGATGAGGTGTTCTTAGTGGTTTTTTTCTTTCTAATAACAAGAAGCAAGTATTTTTTTCACACTCGCACGTAAAATTGTGAAGATGCGGACTATTATGTCACATGCTTACCTTAACTTAGTCTCTCTAACACTGAAGGTCATTCGCAGCTAGGCGCGGTGAGAGCTATCACTTTTATGACTTTAATATTCCTCTCATTCACACAAGGTGATTTGCTTCGTCTATCATAATGCCAACTGATAAGAAGTGGAACTGTCTGCCGAGGTATGTTTGCCTGTACCAGTATAATTTGGGTACCTTTAGGCTGCGGCCGCACTGGTGTATGGCTTTTGATGTCAAGTCAAGTCCCTTGGCATTCGAAGTCACATCCCATCGTCGAATTGTTTTTGTTTTTCCACCACGGCTAGTTCCGGACGGCCCTTTTCAGGGCCACTACCGCGCCTGAAGTCCTCCGGGTGCGGTCCGATGGCTGCTCCCGGTGTCCACGTCAGGAGGACGCGCCAGGTCGAACAGCCGTCGGTGGAGGAGTGACTACTGGCCACCAATTGGTGCAAGGAGTTGGTTGCAATAAGTTGTAGCATACTCGAGTTATCGTGCTAAGGCACAGACACATAGACATACAGACACACACACACATACATAATTCCAAAAACGGTATTTTTGGACTCAGGGAGGTCCAAAACGTTTAAGTCCATCAAAATCTCGAGGTCGAATTTTCTGAAGATATTTTAATCGACTTCCTCTACTACGTATACGAGAAAGTAAAAAAAACAATGCAACACCGGCCTTAAAACCAGAGTGCTTTTACACTTGGAATCACTTTATTTAAACTAGATAAAAATGAAAACACACATTGTTTGTGTAATCTTTTTACTAAATATAGTTTGAACAAATATTTGGAGTTTATTTAAAAAACTAAAACGAAACCATTTGTTATGTTACATTTGTCAAGACACAAACCATTATTTTATTTTACGTAACTACACTTTTAAGCTTAAGTACTTAATTATGTTCATAATCTAAGCTTAATACTAATTTATCACTGATTTTATTCCTTTGAAACGGAATGCCATGTTAAATAATACCTTATTTTTAAAACTTAATTACCTACTGCAATTATAAATATAATTGTATTAGGTTCAATTTAATTAGCAATATGTAGCACCGATTTAATTTAATTTTGTTGCAAACCTTCGACACTCCTATGACCTTGATTGACCTTCACCTGACCTTGAGTGAGAATGTGGACTACGATAATTCACATAGCTAGGCTTCAAAGTGCTCAGAAATAATGATCAAAGAACAGGCAACGAGTTGCACTCGCTAGTTTTCTGCTAAACGTCCAAATTGCTGATCAAATTTGAGTAGGTTGATTTGGCTTTGAGCTAATTAAGCTCAATCTAATGTTACTAAGGGATGCGAGAACACTACAGACTCTTCTAACCCATGGATATAGTTAGGCCTGATGGCCCACATATTCAAAGGGCGGCACAAGCAATGGGGCGACACACGGCCTTGTAATAAGATTGCATAAATAACAAGGAAATTAATATTCTAAAAATAGTCAATTAAAATATTGAAATCATTTACTCTGCATTCTTAAGCCTGGTTTGGTCTATATTGCATAGATCGCGTCCCAGGCATGCATTTCTTAAATATGTTAGGTCACTGTCTATCTACTGTCACTGCTGTATCGTTTATCACGTTGCATAAAATTTACATTTGTATCCAACACACGATATAACATTGAGGTTATATTTCGAAATCCTAAAGGCACCAAACCTTAGTTTGCATTTACCTATCAAACATACCTAAATGTTAAATATAGTTCTATTCCAGTGACAAAAAACTACAGTGGAAATCGCGCTGAGTGTCAAAGTAACAACAGGCTTTCCTAATAGAATTACATACATTGCTGCAAACGCCATAGTTATGAATTTAATTTATGGAGTACAGTCCACAGCAAACTAATAAAGAAGTGACTTTTTGCCTTTATTTACCGCCTTGTGAATCTTATGGATATCAGCAACTGAATTTCATTTTGTTTATTTCTAAAATTTAATCTACTTTAATCTAAGTCTAATTTCTTAAAGGATCCCGTCATTTGTTCCTGGTATATTTGTCCTGGCCTTTTTACTTCATTCGAGATGAGTTTACTACATTTCAAAAGGAACTGTTTAGTATTCTCCGATTTGAAATCTTCTTCGTATTTTTCTGAAAATGAAATGAATAATATTATTTTAAAACATAAGTAAAATCCAAAGAGTAGAAGAGAGTTCCTCCTCAATCCTTCTCACAAAAACTCATCAATAAAAGACATCATAATGGATTATGGGATAAGTATTAGGACTGGCACTTTACGACAGGTTTTTTTTTAATTTGAAATGGGTTCAATCTTTGTATCACTCTGTGCTGGAGAGCTAAGAGGAAGCCGAAGATGGAGCGAGTCTACACAGAAGATGCCTATTCACTCTAATCTTAAAGCAGGTTTATAACTATTCGGGAATATGGGCGCTAGCAGGAAATTCCACTCTTTGGCAGTGCGCATAATAAATGAAGTTGAAAACCGCTTGGTACGCATAGGCGAAAATTGTAAGAGGTAGGGGTGGTAACCTGCAGTTCATATAGACCCCTGATGGTAAAATGGAAATAATAGAATAAACTCATGTAGCTCAAGAGCATTCGCCAAAGTACAGTCTATAAAATACCGCCACTCTGTAACTGTAGCCAAACTTTGCAGATTAGCATTCATCTGCCAGCTTCACCTAAAAGTTTCCTGACTCTGAGATCAATTGCGGCACGTTGATATTTTGCTGAACCGCAAATTGATAATAATTGAAGCGTCAGCAGAATCTTTAAAACTGAAACTGGACCCGCTAATCCAAATTACATCTCAATAAAATTCCTATAGTAATCCATTGAACGGCATAGAATTTTATGTGCTGCACTAACATTGGCGAGTTAAAACCAAGCAAATAACGATATGTGCCAAGTTTCATAGTGGCTTGCATATTATGTCAAACTCTATTAATCTCAAACAGATCCAATGTCTATTTCTACATACACAAGTTGGAGTTTGGGGCGACAACACTATAATGACGTTGTCAGTTTGCATACAATGATTTGATCAGATATCTCCAACATTTGGGCATTGGATACTGATTTTCATTTAATTTTGTCCACCGATTGCTTTTTTGTAAGAACGATTATCGAAAATTTACAATGTCGGTGTCGATGGTTTACTGTCTTTTCGATATTTCTACTTACCAAAATGCATACGATGGTCAGTTATATATTTTATAGTATCTGAGTCAAATGCCACTGATCGTGTTCCTTGAGGATATTGACGCATTACACCATCGAAAGTTTCACTTTTACACTGGATACGGATCTATACTATATATAAATATATATATTGAAATTTGACTTACCTCTATATACTTCCAGTGACGGTTCATCACCTCCGTAATCCTTGGGTAGGTACTGTTTCGGGATATGCTGATAAAGATCATCCAAACTCTTGTGGAAGATGGTTCTGTCGAGGAGTTTTGGCTTGAAGAACTGTTTCATCACACTCATGAGTGTCTGTCCAATGGTTGGACAATTCAGTACGTGCATTGCTGTCACTCGGAGACCAAGGCCTTCCTGGAATAAAAGGAATATTTTGTAAGCTATTTCACTTCTAAGCAATTATCTTTATAACTATCTTTATAATGCTGGTGATTGAATATTATCGAGGTATTTATAAAATAGTTGCTGTATCTAGGAAATAACTAAAAAACTATACAGTAAATCAAGTGCAGTCGTGGATTTGTGAAATAGATATCCAGCAAAAACAAGTTATATTCCAATGGTTCAATAATAAGAAACTTGGCCAGTCAACGATAGATCGACAAAAAGTATGACCGTGATATCATCGAAAGCATCTTAGGCTATTAGTCCTGGATGTTACAACTGTACACGTAGTGTAAGTTTTTTGTATAAAATACGTAAGTAAATTTGTGTTATGAGCCTAAATTGTATGGGAAACACGATTTACGCTTCTTTCCGCTGGGGGCGCTATTCACGTTTCCTATACAATACGAGTATATCAATACTCTTACCACAATGGTTACGTATTATAAACGGAAAAACTTCCACTACGGGCATTGTTTTTATCCAACAACTTGCTTGTGTCCATATGTGGATGTCGTTTTTCAATGAATTTTTCTCACAGGAATATAATTTACTAGAATAAAAGTATCCTGTTTAATTCAGGTTATAACAAAGTTTGATGGCAATTAGGTATAATATGTATATTTGAGTCGTGTTTGGTTGCTGGTTGGGTTTTTTAAAGTCCGTCTTATCGATGTCTGCTGTCACAAGAATAGTACTTATAAACAGCATTGTTCCGACAGTTAGTCACAGAAAATCCTATTTTCAGTTGTGGAGGTTCCAAGTGAAGCTCGCTTTCTTATTGTCTTATCAAGTTTAATAACTTGGCTTGAGTTCACAACACGTAAAACAAACGATTAAAAGTTAACCGTCAGTTTTTCTATACGATAAAAATGTCAAAAACAATCGATTAAATAATAATCGCCTGTTTAAATGTTGGAGACCTCCAGCCTTACTCGTTAACTCATTGAATCAGTTGATTTAATGTAGTTCCAGAGCTTTCCTGTCAATTTAGAATAACCCTTTTCCTTATAGAATATTATTGTAAGTATAAATCAACACATTAAGTTCCCGCGTCCTCTGTTTTTCGTCGTTACCAAGTTCCAAAAGCATTTGCATTACTTTTTATGAATCCATTACGCCATGGTGTTTGAGTTTTACCGGTGAATAAATTGCTTTGCCGTTAGCAACGTGTAATCAAACAGGCGACTAAATTTTATATGTTTTACGGAGTTACATACTCCCAAAATAAAATGCTAACAACAGGGAATTTAACACAGTACCGATAAGTAATATGGATATTTTTTGTTTGTGCTCATCACACAAACATTTGTCCCTACCATGATTCGAACCAGACTGTTTGATTTGTACGCAGCGATTCAACTGTCCACGACGACGGGCGTCAAAAAATTTTAGGATCTTCTTAGTAAGTCCAAGAACGTTTCGGTGACAATCCTGAAACTGGTACCCTCAGGTAGGCGTTAGAGTTAAGAAGAGACAAGAAACAATAAACAGCATAGCACCTCGTGTTCCAATTCGATGACGGTTTGCCGGCTTGCTTAAAAACTTCAAATCTTAGTAATAGTGGACTATGTATCTTCTGGTTTCAATGCACACACACACAAAAATAATATTTTTGGTTAATTTAGTACACCTGCGACCAGTCAATTAGGTATTCTTTAATTTTAAATGGATATGTTTTGGGGAGCGGTTTTATTACATAGTCATTGTATTTGGTGCGTACTTGGGAGAGTTGTTTTCAGTAGTTTTTAGTGGGTAGGACCGGCGTCGATATCAAGGCGGCCACTCAAGCTGCATTGTCTAGCCATCTTTGCGGTACTGTCAGTAAATGGATTGTCATCTCCTTAATAAAAGAATCTTAGAAATAGTGTCACACTATAGACTACCCAAAATGTCGAGAAACATTTCTGTCGTGCACTGTACCTGTCATATAATTGCGACTATTATCGTTTGCAAATCCAATCAGTTCATGTTACAAAACCATTCGCTTTCCGTAATAACTTTAACTGCGGATGTGTGTGCGCAATAGCGAGCTCGCTCTCATTTTGTCAGTTTAATTACGAAAACGTTGTTTGCTAACGATAGGATTTTGATGAACTAAACCTTCTCATTATTCTCTTATTAGTCCTCTATCAGGAAATTTTAGGATCTGGTAGAGCAACTCAACAAAACCACCTGGGTCAGTCAGTAGGCCAGCACAGGAACGTTTCGATAACTAGGGAGCCTACCCTAGAATAATTTCCCTGAATGATTCGCTGTGTTGGAATCTCTTGATAAATTAAATGATATTATTTAATGACAACATAATTTCAACAAAAAAAAACCTGATAGTTATACACTTTTAAAGAGATAGGGCAGAGCAAATTAGCTATTCGAATATGGAGCACTATTTCAAATTCAAATTTCTTTATTGCTTGTCACACGATATAAAGATGTCAATATTGTTGTTTGTAAGTACATGTGACGTCCTGTTAGGACGTTGCAAAGATTTTAATTATAAAGAGTTAGAAAATTCTTACAAAAAAAAAACAATGATAAAAGCTTACAATAATAATAAAATAATAACGACTGAAATATTCAAATTATGCAAAATTCTTAATCATCTATACTCTAGTTTTGGGACAGTTACTTCTATCTTATAGAAGACCGTAGACAATTAAAACTGTATTTTTGTATAGATTGCGTTTTGTCGTTGAGCACGATTTCTGGAACTACGGCGAGGGGATTGGTTTTAGGGTGTGACTAACACTCTTGGGTTGCAACCATCTATTAGGCTACGGTAGCTGCAGATAACCATTAGGTGGTTGTCTATGTTTTGTTCGTCCTTTTATGAGATGAGCGATGATTCAATCAATGCTTGTATCTTTACATGCATTTGTTTCGAAGACAAGGTCATTGACCATTGAACTAAGCAAGCGACCTAAATTCGGCATTGAGGACGCAGAATTAATTAATTATGCGATTATACTCTCTATTATCAAATGACAAGACTTACAATCAACTGTCAGCGCACAAAACTATAATAAAAACCTTTCGCAAGTGCGCCAAATGAGTAAGGTGGGCGCAACAGCACGCGAGCTACATTCTTCACACTTGATGAGGTGCGTGATAATTCATTCGCTTGTTACTTAACTGCTTCTAACAAATTGAGTTTATTTTTGATTAACTTCACGAGGTAACTCTTGGCCTTCATCTGTTCGTCTTCTTAACCTGCAGGCTATCTTGGACTAAGACATTTTTAAATTTCGCCAATTCTGGCCACTGATGTTACTTGTTCATTGCGACTGTTATCTTTCAACAGCAGCCGAACCGAGCACGGAGGAAAATTGAGTTAAAAATTTCACCCACACCCAAAGGTCTTCTTCTTCAAGCCTTTTTTGAAAGATCCAGGGTTGTAGCAAGAGCTGAACACCGTGTGCTGGCAGTGAATTCAATTTCTTGATTGTGCGACAAAGTATTTATATGAAATAAGCCTCCGAAAGCCTAAGCTAACTAGGGATTGATTAACTTATCTCTTGGGATACATCAATTATAAATTATATTAAACATCAATTAAAAGTTCTACTGGTACCTCTGTATATTTATGACATTCGCTATGCTAATATCTCTGTTACGTTAGTCCCTGCTCCTGGTTTCCATTCTTGTTAGTCCACACATAAATATTGTAGCATACGCATCTTAGCCCCGTGTAATTAATTTACGTCCTTCCACTTTATTCCCAGCACACCCAGCGCTCTTTTCTTTAATTTCAGGTGCTACAAATTATTTATTCCCATAGCCTATCGCCATTTCATCCTAAGCTAAATCGGTGTTTGATATGTTAGTCTACTTCTTTTCTTCTATTTTCGTGAGAGAACCTCGAGTAACTCGAAGCAATCTGGTATAAGTACCTTCAACGTGTGAAACCAGTTTAGAATTTATAGGGACCATCAATCGTTCTACTTTTAAATCGTCAATACAACCAATGACTAAATTATTCTTAAATTCAAGTTCAAAAATTGTATTCCAATAAAGTTATTTACCCAACAAGAATAGGCAATTAAAATTTTCATTTAGATTCCATTTGTGTTAAATTCTATTACTTCTTTGGAACGACGAATTACGTTTAAATTAATATTTGTATATAATTAATTATTAGACTTAGTTTTGGTTTCTGTCCGACCGAAGACTGGGAAAAATCTGAGAAAGGTCGCAAGGAGCCGATGTATGAGGACAGCGCAGGACAGACCGATTTGAAGATCCTTAGGGGAGGCCTATGTAAATCAACAGTGATTTATGGTGATAAATTATTCACACAAAGGAGACGTTTATACAGTTTTTTTGCCTATGTGTCTAAAATAATAATACCTAGATTAAGCATTAGTTCTTCTTACCTGAAAAATTTGCGCCGTTTTGTGCATAATAATTGGATTCAGCCGGAGTAAGTGACCCAGTGTACAGTTTTGTATGTCAATCACCCAAATTTCACCCAGCATGTAATCATACTCCAATCTTATGTCGCCCAACTGAAAAGTAAATAATAATATGACAATGAGCATTATTTTTACTCACATTACACTGGTACTTTTATATCGTAACTAGTTGACCTTAGGGCGTATCGAAATCAGTGTACACGTGCACTTCTAAGTATACGTAGCGGTTTAATTTTGTACGGTCTGTTGTTATTTTCGCTATAGCGGCGCTCTAACGCGGTAGTGTAACGCAATGCAAAAATATAAAAACATACACTAAAACCATGTCACTGCTTGTCACTTACGGTCACTCAGACAGTGTCTTATGCAAGCGACAAACACGACAGTACGTAACATGATACGATCACATCAGAGAGTGACCTACAGTTGGCTTACGTTGCCGCATAGTAACTACGGTGTCGCATAGAAAAATAGATCGCGTTGGAAATCTTTAGAGTAGTCATAGGCCTACTAGTTGTACATAGTACAACAGCCCCGAGGAAGTTTCGGTGACACGGCGTACTTAAGTAAGTCGGGCAATAACAAAACGTAAAATCTAATTACACGCGAGTTAAATTCGTAAGCGTTGTTTTATTCACAATGGTAGAGCTCGCCCAAAACTGAGAGAACATTTTGAAAATGAACATTCTTGTAACTGCGTACTTATTTGCAACTAGAACACTTCTAGAGAAATAAGCGCAATTTCTGTTTAATTTTTAATGTAAAAAATCGGGAGTGGTCTCCCCTTGACTTTCTCGTATACCGGAAACGACTCAAAGGTTGATAGAAACCTTATATTTTGATCTCATACATGCGTGTTAAATTTTGGTCACCCATCCAAGTACCGACCGCGCACTTGGTTGCTTAACTTTCGTGATTCGTTAAATTTGGTTGCAGTAAGTTAAAGCATGCTCGAGTTATCATGCTAACGCGCAGACACACACACACAGAAATAATTCCAAAACAAATATTTTTGGACTCAGGGAGGTCCAAAACGTGTAAATCCGTAAAAAATCTCGAGGTCGAATTTTTTGCCGATTACAAGACTTCCTCTATACTACGTTACGAGAAAGTAAAAATGCCACACAGAGAACAAAAAAGACCATATTAATTACGAAAAAGGGTACTAATAAAAAAAAAATTTGTTCACACACAGCACTCTGCTTCACCTGGTCGCGAATAGGACTACCTATTCTAATGACCTAATCATCGTAAAATCTATTGCGGTTTCTGAACCCCGTACAAATCATCGCACCAAGACCACTCGTGGTGGCAAGTAACCCTTATCAGCATTAATATAATGGAAGCCTCATCAGCTTTCTTATTCTGCCGTGAAGCAGTTCGCTGTGTTTCAGATTTAAGGGAAAGGTAGCCAGTGTAATTACTGGGCATGGAAGGCATATCACCTTAGTCACCAGGATGGCAACGCACTTGCAGTGTTAAGTGATTTACACTTAATATTGCAAGTGTCTATAGGCGACGGTAACCACTTAACACCAGGTGGATCTCAAGCTTGTTTGCCATCTCGTAGTATAAAAAAATCCCTAGGGTAGGTGTTAGACATGCAGCCTGCCATAAAACATTGCCAAACCGTATAACGCCAGTATGGTAATAATTGGGACCATCTTAATAGAACAAGAAGACTCCTTTCTCTTCAAATCAATATACCTCTAATTTAGTTTTCCTATCCTCCTCCTAATTTATTTTGGAGTCGGTGCAACATGCCTTGATATCGATGATACTTAAGGATTTGGCATTAGATTTTTCACCACCGCCCCTTGCTTGACACCACACCAAGGAGGGTCCTTGGAAACGACTGCTATCTTTCAATAGCAACCGGTACCACCAGCTTAAAGTGCCTGCTGAAGCACGGACAAAGATCAATATGAAAAATTTTCGGTCACCCATCCGAGTACCGACCGCGAACATGGTTGCTTAACTTTTGTGATCGTTACTAAGATCGCACGAACGCGGGGCCAAACGTCAACTTCCTCTTCAACTTACTTATCCACTCAAATACTTGATCGTTGGTACAATGATAACATTAATATTTTATAAATACTCATGAATTAGTAAATCAATGCCGGCAAGGTGCATTTTTATGTCTCGTTTGAAACACGTTATACGAACGAATAAACACATTTATTATCTATAAATCTTAAACATTACTCACATACCATGAATGTGTTTCTGAATAAGACATCGATATAGAAATTGCTGGGGTCGGGGTCCTCAAATTTGATAATGGATATTCTGTGTCCTTTGTACAATCTAGGCATGGCTGCTTGTCGACTGAAATATAATATGATGAATTCTTATTCTGACGTCTTTTAGATAAAAGGATATAATATGGTAAGATGTCTAGAAGCTCCTTATAAAGAAATTTAATTTGGACGGCACGCTGGATTCGAAAATGCTTTTATTTTTGTTATTTGGTTGGTAGATAAGCAATATGACCTGTCTGGTGGTAAGCAGCAGTCATCATAGCAGTGGCGGTTTTACAAATTTGCCGCCACTAGGCTAATAAATCTTTGCCGCCAGTAGGCTAATAAATCTTTGCCGCCAGTAGGCGAATAATTTTTTGCCGCCCCTACTTACTTCTGAAATTCGATACCCTAGTTACAAGTTCACAACCATATTAATTAAATTTACAACTTTATTGTGTTCTATCTTCCTCATTACATTAGATTTTAAAAAATCAAAATTTTTGGGGCTTGTTTTCACTGTGTAATAAAAAAATTTGGACCAAATTTGCCGCTTCCTAAAATCTGCCACCCTAGGCTCTAGCCTACTCAGCCTAATGGTAAATCCGTCATTGCATCATAGCATGTAGACGTTTGCAACAATGACGTTACTCTTGCACGCACCCAACCCTAGTCCCCTTTCCTACCCCGTGGAACTCTGGCAACCTTACTTACCAACAGAAACACAATACCACAAAATGGTGTGTATTTGAATGTGGTCTACTGTAAAGTGGAGGTACTTTCCCAATTTGGGCGCTCCAATTCGAGCGACTAGTCCACTGTGCCCTACGAGTAAATAATAGTAATAATAAACATTTATTGCAGACTTTTCAACCCATAGAAGTGGTACTAACATGATATTCATTTACAATTGTTAGTAGAAAAAAAAAAATAGAAATATGAGAAAAAAACTGAGGGTGGTTTTTTATATGTGGCTTTTTAGCGCTCCGACTATACATGTTTATTTGGTCTAGGCTACAAATACATTGGACCTGCAAAACTAGGTAGGTATCACTTTTAAAAATGCAATAACTTTATAACTATACAAGATATACTTTTGAAATAAGAAGGACTCGGTAAAGAGTTTAATTTTGTGAAAAATACATCATAGTCGATCATCTTTTTTAAGAAATGGTAAAAATAAACTTTAAAAACAAATATAATCCTTTTTCTTTCAATTGTCATATTAAAAATGTAGTAGGTACTTAGTTTTGCAGACCAGTGTATTTTTTTTTGGACGACACATTTTTTTGACTCATAATTTGGTCATAATATTAGGCCTAATTTGCTAATAATTTTAAAATGTGTCCTTTATGTCAAATCAGTTTTGCATTTGATACATAATAATACAATATTCTTAACTTTCTAGACACAGGAGGTGTGCCAATAATACTGCAAGCGATGGATGTGGCAAACGTTCATTATTTTAAACTTTAACGTAATGTTCACAAACCATGTGAACGTTATGAAATAATAAAGGTAAATTCCATTCTGTTAGTAAACTATGAAAGGTTTTATACTCTGCTTTTCAGAATATTTTTTTTCCGCATGTGTATGTCATTCTCACTAAAAAGGTCTTGTGGCGGTGTCGTCTTGCGTCGGGTCGTTACGTTCCCTAAAATATGGTTGAGCGAAGCGATGGCTGATTCTTGCGTCATGCCTGTGAACAGGTGCCGCCAATGAGACCTGGTCATCTCATGTTTTCATGAACTTTTTATTTTTATTTGATGTAAATGTTAGACAATGTAGTTGTTTATTCTTAGATGGATAATTGTATGACACATGCCATTAATAGGATAATTTTGTTTGTGTTATGATATTGTGTAAATAACTAATGTATTAGGTATTGGATTTTTATTTATTTATTTTGGTATGCACACATTGTATTCTTATAGATATATTTATTAACCAAAGGATCATAAATGTATGCTTAGCACCTAAATTGAGCAAAATCTATCTAACAATAACAAAAAATGGTGGTGGGTATCAAGACTTAAATTAATTAGTTCATTAATGTGATTAGTTGAATTATATAGAAAAGCTTTTACAACATAAATTATTATTATAAATGAACCAAATGCGTGGGAGTAATAACTGCCCAAAATTTACGCATGTAAAACTGTAATTTTAATTATATTATTATTATCTATTGACCTGTAATGATGCTTTGAAATCATTACCAAATTGTAAGCTGTGGAGTTTCTTTCGCCATTTCTTCTCCATCTCAGCATAATAATATTATCGTCCCGAAATGGTGGTAGGGTTTTGACGATTTAAAAGTACTTAGCAAAGTCCATTTAAATAAAGAGCTTTTCATTTCATTTCATTTCCGCGTACGCTTTGGTTTTGGAATGAACTCCAGTCAAGATTTCCCCAAAAGCACTACATCAAAAAAGGCGTGAAAAAGATTTTTTTTGGCAGCTAGAATTGCAAGGGCCAATAAGTTGCGGTGACCGCTTACAAATAATCTTAGAGGACACAAAGATAAACTCACTAAAACGTCCATAAGTCTCCGTAAAACGGTGAGAGCTCCTTATCTCTATTTTGTATCAACTCTGGAGCCAGCGCGCGATATTTGTACAGATTATCGATTCTGTGTTTCGTCTTCTCCAAAGATCCTTTGGCTGTGATCAAAACACGCTCCACCATAGCTCGACCTGGAACAAGAGGTTGTCGTTTATTCCTTTATCAAAAAATTGGCTGAATTAAAAGATATTTCACGGGTGGTCGTGACAGCCAGCCTTATCCCATAATATTGCAAAGGATTTATACTTCATCAATATTTAATGTAAGTAATCTTCTTTCTCCACCGCTCATCAATTTATTTGAAGTGCATACTGCTATCGGTTTCTGTCAGACTACAAAATAAAAAAGAGGTTATCAATTCGATGTTATATTGTCAGAATTGCACAGTTTATGTATATACTTAGCAGCTTCTAAACACGGATGCTAAATTTCATATGTATATAAATACTTGCTGTCCCGGCCACGCGTTGCCGTAGTAATTTCATACTACTGTCCTATAACATTGAATTTGCAGTAAAAAAAATTAGGACTACTTATCAAGATAAAAACTATCCTATCTCAAGTCGGAACAATAAATTTAAACAAAACTTAGAAACGGTTGTTAGTTTTGGAGTTCACCCCGGACAAACATCGTGACACGACAATTATATATAATAGATATTATGTTTATGGGCATATTTGTATTTTTGTCCACGTACCTATATCTCAAGATTTCAATTCGGATTGCAAACATTCTTTTTTAATTTTTTAACCTAGGTTTAGTCCCACTTAGGGATCTGTGCAAGTTTCATCAAAATCGGTTCTTTAGTTTTTGAGATGAATTTCGTTTTTAGATTTTAGTACATATACAGGCTAACTGGGAAAATCAACTAACCTTAACTGGCTGTTCCATACATCCTGTAGATCTTAATCTACGAACATAATTAATACAATTTCACTACGACCTTCAGCGTCGACGTGACCCAGTATTCAATCATCCGTACCTACATTTGTTTTTATAGCGTGACGCATTCACTTGATGCATTGCGACTTGTGACCCTTTAAATCAAGACGTGTTTCTAATAAAACTAGTGGATCACGAAACAATAAAGGAAATGTATCTTAACCTTAAGCAGATAAAGGTCATTTGTGATTCATTGGTTTTGCTTACATTGTTCCTGTTTAGCATTATCTGGGAATGCAGATCACAGTGACAAAGGTGGTCAGAAAAGAGAGCTTGTTAGATGTTCTGAAGAAAGTGTCTAGGGGCAGCATTTTGTGGGCGTTTTTTCATTGGTCGCCCCGGTCTAATACTGACACTGACATCGCTGGACGCAGAATTCTATGAAATTGTATGGTACGCTATCTCATTGGCATATCGGCAAAAGCAAATATCCCTCTGGAGTCGGCCGGCATCTCTATGTATGTGTTCTATGTGCTTCTATGTGTGCGTGTGGGAACTCTCTTTGAAATTACAATGAACCGGCGTGTCGTGTTGGTCCAATGAAGCTGTAGAAGCCGGGTCAGTTCGGCCAATGAAGAAACTTTCAATGGAGACCGATCGTTCCTGTTGGCTATCATCAACAGTGAGGGAAAGAGCAATAAGAAAAATGCTTCTAGAATTTGTTATTTCCGTCTCGTCATAGATGGTCAAGACTGTCATTGGTGCTATAAGCACAGTATCATTTATTTATAGACTAGGTACGTTTGCTGGCTTACATTGTTCCAGAAAAATTGTGGCTTTATATAAATGGTATAATGAGGGTCTACACACATTGTAAGACTGATTTTGTCAAATATTAGCAAGTAAGTATTCTGTATTCGTTCTGGGCCAGTCCTGAATAAACCCCAGTATCGCAAGGCTGTGTTATTATTTACTTCCAATATACATACATTACACCATTTTATAGCATACTTAGAAATCCGTCAACTAATTTCTATGTAGTACCGTACCTTCTTACCATCCTGGGTCATTTAAAAGAGGCGTGATGAAATAGTCATCCATCTGGTTTTTGGAACAATCTTTTAGATAACCATCAAATGTCGGTCTGATGTCGGTCCTATCATTGGTGTCATTATATAGCTTTTTCTTCTTTCTTTATTTCCCTCAAAATAAACATTACAGAGATTGACCATCTCTTCAACTCCAAAAGTCACGTGCGGCCCTTGGTCTCAATTGTGGTTATGAGATGGCCGCTGTTAGCATCCTAATTAGACCAGCGCATAAGGTAAATGGGTCAAACTTGATACACGATTAAGTATCTAATCTTGTAAGGCATAAAGTCGGGATGTCTTTATACTTTTGCTTACAGCCTCTTAAGACTATTGCTTACAGCCTATTTGAATTTCAATGTAATTGCTATTTGAGTTTCCCATAGTTTATATTGGAGTGAAATGGATCCCGACACAAAATAAATTATATTTATGACGACAAAATAAATTATATCTTAAAATAACTCTACAATATTTAAAAAAATTGCTATTTAGACATCTACAAGTCTAGTTCTATATTTTGCTTCTTGTCTTTCAAAGATATTTTTTTCTCGTCTGAGTGGGATGAACTTACTGCTTTATGGGAATATTTTTGGGAAATAAATATAAAGATATATAGAATAGAGTAAAATATAATTTAGCTATATTTCATTGAAAGCCAATCAAATAATACCGAAGCAAGTAGGACCCAACTATCTCCGATACCGGTTATGCCAGACGAATTCATTTCACGTGCACTCAACGCGTATGATGTAACTTTTCCTAATTAATCTTCAAGTCGTATTCAGCATTGAAATATGTAATGGAGGCACGGGTCAATGGCAAAAACGTAACAATACGATTATATAACTTCGTTTTAGCGTGTTCAACTGAACTCGATTCGGTTGGTACGAAATTGCAATTTTATATTTAGTATTACAACGAAAAATATCATTGCGTGGACAGGGGGCAGTGACCACATCGTATCTTGTATAGACAAACAGTTCTTTAAAGACATTGCTGAGGATAAATGCATTAACTTTTGCAAATGTTTCTGTAGTTTTTCCTAAACATCCTACAAAGGATGTGATGGATTACTTTGTGTAAGGCTTGGTTTTTAAGTTATTTGTAATTTTATTTTACACAATTTAATTTGATTTGTTTATCGTCAGTGTCGTTATCTGTGCTATGTTGCGGTCGAGTGCAATCAAATCATTCAAACTACCTATCGCATTTGGGTAAGAAGTAAATTACACAGTCATTATGTAATTTTACAATAAAGGTATTTAGTAGAGGTATTTAGTTTGTTTAAAAATTAAAAATTTCTTTTATTAATGTTTATATAAAAATTAGCTATTCAAGGGTCCGAATGACAAATGAAGGTTAATGTAAATAAACAGTAATTACGTCTTTTCTTGGTTACAAAAGTTTCCGTAAAATCTCATGAATTAAATATTTTTTTTTTTGCTTTATATTAACTTAATAAAAATATTTAATGGGATTGATAACTAGGTAAATTATAAATATTTTTCTCCATCCTACCATGTACCCAGTGTGCCGTTTACCCGTCACCCTTCCTACACTATCGATTCAGCAGGTGCTGGGACCTGGGACCATATTGTTGCAGAGAGAGGAGCCAGGACTAAAGAAAAAATCGGGAGTGATCTCCCCTTGCTTTCGCGTATACCGGAAACAACTCAAAAGTTGATAGAAACCATATATTTTGATGCCATACATGCATGTTAAATTTTGGTCACCTATCCGAGTACCGACCGCGTACTTGGTTGCTTAACTTTCGTGATCGACGACTAAAAAGTTGATAGAAACTTTATATTTTGATGTCATACATGCATGTTAAATTTGGTTGCAATAAGTTAAAGCATACTCTGAGTTATCGTGCTAACGCACAGACACACAGAGACACAGACATATAGACACACAGACACATACACAGACATAATTCCAAACACGGTATTTTTGTACTCAGGGAGGTCTAAATTTTAAATCCGACAAAATCTAGAGGTCAAATTTTTTGACGATTAAAGACTTCCTCTATACTACGTATACGAGAAAGTAAAAAAAAAAAGATTAAAGACTCCCCTTATAATGCATAAACACTCACCTCCACTACCTTGGCTTCTTTCCCTACCAAATCTTAATTATAATATAAATAACGTGTCACGTTGTTTGTCCGCGATGGACTCCTAAACTACTTAACCGATTTTAATCAAATTTGTACACCGTGTGCAGTTTGATCCAACTTGAGAGATAGGATAGTTGTTATCTTGATAAGTAGTCATATTTTTTTACTTCAGATACAATGTTATAGGTCAGTAGTATGAAATTACCACAGCAACGCGTGAACGCGTGGCCGGGACAGCTAGTACTATTATGAAGATTCTGCGAGCCTCAAAGCTTCCAGCACTTATGAAAGATCTAGTCGAGCCGAGATATTTTACTTATGACTAGGTATATTTAAATGTTATACTTCTCGCACTTCAACTGTCTTGTATGCATTTAAAGTAGGTGCGAGAACCAACAATTATATGTCCCGGTAAATTTATGTTAGGTTACTTCACTGCTTTATATGAAATGACATCAACGCGAGCAAAGAAGGGAAAAACTTACTAATATATAAAATCTACTCACTTATTCCCGCCTCAACTAAATGTGGCTGTTTCTTGAACCAGTCCATGATGGCGTCGATGTCATCCTGTATTGTCGTCTCTTTCATTGCCAGCTCTTTTCGTATCTCCTGTTTGTCTTCCTCTGTAAGCGGGTACAGAGGATGTTGTTTGTCCTTGAAAGCCATCTGGAAAGATGAGACAAATGTGTGAGATGACGTATGTACCTAAATGGATCACCGCGGCATCGTAGCTTCCAAACGGATCATCAAATTTTTATTTAATATTTTTTATATGGTATTTTGATTAAAGTGTTCTTAGCGATGATTCAAGAATATCTGTTAAGCCGTTTGAAGATTTTCAACTCTTGTAAAGTTTAATAGGGAGCTGAATAACTTCCAAGGTCTGATCGATTCGCAATTTGCTGTAACTTTATTAAGTATATTCTGATGCTGCAGCACGACTTGGAATCTGCAGATAACATAACTCCAGACCAAAATACGGGAAAGGTGTCGTGTTTGATTGGTCTCAACGAGTGGCTTAATATAGATAGACAGTAATCAGAATGTCTTAATTGAGCAGGAGGGACAATTGAGAGGCGGTAGGGTTTTCTTTTTAATTTTTAATTTAACACTCTTTACTGCACCTGCTTTACTTAATCCGGACTGCTGAGATATTTAAGAGTGTATCTGTCCTGGTGGTAGGCTTTTGTTAGTAGGTTCACTGAAGGTTAAGTTGGAGATAGGACTACATACGGGTGAAGATTAACGTCATCCTAAGGTTCGAACGCTTAGAGTATCGTCACAGAGTTAATTTTAACTCATTTATAGTGAGCGTGCCAACAGAACGACTGTAGACGTTCCTCTGATATCTGACGAAGATATCTGGCCGAAAGCTGTTGACTTTTGGCGCTTTAGAGGATGGCCACAAGACAGGTACGTCAACCGATGCAGATGCCTAGCCTAGTGGTTAATTAAGTATATTTAATTTTTTCTATATTTATGTTAGTTTATAAAAGGTATATGGGCCTATAATGTTTTGTATTTTACACTAATGTTGCTGCCTAAACTAAATAATTATTGTTATTTAGTTACTTAGGTTTGTTGCACCTTTCATGCAGGCGACAGGCTGGCAATCTGACACTTTTTGGGGTACTGCACCACCCATACTGCAAAGTGGCTTTTTGCGCTACCAAATGTTACGTGGAGCTCTGCTGAGGCTATGTATAACATGAAAATTATATTATTATAACTTAGTATGGGTTAAATTCGATTTCAATTCTATCTTATGAAACAGTTATTTTATCTTATATAACTCTAATCATTGACAGTTGCATTAAATATTGTTTCCGTTTTTATAATTATTCAGCGTCTATACATCTCGAGATTTTTGTATATTTGACTCAGTAACATCCACTTTCACCCACTATCATTAATACAATTATAATTTATTAATCTCTTGATTTTAAAACTTTACAACAGTATTTAAATAAGTGAAATAAATTTATACATTAATTATTTGTTTATCGCTTTTAAATTGACTTCAAAGTGGATATTTTTTATGCAAGCACGGTTGATTCCTTTAAAGGATAATGAACTAATATAGATTGACTTGCTGATAAGAAACTCCAGTATAATATTGACACTTTTTAACTTTAACTTGTGGAGGTTAATTTTTGCACTATGTCTTTTAAACGAGCAACACAAATAGAAAGTTTATTTCGTTGGATACTCTTGGCATAGTGGTATTTGCAAGGGTTCAAATTAATCCGAAACTTTACTTCCCATATGCTTTTCCAAGGTAAGTTAAAGCTTCTGCTGACGGGCCGGCTTCATGTCCAGTATACGGTGACCTGCTGACGGGTTGGTCTGTGTACACTTGTTTAGTCCTCTTCAGATCAGATCACTATATAATTAATTCTATGTAATTCATTCTAGAACTAGCGATAAGCCGTAATCCCCGGGACGGGTCTGGGTATACGCCGGTACTGTTAGGTAGGGCCAGCCAGGGAATGTTCTCGTTGACGAAGTATACGTAAGTAAGCCGATCCTCCGCCCCCGCAAGGGCTTAAGAGGATACCGGTGGTTTATAGTGGAAAGAACCGGCGTTTTTCCACGTCGGGGAGTCCCACACACGCCGTAAGACTAGCCAGAGTGCGGTATGATCCGATTTTCCATCGATCGTCACCAAATAAAAGGTAAGATAAACTACATAATAATGTACAATCCCGCTCATAAGATAATCCCAAAAAGGCAGAGCTTTTGGTAACATTTGGTTACACATAAAGCCACATCTGGCATTATGGGCCATGCAGTGCCCAGGGGACATGAAACCCAAACGTAACCAATCTTCAGTGCACTTTTAACAATCTTAGCAGTGTGGCTGGAAAACCACAACACAACCAAACATAGTGTTAGAAACTCTGACACACCCTAATGAACAAATAATTATGGAACATAAAACATGATGATAAAAACAAAACTTTTCATAAAATATATAGAGTAAATAATAAAAAAGATAATTATAAAATGCATAACATTCGCATTAAATTTGACATTAATTTGAACATGCTAACTGAAAGCTATGATAACAAAAGGTTTGATAAATAATTTAGAATATCATGAAATTTATATTCTTCATCATAAACCATTAATAATAGATAATATTAAATTTTCACGCTCTCACCAATTATCAAGCCCAAATTAACTACCATTAAGAACTTAAGTTAATGATACTAGACAAGGGACAAATAGACGTAGTAATATAAATAATATTATAAAATAAACTTAAATAAATGCAAAAACACCAATATTTCGTGTAGAAATCTCAGTGCTCATCACATAAACATTAGCCCCTACCAGGATTCAAACCAAGAAAAAGTTACTAACCACTCCTCTAATAATAGGAACAGATAAAATGAAGTATCATATAAAGGTTAAAATAAATATTACATTCTTATGACTTTCACATGAACATTCTAACTCAAATGTTTTAAAAATAAACAATAGTGATAAATATAGGTTACTTATAATAAATATTTAAACATTAAAAAGATTATTAATATAAGTTAATTCAGAAATGCATTACAAAATTGTTACTGAAAGCTTTTATAAATAAAATAAACTTTGTGTAACAAAATAGATAATTATAATACCTTTTCTAAATCGGAACACGAAATAAACCTCTAACTCATCGCAAACTTTTTTGAAGTTACCAAAATAACTTAAAAAAATACTAATCGTTTTGTATATAAATAAATAAATATTTATTACGTTTAATTACTAGAATGTTAGAGCTTTAAAAGTTCTTTGAAATTGCAAGTGATGAAAAAGTATTAAAAACGAACTGACCGTTAAAATAATCCGATACAGAACACGACACGTCAATCACAGTGACCACTCACTTCGTTTATACGCAACCATCCTTCGCCGACTACTATTATGAGGCGTTGAAAGTGGCTAACGCGGGTTCACATACAAAGTCTTTTCGTAACCTTTCTAGGAAAACATTTCAGCTTTGATCACTGCTTTATAGTAATTAATTCATTGTGGAATTCAACAAGCGATCGCCCCGGCTTCGAGGATGTAAGGTAACATATTATACAGAATGAATTTTTCAAGTGGGCCTTCAGGGCCAAATCCTAAACTATAAGGAATATCGAATAAAATGCTCAAAGGACTCGCGAGCCCAATTTTGATGAAAACAAAAACTACATCATGGGATTTTTGAAAACAAAAAAAATATTGAAATCAACTCGGAAGCCGATCCCAAACCACCTGTATTCAGGGTGTTGGTTATTTAGTTTACATGTTGTATATAAATTACGTGTCACGTCGTTTGTCCGCGATGGACTCCTAATCTACTTAACCGATTTTAATTAAATTTGTACACCATGTACAGTTTGATCCAACTTGAGAGGTAGGATAGTTTTTATCTTGATAAGTAGTCATATATTTTTTTACTGCAGATACAGTGTTATAGGTCAGTAGTATGAAACTACCACAGCAACGCGTGGCTGGGACAGCTAGTAAAATATATAAATGTTAAAGGAGATTATGGGTAATTGAAAAACTGATTATAATGTAGAAATTATTGTGTACTATATTCTTCTCCTGACTAAGAAGGTATACGACCGTTGCTTAGCACTGTTCTATAGAAAGTGAAGTTCATACTTGTGAAAAATTACTATAGAAAAGATGGCCTTTCAACCACAGACAAAGTCGTACACAAAGTCATACACATGACCATAAAGAATATTATAACATAAACTAATATTTAAAAGAATTATTTTTGGAAATCGTTAAGGGCGTGTACTCGATTTACGTCAAAATTGACACATTTTGTGGATTTTTCGGACCTAATTTTAAAGCGATGTGAAGAGATTTTGGAAAGAAATTATATATTATACCTAGGAAAATTAATTCTTGATTAAAACCACTATACAGAGATATTTTAATTTACACTGATAGTTTTTTAAAGCAAGGCGAATCTTATAGCGTAGTTTTACGAAAATGCAGTTCAGAGCTATCTTTCAAATGAAATACCAGCATTATAATGGCAAACAATACTTTTCAAAAATTGTTTTTCCAAAAGTAAATATAGTATTTCATACCACTATAGAGCCCAAATAAGTAAAAAATTGAGATAGTCAAGGATACCAAAAATATTTATAAATTGGTAAATTTTAATGAAAATTTTTAAAATACAAGTAATAATAATATCGACGCTTGAAAGGAAAAGTTGACTAAGCGCCATTTTGAGCCAAATTGAGTTATATATACAGTTTGAATCGCCTAATTTTTCTGCGTCGTTTGGTCTAACTCACGCCTTCCTACGACGACTTTTAATGTCGCTTCTGCATTTTGGACTTTACGAATTATCACTTTTTTTTTGTTACTAACCGACAGAAATTTCGGCCTCTTTCGAAAAATTGGTCGTTGAGATAATTGTGCGACGATGGTTTTGCCCTTGGTAAATTTTTACATATATGTTGGTAGAATAATTTCTCCCTTTAGCTTATTTTACTTGTATCTGAAAATACATTGTATTGAATTTGGTATATTTTTTCCATGTAAAGATTCATTCTTGTTTTCACTACCGTCATCTTGGCTCGATTGTTGTTTTTGCCATTATGGCGTTTAGTTAAATTCGCCTATTTCAGAAATACAACTTTTCGTCGGTTAGTAAATTTTTACCTGCCGCTTCAAAGTACAAATTTATTGATTAGGTAACTTTTACTTGAACTTATGCGATTATCAAAATGTTGGTTGTACCCCATTGGCACCACACATACTGGGGTTCCAGCGGCTTTTACCTAAAGTAATACATCTATAAAATGATGGTTACACCTACAAATGACCAGAGCACTGTCGTATGCGCATACAGTGAAATTAGATTCACAGTAACATAGGAACTACCAGTGTGCGACAGGATGTCGCTTAGAGTGCACACGCGCGCATAGTCTAGCGTAGTGCTACCGCTTCCGTATAGGTTGACCTCACGACAATTGAAATTAAGAACTATAAGTCGAATCAATTTAATTTTTAATTGTTTTTTTTTTTGCATTATTGAAAGTATTAAAGCATGAGTTATATTTCAGACCAATGGATCCAAGAAAACGTGGTCACAGTATTTTGAAAAACGGCACTCTTAAAATGGGGAACGTAGAAATTTTTTAAAAGGTTCAATTTTAGTTTCTACTTTTTAATATAAAAAGGTCAAGCAAATGACTCCATTCCACCTGATGGTAAGCAGAAGTGGAGATCAAATGCGAAGATAACTGGTGCGAGAAATAAACTGCCGTGCCAGCCACCTTCGCCTTGCCGACCTGCAAGGTGCTTCTTCACGCCTCTTTTGAATAACCCAGGATTCTAGGTAGGAGGGAACACGTGCGCTTGCAGTGAATTCCATTTCTTGATTGTGGGACAAAGAAACGAGTTGCCAAATTTCTTAGTTCGCGTTGGAATGTTAGCCATAGTTTGTCGGTGACAACATAGACGAGCACGTGTAGTCCTTAAAGGAAGGGAGATGGTGGGATTAGGGAAAAAAGCTCCTCAGAGCACTCGCTATGGTACAGACAATTGAATGCGCTCAACGACGCAACATTGCGACGCAATGGGAGAGGCTCAGATCTTTAGTCACCTCTTCGTCACCGATGACGCGGACCGAGCGATGCTGCAACTCATCCAAAGCATCGAGTAAGTACATGGCCAGACGCCAGAGTTCACAAATTCGTAGCCAATGCGTGCCACGCGCTGTGCATCCGCTTTTATGTTAGTCTTCTTACAGGACTCGGAAGCCTTATTGTAAGCTGCTTTCAGTGATTCAACATCAGGAGCTTTAAGAGCCCGACCCCTGATCCAAGCGCGATACACTGCCTGTTTCTGTGAAACAGCATCAGCACAATCGCGGTAGAACCTGAGGTTACGTCTGCCCTTACTGATGAGATCGGAATGTGGAATGTAGTATTCCATACCCAATACATCTCCTCAGTAATGGCAGCGGCGCTAGCTGATGTATCGTTCTCATAGAAGCAGAGTTGTTCTAGCAACCACCGGTTGCGGAAGCTTGGCCTGCGGCACTTTGGAGGATATGAGGCAGTGGTCAGATGAGCCTAGAGGGGCTAGGACCTCTACCTGATGGGGTCCACGTCCGGAAGTCTCCTCGTGGCGGACCCTGGTAACGTGGTGGGGAAACTTTCTCGGCGGGTATGCGGCTTTTGATGCCAAGTGTGTCCGCTTGGCATTCGAAGTCGCATGCCATCGTCGAGTTGTTTTTGTTTTCCCACCACGGCTAGTTCCTGACGACCCTTTTCAGGGCCACGACCACGCCCGATGACCTCGGGTGCGGTCCGATGGCTGCTCCCGGTGTCTTCGTCAGGTGGACGCGCCACGTCGAGCAGCCGTCGGTGAGGAGGCGGCCTATAAGGCCGGCGTCGGCCAGCGGCCCACAGGGGCTGGCGTTAGTCGGTAGCCCCTGTGGGCTGCTGGCCACCAATTAGTGCACAAGGAGTGCCTAGACGGGCAGCGTTGGGACGGTCTCGGTGTAGTTGCGCTCACGTTCGCAGATCCCGAGCCGTCCCGCAATAGCGCACTGGAGGTCAGGCCGGGGAGGATGTTTAGTGGGTATGGCGATCCCTCCATAGCCCTGCGGTGGCTATGGAAGGAACGCCTTTACCTCGAGTCCCACATATACCCTGCGGTTGGCACCACCCCGCAGGGACGATGCGTAAATGCATTTGACCTCCCCGACAAAAAAAAAGGAGGACGTCAGGGCAGCCCTTGCCCTGAGGGCTGGCTGCCCCCTCGAAGAAGTCAAGGTGGGCGCTATCTCCGATGACCTTCGGGGCGGCGGGGGAACAGTAGTTGTGTCGCTCCCGGCGGAGGGAGTTGGGCGCCTGGTTACGAAGGGCAGCGTAGAGGTAGGATGGTGTGCGGCGTGGGTTCGTCTCATGGACCGGAGGCCCATGAGTTGTTACCGCTGCTTAGCGCCCGGCCACCCGGGGGTGAGGTGTACATCTGGGAGGGACCGCAACAGCCTGTGGTACCGATGCGGCGAGGAGAGACGCAAGGCGGCGACCTGTCGGGCGCTGCCGCACTGTGCCCCCTGTGCCGATATTGGTTGGCATTTGACCTCCCCGACAAAAAAAAAGGAGGACGTCAGGGCAGCCCTTGCCCTGAGGGCTGGCTGCCCCCTCGAAGAAGTCAAGGTGGGCGCTATCTCCGATGACCTTCGGGGCGGCGGGGGAACAGTAGTTGTGTCGCTCCCGGCGGAGGGAGTTGGGCGCCTGGTTACGAAGGGCAGCGTAGAGGTAGGATGGTGTGCGGCGTGGGTTCGTCTCATGGACCGGAGGCCCATGAGTTGTTACCGCTGCTTAGCGCCCGGCCACCCGGGGGTGAGGTGTACATCTGGGAGGGACCGCAACAGCCTGTGGTACCGATGCGGCGAGGAGAGACGCAAGGCGGCGACCTGTCGGGCGCTGCCGCACTGTGCCCCCTGTGCCGATATTGGTCGGCCAGCTGGACATAGGATGGCAGGTGCGCGGTGTAACCCCCCGCCGGTAAGAGGCAGCCTGGGACCGCCAGGGATAGGGGCTATCAGGCTGCCTCTTGGTGGATGCTTGGGGATCCGTCCCCCACCCAATGTCCACTGGCAGGGTCGACACGGAGAGGGAGGAGCCCAAGAGGCGTGAGAGGAGGGGAGCCCTGACGGTGGAGGCGAAGGTCCATCCTGCCACCAGCAGAAGGAGGAGGGAGAGCCCATGGACGCCCAGCCAGCTGTCCAAGAGGTCAGGACCGAGAGCCCCGACAGCAGCTGCAGCAGCGGAAGTGGCGACGAGGAGGAGATGGAGGTGCCCAAGAGTGTCGTCGAGGAGACGGGCCTCCGCAGAGGCCGCTGCAGCGGTGGTGAGGTGGAGGAGGAGGGGCAGTCTTGTGACCGTGTGGATAGGACGCCCATGACCGTGAGGGAGGTGGAGGAGATTTTGAAGACGTGGAGGACGGAATTCCTTGCGAAAGTGGAGTCTGCGCGGAGGGGGGAATGACGTTTGGTAGGGGAAGGTTGTTGCGGTTGATAAGGTTCCCGCTCCCACCCAGCGTAAACAGAGGAGGGGTAGGAAAAGGTAGGCCTTTTCCTAGCCTTTTCGGCCAGCGGCCCACAGGGGCTGGCGTCAGTCGGTAGCCCCTGTGGGCTGCTGGCCATAAATAGGTGCAAGAATTGCCTAGACGGCGGCGTTAGGGCGGTCTTGATGCTAGTTGTGCTTGCACAGATCCCGAGCCGCCCAAGAAGAAGGTCAGGCCGGGGAGGATGTTTAGTGGGTAGTGAGGGAACACCTTTACCTCGAGCCCCACATACCCCCTGCGGTTTGCACCAACTCGCACGGACGATGCGTAAATGCATTTAACCTCCTCGTCACAAAAAAAGGACCTCTACCTGCTATCCCTCCGGATGGGTCTTGAGCAGAAGAGGGCTGATCAACTAGTTTTGACAAGTCGTGCGTGAGAGCGAATACATGAGCAGAGATTCCTGTATGGTCAGTTTTGAAGGAACTTAACCACTAACTATGGTGAGCATTGAAGTCCCTCAAAAACACCAGTACTGCTCCTGCGCGTCATCTGCCACCCGACTCAGATGTTCAGAAAGTCGAGTTGTCTCAGCGTCTCCGGTGTGGGATCTATAAAGACACACGTAGACTCTGGCCTATACTATCGGTTTTGGCTGAAAATATCACTGTTGTGATTGTGTCTCCACATATTTAAAATGATTGCGATTAATAAGACTTATAAAATTTACTTATGATCTTATTATTCCAAATACTATGTTGATTTTTTAAAGATTTAATTGTTAATTTGATTGTGTAACTGATAAATAAAGCTCAATACATTTTAAAATGAATTTTATAATAATTACTAATAAAAAAACAATCCAACTTTCTAAAACTAACGACACTTCAGTAACATTCAATTAAACACTTCAATCTAAAAATGACATATGAGCAGTTTTGCCTCTATTTTCTAACTTTTTTAATTTAGGTTAGGTCATTTTTTCTCCGATGACAATTAGATATTTTTTTCTATATTACATTTTTACGAACAGTTAAATGACCAACGTACGTCGGTTAGTACTTTTTTCCTGTTTCTAGTTTCAGGTGATATTTTACTAAGCGCCACTAACTCCTAAACTATTAATTATTTTTAACAGTTGCATATATCATGATAAACCTGACATTATGAAACGTTTTTGCTTAAAGAATTACGCCTCTAAGATGATTACAAGAAGTTTTATGATTTTTTTTCTAAAAAATGAATCTTTAAGTCGTCCTCCTGAACAATTAACTCCATGTCGCTTAGTCAATTTTGCCTTTCAAGCGTCGATATATTTCTACGCTCACACAATGAATGTATTTGAAACTAAACTCATTTACTTATTAAATATAAATACTTACATATAATGCTGGAAGCAATAATAATATTATAACATTGTTAAATGCACTCAGATATTTATAATGTTTTAATGAAAAATGGTCTAAAATTCAAGCTCGTGGCCATTTTTCGATCGTATACCCCGGGTCTTCCCAGCTACTGGACTTATCGCTCTGCGAGCAATGTCTATGTGTGTATGGGGTCACACAGACATGGTGTATCTTGCAATACAGCGTAAAATATATTATTAGTATTTAATTGAATGCACGCTCTTAAATAAAAATCAACATTTTTCAGACGTTACATTACACTCAAAATCTTCGCAGCAGTCTGGGTCCTTCTTTACAAAAGGTTGTTACTAATGTAGGAAGTCCAAAGGGAAGTACTTCCGCCGGGCAAGGTGTTATATGCCCGGGGACCGCGGTTCAACTATCTGTAGTTGGAACTTCTATATATAGCGAGCACCTTGGAAAACTTCGATTGCGCGATTCAGGTTTCCATACTAATTGCGCACTGTTGAAGAGCGCCAGCTAGGTGTTCTATGAGGAGGCGGCAATGGCCGCCACACTTATTTACATTGTTAAGTCATTATAAAAATGTCACTATTTTTTACTACCTTTGGCAAATCAAATCAAATCAAATATCTTTATTGCGTATCACATAACATTGACAAGGATCCTTTAGTATCCGGAAACAGGAAGTTGTCTAGTGCCCATAGAAAATTTCTAGGTGTTGGGTTCCGTCCGGAAGTGCAACTTTTTGTGCTCGGAAATAAAACGAAACCAGAATATAAATAAAAAGAAAGTTGGTAATGATAAGTTGTGGATTAGCGGTCTCCCGACGCGGCGACGCCCATCTTGATAATATTATATTAAGGTAGGTTCGTTTAATAAAGTTAAAAGGACGAGAGAATTTTTTTATTATTTTACTTTTTAGAGCTTTTTTGAGTCCGGTTAACTTATTTTTTTAATTTTATTTTCCCCCCACCTGATTGTAAGCAAATGTTGGAATCGCGTTTCACCCGACTCCTGATTCCAGATTCGAATTCGAAGAGCGGCAGGGCAAAAAAGCGGTTTTTAATTTCGAATATTTCCACGAAGGAAGCAGTCAACAAGCGATCAGATTTGCGTTCGCTGTATTATATAGCAATACTAGACATGTCCACTGTCCACACAGGGGAGGTCAAATACTTTTACGTATCGTCCCTGCGGAGTGGTGCCAACTGCAGGGGATATGTGGGACTCGAGGTAAAGGCGTTCCCTCCATACCCACTAAACATCCTCCCCGGCCTGACCTTAAGTACGCTTTTACGGGACGGCTCGGGATCTGCGCACGTGAGCGCAACTACAACAAGACCGTCCCAACGCTGCCCGTCTAGGCACTCCTTGCACCAATTGGTGGCCAACAGCCACTCCTCCACCGACGGCTGCTCGACCTGGCGCATCCTCCTGACGAGGACACCAGGAGCAGCCATCGGACCGAACCCGGAGGACTTCGGGCGCGGTCGTGGCCCTGAAAAGGGCCGTCCGGAACGAGCCGTAGTGGGAAAGCAAAAACAACTCGACGATGGCATGTGACTTCGAATGCCAAGTGTGTCCCACACTTGACATCAAAAGCCACACACCCGCCGAGAAAGTTTCCCCACCACGTTACCAGGGTCCGCCACGAGGAGGCTTCCGAACGTAAACCCCAGGGGCTCAAGCCTACCCCTAGGCCAGAGATAAGATAGGCTAGAGATTAGACCATAGTCGACCACGCTGGCGGAGTGCGGGTTGGTCGACTTCACACACAACCTAAGAATTTCTTCATGGGTGTGTGCAGGTTTCCTCACGATGTTTTCCTTCACCGCAAAGGGTCCATTAAACGTGCATATGGATTCAAAATTTGAAAACACATTGGTACGTGGCGGGGTTCGAACCGGTGCCTCCCGGGTGGGAGATAACGCACTACGCCACCGACTCTCACGTGTTCATAAGCAAATATTTTGGCATTCATTTTCATGTTGAAAAACCTCTGGGGTACTGACAGCACCCCGTGCGATTGATCGCGGGTTAAAAAGCATAAAATTTTCGAAGTAATGTGTATCTCTCGGTGAGTATGGTTGTCAGAACTCCATGACGTAAGGGATGAGATTCGCATTAGCAGCACACTTGTGATACGTCAGTGCAAGCGTCTAAAGTCTTCGGTGACGGGTTCGTTACCATCCTAGGATGGTCCCGAATTCCAACTTTACTGCTTTGCCCGTGACTTCGTCCCCGTGGAGTAGGAACTTTGGGCACCATTTTTTTGTACCAACTTAATATTTTAGCGAGTTCTTTGGACTTCCATACAAACTTTCATCACATATTTCATCCCCACGTGGGTCGAAATTTCAAAAACGCTAGGATAAATACTTACCTACCCATTTATTTTTATCAAGTGCCGAATTCAAGGTTTCTTCAATAATGACGAAAAAATATCCGTGATGATTTTCAGACTCACCCCATTTCCCCCTTTTAGGGTTGAATATCAAAAAATCCGGACTTACCCCTTGTCTACATCATAAAAGGAACATCTGTGCAAAATTTCAGCTATCTATGTCCAAGGGTATGGGCTGGAAGTTGATCAGTCTGTTAAGACTTTTCTTTTTATTTATATAGATAACTGTCACAATTAAATTGTAACGGATGTTATTGATTCTCATTTTCATTATTTCTCTTCATTGTAATGTTTCATTAAAGTCCGTTCAGTAGTTTTTGCGTGAAGGAATAACAAACACACATACATCCATACAAAATTTCACGATTATGATATTAGTAGGATACTTATCTTTCCTAGGAGTATTATTAGCATAGCATACGTAGGAGTATTATAGCATGGATTATTACTATTTTATTTTTTACATAGTCTACGTAATACCAAACATTGTACCATATAGCTGGGGAGACCTGGTGACCTGTATTACAGGTTCTTTTAGATACCTAGTTCAGGCGCCAGTTCTCCACAATTAGTTATGTTATCTGGTGTATACTTACTGTACCTAATATATTGTATAAGCTATTTTGTGGAGAAAAAATAAAATATTTTTTTTATTATTATTTTTTATTATTTTGCTTAAAAGAAATCAGCAAATAAGTTCCCGCTAAACCAACTCTTTCCAATTATATTTTTTTATATGAACGGTGACACATAAGGTGTGTATCATGGTTAAAAAATAATTGAAATTAAAAACAATAAATGTAGCATCATCATCATCATTAACAGCTCATATAATGTCCCCACCAAGGGGCTCGAGCCTACCCCACATTAGGGGCGATTAGGCCTTAGTCAACCACGCTGGCCAAGTGCGGGTTGGTCGACTTCATACACAACCTAAGAATTTTCTCATAGATGTGTGCAGGTTTCCGCACGATGTTTTCCTTCACCGTGAAGGAAAACATAAATATAATATAGCATGCCAAAGTAATCACAGGATTTAATGATCACAATTACCATTGTGAATAGAGCTTTAAAAATAGTCTTAAGAATTATTCAAAATCAAACTTCATTTAGGACAGCCAACAAAATAACATAATAAAAAATAGATAATATTTCATCTTTAACAGTAAAATAATTACCAACACAAAGTGGTTGCGAGCGTCATTAGTTTTTAGTGTTATCATTAGCGACAAAAGACATTTTTTTGTTGGTACATAAGTTCACCAGAATAGCAGCAAGGCATGTCCCAAATAAATAAAGTATTTTTTCAGTCTGTAAGGCTTCCATTACAAGCAAACTGAAGCAAAGTGTGAATACTGGCGTTATTGTTGATCTCCGCTAGGTACTTGAATTATTATTTTTGTTTTAGACAAATGACGCAAGACACTAGTTGATTAATATTTGACGACTACATAAGCGGGCACATGTTAAACAAAAGACGATGTTCTCTGATAATGCAGGCAAACGGAGGTATTTAACAAACCTGCTATTTATGGGGATAATCTTGTACAAATAATAAGTAAATTCACATTTATCATAGCAAACATTGTTTTTTATCAAAGATTTCGTTCGATATTTTGGAACCCTCATATTGAATTTATGAAGCTTATTTAATTATTAAGTATTCGCTAGACAACAAATAACGCTTGTATTCAATAGGTTTCTTAAGAAATTCCGCCAGATGGATCAATGGCACGCGCCATTATGGCCCAGATTTTTTAAATCACTGAGCTGCCGGTTCTACTGCAAAAGACATGTTCATGTGAATAGTCCTGGTTTTTATTACTAGCGTGATTCCTTGAGGCTCTTGATTCTTTTCTACTATAAGAAAATGGATATAAAACGAAGATAGAGGCAGTTAGTTGACAGGTTGAAAGTTTACTGACACATATATTTGAATAATTTTATTTTTGCGTTTACAAACGCGTAAATATAATACTAGAAAAATGCACTGAAAAATATCGACTTGCCTCAGGTGGGACTCGAACCCGCACCTTCCACAATCCGGGTGGACGCGTTAACCAATTTCACCACCGAGGCACTGCTTTTCGCTGTCGAAATTTGTCAGTGCTTGGTGCTTGTGTTTTTATGGTAAACATCGTTTCATCAAATCTTTGAAATTTGCACTTCCAAGACCCGAACGAAATATTTTTGCAAATATTTGACGCCCAGCTAAGATGAAACTACCTTACATTATGGAATAATTTTATTTTTGCGTTTACAAACGCGTAAATATAATACTAGAAAAACCCGGATTGTGGAAGGTGCGGGTTCGAGTCCCGCCTGAGGCAAGTCGATATTTTTCAGTGCATTTTTCTAGTAACATATATTTGAGATTAAAAGGAGATATCTGTCATTACTTAAGATACCTTCTTCATTACTTAAGAAGCCTTCGTATCCGTGAGATCACAGATAAGTTGCAGAAATATTGCCTGCGAGAAATAGAGCGTGAATATGTGGCAGTGGCTATTTTCGTATATTCAATTCCCATTAAAATTCTGATTCCTCTCAAAGAAAGAATGTGACAATGACAGTAGATGGATAAAGAGGGGAAGCAGACCGAATAAAAGATGGATAGGCTGTGTGAAAGATAATATGGCAACGAAGGGTGTTAATGTTAGGATGACTGCTGGACGAGGAAAGTGAAATAAGAAAACATATTACTCCGATCTCAAACAAAATTGTGAGCAGGGTTGGCGAATTATGATTTAAATTACTCTCAATATAGCAGTCAGGACCTGGTGAGCTGTTAACGTGTCTTACGAAGCACGAAGAAAAATGAATTGACCGAGTACGAGTACCAACCTTATAACTTAGTAATTTATTAAGTAACTTCTTATCATCATCATCATAATCATAACAGCCTTTATATGTCGACCCACTGCTGGCCTTGCCCTGTCAGCTTAGGCAGTAGTCCACCACGCTTGCCCAATGCAGATTGGTGGACGGAGTATAAGGTGATTAATACCCCTTTGCTGATCCATTCTACGATACCTATTGGAGGATATTATGTGGTAATGCTATTCTACTATATACTACCTTCTGACTAACTTCTGATCGACCTCTTCAATAAAAGTTAAAAACTTGACATTGTGAATTATGACTCTTTCCAAATCAATACTATGAAAACTGTAAAGGGAGGATAAAACTTGTCGAGTTTCCTCCTGGCCTCCTGGCATCAAACTCGTGCCTAAATTGTACCTAAATGAATAAAGAAATTTGAGTTTGAGTTTGATTAGACTCGGGCTGATCTCATCCATCCAGTTTCAACCAATCAGAGTTTTCTTGGTCTTTTTTAGTGTTTATTATTGTTGAAAACGGACGGATTACGTTCCAAGTTATTTTTTGTCCACGATAATAGTTCAAAAGTTTTTGTTACATAAAAGAGACCATTACGAAACAAACGGATCGTGACGGAATTTGATGAAAAGACATTTGTCAACTTACCTGCGTCATTACTATGTCGGCTTATTACATTAATAAGTTTTTCTTGAGTCTATTCTTTTCTTTCTAGAAGTAAAAAAGGTTAATGAACCTAATTATTCTCATGATTCTTTATTCGTAGCATGAGAGGAGTAGGTAGCTGTCTAATAGGTAATGTAACCCAGGATTGAACGGGTTACCTTCTCGAGTATGAAGCGGTATCATCTAATTTTATCTCTTCAAAACCTTATCATTGACGTAAATCGTCTTTAGTCTTTATTCCACTCTTAATCAGGCTTTGTAACACACAAAGCTCAGGCCTCATCAACAACTAGCGAGCGAGTTGGGTGAGCATTTGTTTCACCTCTTTTAACTTGGGTTCATATCATCTCTGTAGTTCGCGGTGTGGCCTGCGCTTAGAGTAAGCAAATATGAAGCAAATAGTCCGGTAGATTGAGTTAAATATAGGTTCTCACAACACGGGTTATTTTAACAATAACTCAGGTGATACTCTATATACGGGTTCCTACGATGTTACATTGCATTGAAAAACTGTTCTGCGACTGATTTTACTGAAGGCTATTTTCTAACACTGTTTCTGGAATATATTACTTTAAATTAAAAAATACAATTATACCTACATCTGAATATCATTTAACCTTCAATCTTCTAGTTTTTATTCTATGTGCGATAGCAAAAATACCAAAGGCTTACAGAAATCTCATCAGAATACCTTGGATTTTATCCGCAAAGCTCTTTAGATAAGTCAATATGAGTCCATATAAAGTCATATATTATTTGATGATGACCTATATATAGTATCTCTAAGACCATTATTATTTATATCAGATCTAACTTCTGCGAAATAATGCTCCTTGCATATAATTCAAGGGCTAGATGCAAATTAGGTTTTAGGGTTCTGTGGTTAGAAAGTAAAATGTACGAACATTTCAAACGTAACAAAAAATAAAATAACACGATGACAATAAAACATATATAGGTATACATACACCTACACACATATACATTTACGCTCATAATCGCAAAAGGGGTTGAGCAGAGCTTTAGGTAACATTTTGGTTACACATAAAGTCACATTTGGCAGTATGGGCCATATAGTACCACAAAATGGTGACAGGTTGCCAGCCTGTCGCCTCCACAAGAGGGGCATCAAACTCAAAAACAACTAAGCCTTCAGTGAATAACCAACAAAAGCCAACAACCAGGACAGATGTTACACTGTAAAGGTCATAGCATACTGATCAACTCTAAACCGTATCGCCTCCTTTTAATATTAAAAAGAGACGTAGCGCTACCGTCCGTAGGTGCTGTTCCGTAGCGTTCACAGTAAAAAATAAAATATAATAATTTAACTAACCCGACACAAAAAAAAATGAAAAAAAAATCTCTCAGCCTTTTATCTTTATTAAAACAACGATGATTTACTTCGCTGAGTAAATAAAATGAAACCAAAATTCATATATAAGTAGTGTTGCCCAAATGCAAGAACAAGACGAGACTTGGCTAGTCTTGGTCTTGGTCTTGCGCCAATACACCTGGTCTTGGTCTTGGTCTTGGTCTTGCGATCCCAGTCTTGGTCTTGGTCTTGGTCTTGCAGCAAGAGTCTTGCAAGTCTTGCAATTACCTATTAGACTATTGCTATTTATTACAGTTTACTTTAGATCTTAGGAATTAACATAGCCATAGTAAAGACCAATCAGATTAATAAATGTCTGAAGATTTGATAAGAAATTCGTTAACTGCCACATGGTTATCAACTGAGCTATATGCCGTTTTCCATGGGAGTAACTGTTTCTTAATAAACATTTACGCTTTATAAGCTTACATGTGCTAAAACATGTAAAAAACAAATTAATTACAATTAATTGACTGTATTTTAAAGAACAATATCTCTCTAGAAAGAGATTGAAACCTCAACTTATATGAAATTTAATAAAAGAGTTTTACGATTTTTCATTTATTTCAATAAAAAATAAAATACAATAATGTATTCGTTTCCATTCTAAGCACACTGAAACTTATTTATTCTTCGGAACACCTGTGCTCTTAAAACTATACCTAGGTCCTGTGGCGGCAATCAATTAGTGTCAAATGTTGTGATTTCGGCGCGGCGGCACTTGTTGTATGTGATTTCAAAAGAAGCCGCCGGCGCGTGTATCATCACCATGTACTTCCGAAAAGCGGCAAATTTCTTTGAGAAGTCAGTACAAAACCTTTGATGCCGCATTATCAAAGTGCCGATGGTTAAAACAAAACTATGCATGCACTCTGTTTGATTTTAATGGATATTTTTTTATTCGCTATGTATGTTTATGGTAGGTATTGGTCGTAATGCGCATAGGTCCAGTTTTTCATATTCTTTGATACAGTTTTTTGCGTCTCATAGAATTCCTAAGCGTACCTATACACAGAACTGTTATACCTAACTACTCCGTGAAATAGCGCTAAGTCCTAGCTGCAAGACGCAAGAGTCTTGCGGGGTTAGTCTTGTTCTTGCTCAAGTCTTGCACGGTCAGTCTTGGTCTTGGTCTTGCTAAAAATACGCGGTCTTGTTCTTGGTCTTGGTCTTGCATTTTTGCAAGACCAAGACCAAGACTGCAAGACCAAGACTGAATTTGGGCAACACTATATATAAGAATATTGATAATGCTAAAGAGTGAATTAGCGATCCCCGACACGTCGACTTTCATCTTAAAAGTATGTCCTTTAATAAAGTTAAAAGGCCGAAAGAAACATTTTCTTTTCTTATTTTTAGATTTTTCTTTTTTGGTAGGGGTTACTAAATTTTTATTTTTATTTCATTCTTTTTTAATTACTCGCGGACCCTAATTCCAATAGATAGCTAGGTACTTATTTTACACTTTCCTTGAATATTATTCAAGAGAGAGCTGTTGACCTTGAAACGTCTGAACAGATTTTCATTAATTGTAGCTAAGAACCATTTCGACCTAGTCACCTTTCGAACAAAAAATCCGCATCAAAATCGGTTCATTGGAGCTACGATGCCACAGACAGACACACATAAACAAAGATACGTCAATCTTAGAACACACCTCTTTTTGCGTCGGCGGTTACAAAAAGGCGTTGCCATTCTGAGCTCATACGTGTGCTATGACCTTAAATTACTCAGCAGTCCAGGTTATAAAAAATGCTACGGAACCTCTTTACCTTATCGTTTAAGTAAAGGACTTAAACGATAAGCCTATGAGAGCATCAAATAAGCAATTGGCCTTGTACTCTATGCCTCCTCATGAACTCTGAAGTCACAGTTAAGAGCAGTTAGAGGTTGAGGGTTATTTTTCTTATTACCTTTAAGTTATTTTTTTATTCCTACATGAACAATAAATATTTCTCACACCTAATGAATTATTTTTATTTATAACAATAGTACTGGGTACTAATAAAGTTTAGTAAACATGTGCTAATTGATGTGCGTGCATGCTGTATTCTTTTGTGCCTACTGGTAATAGTGTTATTTCCGCCTTCATTGTTATATGTCTTGCGTAATGTGGTGGGTAACATAAGAAGATAGCCTCCCAAATACTTAGAAAAAGAAATCACAAAAAAAATTAATAAACACAAGCGTACCGCACGCGGTTACGCCCGCGTGTATCCCGTTCCCGTTGATATAGATACCAAGATAAGAAGTAAGTATTCTATATCTACCCTGAAAGTCAATTCTAAATATTGTTCAAAGTATATTCAAAATTGGTTTAGTAGCTTCAGAGATTACTTCCTACAAACAAACTTACATACTATGGAACAACTTTTGCGTTTTTGAAACGCGTAAATATTTTAAAACTAGAAAATACACTGAAAAAAATCAACCTGCCCCAAGCGGGAATCGAACCCAGCATCCTCCGCAATCCATATTATATCCATAACGCAGCCGCCCGGATTTTAAAATATTTACCAGTTTGAAAACGCAAAAATTATCCCATAATATTAGGTAGTTTCATCTTAAATTGGCGTCAAATATTAGCAAAAATATTTTGTTCTGATCTTAGAAGTGCAAATTTCAAAGATTTGATGAAACAATATTTACAGTTAAAACATAAGCACCAAGGACTGACAAATTTCGACAGCGAAAGCAGTGCCCTGGCAGCGTAGTGGTCAACGCAGCCGCCCGGATTGCGGAGGATGCTGGGTTCGATTCCCGCCTGTGTCAAGTCGATTTTTTTCAGTGTATTTTCTAGTTTTAGAACTTACATACTTTACCTCCTCATTATAGCTTCCCTTCCGACTCGGATGCTCTAGGGACGCTAGGCGGTCAAGGGACTCCCAAAAGGGGGATACTCGGTCGCCCAGTAATCCCCTAGGAACGTTCGACCTACAGGCTTGAAGACCCTCCAAGGTCTTTGCCTTCTTAAAAACAGGCGACGCAGGAAATGTCATCAGCTATAACCTGCGATATATTTCTATAGGTGCGTAACGTTTTCAGGGCTCCAGAAATTAAAACTATAATTGTATTAGCAATTTGGATTTATAAACATACCAATAAGAAGCGGCTGATAATGATCCTGATCTCACTAAAGGTTTTATTAAATGTTATTTGGTTGTCAGACAATAAGGAACGCCTGATGGTAAGCAGTTACTTTACTATGCAACACCAACGTGACACTCGTGTGCTGCCAACCCTAGTCTTCTTTCCAACCTCTTAGAGCTCTAGCGATTTGAGTCACCAACAGAAACACAACACCACAAAAGCGTTATTTGACTGTGGTCTTCTGTAAGCTGGAGGTACTACCCCAGCTCCAAATTCAAGGGGCTAGTCCACTGTGCCCAACCTCGACAGTAATACACTATCACAGTGTATGGAAAGGTGACAATCATCTTGTAGAATAAGTTCAGGTTGAAGCTGACGAAGTCATAACAATTTTGCACCTTATAAATTTCAAAGACCAATGAATTTGTATGTTGCAGTCTGACGTGCAGCTGTTCGTACTATAATATTCTACATTATTTTTACGCAATCGCAATCTGGTTTAAGCACAGCAATTTGTTAACTAGTTTGAATCAATACTTTCATTAACCGATGAGACATTTTCGCCGCAATGTCTGGCGGGCGTTAGAGCATTACCACACTATCCGATCCAATATCGGTATCGGAAGCCAGTACGATATCGGGGCAAGTGAAATGTAGCAAATATGTACCAACCTTTCACATTATCCGGTCCTATATCGGATATCGAAGCTGAATATTTCATACAACTCGGAGCAGATAATGTGGAAAGGCTCTTGTTAATTGTCCCAGATATCCTCGTAGGGCCCACACGTTTCATAACTAAACACGGCGTGTCCAGCCCAGAAGTTTATATCATCATCATCATCAACAACAGCTCATATAATGTCCCCACCGAGGGGCTCGATCCTACCCCACATTAGGGGCGATTGGGCGTTAGTCAACCCAACCACGCTGGCCAAGTGCGGGTTCGTGGACTTCACACACAACCTTAGAACTTCTTCATAGGTTTGTGCAGGTTTCGTCACGATGTTTTCCTTCACCTTAAAAGCGTAGATTAAAACTCAGAATTTGAAAACACATTGGTATGTGGCGGGGTTCGAACCTGTGCCTCCTGGGTGGGAGACAACGCCCTTACGCACTACGCCAGCGACGCTTAACTTTATATAATATAACAATTATATCCCAAAAGACCTAAATTACGGGCTAGACCTAGTTTAGGTACCAACAATTCATAAAATAAGTGTACACAATTAAGTTAATTATGGTATCATTTTTGATTTGTTTGCAAATATTGTTGCGTATCTTTGTTATTTATATCAATAAATGATTAATAATATTAAAGAAGGACAGTTCGGAAATAATTAAGGAAGAGTCAAAAAATCTCTGGGCACCACGATTATATCGTATCGACGTCTGATTTCAATATCGAATCGGATAGTGTTAAAACGCTCTTAGGCACTGCGAAATCATGAGAACCAGTTCCCAAAGAGTATTATTAAGATCTGTGATTACTTAATGCCAGTGGTTTTATAGAAGTACCGTCGACAGTTACTTCCTCGCACACCTGAGCCCTGGTGCCTACAATTTTGGCTTTTGTAACTAAATACTCTTTTAATAACAGTAATTTTAAACTTAAGTACAGGAATCTGGAACGTGATAGAGTAGTGAATTTATTTTGTAAAGTAAAATCCAAGAATTAATCTTTGGCGTAAACGATTCTACTAGTTCTCATGATCCTAAGATGTGCTCAGTATCTTCCTCTTTCTAAAAACAGAGATAATCTTTAAACATCATTATCTTGTAGTTGCTTCGGTTAGGGTACTTCCCCACTGAAAGTTTCCATCCTGTATTTAACTATTCGACCATTAGAGCCACTAGTAATTTCGTATTACAATAAATAATCAAGCAGCTCATCTTTTTTTTAAAAAATCTTCGGCGACATTATAAAAGCCATCTGCGACAAAGAGTGATAAAAAAATAGCACATTAAAATAAAATAAATAATAAAAAGATACTATTAAAAACAAGGACAGTGGCTGGAGCCTTCTTTTAAGCAGTATTTGCTTGTGCCAGGAGGCTCAGCTCTATCATACATTAAACATTAAACATAAATTGCCTAAATTATAAAAATGACCATCTGAAGTATGTATGTAGTTAAGAGTTATATTCTTATTAACCTCCAACCGTATCCTTCCAGGAAATATTGCATTTGGTAGAAATGGAACAAAAACAGAACTATTGGCCAATAAGGAACACGTTCTTCCTGGACCTTACGGAAGTTCTATGCAAAAAATATGAGTATTATGAGTGAATTAGTCTGAAGCGATAAATGTTTTCATTTGTACTCACTGTAATAAGATCTATGATATTGGCGATTATTTTTCTATCAAATTCCTACGTGAATAACTTCCTATATCCTAACGTTTGAAAAATGTACTAATTTAAATAAAAAAGAGGAAATATACTGTCACGATCAAGAACTCAAACACGGGACTCAAAGTGACCTTGGTAATCCACGCATCCATATCGACATATTATAGTTACCACAACGCAACTGCAATATACTGCCACGGCACCACCTGCTTTGCTACTTTTTGTACCTGCAACGCAGTGTTTTTTATAAAGATTATAGACTAGAATATCTCTCGGCGGGTGCCATATTATGACATCGATTGTAATACCTACACTATTCGGGCGCGTGCCATAATATGGCATGCTGTCATACATTTAAAAACCATTTTTTCGATAATTTGTTATGTCTCAACTCTACGATTGTTGTTTGTACCGTGTGATTTTACAATTAGGATGGAAGTTTAAGTTACCTTTGCCTCAATAAAAAATAACTCCATTTAAGAAAAAATAAAAATGTGACGTCAGTGACGTGCCATAATATGACCGCTGCCGAACGTCGAGTTGTCATAATATGACGGCTGCCGAACGTCGAGTTAATCAAACGATAGTTGAAATTTAGTTTGTCAATGTGCTATATTTATCAGATTCTAGGTATGTTTAGTTAATTTGTTAAATTTAAAGTGTAGTTTGTAAAGTATTGGCTGGTATTTAACAAATTTAGGACATATTAAAGTTGGAAATACCCTTATGCCTGGTTTCAAATGCTTGTAAATTAATCATTATACAATGCTCTTTATTCAAAGTAGTCTTAGATTTTAGTTAGTTTATCTAGGAATCTAAAGATATACCACATGCGTGGTATTTATAAACAAAGGAAGTTACACAAAGCAAAAAGCCGACATGCTACCCCTCGGCGGGGTGATGACGTAATCGCCCAACGGTTGTTCTTTACAGCTCTTTGAAGCGCCGCCCGGTGATGGGTTATGCTATTTTCCGCAATAACTGATTACCATTCACCAATTGAATACTACCACTAGAGTTCACTTTAATTTACCATTGGTCTAGCGTAGATCCTGTAATACTTCAACTCGATTTGGAACGCCACCAGTGCATGACAGAGGACTCAGGGAGTTCGTTGAAAATCACCATGTTCTCTTTGGGTCCTATCCTCAGATCATATAAGTATCCTATCCTATCCTATTCATTGTCCAATTTGATACTATAGCCCAGTTTACTGAAGTTACGTCATAAAAGAGAATGTTATTTACATATACGATCCTGGTAGATCGTAGTAGTTAAGATATTTTACATTATAACCATGTGATGCCGGCAGAGTAGAATAGCATTACCCCATATCCTCCAATGGGTGTCTTAGAAGGTGACTAATGGATCAGCAAAGGGGTATTTATCACCTTATACTCCGTCCACCAATCTGCATTGGGCAAGCGTGGCGAACTACTGGCTACACCTCCATCGACGAAAAGGAGAGGTGTGTCCCAGCAGTGGGTGGAATTATAAAGGCTCTGATGCCATGATACCATCAATCCTCTACCACGAAACTCCTGGTGGTGTTACATAAAGACGAGAATATAATGTTTTGCCGCCATTTGTTGCAAGGGTACAGTTAAATCAAAAGTATTAGGAGTTCTTGGGAGCTTACACCGCCTATATTCATATATAGGAGGTCTAAACTGCCAAGTGCACGATCGGTACCCGAATTTTTAATTCGATTTTCCTCCATACTTCGAGAGGCACTTTAAACTGGTAGTCCCGGCTGCTGTCGATCCTAAGAACCGTAAAAATCTAATGCCAAGACCTGTATGAGTATTGTCGATATTCAGACATACTGCACCAATCGCAAATAACTTGGGAGCGGAGTAGGAAGAACGAGAATTAGGATTGATTTTTTTATTAAATGTACATATATACTTTTTTTACATAAGCGCATAAAACTTCATGGGCGTCATCTTAAAGTGCATCGATATGAAAGTAATGTTTCTGTGCTCGCGCGATGACTTTCGAGCTCAACCAGTCTAAAGAAATCTTATGTTGAACTCATCGTACGACGAAAATGCACTGTTTCATCGTACAATCGATGCCAATTAGGACAACGCCTTATAGACGACATACCATATTACATAAGAGCAATTTTATTTGACTATTTTGGTTAACCACTAGGGTCTAAAAATTCATCGTAATCAGTCCACACTCGTCCTCTACTGAACACAGGCCTATCTTATGTACCCCGACTCTAAGTTCGGTCTTCGCTTCTTCTTTTCCTACCGCTGCTGCCAGTCACTCTACATACCTATATCGTTGTTCCATTCAGTCTAAGGTTGCACCACATTACTGTAGTGTTCATCTATCGGAATTTGATCCAAAGATCCCAGGGATCGATCTCCTTGTTTTGGTGTAATGGCGCACACTGATGGTGCGCTGATCCTAAAACGCCCCCCACAAGGGCTTAGGAGGGTACCGGTGGGTTTTAGCGGAGTAGGTAGGCGCTGTTCTGCGCCAGTGAGTCCCGCACACGCCGTACGCCTAGCCAGTGTGTGGTATGGTCCGTAAGTGGATTTCCCACCGTCAAAAAAGGGTTCGATCTCCAAGAGGAACATAGGTATATTTTGTACCCGCGTCCTCTGGATCACCTGACAGCTACCGCCATTTTATCAAAGCCTATTGCCACAAATAAAATGTACCTATTTTCTATCGAATTTGTCATTGATATACATAATTATTATCTTTGCAACTATATTCTACTTACAAACATTTTGTTGCAAATAAGTCCATATTCTAGGACATTATACTTGGCATAAGGTCTTTGCCTAGATTCGGCGAGTGCTCTGAGGAGCTCTTTTCCTCAATCCCATAATCTTCGACCATCAACATTTCCCTTCCTTTTAAGGATTACGCATCGTGACTTACGGTGCCACCGAGAAACAGTGGCTACCATTTAAACGTGAACTAAGAAATTTGGCAATTCATTTCTTTGTCGCACAGACAAGAAATCGATTTCACTGCCAGCATACATGTTACCAGTAGCGAAGGACCGGTCGGATTGGAGATCCTTAGGGTGGGCCTATGTCCAACAGTAGGCGTCTCTTGGCTGATATGATGATGATGATACGTGTTCCCCCCTTACTGTACTGGTTCATTCAAAAGAGGCGCGAAGAAACACCTTGCAGATCGACAAGGTAAGGGTGGCTAGCGCGGCGGTTTATCTCTCGCACTAGCTATCTTCGCATTTGGACTCCACTTCTGCTTACCATCAGGTGTAATGGAGTCATTCGCTAGACCTTCTTCCCAAGTTCTAAGTCCAAAGAGCGGTTGCTCAGAGCCTTTGGTAACATTTCATTACACGTCAAATCTCATCAAGCAGTATGGGCCATGCAGTGCCTCAAAATAGTGATAGCTTGCCAGCCTATCACCTACATAAAAGCGGCACCAAACCCAAAAAGCAACAATCCTTCAGTAAACAAACAAACAAAAGCCAACGACCAGGACAGATGTTGCACTCAAAATCATCTCAGCAGTTCTGGTTTGTAAATTGACAAAAAACACGCTAAGTAGTTGTACGAAGTTCTTAAGGTCTGCGGACAAGAAACTCTGCTTTCCAAAGCTTTAACATTTACATAAGAGGCGACAAATTTTAAAGAAACAAAAGTTTTTCGTGCATTAGAATGTACTAGCGTTTGTTTAAACTTTAAAATTTTAGAATTTGTATAAGTAGGTGTAATGATGCATTTTATTATATTTTAAGCCTTGTGTAAAACCACAACTACAAGCTGGAAATTTTGGGGCACTACATAGCCCATACTACGGGAATTGGCTTTATTTGTAACCAAAATGTTACCTAAAGTTTTAACCTTTTTGCCGGTCTCGATAAGCTTCTCGAGCTTATCACCGTCTTTTCATGCAATGTGATCGAAGTATTCTAGGATTCTGCGTAGACACTCTGATGACAGGCGCGAGGAGATTTTGAGTTCTCGTAGTATGGAGGCATTCCGAAATGCTATCCTTGACAATATACTGAAATAAAAACTATTTCTGATGCTGACAGTACTTTGACCAAATATTTGAGTTCTCTCGCTTATAACAGTCAAAAAAGTAAAGCAAATATGAGATAGTAAATAAAACAAATTATTTAATTTATTACCTACATTTCAAAATTATACAGCTATTTACTGCTACGCAATTATGACTGTTATATTTAGTGACTTAAGTAAAATTATTGCATTTGGCCTAGTCAAAGGACAAAGATCTAAAAGACCCAGATACTCCCAAATATTCATCGTACTCCTCTTGAACTTTTTTCAACCTTACATCCACTGTCGCTTCTTCCAATTCCTTCATAATATTCCTTGCTTCGTCAGTGCTAATAATTTCTAGACATTTTTCTGAAACAATTAATTAATATGGAATAATTTTATTTTTGCGTTTACAAACGTGTAAATATAAAACTAGAAAAATGCACTGAAAAAAATCGACTTGCCTCAGGCGGGACTCGAACCCGCACCTTCCACAATCCGGGTGGACGCGTTAACCAATTTCGCCACCGAGGCACTGCTTTTCGCTGTCGAAATTTGTCAGTGCTTGGTGCTTATGTTTTTATGGTAAACATCGTTTCATCAAATCTATGAAATTTGCACTTCCAAGACCCGAACGAAATATTTTTGCAAATATTTGACGCCCAGCTAAGTTGAAACTACCTTACATTATGGAATAATTTTATTTTTGCGTTTACAAACGCGTAAATATAATACTAGAAAAATGCACTGAAAAAAATCGACTTGCCTCAGGCGGGACTCGAACCCGCACCTTCACGTTAACGCGTCCACCCGGATTGTGGAAGGTGTGGGTTCGAGTCCCGCAAAAATATTTCGTTCGGGTCTTGGAAGTGCAAATTTCAAAGATTTGATGAAACGATGTTTACCATAAAAACATAAGCACCAAGCACTGACAAATTTCGACAGCGAAAAGCAGTGCCTCGGTGGCGACATTGGTCAACGCGTCCACTCGGATTGTGGAAGGTGCGGGTTCGTGTCCCGCCTGAGGCAAGTCGATTTTTTTCAGTGCATTTTTCTAATTAATTAATAATTAACATTAATTTAATAAACATTATTTCATGATTTATTAATTAAAATTATCTATTCATGTCTATGATGAACAATCAAGAAATGGAAAGTAACCATTATTTATTCTTTTGATTAATTAAAATTGTGAATTCATGTCTATGATGAACGATCAAGTATTGGAATTATCTACAATCACACGTGGTCCCTCTTTCTTACATTCCTGAGTTATTTGAAGAGGCTCATTGCAGATGGCAAGGCAAGTGTGGCGTGTATGCTATCTCTTGCTTTAGCTATCGTCATATTTAGAATCCATTGAACTTTACTTTCACTAACCATCAAGGGATGTACTTCTTATCTTATCTTATCTTATGACGGAATCCATTGAACTCCACTTTCGCTAACCATCAGGTGGGATAGACTTATTTCTTAAATTATCTTATGACGAGACCGGGTGTGTCCTCACGGTGCACTTGGACAGAACGGGATATTTTGTGTCCCCCCTTGTCCTTATACTCTTGTCGCCCCTTGAATATGTAAGCCATTAGGCAAACTATATTCATGGGCTTGAAGAGTTTCTAGTGCTCTGGACTTTAATAGGCCATTTCCAGGATAATTCATTATGACCCTTGCAATAAAACCACAGTACACAGGGGTTCAATGGATTCCCGGTCATGCCCACATGCTCTGCAATTCGGTGTTGTTTAGAGTTGAAATTTGTTAAGCAATTGGGATGGATTAATTTGCTCCATCATCAAGTGTTGTTGTTAAGATTAAAATTTCATAAAATTTTTAAAACATAAGCTTTATATGTAGATCTACCCTTTCTCATCCCGTGGATGTCGTAAAGGCCGATTGAGGGAGTTTCTCAGCCAGTTTGCTCTCTAGTGCGAATGACCCCTTGGTGCAGTGTTCTGCCATCTTACCAAGGAGTCACTTCCACAGTAGCGAGTAAAAATCCTCCATAATAGTAATCCCAATGTCAGGTTGCAGCCAGCCAAGCCAGAAAACTATGCCAGAACCAAAAATAATTTGCTAACATTGAAAAAAATCGAATTTATTAAACTGATCATACAAAGGTCGCCACCAGAATAGAATAAAAATAGATTTGTAACATGGTCAGTTCAAACGCTGCAAATCCAAATAAAAGATAATACAAAAGTAAAGTACCAGCATTTTAGATAATAGTCATATCTATCTATCAATTTACATGTCTACTTAAGTCAGCACAATAATAAGGATATCGAATTGCTCCGAAACGTCTCCAACACAATACCGTGTGATTGATTAAGTGTGATTACAGGGATTTGAAGGTATTATGTGTATTACCCTCTATCGCCTCCAAAATGTCAATGAAAAGCGATTATAATGATTTAAATAAAGTCGCTTTTCATTTACATAAGTGACGAGTAAGTAAAACTATATTTAGTAATAAAATAAATTATTAACAAATAATAAAATAATTGTAGTCGCCAATTAGTGGGCAAAAAGCGCAGACTCCGTTGTTCAATAGTATTTTTTTATATATATTATACTTAAATTTTGTTTTTCTGCACTATTCTCTCATGAACCTTAACTATGCCAACCCTCAGTAACACTCCTCTGTGCTTGCAATATGCTTGGGTTCAAAGATTTTCTTCGGGTATAATAGACTTCTAAGTAGTAGTTCTTAGTAATTTAGCTGTTGTATGTATTAAGGCTACTGCCAAGCCCGGCCACGCTTCTATCTAAATAATACTCCTTAGGTAGGTAATAACTTTATGGTATTATTTAGTTATTGGCTGCTTCTTACGCGTCGATTAGCATCGACAAGGCATCTTGCTTCTGTACGTGTTCGTGCTGCTCTTATACAGCTCACATACATAACCATGACCTTATTTTGTGCCATAGCCGGGCTAGAAAGTAACACACACCATAATTCTATGATACTCACTGCACAATTCATCTAACGACTCCTCCTCGCCGCCGTAATCAGCTGGTAAAATATCCTTATCTACTACTTGGTGTAGTGATTCCACAGTTTTATGAACGAAAAATCTGTCTATTAAGTTATGACCAATAATATGTTTCACAGTTGTGACAAAAGTATCAGCTAATTTCGATTTGGTCAGTATGTGGACACCTTTCAAGCGCATCGCATAGGCTTTCTGAAATAAAATAAGGGCAAATTACAAATGCCATAATTATATATAAGATGCCTATTACTGAATGTAGAGTTCGCATGAACTCATTGGGAATTAAATGCAATATATTTATTTATATATACATAATTTGGAAACACACACGCGCATTTCCTATATATGTGATAGGTAGATATAAAAAAAGATCTTAACTTCTGTCTAATCTGATTCTTTGTGGTCGAATTGTGCTTAAAAATTTGCGTTAGCACGGCAGTGTTGTGACATTGAATAGTCTCTTGTGTTTGGTATACATATTAAGGTGATGATAATAATTGTTGTTATTGCAACAATTGTTGATCGAGGTAATGGTGATATTGTTGAAGAAGATAATGTTGACGATGGTGATGATAACTAATTGGAAATCATTAAAGAAACAAATATCAAAAAGTCAACAACCAGGACACAATGTTACACTCTAAGGGCTATAGCAGACTTGCTACAATAAGAATCCGCGAATAAAGTTTTTGTAATTGCATCGATGTTAATTCGCCTTTTAGCGAGTTGATGCGTTCAGTCGCGGTATCAGAAACACGTTTTAGTGATTGCCTTGATGCAGCATCGCGAATTTTAACTAAGTTCTAAGCTGTGAACTTGCAACATCTAGTGAAATACTAAGGCCACGTGACGCAGACGCTATCGCTGAAGTTGCTTCGACTGGTATCGGAATATGAATGAAGTTTAAGGTTCGGTCACAGTGGTCCGAATTCAAACGTGTGCGGGATGTAAGTACACCGTTCAATTGTTGTATTTAGCTTCCGAGAAGCAGCTAAATCGTCAATCGCTGATGCTAAAATAAGTATGGAAATCTTCATAATATACTTACAAAACCAATCACAAGAGCTTGTCGAGTATGAATATTAGCAAATGAAGCCAACATTTTCACCCAGTCTATATCCATATAATCCACTATAAATACTAGGCCAGCTGAATAATCATAATTAATTATGTAGTCCAGAATCTGTAATGAGTTATGTTATAGTTAGACATAATGTCTATGCGTTTCTAGTATTCGAGTTTTATAGTATTGGACCTCAGATCTATCTCAGCCTACTATTAGTAAGTCTATAGATTTTCCAGTAAAAATTAGAAGTTTACCCCAAGTCTTAAGGTCATAGCACATTTATCAACTCTGAAAGGGACCGTCATCGTATCGGCCTCTTTTTTATAGGAAAAAAGGCGATACCTATATGGTTAATATGGTTATTTTACAGTCAAATCTCATAACCGGTGAAAATCGGTTTCAATATCGCACATGCAAGAAATGGAATTTTGTGTGTACCCTCCTTTCCTGCATGATTAAATAATCCAGGATTCTTCACTCCTCTAATAAATTTTATAAGAGGTGTTAAGAAGTCCTTGCAAGTCGGCAAGGCGAGGGTTACTTGTGTGGTGGCGCGAGTATGTCTCTCGCACTAGTTAAAATTGTATTTGAATTTTGGACTCCACTGCTGCTTACCATCTGGTGGAATGAAAATATTTGCTAGACCCATCATCTGTAGGCTCGTAATTATTTTTTTTATGACCAAAACCTCCTCACGCTATAACTAAATTAAGTAGGTATTGGAGTTCAATTATTAGACTCTACCATAAAAGTATTTGTCCGTTTGGTTCGCCTTTAGCAGAATCAAGTCAACTTACCGCCATCACTCTTATTAAATAATTTAAAATGAACGTATCACTGTAATTCTTCTCCACTGTCCTTACTAAGTACACTCTGTAATGTTCCTTTGTAAGTGTTGGTAAGATTGACTCAGATCTAAAATTTATAATTTGTACGATTATTAAGGTCATTATTTTTAATCGCCTCCCTCCTCATTTTGTAGTTCGTCAACCTTAATTAAATCCAGTGGTCCCAGTGTCGTATAAGTTGGTGTTTAATTTGCTTGGCACCATCTTATCAAAACTTGTTGCCATTAAAAAACAACATTATACTCGCTTCCATCTTGAGCTTTATTATAATTTAGCATCAAGTGAGATAAAAATCAAGATCTTTTTAGACAAAAAATAAATATTATCAGAAGAAGTTTCATTACTAAGTGCTTTCGACATATCTACCCGGCTAGGTACCACAATTTCTTAAAGTTTGTCGGCATATTATAACATTTCGATAATAGGTGATAAAGGTCTCAGAGTTCTTCAGTGAATGGCCCAGGTTATCATCACTTACTACCAAAGCGAGAGCTTCTCCTGTCTAGCTAAAAAGAACACTAAAGACATAAATTACGTTCAAAGATAATTTAAATTTAACAAACGAAAAGGTGGAGCTCTTGTTGTTGGACATTTGAAAACACAAGCTGTTCCTTATTGGTTGACGGATGAAGCTTCGACATTCAACTTGTAAATTTAGGATGATTTTAAGTCTGCCTGACTAGTAAACAGCATCTTAGCTGACTCTAAAGGTAGGTATTCCAACAACTCCTAGGGTGAACAATCGACATCAAGCTATATTGCGTTGTACTCTTTGATAACAAAGATCTATTTTTTTATTCAAACTACTTGAGATGATAGGAAATCAAGACATAAATAAAACTTATTGAGCTGCGCTTTGTGCGCCTGCCTTTAGTTAATACATAAAACTGAGCAGAGTATAGTGCAACATAGCTCTCACCCCAACGAATTAGGAATGATATTCCTAATTCGTTGTCTCACCCCCATTGTAATGTTTTGGCATTACAAACCTTTACTGTTTGTTCGTAGACTGAGTTGATTGACGTATGCTTTCTGTGCTTAGACAAAGCTTCTTTGTCTAAGTTTCTGTGCCATTTCAGCACAGATTATAATAATAATTGAATAAAAACGTTACCAGTACGTACATGTTTTCCAGGCCAGGTATTTCATTAACCTTTAGTTTTCGAGAGTATATGTGCGGGAATATTGTCCTGACAGTGCATACTGCGTCTAATTGCTTCTTGCTTTTCTCAACGGATCCTTTGGATTTAACTAGCAGATTTTCTAAAAAATCTCTTGCTGTAAGGTTCAAAATTGAATGTTTCGTAAAATAGAGGAATAGGTAACAAATTCCAAAAACTGTGGCCATATAATATATGGCGACAGTTTTTGGAATTTATTATATCATAGCAATGATGGAAAATACGGTGTGAAATCACGAGAAATAAACCATAATTCTTTCATAGTTTTGAAAAGTTTTTTGAACAATTAATATAATCTAATTTTCTCAAATACTTCAGAATAAATAAAAAGTTTTAATATAACTTCATCGTTTCATAATTACTTCTTTAACAAATATTCTGTGCCAACTTTGAATTTTCTTCTATCAAATTATTTATTTCTAATCTTGATTCTGTCTTTTGCATTCACTTTGTAATCTTCAAATTTAATGTGCATGAATTTCAGATTTGTTTATAATGATTATGATAGTAAAATTCTAGACTTTTGTTCTCTTTATTTTACAGAGGACTTTATCACGCAGTAATGCCACCCTCGATCTAAATTCTTCTATGTGTAAAAAAACTCGCCTTGGGAGATTTGTGAGTACTAATTCAAAATTGTCCTAACTCGTACAGAAATTGAATAGAAGATAATTACTCCAAGCAAGCAAGATAGTTAAGCCGGTTAGTTAGTTTTAATATGATAAAACAGATGTAAAATTACGCGACACATTACGTAAATATAAAAAAAATATTAAATTAAACTTTGACTTTTTTTGACATAGCAATGACAATGGAACAGGTTATAGACGTAAACATCAACAATTATTTTCGTTGGATCCCACTTTTGATCCCAGTTTAATATTTTTGGCTTTGGACCCCACAAAACATTAACGTGTATTACTGTTGGATCCTACATTGTAAAAATTTAATGGAATACGTTTTATTGTTGTTGAAAAACTATTTCCGTTGGACCTCAAAAGCTTATGCAACTTTGAATGCGAGTACCTTTAACAACAAAATTGTTTATAAAGAAAGAGTGTATTTATAGTGGTTAGTCAATATAAAAATATACCAACCGAATTGAGAACTCCTCCTTTTTGAAGTCGGTTAAAAAATACCCTCTCAATATGTTCTTAAAAAAACAGCTTTTTATTTTGTTTCATAAATATTGTTCAATAATTTACTGTACATTTACAATCTAACAATACCTGCCATTTTTTATAAATTTCTTATATCGGTTTTATTTTATTTAAACCATTAACTTACTAAAGGCAATAGTCTAATATTGTTACAATAATATTTTGATAACAATAGATACCTAATGTATTTTCACAGTCACACTAATATCCAGCACAAATAATGTATCATTAAGAAATTGTGTCACATTATGTTATGAGGCGGAGAAACATACTTTAATAATTTAGATATTTGACAAAGACTCGTGAACAAAGTATGTTCGAGTTTAAGATACAAACATTTATTCCTACCAGAGTCCAAGCCCAGTCCACTTGGTCTGTTTTTTTTGTTCTTGCATTTATCCATCACCCCTGCAGTAAGAAGCTACTTCAGGGGTATGTGGGACTGAGTCGTAAAGGTATTCCACCCACTACTTACTACACTCATCTTGCCAAGGCACATTATGATAGTGACTCGCGATCGAGAACTCTCGCAGGTAGCTATTTTCCCACTTAAGCCCAAAAATACTACCTGCCTTTCACATAATGAAACAAAATAAATTTTGAAATACTTACAGAATTTCTTCTTATTAAAATGCGACTGCTTTTTAATCCAATCCTCTAAGAGAAGCAAAGATTCTTCAACTCGTCCAGGCCGATCTAAGCCCACTGATTTCCGCACAACCTCCAAAGAATCTTTATGATGAGTCATCAGAGGGCAATATTTAATACGTTCCATATTCACCACCCCGCAAGAGGGAGATAGATGCACTGATTTTATTGCAAACGGCGAACGCGTTTTTTAAGCTTCAACTTTTAAGGGTCTTGCGTGTTTTTTTTAGAATTCCGTAGTACCGCTTTGTTGGACGAAAAAATAACAATTAACCTTCATTCGAAACGGTCACCTTTGCTCGAACACGATCAAGAACTCACCAATCCACATTGAGCAAGTATTTTTGGTTGGAGATAATTTTACGTCATTTATTTATAAATATTCATATCTTGGTTTATGTAAGTGACATAATATTAAACTGTTTGTTACCATTCGTAGTTAGAGTAAATCATTACTAGCTAGAGATAAACTACAATAATATGGCGCGCCCCTCCAAATTACAGTTTCAATGTGTGTAGACACATTTTGTAAGTATTTTTTTAACAGTTTAAACATTTATAGTGTAAGTATAATAATATATAATGATAATATATTATATTAATAATTATATTATTATTATTAATTAAAATTACCATTTTTGTAGTTTGGAGGGGCGCGCCATGTTATCGTAGTTTATCTCTAACACCTGTGCTTATAAACAAGTGAAAGTACTTACTTGAATAAAATTAATTGGTCAAAGAACAATTTATTTTTGGGAATTTATCCGACAGAAGGCGGCCATGCCAGTTTTGCGTTCGCCGTAGTGCTTTTATGTAAACACTATGGTATTGTATAGCTTAGTTAACCCCAGTTAACCCGTCCAAAAACAATTATTGTTTCGCCATTTAAAAATATTTCATTGATATTCTTGAAAAGGCTATCAACGTCGATTTAAGTAACAAAAATATATTTTTAAATATTAAAGATATTTAAAATATTTCCTATCCACATAATAGCTATTGTCTGATATAACTTAATCTGAACAATGTATGGAATTTAGAAAAAATACACTGAAAACAAACTGAATCGAAATCCGGGAATCGAACCCGAAACATAAGTACCAAGCACTGACAAATTTCGACGGCAAAAGCAGTGTCCGGTAGCGTAGTGGTTGACGCAGGCGTTCGGATTGCACGAGCAGCGGACGACAGGCGCGGGGGCGCCTCCGTCCGCATTGCACTGCTCATCACCCCGACGTAGGGGGTGACCGAGCACTCATGGTCACTCCCTGGCCCCTCCCCGATAGAGGGGCGGAGGCGTGAGGGGCCCGCCGCGTGGGCGGGCAATCGCCAGTGGGGATTGGAAGTAAGGGCTCTGCCGGTTTCCCAATCCTCCACTATTATGGCGAAGAGGGAGTGCCGCTGGGTTTTTTAGTGGGTAGACCCGGGGTTCAGCCCCGGGGAGTCCCACATACCCCTCCCGTCCCCCGACGAGAGGGCATGCGTAATGCATTTTTACCCAGGGGAAAAAAAAAAAAAAAAGGCGTTCGGATTGCGGAAGATGCTGGGTTCGATTCCCGCCCTGGACAAGTATTTTTTCTAAGTATACAAATATTTACGCGTTTGTTAACACAAAAAATCGGGAGTGCTCTCCCCTTGACTTTCTCGTATACCGAAAACGACTCAAAGGTTGATAGAAACCTATATTTTGATGTCATACATGCATGTTAAATTTTAGTCACCCATCCGAGTACCGACCGCGCACTTGGTTGCTTGACTTTCGTGATCGACGGCTCAAAAGTTGATAGAAACCTTATATTTTGATGTCATACACGCATGTTAAATTTGGTTGCAATAAGTTACAGCATGCTCGAGTTATCGTGCTAATGCACAGACATAATTCCAAAATAAATATTTTTGGGCTCAGGGAGGTCCAAAACGTGTAAATCCGTCAAAATATCGAGGTCGAATTTTTTGACGATTACAAGACTTCCTCTATACTACGAACGAGAAAGTAAAAATAATTCCATAATATAAGATAGTTTCATTAACTGGACGTCAAATAATTTTCAAAACATAACGTGTAAATTACTGTTACTCAAAAACAATAAGAAATAAAAGATTCACCCAACCAATAACACTAGCATATGATGGGATTAACCATTATTGTATACTATTATTAATAAGAGTAGAGAAAACAAATTAAATAGGAGTAATAAGAAAAAAACAATATAATGTAATATAGTACATAGAATCCTGATCTTTGATTGAGTAGGCAGAACCTTAATGTCTTTATTAAACTAACTGTTACTGACTTGGCAAAGATAGCAAATATAATATGTAATTTTCTTTACTGTGTGTGAAACGTTCTAACATGGATCATGATTCTGTATGCTTGTTAATACAATCGAGATCTCTATATGAGCTATCTCTTCCAGAAAACCAAATAAGGAAAGCAGCCGTTTTTCAAGATCCAGTTTATTTTTTTACCATCGGGTCCATCTAAAGCTTTGGGTAATACCTCTAGTTGAATATCCGTTACACAGTAAAACTACACATTTTAAATAACAAATATTTATTTAAAACAAAACCAAATATAACTCTAAAACTGCAACATTTATTAAAAATATATGAAAATCACAAATGGACCTACATGTGCAATACAAGGCTTAGAAGGGTACTAATTCAGTATTTTTGGTACATGGTGTTAATGGTATTATCACACGATCACGACCCTTGCTTATTTTTTTTAAGCATTTACCATCCCACTGCTGCAAAGGTGTCAAATCTCACATCTGATACATATCCAGTGCTATTGCCAGGGCTTCCCAGTAGTAATCAAACTTGCTAACACATGCATAACAATAATATGTCTTTGTTAAATATTTTATATTCTAAAATGAATTTTGAATTTCACCATACACGCTGTATATCAAAACTGTATGAGGTGATTAAGTGGTGCGCGCGAGAGCAAGCTATCGGTTCTGTTACCATCATGAATCATCGTCATTTAATTTGGGGTCGGCGTAATACGTTTTTTTCTTCCATACATCCGTGTCAGTGTCAGCCGTTATCTCAGCATTAACTCCTTTATTTTCCATATCATCTCTCACAAAATATTTCTATCTTTTCTTCGGCTTTCCTCTCCCTCTATTCATGTTCATCATCTTCTTTATCACATGATTCTCATCCTTTCTTATAACACGCCCATATACCATGCTATTCCTCTCAATTTTTTTGCCCTTGGTAGTACTTTCAGACCGTCACGAATAGAACAAGGGTAGTTCTATCCAATCCCGTGGGTATTGTAAAAGACGACTGAGGGAGATTCTGAAGCCAGCCTGATTTCTGAGATTCTGCAGACCATTGAATCAAGGGGTCATGCCCACGGTATCAGTAAACCAGTCCTGTTGCTGACGAAGGAGGCTAAATAATCATAATCTATATATAAAGAAAATTAAAAATATATGTCACTTGTCATTGCACATCTTGGCTTTGATTTCGATAATTTTAATTATTAATATTGTTCGGCAATATTTTGGTCCTTCGAGCCTTTCTTCCTTCGTATTCAAAAAGACAAATTGTACCAACGCCCAAAAAAAGGAGCAGGGCCGAAAGAAAAGAAGAAGTTATAGCGTCAGAATTCGGTAGAACTTAAAAGAAGCACTACCTTTAACAATGCCATTTGCTTCTTCCTCGTGCTGTCTTCGAAACTCGACGAGTTTGTGCCTGTTTTGCGACGGAGGGCGAGAGGCTGAATCATTCCAGTTAGCCCAACTCTTCCAGGAAGCCTCCTTGGCGTTCCTGAAGATATCCTGGATGTCTTAGGTAACGCGGTATTATGGTGACAAATTGCACTCACCCCAAACAATTTGTGACCAGGATAAAGAAGAAAATGAAGAAGAATATTGGTTGATTTTTTTCCTCACGCACCGCTTAACGACCTCAGTTGTATAGAAAAAGAAGCTCTATCGTCATCGCTCTCTTACAAAGGCCAGACCAAGACTAGTCTTCGTATTTTTTATGTATTTTTTCATGTTTTCAGCGAAGCTCCTGGCCTGCATCCTACTGAATAGTAAGTGATGATAAGACAAACAAAAACAAAAAAAAAAACATCTAACATCTATAAGCAGAACTACTGATCGAACACTGATATTACACTTTTAATCCACACTCAATTTCCTAAATGATCCCGGCATACCCATGTACTCTTCATTGAATGCGTAATTGCTTCTCTTAGATTCATCGCTAGCTATCTTTGAAAACTGTTCAAGAAGCTGGATTGAGTGGGGTGTTTGTAGTTCTTTTTTCCAATGAGCTGGAAAAAAAAGAAGTATTAGCAAAAAAAAATGGCCGTGTGATGCCGACAGAGTAGAATAGCATCACCCCATATCCTCCAATGGGTGTCGTAGAAGGTGACTAATGGATGAGCAAATGGGTATTGATCACCATATACTCCGTCCACCAATTCGCATTGGCCAAGCGTTGTTGCCAACCTCATTCGATGACAAGAAGAGGCTTTGAGTCCCAGCAGTGTGAATCCCACCAACACTCGAGGTAGAGCACATCAGACAAGCTGCTTGAATTTGGAGAGCCTAAACGTCGGTAGTACATCCACCTTACAAAAGACTACATGAATACTAAATTTTTATGGTGTTGTGTTTATTTTGATGAGTATAAGTTGCGAGAGCCCCTCATCTATAGGCTACCATGACTGCTTATCACCAGACAGGCCACTCTTGGGTGTCGTAAAAGCAGACTTGAAGAATTTTGACCTGACGTAAACCATCTGTCGTCTTCTGCAATATTAGTTGACATTCTTATGATATCGCACCTCCGTCTGGTGCAACAATCTCATTTTGTCAACACCTTAGATGCATCAAAATGTACGATATTCTATATTTTATGCAAATTCTTCATGAAAAAAGATTCACCCAGTTGAGTCCACCGACCCATAAATGGGATTTTAGAAAGGTAATTAGGTACACAAATTTGTGATCATAATTATTTTTGATATATCATATTGTGTCAAAATTTATGATATATCATTATAATTTGGGTAATGGGCCAGATCTCACAGATCTTTTTATTCTAAACAGCAGAAATAAAAAATAAACGCAACATTAGTTTTACCTTCGTTTATTCACTTACCGGCTAAGGATTCTATGGACATCTCATCGCCTCCAAAGTCTGATGGAATAATTTCTTTAGGTATATGTTTATGTAAATCTTCGTATGTCGCGTGAACATGAAGTCTACTAGCAACTTTAGGTCTGAGAGTTTGCTTCAGTATAGCCACGATTTTGTCAACGTAAGTTGACGAACTTATTATATGGACACCTTTGATTTTGATACCAACCGTAGCCTGAAATATCAAAAGTTTTTTTTAACTTCACAGAAAAACTTTTGGCGTGATCTCACTTGATGGTAAGACTAAGAAAGCCGGGTGGAATCGTTTCACCCGGAACCCGTCAGTACCTATTGACAGACTGACTACCTTTTCACGAACTGTTACAACCCAATTAATTCTTCTAAGACTATGGTTATGACCATTTGATAGCTAGAGCACTTGGCCAGCGTGGTTGACTAAAGGCCTAATCGCCCCTAAAATGTGGGGTAGGCTCGAGCCCCTCGGTGGGGACACTATATGAGCTGTTGATGATGATGATGATGATGATAGCTAGAGCTAGCACGACGGACTTTCTACAATCAAAAAGCAGTTAGTATCATAAAATCTAAAGTAGTTTGACTCTATGCGGATTGAATCTAGGTCATCATTAATCGCATCTGGAGTGGTTAAAACAGACTTTTCAGTTTTTACAGAGATTTTGACCACTCGTGAACAGACATTTCAGTCGAGGTAAGGCTCAGCGGATTAGCTGTTTGAATCTGGAGCAGCCCAAACTTGGGGTAGTATCTCCATCTTAGAGAAGACCAAAGTCAAATCACACTACATTTTTGTAGGTAAGGTCGCCGGACCTCCACGGGGTATGGAAGGGAACTAGGGTTAGCAGCGCCCGAGCGTCACGTCATTGTTGCAAGCGTCTATAGGTTACGGTAACTGCTTACCACCAGGTAGACCGTATAATTGTCTGCTAACCACTGAACATAAAAAAGACAATGCAATTAAAAAACTTAGCGCTAAGTTTATTGAGGTTTAAATATAAATAAAATGTTTAGTTTACATATCCACATCAACAACATCAACAGCTCATATAATATCCCCACCGATGGGCTCGAGCCTACCCACATTAAGGGCGATTAGGAATTACTCAACCACGCTGGCCAAGTGCGGGATGGTAGACTTCACACATAACTTAAGAATTTCTTCACAGGTGTGTGCAGGTTTCCTCACGATGTTTTCCTTCACCGTAAAAGCGTCGATTAAACGTGCATATCAATTCAAAATTTGAAAACACATTGGTTCGTGGCGGGGTTCGAACCGATGCCTCCCGGATAGAAGACAATGCTCTTACGCACTACGCCACCAACGCTTCCACATAATTTTATAATTATGTTATATTCGCTATAAATTTTATTTATTTTAGTATTCATTTTAATTAGACTGACAGCAATCAAATCTCCTTTTTTTATTATAACAGGATTTAAATGAGGAAGAAGAGCAAGTGGATTGATTCTACTAATATCTAATATTACTCGCTCATGTATTGTGAAGTCGTAACACATTCTATATTCCGCCATCTGAAACAAATTATGATACTATAGAATAATTTTTGCGTTTACAAAAGCGTAAAGTTAACGCAGCCGCCCGGATTGCGGAAGATGCTGGGTTCGATTCCCGCCTGGGGCAGGTCGATTCTTTTTCAGTATATTTTTTCTAGTTTTAAATTATGATACATGTAAATACTACATGGGTAGTCATGAGGAGTTTTTTCACACCTGATCAACTGTGCTTGTTACTGGGATAATGACCGTGCAAGTACGTTAACGACCGTACTTGCATCTCGGTAGCAAGCACATTTGACTTATTCGATGTTTTGGGTTGAGTTTTTCCTAATAATGCCTATTTACTTGATATCGATGGTATTAATATGTGTAGTGCTCGCGCAAATCTTTGAAAACATTACGGGTCTTACATGTGATTTTAAGTGCAAGCCGCAAATTGTACTCATTTAGTTTAAATTACCGACCTATATGGTACAACGAACGGATGACAAACGTTGTCCTATTTAAAAAAAAAAAACTTTATTTTGGACTTTCTCCCGAGTTCTTGTTGTAAAAACACGTGTTGAGAGACTCCATTTTTAACCCCAATCAACCGTACAATTTTTGTTACTTTAGTTACATTTTCACTTGACATTGGCAAAATGCGTACTTTTTGTTGGGAAATTATTAAAATAGAGATCGGAAAATAAAACGGCCATACTTGGAGAACATCTGCTAGAGAGTCTAGTGTCAATTTATTTACTTTTCTTACACTATATTTATAACGTGTCTATGACACACATCATTGAGTTTATATACTCAACACGCCGCCTTAAACTCAATGACCAATAGAAAAATAAACAATCCAAAAACCACTAGTCTAAGATACCTAACCTACTTAACCTACCAGAATAACACTAACAAAACCCTATACTATTTACACACCGTTTAAAAACAGAAGTATTTACAGGCTTAGTTAAAAAATCAGCTAGCATCTGGTCAGAGGGTAGGTACTTAACGACAACACTGCCACCTTCCACTAGTTCCCTGACGAAGTGATGTCTGATGTCAATGTGCTTAGTCCTGGCGTGAAACCTGGCATTCTCACACAACTTTTGTGCCGATTGGTTATCGTTAAACAACACCACAGGTTCACTCCGTTCTATCAGACATTCCTTCAAAAAGGAACTAATAAACAACGCCTCTTTACAAGCGTCGGACAGCGCCATATATTCCGCCTCAGTGCTCGATAGCGCAATGGTTTTCTGTTTACGACTCTCCCAAGAGGTCACAGATTCACCCATCTTAAACAGAAATCCAGTGTAAGACCGCCTATCAGTACTACCAGCCCAATCCGCATCTACATATCCCGAAACTTGTAGACCGGACTTCTTGAAAGTTAGACGATGGTTCAACGTACCCTTCAAATATCGTAGAACTCGTTTCGCCGCCTTCCAGTGAACCTCCGAATAACAGCTGTTGAACTGACTCAGTACTCCGACGGTATGAGCGATGTCTGGCCTGCTGCACACAGCTACGTACAGGAGACAGCCAATCAGGTTTCTGTAATCCAAATTACATTCTCCGGTAGCTTTGGTAAGTTTATATAGGTCAGCTTCCATAGGTGTGCTCACTGGTTTGCAATCTGACATACGATATTTGTCTAGAATTTTCTCAATGTATCTAGACTGTTCTAGGATAAACGTCCCATCCTTTTTGTACACATGCATGCCTAATACATGTTCTACTGGACCTAGATCAGTCATCACGAACTGCTCCATCAGTAAATCCTTAACCATCTTTTTATACTTCTGACAGCTACTAAAAAGAATTACATCATCGACATATAAGGCTATGATAACCAAGGCTCCATTTTGAGACCTCACATAAACACACGGTTCAGATGTTAAGCGCTTGAAGTTCAACTTCTTGATGAGAACCGAGTTAATTTTCTCATTCCACGCCCTTGGCGCCTGCTTCAAGCCATACACAGACTTGTGTAACCGATAAACCTTATGCCTACTATTTACATTCTCGTACCCCTCTGGAACTTTCATGAAAACAGTTTCCTTTAAGTCACCATTCAGGAACGCCGTCTTCACGTCCATGTGGCCTACGTCCATATTATGCTCAGCAGCTAGAGCCAACAACATGCGCAACGTAGAGTACCTAACAACAGGCGAGAACGTCTCAAAGTAGTCTACACCAAATTTTTGTGTGTATCCCTTTGCTACGAGACGAGCTTTATAACGTAGTACTTCCCCGTTCAGCCCTCTCTTCTTCTTAAAAATCCATTTGGATTTCACAGTCTTCTTACCTTTTGGCAAGTCCTCAAGTGACCAACACTTGTTATCCACAAACGATTTGTACTCCTCATCCATAGCAGCTTTCCACTGTGCCGCATCTGGTCCACTGAGCGCTTCACGCACTGTCTTTGGGTCATCGTCCTCATCGAGTTTCTTTCCCGCAAGAAAAGCTGAAATGAAACTTTCTTCCAAATCACTAAAATTGCGCGAATCTTCGGAGTCAAAGGACAACCTGTTCGGAACGTATACATCAGAACTATCGTTCTCCTCAGATGTGCTTTCGTCCGAACTCACAGTTTGCTGAAAACTCACACGCCTTTGTTTCAGCTGCGAAATATCACTAGCTACTACTGGTTCTTCAACCAAATCAGGGTTTTCCAAAATGCTGTACTGCACAGGTTCGCTGCTGGGAAGTACCATGTCCCTTACAAATTTATGTTCAAGGAACACCACATCCTTGGAAATTTTTAGGATGCCTGATTCAGGGTCAACAAGGCGATACCCTTTCGAATCTTCACAATAACCTACAAATATGTGCATTTTTGTTTTTAAATCTAACTTACGTCTAATATTTACAACTGAATACGCCAAGCATCCGAATATACGTAAATGGCATAAATTCACCTTACGTCCAGTCCACTTCTCTTCAGGAGTAGTTCCACGTACAGCCTTTGTTGGACAGCGGTTTTTCAAATACACTGCCGTGTTCGCAGCCTCAGCCCAGTACTCATTTCCTAGACCAGCCTCACGAAGCATACATCTTACCGCTTCCACAATGGTACGGTTAGCGCGTTCCGCTACTCCGTTCTGCTGTGGACAGTAAGGCACCGTAACTTCATGCTTTATACCAGAAGCCTTTAAAAACTCTCTAAAATGTCTATTTACATATTCGCCACCACCATCGCTTCTCAAAGCTTTGATCTTCTTGCCAGTTTGGTTCTCCACAAGTGCTTTGAATTCCTTAAAACACTGCAAAACCTGATCTTTCGTTTTAATACAAAAACACACCGTTTTCCTACTACAGTCGTCTATGAACGTTAACAGGTACCTAGCACCGCCTATAGACTTGTCTTGCATAGGCCCGCACAAGTCAGTGTGTACTAACCCTAACAATTCACTAGCACGACGTAAAGACTTTTTAGGAAAAGGCAATCTTGGACTCTTACCTTCAATGCAGCTTACACAAGGCTCATAATCGTCACCGTAGCTGATCCCATCTGCCATCCCATGCTTGAGCAATCCCATGCTCCTGGCGTTCAGGTGTCCCAGACGACGATGCCACGTGCTTTGATCCGTACTTCTGCCGTTCGAAACAGGCAGAGCAGAAACACCTTTATAAATATTTGACGCAATCCGACCTGTAGAAGAGTTCAAGTGCACTGTTTCGTCAAGTAACTTGCTCTGACCAAAAAACAATTTTAATCTATACAAACCGTTTTCCTTATTTGCAGTAGATACAATATTATTATCAAAATAAATTTTACAAAAATTTTCCGAAAATATTAATTTGTAACCGTCATTTGTCAATCCGTTGACTGACAACAAATTGCATGACAGATTCGGTACAAATAATACGTCACGTAAACTTTTCAAACCTGCTTTGTCCAAATAATTTGTACTGGTAGTACAAATTATTTGGACAAACACTATAAAGCTACACTACACAGCTTATCACCATTTGCAACTTGTACTTCTATAGTAAAATTTTGTACATTGTCCGTCAAATAGTTTATGTTATTGAACATATGACAACTTGCACCCGAGTCAATGTAGAAAGCTTCTTGCTTCACCGACAATGACAGAGCCGACACCAATGTAGCTCTCGTTGACGATGACGAAGCAGTAAGCTTCTTCTCCACACTCAGACCCTTATCTGCTTTATTGCGACAGTCTTTTGCAATATGCCCAGCTTTCTTACACTTAGAGCATTTCATGACACGCTCCTTTGGTGGACGTTTCGTCACCAACGCTGTCTCTCTCTCAGGGTCAACGCAACTGCTCTTGCGTGCACTCTCCTGCAACAGCTTCATCTTGACTATGTCACTTGACAGTTTCACGTCAGAATTTTCCAGCGCCATTATCAGTGGGTCGTAATGAGCTGTCAGCCCACTCAGCATGACGACTGCCAAAAACTCATCCTCTAACGGAGATTTTATGTCCGCCAATTGTTGTGCTGTCTCGCAAACTTTGGTCAGTTATTCCTCCATACCTCCAAATTGACTCAGCTTCAATCCAAAAAGCGTCCCCAACAATCCGAGTCTCCGAGTGAGACCCTTGTCCTCGTAAGCTTTTTCTAAATTGCTCCATGCCTCATGTGCCGTAGTCGCATTCCGCACATGCACGTAAGCAACAGGATTCACGCTGAGGCAGATCCTCGCCAAGGCCTTTAGTTGCTTCTTCGCGTCAGTTTCTGTGCCTTCAACACAGTCCCACATATCCTCGTGAATGAGGGTCATCTTCATGACGAACTTCCATTGCGCATAGTTTTCTAGACCATTTAATTTTTCAACGGCCGGCACTACCGCAACATTTGCCATGATTACCGCGCCACACAAAACAAACTAAATTCTTAATTTTTACTACGCTCTGCTACCATGTTAAGAAATTATTAAAATAGAGATCGGAAAATAAAACGGCCATACTTGGAGAACATCTGCTAGAGAGTCTAGTGTCAATTTATTTACTTTTCTTACACTATATTTATAACGTGTCTATGACACACATCATTGAGTTTATATACTCAACACTTTTAATGCGACGCGACGCCATTAATTAAGAATAGAATAGAACCTTTGTTTCATTTGTTTACCTGTCACTACTGGAGGTACTGCGTGGCTCATTCTGCCAAACGTGGCTTTATATGTAACTAAATGTTACACCTAAAGCTCTATTAACTCCTTTTGGGATTACGAGCGTAATTATATGTATATATGTAATGAAGTGAAAAAACTCACCATATAACTGTATCGGAAAAAAGTCAAGGCACTGAAATGGTCTAAGTTGTCTCCTAAAACCTTAGCGACAACTATCCTTGAACGATCTGAGGGACAGGGATTCGGCATAACGATGTATGATCTGGAAATATCGTAATAAAGTGTTTAATTACCTTCCTATTTAATCATCTGTGTCTGAAGAACTTAGTTTTGACACATTACGACATTGTTCACGATCGAATTAAAATAATACGGTGTTACTACAAAAGTTTTTAAACATTGTTTAAATTTAGACATTGTTTAAAAATAATGACGTCTCTGTTTTCTGACATATATTAAACAAAAATGAGACAACCTTAGTTTTAAAACATATCTAACTTTAAACAATGTTGAAGAAACTTTTGTAGTAAGATCGTTAATGTATAATCATGTGTGTCAAAGGAATTTAGTTTTGATAGTTTGCGAAATTTTTCGCGAGCGAATTAAAATAATCGTTTTCGTCTGTGATCGATTTTATAGTGTTTAGTTTAATTACTTACATAGTGTTTGTTTGTCTTTATATAAGTTTTATAGTGTTCTTGTAATGTTTGCTTATTTTTGTATAGTGTTAATTTTACCGTGTTTTACCTTTACTTGCTATCGTGTTAGTTTTAAGTGTTTTGTGTTTCATTTTAAATAGTTTAGGTTTATTATATACTAGCTGTCCCGGCCACGCGTTGCTGTGGTAATTTCACACTACTGTCCTATAATATTGAATTTGAAGTAAAAAAAAAATTGTCAAGTTGGACTAATTGTCAAGATAAAAACTATCCTATCTTTCAAGTTGGATCAAACTGCTCACGGTGTACAAATTTGATTAAAATCGGTTAAGTAGTTTAGTAGTCCATCGCGTACAATACAACGTGACACGTAATTTGTAAATAAATGAGTACATAAGCATCGTTTTACTTGAGTCTAGCTCAAGTAAAACAACGCTTATGTACTCAATAACTATAGGTCAACAATTTGCAATACGCTGGTTTCAAATGTAGATAGCGATACCGTTCCAGTCGCTGCTTATCGTTCTCCACTTTACTCATATCAGACTCTCTCTGCTCCGAAGAAGCCAGCCACCGCCGCCTCCACCTCTCCCTGCTCAAGCCGACAGAAACCGACCTTCTTATTTTAGAATTGTATAACGAAAGTGCGACAGACAATTGCCAGACGGACATGACTGGCCGACATAATTTTGGACTGATATTACTTTCAGTTGACATTACTTTTGCCCGAAGAATGTTTAACCGACCGAACATTTGATCGACAAGGCATTGAACCGACAATACTTTGGTCCGAAGCACTTTTAATTTAATAAAGTAAAGATTCTCGCGAATGCGGATTCTCACTCACTGCATTCTTCAATAGCTTTCGAATGCAGTTAAATCGTTGCTTAAAATAGCATGACTGCTATGACTCTAATACTAAAAATACAACCGTTATGAAATTTTTATTTGAGAAATTCTTGCTATTATAAAAATATTTAGTTGTTACTCACACAGATTTTGAATAGTCCTCAAACTCCTCAAGATTTCTGCCTTGAAATATCTCGGGCATCAATGTTTTCAATGTTAAAAGCTTATCAATTTTCTGCTTAGTAGCTTCGGTTGAACATTTTGCCAAGAAGTACAGGTTTTGAAGATATTGTGGCGCTGTAATATAATCAAAAAAATAATGTCATCATCATAGTTTAATTTAAGTACTAACGTTTAGATGCGGTTACATATTATAATACCGAAAATTAATACATCTACAGTAAAAATACCAAAGTTCAAAACATCTAAAATTAAAAAATCGAACGAGCAGACCGAAAAACGAAATATCTAAAAAAAAAACTTCGAAAGTTCAAAATATTGATGTAAAGACCTAATTTTCTAAATATCGAAATCATTATGGCTGAGATGATTTTGAGTGTAAAATTGTCTTGATCTTTGGCTTTAGTTGGTTTGGTACTGAAGGATTGTTAATTTTTGGGTTTGGTACCCCGCTTGTTAAGGCGTCTGGCTAACAAACTATCCCTTTGTTGGGGGTACTATGTACTATATGACCCGTACTGCCAGATTCGGCTTTATGTGTAACCGAATGTTACCTGAAGCACTGCCCCTGTTTGTTTGATTTTGTTTGATTATATGTATGTATTCTAATATTTATGTGTTAAATAATCAAGCGGTCCCATCACTACCACAGTCTACCCAAGTTTGGGCGCTCCAAACTCAAAAAAGCAATCCGCTATTTAAAAACTCGCCAGCCCGCGTGTTTGATAACCTCTTTTATGTAACTGTTACATAAACTTCCTAATATTTTTATGCACCACGGGGAAACTCTTCCCTTCACCTCACCTGATGGTCATCATCATCATCATCATCAACAGCTCATATAATGTCCCCACCGAGGGGCTCGAACCTACCCCACATTAGGGGCGATTAGGCCTTAGTCAACCACGCTGGCCAAGTGCGGGTTGGTCGACTTCAAACACAACCTAAGAATTTCCTCATAGGTGTGTGCAAGTGTCCTCACGATGTTTTCCTTCACCGTAAAAGCGTCGTTTAACGTACATATGACTTCAAAATTTTAAAACACATTAGTACGTGGCGGAGTTCGAACCAGTGCGTCCCGGGTAGGAGACGACACTCTTACGCACTACGCCACCGATGCTTGATGGACACCTGATGGTAAATGATGATAACGGAAGACGGAAGTGAGCCTCACCTGGAAGCCTCAAACACTGAAGAACCGGCTTAGCTATTTTATCATTAAATGCTAAAATACCAGACATTTAGACCATGACATTTAGATTTCACAACAAAAACCTGCAAATATTATTAATAATAGTAGAACTAGAATAACTTTGCGACATTAAAAATAATGCTAAGCAAAATAATGTTTAGTTGAGGCAAGGCACAGAGGACTAGCAGCTTGAATCTGGAGGAGCCTGAACTGGGGTAATACCTCCACCTTAGGCGCTAAACACTCTCAAGGCGCAAAATATCTGGCTTCTGGCAAGGACACGGCGCGGATATCATTCTAACTCATTTAAATATCAAACATTTAAAACAGGTAGGTACGTTAATACTGTTAATATGTTAAGAACAATATTATTTTGTTGACGTCTACATAAAAACATTGAATAAGTACTAAAATATACTAATTAATTTCGATAATGAGTAAATTTTAATACTTCAAGTACGCATGTGCCACTTATGACTAAGTCGTAAAAGAGTTGGTCTCTATATAACAATGTTATAGCAACCTACATATATTTAAAATAGTGTTATGGAAAATATAAACCCTACAAGGTTTCCCCACTGCAACGACGTACCACGGGTACATATGTAGGTACTATAGCCGTCCCCAGGACGTTTTCGGTGACAAGGCGTACATAAGTTACGTTGATCCTGAAACGCCCCCATATGGGCTTAGGAGGTTACCGGTGGGTTTAAGTGGACCCACATACACGGCACATAAGTCCCGTATTCACAAACATTATTATGATAGGTATCTAGAGTCTTGGATAAGTAAACGCATTGCATTGAGAGCTCTGTGATTGGTTCATTTCTGTTGCCTAGCCTAGTTCACATCGTTGAATATACTGATGTTTTATTACTTCAAACGAGCTTCAAACTTTTGACATCTGGGCGTTGCTTTTGACATCTCGGCTCGTGCGTTGCGTAATATAGCCAGCTAGCTACCTAAAGCTGTGCGTTCATTTTAAAGTACGCATAGTGCCGATCCCCATTAAGTATTGTCTATGAATAGGTTTTTACGACCCTGTGCGTCCACGCGCACTATGAGACCTCAAAATCCTTGCCATATGGCACGCACTGAGAAATGCCTTATTTTGCATAGCATTGTTTTTACTAAGACAAGTATTGTTTGTGAATAAGGGCGTTAGCCAACGTACGTAAAGGGTCCGCCAATGGATTTTCTATTGTCATCTAAAAAGGTACACTGACTGTAACAGGAGCGTGTTCGGCACGGAAGGTAACACGATAAAAAAAAAACAAAATCAAGCATTTTTGTTTACGTTCTTAAATAACGGTATAGGGGCCAGTGAGAGAGTAGATAAGTGCTAGCATATAAAAAAATGCTACAAATACTTATAGGCAAATACTGCCTGCATTAATAATCCGTGCCAGTGTATGAGTGATATTGTCGGTGGCGTAGTGCATGTACGGCACAGGACCGTATGCTGGGGCTTCGATGGTGGTGATGGTGAAATTAAATGGACTGTATTGTGTTTTAAAGAGATTCACTTAATCAACTATAATTCAAGGGAGACCGATCGCTCGCGAAGGTGGGTCAAAGCGGAATGGTCGACCGGTCAGCTGCTCACACGCCCCTCGCTCCTCCGCCCGCGTGACGTCATGATTTGCACGACGCCCGTGCGTAAGGGCGTTGTTTTCCACCCGGGAGGCACTGATTCGAACCCCGCCACGTACCAATGTGTTTTAAAATTTTGAATTCATATGTAAGTTTATTCGACGCTTTTAAGGTGAAGGAAAATATCGTGAGGAAACCTGCACCGACCTATGAAGAAGTTCGTAGGTTGTGTGTGAAGTCGACCAATCCGCACTTGGACAGCGTGTTTGACTAAGGCCTAATCGCCCCTAATGTGGGTAGGCTCGAGCCCCTCGGTGGGGACATTATATGAACTGTTGAACTCATTTAGAGTGATATCAGAGTTAGTGTCTGAGACATGGATTCTATCAAACTCATATTCCCAAAACGGCTGCTCAACCGCTCAGCTTTAGGTAACATTTGGTGATATATAAAGCATCAGACGGCATGGACATTTAGCTTTATAGCCACTCTGGAACTATGCAAGGGGATGCTTAGTCGGTAGAATACGACATAACCCAGAGTCGACCTTCAGGTATTCGTGACGAATACACCTCCTCCTTTCCTCGGGGCTGAAAGGTCTTCTTATTCCTTACACTCTACCCTTTGGGGGAAGGTCTAAGAGAGGAACTGAGGGGATAATAAGGAAACAACATGGACTATCCAGTGCCAAAAATTAGTGGCAGGTTGCCAGTCTGTCACGTGTCAAACCAAAAAAGAACTTTCAGTGAAATAGTTGACTTAATAAACAAAAGACGATAGCCGGGGCCGTCATCTCCGAAAAATCGCGGCGATAATATCGTCGTCCCACTAAATTCTATACCAAGTATACTATGTCTGTCTCTGCACATGGATATTTTTGCAACGTTTTTTCATATAGATCGTCGCGATTTACTCGCTGGTGGAGACATCCCCAAATAGTCTTTAGGATTTAGTACCGGTTTTTAAAATAAAAGTTTTGAAATATACATTGAAATACGCTTTGATAAGGGGATCATTAGGAGAGCGATATCGGAAGCCGATACGATAATTGTGACAAGTAAAACTTATGTTATTTGACAGACTGACATCCGATATCAGACAGGACAATGTGAAAGACCGGTCCATAATAATAGGTTGGGGAAAAAGTTTCTTCGCATTTTTTAAGAAAATTCAAAACATTTTTTAATATAGTTTATTTACATTTAACTAAAGTATGTAGGTACCATTTTGTTCGATAACTTTTTGCCATCTTGTAGGTAGGGACATGATCCCATTGCTATAGAAATTTTGGGACTTCTGGTCAAAATACCGCGACAAGTGGTTTTGGCAGTCCTCTCGTGATGTTAACCTGACACTGCCTAAAGAATTCTGAAGAGACCGAAACAGGTGGAAATCTGAAGGTGCAAGGTCAGGACTATACGGCGGATGCATTAACACCTCCCAGCCAAACTCTCTTAATTTTTGCTGAGTGGCTAAAGATGTGTGAGGTCTAGCGTTATCATGATGAAAAACCACACCCCTTCTGTTGATTAATTCCAGCCGCTTTCTCTCAACTTCTTGCTTTAATCTCATCAGTTGTTCGCAGTAGAGTTCAGAATCGATGGTCCTGCCTGGTGGTAACAGCTCATAATGAATAATGCCCTTCCAATCCCACCACACACACAGCATCACCTTGTTGCGAGTTAACCCGGGTTTCGCCACAGTCTGTGAAGCCTGACCGGCCTTTGACCACGACCTTTTTCGCACGTTCTTGTCGTACGTGATCCACTTTTCATCACCAGTTATCAGCTTCTTCAAAAATGGTTGGGTTTCATTACGTCGTAATAAAGAATCACAAATGAGTACACGGTTCATTAGGTTTCTTTCAGTGAGCTCGTGAGGTACCCAAATGTCGAGCTTTTTTGTGTACCCAGTTTTTTTCAAATGCGCCAAAACTGTTTTGTGGTCAATTCCCAGTTCTTCAGCTACGTCGTAACTACTGACATGCCGATCTTGCTCCACTTTTTCAAAAATGGCATCCATTTTATCTGTAATAGGGCGACCAGAGCGACGTGCATCTTTGACATCAAAATTTCCGGATTGAAAACGCTTAAACCAAATTTGTGCTACTCTCACAGACATTGCACTAGGTCCATAAACATCGCAAATTTTTTTCGCGGCTTGCGTTGCATTTTTACCTTTTTTGTAGTAAAATTTTAAAATGTATCGAATTTCTTCATTAGATTCACTCATCTTGGCGGTACGAAAAACAAATGAAAATCACACATTTTCCTAATTTGAATTTGGAATTATGTTCTTTAAAATTTAAACTTTCAATGATACCAAAACCAGCCAGATACAAATAGTATAGCCAAAGAGATTTTATTACAAGTTTATACATACTATAATGCGAAAAGACTTTTTCCCCAACCTAATATTTTAGATATCCCATCGGATTTCGGTACCAATATCGGATCGGATAACATGGAAGTGCTCTAAAAGTATTTAGCAGAGGCTTTTAGAGCGTTTTAGAATTTTTATTCATACTTACGCATATGTTTGTTGGCTTCAAGTAGATGGCTTTCACCTTTCATCCACTGATCAATAGCTTCTAGTTTTTCCTTGCCGGATGTGTCGAAGTCAACGTCGTACAAACTTGTCATATATTGAACATCTTCTGGCGTTCGTCTTAATAATGTCATCCATGCTTCTTTGTCCATTTTCGCTTTAAAGATATGCAATAATAACAAGTTAATTTACGCTGTAACGAAAAGAAATCGGATTTGTTGTAAAAAAATGTTCCGTGTGTCTGAGATTTGGTCCAAGCCTTTAGAGACACCCTCAGGTTCCTGACTGGAACGCCCTAGAGACTAGAGGACCCACCAAAGTCCTCGCCTTCCCAAAAACCCGGTGACACTGAGAAGACCACCAACCAGCATTAGTCGTTTAAAAAAAATGCGTTGATATTAGGAAGAATAAAATAAAAAATTCAACGCCATTGTATGTATTGTATGTACTATAAGGGGATAAACCAGATCAATTTTTAAAATGGTACTAAAACGTCTAACATTTATGAAACTACTGTACACTAGGGTGTCCCGAGAAATTTTTTTTTGGCTTTTCATAACGCAAGACCTCTCAAAATTTGCGTAATTGGCTGTAGATTACCAAAATAATATTAAATTTAAAATAAAACTATATCTTTAGGGCTCTACCAGGCTTCAAAGTTTTGAAAATTTGTCATTTTTATCGCTATTCCTCATTTCGCCTACTGAGCTAAAATATTTTTAAAAATGTGATTTTTTTGATGTATTCTGGTTTTACTTAAGCGATATTTTGATTTGCATGCAGAAACACCATCGACTTTGTGTTTATTCAACCTGAAAATAACATCAAGTTTTAACCTGGAAAAGTCAATAATTATATCAAAAGAGTCATGTTCTGCTCTAAAATGGATTCTGTCTCATCAAATTGTTATGAAGTTTCGGTGCGTGAATATTTCCTCAAAACGTATCTGATTTTGATTATAAATGAATTCCTGAAAAACACGCTCTCCACAGAAACACTATCGACTTCAACCGCCATCTGGAATACATTGCCAACGCTGTCACTTGCTAAGATCTGCGATACTTATTTGCGGAGTATCATTATGATCTGCCGCTGCTGTTTTGTTTGGTTTTAGACAAGAAACCCAAGTAGAGCCTAAATAGTTGGCAAGGGCTGATAGTTTCTACCAAATATTTAACTCTGATTGTTCATAAAAACATGATTCACAAAAAAGCCCGGCCAGATGCTTCAAGAAGGTACTGTTATAAAAGGCTTTTACATTGTTGGACGAAATATTTATTATTTAAAATTCCCTTCTAAACTTTCTTTAGGGTGTGGTGATTTATCATTAATTTAAGATAATAATATCAATTGCAATATAAGCTGGATCAATTTATTTGCGATATAGAAACGTCAAGGAATTATGGCACTGTAAAGGATATTCTTACAATTTTCTTAGAGGACTTAGGGTTGGGTTGGAAATAAAATTACGTACTTTACAGATGTGATGGAACTGCAACTAATACCAGTTTCTTTAATTAGCATAATATAATAGATAAAGATAAAGGATTTAGTAAAGGGTATTTGGAAATACTGTTACAATATATTGATGGATTGGTTTCCTTCATTCCAATGAGTTAAAGGGTATTTCGAAAGACTGTTACAATCTATTGGTGGATTGATATGCTTCATTCCAATGAGTTAACCTTTCGTTATTTATTATTGAACTAATATGGCTGCCCGAAGTCCAATGCAACTATAGTAGAGAATATTCCAGAAATATTAGAAAAGAGTTAGCTGGTTACGAAAACAGATTCACGGTGTACGGTGACTGGTAATTTGAATAACTTGCCGAAAAGTTGGTTCTCTCCTTAAGGAAAATACGACTTGTAAGAAGAGTCTGACGGAGTCAGATATATTATTCAACTAATTATATAGTCTTAATCCGAGACAATAGAATCCAGAACAACACAACACTGTCAATTCTTTTTACGAACGAAATTATTTTTTTGCGCACTAGTAAAACCTTATTGCTATTATATTTTACACTCGGGAGCTGGAATTTGACGATTAAGTAATAAAAGTGAAAAGTAGTGTTAACGCAGGATATATAAACAAACAACTTATATTAATCAACACCACCAAAAATAACTTTTCTGTTAGAAATAATACTAAGATTATTGTGGCACGATTGTCAGTTTATAGTTCATCAATACAATTCCAATAAGGACCTTCAAACCATATCAAAGATAAGACATTGGAAGTTGGTGACTCTCCTTGTTACATATAATTTAGGGAAAGTAGAGGGAAAGTAGATCTTAACCTTTTAATCAACCCGCTCGGTAGATATCTACCGCGAGACAATTAAAATTAATTATTCTGCATATTATTTATCATCTACAGATTAATCTGTGGATATCTACCGAGATATCCGAGGTATCGACCGAGCGGGGACCATAAGGTTAAACTGATGATAAACTCGTAACAGAGCCCATACAAACTAAAGCTTCTTTTAGAGAGAAATAGGTGGCAATCATCAGCAGAAATATCGAATTTTTAATACAAAATAAGTTTAAAATTTAATTAATTTGTAATTGATTAAAGGCTATATTTTATATGTTTTGATTTTCTGTGCTCGGTTTCATTAATTTCAACAATAAAACACATCTTACACTTGATTTTGTATTATTTTAGGCACAGTGGTTTAGGTCTGTAAAAACGTAAAATTTACAAAACTTCAAAGTGTGGTAGAACCCTAAAGATGACACATAATTGATTTTTTATTAATTTTTGCTTAAAGTGTGTGAAATTACGCAAATTTTGATGCCTCTTGCGTTAGCGTAGCTTAAGAAAAGTATTTTCTCATACATTGACGGGACACCCTACTGTACACTCGTTTAAGTTCTTCCACATAAAATTTCAAAGCATGTTAAAAGCATGTTAAAAGTGGCCAATTATCGCAAAAATCCATTTTAAAACAAAACGGTACAATGAAAAGTTGTGGTCTTCTATACTAATATTATAAAGAGGAAAGATTTGATTGTTTGTTTGCATTGAATAGACTCCAAAACTACTGGACCGACTTTGATGAAATTTGGTATAAAGATATTTTGAGGCATTGGGAAGATTATAGGATGCTTTTTTAAAGATCTTTTTTCTACCTTTATAACTAAGTGTTCCCAAGTCGGTACAGTGGTCAAGAATGGGTTAAGAAATAAATAAAAATAAAATAGACTATTAAAAAATCTATTAGCATTTTATGGCAGTTTGCACATAAAGGAAATTCGTATGGCATTTGTTATGTACGATTTATTGACTGTATCTACAATAACAATACATTCAATATTTTCCTTAACGACACGTCCAATTATCGGCACAAGACAAAATAAAACAAACGTTTATTAAGAAATATAAATATTAAATAATTATGTTTAAAATAATGTTTTGTTGAGGTAGGGCAGAGCAATCTGGAGGAGCCTGAACTGGGGTAGTATCTCCACCTTAGGCGCTTAGCACACTAATCTGGCTTCTGGCAAGGACACGGCGCGGATATCATTCCTTTCATTCAAATATCGTACCAAACACACGGCAATAAGGTCATTAATCATCTCAATGACAACGCTCCTGCAATACCAAGTGATTTTTTCCTTGTTATTGCAGGTGTTTATAGGCGACGGTATCCACTTACCACCAGGTGGGCCCTCAGCTTGTTTGTCATGTCATCAAGTTTTATAAAAAGAAAACATTTTTGTGGTGGTGTGTGACTAAGATCACCAGAACGGTTGACAGCGCGTTAATACGTCAGTGTTGCCAGCATGTATAGGCTACGGTGGCTGTTTACCTCCACGCAGGCTGTATGGTTGTCTCAAACCTCATGACATAAAAAACAGTTGGTCGTGAAACAGAAGTTATAACATGAACAAGGAATAAGGTTTTCCTGAAGCTTTTCTATTCCCTGGGTAAGGGTTGTGCAATATACAATCCTAGTGGTCGCCCACGGCTTCACTCGCGTCACTGTCGGTAATCGCGGCAAAAACTATCATAGGTATGTCCGCCCAGGGACTCAAATTATCTCCATATTAAATTTGATCAAAATTGGTTCAGTGTGTAGGTGTGAAACAGACAGACACGCAGAGTTACTTTCGCAATTATAATATCTATATAACTTATAGAATAGAATAGAATAGAATATATCTTTATTGTACATCGACCAATTAAAATACAAATACAAAGTAGGTAATTAAAATTATTTGTACAAAGGGCGACCTTATCGCTAAGAGCGATCTCTTCCAGGCAACCTTAGGATGGACAGGATTCAAAAATATAGTACTCGAGGGAAGATGGCGACGTATTACTCACTATATATACATACATATATAAATATAAATAACACTACATTCGAATATTATATACTGATGATACTAATACGTGATAATATTATTATATTAATTACACATTACTTAATACATATTGTATAAATACACTACAAACGAATAATTAATACTTACTAATACATGATAATGATATTTACATACATTTTGTTTCATATAACACTCTTTTGATATTATTATTGATTAAATTATATAATTTCAAAATAGGTATATAATTTTAAAAAAATTACAGGTCATTAAGCCAATTTTTTTAAGGTCATGAAGGGAATAAGGGAACAAGTTTGAATGTGAGTTTGGTCATTATCGAATTAGGCACTAACGCACTAGATAAGAAATAAATAAAATTATATGTTGTAGTGTTTTTGAAATTCTGAACCATGTCGGGATGAAATAAGGACATGAAAGGCCGTATGGAAAGCAAAACAAAGTTACACTTTCACGCCTTCGATTTTGTTGAAATTAAGAACAAAAATATAGGAGATCTTAAGCTACCTTTTATTTTAAAAAGGGCATGAAGAGGTTGAAATAAGGGATAAAACTTTGTATGGGAGTTGGTAATTATCGAAGATAAAACCATTAAACTTTGGAATTAGGCACTTTATGAGAAATAAATAAATATTTGTTTAAGCTTTTTTGAAATCTTAACTTGTGTGGGGATGAAATACGAGATGAAAGGTTGTGTAGACATCCAAACTAAGTTCAAAAAATGCTGCCCAAAATAACTATTCCACACAGACGAACTCGCAGGCAAAAGCTAGCTTATAAGAGATTATTTAATTTTTACTTCGTTTTAATGTCATCAAAACATGTTTCACATGAGTTTTTGTCAGAACTATTACGGTAATTTATAAACTTAATCAAAATGTAAACTATAAAATGCATTGTATAGCTGTATGATCGTTTGTTTCATAATAAATAAATATAAAAAATAAAATAAATTTTAATGGGAAATTATTTATATTGACATTCTAAACACTGTCCCGATTGGACGAAGGTTGAAAAGGGATTTAAATATAAAGATTTAAACATTTACCACTTACCAATTACAATTTTCAAGTAACTATAGAAAAAACTGACCGACTACCCAGTGTTGCAGTTCAGACGTTAATAGGTAATGATATTATGCATAAATATAAATGCATTTTGTAGAATATGCGGCAGCCAACCATTATATCGGGCAAGAACGTGACATTGTATTGCAGCCTTCGCACGTCACTACATAATTATTATAAAACAAAGTCCTCCGCCGTGTCTGTTTCTCTGTCTGTTCGCGATAAACTCCAACACTACTGAACGGATTTTCATGCGGTTTTACTAATAGATAGATTAATTCTTAAAAAAGGTATAATTTTACTTTTTGTGAAGGTTTTGTGTTAATAAAATCCTGCCTACACTTGCCTTTGAGATTTAACAAAACAATGCTTATTGGGGTGTTTTTCTCTTGGCTGGTATAATGCTGATTATGATGATATTTTTCTTCTAAAGATATACAAATAAGTTCGCAATGACAAAATATATTTGAAGGATAACTTACTATACTCATTCTATCTTCTAAAAAAATGGTCCCGTAGGGCTGACTGGCGTGGCGTTGGCCTCGGTGTAGTTGCGCTCACGTGCGCTAATCCCCAGCCATCCCGTAATAGCGCACTGAAGGTCAGGCCGGGGAGGATGTTTAGTGGGTATGGAAGGAACGCCTTTACCTCGAGTCCTACATATCCCCTGCGGTTGGCACCACCCCGCAGGGACGATGCGTAAATGCATTTGACCTCCCCGACAAAAAAAGGGGCTGAATGGGGCTAGTTGTCCTAAGGGGTAGGTAGACTAATCGTTCATAACTTCGTGCATATCGGAGAGTGACTGACACCCGTATTCACAAACTTTACTATGAGATGTCTCGACTCTTGGATAAGAAATGAAACAATCACAGAACTCTATTCAAATTCAAATTGAATGAGCTCTGTGATTGGTTTGTTTAAGAATTTATTGGTAAGTACTGATCTCATTTTATGAGTAGTTATATTATTTTGAAAAAAAAAAATTCTCCATTTTCATCAGTTTTGAAGTTGGTTTAATTTTGTTTCCAGACCTTTTCTGAAAAAAAAACATATACCCAGATAAATTAGGCTTTATACACAACAAATTAGTATGAGGACCGCTCAAAATTTGTACATTTTTGCTTATCAAAAAAATGTTGAAAATAGATCTTACCATAGGTAATCAAAGACAGATATTGCTTGGAAATTACTGTAGCTATTTTCATAAAATTCTTTTCGTCTTGTAGATAATTTGATTGTTTAAATATTCGTATGACAAAAAAAAACATATTATTATAAAGAAAAGTCAATAGTTTATTCGTAGTCTGTGTGTTTAAAGCAGGCACGGGATGCTACACTAAGTATGCCAGTTATCGTCGCCTAACTGCATAATCAGGCAACGAGTGAAGGAAGAAAATTTGTTCCTTTACTCCAGAGATTATCAAACTTACTTCTTTTACCTCCCCCTTATAAAAATCAATTATTTTCAGCGCCCCTAATTTTTTATACACTCCTAAAACTTAAAAGACACAATTTCATTACTTTAATTACACAAACACGAACAAACTCGTTTATTTAACAAAACTTGTTACAACTTGATTGCGTACGGCGTACGGACTATCCTGCGAAATCTATGTTAAGTATTTTTAGTTTTTATACCATCATACAGGGCAGAAATATACACTGATTATTCTATATTGAGTAGTAGGTAGGTTTTAACGTTTTAACCCCTTAAGTGGCACGCAGACATAATATGTCTGACAGTTAATATCGCAAAGGTGGCACGCATACATATTATGTCCGCGTGTTAATATGATTTTTCATACTACCCGCGGAGGGGTCCGCCACTCAACGCCATTTTGGTGTTTTGAGGGTGCCACCCAAAGCATTAATATCAGTGAATTTTAAAATATATAAAAACCCCCCTAAGCTACGCCAACGCCCCCTATTTTTTTTCTAGGTCCCTTAACGCCCCCCTCTAGGTCTCCGATGCCCACAAGGGTGCGTTATCCCCCACTTTGAGAAAGACTGCTTTACTCGTTCCCTGATGATGCAGCTAATTTATTTAGCTCGGAATAGTTGGGGCAGTCAGTTGTTATTCATTGTTTTTAGTTTGGTTTTCCAAGTCTGTTATATTTCACATTTCGTTAATTGTGCTGAAGAAGTATCACGTTTCTTATAAATTTTTGGGAGCGAACAGAGTTCTCGTCTGTAATTAATGCTGATGTTTATTAGGAAATATAATTTCTTACTGTCTCCTCTCACAGTCGACGCACGTAATACAATTATACGACAATAGACTTTAAATTACTTTGAGACCCGCACGAGGCAAGATGTGTCAGAGTATGAATATTAAAAATTGCGGAAGCCGCTTTGGGAGTTACACCTTTAACCTTTAAGGAATAGGGTATAATTTACTGGGGTGTGATGTTAAGGAGTATATATAATGTAGAGCTCATGAGCTTTCAAGTATGTGGATTCATAAAGTTGGATTTTAGAGTTTGAAATGGTGGAGACGTGACAAAGATACTTTTCAAGGTTACTTCAAGAATAAAATAAAATATTCTTTATTGTGCAATGATGACGAAAGCTAGGCTGTCAAGTGCGCGGTCGGTACTTTGATTGGTCGGTCACCGAAAACTTTATTAAGTAAATTTTTCCCCCGTCCTTGAAAGGACACGTCCAGCTACTGTTTTTGTCCCTACTATATCGTCATACATAACCAATGAAGGATATCAATCTTCTTCTGCTTTTATATAAATGGCAATCGTGACTCATAAAGATTATGCAATGTGCCAATATCAAGTGAAAATGTACTTAAAGTAACTGACAATGGTACGGTATATTGAGTTTAAAATGGGGGTCTCTCAACACGTGTTTTTGCAACAAGAACTCGGAAGAAACTCGGAAGGATATCATCATCATCATCAACAGCTCATTTAATGTCCCCACCGAGGGGCTCGAGCCTACCTCGCATTAGGGGTGATTAGGCCTTAGTCAACCACGCTGGCCAAGTGCGGGTTGGTCGACTTCACACACAACCTAAGAATTTCTTCATAGGTGTGTGCAGGTTTCCTCACGGTGTTTTCCTTCACCGTAAAAGCGTCGATTAAACGTACATATTATGATTTCAAAATTTGAAAACACATTGGTACGTGGCGGGGATCGAACCAGTGCCTCCCAGGTGGGAGACGACGCTCTTACGCACTACGCCACCGACGCTTTTTTTTTTGAAGTATATCATGTTCAGGTTACTTATCTTTTGACAGTGTTATGACACTCTCATAATATCGAAAAAATAACGATTCAACAAATTCGATAGCAAAAAACAATTAATATTTTGCAGTTGTGCATCTGATCCGCTACACAAAAAACGTTTTGGAGTTTCACATGTAAAATAACGCCCCGGACTGAAAAAGCGGATCTATCAACATCCCTATGCCGATTTAAAAAATAATACTCCCACAAAAACAATAAAGAAACAAGCTTAAGCCGAACGAACAGTGTTTTATATTCACATGAATTACACCACTGTGTATGAAAACAAAGAGTTTTTATGAACCAACTAAAAAGTGAAAAAATAATACCAGTACAAATTAATGGAAGCACAGAAAGCAAGCTTCATTGATCCTTGACGCGAAAAGAAGGCTTTTCGCCACGTGATGCTGGCAGAACAGGATAGCATCACACCATATCCTCCAATGGGTGACGTAGGCGACCAAGGATCAAGCAATCAGCAAAGGAGTATTGATCACATTATACTCTGTCCACCGATTCGCATTGGGTAAGCGTGGTGGAATACTGCCTAATAAACCTCCGTCGATGATAAGGAGAGGTCTTTGTCCCAGCAGTGGATCGAATTATAAAGGCAGTTATGATTATGATGAAAAGAAGGGCGTTAAATTTTGACGCTTTGAATAAGTTTGACGTGTGTAATTTTATTTGTGTGTTAGTCTGTAGCATCGTAGGTTCCAAATGTAATTTAGTTTTTTTTTGGTTGAAAGTTAACAATAGCTCCGGAGTGTATTAGCTAGGACTCTAGAATATCCATCAAGTTTTTTAAAAATCATCAGCACTTTTAAGGTGTAAGTCCAAGATGGGCCGCAGACCGCAACTGCAGGCGACAAACTTCAATGCTTCAGCTACCCTCGTATCTCGGGCGAAACAGAATATCGGATAATGGATTGGAAGAATCGTAAGGCATAGAGTGACCAGCAATAATATAATTTTTTCTTCTTTATTTTCTGAAAACGTTGACACTGTACATGTACCTACGCGTCGCTCGTGTAAAATATCTGCGGCGGCTGCAGGCTGCATGCTGCGACGGCAGGGTGCAGTGCGGCCACGCTTGGAATCAATTTCATAGAGTTTTATAGAAACTGTAGTGTTGCGTGGAGTGGGCAGCTGTGGTCCATTTGGGACTTGTACTTTTATAGTCTGACAGAACTTTAAAATTATCCACAAAACGTTTTAGATTTTGTCGATAAACGTTCGCCTAGTCGCGTTCTCATCAATTTCAATGATTGATCATTTTTTCTGAAACATGAAAAAACCATTTTATAATCGTTTCTTTTTAAAATTTTTGTAATGTCATTGTATATACTGTCACTCATTTTTACCCCAGCCATGCTCTTCAAGCTTAATCTCCGATTTTTATATTATACTAGCTGTGCCCGCGCGACTTCGTCCGCGTGGATTTCCCGTTTTTGCAACAGTTTTCATTGATGCTCAACTGCTATTAGTGGTAGAGTAATGTTATGGAGGTATATAGGCCTATATCACGCTTGTCACGGTCTAAACCGTCTTCCAATATACTTACGTTGATTTTTAATAAAAAATCCATACAAAACAAAGCATCACATAACTATCAACTATAATAATTAAATATTCTATACTAATGTTAACTTTTACTTGTTTTTAAAACAAATATAAACACAGCAATTGTTATTTCATAAACTTATTTTGATCTGTCTACTAATGACAGTTCTCATGTCGGCTGACGCCGATACCCGCTTCTAAATTCTATTATTTATAATAATGATTCTGACTACCCTCCATTTTAAAAATATCTCGAACTTTGTATACAAGCCTTTTGGCCCATCTAATTTGTGCCATAAATTAATTAAATAACAAATATATTTTAACTTGTATTTTCTCCGAGAATATTATTATAAACATTATAAATTATTTTGGTTTACATATTTAACTGCAGCAACCATAGATACAGGTACTCTGTATAAACTATCCTTTGGTTATGGTTGCATTATTCATTAAACGGAACTCCCACTACAAATTTTGGGAAGATTCTAGAAATTCTTGGGTATTTAAGGCGTAGCTCGGAGAAACTGGGTCTCTTCTTCCATTTTCTCCAGCTACAGTTAATTATTCAGTTGATATCTGTATCTAGTACTTACGCGATCCCCGAACTAGGGTGAGTGTGTGTTCTTAACCTATCATTTTAACGTTTTGCATCTAGCTTTTTAATAATTTAGTAAACCTAGTGTTAAATCGCAATTTCATTTAATTAACGTATTAATTATTGTTTCAATTCCTTGCACTAATAGATAAGGTAACCTTAAACTGTATAGGTACTTTTTAGTAGTAAATTTGCAAAACGTTATTTATGATTATTTTGATTAATTATTCTTATACATCATACTGTGTTTGTAATCATGTGAAACGTTCCACTAAATGGGCCGTGGACAGATTACAATCCACAGCTATATTCTTTTAACAATTAATCTGTGTAAAACTATTTTCTATGAGACCGCTAAGAAGGGTGCGTTTAGAAATCTATCGAGTTGAATAACTAATTTAATTTAATATGTTGCTAAAAAGTAAATACTAATTTCTACTTGAAATTAACTGTTCTTTCTTTAAATAGTATATAGTGACCACATGTTGACCTTTGCTCGACCTTTACATCTTATAATTTTTTTGATCACTTTATTACCCTTGTAGTTCTTTTATTAATTATTTTATTAAAACATTTCAATTGTAGCTTCGTCCCTTTATACCCTAACCTTAGCCGGTCGACTTTAGCGAACACCTGTTCATATCTTTCTAAATAACATTTCAGGGATCCTATCTACGGGCAGCCGCCTACCCTGCTGCTCCGCTGCTGTGCTTCGTGCCACCCTACCGGCCGAAGCTGAACCCACGCCGACCACGCTGGTAGTCGACGTGCCTGGTTCCTGCCGCTTCCTGCGCTAACCGCTGAAGCTAAGTCTCTCTTTCTAAAGTGCGAGAACCCCAGTGCGAAAGCTCACTCACGCCCTGAGCTAATAAATAGTGTTAAATTTAACCTATCTTTTATTTCTCTCTCTTCTGCACATCTGGCCGTGCTTTCCACGGCCAGAGCGTGTCACGGTTTCCTAAACAATATCTCTACCTATTAGATTGTTCTCAGGTAATGTTATGAATAGCTGATTATTGCTATAATTTATTAATTATATTTTCTTGGTAAATAAAACCGCTTGTCACAATCAATCAATCTCAATTTATTATTTTTTTGACAGTTGTCATAATTCAAATTTCAAAACACCATAAACTATATGGCTACTTACGGAGGTCGTCTACATCACGCGTGTGTGTTTTTCTCGCTTTCTCGCGGTCGCAGATATGTGACTGATGCAAAAAATAGATAAAAACAATCCTTGATGCGGATTTTATATCATGTTAAAATTTCAACTCAATCGGTGCAGTACTTTTTGAGTTTTTGAAGCATACACAAACCAACATAACATTTTTATATATATAGATATAGATGATAGTACGTAAACATATCATCATCATAACAACCTTTATAATTCGACCCACTGCTGGGACACAAGGACTCTCATTGTCACCGAAAGAAGTTTAGGTAGTAGTACAGCTTACTCAATGCGGATTGGTGGATGGAGTAAAAGGTGATCAATACCCCTTTGCTGATCCATTAGTCGCTTTCTACGACACCCATTGGAAGACATGTGGTGATGCCATTCTATCTGCCAGCATCATATGGCTAAACAAATATTGCAACACAAATATTGATTCATAATTCCTGAATAATTAAGGAGACAGTACGAATGCTAAACCCCCAAAAATGCGCAATCCAACAAAACATATAAACCGCATATGATTAATTTACGACCCAACAGGCCCTTTCTCCTAACAAAATAATTAACGAGCTTTTCACAAGAAAAAGAGATAACAAAATAAAAAGTTTTTTTTTTACCTGGGCGCCGCTTAACACGGAGTTGGACGATAAATTAAGTTTTTATCCCTTCATAACGTTTGCTGAACAGCAATTAGCATAAAACCTTCGACCTTTATTAGGGGAATCCCCTAACACCTGAATTTTTGTTGCCGTAAAGTACAAGAACGACTTTATGCTCCAGACTTTGTTTGGAATGGTTTTACCTTTTACTCTATTTAAATTCAAAGTGTATTTGTTTAGTCTCGGTAAAGGCGTGTGTACAATGAATTTGTATGAATTGTGAATTCAGTCTTAGGAGCACCGCACATCACACGCGGTGCGGCGGCGTGGCGACCGCGGCTGGCGTATTTTGTATGCGTATTTATGACGCACCACATATCGGACGTGGCGCGGCGCGTGCGTTGTGCGGTGCTCCTTGTAGTCTGCAATGATTGTATTAAAAATAACAAATGTAATGGAAAAAAATATACCCACTGGAGCCCTAAGCATTTGTGTTGGTAACGAGCCGACCGATCGTATTTACATTAAAATATCCAATAACGTTTTTGATTAATATTGGACCAACTCTACATACAGGTTTTGTCGTAATAAAATTCTTATTTTCATCATAATAATTATAGTTAATAGCATTTTTTTTCTAATAAAAAGGTCAAGCTAATGACTCCATTCCACCTGATGGTAAGCAGAAGTGGAGTCCAAATGCGAGGATAGCTGGTGCGAGAGGTAGGCTGCGTTTCCATAGAAGTGGAGCTGCGCGGAGCTCAGGTAAGCGAGCTGTGTAAAGAGGCCAGTGTTTCCATTTAAGCTATGCAAAGATGAGTGGTACAGAGCTAAACTGTGTAGCTGGCTCAAGATGAGCCGAGCGGTGCTGAGCTAAGCTGTATATAGCTAGCTCAAGTTAAGCCGAGCGGGGCTATGAATACATTTTGGTTGCAGTCAGTTAAACAGCGTGTGTCTGACAGTGAGGACGTGTGGTCGCTAAGCAAAAAGAAGATGATGGTATAGTTCAAACTGCAACGAACTCCTCAAGGAGCGTGACGCCACGTAACCCCGCACCGCCCCGCCCTGTGTCGCTTCACCTAGCACAGCTACACAGCCCATCGCTGTGCCTCATTCAGCATGACAAAGCTCCGCTCTGCACAGCACGCTATACATTTTAATATAATTCTTCTCAACTCAGCTAATACTGTTTCCACTGAAGCGGAGCGGAGATAAGATGTGTGATTAAGCAATAGTGCAGCTCCACTTCTATGAAAACGCAGCCATATACAACCGCACCAGCCTTGCTGACCTGCAAGCAAGGTGCTTCTTCACGCCTCTTTTGAATGGCCCAGGATTGTAAAAAGGAGGGGACACGTGTGCTGGCAGTATATTCCATTTCTTGATTATGCGACAAAGAAATGAAAGTTGTGTTCCGAAAATTAATGATAAGATAATAGCCAGTACTTCCTCTGTGGTGGAGCGTTCCCAGCGAAGGTCGATTTCATCTTTGGCTATATCGCCACGAACCAATCACAGAGGTCTATTCAACACAATGGTATTGAATACAGCTCTGTAATTGGTTCGTTTCTTATCCAAGAGTAGATAGATCGCATAGTAATGTTTGTGAATACGGGTGTTAAATGTTTTTTTGCGCGAAATACCTACTTGTGGCGCGCGTATCTTTAATTGCATCTGCTAAAACGATTATATACTTACGCGCCGAAAAAAATACTGGTCTGAAGCTGTCCTTAATGTAAAAACACAAAAGTTTCGACTTAGTTGCTTATAAAAGTAGCTACTACTTACTAAATTATTTATCATTTTAAAATTTCCATTTCTCGTGTTCGTATTAAATATCAAAGTACTTACAACATATTGCTTATAAATTGTAGGTACGTTGCCTTGGTTATACTTGAGTAGTTAATTACAAACGCCTGATGATCGGATATTTATAAAACGGCTGTACGACATTTTGCTCGTAATAAGCAGCAGGCGTTCTGCAATTACGAAGTTTATTTACGTATCATGTTGAATGTTTACGATTCAGTGACAAGTAAATATTTCGTGTATAAAATTGGAAACGTGGGTAGGTAAAAATGAGGCATATAGCGTTAAATATTGTTTAGAGTAGATATTATGTTGTCAGTGACTAAATTACCTATCCAGAAGTCAGCAAGTGTCCAGCAAGGAGAGACTTGAAAAAATACACTGAAAGAAATCGACGTGCTTCAGGCGGGAATCGAACCCAGTATCTTCCGCAATCTGGGCAGCTTCAAAAGCAGCTGAAGCACTTTTTTCTTTTTTTTTTTTTTAGTGTTTTTTCTAGTATTAAAAAGGTAGGTACGCGTTTGTAAACGCAAAAATTATCCCAAAAGGAGAGACTAGTTAAAAAACTGATCATTCATCATAGAGTTACTGAAATCTCATGGCGCTCTAACAACAGTTCCGAGAATTAATAATAAGAAAGCTAGTTCCTCATTGGTTGGGGTTCCTTCAGCTTTATAATCTCTCACCATCAGGAGAGAGTAAAGCTAAGAGTTTTCCTGCTAACCCTCCATGTACCAGTTGGGGTGTGACATACCCCAGTCCGATGAAAAACTGAATCATTTTAAAACCGTCAAAGCGCCGAACTTGGATTTCTCAGTAGCTGGAATTACAATGTCCGATCAGTGTTGCTAAGTCAGTCTGGGGGCCACTACCAAGAGAGCAGTAGGACCCTAAAGGGCTCGTGTGCATCACATAATACCACCTCGAACGGCGCATTCATAAAAAAATCTAATTTATTTTTAGAGTTTTTTATTTTAATTTATGTGTGTCAAAATTTATTAAAACTCTATTCTATTTTATTCTTAATTAACAGCGTCGCGATACATAAACGTTACGCATTTTGCCAATGTCAAGTAAAAGTGTAATTAAAGTTAAAAAAAAATACGGTAAATTTGAGTTAAAATGGAGTTTCTCAACAGGTGTTTTTACAACAAGAACTCGGGAGAAACTCCGGAATAAAACTCATTAATATTTTATGTGATAAATGTCTCAAATGAAGAAATGTGTAATAATGAACGCATATGCAATAAATCGTTGGTTCTTTGTTTTAAATTATGATAGCCGAGTTAACATGAAAAGGTGGGTGCTGCAACTCGTAAGAGTGGGACCATATGATACATAATTATTTTATATGATATTTCTGTTTGTTTATTGTATTATCTCAATAAATGTTTCTTTCTTTCAAATTAACAAAAATTTTTAAACACATACTTTCATTTTAAGATTTTTACTTACACTTAATGATTAATGTGTATTTGTAATTACTAAATACTTATTTTCCTCTAAAAAAAGATAATCTGCCATTTTTGTTACTTTAATATTTTGGCATACACGCCCCACCTAGTACGGGGCGTGACTCTTAGTCACCTGGTACAGAGAGGGTTAAGATAAATCGCTGTTAAAATTAATAGATATTATTGTTATATTAATATAGCAAAAGATTTTGATGGTTATAGTCACCAACCAAACCGACAAATTTATACTCCCCTGGGGATCAAACCCCGGAATTCTCGAACTAATTGTGGCGGATGAGCCACTAGACTACGAAGGCGGTTTCGTAGTTATATGCAAGTTTCATACATTATTTCAATGACGTTCTCTTAGAATGTAAAATCTAATTACACGCGAGTTAACTCCGTTGTTTTATTTCAACATCATAACAGCCTTTATAGTTGGATCCACTGCTGGGACACAAGGCGTCTCCTTGTCATCGAAGGAGGTTTAGGCAGTAGTCCACCACGCTTGCCCAATGCGGATTGATGGATGGAGTATAAGGTGATCAATACGCCTTTGCTGGTCCATTAGTCTCCTTCTACGACACCCATTGGAGGATATTGGGTCAAGCTATTCTACTCTGCATCACATGGCTATGTGTTTTATTTGTTGAGCCATCACCAATGCATTTTTTCTTACTCGTAAAACGTTAGATGGAGTCAATTGCCTGGCACTCAGGTTATAGTAATTTGTATCGAATGAATATTTTTCATTATTTCTTATTCAACCTCTTTAATCTATGTAAATACTCTGAAACTCTTTTTGTACCAGGCAACATATTTATTCCTGTCTTAATTTAAAAAAGTAACAATTCTGTAAACATCTCATAACAACATCCATAACAATTTTTACTGGATTTTTACGAATAATAAAAACTCCTTTAGTACCTAATTAAGCTAACGGCTTGCAGAAGTGTTAATTTTTATTAGGGTTGTATTTTTGAACGGCAAAAAGACTTTGAATATAAATTTGTGTTAAGTGCTTGATTAATAAAAACCCTCGGCTAAAGTGATAACAATTCTGGGAAGAAACTCATTTCTTCTCGCAATGTAGCGCAAGGTGGCAATTGCGAAAAGTAAGCAACTAGGCGTTTGTTCTATTATCGGATGGGTGACTAAATTGCGATTTTTACATACATCATAAAGTTTCATAACTTTGACAAGTTTGAAAATGGACCAATAAATTAATAAGTTTTTTTTTAAGTCTAGCTGATGACTCCATGACCTGATGGTAAGCAGAAGTAGAGTTCAAATGCGAAGATAGCTAGTGCAAGAGTTTAAGCCGTTTTCCACTAGCCACTCTCGTCTTGGCAACCTGCAAGGCGCTATTTCACGCCTCTTTTAATTAATAAATAGATTGTAAGAAGGATGGAACCTGTATGCTGGCAGTGAATTCCATTTCTTGATTGTGCGACAGAAAAGAATTCCCAAATATCATAGTTCATGTTAAAATAGCAGTTAAATTTGTCGGTGACTCCGTCAGCCAGAAGGCGTAGTCCAGGTATATTGCGGGATTACAGAAAATGCTCCTCAAGTACTCGCCGTAATATGGCAGAAGAGAGACGAGAACCTCAAGATAGTGATAGATAGGTCACCTCTGACGTGGGTACGCGACACTGCAACTCATCCAATGTATCCAGTAAGTACTGGGCGTAGCAGATTTAGAATATATTTTCTTTATTGATTTATAATTACAGTCGTTTTTAGATTGGAAATGAATCGACTATGGCGAGACCAAAAAAAAGCACCAATGTTAGAGTAATGCGCATGTGTGCGTGTAAAGTAGTACTGCAGTCTGATATTTGCGGTCTTTTCTACGTTACTGACAGGCTGACTTAGGCGTGTCACGCAGGCATCTGTTTTCAGAAATTATAAAAGTAAAATCGCGACTCTCCCATCTGTGACTGTGACATTGAAGAAGGATCCATAAATCATATATTTTTTAATTGCCCTCTCCGTCCTATCTTCCTGTATGATATTTTGCCCCGAAAAATTCTTCGTCCCATCAACATGAAATCCTTGCTGCTATACCAAACCCCCCCCCCATTTATAAACTTCTGTATAATTATATAAGCAAATATAACATCAAATGATGATTAATGCTCTCAATTAACTGTGAATGCTTTGTCCCCTCAATTATTGTTAAATTATTTTATGTGCTGATTTTGTGTTAATGTCCTGTGTTGTCCCTACTACAGGTAATCCAAATAAAGTTCATACTTTCGGCAACTTTCATCGGATATCTCTCCGTACAAGTGTTTAGCCTAACTCGAGCTTGGCAGAAATGGTTGTTATCTATAAAAGACAACCGATTGCCATTAAGTGCAACAAGTGAAGTGATAAAAGTAAAAAACAACAACTTGCAAGTATAGTAAAAGTCTGTCATGTATCTAATAAAACACAGTAATGTATAAAAATACAAAGATAATTATACAAATCCCCGCAGTACAGCAAAGGGTCCACAACATATACGTTACTTGTATCAACACAATTTTATAAGCGTATTTTTTTAAGGAAAATCCCGTCCGTACGAAATTTAATGGGGCAGGGCACATGTGCTTGTCTACCTATAAATCATTCGTTTGCTCTCAAACTGTTGCCAAGTTTGCGTAATATCAAACTTGGTTGATTCAGTTATCAAGTTTATGTAGTGTAATAGGATATTTAAGTGGCAGATGCAATATATAATTAACATGGGTCTGATTTGAACCTTCTTACCCAGTCATAAGAGGCTTTATAATTTAAAGAGAGAGAAATAATGTCTTTACTGATATTGGATCGGTTGGCTCAGGGTTATTTTTTATGACCAAGCGAGGTGGAATATATATTATGAGAGAGTCTAATGTCTTCTGCTTTCCTCATTTTACTAGATTACAGTTTAGTGAAACGACATACCACTAAACATGTTTAATAGAAGACGTAATAAATAAAAATATTCGCTATTTTCCGCCTGGCTGTCGGCGTTTGTTTATTGATTCACTTAAATTCTGTTTGTGGGTTTGACGCTCCTTTTACGTAAGCGGTAATAAAGCAACCCGTCATAATTTTTCAGTCACAAACTGCTGACCCATAGTGCAAGACGTGGCTTTATGAGCAACCAATGCTAGCCAAAGCTCTGGTTTACGCATTTGAGACAAAAAGCATGATAGTATGTACGTGTGTATGTTTTTAAAAACTATACAACATAGTTATTTATTTAGTCATGCGTTTGAACAGCGCCGTCCAGAAAACGTGGCGCCAGTGAAACTATTATTAGGCCGCTGACTTGATCTCAGTGATAAGCGGGGCGACGGCGACAGCGGCACGGCCGGCGGCGGCGCAAGAGTGGCGTGATTCACAATACATAGATTTAAATGCAACTGCCTTTAAACGAACGATGCGCTATGGATGCGCTCCCCTCAAGCAGTGCCGTGCGTAATAACGCAGGGTTGTGCATTTTAGCAATTGCTTTTTATCGACCGACGTTTCAAAATGCCTGCCGACGACATCGAGGAGCAAATTATTTTTGATAGGACAAAAACTAATTTCTCATAACACAACACTATGCCGTTCTAGCGCCGCATGATCTTCCCAGCTAACTTCGAGGCCGGGTCGGCTTCCATCGTTTCGCTCGTCACTGACTTCGATCCGCAGCCTAGTGGCACAGTATATCAAGAACAGTAATACGTCTTCATACAAACTGGCCGCTATCCATTAGAATGTGTGCGTACTCGGCGCCGTGTATGCCCGCACTGTGACGCACACATGACATAAAAATATGGGAGCATAAGGTGATCTCGCCGTCTCGGTGTGATCGCGCGGTGCGATTTTTATGTCATTGCACATTCGCTCGCCGCTCGTTCCCGCCCGGCACATTTACGATAGCCCTAGCGTCAACGCAGAGTAGGCTAATAACTCGCCGACAGCCCGCAGATGAACTACTGTTCATGATATACTGTGCTAGTGGCGTGATTTAAATAGCGTCATTATACACTAGTGCATTTACAAGCACGCGCATCTGGACAGAACGCGTGACTGAAATCAGCCTTAAATATCAAAGTCATCCCAATAAAACTGTTTTAGAATACGATAAAATGTCTTCAAAATACTGTAATATTATTCAGCGAAATAAAACTGGTTATGCAATCGTTGTCAAAGCAGATAACGCTTAAGCCGTCCCCAGGTACAACATTAATGGTGAAATACTCGAATTGTAACCCTTTTATTCCAGAAGAAATGTTTCGGGAGGCAATCTTTGTTCCAGAACATTATCTTAATTAGTAAAGAGGTGTAAATTTCAAATAAGGATCCCTAACAATGGACTGGGTCGTAGCAGGAAATCTAAGAAATTAATGCAAATGCAATCGAGTGAAATAAAGATTGTTAACATTTGAAGTTAACAAACGCTATTGTGAACTTCAAATATTTTAAGTCTTGGAGTATAATCCGTTTTGTGTTAGTCAGCAATTTCCTCATTTCAGCCGAGAGACGCCTATTGTTGGATATAGGCCTCCCCCAGGATCTACAAGCCAGTCCTGCGCTGCCCGCGTTCAGCGGCTTCCCGCGACCCTTACCAGATCGTCAGACCACCATGTGGTAGGCCTACTAACGCTGCGTTTCCCGGTACCTAGTCCCCACTCAAGGACTTTTCAGCCCCAACGGCCGTCTGTCCCTGCAATGTGCCCTCGCAATATTATGACCAAGGATCACTATGGCAAATGAAAATAGTGAAAATATTTATTTTCCTTAATAAATATTTTACAATACCCTTAAAAATACAGCGTATAAAAGATGAGATTCACACATTTGGCTCGGATTGAGAAGTAACTAACGTTTACATTTTTTCTACAAATCATAGCACTTAAATAGTTAATTTTATATTATTACCACCACTTGTTCCATTGTTTCAATGTAAATCTGTAATGTTCAGTAATTAAATATCAATTCTTAGCAGTGAGTATACCCATTTGCTTTAATTACTACTTAGATAGTGACATGGGTTTTTGAAAAATGCAGAAAACTCCAGAAACAAAGGCGCATCTATGTTTTTCTCAGAACATCTATTGTTTTCACACTTTGCAATAGCGGACAATCCACTAGTGGATTCCTGCCGGAATGTCCGATCTGTAAGAAACAGGGGCCTTGCCACCATCTTTATAAAAACGATTCAAATTCCACACGGTCGAGTATAGGTTCGTAAACTGAATCTTATAATTTCGTACTTTTTCGTACCATCATCTTCATATTTCTGAGTCGCGTTTGCATCGAAAAAATAAATGAAAGTTGTCGCTGGTCTGATTTTTAAACTCTCCCTATTTTTAGGGAAGGCAAGGGGAACTAAAGTCCATACAGCCTCGTCTTTCCAAAGTCAGTAATAATAAATCTATTGGTTATATACCTACGTACTCATATACTGTACAAATACAAACTCAAAGTGAGTCTACGACTCCCATTCACTTCCAGCATTTAGAAAATATTACTCGAAAATAATATAAACACGAACATCCTAAAATCAAATATTTCTCTTGATGAAATATTATTTTCAGAGCTTTATTTTTATGTATCGAATCTATTTATAGTCTATTTGTAATAATATTCTATTTTTAAATATGTTTTGAATATGAACGTTTCGTATATAAATGTTCAATAGTTATTAATTCGGAATCCTTAGAGAAATACACATTTCAATGGTAATTTATATTTAAACTCTTTTAATTATGATTGGATCAGTGGATGATATTGTGTACCCTTTACTTTTTAGCTAGAAAAACTGACATACGATCGATGAAAAAGACGTATGTTAATTTTTAATTGTAATATTTTAAGCTCGTAATCGAGATACAGTGAACATATTAAATATAAATAAATATTTGATTAAATTTATTTATGAAACATCCATTTTGTCCTGTATGGTGTTAGTCGTCATTTACAAGAAACATAGTAAGTACACAGACGTTGAATTTTAATAACATCTAATGTTTGTACGTGCTAAATTAGCATGCAATTGTCAAAAATATAACTACAGACTTCCCCACATCAGGTTGCTGCAAGCTGGGGTATTTCCTTCACGGACTTTGAACTGCTTATATAATTGCGTACGCGATAATATTGATAACCTTTTAAATAAAATTTTCAGTTTTTAAGTAGCTTGCCCGCCTAGCATGACCACTGAAACACGATATGATATAGCCATTTATCGCTATGAACTGTCAAAAACATTGGATATAACTGCCAAAAATTGGATATTTATTTATTTATTATATAAACAAACAATATTTTTACACAATTACAATTAAAGTAAAATAGAGAATATAACAAATTCAAAGCGACAAATGGCTATATCATATCGTGTTTCGGTGGTCATGGTAGGCGGGCTGATCTGCCGTTGATATTATGTTATAGCTACTTTTGTGATTATATTTTACGTGCTTAGCGGGTCCGTTGAGGGCTGTTGAATTAATGGCCTTATTGCCTTGTGTTTGGTACGGTATTTGAATGATGTCGCGCCGTGCCCTTGCTAGACGACAGATCGGTCTGATTCGCGCCTTACAGGCGGCTGCCCGCAAAATCACAGAACACAGGTCTGTGTTCTGTGCGCAAAATCTAATGTCAAATGCTATAGCAGTGTTGTCGATATCATGACATACTGCACTGCACAGACCGACCCTAAATTAAATTGCGAGCTAGGTAGGATTTAGAAAGACTATTACTTGAGAGGAGGTACGTTCCACGTTCGTTGGTACGTTCTTTATAACGATCACGAAAGTTAAGCAACCAAGTGCGCGGTCGGTATTCGGATGGGTGACCGAAAAATATGGATTTCATTAATTCCCAACGGAGTACTTTTCCTGTATAGCTATATTTTTCTGCAGAACCGTGTCTGCTATAAATAATTAAAAACTCATGACAAAATTGTCATGAGTTGAATAAATATTCAAATTGCTAAATGTATGCATTTTAACACACTAGATGTAAGCATGAACTCATCAAAACTGTGATAGGTGTGTGTTTTCTTAGACAAGTGACTATTAAAAAAAAACATATATCTACTATTTTGAAAACGTTGAACCTTGCAGTCTATTTCATCATAAAGTTAATGAGTTATACGCAGAACACAGAATAAGTATGCTGGCTAAATGATGTTTTTTGCGCCCAATTTGGGCATTCGACACTCGAGGAGTCAACATAACAGACATAAACTTTATTACTTTAAATGAAAGCATTCAAACGTAAAGATATTTCAAATTATTACAATCCAACACAATCTCAATGTATCGTCTATATAATATATCCTTCAAAATTATTCATGTGACGATTAAACAGTTGTCTTATTTAATTTGCATACAAATATTTGAATTCAACTAGTGCATATCATGGTCACGTCTTCCTAATTTGACGTTCATCTTTGTAAATTAATTTAACATATGTATTATGATATTTAGCATTGGTTGCACATGTGTATGGTTATAAGTAAGAGAGATTCGATTAGCCGATTGAATTTGCAGCGCTCGGACTGGCAGTACTTAGCATGTTCATTCTAATGTGGAAATGGATTTCGCTAAGTTCTTTCACATCGTTAAAACCTTAGCAAGGCTTCAGATGATGAATAATAATAACTCTATTTGAATTATTATTATGCTGGAGTAGAAGAAGCGGTGCAACATATTCCCGGAGCTTACAACAACTATTTGGCAATACCCGGACTGCTGCATAATTTAGAGAGTAACAACTGTCCCTGGTTGATTGCTTTTGTTTATAGGTTCACTGGAAGTTTTATATACTACTAGATGGCACACCAGCTAACAGGCCACCGGGTGGTAATGGAAACCGTCGCCTGTAAAACCTGCAACCTAAGGAAAAAATCAAATAGTATTGCAGGTGCGTTGTCATCCTGAGGCCTAAGGTGGAATGCCTTCCATGCCCGGTAATTACACCAGAATAATACCTAAAGCTCTACTCAACCCCGTCTGGTCAAAAGGGAAAATGAACATGTAAGAAAGACGAATTTAAAGAACACTTTATTTTTTTATTTCTGTCTGCATCCCCCTTCTTATAGTGGCTGCTTCCGATAGCCAAATAGCCACTCTGTCACTTGGCAAGGGCTTAGTCGGTAAGAGTCTGAAACCCGAGGGGCATCTTTCGGCTATCTATGAGGATACCACCTCCTCCTTCCCTCCGAGTCTGGAAAGTCTTCTTAATTCACTCGTTTTTCTCTCTTTCGCTCCACCCTGTGAAGGAAGGAAAGAGGGCGAAACTGAGGAGGAAAAATTGGGCTATGCATGACCTATAGTGCCAGATGAGTATTAATTGTAGTCAAATGTTACCTAAGTCTCTGATTAATCCTTTAAGGATTTTTAACGCGTGATAGTATGTAAATATTTTTATTTATTCCGTAAATTAGAAACTCATTTATTCGTGTTTGCAATACATAATTATTGAGTTGCCAGTGGCTCACCTTGAAGGAGGTCAACCGTACGGAACCTCTTGTATAACGATAAGTTTAATAACGCCAATTACTAGATTCGTAGGAAACATGTTAATAATGCTTTATCCTTTAGCCAATAATCTTACTATAGCGGTTCTTCTAGGCAAATAATCAAAGTTATGCGGTTTATACTGGTAAATATGGGTCAAGTTGTGACTCAAAGTAGTCAGATTGATAGACTTTTGCATACAATTTTTTTTTTTAAGAAGTTCTTATAATGAAGTTAAATAGCCGATAGGTTTTTTATTCTTTTACTTATCGAGGGAGGCGTGAAGACTAAAGACGTGCATCTGACTATAAACTAAAACTATTTTCACCAGAGTCGTAGGTACTTAAGGGTTAAAAAGCCTAGAGATTTTTTTATTCTTTTCCTTTAAGTGTAAATTTTTCTTTTTGTGTCGGGGGTTAATTTGACATTTGATTTATATTTAATTATTTTTAAATTACTCGTATACCCTAATTCCGATACATACGATCACGTTCGCAATCCCATGGTGCAAAGCATTAGGTAACCCTTTGTTACACATAAAGCCACATCTGGCAGTATGGGTCATGCAGCTAAATAGTGACAGGTCGCCAGCCTGTCACCTAAAAGGGGTAAAAGGGGCACCAAACCAAAAATAAGAACTCTCCAGGAAACAATCTTAAACGCCAACTACACTCAAAATCATCTTAGCCGCAGTTCCATAGACGACTAAAACAAGGTCTTAGTCGTCTATGGAACTTTGAAAGACCTTGGCACCCACAAATCTTGTAAGAACATCTCAAGGACTAGTCTCTGTAGACTACTTCCTCGCGTCTCTAGGGGATTCGCGTCAGAATTCGAGCAAGTCCTCGTGTTTATCACTCCAATATTTGCCCCTATTATGATTCAAACATCCTCAAGCTTTACTGGTCACCACAATAATCATTTATTTATTTCGAGAGTAATAATAAATCACTCATGAACTTCAAAATTACCACTAAAATTAAAATCTAAAAGGAGTTTCTCCCGAGTTCTTGCTGTAAAAACACGTGTTGAGAGACTCCATTTTTTACCAAAATCTACCGTACAATTTTTTGTAACTATAATTAAATTTTCACTTGACATTGGCAAACAGCATAATCATTAAGATTTGCGAATGCCATTAATTAAGAATAGAATAGAAAATGTAACGGGTATATAAAAATCTCGTATCAAGGTCCTTGTGTTCGCACTCCGCTGAAACGGCTCGACCGATTTTTGTGATCTTTTTTATGTATAGTTGGTAGGTATGAGAATAGGTCGTAATGTATATTTCAAACCGCTAAAAAGAAAAATAATATATTATGACAGAACAACTCTTGCCAGGTCAGCTAGTTTATCTGTTTATATGAAATCTCTAAGTATTATTTACATGGTGTCTAAATAAAGAACAACTTAATTTAATATTATTGTGACATACTTGCTTAAGCTTTAAGTTAATATTGTAGAGCTATTATACAAGTTCACACAACATTGTAAAGTAATTGATCACTGTTCAGACTGGACTGTGTACTATAATATGTCACTAGCTGACCCCGCAAACGTTGTTTAGTCATAATTGTATATCTTTTTTTCTTTTCAGCGGTATAAAATATACTTTACGACCTATTCTTCTATTGTAGTAGGTACTATACATGGTCCCCAGTAAATAGTACGATATCCTGTGTTAGGTGATAGCTGTGGTCAAGATCAAGAGAGTGAGAAGAAAGAAATTTGAGTTTGAGTTTATGCGTGAAAAGTAGTACTGCAGTCTTACAGTTGCTTTCTTTTCTAAGTGACTGACGGACCGACTCAGGCCGTCTGCGTGTACGTGAAATAAAGTCATCTATCTGTCGCGTTCTAATATACGTGTTTGTATACTCTTTCTCTTTCACACTATTCCTATATCTATGGGTCTTCTGTAAGGTGAAGGCAGTGAAAGCATATAAAACAACCTCAGTTCAGGCTCTCCGAGTTCGATAGTCATCTGAGCCTTACCTCGACTAGTTTTTGACAGTAGTTGTGACTACTAAAGCCGCGTCCAGATATGTATCATTTGCCCGATCCAATCAGCGTATCCGTATCGCCGACGCGTATCATGATAGCATATGTGGACGGGTGATGATACGCGTATCATGATACGAAATCTTGATACGCCGTTATGATACGGCCCGTCCCATGTCATGTCGGTTTCATACGATTGTCATACGGAGTAAATCAAGGCGTCCACAACTTGATACGGGGCTTGATACGTGATACGCTGATACGGATACGCTGATCGGATAGGGCAAATAATCAAATGTGGACCCACTTTAACTTAACATGCCTTCTAAAGCACGACGGAAAATGGAATTGAATCACTTTTGGTAACACATCCGAGTACCAACCGCGCACTGAGTAGATTGACTTCTGCGATCGATGTCAACACATCGACTTTATTTACAGTAAATAAAATTATTATTTTTTCAGTCCTATAAATACGTTCGGCATCTAGACTAGTATTTTACTATATATAGATCGACAATGATGTCATTGACATAAACCCACAACAACCTGCCATCATTACGGTTTTATTAGAATCATGATGCACGGTAGAACAACCGACCGAGGATAGTACGGCGAGTACGTCTCAAAACAAAGGGAGAAAATGTTTGGCCATCTTTATTTCTTATCCGATCTTTAAGATATATCAGAATGTTTTTAAAAAAATTCTAAATTCCACACACATTGAAAGTTATTTATAAAAGTAAAGGAAAAAGTACATCACAGTTTTTTTAGTATGTTAAAAACATTTTAAATTATAAAACTATCATAAGAAATAATATGTGATATAGGTACTCGAACCTGCATGTTTCATATAATTAATATTATATAATTATGATAATTAAATAAATGTACAAATTTAATTAATTAGTAACCTTGACAAATAGTGTGTGTTCATTACATAAGTGTTTTAATTTGTTATATCAAAATATTTATTAAATCTCAAGAATATTTATCAATTTAAAAATTCAAAGTTCTTATCCTAAAATATTAGTTCTTAAATCCACAACAAGAATGATTATTAAAATTGTAAGTATTGCAAATTTATGTAAGTATACATCCTAGCAGTCAGTTACCAAAGAAAAACTAACGCATACGCAGAGGGGATATTCCACTGAAAACCACAGTCTCTTTATAAGCAAAGTATAAGTTAAACTGCTAAGAAGGCTTTAAAAGCCGGCATTACAAGTAATTGTGTATTATAGCGCAGTTGCTCTAACTCATAGATTACTAATTACTGACGTTTATAGATTGGCAATGAATCGACTAGGGTGAGACCAAAAATATACCAATGTGTGAGTAATGCGCATGTGTTCATGAAAAATAGTACTGCAGTCTAACGGTTGCCGTCTTTTCTAGGTGACTGACAGACCTACCTAGGTCGCCTGCGTGTACGTGAAATGGTCTCGTCTATCTATCTCACTCTAATATACGCGCTAGTATGGTCTTTGTCTTCGCCAATCTACAATTTCCTACATCCATGCTCCAACTGCATTATGACTGCCCGTCGATTACACAGCGACGGAGCTTGCAGTCAGCAGTTGTTGGAACTGGAAAGCAACTACGAAGGCCAGGTGCAGACAATTTCACCCTTATGTTGTGGATATACCTCCCATCCGCACGAAGCGATTTGCTTCCACTTAATATGACCACACAGGTAGCAAAATTATAACGTCCACAGATAGCTGTGGCTACCATTACAACTTATTACTATGTCACGCAATCAAGAAATGGAATTCACTGTTAGCACACGTGTTCCCTTCTTACAATACTGGGTCATTCAAAAGAGACGTGAAGAAGCACCTTACAGGTCAGTAAGGCAAGCGAAGCTGGCGCGGTGGTTTATCTCTTGCACTTGCTATTTTCGCAGTTGGACTCCACTTCATGCTTACCATCAGGATGGAGTCATTTGATCGACCTTTTTATATTTAAAAAAATTTCACTATGCGAACAGCTAAGGAGTGGAACTGGTTGCCGAGGTCCTTTTTCCCAGATCGCATAATCTGGACATCTTTAAAGCCAGAGTGAACATTTTCTACCTATCTTAGTCCTCATCATCACTTTCCATCAGGCGTGATTGAAGTCAAACGCTCAGCCTTTTAAACATAAAAAAATGCAATTTGGCAGTGACGTGCAGTTAAAATGCAGCCCATCTATCAAGAGCCTAACTGTAGCGGTGAATATGTTAAGAGTCTACATTTAACCACACACTATTTGATACTACTGTCACGAATGATGTAACCAAAGGTCTGATGGGGGATTTCTTCTAGGGAACATAGGCCTCCTCCAATCTCCAACCCAATCGGTCACACGCTGTCCGCATCCAGCAGTTTCCCGCGACCTATACCTACCGACGCTGCGTCTCCTGATACACGGTCGCCACTAGGACCTTTCCGCCCCACGGCCGTCAGTCCTCCTCGCCCGCATGTTCCCTGCCCACTACCACTCAATATGTCTAATAAACAAATTTATATTGTTATTTTGGTAATCAATCCTGAACAGGTGGAGGAATATATTTTCGAAGGCGTTCGAATGTATTCAAAAAATAAGACTTATAAGATTTGGTGTACAAAATAAGCAACTCTCTTTTAACTTGTTAAAATTTGGCAATGACCTGTGATAATTAACGTGAAAATATATTGCTTTACACGAAATACATGTGCTTAAATATCATTTATCAAGTGAGCTTTACGCGTCGTGATAATAATCACCATCAAGATAAAAGAGTTTTGTACATTTTTATTTAACTTTTGATAGAAACCTCTTGGCCTTCATCTCCTCTAAGTAAGAATAAAGCTGAAGATGTAACCGTATTTCACCCGTAACCCTCAACCACTGAGGAACTGGCAACCTTTTTAGGCATTTCCAAAAAAAAACATTGTTAATAAAACTTATGCCAACCATGTGGTTTTGTATTCAATTTAGATTTAGTTTACTATAGTGTAATATGTTTAAACGTTTTGCGTTTATGTTTAAACCTTTGTCACTGACAAATATAACACTGTCGAGCTAGTCTGTCTGTTATTTTCCACTGTTTAAAATTTTCAAGACAATTAAATGGTTCTTACTAAAGGTAAAATAATTTAAATTTAGATAAAAGTATTGTAACAATAAAACAATTGATTAAAGTTAATAGATTTTAAGACAAAAAACTAAAATTTCATCAGGTACATGTACAGTCAACAGCAGAATTCTAAGAACAAAATGAAATCTACTAGAATAATAACAGAGTAAGATTGAAATTCTTTATTTTCTGAATCAATAGACAGTGAAGTCCAGCTTACGCAGACCTTATTAAATGAGGTCTGCCTAAGGTTAATAGTTTCAAAATTTCTGTAGATCCTTTTCTTATTGTAATTTTTCTAACTCTATTTTTGATCATAAATTTTTGCTTATACTCGATTTTTTAAGATAATTTTGAGTGTAATATTTGTCCTGCTAGTCGGCTTTTGAATGTTGTTTTACTGAAGGTTTGTTAGTTTTTGTGTTTCACGTGCAGTTGGCAACATGCCACTATTTTTATAAAATATATTTTTACTTAGGTACTTATTTTAATGTTTGACATAAGTTTTGACACGGTTTTTTTCGTTACTTTCTCGTATATGTAGTATAGAGGAAGTCTTGTAATCGTAAAAAATAGACCCGTAGATTTTGACGGATTTACACGTTTTGAACCAAAAAAAGAGTTTTTGAGTCCAAAAAAAACCGTTTTTGGAATTATGCCTGTGTGTGTGTCTGTGTTTCTGTGCTTTAGCACGATAACTCGAGTATGCTTTAACTTATTGCAACCAAATTTAACATGCATGTATGACATCAAAATATAAGGTTTCTACAAACTTTTGAGTCGTTGATCACGAAAGTTAAGCAACCAAGTGCGCGGTCGGTACTCGGACGGGTGACCAAAATTTAACATGCATGTATGACATTAAACTATAAGGTTTCTATCAACTTTTGAGTCGTTTTCGGTATACGAGACCACTCTCGATTTTTTATTAAAATTATTGGAAAATTCACAACGCCTTGAAAAGGCAAATTTGTACAACGTATTGATAAGAACTTAGATACCTATTTTGTACTGAACCATATTGAGAAAATAGTTAATAAACGAATATGAAGCTATGTGATGCCGACAGAGTAGAATAGCATCACCCCGTACCTACAGGGTGACGCCTTCTACGACACCCATTAGAGGATACGTATCCTCTAATGGGTGTCGTAGAAGGCGTCTAATGGATCAGCAGTGTGGTATTGATCAGCTTATACTCCGTCCACCAATCCGCATTGGGCAAGCGTGGTGGACTACTGCCTAAACCTCATTAGATGACAAGGAGAGGCCTTGTGTCCCAGCAGTGGGTTGAATTATCAAGGCTGTTAAGACTAATAAATATGGAAATAAAAATATTACTGGATGTGGCTTTATGTAACCAAATATTACCTAAACCTCTGCTTAGCTTCTGGGATTATGAGTTTATTGCATGTAACTTTTGCTTTCGACTGTACGACGTTAATATTTAATGCACGACAAAACCAGTCTGGGCTATTTATCTTTGCCATCTAAGCTGTGACGGTCCTTGGTCCATGCACCTACGATATCAGATGAACAATCTTTATAGTGGACAGTGGTGTGACTGACGTGTTTAACTCACAACACTCCCGGTGAGTACTCTTGAAGAATATTTTGACGAAAAAGTTTATACGTGACAATTTAAACTCCTTTTCTTTTTAATGTTTTGTAAGTTTAACGTTGTATTTTTAACATTTGATTTATTCAATTACACATTGTAATTCAAAATAAAATAATTGAGAGCTAATTGTTACATACTTACCTGCTTTTAATACTACGTTATTCTTTGGTGATATGGGCTTTATTTACTTTTAAAAAACTTAACGCGGGCGAAGTCGCGGGCGGAGCACTAGTTGTTTATATGTATAGTGGTGAGTAATGTGACAATGTACTTAATAATAACTCACTTTTTTATTTTTATTTGTAACAATTTACATATTGTGTAATATTAGACTGTAATAATGATGCAATATATTGTGTTTTCTCACACTAATTCTCATCAATTTTTATAGTTTAATAAGCTGGTCAGGAACTCGTTGCTGTGGTTAATTTTCAAAAAAAAACAATGTCAATAATATAGATAAAAATGGTTCTCGAGTCTAAGTTGGACTAAGCAAAACACATAAGTTTCATTATTTCATTAAAATCAGTTCCATGGTTTCGGAGGAACCGCGTGACCCGATATTTTTAGACATATACATACTTATAAAAATGAGAGTCTTATACACCTATAATGAGTCCTAAGTATATTATTGAAACGTAGTTAATCACAGAATTATTCATTTATAACTAGTGTTAAATATTATACGTCTCATAACTTTATGATATTATTTCATACGTTACACTAACTTAACTTTAATGTGAGTTTGCAGCTTACAAGTCGAATAAACAACTCAAACTAATAGAAATTATTCTTGTTGTCCGCAAATTGACATAAAAGATTTAAAAACAATGGACGTGTTTTAATTTATCTGCTCTGTTCAGTTAACCTCAATAAAATAAAATACACACTGCAAGTGAAATTTTCGAAAATTTTATTTATACAGAGCTTAGATTAAAGCAAAAAAGGGAAGATACGTTACCTGCGTAACGCGCGTGTGCCTACAAAACTGAGACCAATGGCCCTACTACTATTATGGCCTTAATACTATAATTTCAACTTACGAAATTCATTATCCAAATCATCGCCCTTTCTCTCTACTTATACGTACCGACAGAAACACAGCACTATGAAAATGTAGTGCTATGTCACTGCGGTCTTATCATTATGTAAGTGCCAGTTCATCACCATCACTTCATATCAGCAAAAAGACGCCCTCTGTTGGAGATAGGCCTACACGCAAGCCAAGCTTTTAAAAGCAACCCCCCCCCCTTAATAATAAAATCCGGAGATTCGACGTAGTGAAGCTATTTTCATAAACCCTATTTTGTCGGTTTTTTGTGCGCGAGTCCAAAGGATACGGCAAGTGAGGAGCTTTTTTTTTTGCTCACTGTTCGGTACTTTTTTGGAAAAGACCTGGCAACCCTGCTTGTGGGGGATCTACCAACACTGCGGTTTCCAGTATACTTCGGCTCCCAGATGCCATTCGAGGAGCTAATCTCCGCCCCAATGCCAGCTTGGGAGCTCTAAATTGTCCTACTTCTCTTCAACATCATGAGAAGGGACAGATGGTACCTTTCATCTCTAAACGTTTTTTACGCGAGTGGGGCAATAATTTGTCTCTCCAGTTATTTATAATATTCCCTTAGGTCGGCCTTACGACTTCTTAAAGGGAATAGGAAGAGATAAATCAAGTAAAACTGACCTAATTATGATAAAGTGGCCATTATTCTTCGCTAGCTATATTTATTTATTAGATCGGTAGCAGTATGAGGATGCTAGATTTTTTACATTGCTTTGTATAAATGGCATGTTGACCATGTTTCCGCCAATCAATAGCTGCAGTTTGAATTCTTTTCATTATTTGTAAATATTTATGTTTGCCGCTTTCGAAGGAACACAACAAAACGTGCATCAAAGTCTCAGTGAGTTGCCACGATACTTTGAAGAGAAATACTAATAACGATATTCCCTTGTGTTTTTTTCAATTATTAGATCCTTCTATTTGTATTGTAGTGGGGTAAACTTAAGCTATTCAGCTCAAAGCTTTGCGTGCGCAGGTTTGATGGTGTACAGGGTTCAAGATTTACTTTAAGGCCGCTACAACTATTATTACAAAAATATAAAGCAAAGTTTCAATATTTTTTTACCCTTGCATTGTGAACATGTTGACGTTATCAGTTGATACCTTTATATTGATCAAAAACGTTTAGAATTATTACGTTATTTAAAAATAATAGACAACACGACTATTGTAAAACTTCTTTAAAAATAATAATATTAATAATAATTGTAGTATTATACGAAACGTTATTCTCTCTCTTTCTATCTTCACTAACTTATATCTCTCTCTCATCTTCCGTAATGCTCTTGTCAGCAAGCGTGTGTAAAGAAGTTTTATTTAAAAAAAATATCGACAATTACCGCACGCATTTGGGGCTAGTTTTATTTGGTTGTATTATTTTTGAGATTGTTTAATATCTTATTAATAGTTTGAATGCTGCATATTTTATCATTAAATCATACTATGCCTTGTGTTCGCCCGCGGCTTCGCTCAGGTTATAATCGTTTAAATTATAGCCTTTATGTTATTCTGATGTATGAGCTATATCATTGTTAAGTTTTATGAAATTCCGTTCACTAGTTTTTGCCCATACAAACTTTCACGTTTATAATTTAGTAGGATTGCTTTAATGTACAGAGTTGCACTTAGAATTTCGTGATCCCTCAATCAACAAAACCAATCCAATACAGACAAAGTCATATTAAAGTTTGAGAATATTTTGTCAGCTCCATACCTATACAATAGGTAGTTATGAGGATCCGTAACGATTTTAACTATGAATGTAGCTTTGTAGACAATTAAAAAACAAAATAAATGGTACCAAATTTTATTTTCTACGATGAAAATTGGCGAAGTTATGACGAAAAAACGGATCGGTCCGCCAAGCGGCCGCCTGGCAGGCGTGTGACGTCACTCGGCACTACATCACTGCCGACTATACCCGCGCGCAGCGTTTCTTGCGAACATATCGTATTAAATACTATACATATTGTTTTTTTGTTGGACAAAAAAATGTTATAGTGGTGGACAAAGCCTATTCAAGAGGTTTAGTGACAATTTAGTGCAGTTTGAGCAATCCTACTAATTTATAAACACGAAAGTTTGTATGGATCGGATGGTGAAAGAAGTATGCGAGCGTATATACGTCTCTATGTCTTTAACGCAAAACCTACGGAATGGATTTTAGTTAAAATTTGTAATAATATAGCTCATACATCAGAATAACATATAGATAGGCTACCTTTTATTGCGAAAAAGGGTTCGAAGGGGTTGAAATAAGGGATGAAATTTTGTATGGAAGTTCTTAATTTTTAAAGAAAAGCCATGAAACTTGAATTTAGGCACTTGATAAAAAAGAAATAAATTTAAATATTTGTTTTAGCGTTTTTGAAAAATTTTGATCAGAGTGGGGATGAAATAGGGGATGAAAGTCGTATCGAAGTCCAAAAGCCACGATTTCACGCCTTCGATTTTATTAAAATTAGGTACAGACAACAGCACATTGGGTTACCACAAGCTGTCAAATTTTGCCAATAGATTATGCATTTTATATTGAATAATCTTAGGTTGAAAATCGTTTGGAGAAATTTGACAGTTTTGTATAGCCCGACGTGCTGTTGACTGTACATATAATATACTAGACCTTAGGTCTAGTATATTTTTGTAGGATGTTTTGTAGGAAGCTACCTTTATTTGTAAAAAAGGGCATGAAGGGGTTGAAATAAGGGTCGATAGTTTGTATGGGAGTTCGTTATTATTGAAGATTAAAACATGAAACTTTGAATTTAGGCTTGATAAATAATAAATTGATAAGTAATAAATAAATATTTTATTCATGTTTTTTAAAGTTTGGCTCGTTTGGGGATGAAAGGTTGTATGTAAAACTAAGCTAAGTCACGCTTTCCTATATTCGATTTTGATGAAATTTGGTACAAATATTGACTAGACGCTGGGAAAGGACATAGGTTATCTTTTATTTCGAAAAAAGGCTTGAAAGGGTTGATGTGAGAGATAAAAGTTTGCATGGACGTTCGTCAAAATTATAATTTAGGCATTGTTTTTTTCCCTAATAGGTGAAATCATGACCTTTTATCCTCACAAGGATGAAATGGGTGATGAAAGGTCGTATGGAAATCCAAAGTCCCAAAAAATCTAACCACGCGGACAAAGTCGCGGGCATAAGCTAGTACTACAGCTACATATAGATAGTAGCTTACTAAAATAATTAAGTGTAATTTCGATTATATGATGGCGATTGTATGATGTATGATTTTGTATTATCAAAACAATACATACAATTTTTAAAATCTTGGAATGTGTAGGTACTTTGCTGAACAAAAATGGATTTTTTTTTAAAAATGCACTGAAAAAAATCGACTTGCCTCAGGCGGGAAGCAAAAAGCAGTGCCTCGGTGGCGAAATTGGTCAACGCGTCCACCCGGATTGTGGAAGGTGCGGGTTCGAGTCCCGCCTGAGGCAAGTCGATTTTTTTCAGTGCATTTTTCTAGTATTATATTTACGCGTTTGTAAACGCAAAAATAAAATTATTCCATAATGGATTTTTTTACTCAGTTTAGTTTACAATGTTTATCTTCTATCATTACCGTGATTTAGTCAAATATTACTTATCCAAATATACATAATAATTTGCAATCATAATATATAGGTACCTACTATTTGCTTTTATAAAATTTTCTGTTAGAGATTTTGCCGACGTTTGCTGAATTTCTGGTTATAGTTTTATTTATTAGGAATTAACAATATAATTTGACGGATAAATATATGATTTTTGGGGTTTCACTGCGTAACACATTTAAATATATTATGTCAAAGTGAGAAATAATGTCCAGGCCTATGTCCAACAGTGGGTGTCTCTCGGCTGAAATGATGAAAAAAAAATCTAAATATTTCTCGATTTTTATAACTATTTAAAATAAAATTTTACTCACGAATTATACATTATTTAAAAGTATATAATATATGTATTTAAGATTATCAGGAATAAAATCATATAAATATCTTTATTAACAAGGAAGTTATAACTTTATGAGATGATGATGAGTAAAGTTTTATGATGTCAAGGTGAGAAAAAATATTATTTTAGGTACCTACCTACTTATACCTCTATTATTTCTAACTATTAGAAATAAACTATTACTCACGGAATATACATTATTTAAAAGCATATTTATTCAAGATTATTAAGTAAAAAAAATCATGTAAATATCTTTATTAACACGGAAGTTATAGTTAAATGAGATGAAAATGAGTCAAAGTTCCTAGTGTGCGGCGACTCGGAGCGGGCGGATAGTGCCGGGTGACGTCACAAACATGCCGTAGAGCGCAGCGGATTAAATATAATCAGTTGACGCAAATTGCTTCATAACTTTGCAACGGATGGACCGATTTTGATGATTTAAAAAACATCTTTATTGTGGTACAAAAAGGAATGTTACTATGTATGTCGTATTAGGAAAAGTCATATCATTACGGGACCTCATTATGTTAGTATTACATTGAAATTACTGACGTCAAAAGGTACTCGCAGGAAGTATTTTACCAGTAATTGCTGACAAATATCAATATTTGCAAAACTCTGCGATAACAATTACGTTAAATAGATATCATTGAATTTTTTTCAGCTTGGTTGAATAATAATTCACGCAACTATGCCAAAGTAATAAAGCAAACAAGAAAGCTACGCATAAGTTCACAAAAAACTAGCCGTCTCGTGCCCACTTTGCGGGCCGTCAATAGTTATATTTTTTGCTGCAAGTGCCGACTAGTAGAAAATTTGTGAATTTTCAAAATCGATTCTAGATATTACTTCCTTCAACAATCTTTACCCTTTACAATAATAGTAGAGATAATTGTTTAATGAAACCTTCTCAATTAGGCACCGACAGTCAGTAATGTCAAACGTGTTTATGGTAATTAGTAACACGTGTATTTTATTAAACCTTTTGCTGTCTTTGTTTTACTGTACGAGGTAATGACGGTTAACATTATTATTACTATTAAAGTGAACTAATATACCTAATAACAAATTTATTATATTCCACAGTACGATAGTGTTGACATCAATGTAACGAATTGAAGTATTTGAAACTCTATAGTTAGGCAAGTATAATCCTGGGGTACCTATCAAAATACAGATTTTTTTGATATCGAATTTCATTTCATCGAAAACTATTCCACGATTTTCAATATCTATTTTTCTTGATTGATCGAATAGCTAATGATCACCGTTTCATATTATCGAACAAACATTCATAAAAAAAATGTTTCAAAGTTGTGTTGGTTACCAGAATAACGGTCTATCGAACTAACATTTCATATAAACTATTAAGTTATCGATGAAACTATTCATAAAAACATGTTTCAATATTTGACGGTACACATTATAATGTTTCGTTTAACAACTTTCCATCGCAGTAACGTTTCATCGAACGATGCATTGGCCTGTTGACGTTTGATAAAAACTGTTGAGGTCAGTTCTTAACTTTTAAAAAAAATTACCTACAAGATAATAATTGTTACGTTACGATCTATTGTGCATGTAAGCATGCATCGTTCAAGCAAGTACACAGCATGCAAGCAAGCATGCAGCATGCAAACAAGGATACAGCATACAAACAAGCATGCAACATGCAAGCAAGCATGCAACATGCAAGCAAGCATGCAGCAAGCAATATAATGCTCCGCTCGCTTCGCTCGCTCCGCTATGCGTGGTCACAAGTCTAACCTAACCTAACCTAGGTTTATTTTCGTATTCATGGTTTTTCTTTATAGCGGGGGGCCTCAGGCCCCCCGACCCCCCCGAGCAGGGGGGCCAGCCCCCCTGCACCCCCCGGCAAGCATCTTGCAGGCAGGCATACAGCATGCAATGCAAGCAGGCATACAGTATACAATTCAAGCATACATACAGCATGCAATGCAAGCATGCATACAGCATGCAATGCAAGCATGCATGTAGCATGCCAAAATACAACAAGCAATCTCCGTTAGCTTCGGTTGCACCGCTGCGTGTGGTTTTAAATCTAACCTAACTTAATCCATTAAAAGGTTTTCTTTACAGAGAAACAAATGTATTTTCGATGTACACTAACTTTATGTAGTAAAAATTGATGTTTCAACTATTCTGCAAACTGAAACTTACGTGGAAACAAAATTATGGGTAACAAAACATTGATTTAACATTATTTCGATAAAATAAATAAAATAGGAAAAGAATTTACGATGAAATGAACTTGTAGATAACAACTATTCGAGGAAATGAAATTGCGATGTAAGCTGATTCTAGGAGTTGTTAAATATTGTATAAAAAGATCTGCGAATAGTTTTATGGGAAATGAAAATCGTTGAAGTTAATTGCGATAAAGTGATGGGTTCCCATAATCCTGACCCATGATATGACTTTGTCTTAATAAAACTGACTTTTATTGATTTGACAAAGAAAAAAATATGCCATTTCCTTTACTGTGATAAGGTTCTAATATTGCTCACGCAGGATACAATTTGTCCGATAGTACTATTCGATATAAACCATAATCTGCAGAATCGCGTATACCTCGCTATAGCCTTTAAAAACAAGTGAAACGAAACTATTATGAAAGGAAATGAGGATAAATATAAACGTTGTTAAATCGAAGAAACCTTCTTAGATTATTCTTGAGATCAAAGTAATTACCCACGTGCTCATGTAGGTTAGAAAGGATAATGATGTTATAATTATAGATACTGTGCAAAATTCATAATAATTACCATATGTATTAGTAAACAAGCAAAATAATATTTTCGGTAGCGCGAGCTTTGTATTGAAACTGAAGGGGGGTGAATGGGGTAATTTTTTAAGATATTTTCATATAAAAATACCACATTGACGGCAATGACAAAATTTTGTAAAACTAGAAAAAATACACTGAAAAAAAAAACGACCAGCCCCAGGCGGGAATTGAACCCAGCATGTTTTTATGGTAAACATTGTTTCATCAATCTTTGAAATTTGCAATTCTAAGATCCGAACGAAATATTTCTGCAAATATTTGACGTCCAGTTAAGATAAAACTACCTTAAATTATAAGATAATTTTTCGTTTACAAACGCGTAAGTTTTTTTAAAACTAGAAAATATATACTGAAAGAAATCGGCCCCAGGCGGGATTCGAACCAGCATTCTCCACAATCCGGGCGGTTGCGTTAACCACTACGCTACCGGGGCACTGCTTTCTCCGTCGAAATTTATTTATTTATTTATTGCTTGCCACTTGTCAATTTGTCAGTGCTTGGTGCTTATGTTTTTATGGTAAACATTGTTTCATCAATCTTTGAAATTTGCACTTCTAAGATCATGAACGAAATATTTTTGTAAATATTTGACGTCCAGTTAAGATGAAACTACCCTAAATAATGGGATAATTTTTGCGTTTACAAACGCGTAAATATTTTTACTGACAAATTTCGACGGGCCCACATTCATTGCATATTTTCTTTATTAATTATTACCTCATTATTATAGATGATATGCAACGAATAGAAAAATAAAATATCAAATACGCGTCACCTTCACTACTACGAGCGAATCAATCACGACATTCTCATTGCCGTATTAAAAATTCACAATAATATCGCCGTGTGGAGAGACTCTAAAGGTCGCAAAGAAAGAGGAGACAATAATGAGTAAAACGTACATATTTTGTATGAAGTAATTGTTTCGGTCAAAAGCGTCGATGGCGTAGTGTGGAAGAGCGTCGTCTCCCACCCGGGAGGCACTGGTTCGATCCCTGCCACGTACCAATGTGTTTTCAAATTTTGAAATCATATGTACGTTTAATCGACGCTTTTGCGGTGAAGGAAAACATCGTGAGGAAACCTGCACACACCTATGAAGAAATTATTAGGTTATGTGCCCGCACTTGGCCAGTGTGGTTGACTAAGGCCTAATCGCCCCTAATGTGGGGTTGGCTCGAGCCCCTCGGTGGGGACATTATATGAGCTGTTGATGAATTGTTTGGGGAACTTTTGTGAACTCGGACATAAGTTTCTAGTGTCGCCGGCCTTGTAGCGTAAAAAGATTTGCAGCCTTTTCTTAGCTGTCAGCATACGTTTGAATACACAAACTAATACAAATACTTTACAATGTTTACACTACACTTCGTAGAACTGCACACTTCATCTTAGCGTTCTAAAGATTTTGAACCTTAAAGTCAACAATCTTGTTAAGGTTACTACTAGTAACGTACAAAGTACCAATTTGGAGAGGCACTCTAAAGTCTATATTACATTGTTTGCATAATATGTTTCTTAAGTTTGTCGCGTCAGTTTTGCAAGTGTCTATAGGCCACGGCGACAGTTTACCGTCGGAGGAGCCGTGTGCCTATTTGCCATTCATAAAATACCTACATACAGACATGCTCTAATTCCCAATAGGGTCAAGTTTGTATTGCCGATTGATACTTTAATCAATCCTTTATGATACATGTTCTGATAACTTTATAATATTATTTGATACTTATTTTGTTTGCGATAGTCGTCATATTGTATTTTTTTACGGAATACAGTCAGTTCAATGTCATTGAAACTTGTAGAGGAAAAACATTGATAGAAATATGGGTACGCACATGATTTCTCAACTACTCTAGTGCTACAAAAATGTTTACGAAAGTTTAAAAAATAACATTTGCATTGTTCTATAACGTCACCCACCAACATTGAATTATCGCTTCCGAAAAAATATTCCTCAATTTGTGCATAATATGTTGTATCAATCTTTTAGATCATTTTGTATGCAAATTCATTCTGACAACTAATTAATATCCTGAACAAAGTTAATGACCTTTAAGAAATCAATTGGTTTATCTAACTTTTTATTTGCAGAAAAACGAAATGGGCACTTATTCGAAAGGTCGTTTCCACTAAAATTTGTCCAAAGAAACAATTAGTTTTCAAAAACATATTCATACAGCTATACAAGGCTGATATAAACCTTAAGAAGCTCTATGGGAACCGGAATATTATTTCATTATCTGATTTATAAAATTTTTACATTGCGATAAATATTGATAGAGCATTTGCTCCATCGTTGCATAATATGTTTTACTCGTCACCAACTCATGTTCTATTTTAATTCGCAAGCCATGTCCTGTTCCATCAGCCAAGGAAAGAATATTATTGTTGACAGAGGCGCTGCTATTATTTAAGTAGTGTTTTAACCTCCTGAATCCGAAACTTATTCCCACTTGTGAATTTACTTACTAATGCTAAGGTTGGCTTTAAGAGATCTCTTGCAGAGAAAAGCTCACTTTTGTAAACGTCTTTCTTTGTATATTTTATGACTATTTTATGAGTGCAATAAAGGATTTATAAGCTACTTACGTAAATAAACGACTTTATTGTATACTTTCCTCTTTATTCTTAAGGTCACAAAAAAGAGTTGAGTAGGAAAACGGAATGTATTTTTTTGGAACTAAACTTGCCACACTGCCTTACATCAACTAGTGGTTTTAAAAACAATTTACTGGAAGACAGAAATTTTAAATTTCTACATATCTACTCAATTGAGTCCGCACGATCCCAAAGAGTTAAACTGCTCATGACAATTTTTACTTTTATCAATAGTCTGTGCATTACAATGACGTATGCCCCTTTATATCTCTATGAAGTAATTTAGAGCCATTATTGCTGATCCATACAGTGGGATATTAACATTTTATTACATTTGATTTTCCGAACTCAATATTTTTATGAGAACTGTTCATTTTACAATTCATATACGGTTACCTATCAACAGAACTATATTTTAAAGAAGGTTGAAAGTATTTTAAATCGCCGAGCGTTAATGAAACCGGGAAGCGTCGGTTGCGTAGTGCGTAAAAGCGTCGTCTCCCACCCGGGAGGCACTGGTTCGATCCCCGCCACGTACCAATGTGTTTTCAAATTTTGAATTCATATGTACGTTTAATCGACGACGCTCTTACGGTGAAGGAGAATAGCGTGAGTAAACCCGCACACACCTATGAAGAATTTATTAGATTGTGTGTGAAGTCGACCAACCCGCACTTGGCCAGCGTGGTTGACTAAGGCCTAATCGCCCCTAATGTGGGGCAGGCTCGAGCCTCTCGGTGGGGACATTATATGAGCTGATGATGATGATGCTGTGATTCCGTGAACTAGGCTCTCGTGACTCCCTCAAAAGTTCAAAGAGAAAAATATTATAACTGTATCATCGCAATATAGACTGGAAAACTTATTGTATGTAAAGAAAATTCTTACCTATACATTTTTCTCAGAAATGTAATACACATAATCTTAATATGTACCAGGAAAAAACACGATCTGGTTACACACAAAACTCGTCTCCATAGAATAAATAGGTAATTTATTCGTGGGCCAATGTATACGTTTTTACAATAAGATGCCGAATAATATTAGAGATAGAAGCCATATTATATAAAAAAGAATATTTAAAAGATAAATGATTGTTTATATGATTTGAAGCATAGGAGTAAAATCTGTCCAAAATTTACGTATGTAAAACAGTAATTATAAATTATTGATATGCCTGTTGCCCTGTAATGATGTTTTGAAATCATTACAAAAGTAAACTGCGGTGTTTCTTTCGCCGTTTCTTATCGGTCTCAGCATAATCATTATTTCCTCCCGGAACAGAGGTACGATTTTTACAATTTAAAGGTATTTTTCAAATTACATTTGAAAAAGAACTTTTTGATTTTAATTTTATCAATAGGCAAGGATATCTACATAACTTAACGTAATTCATCTAGTTTATTTTGTACAGTAAAACACACTACTATTCTGTCTTTTTACGCGAACTAACAGTAACAAGTTTGTTACGTAACTACTAATTAAATATTTAGCATAGGTATATACCTCCTATTTGCCTTTACTTCAGTGTTGAGATTAAGAGCTACTAAGTCATAACTTTATTGACACATATACTTGTAGAAATACTAAGACCTCTCATTAAGCGTTTTTCCTCTGCTATTACCGCGATGTTTTTTTATTGTCTGCTAAAGGTTTGTCACTCATGACATTTCCTGCGTCGCCTGTTTTTTTAAGAAGGCGAAGGCTTTGGTCTTCAATCCTGTAAGTCGAACGATCCTAAGGGATTACTGGGTGACCGAGCATCTCCCTCTCAGGAATCTCTCGACCGCCTATCGTCCGTAGGGCGTCCGAGTCGGAACGGGACTCACGATACCGCTGATTTTGCTTTATTATGGGGGGGTTTACACGGGTCAATTTTCGCCGCACTGTTAGACCACTCATCAAATCGATAATCATCGCGGAGTACCTTAAGCTATAGGCATTTATCCATACTAAAAACCTTTTCTTAAACTTTGGAGGCGATTTAGGAGGAGTCATGGTTGTTGATAAATTAATTATTTATATATTTATTCGTTTCTTAGAAACGAGAACTAAGTTGACTTACTAACGTGGAGTTGTTTAAACAATACTTCACACAATATTGCGATGTCAGTAAACATAACAAGGATACTCTAAACGTGACCTTTGTTTTACTACTTCAAGTAAAGTAATGATCAATGATAGTTCAGACTACAAATATAACAAAATACAAATACTAGGTACATGAGAGAGTCTAATGCGTTATGTACCTGTCTTCATATCTGAGTGATCAGTAGTTACAGGGTTTTTTTTTAACTCACTTCAAAAAAATGTATGTATGTACCTCAGATCTGTTTACGGGTGTACCGATTTCGATGATTGTTTTAACGTATGGAAGCTGGTCCTTGTCATGTGGTCCGTTTTAAATTTGAGCAAAATCGAGTAGTTTTTGAGTTACTGTTGTCCCTTATAATGCGTATTTAATTGACATCTTTTTTCCTATCAATGTTTTCCGTTATTGTTCAGAGGCCTTAGTACGAGTTTGTTAGTTTTCGAGCTCGATCAAACGTATCGTCTCTTTTCATACATTGCCCACTAGCGCCTCTAGCGTAAACTATCAGAAACAGTAACCAATGTATGAAGAAAGACGATACGTTTGATCGAGCTCGAAAACTATCAAAACTCATACTAAGGCCTCAGTATAAAATGAAGCTGGTGTTGTTGAAGTATTTTTACTTTCTCGTATACGTAGTATAGAGGAAGTCTTGTAATCATCAAAAAATTCGACCTCGAGATTTTGACGGATTTACACGTTTTGGACCTCCCTGAGTCCAAAAATACCGTTTTCGGAATTATGTCTGTGTGTGTGTGTGTCTGTGCGTTAGCATGATAACTCGAGCATGCTTTAACTTATTGCAATCAAATTTAACATACGTGTATGACACCAAAATATAAGGTTTCTATCAAATTTTGAGCCGTCGATCACGAAAGTTAAGCAACCAAGTGCGCGGTAGGTACTCGGATGGGTGACCAAAATTAAACATGCATGTATGACATCAAAATATAAGGTTTCTATCAACGTTTGAGTCGTTTTACGATTTGTTGGATGCCATTTTGTTCTTCCTTAATTATTTTACATTTGGTTAAAAATTCCACTAAACTGATGAAGATCAATTTCTCAAATATTTTTGAAAATATAGACAAAGGAAAGTTAGTGAAAGTAAAAATAAAATATAAGGTTGGATCTAGTATATTGTTGATATGGTTTGTATGCGACAAGATCGTGCAGTATGCCGCGGGATGCCACAGGATTCAGTATGCCAAAGCGTGGCATGCCACGCCGTACTGTGTCGTACTGTTAGTGAGCGCCAGCCTAGTTCTATTGTTCGTCCCACCTGGACCGCCCAGTAATCAGCCCAGAGCGCCCAAATTAATAAAAATTTTAATAATGAAAATTTCAGCTTCTTAACATAAGATGGATATTTTTTCAGAGCCACAATGGAAGTCGTAACGCAACACCCACTGGTGAAACTGACGTATGATGATGTGAGGAGCACAAGAAAGTTCTATGACATAGATGACGTGGGCCGAATCAACGAGAGCCTAGATGCTATTGAGCTATGGATGCAGAAGCAGCCGCATCTAGTTGAAGCTAGCCAGTATTTGCGTAAGTAACTTAGCTAGATACCGCCCTTTCATAAAAATCTGTTGCCATAATAATAATGTTAACAGTATTATTTTGTTCCGACAATTAATGATAAGAAAGTCGTCCGAGCGGTTATGGTTATCATTATTTATTACATCCATTGTTAAAATGATGCAACCTGTATTTCGCTTAACCAGAGATTTGACGGCACCTTTGGCATTTGTTATCGTTATAGTTACTTGATGCAACTGAGCCTTAATTAATGGCGTCGCGTCACATTAAACGTACGCATTTTGCCAATGTCAAGTCAAAATGTAACTAAAGTAACAAAAATTGTACGGTTGATTGAGGTTAAAAATCTCTCAACACGTGTTTTTACAAGAACTCGGGAGAAACTCGCCTGTTATGTCAGTTCAGATACTTTTTATTTGCTGTCAAAATAATTATTCTTCCATAGACATATGGCATTACGAATTTAGACGTCTTAAATTCTTTTAGACAACTGACAGGATATCAAATGATTTTGATACGCTTAAAATCAATTTCTAAAGATAATTCTAAAACGATGGAGATTCTCTGGCATAAAATGACATCACCATTTACAATTTAACACTTTGAAATCTTGTAATTATTTGTGAATGGTGTAAACAACCCTAATGTATAACGAATATTTTTTAAATTTGGAACAAACCGCGTCACCGCCGCTAACCATCCCTCCGAATTTGAGAGAATATTCACTAACCAAATACAGTTCTATTTTTAAAATTCATTGCCGCTCTAGGGAATGAAGCAATTACTATGAGTTTTTCCCGGCCAGTGGTGGGAATAAACGTGTTCCACCCCAGATCAAACAAACGCTACTTTCCGAGTGTGAGAAATGAAATAGTTTCTTATATAGCTATTCTCATTCACTTAAACATACCATCTGCCTATGTTTTTGAACTATTTGATTTCAAATGTTGAAATTGCATTATGTATTGTTAATGTAAATAATAATAAAAAAGACTCTCAGCCTTCATCTCAGCTGACGGTACGTGGCAATAAAGAATAAGAACCTAATAATAGACCTCTGGGTCTAATTCCCGTGAACGACTTAAACTCAAAAAGTTTAGAATAAAAGTAAAATGTTACTAAAAAAAACTACAAAAGCAAAACTTAGATATACAATTTCCAGGTCGAATACTATACCTACGTGAAACTAATTACAATATACTACATGGAATAACAGCACACGCAAGCGAAGGTGATCACATCTCTAAATGGAGCGATCTCAGACTGGAATATGACCCATTTAACTAATTATAAAATTTTATAAAGGTTTTTCCGTGTCGTGGTACTTCTACGTCACAATCGTCGTACGGGTTGCAACATGGTGTGATGTACGCCGAGAATTTGCTGCGTCAATATTAACTTAATGTATCGTAGTGACATTGAAGAAGTTACCTTAATGCTTTCGAAAAGGTCAAAGACACTATCTTTAATTTCAGTTTAAAAATACCATGTGAATGAACTGACCATGATTCGAATCTATTCTTGAATCTTTAATGACCAATCTATTTTTGTGAATCAAATTAAAATATTTATCAAAAATAGCTACTGTGAATACTAGATCACCTTGAATGTGTATTGCTAAATCTAAAAACGTTTCTTCTTATAATTTTAGCACGCAGCGTTTTGGAGAGACTCTTTATGTTAGCAAGAGGGTCAATCGAAGGCACGAAGCAGAAGATTGACAAAATGTTCACGTGTCGAGGATTGATGCCAGAACTATGTCTCCACAGAACACTCGGCGAATTCGAGAAACTCTGGGGATGTCTGTAAGTTGAATAAATGACTGACATTGAATAGGCGTAGGTAGTTCTTACATAGAGGTTGCTTAATTGCCTAATATATTATGATCTAGCTGGGATATTGTACTTTACTCGGCCTTAATTTTATTTATTTATACACCTTCGTGTGACAGCACAGTAACATTTTGTAAACAAATTTGTATTAAAACTTCTCCTAATGTGAAATAATTACGATTGCTGTTAAACCTTTCTCTTGATGGTGAGTCAATATCTTAGTAGCCTTAATTGTAGCCTTTTAGATTATTAAGTTGTATCATATCATGATTTTAAGAAATAACTACGTGTTTTGTAAATTTTTCGCCTTTATTTCTTTCAATATGGCAGATTTCAGTCGTGTTTGAAAGAAATTCAATATGGCAGATTTCAGTCGTGTTTACATTTTCTTCTGCTATAAACGACCTGTGTCATGAATCAGTTGTTTTTTTACATCAAAATTCACATAAGTATCACTTTTCTAATGTACTTATTTTGCAAACAGATGATTTGGTAAAAATGTGACCTTCACGATTCTTAGCTGTTCAATGTCTCATTCCTGACGTCAATGTTAATTTGGACCACTCATTTTAATAAAACTGCAGCTTTATTATTAATAAAAAAAATATATGAAACTAAACGTGCATTTGAAACAAAAAAAAATCTATAAAACTGCCAAAGAAAGACATCTAAAGTGAATTTATGCAGATGGGCTTGTTTGGTATAATAAGACCCTTGAAGCATAATATTATAAAAATACCCGTTTTATATAGAGAAGCTTTATTTTTAGTAAAATAAAAATTAAAAGCAGCATACCATAAAATTACAATATGTATACATAATACGCTCTGGATTTTAGTGTTTTTATAAAACATATCGAATTGATTGGATATTTATAAACACCTAAATGTATCTACTGCCTATTAGCAATGTTGCATAATCCAAAGTTAATTTGAGATTTAACTATCGATATTTATTGAATCGAAATAAAAATGCATTAGTGTACTCTATTTCAAATTGTATCGATATTCATGAGCATCAACGTATGTCTTGTTAAATATGATGCATCACTTAAAAGCTTTTAGACCCCAGACCTCTAGAGTTATGCACCGTCGTCTTCGACTGTTATGCTTCTATCCGTAAGAAAGTTGTATATCCTTTTCGCCTATCATCATAGACTCTTGATTAGATGCAAAAAGAGAGTCTAGAAAGACAGTCTTCTCTTTTGCAGTATGCGTCAACGAATTATCTATTTTGTCGAAAAGGTGGAAAGGTGGAAAGGACGATTTACAGAAATTTCCTTGGACAGCCATGGCGAAAGACCAGAATGCACGAGTTCCCGATGGAAGCTTAACTAATTTCTCGCGAATTCTGCTGATATGCTCGGATATTACCTCAGATTCTAAATGATCTGAGGATATTACTTTACTTGAACTTGGCTATCTTAAAATAAAATGAAAATAATACACAATAATTTCAGTATTTATACTTAAATGAAAAGAAAATAATATACAATAATTTCAGTATTTATACTTAAATTTTCACGTTAATTACTGAATTGTTCACGTAAATTTCAAAAAAAGAAATGAGGATTAGTAATCTGCAGCTGTCAACAGACCGTGAAATTTAGATTTGGACAACTAGATGTATTATTGCTCAATGTATATCTACTTTGGTTTTTAAAGTACAAAGTCAATTTTGTCAAAAAATTTAAATGATGACTGTATGCCCCGTCTGTGACCTTTGTCTAATGCTTCTACATTCACCACCAAGTCATGGAAAATATTTTAATTTTTTCAGTTAATATTGGAGCGAAATCCATCATCTTAAACTATAGCGCCTTCGCTTAAATGAAAAACTGTCATTTATTTGATAGAGAAAATAGACATATAAGAGAAATAGCACGGTATTTTAATCAAAACTTCACCAATCTCACTTACAGATTGTTACATGGTTCTCAAACTTTCTCGTTACAACAATTAAGTAAAACTTTTGCTAAATCACCAACATCAGTATCGTGTGACAGATGTTGTAGTGATAATTGCTTTGAAAGATTACCCCCAAAGAGGTCTGCCTTTCTTCAAATAACAAGTAGATCACTTAAGCGATAATTGCTTATGTTCAAAATACACTACGCCAAAGCATTGAGAGGTATTTTGAGAATTAGACAGCAATTAAAGAATAACAGATCAGGCTACCCAAAACTGACATATTTCTTCAATAAATTTTCAACCTTGATCTACGATAATAGACTTTAAAATCTAGGTATGAAAGATATTTACTAGTTTGTGTTAGCTTGATCTGCAGTAGTCTGTATCTTGCCGTTAAGGACCTTTTTGCTATTCATAAAATTAAATATAATGTTAATGCCAATTTTATCACTGTTGTATTTTAGTATGTTGGGTAGTCGTCTATAAATACTATAAAATATTATTTTTATTTTCAGAAATTACGTCGCCTTACCCAAACTGTCGCCATTGGACAATTCCAGGGTTATGATCGCACAATTCAAAACTGACAAGTTGGACGATTTTTCAATTTTATCGTATTTCAGATACTCATTTCTGGTGAGTAATAGTTTTTCCACATAACAACATAACTGGAAAAACAAGTATATATCCGGCGTGATAGTAAGCATTTAGAGTAGGTAGATCATAATGGTACTCATACCAAAAAAAAATTCAAAAGTAATCGTGCTTAAGACCCGTAGGCTTGCCTAGACAGTGCAATTTTCAAATGTATGTGTTCTAATTATTATGCCTTTTAAATATTATGGCAACCATAAATTATGCTTTTTTTTTAGTTGCTTATTCAAATTATTCGTTTCCATAACTATGCCTTACATATTTTGGCCTTATTATATTATGCGTTATGAAAATATGCTTAAAGGCTTATGGCAAATGGCATGGCTATAACTTTTTTAATTTATGACGAAATATGTAATGCGTTTATGCTATAGGTAATCGTATGGGAGATTGGCGTCACCAACACGGTTTTCAAACACACTAGCGCACTCGAAGACATTTGTAATTTAAAAAAATATAATTATAGATTTATGTGTAGAACTTTTACATCTAAGCTTGAAACAATAATAATTCAAAGGTTTTGGATTTTCACGCAACAGTTAACTGTTGCCGAAATCGCTAACTTGATTTCAAAAGAAAGGCATATTACATTCAACATTATTGCAAAAAAGTTGATATTCATTTTTTTGTTTAGAAAATGCCGACAATGACAGAAATTTCGACTCATTTTGACGAAGGTATTACGTCTGTGTCAAACACACACAAAATTATACCACCGTTAAAATGGTTGTAAACAACTCAATGTCAAATTCCTATTGTGCATATAAATATAATGATTATTATGTTATTTCTTAATTCATTTATTCTCTTTTAAATAAAAGTAATTCTAAAAAAATATATGAATATTTTCATGCGCTTTGCTAAAGATTAAAAAAAAACAATTTTTGGTAATTTAAATTTTTATTTCAGATTGGTGAATACAGGCTGTATTATGACTACTGTTTACAAGAACGGTTCATTATAGACTTGAAGTATGTAAGGCACTTTTCACTCATAGGAAAACTAAACCCAATTCTAGTGAAGAAATCCGAAATCCTGTGTTCCGTAAGTCTATTTATTATTATTTAAGCTAAGATAAATTCATATAATTTAAACTTGATGATTGGTGTGACCATGGAAATATATTAGGTATTAATAAAAATAATGAGCTGTTAGGGTTACCTTTACTATCCATTAAAAAAATTTTAACCCTGGGTTATGGTTACCCTGGGTAACCAATCAATATTGACATGCGTTATGCTGTGCTGTGCCATATTTAGTCGAATAAAAATAATAATATCCATGCTCACATTATTTATCTAGCCCAAATTAAATATCATTTAGAACTTGTGTTATAAATACTAGTTTAGATATAATAGAATATAGAATAATATATAAAAATAATTTAGATAATTTTAACTTAAATAATCATTTAAGCCACCATGACTCGTGTTAGTGTTCATCGCACAAGCATTTGCCAGTACCATAATTCGAAAATGGACCGCCCGATTTGTGTAGGCAGCTTCAATCGATCCTGGATCCATGTTATAGATGTGTAGGCAACATTACTGACCAATTCACCATGGTGGCGTCAATCAATCCTCTTAGATAAAATGAAGAAACAAATGGTTTATTTGTTTCTTTGTTTAAGACTTAACTTAATGTTTATGGTTCACGGAACAAAAAAAAATCGTACTATGAATCATCATCATCAGCTGTGACACAAGGCCTCTCCTTGTCATCGAAGGAGGTTTAGACAGTAGTCCACCACACAGACTTGTCCAATGCGGATTGGTGGATGGAGTATAAGGTGATCAATACCCTTTTGCTGATTCATTAGTTGCCTTCTACGGCACCCATTGGATGATATGAGATGATACTATTCTACTCTGCCCGCATCACATGGCTGGTACCATTAATAGGAGCTTTTTTTCAGGAAGGATATGGTACCAAAATAAAAGGCATCCACCTACTCAATGCCCCGTCATTTGTTGATAAGATGGTGGTCTTGCTGAAGCAGGCATTAAAAGAAAAGGTGGCCAGTCGGATTCATGTACACAGCTCCTATGAAGACCTCCAGAAGCATGTGCCAAAAGAAATCTTGCCTAAGGACTATGGTGGCGATGAAACTTCCTGTGATAAGTTGGCTGGTAAGGCATTTTAACCCGGCGTCAATGACGCTGGGTCATATTGACCCGAGCTCATTTCAAATGGCCATATTTCGAATTTTGCGTACTCTATGGTTTCGAACATTCTAGTTGCTGGAGATACAGTCTTTCTCAACCCGTACTGCTAGTAAACTTGGTGCGATGACGTCTGAATGGTATGATACACAAGCGTCAAATGAAAACAGGTCAATATGACCCAGCGTCGTTGGCAGCGTTGTTTTTACGTGACATATTTTTATATGTGGTTTCTTATGGTTATTGATAATTATATTATTTTTTTATTTGCAAATTTACAATAATGCCACTCTTATGTAACCCTGGGACCATATTGGACATGTTAGAAGAGTCAGACTCTAACAGTGAAAGAAATGACGCTTTCTCAGACGAAATTGACGAATATATCGGAATGCATTCGTAGTAGGGGAACGGTACAAGATGCAAGCGATAAAAATGACAATTGGACATTGCAAGCTCGGAATTGTCTGATGATGTCGGTCTTTTGATCCCTACATGTAACACATACCAGATTTATATTAATATGTCTTGATCATAGCATTTCACACTGCAATAATTGTAGCAGTTCCATGGTCAGGTATGAAGAAAGCTAAAGACTGATTATAAGCAAAATGTATGTTCCTAAGTTGATTTGATCTCCTGGGTATTGAAAATTGTTTTTTGGTGAATAATAAAGAAAGTTTATTGCATTTTTCTTAGATAATTACGCAAGTTCTGTTTTTAAAGTTAATTTAGGATGTGTTTTGAACAAAAATTTATTAAACTCTGATTTGTCTGAGAACACATACTATTACATAAATAATTAAAATAGGCTCTTATTATTAACTGTTAGAAAAAAAGGCCCGGCGTCATTGTCCGCGTAATTATTTTCACGTCATTGACGCCGGGTTAAACTTAAGCTTGTTTTCCTCCTTCTCCTACATTGCTCCCAATGTATTTGGGGTCGGTGTTATGTTTTGATATCGAAAATACAGCTACAAATTTTAGCAATAGATTTTTACGGCCGGCCGCCTCCCTGACACTAATTTACCAGCTGGTAGGTTTACTAGGTGGTGGTGGTAGACCCATATGCAGGGTCATCTGAGTAGGTACCACCGCCTTTCTTATTTCTGCCGTGAAGCAGTTCGCTGTGTTTCGGATTGAAGGGAAAGGTAGCCAGTGTAATTACTGGGCATGGAAAGCACATCATCACAGTCCCCAGGATGACAACGCACTTGCAGTGTTAAGTGATTTACATAATCTTCTTTGTTTTCAGAGCAATGGAAGGAAGTTCTAAGTTCAGAAGAAGCGACTAAAATGATGTCTGATTCAGATAAATTAATCGCAGACGAATCAAAACGGCAAGCTTTAAATTTCAATCAAGAATACCTGGGAATGCCAGGCTCATTTAGAAAACTAAATGTGGACTAAAACGGACAAAAGCATTAATTGAATTTTATGATTCCATATTATGGTATATTAACTTAGCAAAGAGTAATTTGTATTGTGATCATGGAATTTTCTGTATAGGAAAATGTTAGTACACTTCGATTTAGTAATTTTAAATAGAGCTATTTATATGGTTATTGTTTGTAATAATAAGATAAAATATTTATCAAATCAAATCAAATAGGTTTATTTAGTTTCGCAATCGCAACTAGTTATAACTTCTTGTAGTATAATGTTGAATGTAGTAGGTATGTTAACTTTAACTTTTATTATAGGTATTTCTTTCTCTCTCTCTTTTTCTGTCATCGATCATGATCAGGGCACGTGTTTAGAAGTATAACCTAGTTTTAAGTACTGTTATATTTTTGATAATATTAGTTATATATGGTTGTATTCTGTTTCGTGTCTTGTATAATAAATAAATAAATAAATTGAATATTACAAAAAGACTTGCAGTGCACAAACATAGGTAAGATACAGTGAAACCGAAAAGGACGCCACTCAGCATAATTATGTTGCAACATCCACAATTCTGTGGCAACACAAAAGTATGTGTGTTAGCTTTATAATGACTTTTTGTTATGTTGGATAATTTATAACTTATGTTATTAAATTTTGCTAAAATATCGATCGTCCCAATGCGAGTTCACCTTTGAACGGTTCGGCGAAAAATACATAGTTGGTATTACGAATGTCTACTAAAAGATATCGCTCCGCATGTTTAAAAAAAACTGCACCACCTCCTTTCCTGAGGCTGCTCCGATAGCCTTATAGCTATTTTGGCATTAGACAATAAGGGGGTGTTTAGTCGGTAGGAGTCCGGCATAACCCTAGGAGCCGGCCCTTAGGGTATCCACGAGAATTCCGGAATGTCCGGAAGGTTCTTCTGAATCTTTTCGCTGCACTGTCTTTCGCTCCCCCTCGTGGGGGTAGGAAAGGGAAATCAGCGGGAGGGGTCGAGGGAGCGATAAAAAAGAGTAACCATGAACCTTTTAAGTTACTTATCTACAGTAAAATATTCAGAATAATTTTCATAGAAACGACTATGGATTTTTCGGTTCATCGGCGTATTGTACATAACCTTTCAATGCTTCTATCACAGTGTAAATACATCTATGCTTCTGTCATACAAGTGAAAGCAACAACACAACATTGTTTATCAATAAATGTACTTAGTACATTTAAATCATATTAGACAATTTCTATTGATTGAAAATAAAATCGTAACAAATAAAAATATGATTGAAGATCAAAGTAAAAACTAATAATAACTTATGAACATTTATTAATTTTGTTATAATTAATAGACTATAAGCTTGGACAAATGTGATTTAATATAGTTTAATGTAATTCATTATTTGTGTAAGCATTAGAACAAAATTATATAATAAAAACTTTGTGAGGGAGAAGGTAATGTAATACTAGAAAAATGCACTGAAAAAAATCGACTTGCCTCAGGCGGGACTCGAACCCGCACCTTCCACAATCCGGGTGGAAAATATTCGCAAAAATATTTCGTTCGGGTCTTGGAAGTGCAAATTTCAAAGATTTGATGAAACGATGTTTACCATAAAAACATAAGCACCAAGCACTGACAAATTTCGACAGCGAAAAGCAGTGCCTCGGTGGCGAAATTGGTCAACGCGTCCACCCGGATTGTGGAAGGTGCGGGTTCGAGTCCCGCCTGAGGCAAGTCGATTTTTTTCAGTGCATTTTTCTAGTATTATATTAACGCGTTTGTAAACGCAAAAATAAAATTATTCCAGGTAATGTAATCTTAATTATAAGTAGTATCAATTTAGTGTAGTGTAGAAATCTAATCTTTGAAATGACTTTTTATTATTATATTATATTATATATTATATTGTGATACGGCATTAGACAAGTAAGTTAAAGCAGCAAAGTTGACTGAATTTAAATAACATAATATTCAAGACATGTGGGTCAGTATTTGCACTGGAAACTCAGTACGATTTTGGACCACATTAAAGAACATTAATTTGGAGTAAAAAATCTTTGATTTCAAGAAGACGATACAACTTGTTATTTGAAATTAAAGTAAATATAGGTATTCTCTTTCGAAGAAAGCGAGACGGCCTTGCGGCCGCGAGTGCTATGACGAACGTGGCGTAGCCTTTACCTACTAGGAGGGTATCCATTAGTTCTGATAACTTACTTATTTACTTATACAGTGATGTGGGTCTTGGAGATCTGCACATAACATAATGCTGCATGGATGAGGCTCGTGCTTAAGAAGCACATGGCGCATTTGATGTGGACGCACATTAATTAACAAGTCTTATTTTGAGAGACCAGCAGCACTGCTCAATAGCATTCTTTACTATCAATACTTTTAGGTTATGGGGTATACCTGAAGAGCCTGATTTCATCTAGTTTTTTAGCCTCTTTACATGGACTCTTTACTTTACTAAGGCGAATCGTAATAATTATGACGATAATATTCTGATGTATTTAATGTGATAATATAAATAATTTATCGTATGGAATGGGATAAAAATATTTGCAAGAAGACGTATTTTAATAAATTATTTTGGTTTCCAAATTGTTGTTTTTCTTGCCCATATCAATATTTTTATTGTCCTTAAGAACTAATGAGATATAATATTCTCCTACTCAAACTCTCTCCTAGAAGAGCGTCGTCTCCCACCTGAGAGGCACTGGTTCAACCCCGAACACGTACCAATGTGTTTTCAAATTTTGAATTCATAGGTAGGTTTAATCGACGCTTTTACGGTGAAGGAAAACTACGCGAGGAAACCTGCACACACCTATGAAGAAGTTCTTAGGTTGTGTGTGAAGTCGACCAACCCGCACTTGGCCAGCGTGGTTGACTAAGGCCTAATCGCCCCTAATGTGGGGTAGGCTCGAGCCCCTCGGTGGGGACATTATGAGCTGTTGATGAGGATTCTCCTACTTATAATCAACCCCTGATAATGATAAGATACCCGCACTACTGAGATGATTTAGAGTGTACCATTTGTCCTGGTTGTTGGTCTTGACTGAAGGATTGTTACTTTCTTGGTTTGGTCCTCGTTTTATGTAGGTGACATGCTGGCAACCCGTCACGATCTGGAGGCACTGCATGGTCCATACTGCCAGATGTGGTTTTATGTGTAACAAAATGTTACCTAAAGCTCTGTTCCATCCCTCATGGGAACACGAGTGTGATCGTTTTTATGTATGTTAAAATGAAGGTGTAACAATATTATGTTGTTTCTTTGTAAAAGGTTTACTGAAACAAAAGTTAAGTAGCAGCGATGCAAACGCGATACATACGCGATAAACTCGCTATCTTCGACTTTTAGCTATGGATGCGTTTGATATCCAGTCGTATTCATTAGCCCGAATAACATGATACTGAAAACTGATTCAACTAAGCTACGTTTTTTATATGGAAGGATTAGTTATGTGGATGCGAGCTATGGATGCGTGCTATAGATGTGTCCACTCGCGACCATCAGTGTAGCGTGATGCTCCAATTAGCAAAAAAGTACAGGTTCAGTTTAGTAAAAGTACTACCAGTACTAACCTACCCATACTAATATAGTCGTATAAATAGCATGGTGTTATCAAAAATTCGAAATTGAAAACTTATTTTGAAATCATTCATACGTTTTTTGACTATAATTGTTAGAATGTACCCGCTTGTTGTAGGTACCATATAGGAACCAACCTGTATAATAGGTATAACACTTGGGAACTAGAAAAATAAGAACGGTTGGATGAACCATAATTAAGTTATTGAGACCTAGTTCTGTTTGCCAAAGCCTCGAAAATGGCACTTGCATTTTAAAAGTATGATCAGCTTACGCGCTGGTTACGCTCCTCAATCTCACCAGCAGCTCATATAATGTCCCCACCGAGGGTTTCGAGCCTACCTACACATTAGGGGCGATTAGGCCTTACTCAACCACGCTGGATAAGTCGGGTTGGTCGACCCCTCAATCTCGATTTACGTTTATCAAGTCGCATAGCAAAGTTTATAAATACAGTGAATAATTACAGGAGTACGAACCGGTCGGAGAGTATCAAGGTCATTTGGCTTGTGAGCTGTTTTTAGCTAGAATAATTTTCTGTGTTACCTAAGTGTACCCCATCTTCAATAACCAACTCCATTTCTCTGTACGGTCCATTTGCCTTTAGTTTAGTAATCAGTGGTGAAGATTATAATACGTAGTAGGTAGGTATATATTTATATATTATACGAAAAATACCTTCGAGATGAATTTTAAATTTTATGGGAATAATAAACATAAAAGAAGATCTGTGGAAAAAAGAAAAACGAACTAAATCAACAAAACCTAATTAAAAACAAATTAAAATCGCTACAACCACATAGTAATTAGCAAAGTTATCATGGAACATTAAAATCATCTAGTTTAATGCAGGAGATTGTTGTGACTTTGTCACGTTATTAGTGATCACCTTGCAAAAGTTTAATTGGGTAGAGTACTTGAAATCGAATATCCTTTGCTCGAATATCAAATATTCAAAAACCTTTACTCAAAAAAACCATAAAATCGAAAAATCATGAGTTTTCAGTTCACCACTTCGATGCATTAAAATCTCGAATGACACAAGTTCGACAGGTCGAATGCTGAAAGAAGTTATCTCGAAGACGAAGAGTTTACTATACATCTCAATTAACTAAGTACCTACATATTTGCATGATGGGTAGGTTAAGAGCTATATTTTAATGACAAATGGGGGCCAATCTTAAAAAAAGTGTCAAATGTAAGAAAAATTGTGAAGACTTAGTACCTCACTCATATTTTTGGGTTGGCTGGAAGAGATCTCTTATAGAAATAAGTTCGCCCGTACAAACTATATCACTGTTTATTTTTATATTATTAGGTGCAATAAAGTTTTTATGATAATAATGGTTTAGGCGTCGATCTTGTCATTCGAGATTTTAATGCATCGATGTAGCGATTTGTCGATTTTCTGGTTTTTCCAGGAAAGGTTTTTGAGCATTTAATATTCGAGCAAGGAGCATTCGATTTCAAGTGAGAAACCGGTTTAACTACTGCATAATAAGTCACCAGAAGCCACCAGCCACTCGTACTGCATCACTGCTTAACTAGCTAGTTTTTCTATTATTTCTTGAGCTTTAGACGTCTTTAAGGTGAGCGTTTTAATCCTATCATAATATTTAAATTATAATGAACATACAATAAACAGTTTATCAATTATAAATACATGCACATTAGTTGGCCATTATTTCGGTCTTCTCGGAATCAGAATCAGAATTTAATTTATTGCTATTTATAAGTTTGCAGCTGATAATGCTTATAAAATTAGATACTATGGATTGCTCACATCAAGCTGGCAATCCAAACTGAAGTAAATTAATACTAGATAACGTTTGGCCATTAGACACTAACTTTAGTAAATTAAATAAATCTGTATTACTAGAATGCTCCTAGTAGTAACACTCACTTCTTTTTCCATTCCTTTACCGTTCGTGCTGCTAAATTTCGGAATCGACTCCCATCAGACGTTCAGGAGAGTCCATCAACGCGATCTTTTAAATATAAAAAAACACTACCTCACTCTCCTTTCACAGTCCTGACTAACTTTCTTCTGGTTTAAACAGTATTTCATAGTCTATTATATATTTATTTATCATTATTTATTTATTTTAATATATATATTTATGTATTTATTATGTGTGTTATTTATGTTTTTTTATGATAATATTTATTCAATTATGCATGCTATGTTAGTTAATCTATATAAAGCAAAATTAGAATTCTTTTTCTTACAACCGTGCACTCGATGTTACCCGATTATTATTTTTGTAGTCTCTTTCATACATTCTGGTCTGACTAGAAGAGATCTCTTTTAGAGATAAGTTCGCCCTTGAAAACCTTGTTACTTTAAAGTGTAATAAAGAGTTTAATATGTTGTATGTATAGTCAGAAGGATTATTACTTATGTGAAATCTAGAAATGTTTCAACTATTATTTTATTATTTTACTTTTGTTTTATTAATTTATAAAATTGTTCACCTGGACGTAATTCAAAAATTGATCGATGTAATTTTTAAATAAAATTTTAGGTTTGATAAGATATACACAATTTGTAAAAGAGTAACATGGAGAACGAAGCATGGTTGACATTGTTGAGACGAACACCCGAGGATGTAAAATATATAATTAATTTGTATGACGTTGACTTCGACAAATCCGGCAAGGAAAAACTAGAAGCTATTGGTCAGTGGATCAAAGGTGAAGGCCATCTTTTCGACGCTTACGAGAATCTGCGCAAATTACGTAAGTAGTACTTTTTTCCAGTAAATTTTGTTGAATTTGGAGCGCCTGAACCTGAGAAGTACACCTTACAGAAGACCAAGTCAACTACATTTTTGTCATGTTTTGTTTCTGTGGCTGAGTAATGTAGCCAGATCAACACGGGGTAGGAAAGCCGACTAGATTGCAAGCGTCTTTAGACCATAGATCGTCGTTTTGCAAACTTATTTTGCGCGTCGCCCATTTACAGAATATGTTTTTTTAGAGCGTCCAGCTTAAGTTTACTTACTATCTGTCACTAATTTAAAACGAATATTACCATGATCATATGCTATCTAAATACTCCCTTAATTTTATCTGGGTCTTCTACTGCCACCTTAAAAGTCTTCTACGCCCATTAAGGGGCGTTATCGCCCACTTTTTGAACATATGCCATGTCAGTAATAATAAATCTATGCTTTAGACTATGGTAACTGATTACCACGAGAAATGACGTATGCTTGTCTGCCAAACAAAACATAAAAAGTGTATACAATTCAGTTTGATTAAGGTATACTACAGTTTGATTAATCGTACCTATAGATTATGTTAATTGTGAGAAAGTGATTTGCCGCGGTTAATGTCCGGCTGTTACGATATTTAGTATTCTCGTTTGGCTGTCGGCTTTTGTTTGTTGGTTCACTGTTTAATATATTTACCGTTTTTTTACTTCAAAAATAAACTCAATTAACAGTTAGTTATGTATTTTGGTCAGTAAGAAACCTTAACATTTTTTTTTCTATATGCTCCTCGAATAGCTTTTGAAGTGCTATGGGTTACCTACAGACCAGTATTTAGTCTAAGAACCATGTAGCAATGTTGGGTAGCTTCCTTGGTCCAACTTACATACATAAATGGCCAGTCTCCTTAGTACTCTGTTAGCGATAAAATTTTATACCTAGCGGCCGATATTAAAATTATATTAAAATCATTATTTTGGTCTGACAGTTGGTGATAAAATATTCTCCGTGGTTACCTTTATATGAGGCCTATTGTAAGTGAAGATGATCTAAGAATTGTTATTTTACATTACAGCACTCCAATATCTTCAAAATCTTTACTTCATGGCAAAATGTTCAACCGAAGCAACAAAGCAGAAAATTGATAAGTTGGCGACAATGAAATCATTGATGCCCGAGCTATTTAATAATAGAAGTCTTGAGGAATTTGAGAACTTTTCAAAATCTGTGTGAGTAATACCTGCTTTTTAACTTTATTATTTAATTTAAAGGTCTAGCATAATTCAGGGTCGGCCAGTAACATCATTTCAGCGCCCACTGTTGGACATATTCCGCTCTCCATTCCGAACGGTCCTGCACCGCCTGCATCGAGCGGCTTCCTGCGCTTCCTTTACCAGATCGTCAGTCCACCTTGTGGGGGGCATACCAACGCTGCAACTCCCAGTACGCGATCGCTACTCGAGGACCTTTCCGCCCCAACGGCCGTCAGTTCTCCTCGCAATGTGCCCTGCCCACTGCCACGTAAGGTTCGCAATTATTTGGGCTATGTCGGTAACCTTGGTTCTCTTGCGGATCTCATTAATGCTGAATAATTGAGTGTGACAATTTTTTTTAATTGTGCTATATTTTATTTAGTAATAACCTATCTATAAGTTTCATTTCAGTTATACTCTGATTTTGATTTGCCACAATTAACATTCATGTAGAACCTGTCACTATTATTTGGAGACACTGCATAGCCCATACTGCCAGATGTGGCAATATGTGTTACAAAATTTTACCTAAGGCTCTGCTCAACCCCTCATGGGATTACGAGCACGAGCATGATCGTATGTATGTAACTTACAATTGTCAGTGTAGAATAAAAATAAATTAAAAATATATATTTCCTTTTTAAGGCGTGCACAAGTTGAATTATATTGAAATGTTGGTGAATTCTGAACACGAATGACCTATTGCGACAACATTTACAATACTCGTACCCGAAAGGTCAAGTTACATTATTGCTCGAACATTCATGAAAGGCGTTGCATGTAAAAAACTTTTATTTCTATATTGTGGTCCACATGGTATAAAAATATTTTGTTTATTAAATAATTTCTTATACGTTTCCAGAGCATATTTCCCCCTGCCAAAACCTTGTCCTTCTGATCGATCAAGGATAACTATCACTAAGGTTCTAGGAGACAGCTTGGACCATTTTAGTCTCACGACTTTTTACCGATACGCTTTTATGGTGAGTAAACTCTATTAGTCATTGGAATCCGAATACCATTAAAAATACTAACCCTTAAAATACTAACCCTTATTTTATTATCTCTATATCATGATGTAAGAAGCCAATAGGAGGATGCAATTGGACTGCACGAGGTTTCATTTCTTTATCCGCCTAGAAATACACAAGGCACTCAATAAAAATACTCTCAAAAAAGAGATGTGGTTTTTGGCACAGAAATACAAAACCCGATTGAACTCACTAATTAAACATGCATAGAGGATATCACGGACTGAGTTCCCGACCTTCCTGTACCCGACAAATCAACCATATCAGTTCTGCTTATAGTCTGGAGCTGGTATGATTGCAGATATAGGAATAGTCTAAGATCCGAACCTAAATCGACCTTCACCGAGCTGATAATAGAATGAAACATATTTTATTATTAATTTAGTATATTAGAAAATATATTGAAAATGGGTTGTCTAAAAAAATCCTGGACAGACTATTTTTAATTATTTTTTGAAAAATGATTTAAAAAAAAAATGAATAAAATATTGCAACATCAAGATACTAGAAAAATGCACTGAAAAAAATCGACTTGCCCCAGGCGGGACTCGAACCCGCACCTTCCACAATCCGGGTGGACGCGTTGACCAATTTCGCCACCGAGGCACTGCTTTTCGCTGTCGAAATTTGTCAGTGCTTGGTGCTTATGTTTTTATGGTAAACATCGTTTCATCAAATCTTTGAAATTTGCACTTCCAAGACCCGAACGAAATATTTTTGCAAATATTTGACGCCCAGCTAAGATGAAACTACCTTAAATTATGGAATAATTTTATTTTTGCGTTTACAAACGCGTAAATATAATACTAGAAAAATGCACTGAAAAAAATCGACTTGCCTCAGGCGGGACTCGAACCCGCACCTTCCACAATCCGGGTGGACGCGTTGACCAATTTCGCCACCGAGGCACTGCTTTTCGCTGTCGAAATTTGTCAGTGCTTGGTGCTTATGTTTTTATGGTAAACATCGTTTCATCAAATCTTTGAAATTTGCACTTCCAAGACCCGAACGAAATATTTTTGCAAATATTTGACGCCCAGCTAAGATGAAACTACCTTAAATTATGGAATAATTTTATTTTTGCGTTTACAAACGCGTAAATATCATACTAGAAAAATGCACTGAAAAAAATCGACTTGCCTCAGGCGGGACTCGAACCCGCACCTTCCACAATCCGGGTGGACGCGTTGACCAATTTCGCCACCGAGGCACTGCTTTTCGCTGTCGAAATTTGTCAGTGCTTGGTGCTTATGTTTTTATGGTAAACATCGTTTCATCAAATCTTTGAAATTTGCACTTCCAAGACCCGAACGAAATATTTTTGCAAATATTTGACGCCCAGCTAAGATGAAACTACCTTAAATTATGGAATAATTTTATTTTTGCGTTTACAAACGCGTAAATATAATACTAGAAAAATGCACTGAAAAAAATCGACTTGCCTCAGGCGGGACTCGAACCCGCACCTTCCACAATCCGGGTGGACGCGTTGACCAATTTCGCCACCGAGGCACTGCTTTTCGCTGTCGAAATTTGTCAGTGCTTGGTGCTTATGTTTTTATGGTAAACATCGTTTCATCAAATCTTTGAAATTTGCACTTCCAAGACCCGAACGAAATATTTTTGCAAATATTTGACGCCCAGCTAAGATGAAACTACCTTAAATTATGGAATAATTTTATTTTTGCGTTTACAAACGCGTAAATATAATACTAGAAAAATGCACTGAAAAAAATCGACTTGCCTCAGGCGGGACTCGAACCCGCACCTTCCACAATCCGGGTGGACGCGTTGACCAATTTCGCCACCGAGGCACTGCTTTTCGCTGTCGAAATTTGTCAGTGCTTGGTGCTTATGTTTTTATGGTAAACATCGTTTCATCAAATCTTTGAAATTTGCACTTCCAAGACCCGAACGAAATATTTTTGCAAATATTTGACGCCCAGCTAAGATGAAACTACCTTAAATTATGGAATAATTTTATTTTTGCGTTTACAAACGCGTAAATATAATACTAGAAAAATGCACTGAAAAAAATCGACTTGCCTCAGGCGGGACTCGAACCCGCACCTTCCACAATCCGGGTGGACGCGTTGACCAATTTCGCCACCGAGGCACTGCTTTTCGCTGTCGAAATTTGTCAGTGCTTGGTGCTTGGTGTATGGATGTTTACCATAAAAACATAAGCACCAAGCACTGACAAATTTCGACAGCGAAAAGCAGTGCCTCGGTGGCGAAATTGGTCAACGCGTCCACCCGGATTGTGGAAGGTGCGGGTTCGAGTCCCGCCTGAGGCAAGTCGATTTTTTTCAGTGCATTTTTCTAGTATTATATTTACGCGTTTGTAAACGCAAAAATAAAATTATTCCAACATCAAGATAATAAGAAAATTTTGTCCTGACTGATAGTAGAAACCGTATAGAATGTGCAGGCATTGGGTTGTCTATTATTTACCTGCGCGAACTACTGGGTTGTCAGGTATGAACAGGTATGTCGATATCAGTTACTTTCACTCGATTGGATAATAGAAAAAAAATTATATCATCATAAGCGCGCGACAAAATTTTCTTATTATCTTGATGTTGCAATATTTTATTAAAAATCATTTTTCAAAAAATAATTAAAAATAGTCTGTCCAGGATTTTTTTAGACAACCCATTTTTAATATATTTTCTAATATACTAAATTAATAATAAAATATGTTTCATTCTATTATCAGCTCGGTGAAGGTCGATTTAGGTTCGGATCTTAGACTAATCTGTCTAGAAATGGAATTCTGCGGATTCGGTACTGTCAGCTGGGATGAAGTTTGAAACAAGGCAAAAAAAAAAAACAATTGTTATCTTCTCCTTAATGGAGTCTATGTATGGACTCTATGTATTTAACATCAGCTGCTTCTGCTTCATACCTGTCCCAATTGATCGACAGCCAGTTACCATGAAACCAATCCATCATCATCATTTCAGCTGAGAGACGCCCACTGTTGGGCATAGGCCTCCCCCAAGGATCTCCAAGCCGATCGGTCCAGCGCTTCCCGCATCCAGCGGATTCCCGCGACCTTTACCAGATCGTCAGTTCACCTTGTGGGGGCCTACCAATGCTGGGTTTCCCGGTACGTGGACGCCACTCGGAGACTTTTCCGCCCCAATGGCCGTCAATCCTCCTCGCAATATTATGCCCTGGCCACTACCACTTAAGGTTCGCAATTCTTTGGGCTACGTCGGTGACCTTGGTTCTTCTGCTGATCTCATTATTTCTGATATCACACAGAATCATGTCATATCAGAAAATCCATGATCTATCAAAATGTTACTGATATTTTTTCACAATTTGTTTCAGATAGCGGAATACAGACTTTGTTACGACTTCACAATACATGAGCGGGTAGTATTAGATATTAGTCGAATCAATCCACTCGCTATTCTCTCTCATTTAAACCCCATCATGATTAAGAAAGGGGACTTGATTACTGTAAGTACAATTATGAAATTTATTAACCGGTATGGTAGAGTATTCCAGATTTCTCAGATTTGATGCTCATTTTACAAAGTGCCCAGTTTGGTGGAAAACTTGTTTTAAGTTCTTCTGGCCAGCTAGCGCCACCTCATTAAATTATTTGTGACAACAACTGTATTATTAATTATTGTGTTCCGAATCTATTAAGGAAAGGATAGCCCCACTGCTACGTTTGATAATCACCACCTTATCAAATCTGTCCTCATAATAATTGCAGCAATTATGTATTCCGGAACTTAATGAAAAATACTCAGTCCTCAGTGCTTACGGGTTCAAGTCAAAAGATCGCTGTCACTATCGGGCTTATCTTCTTTATATTCCGAAAGCTGGCAGACAATTTTGAGTAGGTACTTGAGGCATGCTGAAAAACTGTCATATAACTCTCCTATAATACCCGAACACAGAGCTGCAGATCTTGCTGGGAAGTAGTGGAGTTAAATCAGCCCTTATATCTCCAAAGTTGCAACTCCTACTCAAATTTCAGCTCTCGGAGTATTACCCCACTAAAGATCTAATTATGTAAATCAGATTAACCTATTTCTTCTTTCAAATTGCAGGCTATGCTTGGTATTAAAACTAAGGGTATCCATATAATAACTTCCTCAACTTACGTTGACAAATTCGTGGCTATACTGAAGCAAACTATGAGACCTAAAGTTGCCAGTAGACTTCATGTTCACCCGACATACGAAGATTTCCACAAGCATGTACCTAAAGAAATTATTCCATCGGACTTTGGAGGCGATGAGATGTCTTCAGAAATGATAGCTGGTAAGTGAATAAAAGATGTCAAATAATATTGTTGTTGTTCTTAAAATTCTGTCTGTTAAGAAATAGCACATTTATTAACTGGGGCGGTAAAACAAAGAAAGAAAGAAGTTTTAGGTCGAATTTATTTGACTATTACTACGCGATCTGCGGCTCTTTTACCGCCTGAGGTAGAAACAAAATTTTATATCGACTCCTGACCAGGAAATGGGATTTTCCTATTATATTTTACGACGCAATATTTACACAGATACCTACCTACTTACAAGATTCTATGCAAACTGTTTCGTTATTATTAAATTCTTTATTTTTTATAGCGCAGTGGAAAAAAACACTACAAACAAATCACCAGCTACTAGAAGTATTTTCAAAGATGGTTAGCGATGAATCCAAGAGAAGCAATTACGCATTCAATGAAGAATACATGGGTATGCCGGGATCATTTAGGAAATTGAGTGTGGATTAAAAGATTATCATTGTATCATCAGTATGCAGTGCTGGGTTAGCGTATGGTGCGTGTGTGCGAACGAGGGCTTTGGATTTAGGGAGGCGCCAAGCGTCCCTCACGGAGTGCTCTCAAAGCCCCTTCTCGCGCACCAAACAATAAGATATAAAGTCCAAATACTACAGAAATCGTCAGATCCAGGATCCCAGAAGCTTCTATCTTCGGTTTAATTTATCTATTATTCGGTGAGATGCAAGCCAAGAGCTCCTTTGTCAAATTAAAAAAAAAACAAAACCATGTTTCATTATTACCTATATTCATGTAATAAAATATTTTTTTTATTGTGGAATGAGAACAGTCTGCGTAAGTGAAAGACTTGAAAGATGACTGATGATGATTTTAACTAGTATTAACGTTAAAAACTTTAATTTTTTTTTTAATAAATATATTGTTGCATAAATGTGTAGTTTTACTATTTAGAATAAGATTGTTTCATTATGATTTTTTATTTTTCTACATACTGGATAATTAAATTTTGTATTTTACTGTGTTGCTGACCCGAAATTTAAGTCAGCCAGTTTAAAACAAAAAGCAGTGAACAAATATTTACTTTACCATAGCCCACACTAACAACAAATCAATTTTCTGAAATTATAGTGGTCAATGCTCAGAAGGTTTTGAAATAAAGCCACTGTTAACAACGTGTTATCAATAAATACATATAGGAAGATACTAGTCTTATATTAGTGCTGAACAAGCGCTTTCTGTTACAACATGAATAAACCACACTGTCTCAATGTGGATTAGCTGGGATGATTGGTGGAACAAAAGTTTGTCCCGTCTTCTAAGACAATACCAGAACGAAAAGAACATAAAGTCTTCTTCTTCTTAAATTAATGGCGTTCGCGACACATAAAGATTACGCATTTTGCCAATGTCGAGTGAAATAAAATTTTGTTGTACTTATAGTAACAAAAAATTGTACGGTAGATTATCTTCTTCTTCTTTTAAATTAATGGCGTTCGCGACACATAAAGATTACGCATTTTGCCAATGTCGAGTGAAATAAAATTGTACTTATAGTAACTAAAAATTGTACGGTAGATTGAGTAAGAAAGGAGTCTCTCAACACGTGTTTTTATAACAAGAACTCGGGAGAAACTCTGAAAATGAAGTCCATAAGATACTCATCTAGATATCTATCGACTAAGTCAGTCCTCTAAAATTTGCAATCCCATTCTCTAACACTAAAACACAAACGAAAGTCGACGTCGAAAGCAGACTCAAAACTGCCAACAATGACTTCGTTTAATTTCCTCTTTACTTGTTCCTGCTAGCGTCAAACCAGCAACTTGCCAAGTGTGAAATTAATATAAGACATGAAACTTAAGAGTAACTTTGTCAGCACAATATCGACTCGTCCGACACCGACCGAGTTAACAATAACTTGCATTGGGGCTTGTGTGATCAAAGGAGGCGGCGCTTTTATGCTGAGGCGTGCTTAGGTGTTTATGGTAGTGGCTGCTCGTATGGGACCTGGCGGAACGTAACTTTGAACTGAACGTCGGCAATCTTGGATATTGTTTCCTTAAGGTGAACTTAGCAAACGCTCCAGAAAGCGTAGGCAGCGGAACGTTTCATTGGGAAGTAGGAGTAATGGATGTTAGATATGTTTTCTTTGAAGGAAAGTGTTCGTTTCTTTGAGTAAATAATGAATTTGTACTAGTGAACACTGGTAAATAATATGATATATTTCTTTTTTGTAGTTATTTCTCCACTATATGTCCAGTTGCGTCATTCTTAAGAATTAATTTCATACTTCATGAATTCGATTCTACCTGTTAATTTTATGGCATATCACTAGTTTTTGTCAAGTGAATTAGAAATGAAAACAAACACCGTATTGTATAACGACATTAGATCTAATTGAAGGTCTTATATAAAATCATATTTTATTGTTAAGACTAATTTTCTGTTGTCAAGTTTTCATTTCATTTTTGTTGCAATTTTCATGATATTTGAAACATTTTGGAAATTCTAGTTGCAGTGAACACTCCCATTTGTACCTATACATTTTAGGTTACAGTTCTAATCTTATTTAAACAAAAATCAACCCTCTATTCCCAAAATCCCTACTAAGAAACTTAGCAAGAGCATTTATTGATCTAGCAGGAGAATCATTTGTTACTAGTTGTTTGTTAACATTAGACCTTAATGCTAGGTGTAATAAAATTAAAAGCTGTTAAGGGTAAATGTTGGCGACGACGAGGCGACCCTTCCCTGAAATAATAAAGTTATATTATGTTTTTTTATTAAGTAGGATTAAGATCGTTTGTTTTATTTGTTTTAAGTTTTACAATGTTTTATTTTAATATTTTTATAAGTATGTACCTAGATATAAGTATAAGATTAACTGATTTTATTATGGTTTCCTATTATTTTACTCACCTTCTGAAAGAAAGAGAACACTTCCATACTGACACGAACACAGTGTTGGAACCGGTACAAGTTGCGACACTAGGTAATCGAATAGGTATAATTTATTGTAATAGCCAGAACGGCACGATATGTCCGACGAACCAAACGAAGAATTAATATATCGAAGAAGTTTGAATCAAGAACCTCAAGAACATCGAAAAATACAGTCCACTACACAGGTAAATGTTGCAAGCAAGCGTACGTTTCACCTGGTTGGTTAATTGTTGTTACAACAAGGTTGGCGTATTATAAGCAAAGTGTAAAATGTAATTCAAAACTTGAGTAAATAAATACGATGTTGCCTGAAGCAAAACTATGAACTTAACAAATGCACCTCACGTTCTTAGAGACTGGAAGAAATTGAAAATAAAAATAGCCGACAAATTAAACTGTGTCGCTATTACATTTCACTTATATGCCAAGCAAGACTGTAAGCGGCTTTTGTTTGTTCAACTTACATGTCAACAATTCTCATGTTATTTTAAGCAAAAACATACACTGTTCCACGCTCAGCATTGTAAACACTGGGAATAATACTAAATGTTAACTTTTTGCTCTCATCTTCACAACTGACGAACTTATCTCGTTAAGTGCACCAAGAGTTTGCAGTGGAGGCGACGATGCCGAAGTTTGTACGGCCACCCAGCATTATTAGACCTTAGCTTTACTGCTCGGTGCATTGAAATGTCACTTTTAATTGCGCTAGTGGATTTCGTGGTAGCTCAGCTTACCGTGGGCAGGGATATGCTATCTCATTGATAAATTTAAGGTTCTTCATCAAATTTGTCTCGGCTTGAATGTGTTTGGTATGTGGTTGTTGATTTTAATAAGTAGCGAAGTTCAACGGTGCTTTCATTGTTTATGAAGGTGTTACGCTTAGACAATTTAATACGGGACGTGGCATAGCCCAGATTTAGTACTGAAAACATTCTGCCGTTTTTCGCGGGGGGTGAGGCACACACGCATAGCACATGTGAGGCTTGAGCAGAGTAGGTGTTCAAGAGATAGTAATGAAAGTCAGCTGATCAATGAACATTTATTTATTTATTTATTTATTTATTTTTTTTGAATACTATTGCAGATTGTCTCTGATGACATTTTCTGCGTCACCGGGTTTTAAGAAGGCGAAGACCTTGGGGGGTCCTCAAGCCTGTAGGTCGGACGTTCCTAGGGGATTACTGGGCGACCGAGCATCTCCCCCGTGGGGAGTCTCTCGACCGCCTAGCGTCCCTAGGGCGTCCGTGTCGGTAGGGAGCGACATGCCCGAGGGTGCCTCTAAAGGCTCGGACCTCGGCTCGGGCACATCGTGTCGTGGTGGAGGCGGGGAAAAGCGCCCCGGTACATGTCTGTACCGGGTATAGCGCGTCGTATGTAGACCGGGTCTACGCACCCTTGTTCGACGAGTGCGGTGTATGACAAAAGTGTGTCTAGTGCTTGAGTGTGCAGTGTCTGACTGAAAGTTACTCGAACGGATTGGAGTGAACGGAGCGTTTGCGCTCGAAATTGGATCGTCTGGGTCCAAGAGAATGTTTTTCGGACGGCGTTGTTTACGTGCGACATTCCTACTAGCGCAGTAATCGGAAGCTTGGACTACTAAAGGATTGGGATGGTGAGGAGCCTTATCGAAGTAGCGCCTGGACGCTTCCTTCATGAATCCGGCTATGCTGGGGAGATCGAAATCTTTATGGAGATCTACGTTGCGCACGTACCAGGGACAACCTGTTGCCATGCGCAAGAATCGGTTTTGGATAACCTGAAGTTTGTTAATGTTGGTATGAGCGGCGTGTGCAAAGACAACGCTAGCGTAGGTCATAATAGGGCGTACACAAGCTTTGTAAAGTGTTCTCTTATTTCTAAGGGACATTTTACTTCGCTTCCCTAGGAGATGGTATAAGCGACCTAGCACGAAGTAGGCCCTATCAAGGACTTCCTTGATGTGAGGTGCAAACGTTAGCTGACGGTCTAGCGTAACTCCCAGGTATTTGACCTTGGATACCAGAGGTATTGGTCTATCGAACATGCGAACATTTATTCTTAGCGACGCTTCATATTTATAGGGGTGTTGGACAGAGCAAACATATCAGTTGTCGCGGTCGCACACTATAAATATACTCCGCGTTGGAGCGCGATGCCTCAGTTGCTTAGCCGGCGTTCTGTCGGCGCGCACGCCCGGCGGCCACGATGCTCTGCAGCTGCGCGGGAATGAAACATGTTGTCCGTCGTCTCGCTCTCTCCTTCACATAAATACATTTCATGACTCCCATACACACATTTACTCACTCGTGCACACTGTTGCAAAAAATTTAATCGCTATTATGAGCGCACACTCGCGGGCTTGGCTAACCCGCGTACTGCCATATCGCCTAATGTTGTTATATCGTTGTTGCTGTCGCAAAATTTGTAGATGAAAAATTGTATTGTTATGTGAAACAGTAGTTTATTTGAATAGAAAATTACTTTCGTGTGATAAGCAACTCCTTTTTAGGATAACTTTAATGCTTCTGGTCGTCTTTTACAAGAAAACACTTCGCAACCAATATTTTTACGAGGTCCGCTTAGCGACAGACACGAATTCAAAATGGCGGTCGGTCGTCTCGGCGAACTAGTTTTTATAAACTGACATGAACGTTTGTTCATGGACTGTGGCAGAGGGGAACGCGCTCGCTTGCCACGTCTCAAAATAATTTTTGTAACTTTCATATGAGCTTTGAAATATTGGAGCATGGGCATGGACAGCTCTAGGATCAGAACGCACTCCCGGAGACTTTACGGAGACGACGCGTACACTGTGCGCCGTTTCGGGAAGAAACGTCCCCAATGTGATGTGCGCGTACCAATATTTTTAGTGGGTATTCCCGGGATACCCCGGGATCCAACACACGCACTGTAAAGCCCCCAGTGGGGTACGGTCTATAAATTGTTTTCTTTCGAAAAAAGGTCAGAACGTACTGAGGTGCTATGTTCCGAGGCCTACTTGGGGTGCACCCTGGGCAAAGTCTGGTACCAGACAGACGGCTGGTGACAACGGGAAGGCTCTTTTCAGGGCCAGCAGACCTTTAGGTCGTGGGTTGGCTGGCTGATAGACTGGTGGGCCGCGTTCAGCGGAACCTAGTGCTCAGTCGCTCCTGACACGCCTCTGCTTTCAGAGGTGGCGGGACAATACGACCTCTGGTTTGGTTGTCCAAGTTGGTGTCACAGGAGGCAGCACCTGAAGCTAGCGCCTGGTGCCTACACGTTACATTCAAACCCATTGAGATTTTCCCTCAATGAGGACCGATGTTCCGGATGTCTGCAACCTTAAGTAGGGGTAAGATGGTTTAGAAACATGGCTTAAACTGCGCTGAGCGTCATCCAAGCTGCCCTGGGCACCCAGGAAAAGGCCCTAATTCAGGACCAGCAGAGAATTGTGCTCGGTTTAGCCTGAAAGGGCGGACATGGTTTCCCGGTAAAAAGTGATGAAAGAAAGCAGGAATGATGTAATAGCATTTGAACTTTCCGAAAAAAAAAATGAGTCAAAACGTACTGATCATTATTATGCATTATGTCTTATTATTGCGCAGTTTCGTATAGTACATCACGATTTTGAATTCTTGATCTATATAACGTACTAGCCGTAACGTACCAGCCACCCGTTGCTGTAGTAATTTCATACTACTGTCCTACAACATTAGATTTACAGTAAAAAAATGAGGACTACTTAACAAGATAAAAACTATCCATCAATTTGGAACAAAACACACATTTGGAAAAAACAAAGTTAAAATCGAATTGTTAGTTTTGGAGTTCATCCCGGACAAACATCGTGACAAAGGAATTATATATATTAGATATCACTTGCACTGCAGGTATGTTTACGTATGAAGTAAGTAGAAATACTACACTAGACGAACCACTCAGCTTTTTTTTGTCCTTTCTTTACGTATCCTAAGCCTCACGCAACTGTCAGAAAAGTTAATATAAGAACCTTTTACAATTCAGAATTCTACGCACTAAGCTCAAAGCTATGTATCAAATCGTTACTTATCAAAATAGATTTTCCGTCTTCAGAAATAGGGTCTGCTTTACGAAAATCTTCTTTATCCTGGCCTATGCTGACACATTCCTCTGTTATTAGAGTTTGTTTTTCACTGTTATTCGGGATGTCAATGATTTCAACCTACGAGTCAGCTTACTAGGGTGCGTAGGTTTTATGGGCAAGTTCCTGTTGGGTTATTGAGGGTTTTCGCCTCCATTTCTTATTGTACCGATTTCAGTGACAGCAATTGGAAGTAATACAGCGTTGATGAAATTGTTTGATACAATTTTCTACGTGAGTAGAATCGAAATGAAGAAACTATGTACTAGTTTGAAAACCTTTTTTGTAGAACAGGAATGGTGGTAAAAGAGCTCATGGTGATCGAGTAGAAGAAACTTCAACATTTCTACAAATCGTTACTCAACAAAATGTGTACTTTGCTCCGTACTTTAGTGAAAATTTATAATTTTAGCTTTAAGCTACTTTGTATATTTTTATGAATTTTAACTAGGATTTTTACTTTCTCGTATTAGTATAGAGGAAGTTTTGTAATCGTCAAAAAACTCGATCTTGAGATTTTGACGGCTTTACACGTTTTGGACCTCCCAGAGTACAAAAACACCGTTTTTGGAATTATGTCTGTGTGTGTGTCTGCGTTAGCACGATAACTCGAGTATGCTTTAATATAATGCAACCAAATTTAACATGCATGATGTATGACATTAAATTATATGGTTTCTATCAACTTTTGAGTCATTTCCGGTGTACGAGAAATTCATGGGGAGACCACTCCCGATTTTTTACTATGAAAAAGAGGAGATGCACTATAGTCCGTAGCCGTTTCATAGCCGCTGTTCCGTAGCGTTCAAAGTAAAAAAGAGGCGTTTCGTTTCCGATCTGATAAGTGTGCAAGACCTTTAATCGCTACCGCACAAGTAACCCCTTGGTGCGATGGTCTGCACAGGGCTCAGAATGTCTTTCAGTTGACTTTTACGACATCCACGGAATGGGAAGTCGTTCCCTTCCAGCTTGGACGCCCTAGGGACGCTAGGCGGCCGAGAGACTCCCCAGAGGGAGATCCCGGGTTGCCCTGCCCAGTAATCCCCTAGGAATTTTCGACCTACATGCTTGAGGACCCTCCAAGGTCATCACCTTCTTAAAAACCCGGTGAAGCAAAAAATGTCATCACAGACAATCTGTAGTAGTCAATCAAAAAAAAAAGAAGGTAGTATAATTACCACGCTCACACCAATTATCTAGCCCAAATTGAGTAGCATTATGTCATTTACAACTTGTATTATTGATACTAGCTAACGGACAAATATTAAAATAACAATATAAATATTCCATTAATAAGCGTAAATAATTATATAAGCAAACCATGACCCGTGAAGAAATATTCGTGTTCGTTAGTTTAACATTTACCACTACCAGGACTCGAAACCGGACCACCCGATGTGTAGGCAGCGTTACTGACCACTCCACCACGACGGCGTCTAAGTGTATTTTGTAACTGGGAAGGACACTAGTAACATTTATAAAGAAAATACATTTATTTAAGACCAGGTCCTTAAACAATGATAAGAAAAGCAATATTAAGATTATAACCTCACTGTCATTAAAGTTAAAACTTGTCAAATAAATAGCAATTAAAATCATAATTAAAATAGCATTTAAATTCTACAATTTCATTAAACATAACAATTTCAAATTTAATTACAGATTATGGGAATTAAAAAAAATGTCAAATTAAAATTAAAATGTAGCTTAAATAATAATAATAGGTACTTACTAAAATTCAAATAATAAAAATTACACCAGAAAAAAAATCGGGAGTGGTCTCCCCTTGACTTTCCCGTATACCGGAAACGACTCAAAAGTTGATAGAAACCTTATATTTTGATGTGGCATGTATGTTAAATTTCGGTCACCCATCCGAGTACCGACCACGCACTTGGTTGCTTAACTTTCCTGATCGACGATTCAAAAATTTATAGAAACCTTATATTTTGATGTTATACATGCATGTTAAATTTGGTTGCAATAAGTTAAAGCATACTCGAGTTATCGGGCTAGCGCTCAGACTCACACACAGACATAATTCCAAAAAAAATATTTTTGGACTCAGGGAGGTCCAAAACGTGTACATCCGTCAAAATCTCGAGGTTGATTTTTTTGACGATTATACTACGTATACGAGAAAGTAATAAAATTAGTATGTTATGTTTTATGTATGTCTTGTATCTCCTATCCTGCTCCAATTTTTTTGGGGTCGGTGCAATATATTTTGCTATCGATATATTTTTATAACCGGCTGCCTACCTGACACCAAACCTTCGGAATAGCCCAGTGTCTGAGTTTGACAAAAGTCGCCATTTCTGGACTCTGACGTGACTTGGTTGACTGTCATCTTTTTACAGCATGCAGGATCACCAGCTTAAGGTGCCTTCCGAAGCACGGAGGAAAATCGATTTGAAAAATTTTTGGTCACCCATCCGAGTACCGATGCTTAGCTTTTGGGATTGTTGCGTAAAACGCCCGACCACAGCGCCATCGATCTCCTCAACATTCTATTTATGTATGTGTGACACCAAAATATTAATAACGCCTTTTTAAGTGCTGCGTCAGGCAGATATGAATATTTGCTGTTACTATGTACCGTGTTGTATGTTCGCCGTTTTGGGTGATATATGTCCCGGTTCCTAACGGGCGTTTGTAAAAGGGGATAATGTAAATAGAATGTATGATTCGCGCGTTAGCACGTTGCGTACGTAATTCATGTACAAAAAAAGATTGACGGATTCGAAGCACCGCATAGAAAGTTTATTAAAGTCGAAAGTTTTGAAAAATGTAACATGATTTCGAACCCCTTGACTGCTTAAATAAATTTAGAAGAAATGGTGATCAAAAGCTGGTGAGATATTTTTGGTCTTGATAACACCCTACGACCAAACTGAGCCATAAAATGAGTCCTTAGGCATCCAGACTTGTCCCGGTCTCTTTCGACACGAACCCTACAGAGACTCTAGGTGACAGTGAGACTCGCTGGCGGAAGATGCTTCTTGTTTGCTAGAAACCTTCTACGGAAAGTTCGCCCCATTTGATTAAAAACTCCAGTGACGGAATAAAATCTATCTGCAGCTGACAGCAAAAGTCATCATCTTAAACAATGTATTGTCGTGAGCCGAGCGTATAATTGGCAAGATTAAGAGTATAATGTCTTCAATATAACAGCCTTTATAATTCACCCCACTGCTCGGATACAAGGCCTCTCCTTGTCATCTGAAGAGGTCTAGGCAGTAGTCCACCACGCTACCCAATGCGGATTGGTGGACGGATGATGTGATCAATCTTTGCTGATCCATTAGATCCCTTCTACGACACTAATTGGAGGATATGGGGTAATGCCATTCTTTCATTCACATGGCTGTCTTGTCTTATTCACCTAAATATCTGTGAGACCGGTAGGTTCAGGCAGATCACGATTACCCCAGCTCAAGGATTGGACTACTACATAATTGCGGCGTTTTCTAATATGCCCAAGCATTTAATAATTAGGCCAAATAAACGATTGGGCGATGACATATAATATATACTGTTGTTCACATTGGAATTAAAGTCACAGTAAGTTTGCGGCACCGCAAGTGATGGCTGCTTGGTCTGCAAAATAAAATGATGTTATGTACTATCCAAAACATCTATCATAAAATGAGTAATAACCGATGTAGACTAGACAGTAATCATATTAATAGCTATTTAATTGACCAAAGGCTCTCACGATAAATCCTTGCAAGGAATTAATGGGCTCATCAATTTCATGTGCCGTAGACATCGTTGTGTGCAGTACCTCAGATTTTTATTCAACTATTCCCAGCAACAATGTTGTATCGGTGCCGACGCAAAATGTTCATGGAAGGCACTGCAAACCTCCTTGTTCTTTGTTCTTCTAGACGACTCTATTCTTCCTTTTCTGGTAAAATAGCCATCAAGGCTAGATTTTCCTTAAAAAGTGCAGAACATTGTATACACGTTTATTGTCTACTAGCTTTTGCCCGCGACTTCGTACGCGTGGAATAGTTACTTTAGGCAGCATTTTTTTTGTGTAGGTACTTATTATGCAAAAACACACATACAAACTGCCGTGCACTACAGTAAATGGCATTTTTATAATCTACCATTTTATGTTTTTTTCATCCTTTGCTACTTACACGCAACCTTTCATCCCCACATGGGTCAATATTTCAAAAACGCTAGAACAAATATTTGCGTTTCATGGTTTTATCTTCGGTAATGATAAATCGCATAAAACATCTCATATTTCAACCCCTTCATTCCCTTTTTCACAAAAAAATTGCTTTTATTCCATTTCGAGGTTAAGTCTATTTTTGTACCAAATTTCATTGAATTCGGTTCAGGTGTTAGGCGTGAAAGCGATTAAGCTAAAAAGTCGCGTCCACAAAACTGAAAACTGATACAAAACTGATACCCATATCAAGTTTAAAATTTGCATCCGCCATCTTGGATCTCAAAATAGAAACCTGTAAACCACGAAAATGATATCCATATTAATAATAAGTTAAGTAGCGTCCGCCATCTTGGATCTAGAAATTGATGACGTATTTGGAATCGCGACCCCCGAAAACTACGAAATTGATACCCAAATCGCTTTTATGTTAAAAAGTCCCATCTGCCATCTTGGATCTCGACGTAGATGATGTATTTGGAACCAGGACCCCCGAAAACCTCGAAAATGATACCCATATTCCTATTAAGTTAAAAAGTCACGTCCGCCATCTTGGATCTCAAAACAGATGTTTTATTCGGAGTCAGAATACCCAAAAATCTCGAAAATGATACCCATATCGATTTTACATTAAAAAGTCGCGACCGCCATCTTGGATCTCGAAATAGATGTCGTATTCGAAATCGGGACCCTCAAAAACCACGAAAATGATACCCATATTGTCATTTTGTCAAAAAGTCGCGTCCGCCATCTTGGATCTCGAAATAGATTTTTTATTCGTAATCCGGACCCCCAAAAACCACGAAAACGATACCCATATTGACATTATGTTAAAAATTCGCGTCCGCCATCTTGGATCTGAAAATGAATGGTGTATTAGGAATCGGGACCTCAAAAAACCACAAAAATGACATCCATATCGATTTTATATTAAAAAGTCGCGACCGCCATCTTGGATCTCGAAATAGATGTCGTATTCGAAATCGGGACCCTCAAAAACGAAAATGACACCCATATTAACATTTTGTCAAAAAGTCGCGTCCGCCATCTTGGATCTCGAAATAGATGTTTTATTCCTAATCCGGACCCCTAAAAACCACGAAAACGATACCCATATCGATTTTACATTAAAAAGTCGCGACCGCCATCTTGGATCTCGAAATAGATGTCGTATTCGAAATCGGGACCCTCAAAAACCACGAAAATGATACCCATATTGACATTTTGTCAAAAAGTCGCGTCCGCCATCTTGGATCTCGAAATAGATGTTTTATTCGTAATCCGGACCCCCAAAAACCACGAAAACGATACCCATATTGACATTATGTTAAAAAGTCGCGTCCGCCATCTTGGATCTCAAAATGGATGGTGTTTTAGGAATCGGGACCTCCGAAAACCACGAAAATGATACCCGTATCGATATTATATTAAAAAGTCACAACCGCCATCTTGGATAGGAACTTTATTTCATAGCATGTGTCTGAATTCAAAGTTTCATGGTTTTATCTTTAATAATGACGAACTTCCATACAAATTTTCATCCCCAATTTCATCCCCACACGGAGCTAAATTTCAAAAATCCTAGAACTAATATTTCTTTCTTTCTTCTTATTAAGTCCCTAACTTCAAAGTATGGTCATGGTTTTATCTTTAACAATGACGAACTCCCATACAAACTTTCATCCACTATTTCACCCCAATACAGGCGAAAATTTAAAAAATCTTAGAACAAATATTTCTTTCCGTCTTATTAAGTGCCTAAATTCAAAGTTTCATGGTTCTATCTTCAAAAATGACGAACTTCCATACAAACTTTCATCCCCTATTTCAACCCATTCAACCTTTTTTTCGCGATAAAAAGTAGCCTATGTCCTTCCCAGAGATCTAATTTATATTTGTACAAATTTTCATCAATATCGGTTCAATGGTTTAGACGTGAAAGCTTAACAGACAGACAGACAGACAGACAGAGTTACTTTCGCATTTATAATATTAGTAAGGATAAGGATTTGTCCGATGGCGTCTATTATGTGTTGAGTGTATAAGATGTGAAAGCTACTGTCTGTACCGTGTCTACCACGCTGCGTCCTCGTAGATCTGAACGATACTTATCTGTTTCATAAAAATATTGACATTTTATTACAATTAAATGCTTATACCCGGACTGCTTAGATGATTTTGAGTGTAACTGTCCTGGTCGTTGACTTTAGTTGGTTTGTTTACTGAAGGATTTGTCAATTATGGATTTGGTACCCGTTTTGTGCGATAGACTGGTAACTTGCCACTACTTGGGATGTACGGCCCAAACTGTTAGATGTGGCTTTGTTTGTAACCAAATGTTACCTGAAGTTTTGCTGGACCCCTTTTGAGATTACAATCTCAAATGCGTGATATGTATGTATATAAATACTTAAAGATAGGAAGGGTTGCCAATTATTGGGCCAGCTCTTAAATTGCTTTTTACCTATTTTCTACAAACAGCCTCTTCACTGCCTAAGTAGATTCTTCTTCTTCTTCTTCTTCGAGGGTTAACCTGGTATTGGTAAGCCTGGTATCAGAGTGATAGAAGTCGCCATTACTGATCTCTGACGTGATTTGTTTTTACGACTGCTATCTTTCGACAGCAGTCGGGACCACCAGCTTAAAATAACTCCCGACTAAAATCGAGTCGAATAATTTTCGGCGGTCATCCATCCGAGTACCTATTGCGAACTTTGTAGCTTACGCAGAACACACGACTGTAGTTGCTGTAGAACACAAAACTATAGCGAACTTACTTCATAATTTAAACTGGCCTACAGAATATATGACGCAGCTGGGCCTATGTACATAAAAAGGGTATCAGACCCAAAAATATCTAAACCATGACTGAATCAATAAACCAAAGTCGAAAACAAAAAAAAAACATATTACACTATATAATTAAAATATCTTGGTACATTTAGAGGTTAGATTTGACTTACTGGCATCAAAATTTACAATAGGTAAACCGTTTTAATAAAAGCGTACCATTTTCGATTTATTATAGTGGACTAAGATTTTCCTTATTCCTTATTGTTGGTTTGGTAATACATTTTCGTTAACACTATTCAATCTCAGACAATGGTTCTGCTTTATTTGTGTTTATGATCTTCCGTGCTATTCTCTATAGAACTTCTCACATAGAATTTAGCTGTCAAACGCTAACCAATTTTCCCAAAAAAGAGATAATTTGACTCAATGAGTAATATCTATAAGTATAGAAATACCATAGCATTCTTTGCTTTTATTTTAACCGGCACAAAACTAGGTATTTTGTAAAAAAAATTAAAAGTAAAATCGAAGTGAGCTTGGAAGAATTAGGCTGGAGTGACCCAGCCCCTCACTCTCCGATGGCGCATCAGTTGAGTTGTGGAAACAGCCGGTACAACGAAGTAGAATATACGGGTATTCTTACATGCATACAATCACGCTCATAATCCGAAGAGGGGTTGAGCAGAGACTTAGGTAACATTTCGTTACATATAAAGCTAAATCTACGTACGCAGTGCCTCCAAATATCAACAGATTGCCAGCCTGTCGCCTAAATAAAAGAGGCACCAAACCCAAAAAGCAACAATCATACAGCACCCAAAAAACAAAAGCCAACGAACCAGGATAGATATTATCTAATTAACACCCAAAATTATCTAAGCAGTTCGGGTTTGAAGAAGAAGAAGAATAAATAAAGTTGCACATTTCCTACGTGAAGTCAGGGCGCCTCACCAGCTCATGAAAGAATATCCAAAACTACTCCTTGTAAAGGGCTAATCTAGTTCTTTCCGAGAGCATTTACAAATTTTATTGTTATCACCGAATCCTTCGCGGCCATACAGCCATATTGCAAGAATCTACCCTTTCCCTTTAAAGGAAGCCGTAAGTGCTCATAACAGTGGCTAAAGTCATACAATAAATATCGCCATATCAGATTTGAGGTAACGTAGCCGAAACATCAAAAGTATCACTTGTCACGCAAATTCTATCCTTATTTTAACGTGGTAAGGTTCACACAAATGCAAAAACTGGAGTCATCACCGTCTTCTGTATACATTCAGCGATGTCTACACAATCCCTTTGTACTGAAACGATTGTCTGAGTTCATAATCACGTCGTGTGAAAATCTTTGCGAAATTATGTTTAATATATACGCTTTCAACTTGAATGTGGCAAGCTTTTGCGAAAGAGGAAATACGTAAATAGCATTTATTTCGATGTTTTTGAAAGTTCATGCCTTTTAACGTTGATGATTATCTATTAAAGTCCTTACTGAGATATCAATGCACAGCCCAAATCACTGCACCCAGAAACTTGAAATTTTGCACATAGATACCTCATACAGTGTAAGCATCCACTAAGAATGGATTTTTGAAAATTCCACTCCTAAGGAGGTAAAATGTCTACGCTGTCTAAGCTGTAGAAAATGCAGAGTGATGCCACATCTCTACTCAATGCCAATGTGTCAAGCCGATGAGAGAAAGCTGGTTCTTCAACCGCTGTCTATCTCTCTCGTCATCATGACACTAGTGTTAACAGTTATTCGGCCTTATCATCGCCTAACAGCAGGTGAGAGGAAGGCCAAGATCTTCAAGAAGAAGAAGAACCATAAGGTGTATAAAAAGTTTCAAGAAAAGTATTGGTATTGGTATCACCTTGCAATTGATGACAGGGCGGTAAACGAGTTTCACCTTGAATCTTAAACCACTGCCTGATATATTTTGCCAATAAATGCTGTTAATAGTATTGCCATGTCGACAGGCCTTGGAAAAGAAGACGGTATCTAGTCAGGAGCAAACCCTACTAACCAAACGAAGAACAAAATTTTGTTATATTTCTATTGTTTGTTTTGTCTCGTCGCCACGATTGTCCATTTCATATCTAAATAGTTTACCGTTATTAACATTGTCATATTACACACAGTCTTATACAAAACCTATTGTTCAATTCCTCATGGATACCACAAGAAAACACTTTTGTGTTTTTAACCAAATAATATTCTTATTTACATACTAAGAGAGTTTGAATTCCATGTTACCTTAATACAGACCCTAAAGGAAAGCCCATAAATATGCTTGACCCTCATGTAATTTTCGGTACATTTTATCTTGTCCTAATAACTCGTTATCAGCAGGACAGTATTAAGGGGAATTCCCTTGAGCCAGTACGGATTTCTCCTAGCGATTTGTGAGGTCCACAATCTATGAAATAGCTCATGAGCTGGGCTAACAAAACAGGAAAGGATTTGGTCAAATATTTGTAATTGTATCGTAGCTAAAGGCTTTTTTCAGTGATTTATTCCAAATTGAACCCAGCTTAGTTCACATAGCCGGAGAGTTTTGCTTTTCACTTTGCTAATTGGTATAAATTTAAAAAAATAGACAAATAAAAATATAGCGTTATATTATATTATAGGTATACGATATTCCATTTGTAACGAAAAACCACTTATAATCATAATTATTGTTTTATTTGTTTATTATTATAAATTGATTGCAATGTGGAGCTCGATAGCAGATTTGCTTGCAGTTATTGTTAATAATTGTATAAGTTATGCAACTTTTAACAAGGTCACATGGGACAGGTGACCGAAAATGCTGCTGTTGCAAGACGGTATTCACTATGACTGATAAAGTTTTGACAATATTTACGTAGTTGAGTGAATTTGTGATGAAGATATTCATTTGGGAAGTTTCGTGATGGAGTATCACACTCAGTGTCAACATATTACTATCACTCTCATACTCTCAAAAGAGTCTATTTAGAGTCACTTTGAAATGACTGACTGATATTTGCCACATAAAACCACAAGGCCCATACTGCCTAATGTGACTTTATATAGCTCTGCTCAACCGGAATATATAAAGTAAAGAAAACTGTATCAATTTATCTAAACCTCAGTGACCTTACAAATGGAAGAAAATTTTTAAGCAGCGCCATTTTGTAGCCAAGTTTACAAACAAATTATTTACAAGAATCAACACGTCATTTCACAGAGTGATTATATGTTATGTCTTTTATCTAAGAAAACGCCTCAGCTGTACAACGTTAAGATGGCGATATGCAATGAGCCATAATCTCCATCCACATAAGCGTTGCCTTGATTAAATTACATTGGACGGCCCTCCCGACCTTCTGGGAGTATCTCGTGGGAAATTACATTGGGCCAGAGTCTAAGTGCGTATATTGTGACACGTTGTATCTGCGCGTTAATTATTTGGTAGCACAAATCACTGATGCCAAATTTGAGGCGGGGATTTCCAAATTAAGAATTTTTGTATTTCAATTATTACTAGTCAGTTAGTCGGCTAAAAGTGCTGATTCTTATAATCAATAATATTTATTGTAACACATTGTAATTACTAGAACATTGAACATACACTGGTGACTTGTTTGCTCGCTTTTGTATTGTTGCATCACACGAGGACGTGTGAAGAGGCAGGACGGCCGTAACGGCGCGTGGTATTATCTATCGTAAATGTTTTATTAGAGCGGATATCCCCGAATGGAGTTGTGACTATCATGACAGTTGGACATTATGGTATATGTCAACGGTGAGCAGACAGAAAACCATTAGCTCTAATCCAACATTATTTCAGTAATATTCAGGTATTTTGCATTGGAGAGGAACTTCAGCATCACACTAGCGTGTACCCAATACGCCGGAGCTATTATTTTATTCCTGTGTGGTTTGGCACAACGTAAGCGCAACGCAGGCAAGACGCTCCTTCCTCGGCGATCCGACATATTTATAAAAATATCAACTGTAGAATAACATGGAAGGTATATCATCTTAGTCCCCAGAATGGCAATGCACTTGCAGAAACCAATTGTCGCTGTAAAAATCTTCTGCAGTCAACAACAATCCAATAGCCCATCTAATACTTAAAATTTTACCATGCATGCAATGGCCTATTATAATTATTGAGGAAAAACTAATGACCATATTAACAAAGTGTCAAAGTAAAGTGTTTTGCAAGAAGCATGTTCGACAAGCCAAAGCATTGATAAATTTTAATACCTGCACTAAAAGCATTTCGCAAAAAACAACATTACTCACACACCGATGGAAAGCGTCGAAAATAATGTTACACTAAATAAAATTTATTATTGTTCTTTCTAGTTCCCGAACTAAATGGTTACCTAGCGAACGATATATTCTCCCTAGCATTAATATTCCAACCTCACTTTTCTACTTAGATGATTTTGGCCACTATCCTTGCTTTTCTGATATTTGCCTCTATTTCCCCGGGGACGAATACAGAAATCATTCGACAATTTTCTCTCGACGCGTGAATAATTTCACACGCATTGGCTTTATTCCGAAGCCGTTTGCAGGTTTCGCCTAATAAGAACTTTTCGTTGATTTATTAGTTCACAGAAAACATTTCGTATTTGATAAATGTAATTTCGGTTTCAGCGAAGTTTTAGCTATGTAAATTTTATTAAAGTGTGTATGATATGATATTATATTTTGTTATTAATATGCTAGTATTATTTATTTACCACTCCTCCTCAGTATAATGATGGAGTACAAAAAGGGCTTTGTAATTATCAGTAATAACCTACGCAGCGGAAACGTGGTCAATTACTAGGGGATATCCACACGTTTAAAGTCATAATTGAAATTGATACCAAATTAAATAGAAAACGAAAAACATGGAAAAAATCCTGTCATGGATAAGTGCTGAGACGGGACTTGAACTCGCGACCTTTCGCTATCCGGGCGACTGCTCTTCCTGTTCTTGTTTGACCGCGACGAATTTAGCCATGCATTTAGTTTTTTTTTTAACTAAAAGCTAAACTAAACTAAGGCTAAACTTGCCAAACATAAAAATAAAAACAACGTTTAAAGTTGTTTACTGCGGTAAGGAGAGGCTTATGCTCGGTATCTCGTTAAGACAAGGGAAGTAACGAGCACATTCGTCATCGAACGAAAGTTATCGGCATAGCCCAAAAAATCAGTACGCTGAAGTGGCAATAATCTGCTCATGTCTGCCGGAGAATTGAAAACCGTTGGAGCAGACAAATCCTCGATTGGAGACCACGTATAGGCAAGCGTAGTGTATGACGCCCTGCAACTCATTGGTCTGATGACCAAAGGAGGACTGCTGGCAGTGGCTAGATGCGGGAAGCCCAGGGTAGAAAACGACGGCGTGATATGACGGAGGCCTACGTTCAGCAGTAGACGGATACATGTTGTTAACTCGACTTGTTGACTTGTAATTATCAGTTAACGTTTTCTTTCTACCCTGGACTACTCATTTTGGATCAGTGCAATATTTCAGGGTACTGCTACAGGTTTTGGCTTAATTTTATGGCCAGATGCCTGTCTGATACCAACTCTCTTTGCGAATGCTATTGTAGGATGTTTTAGCCGCCACTATGCAAGTGATCTGATAGTAAGTGGGTTTCAGAATCTCCCTCGGTCGAGTTTTACGACACCAACGGATGATACGGGATTTACACTGGGACCCATTAATTGTCAGCTCACTTACGCCAATGATATACGGCTTATCTCTTAGGCACTAGAGGACTTGAAGTTTGAAAGAAGATAATAGTGACAAGATTGAGAAAGGGTTGCTTAGATGGTTTGGTCATGTCAGAAAGAATAAGTGAAAGGAGAATAACGAAAAGGGTGATTGTGTTGGAAGTGAGTGGAAATTCGCCACGGGAAAAACTTATGGAAATACGCGACGGGAAACACTTGTGGAAATGTGCGACGGGAGAAACATGTGGAAATGCGCGACAGGAAAAAAGTGGCATCGGACTTAGACAAGTGGCAATCGTTTCATAACGATGACGCAATGAAATACGTCATCATAGGTCACATTGCTTTGTTATCTACAGCGTCTTAGCTTTTAGTACTAACTAACTTAGCAATGACGATTGGCCACGTGATTTAACGACGGCTTAAATCAATCCCAAGTTCTTATCGAACTTCGTTATTTTAATTTGTCACTTTGTCTAGCTCCGCAGGTTTAGCAATAAGCGAGGTTATATGAAAAAATATGTAAAGATTGTATCAAGTAAAAAGAAGTGATCTAACCCTATGACAGAAAACTGTGGCTTCATGTATGGAGTAGGGTTACAACATACCCTTGCTCTACGACAAACATCATCAAATACCTATGAAGATCGATAGTGTAACTGCAGATTCGGAATCCTGGCAGTCCACTGTTTATATTGGCTTATCAATAAAAATACATTTTAATAATCATAAAAAACTTTTTCAATCAGTATTTTGACGTTACATGGCATATTAAAATACTAAAAGGTAATTTCAATATAAATTACCTGCTTTTATTTAGCGCATGAACAAAATATACACATGCCTGAAAACTGTCGTATCTCAAAAACCATAACACTTACCTTTTCAGTGCATACGCCGCGGCAACGACCTCACAAGCAACTGAGTTGACTAGCTGAGCCACGGAATTCGGATGCATCGTTAAAAAGAGACAGCGATATTACTTGCTACCCGTCGATACGACGGAGGTTAGCTATCTAGGGTTTAGAATTACAAAAAAATATTTCTGTTATTATCATAACATTTGTCAAGGCAAAGATGAATGACCTATGCCAGACACAACAAACTAACTCAACAATAGATTTAATTGAGATACGAAATTATAGCAGTTTACTCAAACGATTAGAAAGTTAGTTATCTTAAGAAGCTTAATTCAGTCCTTGCTATAACTTAAGTGAAACTGGGGTTAATAAACTTGACACTTGCATTTAGAAGGTAATCAAACACACGTTATTATTTCAGTATTGGGATTAAGTCTTGCTATATTATTTAAATACATTACAATGCAACGTGGTATTCTTTTTATATCTTTTATACAACGTTTATGCTAATTATATCGGATAGAAATTAAAAAAAATATTATTTTGTATTTAAGTTCGGGTCAAATTTTACAACAGAACTTTAAAGCTGTTATCCTCAACCGGTTGAAATGAAATTTTGCATACACTTTTTGAGAATTTCAATAAAATATATAATTTCATTTCAACTAAGTAATTCAGATTGGGCGATAAAAAAAATTAAATAGGTAAAAGAAATCAGAAAAAAAAACTTTTTTATAAATCCTTAATAATTTAATATTACCTATAAATGTAAGGGCTCAACAGGCTAAAAAAAAATTATAGATCAGCTTAATTCATAGCTTGCCTTTTCGTTTGGTTTTAGATCCGGTACCTATATCAAGGAAGACGCACTTAATACTTAATAAATAAATAAAATAAAAAAAAACTTTATCTTGATATCATTTTCACGTTAGGCCTGCCTAGTTAACATAGTCGAGGAATAGGCTTCTGGGCCCGATGCCAAATTCTCTAAAAATACTACTTACATTTTTCGTATATAAATTCGAGCGATTCTATTATAAATGTTACGGCGTAAATAGAGTGGAAAAAATATATCTTACATGAAATGGACCGTCCTCGCTATCAGTTCGGATTATCATTTTCCTATAGAAAAGGCTTGAGTCTAAAATGTGAATTGTTATCCATTTTTGGGAATTACCTATTATTCGTATGAAGCTAAGCTCCCACAGGCGCGCCGAGTCGAGTCGAATCGAACCGCAGAAAGTAGTTTCATTTACTATGAAACCGCGTCCATTAGCGACGCGCCGAATCGAATCGACCGAGAAATTTCGCACAGGGATTGGAGGAATAAATGCGATTCGGCTCGACTCGACACATTTCTGTTGTAGTCGACGCTAGAGTAATAAGTTAGTATTTACTTTTACATAAAAATCATCCAATATATTTTATGTTTCTAGTACAAAAATATAAAAAAAATGTTATACTGGGAACCAAAATAATCAGAGCTGGTTTTTTTATACATATAAAATTATAGTAAATGACTCCACCCCACTTAATGGTAACCTGAAGCACGGTAATATAGATAATATTACCGTGCCTGAAGCTAAGCGTAGTCCAAATGCGAAGATATGGATGCGAGACAGAGGAATGGATAAGCCTCCGACCATTTAAAATATGTTTCATTTCGTTTATACAACAAATATCGCAGTTATAATTTTATTTAATACCTTCAGACCTGAATTATTGTTTAGACTTCAAAAAATATTTCATTGATATTTTTATTTTTGAATAGGATGTTTACATCCCAATCCCTTCAGACCTGAATTATTGTTTAGACTTCAAAAAATATTTCATTGATATTTTTATTTTTGAATAGGATGTTTACATCGTTTTTAATGAACAAAAATATTTTTATATTTTAATATATGTATCTACAATATTTTCCTAGGTATTGTTTGATATAATTTCGTCTTAGGAATGTAGGTACTGAATATCATAAACAATTTATATTTCAACTCTGGTAAGAGCGCTTCATAATAACAGTTTATTTTTAAACTATGTCCATTGAAATAGACACCAGATCCGAAGGGGTTAATTTTATTCATAGACTACCACCTACATTTTTTTACGTTTTTATCTGCTAAACTGTACAGCAGTTTGTCAGCTGTAGTTCTCATGAGAAGAAAAATACAAAAGACTGTTTACCATACGCTAAAGTAGGTAGCTAATATCATCTTAATAATTTATTTATAATATTTTTAATTAATCCCCTTACTTTACACGTCTTACGATAAAGTAATAAAAAGTCTGGAATATCTGTTTATGAGAAATAAACAAATACAAGATTTAAGTACATAGGTATTAGTTTCAAGCAGACTAATAGGTGAAGTAAGTCCTAGGTCGTAAATAACGGACCACTGGAGGCTACTAATCACCGTTATAGCTCCACTGAGATCTCAAACTCCATCTAATAACTCTATTCTAGAGGCTTATTGATATTGAGAGAGATAGCTATTTCCTATTACGTGTAATCTTTAATGTATGACTCTCATTTAAAAGAAATTTCGTTCCCCTTTCAAGAGTAACCTCCATAATTTTCAATCGACTCCCTAAATATGTTATATATCCAATACAGTTCCTCATGAATAAATATAACGCTTCACACATAGCTTTTTCCCTTGAAAAAGGCTTTACGATTTTAAATAGAAGACTAAGGAAGCCATTACCATAATATAAAGAATGTACAGAAGCACATAACGTATTTAATACCACGGCATTTCGCCGCCGCGACCAGTAGAGCGAAATGTCTTTATTAAAGCTATCTCGATATTGCTTACAAAGTAATAGTTTTTGGTTCAAGACATAATATTTGACAGAGATTGTGGAGTAGGTACATGATTTACTAGTTGTGGCATCATGCACTAGGGTAATGAATGATGCCACAGCTTACTAGCGCGAAGCCTTTTTATAGGGCGGCCTGATGGCCTAGCCCTGTGACCAATCGATTGCATCGAACATAATCATTGGTCTGAGCATCGAACACTTAGCGAAAGTAATATTACCTATGAAGCTGACGTATTACTGAGAAAGCTCTATGGCGACCGTCGTGTCAAATGTATGGGTAGTACTTAGAGTAGCACGAAGATAAATATAAGCTCCTTGGGTAGTAGTCAAAAATTTACACTTCGTTCGATATTAACATTGTATCGTTTGCCAATTGGCTAGACCACAGAACAGATAAATTGTTTTATGGGCTAGAATTCTCTGAATGGGTAGAGCGTTCGTTATTTGTTTGCGCAGACAGAAATACGTGCAGGGCTGGTGTGGTTTTTGTGCAGTGAGAACCATTTTTTATGTTGCGCCGATATACTCTATTGTGGGGCCGAAATGGGTAATTGAAACAAAGATTTGTTTCTATTGAGGCTACTAAAAGCATCGGTGGCGTAGTGCTTAAGAGCGTCTTCCACCCGGGAGACACCGGTTCGAACCCCGCCACGTACCAATATGTTTTCAAATTTCGACTTCATATGCACACTTCATATGAGTCCCGCCTGAGGCAAGTCGATTTTTTTCAGTGCATTTTTCTAGTATTATATTTACGCGTTTGTAAACGCAAAAATAAAATTATTCCATAATGTAAGGTAGTTTCATCTTAGCTGGGCGTCAAATATTTGCAAAAATATTTCGTTCGGGTCTTGGAAGTGCAAATTTCAAAGATTTGATGAAACGATGTTTACCATAAAAACATAAGCACCAAGCACTGACAAATTTCGACAGCGAAAAGCAGTGCCTCGGTGGCGAAATTGGTCAACGCGTCCACCCGGATTGTGGAAGGTGCGGGTTCGAGTCCCGCCTGAGGCAAGTCGATTTTTTTCAGTGCATTTTTCTAGTATTCATATGTACATTTAAGCGACGCTTTTACGGTGAAGAAAAACATCGTGAGGAAACCTGCACACACTTAAATGAAGAAATTCTTAGATGTGTGTGAAGTCGACCAACCTGCACTTGGCCATCGTGGTTGACTAAGGCCTAATCGCTCCTAATGTGTGGTAGGCTCGAGCCCCTCGATGCGGACATTATATGAGCTGTTGATGATAATGATGAGGCTACTTATTACTACTAGCTTACATCTAATTACAATAATGTTTAACCTGAGTTATCCCTAACAGGGACACGTGTGTCATACACTACATTACCAATAACTTTCTTAAGTCTATACAGGTACTTCCTTACTGTGCTATCTATAATTTGTGTCACACTGTTACGTCTCGAGTGTTTGGAGTCAGTATTAATATGGGACGGAATATTTCATTCGTCGTTATTAATTTTCTGCGGGACAATAGCTTCGGGTGGATTTCACGTACCTATATTAACAGAATTTTTGACTTTTTTTTTGTATACACACAAAAAGTTTTTATGCGTGTTAAATTATAAACAGGCTTTCAATTGAAAAGGGGCAAAGGGTAATTTCCTTTGTAAATTTTTATGTCGAATCAATATTAGTCTGAAAAATTTAATGGAGATAATTACTTATTGTTTGTTTGTTCATGGTCATATTTTACTAGCACAGTTATGTATGTGGGGTGCTATGTTTATGTGCCTTCAAGGCTAGAGTGAATAGGCTACTTCCAGGTACGCATGGAACATCGTATTCCGCATCTTCAACAAATTTTAATGCTTTTCTATTATTACTGAAATAATATTCCAAGACCTCTCCGCGATGCACCCAGGGCAACGTCTGGTGCTGGAGCACGGGACCTTTTCAGGACCAGCGAGTGGAAATGGTCTGCCTGCTCTCAGAGGTGGCGGATGGATGTGAGCTTTGGTTTGGTTTTACGTGGTGGTGTCACGGGAGGCAGCGCCGCCCTGTCGAAGCTAGCGCCTGGTGCCAAACGACACAGCCGGACCAAATCGAGCTGCTCCCTCATGCAGGACTTATATGGCGGATAGCTGCGGCCTAGGTAGAGGGAGTGAGACACGCTGGCAATACAGGGGAAAAGGTAAAGGGTATTTATACCAGATGTTGGACGCGACTGAGCGATGCACCGGCTAGGTCCAAAAGGGCGGGCACAGATGGCTTCCCGATGACAAGCAAAAGCATCCCGATCCTAAACCCCGTTTCCTTGGAATCGTTCATAAAAAATCGTTCATAACTTGGAGTCAAAGTCTGGTGTTGTGTACGACAACTTCATCTAAGTCGCAGAACAAGCACAATTTGTTTTATAATCACTAAACACCCCATTTAACAATGGCCAAAGAACTCTCCGACACCTAAATAAATCATAGGAAATTATCTGAATTATTAGAACACGAATTCAAACTAAATTCCATCCAATTACAATGGTACAATAGCCTGGTGTAGTATAAACAAAACCACCTTAACAGCCGGACACAGCCAAAACTGGGAAATAATGAAAATCAAATAGCCTTTTGTTCGAGAAGTTTTCGTATAAATTCGCCTTCAACATTCCGTGTAGACGTTGACTGGTACACAGTGTAAGGGGGAACAGTATAGTTGATAAATTATATGTTTAAAAGTAACAGGCAACAGTGGTGTTTTCAACTCGTATATGCATCCAAAGAGTCTAGCAAACAACTCCATCGCGCCTGATGGTAACAGGAAATGAGGTCGATATGAAAAGATGAAGGAGGGAGGATGCTACGAGGCACTTCAACTGTTACCACGTTACCAGAGTACTTATACAAGTGGATTTGCCACTTTACATAACGATTCTACGAATAGCAACGCCAACATTAAACAATACAATATTCTTTCTTTTTTCTGCTTTAAGCAGTTCACTGTGTTACGGATTGAAGGGTAGTGTAATTACTGGGCATGGTAGGCATATCATCTTAGTCCCCAGGATGGAAACGCACTTTCAGTGTTAAGTTATTTAGTTAGTTAGTTAGTTGTTGTCTTAATATTGCAAGTGTCAATAGGCGACGGTAACCACTTAATACCAGGTGGGCCGCAAGCTTATTTGCCGTCTAGTAAACTGGTGCAGCACACCGCAGGACGCTCGCCGAGCAGATATAATTTTGTAACCTTCCAGGCTTCTGGCAGTTGTGATAAACATTTTTACTAATGGTCAAATCTTTTAAGGGTGATGAAATATTTAAAGTTTTTAATAACATGCTGTATTCTTAGCATTATTCAGAGTCTTATATGGAGCTCGGGCTTGTGATCAACTAGCCATAGTTACTACCGATGCAAAGAGGCATTTGTGGTTCATTTCGAATTATCCAAATTAAATTAAACTCTGATCTTAATCAGAGTTTAATTTTAGCAGTTAGTTTTAGTAGTTCTCGCAACATTTATCGAACACGTGCACACGTTAACACCGTATTCCTATGTTCAAAAGGCTCAGAATCTCTAAAAAGAGCAACCACTCTGTGTGAGCGTGACAGTGACATAATTGCTCAGGAGCGACAAGGATGCGTAACGTGGTGTCAATGAACGAAATTATCTTTGCTGGGCGACCGCACTTTACAAGGCAACCGGAGCGGTTGACGGTAAAAAATTAAATATGGTCTAACGCACGCGGCAGACCGCAGTAGTAGCACAATATAGAGAACGACAGTACCTACAGTTATTGGACTCCATATATAGTGACGTGACGAATCGGCGCGCACGCACACGTACAAGCGTCGTTTACACGGCCGTTTTTGCCGCTTTGCCGTTCAGAGCATGCTTAGCGGCCGTGTAAACGACGTTTGTATGTGTGCGTGCGCCGATTCGTCAATATATATGGAGTCAAAGTACTGTATCGTTTTCTATTATTGTGGTAGTAGGCACTAAAAAGGCATTTAATATGCGGCTGGCCTGCTATACCATAAAGCTCTTAAGTCAAAAAGGTTTTTTGTGTTAACTGGTTGGCAGACAAGCATACGACCTGCCCAGTGGTAAGCAGCCACCGTAGCCTATAGACGCTTGCAACACTGACGTCACACTCGCGCGCTGCCAACCCTAATCCCCTTCCCTACCCCGCGAAGCTCTGGCGACCATACTTACCAACTCAACACCACAAAATTGTATTGGTATTTGACTGAGTTCTTCTGTATGGTGGTGTTACTACCCCAGTTCGAGCTGCTCCAAATTCAAGCGGCTAGTTCGCTGATGCTAGACTATTCAAATACTCGGTTTATATTAAATCACTGTTTCTACAGGAGCTAGGGGTTCATTAATTTGGATAGAAACACCTGGTGACACTAACGAGACTTTATTCCGTACACCACTCTAAAGTTTACTATAACCAAACAACAAAGTCCAATCACAATGCTAAGTTATTGCATACTATTCGCCTTGGTCGGTATATCACACTATATCACTTAAGGAGTATCGCTTTGATCCGTACTTGTTCGCTTCTAAACTTAGAATGTCCATACGCTGCAATCAACAGTCGTTTTATACTACGCAAAACGAAATCGCGCAAGCAATAGAATGTTCGAGAAAGTAATCGAAGCTTCCAGAAGGGCCTCGACGAATTAAACGAGAAACTTCTAAGAACGATAGCAACGTTTGAGCTTTCTTTTCTACGTCAATGTCAACACTACAATAACAGTAAGTACCTAGATATACTTATTATCATCATAGCAGCCTTTATAATTCGACCCACTGCTGAGACTCAAGGCCTCTCCTTGTCATCGAAGGAGGCTTAGGCAGTAGTCCACCACGCTTGCCCAATGCGGGTTGGTGGACTGAGTATAAGGTGATCAATACCCCTTTGCTGATCCATTAGTCGCCTTCTACGACACCCGTTGGACGATATAGGGTGATGCTATTCTACTTTGCCCGGCATCACATAACATACTTAATTTACTGGGACTGATTTTAGTTGTGTCTTTCATTTTGACCAACATCAACTTACGGGATCAAAACGACCACGTGAAGCAGTAAAGCTCGAGTATAGGGATACATTTTTCATAAAATGCCTATTTGGGCCTGTCATAAAAATGTACGTGACATACGAATGTGAATTTAATGTCGAAAATGTAACGATTGTTTACACATTAACATCGACTATGTTCAAAGGATTTTGATGAAAAACGTTACGACACAATGAACGAGGCTAAAAATAATTTAAGGGTACTTAAATTATTTTTAGCCTCGCTCATGAATTGTAAATTAATTCGAATTACAATTTGTAAGCTAATTGTCTTCATTCCTAAAGGTGTACTTAATGATCCACTAATGAAGATAGAATAATATACTACTTATTAGTTTACAGAAGAAACAAATATTTTAACTCGCTTATATTAGTTTCACCTGTATGTTTGTTTGTATGTAACTGACTTGTTTGGACTCGATTTTGACCCACTTTAATCGGTCAGATTTCATTTTAAGTTTATAGACTTATCAAAGACCGATGACATTACAATAATTCCATATCGACGCTTGAAAGGCAAAATTGACTAAGCGACATAGAGTTAATTGTTCAGGAGGACGACTTAAAGATTCATTTTTTAGAAAAAAAATCATAAAACTTCTTGTAATCATCTTAGAGGCGTAATTCTTCAAGTAAAAACGTTTCATAATGTCAGGTTTATCATGATATATGCAACTGTTAAAAATAATTGATAGTTTAGGAGTTAGTGGCGCTTAGTAAAATATCACCTGAAACTAGAAACAGGAAAAAAGTACTAACCGACGTACGTTGGTCATTTAACTGTTCGGTAAAAATGTAATATAGAAAAAAATATCTAATTGTCATCGGAGAAAAAATGACCTAACCTAAATTAAAAAAGTTAGAAAATAGAGGCAAAACTGCTCATATGTCATTTTTAGATTGAAGTGTTTAAGTGAATGTTACTGAAGTGTCGTTAGTTTTAGAAAGTTGGATTATTCTTTTATTAGTAATTATTATAAAATTCACTTTAAAATGTATTGGGCTTTATTTATCAGTTGCACAATCAAATTAACAATTAAATCTTTAAAAAATCAACATAGTATTTGGAATAATAAGATCATAAGCAAATTTTATAAGTCTTATTAATCACAATCATTTTAAAAATGTGGAGACACAATCACAACAGTGATATTTTCAGCCAAAACCGATAGTATAAAATAAGACTGTGCAGTGCAGTGACGGTCTATATAAGAATACCGTTGTCACTGCCCCCTCTCTTTCCCCTGGGTATCGTAGGAGGTGACTAAGGGATTTCTGAGCGACCATCCGGCCAACTGGTGGTAGGGCCCAACGTCCGCCTGGTTAGTTAACACCGTACGCGTGGTATAAGGCCCGTGAATTGCTCATTGAGCGCGTTTCGGGTTCAGCCAGCGTACAACCAGAGCTTGTGTGGGCCTTACCGCGACATACTTCCTTACCCTTCTGTCCGGCGGATCGACGAATATCTTCCTTAGGCAGTTCCACGGTGAGACCAGCCTCCACGCTTTGTCCGGAAATGTCGCAGTAGCGTTCACTTGATTCACGTCTCTTTTTCCTTTTCCCATGGCAGCCAACAAAAAACAATCAGGTTTTACAGCGGTGCACAATCCCACTCCCTCTACACCGTTTGAGGTTGAGTTCTGCAACATAGGCGGACTCCACAGAAACCTCAAAGCTGTCCACCGCAGAGTCAGCAGTCAGCACGACCTGCATTCTTGTTTCTGATGGAAACGCAAATATTGCCGCCCGCTGACACAAGCTACTTGAATTATTCTGGCTACATGCTTGAAGAATCCTACAAAGCGAAAGCCGGAGTATACTTGTATGTTCGAGCGAATGTTTGTTGTCGCCTTTTGAGCTCCCTATAAGATCCATCCTTTTCTATGCTAGGGGTACACGTCGACTCTGTCCCTTTGGTCAGAGTCTACGTGTGTCTTTATAGATCCCACACCGGAGACGTTGAGACAACTCGACTTTCTGAACATCTGAGTCGGGTGGCAGATGACGCGCAGGAGCAGTACTGGTGTTTTTGGGGGACTTCAATGCTCACCACAGTTTGTGGTTAAGTTCCTTCAAAACTGACCATGCAGGAATCTCTGCTCATGCATTCGCTCTCACGCACGACTTGTCAAAACTAGTTGATCAGCCCTCTTCTGCTCACGACCCATCCGGAGGGATATCAGGTAGAGGTCCTTTTTTTGTGACGAGGAGGTTAAATGCATTTACGCATCGTCCCTGCGAGTTGGTGCCAACTGCAGGGGGTATGTGGGGCTCGAGGTATAGGTGTTCCCTCACTACCCACTAAACATCCTCCCCGGCCTGACCTTCTTCGCGCTTTTACGGGGCGGCTCGGGATCTGTGCAAGCACAACTAGCACCAAGACCGCCCTAATGCCGCCATCTAGGCACTTCTTGCACCTATTTATGGCCAGCAGCCCACAGGGGCTACCGACTGACGCCAGCCCCTGTGGGCCGCTGGCCGAAAAGGCTAGGACAAGGCCTACCTTTTCCTACCCCTCCTCCGTTTACGCTGGGTGGGAGCGGGAGCCTGATCAACCACAACAACCTTCCCCTACCAAACGGCATTCCCCCGTCCGCGCAGACTTGCCAACCTCCGCCTCCACCTTCGCAAGGAATTCCGTCCTCCACGTCTTCAAAATCTCCTCCACCTCCCTCACGGTCATGGGCGTCCTATCCACACGGTCACAAGACTGCCCCTCCTCCTCCACCTCACCACCGCTGCAGCGGCCTCTGCGGAGGCCCGTCTCCTCGTCGACACTCTTGGGCACCTCCATCTCCTCCTCGTCGCCACTTCCACTGCTGCAGCTGCTGTCGGGGCTCTCGGTCCTGACCTCTTGGGCAGCTGGCTGGGCGTCCATGGGCTCTCCCACCTCCTTCTGCCGGTGGCAGGATGGACCTTCGCCTCCACCATCAGGGCTCCTCTCCTCTCACGCCTCTTGGGCTACTCCCTCTCCGTGTCGACCCCACCAGTGGACATTGGGTGGGGGACGGATCCCCAGGCATCCACCAACGCGACCCTAGGGGCTATCCCTGGCGGTCCCAGGCTGCCTATTACCGGCGGGGGGTTACACCGCGCACCTGCCATCCTATGTCCAGCTGGCCGACCATTATCGGCACAGAGGGCACAGTGCGGCAGCGCCCGACAGGTCGCCGCCTTGTGTACAGGCTGTTGCGGTCCCTCCCAGATGTACACCTCACCCCCGGGTGGCCGGGCGCTAAGCAGCGGTAACACCTCATGGGCCTCCGGTAGCCATCGCAGGGCTATGGAGGGAACGCCATACCCACTAAACATCCTCCCCGGCCTGACCTCCAGTGCGCTATTGCGGGACGGCTCGGTATCTGCGCACGTGAGCGCAACTACACCGAGACCGTCCCAACGCTGCCCCTCCTTGTGCACTAATTGGTGGCCAGCAGCCCACAGGGGCTACCGACTAACGCCAGCCCTTGTGGGCCGCTGGCCGGCGCCGGCCTTATAGGCCGCTTCCTCACCGACGGCTGCTCGACGTGGCGCGTCCACCTGACGAAGACACCGGGAGCAGCCATCGGACCGCACCCGAGGTCATCGGGCGCGGTCGTGGCCCTGAAAAGGGTCGTCAGGAACTAGCCGTGGTGGGAAAACAAAAACAACTCGACGATGGCATGCGACTTCGAATGCTAAGCGGACACACTTGGCATCAAAAGCCGCACACCCGCCGAGAAAGTTTCCCCACCACGTTACCAGGGTCCGCCACGAGGAGACTTCCAGACGTGGACCCCATCAGGTAGAGGTCCTAGCCCCTCTAGGCTCATCTGACCACTGCCTGATATCCTCCAAAGTGCCGCAGGCCAAGCTTCCGCAACCGGTGGTTGCTAAGCGCCGGCTCTGGCATTAAGGGTGTGCAGATTGGGATAGTATGCGCGACTACTTTGCATCTGTCCCTTGGAAGCAACTCTGCTTCAGTGAGAACGATACATCAGCTAGCGCCGCTGCCATTACTGAGGAGATGTATTGGGTATGGAATACTACATTCCACATTCCGATCTCATCAGTAAGGGCAGACGTAACCTCAGGTTTTACCGCGATTGTGCTGATGCTGTTTCATAGAAACAGACAGCGTATCGCGCTTGGCTCAGGGGTCGGGCTCTTAAAGCTCCTTATGTTGAATCACTGAAAGCAGCTTACAATAAGGCTTCCGAGTCCTGTAAGAAGACTAACATAAAAGCGGATGCCCAGCGCGTCGCACGCATTGGCTACGAATTTGTGAACTCTGGCGTCTGGCCATGTACTTACTCGATGCTTTGGATAAGTTGCAGCATCGCTCGGCCCGCGTCATCGGCGACGAAGAGGTGACTAAAGATCTTGAGCCTCTCCCATTGCGTCGCAATGTTGCGTCGTTGAGCGCATTCAATTGTCTGTACCATAGCGAGCGCTCTGAGGAGCTTTTTTCCCTAATCCCACCATCTCCCTTCCTTTTAAGGACTACGCGTGCTCGTCTACGTTGTCACCGACAAACTGTGGTTAACATTCCAACGCGAACTAAGAAATTTGGCAACTCGTTTCTTTGTCCCACAATCAAGAAATGGAATTCACTGCAAGCGCACATGTTCCCTCCTACCTAGAATCCTGGGTCATTCAAAAGAGGCGTGAAGAAGCACCTTGCAGGTCGGCAAGGCGAAGGTGGCTGGCGCGGCAGTTTATTTCTCGCACCAGTTATCTTCGCATTTGGTCTCCACTTCTGCTTACCATCAGGTGGAATGGAGTCATTTGCTTGACCTTTTTATATAAAAAAGTAGAAACTAAAATTGAACCTTTTAAAAAATTTCCACGTTCCCCATTTTAAGAGCACAGATTAGAAAGAATATGTCTAAAGATTTAAGAGTGCCTTTTTCAAAATACTGTGACCACGTTTTCTTGGATCCATTGGTCTGAAATATACCTTATGCTTTAATACTTTCAATAATGCAAAAAAAAACAATTAAAAATTAAATTGATTCGAATTATAGTTTTTAATTTCAATTGTCATGAGGTCAACCTATACGGAAGCGGTAGCACTACGCTAGACTATGCGCGCGTGTGCACTCTAAGCGACATCCTGTCGCACACTGGTAGTTCCTATGTTACTGTGAATCTAATTTCACTGTATGCGCATACGACAGTGCTCTGGTCATTTGTAAGTGTAACCATCATTTTATAGATGTATTACTTTAGGTAAAAGCCGCTGGAACCCCAGTATGTGTGGTGCCAATGGGATACAACCAACATTTTGTTAATCGCATAAGTTCAAGTAAAAGTTACCTAATCAATAAATTTGTACTTTGAAGCGGCAGGTAAAAATTTACTAACCGACGAAAAGTTGTATTTCTGAAATAGGCGAATTTAACTAAACGCCATAATGGCAAAAATAACAATCGAGCCAAGATGACGGTAGTGAAAACAAGAATAAATCTTTACATGGAAAAAATATACCAAATTCAATACAATGTATTTTCAGATACAAGTAAAATAAGCTAAAGGGAGAAATTATTCTACCAACATATATGTAAAAATTTACCAAGGGCAAAACCATCGTCGCACAATTATCTCAACGACCAATTTTTTGAAAAAGGCCGAAATTTCTGTCGGTTAGTAACAAAAAAAAAGTGATAATTCGTAAAGTCCAAAATGCAGAAGCGACATTAAAAGTCGTCGTAGGAAGGCGTGAGTTAGACCAAACGACGCAGAAAAATTAGGCGATTCAAACTGTATATATAATTCAATTTGGCCCAAAATGGCGCTTAGTCAACTTTTCCTTTCAAGCGTCGATATGAATATCCCATTATTCTGATTAGAATCGCCAGGATTAATAAATTAAACGTTTGGAATGTTAGTTCAGCTATACGTCACTAGATGGCGTTGTCATTAAGTAAGTACTTTCATCGGTGGTTATAATTCGCACTAAAAAGTGGAAAATAAAATAATAGATTGAAAAAAATAAAAAAAACACGCTTTTATGTTAAATAAAAAAACTAAAAAGAGAAAAGCGTGCGGTACTATATTTAATTGTACCGATCGAATATTTTCAATAACATAAAAGCGGGTTTTTTAGGTTTTTTTAAACTATTATTTTATTATACATACATACTCGTGTTCATAATCCCAAAAGAGGTTGATCAGACCTTTAGCTAAAATGTGCAAATAATAAAAATAACAACAAATGCTACGCTACTGAGCTTCTCAAACTGAATCGTACAGACAATAGTTATCAAAATCTAAACCAACAAACAAATAAAACCCATTATTCATTATATCGCATGCCAAATAAAACCATAATTCAACTTGTTGATTTCATTTTCATCCTCGTACATACATTTTAGTCAGTATACTTAATATCTCTAACTACCCCCATTTGCGATTAAATTATTAAAGGCAATCCAAAATATAACTACCTGAAAATACTTAGTTTCGTATTATCAAATCTGTTCTCTTCTCTTTTGCTCCCAAGTTGTCCTGAAATAGCTAATGATTTAAGTGAGTTATTAGTTAGAAGTGAGTGTTTGGTGATCACGTAGATCATTCAGTAATTAGGTGTGGACTGAGTAGAGAGACAGTTGACAACTTTTAAGTTCCTTGAGAATCGACTGATTTTTCTTATCCTTTTTCTCAAGATTGATGCATGTGTGCGCAATAAATTCGTCAAGAAAGTCGCTCACGGAACTGTCTCAGTTTTTGCTGGCATTCCTTTCTTATAGAGTTAGCTTCTCTTCGCAACAATGACTGAACCAGTTCGGCCGTGTAAAGGGATGATGAATAGCTGCCCATTTATCTGGGCCTGTCAGTAACTTTTATCCGAGATAGGTATTCGCGCATTGTAATTTAGCTTGCCGATCTAAATTTGTTATCTTTAATGGAAAGATTACTTTAAAACGCTAAATTGTAACATTGAGTTCGAGAGTGAGTGAGAGCTGACCCTAAAATGTTCCACGTGTGAAAGACTTAAAAAAAAAACACAAATTAACCTACTAACTGCCGGTCTGCTTAAATCTGTATTAAATAGGTATGTATATTTTAAAATTTAAATGATTATGCCATGAAGAAACTGCATTTATGATTCTTAATGAAGTTAAAAAAGTTCCATTATTCCACCTATTTTTCCAGGATTATATAGACAGACAGAACGTGCCTATATCAGCTAGCTTGATGTAGCGGTTATCAGTAACTGATAAACTCTAGTGTATCGACGCTGGCAACTGGATTTCAATATTATGTATATACGCGCTTACCTCAAGTTCTCAATGATACCTCATTAGGGTTTTTTACCAATCCGCATTGCTCCAGCTTGAACGTTTTATGGTTCAATATTCTTCATACCGCCATGTAGGGAGTTCTGTGCTCAGCAGCAGGATGTATATCGGCTGATAATATCATCTATGTTATGTTGATGTATAATAAAGTTTATTTCTATTGCTTAGGATATAGCTTATCCTGCTTAAGACATTTTTGAGAGCCATTTCAGTCAAGTTACGGCCACTCGAATTTACCTCCACCTTACAGAAGACCATTACTCTTATAACACCACATTTTGTACAGTACATGTACTGTGTTGTTGGTGAGTAAGATTGCCAGAGCTCCAAGGGCAAGGGGACAATAGTGGGCGCACGTGACACGTCAGTTATATAGGCTACGGTAATTGCTTACCACCAGGCAGGCTGTATACTTCTCTGCCATCCAAATACATAATACAAAAAAAAAATGTTTATCCATCATCCAGTTTACCTAATAAAAATACCGGCGGCATCCGTGGCTTAGTGGTACTCCTACCGGAATTAGATCCATTGGTTCCTGCTTCGATGTCTAGAACAGTACAAATATAGGCAGGCCTTATGTTTCTCTGCCATCCAAATACAGAATACAAAAAAATATTTACCCATCTTCCAGTTTACCTAAGTAGTAAAATACCAGCCGCATCCGTGGCTTAGTGGTACTCCAACCGCAATTAGATCCATTGGTTCCCAATGCGAGATCTAGAACGGTACAAATATTGAACACAGCTTGGATGGTGGTAGTGGGACTTCTTTCAAGTGCCCCAGGCTAGCTACTTACTTCTACCATCTACTACTACCATCTCAATCAATATCTGTGACCATATCATTTATTATAACAATCACATTATTGTGTTCCAAACTTCCGATAGTTGGTGATAAGTTAATGTTCAGAAAATCACTTCCACCTTCGGCGTTATCATCACTTACTATCAGGTTAAATGATACATAGAGCTTATTCGTCAAGGAGAAAAAATTTACAGTGAGATTGTCTGTATTACGTCTAATATTAAAGCTGTGGAAGTATACATCTGTTGTAGGATTATTTACGTTGTTAGGTCGCAACAAGTTACCTTACAACCTGCACAACACGCATTTATTTTTTCCTTAGTCACTAGCTACTGATTAAGTCAGCATTATCATACGAAAGCAATATAACGCGTGAATGGGCACAAAATCAAAAAGAGCTTTCCATTTCAATATAAATCACTATTTGTCTTCCTCAGAAGCTTTCAACCCTTTCCCAAGAAAATTACTTTCTACGGGAATGTTTCTTTTTTTATTTTTATCTGCAGACGTTATTGTAAGACCGAGTCAAGGATTATAAAAATAGCCGTTCTAATAATATTTCTACAGAAGATACAACAATTCCAAATAGGGCAACAAATATTAATAGAACACAAATTACAAAAGTCGTGACTTTGGAATCGAACCATAAAGCATTTGAATGTAAAATTACTAATTTATTGTGACTTTAAGCTAACAGGGTAATATCCTTCCAACTGAGTGACAAAAGTGCGCTAATAAACCAAAGAATTCGTTGTATATAGTCTTAAGTATAATAAGATGGCTAAAAATAATTAAAAATGTCGTATATTCTTCTCTTTTTTCTTGAAATTTTGAAATTCAGACTGAGATTTGGTAAAGATATCTGGATCTCTGGAGCCAGACGTGATGAAGCTCGGAAAAGGCGATAAATAATTTAACAAATTGGTTTAAGTATTTTTTTTATTAAAGTGTTATTTTTTACAAAGAAACTATTCACATGAAAATTTGTTACAATTACTTCTTGATATTAACAGTTGACAAATAGAATCAGATTAAAAGATGTTAAACATCATTCGTATCACTATTAATTACATTACTTACAATATTTACAAAAAATACAAATCCATCCTAATAGGTTTTACAAAAAAGAACATTATACTGTGATATTATATAATTTACCCTTAAATATTTTTACATTCGAAATTATGCTCACAGCCAGTAAATTAAAAAACGTAACGATATCAAAGAGTTTTAAAAACAAAACCTTCCTTACGTATTTACATGTTCAAGCATCTCTGGTAATACGTTGTATGCAACCATATTACCAAACCCTTTAGGTTCTTTTTTAGTTACGATAGTAACTATCTCCTCTTCTGGAGGAGGTGGAGGGAATTCAGCACTTTCATCCACTGCTGTTGAAATATCGTCTACACTAAGTACTACTTCCCTATTGTCGATTTCGATTCTATTACGTTCTACTACAGAATTATCTTCCATTATACTGTACAAGTTCTCTGATTTACCTTTATTAAACATTTGTCAGGAAGTCATATAGAATGGGTCATTGATATTTACTTCATCATTAACTGTGTTGCCCTTTTGGGACCACTCTTTTTGCTGGTGTTTTATTCTGTATATAATTTCATCATGGATAACCCCAAAGCACATGGCTGTGAGGGCTAACCCGGTTAAGGTATACCCAGAGCAAAACCACAGCGTTGTTGCATTTATTGTATAATACCTCACTCCACTAATAGTTGTATAGCTCATACCTGGTATAATATTACCGAAACCTATAGTACTTAACGCCATAAAACAAAAATAAAATCCATCTACTATACTCATATCATCTAATTTAAATAAAACAATAGCTCCTATTACTATGTAAATAAATATTGCAGCAAGACATAATAATACTGGTGCTAGTATACTAAGACCATGCATTGACAATTTAGAATCTGTGTCTGGCCAACTAATTATGTCATCTTTTGCAGTGCTTGTTGTAGGCCGTTCTGATATGGATAAGTCTTTTTGACTGTCTGGTTTTAATACATAACATTCTTCAGTTGGTGTCTTACTAGTATTTTGACTATTGAGCATTTCTTCTTGCTGTCGTTTTAACTTCATTCTTCTTTCCTTCTCTGCCATACGTCGCTCGTCATAACAACAGTATCCACAATTTGAGCAAAGGCAGCAGCACAGCGCTCTGCTGAATACGCTTCTAGCCATTTTTGATAATAATGAACCAACGCTCGAGAGGTAAACTAACGTTAAAGGTATTCCAATAAGTGCATAAAGAATTGTGACGCCTTTACCGAGAATAGTTCTAGGTGCGATGTTGCCGTAACCTGGAAAAGGTAATATGACTTTAGATAGCTATATTAAAAGTGCTTAGAATTTTATTTAAAAAAGGATGTTCAATTTTCTCACCAATAGTAGTCAAGACGGTAAGAGAGTAGAAAAATGCAAGAGCTAAATTCCATTCATGCTCTTCATAATGGTTGCTAACGTCGCCTCCGCCAAATTCGCCGAGCGCCATCTCCCGGTAACTAACTCCATATTGCGAGGCCATTTCTGTAGTCACCCTTTGCACTAGTTCGTTCTGGAATTTTAAGATCTCCTGTGCGGCCAATCTCGTCCAATTTTCTCTGTACAATATATTTAATGATACGGTTATCTCCCAAATATTTTCAACAGCTCGACTTCTAGCATCCCAGAAATAGTTGGCTGAGAGAGTTAAATTAGCATACTCGTAATCGTCTTCGGAATGCTTTTTCGTATTATTATGATCCCTGTGGCTCGTCTTTTGTCTGTCTGGTAATATTCGGGGCCTAGCCGGCACTTCAACACCGCCTTCGATTGCTAAGAATATAAACGAGCCCAGAAATGTATAAGCCAACAAAATAGAAAATATAACGATATTCGTAAGGGACCCGATAATAAATTGTTTTCTTCTGTACTTTGTTGTTTTAAAACAAAAGCAACAAACAACTTTTTGGCGCGAAGTTTGCGCTCTCTTTCTGCTATTAGATGCCATAGAGTCGGCATCTTGGCATCGATCCAACGGAATGCCTCCATTAAGCGAGGTCTTTGCCAATGTATACTGCTCGAATCGGTTGATCGCTTCTTTATCCAGTACCACATGATCTATATCCATTTTCGCTTACGGTTGTTACCGCCCTTCATCGAGTGACGTCATTATCTCTTTGTCACCGACTATCTGGAACAATGAAAAATTTTTCGTTAATATTACTCGCGATTTTCCTTACTCTAAGTGGATAGCCATTTTTCAAAGTCCCTTTAGATGGGGAGGAATAAGTGACAAATGAAGAAGTATGATGTTAGGAAAATGATTAATGTTCAGTTAAAATCCTGTCGTACCCATGATATATTTAGAAAACAGGATTGATAACTTGAAATTCAGTGGAAATTGTTTTTTGGCGTTGCATATTTATCGCCTTTGAAATAGACTTTTTATAAATAAAAAAAGTACTGATGGCAAACGTTCAGCGTTATCCTATTTTCATTTACGTTATATATCATTGTAAATCAAAAAAGCGTTTCTCTATCCCGTGGAACTATGAAACACATTTTTGTAATATAGTTTCTGGCGTTGTGAAATCTGAACTCCACACGACGAAAAAAAACATTTTTTTTTTATTAGACGATGTAAATTATAGTTAGTACTAAGTTAGTACAGTCACAGGTAATAATAAATATCCACATTTGAGAATTCGTGACTCTATTCTATTTTATTCTTAATAATTGGCGTCGCGATACATAAACGTACGCATTTTGCCAATGTCAAGTGAAAATGTACCTAACTAAAGTAACAAAAATTCACGAATGTGTGAGTAATGCGCATGTGTGCGTCAAAAATAGTAATGCAGTCTGACAGTTACTGTCTTTTCTACGTGACTGATAGGCCGATATAGGCCGCCTCGTGTACGTGAAATACTTTTATCTATCTCTCTCTAATATACGCGTTAATGTTATCTTTCTTTTTACCATTTCTGATTTACAGTTTCATTTAACTAGGTTTAAAATAATGAAAACTGATTTTCATGTTCACTGTGGTCTTGCTCATGTGCGAATTTGCCATTGAGTAGTTGCCCTAAGGCGTCGTCCTTATTGGCAACGATCGTACGATGACAAGATGCGTTATCATCGCACGATGCAATTTCTTCAGTGTCCTAATTGACGATCGGAAGCCATCGCATGCGCACACAAATAGCTTAAACTTCAAGCGGCCACGCGACGTCGAATACATCACTCGATATATTTTTGTTCCTAATATTATTGTATTTTATTGTATGCATATCCCATCCCTAGTAGCATTTCATCGTTTCACTGTGCACGAAATAGAAACATTACCTACGCTGCCCTTGCCCCCCAGAGCGCAAAGTCCGCATACGCTGCTACTAATCGCGACGTATATTTTATAAAGTTGTTTCGAGGGATATAAGAGGACTTAGTGTTTCCATATTACTTTCTGATCCAAAGAAAATTTGGTGTAGGTGAGTTATATAAATAAATAAATGTTTTTTTTCAAAAATTCTATTTTAATATAATGATAATGTATTGTAGACAAAAATGATTATTAATGAGTTAGTTTTTTCAATCACTGAAATATCTCATATGCCTTTTAGGTTACGCGTGACCGCTGCCGTTACAAATGACCCGCTTGTATGTTAATAAGGCCTGCCTAGAATCTTGCGGGCAGCAGGGCGGCGGCGGCAGCGGCGCGGGAGCGGATTTTACGCATAAGATCCTGCCGCCGCTCCGCTACCCTCAAAATTCTAGGCAGAGACCTAACGATCATAAGATGGGTTCTATAGTGCGATAATGCAATCAAAGCTACAGATCTCGGAGTGTCCTAATTGATCACGTGTCACGGCGCGAGCATGGCAATGCGAAGTGGAGGGTGACGTTCGTCATATTAGGACACCCCTGTTGAACCACCGCGCGACTAATTTCATCGCGCGACAAAAACGCATCGTGCCATCGACGTTGCCAATTAGGACGATGCCTTAGGCTGCCCACGTGCCCACTCACGTCCGATAGTCGGTGATCGATTTTTTGTATTTGAAACGTGGAACGTATTGATTGCAATAGTGAAAGGCATACATCCTACAAAAAAAATGGGTCAGAAAATGTAATTAAATTACAAGTACTGTAAGAAATCGGCCCGATTGTCGGTCCTAAAAAAGACTGACGTGGGCGAATGTCCTTATGCTCACAAAGTTCTCAACTGCGGCGGAAGCTTAATAAAATCGCCTTGTCAGTTCTCAGCTTTAGAGCGAGGGTACATATAACTCTGGCAACTAATCCGGCATATAATTTAAATATCATAAATTGGTAGTTTAACTCAAAGGTCAGCTAACATCTACTTTTAATTAAAAGGTTATCCTTAACAAGTTTACAGCTTCCCTAAATTGGCTTACGAATAGTCTTCGTTTAATTAAAACTATTTAAAAGTCCCTTTTAAGTTAAAATAGCTGATATAAATAAAGATGGCGATAAGAATATAATATACCAGCGTAATTACCTATTTGAGAATCAGCGTTATAGAATCTTGCCCAAGTTAATTACATGTTTTGCTATACTACCGCTCCCCTTGACATGTCTTAAAATTATTTACGGATATTAATTTTCATTTCTTAGATGATAATAATAATATGTTCCTCTTATAATTTTGGTGCGTCTCATTTTCCCGATAAAGTTTTTTCGTTTCGTATAAAGAAAGCGATAAGTGTTTCTATAAGGGTTAATACTACAAATACATACCACAGTCTATTATAGAAGTCTTATTTACACTGTGTTCATACATTTGGTGGCATAACTTGTGTGATATGGAAACGAAATCATCTAAGTTTTATTTCTATGTCACAAACCTACCCTTCATTTAGGTCACAAAATGTACTTAAGTAGGGACGTTTATGGGTTATTTTTGCAACATTAAAATTATGACGTATTTTTCGAAGAACTTCCATCTTAAATAAAAATTAAAAATTTTGTTCGCGGATTATCGAAAACATTTGTAGTTCCGATACTGACAGTCTTGAACTTTCTTTTAATTAGCGTCACAACAGATTTTCCTTAAAAATCTTTTTCCAAGAAATTGACGTATTTTATCAAGATAATTGTAGGTACCCGAAATGTTTATTATAAGGATCTGATAATTACAAAACCGCTTGAGGTTATGGTAGCGAACAGTAGCCCAATTCACGTATTAAAACCGCTGGGATATCGCAGCGATTTAGTCGTTTAAACACTTTTTCGTATTCACGTACGTCAAATGAACCGATTTTGAAGTAGCTCGATCGCAATGTTGTTGAACCATCGTCTACCCGTATTCAGCTAATAAATCGTTTTAAAATCGCACCGAAATGTCAACTGAGAGGTATTCAGCTAAAATATTTTGTATCACGTTCTATGTTAAATATTATCGATATAGATTGATTTAATTTGATTAAATTATCGTAAATCACTGTATTTGAAGTATAAAGTATATTTGAACCTTTTAGTAGAAAATCAAATCATTTTACGGGCATCTTTTTTGTTTCCTTGACAAGTCGTTCAGATGTGCTTTAGTTCCGATCTTATTGAGTTGTCGTCCTATCGAGATGTAGCTGAGTAACATGTGAATACCAAAATTGGATAGGACTACGATCGAACGATTTCTAAACTACAACGATTTTTAGATCGAATGTATTTACGTGAATTGGGCCACTGAGCAAAGCTAGCTACCACAGATATATTAATCTAAGGAGATCGGTCGAATCGCCGAGTTTATAGGAAGACAGAGTGTCGCGATCAGCGGCCACTACATAACATGGTTCTAGTTGAGCATGCCGTAATAACACTATTAATTGCGCGCGTCTTAAGGACTGCGAAGCGATGAAAGTTAAGCATACACTTGTCGCAAGTTAAACGCCGGCTTGGCCTATCTCCTTGTATTATTAAATCTGTGCTGGCTACCATTGGTAGTAACCAACATAAAAAGAGCTAACAGAATTTGAAGAAATAATTATGGGCTAACATAAATTGAACTTACGGAACAATAGCACAATTTACGAGTATCGTACTATCCCAGTTATGTAATGACTAAACTGCAGTTATTGTGGTTAGCGGCTCTGGCCAAAGTTATTTAGCTTAAGTCACTTTTGTTCAGAGTTTTATATAAGTATGGCAGTTGTTAACCCGAACAATAAAAAATACACACCTATTTACATGGAACATGGTGCAATAAAGAATTTTGACTTAGAGAAAAGTTCATATTTTGAACAAGAATTCGTCACAAAAACCGTTTTATAACATTGAAGTCAGAAATCAATTCAAAATTTTGTTTGTACAAAATCAAGTTTCTGGACACGCACGTTCGTTCGATTTTTCGCGAAGGCGGGAATGCTTGTTACGTGTTTCGAATGATAGATTTGATTATACTTTTTTTCGGGTTCCTTGTGTTTAAAATTTAAATTTCTTTCAGATACGAGGATGGTAATATTGTTTATTGTGATGGGGTGGGAAAGGTATAATTTAAAACAAAACTTTGTGCCCAAAAAATATAAGTCATCAATCTAAATTAAATTATAACGAACCCGTCTTTGCGACATATTAATTACTAGCTTCTGCCTGCGACTTTCTCTGCTCAGTACTAGTATAAATTTTATATGTTATTCTGATGTATGAGCTATATAATTGTAAAGTATCATTAAAATCCATTCAGTACTTTTTGCGTGAAAGAGTAACAAACACACGTCCAGACGTCCATCCATACATATATCCATACAAAATTTAGCGTTTATAATATTAATAGGATAAGATGACCAGCTCCTCGTGCAGAATCCTTTCGTTAATTCCAGATATAGCTCGCTTTCACCCTCGGGTATTAATAATCATTTATTAACAATGTCGACAAAAATCTTCATCACCCCATATCCTCCAATGGGTGTTGTAGAAGGCGACTAATGGATCAGTAAAGGATCAGTAAAAATCCTATTGATCACCTTATACTTCGTCCACCAATCTGCCATGGGCAAGCGTGGTGGACTACTGTCTAAACCTCCTTCGATGACAAGGAGAGGACTTGTGTCCCAGCAGTGGGTCGAATTATAAAGGCTGTTATGATGATATGATGATTAAACTTAGATAAAATACACTAAAAACAAATCGCCTTGTCCAGGGCGGAAATCAAACCCAGCATCTTCCACAATCCAGGCGGCTGCGTCAACCACTACTCTACCGGGACAATGCTTTTGCCGTCGAAATTTGTCAGTGCTTGGTGCTTGTTTTTAAGGTAACATTGTTTCATCAAATCTTTGAAATTTGCAATTCTAAGATCTGAACGAAATACTTTTAGTAATATTTGACGTCCAGTTAAGATGAAACTACCATAAATTATGGAATTATTTTTGCGTTACTAAATAGGTAAAAAATTCTGATCAAACCCGTGAGCTTTAGATTTGTTACCATTGGGATAACCACTGAAAATAACGGTTTTTACAAAATCACAGTAATATAGACTCTATTTCAGTAGCAATAAAGTACTGTTTTTGTCTTTTTCATGCTTAGAATATATAAATCTAATTAGTCGGTCCCGTTCCATGTTTTCGACACTTTGTTCGAATAAATAATTGAATATGTTTACAAAATTCCGTATCTGAGACAACTAATCCTGGGAACTTAATGTGGGTTTGTAAGCGTATTGTCTCGTCTCGTTAATAATTAATTATGATATCACTCTGAAGGATGTATTGTTACGTAGGGGATTAGAAAATAGGAACGTATAGGGAAGTAAGACTGAATTCATGAACAAGACTAATTAGTATCAAAACAAAAGCATTTAGTGATTGATGCCTGAAGAAAAATATGGTTTATCTCTCGAACGAATTATACAGGTAAATTTTTCAAGTGGGCGTGGATAGTCAAATCCGAAGCCACGAGGAATAGCGAAAAGTACTCAAAGGAATATCGGACCCGATTTTGACGAAAATTAAAACTGCGTCATTGGATTTTTGAAAAATCAATATACCTAGCCAGGAAAGGAACCCGTTGATTTTCACAATAAAAAAACACATTATTACACCATGCAATAGTGTCGCTAATAAGGAAACAAATCTGGTAAGTAATAACACACAACAAACTCAAGGAAAGAAAACAACTTTAACAAAATACTTTTTTATTCCACGCGCTCTTGAAAAATTCATTTTCAATATATACAGGTATATTATGGATCCCATTGAAAACAATTTACAATGCATGTGAAAAAATACAATATTTCGAGGGAAAGTGTCTTTAAGGATAGTGATATTCTTTTATTTTCGAAATTAAGTAAACTTGTATTCCAATTAGCAAAAGACGTTGACTTCGTACTGTTTCTCTATGCCCTGTGTATTTTTCTATTATAAAACTTTATACAGTAGCAAAGTATTTTATGACCGTCTCACCCTTAGCCGTTCTCTCTAAGAACCCGTTTCGCACCTTGTTACTGTGAGTAAGATATTGATATTTTGATGGATTATTCGTGTGCCTTAAAGTGTACCCATATATCTTGGAATGGGAAACTTCACAAACTTTTCTGTTTCATCTAGAGTGATACGCAAATGTTATTATATTTGAAATGATAAATATGAATCAATATTGCTTGATATACTATTAAGACGATTTAACACCAAAACGGTATTGTAATTATAATAGACTCGTATATTGATACCGTGACCTCCCTAGTCCAGCTTTTGGAACATAATCCATAAAATGATCTAATGATCCAAAAGCAATAATTCTGCCCAAAATTAACAAATATAAAGGAATAATTTAGAACAAATATTTAGAGTAATTTATTCATATTGATACCTGTGACCTGTGATATCATAAATTCCAAATTGTAAGTAGCTTTTTTCGGCATTATTAGACATACGCTATAGTATTATATTATCTGTGACATACGTAAGCTTTCCTTTATGATTTTATCATAATAATCATAAATTTTCGTCATAATCTTACATTTAATGTTGATTTATCGATGTTAACATTTTCATTGCTGATATTTTGCTTGTTGATATTAAATATGGGACCCATAGCATTAGCAGTTGGAAGAGCTGTCACCCGGATTTCTAAAGGTTACAGGTTGAGTCCCGTCTCGGAACTTGTTTATGATACGGCTTATTTTTTGTTTCTATTTAGTTTGGTACATTTTTGGACTATTTTAAAGCGCTCGAAATAAATATATAAACCAAATTTGTAAGAAGTAGAAATATCGCAATGAGTACAACTACAGAACAGTGATGTTGTGGTGGTTTCTAAATACTATGCCTTATTGACGCTAGGGGCTTGTTTTTACGGTCGTGCGCCACCTAAGGTATGCAATAGTCAAGTGAGTTCGTATTCAAACAGGTGACCAGAAATCTTTCATATCCATTGAATTCGGGGACGTTGACCTGTTGCTGGGTGCCTTCAGAAAATGGCAGTCGAAAAACAATCACCTACGTAAAAGATCTGAAATGGCTCTTAATCTGACGAAACTAAAAGGCAGAATAAACCATGTCGCCTATAGAATTAGAGTTAAAATTTCCTTGGCAATGTGTTACATCATAAAGAGACATATAATGCAAACCTTAACGATTTATCCCACATATGCAAACTGAGCAACTTTGATCTCCATATTGCGACTACAGGCAACTCGCAACTAGCTGTTTACATATGACTTAAAGAGAAATTTTGCAGAGATAACGAATCTAGTTATGAGTTTCGATGGTCGATATTAGTTTTTAGTTACTGCACTCGAGGGCACAATCAGTTTCAAATTGACGCAATCAGCAACTGTCTTTGTACTAGTTTTACCAAGTGATCCATAGTGTGGATTTGAAAAGTTTATTTAGACTTGAGTTCACCAACACAAAAAACTAACGATTAAATTTTAACGTTCAGTTTATGACAATTCTTCTATACGATAAAATGTGAAAAACAGTCGGGTAAATAATAATTGCCTGTTTAAATTTGAAATCTAGCCTAAGAATCGCGGCAGCAGCAAACTGTGCCTTTTTGTTGCTGCAACAGGCAACACTCAAGAAAAAGTACTAAAAAGTTGATAGTTATTTCAAGTTCGTTGATTCTTTCTTCAACTAAAGTTGCTCTGTCTGCATAGAACCTGAACCTACTTTTAACGACTTTATTTATTACGCTGTTTCCAGAAGAAAGGAAATCTATTGATAGTTTATTTTAAATTAAGAGGGTCTTTGCTTGTTGTCGAAGATGAGGAGGGACCGAAATCATTACGTAATATATTTATAGAAACAACATATCATAAACATGGAAGTAAAGGTTTATGATTTACGTTTATGGTCCCTTAATATGGTTGGGGGAAAAATAACAGTATCGGAAAACTAATAAAGTTTACATTTGCAACCTATCGCTTTTTAACACGCTTAAATTAGTTTCACATGTATGTTTGTTCGTATGTATGTAACTGACTCGTTTGGACTCGATTTTGACCCACTTTAAACAGTCAGATTTCATTTAAACTTTATAGACTTATCAAATTTAGTTATATACAAATTTAATTTGGTGGTAGGGCTTTTGACGATTTAAAAGTACTTAGCAAAGTCCATTTAAATAAAGATCTTTTTCATTTAATTTCATTTCATTTCATTCAAAGACCGATGACATTACAATAATTCGATAAGAATATCCCATTATACTGATTAGAATCGCCAGAACTAATAAATTAAACGTTGTGAATGTTATTTCAGCTATACGTCACTAGATGGCGTTGTCATTAAATAAGTATTTTCATCGAAGGTTATAATTCGCACTAAGAAGTGAAAATAAAAAAAAAATAGTTAAAAAAAAACTATAAAACACGCTTTTATGTTAAATAAAAAACTTAAAAAAGAAAAAAACTTTTTAGTATATAAACTAAATGATGAACGAAAAGTATAATTACTATTTAGAGAAAAGCGTGGGGTGCTCAATTTAATTGTGCAGATAGAATATTTTCAAGAACTAATGTAATTGAGCACCCCACGCTTTTCTCTAAATAGTAATTATACTTTTCGTTCATTATTTAGTTTCTATACTAAAAAAGTTATTTTTCACTTTTTAGTTTTTTATTTAACATAAAAGCGTGTTTATTTAAACTATTGTTTTTTTAAAACCACCTTTTGATTCTGGCATAGTCATATTCAAAGAAAAATGACAAGTGAAATTTTTGAAGAGTTAGATCCCTTAAACACTACCGTTACGTTGCCAACGGCAGAGGTAACTGCAGCCGTCCACAAGTACGAGCGGAAGCAGTCATCAGCTCTCTTAGCATAGGAGCTAGTTGTAAAATCGAACCAAATGAAGAAGAAAAAATGTTACTTCTTTTACTCCGTGGACGTTGATAAAAACGAAAAATAAAAAGAAGTTCAATCCTCAACTGCCAGCGTTACTATAATAGGTCAAAAGCTGTTGCGGCTGCAGTTGCCTCTGCTATTGGCAATGTGCTGCCCGTGTATAAGAGTTCTCATCTAACTGTTCTATAGGAAGTAAATATACCAAAAGATGAGCTTTTAAGCTTAAATTAATTACTGTTCGCTGAAAAGTCCATTGTAGGTTTTAAAATACTGGTTTTGTTCCGCTAGTTAATTAAAAAATAGTGAAGCTGCGAACAATAAGTTATCCTCCCACATGCCTACATAAGCAATGGATAGGAAGCCCCGAGGAAGGCAAAAACGTGATCGTCTCAAACTCAATCTGGCAACATTCGGTGCTTTAAGAAGTGAAGAAGATTGAGAAGACACGGATCAAAACCAAACAAGAAGCACAAGGTTGATCGGGATGCACAATCTGTGAACATCTTTTTACCTGATTTTAGTGATTAAAATCCTACAATTTTAATCAATCCATTGATAGAACGGAATATGATTTTTTTGATGAACTGCATTGTTGATGTAGGCAATTTGGCATTGCCAAAAGATCAAAAAAGGGTACACAAAAGTTTTGACAAAACCAATGAACTTCTTATCAAAATACCGGTGCCTTGGACCTGGGATTTTATCACGCTATTTATCACTTATGAACCAAACCTAAAACTTTCAGGCGTCTAATCACATAGAAAAGTTAAGGATTTGGTTTCTAAGTTCGTAAATAACGCGACGCCCTAGCTCCTTCAGTATTTAATGCAGTAGAGTTGTTCCCTCGAAAAAATCTAACTATCCTTATTACCACGCTGGCTTGTTAAGAATTAAAATTCTTTTATATTTATTTAAAGAGACAAGTTACATGGGGATCCTAGTTAAACTCGCCTTTTATTTATTTCATAAATAATGTCCTCATTGCACAAATCATCAGTACCTACTAGATAATTTTTTTTTTATGTTACGAGATGGGAAACAAGCTTTCGGCCCACCTGATGTTAAGTAGTCACCGCCGCCTATAGACACTTGCAATATTAAGTGTAAATCACTTAACACCGCAAGTGCGTTTGCCATCCTGAGGACTAAGATGATATGCCCTCCATGCCCAGTAATTACACTGGCTACCTTTACCTTCAATCCGAAACACAGCGAACTGCTTCACGGCAGAAATAAGAAAATTGTGTAAACATGGCAATATATTGTGATAAAAAAAATATTAAATATTAATATTAAAGTAAAAGGCATCACCTCAATATAGCAACAATTACAAATTATCCAGTCTTTATTAAACCTAATAATCTTTAGAACCCGCAATTGGCACTTTATAACAACGCTAGTATCAGGATAATACGATTTCCCACTAATGACCTGAAAACGGGAGCCGATGTGAAACCAAAATTGGCTTTGTTGTTCATGCAACAGTCCTACAGCCGCCTATAACCGGGTTTACAATACGTTCGTACAGGTGTACCGACAGTGTTGTGGGAACGCATAATTGGATGAACCGAGGTGTTTGAAGTTAAATCCAGATGTAAACTGGTTTTACAGTATTCGCACAAAATCAACGAGATTGTTATTTGAGTCTGTAGAAAGGGTTCCGTGTGAAGCTCTCTTCTTTCGTTGGCTTTTATCACCACTTAACACTAACTGAGCAGAAGACCATCAAATCGCACGCGAAAGATCATCCTTTACACGCACGCTATTTCACGTGCGTGTAAAAGAAACGAAATGCACACACTTACACGTGTCAGCTTCGCGCGGTCTATACATTTTATCTTCACGGCGCCCTGTCTGCGCGCCCGTGGCGCTTTTATATCATGTCCTTTATGGACATACTGCTATAGGTTTTGGTATTTAATTTTATGGTCAGCGGTCTACCTGACATCAACCCTCATACAGTATACTATTGTGCCTCCCCGGCCTGAACTTCAGTGCGCTATTACGGGACGTCGCGATCTGCGCACGTGAGCGCAACTACACCGAGACCATCCCAACGCTGCCCCTCTAGGCTCTCCTTCTACCAATTGGTGGCTAGCAGCAGCTCCTCCACCGACGGCTGTTCGACCTGGGGCGTCCTCCTAAAGAGGACACTGGGAGCAGCCATCGGACCGCACCCGGGGGACTACGGGCGCGGTCGTGGCCCTGTAAAGGACCGTCCAAAACTAGCCGTGGTGGGAAAACAAAAGGAACTCGACGATGGCATGTGACTTCGAATGCCAAGGGGACACACTTGACAACAAAAGCCACACACCCGCCGAGAAAGTTTCCCCACTACGTTACCAGGGTCCGCCACGAGGAGGCTTCCGGACGTGGAACCCTCAGTATACTATTATGCCTACGAGTAGGTAGCTTACCCAACACTTCGCTAGTGACCTCCGAGTGCGATGATCTGCACAAGGTTCACTGGTCACGGGTCTCATAAAAGGCGAAATTTTTAAAAGCAAAATTTGAGAGACAAATTGATATTTTCTTATTTACTGTACCATACACAGAGTCCTCAGACTGAGACTCTTGATTACTGATAATATTGAGCTTGCAATTACTTGTTCATTTCGAGCGTAAATGATTGAAACGGCCTTGTTTCAAGAACCCTTTATTTCGTATGCTAATAAGGAGACAAGTTACTTAGCATTGTTACGGTACAGTCGGAATAATATATCGCTACTTTTTCACCCGACTACTTTTAGCAGTCTATGTACTTGTATACTCGTATACGTATGTATATTTGTATTAACGTATGTTCCACCGTAGCGCCTAAGCTATTTCTTCGATTTTGATGAATGAGGTGTCAATCGATTCATTATTATGAATCGGTCAACATAGGCTACATTTTCCAAGCCTTCAACCTCGGTTTTAACAGATTTAATTATTCCTTTAAAGTTTCTACATAAACTTTTTTGTGGTTGCTAATATTCCGTTCCATTATGTGAAATTGGCAAAATTGGCACTACGACTGTCATGTCAAAATGATGTTTGATTCTTTGTCTCCCACCCGGGAGGCACCGGTTCGAACCTCGCCACGTACCAATGTGTTTTCAAATTTTGAATTCATTGAATTCAAAATTTGAAAACGTTTATTTGATTCTTTTATTGTGAACGAATACATCGTTAGTAAACCTGCACATACCTATGAAGAAATTCTTAGGTTGTGTGAAGTCGACCAACCCGCACTTGGCCAGCGTGGTTGACTAAGGCCTTATCGCCCCTAATGTGGGGTAGGCTCGAGCCCCTCGGTGGGGACATTATATGAGCTGTTGTGATGTGATGATACAACAGGGATGACAAGTCATAATTATGACAAAAATTCAAACTAACTATAATTCGAAATTGGAACAAAATATACACTGTGATGAACGCATCTGAAAGTGTTTTTCAGATTCTTTCAGCATAGCTTTAAAATTATATTGAATACAAAGTTCTCAGTTCTTACCTCTTCTTCATATCCATTTGTCAATATCTCGTTATCTGAAACAAAAGATAGGCAAAATGAAAACTCATGGAAACCAATAATTTAAGATACGGTGGAAGAGAGAGTCAGCTTGAGGTTTGAAATTTTATATAAAATGGAGGCAGAATTGTCAATTTACAACACAATTAAGAAGCCGGACCAATATTCTAAATCCACTTTTAGAGTATATAATAATAACCATTAGTGAATAAAGGATGTCTCAGATCACAGGTTACAGGTTAATATGCGATCTGAGGCTTTCTTTTTTACCGCGCCAGGTATGTACAAAATTTTATTTCACCCCCTGACCAGGAAGAGGGATTTCCTGTATGCGTCATCACAACAACTCATATAATGTCCCCACCGAGGGGCTCGAGCCTACCCCACATTATTAGGTGATTAGACCTTAGTCAACCACGATTGCAAGTGCGGGTTGGTCGACGTCACACTCAACTTAAGAATTTCTTCATAGGTGTGTGCAGGTTTCCTTACGATGTTTTCCTTCACCATAGAAGCGTCGATTAAACGTACATGTGAATAAAAAAATTTAAAACAGTTTGGTACGTGACGGGGTTCGAACGGGGGCCTCCTGCGTGGGAGACACCGTTCGTACGTACTACGCCACTGACTTCCCTGTACGCATAGCGGGCGTAAAATGCCACTTTCTGGTCAGAAGTGGCTAAAAACATGTTAATTCTTAAAGAAATCCGTGGTGTTCCTTTGAGATATCTTTGAGGATCCTCTTCTTGGTATTTGGAATTAATAAGCACTAGGTTCTTGAGTTTTCATAATATGACCTTGATGAGTGAGTAGCCAACTAACAAATTCTGTTGAAATATGCGATCCTGTCAATTACCTTACTTTTAATTCAATAAAATTATCGTTAAATTTTTAGTCCTCATTTGAATCGCGTTTTCTGATTTTTTATTGCTCATGGCCTCGATTATGATGAGCACTTTATTATTAATGTTGACTTTGTGAAAAAGTACTGGCAACCTAATTTTGACGGTATTGACCGTTCAAAGCATATCCGACCCAATATCCTAAATAATAAGATACAACACTGATTGTATTATTTTCAGCTCCTAAACTTACAAAACTATAAAAAGATTCCCAATAAAAACTTCCAATACGTTGTGCAGAAAATCAATGAAATTCGAAATAGAATTCGTATAGAACTCTGAGAAAAGAGTGATAAATGTGAACTCGTATATAACTTTTTATGCGGACGTAAGAGATACAACTTTGTCGTTTTAGTGCTTGTTACGACGAATCGTAACTATATCGCACCTGCGGCGACATACTGCATTCATTGAACAATGAATGGACTTTAACTATTATTTACTCGTCTAACATAATTTTTCCATGCAGTTCAAACGCGAAAACTGTTCGAGCAAAGACTTTGCCAATATTTCTTCGACGGACGTGAGCATAATTATAATATAAGAGATTTTTTCAACGTCACAAATTTCAAAATTGCGTTATTACTTTAACATCTCTAGCAAGTTGATCGTAATGAACAATGAGTTCGATCAAAATGTCTTTGTTGGTTTATATATCAATGACAAAAAAATAATTTCATCAATACAACAGACCATCATTTCAAATTACTCCCAGAACATTATATTACACGCAGTCCTATCAGAAGGACAGATTTTTCAGTCTAATGACACTGAGGGAACCGATTGAATTAAATATTAAATGATTTGGTGGTGGTGGTGTGTAAAGAAATGTATTAGAATGAAGCAGAAGCATTTGTCTACAAGCTACTTTATGTAGCCTATTAAAAATAAAATTGACATTGTTTCCAATTTAGAATCTCCCCCTACTAACAAAGACCTTCGCTCATGACTAGACAAAACGGTTAAATTTGTCAACAGTCGGCTTGCTGCAACTTTGACCAAACGATCCGTTTTTAATAGGTCAGACCAAACTGAGTTTTCTAGAACTGCATGTTTCTTTTTGCTCAGAATCGTTCATCAAGTTTCATAAAGTAAGCTTAGGTCACGTTTTTTTCCTTCCTTTCAACAACTTATATAATTCCATAAACCTACTTAGCGTAATATTTTGTGTTTACACCGTATTTCTGAGGATATACATTCACTTCGAATAATACTTCTATAGCCCTTGTTAAACATATCGTACAAAGAAAGTAGTAGTATAAATAGCATAGTTTTTAAGTTATTGGTAATTTAAGTTTAACCAATTTAATTGTGTTGTGCAGTGAGAAAGAGTCTTTATCTGTGAGATGTTGTCACTTAGTGCAACCAAAACTATCAAACTGAATTTCAAGAAAAGTTTAGAAAAGTTTATGTGGATACGTGGACCAAAGTTTCAAATGCGACGTTGCCAGCTCAGGTAAAGAGTAATTCATATTAGATAAATTACATCTAAGTATTTAGTTTGTATGAAAATAAAAATGTTAAGGAAATTGGAATTCATAAAAGTGTCCATAGTAAAAAATGATCAATTTAATAGCCTGAATAACATGCCGAAGTTAATGTATAACCCCAGGAACACGGTGTATCGTTAAAGAAATAACTAGCTTTAATTATTTTAATATTCATCAACAGGGAGTAATAAATCTGTGATTCCCAAAAATCTGAAAGCGTGATGAGAAACTAGAGTAAATAAACCGATTTTTGCTCGAATAAAACAGCGCTACAAGAAATACCTACTTCAAAAGTTCTATTGCACAGCGCGACTACAGATGCAGCGGACATCCACAAAACAATTCAGAATACAAATGTCCCCATTACTCTCCTTGCAAGCGAAGTCAGGTCACATTAAAAACTGTGTTCCACAATACCGGCCATTATGCAAAAGAAGAACCGGTAATTTTGTTAACCGGAAAAAGGGATGGTTCATAAAATCGTTGTTAGTTTGTTGTAGAACAAATCCATTTTTCAGTGCCGGGTTATCGCAGACGAGTTCAGCGGTAATAAAACTTCGGAACATGCACCGTTCTGAGGTAGATGCAATTTATATCTTACTATGTGCACAGTCAATAAGTTGCTGCAGAAGGTTAATTTTGAACGAATGCTTCTTATTTGTAATGGTCAACACAGGAAAGGTAACAAACAATACATATCCTTAAAACACCTTCTGAAATAAATACTTCTGTGCCGTGAACATAAAGTTAGGCAATGTAAATTGACTGCTGTTTGACTTCTCTAAATTGCACACAATTTAAAAAATGTTTTTTGAGTGGCAAATAAATGCATTTCAACGAGGCGAGATTTTTAGATTGCATCCAATTTATCATTCTGTGTTGTGGTACCGAAATTATTTCTACTACAGCAACAGTCTCTCACCGCGACATCAAAGCAGCTAAATCACACGAGTTCAGCCATGGCATGTCAGCTGTACGACAAGCGAAACAGAAATGAAACTGCCTGTTCTATCGCATACAAATTGAGTATGATTCTATCTCTTTCGGATGAAATTTCTCTTGTGCTGAAAGCACATCATCCTCGGATGCCGACTAACTCCGTGTTCGGTCCGCCATTTTGTAGCGGTTCCGCGTGTATATCCCTGGGACGCTCGTCTGACTGCAAAAACGATGACATTTTGCAATGATTGCTACAAACAAATTAACTGTTTTGAGTGACATTAAGCTTTTCAAATTCGTGGAAATGTAGAGATGTTTGCGAAACTCCTGTAGCGGTTTCGCAGCTTTGATGCCGCGGTGGAGGTGTGCTACTGGCGTTAGAGAATTTTAACCTGACATTACACCTTTTATCATCATAGAACTCCCCGAATGGTGGAAGGTATACTGCAATAATAGATTGCATAAAGAGAGTTAACGTCTGGTAGGTTGCCGGTAGTAAAACTTCACCCAAATCTTTGTCATTAATTTTTGCTAAGAAGAAAACTACCTCAAATAAAAATGGGCAGCTAATGATGATGATACAATTCTTCGCAAACGAACTTATAGTGATCTAAGACTCGCAGATACAGAAAATTGTGTGAAGGAAGTCATGTTATCCATAATTGAGAAATAACTGTTTTGGATCTTCACACTATTGGTGGGTATTATTACATACTAGTATTTCTACATACAATGCGCTACTACTTAATTTTTTTACAATATTACTCTAAAACATATTTTTAGTGTGCTGTAAAATTATAAGACTTCACAGTCAGGTCCTTTGCAGTAGTGCGTTGCTACAATGCGTATTGGTAGTCAGGATTGATTGCTTCAGCATTATATAAAGGCGTAATGTTCTATATTGACGTATTTACTTAATACGCTCCAGTTAGTCTGCTTCTTTGTCTTTTGACTGTATCTTCATGATTTCATAATATCCATTGTCGCCTCGGGTATAATAAATCAAATTACAGCACGAAGCCGCATCTTAAGGTATAACGTAGACTTTCATTATTCCAGGTAAGTATAACATAGTAGCACTCACATGAGCTTTACGACATTTTTAAAAGTAATGGTCGAATTAGACGTTATACCTAACGCATGCTTATATAACTCCAGTTTTATCGACATTACATTCTACCTTTGTTAGCTTTGAATTATTAATTCTCAGGACTCAGGTCTGCTTCTCCCTCAATTTTTTTTTTCATCATCATCATAACAGCCTTCATAATTCGACCCACTGCTGGGACACAAGGCCTTTCCTTGTCACCGAAGGAGGTTTAGGCAGTAGTCCAACACACTTGCCCAAAACGGATTGTTGAACGGAGTATAAGTTGATCAAAACCCGTTTGACGATCCACTAGTCGCCTTCTACGACACCCATTAGAGGGTACGGGGTGATGCTATTCTACTCTGCCGGCATCACACGGCTAACAGGACTTTTTTATATACCTATGGAATGCAATAAACTATTGAGTGCCAGACCTTAGATGACAGTGAGATATCTATCGATTATTAAGCTGACACCACACCACGGACGGGGCGGGATCTCGACGTGTTCGTGAAGAATGTACTGCGACGTCCCGTATAGCGGGGCGTTGCGGTGTGATGTCATCGGCCATTCATATATTACAACGCTCAGCGTCACGCACACGTCGACGTCAATGTCCCCCCCGACCGCGGTGTGACGTCAGCTTTGATAATCTGCTGAAACCAACTCTAGAGGAATCACCAAGACTTTTCCTTCTTAAAAATCTCCGGTGACGATGTAATGGCCATCCGACGAAGGATTCCCATGTCGCGGACCCCCTTTGGACCACAGCCTTTAGGTTCAAATTAAGCATCAATATTAATTAGTCTTGTTGTTTTATATCAACGAGTTAATAAAAAAAATATATATTTCAAGTGTAAATACTTTCCTAAATGCAAGCGAATGTACGGCTCTTAGAAGCAAGACGAAATTATATACATAAAAGCCCAAGAATCCCACTGTGACACAAAGATGAATTTTAATACACATTGTGACAATACAAAACTCTCACATCGTGCATAAATTGGTTATTTCCCGAATCCATGTGTCAAGTCTCTGAAGTAAATATAATTAATATCCAAACATTCGTCAAAGAAATCCGGCTCAAAGCGTCTCTGTAATCTTATTAAGTCAATTTAATTAATTATACAGCTAAATGGATAAACATTGAAACAGTTCGCGCAAATGAAAGAAAACATGCCACATGTTTACAAATGTGAGGATTTTGTAATTTACTTTGCAGACTGTATATGTATACTTTTTATAGTTAAATTCTTTTGTACACTTTTTATAGTTAAAATTCTTTTGAGTTTAAACTTGATTTCGAAAATAAAGTTACTTAAGCCTTTATATCATAGCACACTGCTTCTACTATGAAAACTCGAAACTTCAGAAAAATAGAAACTCCTCTTTTCACTATAAAATAGAGTACCCACCAATCAGTAGTACACCACCTTAAGTTGGAACAAAATTTTTCATAAATTATTTTCTCAAATATTAAGGTCTCAGTTCTGCGTGAATTCACTGCATTCTTCCAACCCTGCCGGTTATCAATGTAGTTCAAGGTCAAATAAACTGGGACCAGGCAGGGAAGAAGAAGTAATGCGCTTATACGAACAGCCAATTGAAGCAGACCACAGTGTTCTTGAATAACAAGTCTCCAGTCATTTTGCCCAAGGACATCCCTATGAGAAGGTCTGTATCTTTGGATGGAGACAAAACGTTTGTGTGATCTAAACCCGATGTTAAATCTTTTGTTATTCTTATGTATCAATCAGCATTGGGCCAGTCACCTGTATTCTTCGTGTGATCACCTAGGAAGTCAGAATTTGTGACTTGTAAAATGTTGAGTTATTGCCAGAGAAGAAAAGTTTCGTCACTTATAATGAAATTAATCATATTTGGTTCCAACTTTGTACTGACTAGGCCTTTAAATAAGTCAAAGATGTGTACTCTACAACGAGTATTTTGACCCTTGTTGTAACTGTTTAGTGCTTTACTTTCAAAAGATACAAAGGCCCGTATTACAGAATGACACTCGGAAATCAAACATTTCTTGAGAATTGTCTGTCACTTTCTATTAATAATACCAACCTAAGAGACTGTAATTTGATAAAGGAATAAATTTGAAATTTGATGAAGTTTTTCGTACCCCGACTGTAGGTGCCAAGTTATTAAATTCTTTATTGCACACATAAAACAGTAATAACAATACATGAAGAAAGACATGTACAAAGGTGAGTTATCCAAGAGACAAGAAAACCTGTACATCAAATGTTAGTACTTATATCCTTTACAAAGCAAATGCAAGCAGTTGATTATAAAGTTAACGTGGAATGAATTCACTGAGCAAATACGTTCACTGTTACGCAAACGTGGGCTTGTGCAAATCCAACTTTTCAAAGATATCGTTTGCAGGTAATTCATTTAGCTTGTATGAACATTGGACGTGGGTGCGAGAGTGAAGACGATGTAAACTTTTCTACGTTTAAAGAATGTAATTAGCGTTTAGAAATTATGTTATGTATTTATATTGTGAATAAGGCTGTAAGCTTACCAAATAAAATAAAATAAAATAAAATAGACATTTGTCGAAGCTGTAATGATATTATTTTATTTGATAACATACGTTTCTTTAACAATAAAATAGAATATAACGGAACTATAGGAATATATTGGACTCTGATAAATGGGATATTGACGCCATTCACAAATTATCATCATCATCAACAGCTCATATAATGGGCCCCACCGAGGGGCTTGAGTCTCTACCCCACATTAGGGGTCATTAGGCCTTAGTCAACTTCACACATAACCTAAGAATTTCTTTATAGGTGTGTGTGCAGGTTTCCTGACGATGTTTTCCTTTACCGTAAAAGCGTCAAAGGGAATAAACGTACATATGAATCCAAATTTGAAAACAAATTGGTACGTGGCTGGGTTCAAACCGGTGCCTCCCTCCACGCACTACGCCACCGACGCTTTTTTCATTCATTCATTCACAAATAATAAAATTACAAATTGTTAAATGCGTGAAAGGGGATAGTTATACCAGATATTCTCTTATCGTACTTCCATTTCAAGGACATTCTGGAGCAACATTGAAAACGGTTACTGTGAAAATTTACACTGTTTTTCTTTCTTTTTTTCCAATATCTTAACTGCTCATAAAAGTTGATGCATGTTCGACATTGATTTACTGAGGTGATAATTTTATACATTGTAATGTTACAATAAAACTCTTTTTATGTATTGTAGTTACAAAATTTATGGAGCTTATTTTTCATTAATTGAACTCCGAGTGAAAGTTACTTCGTGGCATGAAAGTTACTTCGTGGCGTAAAAGTTACTTCGTGGCGTGAAAGTTACTTCGTGGCGTGAAAGTTACTTCGTGGCGTAAAAGTTACTTCTATTTCGCAAATATTATTTCCGTTTATGGTGGTTTTTGAGGTACTGGCTGTGTCTATTTAATGGTGACAGAAGCTTACTAAATCGATAAGAAATAATCTTATTTTACAGGATGTCTTATTGCTCATTTATCCTTATTTTTTTCTTAATAATATGCTTATAATCTTTTCTCATTAACATGCCTATTTGTTGCCTCTTAATCTTCCTGCCACTGGTACTATTTTTAAACTTCCTCAAATGTACTCATTTCGCACTCTCATTATCGGAATACAATAATCCTGTCCTCCTTTCTTTCTTTCTTTCTTATATATCTTCGTTGTAAAAACACTCTCAAAATAACGATTACTGTTTGTTGGTTAGCGGTTCACAATTCACACACATAAAATACAGTGGCAGATTTTGGTAAGATGGTGGTAGCAAGCAAGGCGCGCTTCAAACAAATCCTACAACCATCGAGCACATAACCAATAGAGTGGTAATACGCGCCCTCCGTCTCCGAAACAGGTAAGCGCTTTTGCGCTAACGTCAAACTGTCAATCTCACCTAATACCGTATATTACTAGTGTTGGAAGGTGCTGCAATAACATAAATCTAAACTTGTATCGATATTTTTAGGTCAATAATACGCTATTCCTTGGAAAAAGATTTATTTTTTCGTTGTAAGTAACATTTCTTTGTAAAAAATATTATGAAAACTGTTTGAACTTAATTCGCGTTTTATGTAACTAATTCACTTTTTAGCACTGCCACTGATACTTTACCACTTTTCACTGATTTTATGTGTTACTTTCTGTATTATTTTAAACTTTAACTAGCTACGATATTCTAGTTTTATGTTTACTTATTTGACTGACAATGTAAAACTTTGTTTGTCATCAATTCTTTACTTTGTATTTTTTGTCAAGGTCTCCTTCTGGTACTTTTTTTCTGAAAAGGTTTTAATCTATTTAGATTTACTGTAAAATTCATAAAGAAGATAAATAAGTTTGTTTTAATTTAGTATTTTTGTTTTGTTAAGTATTTATTTTCATAGCTAGGTAACGATATCGATAAAAACATAATTATGCATGCCTGTGTATCCCCATCTCTAGTAAGACGCGTAGTTTCAATTATTTGGCGGAATTATTTTAGAACAAAATAAGTGACATTTCTCCTCTATTGGTTATGCTTGATGCCTACAAGCCAACCAACATTTAATTTTTTTTTTAATATTTTTTTTAACGAAAGTTTTCTAAGTAATGAATTCATCACTCAAATTCTCTCTCTCGCCTCCAGTGTGACAAGTGCTTTATTCGAAAACGCTATACGCAAATAAACTCTCAAACTCCAGTTCCATGTCACAATGTAAAACGATAATGTTTACAATTACGTCGCTTTCATTTAGCTAATGGATTTTGATTTCGACGTTCACAATTTATGACCTCTTAACTTGGCAGTCTTCTGTGGTGAATTGTTTATATTCTCATTTGTATTTAAACGTGAGATGGATGGCTTATAACGGAATTGAATTTTGGGGTAACAACTAGCAATTACCGGTCTGTATGATTGTATTAAATCTTTAGGTTACCTGACGAACGTGTATCATAAATGACACACGCCCTGAATGTAGTTTGTTACTAATATTAAATAAGACATTTATTTTTCGTTTCTAAAACTGATACTTTATAAACTAATTATCCTCATTACAAACGCCTACCATGGACATTATGCGCACTGCGAGGGCCGGGCTGATTACAAGCAAACTGCTTTCCGGGTGTGCGTTGCTCCTGACCTTGACCTTGTAGATCACCCATAATGGCCATGGTACGTACAGACGACAGCAGATGTCTACGCATAACAGTAAAATTTTATCAATAAGGTTTCTGAACCCCGTACAGATAATCGAACTAAAGGGTCACTTGCGCGACAGCGAGAAAAGGTGAACGGAGACCTGGCCGCATCGCAGTCATCGCTTTTGTTCATGGCCTCGTATACCTAACCGCACCGCAGTCACCGCACGCATCGCACTGGATTTCTTTCGGGTCCTCGGCCCTGAGATGACGTTACCCGCACCGCGCCGGCCGCAGCCTCCGATGTCGGCGGGCCAGCGTAGGTGACTTCATCAGCTGCCGCTTGGGGAGTTCGGCCGTGACAGGTACGGCGGTGCGGGTGGATATGGGAGATTAAATAGAACTTCATAAAAATAATTCGAATGTGGGGACTGCGGTGCGTGCGGTGCGGTCAGGTCTGCGTTCACCTTAAACCACCAACAACAGCATTCAGATGGAGGGGGTTGTCAGACAGGCGGTCTCCCATGAAACCATAACAAATTCTATAGCAGTTATTGTAATAGCTAGTCCTATGCAAGATTCATAAAACGAGACATAAATACAGACCGTCATAAGTGACTTCAAAAAGCTAATAGTTGACTTTTAATACAACCTAAAAATGTAGGGGAATTCTTTGCATGTCGCCGATTGTTACAAATGTAATATGCCACTAAGGATATTTTCTCTGTCGCTTTTTTGGATACGGGAACTAGAGGAATATACTTCTAATTGGTTTCTGAAGATAATAAAAATACTTCCAAGTGCTCCTCAAAGTATTTTGGTTGGAAACAAAAAAAATGGTAACAGTGTAAAAAGAGGTACAGACAACAGCACGTTGGGTTACCACAAACTGTAAAATTTTCCCAATCGATTATGCACTTAAATTTGACAGTTTTGTATAGCCTGACGTGCTGTTGACTGTACAAGAACGTAGCATCATGCATCCTACTGCGGCCCCCTCAACTGTGACAAAAGCAAAGAGTATTTATCGCCCTGCTAAACATATTATTCTCGACAAATTTTCTAACCGCGTCTCATTTGTAAAAGAACCGAGCCACAATAGAGTTTCGTTGGGATGAGTAAACGGGTGTCGCAAAATGCTTGATATTGCGTTATAGTTGGGCACAATATCTCCTTTGTAGGAATACAAAGCACCCATTGTGACCGGGGACAGTTACTAATTTCAAATGTTGTTTTGTAACGCTTGACGAGACGAGACCCGCGCGGATGTGAATATGGCGTACACTGGAACGTACGGAGGGTGATGTCGTTATGATATTAAGTGGAAAAGAGCTACGTTTATTTATTTAAATACTTTATTAAACACTAACAAATAATAAAAATAGATTATAAAAAGACATGCAAAAATTTATATATTGGATGGCCTTATCGCTGAGTGCATCTCCTCCAGCCTCTTAGAGAGAAGTTGGCACAACATGAAAAAAACTGGACAAATGCGAGTCGGACTCGCCCACCGAGGGTTCCGTACAAAATTTTATTTTTTTGCTGAATAAACGACCGTATTTTTTTTTGCGTTATCTAAGAAGTTTGATATTTTCACAGCTTCAAGGGACCGTAGACCTGAGTATATGGTTTTAATTTCAACTCCATACCTCCACTCGTTCCCGAGATAATATAATATATTTCTACGCTCACACTAATTATCTAGCCCAAATTAAGTATCTTTAAGAACTTGTGTTATGGATACTAGATAACGAACAAATTTTATTATTTACTAATCTATATATTTTTTTAATATACTAAAATAAATATATAAACAACCATGACTCATGAACAAATGCTCGTGTTCATCACACTAACATTTGCTACTACCAGGACTCGAACCCGGACCGCCCGATGTATTGAGCGTTGCTGACCACTCCACCACGGCGGCGTCAAATAAAGGGTATTGACAGACAGACAGACAAAAAGGGATCCTATATGGGTTCCGTTTTTGCTTTTGCTGTACCGAACCCTAAAAATAAAAATGGTAATATTAATACACGACACTACGTATCCAACGATACACAACAATCACAGCATAAACGTACACACTTATAATATATGTAAACTTACATCAAACTATAATTATATATAATACTACTATAAGTTTCTATGTTTGTTTTTGGAAATTTGTCAAAATTATGTCTATAAAATGGCATATGTAGAACCACGTACTATCAACAGTGAGTCGAAGCAGCACACAGAGGTTTAACCGTTCGAATTTGGAGCACTAGTACTTCCACATTACAGAAGGCCATAGTCAAAATAAAACAACTATTTTGTGGTTTTGTGTTTCTGTTGGAATAAGGCTGCAAAAGGTCCACAGGATGGGAAAGGTGACTAGGGTTGAGGCGCGCGAGCACTTCGTTGTGAAAATATTCTTTACATAACGTCCAACTTAATTTTAAAAGTTTTCGTTCGTTTCAACGCCATACATTCTCATAGAAATCCTGTTTATTTACAAGTAATCAAGCTATTAGACGATAAAATCGCGTATTGCGATTGTATTCTAAAAGCAACTAATAAAATAAAAGCATTGTATTCATTTCTCTTTTCTAAATGATAAACTTCCAAAATAAAGGTATTTGTACCCAGTTATCAGCCTAGAGAAGTATTAACATTATCTGCTTCTCAAAGAATAATAAATCTTGTGAAGTCTATCCAGCTAAGTTCCTATTCAAACGAAAGCTGAAACATTATTTTGGTTTTTATTCCCATTAAGTAAACATAGCCTTGTCCGATCCCAAAATACACAATAAACAATCAAGACAAAGGATTTAACAACAAAACGAACAAAAGCACTTTTCAAATAAAAAAGCAAAATTTCCAAAATAATAAATTACTAACCACGGAAAATAACAATGGAAAAGTTGTCTTGGTTTGAGTTTTCATTGTGGGTAAATTTATTGCAATTATGGTTTGATAACCCTTCGGAGTTATATTTCGAGTAATTCAGCAGTTAGCAAAAGATAATTACGATTATTTATGTTGTTGGCCATTAAAAAGGTCACTCCTTAAAACATGTCTACTTAATACTTAGGTTGCTACAGGAACAATTTCTAATAAGAATAAAATGTTTTCCAACAATGACTACATCATCATCATTTCAGCCGAGAGACGCCCACTGTTGGACATAGGCCTCCCCCAAGGTTCTCCAAACCGGTCGGTCCTGCGCTGCCCGCATCCAGCGGCTTCCCGCGACCTTAACTAGATCGTCAGTCCACCTTGTGGGGGGCCTACCAACGCTGCGTTTCCCGGTACGTGGTCGCCACTCGAGGACCTTTCCGCCCCAACGGCCGTCAGTCCTCCTCGCAATGTGCCCTGCCCACTGCCACTTGAGGTTCGCAATTCTTTGGCCTATGTCGGTGACCTTGGTTCTCCTACGGATCTCATCATTTCTGATATGATCACGCAGAGAAACTCCGAGCATAGCTCTCTCCGTTGCCCTTTGGGTGACCTTGAGTCTTCTTATGAGGCCCATTGTAAGCGGCCACGTTTCAGTTCCGTAAGTCATCACTGGCAACACACACGAATTAAAGACTTTCGTCTTGAGACACTGCGGTAGATGGGCCGAGAATATGCCGCGTAGCTTCCCGAACGCTGCCCAGCCGAGTTGGATTCGTCGATTGACCTCTTTCTGGAAGTTGGACTTACCCAGTTGGACTGTTTGTCCCAGGTAAACATAATCGTCGACAACTTCCAGTGTAGAGCTTCCAACCTTTACAGGAGTGGGTGCGACATGGATATTAGACATGATTTTCGTCTTATCCATGTTCATTTTAAGACCCACTTGTTGGGAGACTCTACAGAGATCGTCGAGCATTGTGCCCAGGTCTTCCAAGGTCTCAGCCATAACCACGATATCATCTGCAAAGCGAAGGTGAGTCATGTACTCGCCATTTATGTTGATGCCAAGTCCTCTCCAGTCCAGAAGCTTAAACGCGTCCTCCAACGCAGCTGTGAACAGTTTCGGCGATATAACATCACCCTGTCTCACGCCTCGCTGGAGCTGTATGGGTTTTGAATTCTGGTCCTGAAGGCGAACTGACATAGTGGCGTTTTCGTACAGTGACCGTAACACTTGGATGTATCGGTAGTCTATATGGCACCTCTGGAGTGACTGGAGCACTGCCCAGGTTTCGACAGAATCGAAGGCTTTCTCATAGTCCACGAACGCTAAGCATAATGGCAGGTTATACTCCTCGGTCTTCTGTATAACCTGCCGCAGCGTATGTATGTGATCTATGGTACTGAAGCCTTTTCGGAATCCGGCTTGTTCGGGAGGCTGGAATTCGTCAAACCTGCGCGCGAGACGATTCGTTATAACTCTTGAAAACAGCTTGTAGACATGACTCAGCAGCGTGATGGGTCTATAGTTCTTCAATTGGGCCCTGTCGCCCTTTTTGAAGAAGAGTCTCACCACGCCGCCATGCCATGCCTCTGGCGTTTTGCCCTCGAGTATAACGGAGTTAAATAGCCTCTGAAGAGCTTTCAGGACCGGTCGTCCACCTGCTTTCAGAAGCTCCGCTGTAACTCCGTCATCACCCGGCGCCTTGTTGTTCTTAAGCTGTTTAAGAGCTACACTAATCTCGTACAGGCTGACGTCCGGGATATCTTCGGTATAGTGTCGGGTTAATTTGGCTCTTGGATCGGTGGCCTGAATGACAGGTGGGTGTGATGTCGCGTAAAGCTGTCCGTAAAAGTTTTCAATCTCGGCCAAAAGCTCAGGTCGTGATGTGATGGTTCTGCCGTCCTCTGTCTTCAGCTTCGTCAGCAAGCTCTCTCCAAGCGACAAATCTCTAGCGAACACTTTGGAGCCTTTGTTCCGCTCGATGGCCTCTTTAATACGTTCTGTATTAAATTGGCGTATGTCACGAGTTAAGCACTTGGAGATATGTTTGTTGAGCTGCCGACGCCTACGAGCATCTTCAGAAGACTGCAGAACCATCCCTCGTCTTTCTTCCATCAGCTTTAATGTGGGCTCTGAGATTTTCTTCGCTTTTTTTGTACGGCTGGGTTTGAAGAGTTTTGAACCCACCGTAAGAACAGCTTCCACGAACCTGTCATTGTAAGTGTCCACATCTATGCAGTCCTCCAGGCATTCGAAGCGATTTTGCAGTTCGAGTTGAAAGCGCTCGGGGTTTTGGATCTGGATGGCTTCAGGGCGGAGCGTAGACTTCATCAGTCGATACCGTTCGGATTTGACGTTGAGATTCAATGTGCCTCTTACCATTCGGTGATCGCTTCCCGTGTTAAACGAATTGATCACAGAGACATCATTGAATATCCGAGTCTTAGTCGACATGATGAAGTCAATCTCATTTTTTGTTGTACCATCCGGACTTTCCCAGGTCCATTTCCGATGCAGCCGTTTCTTGAAGAAAGAGTTCATCATATAGAGTCCCTCTCTCTCCATATATTCGGCTAGCATTTGTCCACGGTAGTTCCGGATTCCAGTTCCAAATTGCCCCACTTTCAACTCATCATCGCCACGTTTGCCTAGCCTTGCGTTGAAGTCTCCCATTACAACAGTGTAGTGGGTCCTAGAAGCATGTATTGCCCGAGAAATGTCCTCATACATTACTTCCACTTCCTCGTCGGGGTGTGTCGAGGTTGGGGCGTATACCTGTATGACCTTCAACGAATACCGTTTGGTGATTCTGAGTATAAGGTACGCCACCCTATTCGACACACTTTCGATCTGTACAATGTTGTTCACGAGAGACTTGTGGACAATAAACCCGACACCACCTTGGGACAGATCTTCGCCCTCCCGGAAATAGAGTAGGTTGCCGGATCTTAGAATCACCGTGTCCTCGCCCTGTCTTCGGACTTCGGATAATCCCACTATACTCCAGCGAATCCTACTCAATTCTTCCTCTAGTTCCAGCAGCTTCTCCTCGGTCCGCAGTGTACGTGTGTTATACGTTGCCAGGGCCAAAGTCGTATGACGGGAGGTTATCGCCGCCCGGGGATTCTTGGCACCCCTGGTCCCGGCGCCTCGCCAACGTCCGTCACCGCTGGCACGGCCTCCGGTACCGCCGGGCACTTGGGGCCTTGGGTTGGGTTTGAATTTCATTGGGGGGGTTTGGGCCCTCTCCCACCACGCTGGCCCAGTGCGGGTTGGTGGGGAGCGCCAGAGCCTCGTCTGTTGTTCGGCAGGGTGTACCGCGTGCAGGTGAGGTTGACTTGGGTTCCGTCAGATGTTGTTCGGAACCCCTTACACCCCTTACACACAATGACTACAGTATAGTACATATTGGAGGTTGATCGATAAGGCTTCGGCTATCATGTATTGAATTAAGAAGTAATTTGATTACACAAGCTAAGTATTGCTTTCTAACTGAAATTATTTAATTCTGCTTAGTAAACTAGTGAAAAGATGGTTAGTAAACTACTGAAAAGAGTATCTATTGCATGGTCCTTAGTCAGGTGAAATAAAAAATCTATCCACTTTATCCATATTATTATAACGTTCTGCGTTACCATGAAGACCGAAGGGGAGCTGATGCGTTATTTCAACTGCTTTCAACCCATTATGACACTCATGCAATAGCCACGCACAGCTCAAGGATGCAAAGACCTTGTTCACATGCCCTCTATTCCAAGTACCCAGATAATATTTTTGAGCCTTACTGCCTATCGACTTAAACTCTGTAGAGATGGTATACGTCGTGTTAGGGTTAAACTATTAAACGAAAAATTAATTGTTTGAATTGGCTGTACGGAGCTAGATTCCTTTGCGTGAATCGGCAGGGACAGAAAAAAGTGGATGGTTGCGTAATGGCCGCCGGGCAACGGCGCCGGCATTCTGGTTTCAACCGCCAACCCGACAAGACCTCTCGTTAGTGTAACGGGCATACGGAGCAGAAGTATCATTGTGAATATTGTACTTATGGAATACATCAAATTAACAAGGTAATTGTGTGTTTTCATTATTATCTTCCCTGATTGTAGCAAGACTGCTACATATCAGAAGTGGGATGAATCCCCGCCCTACAATATACTATTTTTTCTTCTTTTTGTTTTTCTTTAAATTCAAAATGAATGTGAAAACAAGTAAAGGATTTATGTACTTAAAACAATATTTAAACGAAAAGATACGCGATGGCGTTGATAAAATTAGATTATAATTATTTTATAGACTAGTGATTATTACTAATAATTTATTTATTTCATTATTTTGGGACTGAGGTATCTTTACCTCATTTTCCTCTTTTAAAACGAATGTTATAGCATTACAATAGATATTTTATTCTCAGTATCAACAATTTTTCATGTCTACCTGAAAATATTAAGAAATCTAGTTATACTTAGCATTAACATCAAATATCTCTATTCGAAATCAAGACTCCTAAATGACACACACGCACAGTGCATTCTATTTTTACATTTAAATGGATAATTTTGAAATACCTACATATCCAAATAAAATTTTATGCCATTGTATTCCTCGGGGATACTGTTGGGTCTACGGGGGAGTAAATTTTGTTATTTTTTAGCTACAAAGCACCGTTTCCATGATACAAGCAATTAACAGTGAAGATCATTCTAGAATATGATAACAACCGCTGTTTTGAGTTTCAGAAAATCCTACGTGGCAATGAAGTTACTTCTCGACGCCGTTTGACTACACCCGAACATGGTGATGCACAGCCGAGGGGAAATACGATTAGACCGAGTCGCAGCTATAGTAGAAGATCGACTTGTGGGCATCGTAGCCGCAGTCAAAGGTTACGTGTATATGAACTAGAAATTGATCGTCAGCGGGAATGACTCCGTTTGATACGTTCTGAGAACCTGAAACACCAGGCTAGCTAACCGTATACAATCTTTAAACTCACATCAGAATATTTAATAACTTGGTGAGTAGTTAAAATTTTATTTTGTGTAAAAGTGTTATGTGCAGTAAATGTCAGTAATCAGTTTAAAGTAATTCCAATTATCGTAAATTCTATTACAAAGTAATTCTTAATTTTGACCGCATTAGTATATCCTATAGGGCTTATTTATTACTCTGTGGCATTAGTACGCAACTTAAATCAGGTGCCTAGAAGCCAAGCCAAATACATTACAAAAAAATACTTAAATTAGGTACTCTATTGCTGTTAGTATTGTTCTTTTTGAATTCGTGGATTTTCTTATTTAAAATCCCCACAGCTTTAAAAGAAGTTAAAAATGTATTTGGGTAGTTATAATGCAATTACATTTTGTAGTCGTAATAAAATTGTTAATCGTTAGTTAATTACATTGAGCCCAACACTGGTTGCGTGGAAATTTAGAAGTATAAGTGTTGAATTAATAATTTGATTCATTTAGTTACGGTATGGGTAATCAAAAGAAATAATGGATAGCGCTTTGCAAATTTTATGTGTACCCTACGTAAAGGAACTAATAATTAGACGACCGTTTTGTCTTAGTTCTAATTATTTTGTTACTCCGTATCATTTTAAATAGGTAGCTGATTTTGTACTACTATAACTGCATCTTATTTTACCTTGGTTTTTATTTTTGTTTACCGTGGTTTGGAATAGGGTTGTTTTTAAATAAGTGTTGCGCAACTGAGGTCCGAGTCTTGAAACTTCGATTCTGTCTACACCAAGCTGCCAACAGATTGTGAACTTGTGAATGACTTTACTATTATTTCTTATTATTTTATTAACGTTTTACCTTCAGCGCGTGTAAATACTAACGAGTTAGTGATAAGGTTGGTGGACCCCAACCGTCCTGTGGCGTCTCTATTTATAGATTATTCCTAGACGAACGTGATTAGATTAGACCTAGACTACCAACTTTTGCTAGTCCAACCCTATTGGAGAATAGACGTAGAATGTCCAATTCGTAAAATGTCCAGTTCGCAGAATGTCCGGTTCGCGGAGTAGGTACCTACCCAATTTTCGTCGTGGTGTGATCAATAACTAATGAAGTCAAAAGTGGGTCTTATGATTAGACATGACGAATCAAACTGCATGTGTGCAATACTATAGTATTGACAAGTGACTTGTATATGACTGATATTAGTCAAGTGAATAGAATAGTGAGCGGTAAAGTTGCAAATGTGATGGCAGGTCACAGTGTTCTTCGCGAGGTCCTTCGCAGGTCCTTCGCGAGGTAATAATGACGTTGTTTCCGGAGTGTGGAGAGTTTACCCCGCCCCCAATGATACCCTTTGGCGAGGAAAATCGGACTAACGTAATACCGCCAATTACCGACGATGAATTTAATAGAGCGTTGGAGAAACTTCGCGCCAGGAAAACGGCCCCAGGTCCCGACGGCGTCCCTGGCCGCGTTTTGGCATTAGCCGTCGGGTCCCTGGAAACCCGTCTCCGAAGCCTATACAACGCTTGTCTCGAAGAAGGTTCATTTCCTTCTGCTTGGAAGATTGGTAGAGTAGTGCTCCTCCTGAAGCCTGGGAAACCAGCCGATTCCACATCGTCATATAGACCGATTGTGCTTCTTAATGAAGTCGGGAAACTTCTGGAGCGCATAGTTGCTCGCAGACTAGCTCAACATCTGAATGACATTGGTCCAGATTTGGTCGAATGGCAGTTTGGCTTTCGCGAGGGGAGATCCACGATTGATGCCATCCAGACCGTCCGCACCCTCGCGAAAGAAGAGGTTGCTAGGGGCAGGGTTTTGCTTGCAGTATCCTTTGATATAGCAAATGCATTTAATTCCCTGCCCTTCAGTTGTATTGAGGCGGCCCTCCGATACCACCGGGTACCTGGGTACCTTTGCCGATTTCTGTCCTCGTATCTGCGTGGTCGAACTGTTCGATGCCTAGACCGTGACGGCACGCTAGTAGAGCGTCACATGATGTGTGGTGTTCCACAGGGATCAGTCTTGGGACCATTCCTGTGGAATATAGGCTACAATTGGGCACTGCGAGGAACCATGCTGAGAGGATTGAGTGTCGTCTGTTACGCAGATGACACTCTTCTCCTAGCCCGGGCGGAAAAGTACGAGGAGGCGGCGCGTTTAGCTGCAGTTGGGGCTGAAACTATGATTGGGCGCATCGAGAGCTTAGGGCTAAAATGTGCCTTAGCAAAGACCGAAGCTCTACTATTCCATGGACCCCGCAAGAAACCTCCTGGAGATGCATACATAACTCTGCGTGGTATTCGGGTACCAGTCGCGCCACATATGCGCTACCTAGGGCTGGTACTCGACTCACGTTGGAATTTCACGGAGCATTTTCGTTGCTTGTGCCAGAAACTGATCGGTACCATTGGAGCCCTCAGTAGACTCCTTCCCAACGTTAGAGGACCTAATAACACTTGCCGTCGCCTCTATACAGGTGTGGTGCGGTCAATGGCATTATATGGCTCACCCGTGTGGGCGGAGACCCTTTCATCGAAAGCCAAAGCCCTGCTGCGAAGACCGCAGCGAGTCATGGCCAATAGGGTCATACGCGGCTACCACACGGTGTCATATGAGGCCGCGTGTGCTATCGCGGGGACCCCACCGTGGGACCTTGATGCAATCGCTCTCGCGGAGGTATACAAACGAAGTGCGGAGATCCGCAGGGAAGGAGTCCGACCTTCGCTGGAACAGCTCACGCGGTGGCGTGAAGGGGCCCAACGGACAACCATGTTGGAGTGGCGACGAAGACTTGAGGTGCCAACGAGTGGCCACTGGACCATCGCGGGAATCCAGCCACATCTGAACGAATGGGTGCACCGGCAACACGGCTCCCTCTCTTACCGACTTGTGCAGGTATTGTCCGCGCATGGTTGCTTCGGGCACTTCCTGCACAGGATCGGGAGGGAGCTGAGTCCCCGCTGTCACGAGTGCGGAGACGACGATGACACTGCGATGCACACGCTGTTGTCCTGTCCAGCGTGGTCGCAGCAGCGCAATGCCATCATCACAATATGTGGTACTGACCTCTCACTGTCGACTATTGTCAAAGCCATGGTGGATAGTGAGCCGTTTTGGGATGAAGTCGCCTCCTTCTGTGAGCATGTCATGCTACAGAAGGAGGCCGCGGAACGGGTGCGGGAGGATGATCCCCTTGCGGCGCCAAGCCGTCGGAGACGTAATGGAAGACGGAGAAGGGTATACGGGAGACTCCAGCTACCGTAGTTAGGGAGGCAAACGATGGAATAGGGCTCCATCGCTTGCCAATATGCCCTAGCGATTAGGAGGACATTCAAGATCCCTAGACTGTCCTCTTTCCCACATTGGGGGGGGAGCAGAGGCCTATTGAGGCCAACCGCAGGCGGTACGTGCGGATGACTATACGCTCCCGCGCAGTCGTCGATATGCGTAGTGAAGGGATCCGACAGTTTTTAGTGGGTATATCAGCCGTATCCCACATAACCCTGGCGTGGGCCCTATTTATAGCTAGGGTACGTATAAAACGTTTTCTGTCGAAAAAAAAAAAAAAAAAAAAAAAAAAAAAGGTCACAGTGTGACAGTATCACAGGTAGTCACGAGCGGATGGAAGCATAGTGACTAATGCTACTGGGTGAGCGTGCCTAGTAACATTAGGATGCTGCTGGGTGAGCGTGCCTAGTAACATTAGGAGGCTACAGGGTGAGCGTGCCTAGTAGCATTAGGATGCTGCTGGGTGAGCGTGCCTAGTAACATTAGGAGGCTACTGGGTGAGCGTGCCTAGTAACATTAGGATGCTGCTGGGTGAGCGTGCCTAGTAACATTAGGAGGCTACTGGGTGAGCGTGCCTAGTAAAATTAGGATGCTGCTGGGTGAGCGTGCCTAGTAACATTAGGATGCTACTGGGTGAGCGTGCCTAGTAACATTAGGATGCTGCTGGGTGAGCGTGCCTAGTAACATTAGGAGGCTACTGGGTGAGCGTGCCTAGTAACATTAGGATGCTACTTGGTGAGCGTGCCTAGTAACATTAGGATGCTGCTGGGTGAGCGTGCCTAGTAACATTAGGATGCTACTGGGTGAGCGTGCCTAGTAACATTAGGATGCTACTGGGTGAGCGCTGAGCGTGCCTAGTAACATTAGGATGCTACCGGGTGAGCGTGCCTAGTAACATTAGGATGCTGCTGGGTGAGCGTGAAATGAAATGAAATGAAAAGCTCTTTATTTAAATGGACTTTGCTAAGTACTTTTAAATCGTCAAAACCCTACCACCATTTCGGGACGATAATATTATTATGCTGAGATGGAGAAGAAATGGCGAAAGAAACTCCACAGCTTACAATTTGGTAATGATTTCAAAACATCATTACAGGTCAATAGATAATAATAATATAATTAAAATTACAGTTTTACATGCGTAAATTTTGGGCAGTTATTACTCCCACGCATTTGGTTCATTTATAATAATAATTTATGTTGTAAAAGCTTTTCTATACAATTCAACTAATCACATTAATGAACTAATTAATTTAAGTCTTATACCCACCACCATTTTTTGTTATTGTTAGATAGATTTTGCTCAATTTAGGTGCTAAGCATACATTTATGATCCTTTGGTTAATAAATATATCTATAAGAATACAATGTGTGCATACCAAAATAAAAAAAAAAACAATACCTAATACATTAGTTATATAAACAATATCATAACACAAACAAAATTATCCTATTAATGGCATGTGTCATACAATTATCCATCTAAGAATAAACAACTACATTGTCTAACATTTACATCAAATAAAAATAAAAAGTTCAAGAAAACATGAGATGACCAGGTCTCATTGGCGGCACCTGTTCACAGGCATGACGCAAGAATCAGCCATCGCTTCGCTCAACCATATTTTAGGGAACGCAACGACCCGACGCAAGACGACACCGCCACAAGACCTTTTTAGTGAGAATGACATACACATGCTTCTTCATTATAATCTAGAACAAATTTAAATTATGTTTCTTAGTTAACTATAAGACACAAGGTTGATAATCTGTGTAATTAATATATTATATTTTGGATGCATAGATCATGAACAAATTCACCCCCAAGCGTTAGAATCATTTATGTAATCAGTTATTTTATAGTAAGCTTTATTATACAGTTTAGATTTAATAGCAGTTTTGAACTTATTAACAGGTAGATCTCGAATATTATTTGGGAGTTTGTTATAAAAGCGTATACATTGCCCCATAAAAGAATTGCTTATTCTGTGGAGACGAGTAGCATGTACCACTAGATTATGTTTTTTTCTAGTATTAATATTATGAGTGTCACACTTTTCAGAAAAGTTTTTTATGTTTTTCCTTACGTAAATTAGATTTTCAAATATGTATTGTGATGCCACTGTTAGAATATTTATTTCTTTAAACTTTTCCCTGAGTGAAACCCGAGGTCCTAATTGATAAATAGCTCTTACTGCTCGTTTTTGTAAGACAAATATGGTGTTAATGTCCGCAGCATTCCCCCAGAGAAGAATTCCATATGACATAATGCTATGGAAATAACTAAAGTATACAATTCTGGCTGTGTCTACATCAGTAAGTCGTCTGATAGTTTTAACTGCATACGCAGCTGAACTAAGTTTACCAGACATTCGTTCAATATGTGGAACCCATTGCAATTTAGCATCTAACATTATGCCCAAGAAAATAGTCGATTCAACAGGTTCTAATCCTATACCATTTATTTGTATATTTGTTTCAACCCGTTTCACATTGGGTGTGCAAAACTTAACTAATTTGGTTTTATTTTCGTTTAAAAGCAAATTGTTAATGTTAAACCAATCTACTACTTTAGATAGTGCGTTGTTTACTTCGTCATAATTAGTCATTCGTCTGTTTATTTTAAATATCAGAGATGTATCATCTGCAAACAACACTATATCATGACTTTTATTTACACAGTAAGGTAGATCATTAATATATATCAAGAACAGAAAAGGACCAAGAATTGAACCCTGTGGAACTCCTATTGTAACCGCAGCTCCAGAAGATCTTTGACCATTTATATCGACCCTTTGAATCCTATTACTCAAGTAAGATGTCAAAAGGTCGAGAGCCCTATTTCTAACGCCATAGTGATGTAATTTCCTGACAAGAGTATCATGATTTACACAGTCGAAAGCCTTGGATAAATCACAGAATACTCCCAAAGCATCCTGTGAATCCTCCCAAGCTGAATATATGTTTTTCAATAATTCAACTCCTGCATCAATAGTTGACCGACCCCTCGTAAAGCCGAATTGGTTTTTATGTAGCAAACTGTATTTTACGAAATGATTGAGGAGTTGATTAAGCATTAACTTTTCAAAGATTTTACTAAGTGTTGGTAATATAGAGATTGGTCGAAAATTCGTGGGGTCCGAAGCATCTCCAGACTTAAATAAAGGTACGACTTTGCTATGTTTCATCAAGTCAGGAAATACACCCGAAGCTATACTGCTATTATACACGATAGCCAAGTAAGGGGCAATTATATCTATTATACTTGAAACAGTTTTAACAGAAAGTCCCCAAAGGTCCATAGTTTTCTTTATATCGATGGATTTAAATATCTTTATAATATCTTTGTAGTTGACAGATGTGAATTCGTGCCTAGTAACATTAGGATGCTACTGGGTGAGCGTGCCTAGTATCATTAGGATGCTGCTGGGTGAGCGTGCCTAGTAACATTAGGATGCTGCTTGGTGAGCGTGCCTAGTACCATTAGGATGCTGCTGGGTGAGCGTGCCTAGTAACATTAGGATGCTACTGGGTGAGCGTGCCTAGTAACATTAGGATGATGCTGGGTGAGTGTGCCTGTAACATTAGGATGCTTATAGGTTGTGTGCCTATGAAGCCTAGGAAGCTACTAGGTTATGTGTGCCTAGTTAACCGACTGTTGCTTCAGACTATAATGACGTGAAGGTAAAGGAGTGCTTGGTTAATTTGGTTGATTACTTTAGTCGTATGGAAGTAATTTAACAAAGAATTTATGCTCTTATAGGTTATAAGTGCCTAAACATTTGTTTCATTGAATTTTTATGGACAATTCTACAGTATACACTTATGGTAGGTTGAGAAAGGTACCCTAGGGACAGGTAGCTGTGGTCGTTAGCGATTGAGTCTTATGTAGAGTTTATGTAGTCTTATGGAGAGTCTTATAGAGAGTCTTATAGAGAGTCTTATAGAGAGTCTTGTGGAGATTCTTACGGTGTCGTATGAAGAATCGTATGGAGAGCCTTGTGGAAAACATTTGGAGTCGGTCACCCTCTAGAGATTGTGTTGGGTGATGACATGGAGTTACTGTAGAGGATAAGGAGGAAAATAAACCAACTTAGTTGTAGTTGTTTATTTTGGTACCGGCCTTATGGCCCGGAAAGGTTGATCTCACCACTGGTCCTGGCTGTGATTGATGTGGTATGATTTTATGTCACTATCCAGGAGATATAAGAGTTGCCACTGATCGAATGTCGCCTTGGGTTTACGTAGCTATATAATAAGTGAATAATGGTGATGTAGAATCTGATGAGAAAGATACTGATGATGATTGTGTTGATTAAGTTAAGAGCTGTTAAGATGAGTTGTTAAGTTGTGTTAAAATGTGTTAAGTTGTGTTAAAAAGATTGCATATAAATCATTAATTTTATAATTAAGTAATATTTGATAAAGGAAATACTTAAACTTGTAATAATTGTTCTTAATAATAATTTTATTTACGATATTTGAAAGACGTAGATTGTATAAACAGTATTTAATTAAGCTATAATAAGTATGAAACAAAGAAAAGAAGGGTAGAAATGAAATTCCTGATTATTCCACGAATGATATGGAAAGTTTATGATTATATTTATAAGTTTTGAATTTTGAAAGGAACGAAAATAATGATACTTATTCCTATCTAATTGGTTGTGAAAATGAATTCAGGACCACAGGATGGCTTGGGAATGTTGATGTACTCTTATGATAGAAGGTTCACAACAGTACATCAATAGGAGTGGTTGTATTGGAAGTGGTTATGTTTTGTTTGGTTGGTGATGAGTAAAGATATTTATTGCAAATCAAATGAAATTTGTGTAATATACTCTTATAATTGAGATTTTATAACAGTATATTATTTGTCAGACTTGAGGAAACGAGAAATATGAGTTTGTTTTGTTTGATTGGTGATGAGTTAAGATATTTATTGCAAATCAAATGAAATTTGTGTAATATACTCTTATAATTGAGATTTTATAACAGTATATTATTTGTCAGACTTGAGAAAACGAGTGATTGGAGTTTGTTTTGTTTGATTGATGATAAGTCAAGATATTTATTGCAATCAAATGAAATTAGTGTAATATACTATTATAATGGAGAATTTATAACAGTATATTATTTATCAGACTTAAAAGCAAGCGATGAATTTTTATGTTTAATTTTCCTTGTTTTTTTTATGAGATTAATGCAATACTTAATTGTTATTTTTGTTAATAAACTGAAAAGTATGATTTATGTTGGAAGTGAAACGAGAACGCCGAGTGTTAGGCTGATTAGCAACGGACTTTCCCGCGCGTGTGCATGAGGACATGCACCTGGTCAGGATGGTCGAGTGTTAGGGTTAAACTATTAAACGAAAAATTAATTGTTTGAATTGGCTGTACGGAGCTAGATTCCTTTGCGTGAATCGGCAGGGACAGAAAAAAGTGGATGGTTGCGTAATGGCCGCCGGGCAACGGCGCCGGCATTCTGGTTTCAACCGCCAACCCGACAAGACCTCTCGTTAGTGTAACGGGCATACGGAGCAGAAGTATCATTGTGAATATTGTACTTATGGAATACATCAAATTAACAAGGTAATTGTGTGTTTTCATTATTATCTTCCCTGATTGTAGCAAGACTGCTACAGTCGGTAGACACTACACTGTCGACAAGTCAAAGTCAAAGTTTCTTTATTCATTAAGATACAATTTGAAAACTCATGAAAGTCAATTTTGCCATTGGTTCATGAGTCTACCAGGAGGCCTTGTTCTCAGAAGAACCGGTAAGAAACTCAACAAGTTTTATCCTCCCTTTACAGTTTTTATACTTAAGTTTCGTAAAATTACTAATTTTACAAGATAAAATCACAAGAATTCCAATCTTTCCACTTATTAAGACCTTTCAGCGAACAGAAAAATCTGTATGTCAGCATTTATTCGAAAAAGTTGATATTCAATAAGTTAAGAAAAGTATATTACAAATATCCATTAGTTTTCTAGAAAGAAAGCACCAAGTTACTCGTATATCTGAGTTCTTAACGTTAATAGAAATAATCTGTTCGCTAACAGAACTATTATTTTATTTTTAGAAATGTTGCGTCGTACTTTTTTGGAGCCAGTAAATCTTTATTTATTTTTTCCGCATACGAATTATGTACGGAAATCTCGGAGAGTAGTCGTATGGATTGACTTGACATTAACACCTTATAGAATAATAATAGTAGAGTGATTTTGTTTATCAAAAAAAGGAGAAAATTTATGCTTTATGGATTGACTTAATATCCACGGAAAAGCGTAAACGTGTTTTGAGTTTTAAAAACAATATAATAGACTAACGTAGGTAGCATAGAGTAGATTGGAGTAGCGTAGAGTAGAATTACGGTTAGAGTAAAAAGAAAAAATAAAGCATTTTTTATACAACAATAAAAATAACGAATAACTTAACAACCTGTATTTTCCATTCCAAGTCAAAATCATCTGCCGATTGTATCTCGAGCTTGTAATATCAAATTATTGCCACGAAATTACTTACCCTAAAAACCCCAATAAAGGCTCATAAACCCCTAACGTTTCAGTCACAAAACTGTTTATCTACTATAAAAAGCTTTGATATTATGGGTGTATAAAGCCGGCCTTTTTCGCTGTCGCATAAAAATGTACATTGAAAGTTAACGATTTTATTGTGAACGATGAGAAAGATAATTAAATTCTGTCATGTTTTTTCGACAAGTCGCTTTGGATGCCATTAGTAATTTTTGGGATTCTTTGCCAAAATTACAATAACGAATTCGTATGTTATCGGCTTGGGGATATCTAGGAGTCGCAAGATTTATGTGAGAAATTTAGACTTTAACTTTTCATTCTCTATATGCCTAATTTTTTATATAAAAGACATTTATCATTTTTTATGGATTTTACTATAAAAAATATAAAAATACAGATTTCTATAAAAATTTTCATCCCCTATTTTACCCCCTTAGGGTTTCATTTTCGAAAAATCTGGCCTTATCCCTTACCTATGTTATATAAGGAAACTCTGTGCAAAATTTCAGCTATCCAGGTCCAAAGGAATGGGCGTTGATCAGTCAGTCAGTGAGTCAGGACTTTTCATGTTATATATATTATGATAAACACCCTACACCACGAAGGCGATACATCAACAAAATATAACTCAAAATCATCAATCAGAAATTACATACCTACATCTATTGAAACAACATCAGTATTTATCTTTCCACTCTCAACAACAAATTACTTCCTTAATTACGCCATAATATTGCGCCGTCTGGATTATTATAACAGCATTTATAATTAGACTCACTGCTGGGACACAAGCCTCACCTTGTCATCGAAGGAGGTAAAGGCAGTAGTCCACCACGCTTGCCCAACGTGGATTGGTGGACGGGGTATAAGGTGATCAATACCCCTTTGCTAATCCATTAGTCGCCTTCTACGACACCCATTGGATGATATGGGGTGATGCTATTCTACTCTGCCGGTATCACACGGCGTCTATATGTTGAGAGGTGCTTTTACTAATCCAAGATCGACTTTCTGGGATGATTACATTTACCTTAATACAAAATGACAACGATACGACATGTTACTTATCTATATATAGATGACATGATGGCAACGATACAGTGCGAACATAAGTTTGGCCATACAGAAAAATAAATAAAATATTTAATGGCGACACCTAAAAAATCATGCAACGATAAAAAATATGTAAAAGCCACGCTTCTTGTTATTCCATTCAGATACAATCGTAAAGCGGCATAAGCCATTAAAAATATTATGACGTTGTGCCACAGAATATTTACTTGGAAAAATTTCATTCAACTGAAACTCCTCAATATTCGAACTGTTGTATCGTTTACAAATAAAATAAGTTGTTTGTGAATTTGTGTCGTTTTAGAAGCAATTTAGAGACAAGTCCCTCAACGATAACAGGAAAAAGTAACTGCCGCTCTGCTGCCACTACTTAAATAGTTTTATCGTATTTGTTACTTGAGCTTCGCATCGACACAAGAAAAGAAACACATTTTGTTTACTGGAAGATCCTCTGTGCTAATAGAGTAAATTGAAAAGAAAAGTTCGAGTTGATATAGTCTAATAATTAAACTATAGAATTCATCATCATCATGAAATCAGCCGAGAGACTGTTGGATATAAGACCTTGTCCAGAAGAGCGAATTTGCCCCGAATCTCAGTATGTGTTATCAATAATAGAAACTCGTTCGAAGCTTGTGGAGGTAATGTATTGAGCCCCAGTACCTCGCCAACGCGCGTGGCGTTTCGCGTGTAGAGATTCGCTGCGTATTCGTTCTTCTGGACAAGGTATAAGCCAAGGATCTCCAACCCGAACGGTCTTGCGCTGCCTGCATCCAGCGACTTCCCGCGACCTTTACCAGATCTTCGGTCCAGCTTGTGAAGGTGGTAAGAATTAATGGATACTATTTCGCAGAAGCGTTGTTTGTAGATAAATTTAACAAAAATTACCCAAAATGGAATAATTTTATTTTTGCGTTTACAAACGCGTAAATTGAATACTAGAAAAATGCACTGAAAAAAAATCGACTTGCAAAAATATTTCGTTCGGGTCTTGGAAGTGCAAATTTCAAAGATTTGATGAAACGATGTTTACCATAAAAACATAAGCACCAAGCACTGACAAATTTCGACAGCGAAAAGCAGTGCCTCGGTGGCGAAATTGGTCAACGCTTCCACCCGGATTGTGGAAGGTGCGGGTTCGAGTCCCGCCTGAGGCAAGTCGATTTTTTTCAGTGCATTTTTCTAGTATTATATTTACGCGTTTGTAAACGCAAAAATAAAATTATTCCATAATGTAAGGTAGTTTCATCTTAGCTGGGCGTCAAATATTTGCAAAAATATTTCGTTCGGGTCTTGGAAGTGCAAATTTCAAAGATTTGATGAAACGATGTTTACCATAAAAACATAAGCACCAAGCTCTGACAAATTTCGACAGCGAAAAGCAGTGCCTCGGTGGCGAAATTGGTCAACGCGTCCACCCGGATTGTGGAAGGTGCGGGTTCGAGTCCCGCCTGAGGCAAGTCGATTTTTTTCAGTGCATTTTTCTAGAATTACCCAAAAGTTCTACAAATAACGATCATCATCATTCGTCTGCTATGCTCCCTTTTATTTGGGGTCGGCGTAATATGTTTTCTTCTTCCACTCTCCTCGATCAGCCATCATCTCAACATTAACACATTTATTTGTCATATAATGTTTCACAGAGTCTGTTCATCTTTTCTTCGGTCTTCTTCTCCTTCTCTATCCATCCATTCATTCTCATTACTTCCCTTTTCTTACAAACATTGATATTTATGAAATTATTATAGAATAAAGTAGTAATAAATGTATTGAGACAAGGTCTATTTGTATTTTTATTAGAATATATTTTTCTATCGTTTTTACTGTTCTAATTCGATTTATATGAAAACCCAAAAATTTCGTGGGATCCGCAAATCAAGGATACGATAGAAAATCAACAGCTAAAGCTGACGCAACCCCGCGTCGATTTTATCTACACTTGTATGATTGAAAAATAAAACAATGAAACATGTTCCAATACTTACTATTTTTAAATTATCTTTAAAAGCCAGGCTATATAAAACTATCTCTAATGTAATTAAGAGTATATTAAAAGAACAATATAAAACAGATTCAGCACACATCTGCCAAGAACCACAACACGAAGTCGTTGAAACTACATTCAACTCCTAACTCGCACATGAAGTTTGTAACGAAAAAAGAAATCCTCTGGCAAACTAAAATATAACAAAAACCGAAAAACTTTGGAAACGTGGAGACAGTACTACCCGAAGCAAAACTTGCAATTTTTCGGACACACAAGCGCTTGTTTCGCACAACTTCTAAGGACGGACAGGAAAGTTCTTGATCGCAACCGCGGGGAAATTGCTCATCAGCGTTAGTTTTATATTAAACAGAATTAAGGACAAATTTAACTTGCTTTAATTTCTTTTGAGTCTTCCATTTATTGGTGTAGCAGCAAATTTATGATTAGTAGATTTAAAATTTTAAGTAAGTGGCAACTTGTCTGGCCTATTTATTCCATATAACGCTAAACGCTAATAAATTACTAACAAAACATCACGTCATCATCATCATGGTCTCAAATATTAGAGTTAGTATTTTCACTCACTGAATTGCTTTGGACCATTTGCCATTATCTAAGTATACTGAAGTGAATTTTCAGTTATTGTTTTTTTTTTTAAAAAATATAAGCTACCTACTGTTGGACGATTGGACTTGGTCTCCTGTCTATTAAATGTCATCATCATCATAACAGCCTTTTTAATTTGACCCACTGCTGGGAAACAAGGCCTCTCCTCGTCACCGAAGGACGTTTAGGCAATAGTCCACCGCGCTTGCCCAATGCGGATTGGTGGACGGAGTAAAAAGCAGTCAATACCTCTTTGTTAATCCATTAGTTGTCTTCTACCACATCCATTGGAGGATATGGGGTGATGCTATTCTACTCTACCGGCATCACACGGTATTAAATGTGTTTCTTATTTAAATAGGTAATGAATAGATTTTTTTGGTAATTTTGATATATTGGTAATATTGTCTTCTAAAATGTATAATTTCACAATGATAGTTGTTTTTCATTGCTGTGTGTTATCCACATGTTATAAGTGCTCACAACTCTAAGTTACGGAATTGATTGCTCGAAACTTGCACACCAGCCAAATCGGCAGCGTTATTTGGTACATTGTAAGGATTTATATTTGAAGTCAGAAATTCCGACTTGGACTAAAATTCAGTAATTTCTGGAGCAGATAAACTACTTAATTTATTATTACTTTACGAAGAAGCATTATTCATTCCTTCTTAATTAAAAAGACGACACGGCATATTCAATTTTGTTATTGACCCAGATCACGTTAAATTAAAACTTCTTTAAGCAAAATTTGCGTGTGAAAATAGACTGGCATTTGAAGAATTCGTAGTTGTCGAGTTTTCAATGAAAAAGAGACTCGCACAAAAATGATCACACGCTTTTCTCTAATTATGATTGCAACGTACTGGAAATACAGACCGAAAATTTTGTATCCGGCACTGCAGAGTAATAAACAGTCTAAACTTGGCTACACACAAATTTGCATCGACAGCATTTTAAATTCTCGTCTACGCTAACCTCGTCCATGCCAGATGAGAATTGAAATTTTGCCATCCAATTTTGAATGTCTTCCTCCGACCCAATCACACTCTAGCCGATGTGTACAGTTTTATCCCATAAAGTTGAAGTAAAACAATCAGAAATATTTCTAGCAAAACAGAAACTAATAATTTTCAATTCAATGTCAAAACTTTACAAGGGCGTTAGTTTAAGAGCATTTTATTTGTTATTTATATCTCAAGTTGCTACTCCTAAGTTGGTGATGGAAGCGCTTGATTAAGGAAACTTGATTATTATTGGATTTATTTTAGAGGATCTCGAGAGTTACTGGTTAAATAAACTTTGAGGCTTTCTTTTCACTGGTCTGAATTTAGCGCAGTTGTAAATGTAATGAATATAAAAACTTCTTCCGAGTTATTTTAGGGTGTAACAACTGTCCTGGTTATCTGCTTTTCTTTGTCGGTTCACTGAAGTTTCCAAGTAACTTGGATTTGATTTTTTTCCCTTTGGTGAGAATAGGTCCACGCCAGCGTTATGTGGGAGTCACCAGCTGGCATACCCACTAAAAACTGTCGGATCCCTTCTCTCCGCATGACGATGGTTGCGGGGGAGCAAACATTCATCCGCACTTACCACCTGCAGTTGACTCATAGGTCACTACTTCCTCCAATGAGGTAGAGAGGACATTCCAGGGATCTTGAATGTCTTCTTAGTCGCCAGGGCATATTAGCAAGCGACAGAGCCCTTTCGTATCGCTCGCCGCCCAAACTACGGAAGCTGGAGTGTTGTGTACATTCTTCTTTGGATTTGATACCTGACACTAATTTGAGATACTGCATGTCACATAGATGAGGCTTCACGTGTAACCAAATGTTACCTAAGGCTCAAGCCCTTTTCGGATTATGAGAGTGATTGAGTGTAAGTGTAAGACTTACACTCAATCACTCCCATAATCCGAAAATGTCCAGAACGATGAAATTTAGTGTCATATTAATAGTTTTTTCACTGATATCATACTAGTGCATGGTTAGTTGGAAAATACAAATAATGGGATTTGCATCAAAAGACGCCGACTCACTTCCGCAGGGCCATGAGAGAGGGATACAGGAGAGTTTATGTGGCTATTTGTTATTCACCACTGTCTGGAGCTGGAAGTCCCATGCCACAATATTATTTATATTGTGCCCATACTCACACCTATTGCTTAGCGAGCAGTAGGTATATCTATAATATGGTACCTCCCCGTTAAAAATAAAATCATTAAAAATTATGTCGAACACGTCAGTGCTAAATTTATCCCTAATTGTGTATAATAAGTTAATTTTGTATTTTCAAAATATCAACGACTTTTACAACTTTTCTTTTGCGATAGGTATGTTAGGCACATCCGCACAAAATTTCAAATGACATCGTCGATATTTTGAAAATTTTCACCTTATTCAATATTGTTTATTTAACAGATGAGAAAGATCACAAAATAAAAGAAGGCAATAGCTACTTCTGTCAAAATTTTAATCGTGTCTATTTTCTACTTTTCTCAAAAAATATACCTATTACAAAAATTGTATCAATATATTTCGTTACTTAAATAACTTTCCAATGTGAACTCCGTTACAGCCGAATTCCAAAACGCAATTTGCCCGAACACTGCCATCTATTTTTACCAAATTACAGTTAAAAGACTTTAAGGGCAGCAAAATTACGTAAAAGCCCTGGTTTCACGACAAATTTGCGTTCACCAAACTTCAGAGAGGAGTTTAGGGGTTGCTTTTAAAAATTACAATAAAGAAAGACAGAGTGGACGAGAATTTCGAAGTTTACCTATGGTGTGGCTCCTAAAAGAACTTGGCCATTGTATGTTTTAGCTGAATATTTGAATGTTAAAAATCTCCTTTGTTCTTGTTCATCTGCGGAGACACATTTTTAAAAGTATGTATTATATGATAGAAGCACAGGTCTATATAAGCTATGATAGAAGAGAGAAAAAAATAATTATTATTATACTGGTATGAATAAATTCCACGCCAAACTATGTCCCGCGCTCATCAAATTAGCTACCTATTTACTAATAAATAGAAAAAAAAAATTCTTGGTAAGGTTAAGTTTAAACTGCCTGTTGAAATACAAGCCTTATTATTATATTATTTGTTTGTTAGTAAGCCTTCTTAATTCGACACACTGAATCTGAGAAATGTTAAACGCTTGGCATTTCTAAGGCTTTCCACCAAAGCAAATTTCACGGTCTTCACCTAAGATATGTCGATGTTTTCGCTATAGGTTTAATTGTTTATCTACACTCATGTCATAATATTCGAATTACGATATCAAAGGTGAACATAAAATGACATACTTTTTAATACAGATAATCAAAATTAAAATTAAAAAAAAAACCTGTAACATAATGACCCCATTATAACACCGGTTCGACTCATTATGATACAGTTATTTTTCTTAAATACTCGGGAAGGCAAAGGGATCTAACCCATACATTTGTCTTTTCTGTTGTTTTATTTGAATTTATGTATGAGTGTAGATAAAGTAGTGTATGCAACTGCATATAACACGGGTATTAAAACACTCGTTACTATTATGAAACTCGCTGCGCTCGTTTCATAAACTCACACTCGTGTTTTAATACCCTTCATTATATGACAGTTGCATAAACTACTATTATGAATTAATTTGGAATATTTTAAAATGCTGTTATGACGTCTTGCAATTGCCCTTTGTACACATTTCTTTTTATTTCTGTTCTTTGTTGCATTCATGTCAACAATCAAGTCAAAATAGTCTATATTTATCAAACTGTAAACGTAATCCTCTTGTATATTATGCCACGATTATATCCTAGACTTTCCCCATTTAACCACCAGTCATTTTATAGTAATGCTTCTCTAAATACGATCTCCACCCTATAACTTCTCTGCTCCAATGATTTTCAGTTCCTAAGCAGATGTGAACAGCCCACTGCTACTTCAACGTGTTATTTCTTACGCCAATGTTGATAAGTTTTAGTCTGTGAAGGATATACTAGATGTGCAGCCTATCTTATAAAAAGATACCGAGTAGTTGAGTTCGCTGAGCAACTTTCAACTTAAGGACTATTAGTTCCCTGGTAAGTAGGCTTTTTTGCTGTTAAGTTTGGATCACACCGATTACTTTGAAGAATATCTTTAGGCATAGCCTATAAAAATGACGCAGCTTCCTTAATGCTGCCATCCCAATTCAATTCTCTTATTGGCTTAACAGCTAGATTACTTGGTATTTTGCTGAAAAAAATATTTCTCTTTGTTGATTAGTCGTTACTAGTCGATCGATTTAGCCAAGATGGGTAATTCCTTCGCTTTCATTAGACGATGAGGACGTGTTTTGAGTTCTTAGTCAGTATTTCACACCAATCGATAACAAGTCATAAAAAAGTTGTAAACAAGTATGACATTTTGATATGCACAATCGATTTCCAGTATATTACATTTTAGGGAATCTTCATCCTCGCTTCTTCATCTGCGCTCACTCATAATAATATCATAAGACCAAGATAATAGAGGTCATATTTATTCTCTCGATAGTACTCCACTGATCAGAGGGCTGAGGTATCTGGGGTTATTTGGAACGATTATGATAGCTAAGATATATAAGATCTAACTCGATTTTCCTCTGTGCTTCGGAAGGCACGTTAAGCTAGTGGTCTAGGTTGCTGTCGAAAGATAATATTTGTTCGCAAGGTAAGTTGATGTCAGGCAGAAGGCCAGTCGTAAAAATCTAAAGCCAAAACCTATAGCAGTATTGTCGATATCAAGACATACTTACTGCACCAACCCCAAGTAAATTGGGAACAGGGTAGGAAAAAAAAGTAGTCCATTAATCTCCTCGCGGCTTCAAAGGAGAATCACCCTAACTGTACTAAACTATACCTGTAAATATAACTTCCAGATATCTCTTCTTTTGTTTCAAGGACACAAAGGTCATTGCCTTTGAAACGAAGGAATAATTTTCGACCATTAATAATAATTGCATTATCCATCAGCATGCAATTTAGCCAGAGATCGGCATCCTTGGCGAAGAAACCGTTGGGACGTAAGTCTTCCTTCCCGAGATCAAGCCTGCTTCTTTTACCTGAGCCTACCAATCGAGATCATCATCAACAGCTCATTAATGTCCCCAAAGAAGGACTCGAGACTACCCCACACTAGGGGCGATTAGGCCTTATTCAACCACGCTGGCTGACTTCACACATCCTAAGAATTTCTTCATAGGTGTGTGCAGGTTTCGTCACCATGTTTTCCTTTACCGTAAAAGCGTCGATTAAACTTACATATGAATTCAAAATTTGATAACACATTGGTGCGTGGTGGGATTGGAACCGGTGCATCCCGGGTGGAAGACAACGCTCTTTAGCACTACGCCGCCGACGCTTATCGCCAATCGCGATGATACAAATTATTTACAAACGGTTACGGGCAGTTCTAGGAATTTTATAGGTTTGATACACTTACTTTAGGATTTAATATGTAAAGAACAACATGTCATATTAGATTATATCATCTTAAGCCGACAACGGCAACCATTTACCTTTGAATTGTCATCAGATACCACACTAATTAATAAGCTGATTCCTATGTAATTTGGCTAATTGTATCAGTTAATAGTCCAATTATTTTCTTCATATGACACTGTTAAAACGTGGCAGTGATGATTAACAAATAGTTTGATTTCTGGCATTATATACATAATTCTAAAAGGAGTTGACCAGTGTTCTCAAAAGCATCAACCCAAAAAGTAACAAATCTTTCAGTGGACTAACAAACCAAAGCCAACCGGACAGATGCAACCCTCTAAATATCAGCAGTCCGGGTATTGGCAATGAGTAACTTTAATCCCAATAAATTATTTTTATTAACCAATAATATTCACAATGTACCTATTATATAATGCACTAAATAAATGGTTATAATTACGATCCTACGGCTGTTGATATATTTATCTTTTTTAATATAAGATTGGTTCAGAATATTTTGTTCTATTCAGAACAGTAAAAACGTGTTTTTTTTTACATGACGTGGAAGCTCCTAACCTTTGGAAGGATAGGGGGTGACTCAGGACCCCACGCATTGAAAGAAACAGTTCCAGATTAATGCACTTTGCTTGAGTGTAGTTGTGATTTTCTCTATTCTCAAACCAAAGGTTGAGTAATCAGTCTCAGATATTACCACATGCAGATCGGTCCTAGTTTCCACTATATCGACCTCGCTGGGGTTGCCGATCAACCCTCTACCCTAGCAAGTAGCAAGTTACACTAGAAAGTGCAATGTGCCCAAGAAAAAATGATAGAAAATTAAATGTATCTGAAGTCGACCAACCCGCACTTGGCCAGCGTGGTTAACTAAGGCCTAATCGCCCCTAATGTGGGGTAGGCTCGAGCCCTTTGGTGGGGACATTATATGAGCTGTTGATGATGATGAAATGTAGTGTGGTAAGAAATCACCCCTCTTATGTAAAAAAAGGTCTATAAGAAAACCCTTAAATTTTCCTAGGAATACTACCTACTATATTGCAAAATTTGAACTTAACACAAATAGCTAATCTCGGTTTTTCTAAAGCAACTTGAAGACAGCAGCGAAGAATATTAACTTGCCAGATCTAAGGCATATTTTCAGATGCGAAATAAAAATCGAACCACATCCCGATACAAAGGAAACCAATCCATGGAGGAAAAACAAAATATATCACACGCAAACACCAATCAACGGGGAAGGAACTCGTCTGTCACCTCACATCTCAAACGCTGCCGAACATTCGCGTACATTCAAAGGCAATCCGTCAACTTTACCTACTCCATTGTTCCTTTTTCGCCCGAGGCGTTCTTTGTAGCAGTGAAATAGAGTAATGACCGAGGAAATAGAGTTAGTGTAACGAACAGCTTTGGCGCCTTTTCGTGTCAGCAACAAAGGATAGTTTCGCATGTGTAAACGGTTGGAGATACGAGCTTAAATAAACCTACGCGACAACGTTTCGAAAACGAAGTTTCGCGAGATGCGGTTCACTTTTTACTTGAAGCTTATGAACACAGTGTCTGTTAGAATCGTGCCTTTTCTTTGAGATGGATGGAATGAGAAGAGGATGTGGTAATCAGAAACAGTAAAAGAACATTGCTTTTGATATTCAAATAGGCTGTATGCTTGCTATGTAGAACAAATTTTTCATTTATTTTTTTGGATAAAAAGAATAAGCTTGAGAAAGTTTAGGTACTAATAAATCATTCAATGTGTGTTCTGTGTTGTGGATTTGAAGGAAAAAAACTAGCTTAATATTTTCAAGATTTTCTTTTTTTTACAATCTCGGAAATGAACATGGTATAATTAGCGAACATAGTACCTATATTGCGCGTCTAAGCCCTACATAATTATCCAACGCTAAAGTTTAAAATGTTATTAAAATAAGTTTATCGTTGGCATTGTTTCGTAGAAATAAAACGTATCCAGTTATGCTTATAAATAAATAAAAAAATAATGATTCAATTTTCGAAAATTTGCGTACATATGAACAAAATCTTCCCGACGCCATCGTCCACTTTCAGCTCTCAACTACAAGGCTAACCCATTTCCTATTTCCAGTATCGTCACCTAGATGTAGTATCGTATACACGTTTTATCGTATGCGATGTCGCCGGCGACAGTAAGGTATTGTTGGCACGTTCGAACCGAGAAAATAAACTCTATATAACTCTTCTAGTGACGCTATACATTCTCAAGTCAAATGTTCACGATGTAGTGTACATAAGAATACGGTATTAGAATTCACTGGAGATTACTCGAGTTTCCTGATGCGTATCGATTGACAGAGGTCTATTGTTATAGAACGATGCGTGTCGTTTTCCCGTTCACACCAATTACTCGATAATCGATACCATTTCTGTATATTATAACGTTGTTTTGGGGTAAATTTTTTCTACGTCAGTGAATCGTTTGGTCTCTGTATATAGTAAACCACATTGGCTTCCTTTTGATAGCTCTTTTTCTATTTCTAACTTTTCGTATTTGAATGTCTATTTATTAATTGTCAATAATTTTATTCCTTTAACTGCACTTTTGCTTCCTTCGTCTCATCATCGTCATTATTTCGGCCTAAAGACGCCTACTGTTAGACATAGGCCTCCCCGAAGGAATTCAAATCGATGGGTCTTCTGCTGCCTGCATCCAGCGGCTTCCTGCAACTTTTACAAGATTGTCAGTCCACCATACTATTTAGTGGTTCAATAAAATATTATAGGTGTTTTCCTAGGGGAGCTCGTCCACCCTATTATTAAAAATGTATCTGGTTTAATAGTAATGAAATGAAATCTATTGGTGATGATAGTACTGCTAACTCTTGCCCTGAACAACGAAAGAGCCTTTCGAGATAATTATCCGACCACTTCAACTGTATCACAGTGAAGTCGACGGGATACATTTCACTGACATTAAAGGGAACACCTCTTTTCTCTCCTAAAACATCGCAACCTGAACCAGCTCTGTCGACCCTACTCACCGCAGTAATCACAATACAAAAGCGGGTATTATTTGATTGTGATCTGCTAAGTGGAGGTGTTTACTACACTTCAGCTTAATTCCGTGGATTAAATGTAAGCAAATTATTGTCAAATCTGGGAGAGATGTCGCAAAAATCTTTAATTCAGAAATGGGTCATTATGTTTAGTTATGAAAGGTATTTTTTCCTGTTCCAATTTTTCATTAAGTCATCTTGATTGATTTGTAAATTTTATTGTCACGGAGGCATTAGAGATTAGTCACTAGACTTTGCAGTGCCCGTCCTGGAAGCCTTGCAGAAAACCGCAAATCAAATAATTCAAGTTTTTTAGTTCGCAAACTCAAGTCCATTCCTCGAATAACTAAGTTTAACGTGAAAAGAGCACGTCGACAAAACATTACTACAACGGGCAGCAAGTGAACAGATCCTATAGTTTTCTCATGACTGCAGCTGGCCGCATCAAATTCGAAAAATGATTGCATACGGTCACTGTGGTGCAGTCCATCTTATATCAACCTAAGGCTTACGTTTATCTTTAACCTGGCAGTCTTGGCCATCACCTTACCTGGTTATTTAAATAACAAAACCATTCACTAAATAGTGGAGGATTTATGTTATCATGAACTTTAAGAACACAAATGCTATTAACATTTTTATTGCAGACGGACACAAAGTCTGCAACCATAATATTAATGAGTTATACATATCAAACACTAAAAAAAAAATAACACTGGGAATGGAATCTGGTACTTCTGGACCTGATTACGGTTGGTAATCAGGTCCAGAAGTACACTAAGCCACGGAGGTTTCGTGACTTAGTGGTTTGATAGGAATCTATCTAAGTTAAAGTTAGATAGATTCCTAACCAAATGGCAATTGATATCAAAATTTAAATTAATTAGTTCATTAATGTGACTAATTTAATTATATAGAAAAGCTTTTAAAGATAAATTATTGCACAAACAACAAATGCGTGGGAGTAATTACTGCCCAAAATTTACTCATGTAAAACGGTAATTTTAATTATATTGTTATTTATCTGTAATAATGTTTTGGAATCTTTACCAAATTGTAAGCTGTGCAATTTTTTTGCAATTTCTTCTCCATCTCAGCATAATAATAATTATTTATAATCAATAATTCTGTCCCGAAATGGTGGTAAAGTTTTGACGATTTAAAAGTACTTGGCAAAGTCCATTTAATTAAAGAGCTTTTTCATTTTCATTTTTTTCATTTTGATTAGGTCAAGTATGGTCAGAATAACAGAAAATGTTTCAAGCGTCTATATGCTCCGGTGGTCACTTACCGTCAGTTGTGTAAATAAAAAATGTTAATACCTTAACACCTTCTTGATACTATTCTAAAACTATTTCTGGTCTGCTTTCTTCAATATTCTGTTTGCAACAGTACAGTTATGTATGAAAGGCATTCTGAGTCAATCAAATATCGTATTTCATTACTCAATACAGCCCGAATTCAAATCGCAAATGCGATTATTGTACTGCTCGTTCTCGAATTGAATTTCCACTTTCCAAATTTGAATTTTCACAATTCAATACATGCACAGAACATTTCAAAGTTTTGAAAGGTATTTGCGAAGGGAAAACTTAAAAAGGAATTGTATCCATATTGTAGACTTAGAAAACGCTTCTTCAGTTTCTTTAACTTTTGGATTATGATTAAGAGTGTGTTTGTTTGCTTCTTAACGTAATTAGTCGGTTCTAAGCCGATCAAGTAAAGATGAAAGGTGCATGGCATTTTCAGCTTAGATATTGATTATATTATGGTAATCATAAATATATCTATTAGTAAATATGCGTACTTGTATCACTTCAAATAACAGATAAGCAATGGACACGAATGTCTGTTAGCATAATGAACTTTACATCAAATATTTAAAGAAAATAATAACCTAAAAAGAACTGCACAGTAGGTAGTGCTTCTTCCGCGGAATGTGCGAGGATTCCACCTTTTTGTCGACTCTTTTCTAGTATAATTTCCACAATGGACATACATACAGTTCTTAATGAGTAACACTGTAAATCGAAACTCTCTATACAAAATTATATCGTATTTATAGAATATGCAGAGAAAGAGCAGAATTAATTAAAATGTATTCGCAAATAGGACGCTTGGTCAATTGTACATTCACTTAGAAGCTCTAATATCATCATGTTCATTTTAGAACTCATAATGAGGGAACACAATATTTGGAACGTTATTGTGTTTATAATTCTGAAATAGAACTAGGTTGGATAAATAGACACGGGTTGTGAGCAGTGAGAAGCGAGTGAGTAGCGATAGTATTGTCGCTGGGCTTTAACCGAGTGTATGTATCACTCACACCATTCTACTCACTACTACAGCGTCAGCGGAGAATTTTTCAGACGAGGACCTTTTGTTTTTGACTGTATCCTTTAGTTAGACTGTAGAACAAACCCTAGAGGCTTTATAGTTGATAGGTATCTCGAGAGAGTCGCAATGTCGCCCAGATTATCTGCAGGGTTCCAATCGGAAGGAAGGGGAGGACCTGATTTACGCCATTGATTTTTTTACTGTGCTTAACATCTATAAATTCATTAATATATGTGTGTTGGCAGAGATGACCTTCGGAACCGAAACATGGCTGCTTACAATGGGCCTCATAAGAAGGCTCAAGGTAACTCAAAGGGAAATGGAGAGGGCTATGCTTGGAGTTTCTCTGCACCCTCATAGCAGAAATGATGAGATCCGTTGGAGAACCAAGGTTAGTACGTACATAATCCAAAGAATTAAGAACCTTAAGTGACAGTACGCAGGGCACATTGCGAGGAGGATAGACGGCCGTTGGGGCGGAAAAGTCCTCGAAGGGAGACGCAGCATTTGGTAGGTCTCCCACAAGGCGAACCGAGACGATCTGGTAAACGTTGCGGGAAGCCACGTGATGCGGGCAGTGAAGGACCTATCGAGTTGCAGATCCTTGGGGATGACTATTTCCAACAGTGTACATATCTCAGTCTCTGCTGAGATATGATGATTATAAGGTATGTTTTAAGCTATAATTTGATTCTTTTTAATTTATTTGTATCTCACTCTTATTTTGATTATTATATTTCAAATCGAAGTGAATACAAATTGAAATTATTGCCAAAACTTTTTTATCGAGTAGGTACTCTTCGTTTGTTTATTTATTTGCATTAATTCAACTCCGTAAATTTCGTAATTGCGTTAGAGAATCCCAAACGAATTGATAGATTGTTTCCTACAAGTTTCTGCTCACAAATTGTCAATTATGGTAATTTGGCTGGTCGATTGTTCGAGACGAGGTGTCGAAGAGGTTGACATAATTTATTAATGGACTCTTTGTGTTCATTTTCTGACGAGGAAAATAAAAGACGCCCTACATTTTATGAAGCTTTCGGCCAAACAAAGTAATGCCGAAATAAAATACTAAGCCAGACAAACAAGAAATATCCAGGAACGAAGTCAATTTGAATATTCTCATATTACTTTAGTAATGGTAATGATGTTGTTTAATAAAATAATGTGTTTTGAAGATCTTCTTAACCTAACGTTGTTGCGTAATGATTACGGAGGAAATAAAAGGAAGAAAATTAGTGAATAATTTTATTTATCACAGTAGCTCGTCCGGAATTACATCAAAGTAATATTCTTTTCGAAAAAGGTAGAGGCGTTTACGTAAAAGCTGAGCAGTGGCGCAGGTGTTAGCAGAACAGACCAATGAGATGAAAACACTTCCATTCCATGGGTTTATCGTCTGTATTCTGTGGTTTACTGTTGGGTCTCCAGGCCAATCGCGTTGCAAAGAAGGGTAGGTTTTAAGGAGGCCTTCTTATGATGCATCGACACTCCCTTCCACTCCCTGGCTTCTCTCCCTGCCTAGTCATTTTCGGGACGATTCTGCGAGAGCTGCTTTAGGTACGCGTTCCAGTACAGAATTTACGTAACATGAGCTTAATTTCGTACTCAGTATACGCGATAATGGGACAAGTTATTCGATGCTTTCACTGTAAAATGTATCTACAGAAAACGACAATAAGCCTATATTTCACTGCAACTTTTCATATTGTACCGACCTTACGTCTGCAGAAAGTACGAAGAGCGCGCGTCCAACCCATTTACACAATGAGCTTTCACATCAGTAGGCTGATCTACACAGGGTAAGTAAAGGACCAGTGACAGGCGTCAGCGCTGACACCGAGAATTGACCACACCGTTTAGATGCAGTCAGTAAGCAGGAGTATTTAAGTCTGGTATTTGTCAGTATCAAGCCAACACAGAATTTCTTCGAATTTGTGAGTCATGTAATTAAAATGTGTAAATGTTTAAATAGTGTTACGGCCAGATTCCGTTTGTTCCTCAGATTTGCTAACATTAGTGAAGATAGCAAACTCTTTGGTGGAAGCATAGGTTTTCTCAGTGTAAATATTTCGTGCTGTTTGACAAAGCGCGGACGTCTGGGAGCAAACGTCAACTACGTCCTTCTGTTTCGTCTGGTCTGCTGCAAAAACCTCGTGAAGAAAGAAAAATAAAATCGGTGAGTTTACCCTTTCATTGCCTATCAGGGACGAGTTTTGTTAACTTACTATACAGTCCACTAAATAACAATTAACGTATGAACACATAATCGCCAAAGTGTACATCGCCGAGCAAAGTAAGGCGAAAGATCTTGCAGGCGACTACAAATAGGTAAATGACTCCGACTTCTCACTGTAAAACTTTACAATTTCATTGTGTATTGAGTTCACAATAGTGTTGTCGATAAGGAAAATAGAGAATGAAAAGATCAAGAAAACCATTCATAAAGAGGTTTTGGCATAGATTTATGGCCGGATGATATTGTGTCACTGCGCAAGTAACCCCTTGATGCACAGAGTTCAGAAACACCCTCAGTCAGATTTTACAACACTCACGCCTTGAGAAGGTCTAATTTGTGACTGAGATTGGTCGGTTCCAACGAGTATTTAGCTATTTTCATGACGCCAGTCAACGTTTTCAAATTAAAGTCTTGAAGTAAATTGCAGAATCAACATTGAATAAAACTCTCGTATTTCGAGTTTCCAACGAGTAAATAGCACGAGGCAAAGCACCGTACGTCTAAATCTAAGGCAGTTAACAATGGATACCAATAAAAAACAACACATTAATTTTACAACCACAACACGATTCCGCTGGCAGAGAAACATCTGTAACACTTCCTTTGCTGTTAAGATCAGTGATTGCGGTAAAATAAAACCAAGTAACTGGCAAGCTTTAAAAATATCTTACTTTAAAACTATCTTCTTCTTCGTAATTAATCGCGGGATTACGCATTTAGCCGATATAAGTGAACAATGGATCGAGTAACAGTAAATTGTACGGTAGATTGAGTTATAAAACGAAGTCTCTTCACATGTGTTATTACAACAAGAATTCCGTAGAAAATTTCTATAACCATCTAACATGTCTAGTCAGTTTATGTATGTTAGTAGATAAGTACATTATGTAGTGTATACATTTTTTTTTAAATATATAGGTTTATGGAACAAGCTCTTATGGAAACTTAATACAATAATAATGTGAGCTCCGAAATCGCGAATTTTTATATAAAAAAAAAAATCTTGCCACTTAAGTACAAAATATGGATTGATAATATGCCAGATAGGGAAATGAGACAAAATATAGTACTTTATCAGGTCCTTTCGAAACATATTCAAAGAACGTTTTTACTTTATTGTGTAGCTAAGTGCCTATGTTAATATAATAATAAATTATGTTATATTTGTTGAATTGTGTACAATTGTTTGAGACTAAATTGTGATTATTTACAATTGTTTATCATTTAGGTAATTTTATTATTATTGCTAAAATGTGTTTTTTTTGTGATTGTATTATTGTATCACGACTTTTATAAGCACATGTTTTTTCTAAATTGAATAAGGAATTGACATAGACTTTGAATGTTTTGAATTCATACCAAAATAAACAGAAAATTCTTTGTTTTATTTTATTATACTAAAATAAATAGAAAACAAAACAAGAAAAAATCCTGTCAAAAAAATCCTCGAGAATTTCAAACGTTTTAAATCTTGCCAAATAAAATTATAAACTAAATTCAACGTTTATTTTATAATTGTCTTAAAATTGTCTTTACTGGGTTTTGATATTAAACAGTGGCGGTCGTAAGTGGCAAGAGCAAGGTAACTTTATTTTCGCTATAACGCGTTAGCACAAATAAGCCGATAAAAAATGATCCCAACTTTGTTGTTTCCAACGTAAATGCTTCTTTATTTTCCCCTTTAGGTAGGTACTGGGATAAATCGTGTGCGAGACTCGGTTTATATTATAAATAAAATCGCAGAAAAAACACTCCAGTCTTGATCTTTCGTTCAGGAGTTTACTGGAAGTGCTTGTGACATTGTACATTAAATATTTGTATGCTGAGATGACAGTTCTTGATGAATTCTTTGATCTTGATTCACAATTATTGTCTAAGCAATACATGAGAAATACATATTTTACGTATTTCTTAAGCAAAAATATATCTGTTTCAACAACTGTTTCCATATTTTATTTGACTTTACTTGATTTTAATACTGGAATTGCTCAGATAGAGTGCAGGAGCATTTCCACATTATCCGATACGATATCAGGATGGAGGGCAAGTTAAAAGTTTGAAATATGTACCTACTTTTTCCTAACTATCCTAAATAATTATTGCAATTTCGAAAGTGAGTTTGTTTTTTGTTTTTTTTTTCGCTAGGATTTTAAACATTTTACTTGCTACGATATTGTATCGGCATTCTATATTATGTATCGGAACGGATGATGTGAAAACGATCAAATTTCACTAGGTGGTAGGCCCATATGTAGGGTCATGTTCGTGACTATTTACGTCACTGTGACCTATAAATATCTATTGTGACTAGTATCTAAGTAAATCCTTTTGAGGCCTTAAAACTCCTTTAGTTGGGCAGCATAAATATGCATCTAAGTTAGCTTAGCTTACAGCAAACGAGTTTTTTACGGGTCTATAAAACGCGGTAACCACCTCAGAACAAAATATTTGGTCAGACGTAACCTGCAAGGATATTTTATAATATTGCTTATATCTTTAGAACTTTAAGATGCTGTAATTGACATACTAGACAACCAACTCGCACTTGGCCAGCGTGGTTGACTAAGCCCTAATCGCAAATCAATCTGTGGGGTAGGCCTGAGCCCCTCGGTGGATATGAGCTGTTGATGATGATGATGAAATGATATACTTGTTTAATTTATGAAAAGCTCTATAACTAAAAGCCACAGTGAGGATTTATCTTTCATTGATGTTATTAAAAACTCATCCCAACAAAATAGCGTAAGCCTCTGTTTGAACGCTTTGCTCCGTAAGACGACATGGCTGCTGACCGCAAGATTAGCGTAAGCAAGAAACTCATCAAAAATACCAGTTTTTTGTAGGCTTACAGCAAAGAAGTCACCAGCCTGCCTAGCATGACCACCGAAACACGATATTTATCGCGTTGAACTGTCTAAAATTATTGGATATAATCGCCAACTTGAAATCTTATCGAAACTGCGAACATGTATAAGACTTATACATGTTCGTGTTTCGGTGGCCACGCTAGGCGGGCAGTATTGTTCAAAAAACTGACGGTGTAAGTGATTTTTTTAGTCGTAAAAATAGAGACCCAGACTAATCCATCAGTATTTTTAGGGTTCCGTACCTCAAAAGGAAAAAACGGAACCCTTATAGGATCACTTTGTTGTCCGTCTGTCTGTCTGTCTGTCTGTCTGTCAAGACCCTTTATCTCAAGAACGCGTGGACGTATCAAGCTGAAATTCACATGAAATACTCAGGTCTATTGTCCCTTTAAGCTGTGAAAATATCAAACTTCTAAGCCAAGCCAATCAAAAGATACAGCCGATTATGTCGATATTTTCAACAAATTTCCGACACTCGCAAAGGAATCAAAACCTACAGGATACTTCCCGTAAACTCAGAATCTTGAAATTTGGCATGAAGCATTGTCATAATATGCAAATATAGGAAAAATTGCGAAAATCACATTTTTTTAGTTATATAATAAAATAAAAATATTTTAATAAAATGAAACTTACTACCTTATTTCTCACGAACGAATAAAGGTATCAAATTGAAATTTATACCAAATACCTAAGGTCTATTGTCCCTTTAAGCAGTAAAAAAATCAAACTTCTAAGTTAACGCGATCAAAAGATACAGCAGTTTATACCGACACCTAAGACGAATTTCCGGTTTGAACGATATCTTTTTTTTTTTTTTTTTTTTTTTTTTATGTTACGAGATGGCAAACAAGCTTGCGGCCCACCTGATGTTAAGTGGTCACCGCCGCCTAAAGACACTTGCAATATTAAATGTAAATCACTTAACACCGCGAGTGCGTTTGCCATCCTGGGGACTAAGATGATATGCCCTCCATGCCCAGTAATTACACTGGCTACCTTTCCCTTCAATCCGAAACACAGCGAACTGCTTCACGGCAGAAATAAAAAAAGTCTAGTAAGTAATTTGATTTAATACGTCATAAATTGTAAACCGCTACGTTTGTACGGCGGAACCCTCGGTGTGCGAGTCCGACTCGCACTTGGCCGGTTTTTTATCTGATAAAAGTGAAGTAAAAACGTATTTTCGATTTTTTGAGGCTTACAGCAATTACGTTTTCCTATGGTGGTTATGGTGAGTCGGGTTGCCAGAGCACCACGGGTAGGGAAAGTGACTAGGGATGGCAGCCCGCGAGTGTCAGTATTGCAAGTGTTTATACGCTACGGTGACTTACCACCAGGCGGGCAGTATGCTTGTCTGCCAATCAAATAACATTTAACCCTAGATAGCTAACGTCCGTCGTATCGACGGGTAGCGTAAAGTAATATCATCATCATCATCATCATTTCAGCCGAGAGACGCCCACTGTTGGACATAGGCCTCCCCCAAGGATCTCCAAACCGGTCGGTCCTGCGCTGCCCGCATCCAGCGGCTTCCCGCGACCTTTACCAGATCGTCAGTCCACCTTGTGGGGGGCCTACCAACGCTGCGTTTCCCGGTACGTGGTCGCCACTCAAGGACCTTTCCGCCCCAGCGGCCGTCAGTCCTCCTCGCAATGTGCCCTGCCCACTGCCACTTAAGGTTCGCAATTCTTTGGGCTATATCGGTGACCTTGGTTCTCCTGCGGATCTCATCATTTCTGATGTGATCGCGCAGAGAAACTCCGAGCATAGCCCTCTCCATTGCCCTTTGGGTGACTTTGAGCCTTCTTATGAGGCCCATTGTAAGCGGCCACGTTTCGGTTCCATAGGTCATCACTGGCAACACACACGAGTCAAAGACTTTCGTCTTAAGACACTGCGGTAGATGGGCCGAGAATATAAAGTAATATAGCTGTATCTATTAACGATGCGTCCGAATGCCGTGGTTCGGCTAGTCAACTCAGTTGCTGGTGAGGTCGTTGCCGTGGCGTATGAACAAAAAAGGTAAGTGTTATGGTTTATGAGATGCTGTTGCCCATAGTTTTGACGGATGGTTAGCTTTACCGTCAGTTTTAGTGCCAGTACATATTTTGTACTGAGTCTAAAAAAAGTAGGTTAAGTTATATTGTAATCACATGTAACGCCAAAATACTGAATGTTATGTCTTATTTTTAATTACTTTTGTACGAAGAAATATTTTAAGAAAAAATATTATTTTTTTGGAGGTCTAAGTAAAGTTGCCATAATTTTATAAGGTAATAAATAAAGTGGATTTATAAATGTATTTTAATTGGTAAGCCTTTTAAAATTAAAAAAATAACCTTTTTTCTAATACCCGTCGTTTCGGCGAATGGTTAGCTTAAATAGTACACCAGAAGGTTAGCTATCTAGGGTTAAGAAAACAGATCATTTTCACTGTTATTTGCCAATGAAAAGTGGTCTTATCCAGTACAAATTTCTATATCTCCCTCTGCAGTAAATTACAGGCGCTCTCCTTATCCGCCCCGAGTATCAGATAAGAACGGCCGGGAGTTCTCTACCAGATATTAATCATCTTTTCGCATTGGATTTATTATTTTTTCTTTCGCGCCCGAAGTATCATTGAATTTAATGGCCGTATCTGTTTTATTAGGCTCTAGTTGCCGCCTTATTGGCCACAACTAACTCGTAATGCAAACGATATAATCTACGCTTATAATAACGGGAAAAGTTTTTGTTTGTTTTTGCGTTTGCAATAATTGATAGGCTGAAAACTGATGAACTAATTTTTAAAATTCTTTCAGCAGGTGCTATGTTTTATTTTATATTAGCTGTGCCCGCGACTTTGTTCGCGTGTTATGATATTATATAGCCTATAGCCTTCCTCGATAAATGGACTATACAATACAAAAAGATTTATTCAATTTGAATTAGTAGTTCCTGAGATTAGCGCGTTCAAATAAACAAACTCTTCAGCTTTATAATATGTTTAGTATTAATTTTCTTTTACATAAAATCAAAATTATTAAGTCATGGGTGGAAAACGGAAAAGACGAGTAGTTGGTCAATGAATTTCTATGAAATGTGATAATAGGTTTAAAATATTCAATGTAAACTACGCAAAAGGCTTACTGGAAGATATATCATTCATACATATTGGGATCATCCTTTAAAAACTATTTCTAAATTACTAAGTTCAATTTTTTGTTTGCTTATCGAAGGAAAGCTTACTTCACCCAGAAATATTCTTAATAAAGTGTTCAATATTTATCGCAGTTACGTTGATTATGAATCGAACCCAAAAATTCAATTCCGGTGGCGAAGCCTAGACCCTAGACTATGAAGACGGTTCTTTGATTTACATGTTTAAGGCAAAACAAAAGAAACGAAAGAACATATTCACAAGGACGTACGCGACAGTATTCTTTAACACTTCGAAAGCTACCATTTATATCCCCTAAAACAACACCTTAGAAAACTTTTCAATTGTAAAAATACAGGTTGTAGAACGAAAGGACATCAAAGAGTTTATTTTCGACAATATTATCTTCTCCGCTCACAAGCGTTGCTATCGAAGTGAAACTTATTACTGCACTTTGTTATTTCCTAGGTAGAAATCGCAGTTTTCCAGCGGTAGTAAATTATAGCTCCCTCTAGAGGTAACCATTTTTATTTTCTTTCGAATGCTTTATTTTTGCAGAAAACTTTTCGATCGTGTTGCGATCTATTTTCTCGAACTCGGTCTCTTTGAAAGTTTCATTTCTGTTTCTGTGTTCAATATACTGTCAATGGGTTGTTTATTTGGTATGCGAGAGATAATGGTTAAAGATTTTTAAAATGTTAAGCAGAGTTGATTAATTTCTGGAATTTGGATCACCTACTCTTGGCAAGAGTTTTCCATGTTGCAGAAGATCGCAATCAAATAACCCATTCGTAGGTTTTTTTTTCAACGGGAGCATTCGCTTGTAATGTAGTCTTACAAAAAGCATCACATCAGTGAGTGAAGAGAACCGAGCATTATAGTGCACCACCTGTAATCATAAAATCACGAAACATTAAAATTCGAATCTGCAATATTATATTACATCGAATGCTTGTCAGTCAGCATAGGGATTATAAGGTAATGTTTAAAGTCTAATCTGAAACGAAAGCTCCCGGTGAGTGAGCACCTTTACGAGATAAAGCATCAAATATACAATTCTGTTTATAACTCACTTCTAAATTCGATTACTTCCATTTCATCCTTAATTTCGTCATCGGGCAAACTGGAAACGAAGTTACCGATAGTATTTTGTCTTTATAAATTATAATAACATTACATTTAAGAACTAATTTTGAGAATTAAACATACAATCACGCTCGCAGTCCCAAGAGGGGTTGAGTAGAGACGTAGGTAATTTCATTACACATAAAACCACATCTGACAGTCCGACAGTGACAGGCTGCCAGTCTGTCACCTATATAAAAGGTGCAACAAACCCAAAAAGTAACTTTCTTTCAACAACAAAACAGGACTTACATGTATCTTTGTATTTTCATTTTTCAATACTGTGAAAAATATTTCAAATTATGCCAATAAAGATATTGAGAAAAATATTCATGTCATTAATAGCTACACAAACAACCATTATCAAGACTGGATTTAATTACATAGAGATTTGTATCTATAATTGCTTCGGTACGACCATTTAAGCCTTAAGATGGCAATCGAGGCTCTGCAAATGTGTCCTAGGTATTAGGTTAATGGCCAAACTTCTTACCTATAAGAAAAGGCCTCGGACAGCCAAACGATTCCCTAGCGAATCGAGAGAAATGCGACGAATCCTCGACACGATTTTTTCCATTATTTAAATAGACAGTGATGACGCAAACACCCTACCTGATGGTGGGACGTAACGTGTAGACATTAGCAACACGGCATTTATATCTGCGGGAGTCAGCATTCGAAGTAGATTTAACATTTGTACCATATCATATCAATGCCAGTGCTTGTTCAGTAATAGTTCAGACCATTATGAGCGAATGATTATTGTGATAAGGTACTATAGTCTATTTTTTTTTAAAGAAACGAGTACCGAAAATTTTTACTGCGTTGCTATTGGTCCACGTGATCAACATAAAGTCAGTTTCACACAAACGCCACAACAGTCCGGCTTGTATGATAAATATGCCATGAAAATATATTGTTAGAGCAGTTTATATTATTCACGTGTCTGCAGAAAGTTCATCATAAGGAAGTAATAATGATTCTTTTTAGGATTGCAAGAATTATATAATAATTACTTGATTTATAAACTCTAGTGCATAAAATATTAATACTATATCCAATATTGTTTTGAACAAAGGCATTGGCCCCGCCCCTAACATGACCTATCTCACTCTGTCAGTATCAGAAATATGCGAGAGACATATAATATTCAGTACTCGTGTGTTAAAAAAGAGGCTATATATTAAAACAAAGTTTATAATAAAATTAGTTTTTATTTTGATCATAAATGTTTGCTGTTGACTTTTTCACACATTATACACAAACATTAAAAAACTTAGCTAACTTTCAATTGTAAATCTCACTCCAACTAGAAAACAAAATTCTGAAAAGATTGGTGAAATCCCATTTAGTTTAAAATTTCTAAGAACATTCGCTGAAACGAAATCTGGCAACGGATAGAATCACAAAGTAATGGGTCAATTAAAAGTTTAATTAAAGATTAATTATGTTTCGCCGTTTGTTCCACGGATTAGGCGCGCTTGATATTATAGGATAGGGCTCCTCGAATGTTCTTTTGATCTGTTATTTATGGTAGATCTGGTTTTAAATCGGGAATTTAGGGAAAGACTCGTGGAGCGCGAATTGGGGCAAAATTCACTTTATGGCCTAAGGAAGGAAATTTTTTATTTTATTTAGAAAACAAACAATTGTTTATTATTAATTATTAGGTTTGAGTATTCCAATTTTCTTATACATAAAATTATGCAAACAAAATTACAGACTACATGTCTGAAAAAGTGGTAATCGCTAGAAAGCCTTTCTGCAAATAATAACGTCAATTATTTGACGCGACTGTCGCCATGGAGCCACGGTGCTTTCTCAGTCATAATATGTAAGTTTCATGAATTATATTCCTTTCATTACGCGTTCGATAAGACCCTCTCACATATGATGGAACATCATGGCGGTCTATTGGTGTCAAAAGACAAATACTCTCAGAAAGACTTTTGAGCGTTTGTCGCTAATCTCACCATTAAATAAATATTAATAATATATATTGAAGAAATCAACTTTGTATTTTATTGAGATAATTTTGATATTTTAAAATATTGATCGTGAAATAATGATTTAACTAATTTAAATTAACCTAATTATTTGAACGTTGAAAACTTGAACAGGATAATGTTGGCAAATAGCTTGTCTGTAACAACCTTTGAATAAATACATGTCTAATAACTAAAGTTTAGTATAGGCTTGCAAATCAATAAAGCATTATTACTATTATAAAAACATGAAACCATACACCGTCAACTTCAATGTATTTTGGTTAGTGGTATCTTAAAAAACGGTTTGTAATGTTTATGACATTTTCAGAAATACGGACGAAATTGATTATTCAGTCATTCATTAGACTCATCAATTCCTGGTAGACACAGTGGCGTGCATTAATTTTTACATTAGGTAGGCATTTAGATCGAAGGCTCTAAAACTCAATCTGAAACGCTACGCGGAAATCTTTACCTAACTAGTATAAAATAAAGTCGCACCCGCGTCCTGTACCTACCTACGCTTATATCTTTTCTACTACTTTCAATGCCTTAATACATAGAGTGATTTAATAGGAAGGTTTACATGTATAGTTCCATGCATAGTTATTACAGGATGGTAAAAATTCTAAAGTCCACGCGGACGAACTCGCGGGCGGCCGCTAGTAGAAAATAAAATCTTAAAAACTATTAAGTACTTACAACAATATCCTATTTCAGGTTGTTCTTTTTGCGAATGGCGAACCCAGGATGGGTCAATTCGATGAATGTGTAATAGTTTCATAGTTATTTGTAAATAAATAAAAATAACTACCTATCTATAAATAATAAAAATCTTACCTATGAAATCTGGGTTTCTTACGCAGTTCTCCTAAGCAAATTGAATTATCAGAACATTGGGAACACTGCAATTTTTCCATCGTCGTAATTGCGCAACACAACACAACACCATAAAAACACTTATATGTGGATAAATATTGTAAAGAAATTAAGATTTGCACCAAAAAATTATTTAACATTCGCGCGCTTGAATGACATGACAGTCATAAAGATTTGGATTACAAAAAATGGCTGGCGCTAGCGTATTCATTCATTTTAAAACTATTTCCTTTCTTTTATAAGATAATCACGTCAATGTGTGTTTTATAACAGTGAAGTGAAATAACAATACATACAAAGAATTTTAAAATTCAAATTAGTTAAAAAGATCTTAAGTAAATATAAAGATTAAAACTACTTGCTTTGTTCTTACGGTTCTTAATCACAGACACTAGCGCGCCACCTAGGGAGTACTGGAGACATAATCTTGCGAATACTTTTATTTAATAAAATTTATTCCTAGTATTTTATGCGACGAAAGGTTACTTAAATTTCATAATTCATTATTTATTGATGAAAGTACTTTAAAATAATCCTATAAATTAATCGCAATCCTAAACAATATCAAACTGATAATCACAGTAGGTCGAGTAGGTCAGCCTACTTAATACGGCTAAATTGAGAATGTCACTCTCCTAGTTATAACACCTGCTAGTTATACTATTTCAATCTTGTCGTTTAATACTGTCAATCGGTGTGTGTTTCTGAACAAGTAAAAAATATGGTAGTGTGTGTGATTTTTACAAGCAGATGAAACTAGTGCTTACCGCCCATATTGGCACGTAGGTGTAGGTATGTATACGTTACATGCAGGCCGCCCGAAGCCTATAGGTTGCATTATTTTGTAGGTAGGAAGGACGTATAGTCTATAGTAGTGTATGAGTAATATATTGAGGTAGGCAGTGCTTAAAAGCCTTTACTATGAGACCGCCCCTGGGTAGACAAAGAACTACAACAACACCCGGATTTATAAACAACTAAAAGTACTTACTTAAGTAAAATTATTACTCATACAACAATTTTTATGACGGTGACAATGACTTCGATAAGAAATCACTTAGCAATAAGAAATTGCTTCTTCACAAATATTAGTTGAAACACTCGAAAATTCAAACATCTAAACTTACTCTTATTTGCTGATACTTAAAGCTTAAATACGCTTACATCGAATTTTATCCGCAGTTCCTAGAAACATGTCTTTCAGTGTTTCCTTTTACTGCACATAGCCATGATAAATGTATTCACTTACCGCGGTAGTACGGATACAGATTGTTGTCATAATGGCTAAATTATTTATGCGTACTTTATGCACAGTCGGGTTAAGAAACAGTTCGTCACTTTAAGCTGCCTGTCCACCGGAGCGGAGCGGAACAAGGGAGTCATGCGGAGTGGAGTTTCGGACTGTGTCTGTGACTGTCATATGAAGTACAGCGTGTCTCATTCTCTAAATAATTAGTCTGCGATTTCTCGAGGTTAAATAAGGAAAATTGTTTTCTCGACAGATCGCGGTAGAAGTCATCAAACGTAAAGAAAATCTGTTGTCGCATTCGGGACAAACTCATTTCCTCTTTGATTGATGCTAGTAAAAGTGCAATAATACAGGCGTTTAGTTAAAAATACTGCATACGTGTGGACCGTAATTCGATTGCAGCAAAGCAAAAGACATCTACAAAATTCCAATTTTACAAAAGGGCACATTTAGTAAAAAGTAGTGGTAATTTTTAATGTTAGGGACCGATGTGTTATTAAAATTTTATATCGACACAATTAGTCACTATATAGGCATAAGATTTTGACAGATATCCTACATAAAATATGACAAAATTCTACCCGTATCAAGGGAAACTGCCGGTAGTTATTTAACTGAAACCCGTCATTAATGAAATAATGTAAATATATTTCATTACTCCGAAAAAAAATCGACGTAAAACAAGGTAACTGCCAGATATCTGTTTATACCCCTGTGAACCCGCCTTGCCAACCTGCAAGGTGCTTCTTCACGCCTCTTTTGAATGACTCAGGTAATTGTAGGAATTCCATTTGATTGTACGACAAAGAAACGAGTTGCCAAATTTCTTAATTCGCGTTTGAACGGTAGCTACAGTTTTTGTTAACAATAATATTATTTAACGACAATTTTTTATAAGATGGTAGCTAACCAGGCCGAAAAGGTCGATGGGGCTGCAGTTGTATATTCTTTGTAACAATTACTTCAATTATTCAAACAATGATTTTACTCTGTGCTTCGGAAAGCAGCTTATATAGCAGTTGTTCCCACGGAGTTTGGTGTCAGGCTGGCTGTAAAAATGTAATGTAAAAAAACCTATATAGCATTATTGATATTAATATCAAGTCATACTGCACCGATCCCAACCAAATTGGGAGCAGGTTAGGAGAAAGGGAAGCTAGCCAGGTTCCGTTACGAATTTTTATTTTTATTAACTTTACCTTTTCAAATTTCTAATTGATAAATCAAATTTAATATGCCTTTATAGGAAGTCAATCTTGCACAAATAGACTTTAGCAGCTTTCGTATTGAAGCTTTAAGTTCTTTTTCAGGAGAACTAATAGAACCAATAGGAACGTTTGACAGCGAACTTAGCCGAAGATTGACCAATTTTATCAATTCCATTATCGATTAACCATCAAATATTGAACAATCGAGATATCGCGTCCGACTCGAATGAAGTGAGCAGTATCGTCATCCATTACGTTCCTCCGGACCGGATAATGATCTGTTCGGAATCTCGACATCAATCTTATCAATATCCACTTTACAGACCGTTTCAATCGATATTACCTTTTCTTACAAGTTAATCAGAACGTTTATTACACTGAGATGAACATAGAAATCTTGTTAAATATTAAGGGCTCTAATAATTCCAAAAACTCTGATTTATGTCTTTGCGTGCCGTTAATCGATTTGTAATCAAGTTTAAGTCTATAGCCCTCTGCTCATAAAAATAACAAGTGATTCTTCTTCATTTGTAACAAAATTATGCTAAGGCTTTGCTCAACCCCTCATGGGATCACGAGCATCATCATCCTACAAAGTGGACTAATGACCTGAATAAGGTTGCTGGTCACGCCTGGATACGAGCAGCACAGGACCAGTGGTTATGGCGTTATTCGGAGAGGCCTATGTTCAGCAGCAGTGTCGTGTGTATGTATGTCTTGGGTCTCAAGATGCTTTTTCATGTCATTGAAATTTCTGGCAACTATTCTGAAACTGTTAATACATTATTTTTGCAACCGCGCAATTATTTTCGTATCATGGTTGTGTCACGAAAACATCGCGAGAAAGTGCCAATACATTTTATTGCATTCAAGTGATTAACAACGGGCACGCTAAGTGAAGGTCGGCAGTTTCTTCAGAACGTTTATTATCAAACAAGGCCTCCGGTAGACTCTTGAACCGATGGCATCAAAATTGACTTTCATAAGCGTGCAAATTGTACCTAAATGAATAAAGAAATTTTGACTTTTGACTTTGACTCTGCGTCTGTTCCGTCATCTACAGATTGATATTTCGTTGGAGTTATATTGGAAACGTCACAATCCAGGTATTTAATTACTTCCATCACGCTCATTCGGCAGTCTACACGGTAAACACTGTCCAAACTAATGACAAAATATTGCGTACCCAAAAGCTAATAATTTATCGTAATTTTTGTGTACACAAAGAATAATTTGAAAGCAACAGTCCAGGAGTTTCTATTATCATGGTTCTTTGTACCAAAATGAACCTATTCAAAGCACTAATACGTCAATCACCTACTGCATGATTGATGCATTTTCGGCTATCCGATAATATTGAAAGTTTCCCAACATTAGCGTCGTATTTTAAAAGTATCACAGCTGTGATTTGCTACCGTGACAATGCAATCCGTGAACACCCACGTCCATGTCCAGCAATCAATCACAAGTCCTCGCTAATTGGTAAACACTATCAGCACTGTCAATCACCGTTTTTGTTTCATTTTTGTAATATCCCTTGTACGGTCATCGTAATATTTTATCGGAGATAGATTATAAATCACATCGTACCAAAATGTTGCTGAACTAAGTTTCGCTGGCGATAGATCGAACTTACTCGGTTCCTAATGGCTTCGTAATATTTTATTATATTACTCTGAGTATTATATTTGGGGAGTTTCTAACACCATACAAACCAAAACCAAAATTATGATTCATAGTAAAAATATTAGTTTTAATATTTCGTTTAGTTCGTACTAAATGCCGATCTATGTATGTGTCACAAACTATTTGTATGATACCCAATTTTACAAACGGCGTCGTTCATTGGCTGAAAACTGGCATTACGAATTTTGCCCAAGGCAAAATTTAGGTGCATGTGACATTATACTCTCCAATAAACAGTCTCCTCCGCTTAGTCATAAAAAATAATCCTAAACCTCCTGACTACTACTATTTTTAACCCCCGACACAAAAAGAGGGGTGTTATATGAAATGAAATGAAAAATCTCTTTATTTAAATGGACTTTGCTAAGTACTTTTAAATCGTGAAAACCCTACCACCAATAAGTTTGACGCGTCTGTGTATCTGTGTGTCTGTGGGTCTGTGTGACTGTCTGTGGCATCGTAGTTTCTAAATGAATGGACCGATTTTGATGCGGTTTTTTTTTGTTCGAAAGCTGACATGATCGGGATGGTTCTTAGTTACAGTCTTAAGGTCATTGAATAATATTAAAGGAAAATGTAATGTAAGTACATACCTATTTATCTATCAAAATTAGAGTCCGCGAGTAATTTAAAAAGAATGAAATAAAAATAAAATTAAAAAAAATTAAGTAACCCCCGACACAAAAAATACTAAAAGGAAAAAAAAGGAAATTTTTACTCGGCCTTTTAACTTCATTAAAATATTCTATTAATATTTTTAAGACGAACGTCGCTGCGTTGGGAGACGCTTAATTTGATTATACCGATCGAATATTTTCAAGAACTAATGATAAACTAACTATAATTACTATTTAGAGAAAAGCGTACTCAATTAGAGTACGCTTTTCTCTAAATAGTAATTATACTTTTCATACATCATTTAGTTTCTATACTAAAAAGTTATTTTTCACTTTTTAGTTTTTTATTTAACATAAAAGCGTGTTTTTTAATTTTTTTTAAACTGTTATTTTTTTTTTTCAGATTTTTTTTGCGTGTCGGGGGCTACTTAAAATCCTTAATTTTATTTGTATTAGAAAATGGTCTCCACGTCTTCCTATCCTATCCTCCCCAGCTCGGGAGTGAGACCTTAGTATAGAAAGCGTCAGGATACGTTGACTGCTTATCAACTAGCCAACTTTTTGTTCAACCAAACAGAATTTTATATTTGCTAGACGTTATAAAAACAAACGAAAGATGTGACAATTACGATCTATGTCGGTCCGTTCGTTGATGGCGCCGTTGTCATAATAATATAATTTAAGACATCATGTCCTAACTTACTGATAAATCAAACAAATATTAAATTCGGAGTACTAACTTTAAAACATTTCTAGCTTGAAACTTTAAATAATTATTGGCGATCCATCCAAACATGACATTGAATTCGTATTGGCATAAAACAGAATAAAGAATTTGATGGAAAGTGATGGATTGAGCTTGAGCGCTAATGTAATTACTGAATCTTGGTTGAAATATTGGTTTTCCTAACAATATCATTGGGATATACAAGGCTCTCCTACAACTAACTAGATTACGTTTAAGTATAAGTATACTGATCGTGGCAATTTTAATAAATAATTTTTCTCCTTTAATGAAGGTTTATTAATTTTTCTGGTTTGATTTTTTAGGTAGGTGACACGTCTGTCACTATTATGAGGCAATTTAGAACCATGAAACCGAAACGCGGCCGCTTACAATGGGCTTTATATGAAGACTCAAGGTCACTCAAAGAGCAATGGAGTTATAGAAGGTTAGAGTTTCTCTGCGTGATCATAACAGAAATGATGAGATCTGCAGGAGAACTAAGCTTAATGAATTGCGAACCTTAAGTGGCAGTGGGCAGGGCATATTGCGAGAAGGACTGAAGGCTGCTGGGGTGGAAAGGTCCCCGAGTGGCGACTGCATACCGGGCAACGCAGTGTTGGTAGGCCCCTCACAACGTAGCCCGACGAGCTGGTAAAGGTCGCGGGTAGCTGCTGGATGCGGCAGCACAGGAACAATCAGGTTAGAGATCCTTGGGGGGTAGGTCCAATAGTGGGCATCTTCCGACTGAAATGATGAAATGTTACTAATGCTCTAATCAACCCTCTTTTGCCCTGTTGGAATTATCGGCGTGATTGTATGCAGGTATGTATTGAAAAATCTTGTATTCCTTCGAACTAAACAGTTGTTTAATATGTCTTGTAGAATCGCCAGTGCTAACAAATTAAACGTTTGGAATGTAAGTTCAGCTATATGTAACTAGATGGCGTTGTCATTGTTAAGTTGGCGGTGTTAAGAGTTTTTTTAATAATATAATTGAGTACTTTCATCGGCGGTTATAATTCGCACTAAAAAGTGGAAAATAAAATAATAGTCTAAGAAAACTAAAAACACGCTTTTATGTTAAATGGGCCTAAAAAGTGAAAAATAACTTTTTATAGAAAATAAATTATTAACGAAAAGTATAATTACTTTTTAGAGAAAAGCGTGGGGTGCTCAATTTAATTGTACCTATCGAATATTTTCAAGAACTAATGTAATTTTTCGTTCATCATTTAGTTTCTATACTAAAAAGTTATTTTTCTTTAACTAGGTGGTAGACCCATATGTAGGGTCGTCTGGGTAGGTACCACCGGCTTTTTTATTTCTGCCGTGAAGCAGTTCGCTGTGTTTCGGATTGAAGGGAAAGGTAGCCAGTGTAATTACTGGGCATGGAGGGCATATCACCTTAGTCCCCAGGATGGCAAACGCACGCAAGTGTCTTTAGGCGGCGGTAACCACTTAACATCAGGTGGGCCGTAAGCTTGTTTGCCATCTCGTAACATAAAAAAAAAATACCTTTGAGTCCGATTTAACATAAAAACGTGTTTTTTAGTTTTTTTTAACTATTATTTTATTACTCTTGCATTCGTACTGCATTTTTATGCAGAGATAATTATAGACAAGTATTTTGTATTAGCGCGTACACTCGCAAAAGCATCTTCGAGAAATTTACTCTGGTATAAGTTAAACTTTCCCGATATAGTATTTCGTTTATGACTTCGTCGCCGAAGTTGTGAAAGGAAAAAAACTATTCAACGTTATATTGCTCAAGAAATCAGGAAGTTTCTGCCACTCGATGAGTTGAAAAATAAAATTATGCGCAAACTTCGATTCCCTGTTTTCTTGAAAACACAAATCTGAGTTTGGGAAAATGTTCTTGACCGCAATTCCTGAATCGACGAATTAGAGATAAGATATTTGTTTTGATGTACTGGATGATGCTGATGGCTGCAGACTCTTTGGTCTATACAGCATCAACGGAGTTTTACTCTGCAATTGTTTTGTGTTTTTATGAAGAAAATTCCACTATCGTATATAGTTAAGGGTTAAAAAGCAAATTCTAGGGATAATTGAAATGAAGATGATTTTTTATTTTAGTATACTAAATAAAAAAATCGGGAGTGATCTCCCCTTGACTTTCTCATATACTGGAAACGACTCAAAAGTAGATAGAAACCTTATATTTTGATGTCATACATGCATGCATGTTAAATTTTGGTCACCCATCCGAGTACCGACCGCGCACTTCGTTGCTTAACTTTCGTGATTGACGACTCAAAAGTTGGTAGAAACCTTATATTTTGATGTCATACATGCATGTAAAATTTGGTTGCAATAAGTTAAAGCATACTTGAGTTATCGTGCTAACGCACAGACACACACACACATAATTCCAAAAACGGGAGGTCTCAGGGACTTTTGGACCCAGGGAGGTCCAAAACGTGTAAATCCGTCAAAATCTCGAGGTCGAATTTTTGGACGATTACAAGACTTCCTCTATACTACGTATACGAGAAAGTAAGAATGCTAAACATTTTATTGGCATACAATTAGTAATTTTCGATTTCAATGCTAACATTCTTTGACTTAACATCCTATTTTATACATTCAATACATTATAATTATTTGTGAATGCCGCCAACATCCCTGTTGCAAAAATTGAGAAACATCATGCGAGGTTCGTACTCTATCCTCAAGTTAACACGGTAAGTTAGACATCCGTGTTGCTGGTGGAAGATCCATTTTCTGAAGCCTGAAATGGCTTAACTTGACACCATCTGGTACTCGGCTAGCCAACGTTAAATAAGAAATTTAAACCTAATAATCCCAACTAACGTAGAAATTGTTTAGAAAAATATTTTTCATTTACGTTTTAACAGGACCGAAGTATGGAGTCTATATTATTGTAATATAAAAGTTGTTTAGGTCGCAGATGTTCCCCGTATTATCTCGGGAACCTTCACAAGTTAAATCTCCCCCCAAAACACGTACTCGAGTTTCTCTAATTGGAAAACTTGAAAAGGTATGCTTTGAACAATTGAATTTGTCCTAGCCTCCTTCGGGAGTTGTTAATAAGCGATAATATGTGTTGATACGGAACTTCTGTGTTTGTATTGTAAATTATGTTGTGTTCGTGCTTATTTGAAAAGTTTTGCTGCTAAATTACTAAGGGAGAATTTGCTCTGAAATACTTATATTCTGAGTGCATTATAATGTAACCTTGACTACATTTGCAACTACGAAAGTTAATTTTCTATCTCTTGAAAAAATAAGCAATAAGAATTTCAACATACAGTCGACCAGATTATCAGGTTACATCAATTTGTACTAACACATCACTCGAATCTCTACACAAACTAACTCTGGTCGAGTAAGCCCTCTGCGACAAATAAACAATTTAAAAAAAACCGCTTTCAATACTAAAAACGGATTTTGTTTTTGTTTAAAAGACCTCAAACAATTAGACCTTTATAAACAACAAAAAATATATTATTTAATTTTTTTTTGCTTTTTAGTGTTGTAAGTTGGAAATTTACAGGAAACTATCTCGAGATCTCTTAGACAAACAAGTAATAAAATGAGAACGATATAATCGATGTTAATTAAATACGCATTATTAGGGATAACTTAAAAACTACTCGTCAGAGGTCGCTCAAATTGAAATAGGACCACAAGACAAGCAACATCTTTCAAATGTAAAAATAATGATCAAAATCAGTACACCCATTTCTGAGGTAACACACGTAAAAAAACCTACAGTCGATTTGTGATCTTCCTCCTTTTTTTGAAGTCGGTTAAAAATGATTTGAAGCTTTCAAAGAAAACCTGTTTTTAGGGTTATTATTAAGACTCCGCTGTCTGTCCGTCCGTCTGTCTGTCGCCAGGCTGTATCTCATGAACCGTGATCTATTAATAAAATAAATATTTAAGGGGGCTACCATATAACAAATGTGATGGTTTTTGATTGTTTTTGCTCGATATTGAAAACGGAAACAGGTTGACGCTTGAAATATTTAGTATCTGCCATGGTAGTCTACTTTTGTTTGTAGGTTCACTGAATTAGTCACTTGGATTTGATGCCACTTTTATGTAGTTGTCAGGTTGGTGAAATGTCACATAGTTTGAGGCAATACGTGAACCATAATGCCAGATGTGTCTTTATATGTAACCAAATGTTACTTAAAGCTCTGCTCAACCACTTTTAGGATTATAAGCGGGATTGTATTAAATAAAAAATTAATAACAAAAGATTCACAATTACAATTCCTGCACAACAGACTGCCAATCTTAAATACCAATTTACAATATTATGCCGTTGAAATAAAGCTTCATATCTTACGGTACTAGTAATGTTATAGTTTGAGGAAGTGACTTGAGCAGTCCGTACATTATGCTAAAGCCACATTGCATGATTTCTCTATAATGTATTCTGTATAATGATACTGTCGACTATCATATGAAATCTATGATATTGTAAGTGAAATGTAAAAGCTTTTTCAAACTCAAACATTTATTGCTATCATGTGGTATTATTGGTGTACATTGGTGCTCTTTATACATCATTTGATTCAAAGTCTCAGACAGACTAGGTGCAGGAATTGAATACCCTCTGCAGCATCGTTTCATTTAGAAATTCTACAGATCTTATGATAGCTGAAATAAAGGCTGAAACCCTACAACCAAATGGATCGGCGATATAAAAGAAAAGCATGAGGGACTTTCGCACAGAATAAAGATAGTTGACGCAAACTGAAAGAGGCTTACGCTGAGCAGCAAAAACGTATAAGCTGTGTATCGATCGAGTGAACTGGTCAGTCTGGGTACAAGAGGATAAAGCAAATTGACAAAGAAACGATTCTTCAAAGTGATTTGAGAGCACGCTTGTATACTTGTATATTCGTAACAATCAATAAAAGATAAATTGTAAAGGACAGCTTATTACAAAATAAATAAATAAAAATATCAAATGAGTGGCAGTGAAATTTGTCCAAAGTTTTCACAACATACATACATGGGGACGAAAACTGTTTAAAACGGGATATACACGATTAGACAACCTTCTAAAATGCCAGGCGAGAGAGAACAGCCATTAAGTTACCGCGAAGGTGACGTCCTAATCGCCTTAATTCCCTTTTTTACTTATGTTAAAAATAGTTTTCGTCCTAAAACGGTGTTAGCATAGATATTTCACACCAGTAATTATAAATCTATGGAAGTTAGGGATTTTGATGTTTTAAAATTACAAAGTCTATTTAAATAAAGAAAATTTGAGAATTTAGACTTGAGTTCACCAACATTTAAACGATTATTAATAGACCAACTGCTTTTGACATTTGATCGTGTAGAAGAATTCTCAAAACTAAAGGTTACCTTCATCGTTTGTTTTACGTGTTGGTGAAATCAAGTTTTATTGGTGCATCATAAATAACACACATTAGCTCTTGGTTGTTTCCAAAATCATAACCAGAGCGTATACAAGAGAACATCAAGGTTATCATTGCTTATTAAACTTTGCTGGTCATAACAGACAATGATATTTTTATAATGTTCTCTTAGATTTGCGCGAGCACTAGTGACACATTACATATATCGAAATATGTTTCGAAACGTCGGGCAATAATAACAATATGTAATATCTAATTACACGCGAGTTAAATCCATAAAAGTTGTTTCATTTATAATGATATTTTTCATGAAACGTTATTATAGCAACAAGGATCTCAACTATTTCATTATTTTTCGCAAATGAACATTGTCCATGGTGCTGGTGTAGGAGCTATAAAGAATACAATTACACATCTTGGGTGTCATTAAAAGGCGACCAAGTGAATTTTGACCGTCATTATGTTTAACACCATAATATCCTCATCGTCATGAGCAAAAATCAGTATTTTTTGGATAAAATTTTTCCTTCCTTTTGATAGAAATTATTTTTCAAAAGCATATGAAAAATATTTTCTTTCAAAACGCAATTAAACCCATAAAAAGACTTAATTTTTTTGATATCAATTACTTCAGTAGATATAAATCTAGGTATGTAAGTTTAGATTTTTATCTAATTCGCAGTCCCTTGAAAAATATCAATGGTTTTACAACTAAGTTTTTAAGATAATAAAATTGCGGATTTTTGAATTTAATGTAATTTTGAATAGAGGAAAACGTTCAGACATCGTTTGTATTATGTTATATTTTTTAAAATATAAATAAATAAAAAAAAAATAGGGATGGTAAAATGTTTTCTCTTTTTGTATGGAGACGTCCTCTAAGTACTATCCTCATAACCACTCATGGATATTTGTAGTTTGATTAACAAAAAATCTTTTGTTTCGTTATTTTAATTTTATACCAACTCGTAAGCATTCACACTTGTTTAATTGTTATATTTAATGGAAGCTGGTGCTGTGCTGTTACAGAGTGGATTTAAACATAAATTCTGTGTAGTGTTTCAAGTTGTACATTTAGTTTCAAACGGATGTGTATGACTATTGCTCCGCTATCCCGTATGCCTTCCGGCAGTTCAGGAGCGTCATAGACCAAATTATATTTAGAAGCGGCAACTTGTTTCAAGTTTAAACTCAAACGCTGAACTGAATGTAGTTATGTCTAGATTATTCTCGCCCGTATATTTCCAGCTCACTAATGGCAGACTCGATAGTTTACATCACGTACTGTGTCGTAAAAACCACCTGCGGGAGATTCTGAGTGCACGTGCAGACCAACGCACCAATACACTCGCGCGGTGTTGAATAAAACCATCCACAAGAGCAACAAGAGCTTGACGGCTCTTCTGTCATGCGTTCTTCGTAAAGATCACGAAAACTAAACTACCAAGTGTGCAGTTGGTGTTGGATGGTTTTCCGAAAATGTTTTCAACTCGATTTTCCTCCGTGCCTTCTAAGGCATGTTAACCTGCTGTCGAAAGACATCAATCGTTCTCAAAGAGGGTTAGTGTCAGAGTGTGCCCTCTTGATCGCATACTCTTTTTGATCATAATGTAATTTGGCATAACAGTTTAGCCATACAGTTTTTTCGGATAAATTATGTTAAGCAGATTCTTATAACCGCAGAATGGTTTCATCGGCATAATCTTTAGTTGCTGTAATATTCTTTACCATAATGTTAATGAGCCTAAATACAAAGGCCATTATTGTTATTTCTGCCTATAAAAGTAATTTCATATAAAGGAGAACGCACAATGGAAATATGTACCATTCAAGACTTCAATGTTTTTTTACTAATAGTTTTTTTTACCTCCGTACTGCCGCATGCCTGCTTGCATGCTACATGCATGGTTAGAATAGGTAAGACTTGTGACCACGCGGATTCATTCGTCACATTTTTTCAAGTTTCAGGTCATGACATACTACATCAACCCCAAAATAAATTGGAAGCCAGCTAAGGTGAAGAAGAAGAACAGCATTCCTGAGGAAGGTTGGTGTCACGCAGTCGCTAATATCAATAGTAAGTTTTTGTGAAGATCTCTCGTCAGATGTTGAAGATGTACTAATATCTTCAACATTGTTCGATATAGGTAAGTCAGCATAATGGCGTAATAAGAAACGATAAATGAGAGTAAATTCTCTGTTTCCCACAGTCGTGCAGTTCAGTGAAAGAGCAGTCGCCCAGATCACGTCAGGCTTCGATTTTCGTCTCAGCACTTGGTCTTCTACCATGTTCCCAATTTATTTGTGGTCTGTGCAGTATGTCTTGTCCTTCTATTCTTGTCTATCAGCTGCCACCTTCTTCTTCTTCTAATCTTACGGGTGGTTTCCGCAACTAGACTTATTTTGCGTTGGAGGGTGTGGACTGAATCGCTCCAGCCATCTCAGCTACACCAGGACGTCGCCCAGCACCTTGAGACAACCCAGCAAGTGCTGGCCACTTCCTGGTGACCCGAGGAAGCGGGCCCGGTATTCTCTGCACTCCATCCGAATATAAGCAGGTGTGTTTATTCCTCCGCCATTCAGGCTCTGCACATTGGGCTGTCTTTTGCACCTATATTGATGACAAGTGCGATTAGGCGTAAATGGTACCTTTTTATCAGTAATAATTTCTTAGACAGTCATGGCTTGATATGTGGTTCTTAACATCTGTTTCTTTTTCCTTCATATCGTTTCTCACACAATCCATTCATGTTTTTGTCATCTATCCCATTTCCCATATCCCTCAACTTTCAAGTCCATCATTGTCCTAGTAACATGCATTTAATTTGGTACATTTTGATACATCCCTGATACCAGGATAACTTGTACCAATCTTAGCCAACGAGAACTAAAATAATTATATCTACCAAAATATCTGTAATATTTTGCTTCAAATAACGGAATTATTACTGGTATAATGTAAATAAAAATCGTTAGAATTTATATCACTAGGATTATGAGAAGACTCCCAAATATATATTTAAAATGAGACCATAATAATATAATTTATCTTACAGTATTCTTAAATCTCGGTAGCAAATGTATTATCGTCAAGACACTTTTGGCCTAGATTCGTTTGTTTCGCTCAGGGGAGCATTATTTAATGTCGTCAAATCCAATTTTCTTGATGGCCTAGTTCGTATTTTGTGTAATAAAGGTGAAAAGCAAAAACGTAGACACTCTTTTGCCATCTGACTCCTCATGAAATTAAATGTTTGGGTTTTAAATATTTTACAGAATGTTTGGTTTGTATATGGTATTTTATGCTAACATAGTCATATAAATAGTACCTATGCTAGTATAATAAATTCAAAATTGTTAGATAGTTTTGAAGTTTTTAAATATTTGCTAACCAGCTGACAGAAGTCTACTATTGGATAACTATTGTTATTTGTTAATATTGTGTGCGGATATATTTAACCAAATAAAATTTTATGTGATTTTGAAACTTAAAAACTATAAAAAAAAATCCGGTTTGATCAAGTATCCACTGAGATCAGAATCGAATCCCCGACCGCGACCATCCGGTTGACTGATCTTATAACGCAGCTATTTTTTATGCTTGTCAGGAAACCTCTTGCCCTTCATCAAACCTGATGGTTCGTGACGATAAGGCTGAAGATGGAATTGTGCTTCACCTGGAACCTGAATAAAAAGCAGAGTACCGTAACAAAATTGGAATTAACAAAAAATATACAGATCTTTTCAACGTTGTCGATTTTTCTCCGAAAATATATTTATTGCCAGTTCTAGAAATTCTAAGGTCTGTTACCTTATCGTTGTACCAATTTGGTGCCGTGCCCTTTAACAAGTGAATTGCAACCTCGGCCTGGTAGATTAAACGCTTGCTATATTCGGAGACCGGATAAATTATGGTCCGAAATTGAGGGATTATTCAGAACAAAGGTTGGTTAAATAACAAATATAAAAAATATTTCATTTTATGAAATATTTTAGTAAGTGGTATTGTCTTCATTTTCCTACCCTGCTCCCAGTTTATTTGGGGTCGGTTGTAGTATGTCCAGATATCGACAGTACTGCTAAAAATTTTGGTATAAGTAAGATTTTGTTCGGCCGACCACCTCCAATCCTCATTGGGAAAGACTGCTATCTTTCGACAGCAGCCGGGATCACATCCTTAACGTGCCTTCCGAAGCATGCAGGAGAATCGAGTTGAATTATTTTTGGTCACCCATCCGAGTACTGACCACGCACTTGGTAGCTTAGCTTTCGTGACCGTTACGAAGAGCGCACCACCGCGGTGTCATCGACCTCCTCAGTAAGTACTATTGTAAAAGCTTTATTATTATGAATGATGTTTTCTATGAAGCTTTCGAATGCACCATAGGTACTTAATGGAAAATATCGCTTGTATAATAGGTTACATTAGGCTGAAATAAGCAGATTTTATGTTGAAAGGAATATTGATAAATGTATTTAAAAGTTCTTAGGACAATCGCGGCAAGGACGATTTTAGGATTAATTTTTTTTAGTAACAATGTATTCAAATCAACAGGAATCATTGCTCGTTCGACTTTTGTTGCATTAGACGTGTCATTTGCTAATTATGGTTCAATACATTAATTAGAAAAGGCAAGCCATAAATTGCATATTATCTAACATTATTAAACACCTAACAACATCCTCAAATTACATCCCGCCGTCCTTCGACAAGCAAATTGCTATCTCGGACTTCGAGATTAAACTAAGATTAGATGATATATTTGCTTCGGTTTGACACTCGGTTAAATGTCGTGGCACTATTGGAGATATTAGTAGTAGCTAACCGAATATTAATCAAACGTCAAGGCAAATTCATAATTATTATTATTCGAGCAGAGTCCATTAAACTTGTCTAATTTATAACTTTCAGTGTATTTCAATAACTGTTGTGAGCGTCTATAGGCTTTGGTAACTGCTTAACACCAGGCAGGCCGTATGCATGTCTCCCAACCAAAAAGTTGCCATACTGTCATATCTGCCGGAGAACTTTAGATAATCGTTGGAGCAGACTTAAATAGTTTCAGGCAAGCGTAGTGTAGGATGCCCTGCGACCCATTGGTCTGATGACCTCAGGAGAACAGTGGCTGGTTGCGGGAATCTCAGCTGTGGTCGGACACTTGCTGTTGATTGGTCCTATTTTTTTCGTACCGAAGGCCTACTCGCACGGTGTGTGTCAAAGTGCGGGCGTTTTATTTGACTTTATATCAATATAAAATCCAGCGGCAATTATAAATTCATTCGCGCAATCATCTCATTTGCATTTATATCGATAAAAACGTCATGTGATTAGGCTATGGGTGAGTGAAGATTTGTCACAAGTCACAGTTCTCTCATATTTTTATTTTAAAAAACTGCAATTACTTAGAATATCTCAGAAACTTATGATTTATCCACTCTACTGCTTTAAAACGAGATTTTGATCACTTTCTCTCTATGTATTATATACCATTCATTGAGGTCAATACAATGAGCCTAAACACATAAGCAGCATTATTGAAGTTAAAGATACAAATTTTGAATTGATCCATTCATGAACTAGAAAGAAGTTGATGATCTTCAAACGACTTTTTTATATTAGGAGAAGGCAAATAAGATTACGGCCTCAACTGGTGTTAAGTGTCTACCGTCGCCTATAGACACTTGCAATATGAAGGATAACTCACTTAGCACAGCAAGTGCGTTGCCATTCTGAGGACTAAGATTATATACCTTTCATGCCCAGGAATTACACTAGCTACCTTTCCCTTCAAACCGAAACACAACAAACTGTTTCACGGGAAATAAGAAAGGCGGTGGTAGCTACCCTCACGAACCTACATCCATATGCAGGGTCGTACATATGGATCTACACCCAAAACCCCTGACGAACCTACGTTCGTCAGGGTAGACCTATGTATACCACCTAGTAAACTAGGACTACACAGATATTCATGAATCATGGCTAAAGACAGCAAGTTACCTTTCTTTTCAAAAAAACTTCATCAAATTGGATCATCCGATTGAGAACTGAGGCCTACGATATCACAGACCCATAAAACTTATAACAAACATATTATGTAATGTAAAACAAAAGAAAACTTGCATCACAAAAAGCTAATGATAAGATACTTCTCGGCAAGTTGAAGGATTTCATCTGAGCTCATATTTTCATAACCCTTGAAATATAAGAAGTCTATGATCTTATTAAATACACTCAACAAACAATACTTCGGCACTTCACCGGGTGAGGCTAAAGAGTCAGGCCGAAAAAAGGTTTCTCTTGTTATTCAAATGAGTGACGAACTTCAGGAAGCGCCTCCGAGGTTGGCATTTGCTCTGGAATCTTGAGAGTTTTTACGTCACCAACACTTGGCAAATTTTAAGAATAAAAAATAGGACAGACGCTGTTACGTTTGGAATAATAAAGTTGGACGCGGAATTTGTGGGATTATTCATAAATAATACGCCTCGTCCTGTGTCTTTAAAAGATTTGGATCGTTTGTATTTAAATCGTTAAGATATTAAAAATAACAAATTTTATTTCCTATATATTTTTTCACATGTACTGGTAAACTCTTGGCCTTCATCTCACTAGATAAGGATGGTAAGAATTTTACTGTTACGGAACGAACCTCTTTGGTGGCGTTAGAATTGAGATGTTCAAGTTAAAATATATGAAAGTTGAGCAATTGCATAGTTTGTAATAATAATCTATTTCTACGCTCACACCAATTATCTAGCCCAAATTATGTATCATTTAGAACTTGTTATGGATTCTAGATAATGGATTTTTTTACATATGATTTTTAAATATTTTTATAAATAAATATATAAACAACCATGACTCGTAATCCAAAAATCGTGTTCGTCACACAAACATTTGCCGCTACCAGGACTCGAATCCGGACTGCTTGATGTGTAGCCAGCTATACTAACCACTCCACCAAGATGGCCTATAGTCCGTATTTTATATTTTTTTTACATAATTGCGTGCCGATAGAATCTGCTAGTCGGATGCGTTTCCGTCCTAGGCGATTATCGGTGTGTTATACCACGCGTCTTTTTTATACGAGTGAGTACTTGCATACTATTTTATTTTTTAATCTGCTTACCATAGATAGAGGCCAAACGCGGTGGGATATCCACCGGGAGAATTCACACGTATCACAATTCACACCACGTCGCAGCGACAAAGAGTATTCAAGCAGTGATGCTCTGAGAATACCGTCGCTACAGCATTTTGCTGTTAGGTTGCCATCATATCATCATCATCACAGTAGCCTTTTTAATTCAATCCACTCCTGGGACACAAGGCCTCTCCTAGTTGTCGAAGGAGGTTTAGGCAGTAAATCACCACGCTTGCCCAATGCAGATTGGTGAACGAAGTATAAGGTGATCAATACCCCTTTGCTGATCCATTAGTCGCCTACGACGACCACTGGAGGATATGGGGTGATGCTATTCTACTTTGCCGGAAACACACGGCCAGTTGCGGTGGGAATTAGAAAATAGCGGCATAAGCGCTGAAAGAGCGTGAAAGAGCAAATCACACGCGAAATAGCGTGCGTGTTAAGGATATTGGAAGGGAAAGATATAACACGTGCCACGCGAAACTATCGCGTGTAATGTGTGTGCATTTCGCACACTTTTCTGAAGTAACGTAGCGCAACAGAGTGCGCCTGACGGCACGCACGACACACCAAAACCGATTCATCGGCCGATATCGAGTCTGGGAAGTTTGGATGACTGTCTTAGGCGATCGCGTGCATACACTACTGACGCAGTTAGTTGACTATGCATATTAATTGAGAGATCAACAATTAATATTTCTCTACATACATAATTAACGCAGTCAGATAACGAAAATAATACTGAAAGAGACATAAACTCTATAGATCTACTTAAATACGCTTAATTTGCGTTGTAGTGCATTGGCGAGGAATCCTAACAAGTTCGGATTCAGCGGTCAACAACAAATAGCGGTGTACACACTCTCACACTTTTACATTTTCGTTTGATTCTATCGGCAGAGTTCGCCTGATGACGGCCGAGCATAGTTCGACCGATAACGAATTTGGTGTACGCACGCCGTAAGAATTCCTCGTGTAAAGGAAACCTCTTTCCTTTTCCTTTCCCATCCAACATCCTTTACACGCACGCTGTTTCGCGTGTCATTTGACGTACGATAGAACGTGTACAGACCGCTATTGTCGATATGGTTGCGTTGTCGTTTACTCGTGCATGGTGTCAGTGAAGCTTGCGATGTGATCGGTACCGATTGTGTTTGACAGCAAGATGGAGTCCATGTGAATTAAACTATTGGTTTTCATATAAATTAAACCTGTGGCTGATTGTGGTCGTAGTACGTGTCAATACTCCCTAGTCACGTTATGTCACAAAGTTAGTCAAGAAAGTGTATATTTACGAGTAATTTTATATTTTCCTATTTCTATTTTAAGTTCAGACTTACCACTTATTGTAAAAGGTCTTGTTGAGTCTGTAACAAGCAAAATATTCGTATTACTTTCTATTCACTGTAACAGTACTTAATTCTAAGAAAGAAATTAAGGCTTCAGAGAAATGTATTTTACTAAAATATTTATTTGTTGAAAATAATCTTGGCATAGTAACCTTATTATCATAATTGGACTGAAGTACTTAGCTTCTTTACACTTTCTGTTTTAGTTTTTTGTGCTTTTTGCTCAAAATTTACTCGTACTTCGTCGTTTTTGCAACATTTTTCATTGATGCTCAGCTTTTATTGGTTGTAGCGTAATGTTATATAGTCTATAGCTTTCCTCAATAAATGTACTATCTAACACAAAAAGAATTTTTCAATACGAATCAGTAGTTGCTGAGATCTTAGGGTTCAACCAATCAAACAAACAAACTCTTCAGCTTTATTATTAGTATAGATATAGATTTAACTATTTTAAAACTACCATTCTCGATACTATGTTCCTTCCAATACTTTTAACCTACTTATATAGTCGATAAATGTCCAAAGAATTTTAGTACTACGGTAATGTAAGAGTAAATATCATTATTAATTGACGATGTCTATAGTTAAGCCGAGTGGTAATAGCTACGCTAAAAGCAGGCTGGGAGAGGCGTCCCATAAATATTTGCGGATCGTAGCAAGCCCGTGTTGACTCGGGATTACCTATCGGAGCAGGTATTCAACTAGATATTAGAAGTACGCGTAAAATGGGTCGACGTGGATACAATGGGTCCTTATTGGCTCACATAATATTCTAAATCCTATTATTTGTCTTACTACCGATTTGTGTTCAGTATAATCACTCTTCATGATGTTATTTTTCATACTTTTTTTATTCATACATTTTTATTACTACCAACGGAGCTCATAACAGTTAGTGATCGTATTTTTTTTATTAATACTGTTACTTCCTTGTTGCTTACAAAAACAGTGCACTCCGCCTGGTCATAAAAAAATAACCCTAACCTACCCATCACCCAGCCATGTAGGTGCATAAAACACTAGACTCGCCCAAAAATGTATGATTAATCATATTATGAATTTCAATGATTATGTTTTATGAAGTTATGAAGAATGATTTGTTATGAAGAATGATCACTACGGTTTTAAATGGTATGAGAAATATTTTCGGACCTCCAATGATAGGAATTGAAAAGTTATGTAAGAAAATGCGCACCCGATACAATACTATTTGCGGTTGTAAATTTGAAGATGGCAGATCGTAGTTAGTAAAAAAATTAGACTGAAATGTAATTATCATTAGCGGCCGGCCGTGAAAATCTAATTCCGAAAACTGAAGCAGTATTGTTGTTATCAAGACAGACTGCACTGACCCCTTAGGTGGGAGCAGGATAGAAGACTGAGGACCATCTGTAATCACTTCGCATGGTCCAGTGGTTTTCCCACTGAAATTAGAATATTATTTTTCATATTACCTTGATGAGAACCATCATTATCAACAGCTCATAATTATAATGTCCCCGCCGAGAGGTTTGAGCGTATCCCACATTTGGGGTGATTAGGCGTTAGTCAACCACTCTAGCCAAGTACGGGTTGGTCGACTTCACACACAACCTAAGAATTTCTTCATAGGTGTGTGCAAGTTTCCTCACGATGTTTTTCTTCGCCGTAAAACGTCCATTCAACGTATATACAACATGTAAATTAAATAACCAACACCCTGAATACATGTGGTTTGGGATCGGCTTCTGAGTTAATTTAAAAAAAAAATTGAAAAAAAAACGATTTTTTTTTAATTTTTGTAAAAAAATGTACAAATTTATTTTCTGGGTACTTATTTTTTTTTTGTTAATTTAAAAATTATTGAAATCAACTCGGAAGCCGATCCCAAACCACCTGTATTCAGGGTGTTAGTTATTTAATTTACATGTTGTATATAAATTCAAACTTTGAAAACACATTGGTACGTGGCGGGATTTGAACCGGTGCCTCCCGGGTGGGAGACAACGCCCTTACGCACTACGCTATCGACGCTTCCTTCTTTTTACCTTTATCGATCTTATACATAACTGTACAAAACTCCATACGCGTGGACGCGAGCTCTCAGATCAGCAAATATTGATACTCGCCTGCTTATCTGAATTTCTCGACTGAAAAATGCAATATTGACGCGCGATAATTCATTCGAATATTTGCATGTTCATTAAAAATTTATGCTATCAGTCGAGGATTTATGCTATCAGTTCTTAGGTTGTGTGTGAAGTCGACCAACCCGCACTAGGCCAGCGTAGTTGACTAAGGCCTAATCACCCCTTTTGTTATCGGAGTGTAATCCGCTTACGGACGATACCCTAAACCGCTGGCTTGGTGGACCAGCGGACCGTCAGCTAGACGTGGGCCTGGCAGGGGTCGCCCAGCACCTGATCAACACTGGGAATACCTGCTAAAACACTCCGGTTTCCCCCATGCCCTTACTGGAGACGACCCGGGGTTTGCCAAAGCATTTCACCGAGTCACCGGAAAGCCTAATCGCCCCTAATGTGGGGTAGGGTCGAGCCCCACGGTGGGGACATTAATGAGCTGTTGATTATGATGATGGAGGTAAAAAGAGGGTAAGGGATATAATCGAATTTGTAGCGCTCGCCTCCGAAAATGAATCTCCAACTTACAGAAATACCTTTTCCTGCTCTTTCAAAACAAAAAAGTCAAAGCGACCTATAAAGATCTATTTTGACTAGCCTCCAAGTAAGTCCTATTGATTTACATCTACTCCTTTAGCTGGGCACTATTTGAAAATTATAAGATATTCCTAGCTTGGATTTTTTGATATCGTCTGGGTCGAGAATGTGTCTTTCCAAATGTCGGCTTCTTTTGTGAATGAGACATTCACAAAAGCACTGGAGGTGCATTGGTGTTTCACGCTCCTGTTCACAGAATCTGCAAGCATCAGTATCTTTTAGTCTCATATTGTAGAGATGTCTGTTCAGCTTGCAGTGGCCAGTCAAAGCCCTAATCAACACGCTCAGGTTGCCCCTGTTAAGCTTCAGTAGCTCGTCAGTGCGCTTACGAGAGTATGGTTCAGTTAGTGCTTTTGAGTGTGTTAACCCAGGCGTTCTTTGCCAGTCCGCTTTTGCCTCTTGGAGGAGGTGGGTTTTTAAGTATTGCATGGTCTGGTTCTTTGAGATGCCACAGAAAGGTTCTGGGCCAAATTGTAGACCTTGAGCCCTTGCTAGCTCATCGGCCTTTTCGTTACCGATGATTCCAGAATGACTCGGTACCCATTTGAGGGTGTTGAACTTGTTTTGTTGCCCCAGGTCATTTAGTTTTTCCACGCAGTTTTTTACTAGCTTTGACTTTAAAACTTTACCGTTCGAAAAGATAAAAAAGTTCCACAGCTTAAAATATTGTATTAGTGACAAACCCTTAACCAGGTATTCGTGTTTCAAAACCAAACAAAATTTCGGTTGCAGTTATCCGAGCGGACCAATACAAACAATTGCAAATATAATCCTGTTGAATGCTCGTGTATTTTGAATTACCATTAATGTGATGATGGTTTTGACAAGAGCTGGTTGTAATTGACATGTTAATGTCCAATAGAATTGGTTCATTGATCCGTATACTGTTATGGATCGAATTGCAAATGGAATCTATTATTAGTTATCGATTTATATTCAGAGCGCTTTGATTTGACAAGTGGCCAATTGATTCCATCGACCGCTTCGCGAAAAGAATATTGTGTATGAAACTGACGAATTACTGAGAAAATACCATAGCAACCGTCGCGTCTTAATCTTAGAGTTGGCGTTGTTATTCGGAGAAACGCTTTGTAGCGTTCTTCCCTTGTCACACAGGATGGCATTGGAAACGAGGTAATCATAATAGATAACCAAAACAAAGTTACTGATCATATAACGCCAGCTTGAGAGTAAAAAAGCGTATGGTGGCGTGCTATTGGAGAGGTATTATTACTATAATTATGTTTACCTACCTTACTATTTTTTTACAATAAAAATAAATTATTATTTATCTAGCTTTGCTTTATCGAGTATTGCAAAGGCTTCTCCATACACAACGCGTACTTAACGAGCGTCAAAGTGTCCTAGCGTCACATACTGCTATCGCTCATTGACGCCATAAAAGTAATAAATACACACACAATAAATACAGGAGGCCTAGACAAGGGGCAAACTTCTATCGCACGAAATGATAATAGCCCCCCATCCACTAGTATCAGTTCGTGTGTATGGTGACAAAAAGATTGTTTTTCCTCTCAGACTGGCGAGAAATGATAAAGTCGCAGGAAAACATGTAGAGATGACATTTAGTTAGTGGCCTCTACGGTTTTATCTATCCCTACGATGTTTCTCTACAGTTCATCTATGAGGATAAGTCATACAAAATAAGCGCTACTGGATGGGAGGCTAATTTTTGACTACGGTCGCCATAGAGCTTTCTCATTAAAACGTTAGTTTCATACATTATTACAATTTATGAAAAACTGTGTCATCTATACGAGCTATGCTAAACTAACTTAGCTTAGCATTTGGTCTGCATCCCGCATTAAAATGTTTATTTCATGAAATCTTTTTTCAAATTTGAAAGTGGTTTCCATTTTTAATAAGCTCGTAATTAAGTAGTATTTAATTGCTTTCAATAAAACTCGATTTAAGCACTAAAGTTAATTGGCTGGTCTGTGAGAAGTCGGTAACTTTAATAGAAGTTAAAAAGAAAATTAAATTCGTGTAATTAGTGATTTAGGAATCACAAGCGCGTAAAATACTAGCTATTACCATTTGAAGAAATAGAATTTGTTCAAGAAATAATATTTCTACGTAAAATTAATCACGAGCCAAATAATTATTAGGTTTTCTTTGGTGGTCTTAAAAATGAACAGCTCCTTTATATTCTAATTATATTACAACATCGTTCTAAAGAACCTACAAAAGATCGATGTTATTATTATATGAATCTGATTTCATCTTTCTACATAATTATAACTATGTGTAAAAAAAACTTTCATTATTTTCATTAATATCTTTATTTGGAATTATTTGAAATGTACCCACAGCTAAATCTTATAAAAGAGAAGCACTACAAAATACCAAATGACGTAGCGGTTTGTGAATCTCGGAAATATTACTTAAAAAAACCGCCTGCAGAACTAAAAACGGAGAAATAAAAAATCTGTTTATAAAAATCTAAAAGTTTTGAAATGCAAGTGTGTATTTAAACATTTTTATTAATTAAAAATAAAGCACCAACAAATTGTTGCGTATACAAATTTCTTCATTTGAGACGTTAATCGCATGAAATACTAACGTTAATGGGTTTTATTTCACTTATAATGCTTGACACCCATAAATTAAAATAAAACCTTCAAATATAAATCAGAAATTTCTATGAACGCGCCGTGCGAGGTAGGGTGTGTGATGCCTATGAGCACTTTAGGGTCCTACTGCTCCCTTGGTGGTGACCCCCGGACTGACTTAGCACTGATCACTTGAGCACTAATCAGAGTAGCAACATTGTAATTACATCTACTGAGAAATCCAAATTCGGCGCTTTCACAGTTTTCGAATTATTGCGTTCTCCATTTTGTATAAAATTTCATAATAATTGAATATTCATATTAAATAGCATCTTGCTGGGAAAATATATAGATTTTTCGTTTTCTGTATGTTTTATGGGTGTGCTATGTAGACGCAGGATGCTTCGCAGATGGCCATGGATGGGATGGTTTGCCAGCCCTCGTCGCCTGTGAGAAATGGCTACATCAATGATTATTAAAAGACCTTGTCTTCTAGAAGTTCTGTATGACCTGTATCTAAAGCGACTCTAGTGGAATCTTCTAGAAGTTCTGTATGACCTGTATCTAAAGCGACTGTAGTGGAATATTACCAAATATGGCTGGGCAGTGAGAGAAGCCAGAGTAGTGAAGGTGACTGTTAATGGATCATAAGGGAGTCCTTTAGACCTAAATTTTGGTTATAAGTACCAGGCATTGAGTCCCACTACCACAGGGTCTCTGCAACATGCGTTTCTTCGTTTGTCAAAATCATATATCATTACTTCAAACGTAAGATGGTAACAAACATAGGAGCTAGCAATTTCTAAACCAGCAGTCATGATTAGCAAATTAGTAATTATAGGCAAGCCAGCTCAGATTTCTGGCTATGAAAGCCAGAAATCTGAGCTGTATTTGGAAACAGCAGTAATCAACATAATTAATTACAATGGAAGCAATTGCCACATTCGGCAGGTTTGCTAACTTGTTTGCGATTTTTGATATGAGCAAAGGTATTTTAGGGAAATAATTACTTATATGAGGGCAACTGACGTAATCCCACACCGTGATAAGATTGTGGTAACTATCTAGGTGGACTTATAACCACCACTAACCAAATCCGAGTACAAATTAGCACTCTGGGAATCGAAAGTGCCCGAGAGAGCTTATTCAGCAGAATCAAATTTTAATGATCGTAATCATAAATAATCTGAAAAGTTTATTGTTTCGGTTACTCGTGAACAAAAGAACCGAAACATGTAGAAAAAAAAAACGCTAAGAAAAAGGCCTTAATAAAATTCTACTTACACCTAATTTTACCTTAAGGTATTGTTTTTAGATCTCCATTTTGAATACACCGCTGTTGGCTCTAGTTCAATCTACCCACAATGAAATATTTAAATCATAAATCATTTTTCCGATTCCTTTTCAATCCCAATTTTCCACAGTCCGTATAAATAATTCAAACACAAGTTATTAAGCAAACATAAGGTAATTCGCCGTTTTCCCCCGAATTGTTTTGTTGGAAGATGAAGCTGGGCGTAAAGGAAGCCATTTCGCTAATCCAACATTTATTTTGGTCTAATTTGAAATTTCTCTGTCCAGGGCGGAGTGTGTTGACAGGTCGTCTTGTCCGGGTTTTTTAAGCATAAAATCCCCGGGCACAGGTTTAGGTTAAAAGCTGTTAGCGGTTTTAAATTGCAAACAAGCGCATCGTGTAAAGGGATGCCCTGATTATCAAACATCAAATGTTTGTCTTTGACCCTGTGAGAAAGGACTTATTAAAGGACAGATGATTTTACTCGTTGCAAAAGGGTTGAATGTCATTTGCATTAGGACAATAAAGAATATATTCGAGTAAACTTATCTCTCACAATTCTGACTTGAGCATAATGTAATCATTGGCAACAGTTAGATTGTTTTCATCGCTCTTACAATTATTTTGATGTCAGACTAATATAATTTTACAACCTCAATAGCCACGGGTATTCAATGTGATAAACGAAATTGTAAGCTTAAAAAATTTATTTACTCGCCACTTATCCGATAAGTAGATCCAAAAGCTTATGTTTTCTTTAGCAAGAAAATCGATACCTACTTTTTTTGCGATGGAAAAGATTTTGTATCTACCTTAGTTGCGACAAGGGGCCGGTTAGCGTTATGTGAAACTCTCTAGGACTCTAGCATATCGCTCTAAAAACCGTCGACAATCTCTGTATAAGTCTTCAGGGGCATCTGACGCTGGCCTCATCGGGTACGTACACAAGTCGGAGAATATCCCGAAAACACTTGGGATGTTCCGTTAGCTTTGAAAGGCATAATGTGAGCGACGTGGCCCTGTACGATCACTCGCTTTTCTCTACTCAGGCGGGTGTAGGGCGGTTTATCGCCTTCTGCCAGTACGTCTCCTGCAGATGGGTTTCGCTAAGAGATCGTTTTTCCTAGCCCATTATCCAGCCTCCTTTTGGTGCATTACTTGCTCAAAAAAGGAGAACATTGGTACAAGACGACCCTACCACTAGCGGTAGAAGGGTTTTAAGACCAGTCGTGCTGTACCCGATTTGGACGATTCTCTTGCACTCTACTTTTTTTAGAGGATCACCACTTCCAGCCTCAAAGAGCACAGTAAAGGGTTTCCGGATTTTCTTATCAAAGACAATATAAATAGTTATTATAATCAAAATTATTACTGCGAAATAAGCCATTGGAATAACATAAAAATAGTTACATATGAAAAACGAAATTTTTGACAGTACAAATCTTAAACAAGCTTAATTTGAATTCCGACTTATAGGAAGGGTTCTGTTGACAAAACATGTTGGTTTATCTCAATTTCATTTTTTGCAGAGCAAACAAGTACCCTAAACGGCCCAATTCAAAAGGGAACATTGATCATAAATAAATAAATAAAGTGTTTGCTTTTTTAACCGACTTCAAAATCAAAGGAGGTTATACAATATTACATACATACAATTCTACCTGTATGTATGTAATATTGTCAGAATTGCACAGTTTTGTATTATCTTAGTCTATACCATCTTCTAAACATGTGTGCCAAATTTCATGAGACTAGTCTGTTTGTTTGTATAATTGTCAAAAATTATACGTAGGATTTCAAAAATATTTTTTGTTAGACTAATTAAATTGTTTATGCTTTTTACAATTTGGCTACTGTGTTCTTTGTTTCCTATTTCTGCCATTTTATACTAAGTTGTTGTCACAAAAAAAATATACATCTGAGTAGTGCAAGCGAAAAAGACATTCACTATAAAGAATTAAGGAAAACAAGTTTTTTTACCATTTGATAATAAATCTGACTGAGGACAAGAAAATCACATTAACGACTATTAGGGTTAAGTTCCGTTTCATTCTGCGCAATCAACTCAACTTCAAATTATTTACGAATTTTCATAAAAACACTTCGAGTTTTTTTCCTCAAACGCATTGCCATTAATTTAGATAAATGTCAATTTAATATCAGAATTCAATTTCTTTTTTCCCGCCCGCTACCCGGAATCCTATTTTGGATCAGTCTCTCATTTTCGTCAATCAAAACGCTATTAATAATTTAACTCCAAATAAATTGCTTATTTTAGAAAGCGCTCTATGGCGCTTCGATACAAAATTATTTCTGCAAAAGTGCTATTTTTATATTTAGAATTATTTTAAGTTTAAGAGTTTTAGGAAGTCACGTAGCTAGACAATCCATTAAAGGACTATACGCTTCGATTTTGACCGGCCCTGTGTCTTTACTCTTTCCAACAATTTTAGATAAGAGCCACAAATTCCCGGGGTAGTTGCCGGACCCGAATAGAACAACCCTTCTCATCGTAAAAGCCCACTGAGGGGGTTTTTGAGCCCGTGCAGCAAGCACTTGGTGCTTGGTTTACTCGAGCGGTGGTGAGTTATCCACCCACGACAGCATTCCGTAGGAATGGTTGTATCAGGGACGCAATTCTTGTTTGTTTCGAAATAATCTCGAATTCGAGTTTACTCTTCGAATCATTTTTCGGCCATAAAATCTCGTAAATCGAGATTTTTTCGAATGGCCTGTTCGAATCGAATTACTTCGAGATTTTGTGTGAAATGTTGCCATTGGAGAACATCAAACGTTAATATGCGTTCCTTTCCTTCATCCGGTTTTAAAACGGTTGCAACAACATACCTCTTACAATATGTTCTGAAAGTTTTTATATCTATGTATCTTACAGGTTTTAAAAAATCCTACTATTCATATTAACGTAAAGGTTTTTATGGATGTCAGGATGGATGCATGTTTGTTACTCTTTCACACAAAAACTACTGAATGGATTTTAATGAAACTGTACGTACATTACAATAATATAGCTCATGCATCAAAATCAGAGACGAAGTCGCGGACAGAAGCTAGTAATTACATATTTTATAGTAATTAGTACAGGAAAAATATCATAAAGTGCTTACGTAATTCCTATATTAGAAGCTGCTATTGTAAGTAAAAAAAAGTTTTGTAAATTAATAAATATCAACAAATAAACTAAAGATAACAATAAAATCTCACAATAACTATGTGAATTTGATGTGAATGGCAGGTAAGTAGATAAGTTATGTACTATATGCAGCTTTTTGACGTTTAAGATCATAGATTACTAGATTACAGATAATAATTATCGTGGTTCGAATTCAAAATCTACGTCTCGACCGCTACCAATCGAAGCATTCGAGTGGCTTCCCTTTGAGAAAAGTCGAACTCTAGATTTTCAGAACGGCTCAAAGTTTGGTGGCCAGACATAAAACGATGCCAAAAGCCATAGCAGTGTGGTAGCACTAACTCAAAATAAATTAGGGCTAGGGTTTCGAAGCGTGGCCGCTTACAATGGGCCTCATAAGAAGGCTCAAGGTCACTCAAAGGGCAATGGAGAGGGCTATGCTTGGAGTTTTTCTACGTGATCATTTCAGAAATGATGAGATCCGCAGGAGAACCAAGGTCACCGACATAGCCCAAAGAATTGTGAACCTTAAGTGGCAATGGGCAGGGCACATTGCTAGGAGAACTGGCGGCCGTTGGGGCGGAAAGGTAGATTTATATTTAAAAAAACAATATTTAAACAAATAGTCCGACTTTTATTCATAAAATAACACAATCACTTTAAATTATGCGTTACTATCTTACAAATTGTATTATATTGCGGCTGTGCTTAACCTTCATTGCTTCGCAGTCCTTAATACGCGCGCAATCAATAGTGTATATTACGACATGCTCAACTAGGACCATTTTATGTAGTACGGCCGCTGATCGCGTCACTCGGACACGGCTCGAACTTCCTATGAACTCAGCGATTTGACCGATCTCCTTTGCGGCTGTGCTTAACTTTCATTGCTTCGCAGTCCTTATGACGCGCGCAATGAATATTTTATATTACGGCATGCTCAACTTAAGACATGTTATGTAGTACGGAGGCTGTCAGTAGTTGTGTCGATAGTTTTATCGCCGCGCTATAAGCGAATGTGCGCACCACCCGCTCGCGGCGGCAGTACGCACTATAGAGAAATGATCCCTTGTTGTTCTCTCGGCGAGTATTCTGAAGCAAGCCAAGCGAGTATCGCTCAGCGAGTATTATATTTGATAGCTCTAGTCACCGAGACAGACTGATGGAGAGCGAGTCCTCGCCGGCAGTGTGAACCATCTTATGCGTCTCTTTTAGGTACACAGAATCATTACCTTTTGCACGTTTCTTGAACGAGAAAATAGTCGATAGTTAGTCGCTTTCTCGCCTGTGGCGGGACCACTGCCTAAATCTCGAAACAACCACAGCCTAAATATACATAGAAACCTTAAAACGTGTTCTCTGCACACCTTTAGGCTCCTTATACCACCTTTAATTCCAAATATACAACCTGAAACGTACATTGCTGTTAAACACCTCATTAAATATGTTAATTTACCAACACGTCAGCTGATGCATATAAGATAACATCATTATGCCGCCGTGGGGTTACGCGATGGGGTTAATGACCTTACATGACACGTCTGTAATGAACGTCAACGAATTGTGACAGAATGTTAATGATGTTTGTTAATTTAGTTTTAATGTTGTATAAAATACAGTGGGATGCAAAGAAAGCTGGTCGCTAACAAATATCTTAATAACATCCAAAATATGAGAACTATTTTTTAGAAATAAAATTTTATTTAGTTTTGATTTAAAAAGGATTGCTCAAATATTTTAAGTAATCACATTTTTTGTAACTTTGACTCGCTTTCATTTGAAAATATGATCAAATAATTTCTAAAAAAATTAAGGTACGAAATGAAAACGAACAAATTAATTTCTTTTTCTGTTTCCGTGCTTCTTTTGTCATTTATTTATTTATTTATTTATTTCTTTTACATTTTGGATCCTTACACTAGGTAAACGACCACTTATGTACGTCTTATGGTATATAATTACAATTTTTATATTCAGTTCCAAGCTTCTTTGTCGTTAAGGTAATCCTTTACACTATAATAGGATTTCAAAAGAAGCTTTGTTTTAATAACTGATTTAAATTTATTATTAGATAATTCCTTAAAGAGATTTGGAAGTTTGTTGTAAAACTTAATACAATTACCAGCAAAGGAATTACTAACTTTATGGAGCCTAATTTTGGGCACAGCGAGCTTATGCTTATTTCTAGTATTAATATTGTGTACGTCGCTGACTTTCTTAAATTTATCAATATTTTTGTGTGCATACATTAAATTTTCAAATATATATTGGTTATGAACAGTCATTATGTTGATTGTCTTGAATTTTTCTCTTAGGGATTCTCTTGGTCCCATATTATATATAGAACGAACAGCCCTCTTCTGCAAAACAAATATGGTGTCAATATCGGCACCATTTCCCCAAAGCAAGATCCCGTACGACATTATACTATGAAAGTAACTAAAATAAACTAATCGTGCAGTTTCAATATTAGTTAATTGGCGAATCTTTTTTACTGCGAATGCTGCAGAAGAGAGTTTATTCGACAAATTCTCTATGTGGGGGCCCCATTGGAGTTTTGAATCTAGGGTTATTCCAAGAAATACTGTGGTTTTGACTAAGTTCAATTCTTCATTATTAAGTCTTAAACTGGTTTCTGCATTTCGCACGTTAGGTAAAGTGAATTTAATACAATTTGTTTTCTTTTCATTCAACAGCAGGTTATTCATATTAAACCAATGTACAACCTTAGAGAGAGCATTGTTCACTTCATCAAAATTAGATTGTCGTCTATTAGTTTTAAAAATAAGAGAAGTATCATCCGCAAACAATACTATCCCGTGGTTGTCTTTAACAATAAAGGGTAAATCGTTGATGTAGACTAAAAACAAAAATGGTCCTAAAATAGAACCTTGTGGAACCCCCATTTTGACAAATGACCCGCGGGAAAGTTTTCCATTAACATCTACCTTCTGAATTCTGTCGCTTAAATATGAAGTAATGAAATCAAGAGCGTTATTTCTAACACCATAGTGATGTAGTTTCCTGACTAATGTTTCATGATCAACACAATCAAATGCCTTGGATAAGTCACAGAAGACACCTAGAGCATCACGCGACTCCTCCCAGGCTTCAAAAATATCTTGTATTAATTCAACACCTGCATCGGTTGTTGATCGACCGCGAGTAAATCCAAATTGTTTTTTGTGTAACAAATCGTTCTTAGAAAAATGATTGTTTAACTGATCCAAAATAATCTTCTCAAATATTTTACTAAATGTGGGTAGTACTGATATGGGTCTAAAGTTAGTCGGATCGGAGGTACTACCAGATTTAAATAACGGAGTTATTTTACTAAATTTCATTAAGTCAGGAAACACTCCACAGTCAACACAATTATTGAATATTAATGCTAAGTCAAATGAAACAATTTCAATCAATGATTTAAGTACATTAACAGAAATTCCCCATAGGTCATTAGTCTTCTTAATATTTATTAATTTAAAGGTTTTTACAATATCAATTGCATTTATATGTTTAAAATGAAATGATAAACTACATTCAGGTACATTATTTTTTAAAAGGGAAATAGCGGCGATGGGTGAGGATTTTAATGACATAGTTGTAGAAACAGGAATATTAGTAAAAAAGGTTTCAAAAGCGTTTGCTACGTCCAAATCAGCTTTAATTGTTTGGTTTTCTATATTCAATTTGAAGTCTTTGTATCCTAGTTTAGCGCGACCTGTTTCTTCATTTATGATTTTCCAAACAGTTTTAATTTTATTATTACTGTTTTTGATCTTACTACTTAAATGTTGCGATTTAACAAGTTTACAGTCTAATTTAAATTTCTTTGAAAAATTTCTAACATGTTCATCAAACTTCTCACTCGAATTGTATGACCTTTCCGCATATAAGTCATACAATATTTGCCTATTTCTATGCAATTCAGCTGTTGCCCAATCATTAAAAACTAATGTATCTGTAACAGAAAACGTTTTTGGAGTAAAAACAGAGCTGAAAATTCTGTGAAATGAATTAAAAAATAAATTATACAAGTCATTTGGATTTAACATATTATTATGTGCCAAGAAAGGCAATTCTTTAAGTAAGTTCATTTTCACACTCTCTAAACGGCTTGTGGTTACCGGTACATAAGTCACTTGATGGTTTCTGACTGGTTTCGTAACATTTTCAAACTTAATCAATTGGCCGCTATGGTCAGAGCTTAATTTATTTATAATACATTTGTTTAAAGGGAATAAATCTGTAAAAATATTGTCAATGCATGTGGCACTTGTACTTGTGATTCTAGTAGGCTCCATAAACATATTTATTAAATTATGGGATCTAAACAGGTTCAGTAATTTCCTAGAGACAGTACTATGTTCTAAAATATTTACATTAAAATCTCCACACACAATAATCTTCTTACTGGATTTTGATAATTTAAATAAAACCTCTTCCATTACTTTTTCAAAAATGTCAAATGATGCTAATGGCGGTCTATATACTGATACAACTATAAATTTCCCTGTCTCTAATGAAGCTAATTCAATTGTCCGTTCAATAGATAGGTTAACAATATCTTTACGCTCTTTGAATTGTATACTTTTACTAATTATAATTAACGAACCTCCATGGATTGAGTTTACTCTGGTGAACGAACTACCAATTTGGTGACAGTTAAAGTTGAACATGTATTCATGCGTTTTTAACCAATGTTCAGTGATACAGAGAATACTTATATTACAGCTATTCAAAAAAAGTTCCACTTCTAGATCTTTACCTCTTAAACATTGAATATTCTGATGCACCAAATTGATATAATTTGCATTTGTTGAACTTAATACTGACTTACTAGTACTATTATGTTTGCATATCAAATTTTGGCCAGAGGGAACCTCTGCTGTCTTACAATCTAGTTTAAATTAATAAAATTACTTTGAAATTCGTTAAATTTACCATGACCTGAGTGCTTAGCAAGGTTATTGTGTGAAATAACAAAAAAATAGGATAAAGAAATTGCTATCTGTCTTTTAAAATAATTTGATAGTGTAAACCTATCTCTGTTTACATTATAATATATACGAGCGATATTGTTAGAGTCAATAATATGAAATTTATTATTATATATACATAAATTGTACAAGTTAGTGTTAAATTTATATCTATTTAAATTTTCCTGATGTGGCAGTTCTTTGCAATATGGTAATGTATAAATAATAATTTTATTTACATTTAATTTATCTAAAGTTTCTAAATTTTTTTGTAGACTTGTCCTATTCACATTACCTCTATTGCCCAACAAAATAATAATATTTGTACTGGAAGAAAAGTTATTACCACATTTAACAATTTCCTTTACAATTTCATTTATGTTTGATTGTGGATAACAGTTGTTCAAAACTTTTTGTCCTTCCAAGTATTGATTAATAAATGAACCAAAATTTATTCCAATTTCATCACTAAACATAAATGTGACATTGTTCGATAATGGTTTGCTACAAGAGATGGAGTTATTATTATCATTATCCGTTGTCAAAGTATACGCCGCTATCGTGGTCTCATACTTTGCAGATAATGTGTTTAGTGATGATTGTAGTCTAGCAATCTGAGCTTCTAGTACCTGTGTAGTACTTTCAAATGATTTATTGCTTTGTATTGCAATATATTTATAATCATTTAGTTGTTTTAGCAAATGCCTACGTTCTTTTCTAAGCGACAAATGTTTCTTAAAATGATTTTGACGCTGTATTAATTTATTAGTTTTTTTTATGTATCTATTTATTCGAATATACTTTTTTATTTTATTTCTACTAATTGATAAATGTTTTTCTTCATTAAGTAAATCATCACTAATTAAGCTAAAGTTGGTGTTTGAGGCCTCACAATCTGAGTTTTCAGGAGTAATATTAGAGCTAAGTAACTCATCAAATAGGCTCTGAGATACATTTACACTAGTCAAAGCTTTACTTTTATTTTCTAAAATACTAACAGTCTTATTTGCTTCGGAAAGGCTAATTTCTAAGTCATTGATGCGCGACAATGCCTGTTCGTGAGTGTCATTACACTCTTTGTAGGATGAAACTAGTTCTCGTAGATGGATGCACTGATCTGCCATGTCGGTATACTTATCGTGCAGCTCAGCTAGTTGTGCTTTCAGTCCGGTGTTTCTTCTAATGACATCCTGAATCTCCTGCTCACTGTCCTCACGTTCTTGTAATAATTTTTCATTAAGTTCGTGAGTCTGCTTTAGGTCTATTAGAGCTTGCTTAAGCCTCATCTCGACATCCTTAGACACTGCCTTGCGAGTCAGCATATTGAAGAAATTAATAATTTTGCACAGGAAACTTTTGAATTAGTCACTAATCTCTAATTATTCAATTGAATTAATCAATACTCAATTGTATTTTAACAAAGAAGTTTTATCACACTCCAAAATGTCCGGAACAGAGATAATTAAAACAATGCATTAACTTAATCGATTGCGACCTTGCACTTTTCACACGTACGTATACAAACAATAGGGAAAGTTCAAGTCCATTATGTTCTTTTTTTACAATTTGATATTTCAGTTCTTTGTTTTGATTTTATTATTTTTATTTTAGTTTTCACATTTATCCACTTCACTGTTTACTTTAAATTTAATTGATATATATTTGCGTCTATTTTATATTGTTTCTATTAGATATATTTTTTTTAAATAATTTTATGTAATTAATTTATAAACATGATTGGTATATTATAAAGGTATGACTGTGACACGTCTTATCTGTACCAAAGCTGAGACGTGTGTCATTAGCGTATCAGAAAAAATATCCAAAGCCTTTCCAAAGCTAAATATAGGTCCAGAATACAACAAGACGATACGATATAAAAAATGAAATTTTTAGTAGATATTATCTCGCCTAATCTGCAAAGACTTGTATACTTTCCCAACATAAATATTCAAAATATGCATTTTCAGTGAAATGCATATTTTATCAGCATTAAATATTGCACATTAGCACGTTACAACATTAAAGTTGTCAAACTACAAAAAGATTAAGCAGCGCTATGAATGCGCGGACGTTCGACTTGGCAAGGAGTGCTATTCTGAACAATATTTATAACGCAAAATTTTAAACTTAGCGAAATATTACCACCATGGCACTAATGTCGGTTGGAGAATGGCCAAATAGCCTTGAAGATCGTTGACCTCTGACTTCATTTGTTTCGGGATTTTTTAATTATGAATACTTCGCTTTTAAGAACACATTACTTACGCGTTTTAACTGATTTATCTTTGTTTGTTATTTTACTATGTCAAGCTAGTCTGCATAGCGAAAAAAATGTTATGTTTATATCTAAATAGTAGTAGCTATCTTAAAAATGTATTCTACTTTCTGCTACCCTGGTCCCAACTTATAATGGGCTCTATGCAATATAGAATAAAAAGAATATAACTCTTTTTGTTCAACATCAACTATTTGAAACACATAGATAAGCCACTTACTACTTATTGCTCATAGGGCAACCTTATTGCTAAAAGCGATTTCTTCCATGTAACCTTAATAAGGAAAGGAACATAAGGTACAGTACTCGAAATTTAGGGAAGATTTGAAGTGATTTATACTTATACATAACAATGTACATAATATATATATGTACATCCAATTACATATGATTTTTTTTATATACTACGAGATGCCAAACAAGCTTGCGGCCCACCTGGTGTTAAGTGGTTACCGTCACCTAAAGCCACTTGCAATATTAAGCGTAAACCACTTAACACTGCAAGCGCGCTGCCATCCTAGGGACTTAAATGATATGCCTTCCATGCGCAGTAATTACACTAGCTACTTTTCTCTTCAATCCAAAACAGTGAACTGCTTCACGGCAGAAATAATAAAGGCGATGGTACCTACCCAGACGACCCTACCTGCATTATGGGTCTACCAACTAGTATATTACTAACAACATATTGCCGTAAGCTTAGGCATAATTAAATTTTAAAATCATCATTGATCATCATCATTTTAGTCGAGAGACGCCCACTCGTGGAAATAGGATTCCCCCGACTACAAACCGATCGCATCTCCAAATCCAACGATGTGTGCAGCGCAGGCTGCCTTTACCAGGTTGTCAGTCCACCTTGTGGGGGCCTACCAAAGCTGCGTTACTCACACGTCTCCCGGTACGTGGTCGCCACTCGAGGACCGTTACGCCCCAACAGCCGTCAGTCCTACTCGGAATGTGCCCTGCCCACTGCCACTTAAGGCGTGCAATTCTTTGCATAGCCCTCAATTAAAAAAATGTTGCGGCATATTTGTATTGCCTTTACCCCGAGAAATCCAACCCGCAACTATGTGTTGACATATTTTTCACGTAACATTTGTCAAGTAACGGAAAATCCCAACCAACTCTCAAAAATAAGTAGAAAATTTATTTGAAAGTTGGTTGGGTAGTAGTCACGTTCGTGAGAATAGTTATGTTCAAAACAATAGAAATAAAATACTGTCACTTTTAGAAAAGCAATACTATACTACGTAATTACTAAACTACAATAGTAACGTTAACACTTTCATTTGCATCTCGGGGTCAATTATGACCCCATATATTTAAATTCACAAAAAAATACTTAATTTTCTTGAAAAATATTACGTTGCAATCCACATTAACTACATTTTGAGGTATTCAATTTCAAAGTATTTTTTATCTATAACTATAGGTACTATCATTTATTAGGCTTATGTATCCTTTACTTTAATATTTAAAGTAAAGGAAGTTGGATCATTTTTGCATAAATCGGTCTAATTATGAAAGCAAAACACTCACACTGATGATAAGAAACCTGATCCTTGAGGTCACTGTTGACCCCACGAAGTCTCAAAATACATGGCCTCTTAGATAAGTGTTACGACCAACAATGGACATAAAAGCAATGTTATCAACATTATTATGACAGGGCAAACGCCATAAAAGTGGCAATACTTTGGAGATCCCATAAGTGCCACCTCCACGATGTAATACGATTAGGTCCAAGGACTTGAGACTATAAAGTTTCCGTTTACAACCCAATTAGAGCTACTATGTTTTATATTTATTTCCTACTCAGGCCAGTTTTCGCGTGACAATGTGTGTGGCGATAAATTGAACCTTGTACCGTTGCTGGTAAGGAATAGTATTTTATATAAACGACAAAACAGAGCTAATGTATTAGGAAAAAAGCAACGAATTAATAATTTCTGTGTACGCGATGTGAGGGGGAGGGAAATTAGAGGCAGAATCGGAAAGTAATTACCTATAGGACAAATTTAATAGGCAACTATTTTACAAAGACGTATCAAAAAACCCTGCCACAATGACGTAAGTAAAAAAGACATAAACAAGTAATAAAGTATAAAAGGAGTTCGGTTTGCCACATTCTCCCCCCTCGTATGAAAATACGCAGCTTTGAAAGCATGTGGCAAGCCGGTATGAGATGGTTAACCAATTACGGCAACCCTTTTTACAGGCCTACGCAGAGTCCCCCCTTTGGTCGCAACGTCGACAACCCTGACAACTCCGTCCTTTCCGGGGTGGACCTGGGTAACTCGGCCCTTCGGCCACACTCCTCGTGGTAAACTGTCGTCTGCAATAACGACGACGTCACCGACGCATACGTTGCTAGGTGTCTTGGGCGCTGGTGGTCTTTTGTGCATTAGCGGGAGCACCTCGCGTACCCATCGTGCCCAAAAGTGATCTGCAAGGCGGGAAGCCTTCTGCCACTCTGATCTGCCAACTAAAGCGGAATCATTTAAAGCCGGTGAGGGTGTGGAGATGAACGATGACTGGCCAATGAGAAAATGGTATGGTGTCAGTGCTTCTTGGTCTTCACTGTCGACGCTGACGTGTGAGAGTGGGCGAGAGTTAATGACTGCTTCAGCTTCCATCAAAAAGGTTATTAAGGTTTCCTCTTTTGGAGCTTTCTGTTGAAGTGTTGCTCTGAGCGCTGTTTTGGTTGAGCGGACTAGGCGCTCCCAACACCCTCCGAAGAACGGACTGGCAGGTGGGATAAACTTCCACTTCCAAGCTATGCCCCGCTCAGCTGCAAACTCCTCAATGTCGCTTCCGAAGAACCGCTTCAACTCCTTATTTGCACCAACGAACGCTGTACCGTTGTCTGAAATTATGGTGCTAGGTGTACCTCTGCGCGCGATGAAGCGGCGGAAACTCATGATCGCAGAGTCGGAGGAAAGACTATTTACGACCTCAAGGTGGACTGCTCTGACTGTCAAGCACGTATACAATGCGACATATCGCTTCTCTCTTCTTCGGCCAATAGTTACTTCCAGCGGACCGAAGTAATCGAGACCAACGTGTGTAAATGGCCTATGATGGTGAGCCAATCGTTCCGTGGGAAGATCTGCTGTAGGTGGTGATAACAAAGGCGTTTTCCTGATTCGACAGAGTAGACACCTTTTAGCGACGGTTTTTACTGATGGTCGAAGGCGCAATATCCAGTACTTCTGGCGAATTTCATTAACCACGGTTTCGTTGTTTGCGTGTGCCATTAGTTTATGATAGTGGTGAATCAGTAAACGTACGATATGGTGACTTCCATCGAGTAGCACGGGATTCTTAGTATTATCGCTGATATTTGGAGCAGCACGAATACGACCAGCCAGCCTCAAAATTTTGTCCTCGCCCAGCGTCGGCGACAGCTTCAGTAGAGGGCTGTTCTTTGGTAGGCTCTGAGATGCCAGAATACAGCGTAATTCTTCGTCGAAGGTATCCAGTTGGCACTGTCTCAGTATGTGTTCTTCAGCCATCCTTATGAGCTCAGCGGAAAGTGCAGGAAGATTCGACAGTTGCATCCCCATACTACGATGACAAGATGGATTACATACAGGTGAGTTGCGTGATGGAGTAGAAAAAACGACATTTCGGTATTTGGAATTTTGAGGGTGAGTTTCCAAAAGTCTTTTAAATATGATCGCGGCTTGGTGAGCTCGAGCAGTTGCTCTTACGAGACGAGTCCAGACACTGAAGCGATCTGGGTTTGCTGTTACCGGTGTAGACAATAGCTCACGAATAGACGTGAATCCCACCACTTCACACATACTCGTTGTCTTCAGCTCTGTGAGAACTGGTGCGATTGACGCTGATGGTTCGACTGGCCACATCTCGGGACTTTCTAGTAAAAATGAAGGGCCTACAAACCATCTTGACGAGGTTTCGATAGAACGTACTCTCGTCGCATCATCTGCGACGTTTAAGTCCGTTGGGACCCACCGCCAATTACCGACGTTGGTGTTCTCAATGATTTCACCGACGCGGTGGGCCACAAAGGGCCTAAATGTGCGAGAGTCGGCTCGAAGCCAACTAAGAACTGTCCTCGAGTCACTCCAGTAAAATACTCGTGTCGGTTTTTTCTTATGACTTTCCGTAATTGTGACGGCGAAACGAGAGGCAATGAGAGCCGCTTGGAGTTCTAACCGTGGGATAGAAACCGGTTTTAATGGTGTGACTCGAGACTTGCTACCAACAAGAGCGAGCCTGAAAGTACCATCTGGCAGAGAAAAACGCCAGTAAGCCACGCAGGCGTAGGCAAGCTCGCTCGCGTCGGCAAAGATGTGTAACTGTTGTTCAAGGTTGTCCACATCTAGGTAGCAGCGCGGGATGCGGAGTTTTGCGATAGAATTTAACTCAGTAAACCAAGCCTGCCATGCTTTAGTTTCGGCGAGAGAGAGCTGGTCATCCCATCCGACGTTGCTACGCCAGAGTGTTTGAAACATGATACGACCCTTGACTACGACTGGAGTCAGCAGGCCTAAGGGATCGTAAACGCGCATCAACTGAGATAGCGCGATACGCTTGGTAAGTTTAAGTCTTTCAGACAAGAAGTCCTCGTTATCGCCTAAACCTGTTCTAAAACCTAACAGATCATCTTTTGGGTACCAAATGACTCCTAAGGCTCGTACCGGGCTACCTAACGACACTTCAGGAGTTGGGGCTGCACGTAGATCATCAGGAATTGACGCGAGTGCTCTGTCGTCGTTGGATACCCAACCCCTCATCTCAAAACACGCTGCTTTGTGTATTGTTACAATGTCAGCAGCCAGGTTCGCGGCTTTATGGATATCGTCGACACTTCCAATGTAGTCATCCATATAATGGCTATGAACTACTGCATCGGCAGCCTCGGGGTACAGATGGGCTAAGTCATTGGCATTTTTATTTTTTATGTATATTGCGGTAAAGGGGCTAGAGCACGCACCAAATATGACCGAAGTCATTCTAAATTCCTTTATTGCTTCTCCAGGGTCTGATCTCCACAGGTATCGCAGAGCATCCCGGTCTTGTGGCCTTATTCTCACCTGAGGGAACATCTCTTTAATATCAGCGGTCATGGCTATCCGACCCTCTCTAAATCGAAACAGAATACCTAAGAGAGACTGAAGAAGATCAGGGCCCTGAAGCAACAAAGTATTCAGACTGACCCCGTGTGTTTTAGCGGCCGCGTCATGCACCACACGAAGCTTCTTTTTGAGCGGGTGGTACACGCCAAAATGTGGCAGGTACCAGCGGGGTGAAGTTTCCGCCGTGTTGAAGACTACTTTAGAATTATCGTTCGTGTGGTACGTGTCGACAGCACATTCCTCCGCGTAACCCTTGTTGACCATATCAGTCATGTATGTTTTGTATGACTCCGCGAAAGCACTATCCTTCGCCATACGTCTTTCTAAGCCCTTAAGTCGGGATTCCGCTTGGTAGTAGCTGTCGGGTACAGTAGTGCTCTCGTGGCGCCATGGTAAGCCAACCATGTACCTACCTGAAGGCAAACGTTTCGTCGTGGTGTTTAAAATTTCTAGAGCACGCTGATCTTCAGAATTGTAATTATTTTCGCGTTTGGTAATACCAATGGAGTCTAGTTGGTATTGTTGTTTAATAAGAAATTCTAAATCTGAATCATTATGCTCTATCTCATTGTTAAGGTTAGTACATACAGTATGATTTATAAAAACTGTAGGAATTGTTCGCTTACCTAACGAACCATATAAAGTCCAACCTAACGCCGTGAAACATGCAACTGGTTCGGAGCGGCGGCCCTTACGGACCTCGCGAGTTATTGACAAGTGCCAATCTTCCGCACCTATAAGTATTGTAGGTACCGCGTCAGTATATGTAAGCATGTCCACTAATTCGGATAAATGATTATATTTGACGATATCGGAACGTTCTACAGTTTGTTTATGTAAAGTTAGAGATTCAATCGTTCGAGCATTTTTAATTTGATATGACTCAAGTGTGTACCTGCTTTTAATATCAAAGCTGACGTAAGAAATATTTGTATGTTTGTTCATGCCACCTACAGCGTTTATTTTAATTACATCTGGTGGGCCCGTAGCTCCGATTTTCTCAGCAACAACCGAGTCTATGAGCGTGGCGGTGCTGCCATCATCCAACAGTGCGTATGTGTCGTATGATCCAGCAGGCCCGGTCACGGTTACGGGTACAACCTTCAACAAGGTGCTACATAAATGTGTCTGAGTTTGTGAAGTTGAAAAGCCTACGATTTCTTCAATCTGAGGTCGTGACGAGGATGATTGCGCAGCCGAGCCGTGCAGGAGAGCATGATGACGCCGGGTACAGCCGTCGACACCGCACGCCACAGCTTTACACGAATTCCACGTGTGCATGTTGCCCTTTAAACACCTATAGCACATTTTCTTTGAGCGTAGCCAACGCCATCTATCCTCAACAGAAAGTAACTTAAACTCTGCACAATCTTTTATGGTGTGTGGTTTGATACAGTAAACACATTTATTTCTGTTTTTCGAGTCGTCTACTACGTGTACAGATATCCCAGGACGTCCACTAGACTTAAAAGTTAAAGACTTAGACGAAGTGGCTGATTGTGAATCAGGCGACAAACCAAATTTGATATGACGTTCGAGTTCCCGTACTAAAAAATCACTCATTAACTCTAACTTACTTTTGTGTTCTTGGTTGTCAGACGCAAAGTCAGTCCACCTCATTCGCATTGTGTAATTAAGTTTATTTAAAATACAGTGAAACAACTCGGGAGAATGTAAATATTCGTTTTTGTGTAGTAGCCGTATTGTAGCTACGCTATTACGTACTCGAGATGGAAAATTAGCCAAACCCTTTAAATCCAGTGTGAGATTTGGCAAGCTCTTGAGAGCCGTAACCTCGTGGAAGACAATCAGCTCGGGGCGCGCGAAGTTGTGCTCGAGGAGCTGCAGGATGTCTTCGGGCGTCTCCGCTGATAACAGCAATGACGTGACAACTTCGCGCGCCGCTCCTTGCAGTGCGCGTTGAAGACGAGCGACGTTCTCTATCGGAGAATAAAAAGATTTAGTGGTATCGAAAACCCTCTTAAATTGTAGCCAACGTGATGGCTCGCCTGAAAATTGCGGCAAGTCTATGTGATGGGGCTTTTTGGGTTGTGCTTGGCTAATAACAAGAGCCCTAGTAGCTGAGGCCGAGTCTGTTATAGCTCTAATCATATCGGTTAAATCCGGAGCCGATATGGTGTTGCTTGGTCCGCTTTCTTGCATGCAGTTTTGTCTGTCATTTGACATAGCTCGGGTCGTTGCCAGTGCGACTGTCTGTTGTAAATGTGACAGCTGCTCAGCATTGCCCTCGTGAGCGTTCTCGTGATCGTGTGTATGTATGTTACACTTCGAAGTAGATGTATGTGCAGCTGCCTGCGTTACAGTCGGTTGTACTACCTGTGACTGTGTTGGCAGTGCATCGTTTATAAAAATAAAATCATTTACCTGTGACCTTTGAGTTACGTCTTTTACCCATGTTTCGAGCCTCCGTGACGTGCGAGAGCTGCGGCTCCTACGCGAACCGCGAGAGCTACCGAAATCTGCTTCGATAGCGGCGAGCTTAGCGCGTAGCTCGTCCTCTTCTGCCCGTGCCTCCAAGGCGGCAAGTTCTCGTTCACGTAGTCGCTCGCGCTCGAGTTGTTGTTGTTCACGCTCACGTTCTCGCTGCAGCTGTATCCGTGTTCGTTCGAGTTGACGACGGCGTAGTTCCGCTTCCGCCGCAAATTTCTGGGCTTGCACCGTTGCGTTTGAGGCGATTGAGCTCGTACGTCTACTTAGAGATTCACTACCGCTAACCCCATGATCCCCCTCGTTCGTGACCGCAGGGCGTGCCCCGGGGTCGGAAGTGGAAGATTGTGCCATCTGAGCCTGTTTTGTTTGGCTCCTAGTGATGGGCATCACGAAAAAATAAAAGGAAAATTTCGGAAATTTCGAATTTTACGAAAACTGGTTCAGAATGTTTGTGGAGAAGGACCAAATTGTACGCGATGTGAGGGGGAGGGAAATTAGAGGCAGAATCGGAAAGTAATTACCTATAGGACAAATTTAATAGGCAACTATTTTACAAAGACGTATCAAAAAACCCTGCCACAATGACGTAAGTAAAAAAGACATAAACAAGTAATAAAGTATAAAAGGAGTTCGGTTTGCCACATTCTGAGTTAAGATAATGTTAGAAATGATATGAAAGGAGAAGTAGCGATGATTTATAAAATGACAGCTGATAGAAAATAATAAACGGAAATGAGTTACCGGACAACAAAATTAAATTAAATTATTATCATATTTAAAACTTATATTTGTAACGCGATAATTACGCGACAAAGTAATATAGAACGTATATCTTTCCGGTATATATTGACGAAATCTAATTTTTCGACAATATAGAGCTTCTGTTTAGGACATTCGGAGAACAACGGACTATTTTACTGCAAATTTTCTTACCTGAATCAATGAGAACTCATGGAGAAAATTGATGGCCTATATGATCTCAGATCTAACCTTTAGTACAGGAGTTACAGATTAAACAAACTTTCAACAGTCCAATAGGTAACACTCGCTTGATACGAAGATAATTATCAGTTCCATTAGAAAATTATGTGTAATGTGGCATATTATTTTTATTAAACGTCAGCTATCGAATCATAGTAATGTTTCTAATACATTATTGTAACATGTTTGTGGTATAGTGTTTCTGTTGGTAAGTAAGATTGCCAGTGATCCAAAGGGTTAGGAAAGGAGACTATGGGTTGGGGGCGTGCGAATATCACGTCAGTTTTGCAAACGTCTATAGGCTATGGGAGAGTGCTTACCACCAGGCAGGCTGTATGATTGTCTCCCAAGCAACTGACACAAAAAAAACCTTCAGTCATATATCGAAGCCGATTAAACTAATGGAAAGTTTGTAATCAAAAACATGGACTTCATTATCATTATCTTTGAACATTTTTCGAAGTTAAGAAAAGTATTTTCAAAGTCACGTAATCAAATTTAGTTTTCTAACAAATCCACTACAAAGTGTACTAACAAAAAAGTCGACGTCCCCACGAAAATTGGTCCAAATGTGCTATTAGCCACCTCTGAGCGGTAATAGGGTTTCGTCCAAGACTCGACCACTATAAAGCGCCCCTTTTATAGTCCAATTAGAACTCACGTTTTATATTTGTTACGTCCCTAGAATGAGAACGTACCGTATTTATGTCGAGCACTGTACAAGTGGTTAAGCCTTAAGTGTGTCCACTTAAAAGAAAAAGTAAGACTTTATTTTACACAGTACCATAGATATTAACTAAAACTTGGTTTGCTAATATAGATTTTAATGTCGCGGATTAAAGTTTGAAATAGTGTGGGTTGAGGTTAAAAATATCGTGTGCATGTTTAAAAGTCAAAATGGTTGAAATTTGAATATTTATGTAAATGTGTTGTTATAAATTGTTGCTATGCATGTTAGATCTTACATTTCTTTATAAAGAGAAAAAATAATAAATGTGTCGGCGGTATTTTTGTCTACTTTCTATATTATAGAAAGATCAAAAAATTCTTATGACTCAGTGGTAATATAATCTTGACTTTTGTTTTTTGTAAATATAATGTTATTTAAAGATTGACTTTGCATGTTCACTCAGAAAAATATATTTTCTCCAATGTCACAATTTTCAATCAAAAGCACACAATGTCGACATTTCTGTCTAACTTAACATTCATGACAATAAGATACCAAAATATTCAACTTTATTTTCTGTAATTTCAAAAACAGAGAGACGAAAACACAGAAATCTATCCTATAGAGTACGCTTTATGGTTAAAATTCCAACAACAGGTGTTATCACTAAACCACCCCCATGCCACGGAGCAATTGCTAATCGCCAGGAGCGATAACAGATTAAATTGGCCCCTATTATTTGATTCCGCTCCGTCTAATACGATTGTAACGAGAAATTATTTGTGTGGTATTTTGTAATTACGTCCTAACATTGCTGTTCTGTACAAAGGTTTTTTAAAGGAATAGCCTTTAATATTACAAATGATTATTTCAATTTCTCTGCGACTAAAATTCACAAAACTTGAAATGTTGAGATTTTTTTTTGTTTTTTGATTTCTACTTAATTTGATATCCAAATTGTGTGATGGTCGATCTAGTGAATCGACTTGCAATAAACTGTATCTGAGCACGGCCTAGCATAAGCTGACTTTTGATTGTTCAACTTTAGGCTACAACTAAACTACAAGAAATATTTGTGAGGAGAAGGGACAATTGTGCCAAACAAATTGTCTTAAAAATTGATGTTTGTAATCAATAAAGCAATTGCAGATTAAGTCGTTTTTAAAATTAAAATTTGTCAATAGTTTTTTGGTCCAACATGAGTGATTGAATATTATTTTTTACATCTAAACTTAAAAATAAGCGTATTAGAACATATTCACGGGAAATCCCATGTTAGTACCTAACTGAAACCTTTTAAGTTAGAACTCATATTAAAATTTAATCCTTCTTATAGAAATACTTTAATATTAATTAAAAATCCTCAAAGTGAGATTCGTTTTCTAAGCGCAAATGTTTTACGACAGTCTCTTCAAATTATAGCCTACTTCCTGTGGTCATAAAAATTCATTAATTCTATTCTCATAAAACTAATTATTCGTACAGATTTTTTTATTTTATTTAACAACTAGCGCTATTTGCAAATATAATAAAGCATGTATATATTTATTAATATAATACATGCTTGTTTTCCCTCCGCTTGATCATAAAAAAAATAATCTGAACCTACCAATAATAACCGATCTTCATTCGATTATACAGATTTATATTCAACAAACGGTTTTACTTGTTAAAATTATGTCATACAACAACCTGCCGTGCCGTTTTGTAATACGGTGTCTGATAAGATACAGCTGCGACATATGTACATAGTACTATTTTTACCCAAAAAGAATGTGACTTTTTCCCGTTTATTGAAATTTTAAAATCAGTCCTATACTCGAGCAAATTTTAAACAGAATAAATGTAAGCAAACCGCTGTCATTTTTAATCGACTTCCAAAAAGGAGGAGATTCTCAATTCGTAGTCATCTTTTTTTTAGGTATGTTCCCCGATTACTCGAAAACGCCTGGACCGATTTGAATAAAATTTTTCAATTTCAAACAATACTTCAAATGGTCCCATGAAAATTTTATATGAACCGTTTGAGTATTTTTTTACAATCGTGAAAATACGCAGTCGCAATATGATTTTTTCCAACTTTTACAACTTTATACGCTGATATCTTCGAAAGTTGCTGATCAATTTCGATGACTTTTTTTTTTAATCAAAGGTCTCTAGATAACTTCCTGAAAATTGTACTGTACAGTGTTAAAAATTTTAGTAATATAATTACTCCACTAAAAAGCAAGAAGTAAAAATAGTTTTAAAATAAAAAACCGCATTCAAAAATAAAAAAGGAGAAATAAAATTGTATGTTAGGAAAATCTAAATGCTATGTTTTTTGAGGTCGGTGCTAACCTCAACATTTAAAATAAACGTTGTCCTTTGTGTTTGGCACCGACCTCAAAAAACATATAGTTGTCATTTAGATTTTCTTTAACATACAATTAATTTCTATATTTTTTAGTTTTGAAGGCGGTTTTGTTTCATTTTAAAAATATTTTTATTTTTAAACCGGAAGTTAAGGGACAATGCTATACAAAATGACATTTGTTTGTTTTTACATTATTCTGTATCAAATTTGGCACAAATATAGTTTCAGCGGTTATTCCATAACACATTTCAGTGTTAAGTTAGCCATTTCCATAATTCACTTAATAACAAGTGTATTAACAGAGAAATTCGCTATAAATTCCTGGTCGCACTCCAAGGGACTGCAATCCAAGTCGGCATTAATGTCATAATCCCTTAATTCTAGTCATAAATCCTATGTCAACGCAGTAAGAGTTAAACTGGAAGCATAATTTCAAGTTATGCTGAAAGCTTTAACAGATTCCGAAGAGCTTAGTTTCATAATGAGAAGCTACGTACACGTCTGGCCGGTGCAAATGTACACTTAAATAAAAATAATGTCATACTATGGTATACTTTGATCAATAAACTCGTGCTCGTTTTTTTACATCAAGGAAAACATACAACAATAAATCACTTAATACTAAAACAATCAATTGGACAATTGGCGGTCTTAACGCTCAGATCGATATCTTATAGACAACCTTTGGATGGACAGGATTGTAAACATCGCGAATTATATTGCGAGGGTATTCACCGTGCACTATCAAATAATATAACTATTTTGACATAAACGTAAATAAATACATGAATAGAGATAGATATTTTTAAATTATATTGATAATTAATGATATTTATTTAGGTATATTATAAAATTAACTCAATTATACAAAATAATATTTGTCCACTTTCTTGAATTTATAACACAACTTAATAAAAGTACAAATATCATATACACAGTAAACACAGTAAGCAAACCATCAATAATTTTATTGGACATAATATATAGTATAGAACAGAGTGATAGTCTGAGAAATGTCACAAGGAGACCCTAATACAGAGCAGTAGACCTGGCTGGGAAATAGCGGGGCTAAATCAACCCTTATCCTCCAAAATTGCTTTTTTTTGTTGGAAAAAAATGTCCTGATGCTGTTTCTAGTAGTAACATCGCAACCTAAATATTTTTAATTACGGTTACAATTAATATTGGTCATGAAAGTGAGTGCTGGCTAATGCATCATGAGGGGCCTTTTTAAACCTTCTTCTTGAGGCTTCCCGTTCTGTAAATGATCCATCATTTGGATTCACCATTGATCTTTTATCCATGGAGTGCTAAAAGTTTTCCACTCTAGAGTACCATTACGCTTGGCCTCAAGTGTATTAATAGGTTCATATGCCTCGTTTCATTCTTACCCTTTATATGTCGAGCCTTGTCGAAACATTGTTTGGCATGCATTAACAAGAACTTGTGCTTTTTTGTAAACAGCAGAAATACAAAACCTCCTTCTTATTTATAGCAGCAAATCAGCATTCAGCTAAATTGTTTAAGATTTGTTTTTGGGGTTTGCAAATAAGAATGTGAACAAAACTGATAAGATACGGTTCACAGATTTACATTTTCATTAATGGTCCGTTTGTTCAGTGGTAACACTTGTTTGAACTGCGTTACTACCAACATTATCAAAGATTCTCTCCATAATAATGCAAACGGTTGTGTAGTGTTGTGTTTAGACAGTAGCCAATCCCTCGGTGGAATCCATCCATCTTCGTCCTTTTTATCACTTAGGTGTTCAAATCAATAAAAAATCACCCATATATCCTGGCTATTAAACAAAATATAGTCGTTCATACCGTAACTCAATGGTAAACTTGTATACTAATACCATAGCAATCGCTATGAAGACGCTTCAAAGAGGAAAAGTAATCTTCATCGCAATTGACTTTTGAACAGCTCTCTCTTCTACTGCTGAAGTAGGTCAAGATAAAGTCGATATTATAATCAGGTAGCTTAACCCGAATGGAAGCTACTACCTTTGGGTGAGAACTTGCAAGTATTGTATTGCTAAGATTTCAAATCCAGTAAGTTTCATTTTGCTCTATATTTATCTTGCGGACTTCACCAGGTGGCTGGTAATGGCTAATGCAATGTGGAGACTGGGAGTGGATAATAGAAATAATCTAGTCTCTTAATATTAATACATACAACTTAACCTAACTAATATACCTTTATTAGTAGTTTGTGAATTTGTAGGAAGCAATATCTGGAACTTCAAAAATTATTTTGAAAATTATTTCACCAGTGGCAGTCTACTTTATTTTTGAGTGACGAAGGCTATATTATATATATTTGTTTGTGATAAAATTTTCTTTGGGAAATAACTATACTCGTACTTTGAGAAAAACGGACTGATGCGTTGATTTATCGGCGCGTGCTGACCAACAAGTAAAAATGATTGATGCCCAGCGAAGGGGACACGCGTCAGCAGTCACAATCACAAATATTTAATTTTTGGTTGTACTTTTTATTTTAAATTTCATTTGAAATAGTCACAATAAGGCCAGAAATTGTTGTTTACTGGAACGCTTCTTAATATTATATGAAAAATTTGGCAATTATTTCAAATTATAACCAAATTATATTATAATCTATTAAACAAACTGTTAGCGTATTTGTAAAACATTGTTTTTATTTTTGTAATTTTGTAAAACTTCCAGAAAGAAAAACATTTAGGAGCTACTCACATTGAACGTGGTGCGGCTTGGTTTATCGGCAATGCTTCAATGGCGCTTCGTGTCGGTGTTAGTACAGTCAGCTTCATAAATATCTGAGTGTCAAGACTGATCAAAATTATCTAACAGACAAAAATTCAATATCATATGCGCTGTTAGAGTATCTTATTGTTGTAACCATCCAGAGTACTCAATATTATCTTAACAACACAATTCCAATATTATGTAATGTGTTAAGATGACCAATAATATATTCGCGAATCACTATTCAATGGTATCTAAGCACTCAAAGTTATCAAAAATATCTTGGTAGTAAAGAAAAGTAAACGCTAATCCGGGGTACTACGGTCCATATACTCCCTTCCTGTAAAGTTTACCTTGGTAAACTAACCTGAGCTGTCATATGCATATGTCATATGACAAATGCAGGGGCTCTAAATCTAAGGTATTAATTTTACCGAATTTTACATATCATTATATTTATTAATATAAATTAATTCCTAAAATGCTGAAATTGAATGCTGATTAAAATATCAATCAATGAAAAGAAAATATTTACAGATTTAAATGCAATTTTCTATTGCAACTTAGATATGTTTTTGGATAAAAGGCTGCATATTTAATCGAATTTAGTATGTCATGGGTCATGAATAAATCATCATCAACAGCTCATAATAAGTCTCCACCGAGTGTCTCGAGCCTACCCTACATTAGGGGCGATTAGACCTTAGTCAACCACGCTGGCCAAGTGCGGGTTGGCCGATTGCGTTCCCGTTGAGGGTCCACATTGGAATTTTAAGCTTTTGAATGCTTCAGCCTATAGTAAAAGTTCTCAAACAATTGTAAATTCAACCTTTTATTTGTAAAAGAAGACACTCAAAATTTATAATCGGTTGAAGGTGGTCCCTCAAGCGTGACTGACAGGTATCCATATCTTATAATCTAGGTACTTATTTCAAATATTATTGTGGTTCCCACTTAATATGAACTTATGGCGTTCGATTTAGAGACTGCATGCTACTTCTTTTTATTCAGTGAACAGGAAGGTGTGATATTTAATATAATTATTTTCATTAATGTTTTACTAAGAGTAGTTTTTTATAGAAGTTGTAAATTTTACCAAAATTATAAGATATGGATACTTGTCAGTCACGATTAAGGGGCCACCTTTAACCGATTATAACTTTTGAGTATCTTCTTTTACAAATGAAAGGTTGAATTTACAATTGTTCGAGAACTTTTACTATAGGCTTAGTTTATTTTATTATTCTGTATATTAAATCATCAATGAAATTAAATACTACATACATTTTTCCTCTTCTTTTAGGATATATTGCTCACAATAATGCAATCATCTGCTATGACACTGCTGAGAGTTTCATTTAAAATATTATTTATCTCCTCTAGTTTAAACTATTTAAAATAATTTTGATGATCTTTTTTATTTCTGTTGCGTTATATTTTGTTACCTTTGGTTATCAATCTCTGATCACATTAATTCAAAATCGTTTAGGGAGTTCGTCCACTAGTCCACTAGCGACAATCGCTGAGCTATTTTGTTATAGAATTTAAAATAATCAGAGTTCCATACTTAAACGCCTAGTTGCTACAAAAAGTTGCTCATCATTAAAGTCGGTATGTATCCCGGGCGAAGCGATTGTCGCTCTAAAAAGGAACGAACGGAAATTAACTTGCTAACAAAATTGCTCACAAAATCGCTGATAGAATTGTCATAAAAATTCGTTGTTACCGTGGGCAAGTTCCCATGGCAAATATTCCGTCTGAAAATTGTAACTAAATTAAAAACTTAACAAATCGCAAAAATACCAATTTAAAGAAAAATCTGTGAAGGCCCTTAATGTCTAACTTTCAATCTATTGAAAATGGAATAATCTATGTAAGTGAAGATATTTATGAGTACTCTGAACGCTTAGATACCAATGAACAGTTACGATGCGTACATGTAAAAGATCATTTTAATCGTATATATGTAATTGGAGATTTATGGTATGAAGATATATAAGACTGGTTGTTAGTGTACAATATTTTGATAACTTTAAATGAAAAGATATTATTGAAACTTTGCTCCTAACATGTTTTTGACCACCTTGGCACCTCATATCATTATGAAGCTGACTGTACCTACCGTGTGGGTGGCAACCGCCCCGCGCCGCGTTCGATGTGTGGTGCTCCATAAACACGCATACAAAATTCGTCTGGAGGTCATTATATATACGCTTCCCATCCTTCTAGGGCTATAGCCAAAAGAACTTGTTAACAATATTCTATACTATTAAATATTCTAGAGTTTTCATCGAAATAGGCCACACCGATTTAGCTGCTCCAATTGGGGCAATACTTCCACTTTATAGAAATCAACAGTCAAATAACTCTACATTTTCTACCTAGTGTTGTATTTCAAATAAATACAATCGTCTATTCTTTAAGATACGGTGCCGGCATACCATTCAGTTGGTCGTATGCTTGCTTACTAACTACAAAATCTGAAAAACTTTTTTTTATTGGAAAACAAACAGCATTTACACATCACATAAAATTATTTCCAAATCATTTCACAATGGCCAAAAAAGTTTCCACCTGAGACATAAAAGTTGGTTGAGTAAACAAAACTAAATAATGTATTGTTTTAAACTTACGTGGTCACTATCAATTAAATCTGAGAAAACGGGATTTATACCACGTACTATAGACTTTAGTTAATACGTGACCATGGCGCATGAAACTGCGCCGAAATATCGGATATTTCAAAAAACAGAGGTACGTGGTATAAATCCCGTTTTCTCAGATTTAAAACTAAATAAAAACAAAAAATGAAATAATGACCAATGACCTAAACTATACTTAAACTAAACAAGAAATATTTTCTCATTGCACATTACTTACGAGTTTTTTTTTAATTTTGAAGGTTTGTTCATAGAAACTATAACTTCGCCCTTATACAAACCTTTAAGTTTTTGACTGTATATAAAATTTGTTGATGTACAATAAACTTGTATTCTATTATTATTATAACTTGTAACCATAACACTGTAAAATTATGATAACATAATTACAACTATTTTGCTGGGTAGCGATTTAAATTATACCTCCCAATACGTTTTACCAGCGAAGCGGATATGAAGTGTATATTACAGGAAATTATTACCTATCGATAAATTGAATTATTCAACGCTGAAATCGTGAAAATATTATTTGTTAAACGCCGTGTATTGTTAACAGTATTTCGACAATGAATATGCAATATGGACTTTTACTAATCTTTTTTTGGACACCGCTTTATTGGTTCTTGGTTCGAATCCTTCCAAAGGTTTGTCTGACATGACGTACCATCGAAATGGTGTACTGTCGACGCAATGGCCCGTCGGTCAAATATTTTCGATATAGCGATCGTCGAGGTAATCACTGTCTATTTCGTGAACTAAAGTTTAAAGCTGAGTCCAGATATATATCATTTGCCCGATCCGATCAGCGTATCCGTATCGCCGACGCGTATCATGATCGCAAATGTGAACGGGTGATGATACGCGTATCATGATATGCGATCTTGATACGCTGTTATGATACGGCCCGTCCCATGTCATGTCAGTTTCATACGATTGTCATACGGAGCACATCGCGGCTTCCACAACTTGATGCGGGGCTTGATACATGATACGCTGATACGGATACGCTGATCGGATCGGGAAAATGATCAGGCAAATGAGGACCCTCTTAAAATGCATTAACATTCACCGCCACTACTCTGACATCTGTATGCCCATTTGTTGAAACTGCGAGAGTCACTTAAATACGAGTTCCATTGGTAATAGCCGCTGTATCACGTAACTCTGGACTTAGCCTTAAATATTAATGCAGTCTATCCATCTTTCCGTCTACCTTCGTTTGCAATTATGAGAATAGATATCGAGAATAGAGATTATGCAATCCCATTTCTCAGAACCACAAAGAACTAATCCAAATTCTAGCTAGTTGCATTCCCTGAAGATTTGTCTATCATTACTATAACAAGACCGATGAATATTTTACACCAACATTTCCCAGGTAAGGGGAGCCTTAATGAAACATTGGCCAAAATCTCAGCAGAATTCAATTTCACACAGAAGTTCCGTTGTAACTGCCTTTGTTGTTGTTCCTGGAATTAAATAAGAATAGTACTAACGCAATTGTCGGGACATTGGACTCCCGTATTTTCTTAATGGGTTTTAAGGGAATCGTGTAACTTTAATTTTCATTATGACATTAAAATAAATTAAATCTTCTTCAACAAATTATCAAAAGTCTCTCTTGCTTGAAAGTTAATTATAGGTTTCTTCTTATTCTACCTCGGTTCCGATGTATTAGGGATCGGTTTGATATGTCATAAGAAAAGAAGAGTCTATGAGTGGTGGACATCGAAAACAATTGAAATATAAAATTTGCTTAAATAATCAATAGCTCTTAATAAAAATAAATTTACTAATTGCTCAGCGATCCCAACTATTATTTACCATGTAATTTTTCATTTGTTCAAAAATTATGTTTCGCGCGCATTCGCAGGCCAGCGTAACTTTTTACTTTCTCGTACGTAGTATATAGGAAGTCTTGTAATCGTCGAAAAATTCGACCTCAAGATTTTGACGGATTTACACGTTTTCCCTGAGTTCAAAAAACCTGTTTTTGGAATTATGTATGTGTGTGTCTGCGCGTTAGGACAATAACTCGAGTATGCTTTTAATTATTGCAACCAAATTTAATATGCATGTATAACATAAAATTTTTCTATCAACTTTTGAGTCGTCGATCATGAAAGTTAAGCAACTTTCATGATTCTTTACTCGTATGGGTGACCAAAATTTAACGTGCATGTATGACATCAAAATATAAGGTTTCTATCAACCTTTGAGTCGTTTCCGGTATACGAGAAAGTCAAGGGGGACCACTCCCGATTTTTTCTTCTTTTTCTTGTAACTCGCGGCATAGGATTCACGCCTTTTGGCGCGCAGAGGGATCATCGCGTTAGAGTCACAAAACCCAACAATCAGATTTGGGTAAAAAATCGATTAAAGACCATCTACGACACGCACATATATATCTATACCCAGATTGCGGAGTAGTTTATGTTCGTATTAAATAATGAGTCTCAAGAATCAACGCCGTATTGAGCGTCGAAGGTCTCTATCTATTTATGCTTGATAGAGAGTGGCAAACAATTCTCAAGCCATGATTGATTTCTGAGTGTTATTCTGTAATACGAGCCTTAGAGTGTAATATTTGTTATTGGCTTTAGTTTGTTGGTTCACTGAAAGCTAAAGGTCATAGCACACTTATCACTTCGGAAAGGCAATGCTTTCTTTTTTTACTATGAACTCTACGGATCGGCTACGAATGGAGAGGCATTCCATTTCCGAGTAAATAATTTGTTTTTTTTTGCTTTGATACCCTTTTCGTGGGTTACCGTATGGTCCATACTGCCAGATGTAGCATTATGTGTAACCAGGTGTTACCTAAAGCTCTGCTCAACCCGGTTTTAGATTATTATGTTATATACGTGACACGCACCCACGAGTTCTATGGTGGTATGGTTCTGTAAATAAATATTGATTCAGTATCTGAACATCGATATTTAAATATGTAGGTATAATGTATGGCAATGAAATTGTATTGAGCAACAATGTGTGCCGCTTTTCCAAATAAAATACTTTACCTACATATTTTTTTAAGAATAATTTGAATGTGCTGCTGACACATTCATATTAATACTGATAACCTAGTGTTAACCTCTCCAAATAAGCTAATGAACTTGTGTTAGGAGTGAGTTCACCTTGGCAGTCTAACGGCAACCGGAGGTCAATCTCCGTTCACTCAGAAACTGAGTCCTGCTGCCTGCTTGTGCGCTTGGCTATCGACGCTTCGATCACATTTCTTTTAACTACACAAAATTTTGTACTTGATAAATTTACATAAAACCAGAAATATGCTACTTTTCTCAAAAATAAGACGTTTGGTAACCAAAGAAGTTTTTCCTCTTAAGCCCTATACCACCCGTAAATTTGCCCATGAAAGCCTCCGCCGACGTGACTTCCGAACTTTATGATTCGTCACGTCATATTGTTAGTACGAACAACGTCGAGATAGGAAGATTCTGTGTGGAGCATATGTTATGAAAAAGAAAGGAAATTTATAGACCAATACCGCGGAAATAAATTAAGGCGCAGAAACGCGGGTTTTGGAATATTGTTGTTTAGGTTGCGTATCTGCGCAATGTTTAATGAAGTCTTAAACAATTCAGGAATTAATTACCACAAGAATTCATTGTTATTAAAAAGTTTTTCTTTACATACTCACAGTTACAGAGTATCTAATGATAATAAATTGTTTAAATAGGTCCTTTTAGATTGCAGATTGACATTATAATTTATTTATTTTATTAATGTTATTATTTTGCTCTTATTTACTAAAGAATAATGTCCTGTTTTGCTATATTTCGTAAGGGTCAACCGCAGCTAGTATTCATCATATTGGTTTAGTGGAGTAGATTGCTGGCAGAAGTCCAATATTAGAAATGATAGACATAATGGCATACAGCACAACAATTCATTACGAATAAGCTGTAATGGAACTGATGTTAGGGATTACAAAAATTAAGAGGAGTTGGCTATACACATTGGCGCATTTGGATTGTATCTTCCACTTTACATACAAGAAAGATTTAAATTGAAAATTAAAATAAACTTCAAGAATGTGCTGCTAGTAATCAGTAGCTTATAAGATTCTGGTCAATATTATATCTATATAAAGGATTCTGGAACTATCCTGAAATTTCGTGTGGAGTTGGGTATACTGCAGTAAATTTTGGCCTATGCTAGTCAAGTTGGTTACTGATTACCAGCAGGCGGACAGCATATGCGGACATATTAAAAAGCTGAAGCGTTTGTTTGTTTGTTTGGTTGAACGCGCTAATCTCAGGAACTACTGATTCAAATAAAATAAAAAAAACATTTTTTTGGATTGTACATTTATCGAGGACGGCTATAGGGTAGTATGATATAAAAAGAAGGACGCTGTATACCTTGTGGGAAGTTCTAGCAAACTCAAAAAAGACACTGTATCCGAAAGGTGTGCTGTTCTCCAACTGGTCTTGAGCTGGAAAATCAAGAACAAACCACCAAAATTAACCCACCTAGAACTACTGAACCTGTAATTGTGTCAAGATTATCGAGGAAGTCGATGACACCACGGTGGTGAGTTCTTCGTAATGATCATGAAAGCTAACCTACCGAGTGCACGGTCGGTACTCTGATGGGTGACCGAAAATTTTTCAATTCGATTTCCCACCGTGCCTCGGAAGGCACCTTAAGTCTACTTCTTCTCATCCGAGGGCGTCGTTAAAGCCGACTGATTGAGATTCTGTCCGTAAAAGTCTAGTCATCGCACCAATAGTGACTCGCACAGTAGCGACAATCCACCCAAGACAGCATTCCTAATGATTGGTTACAGACGAGAGGTAGGCAGAGATGAAACTATACCAAAACCTATATTGCAGTATGGCAACGTCATATTGCACCAATCCCATATAAATTGGGACTAGTAAAAAGAAGGTACTTTTTACCAACACTGTTAGAGATTACCCACACGCGAATATGATATAAGAAACCATCCTACCACACGATCAGAATACAATTACCAAGTCACACGCCGTAACGTGCGTGCGACTCGTCTTTTTGACGTTCATATGCACCCTAAGGCTTTGCGATAAGAATCAATTTCGTAATGACGGCTTTATCTTGGAGCGATATTGATTGTACAACGGCGAAACCTACGTACGGAACTCACTTATATGACCCTTCCGCCCATCCCATTCTACCCCCAACCAATTACATTTCTCACGTAACGTATTACAAAAGTGCTTTTTACGAGGCGAGATTAAGACGATTTCACACTTTTCTGCGCCGGTTAACGGCCTCATGAAATTGGGCGTCTTCTGAGTGGTCTATAGTGACTTGTAAAAGTTGGATTATTGGACATTTCCTTTGGAATAGCTCGGGTAGTGTGTATTGTGTTCAAGTGAGTGTCCTTTTTAGGATTCCATAAACGAATAGCCCATAGCATAATGGGTTTAGAGCCTTTAGTCTGAGGAATGCCTTTCCAGGGCGTCTGGGCTATATTTTTAAGTCAGATTAATGCGTCAGTCCCTTTGCTAATTTTCTTCTTACCGTTTGGTTGAATTTAAGACATGTCAGCCCAAATGTTAACTTTACGACGAAGGTTTGTAATGAGCGTCTAAAAATAAGGTTTGTGATCTAGGGTTACCTTAATGCTTTGATTATAAATGTCAGATTTATAAATAAAGCAGCATTTAAGATTACTTTTTTACTCACTTCTGTTATCCATTTACCAGCTTATTGTGCCTCTTAAAGCGCAGAAAAGGTAGCAAGCAAGGTGATTATACTGTAGTAAACGATTATAGAAATGTACAGACGCATGATGCGTGCTGATTTTATTGAAGTCTCCCAACCCATTTCAGCCCAGGAAACCTTAGTCACCACGCAATATTAATAAGTTGGAGGTATATTCGCCGGAATAGTACTCCCGGTGCACTAGCTATAAGAAAATCTAGCAAATTTATTGACTTTTTAAAAATGGTAAATTCGCAGTGACGAAACCATCAAAATTTAAAAATCCTACATACATTTTTAAAAATCGAAATAAATATAAGCTCATCATTAGAAATCAATATAATTGTGTTCTATTGCACGTAATTGAATCCAAAATTTAATGAGTCATGAAAATATTAAACTTTCCTTGAAGCATTGATATTACCAGACAGCTGACATATTCATTTAGCACAATTATACTAAAAGTAAAAAAGGTCACTAAAATACAGACAGCTTAAAAAACTTAATATTGCCCGTATGATTTAAAACTTATCCCTCGATAAATAATAATAACCGTAAATACTAGTGTTAGAGATCCTGAGCAAAAGCAATAAACAGTCGTCGATACCATTCAACTCCATACGAAACCCATTACGAGGTTACCCAATACGTACTTGACTCCTATTTTATTAGTCTCTTATAAGAACGCAATCGAATCTTTTATCTTGTGTTATTGTCGTAACTGATTTCTGGAAGAAACCTACCTATTTCACCTCCAATTATATCGGTATGTGTTTTCTCGTAGCTGCAAAGTGACTGTTCTTAGAAGATCTACATGATAATTATTACTACGCCTGCTTAGTGGTGTAACGCTTGCTACGAGTGAAACATGTGCTACGAAAACCGTGATAACAAAAAATCTGTGAATAATATGTCTGATTCTGAAAACTGCAATAATTATGCTTCAAACACGGAGTAGTATAAATTACAGTAGCAACCTAGAGCTACTTCCTTGTTTTCGAAGCATAAAATAGCTTGAAATTATATCATTTTAAATAGCTAGCCTAGTATTAGTTTCACCTGAACCTACTATATGTTTCCAAACGTAAAAAAGACTACGAGATGACGCTTCTTCCTTCTTGTATTCCTGTAATGTTTTATAATCTGTATTAAGGTTATACTTTTATAAAATGAAGAAGAGGATCACTCGTTTGAAAAAAACAACTTTCAGAAGATCACAATCACACTTCCGAAGGGCTTAAATGGAAGTACGTGAACGCCTCATTGGTATTTCAAAAGTCTACAGAATTCTATGTAATTAGCAATTTTTTCCATTAACGTTTTCGCTATAGTAAAACAGAGGACGCGTCTTATTAAAAAAATATTATACCAGAATCTTAGCCTAAAAAGCTACTACGATTAATCTGTCACTGTCTGGAGTTAGAAATCTCCAGTTTATAAATTATTTAGTGTTCTTAAAAAATGGTGAAGACCTAGAAATTTCTCAACGCTATTAAAACATTTATTCAAATTAAAAATATTATATATCGTGTTTCCTAAGATTAAAACATAAAGTAGTTTTTTTTCTAAATTCTCTCATTAGCTTAAAATGTTTTAAATACGATAAGTTTGGAGCAGTCTCAAATATCAAATTAAAAACTAATTACTATTAACAACGAAGAAGTTACAAAGCTCTTTATATCAATGAACTGTTTAAAGCCATTAAAATTGTCTGACTAGTTATAAATCTAATGAAAACTTAAGGACCATCGTCTGGTGTACATTTTCTCGCTGGGTTTATTGAGTCTAGTCACGTAAAGTATTTTATTCTAGATACAAAAGGAAGTATAAGAGTATGAGCATGTAAATGGACATGTAATGAGAAGAGATAAAGAACATAAAAAAGATGATATAGCAAAAAAAGGTGTTAATGTTGATTTGATGGGTGAGAAGAAATGAAGAAGAAAGGATATTACGCCGACCCGATGGCATATAGTTTTCAATGATTTAATGAATATGACATCGATATTGATAGATATTTAGACCTTGATTAATATCACCACCACCAGCCTATACTTGGCCATTACTGGATAAAGACGTTTCGTATAAGAAGCTATTAAAATTGTTCTAGGACGTTATTTTTTTTTCATTAAAATTGCAAGACCCGTTTTCCACCGCTAAAGAGGAATGAGCTAGGGATGATTAGCGGAGCGGCCTCCGTGTACATAAAATAGGTTTGGTTTTCCATCGAGAAAGAGATGATTGAAAATAACGAAAGAATAAAAATGTGTCCGCTGCGTCACAGTCCCGCCAACTAGTTTGAAAATGACTCGCTCGGTGAGCTCGCATATTGTGGAAATCAAAATTCATTTTTCATTTCTCATTTTCAGTTTAGCTCGCTCACCATTTTCTTTCGCTCATTCCTCTTTGGCGGTGGAAATCAAGTCTCCCGAACTCTTTCTCGGTGGAAAACCATACCTATTTTATGTACACGGAGGCCGCTCCGCTGGTCCCCTAGCTCTTACTTCTTTGGCGGTGGAAAACGGACTTTATAGGCTTCATCTCGAGTGATGGTAAGTAATGATAATGACGACTGATGCCAATCGACGTAGGGACCAAATCAACTTTAAGGGAATCCTACACTACGTTTGCCTAGAAATGCACTGCAGCCGGAATCTTCAACCACTAGAAGATTGGTATCTTGTCCTTTAGTAGAACTGCTGAAATAAAGTTCATTAGGTTATTATAATAGAGTCAGATAGAGACAAGAAAAATACTAGCTATTGGCACTTTAAAAGACTTCTATTAGCCACCTTCTTCTTAATTCTACCATGCTCCTAATTATTTGAAGTCGGTACAATATGTGTAGACTTGTGTATATGTTCGGCATCCTGTTATTGGTTTTTGGGACATTGGATTTTGCGGTCAGCTATTTGCCTAAAACCAACCCCACTTCCATCTAGCAAACAAATCTTGCAAAATATATTACTTCCTTGGGATGAAAAGCAGGATCAGCGGGCGAGACTTGACACTGGATTTTGATTTTTATTATAATGTCTCAGAATCTCCCTTAGTGACCAGGAGTACATTGAACCAACAGCTAATAAACCGCGAAGCCAATAATATAAATTGTGTTCGATAGTTTAGTTTCGTATAAACAAATAGGTCAGTTAATCTTTGGTTTAATGTATCGTTGCGAACGGCAAAATAGGTTGGAATAAATGGTACGGAAAAGGGTTTTGGTTACCTTCTGATAGTAACAAATAACAGACAAATGGAGCTCCCTAATCGATCGGCCGCTCGAATGGCTTGAGTTATGGTTTCAATACAGAATTATTTGAATATAACATTCCGTGGATTTGCAGCACAGCGACGAATTTGACTCGTATTCCTTTAGTACAAGGTAGAAATTGCTATCACTTTTTTAGCGAAGGCTTTGATGATAAAATACCGCAAGACATAATTTCTTTTTTTGATAAGAAATATTGTGGTGTGTTATTAATGGATGACATAACAAAGTTATGAAAATGTATATTGATCCATTTTATGCATTTTGCAGCACACAGTGAATATTGAGAAAGGGATGCTCAAATGATTCGGTTACGTAGACAGTGGACGTGTGAAAGAAGATTGAGGAAAAGCATAAAAGATATAATATAAATTTGGATGTGAATAGAGTTGCAGGGCGGAGAAGACCCAGGCGAACGCTTATCGATAAAATGGAATTTTCTTTTCATTTTTGTTAGGAAAACCATATTTTAAAGATTATATCATAGTTATTGTCCAAAGGAACATTATCATTTTTTTTAGTATTTCATAACAAAAAATGCAAAAATAGCACACAAATGCTTTGGAATTGGGGTATCGTCTCAGCAATCGGTGGTGACGTGGTATTTTTTTATTCGATTAATTTATTTTCAAACTAAAGGATTTTTCTAGCAGATTTTATAACATATTATTTTATTATAGGTATAGGCTCTAGAAGATTGTAGAGACTACGTCGATAATCCCTAAACAAATATAATTAAGGTGAGTCAAGACGGCTTTGTTTTCATGCTGATACTCTCAAATAATATATGGATATGAAATGGGAAGGTTTTGCGAGTAGAATACGTAATAATGTAATTTATTGCCTACTTCATATGAAAATGATGAAATTAGATTTCTCTTGGCTTACGCATTGAGTAATAAATGAAGGTGTGTCTATTCATCAGACAAGGTTATGTATATTTTTTTTTAAATGTCTTTCCGAAGGTTACGATTAGGAACATGGAGTTTTCTCCCGAGTTCTTGTTGTAAAAACACGTGTCGAGAGACTCCATTTTTAACCTCAATCAACCGTTCAATTTATGTCACTTTAGTTACATTTTCACTTGACATTGGCAAAATGCGTACGCTCAATGCGACGCGACGCCATTATTTAAGAATAGAATAGATAATAATAGATTAGGATACTTCGAGAAAACAGCCGATTCCTTCCTTTAAGGCAGGCAAAGCAACCGCAATTATTTACCGTGTTGTGGTTGATCATAGGCGGCGTTAATCAACTGACAGCAGGTGACTCGTAAACCCGTTTGTGTCCAAAAATAACATTTACTCTGTTATATTTCTTTCTTTGTATAGACATCACTTCGGTATTTAACTACAGCGGAATATAACGTTTGGCGTGCTCTTAGAACTGGCTATAATTTTGCCTAGAACCGTACCATTTCTGTCCAACATGTAGTTGCTCGCTAAGCAAAATAACGTGGCGTCTGTTCTATTTTGACAAAAGACACAAGTGCAGGAACCTAGTTTGCTTAATTCTCTCTATGAAATATTCGTAAATTGGTTGAGATTGTTGTTCAAATGTGTATGAATAAAGTCCCACGGTAGAGATAGTATAAATATTAAGAATATTATATGTGCATGATAAAGTCGTATACTCATCGAAATTAACAAACGTAACAAGTTCTTATGTTTTAGTTATAAAATAATACACAATTTATTATGAATAATACACAGTCAGTTGAATAAATCTAACATACCTACGTATATATGTTACGCTCAAAGACCGATAACGCTCATAACGCGTTGTGATCACAGTAAAACATTCACATATGTTATTGATAATTATTCTTTTGAACTCTTCCAACTTGTCGCTATGATAATATTTTATTTAAATTGATTATTCATTGTGTCTAAAAACCCATAAATAGAGGTCGTTCCGATATTTTATTGTTATTCCACTACAACTGGAGGGTAAGCAAAAAGTTTGGTCGGAAACCACTCAAACTTCAACTTCAATATTGGATGTAAACTTCGCCCGCTTCCAGCTGCGAAACCCTATATAAAATTGTTGTGAGCTTAAACTATTGTCGTCGAAACGTTTAATTTGGAAATCTTTTTTTGGAACTATCGACAGCGTTTTAAGCATCGTGGACGTTTTGAAACTATTATTAGGAAGATCGATAATCTCCACTTCGAGAATCCTCAAAACCTTTTTGTTTAGTTGATCGTGTGCTAATTTTGTTGGTGTAGGCTTTCTTGTGAGTTCCTCAACTTAAAATAAAGTTTTTTTTTTCAATTCCTCGTCTGCAACTCTAATTACTTTCACAGAACATGTTTGATCAGTAATAGATTTATGACTAATGAAGGTTTTTCTAAAAAATATTGTAGGATCCTCTTATAAATTACTTTAGCTGTCATTAGCACTTATATTAACAGAGTACCTTAGTTAATGCTAGTAGTATTTATTGATTCTCTATCAATGATAATTTGCTTTGAAAACTGTGCTGCGCAATCTGAAACTGTAAAATGTTGTCTTGATGCTTTGACATAGACTGATAGTAAGAAAAACGTCCCAATTGAGAAGTTTTGAGGATCGCTATACGCCTATGACAAATATGATTTTTTTTTCAAATATAATATCTCTGTTCCTTACCCTTAGCTTTTTCTCTGAGTGAGAATCATTAGTTCTCAGAAGTGTAGTGAGTAGTGTAAATGCGACTTAAGACTGTGAAATGAGTCCATATTTTTTTAATAAGATGGCAGTATAATATTTATAATATGTTTAAAGGTCTTTATTATTTCTCAAAAGATTTACAAATCACTAACTTGAGAAACACTATTATGCACATTTTATTGGACTAAAACATAGATTATTATCACTTTATAAATACTCGAAGAATAGAATTTTAAAAATATAAGTAAGGCTGCAAATTACTGCTTACGAGAATATTTAAAAGGAACAACTCAATGAACAAGAATTGAGTAAATATCAATAGATCACGTATCGGGATTTACGTTTCTCATGTAGGCAATTATGGATGATTCTTTCTTTTGAAGATAGTGAAGACAGAGCTGCTCAGCCACATGAATGCTATGGAAAAAAAATATCTCATAGAAGACTTTAATAAAGGATCGGCTACATCAGATTCTGAGTCTTAGTATTTTACTCATCGTCAGACGATCCAGGGACACTGGATCAAAATTGCCAGTTGTGTTTTGTGTTATGACCATCTTATTAAAGTCCAAATCCAATAAAATTTTAAAAATGACGATAATGAACATCTATGTCTTATCTTATCATTTTATGTCCATATATGTAACATCCATATTAACAATATATAATCTAATAAAAATAAAATAACACTCGATGACGTACTGAATAATAAAGTAGCGATATACATTGGTCTAATAAATAACAGGGTTCATCTTGACACCTCGGACAGTCAGGGGTGCGTCGGCAACATCTGTTTGTCAAAACTTGACCCTTTCTATGATTTATTAACTTATTGGGCAAGTTATATAAACTCTTGAGACGTTTGAGACAGTGTTTGCGAAACTTCGGAAACATTTATTGAATAAAGTAAAGTTTCGAATTTTTGGTTCATTTAGAATTGACGATCTGGTGCTAAATAAGTTATTGAAATAGTAATTTTATGAAATAATAATATTTGCAACAATGTGAATTAAGAAGTTTATATTTTACATGTGAATCCATTAAAAATGTCAATTGTGGCATAAAAATAGAGCCTAAAATTATTTCAATTTGAACTTATTTTACACCAGAAAGTAGTTCCGGATGGAACGACCAAAGTTGGTTTCTACACATAGACACTTTAAATTTAAGCAGTTTATGGAAACTTCATTATTTAATCAAAGACAGTATAACTAGGAGGAATAACATTAGTCGTTTTCTATATTCTCTTTAAAATAATGAAACAAGATTGAGAACGTTCGATGGTCAAGAAAAATGTAATTTTATTTATTTTATTTTTACAATGTTTAGAAAACTTACAGCTGCTTGAGTATCTATATTAAAATAAATGTATTAAAGTAAAGCCAATTACAAGTTTTCACATATAGAATTAAAAATGATGTAATGTAATGCTTGTAAAACCTCCGCAATTGAAACTAAAACATCTTGTCTTCAAAACAGTTTTTTTTTTCCTTGTTAAATCAAGGGCTGACTTCTTTATACTCAATATACTCATCCATACAATTCCCAATTTTCTAAGTCAATATGCCCGAATTGAATAATACGTGTTGGACCCAAAACCTCTACTTATTTCAATAGACACAATTCTTTGAATACAACATATTGTATCGTTGAAAAGTGCCGTCCCTCTCAAAAAGCTAGGAGCGTTATATTGACTCGGAATCGTCGGTGGCCACCGCAAATAGGACCGACCTACATAAAATGGATACCTTCGGGGTTTTAGAATTCAAGACCATTCCAAATATGTTTGGAAATTTCTGCAAACGTACGGGGCGCGACGATTTTAATTTTATCACAGTGGTTTTAATGGTAAGGGACAAGATAAAGGAATATAATTATATTGAAGTTAGATAAAATACTTGTTCAATATAATATCTGCCCAGTGCTAAATTTAGTAATAGGGATGGAAAATAAGTACTTATTTTTCATAATATCTAGACATGAGCGAACACGAGCGGAGCCGATGCAATTGAAAAAGCTCAAGCTGGTTAGTTCAAACAAAGTCACGCTTTCACAACTAACGCCTGCACTGATTTTAATGAAATTTAGTACAAAAATGGACTAGACCTTGAGGTAGAATATAATCAAAATTTTGTTGTTAAAGGGAAGAAGTAAGGAAAGTTGATATGAAATTGCTCACTATCGAAGATAAAACCATGAAACTTTGTATTTAAAGCACTTTTTATGAAGTAAAAAAAAATTAGCGTTTTTAAAACTTTGATACTCGTGTGGGGATGAAATAGAGTCGTATGGAAGGTAGAAAATTATGGAAAAACAAACAATGTAGTTTCTGAAAATAAGCTATTTACAGTAATCTACAACAGTTCGTATGTGTATTTTTTGCAAAAAAAGTACACTAAAAAAGTAAAAATGCCACCCAAAGTAACTATTCCACGCAGAAGTAGTCGCGGGCAAAAGCTAGTATAATATACATACAGCTTATTATTAGAACATCACATCGTTCGCTCCGATTTGAATCGGTAACAAAAGGTTACAATTACCTGTCTAATAACGTCACCTAGCTGTTCAAAATTCTGTAGGTACATTAAAAATATGTTCATGTATTTCTAAAGTATAAAGCTCTCGGCTTATGAAATGTTAAGAAAATTGCTTGGTTACCTGATCTTATAGATTTTGTTGAGCTTCCCACGTAAGGCTTTCCAGAGTACAACTTCACTTAAATTAAATTTAACAAGGATTTTAACAATAAAAAGCATAGAAAGTTCGTAGAAGAGACATGATTGATCACAGTGGGTGTCATGCGAAAACTCAAGGTCACCTAAAGGGCAATGGAGGAATGTGAACAGTACTCGCTATTTCTGTGCGAGATCAAATGAGGAGGAGATCCACAGAACAGAGAGAAAGAAATTAGGGCGACACAGGTCTGTGACAAAGTTCGAAGCTGTGAGTAGGAAATAGGAACGGCGGTGGCAGCGTTCGAGTGAAACTGGTATTTTGAACGTCTAAGGTTCGTATAAAGGTTAATTAAGTTCTCGTATCTTGAGAGTAGATAGAATAAGATATATACTGTTTGCTTAAAAGATGAAAAGGAATCGTCTGCCATTACACGTATTCCCCCCTCCTTCTTACAATCCTGGATCATTCAAAATAGGAGTAAAAAGGCACCTTGCAGGTCGGCAAGGCGAGGGTAGCAGGCACAGAAATGAATCAAGATAGAACGGCGATCATAACTCGTTTTCATACAAACAATGCGTGTCACTTTTTTCGCCAACCCCGCCACGTTGAGTTTATTAGTGAGGTGACACACTCAATCATATTCATAATCGATAGTGCACTCATTTTAGTCTAATATAATTAATAACTGATATCGTTCTGTGACGAGTCTCGACAGACATTGACAGAACTTTTGAATAATCTTGTCAATGTGACAAGATTTTGGGCACCCGGGGACACACCCACTTCACCGTTCTTGATTTATTTCTGTGGTAGCAGGTGTCTTTCTGTTAACATCCACCACTTCTGCTTGTCATCAGATTCGCTTTAATTTGCTAGCTTTATATAAAAAAATTACTGCGAATGAAAAGATAGCGAATAATCGGAGTAACGTTTATTAGTCTTAGATTGTTTCTTACAATCGCTGTGCAAACTTATGACAAAAAATCCACTGGCAATAATTTAAAATAGACCTTATTACGATAGGCAGCATCGACAACACATATCTCTGCGAGTGTATTTTGAATACGCAACTCTAACAATTAAAATAAAGTCCTCCGAATTAATCTCTCACAAAATATTTGCAGAAGTTTTTTGCGAGATTCCGTTTTGGCCGTTCACTTTACAACTGTTCGCAAACACTAATTGGATCAGCATTTCTTTGCTACTTGTTCAATGAAAGCTGGTAAGCTGATAAAAGAATTCTGATCGCCTAAACATTCTGTATCAGGAGTTTTGTTTATCCTGTTTTTTTATACTGCTTCATTTTTTATTCAAAGTTAGCATGCTAGTATTTGGAGTATCCCCTAAATAAGCATATTACAAACACCCAAGTTCATTCAGGAGACCCATAACAGCTTCTTTGATAATTGTTCAATGCTTTAATTTTACAACCGGTATCAATGGTAACATTAATGAAATAGCTCTTTATTTAAATTGACTTTGCTAAGTACTTTCAAATCGGTAAAAGCTCTACCACCATTTCGGGATTAGTAATTATTTCACTTAAATAATTATTACTATGCTGAGATGGAGAAGAAATGGTGAAAGAAACTCCACAGCATACAATTTCGTAATGATTTCAAAACATCAATACAGGTCAATAAATTATCTATATAATTTAAGTTACAATTTTACATGCGTAAATTTTGGGTAGTTATTACTTCCACGTATTTGGGACATTTAACTTGTCTTTTCTATATAATTCAAATAATCACATAAATGAACTAAGTAATTTAACTGTTGATACCCACCACCGTTTTATGTTATTGTTAGATATGTACAGACATTCCTTTAAATTTATGTGCTAAGCATACATTTATGATTCATGATTTGATTTTTTTTATAATAATGCATTACAATTTTCTTTTAGAAGCACCAGACGAAATAAAATATTTTTGAAATGTTTGAAATTTATAACAAAATAAAAAGCAGGAAAAACTCCTGTCATTATTAGTGCTGAGGACGGGACTTCATTATCATGATAGATTTTTTTTCTTCTGTCGTTTCTTGTTTAATTTGGTATTAAATTTCAAATATTTAAAATCATATAATAAAATTAGAAACAATTTGAATTTTTAAAATTTTTATTAATAAAAGTTTTAATAATATTAATTTTCAGTTCCACATTTTCAGACGTCGGATGCAGGCACCTTGACAGTTTCTCCGTGATCAAAAGAAGCAATAAACCAGTGAAGATTTAAATTTGTTATAAAATTTAAATAAGTCTGCTTAAAATACATTGAAAGTATTTTTAATAAAAATATACGTATTTTTCTCTGATATTTGACTTCATAATCATTATAATACTGATTTACTTTTGTAAACCACGTAATTTTACGGTTATTCGAAAGTACTGAAATAAAAGGTTTTTTATTTCTACAAAAAAAGCATATAAACTATGATACATCTAAGATAGGTCACCAAAAATGGCGAACAAAAATTCATCAGAAAAAAAAATATTCTGCGCACGTTGATAACGTTTCTTTTCATTTATATTTCGTATTTTGACTGGCGCACCTAAACTCTACTTTTCTCTCTATCATATCCGAATGTGTTTGGTACGCATAATAGCGTAACCTATATTAATGATGATGACACGAATTGTTACTCAAACGACTGAAACTCACGTATCACAAAATCAGCTTAATCTCAAACGTATCCTTAGCTAAGTTTAATAATGTCTGTTTTAAAGTAGGCAGGATTAAAACTGAGAATGATGTGGTGGGTCCCATCTCATGTCTTAATACACAACATGAGGGGTACGTCGCCTACAGACGAGCGGTTTTCACGCTGACCTTTATATCTCATCCACTCTTAGTATTTTTAACTTATTAACACATGAATAAAGACAAGCATTTATATTAAAACTAGCTTTTGCCCGTGACTACGTCCGCGTGAAAAAGTTACTTTGGGTAGGAAGCATTCTTATTTTTTTAGGGTACTTATTTTGCAAAAAGTGCTCTATACAAACTGCTGTAGATCACTGTAAATAGCTTATTTTAATACGTTTTTATAAACTGCGTTGTTTGTTTTTCCATCATTTGCTAACTTCCATACGACCTTTCATTCGCTATACCATCCCCACATAGGTCCAAATATCAAAATTCCTCGAACAAATATTTAATAATTTCTTATGAAATGCCTAAATTCAAAGTTTCATGGTTTTATCTTCAAGAAAGACGAACTTCCATACAAACTTTCATCCCCTATTTCCTCCCCTTCAAGCCTTTTTTGCAATTAAAAGTAGCCTTTGTCCTTTCCCGAGCTTTCGTCTGTATTAGCACCAAATTTCATCAAAATCGGTTCACTGGTTTAGACGTGAAAGCTTAACATACAGACAGACAGAGTGACTTTCGCATTTATAATATTAGCAGGGATTGGTATTTTTTAAATTTAAAAGTTCATAAATAAATAATAAATTTATTTATGAACTTTTAAGTATTAAATATTTATTTAAACACTATTGTGTTCACCACCCATTCAGCATCCGTGTTTGTGAGATAAACATACTATATAATGAGAATGAGTGTGCGTCAGTTCAGTACCAACAGTAGTGAGCGCTTACACGCTGCCGCGCACAGAAAAAGTGTGTGTAAATATTTAAGGGCAGTAATGACATTAACAGAGTTTGAGAAACGAAAAAACGAAATATTTTAAATTTTAAGTTACCCTCGACACAAATTTATAGTCAACAACCACATTGATCATGTCACGCCAGCTTTCAAACAAAGAAAACCGCTTCAAAATGGGTCTCTTAATATTTTATTTAATATATTTATTTTATTTACTTAATTTGAGGGTAGCTAAGAGCTTATAAACACTCATATAATATGAAATCATTCATACTTAAGCTATTGATAAGCTACCACATATAGATATCAACATTGATTCTTAACTTAGATCACAGGTGTATAATTTATGATTCTTAATTTAAAATACAAAAGTGCTAGGTACAGTCTATGTTATCAATTATTCAGCGCAAATAGTAACCGTTTTACAATATTGATACTATCGTGAAAAATATCTATGTCCGCATCAGATTTATTAACAGTCATACAGGCTCTAATGAGAAAACTATTGCGTCTGTAGTTTGTTTGTACAAAAGGAATGCTAAATGGTTTGTATGAATTGCCACGGGCAGTTCTTTTAGGTATATTAAGTGAAATTTTATTAAATAAATCGGGACAATCTACTAAGTTTCTGACCAACTTGAGAAGCAGTACAACATCTGAAACGTTACGTCTAATCGTGAGTTGCAAAATGTGAAATTTAGAACAGCGTTCATCGTCTTAGACATTCGCATAACAAATCCCAGTGAACGTGATGCCTTGTTGGTGACAGCTGAGATATGTTTTTCTAAAGTTAATTTAGAGTCCAATTGCATCCTGTTTCAACGATAACATCTGATTTTTGATAGTATAGTTATAATTGAAAGAATGCGCCGCGAATCTCTACGCGCGAACACACCACGCGCGTTGGCGAGGTACTGGGGCTCAATACATGGAACCTCAGTACGTGTTCGCGCGTAAAGATTCACGGTGAATTCGCTCTTCTGGTCAAGGTCTAAAGGCATAGACAGAGACTTCAAACTTATAACACCCCTTTTTTGGTTGGTGGCTATCTTATTTTCATATTGTCGGAACACAGCAGTACTTACTGTTAGCAATTTTGTTATAATTACCAATATGACTATCTTTCTCTGACGAAGGCTTTTTTTAATTAGCATGTAAAAGCGTTCTTATAGCAAAAGCGTTGAATGAGCCAAAATGATATCTTATTCAAAACAGCAAAAATGTCGAAATTATTAATTGAAAATATATGCGTAAACAGAAAATTTAATAACTCGTCGCCCCATTAAAACTCAGAGTGTTAAGACGCCGGTATGCAGTAAACTTAATTATGCTATTCTAAGTTCTAATGTGTAATTAATGTAAATTCTGAAGGGTATAATGCTGTAGGGATTCAGGTAAAATATTTAGTTAGAAAGCCGAGCATTTACTCGCAGATATGAGTCTTTTAACCAAAAGTTTGTCATATTAGATGAAGTTGAAAAGTTTAACACAAAAGTTGGGCGCCAGAGCCGTAATCTAAACAACTGTTTACTTTTGCCGCCACTCTTGTCAGCGAGAAATATAAATTAGTAATTTTGTGGCGGTAAAAAAGCTCAGATATAAATGGAGTAAAAGTTGTATTAGGGGGGTCGTGTTGTTTGTTTGTAGTTGCGTAATATAAGATTACACGTTTGGATTTTTATTAAGGTGTGTCGTGGGAAACTTGTGCTTCATTAGATGGTAGACCCATATGTAGGGTCCTCTGGGTAGGTACCTCTTATTTCTGCTGTGAAGCAGTTCGCAGTGTTTCGGATTGAAGGGAAAGGTAGCCAGTGTAATTACTGGGCATGGAAGGCATATCATCTTAATCCTCAGGATGGCAACGCACTTGCAGTGTTAAGTGATTTACCCTTAATAATACAAGTGTCTTTAGGCGACGGTAAAGATTAATCTTATTTGCCATCTCGTAGTATAAAAAAATCTACATGGTCTGTCCGACGGTAGGCAAGCTGTCAGACAGTCAGTTAAAATTATAAGCTAGTAATACAAATGCATCGGTGGCGTAGTGCGTAAGGGCGTACCAATGTGTTTTAAAATTTTGAATTCATATGTACGTTTAATCGACGCTTTTATGGTGAAGGAAAACATCGTGAGAAAACCTGCACACACCTATGAAGAAATTCTTAGGTTGCGTGTGAAGTCGACCAACCCGCACTTGGCCAGCGTTGACTAATGCCTAATCGCTCCTAATGTGGGGTAGGCTCGAGCCCCTCGGTGGGGACATTATATGAGCTTTTGATGATGGTGATGAATATCAATGCACTTTCAAGCTAATTCAATTTCATTTCAAGTTAATTTATGTAATGTCAACAGACTTTGAGATATGCTTCCCTATTGTATGTCACAATTCTCTCTTTTGTGTTAGATGTAGCTTTAGTTGTATGAAAATCAATGCACAAACACCAAGTAGTGACAAAGTTTATACTTTGAAATTCTCAGAATAGTAAAACAACTTTACGTATAAATATAGCCTAAGTTTCAAAAACGAACAAATACACTTCTTGTTAAAGTTTTCAAATGCTGGCGACTATCTGACTTTCGTTGCAGCCATCTAGAAAAACGTAAGAATTGGATACGCTTTATCAGCGGAACAGGGAATGTGTTGGGAGTTCCTTGCACAGTGAAAACACTGGTCTACTTAGAGTTAATAAGAAAAAGGAATTTTCATTATTCGAATTTGAACTTTATTTCTGTATTCAACATGGACTGGACATTGTTGTGTAAGACCATCGGCTAAAATGTAAAGACCCACCCCAATATCTCTCCCCCTTTAGTAGCAGACGTGCTGTTTGCCAAACAAGAGTTATTGAGTATAGGATAGGCAAATAACCACACATTTATCTGATTGCACACGATGGTCAACGCCAGAGTGTGCAACGCTCTCGAGTTGCCAACTCGAGGAGGCCAGAGATATATTAATACAATTAATATTCCATTTAAATTTCAAATGCACCATTAAATTTCTTGCCGTGAGTGGTCCAAGCTGCGTTACCCAAAATAATTTGCAATCTACAGTTCTCCGTAGTTCGAAACGCAAATTACCATTTGTACTGTAAATATTTCTACCATTTCTGCATATTTCCAGCTCTGTTGTATGGTTGAATATAGCCGTAACATTGTGATATGGTATAGTACATTATACAAAACCGCGGTTTGTGAAGAACTTCCATATTAGTTACTGGGACGCGTATCTAGCGACTTTTGCGATAGCGTACCAAATATGGCTGCCCCGAGAGAAAAACTGGGATAGTGGAGGTGAGTCGCTGAGAGTTAAATGAAATGAAATAATTTAACTCCCAACTCCAAGGCATTACATCTTTTTAAATATTCCATTAAGTGTCGATTTAATTCTGTATATACCGAATTTACAATTAAAGCTCAATAACATTAGATATAAGATATGTATTTTTTATTTTTATTTTCTTTATATTTATGTATAACGAACACAAGATATAAGATATTTGTAAGTAATAAACGGGCCACGTGACGCCTGAAATAAAATATATTATTATTATTATATTCCCTGTTTTTATTTCTCCTTAATTTGGGGGTGTTTTTATCATTATTGTTTCTAGCTCTTAGCTCTTCATGAAATTTATAAAGAGCTAAGAGTTTTCGCCCCTCACCATATACATGGCATGTGCAAAGCAACGAGATGCATATTTTATCATCATCAGTTGGTGATAATGAAGAAAAAGAACATGATAGTGATGGTTCATCTGTTGCTGCTTATGGAGATGACGATGCACACTTAACAGTACTAAAAGAATCTAGATAAATACTGCTAAACCTGTTTGCGTTACTTTAAGAAATCTCAAGTTTACTTTGCTTGATCCTAACGTTCCTCAAATGTGTCTGTAGACGCTGAATGTCGTTACATATAGAAAATTCTCAAGCTAAGTGATTGATCACAGGACGACATGCCAAAAATAAAAGAAAGTTAGACGTAAATACATCCCTGAATCTGCACTAACACAAATATTGAAAATTTGAAAGAGCTGTTGGACAATATTTTGTAATATCCATTCTCAGAATAAACATCATTTACTTTACTTTGTATTTCAAGTAGCTCTCGTATTATCAACGACAGCAAAATATAATTGACTAAAATTCAAAATAAGTTTCTAATCCACTGCTCCTATCTCAACACAGCACGTAAACAAAACAATCTTTCGGTGGACAATGAAACAGGATGGGAACAAAATTAAACAAGTTGAAACTGTTGTAACCATCTCGGTTAAGCCCAGAGTTACGCGATACAGCGCCTATTAAAACTTAGGCCGTTGCTTCTTATGAAGGCTAAGTTTGTGTTGATTGCTGTGGTGTTATGTACGTTATTATGAAACGGTTATAAGATACTACACGTGAAATATGACGAAAATACTTCATAATTTGAATGAGATTCGCATTTCGTTTCTTTAAAGAGCGGTATTATATTCTGATGCTTATGCAACGGCAACCTCATTGTGTAACTTTGGTATTCGATAATTACTTTTATAACATTATGAGTTGACTACACACAACGGTTTTCGGGCAATCTAAAAGTCCTAAAAACAATGCTATGAGTACTGTTGAGGCTGCCCTGGAGATGCAGTGTACATTAGTCTATTATCATTACGAGTATAAAAAGCTAAGGTTTGTAAGTTTGTGATTTGATAGGAAGTAATCTTTGGAACATCCACGCGAGCGGAGCTTCGAGCGGGCAGCAGTATTCAATATAATGTTACAAATATTTTTTTTTTTTTTTTTTGAATGACTACTGCAGTTTGCCGCTGATGGCATTCACTGCTCCACCGGATTTTTTGAGAAGGCGAAAACCTTGGGGGGTCCTCAAGCCTGTAGGGCGGACGTTCCTAGGGGATTACTGGGCGACCGAGCATCTCCCCCATGGGGAGTCTCTCGACCGCCTAGCGTCCCTAGGTCGCCCGGATCGGAAGGGAGCGACACGCCCGAGGGTGCCTCTAAAGGCTCGGACCTCGGCTCGGGCGCATCGGGTGTTACAAATATACATATTGTTTAACCATATCAAAATGCACATTATTTATCAACTATTTTTGCAGTTTTTCTATTTTCATAGTATGAAAATATGAAATCAATTTCACGCAATTTTAAACATGCCAGCGGTAAGCGAGGCGAGCGTGACTATTAAGTGCTTGTCTTTGCTCCCATTAGGATAAGGACACAATCACTGGAAGCATTATTTTAGTAATAATTTTATCAGGGAAGAATAGACAATTTTCGATCAGCTAACAAAATACTAATATCCTACGAGAGCAAAATTATTTTCAGTAAAAACCGCCTTCAAAACTAAAAACGGAGAAATAAAAATTCTGTTTAAAATATCGTTTATTTTTAGATTGGTCCCAAATACAAGTGACAACGTTTATTCCAAATATCGAGCTTGGCACCAAGAAAAACATTGGAGCTTTGAATGCGGTTTTTTTATTTAAAAATTTTCAAGAAAATTGGCAGAAAACTATCTCGAGATCTTTAATACAAAAAAGTAATAAGATTACGATATCATGGGTGTCAATTAAATAGGCGTTGTAAGGGATAACTCAAAAAGTACTCGTCAGATGTCGATCAAATTTAAATGAGACCACATGACAAGCACCAGCTTTCAAACGTTAAAAGAATCTACACAATCGGTACACTCAGTAGAGTTATGAAGTAACATACATAAATAAAAAAATACAGTAAAGTTGAGAACCTCCTCCTTTTTTGAAGTCGGTTAGTAATGGTACCATCTGTTTGTTAACAACGATGTCACAGACATTGTTGTAAAGTAACAATAGTTTGGTTAAGAAATACAACAATTTAGGAGTCAGTCAAATATTGGCAATCCTGTTTTATCAACAGCGTAAATAAATTTATAAACAACAATGCCTCGTAAATAGATCATTTTCATCACACACACACATTTGTTCCTACAATTTGAACCCGGCAGTCCAATTACCGAACTATAGCAACCGGTAGCTAATTGTACAACTGCAACGCGACTACTACTAAAGTCGAATTTTTAATTAGACGAAGTAAACTGACAGCAGCTAATGTCACTTTGTGAAATAATGTTGCCATCTTTTATGTAATAGTGATGGGTTCAGTTTTCGTTCACTCTCAGGAATGAATGATGATATGAATGAGTACATTGTTAATCTTATCTTGCTATACGAAAAAAGAAACTATTTCTATTTTACTGTATAAAAGTAGGTCGATATCTGCTGGTATTTAATTCTAATCACTTTTTTTACTACCTTCTTAAAAATAAGACAAATTCGGACGCGTCGGTCGCCATTTTGTTTGTGTCATGCGTCTTCTAACCTCTGGTCTGACTGCTCGAATATTTTCTCTGCGCATACGGTGTTTACTTGTTGTTTTTGTTAAGTTTTTATGGCTATAAATGCGCCAGCGTGTAAACACGTCGCAAGCGCTTACCGCACGCTTCCTTTGATCTGTGTTAAGAAACCGACACTAGTCCAGATCGGCGCAAGCCGAGCCAACCACAGCCAAACACCCCTGGTACTTGTGGAGGCTTGCGAAGCTTCGGCAAGCGTGTAAATGTAGCATTAGAGCACTCGGTAACGGTAAATGTAGGTACCTACTATACGCAGTCGTCGAAAAGTTCGAAAACTCTTTCGTACCTACTAACATGGCACGACTAGGATTGGAACCCGGTACCCGATATCGGCAGCGCGGCGTTCTAACCACTCACTAGGCTACTTTGTACATACATAATGTTCTCTTAGATTTGCGCGAGCACTACACATTATAAATAAAATTATTGCCCGACGTTTCGTAACACTTTTCAGCGTTCGTGGTCAGGGGATGACGGTCATCCCCTGACCACGAACGCTGAAAAGTGTTACGAAACGTCGGGCAATAATAAAAAAATATAAAATCTAATTACACGCGAGTTAAATCCGTAAAAGTTGTTTTACTTATAAATGACATACATACATGTTATTATTTCTATATTTGCATAATGCATAATTGCATACCATATGTCTTAATGCTATGTTTTACAAAACATTGTACCCTGTTAGGGTATAGCAAAGGATAAAATTTAGAATTATAATTAAAATCGTTAATAGTTATAAATATTAGTCATTACGAGAACAATTTTATACCGAGTTGCGATTTTTTCATTCATTCACTTTGTCACAACACTATTTTTGTTTTATCAAAACCTGACAACCCAGTAAACGTCACTTGACTTCGTCTAATTAAAAATACGACTTTAGTTGCGGTTGCTTTTTTGGTATTACAGAAACAAATCGCATAGTGGTCGCACGATAAGTGCATTTGCGACCAAAATGTATGGCAACTAGCGCCACTTGACATTACACTTTTAATTTGTTAAGTTGCCGCTTGGGGCGCTATCAAAGCAATGTACGTTCCGTAATACGAATTAAAGTTTTGCTAGCAATAATTGCACAATTATACAACTTGCGACTGTCACTTTGAGATCGCTAATAAGACTGTCGATCGCTTGATGTATAGTATAAGCAGCGTTTGACGACCTTAACGACAATGGCGTCAAAACTGAATGAATATTGAACATCGAAGGAAAACCGTGTTATTTCACTTGTCTAAAAACAGCTTAAGAAGCTCATCAACGCAGTCAGACCGTTAAATTAAAGCTTAAGCGATGACGTTGTAAACTTTTTGTATCGTTAGCATATTATAATATTTTTTTTAATAAGTGTTAAAGGAAAAATTGTACAAGAAACATAGCTATTTTCATCTCATAAGGCGAGTGAGCCATGACTGAATGCACATGCATATCCACATTGTATGCGTTAGTGCTGAAATTAATCCACCAGCATTTTATCCGTACAAATAAGCATGGTTCACCCATGTCCGTGAGATAAAACAATGTCATATTATGTCTTTCTTAAGAAAAACTAGATCATAACGAGATAATTTAATAATAAGTTTGGGACGTAGCTCCCACAGATACATAGACACACGCATAGTTTCCCATGAAAAAAAGGATCGACTTTCATGAAAACAGCTGTTCTCAGGAATATGAGTGATGATGAATATTGATTGGTATTTTGCAGTGAACAGATATTCTTGTCTTTATGCTGATGAGTATAAGTTTCAATAGCTTAATACAACCAATTCTTTATTTTACCAATCAAATCAAAGACAGAAGTAATATTAAATTAAAATAAAAGTGCATCTTCGATCCACATAACGTTTCAGTAACGTTGGTCGTGCTGACAACATTATTCAATTGGATTAGATCCAAAAATTGTGATTGAAACATCCTTCTGAGTCACAAATCTTCTAAATATCTTGCTCTCTATATAAAATAGATTTTAAAATTTAAGCGGGCGTAAAATCCACATTTTTCAAGCGAATTTCGATCAGAGACAGAATTTGCTACCACGCACATATGAAGAGTATATTTAAGTGCTCACTTATTGGGAATAATAGCTCACCCAATATCTTCACTTAACTGCATATTGCCTAAAAGTAAAATACTTCCTTGCATACAAATAATTCAACAACTTCAGATGAGGCAGATGCAGTAGACGTTAGGTCATAACTCGCCTCTGAAGACTGCCGAAAAAGGCACTTATCACAATTTAATAGCACAAGAAAACCCTCATAATAATTGTATCTATCATTAAATTAATTGTTTGTTGTATGTAAAAACCTAGAGACAACGGACATAATAAATACGATAACGCTCTTAATTCCAATAGCAGTTGAGTTACTCATAAAGTCATTGAACATTATGGTCCATTGCAGTGCTTCAAAGTAATGACAGGTTGCAAGCTCGCCTACATAATAATTAGGATATCAAACTGGACTCAACAAACAAAATGCAACAAACAGCTCAGATGGCATAGTCTAAATTACATCAACAGTCCAGGTCTTCATAATTTGAACCCTCCAGCCCCTTTCCACCACCGGATGACCAGACGCGGCGAAGGCTTTCAACCTTACGTTGAGGATATACCTCCCATCCGCACGAAGGGCTTTGTTTCCTCTTTCATTATGCGAACAGCTAAGGACTGTAACTCGTTGCCAAGGTCTGTTTTCCCCACCGAACACAGTTTTCCCGGATCAATATAATCTGGATATCTTTAAGGCTAGAGTGAACAAGCAACTTCTATGCGACCATCCATGGCCTCATCTTCGCTTCACATCAGGTGAGATTGTGGCAAAACGCTCTGCCTTTAAACATAAAAAAGGTCAATGACATTTGAATACAATGTAAAGGACGTTAAATTGACTAAATTAAAAACGTTAAATTCATAATGAGGTTGACTTTGACTACACTCCGTATCGGTTAGTCTTATTCCTAAGCATTTGCGTTGATGACAACAGTAGCATTTGAAAGTACTGCACTCGCTTATGCTATGCAATAATCATCAAAGATGTAAATCCCTCCATTAAATTACCCTAACACTATTATACAAAGCAATCGTACGAGATAGGACTCACGTCTGAGAACTTGCAATTCGCTTTACAACTCGCATGCTTATATCGCATTGAGATGTTTGCACGAATGGAGACATTTCTCACAAGGCGATACGCGATACGAATGGTTGTGCAAAATAATGTTCAAAGGCTATTAAAATACGTAAGATTTAGAATTGTAAATGTCTTTCAAAATAGAGAAGAATAATGTGTAGAATTAAATAGAGTTTTACAAGTCATGATTTTGTCCAGGGTTTTTATGCTTGCCTGCTTTCCATAACGGCCACCACCAGATTAACGTTCCCTTCTGAATCACGGAGAAAAATTGAGCCAGAAAATACTGTACCTAAGTACCAGATACTTGCTAACTGTTTAGCTTTTGTAATTGTTAGGTATAATGCACGACCATGGAGACACACATTAAACGATAAATTGAATCACATCTATTTGTAGTATTAGGGTTTAAGTATGAAATTGCCTTTTTGTATGGAGAATTTAACGAAAATATTTTTTTCCATAGAAATATATTTGTGATTTTTTAAGGAACCACAAATCTAAACTTTGTGTAATTTAGTGGATATGTCTAGTCAACATCAAGCTATAGGGTACTTAGAGAAAAAAAATTGAGAATTGATACCTGTAAAAATACTCATATTTTTATAACGGAAACGGACACCTCATACGAAGAGCTGTTTTAGAAGAGTTATTTCAAGTGAAAAAAAAAAAATTGAGAATAAAATTTAATACATTCATATAACTCCTTGTATTGAAGTTTAAAATAAAAAAAGAATAATGGTCATAGCTATTGTATTAAAGGAATTATACACTAATGAATAATGAGGAAAAAATCGGCAATTTCATACTTTAATCCCTATTATTATTGAGAAAAAACTCGTTGATAGAACTATCTGTTAGAGAATTTTAAATGTTATACATTCTGTCAATATCGTGTCTAGTACGATAATTAATATAACAAAATCGACAAAGTAATTCTGATAACTAACTGACCCGTGTCCACTTCGCTGGTTGTCAAAAACTTGTTAATCAGCGCACGCGCAACACATCAGCTCGTTTTTCTCGAAATTGATTGACAAATATTCTGATTTCACACCAAAAAGTCTTCATAATCATAATCGAATATAGCCTATATCACTCAAGAATAGTGTAACTTTATACTGGTGAAAGAATTTTCAAAATCAGTTCAGTATTTACAGAAATTATATCCTACAAACAAACTCAGAAACATTCAAACTTAACCTCTTTATAATATTAGTACAGTCAACATCAGAAGTAGGCTAACACTAGTACGAGTATCATGTCATATTTACACCAACGCTTGAATAATAGTAGCCACCATTATGTATGAATGGTTATTATGACAGATAAAAAGTTTTAATCTACTTGATACTGCTTTTGCTGTAGGTACCTTTATATTCATCATCATCACATGACCTTCAATAGTAACAGAATTTTTAAAGAAGACTAATAAGTACTTGAAAAAAGCAACAGTAGACAATGAAGCTGTGCAGTGCAGCTCTCTTTGACAATTAACTCCCAATTAAAGTAGATAAAGAGAATTGCTTGCATAGAACAGAAAGGAAAACTAAAGCTCACTAACTAACCAAGCAAAAAGTAATTATACGACTGTCTGCTTTACGTGTCAATCCTGATCTCTAAGAACATTCCTTAGCAGCAATCTTAAATTGAATTCTCTAACTTTGCTCACTGAATCATAAAACGACTAAGTAAAATTTTCTTTTTCATAACAACATCTCAAACTGGGTCTATTAATACACCGCACCGTAGACGTGACTGGCGTCCGTTCGAATTAACGCGCTGTAGGAGCGTATTAAAAAGCTAATTCTGCTGCGGTTTTTGCCGCCTCCGTAATGCAGTGATACTCCTTAGTCTTTTTATAAGTCCTATTTTAACAGGGTCTTTAGAAATTGTCTAGCGGAATTTTTAAATTAAAAATAGTCTTTCAAGCGGCGCTTCCGATTATTTTAGTTAATTTTGGGAAAAATACTAGTAAAAATGCACTGAAAAAAATTTACTTGCCTCGGGCGGGAATCGAACGCGCATCTTCCGCAATCCTGCTGCGTTGACCATTACGCCACTGAGACACTGCTTTCGCTGTAAAAATTTTTACGCGTTTGTAAACGCAAAAATAAAATTATTTGATTTGGGAAAAATGATTAAAGTCGAGGTAGAGCATAGCAGACGAGCCGCAGTACCTCCACCTTACAGAAGACCACAGTCAAAATAACACTACATTTTTGTGGTGTGGTGTTTCTGTTGGTAAGTAAGGTTCGCCAAGCTCCACGGGTAGGGAAATATTGCAAACGTCTATAGGCTACAGTTGCTACTTACCACCAGGCAGACCATATGCTTGTCTGCCAACCACATGACATAATAAAAAGATACCACTTAAATTGTGCAATATGGTATCTTACACTATGAAAGAAAAAAATATAAAATTGTATTTTTATGATAGAAAATATTGCAAAAAGTTAACGAAAATCTTTAAAACGCCGCACGCCATATTGGAATGTGACGTGATGTCACTCCGTTAGTAAACAAAGTAGATTTTTATCGTGCTTTGTGTTGATTTTGAAATCACAGTTGTTTTGTTTACGAGTGACGTCACGGGCCGACTTTCGTAAAAGCATGGCGGCTAGCGTTTCCGCGCGAAAATTCTAAATCGAAAATAAAACTAGGTTTCTAAGGCATTTATGATTTTATTAAATTGAAATAATAAAAATTCTACTGGTTGCTTACGACCTCATGATTGATTTAAAACAGTTTTCAAAAAATGGTGTAATAGTCTATTGTATGACGATAGACCCGATAGACAAGCAAACTATTGCAATGTAAAGGTTGTCTATAGATACGTCAAACCATTGTCATTGCTAAAACCTTATTCCGTAGGTAGGTACTCTTCTCTAGCTGCTTGATACTATTCAATAGTTAAAAAAATAACTTTTTTTTCATTGCTAAAATTTTAATAATACAAAATGCATACAATTTTAAAATCAGGCAAAACGACATGTTCATATAGACAAATCGGTTGATAAATCCATTACGTACTGTCTTAAACACAGTTTATTTCCGAAGAATTATTTTTCGCAAAAAGTGTCGTCATTCAAAACCACAGCTATGGTATTCTAGGCTGGAAAACTCCAGGGATATTCTGAACCTAAGCCCGGAAGGCTGAATTGAAAACTCGACGCTTACTAAGCCTGAGCTTAATTGAAGCGCTCCAAACCAGAATTAAGCATGCTTGAATTAATACCCTCAGTATTTGCTTTCGTTAAAAATATTGTATAGAAATCGTTTTATAGGCTGTGTTAGAAATTAATAAATTAATTCCGATGGAAAGTTGATTTTCGAATCAATTTTGTTATTTGATTACCTACCAATGTTTCAATTTACGAAGAAATTGTGCGTTATGTATAGGGAATTCGGATAAAATGTTATTTTAAATGTTTGGAAATAAAATGTGGGCACCGCTACACTTAAATAAAAATATACCCACATCAACGTGTTTAACGGAACACTTTTTTTAGCAATGCTTTGGTATGGCTCCTACACTTTCGGACCTCTAGCGATCATCAGGGATCAATTATGAGTCCTTTAGTTTTTCTAATGAAGGTTAGTGATATAAATAGCTAAGGTAATTAAATTTACAAAATGTCTGTTTCATGCTAACGGTATAATAAATCAGGTCAAATTCAATAACACTATGAATTTCCTTAAAAATACTTAATATTTATATGGAATTCTTAATTCATATCAATGCATTGCTTCAATAAAGTGACCATATGAGATACGATTCAATCTCAAGAAGTGCTTTGTGATACTTTCATAAGGCGACATCGTCCTATTATTTACGATTACCAAGTGGCTGATGGTGTCAATAACTGATCTTGGCATTACTTTCAATCCTACATTGAGATACGCCAAACATATTTATTACTTATCATGCCCTTAATTCAAAAAAACGTTATTTGGTAAAGTAAACTTTCATAAAAGCTTTCACGGTTTGTATTTGAATCAACTTGATATACCCTTTTTGTAAATAAAAACCTAGACGTAGAAACCACCTAATTTTTTCGACAGCGATATCGTACACTCGCAACCACCGTCAACGCCACGAGTATATCAATTTGTAAACCAAAATAAGTATTCACAAATTGATATGCTAGTGGCGTAAGATTTTGTCTATGTATTTATAGTTAGAACACTCCTAGTTTCGTCCTCTTTCCGTTCCATGTTCCCAAGATTTTAAAGGTCAGACTATCGTAAATTCCATATGTCACATGGAGGAGCAACTAAGTAATTCTAACAACAGTGCCAGTACAAATCGAGTTAAGGGTCCTTAATGAACACGACCAACAAAGGGTATCTTGTTAATCAAATTAAGACCTTGCGGGACAGTATCAATTTGCGTAGCCGATTGATACGCACTTCCATTCAAGAAGTACCTAACATCTAGACATTATTGAGAGCACTTTTGATCATTTCCACTGGAGAGGATACGAAAGTACGCCCTAATTAGCGAACTGTGATTATGTTTGAGCAGCGTGAATGCCATTTGTACAATGAATTTACTCGTTTGGCTAAAATTAGAGGCAGGCGTAGCGGATTAGCCGTGTGAAGCAATTCCCTTTACTTTCAGAATCAGGCATTTGACTGTTCTTTTCTACTTTTTGCTTCTTTTTTTAAATTGCTCTGACGTTGAATTGTCTTTCCAGCAGGCGACGTTTGCATAACACTTAAAACTGCCTATAGACTTTTCGGTAAAACTTTCATCGGCGAACGATAAACCATACTAAACTTGCATGTTGCTGTGTTCTTCGTAGCATATAACAATAAAGAGAGAACTCCTAGTGCGAAATTCCAACCAACTACTAAACAATAAATGTTACTCCCATTCCTGTCTCAGCGTGTTCATGAATTCAAATATAGGGTGCGCCTTTATATCGTCGCAGCCACCTCATGAGACAAGGGTGGTGATTTAAGACTCAATATGCCCCATACAATTTCGAGAGACAACCTGTCCCAGGCAAATGTGAACGCAGAAGATTCCGAAGCAGTTTATTTAGTAGAAACCACAGATGTGGCGACGGAGTGTAATTCGGTCTAAATATTTCTGACGTAGAAAAGTAAAAGAGCTAGCGCACGATCGATTTTTTAAAGCTATTGCTGGTGACCACTGGTTACATTAAAATCTCGGTCTACAAGTCAAGCAACCCATGTTCTAAAAACTATATTTTATGACCAACCAGGCATAATTATGCTATTATTCTGTAAAAAAAACTATTAAACGTCGAATTATAAGCGCATTCTTGCTTAAGATATTTCTGTTTTACTATTTTGATAACAGGACTGTGTAAATTAGCATTCTGCTGATAACCAAAAGTAAATTTAGCTAATTATATTCAAGTAAAAAAATATTTTTGGAACAAATAAATAAACTTGGCTCAATTCCAGACTGTACTCGTCACGCAGCAACTTAGATAACGAGTCACGTATTCCAAAATTTTAATCCTATTTAGGTAGCACTACACACTCGACAGTAGGGCGCATTAATTTTGTTTTAGGCTAGGTGCGCACTAGGATTTTTTCTCCGCGCGTCAAAAATTCGTTGAAGAGTAATGTTTTTTTATGTTGAATAATCTGGGCGTTTGACCACAATTACCACTGATGGAAAGCAATGTTGAGGCCTGAGGTGATACTCGTCTAGAAGATGCTTCTTCACTCTGGCCTTAAAGATATCCAGATTATACTGATCCGGGAAAACAGACCTGAGAAAGAGTTCCACTCCTTAGCTGTTCGCGTAATGAAACCAGAAGCAAATAGCTTCGTGCGAATAGGAGGAATGTCAACAAAATGAGGGTGAAAGCCCTCGCCGCTCCTGGTCGTCCAGCGGTTGAAAGGGGCAGAGGGGATCAAATTATGTAAAACTTCCGCACACTCTCCGAAACGTAACCGATAAAAAACCGAGAGGCTAGCCACACGTCTTCGATGGTCAAAGTTCTGGAGATAAGTCTCAACGAGTGCGTCATTCAGTGTCGCATCGCAGTAAGTATTGTAAAAAGAGTTTTAGACTGTATTTCGAGCATTTATATTACCATAGCGGACAAAAATTTGTGACAAGTTACAACTGATTTGGTCGATAATATATACAAGAAGAAACTGACTGATTGACAGATCAACGCACAGCCCAAACCGCTGGCTCTAGTTATTCCACATTTGGCACGTAGGTTCCTTATGAGGTCAAGGGGTGCACTAGGAAAGGGTTTTATAAAATTCATCCTCTAAGATGGTGAAACGGGGGTCCAAACTTTGTATGGAGATCCGTCATTATGAAACGACTTCAAAAAAGGAGGAGGTTCTCAATTTGACTGTATGTTAAATACCTCATAGCTCTTTACTGGGTGTTCCGGTTTAAAGATTCTTTCGACCTTTGGAAGCTGGTGCCCATTTAAATTTGAGTTTTTGAGTCATTCCTAATAGTGCCCATTTAATTGACATCGATGATATTATAGTCTTATCACTTATGTATCTAAGAGACCTCAAGATAGATGACTGAAAAATTCTATACTCAAAACACTAAAAAGCAAAAAATAAATAAAACCGCCTTTTAAACTAAAAACGGAGAAAAAAAATATTGTTTATAAAAATCTAAATTTTGCTAATTGATTTTGCATTTTACACATAAACGTTTAGGTCGAAAGGCGGTTGGAGAAGTTTGAAACTTTGAAACGTGAGCTGCTGTTTTCTAAAGTTAACCAAAATCATTATACTACTTAATTTTATTTTTAAACTGTTGGCTTTGATACGCCTTGATCCCGTAGTCCACACACGCTTGCTGTTTTTTTTTTGCTGCGTGCAAAATATCGCACGCTTTCTCGCCGCGCGGCAAAAAATAGTAGTGCGCGCTTAGCCTTATTACCACAAGATTTCACCCGTGGCAAACTTTTAATTTTCACCTGATGTTCACTGAGAATTTTATGCAAATTTAAATTGAGTTACTTATTCATCGTACCTGTTTTAGACGCGGATTCTCTTGAAAGACTTTTGGTAGATTAGTCTGAGGATGACATAAGAATTGACAATGAGTATGTGTGGGATTTGCATGAGTTACAAAGAACAATAGCAAGCTCCTCTTAACTTGACTATTATTTGAGGCGTATATGGATTATTAGATTATAATTGAAGCGAAACTAATTATTATCTATTACAATCTAATTTAAACCATAAAGATTTTAATACCCGGGGCTATTTGTTTTTTTGTTTGATGTTTCACTGAAGGTATAGTTACTTTTTGGGTTTGATGCTGCTTCTATGTAGGCGACATATTGGCAACCTGTCTCTATTTTGAAGCACTGTTTGGCTCATTCCGCTAGATGTGACTTGTGACAGCTCTGCACAGTCCCTTTTGGATTATGAGTGTAAGAGTATGAATTATTCAAATAATGTCAAAAAATCTTGTTTAGGTTTGGATATTATTATGTTCAGAGGAAAATTATTCTTAACATACCACCAAGGCTAACAAAATGGTTGTTTACTTTCTGCGTTACTTAAATATATTAAATGCTATTCTGTTGAAAATATTTAACCACTTATTTCTTTCTTACCAAGTCTCCAGCTCTGCAACTGTTATGTAACTGATAGCTCTGCCAAAGATCAGCTGATCCAAATACTGGGTCTATAAAAACAGCAAAACTTCTTTTACCTTTCATTTAACGTCATACCTGGGCACATTCCGGACGCCATTTTCAAATTTTCGACTTGAAAGCATCTTCAAGTTGAATAAATGTCCGGCCATTAGAGTGGCGAGACCCAGGGGCTTGCGCTAATACAGTTTAATTACGGTACTAGTACGGCCGTACCGAAGTTTAACTTTTACACCGCGACAGGTTTTGTTAGCCAAATTTTGGCGAAGTTTAGGCTGCACTTTATCATTGGGTAGACAGGGCCGTTGTTTATTATATTCTACTGGTATAATATCACTAGATGTGCTCCTTGAGGATATTCATTGAATTAAGAAATCGATTAGAAAAATGAGGGAACGGCAAACTACATTATTTTATTTGAGAGCTTACTTCTTTCATAAGGAAGTCTTTACAGTAGACTTCAATGAGCTAGTAACAAGTTTCCGCAGGTAAAATTAATACTGATTTACAGAACCTACAAATTCACACAATGAGGCCTGCAGACATCATTATTTTTTCGGACTCAAATAAAGTAGGAGCTACTATGATGCACTGTACGTGAGAATGGAGCATGAAGTCGATTTCTAGGACGGCAATGACAAGGGGGAATATTTAATTCATCACTGCGATACTGCGAGCGTGCTTTACTAGGTGGTAGACCCATATGTAGGGTCATCTGGGTAGGTACCACCGCCTTTCTTATTTCTGCTGTGAAGCAGTTCGCTGTGTTTCGGATTGAAGGGAAAGGTAGCCAGTGTAATTACTGGGCATGGAGGGCATATCATCTTAGGCCCCAGGATGGCAAACGCACTAGCGGTGTTAAGTGATTTACACTTAATATTGTAAGTGTCTATAGGCGGCGGTGACCACTTAACATCAGGTGGGCCGCAAGCTTGTTTGCCATCTCGTTACATATAAAAAAAAAAAAATACCCATAGAAATGATTTTTCGTGCTAACGTGCATTGAACTGAAAATCTTTCGCGGTTACGTGCATTGCAGCATATCTTAATAGATCGTTGTGACGCAGATAGCCCCGAAACAATAAATAACAATAATACATATTTATTTAGTATTCTTCTTCATTATCGTCTTTTCTTTTAGGATTTTCCAATGCACGGATTTCGAAGTTAGGGAAGAATTGGGGAACGTATCTAGCAATTTGATTATTTGTGCTGATTAATGTGTGTTGTGTTACCTACCTAATAATATATAAATTATTATATTTTTGTCCTTGACGCAGTTTTCAGTCAAATTCACGACTACCTGTTCTCGCCCGTGGGTATAGTAAACACCAACTGAAGGAGGTTCTGAACCCCGTGTAGACCTCATACCTGCGCTTCCCGCATCCAGAGGCTTCCCGCGATCTTTACCAGATTGTCGGTCCACCTTGTGTGGGGCCTACCAACATCGCTGCGTGTCCCGGTACGCGGCTGCCGTTCAAGAACCTTTCTCCCCCAACGGCCGCCAGTTCTCCTAGCAATGTGCCCTGCCCACTGGCCCTTAAGGTTCCCAATTCTTTGGGATATGTCAGTGACCTTGGTTCTCCTGCGGATCTCATCATTTCTGATATGATCACGTAGAGAAACTCCGAGCATAGCCCTCTGCATTGTCCTTTGAGTGACTTGAACCTTTTTATGATGCCCCTTATAACAACACCATTCCCAAAGAGGATAGGTTTCAGGAAGGCGATCAGCCATAAAACTACGCCGAAACCTATAGCTGTTGTTAACAACACCTGTCAGACCTCGTTGACACTACCAGCGGTTGATTGATCGATGATCCAGCAGCTGCTGTTATCCGATGTATCAGCGAAATACTCACATGCCAGGAGGCGTTTTCCAATACTATAAAAAGCTTTGTCGCGCGCATTCGTCATCTCCCACCATTTTGACGTTGTAATAATTTTCATCATCATCAACAGCTCATATAATATCCCCACTGAGGTGCTCGAGCCTACCCCACATTTGGGGCGATTAGGCCTTAGTCAACCACACTAGCCAAGTGTGGGTTGGTCGACTTCACACACCACCTAAGAATTTATTCATAGGGGTGTGCAGGTTTCCTCACGATGTTGTTATTCAGCGTAAAAGCGTCGATTAAACGTACATAATTATGAATTCAAAATTTGAAAACACATTGGTACGTGGCGGGGATCGAACTAGTGCCTCTCGGGTGGGCGACGACGCTCTTACGCACTACGCCACCGGCGCTTCGTAAATCATTTTATCGACGCTTTTACGGTGAAGGAAAACATCGTGAGGAAACGTGCACACACCTATGAATAAATTCTTAGGTCGTGTGTGAAGTCGACCAACCCGCACTTGGCCAGCGTGGTTGACTAAGGCCTAATCACCCCTAATGTGGGGTAGGCTCGAACACCTCGGTGGGCAAATCATGAGCTGGTGATGATGAAATTGTTAAATATCAAGAAGTTAAATCTTTCAAACACACAAACAACTGGCTTCTTTGTCTACCATAGTATGTTGATAGAAAGATAGCAGATTTTTCTAACGACGTACTGCTACAGGTTCAGGAATAAAATTTTAGGGTTGGCCACCTACCTGATACCAGCCTTGGGAATAGCCTGGTGTCAGGATCTTACAAGTCACCATTTCTGGGCTCTGTAATGACTTGTTCATGACTGCTTTCGACAGTAGCTGATACCACCAGTTTAACGTGCCATCCGAAACCTATACCAATATGGTGATAATATTGCAGACCCGGAAGAAATTGACCGGAGTAAAAAGATTTATTTTTACGTTGGAGATATTTTTTGCTAATAGAAGACATTCAATAGTTACGTAACGGAATAATATTTAATTACACCCACAGATTTTCAGACACCTGAGAAAGACCGCTCGGGGGCAGATCAATATTTACATAACAGGTTGGATTATTTTTAATGGAAGCGTGTAGAAATACCAAAGGCTATGTTTTGGCTCTTTATTATGAAAAATGGCGATATTAGGAATAAATGTTGCTGATGTGTTCTTGAGACACGGTTAAGCTGACGCCACATACACACACTCCTTATCTAGTCAACTACATAATATGTAGTAATATAGACTTTATTTTACTGCAAAAAAAATACACGGATGCCACAAAGCATTCCCAATAGGAATAAGAAAAAATATTATTAAAACATGTGTGAGATTAATTGTATTTGTATTTTCTATTGCCAGTTAGCAACGCTAATATCAGTCAAATTACTATATTTATTACCACCAGAACTATGAAACGTAAATCATTTTTGATGAAGCATTTATTGGGGTCTCATTCAATTGTCGAATGAATAACGGCGAATTTTGTTCGTCGGCGTAATTATGACTAGGTAGAATAAAATATGAAGAAAGTTTTTCATGAAAATAGAACGCAATTACACCTCAGCTTTTTAACAAATTGCTTTTTGTTGGAGGTGTCCGTCCTATTATTATTGTGACTAAGTTGATTATCAAAGTTTTTATTAAGGAAAGAAATAATATTTAGATAATATAATGTTCTGGAATATACTTTGAGGCTATGTTAAGACGGCATTCCCGTTTACTGTCCAAAAATAGTACTCGGATTCCTAGTAGAAGATCCGAACCTATATCGACCTTCACCGAGCTGATAATAGAATGAAACATATTTTATTATTAATTTAGTATATTAGAAAATATATTAAAAATGGGTTGTCTAAAAAAATCCTGGACAGACTATTTTTAATTATTTTTTGAAAAATGATTTTTTAAAAAAAATGAATAAAATATTGCAACATCAAGATAATAAGAAAATTTTGTCCTGACTGATAGTAGAAACCGTATAGAATGTGCAGGCATTGGGTTGTCTATTATTTACCTGCGTGAACTACTGGGTTGTCAGGTATGAACAGGTATGTCGATATCAGTTACTTTCACTCGATTGGATAATAGAAAAAATTTTATATCATCATAAGCGCGCGACAAAATTTTCTTATTATCTTGATGTTGCAATATTTTATTAAAAATCATTTTTCAAAAAATAATTAAAAATAGTCTGTCCAGGATTTTTTTAGACAACCCATTTTTAATATATTTTCTAATATACTAAATTAATAATAAAATATGTTTCATTCTATTATCAGCTCGGTGAAGGTCGATTTAGGTTCGGATCTTAGACTATCCACTGAGATGTTTTAAAGTCGTTACAAACTTATCAGCTCGGAAAGGGAACGCCTCTTTTTTTAGGTATGAACGCTACAGAACAACGGCTACGAAATTGCTATGGACCGCTCGATACGGTTCCGAAATGATGAGTGTACGACCTTCAAGGCGCTTTGCAGACGGCGGAGCGACCGGTCAATTTCACCGCGAACGATAGCGCAAAGGGAATCCTATTCTACCAACGCACATAGACAGGCTTGGAAATCTAACAAGGCCTTAGCCATACTGAGTGGCGAATCCCGTCCTGAAACTCAGAAATACACAGAAAACGACTAATCTGTTGAGATTTTTCCTAACAAGATGCTTCTTTTTCTCGTATCAATATTAAAATAATCAAATTATCCACGAGATGAATAAAGTTTATTTAAATTAGCTCCGGTGATTTCCGAGCTACGTCCAATTTTGAAGATTATTCTTACACTAACACATACATTTTTTTTTTAAGTTTTTAAGTAGTCTCGTTTTATAAGTATATTTTTCCAAAATTTACGATCTTATTTTCAAAGCGTCATAATCGTTTGAAAGTTACCCCTTATTACCTCTAAAGGCACTATATAGCTCAAGCATGCAGATCTAGTTTTATTTGTAGCCTAGAGCTCTGCTCCAAACCTTTTGGGATTACAAGAGTAATAGAAGAATGGAAATACATTTATTGCCACAAAACAGACCACGCGGTTACACAACAATATATACTTACAAACAAATTAAAACAAAAATAGAACTAAAGTAACAGTAAAAAATAAAGTAAATAGGTAAGAGTAGGTGCCTATTGGAAGCGTCGGTGACGTAGTGCGTAAGAGCGTCGTCTTCCGCCCGAGAGGCACTGGTTTGCACTTTGCCACGTACCAATGTGTTTTCAAATTTTGAATTCATATGTACGTTTAATCGACGCTTTTACGGTGAAAGAAAACATCGTGAGGAAACCTGCACACACCTATGAAGAAATTCTTAGGTTGTGTGTGAAGTCGACCAACCCGCACTTGGCCAGCGTGGTTGACTAAGGCCTAATCGCCCCTAATGTGGGGTAGGCTCGAGCCCCTCGGAGCCCCTTGGTCCCCTCGGGGACAACATATTATATTATATGAGCTGTTGATGATGAGGTGCCTATTGTAAAATTGTTGTGATCGCACGTCGAAGTTCATTGCAACGAGGTCCACACTCAGTTTATTGCTATTCTACGATCATGCGTAGGACAGCGCTGCTTTGCAGTATGGATCCCAAGTGACGTGCGGACGCGAGGCCAAACCTCGCTGGTGTGATCGGTATCGATAATACATACATGTATGTTGTTTTACAGTCAAATAAACAATACCTAATTTAAACTAACCGAAATTCTAATTCTTTTTCTTTGCAAGACTTTTTAGATTGCGACACTATAAGGTAATTTATAGTTCTCGTATCAAACTTATTCAGAAGCATTAACTTGCAAATTTTCTTTCGTAAAATATGAAATAAATGCAACTTGCGTCCTTGCAATAAAAAGGAGGACGTAAACGTATTTATGTAGTTTCAATTTGCATAGTGCTTTCCGAAATTTAAATTGACAGTAGCCTTACATACATTTTAGCCTCAAGAGACGGGTGCAAATTGGACGCTAATTAGTGCCTCAGTTTGGGTACACTAAAGTTTTACGTTAGCGGCTCTTTCGCTATGTTGAGAACATATCTCCTGAGGGCTCACATTTGGAACAACCTTGGTTTGACTGTTTCAGTAGTGCGTGGGAAGTCCTTATAATTTCCTTTATTTTAAAATATACAAGTATAAATTTAAATCTTATGACATAAAATTTATATTTTTTAAGAATTCATAAAACGTTAAAACCAAATTTCATAAGTAGCGGTTTTCTCGCCGAACAATCATACGTTCGATGCGTCACAACTAACTATAATACAGTTTTCCGTTTTCAATAACCTGCAACTCAGATATCTTATTGGTAGATTTCTTTGCGCTCCGCTTACCATGCACGGGCTTTATACTTCGACGTAGACTTTAGTACCTTTTCATAATAATCATAAAGGTTAGCAACTATTACTGTACAAGTGCGGTTTTATTATGACATGCTTTTAAAGTTAATCTAATTAGAAGCACCCTAATTCTCGATGACTTACTACGACATGGTACCAAAGCTTAAATCTACTTCTGGAACACTTAAGGTGCTCATTTAGTAATATTTATAATATACTAGCTGTCCCGGCCACGCGTTGCTTGGTAAAATGGTGGTAATTTCGTACTACTGACCTATAACATTGTATCTGCAGTAAAAAAATATGACTACTTATCAAAATAAAAACTACCCTATCTCTCAAGTTGATCAAAATGCACACGGTGTACAAATTTGATTAAAATCAGTTAAGTAGTTTAGAAGTCCATCGCGGACAAACAACGTGACACGTAATAAAATTTATATATATTAAGATAGCAAATAAAGAACTTGATGAAACGTCAGTATGTCGTGTATTAAGTACACTGACTCAGCTATACAACTTTGCATTTCTTGTTGCAGATTGGCGTGACATTGTGGAGACCAATCAGCGGCGAATTGGTTACAAAGTAAATGATAGAAAGTGGCCAGTTTGCATTCGTACTAATAACTTAACTTCTATGATTTTATCAGTATGGCGTCATAGACTTTAAGTAACAGTACCCCAGTTAATATTTTTTTACATAATTATAAGCATTTATAAATAATCAACTTATAAAGACTGTTATGGCACTTATTTCAGGCTCAGTTAGTAGAACTAGGCCTAAATAAAAGTGACTTATTTTAACTGTTTTGGCAAATCTTTGTTTAGGACTCTAAACATATGAACATTTGACATGTTTCACATCGATAAACAAAAAACAAGATTTATTTTCACCCGGGACAAAATTATACATCGTCCAGATTTTGATTTTAAAGGGACTGGAACATCAGATAACCGTTTTTTACCCTAATATACCTCCAATTTTTACATGGAGAATCATGGGCAAAGAGTACAGGAGCACCTTACTCGCATTTTGCCACAAACTCACACTACTCCGGACTCCCGCTCGACGGACGATTTGACGTAATCATCCACCACGTACGGATACGCGGTAGCGCAAAAAATTCCGTTATGAAACTAAACAGTAATCGCAATTTCAAAAATTTCTTTTTTTCCTTTAATATTACCTTTAATGGAATATTCTAATTATATTATTCGAACTTTCCTAACATATCGCAAAATATAAACACTTTCTTACCAAGGTTTAAGGTAGGTAGGTTATTATGTCTGTAGTCGAAGCAACTTCAACATAATAATAGTTTTCGTAGTTCGTTAAGCAGAAATAAGTGTAGTTTCTTGGTTAAGCGATACAAACAAAGCAAGTACAGCATTATGTTGTATTTCAATAAACATTAACATTTATTGTCCGCTACATTACAAAGGGTGTAGCGGTCTCCTGTAAATACCCAGCTTTTGACTGAACAGACTTCAACTAAATAACCTTTTAAGTGGTACTCCGTTTTAATTTACAGAGAATTAAAACCGCATCATTTTAACTGGCTGGTTCGGTAAAACACTTTAATGGAGTGTCGCAACAAACGGACAGAAGGGTATTATATGGCAGCATTGGAATCGCTAAGTATATCGTATACAAATCCGTATGATCAAGTATTTATGTCTCGTTTCAAAGGGCGGGGGAGCAGCTGGTCCCACTCCGGGGACAGGTCGGAGGAGGCCGAGAGGCCAGGCCGCGTCAGCTACCGGTGCCTACACGAGTTCCCGGTGCCTGAGATATGCGGCGGAGGAAAGCCCCGGGGGGTTTAGCGGGTTCGAGCCCCGCATAACCCCTCCTCCCCCAGGAGGACGGGTATGGGTAGGCCATTAGTTAGTTACATATTTGAAAACCTAGTTTACGTAAGGAAAAACATAACAAACTTTTCTGAAAAGTGTGACACTCATAATATTAATACTAGAAAAAAACATAATCTAGTGGTACATGCTACTCGTCTCCACAGAATAAGCAATTCTTTTATGGGGCAATGTATACGCTTTTATAACAAACTCCCAAATAATATTCGAGATCTACCTGTTAATAAGTTCAAAACTGCTATTAAATCTAAACTGTATAATAAAGCTTACTATAAAATAACTGATTACATAAATGATTCTAACGCTTGGGGGTGAATTTGTTCATGATCTATGCATCCAAAATATATTAATTACACAGATTATCAACCTTGTGTCTTATAGTTAACTAAGAAACATAATTTAAATTTGTTCTAGATTATAATCAAGAAGCATGTGTATGTCATTCTCACTAAAAAGGTCTTGTGGCGGTGTCGTCTTGCGTCGGGTCGTTACGTTCCCTAAAATATGGTTGAGCGAAGCGATGGCTGATTCTTGCGTCATGCCTGTGAACAGGTGCCGCCAATGAGACCTGGTCATCTCATGTTTTCTTGAACTTTTTATTTTTATTTGATGTAAATGTTAGACAATGTAGTTGTTTATTCTTAGTGGATAATTGTATGACACATGCCATTAATAGGATAATTTTGTTTGTGTTATGATATTGTGTAAATAACTAATGTATTAGGAATTGGATTTTTTTTTATTTATTTTGGTATGCACACATTGTATTCTTATAGATATATTTATTAACCAAAGGATCATAAATGTATGCTTAGCACCTAAATTGAGCAAAATCTATCTAACAATAACAAAAAATGGTGGTGGGTATCAAGACTTAAATTAATTAGTTCATTGATGTGATTAGTTGAATTATATAGAAAAGCTTTTACAACATAAATTATTATTATAAATGAACCAAATGCGTGGGAGTAATAACTGCCCAAAATTTACGCATGTAAAACTGTAATTTTAATTATATTATTATTATCTATTGACCTGTAATGATGCTTTGAAATCATTACCAAATTGTAAGCTGTGGAGTTTCTTTCGCCATTTCTTCTCCATCTCAGCATAATAATATTATCGTCCCGAAATGGTGGTAGGGTTTTGACGATTTAAAAGTACTTAGCAAAGTCCATTTAAATAAAGAGCTTTTCATTTCATTTCATTTCATTTCATTTCATTTCATTTCATTTCATTTCATTTCATTACCCCGGGACAAAAAAAATGTTTTGTGGTCCTTGGCAAGGAGGTTTATGGCCACTTCACCGGCAGCCCTCAACCATTGACAGATTAGCTATCAACTTCGGTGAAACTAAAAAAAAGGACAATCCAGGACAAATGTTACATCTAAAACAGCACAAGTAAGACTTGAAATCAGACACCAAAATCAAACAAATATACATTTTTTCTATTAAAAAGGACGGTAGCAAAGAAATTAAACGAAATGCAAAAACTCCGAACAGCGTCCATCGTCTGGAGATTCGCATAGCTATCCATTAATCATCGCCAGCCAAGGAAATCCCAATGAAATTTCCCTGGGATATTAGAAGAAAATTCCGGAAGGGTTTAGTACAACAGCTTGCGTTGTAATTGGAGTAATTTAGCCTCGTGTTGTAGTAAAATTTCTGACTTTTTTAACACTCTAAGCTGGGTTGGTCCCATAAAAGATTTTAATCTGTATTAGAAACAGGATTGATTGGAATCAAATTTTTTTTTGTGTTAAATGGGCATTTTTTTGTAAACTGTAATTATTATTTTTTTAAATCCTGTGAATTTTTACAAAAAAAATCTCTTAACATCATTTTAGTGTCGCTGCTACGGTTAGGGTACTTCCGAGGTACTTCCCCTTTTATTGTACAACTGAAAGTTTCTACTCTGTCTACTGTTGACTGGTTATAATATTTTCAATATAAATTTCAATATTACCGCTGTTATTTTTGGCACTTTAACAATTGTTGCTAGGCAACCAAACTTCAATAACATACTTTTACTAGCTGGTAGAATATTGAGATAAGTCATAAAAAAACTTAAAAACCACAAATGAAACATCTGTCCTTTTAAATTTTAAATTCTTTTAAATTAATGGCGATCGCGACACATTAAGGATTACGCATTTCGCCAATATCGAGTGAAATTGTACTTAAAGTAACGACAATTGTACGGTAGATTAAGTTACAACAAGCACTCAGCATAACAATAATTGTTTAAGTAAAATAATTATTTCGTCAAATGGTGGTAGGGCTTTTGACGAATTAAAAGTACTTAGCAAAGTCCATTTAAAAAAGACCTTTTTTAGTTTTCATTTTTCATTTAACTCGAGAGAAAACTCTATGAAACATCTCATCGTATAAAACTAACGCATTTCAAAAAAATACGAATACCAAAAACGAAGCGAGTTTCATTCGTCTCTTCTTTTTTAATTCATTAAACTTTTTGTTTGATACGTTGTTAGATCGTTCTCATAAAGGGAATTCAAATTTTCGATGAAGTTTCTAAAAATAAAATCGAAAACACTGTATTGTTTCTCAGTATCCGAAGTGCGAAGCGTGTGAAGTTGACATTTTATTTTGTCTGCAGCCAAATGAAACCTGTTTTTAAACTACAAAAGACTAGTGAAATATCAGTCGACGAACGAATGCAACCGAAGCGTACGTTTATTGTTTCTTCATTGCAATATTCTTTTAAAAATTGTTTGCATTTTATTTGTGCTAATGTGTATTTTTTTTCTGTTTGTCATATTGCTTTGTTGTTTCGCTTTGAACTCTTGCTTTTACACGCGTAGCTTGCATTAACTGAATTATGGTATAGACTTTCACTCATTCTTTCTACATGACTAACTTGAGCATGCCTCTCTCAAATGACATTTGAATCACATACAAGCAAATATAGCAATATCCATGAAAGGTGATTTTGGGAAATTTAAATAAAACTAATTTTGATAATCATACCTATGTTTTTTGAACAAAATTTTATTGTATTGCAACGGGGATGTAAAAATACACATGTGCAAGCGATTGTATAATATAGATAACTAAACGATGACGTTAAAATATTGAAAAAAATAGTGGATATTGCTGTTATTGTTTTTGACAGTAGGATATTGCTGTTTTTGAATCTTCTACTTTTGAATTTTGCTGGCATTGCACCGTTGGACGCCTTTTCGCCATACAGAATAACGCTCCGTGATTGACTAGTTGGGACTTTGCTGCAATTGGTTTTGACAGGCTTGGATTTTGCTTTTTTTTTGCACCGAACATTAAAAGTTAAACTTCTTTTTTTTTTTTTTTTTTTTTTTTTATTTATTTATTCCAACAAATACATAAAATTACAATTAAAAGAAGTCTGCCAAACTACGCATGCAGTTTGTCGGCAGCAGTTCTCGTCTTTAACATTTAGTTGCAATAAATAAGATAAGTTAGTTACACAATCAACTAGTAGCCGGTTTCAATACTCAATTCACAGTTATAGATCACCCTACCAGGGTTTGACTTCAGTAAGTAAGTTTACATTTATTAGATAGGTGGTAGAATATTGCAACCGACCGTAGATGATCTTAAATTAAATTTAAATTAGTTTTTAGCTCAACAGTTTGTAATTAACAGTTAACGTTAGTTAAACTTTAGACCTTAATAAATTAAACAGTTTGTATTTAACATTTTAAAAGAAAAATAAGATTCTAGGAATATTCTCGTTATGGACAGAGTGACAAATAGTGCTTTTTTAGCCTACGTTTAAGGCTATTTTTGGAGTTAATATCTTCTAACAAAGTATGTGGTAGCTTGTTTATAATAGTAGGTACTAGCCACCGCCTCTCACGTTTTCCATAATAATTTTTAACTTTCGGAACAACTAATCTTTTTTTCTTTGATAATCGAGTTGGGTACGCATGAACTCTTTCCTCCTTGTAATCAATTTTGTCATACTGTTCTAATAATATTGCTAATTTAACTTTTTTCTCAACCGGTAAGATTCTACATATACTAAATAATTTATCATAGTTTTTTTGAAGAGGTTTCTTAACAGCGTCGTCCACCAGGATTTTTAATATTCTAATTTGAATTTGCTTAATTTTATTTAAATGTGTCGGGAAAGTTAGTCCATATGCACCCAAGCCGTACGTTATCACAGCATCAGCAAGAGCAAAGTACAACATAAACAATATCTTTTTACTTACATAAAACTTTAGGTTATATAGTTTACCCAATATTATGCGTAGTTTACTGCATGTGTTTTCGACATGCGAGTTCCAATTAAAATGCATATCAATGGTTAAACCCAAATACTTATAAGATTTTACCTGCTCAATTACCTTACAGTTACAGTTTACGCCACTATTGTGTAAACATTCGTAGGTATGCCCTATTATAGATATATTTATTGATCTTTTGTCGTTATTATATGGGGAGTAAATGGCCATGAATTTAGTCTTGTCTATGTTAATTATAATTCCATTGTCATGTGCCCAACAGATTACATTATTGAAGTCAGTCTGAAGTTGTTCTCTTATGTAATTCGGATCCTTGCCACTGCACATAATGCACGTATCATCTGCGTATATATAGGCTTTACATTTTTTTATAACATTCGTCATGCTGTTTACGTGCATTATGTACCCAATCGGGCCATATACAGAACCAGTTGGTACTCCGTATTTAATTATACCTTTGTCACTTTCAGCTCCGCATACTGAGACTTTAAGTGACCGCGCATCTAGGTATCTACCAAACCACGCCTTTGTGGGTCCTCGGATGCCACATTCGTCCATGGCCCTTAGGAGACATGAATGATCCAAAGTGTCAAATGCCTTTTTAAAATCAATAAAAATAGTCATCACTACACTTTGCTCATTCAGACACCCATTTACATCATTGGTAAATTTTGCTAATGCCGTAGATGTACTTCTACCTCGCCTGAACCCATGCTGAGCATCCGACAGCAATCGGTTTTTTTCGAGAAATTCAGTGATCTGTCCAACAATTACTTTTTCAACTATTTTGTTTATGACGTTCAAGATTGCTATAGGTCTATAATTCGTGTACTCTGCATGGGATCCTTGCTTATATATGGGCCTTATTATGGCTACTTTGAGCTCCTCAGGATACAAGCATTTTTTGAAACACAAATTCACAAAATATGCCAAGATGGGACTTATTTTCTTTTTAATATATTTTATATCTACAATTCGGATACAGTCGGAACCCGCAGACTTGTTGTTTTTTAATTTATCAATAATTTTAGATATACCTATGGTCTTCTGTTACTGGCCTATATCTGAAGCTTACGGGACATGGATCCACGTAAGTTTCCCTGTTCATAAAGTTTATCTGGCACTTATGTTTAATATTATCAATTTCTGTAGTGAATGTTTTACAAAATTGATTACATACGTTTTCCTTGGACCCATTTTTCAACATATATTTTTCTATAATACTATCTACACTTAATTTTTCCCTACCTAGCCATTTATTTATATTACACCAAATTTTTCTTATATCACCATTACAATTCGTTAAGATTTCTTTTCTGTGTTTATTTTTTGCTAAGTTTATCATTTTATTTGTTATATTTCTTTGTCTCGTGTAATCTAATCTCAGAATATTATTGTTTGGTTGCGATTTCCATAGCCTAAATAATAAGTCGCGTCTCTTAACCATATTTTGCAAATGTTCACTAACCCAGACTTGAGAATCGCGTTTATTTTTAACTTTTTGCTCAAAAGAACTTTCTTTATAAATATTCTTAAATATTTCGGTTAATTTTTCATATAACTTAATCGGGTTATTTATGTTTAACAATATAGACCAATCCGTTGAGTCTAACTTCTTAAAAACAATGTTATTATTTATACCTTTCTTCGTTCCGTGTCCCGTTATGTTGCTGCTATGCGTATCAGCTGTTATTCCTATTATGTAATGATCGGCTAGCTTCGTCATAACGGTATACGCACACAACGCTGAAGCCGTCGCATTTCGCACGAAGATGTGGTCGATGCAGGACGTCGTTCGGCGCTCCGCGGTTACACATTCACGCGTTACGCCACGTATGGCACACTGCAATCCATACTCACTCATCAAGTTTAAATATCGGGTTGAAATATTGTCTTGTAAATGTTCTAAAATGTTTATGTTTACGTCGCCGATTAAGAAAATATCATTGCGCGTACTGCTGATTAACGTTTCAACTTCTTCAATAAATTTGTTCTTGTCTGTATTAGGCGGTCTGTAAATTAGTATGATTGTGGTTCCGATATTATTGCAACTAGTTGTCAGTGTTCCGGTTATCATTTCACAGTTTGTCATTTGCACGTCCTGTTGTGTAAACGTGATAGCACTTTTTACATAAAGTAATACTCCTCCGCCACGTCTTTCTTCCCTGGTCCATGCAAACATATTATATCCATTCAACTGATACATGTATAATTCATCGTTTTTAATATTTATTTCCGTTAAGCAAATTATGTCTAACTTATTAAAGCAATCTTTTATAGTCACCAGTAATTCGCTGAAGTGTTTTCGAAGTGAGCATATATTAACGTGGATAATGTTTAAAGATAAAGGTTGAAGGTTTACATAATTACACCATGTATGTATATCTAAAAATTGTTTATATTCTATATCGAATAAATCTGGTTGCAGGTCAATAGTAGACGTCATTATTATATTGTTTATTTTCCTATTTTTTCTTCTTTCAATACAAGGGCTTCGATATCACTCTCAAAATTTATTTGTAGTATTTTCTTTTCTTCTTCGTTTTTTTTAACAAGTATTTTGGAGTTTTGGATCCAGATGTACTTGTAAAAATCCTTCAATTTTTGCTTTGTTGTCCAGAATAGCTGGCGCATCTGTTTCGTTATGTTTTCATTAATAAATATCCGTGAATTATTACCATTTCTAAAAACTAAGTGATTGGTGACGTTACTTTTTCTACACTTCAGCCAATCCTGGCGAGCATTGTGGGTGCGCAGTGTTAGTATAATAGGACGTGGTCCCTTGCTGCTTTCTCCAGGCAATCTTCTGGCCTTTTCTATATCTCCTGCCACCAGATTTAACTCTTTTGCTATCTTGACAACTGTGTCCATCACTTTTTCATTCTCAAACGTTTGCACATTAATCAATTCAATATTCATTTCTAGTTCTTTTTGTTCTATTTTCATAAGACGTTCTTCCAGTGCTTTATTGCATTTTTCCAAGTGTATACTTCTCTGTACCAAGTCTTTCACTTTATTTTCGTTCTTCTTTGATTCTTCCTTATATTCCTGTCTCGATTTTTCTAGGTCTTCATACTTTTTACCAAGATAATCAACAGATTTTTCGATATCCAAGTTAGATCTTTTAACCTCAGCAATCTGGTGTTTAATGTCAAGCACATCTGACTGCATGCATTTGTAACGGGTGTCTTGTTCTTCCTTCATCGTCGTAAGCATGCTAGTCATTGCTGTCATCTGCTCTTGTAAGGCAACCAAGTTTTTATTAATTATGTCCATGTTACGATTCGACGTTTGCCTTGTGGATTCCTGGGTATGTGAGGATTCACTGTCCGAATCTTCTTGTACGCGTTTCTTTTTGCGTCGCGATTGCGAATTGATTGAGACCCAACGATCCAAATTGACCTGTTTGTCCTTCATCAGGTTTAAGTTTGAATCCGAACCATAGGTTTCCGATCCTTTCGTTGGCGTCCGCTGCAAACTCATGATTCCCGTAGGCCTATTTAATGAGTATAATGCCGTCGGGTTGATACACTAAGTAGTAGGCAGACACAGTGGGCGGAGTCAAGGGCGGGGCCACTTGCGCACGCGTCGCGGGTGGACCTGTTGACACTATACTGATCCTTTATTATCACGTAGTGTGGTCCTTGTCACTTTCGGCACTAACTTGATATGCGTCCGTCGCTGATAAAATCCACGCGAGAACTCATAAAATCCACGCGAGAACTGGGATATTGCTGTTTTATATGGGATATTGCTGTTTTAGGAGCGCTATTACTTTTAAAAAACGTTTGAAATTTTACTTCTACAAAGTGCTTCTTCACGCCTTCACTTCTTTTGAATGTTCTATTATTGTAAGAAGGAGGGACCACGTGTGCTGACGGCGAATTACATTTCTGAGTTCGCGTTGGAATAGTAGCCACCTGGTAGCCATATTGTCGCACGCGTAATACTTAAAAGGAAGGGAGTATGACTGATTAGGGGAAAAAGTTGCCTTCGCCGTCGTATAGAAGGTAGAACGGGCTCATTGACGCATAATCACGACGAAATTGGAGAAGCTCAAGATGGTAATCTTATAATGACTGCAAATATAAACCTAAGATTAAGTGGGATGAGATTTAATAATAATCTAAATCTGTTTTCCATTGCATCACTTTTAGAACTACTGAACTCTGCTCAAAGCCCTCATATTACAACCTACACTGACCACAAGGGTTTGGAGACAGACCATCACTTGTTAGTTTAGGCTATTTCGGACGAGAAGTTGATCGCCAACATATGGAGATCTCATTCCTCGCAAACTTTACAACGTTTGTCATGTTTCACACATACGGTTTTTTCCCCTATTTGACTTTTGAGCAGGGTTCGGAAGTTACTTTGTGAATTAAATTGTGTTACGTATCATACAACACAACAATTGTATAAACATTCTTTACTTTGCGGTTACTAGGATTAGTATTGTCAATCATTTACGACGTGGAAAAAAATAAAAAAAACTTTATTGTTCATTAGTGCTATATTTCCATTGTGTCAAAATATATTATTTGATAATACGTTCTTCTTAATTCATTAAATGCTATGTGACCTTTCTTAGATCCAATTTATATCTGGTTTTTACTGTAGGCAAAGTTCTCGAATCTTCAAAAAATTAAAAATATATATTATTAAATTTGTTTAAATTATAAGCTCGGGTCATGTAGTTAAAAAGGGCAAATTTAAATTGGAACAATTCGTGTTTTTTTTTTATAATTATTTCAACTTGAATCTTGTCTGTAAACAGAGGTTCTGCATCCCACAAATTATAAATGAACAAGATTAACTTAAAAATCATGTTGTATTTAATTAATATTCACATTTAACAACCCGTTCACAATTGACAATACATCGACAACTTCAGCATTTCATCTATTGTAGTCATCATGTCAATCCAATGAAAGTTAGGGAGGGATCGATCACGTGGGTGATAAGATCTCATATTGTATACTACGTAGCTCTCAGGGTCCGTAACTGTTAGTGGCATACATTGAACGATACCTATAGAAACGAATGAAAGGATATTAAATTGGAAATTGACTGTTAAACTGTAATAAAACGTGAAAAATGTTAGAGACCACAAACTCACAATCGTTTATAAAACACACACGTTGACATAAAGACACTGACGAGGCGAATTTTGAAACTAAAACTTTGGTAACTAGGACTTATACCACTGATAATATGCTTGGAGGTTCGTAAAAATATACCATACTTATTTTCTCTTATTTTTTTATTAATGCTGCATTTATTGTTTATCTCCTTATTTCCATAGAATTATAACACCTAGAAACCCGTATGAAAAATGAGGCACTTTAAACTAAGCCATGTCGTAGTTTGTATGAACGTCCCGTCAGTCAAATAATTCGATTTCATGTAAGCATAATTTTTCTCCACTTTCTGGGTAAGATCCTTTACTGTATACACTCACATCAGACTTATGTTAGTGTGCTTGTCTGACGATAGTAAGTACATATTCTTCTTTTAAATTAATGGCGATCGCGACACATAAAGATTACGCATTCTGTCAATATCAAGTGAACCTGTACTTCAGTAACCGACAATTGTACAGTAGATTGAGTTTAAAATGGAGTTTCGCAACACGTGTTTTTGCAACAACAACTCGGGAGAAACTTCTAAGTCCATAATGCTTACATCTACATCAATTTGATTTTTGCCTCACTTCAGTTAGACAATAGCCCCCTTAAATATTTATTTTATTCGGCGGCAACAGAAATACATGATCTGTGAAAATTTCAACTGTCTAACTATCACAGTTCATGAGATACAGTCTGGTGACAGACGGATGGACGGACAGACAGCGGAGTCTTAGTAATAGGGTCCCGTTTTACCATTTGGGAACGTAACCCTAAAAATGTGTTAGTATCTTGTGTTTACTAGAATTCGTTCCATAATCACGGCTATGCCTCGTAGTTGCAAGCAATTCTTTTCCAATATAAGCAATTTGTTATCGTTCACGAAAATCAACGAACAGGCTCAGTGTCAACTTTTGTTCCCCTCTGATTGCGTTCGGAAACTACTCTATTCTTTAGTAGTTATTCAGTTCAGGAAAGAGATCGTAAATTATTTACATGGCTGCCTTGACGACAATAAGTTTCTGAATGGATTACAAATGTTATCCAATGAACTATTTACATTGATAAATTACTGGATTCCTCTATAATTTATTAAGGAAGAGAGTAGGACAATCATCTACAATTGACTTGAGACTTACGTACAAATAAATCTTCTTCGTACAAAGTGCTTGAAATAGATTTTTTTGGAAAACTATAATACTTACATCCCTATACCTATTTGCCTACTAATATTATCATAAATGCGAAAGTTAATCTGCCTGTCTGTCTGTTACGCTTTCAGGCTTAAACCATTAAACCGATTTTGATGAAATTTGGTACTAGTATAGACAAGAACTATCTTCTATACTAATAATAAAGCTGAAGAGTTTGTTTGTTTGTTTGATTGTTTGTTTGTTTGTTTGTTTGTTTGGTTGAACCCTAAGATCTCAGCAACTACTGGCTCAAATTGAAAAATTCTTTTTTCGTTGGATAGTCCATTTATCTAGGAAGGTTATAGGCTATATAACATCACGGTAAGTCCAATAGGAGCCGAGCATCAATGAAGAATGTTGCAAAAACGGGAGAAAAATATTTTTTTTCAAAGCTTTCACTGCGTGCGCTGCGTAAACGGTTAAAGTTACGTAAAAATCATGTATGACGGAATTGTTTTCCATTAAATTTTCTAAACAAAAGTCCGCGACAGCATAGGTCTATCTTTTATGGTTAGCTCACTATAACCTTTCTTTTTGGTAATCAAATTTGTTTTAAAATAATGCATTATCTGCGATGGTGTTTTTGTATGCATGATATTATTCCTTATCAAAATAAATACATTGTTTATCACAAGTATTTAATTCTGCACAAAATTGTTCATGACTTCATTTGATTTCAATGAATATCTTAAGAAATATCATAGTTTGAAATAAACGGAAAATAATAATTTTTGATTTTCAGAGATTTCTTTGCGTGCGCTGCGTAAACGTTAAAGTTACACAAAAATTATGTATGACGGAATTATTCTCCTTTAAAAGTTCTAAAAACAAGTTACAGACAGCATTTATCTATCTCTTAAGGTTGACTCGCTATAACCTATTTTTGTTAATAAATTTTGTTCTAAAATAATACTTAAGATGCGAAGGTATTTTTGTAAACATGATATTATTCCTTATCAAAATGAATACATTATTCATCACAAGTATTTAATTTTGTACAAAATTGTTCTCTACATCATTAGATTTCAATGAATATCTTCAGAGATAGCATAGTTTTAACATAACTCCGCAGCTAAATAATGATCAAGTACTACGCACGCATCTATACTGAGTTGTTTTTTTTTGCTTGATCGCGCTTATCTTAGGAACTACTGATCCCGTCAGATTCAGACGCCTTAGAGACTCTTATAGGTTCAGAGACTCCTCCGAGGGAGATGCTCACCGGTCAGGAATCCTCTCTGGAGTGATTCGACATACTTAAAGCTTGAGGACCCACCGAGGTCCTCTCCTTTACTAAAACCCCTGGTGACTCAAAGAAGGTCATCAGAGACATCCTGTAAAAATAGTTAAAAAAAACCGCCTAGAACGAGTCGGACGCGTGAACGAAGGGTTCCGTGCCATAGATTTATTTATCAAAACTGTCCGAAAATTATTTGAATTTTAAATTAAATATTTTGTTAACATTTCAAGTTTCTACCTGTTATCGTTATTGAGACCGAGAAATAAATCACGTTTGTTGTTGAGCCCCCTTAAATATTAATTTTATTTTAATTTAATTATTTATTTTTAAAGTGAATAATATAACTTATATAATATAATAAAAAGGGGAACTACTGATTCAAATTGAAAAATTCTTTGATTGTCTATTTATCGAGGAAGACTATAGGCCAGGTCTTCCCAAACTTATTTTCATAGAGACGCCCTTAGGATTTTTCCAATTTTTACGAGACCTCCCCCCGTTATAGTAACAGCAAAGTTAAGTACATACCTACAAAAACAAAAAAAAAACGGACGCAGCCGCCCGGATTGCGAAAGATGCTGTGTTCGATTTTTTCGCCCGCCATAGACAGTCGATCCGGGCTCAAGTTTTGAAATTGCGACTTTCATTTCTTTCTCTACATTTATTTTCGTTCTACTAGCTCGCATAGCAGCTAGACAGCCATTCTATGTGGATCGTCTCACTACGCCCGCCCCTGGGATAGAATCGCGAACCCTGGGATGCCAGGGCATCGCGACGCGCAGTATGGGAAACCCTGATATAGGCCTATATACCTCCATAGCATCACTCTACGACTAATAGGAATTGAGCATCAATGAAAAATGTTGCAAAAATGGGAAATCCACGCGGACGAAGTCGCGGGCACAGCTAGTAATATATATAAATCTCGTGTCACAATGTTTGTCCTCAATGGACTCCTAAACCACTTAACCGATTTCAATCAAATTTGTACACCGTGTGCAGTTTGATCCAACTTGAGAGATAGGATAGTTTTTATCTTGATAAGTAGTCATTTTTTTTTACTGCAGAGACAATGTTACAGGTCAGTAGTATGAAATTACCACAGCAACGCGTGGCCGGGCAGCTAGTATACTATAGGCTACATTTTATTGCTAAAAAAGGCTTGAGTGGGCTGAAATAGGGGATGAAAGTTTGTATGGAAGTTTGTGATTGTTGAAGATAAAACTTTTGTTGCTGAACAAACCTCTTTTTAGCATTTTATATTGTACACCTTTTTCAATGTTTTTGGCTTTTTGATGTATTTATGTTTCCATGATGATATTATTGTCTTCATCTCTAAATTATAGTGCATATTATGTAAGTAATCTTTTCATTTTATACATATATATATGTTTAAGTTTTCAAAAACCATTGAACTTTAAATTTGATAAGACACTTGATAAGAAATAAATAAACATTTTCTTCCAGCCTTTTTGAAATTTCGATCTATGTACATGCGGATGAAATAGGAGATGTAAATTCGTATGAAAAATAAGTACCCAATAAAATTAAAAATGCTGGCTAAAGTAACTATTCCACGCGGTCACGGGCAAAAGCTAATAAATAAATACTAGACACTCGTGTCAATTAATAATGTTTGTACAATATTTTTTATTAACAAAAACAACTGCTGAGATATAGACGAAAAAAAAAATCAGGCTATTCGAAACTTTCAAATTTTCAAAGGTGTGCCACCCGATAAGTCACTGCTTTTTATATAATTATTCTGCCAAAGTTTAATGACATTCGTATGTTGTAAAAAAACACATTAGCATAATATTTTACCAAATTTGTGTACATTCAGCATCAGAAGTACCTAGATCTATATTTTAGTACCTTTTCATAAAAAATATTCATAAATAATAGTGGAAGCTATTACTGCATAAGCGCTGGAATTGCTACGATATGGTACTAAACAGTTAATCTACTTCTAATGCGTACCTAATAACATCCACTGTCTTTTGAGATTAGATTAATACTAAGGATGGAACAAAATTGCTGAGTTTCTTGTCCATTATTCTTTAAACAACAAAACCTCCTAGTAGACTTATAAATGGGTGGTTTAGAATTCGACCTAAATACAGAGTTTAACATGTTTCGTCCTCGATCGAAAGGTCCTGTTTGTGATCAATATTTATGGTCCCGACACATCGAGCTACCAACAAAACTTTAGCATAACCATAGAAAAACATCGTTTCTTACTCTAACTACAGAGAAAGGGCAAAACAAACGCCATGTAATATCTGCTGGCAGCCATTCATTCAATCCTCCGCCTAACAGAAGGCGGCATTTGTTTGCGAATCAAAAGCCAATATCTGGACCGATCGATACAAGCAGCTTTGACATATTTGCATAATAGGATTTCGCTTCGGGTCCCCAGTCGCGAATTGTTTATAGTTTGACTTAGGTCAATACTTTAAAAGATTTAGCGTGGAATGTTTGGGGGCTTTAATTAAAGTTTTCAAGTCAGCCCCTTTGTCAGATTGGTTTTTTTTATACAATGCTATTGGCCAATAAGCATAAGGCTTCATTTATGGTAAGAGACAAAAGTAGAGAGAGATTTAAACACTTCCGCGATCCAAAGAGTAGCTTGCCCTAATTAGATTTAGGCTGGTTTAAGGCAACGGTAAGGGATGGTGACTTTGGGTGGATAATCGCCTGCATAGCATAATCAGAAAAGACACAGAAAAAGCAAATTTTTTGAAGGTGCTAAATTTATCTCTTATTGCTATGAAGATTAATTTAAATAATGAAAGAATAATAAAGATTCAGCTTCAGGTTCTACCAATAAACTAGTGTAAGGAAGCGCGCATCAAAACTGACTGACCCGATCAGTCCTGCCCTGCCCGCATCAAGTGGCTTCCCTCGGCCTTTACTAGATCTTTGTTCCACCTTGTGAGGCGCCTACGAGCCTACCAACGCTGCCTCGCCCAATACGTTGCCGTCCCTTGAGGACCTTTCTGCCCCAACGGCCGTCAGTCCTGCCTACTGCCATTTCAGGTTCGTAATTATTGGGCTATGTCGGTGACCTATTTATTCTGGTATCCACCTTTTTATTGTAAAGGCTTTATACGAGAAACCAAACTGAGTTATTATTGTACCACAGACAATAATAATACTATAAGATTGTACTAACAACGGCAGATCAGTCAAATTTCTTCATTAACTTTATGATTATGGAGTTAATTTGAAAAATTCGTGAGGAAACTTCACAGTCTTGGCTAGCCTAATCTTCTGTCATCTGTAGCCATGTCCAAGTAGGTATTCTTCAATGCCCCTTCTGTGGAATAAAATATATTTCTGATTTTTTAAGGAACCACAAATCGAAATTTTGTGGATATATTTAGACAACATTCGGATACTTTTATTCATATTTTTAGTACGGTGACGGACACCTCTTAGAACGAGCTGTTTTTGAAGATGTATTTCTAGTAAAAAAAAAAAAAAATAAGGATATAATTTTAAACATAGATATAAGTCCTTGCAATAAAGTTTAAAATAAAAAAGAATAATGGACATAGCTATTATATTGAAGGAATTATACACTAATGAATAATGGGGAAAAAATTTGCAATTTAATAATTTACCCATATTATTTAGACCGCTGTACTGAGCACTCCACCAAAAGCGAATAAAGATTAGACATTATTTGATATTATTGGCAACACTCATTTGCCTGCCTCCATGTTAACTTAAATAAATAATATTTATTCTTTTAAAACATCTGAGATTGCGATGTAATTTCATCTAGATATTCCGGAGTGCTCCTTTCTGTAGAATAAATATACTTTCTGTCTCAGCAGTACATCCCCGCTTCGGTTCGTAGGACAAAACGATATGATTGTATTATATTAACATAGAGTTTGCTCATCAGTTTTACGTAACGACTGAAAAAGCTAAGCAACTTTGTGTCCTGTTGGTACTTCACTATCCTCATCAACAGCTCATATAATGTCCCCACTGAGGAGCCCGAGCCTACCCCACATTAGGGGCGATTAGGCCTTAGTCAACCACGCTGGCCAAGTGCGGGTTGGTCGACTTCACACACAACCTAAGATTTTCTTCATAGGTGTGTGCAGGTTTCCTCACGATGTTTTCCTTCACCGTAAAAGCGTCGATTATACGTACATATGAATTTAAAAATTTTAAAACACATTGGTACGTGGCGAGGATCGAACCAGTGCCTCCCGGGTGGGAGACGACGCTCTTACGCACTACGCCACCGACGCTTCAACTACGTTGATACTTGGATGTAGAGATTTACGTTGTTCAATAAATATGCTCTCACCAAATATCCCATGCATGTTAAAGGAAATGTTAGGATGTAGTCATCTCTCGGCGATATAATTCTACATTATTATTAACACTTAATATCGAGGCATATAATAAGCAAGCATGAGTATCTTCATTTCTTGCTATCTGAACCACATGTAACATTATGGTAACAACTATTAATATGGGATGTATTGAACTCATTTACTCGCTATTGAAGAGGCATATGCCAATATCTACTTAGATCCAGATTTAATAGTAGGCCAGTATAATTTTTGATGGTGATATATTTTATCGAAGTACTTGTGGGGTAAATCAGTGCCTATTGTACCATAAAGTACTGTCTAGTGATACAAGTGGCCCGAAGGGTAAATGTCGTCTTTCTCACACATCTTAACCCTTAATAAAAAGGTGGTGTGGAACCTAATTTTCATTTAACCGCTTAAAAAATATTTCTATAGTTACATTTCATACAAATCTTGCAATATGCTTGATATCCAAACTGATAGAATTCAAAATTAATCTTGACTATAACTTAAATTTATTTGCAGAAAGGGCGATAAACCCCTAAGCCCAGGGGTCAAACGATAAATTTGCGTTGAATGAAGCGCGTAATTATTCGAACCCAATACGTAAATCATACCGGGGCTACAACTAGTAGGAGCCACTATCAATCATAAGCTAGGGTTTTGTGGAGGTAAAGATTCTAATTCAACCATTCAATGTAGACTTCATAGCTAATATTAAGGTACATATTAAATTGGTTGGTCTAAGCTGCCTTTTCATATTTATTAAAGAGAAATGGAGGAGCTTTCGCCATCAAATATTTACGAAGATAATGTCCTAAATTTGCTTTATCTAAAGTCAGGACCACTTTCAGGCCTTATCTTTTGAAATCGTCCGCAATGTGTTTTTTACGATCTCCAAACGAAGCATTAAAATTAGTACTTTAAATATTCGTTGAAATAAGCGGTTTAAGGTTTATTCTGAAAAGTTATGGAGCTCAATCTAAATTTATTCACGTAAGTATTATTGTTTAGGCATACCTATATACTTTCATTGGAATTTGTTTCTTTATCATTGAATCGTACAAGAACATTGCAAAGATTTGCATCAAATACACCACCAGGAATTCGTAATCCGTGTGACCCCTTGAGAATCTTATTTCGTCACAGCAGCGCTCCGTTTAAAATTTTTTCACAACCCAAAATTCTCAAGAAGCCCATTAATAATAAACGAAATATGAATTCGGTGGCGATAATAAAGAAATACGAGAGCCCGAAAAAGACTCTTAAAATGTTGGTGAGGAGAAATAAAGTTTAATTTAAGAACGACAAATCAAATAACGAAGCAAGTCAAACATCTAGGAAAAGCCAGTAAGACAGGAGAAATAAAGGAATCTCTATTTAGAGTAGGGTATCTGCGGTTAGCCCCGCGCGTGCCATTGAGATAGATCTCAGATTCCAGACTAGATTGTGCATGGATGTATTGCAGCTGGATATGGCGTATTAAATAGTTTGTTAATTCAATAAAATTGAAGAGGTCGATGACATTGCCAGTCGTGCATTCTTCGTAATGAACTCGAAAGTTAAGCTGACAAGTGCGTAAAATCGAGTTGACAGATTTTTCGCCCTGCTTTGGAAGGCACGTTAATCTAGTAGTCACGGCTGCTGTTGAAAGATAGCAATCGTAAACAAGTCACGTCAGAGAAATGGTGACTTGTAAATCTCTGACACTAGGGTAACTTACAAATACCAGGTTAACCACTCGATGAAGAAGTAGAAGAATTCAAAATAAAAGTGAAGACAGGCAATCATGTGACCCGCGTAATGGTAGACGTAATATGGATCCTTGCTAGAGTCTCACTTGCACACTGCCTACCCTGAGTGCCTAGACAATTGGTCCATCTATTCCATCTTACGCTTTATGAACATAATAAACTAAAAGCCGTTGATATAAATTATGTTTATCGCTATATATTTTTTTGTAAAATTATTTTATGTCACCAGTTTATTTTCGTAATTTATCACGCACGTTTGAGTTGGCTGGAACAAATCTCTTGTAGGCATTCGATTATCCTTTGCAAATATCCTGTGCTATAAACGAAGAATCACGAGTTATAATTAAAATTTTAATAGAACCTACCTATCTTATGAATGAATCTAATGACACTTCTATTATCATTTTATATCTATGTGCTCACTCTACCGTTATTTTGGCAACAAGCGCTGTGGAAGACGAATAGTTTTTTTCTAGAAAAACAGTTTCCCTAAAATGTTTTATTTTTACGATATTTAAGTTTATCGGACTCCTTTCAACTAGTTGTTACGTGGTATCCCTAAAATATTTTCCTAGAAATATTTTGTTTACTGAACAATATCAAGGCAAATATTTAAAGTCCTGAAAAACTATTTGCGAATTTTTAAAAGGTATTTCATTCTTTTATAAGTAAATATTTGAATTAATATCGAATTTCTCCATATAGATATTAATTGAACGGTTTAGAAATCAAAGATTACTTTAATAAGTTATTTAGTATATTATGTAATCGAATAATTTTTGCGTTTACAAACGCTTAAATATTTTTAATACTTAAAAAAATATCCGGGCGGCTGCGTTAACTACTACGCCACCGAGGCTTTGCTTTCGCTGTCGGAATTTGTCAGTGCTTGGTGCTTATGTTTTTAAGGTAAACATTGTTTCATCAAATCTTTCAAATTTGCACTTCTAAGATCCGAACGAAATATTTTTGCCATAAAATTTTTGTTATAAACTACCTTACATTATGAAATAATTTTTGCGTTTACAAACGCGTAAATATTTTTAATACTAGAAAAAATACACTGAAAAAAATCGACCTGCCTCAGGCGGGAATCGAACCCAGCATCTTTCGCAAACGAGGCTCTGCTTTCGCTGTCGAATGTCCTTTGATTAGATTCTTCTGTGAGAGCAGTATGGAACTATAGCTAAACAAAATTTTAATCGACAAAAATCGATCAATTTGACAGTTATTCTTAAAGAGAGAGAACAAGTTTGTCGATGTCCATTTACAACTCCATGCTCACACTGTAGGAACTATTACCAATCAAATTTGAGTGGCTAATAGGGTGTGTCCCACTCTCCTTATAGTGCAGCATTTGTTACATTTACGAGTATTTTGGATGTTATCAATATAATTTAAATACACGCTTTGGGGCTATTGTTATAAATTACCAGTAAATTTTCTTTATAAAATATTCGTCCTATGCTTTTCGATGTCTTGTCCCTTTTTGTGTTGAGTGTTTTTAATAAAAGAGCCTTACTTTTGAAAAAAAAATAGTTTTAAAATATTATTATACAACTTTTTCGTATTACTTAGATAACGTATATTAAACATTTAAATCTCAAATATCAGCAGGAAAACTGGAATAAAAAGTCGCCAAGAAATATTATTTAAAATTTATTTGGACCTTCGACGACAATAGAGTACTATATTGAACGTGCTTCGGTACATCTTTTGTATTTATGTTTAAGTATACAAACTATACCCGAAATCCCTTGGTCAGAAGCTTTACGGGACGGTCTCAACGCCCTTCATCACTTGAAGGTCTTTTGAATAAATTTACAAGAATTATGTAAGTCGTATCGATAACTATAAATCCTTAGCTATTTTCCTTTATTCAAGCAGGTTATATTATGTTGCCAGAAACGTGAATGTTTTCGTAATGAGCCTAGGGATAAATTTATCTGAAATAATGGCTTCATCATTAATATGTCTGGGTTACGTCGCTTTGTTTTGATATTCCAAGTACAGTTCAGTACTTATAACTGATGGAAAATTTTGCTTATATCTCATCATCTTCATCATTACAGCCAGTATAATTAGACCTACTTTGAATTACAGATTAGTGATGGTCTGAGGAATAAAATGCACTATGTGAACATTCTAGGCAGCCTTGGTCCAACTTCCATACAAAATTAGGCAATGTCCTATGAGCGTTAATTTTGACAACGTTTATCAAAAATCTAAATTGCGCTGTATTGGAAAAAGGCCTGTAAACGTTGTTTGAAAATCCACATGTTTCCTAAATGAATTACTATGTAAACTCATATCTGCCATGTGATTGAAAATGGAGTGATCTTTTACTCCAACAACAGAAAGAACAACCTCCTTAATTACCAAGGTCTTCCATGCCAAATTCTTCCATTGGTTCAAGAGTCTTCCATGATGCCTTGTTTTCGAGAAGAACCGGCAAGAAACTCAGCAAGTTTTATCCTCCCTTTACAGTTTTCATTATTGATTTGTAAAGTCATAATTCACATGTTCAAGTCTTTGATAATTACGTATTAGTAATCATAATAATAAGTAAAAGAAGACTAATAATTAAATTTATAATGAAAAAAAAAATGTCTTCCCTTACAATATAGTCAATTTTAAATTTGAAATTCAACACAATATTTCATTAGTTAACAATGGAGAATCAAGCATATTTGAAATGTCCACATAATTTTAATGGCTTTATAATACCAATCCTTGTATTATACTTCATTTTCTCACTGTCATTTTTGTGCCTTCTTTAACTACTTAGGTGGAGTTTCTCCCGAGTTCTTGTTGCAAGAACACGTGTTGAGAGACTCCATTTTATACTCAATCTACTGTACAATTGTCGGTTACTTATAAGTACCTATACATTTTCACTTGATATTGGCGCAATACGTAATCTTTATGTGTCGCGATCGCCATCCATTTAAAAGAAGAACAACTACTTAGGTAATATCAATTTTTAATAAAATAGACTGAAAACATGTTAACATGTTACCATAAAAACATAAGTACCAAGCACTGACAAATTTCGACGGTGAAAGCAATGTCCCGGTAGCGTAGTAGTTGACGCAGCCGCCCGGATTGCGGGAGATACTGTGTTCGATTATTTCGCCCGCCCTGGACAGTCGATTTTTTTCAGTGTATTTTGAAATAATGACTTTTCAAAACCGTGCTCAAGTTTTGAAATCGCGACTTTCATTTCTTTCTCTACATTTATTTTCGTTCGACTAGCTCGCATAGCTAGCTAGACAGGCATTCTATGTGGATCGTCTCACGACGCCTCGGGTACAACACCCCAGGGCGTCGCGACGCACAGTTTGGGTAACCCTGATATAGGCTATACCTCCATAACATCACGACTAATAGGAGTTGAGCATCATGAAAAATGTTGCAAAAACGGGAAATCCACGCGGACGAAGTCGCGGGCACAGCTAGTTTTTAATAAATGTTTAGTCACATGAATCTAATGATACTCGAGTACTTATTGACACTTCAAATACTTATGTTACCAGTACGGGTAAGAAAAAAAACAATACATTTAAGAGTTAAAATGCCTAAATTGTAAAGAAAGAGAATATAAATCAAAATGTACATTTTAATAATACCTTGAAAGGTATAAAATAAGGGCGCTAAAATACTGTTCAAGGTCAGGACACGTAGTAATAAACATTGTATCTTATAACAAAAAGCATTCGAACCTTTTATAGTATATTCGTTTTAGCGTATTATACAATGATATAGCTCCGTATAAGACGCTCCTAGATCAAAGAACGAAAACAATAGCGAACCTTTATCGAGACAAACTTTTTTACTTTCATTTATTCAATACAAAAGTAAACATTCAAACGTGGGAAGGAGAGATACATTATTCATTTTATTACAAGGAAATGAATTTAATAAGGTTTTGGGGACGTAAACCCCACCTTACAGAAGACCGTAAAAGAACTTTTGGGGTAAGAAGGTTAGGCTTTTAGACTTGCTTGAAAGCAGCACCCTTTATCTTACTTCGTGGTAAGTTAGAAAACGTCGAACACCGAGAAATTATGACTACCATTCCAACGCGAATTAAGAAAGGTCGTTCAAGTTATTTGTTTGTTGTGAGGTTTACGTGTTTTTTTGTGATTTCCTATTGTATTCAACAATTCTCGCTACCAATTACGGACTCTGATAATTGCTGCTGTTACCTGCGCCTGCACAATTGATTACTCGCCTAATCGACGGACTTCGGGTTGTGTACTTGGACTCCGAAATTACTTTTAATATATTTCATATATACCGTAGGATAACTTTATAATTTTTAAACTGCCCAAAAAATATCAATGTAAAGATTTGGCCCAATTTGTTTTTTTTTAATAGATAGAAAGGTTTATATGTATAATACATGCATGCATATTTACATAAGCATTGCACCCGTGCGAAGCCGGGGCGGGTCGCTAGTTTCTATATAATTAAGAAAGGGAATTCATACCAGCACACCTTCCCTTGAAATCCTGGGTCATTCAAAAGAAGGATAAAGAAGCACCTTGCATCTCGGCAAAACGAGGCTGGTTAGCGCGATGCTGTTCGGCCAAACCTTTTTTACATCTAGGTATCTAATAACACCCTGGCCGTCTATTGACATACATTTAAATTTTATAATTATTATATTTTTGTATGTCAGCTTGTATGTACGTCACTCATTCTCTTCTCTTATGTCATGTCACTCTCATAATATATACCTTGTAGCTTATCCTCTGTGTTTTTCTCTAAAATACCAATAGATGCTTACCTCTCGCACTAGCTATCTTTACATTCGTAGTACGAACTTTTATAAAAAAAAAACTTGGAAGCTAGCAATTGGGAAACTCTGAGACTGGCTATGTTATGCAAAATGAAATAATGCTTATCACTGTTTATTTATTTTTTATATATTATCCAGTCTCAGCTCTTGATCATCTATAATATAAAAATGAATCGCTGAATGTGTTGCTAAGCGCAAATCTCGAGAGCAATATTCCTTGAAGTACAATGATGGTTCTTACGGAGAAAAAAAAAAAAAAAAAATTTAATTAAATAATGTAACTGGTGTTCGGGACACCGAGTCTAGAATAGCAGAATAAGTATTTAAATAAACAACTTTTAAAAAAAAAAGTCCAACCGACTTCAAAAAGTATAAAAATAATATATTATTAATATGTGTGCTAGGTACCTGCTGTACTGTTTGAACCCGGTGCCAAGCCATGCCAATCGTTCAGCACCACGAGCCCCTCATCACCTAAGCTGGCGAGTTCGGTCGGTTGCAATCGCGGGATGGTGTGATCAATGAGTGTGATGTGGCAGGCGGACCTATAGAATACGGATACCTAGTTGGCTTGGCACCGACTTCAAACAGTACAGCAGGTACCTAGCACACATATTAATAATATTTTTAGGAATCAGGAATGGAATAAAATAAAAATAAAGAATTATCATCGTAACTTAAAACAATTTTACTTTCAATTAGATTTTCACAACAAGTAACAAGCGATTGCACAGAAAACAACTCTTTACACAATAACCGAATAATAAGGATGAAACAAATGACTAACTGCAAATCACATCGATTACCACTGTGCTGTCCTCCGGAATGTCGGGAGAGGGTTGTGCTATAACACTAAGTCACTCTATGATTCACTGTACACTGTGGTGGCAGACGTCCGCTCGGTCTGGCGGTCGGAACACGACTGACTCAACCGAGCCGTCACCGCCATTACGGCGTATACCTTTCCAACCGACCTCGCTCTTCAACGTCCGACAAGCAAATGGGCTGAGAGCGAACTAGCGATTGCTTATATGGCGGCGTTGTGGTGACGTCATGATTCGCAACGATTCATTCTTCATTTCTGCTAACACGGCCAATCCTGATCATGCGCCGTCCTCGGCCGCATTCCACAAGATATCTTCATGGAAGACCTCAACAGGGTCAACCTGAGCAGACCAGGGCTCAGCACCGGTGTCATCATTGTCTTCAGCTTCGGAATCTGTCGATGAGAAACAACATGAACACAAAAACAAAACTTTTTTGTAAAGTTGCCTATTCTTTCATTCCTCACACAATCAAGGCCCTCTTTCAATGATACACACGATGCTATTTCTTAACTTCTTCTACTTCACTAACAATCATCGTATTACAAGCTTCATCGACCACACACATCGCTTATTCTCACAATTCTACGTACAAGGCTAAGCCATACGAGATTGTAGGACCAAAGTCCAACACATTCAATGGATATGGATACAAATTCGAAACCCAACATATATCGAAAGATATGTCTGTAAGGTAGTGCGCGCAATCAGGGCGCGCATCAGGGCGCGCAGGTAGGGCGCGCAGGCAGGGCGTGCAGGTAGGGCGCGCAAGCAAGGCGCGCATGCAGGGGCACGCACGTGGAGGGTGCGCGACTGCCGGGTAGGTCAGCACGCAGACTGCGACGGACCCGGCCACGCAGCTCAGGAACTGGCGCAACCGCTCGGCGCCTCCATCTGTCAGACGCTCGGCCTGGATCGGCCCTACATCGGTAATTAAGAAGGTACTGCAAGGCCGGAGCCCAACACACATCGAATGATATGTCTGCAAGGCCGAAGCCCAACACATATCGTAAGATATGTCTGCAAGGCAGAAGAAGCGAGACATCGCATCGAATGATACGTCTGCCGGTTCGCAAAAGCGAGACCACGCATCGAATGATACGTCTGCCGGTTCGCAAAGCGAGACCACGCATCGAATGATACGTCTGCCGGTTCGCAAAAGCGAGACACGCATCGAATGATACGTCTGCCGGTTCGCAAAAGCGAGACCACGCATCGAATGATACGTCTGCCGGTTCGCCGAAGCGAGACCACGCACGTCATAAGACGTGCAACCCAGTGCCGCTCGTCCATCCCACTACATAGGTATGCCACCCACTAGTCCGCCGACATCTCTGCACGGCACCTTTCGCGCCTGGGTAAACGCTCCTTTGATCCACGCCAGAGCGCCACGTGACTTGCAAACATACACACGCACATATAGACGTTCGCAAGTAAGAACTGTAACATAAGAGCGTTAGGTAAACCACAAAATTATTTTCGAAAAATTCTGCACAACTCTCGGGACACCATTCCCCTTTCTATATTCGAAAGTAAAAAATCCCGTAGACAAATTATCCAGCGTGCAGCCCTTGGCAGAAGATCTGTCTTGCCCTCTGCGGCCCCCAGAGCATTTCAATCGGTTAAGACTTTGAAAGCCACCCCAATCAAATAATGCCCAAAACTTCGCAACGCTATGACGACCACCAGAGTCTCCAACCCATATGAGCAGCATCGGCCATCCGCGCCCCGGGTGACCCCATTAAATAAACACCAACGCGTTTGCTAGCATCAGTGGTGTCCGATGTGATTTGCCTGTACATACCACGCTTAATCTCATGGCGCGGTGGCGCACTTTCCGATTCTGTGACGGTAGCGGCATAACAAATCGAATCCCTGCAACCGCTTGTTATTTTCTCTTTTAAACATAAAAAAACCTCTAATGTAGGCGTAGGAAGTATTATCCCACTTCTGATTTTAGGAATCAGGAATGGAATAAAATAAAAATAAAGAATTATCATCGTAACTTAAAACAATTTTACTTTCAATTAGATTTTCACAACAAGTAACAAGCGATTGCACAGAAAACAACTCTTTACACAATAACCGAATAATAAGGATGAAACAAATGACTAACTGCAAATCACATCGATTACCACTGTGCTGTCCTCCGGAATGTCGGGAGAGGGTTGTGCTATAACACTAAGTCACTCTATGATTCACTGTACACTGTGGTGGCAGACGTCCGCTCGGTCTGGCGGTCGGAACACGACTGACTCAACCGAGCCGTCACCGCCATTACGGCGTATACCTTTCCAACCGACCTCGCTCTTCAACGTCCGACAAGCAAATGGGCTGAGAGCGAACTAGCGATTGCTTATATGGCGGCGTTGTGGTGACGTCATGATTCGCAACGATTCATTCTTCATTTCTGCTAACAATATATTATTTTTATACTTTTTGAAGTCGGTTGGACTTTTTTTTTTAAAGTTGTTTATTTTTCTATTTTTAGTATTTTATGTGGAATAATTGTTGTTTTTTTATTTATATTACGAGATGGCCAACAAACTTGCGGCCCACTCGGTGTTAAGTGGTTCCGTCGCTTATAGACACTTGCAATATTAACCATTAATCACATAACATTAGAAGTGATTTTTGTGTTTTGTGCCCCTTTTATGTAGGCGACAGGCTGGAAACCTCTCACTATTTGGAGGCACTGCATGGTCCATACTACCAGAGGTAGTTTTATGTGTGAGAACAAGCTGAAAGAATACAACTTTCGGTCAATAAGTACCTACCTTTAATATTTAAAGAATTATCGTCCAACTCCTAACCATTAAGGAGTTTTATCTTCTATCATCAGCTCACCTGAATAACCTGAAAGAATACAACTATCGTTCTTTAGGTACCTTTTATATTTAAATAATCATCAATCAACTTCTAACAGTTAAGGAGTTATTCCTTCCATCATCGGCTCACCTGATTAACTTGAAAAAATACAACTAGCGGTCTTTACGTGCCTATAATCTTTAGAGAATTATCATCCAACTCCTAACCGTTAAGGAGTTTTTCCTTCTATGATCAGCTCACCTGAATAACTTGAAAGAATACAACTATCGCTCTTTGGGCACCTTTAATATTTAAAGAATTATCATCCAACTCCTAACCGTTAAGGAGTTTTTTGTTTCATCATCAGCTCACCTAAATTACCTGAAAGAATACAACTATCGGTCTTTAGGTACCTATAATATTTAATTAATCAACAACCAACTCCTAACAATTAAGGAGTTTTACCATCCATCATCAGCTCATCAACATGAGAAGACTACCACACGCAATCATACTAGAATTGCTTTATAAAAAATATGAATAACCCTCCCTTTCCGTTGTTTTTCGAGGGTTGCTCTCGATTTTCCTAGCTTTGCATCATCAGATCCTGACTTGGTGACACTGGGACCACCTCAAGAGTATACACTATCGAATAAAAAAAGAATTTTGAAAATCGGTCCACAAATGACAGAGATATCGGTGAACATACATTTACCTTCCATCATCGGCTCATCAACATGAGATGGTGACTACCAGACGCAAATGCTAGTATAGCTTTAGAAAAAATATGAAAAACGTTGTACATGCCTATAAATTTTGAGGGTTGCCCTCGATTTCCCTGGCTTCCCATCATCAGATCCTGACTTGGTGACAATAGGACCACCTCAGGAGTAATCACTATCGAATAGAAAAATAATTTTGAAAATCGGTCCAGAAATGACGGAGATATCGGTGAACATACATAAAAAAAAAATACATACAGACGAATACAGAACCTCCTCCTGTTGGGAAGTCGGTTAAAAAAGACTGTTAGGCGGTACGAAATTCGCCCGGTCAGCTAGTGACAGATTTACTGTTTATCAAGATTTTTTTTTACAATTTTTGATACATGCCAAACGGAAACATAAACAAATTGAATGTTCCCATACATAGTATTCTACAGTTTATACTATCTGCTTATGAGTCAAGTGACAGATTTGTTTTTACTTGTTTCAATGTTTGTTGAAACATATGGAAAGACATAATGTTTAAAAAAACCGAAACAAGGTTACAACTGAGTCGTCTGGGTAGGTACCACCGCCTTTCCTATTTCAGCCGTGTAACACATTGCTGTGTAATTACTGGGCATGGAAGGCATTTTATCTCAGCCCTCAGGATGACAACGCACCTGCAATACCAAGTGATTTTTTCCTTATTATTGCAGGTGTTTATATGCGACGGTATCCTCTTACCACCAGGCAGGCCGTCAGCTTATTTGTCTTTTAGTTGCGTGAAATAAGAGAGACTCAAAGGCATCTAAGACTCTGACCAACTCTTCGATTGACTGGTTTATTGCGTACAAAGTGACCACCCAGAGAGGAAGTGAAAGTGAGTATGAGTTGTTGAATGATTAAAAAATATTAAGTATTCACGTCCTGGACTAGGCTAAATTAATTTATCTTGAAATAGCTCACTTACCTCTATAAACTGGTGTTTTAGGATTTCAGCTTTTTAAAAGTGAACCTGTGAACAAAGACAATTTTTTTTTCATTAACAATTGTAGTTCAAAGGAAATGTATAAATATAATAAAATTAATTATTAGGGAAGATTCATATTATGGTGCCAATCAACGATCGGATCTATTTTAACATCAACAAGAAGAAGTTTCTTAAAAAAAATATAATTAAAATATGCAAAACCCGTGACCATTTCGAATGTAATACAGTCAGCAACTTTGTTGGTAAGAACAAATGTTTGTGTGACGAATATGAACATATGTTCACCATTTATATTTAATCGTTATCTAATATCCATAACACAAGTTCTTGTTCGTCAATCGATTCCCAGGAATATTGTCTAATTTGTGGGTTTATCGGCATGCACTGACTAACAAATAAAAAATTTTGACGCTGATACTTAAAATGAGCAAGATAACTGATGTGAGCATGGAAAACATCGATCTATATATTGTAGGTCAATCGTTGAACTGGTCCCATCAAGACGTACAGATCACACAGATATGTAGCATAAGACATGAGACTCTCAGGCTCGTATTATGGAATGAAACTCAAGAATCAATCATGTCTTGAGAATCGTTTGTCACTTTCAATCAAGCATAAAGTGATAGAGACGTACGATAGTCAAGTCAGCGTTGACTTTTGAGACTCATTCTATAATACCTGCCTCCGATAAACATCCCATCCTGCTTGGTCTTATAAAACAACCCTGAATCCACTGATCACTCCTGACCACTACCAGTTTTAGAAAACTCGACTACAATTCGTAATTTTTTTGATCTAGTAGCCACCTAAGCCAAAATCGCATGATATTGTGCCAAGGTATTACATGATCTGGCTAATTATACTCTCGAACGCCGACATATAATTAAAGTCACTTGTCAGAAAATTATTTTTCCATTGAGGCGAACAATTATTGGCTTGAAGGACCACTCATTTTCCGGCACGCTAAAATATTAATTCAAATCTGTCTTTAGAATAAATTTAGGCAAACTCACTATTCTAGAAGGCTAATTTTCAGCCATCTTTAATCACTTAGTATACAAAGGCTTAGGAACGTCGGTCGTTAATAACTAAAGCAATCAATGAAACTAATTGCAGACCACACAATCTGGTTTCCACGCAAAAAGGCTTTATATACTTAATTGCGAACTTAAAGAGTCAAATTTCCATATTCCGCTTCTTCTACCTGGAAAATCCACGCTTGCAAATTCTAGTTCTTAATAAAAATGGTCGGGCTTAAAAATGCGTGAACACCGAAATAAGGTAGGAGTTTATGACGCTATTCTAAGCAAGCACATTTTCGTAAGGACACCTTCACATCGTTAGGGCTGATAAAGGTAAATTTTTATTTTCATCTCACTTTATTGTGACCAAAAATATGAGTCGTAAATTAATAACGTGTTTTAGGGTTCTCATGGCAAATAAGTTGGAACTGTAACCAACATTTTGTTTTGTTTGAAATAGGATACATTAAACCGTATATAAAAATTAAGTAACACGAAAAATTATGCCATTGATTATTATGTTTGAAATAGTATACATTAAACCGTATACACAAATTAAGTAACACGAAAAATGATGCCAATAATATACATAATATATTATTCACCCTTATTGATTGATAAACGTACTCAATAAGTAACGTGTTTTATAAATACATAATAACATAAGAAACTAAGACTCAAAATCTCGTCACATAATCACTTGCATACAATGATTCGAATGCCGAATATTTATTATTATTATTTAGATAATTCGGGGCTTTTTGCGTCACTGCGACCTATAAAGATCTATTGTGACTAGCCTCCAAGTAAGTCCTATTGAGGCCTTACATGTAGTCCTTTAGCTGGGCACTTTCTAAAAATGATAAGATATTCCTAGCTCGGATTGTTTTGATATCGTCTGGGTCAAGAATGTGTCTTCCCAAATGTCGGCTTCTTTTGTGAATGAGGCATTCACAAGAGCAAAGGAGGTGTACTGGTGTTTCACGCTCCTGTTCACAGAATCTGCAAGCATCAGTATCTTTTAGTCTCATATTGTAGAGATGTCTGTTTAGCTTGCAGTGGCCAGTCAAAGCCCTAATCAACACGCTCAGGTTGCCCCTGTTAAGCTTCAGTAGCTCGTCAGTGCGCTTGCGAGAGTATGGTTCGATTAGTGCTTTTGAGTGTGTTAACCCAGGCGTTCTTTGCCAGTCCGCTTTTGCCTCTTGGAGAAGGTGGGTTTTTAAGTATTGCATGGCCTGGTTCTTTGAGATACCACAGAAAGGTTCTGGGCCAAACTGTAGACCTTGAGCCCCAGCCCTTGCTAGCTCATCGGCCTTTTCGTTACCAATGATTCCAGAATGACCCGGCACCCATTTGAGGGTGATCTTGTTTTGTTGGCCCAGGTCATTTAGTTTTTCCACGCAGTCTTTTACTAGCTTTGACTTTAAAACGTTACCGTTTAGTGCTAGTAGAGCTGCCTGGCTGTCTGAATATATTACTATATTTTGGTTAACGTAGTTTCGCTGGCGGTTGGCTTGTACACATTCAATTATGGCACAAACTTCCGCCTGGAAAATAGTGGCATATTTACCAAGGTTTATGCTTCTGCTAACCTTGGGCTTGGCAGCATATATGCCACATCCTACGTTAGGGCCCATTTTGGAGCCATCAGTAAACCATACTAGGCTTCCGACGTCCAAGGGATCACTATTAAGGCGTTGTGCCCAGTCCTCCCTTTTAGTCAGTTCCACGGTAAACTTCTTGTAGAAGTTAAACTCTGGAAGCAAGACATCTGATGTCATTGCGAGTGGTGGACATTCAAACACTTTTTGGTGTAAAGACCTCATTGTTTGAGATTTCCAGTGTTTTATGCCAGCGTTAGTCCTGTAAATGCCAGCCTTCATCTCTTTCTCAATATAGAGGTGGAGGGGTGGGAGGCTTAGAAGTGCATTAAGGGCTATGGCTGGAGTTGATCGAATGGCACCCGTTGCCATGAGGCACGCAGTGCGCTGCAAGCCTGTCAGTTTTTTAATCGCAGTTACTTGCAGTGCTTTTGAGCCCCATACCGGACAGGCGTATGTTATTGACGGCCTGACAATGGTGGTATAGAGCCAAAGGGCGATTTTCGGGTTTAACCCCCATCTCGTCCCCGTTAGACGTTGGCATATTCCTAAGGCGGTTTTAGCCTTTTGGATGGTATTCTTAAGATGTGATTCCCAGGTCAGTCTCTTGTCGATGGTTACGCCCAAGTATTTGACTTCTGAGGAAAATGGTATAGTTGTTCCTTTAATAGTCAGTGTTGAAAGCTTATCCAGCTTCCTCTTCCTAGTAAAGGGAACAACAATTGTTTTGGTAGGATTTACAGTCAGTTGATTTTCCGAACACCACTTAACAATTATGTTAAGGGTTTTCTGTAAAATTGAGGATACAGTACTTTGACAAGGGCCTATAACACAGGCCACTACGTCGTCAGCATAGCCCTGTACATTAAGATCCATTTCCGAGGATCTAACTAAAAGTTCATCTATGACAAGGGACCATAGCAGTGGCGATAGTACGCCTCCTTGCGGGCAGCCCCTTGTCGCCTTGAAGCTTCTAGTTATCCCATGGAGGTTTATTTTAACTACTCTATTTTGTAGCATTGCAACTATCCACCGGGTCGTTGTGTCATCGATCCCTTTCGTCCTTAACCCTTTGGTTAAGGCGGTAGTGGTAACGTTGTCAAATGCTCCTTCGATATCCAGAAAGGCACAGATTGCTATTTGCCTGTCCTCAAGTGCTCTTTGGATGTTATCCGTGAGCTCCAGTAAGGCAGTCTCTGTGGATTTCCCTTTCTGATAAGCATGTTGTTTCGGATGTAAAGGTAGTTCCTTTAGGGGGCCTTCCCTAATACATTCGTCAATTAGCTTCTCCATAGTTTTGAGAAGGAAGGAGGTAAGACTTATTGGTCTGAAGGACTTTGGTTGGGAGTAGTCGTTTTTTTCCGCTTTTGGTATAAACCGGACTTTGACCAATGACCATGTTTCTGGTATATATCCCCATGCATAGCTTGCCCGGAAGATTTTCACCAGAAGTGGGGTGAGGATGTCTTTAGCCCGTTGTAACAGAGCCGGGAAAATATCATCCTCCCCAGCTGATTTGAAGGGCTTAAATGTGTCAATAGCCCAGTCTACTTTGTATGGTCTAATATTCTTTGCGGCTCTCCTCCAGTCCTCCGTCGTGGGTCTGGTGAGGCGATCGGAATAATCAGAACCATAGTAATCATGTATGGTTATTGATCCAGGGAAGTGGGTGGTCGCTAATACGTCAACCGTCTCCTCCTCTGTCTCAGTGTAAGTACCATCTGGTTTCTTTAAAAGTCCCAGTTGGTTAGAAGATGATTTGGCTAGATGATATGCCGAATATTAGAGAAATCAGGTAACATTTTTGATCCCTCCTTGACGATCCTCGGCGACGTGTTTAAAGAAGTTAATGTCTTACAGCAATAAAACAATAACTAACCAGTAGATACAAATAGGTCTCATAAGAAGGTCACTCAAAGGTCAATAGAGACGTTTATGCTCATAGTTTCTCTATATGATCATATTAGAAATGATGAGATCCACAAGAGAACCAAGGTCGCTGACAAACCCCAAAGATTGCGATCTTTAGTGGGCAGGGCATATTGTGAGAAGGACTGGCAGCCATTGGGGCGGAAAGGTCCAGTGGTAACCACGTACCGAGAAACGCAGCGTTGGTAAGCCCCCCATAAGGTGGACCCACGTTCTGGTAAAGGTCACGAGAAGCCGATGGATGCGTTCAGCGCAGGACCGATCGGTTTGGAGATTAAGGGAGACCTATATTCAACATTGGGTGTTAAAATTATCTAATATTATTATACTATTTAAATATTAAATTATTTATAATTTAGACGATTTAAGAGTACTCAGCAAAGTCCATTTAAATAAAGAGCTTTTTTATTTCATTTCAAAGTTTTCTTCGAGTATTCACAGCATAAACCAAAAGAATATTTCAAATATTTTGACATGCACACACAGAAATGCACTCTTTTGAGGTAAAAATTTTCATCTAAAATCGATATTGTTACTACGGCATCCTTAATTATTGTAAACAATACACACTTTGCTGTTTTCGCTAGATAAATTAAGGCACTTTAGGCCTGTAATATATTTCTTTTCTGAACTTAGGTATTCTCGAAAAAAATTGTCTACTTACAAAAACAGGCAATTTATTATTTTTAAGGTAAATTTTCTTTTTTGCCTAATCTAACTTCCTCCCGCGACTTCGTCCGCGTGCATATTTTACCCCCTTAGGGATGGAAATTCCGAAAATCCTTTCTTGCCAACGTCATAACATCTACCTGTAAGCCAAATTTCAACCCGATCCGTCCAGTGGTTTGGGCTGTGCGCTGATAGATCACTATGTCAGTCAGTCAGTCACCTTTGAGTTATATATATTTAGATGAAGAATATCGATGTACCTATTACTCTAATACTCTTATTTTTATCTTTAATACTAGTGGACGCCCGCGGTTTCGCTCACGTTAACGTCGGTTTTTTTAGCCTAAAACCTTCCTCGATAAATGGACTATTCAACAAAAAAGAATTTTGCAATTTGGATTAGTAGTTCCTGAGATTAGCGCGTTCAAACAAACAAACAAACTCTTCACCTTTATTATATTATAAGATTAAAGTATAGGTTAGATCCAACCAATAAAAAAATTAAGAAAACTAATTACCTTAGCTATGCAAGGATATTAAAAAAATGTATATTACAAGCACAAAGAAATACCAATTTACGTTACATACATACGTCAAAGAATGTTTGCAAATCAGCATGGAATGTAATAAAACACAATATTGACAATACATGTAATAAAAATGAAATAAGACAGATAAAAATTAATAACAATTTAGTAACTGACGATCCATTAGAAATAAGCGAAGAATTTAATAAGTATTTCATTGCTCAAACAAATACAAGTAAATTTGACGAAATAAAAGACTTATCTAATATGACACGTAATATACCAATTTTTCCAAATAGTATCTACTTATCTCCAGTTAATGAATATGATATTTATAAAACTATTAAAAATCTAAAAAATACTTATTCTACGGGCTATGATGAATTGACCACAGACATCATTAAACTAAGCTCTAATTTCATAATGACTCCACTGGCACATATAATTAATTTGACTTTCACTCAGGGTCGCTTTCCCACTGCACTGAAACGATCTCTAGTGCGACCCTTACACAAAAACGGGTCCTATGAAGAAATGAGTAATTACAGGCCTATAACTTTGATTCCCATACTGTCGAAAGTAATAGAAAAAGTCATGTATGACAAACTATATGCTTTTATTTCAAATTATGGCATATTAAAAGACGAACAGTTTGGATTTCGGCGAAACATGAACACAACTCTAGCATGTTTCAATCTTATTAAAAACGTTACACAAGGCTTAGATGCAGGTCTCAATACTATGGCCATATACTTAGACATGAGCAAAGCATTCGACTTTGTCTCGCACAAGTTACTTTTAAATAAATTAGACAGATATGGTATTAGAGGTACAGCTTTAGCTTGGATTCAAAGTTACTTAGACAACAGGGAACAATGCGTAGAAATATTTAAAATACAAGACAATACTAAGAAATCTTATACTTCTGAATATTATGAAAATAAATACGGCGTACCACAGGGCAGTGTACTGGGGCCACTGTTGTTTCTTCTGTATATTAATGATTTGCCAACAGTCACTCACCAAAAATGTATCTTATTTGCTGATGATACAACACTTATTATCCAAGCTAATAAAAATAAAATTGAAGATTTAGCTAACAAAGAATTTAAAAAAATAACACAATGGTTAGAGGATAATAATCTTACGATAAACATACAGAAAACCAAGTTCATACAATTTCAAACTAAAAATAGTAAAAATTTAAAAATTGACATAAAAATAAATAATAATAAAATAGAAGAGGTAGATACGACTAAGTTTTTGGGAATAAATATAGACAAAAATTGCAATTGGAAAGCACATATTGACTCAGTAGTTACAAGACTTGACAGATTTATATATGCTTTGTATAGGATTAGAGAGTTGGCATCAAAACAATCGGCTCTTACTGCTTATCACGGCTACGTATCATCAGTCTTACGGTATGGCATCATACTGTGGGGTAATTCAGTAGATGCGATCAGACTATTTAAGGTGCAAAAAAAATGCATACGATCTATTTGTGGTGCAGGTTATTTGGAATCATGTAAGCCTTTATTTAAGTCATTGAACATATTGCCACTCCCCTGTCTGTACATTTATGAAATGGCAATTTTTGTTAAAAAACATTTTCATACTTTTGAACAAAAAAAAGATTTTCCTTATAGGGGCAGAAAGGGAGAAAATCTATTCGTTCCCAAACAAAGGCTGAATTTATATTCAACCAATGCCTACTGCATGTCGATTCGTATTTACAATAAAATACCAGACCATATTAAAGAATTGACACTTACAAAATACAGAACCCAATTATATAATTTTTTAGCTGACAAAATGTATTATACTATCAATGACTTCTTTATAGATAAGTTTTAGAAATTTTGACATGGCATTGTAATTATTATATTTATTGTAATTAATGGGAAAATTTGTTATAAAATAATTGATTAATTTATTAGTATTGTATTATTATTATTTAATATTAATTTATTTTAGTTAATAATATGCATAACAATGTAGATTTGTAATTTAAAGTAGGTACTTAATTAAATTAATAAATGTGAAATATTTGCACGTTGATATAATCAACAAAATATGTCGGTAGACTAAGATATAACAACTCTGTAACCATATTTTTGCAAATAAATGATTATTATTATTATTATTAGTTTTTAAGTTCGTAATTGTCGCGACAGACAGTCGCGAAATCTCACCTAGGTAAATATATTAATATTACTGGCAACACTGAAAGAACGCTTTGCGCCAATTTATCTGTCAAAAGTAAAATTCACTTGTCAATCGAACTTTAACATAACTTTAGCTTAATTAAATAAAGTGCATCTCGTCGTGCTGCCGTCAGCTGTGTGCCTGTTGCCACTGCGAGAGAGATTCTATGTCAGCTAAGTATTCTAGGCTAATTAATATTCTAATTTGGTGACTATGACGATTACAATATTACCTTAGAGATAACTTGTTCAGATATGTAACTAGCAACGTGCCGGGCCCGGGACTATGGTATTGATTCTCGTTGAGTATGTGAGCTCACTAATTTATATACCCAATGAGCGCTAAAGGGTTGCGCGGGGGACCTGGCTTGTTGGTACCAACCGGGCTCCCCATGACAGGCTTGCGTTGAGGGCGCAAGCCGGGTCGTTACTTACATGCTTACTTAATGTGTTGTGTCTGATAGCTTCAGGCCGTGGGACAGAATCTAGGAGTAGATACACTGTCATATAAGGGGACCTTGAGAACCCCACTGCTATCCGTAACTGTCATATAAGGGGACCTTGAGAACCCCACTGTTATCCATGTTATATAAGGGGACCTTGAGAACCCCACTGCTATCCGTAACTGTCATATAAGGGGACCTTGAGAACCCCACTGTTATCCATGTCATATAAGGGGACCTTGAGAACCCCACTGCTAACCGTCACTGTCATATAAGGGGACCTTGAGAACCCCACTGTTATCCATGTCACATAAGGGGACCTTGAGAACCCCACTGCTAACCGTCACTGTCATATAAGGGGACCTTGAGAACCCCACTGTTATCCATGTCATATAAGGGGACCTTGAGAACCCCACTGCTAACCGTCACTGTCATATAAGGGGACCTTGAGAACCCCACTGTTATCAATGTCATATAAGGGGACCTTGAGAACCCCACTGTTATCCATGTAATGACATAATTAGGTAGAACATTGTCATTGTCCTTGTCACAGAGCAAGGAGTATAAGCATCGATTCAATGTCATGATATATATGTAGATATTTCCTAGAATGCTTAGTGACTCAAGGCTAATGAGTACTTTAACCTTACAGGTGGGAGCAGAGAAAAGGCAACTCAGAGAGGGAGAGACTTGATACACTACTATTCAAGGATGGGAATAAGGGACATGGGAGCATTGGGTGTATGTTCCACTATTCGTCCTGCCGTGGGTATCAGATGCGAAGCAGATTAAATTAATCAGAGACTAAAGCCAAATTACAATGAATATAATTGTTATGGAATTTACATAGTTATTATTTACTCACATTAATTGGTAACACAGAATATATTATATAGTTTCTTTATACGACACACGGCATGGCGACAGTAATGTCACAACGATAAGTAAATTTATCGCATCACTTTTTCTCCGTATTGTAGAAAACACGTTATCCTGGTATTTAGGATGCGGTGAAGTTGCTGTCTTTTGAAATAAGTCACTTAAAGCTTAAAAAGGGGACTGGTAAATATGAACTTTACAAGATTAACTAATGCCATAATAAAGTTGATAAAAGAACAAAATGCTGCTACTGACATCAAACTAAACTACACTGTGACAGACTTTTCCTTACGAATACGAACTAGGAACGCTAATACATAGATTTAACGTACTAACATAGAGGCAATAAAGAAGATAACCACGACAAGCAAATTCTATAATCTGCTGACGTCTAACAGTGTGCATGCAACACTAGGATGGCGTAATACAATACAGGCGTATTGCAGTACATCGTAAAGTAGGGGATTAAGGAAGTTGTCACCGAAACCACGCTAGGGCTCATAATTCTCTGCACACCGCCACGGAGGCTTATTCGTCGCAAAAATTTACTTTGTAGTTTAGTGTTGTGCACACGGCATATATCGATAAAAATTGTTAAGGTATTTTTTCCTAATTCTATATGGGATCAACGCCACTATGTCATAATTTACTTGCTCTGCTCACAATTTGGGATTAGCGTAAGTTGCTTTTTCTCCAAGATTTTTCTTTTGAGATTTGGCTGAAAGTTTTACGAACCGTCGCGTACCAGACTTTCCTTAATAATTTCTTACCTACCGCCGACGACCGACTTGTGCTACCACCGTAACCATCATGGCTACGTCAGGTCATTATTCACATGCTGCTAAATCTGACCAAATTTCGTGGTTCTCTGAAAACTTATATAAGATTCAACCAATCAATCAAAAGCGTCCACTGTTGAACGTAGATGTCCCTCTTGTTACGTACGTCACAAATATCTATAAATTATAGTAAATTTAAAATAATTCTTTAATTGTGTTTCTAGGCATTTACCATAAGGACAGTGATATATTACTGAAACCTTAATTAAAACTGTTTTAATCGTGATATCAGTAATATGTCTTAAATAAGGAATTAATGTTTATAACTGCATATCCTATGGAGTGTTTAGTATCAAATAATTCTAAAGAGAATTATAGCACTCCGTTACAAGTTAAATTTCAAAACCAATCATCGATAAAAATATACTTGGAACAGCACTATTCTTAAAACCAATTCGGAATAAGCGAGTAGCTTTAAATTGCGCACGAATTTCCGTTGTAGTCGTTGCACTATTTTTGGTAATAAAATAACCGGTTCGGTATTAGTAAAATGCGAAATAATATTTCATACGTCTTAGCTCTAAAATAATGCTCACGAATAAAATTGAATATAAAATGAAAAATAACAAAGCACTTTATTTTGATTGTTTCCTATTTTTATGAGGGAAAATATATCTTAGTTGTTTTTGTTTTTTTTAGAATACTTTACGTTTCATTTTTTATTGTATGATAATAATATTTGATTTTGTTCATTCAACGGTGCTGTCGCTGTCTCTTCTTGATCTGGATTGCAGAAGTAGGCGTTAAATTTTTTTTTAAATAGAATTGAATTTAATTAATTAAAGAAAATTAGGACAAAATTCATCATCATCAACAGCTCATAATGTCCCCACCGAGGGGCTCGAGCCAACCCCACATTAGGGGCGATTAAGCCTTAGTCAACCACAGCATTACAAAATTAGTAATAATTAATAAATAATTTATTATAATTCATTCTAATTAATATTAACAATTATTATATCAAAATTTAACTGTATAATAAATGACTTGATTTGAAAAAAAAGTAATTTAAAAAATGATGTACTTACTTCAACTATACTTTTTTTCTCCCTTAAGCTGGTGCTTCCGTCTTTTGTCGAAAGATAACAGTCTTTCCCAAGAACTGGTATCAGGCAGGCAGCTTGCCATAAAAATCTATTGCCAAAACCCATATCAGTATGTCCATAATGATACATGTATATAGCACCAACCAAAAACAAAAATCGGGAGTGGTCTCCCCTTGACTATCTCGTATAACGTGCCGACGAAGCACAGAGGAAAATCGATTTTGAAAAATTTTCAGTCACCCATCCGAGTACCGACTGGCGCACTTGGTTGCTTAACTTTCGTGATAGACGACTCAAAAGTTGATGGAAACCTTATATTTTGATGTCATACATGCATGTTAAATTTTGTTGCAATCAGTTAAAGCATACTCGAGTTATCGTGCTAACTCACAGACACACACACAGACAAAATTCCAAAAATGGTTTTTGGACTCGGAGTTCTAAAACGTGTAAATCCGTCAAATTTTTTTTCAATCTGTTCCAACGTTATGCATCGATATTACGAGTACTTAAAAATATTTTTTTCTGCAAATTCAATGATTAGGTCACTACGCCAACTAGGCATATGAAGCAAATAAAGCAATTTCAATTCCGAAAGTTTAAGAGCAAACACATCCTAACCCTGAACTTCTCGTCTGCGTTATCTCCGCTTAGTAGTTTAAATTAAGCGGTCACGGTAACGTGTCCTCAAATACTATCGGAAACTAACCTATCCTAGGGCCTAAGGACTTCAAACGAACAACAAAATGGCGAGCGCCATCCATCGAATTGCCTAACTTCTAATACTGGCAATAACACAAATTTGACACGATTTAGGTCTGAATTACCCTATTTGGTTCGACTAGGGTTAAAGTTTTGCAACGTGTGTGATTCTTGTGTAATTATAGCAGTTCATTAAAATGATTTGGCAATAAAACGGTAAGTTTTAACGAAGTTTAATATCTTCCAGTTCGTGGGACCATATTGCATGCGGTTAGGTTGAATATGTACTGAGATTATGAGGCTATTAGTAACATTACATCAATTTAACAACCCATAGCAACATCAAACATTAGCTAAGTAAGTAATAATATGGCAATGTCAATTTATTATTATTTTTAAATATTAATGTGCTGTTAACACATTAATGTTAATTCTGTTAACCCCTCCAACTCTAATGCGCTTGTATTAAGAGTAGGTCACCGTGTAGATAAAAACTATTATTAGAAAGATTTTATTAGAAAATATTAATAAAAATCTAAGGCGTAAAAAGCTCTATTCGGAATTACTATCATTTTTAGGCGTAATCGATCTGTGAGTGTTCTTGTCACTCACATATTAGCGTACACTATGGGCGTATGTGCACTACTAAGGTTAGATGTCATTATTGAAGGAGGATACTTGAACGCGCGGTCACCATACTACATACACCATACTAAAAAAATATTAAGCAATACAGACCTGCGCAATCTGTCAGATTTATTGCGCCCGACGGAGGATTATATAAAGCTATTGAGAAATAAAATTTAAGTATAACTCGTTTTTTATACGAAATGCTCTATGTTACCTTATTTGGGGCAGACATTATGAGTATACATAGACTTAATCTTGATTTAAGATCTGTATTTAATGAGTGACTTAACTAGGTATTATTTTAGAAGAGCTGTCTAACATTCATAATAGAATAGGACCTATTCAATAGGTGTTCAATAATGAAGAGGAGTTTTAGATGAAAGCGAAATTATAATAGTAAACTGATAATTACCATAGTATTTAGTTCATTTTATTAATAAGTATTATTATCTTTTTAATTCTAATTTTAATCATAACTCTTTCTCTTGTAATTCAATAACATTTGCGTAACTTAAAATGATAAAGTTTAGCAATGATTTTTACTAGTTGAATTATTTATTTTCGTAAGAAAAAACATATCATTAAAGAATGACCAGACGCTTGTTTAATAGGTTTGATATAAATGTTGATGAATTACTGTTTCTGTCAAACAAAATTTTAGAACACATGCTTTATTAAAATTAACGTTTTTATTTTTTATTTCATTTTATCTAGTGTGCCTCGAACCTAATAACTCCCAGTTAACCCGGAATGTCGTTAAACATTGCAGCATAAAGCTGGAAGTAGGACAATTAAATTATCAGCCGGTCGTTTGGACGCAAAGACACTGATGTAGTCTTTGAATGAGCTGGTTTGATTTACTGACTGCTGCAAATGTCATAGAAACTTTTTGATTATCTTCACAAAGTTTCTATTCTACTCTTTCATTACTTAATTATTGTACTGCCTCATCTAGTAAAATTAAAACTCTTTACAGCCTACTTACCGATTTCCTCTTTTGTCACCTACTTTGGGAAGTCTTACAGTTTACAGAGTTTAAGTTAAATAAAGCGAACGACAGAACGGCGTGGTTGTCGCTGACGTCAACGCTGTCTAGATGGCGCTTCTGTCGTCTCGTTGCGGTTGGACTTCGCTAACCTCGCGATGTTGCCAACACTCATGAAGTCTTGTTCGGCACGTAGTTGTAGGCACGGATCGGCGATAGGTTCTTTTTACTTCGTATTTCACAATGAGAATTAGTGCACGGCACAAAATATCTTCACACTATTAGTCTATTGGAACGTCCAAGGACAATACGAACAGGGGAAAATGTAAAACGTTTACACGATAAACGCATGTGTGAAAAGAAGGCAATGTGACTTGCATGTTGCCAGTGTACAACCAAACGCTTACATGTGTGGAAAAAATTAAGTAAAGTAAGGCACATGTAGATCATCATAAAATACAAACGTTAAATTAAACTTATGAAATTTCAAGCAATTTTAGTGATATGGTTAGCCTCGAGCAATATCATTTATTAAATGATAATGTGATTAAAGAAGATGAAATTTATGACTTAGAAACAAAACAAAAATAAAATTTAGAGTGCGTTCCAAAACCAGGTGAAGCCAAGTAGACAGCGTAAGAAAGCTTTCTAATTGGTGTAAATTAACTATAGTTTAACAAAACTAACCAATGGTGAAAGCGCTTCTTAATAACGACCAATAGTGAGCTACCATTTACTATACCCTGAGTAAATTAAGATCGTTTTGGAACGCACCCTTATTAGACTATATTTCGTCTCACCAAGACATTAGCAATATTGCTTACTGTCAGAGTCTGTACAGAATCTGAATTTTATGACGACAGAACTTGAATTCAATTAGAAAAATTGAATTCAATTGTTCAAAAATAATTTAAAATCGAGATTCGTTCGCTGGTGACTGGTCCACCGGCTGACAGGACCAGCCCATTGTCACTTCTGCGTGCTAATTGCTTGTGTTCAGTCATTTATGCCATACAACACCTCATAAACTTTCCTGATCAAATTCTGCACTGAGCTCTCCAAACAGTATTTTACACCAAAGTTATCAGTAGCTGATTGCATACCCTGTAAGGTTTAGATGAATTTGTGTTGCAACGTTGCGTAGTGTTATGCATTCAAAATGAAATAATCAAATCGAATGAAATCTGGGGCCACTGCTGGAATGGATCGAAATCCTTTATTGACCATTGAAATATCCGATTGGCACTCTAGTTGCATTTGAAATAAGACTCATATTTTCAACACGGGTATTTTCAACTGACAGCTGGAACATTCCAGATGTTTGGAAGAAAAATACGGTTTAAAAAATTTATATTCAGATGCGACAAGTATGAACTAGGTAATTAGGTTTCAGCTATTAACAGTCTTTGTGATTTGTTTTTATTCTTAATGCAGTGGAAAGAAGAGGAGCCTTGCTAGGTTTAAATTACTAAGCACACATCAGGTTGGATATCCTTGCGGGAGGCTATGTCCGGTGGTGTTTGTAGTATGCATAGCGTTTTGTATAGTGGCCGTCTTTTGGCTGGCAAAATGATAACGATAATAAAGCAAATTTGTTAAGCCCCTAGCTAAATAGTGAAAATGTAATGCACTTTGATTGCTATAAACATGACATCTAGGGAGACAATATAAATACACAATCGAATTAATATAGGTACTTCATAAATACCTGCCTACTGAATTTTCATAAGGAAGGTTCTTTAATTAAGTCAGCGGTTGGAAAAAATTTTTAGTCACTTATACCTAACTAGGTGAGAAAAATTTTTCGTCACTCGAATATCCACTGAACCAAAATCCATATAATAAATATGAGTTGTATCCATTTTAAAGTTTATAACAACTTTATTTTAATAAGTAAAGGTTCATCAACGCAAATTAAGTAACGCTGGAATTATTCCCATCTTTCTTAATGCTATTCATTAATGTTACAGTAATGATACGAGAGTTTAATAATTAAGATTAATGCGCTATCTACATTACTGTGGTTTTTCGTGCAGGTCTACCCAACAATATAAATAGCATTCATTTGTGAAATAAAAAAGATCTTTGCCCCGTGTTGGGTTCCGATTTGCTAGTACCTCATAAACGTGTTCCATCACGAAACATTCGTGTTATGTTATGAGCTCATTTTTCGATTGTTCGCCACTCACCATTTGCTCGGCCATTCTTTCCTTTTGTCCGCTGATTCTTCAATTTCCCACCGGAATGTTGTATTGTACGCTGTCTTTCTTTGCTGTACCAGGATTACGGCTAGGCATAGTTTTGTTAGCAGTTATTATTTTGGTTCCATTGTCTTGTAATAAATTGACGTGGCGGACGTCTGTTATATTTAAGATATAATTTCTCGCATTGCTTTCAGTTTTGACATAATTATAACATTAGACTTAATTATTTCATTATCAGACAGATTACCATCCGTTTATTGTTGACATCCCAATCATCCACAAAAAGGGATTTGCTAATTTGAAACTTCTTATTTGGAACTCTTTTATAATGCGTTTAAGTAGTGCACAGCTAAATAGTGGAACTGATAATCAAAAAAGCGAGAGTGAATAGGCTACTTCTAGGTAAGCATGTAACATCTTAGCCCGTATCTTAGCTTAAGATCAGGTGAGAGTTTGTACAAGTGTTTGCATATTATAAGAAAAAAAGAGTCTTACAATCCACAGTATTCTACGTATGGTATAAAAAAAATTATTTCCGAAATCAGCTGATTCTCATTTGTTTGGCGGCAACAGTAAAAATCGCACCATACAATCATCACACCTCTTCCTTACTCTGTCCCTATTTAATTTATTGGAATTTTCCAATCGTTGCACTTTCCAATTAATTGAAGATCCAATTACGATTTAATACATTCAATAAAGGTTTATCGGGTTTTAGCGCAGCGATTTTGCGTTGTTTCGTTTTCGGGTATATGTGGGGTTCCCATGCTATATTCGTAAAGAGGATAAACTGAACGCAAGTTTTCTTAATACATAGCTTGCAGACGTAGTCCATAATAAAATTTTCTACTGTAATTTGTACACAGAATCAAAACTATTTTATCTGCATTGTTTGAAAAGAAAAAAATGAATGTTTTGGATTCCACAAAACCATGGCTACCCTAAGTGTGGTGGAAATTTATTCTTTTGGATTAACGAAGCACAGTCGTGTTTGCTTAATCCACGGAGTCTTATTTTATTGAGGAAACGGGATGTTTTGCATTGTACTTTGTAGTATTTGGCGAATTGTAATTGCAGTTTCGTATTTTTGCAAAGCTGTGTTTACCGTGCTGTAAAATGTGATTCGGTAATTGAATACTGGAACTAGTGTTTGGAGCAATATATGAATTTTAGGACCGGTTTCACAGGTTCTTAAAAAACTAGAAAATGAACGTAAAAAAATATTTATTTACGTTCAAATATCATATTTTATTATGTCCAGAGGTGGCCAGAAGTGGCCAGAGTCTCCTTTTAAGCATAAAGATGTCAGTGTCAGAAGAGTTTGTTTTTCTTATAATGTTGATTGTAATATGTGAGCAAAGAAGAAACTTATACAAAAATTAAACTTTACAAATTAACCTGTGTGTGTTTGTGTGCGCGTGATTTTTGTGTGAGTTACGTGGCAAATACACGCTAATGGAAACTTACTACTGGAACCACAGATCTATCAATCTAAGGAGATCGGTCGAATCGCTGAGTTCGTAGGAACACCGAGTGTCGCGATCAGCGGCCGTACTACATAACATGGTTCTAGTTGAGCATGCCGTAATATACACTATTCATTGCGCGCGTCTTAAGGACTGCGAAGCAATGAAAGTTAAGCACAGCGGCAAAGGAGATCGGTCGAATCGCTGAGTTACGTATTCACTTGACTTTATCGGAAGGCGAAGTGGCGGAAATGTATGCCCTGAGGGCATACACTTGTCGCAAGGTAAACGCTAGCTTGGCCTATCTCCTTGTATTATTAAATCTGTGACTGGAACCTATGAAACAGGCCCTAAATGTTTTTCAACAAATTATTAAATTATGTTTTTTCAACAAACTTTTACATTTTGTTTGTAGAGTGGCCGCTTGGAGAAGTCAATAAATAATGCTTCTTTGAAGTGACAGCTCCTCAATCAAATTTTCTACTGGGATATTTTCACTCATTTAAACCCATAATGAATAACTAATTATCATATAAATCATTCCCAGTAAAAATTGGGGTGTGTAATTTATTCAGCAAACTTAAATTTAATAAATCACGTCGACAGTTTTTCTTAGATCTTAAGCAAAAGAGAGAACTATTTTAAAAATGGAAGTTCATTTTGAAACTGGAAAAAGAAGGAATTTATCGCGCCATTTTCGTTCAAGATGTTTTCTCGGAGATATGCCACCTATAAATAGTTACTCAGACAACCTAATTGGATTAATCGAGAACTATTTTCAGTGTAGAATCGATAAAACTGTTCGTCTTACACTCGAATGGACTGCAGAAAGAATCGTTCAGATGGGAATGGTAATGTTCGCTATTGTTTATGACTTTTAACTATAAACATTATTTTGTTAGTAAAAACAGTACATACCTACTTAAACTTTATTTTACATCAATATAAAAATATAACATTAATATAATTTTTTTAAAATATTGCACAATGGCCAGCCTTTTTGCTAAGATCGATCTCTTCCAGGTAACCTTAGGATGGGTAGCAATTTCACAGAAAATAAAATAGGAAGATGCCGATGTAGCAACCTACTGACAATATAATATATAGACTTATATACTAATACACTAAATAATATTACTAATATTTTCATACATATATCAGAAATAAATACCATTAAAAACTACATACATTACTACATACTTATATACATAAAACAGCTATAGTGATAAATAGTGTTCCTTTACCAGTTTCTTAAACGTATTCGAGGATTGTGCTCGTCTGATTTCGACAGGTAATGCATTCCACAGCCGAGTAGCCTGCACGGTAAAGGATTTGTTATAAAATTTAGTAAAGTGCATTGGTGTCGCTAAACTAAGATTTTCCGATGATCACAGAACTCGAGCGTGTGTGTCGTGAAGATGTTTAAAACGGTCTTTGAGGTAGGGTGGAATCTTTGGGTATAGTATAAAGTAAAGAAAGGATGGTATGTACCACCGTCTTTCCTATTTAATTAAAGGCCAGTGTAATTAAAGGGCATGGAAGGCATTTCATCTTAGGCCTCAGGATGACAACGCACCTGCAATACCAAGTGATTTTGTCCTTGTTATTGCAGGTGTTTACAGGCGACGGTGTCCACTTACCACCAGGTAAGGCCGTCAGCTTGTTTGTCATCTAATTGTATAAAAAGAAATACGCTTTTCCGTATGTAATAAAAAAAACATATTTCTAATTCAAGGATAGAAGCAATAATTTCACAATCAATTCAAATGACAAAAAATCTGTCTGTCATATTTATAGAATGTAATTATAGTGAGAGTAAATTCACGTGAGTTATTATATCTCCAACGTGGACTATGAAAATCCTGGGTCATTCGAAAGAGACATGAAGAACTTTGCTGGTCGGCAAGAAGAGGGTGGCTCGCATTAGCAGTGGCTCGTATTAGCTATAGCTCGCTTTACATTGAAGTTCCACCACTGCTTTCGATCACTGCTGCTAAAGCTACTTATAAAAAATCGGAGAACACAGCATCCTCTGCTATCTTTTACACCAGTTTATTACGCTTTATCAACACACAAAATTCCTAGCGCATGCAAACTCCAGCCAAACTAATAAATCGTTTGCGCAATAAAAGTGTAATGCAGAAAAAAATTATATATATCACTAACATACGAATTCGTTCCATATTTTTAGTCATAACAATGGCTTGGATTTACGACGCATAAAACCGCAAAAACGCTGACCAGCCCCCGCAGCAGTATGTCACACGGTAAATAAAGGGCATAACAAACTCACTGGTCTAAATTTTATAACGAACTTTGCTGTATATGAGCCGGGAACGTGACTTCACAGTCATTGTTATAGTATTAAAACAAAATTCAAATTATGATGCTACGACTAAAATGCATTGTTCATAATGACGCATGAAACTCACCGACGTGAGCTCATGCTTCTGTGGGGGTAGTGACGTAGAGGACGTACACCACGCACTGTGGGAATGCGAACTTTACGGGGAAGCGCGTAGGGATCTTCTGGATAAGGTTAAGGCGCTTGAGGTGGGCCGGTTTACTATCCGGACATCGTGGGGACGGAGGCGAAGTTCAGACGGCTACGGAACTTCGCGCGACGATGGCACAAGATTAGAAGTGAAGAGAGAAGACGTTGCAGAAGAGGCAGAGGACTGGGCAGTGGGAACTAGCGGTACCACTTTGGGTGGGCTTTGACGACCTGGTAGGCAGGCGTACCGAGTGATGTCCGCCCTAGAAGGGAGAGAAGGACCATAGGGACAAGGACGAAGAGTAAAAATAATTTGTAGGGAGTCGAGAAAGTGCGCTGTGAAAAGAGTCCCCGGCAAGTAGCAGCGCACTATCCCGCGATTTCGGCCTATATAACCGGAAGGTTGCGCCAGGCCATGGGATGTTCATAACGATCGCACAAGCTAAGCTACAAGTGCACGGTTAGTATACGAATGTGTGACCAAAAATATTTCCATTTTCACGGAGAAAAACGGCTTCGGAAGGTAAGTTAAACTGGTGTTCAAGGCTGCTTTCGTAAAAAACGAGTCACGATATAGGCCAGAAATGGCAACTTGTAAAACTCTTACACTTTAACCACACGATAATAAGAAATATGTCATGGTACAACGAGAGTTCAATTTAAATTGGGAAACTTTCTTGGGGAATTATGCTGACGGTCTCCTACCATCGCTTACCATTGAATCGAATATAGTATTTATTTTTTCAAAATCGAGCAAATTATTCCTAATCCATGGTAAAACCTTGTCATAATCAAACTGATTTTTATTGAGTTGACAAAGACAGATTTACTGTAATGAGGTTATATCATGGGTCAGGAATCAATTTGCTTGGGCTTGAGTTCATCATTTATGCAGGCTATTATTCAACCGACTGTTTTTGACCTTTCATCGTATAGAAGAATTGTCAAAAACTGACGGCTAGCTTTTAATCTTTTGTTTTACGTGTTGATGAATTAAAGCGTTAGGCTCAGTTGCACCGAGTAACTATAACGATAACAAATGCCAAAGGTGCCGTCAAATCTCTGGTTAATCGAAATACAGGTTGCATCATTTTAACAATGGTTTGGACAAAGAGACAACCGTGGTTTAATCGGTCATGCAGGGAAGCTTGTCTCGCTAAGCAAACTGCATTTGAGGCTTGGACCACGGCACGGCACGAAATAATCAGGATCCGAACACTACTGAGGTGAAGCGTATTTTTAATGCTGCTTCGAGGAAGAGTAAGAGAATTATTGCCAGAGCAATTTTCGAATTTATCGGCAGCATTGGCGAGAAACTTGCGAGATACCCTTCTGGGAGTCGCGCGTTCTGGTCACTCGCGAAAGCTGCCGAGGGAAACTTTTGTCGGTCGTCCATACCTCCACTACGTAAGCCTGATGAAAATTTGGTCCACAGTGCTAAGGAGAAGGCCGATCTTTTGGGTTCGCTCTTTGCCTCTAACTCGACTTTGAACGATGGAGGAGCCGAACCACCTGCCATCCCTTGGTGCGGTTACTCTATGCCGGAAATCTCTATCACGCAGCGCGTGGTTCGGCGAGAGTTACTAGCTCTAGACGTTCATAAGTCGAGCGGGCCAGATGGCATACCGGCAGTGGTGCTAAAGTTGTGTGCTCCCGAGTTGTGTCCTGTGATAACGCGCCTTTTTGCGCTCTCTTATTCCACCAGGAAGGTTCCGTTTTCATGGAAGACTGCCCATGTGCATCCTGTGCCCAAAAAGGGCGATAAATCAGATCCGTCAAATTACAGGCCTATCGCTATAACCTCCCTTCTCTCTAAGGTGATGGAACGTGTGATTAACACACAACTCCTACACTACCTAGAGGATCACGATCTTATTAGTGACCGCCAATACGGCTTTCGCCACCGTCGCTTAACTGGTGATCTTCTAGTGTATCTAACACACCGGTGGGCTTCTGCTATTGAGAGTCAAGGAGAGGCATTGGCTGTTAGCCTAGACGTAGCGAAGGCGTTTGACCGGGTCTGGCATGGGGGTCTTCTATCGAAGTTACCAGCTTACGGACTTCCCGAGGGTTTGTGCAGATGGGTCGCTAGCTTTTTGTCCGATAGAAGCATAATGGCTGTTGTTGACGGCTGTTGCTCTGATAGGATGGACATCAATGCAGGCGTCCCGCAAGGCTCGGTACTTTCCCCGACATTGTTTTTACTGCATGTCAATGACATGCTATCCATTGACGGCGTGCATTGTTATGCGGATGACAGTACAGGGGACGCTTACTATACGGGTCGTGCAAACAACCCTCGGTATGCTGTGGAAGAATGTCGCAAACGGCTTGTGTCTGAAGTTGAGGACACTCTGAACAACGTATCCGAGTGGGGTCAGCGAAACTTAGTCCAATTTAACCCTACTAAGACACAAGTCTGCGCGTTCACCGCCAAAAAAACCCCGTTTGATGTAGTCCCTCAGTTCCTCAACACATCTCTTAACATCTCAAAAAGCATTGAGATCCTTGGTGTCGAAATCTCCAGTGATGGTCAGTTCCGCAGTCATTTGGAAAGTAAGGTCAAACTGGCATCTAAAAAGCTCGGCGTGCTCAATAAAGCGAAGCGGTACTTCATACCTGGGCAACGACTGATATTGTACAAGTCGCAAGTCAGGCCTCATATGGAGTACTGCTCTCATTTATGGGCTGGGGCACCAAGATGTCAATTAGCACCATTCGACGCGGTCCAAAGACGAGCTGTGAGAATCGTTGATGATCCAATGCTTACCGCCGATATTGAACCCCTATATCTTAGGAGAGAATTTGCCTCCTTATGTGTTTTCTATCGGCTGTATAACGGAATGTGTTCTGAGGAACTATTTGACATGATGCCAACAGCTTCCTTCTATCACCGCACCGCTCGCCATCGGCAGGGTATTCATCCTCACACACTGGAACCGAGTTGGTCACGTACTGTGCGTTTCAGAAGAAATTTTCTTCCGCGTACGCTTCGGTTGTGGAATGAACTCCCTGTCGAGGTTTTCCCTAAGGACTACAACATGGGTGTCTTCAAGAAAGGTGTGAAAAAGTTTTTGCTAGGTCGGCAACGCACGTGTGATACCCCTGGTATTGCAAGTGTCCATAGGCTGCGGTGACCGCTTACCATCAGGCGGATCGTATGCTTGTTTGCCACCAAAGTGGTATAAAAAAAAAAAAAAAAAAAAACGATAACCATAACCGCTCAACTTCGGACGGTTAGCGTTAAAGTTACAGTTTGTGTGTGTCAATTGTCATGCAATCAATTTCAATTTCAATGACGTAAGGTGGTTTGTGTTTGACAACGCAATTTGGAGTATTGTCATTATCAAAAATTTACCCCTGTGAATTTTTGGGAAGGGAAACGTCTTTTCACTTGTAACCTTTTTAACTTTAACTAAAACATTTTACATGACGGTGCAACAAAAGATAGTGGACTTTGGTGGTTACTGTTAAAGTTTCAGTTAAAATTAACTTTAACAGTGACAATAACGTAGTACTCGATGCAACGCACTCTGTAACAGTAATAATGATAGGAATAGTTCAAATTAACATTATTATACACACATACCAGCACGCTATAATCCCGTAAAGGTTGAACTTCTTAACATTTGGTTACACTTAGCGCCACATCTCAGGTAGGGTTGTTCTCTTAGCCGTGTGATACCGGCAGAGTAGAATAGCATCACCCCATATACTCCAATGAATGTCGTAGAAGGCGACTAATGGATCAGCAAAGGGGTATTGATCACCTTATACTCTGTCCACCAATCGTAGGCAAGCGTAGTGGACTACTGTCTAAACCTCCTTAGATGACAAGGATAGGCCTTGTGTCCCAGCAGTGGGTCGAATTAGAAAGGCTGATATGATGATGATGATGTTTACAAACCCGAAATAAAACAATTCAGCTGTCTCTGAGTGTATAAAAACCCTTGAAATAAAGCGAGTAAATGCGTGATCTATTCGAAAAGCCTGTTCAAAAGTTAGTTCGTTGAAGTCTAATAAACTAATTAATGGTCGTATCTGCTATACGTGCTCCAGGTAATTTAATTATTTAGTGAAGTTATTATTAAATTTCCTACGTGACTAGTTAATAGCCCAGAGGGCCTAGACAAGTGGCCAATCGATTACGTTGTACGCTTAACTAAAAGGATATTATGTATGACACTGACATAATACTGAGAAAAAACCATGGCGACCATCATGTCAAATGTTGGAGTTGACGTTGTTTGCCCTCTGATACCGGAAAATAAAAATACATATGCTTAGAAGCCGTAGCCTTTCCTTCATATGGTCTCAGACATAGAATATTGTCCAAGTAAATGCTGTGATAAAATAAAAGTAGCATGGAGTAACCAAATTTCATCAAAGTAGGTAGGTACGTCTATTTGCGTGAAAATAATCATTTCAACAAATATTCATAGTTTTAATATTAGTAGAATGTAGACATATCCTGTGGTAGGGCTTTTGACGATTTATAAAAATACTTTGCAAAGTGCATTTAAAGAAAGAGCCTTTTAATTTCATATCAAAATCATAAATAAAGCATTAAAATCCTATAAATAAAAATGAATACAGAGTCCATATAAGAAAATGGTAAATAAGCCTTGCAAGGCAGTCGTCTATTTTATGGACTTTGACATATAAGATTGAAATCAATGTATTATCAAAACTACATATGACATATAAAGGATTTAAGTGTTCTTTACTTACAATAATATTCTTCTTTAAGATCAAATATAAGAGTACTAGTTCTTATTCTTAAAAATAGAGATACTAGTAAATAAGATTAGAGATGTGAATTTAAAATGCATTTCAGGTCTTCTTTGCTTGTATTCATTGCAAGTCTAAAGTATCAACAACAATTCTTTGACTATAAAGGGCATGTTATTTTTCTGCGGATTAAAAAGTTTCATAAATATCATCATTATAACAGTCTGTATAATTCAACTCGGACACAAGACCTCTCCTTGTCATCGAAGGAGGTTTAGGCAGTAGTCGACCACACTTGCCCAATACAGATTGGTGGACGGAGTATAAGGTGATCAATACCCCCTTGCTGATCCATTAGTTGCTTTCTACGCACGCATTGGAGGATATGGGGTGATGCTTCTCTACCAGCATCACTTGGCTCTATATTATTATCTCTTAAGAAATAGTTTCTTATATAATATTTTCCGTTTGGTGTAGAGACTTTGGGACCCTGGGGTCCAGGAGCTCACCGACTTTTCGGGATATTGCAGAGCGGCTACGTGAGACAGTAAGTGACAATAAGGCTGGTTTGTATGTCACACAAAAAATTTGTCTTGCGATTCAGCGAGGTAATGCAACCAGTGTTATTGGTACACTTCCTGTTTCTGAGGACCTAGGCGAAGTCTTTTATCTGTAATATAGTAGTCTAAGTTTTTTGTATCTAGTTTTAGTATACCTTTTATAACGTAGATTTCACTTTTATTGTTTTATTATAGTGTATCATTTTAAATGTCATATTTAACGAAAATATTCATTATACCCAAACAGCAAACACCATTGTAGCTTTTGTAGTATTCTAACAAGAAGAGAAGACAAGGGTTCATACATTCGTTTGTGTATTACAACACTCACATAATGGTGCTTTGAAACATTTTATGTCCCACAATCCGTTTGCATAACTAACTGGGTCAAACGGCGGAGGGCATCAAAGTCGAGCATTCACCAAGTTGTTGAAGGATTTTGCGGATTGTGTAAGAATTTGTATGAAGAGGTACTCCTGTACTCACTTTGATATCGCTTTTTGCGCATTACACGCGTTTACCGACGTAACGTATAGGATAAACACGGTCGTAAGGGGGCTTTCCGGTATAAGGAATACACGTTGCTGCGTAAAAGGAAATTGAGCTCTACACTATAATGTCGCAAATATTAAAATTAAGAGCAGGTATAACAATTGCCAAACCCAGAGTGCTGAGATGATTTTGAGTGTAACATCTGTTGTTGTGTAACATTAGTTGGTTTGTTTAGTGAAGAATTGTTACTTTTAGGGTTTGGTGTCCCGTTACTGTAGGCGATAGGCTGGAAATCTGTCATTATGTAGGGGTACTTGTCTGACCCACACCGCCAGATGTGGCTTTGTGTGTAACCAAATGTTACCTGAAGCTCTGCTCGTTCCCTGCTGGGATTGTGACCGTGATTATATGTATGTATATAAATTTTTATATAATAACAATTATAATTGAACATTTTATTATGTTCTTCAAACCAATGTGTTTAGAATCGGATAGACGGCGATATGATGTCGATATTCGACTTGGCTATTTTTTACCAACAAACCAAATATATCAACCTGATAGTATCAGTCCAGTACAAACAGGAAGTACACTAACTTGGAAATATAATATAGCTAGTACTTAAAAAATGGCCTAGTCAAATCTTGGGCTTGAATTACATCCCGAGTGAACACAGAACTTGACACCCATAGAGATCTGTCTATGGGTGTCAATTCTTTTGTCGGTGAAGTCGAGAAAGACGCATTAGGTATTCAAAATTGAACTTGGCTCTTATTTCACATTTATGTTTTTAATGGTATCAATTTCACTTTAATACGTGCTGATCATTCAACGATATTTTCTTCTAAATACTACTTCTTAATACTTTAATCACTCGCCAAATAAGTGTCGAAGTCATACAATAAATATCTAGGCCTGACGTCAAGAAATCAACCGTTCCCTCGTACGTGGAAAAGGTCTGGGTTTTGATAAATGCTATCGGTAAATCACCCTTAATGTGTACGACGAAGGAAATGTACGGTTTCTTTTTGACTTAACACGGAATTAGGGACAGGTAACTTAGCAGCAACTTTCTCTCGGTTTTTGAAGTTTGGTAACGAAGGGAATATTAAAATTGGTCACGACGACGGGAATTCCTGTTGTTGTTAAGCACCATTATTAAGAAGCTATTTAAGAGTACGATGGCTGAATATTTTTTAAAAATATTAAAATTGAGTTACAACACATTTATAGAGTGCACTTTTGATTTCGAGAGATTACCTATTTTATTACCTTCAAGCGTCGGTGGCGTAGTGCGTAACGGCGTTGTCTCCCACCCGGGAGGCACCGGTTCGAACCCCGCCACATACCAAAGTGTTTTCAAATTTTGAATTCATATGTACCTACGTTTAATCGGCGCTTGTACGTTGAAGAAAAACATCGTGAGGAAACCTGCACACACCTATGAAGAAATTTTTAGGTTGTGTGTGAAGTCGACCAACCCGCACTTGGCCAGTGTGGTTGACTAAGGCCAAATCGCCTCTTATATGGGGTAGGCTCGAGCCCCTCGGTGGGGACATTATATGAACTGTTGATGATGACCTATTTTATTAGAATTGTACTAGTAAGATCACGTAGCCAAAACATTCGAAATGTGAAAAAAAAGAAATCAAAGTAGAAAATTCGTTTCAAAATATAAAATTTCAGTAATAATGTTAGACATGTGTCGCGAAATACATTTCCAAACAATAAATTTGATTTTGTACATATTCCGTCTGTCGTCTCTTCTAACCAGATTCAATAACTGAATTAAATTGAGAATATAAATCGAGATATGTACCAAAATTATGGGAACATTTTTTTTGCTGTTTTAGTATTCAAAAGCAGGATTGAAATAAAGTCGGATTTCGCTTCTTTTTATGCTTTCGTTTACGCCGTCTTTATCTATTTAATATGAAAAGATAAAAAACTCAAGATATTATTCTACTTTATTTGATACAAGTGCTTTACACAGGCTGGCAATGTATCATTATTTATTGTCATTATTTTTGTATTGAAATAACTTTAGCAAAAAACTAGATCCCAATATAACTTGGCAGTGTAACTCTCATTGGTTCTTTGGCTGAGTGGATCTATCTTTAACTGTTTAAAAGTCATCTCCGCCAAGTTGTACAAGAAGTCATTTAGGATAGCTGTTATTGAGCAAAGAAAATGGACTAGAGACTTGGAGAACAGTAGGGAGAGGAACAGCTTAGGATTATATTTATACTAGTTAACCGGCCACGCGTTGCTGTTGTAATTTCATACTACTGACATTAACATTATATCTGCAGGAATCAAGATAAATACTATCCTATCTCTCAAGTTGGATTAAACTGCAGACGGTGTACCAATTTGATTAAAATCGGTTAAGGAGTCCATCGCGGACAAACCGTTGTTTGTCCGCGATGGACTCCTTAACCGATAGTGTCGGAAAACATCGTGAGGAAACCTTTGAAGAAATTCTTAGGTTGTGTGTGAAGTCCACCAACCCGCACTTGCCCAGCGTGGTTGACTAAGGCCTAATCCCTAATGTGGGGTGGGCTCAAGCCCCTCGTTGGGGACATTATATGAGCTGTTGTATAATAAATATTGCCCTACTCTTTTTAAAGGTCATGCAAATGACTCATTTCCACTTGATGGTAAGCAGAAATGAAATAAAAATAGCTATATTTTTGGGCGAGAGATAAAACTACGCACTAGCTACCGACGCTTTGATGACCTACATTTAACTATATACTATATTTATCCACTATTTAATATCCAAAACAAGTTCATATTGATATTTAATTTGGAACATATAACTGATATTACTTTTCCGCAACATATTTATCATTTGACTTATATTACTATTCAGGCCACAAAATCAAAGAAGAATAGAACGGACAAATCAAAATACAACATTCATAGACTACGAGCAATATCGAGTAAATATCTCGGAATACATTCGAATCAAACGCTCGATTTTTAACAGAAATCTCGTCTATACCCTCCGAGCCTCTCCAGAGATATTACCTTGGTTATTTATTTGAGCGCCTTACGTTACCATCATGAGGACTAATGTTCATGAATTATGGAAGAACGCTATTCCGAGCCAGGTGATATGACTAAGGTGTTCCGAGTAGCAGCAGTAATTGAAAATACTGTGTCGTTTTATTTGTATTTCTAGTGTGCGTCTGTTTCGTTGCTTAGCTGTGGTTTGTTTAGTGAAACGAATTTTAGGTTCTTCTATCTATATAGTTAGCAAAAATGAAGAATGAATCGTTGCGAATCATGACGTCACCACAACCATCGCCATAAAAGCAATCGTTAGTTCGCTCTCGGCCCATTTGCTTGTCGGACGTTGAAGAGTGAGGTCGGTTGAAGTGGTGATCGATGTGATTTGCAGCGAGTCATTTAGTTCATCATTATTATTCGATTGTTGTGTAAAGAGTGGTTTTCTGCGCAATCGCTTGTTAATTGTTGTGAAAATCTAATTGAAAGTAAAATTGTTTTAAGTTACGATAATAATTCTTTATTTTTATTTTATTCCATTCCTGATTCCTAAAAATATATATAAAATTCAAAGCCCTGACTGAGATATCAACACAGCCCAAACCGCTGAACCTAGAGAGTTGAAATCATCCACTAAGAAAGGATTTTTGGAAATTCCACCCCTAAGTGGGTAAAATGTCCACGCGGACGAAGTCGCGGTTGGAAGCTAGTTTTGAATAAAATTTCGTGGAAATTGTGTCTAACCGATAAAATTTTATAAATTATACAGCGTTTAGTAAAACATTAATAACAATGAAACCATTTTATCATCTCTTCAATACAAACATGCTATGCAAGCAAACCCTGAAAAAAATCGGGAAAAATAAATAGAACATAATAGAATAGAAATATTTTTATTATCATAACACAAACAACGCGCTTACACAAAAGCTCATTTTCATATAGTGATTTCGAAATTGCTTTCACAGTAAAAAAATATGTTTTTGCTGTATAAAATCTAGAAATGGTGTTGAGTTTATTAATTTTGTACGACTTAATAACCATGTTTAAAGAAACTACACACTTCACCCGGACCGCTGAGAAATGTATGTTCGTATTATAGAATGAGTCTCAAGAATCAACGCCGTACTGATCATCGTACGTCTCTGTCTATTTGTGCATGATAGAAAGTGACAAACGATTCTCAAGACATGATTGATTTCTGCGTGTTATAAACGGGCCTTAGAGTAAAACATCAGTCTTGGTTCTAGAAGTATTTTTTCTAGAACCAAGACTGATGTTCAAAGACAAAAAATCGACCTGCCTGAGGCGGGAATCGAACCCAGCATCTTCCGCAATCCGGGCGGCTGCGTTAACCACTACGCCACCGAGGCACTGCTTTCACTGTCGAAATTTGTCATTGCTTGGTGCTTATGTTTTTATGGTAAACTTATGTTTTATGTCCGAGGCAGGTCAATTTTCTTTCAGTGTATTTTTTCTAATATTAAAAATATTTGCGCGTTTGTTAACGCAAAAATTATTCCATAATTATTCCTGGTGGTTGGCTTTTGTTTATTTTTTGATTTATACCTTTTGATTTATACCAATATTGTGAGGTCCTTTCCGTGCGCCAACTCTTCATTTTATTAACTGTTTTAAAACAACATAACAGCTGCAAATATGATCCGTCACTACTGTCATCCCGGCGAAATCACCTTGTTGCTCGCTCAACCTCATTCAAAACCTTCTCCTCACAGCGGTTTTTCTGTTTCTTGGGCCCTTTCCTTTATAATAGACTTCATCGCGAGCTCAACATTTACCACCTTACCAAATTTTCCTGCAAATCCAAAGTCTCCAATTATCTACTAACCAAGAACTATGTGGAGACCGAATCACTCCTTCTTCCCTATAGGTAACTCACACACATAACCCTTCGTCTCACACTCACGCTTACAAACACACTTACACGTTGTTGGTATTTCTTTAATATTTTTGTTTTTTCTTCTTGTTTTTGTTACTAGCATAACGGTATTATTTGTACCCCAATTGCCCCATCCAGTGAGGAGAGTGCTGGTGCTCTGTAACACAGGCTCTTAGCCTAGCTCAGACGCCAGTCTCTCACAATCTTGTCTGAACCTTGGTATAAGCCCATTTTATAATTGTATAGTTCTAAGATTTAAGATTGTGGAGAAAATAAAGAAATTTTTACTAATCCTTTTTTATTAAATTTTATTTGCTCACTGAAATTTTTACTCAGAAAGGAGTCATCAAACCCGAAATCAACTTATATGGGTTTGATGACTAAAGCAAGATTTCTTTTGTAATTTATGACTCGCTAATGAACCTATTGTTTTTCACTTTGTTATTTATTTTAGGAATTCGCTACTTATATTACCTAAACGTTTTGTAGTTATTTCATTACTATTAAGGAACCAGAGCTTACTGAATTTCTTGCTGGCTCTTCTCAGAGTCTGTCTCATTTTGCGAACCACCTTTAACTTTAGAGTTAGTATTCAATATTATTTAGGTTGATTATGTATGACTTCAACGAGTATTTGTAAAAGTCTGCGTTGAATTAATTATTTTTGATTAGTTTTGTTGGAGAAATTTGACATTTTGTGGTTATCTTAGTCATTACCTTAACCTTTTTTTAAACAAACTAACCTGTTGTGGTGTTGACAGTAGATTTTCCATTTAATATTTAACAATTAATTAATCCATACAAAATTATATTAATGCAACTACATTTTGTACACTCAATTTACAAAACCAAAAGTAGCTTAACACACTGCTTTTATACTTAGCAGAAATAAAAGGTCAAACAAACACTTCACTTAGTAAAGAGCTCAACAATTTCAGTGCTTTTAATTAACACTCTTATTAACTGTGTTCACAATGTGACTCGCAAGCTAAAACAGTAGCATTTGCAGGTGCAATAGAAAAACAACTTTAATCGTGAATTAATAAGGTCCTACTAAAATTAACCGTCCTAGACTTGGTGAGCTGTTGATTAAAAGTGAAAAGATTTTCAGTTTGCTGTCATATTCTACAAGAGATGTAAAATGCTGTTAGATAAAGCCAAGAATTGAATTAGACATTTATGACATAAATAAACCGTGTACAAGACATTATCCAAAAGTAAAAATTTTCTATTCTGGACACCTTGAAAATTATCTCTGGATACCTATTAACCGATCACTACCAAAGTGTAGATGTTTTACGATCTTCTGTAAGGCTGTTATTATAAAAAGCGTCCCGGGCGCGCGGGCGAGGCGCTTTCGATTATAATAGCCCAATGTGGAGGTAATATCTATGGATAGAGAATAATCCGCTGTGCCTTGTCTGTTGAAATTCTATTCTTTTCTTAATTAATGGCGTCGCGGCGCGTTAAACGTACGCATTTTGCCAATGTCAAGTAAAAATGTAACTAAAGTAACAAAAAATGTTCGATATGGGTTAAAAATGGAGTCTCTCAAGTCGTGTTTTTACAACAAGAACTTGGGAGAAACTCCCTGTGTAAATTATATTTATCTTTAAAGAATGTGATTATATTGCAAACAATTTTAACTTAAGCCGCCGTGATGGAGTGATTAAAGTTACTATCAAGCGCTCCGGGTGAGCAAAAAAAAAGTGAGTTAAACTTTATCCTAATCTATCCGAGTATCAAAGGCCCACTAAGTGCGGGTTTCAATAACATAACTTACTAATAACTACCCACAGTTTCCATGGCAACGGTAGAATTTTGACATATTTTGTATAGGATATCTGTCAAAATCTTATCACTAGTATGCAAAAGTCATTAGATACTTATTTAAGTAAAATAAGCATAATAATAATTATTTAAGTAAAATAATTATTTCGTCGAAATGGTGGTAGGGCTTTTGACGATTTAAAAGTACTTAGCAAAGTCCATTTAAATAAAGAGCTTTTTCATTTCATTTCATTTCATTTCATTACTTAATGCTTAACTGCTTGATAGTAATAAAGCACACCCATGACTGCTTGCTGATCAGTGTTTTATACCGCTAACGTCAGACACAGTCAACTAGGTACTTCAGAATTCAGATTCAACATAAGACTAAAAAGTTTCTTAAACACAGTTTAAAGTTAGACATTGTTTAAAACTGAGGTTGTCTTATTTTGGTTTATGATAGCAAATAGAGACGACATCATTTTTACACCAGGTCTAAATTTAAACAATGTTAGAAAACTTTTGTAGTAGCCTTCGCTGCACATTAAGCCACACCTGGCAGTATGGGTCATGCAGTGCCCTTAAATAGTGCCTTCATAAAGGGGGCACCAACCCCAAATAACAATATTTCAGTAAACGAACAAATACACAAAAGCGAACAACCAAGACAGATGTTACATTCAAAATCATCTCAGAAGTCCGGGTAGAATAGGATTACAAATAAAGCAACAATAGTCATAGGTTGTCAGCCTATAACCTACTGTATCGTCATCGTAGTTGCTTTCTAACTTTCAAACATTTGCCACCATAATACAACCGTTCAGGGTTTGTGAATTCGTTGAGCCAATAGCAAACGCACAACGAGAATTGCGTGTGCGAGCCCCGAATCGCGTGAAGACGATACTCGCGCGTAAGAGGGTCTGGTACGTGGCGGTCGAGTAAAGATCTGTCCCGAGTTACAATCCCTTTTTTATAATTTTCTACGGTGTACTATACCTGTGGTGACGTTCGTGTGTGAGTGAACTCGTATTAATCAATCGAGTGATTCAAAGAAACAATCGGTTTTTTTTTTTTTTTCATTTATTATCACAAAATAATACACTGAGTTTACAATTCTACAGTCTGCCAAACTGTGAAACAGTTTGTCGGCAGTGGCTCCCGTGGATTACAAGCTGTATTATTTTATTTTATTCCTTAACTGATTAAAACTACCAATCAGAGGTTTACAGAAAATTAAAGAATACAATGTTTGTACCTACTTTAGATTTTACCAATGAAGATTATTCTATTCTATTTAGTTCTATTCAAGTGTATTCTATTCTGCCTACACAACAAGCGGTCCGGGTTCGAATCCTGGCAGCGGCAAATATTTGTGTGACGAACACGAATACTCGTTGACAATTCATAGCTGTTAATAATTATGTTTATTTAAGTTTATTTATAAAAAATATCTAGTATTACTAATTATGAATATTAAAAATATTCGTTACCCAGCATCCATAACACAAGCTCCCAACGATACCTACCCTGGGCTAGACAATTGATGTGACCGTGGAAACATATTATTATTATTATAATTCTATTCTATAGCTATGTAAATGGTAAGTGGCTCGACCATGCATGACTAGAGGGATTCTAAGCACACAGTGACATGTAGTGTTTTCTTAGAGTGTTTTCAGTAAATCGCTATTGTACCTATATACGATAGCAACTGTGTGTCGTTATCAGATAATGTGTAGCCGGCCGGCTCAGGACGCGAGGAGTTAGAGAAAGCAGACCGAGGTAGGTTCGCATGTATTTGTTATTGTCCCTCAACGTTATTCGTGAACCCTCGGCCCTTTAGTTACTCGGCAAGTGCTCTGCTTCACGAGAACTTGGCCCAATGTGTGTAATGCCTCACCTACAGAAAAATATCTAAACTCTATGTAATTAAACGAAAGTAATTAAACCTTGAGTGAACTTTAAAACGAAAGATTTACACTTTAAATATAGCTCATCAATTAGGATAGCAGAAACATTGTATTAAAAATAAAGCTCTTCATGCCAATATGAATTAATTACATCTGCGATCCCTATTTTCAGTGCAAAATACGGCCGTTATCTGTACCCGACAAATTAACATTGAACTTTCCAAATTTCCAGCAAACAAACAAAAACTTCTGACACACAACGGAGCCATGAAACTGGCTCATCAATCACCTATTCGAACACGGACGCGAAAAACAGGCGTTTGTATCTACGGATAAATTTACAAGTCTGCGAATACACGCCGTACGAGTGTCCGCGAACATTGATTGGAAATGTTTAGCATTCGATCAGTAGCTTTACTGCGAGTTTTTAAGTGTAAAAAAACCTAACTATTTTAGTGCGCCTCCTCCTCTCCTGAGGCGGCTGCTTCCGATAGCCTAACAGCCACTTTGGTACTAGGCAATAGGGGCTGTTTAGTCGGTAGAAGTCCGACATAACCCTAGGGGCGGCCCTAGGGTATTCATGAGGATTCACCCCCTCCTTACCTCGTTTGTCCGGAAGGTTCTTCTCTTTACGCTGCTCTGTCTTTCGGTCCTCCCCGTGGGCGAAGGAAGGAAGGGTAAGGCAGATAAAACAACTATTTTAGTTGCGTTATAGCTCAAACTTAAAAAAGAAACATGAATAGCGTCGATTTTTTGTGGTGGAAAATCCTTTACAGACCATACCGCACTGTGGGCTAAACAGTGCGACGTGTGAAGGACTCGCCTGGGAACTCTTAGCGCTTTATAGGAACGTTTTGGGAACGGCAAATAGTGTACGCTTCGTTTCCGAAGTATCCCCGAGCTGCCCGACCCAACAGCAGGCCCGGCTGCACCTGAAGGGGATTGCCCTAGGGTACTAGGGCAATCTGTAGACGGGGAGCCTCCGGTGTGCATATGGGGAGCCACTCCATGTGCAGGCCTTACTTTAGAACTGGAGAAGACTGGCGGTCGTTGCCGGTTGAGCTGGATGACCCGCCAGCGGCGCGCACGTGGGGAATCACACTAGGGTAATATCCCACCCTAGCGTGATTCCCCACGTGCGCGCCGCTCTGCTCACCGCTGGGTTAAGCCTGTCCGGAGACGTGTTCGGAGGCGAGGCGTATGTAAGTACGCAGTCTCGAAACATCCCCACAAGGGGTTTTGAGGATAACGGTGGTTTTTAGTTGGTAGGTATGGAGTTCTTCAGCGTCTGAGTCTCACCCACGCCGCACATCTAGCCTGCTTGCGGTACACTCCGTAAATGGACTTTCCATCGTCATCAAAAAAGCCCAATTTTGCTCAACACCTCTGAGGACTATGAGCGTGATCGTATGTATGTATGTAGGCGATAGGCTGTCACTATGGGGCACTACATGGCCCTTATCTGCAAATTGTGGCTTTATGAATATTACAAGCTCTGCTCAGCCAGTGCATATGTATATTTTTATTTTTGGCCTCAGGTTACAACGTAGCGATTCAGGAAAAGTTTGCAGACGTGTCGTTATATTGTGTACGTGACAGACTAATAAATAATGCAGGACTCGGGCCAGTCTCTCGAAGTCTTGGAAGATTTTACACGATCGTAGTTGATGCTTGCGATTTTTCGTTGGGAATTTTTATTAATCCTTAAATCTGTTGCGCTCCATATTTACACAACGGGAATTTTACTTGCTTTTTGTTTACCCTTTAATATAATGCTTTTTGTCTACTAGCCATGTGATGTCGGCAGAGTTTTGCATCACCCCTTTATCCTCCAATGGATCAGCAAAGAGGTATTGATCACCTTATACTCCGTCCACCAATCCGCTTTGGGCAAGCGTGATGGACTACTCCCTAATCCTCCTCTCCTTGTCATCACAAGGATAGGCCTTGTGTCCCTGCAGTGGGTTTAATAATAAAGGCTGTTGATGATGACAATGCTTTCGAGACCCACTGCGAGCATTATCAATAGTTTTCGGCAATTCCAATTTCAATATCGAAAAATAAGTATCTACTCTAAATAGACATAATACATCATGATTAGGGTATAACTTTCTAAAAGTTATCGCATGTTCGTTTTAATAATACATTTTATTCTATTGAAGAAAAAATATAATCCAATATTACACATTATATTTCTCGTCAAACATTTCTGTCGGCTTATTATTATCGTAACGACCTATTCTATTTTTAGTTTTTATAGGGAGACAAAAAGGTTATCGGGGTGGCAAGAAATTACGTCCTCTCTTGATAATTAAGTAGATGTTAGAAGATTAAGTTGACTTGCCTAGCCTGAATTTAAATTGTACAGTCAACAGCACGTCGGCCTATACAAAACTGTCAAATTTCTCCAAACGATTTTCAACCTAAGGCTATTCAATATAAAGTGCATAATCGATTGGAAAAATTTGACAGTTTGTGGTAACCCAACGTGCTGTTGTCTGTACTAGCCGCACGCCCACATTATAGCAGGTCATTTTTCTGTAAAATATTTGTTTTTTAACCCTAGACACCTAACCTTCGTCGAGTCGACGAATACGCAACAGAAATATCGTTCTCTTTTCGACGCGAGCACCGATCATCGCGACGTCACTTGTCAGCTTAGTGTTCACCGTGCTCTTTCAGGATGTGACCGAGTCTGGCGAGTAAGTATGTTATTTTTCGATATATTACTAAAATAGACGTCGTTTCGACGTATTCTTCGGGTTTGTGTATGTGTTTTCACAACTTGTTCGTATATTTTTTTGCAGATTTTACCAGGATTTCAAAACGACGCCTGTCCGATGAATATATTATATTACGCGTTTGTTATTGGATGAGGAAGGTGTTAGTGCATTTGAAGGATCTTCTAATAGCGAAACAGAAGAAAATTTTGAGGTAGATGATGCAGAAAGCGATACCCAAGACGGTTCTTTCGATCATGAAGATGACACTATCTTCATGATCGAAAGAACCTTCATCTTGCATGCATTTCCTTCTTTGTATTCTAAGTATCTTGACCTTGCAGCGGTCATAAATAGTATTTATGTTGCTAGAAAGCTACCCGTGCCGTAAGGAATGTGGAACCCTTTCAATTATTTGAGCAATTCCTGACTGATCAGATGTTGGGAAAAATTGTGACATGGACGAATTCTAAGATTGTGACTAAATGGCAAAATTATGTTCAAAATACATCGCATAAAGACACTAGCAAAGACGAGGTCCAGAGCTCTCATGTGAATTCTGGTGCTACTATTGCTATGAAGAATAATCATCTTACCCTGGATAAATTGTTCAACGCAGAGTATACGAGTACGAGATATTTTTCATAAATGAGTAAAGATTTTTCGTCTCTGATCATATAAAAAAACGCATGACTAAATCTTATTGTTCAAAATGCAACACCGCTATTTGCTGCCAAGACAAAGTTGATTTCTGCATGAAATGCGCTAGAAAAAAAGTTTTTATATATATTTATAGGTAATAAGACTGTTGCAATTTCGTATTGCCAAAGAAAAAGCAGGTAATTTTGTTCGTTAATTTTTTATTTAAGTTTTTCTAACTATCTTTCATGACCTCGAAAATGTAGCGTCCTCGATACCGATAGCTTACATACTTTTATAAAATAAATAATTTGTAACGAAATAACAAATAATGTAGTTTTATTTACTAAAATAATACTTCTATAGCGTATTTAAGTTTTAAAAGTAAGTGAAAAATATATTAATAAACAAAACAACACACCCCATAAGTAGTACATTGAATCAACGAATGGTTAGGCTTAAAAGGGTATGTTCGAAGGTTAGGTGTCTAGGGTTAAATAAAAAGGCGCAGAACGTTTCACCTGGACGGTAAGTGATCACCACCGCCCATTGACATTACAACATTAAAGGAATCGCAAATGCATTGGCGGCTTAGACATACGCTCTCCCCAGAGTTTTTAGTGGTGTCCATACTCAGGTACAAGATATACAGAGCAAGGACGTCCAGACATAACTATTATAAAGTTCAAAGTTTGCGAAGACTAATATTTGTCAGTCTCACTGGCAAGGCAATGCAAGGCTTGTCTCCTCTTGGCCAACTTAGGTTTATTAAAAAAATTATGATTTTCTTATCAGGCTGTCTGTTTGGTAAATGTTGCTATCAAGAATTCAAAATTTTAAAATAACTTTCGAATTTTTCCGTTAAATAGAAGTCAGTACAGTCAAACTTTGTTTTACAATAGATAAAGAAGTTATATATACTATTACCAACTTGTAATGCTCCAAAGGCTATTTTGAAAATCCTGATACGACACGTAGGCACTCCCCCGAGTTAACCCTTAACTGGTATCGGGGTCAAAATAGATCCCAGTAGCTCATATTTTTTCTCATAACTTTGTAGTTTAACCTCCTAAACTTTTTTACGCCTAGGTAATCTCATTGCGTCGATATTTTTTTTGGAAATTTGTTGGAAAATGATAACGATGCATGTGAAAATGAAAACAATCACTGTTATGAGGAAGGTACTTAGCAGTTATGAAGGCAATATTATAGACATGGATGATGAGTCTTGCAGTTCTAGCAGTGAAAAAGAAGGAGAAGAAAACACGTTGCCATAATATGCTGCCTTAACAGTGATTTTTACCAAATAATGTCTAATATTTTCAGGCATTTATTTGTGTTTTTTTATGAAGATTAGTTTTAGTTTGACATTTTTTTCTGTACATGATCCAAGGCGGAGTTATTAATTTTTGTTAAGTTGAATACATACGAAATCGATATAAACATGGTTTGTTAGATTGGATTGTTAGATTTTTTAATAAAAATACTATTTAAAGTAGAGTCTTAGAAAAAAGAACATGTTAGTAATTTTGAAAAAAAAAAAACATTAATATCTGATTAAAATGTGCCAATCAACATAATTTTTATTTAATTATGAGTAATATTTTCCTTAATTTAATAGAAATTTATACTTAATGTAATTTTTATTATAATGCATATTCTATGAAGGGGTCATTTTTTACCCCCGATATGTGTTGTGTTTTTAGCCATACCAGATAAGGGTTGATAAAAAACTTATGGGAAACTATATTATACAATTTACAACACTTTTTATTTATTATGTTAATATATGACACAATTACTACACTTCAAACAGAATAGACCGGAACAGCAAAAAACTAATGCGATACGTGACTGTTCACATTTTCAGAAAGCTTGTCTGGTTTGTAATCTTCTGTGCATCCCAAATTTATAGGTACAAGTACCTGAACTGTGTAGGTACACTATTTTACGACCTGTAGTTTACTCACAAAACCCTTCCAAATAGGGCCTACTTTTAGCGGTAACTTAGTTTTGTGATTAACCTATGGAACATATTAAAACCAGTATGTACCTAGGGAAACTAATCGACCAATTATTTAAAATTGTGATCTGATTAGCAATAAGATGAAATTAATTCGTGCAAATTCTGCTTAAATTGAACGATAAACGCTGTTCAAATTCAAAGTTATTTAGCATATGTTTACACAGTTGTGTATGTCAAAATATGATAATTATTGGTGTATGAATTAATGGTAACGAACTTTGTAATTAGTACGTAATATATTTACCTACAATTAATATACATCATCATCATCGCATCAGCCGAGAGACGCCCACTGTTGGATAACAGGCCTCCCGCAAGGATCTCTTACTCGGTCGTGCGCTGCCCGTATCCACTGGGATGCCTCCATCAATCTTTCTCAGACGGTCCACCTTGTGGAGGCCTACCAACGCTGCCATTCAGGAAGAGCAAAATTACCTAGCTGGGGCACGCCTGTATCACGCGTAAATAATTATAATACTTTTCGGTGCCATTTACCTACGTAGTTGCTTCTAACGGATGACTTACAAACCCTGTATTAGTTAGTCCTTAGACAGGCGTCTTCAGTGAACACTAGAGAAAGACTTCAAGATTTTTTCCGGCACACATCAATTATCCGACCAGGGTTTCATGAGGTTTTTTTACCTTCAGTGATCGTAGACCAACTGTAGCCGAGGTTTCCTTTGATATGGAAACCAATACTAATGTTAACAAAACAACCATTAAAGGCTCAATTCCGAGATTCTTTGGCTTACTCGACTTGCCTTTCCGAGGTTTTCATTGATTCCATCATTGGGCCTATTCAAACGAGCTTCGAGGATCATTTGATACCCGCCGAGAATTGTGAATGAGCTGACCAATTCACTTCTCGCTTTTATACGGGTTGAATTGATAAAGCGCACGAAATAAATTTCAGGGTAATCGAATTTTATACGTTGGCAAAAAAGGCATACCTACTTGCTTCAGTTTAATCAATGTTTATACCCATACATAATTTTTTATACGTATAGAAGTGGCATTTTTTATCAGGATTACTATAAGTTTAGTTTTTATTTTCTTCTTGTCATTTCCACGGATTAGTCAGGGTAGTTGGATGTAGCTGTGCCGATGCAGCGGGGTCCACATCCGGAAACCTCTTCGTGGCGGACCCTGGTAACGTGGTGGGGAAACTTTCTCGACGGGTGTGTGGCTTTTGATGTCAAGTGTGTCCCCTTCGCATTCGAAGTCACTTGCCATCGCCCAGTAGTTTCAAATTTTCCCACCACGGCTAGTTCCCGACGGCCCTTTTCAGGGCCACGACTGCGCCCGTGGTCCCCCGGGTGTGGTCTGATGGCTGCTCCCGGTGTCCTCGTCAGGAGGGCTGGCCAGGTCGAGCAGCTGTCGGTGGAGGAGTGGCTGCTTGCCACCAATTGGTGCAAGGAGTGCCTAGACGGGCAACGTTAGGACGGTCTCTGTGTAGTTGTGCTTACGTGTGCAGATCCCGAGCCGTCACGTAATAGCGCACTGAAGTTCAGGCCGGGGAGGATGTTTAGTGGGTATGGATGGAACGCCTTTACCTCGAGTCCCACATATCCCCTGCGGTTGATACCACCCCGCAGGGACGATGCATAAGTGCATTAGACCTCCCCGTCAACAAAAAAAGGTGCCGATGCAGCAAAATCTACGAAATGCTAACAGATTTCTCATTATGGTATACAAACTTTAAGCCTACAAACTTTTCGCATAATATCACTTTTCCTAAATGTCATCATCATAACAGCCTTTATAATTCGTCCAACTGCTGGGACACAAGGTCTCTTCTTGTCATTTAAGCAGGTTTAGGCAGTAGTCTACCACGGTTACCCAATGCTGATTGATGGACGGAATATAAAGTGATCAATGCCCTTTTGCTGATCCTTTAGTCGCCTACGACACCCTACAACACCCAATTGACTGGAGGATCTGGGGTGATGCTATTCTACTCTGCCGGCATCGTTCTGTAATACGGTTTCACCATTTAAAATTAGGTCCCAAATTTTTTGGGAAATTAAAGGGCACCCATTTCAAGCACTAAATTTACCACCATTCATTCGGGAGGTCTGTGGTAGCAAGCTGTTGGGTATTTTGGGAGGAAGTGGGTTCGCTGGGATAAAGGTTACATATACGCATAGCGGCCTAATCGAAATTTAAAATGTGGAACCGGGGCCCGTTGACAAAGTAACAAATAGGAACGATAAGAACAAAATCGTTAAATCACGTGGCCGTAGCTCTAAGTAGGTTGTTAGCGAACGCTAAGACGCTGGAGGTAACCAATCAATATGGCTGATGATGACGAATTTGGATTTCTTATTGTTATGAAACTTTGCTACTTGTTTAAGCCCCTAGGCCTACTAAATTCCCCTCTAATTCGGAATGCCTGACCTGTAGGCCTATTCGCTAACTTTTTTTGACAGTTGAAAGTGATCATTACTGAATGAATTACATATCCATTGCTGTATTTACACGACAAGTGCCATCATAGCGTGCCGTGTAAAACAGCAATCAATATGTAACACTCAGTGATGATCACTTTCAACTGTCAAAAAAAGTTAGCGAATAGCCCCCCAGAGGATGCTACTTTACAAAAGATTGGATTCAAAGTCCTACCTTACTCCTACCTTAAGTGCACCAAGCTTTATCCCCAAGAAGATAAACCATTCGACTTTAGTAAACAGTGGAACTTCTTGGCTATTTCTGCATAATGCGATTTCTGAGTAGCGGCACTGGACTTGTTATGATGTAGTATTCTCAAAAGCTCAGTGAATGAGCCGAAAATACCGTTGCCTCCCTTAAAATTTCGAAAGAGAGTTCTAATTAATGAAATCTTAAGTTGCTATTCATAACCCTTGAATAGAAGCAATCAGACTGTATTCAACAGAAAAAGCGTGAGCAAAATGTAATATTTTAATTTCGTGAGTTTACCAGACAATTACGACACCAAGCCACAGAACATAGATATAAGAGCACCAAGCAATCAGAATGGTGTCCCATAAAAACAACTTGAGAGGCAGAGTAAAATATCTTCATTTCGATGCCACGTGGAGAATGTCAACTGTTTCATAGAAGTTTTTTCATATTTATTCTGTTCAGTAGTTTAATGTTTATTGACTCAAAAATAAAAAGTGATGGTTGATATAAAATATTATATTATTTTTGCAGGTTTGGGTTTTTATTTATCAGTAGATTCAATGTTTTAATTTCAAGCCACTTTTATTCATTTTTGTATTTACTAAGCTCAGTAGAGTAGCATTTCGAATTCAGGCCTCACAGAAGAACGGAGTATAGTATCATCTCGTATCAAATTTTACGAAAGCCTATAGTATAGGGGATTAGAAGTAAGATAATTATTTTCACTCTTTCATAGAAAAATAACTCTCAAGATGAGCGCGAACTTAAGCGAGCTTCATAAATGTGAGCTATTGGTAATTAGGAGTATAAAAATTAGGCGACCGAATATAGATGCGTTTGATATTTTTTGGGCATGCGAAATTGTTTTAGAGTGTAACATCTGTCCTGGTTATCGACTTTTGTTGGTTGGGTGGATACCCCTTTTATGTGGGTCGGCCTAAACTGTGACTTTTAAGAGGTACTACATGACAACTAGTAACAACTGTGACTATAATTGTGTATTTGGTTACATACATGTTGTCATTATTACCTAACGTTCTGCTCAACCCACTGTGGGATTATAAGCGAGAATGTAGGTATGATATTTGTTAGTAAATTTAGGTGATGTAGTCTAAATAACATCGTATAATTGTACATTTGAATAAAATGAAACAATAACTTAACAAGTTCCAAGGGAAGCAATCTAAGCACAAAGAGGCTACAATACATCACGGAAAAGTTTTGAAATTCGCGAGGCAATATATTTTTCCTTTCAACAAAAGAACTCGGTTTGCAAAACTTTATAATGATAAGGAAGGGTCCCGCGTAATTAGCAACAGTTTCTCGTTAGAAGTTGTTACGAGTTTTGATTAGGAAAATTTTCATGGGTCAATGGGCATTGGAGATGATAAAGGAATATACAGTAGATTATTGCTAAATAATGGGAGGCTTAGTTCCTTTTATCTTTGAATGGTTTACGATACTAGAATTGTCTTCATTTTATTGTTGAAAAGAGTTAAAGGGAATTTTTGAGGTTGGCTTCATTACTTGATTATGCGACAGACTGACTATTTCGAGGCAATGCATGGTTCATACTACCATTTGTGGCTTTATGTTTAATCAAGTGTTACTTTAAGCTCCTCTAAACCTCTTTGGGATTAAGAGCGTGGTCGTATGTACGTAGATTACTCCAGAAATAACTATTTAGAGAACCCTGTCGATTAGCCATTTGAATTATGACTACCTATCATAGCGAAGCAAACATACGTTACAGATGACCGCGTTCCGAGTGCTACTTAAAGTTGCCAAATTCTTTCTGTATAACCAAATCTGAAACCTCATTAATGGTTACTAATATCAGTAGAACTAAAGTCTGCACTTAATGGACTGAATATTCAAATCCAATATAATTTAAAACAAGAAAAATATAGAAACTTTATTTTGTTAAATATAGCTTGCCAGCTTTATTCATTGGGTACTAACATAAAATTGATATAAAGCACTCAAGAAAATAAAATTAGAGCAGGGTAAGGAGAAATAAGATTGAAAAAGTAATAATGTAATAGCACATATAAAAACTAGGGCGGTAAAACATATTAGTCAAATACCTGCGATCTGGGGCTTTCTTTTTACTGCCCGAGGTAAGTAAAAAAAATTATATCACCCCCTGACCAGGAAGTGAGAAAATACTACGCGTACGAAAAATCCCACTTCCTGGTCAGAGGGTGACATAAAATTTCTTATCTCGTGCGGTAAAAAGGGATTCCTCTCATCGCATATTAATCAAAATTAAAAACGTCAAATACCTAAGATCTGAGACATTATTTGTTTTTCTGCCCTAGTTAATAAATGTACTATAATGGAATAATTTTTGCGTTTACAATCGCGTAAATAGTTTTAAAACTAGAAAAAATACACTGAAAAAAATCGACCTACCCCAAGCGGGAATCGAGCCTAGCATCTTTCGCAAACGCAGCCGCCCGGATTGCGAAAGATGCTGTTTCGATTCCCGCCTGGGGCGGGTCGATTTTTTCTGTGTATTTTTTCTAAATGTAATATTGTACTAAAAGTTTATTTCTATTGTCAACATCATCATTACGAACCTAGCAATACCCAACTGTACCCGTAGTGTAAGTTTTTTCATTTAAAATACGCAACTACTGTAGTTGTGTTAAGAGCTCGATTTTTATAGGAAACGTGAATAGCGCCCCTAGCGCAAAAGAAGTGCAAGTTATGTTTCGCAAAAAAAACAAACAAATTGAGCTCCAAACGCAACTACAATAGTAACGCTTTTAGAAAGAAAAAACTTTCACTACGGGCACTGGATGCAAATATCTAAAATTGTACGCTACTGAGCTTGAATTTCGACTGTCGTCAGTCAGTTTAAAGTTTGTCATAATTCTACGGGGTAAGGGATGTGGTAGGGTTAGCATCACGGGAGCGACATCCCAATGTTCTGCTTCTTCTTCTCAATCCATTTTCACCCAGTGTTCGGCATAGGTCTCCTCGTTCGCACGCCAATCCATTCCGTCTTGTGCCGTTTGCATCCATTATTATTCCGCCACCTTCTTGATGTCGTCACTTCATCTCGTCGGCTGACGTCCAACACTCCTACTCCCCGTCCACAACACCTCAGCGCTACAATCGTCTATATGATACAGTGACTGCTTACCATCAAGTAGGTCATAATTATGGTCTTTGCTCACCACTTCGAAAAAAAATTATATTTATGTTGTATCGCATACGATATAGTAATCCCGATGGTCTGATAAGTTTGATCGTTGTTTGCAAGATTTTATCAGAATCTCTTGTAATAAAACTTGTAAGAGGCAGAGCGATGATGGTCTTCTTTGTTCTATTCATCCACATCAAGAGTGCTCATTTATATTCATTACTTTCCTAATAGATCTGGTGAATACCTACCTTAACAATTATGGTTCATTAATAAACTTCGAGCATCAAACTACTTCGACTAAGGAAAACTTTCATGATGACGCCCCTAATATTCCCATTGTGATATCGGAAGATATTATCTATAATTAATATGATTGCACAGAAAATGTGGAAATGGAATTCTTTTACTATTTTTCTAGGTAACGGAACCCCAATATTGGTGACGAGAGAAACTCAATATCTTTTATTTTTGTTACAAATATGATTTCGTCGTTGAAATACAATATTGGTAGTTGCTAAATTTGACTAGGTAGAGAAAGGAAAACGTAAAATGAGCGTAAGCAGTAATGTATATCAAATTGGGCCCTTTAAACCTCTGCCTGGGTCATAAGTGCCAGGTACTGATCGGATACCTCCGACACACAATGCTCTACTGGACAATCCATGGGCTTCAGGTCATTCGTCTCTGAATAGTCTTTATATTAATAGCCGTTATTAGACTAGTCACGGGTGGATGCGTGGTGGTCTGCATCAAAATTCTAAGGGTGAAGAAAAGGGCATCAGGGAGAAGCTAAGAACGGTGCCAAACCTACCATATTCTTCTATTTCCAGATCTAAAGAGGCTAACATAACAATAATCATTAAATTGAGCAGATCCTGAAGTTCCTCGGTATATCAAACGTCGCCATTTCATATTACGATATACCTAATAGAAAATGGGGCATATTGACGAGAGCAAATTCTTGGATATTAGCAGGGCAAATCGTAAGTTGTTTAATTTGCGACACTGTATCCGCGCTGTCCGAAAAAAACATTGGCCTGCAAGATAGACCCATGTTATTATCAAGACGGTGGGTGTGCAAGATAGATCCATGTTATTATCAATACTGTGTCGGCAGTGAACAAGAGTGGCACAAGATCGGGCACTTTGGACAGGTCATCAGGAGACTTATACCCAGCAGTGTATGAAACAAGGTTGATAAAGAAGAAGTGCCGTACAGTTAGCTGTGCTTACTGCATATAAGATTCCAGCGTTATCTAAAATGAACCTTGTGCGGAAACAAAATACCTATCAATGTAAGTAAATCAATTAACTATTAGTCATTTGTTGCCAAATAATAAAATGGCAGCATTTCTTGATAAATATGCCGAGGAATTTCCTTAGTTTGACAATTTACGATTGGATGACAACGTATAAGTTCCTTGGATGCTATTTTAAAAAAGGGAAACTTAAATGTCTGTTCTTGATATGCATGATTAGATAGGTGTTGTAAGATGTGCGTGGGCAAATACTACAGCCTCTCCACATTTAATCTATGAAGTACCGGAGTGAGTGGGAAGCGAAAACCGATCAATGTAATGAAAGGGCGTAGTAGGCGTTAATTACACCACCCACTGAGGCCAAGAAAGGGCGTGTAATACCTAGACCATGCGGTTTGTGTAGGACTCTAACGACACTTTGCAACGCCGGGAAATCCTTTAAGCCTTTATGGGGAAGTTTTGGAAACGGCGAATGTTGTACGCCGTGTATCCCGGCTACCCGACTCAAGATTGGGTCGGGTTGCATCTGAGGGAATCCCCATAGGGGGGCCTCTAGGATGAACGCGGGAAGCCACCCCGCATGCAGACCGGTGACACTTTCAAACGCATCCTGTTTATTGACATACATCATGTCATAAAAATCAAAGCATAATATTTTTGGCATAACTTATCAATATAGGCGTAAACATTATATCTGTGGAATGGCATAATATTAATAAAAAATTTAATCGTTAAATTTATAATTTAATTTGTCATAATTTTATCAAGCATACTTCAAAACGCATATCTAATTACAATAAATTTGACGTAATTTAACTTTGCGTGACTCTTTAAAGACATAGTATTCTAAAGCATTATTATGCGATATACAGTTATTATTGTAAATATCCGTTAATCTTATTTAATCTGATATAATTATACTTACGCATCCGAGGATTACTAATTATTAAAATAAACTTGTACTATTAAAAACCAACTCAGTCAACCCCGACTCCATGCATTCTTGTCTGCACTACTCCTTGAGTGATTTAAGAAGCGTGAATGCACGGGAGGGGTGTGGCGGCCTTTTACCTTACAAAGAGAATTTTACCTTTTACGCACGGGTGTCCTACCCTGGCATGACTATGAGCAGCGCTGGAACGCTAAAGACATAAACCAACTTAATCTCAAAGCACACAGTAAATGGGCCGAAGGACACAAGAAAAAATCTGTTTGTAACAAACCAATCAACAACAACTTGGAACGTGCCAAAACACCAATTCATGATCTATGATTACACTAAAGTTCCGAAAAGCGTTATGGCGGTAGCCATTAGTTCAACGAGTTCTCACTAAGTGGCAAGTAACATCTATTTGCTAAGCGAAGATGGATCTTTGAGCTCCATTATCGTATGTCCCCCTTAATCAATTTAATGGGCATCGTATCACCGAAGTTTGGAACTTCCGACGGTTCTGGATAAATATTTAATATGTATAAAATAATTTATCACTAGTAAATTGTATAAAATATTATTTAAAAAAAAAACTACATTTCGTGTTTTGATAAAACAAGGTCAAAGCTATGAACACTTTTAATAAGTAATTATTTTTCACTGTGGTTATTTAACTTTGTTTTTGATTATAAATATACGTTTTAGCCGGTGTGTATATTATTTATACTTTATAATTATTACTTTTTATATTTATACTAGTATTTATATTAGTTTAATTAGTAGGAGTTAGGATATTTTTTGATGTTATGATCAAAGGTCATAAATGCTCATTATGTAAAACTAGCGCTTAAAAAGCGTTATAAAGAAATACCACATTACGAAATATCGTGTCGTGGCTATCATGCTAATTAAACCACTTCGTTTTGTGGCCTTGCAGAAAAGCCATGACACATTTTGAGCACTAATTTATAACTTTCGGCGTCGGAAATGTACCTATAACATGAAAAGAAAATTCTAACATTATTTAGTATAACTGACAACGGTCCAAATAGTTATCTAATTAATGTACTATAGTACTAATCTTAGCGGTAACGATCACGGCTACCAAGTACGCGGTGTGTACTCAGACGGGTGACCAGAAATTTTTCAACCCGATTTTCCACCGTGCTACTGAAGGCACTTGAAGGCAGCTGGTGTTCCCGGCTGCTATCGAAAGACAGAAGTCGTATCCAAGGAGGGTTAGTATAAGGCAGGCGGCCTGTCTTTAAAATCTACTTCCAAATTCAATGTCATTATTGTCAATATCAAGGCATACTGTACCGACCCTAAATAAATTGGTATCAGAGTAGGTTAAAGGGAGAAAATATTATTTAAAAAACCCTTTATATAATAGGCGACTCCCCTAAATCACTGGTATGTGTCAGTGCCATCACTGCTGACACTCACAGGGACCAAACCGTCTTAGCTCATGTTCATGACATAAAAAGTGCACTTAAAAATATTCCTTCAGCGCCACTTTATTGAAGTCATTATCCCATGCTCTTAATGAGAACACTTACTACAAAGTATACGAATGTAATAAAACAACGATTTGCGTTGCAGCTTGAAAAATTTTATGGGTACTTTTAATTATTCTGATAGTGCTGGAGTAACTTAGCTTCCCGCTTTATATCCGAGCTCATTAAAAGTTCTACACTTCATACTTGACAAACCTCACATAAATAAGTGGTCATTATTTATATTCGGAAATAGATATGTTTCAAAGGAAATCATTCTCTGTTACAATATTTTTATCTCACGAACTCGAGAGAGCCATGATAACATGCACAATGTCCCTATAAAATATGTTACCTAAAAATTATATTTCAACGCCAGTCATTCACATCAATTAATTTCAATTCATTTTAGTTATTTAGCCGCAAAACAGAGTCATTAAAAACTTGCGGTATGCTTATCAGATAACAGTTTAACCTAATTCATACAGTCGATATTTATATCATCATTCGTCAGGAAAATATACACAGTGCGAATTAATGTTTCTTCTGTGTATATAAGTAACTGCGGAGAAGCTTTTTACTCTCTCTGAAGATGGTAAGGAGTTTTGGAACCCTCGAACATTGAGGGACTGGCTTCTTCCTGTAAACAACTAATGATTTCTGGCGATAGATACATTGGTAGTGGCTAACCAGTCGGAATAAATATAAGCTCTTTTCCAAACAAAATAAGATCAGCCTTAGAGTTAGCCCAACAGTAGCAGATCAAGAGGGCTTTGATCTCCATGATTGATTGATCTCCATCGAGGTACTTTGTGTTCATTTTGGTTGGTGATAGAGCTTATTTTAGCTTGCTTACCTTCTTTGATTTTCTATCACAATCACAATATATGATGGCATCTATCTCATCACAATATTGTTGGCTAAGGGTTTCGAGTGAAGGTCAATTTCTGTGTTATTATCAAATAAACTCAAGTAAGATGTAGCTCAAGAGCTATCAAAGATAAAAAAGATTTTTTTATCTCTTCGATGTCTTGTTTAAATCTTAAACTGCCCATCGATAAGTTAGCGTTACTTGAGTACAATAAGCATCAGTAAGTTGGAGCTTTTCCCCAAGACTTTACTTGAAGTACCCTTAAGTATTCAAGGGCTTAAAATAGCACAACAAATGGCCTATTCCAACTATTTTGAAACTTAACTCTGCCTCCTCTTGCCCTTAAAGCTTTTTGCTAGAGTAGTTAGTGCATACTTTTAGCCTGTCAAAATTCTCCGAACCTACGTCAACATCACTGATCTTAAGTTTACCAAAACTTTCTTCCTTCCGAGTGTTAAAACAAGACGTACGCCAACTCCAGCCCCAGTTTAGTTGTTTCAAATTAGTCAACGGAACTATCCGACCAAACTTGGCCAAATGAAGTTCCACACCTAAAGGATTGCGCTCATTAATTGGAACAGGATAATTAATTTGCAGTTCAAGTAGTTTCTAGTACGGCTCTGTTTCTGCTGTACTATTGTCGGACGGTAATGAACCGGAGATGTCTATCGACGATCGGGTGCAATTTTTTTTCTTGCGGTTCAGTTACATCGTACTAATAATTTTACGCTGAACAACTTTTACAATATACCATGGATCAATTCAGCTGAGAGACATTGGCCTACCTTAAAGGATCTTCTACCTGTTTAAGTCCTGCTCTGCACGTAGCGGCTTCCCGCGAACTTTACCAGATCGTCAATACACCTTGTGGGGGGCCTACCAACGCTGCGTCTCCCGGTACACGGGAGCCACTCGAGGACCTTTCCACCACAACGCCGGCGCCGTCAGTTCTCCTCGCCATGTGACCTGCCCACTGCCACTGAAGGTACGCAAAGTTTTCGGATAAACGCTGACCTTAGTCCTCCTATTTCGTCATTTCTGATATGTTATGAGATCCATTGTAAGCAGCCACGTCACTAACATACACACTTTTACTCTAATTATCGATAAAGATGCAGAGCAGAATTGCTTAAACATGAAGCAACATCTTTTAGACATGTTGCTAGCCTGTTACGTACATAAGATAAGCATCAAACCGAAAATTACAAGCTTTCAGTGAACCAACAAACAAAAGTCAACTAAGAGTCACCTTCTTAATCATCTCCGGGAGACTTCCATTCTATTCAAAGATCTAAATACTTTTTCACACCGAAGACCATAACTTTAATAAAGTATTACTCTAAGTTTATAATTGTCAACAACATTTTTGTTATTCCAAATCTGAAAAAATTAGATAAGAGAAATTCGTAACAAGACCTACAGTTAATTAGAAAACTCGTCTCTGTTCCAACTGAAAATAGAAATTAATTAGAAAGAAGATTTTAAATAGATCCAGTTTTTATATAGTAAAGGTATCGTAGGGATGTTATTACTTGTTCTTGAATGAATGAATGAAAAGTTTACTCAGTGCTTCACACATATTAATGTAATAAACGTTACACCTTCAAAATATCCGAAGAAGAAGCACGAAAAATGTCTACGCTCAGTATTACGTCTAGACACCTTAATTAGTGCTAAGACACTGGTTTTCTGCGGAGGCCTTGCGAAGAGCTCAACCACAGCTCAACTACGTGTGCGTTACACGTAGTTGAGCTGTACTTTACAGCACATTAGGTATACAAACTAATAAGATACAATAAATACGGTTTTATTATTATTTGACGCTTTTTTAAATTTAATGTGAACTGATACTACTACAAGTACTTATATTCACTACAGATACATATTGAGAAAGCTTAGATAAAATTTTAAACTAGCCAACATTTATTCAGTCCTTTGTCAGTCTTAAGGCCTGTTGACACGCGGGATCTACTACGCCCGTGGGTAGCGAAAAATATCAAGCGATATTCCGCCGGGAATTCGAATAAAATTTCGCTAGCACAAAATTTGGTTTGAACAATGAGAATACCACTTGGCAGCGGTATCCACTACCCACAGCGATAGCGAATACGGCTGTAATCTGAATAGGCCTTAATAAATATTTTTTGTAGGTTTTCTTAAATGAACTAACTGAGCAAGACGAGCTTATAAGGTGGTGGAATGTTCTTTTAACACTTTGTGACTGAAAAACAGAAACCTCCACGAAAAGCAGAGGTCTTATTCAATATGAGGCGGTCAGTAATTCTACTTCTTTGAGAAAAATTTATTTCTTGAAATAATAATTCTTCTTATCTTGCGGTTGACCTGGTGTCAGAATTGTATCAGGTCGCCATTTCTGGGCTCCGACTTGACTTGCTTTTAAGATTGTTTTTCGACAGGAGCCGGCATGTAGGTATGCACGGAGAACAATAAAATAAAAAAATCGGGAGTGGTCTCCTCTTGACTTTTTCGTATACCGGAAACGACTCAAAGGTTGATAGAAACTTTATATTTTGATGTCATACATGCATGTTAAATTTTGATCACCCAACCGAGTACCGACCGCGCACTTGGTTGCTTAACTTTCGTGATCGACGGCTCAAAATTTGATAGAAACCTTATATTTTGATGTCATACACGTATATTAAATTTGGTTGCAATAAGTTAAAGCATGCTCGAGTTATCGAGCTAACGCACAGACACACACACACAGACATAATTCAAAAAAAAAAATTTTTGGACTCAGGGAGTTCCAAAACGTGTAAATCCGTCAAAATCTCGAGATCGAAATTTTGACGATTACAAGACTTCCTCTCTTTAGGTACTACGTATACGAGAAAGTAAAAATATTTTGGTCCATCCGAGTACCAACTGCCCACTCAGTAGCTTAACTTCTGCGATAGTAATGAGGAACGCAAGGGAAGCCATTGACCCCTAACCCCCTAACTGCTGTTATAAGTCATCATCATCATCATAACAGTCTTTATAAATCGACCCACTACTGGGACTCGAAGCCTCTCCTTGTCATCGAAGGAGGTTTATAGTAGCCCACGACGCCTGACCAATCCGGATTGGTGGACGGAAAAAGAGTTATCAAAACCCCTGTTGCTGTTCCATTAGTCAGATTTCTACGACATCCATTGGAGGATATGGGGTGATACTATTCTACTCTGCCGATATTTCATGGCTGTTGTAAGTACTTTCAAGTAAATATCATTACCATCCACTACTTTAAATATTTCACTTAAGTGCGACTTCTACACATATCAAATTAGCAGGTAACCTACATTCTGTTGTTCCAGCGCGATGACGAATTTTGACGACTGGTGACCCTCGATCTCTTTGCTATATTTTTTTGTTTTATTTCTTTAACATGACATATTTTTTGTCTTTGTTTTCTTGATACTCACTTATATGCCAGCGCTCGCTCTGATGTTTATTTTTATAAATAAACTTACACCTTTTACTTTACAAATAAAAACAGTTGCTTAGTTAATGCATTAGCCAATTAGTTCTAATGACAAGTTTTTCAATCGTAACATATAGAAGGCTTAACTCGAAGAGGCACAAAACACATTAAAATATATACTGTAAATAATTTTCTTTTGCCTAAGAAAAAGTTAGTTATACTCTTTACAGATGCAATATTTAGGTAGCAAATTTGCAGTTAAGCGTATCAATGTGGCAATAACTCGTCATTATTTGTGTTAAAAGCTGCGACCAGAAATTGTGTAACAAACACTATCTCTGAAAAAGTCGTGCTTCCATCATCTCATCGCACTGCAAGTTAGACCCTGATCTACTCTCTATTATCATTTAGAATAAGAGAACATGACCGAATTCAATTTATCTTAAATTTTTAAAAACAAAAATCAATACACTCTTCTTATTGTTAATTAATATAACGAACAAAATGTCTCCCTTGGGATTAACTAGGCCGTTGAAACTAAAGCCTTTCTGTTGAATTTGCAGACAATCGGTCCCTCGGGAAATAAAAGAGGATCTCGCAATGAAGATAATTTTTATGTAACCCTTTATATTGAACAAGTTCGTTTAAACTTTATATATTCCACCTTACTGTAATGCTTTGAGGGTATCTAACATTTTAAATATCAATTTTATCATATTATGTTATGACATCGCTATTTGTTTATATTTATCTATCTGCTCTCTGACCTTGTTAGTTAGCTGGTAGCTTAAAACTTAAGAGTATCATTCTATACATTTCCCAGAGTCGTCTACACAATATACGTATCTCAAGATCTCACCCAACCTCATTAAACATATCTGCTTATAAGGCCCTTAATAATTATAAGATCATCCTATAATTATTAAGGGCCTTGGGAATAACTTAACTACGCAGTACAAGCAGTAACCTTATGCCACCAAATTCATGAGTCACTCAAAATATCTCTTGAAGTAAAGTGAAAAGGAAACCCTTGCTTGCAAGATCTCTACACACAACAAGAATAAAGCCGCTTCTCCATTGCGGGGTATGGAGACTCTACGCACGTGTGTCAAGCTTTGCTTTGTATGAAAATGGTAATGATAACATCCACTGCAACCCATAGACACGCTACGCATGATAATGTCATGCGCAGCGGGGTCTACCGAGACAGGTTTTTCGTTCTCAGCCGAGACCGAGACCGAGACCGAGAATAAATTGAAATCTCGGCCGAGACCGAGAGCCGAGACCCAGAATAGATAAATTGAGAAAAAAAACCGGCCAAGTGCGAGTCGGACTCGCACACCGAGGGTTCCTCGGTATAAACTGCTGTATCTTTTGATCGCGTTAACTTAGAAGTTTGATTTTTTCACTGCTTAAAGGGACAATAGACCTAGGTATTTGGTATAAATTTCAATTTGATACCTTTATTCGTTCGTGAGAAATAAGGTAGTAAGTTTCATTTTATTAAAATATTTTTATTATATTATCTAACTAAAAAAATGTGATTTTCGCAATTTTTCCTATATTTGCATTATATGACAATGCTTCATGCCAAATTTCAAGATTCTGAGTTTACGGGAAGTATCCTGTAGGTTTTGATTCCTTTGCAAGTGTCGGAAATTTGTTGAAAATATCGACATAATCGGCTGTATCTTTTGATTGGCTTGGCTTAGAAGTTTGATATTTTCACAGCTTAAAGGGACAATAGACCTGAGTATTTCATGTGAATTTCAGCTTGATACGTCCACGGGTTCTTGAGATAAAGGGTCTTGACAGACAGACAGACAGACGGACAACAAAGTGATCCTATAAGGGTTCCGTTTTTTCCTTTTGAGGTACGGAACCCTAAAAAATATGAAATTGCGCTATATTTGCATAATAAAGTATATTTAAGAACGTAATAAATTTTTTGCCGTTTTGGACAGTTTATTTTATTATGAACTAAGTTCTAAGAAAAACAGTAACAAATATACAAATGCGGCGGCAAAAGTAAAACCCGCCGCGCTGCCAGCCGACCAATCACAATCGACAGCTCTCTCACGCACTGACACCACGTGACAAATTAGCACGCGCGTGGAAGATGTGAATCCCATTTTTAACCTACACCGTAGCTACTTACAACAGTCTCGGTTTCGGCCAAGAATATTGGCGATTTTTCGCCGAGAGCCGAGACTGAGTTCTCGGTAGAATTTGTAGCCGAGAATGCCGAGACCGAGACCGAAACCGAGATCTCGGTCGACCCTTACATGACATATCGTCACTCGATGCACGCATGTACTGATCGGACATCCACCGACACAGCTCAATACTGCGCATGGTACAGACTCAGAGGCTATGCACGGTAGCTGCGTGGGTCCATCGGGCCACGAATGAAACACGCACACGGCTACGTGGAGTGCAAAACGCGATCGTGCGTCACGTGTATAGCATGTACTGCGTTGAACTGCGTGGGTCAGTGCATATATGTGTACGTGACGTCATCCGTGAATTACGTGGCCGTGGGTCGCTTGGAATTTTATTAGTAGTGGAAACGGACACATGCAGCTAACGTGGGCGTAGACATCATCCACGGCTTAAGTGTTCAAATCGTGGATGTTTCTCGTGATCGTATTACAAAATTAAAGTATTTTCGTAAGTGTCAAACTTCGTGTCAAAATCAAGGATAATCCTACGCGCCAACCTCCATAGATTAATATAAGCAACGAACATCACGGAACGGAGTTTCTCTCGAGTTCTTGTTATAAAAACAAGTGTTGTGAGAGTCCATTTTTAACTCATCTACTGTCAATACACTACAATTGTCTGTTACTATAAGTACATTTTGACTTGACATTGTGTCACAAGCGCCAATTATTTAAAAGCAGAAGACCATTATGGAACGCGCAACACTAATTTGAGATGTTTTGAGTTTCATGTCAATGAGAGATTTATTCGTATATTATATGAGTACGTAATACATGAAGTTTATCCTAGCCACTTCATCTCTTTATTTCGTACCTTACACTGTGACATATATTAAAACTAGAAGCCATAAAATGCAATAGTAAAGCTCTCATAAAGATTTCACGGCATTTCACTGTGAAATACTTTTCAAGAAACCTGATACAGCATTAAAATGTTAATTTTCTTGCGCAGCTGCGTGAACTCGTAAAATCCTGATGAGCGATGTTCAACCTTATTTTCTGGGCCGTAAAAAAATCTGTCATCTGTCATAAAACTGTGGTAAGAGATCTTATTAACATGCTTACCGGGGCACGACAACAGTTTAAATCGAATCTGAAAATGACAGGACAATAAAAAACTGTTATTGAAATTTGGAGATTTAAGTACTGTCTCCGCCTTAGGAAATTTGGAGACTCACATCTTCGCAAGTTTAAACTATAGATTAATTTATGTCCGTCCATCCCTCGCTTCTTCTCACCTTTAATATGGCTTGTGCAAGCGAGACATAAAAACGAACATTATCAAGGTGAAGGCTACTAGTTGCTACCTTGATCTGCACTAGCTGTTTTCGCGTTTGGATTACACTTTTCACTTAACATCAGATGCGGGTAGTCATCGAAGGGATGATTTGCAATTGAATTTGAATTCAATCGATCGATCGAAGCAAGAAATATTGTGCGTTGATTTTGATTTATTAGTGTTTTACTAAAAGTTCTCATTGACCCCTAACCTGGAATAGTATATAGAAGTTAGGCACAATGGATCGACACTGATAGCTAATGATCTCTTCATCTCTGAAAATGTTGTCGCGAAAAAGAGTTAAGTCATAATCGTATCTTTTCAGCATTTCTGTCATTGCATATAATTTATTATATTCCACATAGTAGGCGAAAGGTTTTGACTTTCTATAATGGTTTACTTTTAAAATGAAACTGTTATTGAAAATGGTATAAACTTGTTTTCTAGTATACTGTTAAAAATATAGAACGTTAACTATTTTTTCCAAGCTCTCTTCCAACTGAAAGAACGAGAAATGTCAGTTATATGACAATAACAGCTTTTCTTTAATAATCCTTGTTATTATAATATAACATAGAAGCTCTTATATCAATCATTGTCAAACATCGAACTACGGAGCTCTGACAAGAATTCTCAGTCAAGTCAGATCAAGAGATATAATCCAAGATTTAAGAAAGAAGAAAATTTACAATAGGATCTAAACTTGACTGTACACTTTTAACTGGAGCCTCAGATAAAGACTCGCCACTCTTGCCAGGCTCAGAGTGGTGGAAGTACTTATATTGCAGAGAACGGAAGGGCGAACTTTGTTAATTCCGTTCAAGTCGAACACTCGTCGGTTATTACAGAAGCTGGAAAATATTGCAAACTCTGTACCCAATCTTCAAGTCACAAACATTTGTAATCATTCACACGATAATATCAGAAGTGATTTTTAACGAAAGCGGAAAGAAATATTACTAAACATAACATTACAGATAACACTCAATGATATTATATTACTTATAATATAAAAAGAGGTAGATACTTCATAGGGGCGCCGAAATTGCACATCCAAACAGACATCACTTGTTGCCTGTTTGCGTTAGTGTTGCTATGGTAATGTCACGCAATGACAAACACTAGCTGTCTTTTTTGTTCCTATTGGAATAATTAATGCCGTCCCTTTTCAATTTTTGCCAATGTAGTGAAATATAAGTAAAATAACAGAAGTGTACATGTGTGTTGCTACAGAATTTCGGATCATATTTATTCCGGTTTTGTGAGCGTATAACGTATCTAATACTATAATATCATTGATAACACTTCTATAAATACATTTTATTTTACGCCATTTTCGGTTACAGTTGCATACGATGTTTGACTTTCAAAAAATCATTTTGCAAGTAGCAAGTAGCAGAGTAAATTTTTCACAACTCTTATGGAAGAACCGTGAAAGGCCCTTACAATTTCACACAGTGAAATTTAATTTAAACTATTTTTTATAATAGAGAAATATTGTTAGTGATGTGATAGATTATTATGCGTGTCCTGTGTAGACCCACTATACTTTTTCGGAACTAAAACTTCCCAAGTCAGCGCAGAGAAATATTCCAGGTCCACAATATTATAACATATACCAAAACCGACTTTAATTTGCATCACGCTGAATTTCAAAGCTCCCTTTTGCTCGAACAATGCTTAAGAATACTTTAGAAACTTTAAATAACTTAACATTTCCAAAGGGGTATGGCAATTTTCCCAGAGTTCATTATACGTGACGTTATGTTAGGATACAGTTGCTTATTCCGTGGTAGAAGCATTTATATTATATGTCTATCGGATATGCAGGTTCTTGGTTAATATTATCTACCGCAGTTTTATTCTAGAAAATTGCTATTGCAAGTTCTTTGATTCCTTTTATTTTATGGTTATTATCGTGCACAAGAACTACAACTTCCGAATGAAGAAAGTTTTTCATTTTATTGCGCTCCTGCTATGGCATTGACAATATTCGGAACGTATACGCCTCTATGAAAGTCCTTCACGAATCCATATTCGAACTTACGTGAACTGGTCTGCTGAGCTGGTCGACCGAAATGGTGGCTTAGAGAAAAAAAATGATTAGAGTCTAATATTTTTTTATAATTAGACTAATAAATGAATCTGTTTTATTTAAATGGTCGCTGAGCTTACAAAAATAGTAATTCAAAAAATACATCTAGGTCATAACATAGATGCAATTTTCCGCTTTTGTATTCACCTTGCATTATTGGTTTTCGGGGAATGGAACTTAAAAATACGAATTAATAAATAATATCGATCTTATACAATTGTACTTGAAGGACTCACGCTGTACCTCCTGGGAATTCTTTTAGCCCATCGTCCAGTAGTCAGTAAGACTTTGTGACTTGATTTATAATACGATTACGAGAATGAAAGCCGCGGTAAGCCTCCCCATATTTGTAACCATGGTAGCATTACCTTGACATCTCGCTTCAATAAAATTAAATATACAATACATATAACGAAAATCAGTGACCATGTTCCAGGTATTAAAGATTTCTTGCAGTAGATCGTGGGAAAAGTTGAGTAAGGAAAATGATTTCGACAAAATCTTCTATAATATACCTAATCAACAGTGAACTAAGTTACAAAATTATAATGGCAGTTTCACGAAATATAATCAACAGAATAGCTGCAAAGGCTAATTCTGGGAAAATAGTTAGTAGCAAACAATCTCTAGGGTAGCAATACGTGAGCGTCGTGCAACCGCTACCGATCCATAATGAACGTACTATGTACGTGACTCCGACTGCAAATATTTTTTTTTCTCCTACGACGAAGTTGGACATACAGAGGCGAATGTACGGAGCTGCTTAAAAGGTGGTAGGATATTGTGCCTTATGAAAAACCGGCTAATGATATTCGATTAGCTTTATGAGGTTTGACAAATATTGTTTGAAATTATGTTGTTATACAAAACAACCTACAGTTCATGTAATTTGTATGTGCGTTGTATAGTTAGTATTATGTAGATTTACATCCATCATCTACCAACGCTGCGTTCCCTGTACTCGAGGACCTTTTCGCCCTAACTCATCATCATCTTTAATATTACCTCCCTATTTTTCCCTAGCAACTTTTTTCAATCAGATAGCCATCCGACGTAGCGATTTATTTTATTGTTAGGCTTATGTTAAAAATATTTTCCATTTTCACCGACCTGGTAATTAATCTTGTCAAAGCCAGAGCTAAATAAAGCTTTTGATTGGAAACAATTAATTACCAAGTGGCTGATTAATTTTTGTGTGAACTCCGAAATTTGTTTCCATTGTTTAGTTTTGAGTAACTGTTTATGAACAAAACTATTTATTTTAATGGAATAATTTTTAGCAAGACAATTATATAAAATAATTAAATGAATAGAAAAAAGAATGCATACCATTATACTGTTAAACCTTTTCTTGTGGATTTTCCTTTCCAATCGTTTTTGGATTTTATATCAAATTAATTTAGGTTGAAAATCGACTGGAAAAAGTTGTGGTAAATTGACATGCTGATCTGTGCTTGAGTTACAATTTCTAACTCTCTCTTATTTTACGCCTAAGATCGAGGGATTGCAAGTCTAAGTAACCTAGGCGAAATAAATATGAGTTATGTTTTCTTATCTCATTCAAATTCAAATTTCTTTATTGCACGCCACAATACGACAAAGATGATACAATAACAGTCAAAGTAAACACTTCAACATTTGAGGTCATAATTTTATCCTTAACAAAGTTTTATATCAACTACATTAAAAATACTTATGAACTTAAACTAACACATATAAGGAGTACCCAATAAGAAAAGTAGAGATGTCCAAGCATTCAGTCACTTAACTATCACCATAGAATCATTAAAAAATTCATGAAGGTTGTTATAAGGAATATCCTGTTTATACGTATTGCATTGTATATTACCTGTCCGCCTGTCATAAATAAACCCCTCACTAATAAAATAGGATTGTTGAGTCAGTGCACTTGGAGTGTTAATAATAGTTATTCAGATTTTATCACGATATTATGTGCTTGAATTTGAGAAGGAGGAGGAGTTCGATGGCGCCGTGGACATGCGTTCTTCGTAATGATCAAAAAAGCTAAGCTACCAAACTAGCGGTTGGTACTCAGATGGGTGATCGTCAACAAGAGGGTTTACCAACTTATTTAGAGCTACGAATGGCCTGTGATTTAACGAAACTTCTTTATCGTTTCTATGTGCTACTTTGTGTACATTCCAAGGTGTCATACAAAATTTCGTCATGTTCCTTTGTCGTCATATTATTAATGGAATAATATACATTCTGGAATAATTTTATTTTTGCGTTTACAAACGCGTAAATATAATACTAGAAAAATGCACTGAAAAAATCGACTTGCCTCAGGCGGGACTCGAACCCGCACCTTCCACAATCCGGGTGGACGCGTTGACCAAGCGTTACTGACCACTCCACCACGACGGCGTCGTATATGCAATGTATAGTATACATTAAATGGAAATACCTAAATAAGAGGGCAGCAAAACTGTCTTCTACCCCGGGCAGCCGACAACCACGCTACGCTGCTTGTCCCTCGGTGGTTGGTGGTGGAAAAGCTTGCTTCCATCGTCATCCGTATTATCACTGATTGCCAAGAGCTTTCCATGTCGAAAATAAATATTTGTTTTTTTCAACAGATTTTGAAAAATAAAAGGAGCGTTGGAATACCGCCCGTAAGACGGGTCGACAACATTCGAAGGATTGCGGATCACAACTGTATGAAAATATTACAGGATTGGCCACGAAGAGAAGCTTATGCTTAACAGTGGCTAATAATGAGCTGAGGATGATTATTGATAAGATGCTCTTATCAGGGATACTTAGACAAGTCCTACCAGCAACCAAATTGATCACAGAGTATTTCATTGGGAATCGAAACTGCGATCTCTAGCCACACATAAACCTTTGCTTGGTTAGGCAGACAATAAGGGGTCTGGTTCACGACATTGACAGTCACAACATCGGCCGTTGCTGTATCGAAAACGTTCCATCGACGGGTCACTACATCAGTACGTATCGACAGTTAGAGTAAATCTTTTGAATGGTTATCTGACGCTTCGCTTCGATGTAGTGACTGCTTATGTCGTTAACGGCACCAGACGATAAGAACAAGCCTTTTTAAGATTTGTTGAGTCATTATTTATGCAAAGTTTCCTTTTAAACTTTAATATTGTGTCAGACCACAACATTCTAATTAATCTACACAGGGAACCACAATCGATATTGAGGTCAACGCGACAGCAAGAAAAATGTCAAGTGAATAGGTAATGAAAAATTAAGCGCACTAGAGAAACAAAATGTTTACCTCTCTCAATAATACTATTTTTAGGAATCAGGACTGGAATAAAATACGATAAAGAAACAATTTTACTTTCAATTAGATTTTCACCATAAATAACAAGTAAATGCACAGAAAACCACTCTTTACACAATAACCGAATAATAAGGATGAAATAAATGACTCAATGCAAATCACGTCGATCACCACTACAACCAACCTCACCCTTCAACGTCCGACAAGCAAATGGGCTGAGAGCGAACTAGCGATTGCTTTTATGGCGGCGTTGTGGTGACGTCATGATTCGCAACGATTCATTCTTCATTTCTGCTAACACGGCCTATCCTGATCATGCGCCGTCCTCGGCCGCATTTCACAAGATATCTTCATGGAAGACCTCAACAGGGTCAACCTGAGCAGACCAGGGCTTAGCACCGGTGTCATCATTGTCTTCAGCTTCGGAATCTGTCGATGAGAAACAACATGAACACAAAAACAAAACTTTTTTGTAAAGTTGCCTATTCTTTCATTCCTCACACAATCAAGGCCCTCTTTCAATGATACACACGATGTTATTTCTTAACTTCTTCTACTTCACTAACAATCATCGTATTACAAGCTTCATCGACCACACACATCGCTTATTCTTACAATTCTACGTACAAGGCTAAGCCATACGAGATTGCAGGACCAAAGTCCAACACATATCAATGGATATGGATACAAATTCGAAACCAAACATATATCGAAAGATATGTCTGTAAGGTAGTGCGCGCAATCAGGGCGCGCAGCAGGGCGCGCAGGTAGGGCGCGCAAGCAGGGCGCGCATGCAGGGCGCGCAGGTAGGGCGCGCAAGCAGGGCGCGCAAGCAGGGCGCGCAAGCAGGGCGCGCAAGCAGGGCGCGCAGGTAGGGCGCGCAGGCAGAGGCACGCACGTGGATGGTGCGCGACTGCCGGGTAGGCAGCACGCAGACTGCGACGGACCCGGCCACGCAGCTCAGGAACTGGCGCAACCGCTCGGCGCCTCCATCTGTCAGACGCTCGGCCTGGATCGGCCCTACATCGGTAATTAAGAAGGTACTGCAAGGCCGGAGCCCAACACACATCGAATGATATGTCTGCAAGGCCGAAGCCCAACACATATCGTAAGATATGTCTGCAAGGCCGAAGAAGCGAGACATCGCATCGAATGATACGTCTGCCGGTTCGCAAAAGCGAGACCACGCATCGAATGATACGTCTGCCGGTTCGCAAGAGCGAGACCACGCATCGAATGATACGTCTGCCGGTTCGCAAAGCGAGACCACGCATCGAATGATACGTCTGCCGGTTCGCAAAGCGAGACCACGCATCGAATGATACGTCTGCCGGTTCGCAAAAGCGAGACCACGCATCGAATGATACGTCTGCCGGTTCGCAAAGCGAGACCACGCATCGAATGATACGTCTGCCGGTTCGCAAAAGCGAGACCACGCATCGAATGATACGTCTGCCGGTTCGCCGAAGCGAGACCACGCACGTCATAAGACGTGCAACCCAGTGCCGCTCGTCCATGCCACTACATAGGTATGCCACCCACTAGTCCGCCGACATCTCTGCACGGCACCTTTCGCGCCTGGGTAAACGCTCCTTTGATCCACGCCAGAGCGCCACGTGACTTGCAAACATACACACGCACATATAGACGTTCGCAAGTAAGAACTGTAACATAAGAGCGTTAGGTAAACCACAAAATTATTTTCGAAAAATTCTGCACAACTCTCGGGACACCATTCCCCTTTCTATATTCGAAAGTAAAAAATCCCGTAGACAAATTATCCAGCGTGCAGCCCTTGGCAGAAGATCTGTCTTGCCCTCTGCGGCCCCCAGAGCATTTCAATCGGTTAAGACTTTGAAAGCCACCCCAATCAAATAATGCCCAAAACTTCGCAACGCTATGACGACCACCAGAGTCTCCAACCCATATGAGCAGCATCGGCCATCCGCGCCCCGGGTGACCCCATTAAATAAACACCAACACGTTTCACACGATGCAACGGCGGAAACAACCGGCCAGGCCCAGAAACTGGCGCACTTAACTCGGCCTAATTCGGCCCAGGTTACCTCGGTAGTTAGGAAGGTACACTTTCGAAGATTTATTGAGAATCCCGCCTCAGATAATGTTTTCAATACATCGCATTACACCATCTCTATTGAGAACGTCAGTTATGATAATAATCGGGGTATTCATTCATACAAGTTGCGGGTACAACATAAAATCAATATCGAAAGCAATGTTACTGAACTCCACTGTAATTGTGACATACGCAATGAGATTACGCCGACAAGAAAAGTGTTGGAGTTTCTCCAAAGTTCTCGCTGCAAAAACACGCGTTGAGAGAATCTACTTCCAACTCAAATCCACCGTACAACCCTTAGTTACTTAATTACTCTTCCACTATATTGACATTGGCAAAACACGTAACGTAAATGTATAGCGACGCCATTAATTAAGAATAGAATAGAATAGAAGAAAAGTGAGAGCCGAATCGCATATTAGGGAAATCGCGCTCGCCACTATCTATCAAAACGTCCACAGGTGTACCCTGAATCACTGCGGTGGTGATGTCAATATTTTTGAAGAATTATTTAACTCACTACACAAATCAACTGTGCGTCGACCACGCCCCTGTGAGCGAACCTTGGCAAAACAATCACTTTCCTTGTGACCTGTCTTTTTACACAAAAAACATGTACCCAACTTTTGAGCTACCTATATCCTTAATTGTTTTTTGGTACACATTACACTTAAATGTCCAGTCTGACCGCAGTGACACTTCACATCTAGTGGAGTAGTGTAGCGTTTCTTAAAAGCATTAGCTGGTGTATGGCTGACTAATTTACTGCGGTTAGGCTTGACATAAATGGCCAGAAACGAACTACCTCCTCGCACCAAAATTATGGATAGACGATAGATCAAAGTTAGATACAAAGTTACTGTGGCCCCTTGCTTTATTTAATGATAGCATCAGCAAGCACCTGCGCTGCGATTAGGTTGCTGTCCTCGCATCGGGGGTAGGACTAACACTAACATGATCAGACGAGTTTGGCGTTACATTCTTAGTATTTCTAACACGAACACGTGCAGACGTGTTTAGCGGTACACTCACAGTATTTCTAACCCGAACACGGTCAGCGGGTTTGGCGTTACATTCGGAGTATATCTAACACGAACACGGTCAGACGGGGTTGACGTTACACTCGCCGTATTTTCCCCAATGGCATTTAGTGTAGACACTATGCGCTTAACGTCTCCGCCATCGAATCGTTATACGTGACCTGCGACGGTCACTATGATGATGTTGTAAATCGGTTCTGTTGTGACGAAGTCGCGTTGAGACCGCAAACTACATTCTACGTGCCGAGTAGACACACGAGTATCACTCCTACGAAACCGTGAAAGATTTTCACTCCTAGACAACCGTGAACGCGACCCACGACTACAAGAACGAGATCTATAATGGTGTCGATGTGATTTGCTTGTACATACCACGCTTAATCTCATGGCGCGGTGGCGTATTTTCAGATTTTGTGACGGTAGCGGCATAATAAATCGAATCCCTGCAACTGCTTGTTATTTTCTTTTTTAAACTAAAAAAACCTCTAATGTAGGCGTAGGAAGTATTATCCCACTTCTGATTTTAGGAATCAGGACTGGAATAAAATACGATAAAGAAACAATTTTACTTTCAATTAGATTTTCACCATAAATAACAAGTAAATGCACAGAAAACCACTCTTTACACAATAACCGAATAATAAGGATGAAATAAATGACTCAATGCAAATCACGTCGATCACCACTACAACCAACCTCACCCTTCAACGTCCGACAAGCAAATGGGCTGAGAGCGAACTAGCGATTGCTTTTATGGCGGCGTTGTGGTGACGTCATGATTCGCAACGATTCATTCTTCATTTCTGCTAACACTATTATTTTCAATGAAATTCAAATAACACTTCTTTGTCACTCTTAAGACTAGTAGCGAAAAATCACTTTTAATCACATCTATAGTATCTTTACTTTCTCGTATGCGTAGTAAAGAGAAAGTCTTGTATTCGTCAAAAAATTTGACCTCGAGATTTTGACGGATTTACACGTTTTGAACCTCCCCGAGTTCAAAAATACCGTTTTCGGAATTATGTCTGTGTGTGTCTGTACGTTAGCACGATAACTCGAGTATGTTTTAACTTATTGCAACCTTTAACATGCATGTATGACATCAAAATATAAGGTTTCTATCAACTTTTAAGTCGGTTCCGGTAATAGGGGAAATTCAAGGGGAGACCACTCCCGATTTTTTAACTCATGGAGTTCGATGGCACCACACTCTTGCGTTTTTCGCAACAATCACGAAAGCAAAGCTACCAAGTGCGCGGTCGGTACTCGGATGGGAAACCGAAAATTTTTAAACTCGATTTTCCTCCGTGCTTTGGAAGGCATGTTAAGCTGATGGTCCCGGCTGCTGTTGAAAGATAGTAGTCGTTTCAAAGAAGGTTTGGTTTCAGACAGGCACACGGCCGTAAAAACATTAAATTTATTTATAATTTTCATTTGGAATTAAATGAAATATCTGAATATTCTACCAAATATTAATAGGTTAATTTCATTCAATGTTCAAACATTTCTAATACCTATATTTTATTTTTTTAATCAAACAATAAACAAAAAGCCAGCCTTCACAAAAACGCTACACAAAATGTCACCCTCAAGATTACGAGTATGTTCGTCGTACGTCATAAATGTTCCAGGAAAAAAGGGCAACATGGAATTTGCCTTTTTCCAGGACACGGAACGGCAGATGTATTTGCCTCTTATCTCATATCCCTGGGCCAATCAAGATAGTGGGTCCCCGGTGTTGCGCCGGGTTGTACCTAAATACTACAAATATCTCGTAGCTTATAACAACTGGATTACGAGTAGCTTTTGCAGGAGAGAGTGGAGTCGAATATTGCTTTAAATAAAGAACAATTTACAATAGAATAACCGAACAGATCAACTCCAATTTTTAGGATCAGAAGCGTCGGTGGCGTAGTACGTAAGGGCGTTGTCCACGGGAGGCACATGTTCAAACCTCGCCACATACCAATGTGTTTCCAAATTTTTAATTCAATCTACGCTTTTACGGTGAAGGAAAACATTGTGAGGAAACCTGCACACGCCTATGAAGAAATTCTTGGGTTGTGTTTAAATTCGACCAACCCGCACTTGGCCAGCGAGGTTGACTAGGGCCTAATCGTGCTTAATGTGGGGTACCCTCGAGCCCCTCGGTGGGGACATAAATATGAGATGTTGATGATGATGAATCGAACACAATGGATTACGCGAAATTTCCACTCGAATTTGAATCGCCAGAACTGGGGTAGTGCTTCCAGCTCACAGAAGACCAAAATCAAATAACACTACATTATTGAGGTGTTGTGTTTCTGTTGGTGTGTAAGGTTGCCAGAGCTTCAAGGGGTAAGGAACGGACACAGAGTAGGTAATAAGTAAATAATGGGACTAGGACAGCGCGTGAGTGTCACGTTAGTTTTAAGCCTGGCGTCGACTACAGCAGAAATGCGTCGAATCGAGCCTAATTGCATTTATTCCTCGAATCCTTGGGCGTTAATACGCTCGGTCAATTTGATTTGGCGCGCCGCTAATTGACGCTGTTTCAAAGTTGTTGACGCCGTGCATGGTGCGTCAAACCGCGCACCCATGTCTATCGGCTTTACTCCGACTAGGCCCGAGTACCAGCGGAACGGCCCGAAGACAGCGGCCGAGCGACGCATCATCACTGACCTCGCCCCTGTTTGCACCGCGCCACCACTGCACAGGCACGCGTCCGTCCGCCAGTCATCCCCCAAAGCGTTGCATTGTATCGAGCATCCCACGGATTTCTAGTCAAGACAATTGTACAAGTTTTAACGCATTATACAACATCATTCAAGTTGCTGCGTTTTCCTGGTCCAGTGCCTTAGCTCCTATATAAATAGGAAGCGACTTTCTGCGATACGATTCGACTCGGCTGTGCGTCTAGTGGACGCCAGGATTTACAAGCATCTATGCTACGTTGAATGCTTAAGGCCGTATGGCCTGTCTGGTGGTAAGCTTGTCTACTAACCAAATAATATTAAAAATAATGTTGGAAATGTACAGTCGGTACTAACGGAATGATTAATCTGTTTCAAATTAATTCATTAATTAAACGTATGTTACTTGTGAAACTATAGTTCTACTGAGATGAATGCTTTTAACATTCTACTAAATTGCCATGATAAGAAGGGTCTATAACCTAACTGTCCCTAAACTTAATTGTAGCTCGATTATATGAATACCCTCCTACCTACTGGACATCGATTTTTCGGAATTTAGTTATGAAATTTTCAGGATATGTTTATGGAGATCAAAGATTTTCGGGAAAAATAAGGAAAAAAATCCCAAACCGGAAAAACTCGATTTTCTCAATGTTCTTCATAAAGTACAAAAGTATTAGATTAAGTTGTACTTTATAAAGTATATAAATACTATATAAACTTTGGTTTGCTTCCACTAGGACAATTAATCCAGTTTGACTCCGCATGGTCATACAAAAAATAACCTAAACCTACCGGTGATGTGCATAAACACTTTTCACTAAAAATAGACTCATCTTATGTCATAAAAAGGAAAAATAAGTTAGTTCCATTAAAATAAATCTTTTACTACCGATAGTAGAACTAGTGAGAACAAACTTTAACTTGCATGGTCATTATTTGAGTAAATAAGACACGTCTGTGTAAATTATTAATATTTAATGTTAACAATTGAGAAAACGTTCACAAAAGTAACAAAATTAATCATCTAAACTAAAGATAACAAAATTAAACACTCTTATCAAAACAAAAAATTAATGCTTCTTACTAGTATCATATAATCAGTCGAATATATTTACGTGACGCTGACGTACTGGACACTACTTCAGTATCACAGGAAATAGCTGGTGAAGGTATTGGTATGTCTAATCTATCTTCGTCATCATCAGAACTGTTATTCGAGTCATAGCCACTTTGTTGAAGGAGCGCGGGAGGCGTGTAGGCAGGATCGTCGTCAGAATCATCTCCTGAAAAGTTTATTTCAGAGTCATTTAGTGTATTGCTTATATCGTATTCTGATAGCACTGAAACAAAAGTTAAATTATTAAAAATATGGAATAAACATCCATATGTACATTACAAAGTACAAATGTAGTTTAACAGTTACAATCTAAAGTATCTACTTTTGTACTTTGAAAAGCACGTAAAGATAAAAACGTCTTAGTTTCAAACACGGTGAACCAAAACACAAAAATATAACTTCGCAGAGTGAACTTATTATTCTAATAAGTAATTATGATGAAAAGTTTTCATATTTTATACAAATTACAAGAGATTGAAATTGATTGACTTACCCATTTGCGTCCTCGGTCCTGCGCGTGACTTTTCTGACGCCATTTTTCAGTAAGTGACAGATGACACTGGACATAACTTTTTCTTCTCAAATGCCAAAAGACCGATGTTGTCATTAATAAAAAAACATTAGAGCTTGGAGTGAAAAAAATATAAATAAATAAATTTTTTGTTTACGTACATTGTGAAGTACAAAAGTAGGTAAGAGGATACTATAGTACATATCAACAACAAAGGCTAGTCATTACGAAGTTTGAATAGAATATGTCGTAATTGATTGTCGATGTCATATTTATTAACCTATTGTAAACGTCAATTAATTATGTTACGTCAGGTTATTGGGTTCCGATTAAATAAAATGTTGGCATAACTGATAATTGGACATGTCATAAGCCAGTGCCGTTGTTTTTATATTAAGAGTTGGCAAACAAGTTTGCGGCCCACCTGTTGTTAAGTGGTTACAGTCGCCTATAGACTTGCAACATATCACTTAACACTGCAAGTGCGGGGACTAAGATGATGTGCCTTCCAAGCCCAGTCATTACACTGGCTTCCTTTTCTTTCAATCCGAAATCCAGCAAACTGCTTTAAGACAGAAATAAGAAAGGCGGTGGTGTAGTTTGTAAGGTGTCGAATCTTTTCGCTCCGCTTCTACCAAATTATGTAATTTTGAAAGGATTGAGATTGGAGGATTGGTTTAACTTGAAAACTTATTTATTTATTACAAAGTTTTGAAGTCAATCGAATCCCCTGGATAGTTTGTTTTCCTTAAGATTCTATTATTAATAACATCTAACAAAAACAAAAAGAGCCACGTTTAGCTAATAACATATAAATCTTGCTCCAACTATTCCAGGTGTCAGTTGATTTGATTCGAGCTTTTATGACATTTACAAGAATGTCAAGAACACCGATCTTGCAAATCCTTACTGCAAATCAGTTACTGAAAACTCACCACAGATATAACTCCCAGAAAAACAGTCACAATGTCAACTGAGGAAAGTTAAAAAATATCTACGTTAACAATTATTTTCGAACGAAAAACAAAAGAGGAAAAATGTCTGTTTAACATTCAGTCCTCTTTACAAACCTTGATTCTTTGTGAATTGAGCGAAGTGCGAGCGGAATAGAAATTTCTTTATAACGCCACAGAATAAGAGGATTATGAAAATGTCAAAGGACTTTTAAAAAACATAAATACCTTTTTGTCTACGTAAGTTATCGTATACGTGTTTCCTTCTTCTTTCAATTTTTGGTCATTTATAAGAGGCGTGAAGATGCTTCTTTCAAGTCGGCAAAGCGAGGGTATCTAGGGTGACGCCTTACGCACTCTTTGCATTTCGACTACTTTTCTGCTTACCCTCAGGTTGAATTTATATTATTTTCTAGTCATTATTTTGCTAGAACTTTTGTGTAAGAAAGGCGATAGAAGCTTTGTCCGAGCATGATAAAACAAACTCACTGACCGTCTGCGAAGAATGCATGACACTTTATGGCAAACTTTAAGATAAAGAATAAGGACGATTTTTGATGTGAGTTTCGGGAAGCTTTACAACCCATCTATCGCAGCGTCACAAGACCTCCATAGAGTTTAATACTGTGTGTGTGTTGCCCAGTGATGATCTACGGAACCGAAACGTGGCCGCTTACAACAAGCCTAATAAGAAGGTTCAAGGTCACTCTAAGGGCAATGGAGAGGGCTATGCTCTTGTGATAGAGATGGGTTTACATAGGTAGTCTAACAGTGGCCGGGGATCGATCTAAATTAACAGAGAAATCCGCCTACCTGGGTGGTCGGCTAGCGACACTTAAATATATCAAATCAGAAATGATAAGAACCTCAGGAGACGTCAACGATTTAGCCAGAAAAATTAAGAGCACATGTGCAGGATACATTGAAAGGAAGACTGACGGCCGTGGGGGTGGAAAGTTACTCGAATGGCGCCCGGGTATCGGGAGAATATCTGCAAATATTGATGATTACATTTATCAAAAAGCAATGCAATTATATTTATAACCACATCAAAGAACAAAACTATTTACACACAATCAACAAATCTAGTTATAAAAATACAGAGCATTCGTTTACAGGTCGTGTGCTTAAACAATCAAATGGTACAAATTTATTTTCCACCGGCCAGTTTACTCTTAATTGGTCTAATTCACATTCAAATTCTGTTCGAATAGCATTGTTTACCTGGCAGCCATCAAACATCAGAGTTGATTCAGTTTGAACAATTATGTTGAAAGCTTAACAGTTGAATAATGATAACAATAACACTGACACCTTTAGATGAAATAAAACGATCATTTGCCTGCCCTGCTCCTCACCAGAGTTCCTAGGGGTAGGAAAGGGGACATGGGTTGGCAGCGCGTGAGTGTCACGTCATTATTGCAAGCGTCTATAGGCTACGGTGGCTGGTTACCACCGGTCATTTTTGTCTGCAAGACATGAAAAAACACTCCCTGGACTTGCTATTGTTGGTGGGTACTCTCCACCGTATGGGGTGACCTAAGACGACAAATGGTGTACGTCAGAACGATTTGAATACGGATAGCTTGATATGTAGGCAGTGTTTCTGACAACTCCACCACGACGACGATATGGTCCTTGGTGACGTATTTTTATCTAATGAACACAGATGAGACATGGCTTTGTGTTAGATATACATACATTATCGTCTCTGCGTAGATGCGGAAGTGCTCAGTGCATGCAGCCACTGACCATACAGAGACCTGGTGTATTTATCTACAGAAGCTATGGTTCAATAAAATCCCTCTACAAGTTTTTCACTGTACTTATGACTTTCATGCCACGAGCCTTTTTGACGATGGAAAATCTATTTACGGACTAACCGCACTGTTGGTTAGACTATGCAGCGTGTGCGGGACTCATCCCACGCCTGGCGACGCCAGTCACACCCACTTAGGTAAACCATCGGTACCCTTAAAAGACCCTTATGGAGGCCGTTTCTTGAACAGCGTACATTAGTCTGCAGAACGCTTCCGGGCTGCCTTACTCAACATTGAGTCGGTTTGCGCCAGAGGGGGATTATTTTTACTTGGGCGATCCCCAACTTAGGGCGAGGGAAGACTGGCAGTCATTGCAGCTCACCTACTCTTGCCCGTCCCTTTACTCTGACAGGGAGTGCGTAGAGCATCCTCTTCCCACTCTCCGCAGGATCCCTATCTCGCAGAAGGAGGCAGCAACGGCATACCAGAGCCTAGGTCCGTGCGTTTAGAATCAATCTCAGGTCTGCCACTCCCTCTCGATCCAAACCCGGCCTCTGCCGGGTCTAGAATCTCTATTCTTAATGACAAAGAGACTGTCTCACGGATGATGCTTCTCGACTCGATATCCTCTACGGGAAGTTCTACAGGCGAGATTTCCCATTATGGTTACTTTGACAAATATATCAGGATATCAGCGGTGACGCTGAAAAAGTCATCTGTGGGAGTAATAGTCATTAAAAAAGTTTTGATTAAATATTTCTCCTACCCTCATCATCATCGTATCAGCCGAGAGACGTCCACTGTTGGACATAAGCCTCCCTTGCAGATCTCTAACCCGAACGGCGCTGCCCGCATCCACCGGCTTGCGACCTTTATCAAATCTTCGGTCCACCATGTGGGACGGTACTACCACTGCTGCGTATCCCAGTACGTGGCCGCCATTCAAGAACCTTTCCGCCCCAACGACCGTCAGTTCTCCTAGCAATGTGCCCTGCATCTTAAGGTTGGCAAATCTTTAGCCTATGTTGGTGATTTTGGTTCTCTTGCGGATCTCATCATTTCTGATATGATCACGCAGAGTAACTCCGAACATAGCCTTCTCCATTGCCCTACCTACATACCCTGCTCCTAATTTATATTGAGGTTGGTTCAGTATGTCTTGATATTCACAATACTGCCACAGGATTTGGCATTAAATTTTTATGGCTGGCCGCCTACCAGACACCAACACTCCTTGGGGACGCCCTCTATATTTCGACAGCAACTGGGACCACCAGCTTAACGTGCCTTCCGAAGCACGGAGGAAAATCGATTTGAAAATTTTTCGGTCACCCATCTGAGTACCGACCGCGCAATTGGTAGCTTAACTTTCCTGATCGAGATGTAGAACGCACGAGCGCGGCGCCATAGATCTCATCTCTTTGGACTAAGAACGCACTTATCTCTTTTTTAATAATAAAGAGTTTTTATTAAAAAAGTATTTTTTTACACTGTGACTTCGCGTTGTATTGCCCTTTTTACAAACTCGTGTCACAAACACGTGTCCACTCGCCCGATTTAAATTAATATAATGAAATGCCTTTTTCAGTGTTGCTTTGCGGCTTACTCTGAGCGTGAAATTTTACATCCTTGTACACAATTTATACAGACTGGAGCGCATCGTATTTTGCAATAATAAGTTACTGAACTGATTAGGAAAACTTTATTCCGATCGTCATAATTAGGGGGTACACTACATAAGTACGAGTAACTTACTTCCGAAAATCATGATCAGTCCCACCTTCTCGCTTCCTTTTAATGACTAAGCGTGCTGACATAAGGTGACTGGCATAAGGAAGCTGACTTAGACCGTGCGCTGCGTTAAGCGAGTGTCCGCGACGGACACCCATGCGGCGGGCTGATTTATGTCATCTCCATAGAGATGCCCGCGTCGCGTGCGACGGGTGACGCAGCGCTGCTCTATGCAGATGGCATGTACAAGCCCGCCGCGGGTGCCTGCGCCGTGCATCCGCTTAAGGCAGCGCACGGCCTTATACGATATCGGTCCCACACGGCAAAATAATATTATTGAAATGTGAGCTTTAGGGCATCCTCTGTAGACATACTTTACATTGACAACCCAAATTAGAGATACTGCTCGCTGATTTTTTTTCTTTCTGTAGCTGTTGTTACATTTAGCCGTTGGCGAGCTTACCGCCATCGTACCACTCGATAGTTGAGGACTCGCTTACCGCATGCTTACCACGCGCTATAAGCTTGTTGATAGACAGCTATAACCGCGTGGACAGCGTATGGTCATCTCCGTTATGTAATGAAATGAAATGAAAAAGCCCTTTATTTCTCCTTCTTCTTCTTTTAAATTAATGGCGATCGCGATACATAAAGATTACGCATTGCGCCAATAACATGAAGTGAAAATTTTACGACAGTGGTACGGTTTAAAATGGAGTCTCTCAACACGTGTTTTTGCAACAAGAACTTGGGAGAAACTCCAAGCTCTTTATTTAAATGGAGTTGTCCAAGTACTTTTAAATCGTCAAAAGCCCTACCACCATTTCGGGACGAAATAGTTATTTTACTTAAATAATTATTATTAGGCGATGTTGTGCGGGAGGCGTGTGTGGTGTAAGTGAGCTACGGTACGTTGTCACCGAAAACTATGCCTACTTTTCCAATATGAATTAAGGAATTCGGCAATTCATTTGTATGTCACACAGTCAAGAAATGGATTGGAATTTACTTCTTAGCATGCTGAGTCTTACAAAAGAGTCGTAAATACTTTTTGGCGGTTTCATCGGACACGAGCGGTAAAATAAACTAAGCTCTTGAGACGTGCTTAAGTATCCCCTGAACTGCTAGATATTAAAGAGTGTAGGTAGCAGCTGTCATGGTTGCCGGTTTTCATTGTTGGTTCACTGAAGGTACAGTTATTTTGGGATTGATTCCCCGGTCATTAATTTGCGGCACAGCGTATACTGCCAGACGTGGCTTAAAATGTAACCAAAATGTTACCTAAAGTTCTCCTCAACCCTTCTGGGATTACGAGCATGATAGTATGTATGTATGTGCTAAACATTACAGTGAGAAGAAAAGGGTTTCGATGAATATTTCATTTCAACTACACGTGAAAGGAATACACAAGTGTTTAATTTTCCAGTTGGAAAGTTGCTGCAGTGCAAAATGTAAATAGAAACTTTATCTACTTTCGATATTTTAAATTCAATTGCGTACATCTAAAATAAAATATTTAAGATATCATTGTCATAAATTTTATAATCATCATTTTTCTCTACACTCATTTTGTAATAATATTTTTTCTTCGTAACGGCATAATTTTCATATCGTAGAGATAGTTGTTTTAGTGTTATATAATACGGTATATTTACTACAATGAACATCCGGTTTCTAACATAGGGAACAAAGTTTAAATAAAAAGATTTTAAATTTAAAATTGTACCCAAAAATGCAATCAACCGTCGGCCAAATATTTTTATAATTATTACATTGTTTTTCGCGCCGATGAGCCTTAATTGTTTGTGTTGAAATATGTGCAATGCACATTTTTTCTGTGCATGTGTGATAAAATACTACATACTTTTTTCTTACTAATTACTTACTACTTACTAATATTTCTGATTTCTACTCATTGTGTGTCCACTCATGTCCAGTTCCACTATATATAAAGTTTCCTTATAAGCTAGACCGATTGAATCGTGATTTCTGCAAAACCCAACAAATATTTACTACCATTATTCTGTACACTATGCAACAAAGTTTGGAGGTGTAACCCAAATGTTTATGTTTGTGGTTAGTGATGGAAGCGGCCGAATTTTCGTTGGAACTTAAATTTATTAAAGCCCCGATATCCTATATTTGTAACGCAGCGCCTCAATTTCTTAACTGACAATTTGTTTGATTACAATCTGTAAATAGATTTTTGGTAATACATTTTCACGGATCAGTGGTTGTTTGCACGCTATAGTTTCCATTTCGGAAATTAAGCAACATATTTCTCAATACTAAATGGGTGGAAAAAACATACGTCCATATCAATGGTGACCGCTTTAATTTTGAGTACCTAATCCGCTGTACCATTTATTCGGCTGACATGGTGGTTTGTCTACCGTTCCAGCTGAAATGCCGTAGACTGACAGAGAGTTGCTCGCCGATTAGATTTTTTTGAGATCTGTTTCTGTTGGCCAGGTCTTTTTTGCAGCGCCACCAGGTTATTAGAAATACCTACAAAGATTTTGTTAGGTCCTTAAGTCTCTAAAATGACCCTTCAACGAGTGTCTCCCACGAGATAGTCTGTCTGTCGATTTGAGTCTCTGAGAGCGTTCGTGCCGGAGGGAAAAGCATAGATAAGGGCGCCTCTAAGGGCTTGGACCTCGGGTCAGATACAAGGAGGGAGCGGCGTGATACACGATATGAGGGCGTCTCTAAAGGCTATGATGCGCCGAATTTTAGAGGAATGAGAGCCTCAGCTCTGAAGCGTCGGTGGCGTAGTAGGTAAGGGCGTTATCTTCCACCCGGGAGGCACCGGTTCTCAGCACATTACTGTACTGAGTGTAGACTGGGTCGAGGCACCCTTATTCGACAAGTGCGGTGATGGATATTGTAATGCTAAGTTAAAAAGGAATCGGAAACTTTTCTATTTTTTTATTCAAGTTTTCATCTTTTCGTATAATACATTATTAACTTCGTACTCTGATACTGATCTGAGACGTTTTTCTGTGAAAACGGCATAAGCAATAACCATTTAAACAGTGAATCTTCCGCTAAAACACAGTTTCCAAATTAAACGTTTAATCTAACGTATTACGTATTTCTAAGGCTGCGTCACTTTACCACAATAGTTCAGTGCAATTTGGAGGTGCTCACGGTAAATTTTCGACGTCCAAATGCAAGTTTAAGCCACCTTAATCCCACCAAGCGCCATCTAAAATTAAGTGCTGCAATATAAGTGTATGTATGTGTAATGACAATACATAGGTTTTTAAAATAAGTTGTTATAAAGACTTCATTCGACAGGATAGCTCTTGATTTTTGTCCTCGCCACCAATGTCCTCGCCTTCTTAAAAAAAATCATCTGCCAACAGAAATAGTCATGATAATAATAATGATAATATTGACGACAACCTTGTTAAAGTTGAAAAAGATAAAGAAAACGAATATCTTGATTTAGCTCACGAGATTGTTGACATGTGGGACATCGATTCAGCAATTATTGTTCCGATAGTCATATCTGCCTATGGTCTGATAGCTAAGAGCCTCGATAAACACCTTAAGAGGCTCGCGCTAGGTGGTAGGATCAAGAGTCGGATGGAGAAGGCAGTACTTCTAGACACAGCCCGTATAGTGAGGAAGTTCCTGTCTCTGGATCCTTGACCACCGGTAGCCGGGACCCTGATCTTGCTACCGATGGGGAACTGCATTTTTATATTTTTAAATGTTATAAATTGTAAAAATTTAATATTTAGAATTATAATTTTGTATATGTTTTAAATGAAATAAAGGGAATAATATTATATTTCCACGCTCATACCAATTGTCTAGCCCAAAGTAAATATCATTAAGCACTTGTATTATGGATACTAGATAAGGTTTTTTTTTAATATACATAATTTTTTAAATATTTTTATAAATAAACTTAAATAAATACATAAACAACCATGACTCGCAAACAAATATTCGTGTTCGTCACACAAACATTTGCCGCTACCAGGTTTCAAACCCGGACCGCTTGATGTGTAGGGAGCTATACTGACCACTCCACCACGACGGCGTCAATACAAATAATAGTCACATACTGTACCGATTCCAAATAAATTGGTTAGCAGGGTAGGAGGAAGATAATTTCAAAATTAGGTAATCTCAATAAAGAAAAGTCCTATTTATTCATGTATTTAGTACTGCCACATGATGCATTTAAGTCCTGACCTGACTCACTTACTGACTGATCAACGCCAGCCCATTACCCTTGGAACTACATAGCAGAAATTTTGCTCAGAAAAATGAAAATAAAAAATCTCTTTATTTAAATGGACTTTGCTAAGTACTTTTAAATCATCAAAACCCTACCACCATTTCGGGACGAAATAATTATTATTATGCTGAGATGGAGAAGACATGGCGAAAGAAACTCCACAGGTTACAAATTGGTCAATAGATAATAACAATATAATTAAAATTACAGTTTTACATGCGTAAATTTTGGGCATTTATTATTAATACAGAGAGGCTCCTTTTATGACGTAGACAAGGGTTTGAGCTGGATTTTAAGGAATTCAATCTCTAAGGGGGTGAAAAGGGGGATGAAAAGTTTGTATGGGGAAACAAGTTTTACTAGGTGGTAGACCCATATGTAGGGTTTTCTGGGTAGGTACCTCTGCCTTTCTTATTTCTGCTGTGAAGCAGTTTGATCTGTTTCGGATTGAAGGGAACAGTAGCCAGTTTAATTACTGGGCATGGAAGGCATCATCTTAGTCCCCAGGATGGCAACGCACTTGCAGTGTTAAGTGATTTATCCTTATTATTGCAAGTGTCGATAGGCGACGGTAACCACTTAATACCGTGGGCCGCAAGCTTGGCTGCCATCTCGTAATATAAAAAAGATTAGTTAGACTATATCTTAATGAGTAAACTGGTGTATCAGGTTTTTTCATAATTCAACCCCCGAATGAGGGAAAGGGGGGACAAAGTCTGAAAACCAATATGTGGATTTTTCCGTCATTATCGAAGATTAAACCATGAAACTTTGAATTTAGGCACTTTATGATAAAAAATTTGTTTGTGTTCAAGCGTTTTTGAAATTTCAACCGCCATAGAAATGAAATAGGAGATGAAAGTTCGCATGGAAATCCAAACAATTCTGTGTAATGCTTACTATACATAATATATTTATCGGAAACATGTATTGTGTATAATCAGTGAGAATTAAAGTACCTTACAAAATTGTAATGTACTGCCCAAAGTAAATTCCTCATAGAGGCATAAGCTAGTAATTGATAAATCGTCAGGATCGTTGGAACCAAGAATTATTCACTAAAACAGCACTTTGCTCAACTACGCTGAAATAAAGTAAAAAAATGAAGCACCGGAATTGATCACTTTCACAAAGTATGCGTCCTTTTCCGAAGAGAACACAGCATATATTTATCAAGTTGATTTGTACTCCCTCATTTATTTTTAAGAACAGGCTCGTAAATTTTCCCAACAAATCGAGTGTACTGATCGCGATAGAGTACATTTTCGGGATGAAACAATAATTCCCCAATTTTCCGAACAGTAAATCAACTACCAGCGAGGACGCCCGACAGTCGATGACGAATGTTCTCTCCTCCACTTTTCATGTTGTCAGTAATCGTAATTTGTATTCAGTGACAACGGTACAGTAACATGTAACGTAAATAATGATGTAAAAAACACATGGAGCGCTGGAATCCGTGGCGCTATGCTTTTGTTTTTCGCTGCACGCTGAATGTAGTCGTAAGCGTTTGTACAGTCGAACCAACTGAATCATGACCCACTTGGCCGATCATTCCTTTAGAATCATAAATTTAGTTAGGTTTTCTTCGCTATCATGCGTGTTGCACTTAGTACGTTTTAAATATGAATAAAAATGCGTCATTACGGGTCAGAGATCTATGCAATTTTAATCTTTCTTATCACTGCAGTAAAGTCTCAATTGGAATTTTAAATAAGATGTCGTTCATAATCTAAACTCTTTTCACTGCTGAGAAAATGGAATAACTATTATATTTTTAAAAATAAAATGACGTTATGTGTCAGATGTCAAGTAGTAGTCTGAACAAATTTTAAAAAAAAACATATTTATTTGACACTGTCAGTGTCTAACAAATTGATAACAGGTTCGTTACTTAGAAATGTACGTTCAAGCGAATTTCATCCTACTTTGTATAGAGTGACTGTAGGAAAATGATCTTAAGGTGGGTCATGATTCAATTTGGTCGACTGTACTATAAGAGCTGGCGCTCACTGATAGAGCATGGCACAACATAATTATGGTGTAACAAAGGATTTTTCACCTCTCCAGCACCAAAAGCCCACTTTTGCTTCGTAAAATCTCGAAGTAAAAACGCTTTTTGCTGCGAGCTCCGAACAAGACTGTAACGTTGAATCTAGGTGTTGTAGTAATCGTACTTTTAATTTTTAATAATTATTTTTAAGATAATAAACATATAAAAACAATTTTCTCGCTGGAGAGGTGAAAAGTTGTATATTTCACACGAGAGCAAATTTTTTTTGTCTCGTGCCCTTAAATCACTCACTGCGCTCAGTAGTCTATTTATGAACCACTTGCCATGCTCGTGATTCAATTCTAGGCTACTTCGCTGGTTCGTGATTTAATATCGGCACTCGCAGCAAAACATAACTTTGCTCACTTGTTGAACAAATAACTATTTCCTGGACAATAGTTTTCAAACTTATTTCAAAGTAAGCACTAAATCAAGCCTTAGAGTGGCAATCCTAGCATCTAGGGCGAGCGTCAGATTATGCTTGCTTTCGTCTCGACGAGGTATGCCACAAGTTTGTGTGGTATGTCACGGGATGCCACAGGTTGCTGGCCTGTCGCCTACACAAAAGAGCACCAGACCCAAAAATTTCAAATTCTTCAGTAACCAAACTAAAAAAGAAAAATGTTACACTCAATATCAGAGAAGAATGCTGCCATAGGTGTTCTCACTGGCCACTTTGCCACTAAAAGACACCTGTGTACAATAGGCAAAGCTGATGACCCCATCTGTAGAATGTGTGGTGAGGAGGAAGAAAGCATGGAGCACAACTATGTGACTGCGATGCACTAGCCAATAGGCGACTAAAGGTCTAGGTTACCCTGGTTTACAGAGGACGACCTTATTCCCGCCAACATCGTAAAACTCATACAAAATGTTTTCGATGTTGGCGGGGATGGGTGATTAGAAAAGGGGAAGCACAAAAGATCCCATAGGGTCGAAGTGCTCTGAGACATAGCGTCAGCCCCTTGCATAAAAATAAGAATACACTCAATATGATCTGAGAAAACCGGTTAAAATAGAATAGAATAGAATATATATTTATTGTACATCGACCAAATCTAAAATACAAAGATTGTAACCTTAAATATTAATTATAAGAGAAATAAAATAATTATAAGCGTTTGAATATTTCTATACAAATTACCTAATTTTTGATATCTGCAGAGGTATTCCGTTTCTTTAATTATTGGTATATTTATAAAAAGTAAAGAATATTGAAAAATTTAGTCTTTTCAGCTATACCAGCTGAAAAATGTATTTAATTAAAATGTCCGACACAGTGTCGATAAGAAAAAAGGAAAATTTCGTTTCCGTCTCTTGCGACCAAAATTGACCTTTAACAACGATTAATTAAAAATCGACCTGAGAGGATGTCAGATTATTAAAAAAAGGTTTGTTCAGGCACCAAAACGTTCTCATTCAGTTTATATGGCACAATAAGCAATATCTCCGAGTTAGTCTTAATTTATAAATAATTTGACATAAGTCTTATTTATGTTTTTATCATTTTTAATTAATCATTATTATAGAAGCTGAATTTAAAGTATGATAATATTGTGTAAATAGATATACTTAATAGTCAATAAGCAACGTCCCGCCTGAAACACAGGTATAACCTAGTTCAGGCAAAGAAACACTGTCACCTTATCTTAATAATACTTTTGTAAAACCCAGCACTGTAATTATGAATAAACAATTTATTTATTATTATTTATTTATTTATTTATGTGGTCTTCTGTAAGGTAGCTTATCCAATCTTGGTTTTTCTGTATTACTATACTTTAAGAAACAATAACATTGAGTGTCTTTTTTACTCAGCGAATGTTTTACTTATATAACGATAAATAATTATTATTATCTCAGTATATACAAAATTCGCGAGTAACTAAAATAGATTCTATGTCCAGGCAACGTAGAAGCTATTAATTAATAGTAATTTTAGATAAATTTACAGAACGCTATATTCTACTTCAATTATAATATTATTAGAGTAATAAATTTGTAAATTCTCATTTCAAAATTAATGTTATTGTTTAGATTCTACGTATTAAATTAAGATTGCTGTAATTTCGTTCAAGCTTCTGGACTGGAGAGGAATTGGCATCAACATAAATGGCGAGTACCAATACCGAGTACGCTTTGCAGATGATATCGTTGTTATGGCTGAGATCTTGGAAGACCCGAGCACAATGCTCGACTTGGGTCTTAAAATGAACATGGATAAGACGAAAATCATGTCGAATTTTCATGTCGCACCCACTCTTGTAAAGGATGGAAGCTCTACACTAGAAGTTGTCGACGATTATGAATATCTGGGACAAACAGTCCAACTCCCAGAAAGAGGTCAATCGACGAATCCCTACGCGGCATATTCTCGGCTTATCTACCGCAGTGTCTCAAGAAAAAAGTCTTTAATTCGTGCGTGTTGCAGGTCATAACCTATAGAACCGAAACGTGGCCGCTTACAATGGACCTCATAAGAAGGCTCAAGTTCAGCCAAAGGGCGAGGACTACGCTCGGAGTTTCTCTGCGTGATCATATCAGAAATGATGAGATCCGCAGGAGAACCAAGGTCACCGACATAGCCCAAAGAAATGCGAACCTTAAGTAGCAGTGGGCAGGGCACATTGCAAGGAGGACTGACGGCCTTCGGGCGGAAAGGTCCTCGAGTGGCAACCACGTATCGGGAAACGCAGCATTGGTAGGCCCCTGCACTGACGATCTGGTAAAGGTCGCGGGAAGCCGCTATATGCGGTTCAGTTTCCTCGTAACTCATTACCGGTTTCTAAAATCAACGAGTTATTAGCATTCCGAATTTTATTGAATGAAAAATGAAAAATGTTATAAGATTCGAGTTTTAGGACAACACTAATTTCTAATACCAGATTTACACTCTCGCCTCGTGCCTCGCCTCGCGCCTCGTCTCGTATCTCGGCCCGCGGCTCGCGTGATCGATGGTATTAGAGCTTCCTGTTTACACTCTCGTGCCGAGTTCAGTTGTCTTTGAGCTAGCAAGAACGTCGAAATGTTAGCACCAACAAGTCTGTGCATACTGAGCTTCTACTACTACGCAACTAATTTAAATAAAAGAAAAGTAAATAAGAAACAGCGAGATAAGAAAAATGCTTCCATTACGTAGTAATACAGCCACACCGGCTTGTAAGAATCATCTTCTCCTGCGCCAGATCTTATTGATAGTTTTTGCACCGCAGATACTGGCGAAAGGTTGCCATGAGAGATTTTTTTTATTCGGTTTGAGCTCTACTCATTTTTTTGGATAACCTCGCCCATGCATCGTTCACTTGTTGGGTGTTTTTGTGAAATTTATGCTTGGGATTCCAAATTATCGGTTCCTTTTGAAATAATTCTATGAACCGAAGAGTCTCTTCTTGCGACCAATTCATTGCTTAATGAACCCGCCTATTTAGCTTACAAAATAAGTATACTGCGTTTGGAAGGAAAAACACAACCTGCGCGGCACAACGTTGAAACACGAATGAGTGAAAGCGCGAATGTAAACACCACGCTCGCGTTCGTTGCGAGGGCATTTGACTCGTGCCCAAAAAACCGCTCCGGACGCGAGCGCTGCGAGTCGCGAGACGAGGCGCGAGGCGAGCCACGAGCGTCTATTCACACTCTCGCCTCGCGCCTCGTCTCGCGACTCGTACGCGAGTGTAAATGCGTTATAATGATTCAAAAATACGTAAAATTGCGAGCAATAGGAACAAATTTCGTATACGTTTGGCTTTCGTGCATGAATTTAAGATTCACTTCGAATGATTCAAAAATGCGTCTCCTGGTCATTGGTTTTAGTTGGTTTGTTTACTAAAGGATTGTTAATTTTTGGGTTTTGTGTCCCTTTAGTGTAAGGAATAGGCTGGCAACCCGTCACAATTTTGGGGTACTGTCTAACCCATAGCGCCAGATGTGTCTGTGTGTAACCAAATGTTACCTGAAGCTCTGAACGATTCACCATTTTTGGATTGTGAGCGTAATTATATGTATGTATGTAGACTAGGGGTTCCCAACCTTTTACCCGATGCACCTCACCCAACATTATGGCTAAAATACTACGGCCCTCTAGGCGTGCGTAAATACAGTGTCGTAAATATGCCATGTGGAGCCCGTGACCAATTCATTCACCCCATGTTTTGACAGTTTTTAAATTTTTCGTTCTGTATAATATTTAAAAATGTCAAAAACATTCTGCAGCCGCTCACTGCGCCCCCCTTGGTTCACCCAAATGAGGTGCGCGTCACTGGTTGGGAAACCCTGATGTAGACCATTTAAGTTCAGTTGCAGGGCCTAGTGATGTCACACTTTGTGTATACAAATTCGTGACGTCTCGCGACATTTCAACGCACTGTATCGCCATTTGTTTACGTGATAAAACAAAAATATGTGTCCGATATTTTTTCGTGTTCTCTCTAACAGGCTAAACAGAATTTTTCAGTCGTCATCCCTAATGCCGTCACAAAACTTTACCAAGATTTATTACACAATTTTTAGTGAAACATACAATGTTGACCTACATACATTGTTACCGATTACGGCGAGTCAATGAATCGAAAGTAATGTTGGGACTATCGTAACGGCAGCTCAATGACAGAGTTTTGCTAACACAATGACTGGCAAGTTGTTTTTATCACTAGCAAATGGCCGTGGTTCACGCTGTTATAACCGACTTCAAAAAAGAAGGAGGTTACCACTTCGATTGTATTTTTTTATGTGTGTTACCTCATAATTTTATACAGGGTGAACCTATTTCGATGATTCTTTTTATGTTTGAAAGTTGGTGCTTGTCCTGTGGCCCAATTTAAATTTAGTAGTTTTTGAGTTATCTCTTAATATAAAACAATCTATTTGGTATATTATAATGTATTATCCATTACTGTGATGTATTTTCAACCCTTTGAAAGCTTATGAAATTTATAGATAGGGGTTACTACAAATCACTCTATTATTTTTAAGTTTCCTTTTTTCAAATTTCTAGCCAAGGAAAAATAGGGCAAAGAAATATATCTTGCCCGAATGCCATGCACTTCTGAATCTACTGCAGCGGAGCGGAGCGAAACCGTTATATAATATTGTACGACATGACACATTGCGTAGAGCATTAAAACAATGTGGAGTTTTATGCAAATATCGCTATAAATTTTATGACTTTAAAGGAAAATCGGACATTTATTCCGACTTCTCTGTTCATGCAGTGTGTTTAAAGAGCTACCGTTTAACATGTACTGTAATCATGCTATAAAGTTGAGTTGAAAATTGTATCTTCTTGTAACTTTCTGGCACTAGCATAGTCGTAGGTCATGGAAACATATGCTCGGAGTTTCTCTGCGTGAACCAAGGTCACCGACATAGCCCAAAGAATTGCGAACCTTAAGTGGCAGTGGCCAGGGCACATTGCGAGGAGGACTCGAGTGGTGACCACGTATTAATATTACATATTAATTCCATTATTTTCTATTTATATGTGTCCGTAGGTAGCGTCCTTTCTCATTTTATGGTCCCACTGAAAATCAGCGCCGAGGCATTTTAATGTCGCGGCATAAAGCTGAGTGGTGACCATTTAGTTGCATTATTACCATATTGATTTTGTGTATGTTTCTATTTTCATTTAATAATTAAGATTTCTTTCTTTCTTTCTTCTTTCTAAAAAAAGAGGAAAGGGATCCATTTCTGAGATGATAATTGTGCTACGGATGTAAGAGAAAGTACGAATAGGAGGTGCTGGTTGTTGCAATGAAAACACGTTCTCAGCTTCGGGGCGTTTTATAAAGCAAAATCACATTAAAATTATCAACCGTTACAAGAACGTATAAAAAGCAACCTCACTTTTGACAAAGAAGGCAAACAAAAACGAAACTAGACAATCAAAAACTACCAAAAATAATAATCTTATAAAAACCAAAAATATATAAAAAAAGGTTGCAAACGGCAACAACGGCCTTTAATCTGAATTTGCATTTTTATGATAGATATTGCAAAAAGTAAACGAGAAACATCGGTATTTATTCATAAATATGCAATTAAAATTTTATACTTCAATGTTAAAAATCTACTTTTTAATTTATATTTAAAACGCCGTTCGCCATATTGGAATGCGACGTGCCCGAAAAGCATGGTGGCTAGCGTTTCCGCGCGAAAATTCAAAATCAAAAATTAAACTAAGTTATTAAGATATTTTTTGTTTTTAAAAATTTAAATGAAAATTCTACTGGTAAATTACGACCTCAGGATTGATTTAAAACAGTTTTCACAAAATGGTCTAATAGCCGATTGACAGAACATGGAATGAATGACAAATAAAATGAATGATTGAATGGCTACGAACCGTAACGCGTAGCAAAATGAGGCGATAGGGTTCCGAGATGACAAGTGTGTGACCTTTTGTCTACTGCTACTAGCTAAAGCAAAACTCGTAACATACATCAACAAGCATTATCTTACACGCAATTATTTATTCTAAACGTAAATAGAAATTTCGCTGTCTTATTCTATGAGATTCTCAGGTCTTCAGCCATCAAACTTTTACATCCTTTTAGGGTATATTCAGAGTCGAAGGTGTGTACGTTTTACAGTGAACGTCCGAAATGAGACGGCGACGTGACTCTCCGTTTTTTTCGTTTAGTCGTAGCCCTATTTGTGTGATACGGGAGCGACACGTGACTGTTACAGCGTTGCCCTATGAAATATATGGTACAAGAAAGTAAAATATAATTTAAGACAGAAAAAATCGGGAGTGGTCTCCCCTTGACTTTCTCGTATACCGAAAATGACTCAAAAGTTGATAGAAACCTTATATTTTGATGTCATACATGCATGTTAAATTTTGGTCAGCCATCCGAGTACCGCGCACTTGGTTGCTTAACTTTCGTGATCGACGTCTCAAAAATTGACAGAAACTTTATATTTTGATGCCATACATGCATGTTAAATTTGGTTGCAATAAGTTAAAGCATGCTCGAGTTATCGTGCTAACGCACAGACACACAGACATACAGACACACACACACACACACACACAGACATAATTCCAAAAAAAAAATTTTACGTGTAAATCCGTCAAAATCTCGAGGTCAAATTTTTTGACGATTACAAGACTTCCTCTATACTACGTATACGAGAAAGTAAAAGTTATTTTGTAAGAAATACAGCTGACCCGAGCTAACTAGCACCACTGATGCATTAATTTTTATTTTATTTTATTTGGGGGGTTTACAGCTCACATAGAGAAATATACAATACATTACAAGAAGTCAGTAACAAGCCTCCACAAGTAGCATTTAATTTTATAACTTTTAAATCAGACCAATTTTATAAAATCTGAAACGGCGACGATTCTTTTGAATGTTCTTCTTCAATGTGTTTCTTTTAAATCTTGTTATAAAAAAAACAATATTTTCCATGATTTCTGTGTGTGCTTTGCAGGCGCTGAATGCGTCGCTCGCTATGAACAAGGTCTCAGCATTTATAAAAAGTTAATAAGAATAATATATTTCTACGCTCACACCAATTATCTAGCCCAAATTAAGTATCTTTAAGAACTTGTGTTAAGGATACTAGATAACGGACAAATATACTTAATAGGTAATCTAGATATTTTTATAAATAAACTTAAATAAATATATAAACAACCATGACTCATGAACAAATGCTCGTGTTCATCACACTAACATTGGCCACTACCAGGACTCGAACCCGGACCGCCCGATGTGTAGCAGTAGGGCAGCGTTACTGACCACTCCACCACGGCGGCTTTAGAAATGGGTTTGATGTTGCTGAAATCAGAACATAGTAGAGGAATTTTTAATTCGTAGGTATATGGAATTTGTTAGATACATACGGTTACACGTACCATTTTAAATCATCTTTCAAAGGATTGTAAATTTAAATTCTACCTTGAAGATGAGCTAGGTACGATTAATTCTTCAAGCAAAATGACGCACTAGAAACGACTAAATGCGAAACGTAATATTTACGTATTACTCTTATTACTTATTCCATTTGTAGCACGTACATCGTAAATAAATTATTTCCTTCTTATTTTAAACATAATGTCTAATGAATAATAAAAGGAACTCAATAAATATTTCTAATCTCTGAAATAACTCACTCTGTCTGACCTTTTCACTTTCAAGTTCAGATGTCCTCCTTACCTGTAACCAAAAATAATAGCAACGTTAGGAAATCGGTACCGTACGATCACCATCAGAAGTAGATTAACGCCTGTATTCACAAACAATACTTGTTTAAGTAAAAAACAATGCTATGCGAAATAAAGAATTTCTTAGTGCGTGCCATATCACATAACAAGCCTTTCAATTCTGCAATACTACGGTGATTGGTTCCTTTCTGTTGCATAGTTCACTTGATTGATTTGACTGACGTTACCCTTTCAACGCCAGAATACTTCAATATTTTTGCACTGTATGCCGTCATACATTAACAGACAGAATTATTCTTTCTTTGGTTTTATTAATAAAAAAATGTCATGTGATAGTTAGTTTCCCATTGAAGTTGACATCTTTGATTTTATTATGGTTTTCTTTGCTAATGCCAACCTTTAAAGAACTCACCTTACTTGTAGTGCCAATAAATATTTTTTTGTAAAGTAGGCCCAACAAAATCTACGACTATATTCGTAGCCGGCATTACTTCATAGTACCATACTACGAGTTATCTCGTATCTGGCACAGAAAGAGTTTACTTCAAACTTTAAACTTTTGACATCTGGAAGTTGCTTTTGACATCTCGACCTGTGCGTTACGTAAGTAATATACATAAGAAGGTCCCTTAGCAATGCGGTCATTTAAAAGTACGCAGAATGCCGATCCCTCAACTCATGTATTGTCTATGAATAGGTTTTTACGACCCTGTGACCACGCGCACTGTGAGACCTCACAGTAATGTTTGTGAAGACGGGTGTAACACTTTATCCTGCTATCGATTTTGGTGTTAGATTTACGGCCAGCCATCTGACTGACACCAACCTAGTTAGGAACAAAGCTACAACTGTACATTATAAATTATAATTATCATAAAATATACATTTTATACTTATTACTAGATTTATCGTGCAGACTCCAATATTAACATAATATTAGGAATATGCAATAACTATATCGGATTAACACGTAAGACTTACTGCGGCAATAGCTGTTCCACTAATAACTTTGTCTGTATTACCAATGACCTAAATCCTTTGTTCTGCATCAATACTTGGATGCGATTTCTCGGAACTTAGTTCAGTAGCATTACTTGTATACTTGTGAGTTATATTATAGTATTTGTCCCCATACGCATAATATTCATTTTGTTGTTTTGCTTTGGGTTAATTGCTGTTTTGAGCCTTATTAACAAAAGCCACAGTAGCCATGTCACTCCAATTGTCCAAGATTGATATTCAATTCGGAATTTTATTATAGATATAATATCTCTCTGCTGATTTCCTGGGGACACGCTGGAAGATTCGATAAGACATGATGTAGATACAATGTTTGACATAAAATTAGTATTCGCAAATAGTTCATCAACGTGCCACAGCGACGAGAAGAGACGTGAGCAGAGTGGGCAAGAGTTCACTTTACTCTAATAGAGAATATGACGTCATTTCCGCTTACTGCTTACAGTTGCCTTATCCAGCGCGTTCTTCTCTTTAGCTATCTCTATTTTTCAAGTGAAAAAAAGATAGAGAAAGTGAATGTGGATGGGTAGATAGAGGGAGAGGGAAAACAAATAAAAGTTGGATAGATTGCATGAGAAATTGTATGGCAAAGGAAGGAGTTAATGGTAATAATTTAAAAAAACATGCCTGACATTTTTTTTAAATTATTACCATTAACTCTTACATTACGATTATAACAATATCTTTTATTAACCTGAATAATATTTTTAGCGATACAAGATCACAATGTGAAACAACCAACCATTTTTTTTATATTTTGATATACTGAAGTAAACGAAAGGTTAATAGAAGTCCAAATATTGGTGTGATGGTTATTGCAGCTTCAATTCTTCTAGCCTTTTGGGATAGTGAAAAAAAAATCGATAGCTGTAACAGCCCTTCAATTAGTTTCTGGTGACACAGCGTAATAGAGCAATGTGTTACTTGAGATTTATACATCCCTATCTGATCTCTTGGGAACACCAATGACAAAAGATTAAACTGTGTAATCTATTCAGGCACCCTTGCTAAGTAGGTACTAAGTACATGTCTTTGCTAGTTTGATAAATTGCTAATTTGCTATTGTAAGTAAGTAGGTAATATCAAACTAGTTATTTATTTATAGTTATTTATTTTTATGTTCATGTTGACTAACCAAGATTGCGATAGAAGTTTGCGACACAGTATTAGTTAAAGCAGTATTAATATTATGTGAATTTGGGACTATTTGCAACGTTGCTGCGACTTAAAATCTATTGTGACTATCCACCAATTAAGTCCTATTGAGGCCTTACATGTATTGATTTAGCTAGGTGCTATCGAAAAATAATAGGATCTTTCCAGCTTGGATTGTTTAATGTCATTCGGGCGAGCGAGATGAAAGGCTTAAAAAAGGCACAGGAGATGCCATAGTGATTCACGCTACTGTCCTCAGAAACTGTAAGCATCAGTTTCTAGGTATTAGAGCTATCCTTCCAAGGCAGCACTTGCTGTCTGGTGAGATGAAGTATGCACGACTGCACGTCAAATATATGAAGGTGCACTTCGAAGATTGAGATTTGCAGGAACAATTTTAAGCAATAGTGATTTATATTGAATGTGAACAATTACGTCAATACTCAGATTCAGAAGCAGCGTAATAAAGGCACGCCATTACGAAGTGTACAAGACACGAAGTACGCCGATCTCACGTGCCAAATCTGCAAGTTTGAATTTGAGCCAAGACTTGGAACCTGCCTAGCTGTCTCTGAATTTGTACTGCAAACTTTCGAGAAACTAGAAGTCATTTTCACCAGGAAATAGGGTACATGTAAGCGGGAAAGTTTTTTTAAATATCTTCCTGATTGTCTGTAAGCGCAGTAAGTTAAAGCGGGTGTTTGTGAAGTTATTTTATGGTTTTTCAGTTATTAAAATTGTGGATTGATATCTGTGATTTCCTTTTCAACTCTAACCTGACAGAGATTCTCCGTAACAGTGAGAATTACTCGCGGGAGATACCTATCATCTAAAATCACTAAGTAAGATTTCTGTGTATGCTAAATAAAACTCTTTTCAGCCCTTTTGGGATTATAAGCATGATGTAATAATTATCAAGCCACATCGCTCACTCAAAAAAACCTTTAAATTTTTTTTGTGACTATAAGAAAGCATTTGGCCACACTCTCACCTGATCTTAAGCGAAGATGTGACCTACGACAACACGAGTGTTACAAGCTTACCTAGAAATAACCTATTCACTCTCGCCTTGAAGGCACCCAAGTTATAAGTATAACACATCAGCAGGCAACAGGTTCCATTCCTTAGCTGTTCGCATTTTAAAACAGTTAGCAAATCGCTTTGTGCGAATGGTAGGGACATCAACAACATAAGGGTGGTAACTTAACCTGCGTCTTGTGTCTCGCTAGTGAAATGGGGCTGGCAGAATTAATTCCTGTAATTCCTTCCCACACTCTCCAAAGTGTATCCTATAAAATACCGATAAACTAGCTACTTTTCGACGATGGTCGAGACTTGATAGCTTGGCGTCTGTGAGTGTTGGGTTGCCAATAAGTCGCTTAGCTCTTTTTTCTACAGAAAATGTATTTACCGAAATTACTACATTTCTCTGGGCCAATAAACTCAACACGCATAGTGTGAGTATTTTCGATAACATAAGTTTGTTTCTTTTGTTTTTTTTTTATCATAAGACTTGTAATATAAAGTATACCTGAGCCACCCCTATGAGTGAAGTATGCGGCGCACATAGGCGCCAAGGCAATAGGAGCGCCAGATGATATATCATCTCCATAGTATTGGTACAAGACGACAAAACAAAAGAGGCGCTTCATAGGTCTCGCACACAGGCGCTGCCGGGGATCGGCGGCCATGACCTGGACTGCTGAGATTTTCAGTATAACAAATGTCCCTCTTGTTGGCTTTTGCGTTAGATTGTTAACTGAAGGATTGTGACTTTTTGGGTTTGGTGCCCCTTTTGTGTAGGTGATAGACTGGCAACTTGTTCGGAGGCGCCACGTAGCCTCTGCTTCCGGCAGTGGCTTTATGTGTAACAAAATGTTACCCCAGACTCTGATAAACTCCTCTTGGGATTATAAGCGTGATCGTATGCGTGTATTTATTCATAGTGTTAAGGTATTGTTTATGGTAGACAGTTTTTCGTTAGTTTGTCACTGGCAGACAGGCTGGCAACCTGCCACTATTTCGGGGTACTGTATGACGCATACCGCCAGATGTGGCTTTGTGTCTAACCGAATGTTACCTGAAGCTCTGCTCGAGCCCTATCGGGATTGTAAGAGTGATAAATTATCACGAGAACTACTATCGATAGCGAAAACAATACTTTTGCACGAATTAAAATGGATAGGAATGTTTTTTGGAATTAATAGGCCTTAGAATCATAATCCACTCCTACAGCTACAAGTGTCGCGAATGCCGCGAAGTTTCATAATCTGTAGAAATATTATTTTCGATTGACGATAGACATCAACGGTGCGGGCGGACGTTTTGCGTTCGTGTCACAAACACAGCCGATTAACAGACAGGTTGGTGCATTTGCAAGGAACCATACAATTTAGTGTTTTACGAATGTACTTTCATTCTATGTTTTTGCATTGAATATACCTATGGTGCATTTAGTCGATAAATACATACCTACCTACCTATATACCATTATCTCAGTGTTATAACTCAGGCACACAGTATGGGGATAATTATGTGTTCTCAGATTTAAGACTCAGATAAATTGTTCAGGTTCAGACAAGAACATACTCAGAATACTAGCTCAGTAATGTTGAATGGAAAGGGGTCGCTATAAGGGGAGGTGGAGGTGACTACCGGGCTGCGGCCCTTTTGACGTATGTATCAACAATGTTGATAGCTCAGAACTGCTCAGAATTTCAATCTCAACTCAGTAAAGTCCGATCTCTTAACAGATGTGAGACTTCGTTTAGGTATCTACAGTAATCGCCTTGCGTGGTTGAAGCAGATCTAATTTTACAGGCAACGTTTGGCGACAACAAGCGATCATAGCGGTTCGTAGCAATCGTAGTCACTACGTAGCTACGAACTGTCTATATCATGAGCAAAAAAGTCTTGGAAATTTAAAAATTGTATAAAAACCAAAAGGATTAGCAGCACACCAATGTTAAAAACATCGAAGTGTTTTGATAAAACGTTCATAAATACCCATAGTACATTGATATTCAATATTGTGACAATATTGAGTACCAAAAAGGTATCAGAAATTGCCTTTTCGTCTCAGTATTCACCGGCCATAATTTACGAAAATATTACTGCCATAAATATTCCCATTCACATAGTCACACGTCCATAAATCATTCGAAATCCCCTTGACAAAATGCCTTCTCTTATCACGCGAACAGTGACCTTTAAAAAAGCCTTATCAGTATTAACATCGCGGGCGTCAGTATTGCATAGGTCATTAAGCCCGTGTCACACGAGCCCTCTGATTGATGGTCGCCCTACTTTGTCCAATTTTGATTGATGCTACCAACAAAGGGACTTCCTCCAGATGCGGAGACATCGAATTAGGATCTGACATCGGCGATCTATAGACACCGGGTTGTTTAATCGGATGGAAAACATAATTTTGATTAAAAACTATTGGCTTTGATACATATATATTTGTTTTTAAATATAGCCCTAATGAGATTAAGTATAACGTTTGGTTCCTGCTCTTAGCGAATAACTAAAGCTATGTGAAACTCGCGTGTAATTAGATTTTACATTTTGTTATTACTGCCCAACGTTTCGAAACACTTTGCAGCGTTTGTGGTCACGGGAAGACTAAAGATCATTACCAAGATTATCTTATTAGAGAAAATATTTAACTCTGCGGTCACTTTAATAATCAATTTGGAGTGTTCCAATTTACGCAAACGGAGCTTACATTATCATTGGTCTTGCTGTGTGGTGGTTTCCTTGAGTTTAAAACTCAAGCAAACCACCATTATATATATATAATTTTATTTACCGGATCCCAAGCAGGTGGTATGGCCCAATCATCTTCTCTATTGAAATTTGGGTGTTTCTTTATTTTAATAGCAAGAAGAATGTGTGCTTTATCGAACCTTATGTAATGATTGGGCCCTTCTAGTTATGTTCGCTGCAAAAAGTTACGAAACGTTGGGCAGTAATAACAAAATGTGAAATCTAATTACACGCGGGTTAAATCCGTTAAAAGTAGTTTTATTTACTATATTAGATTAAGTTAAAATGAAAAGGTTATTTAATAAATTTTATAACTACAAGATTTTTTTTTCTTTGGCTAGTTTAGTTGATTGAAATTGATACCAAATTAGATAGAAAACCGAAAAACTGTCATGGATAAGTGCTGAGACGTCAGCCTGATGACTTAATCAAAAAACGAAAGACATGGCTAAATTTGTCGTGGTCAAACAGTCCTGTGTAGCTCAGTTGGAAGAGCAGTCGCCCGAATAGCGAAAGCTCGCGGGTTCAAGCTCCGTCTCAGCACTTATCCATGACAGGATTTTTTCCATGTTTTTCGGTTTTCTATTTAATTTGGTATCAATTTCAATCATAACTACAAGGTTGTTAAAGATAGCTGACATTTTTTACTTTGATGTATAAATAATATCATGTTACTATAATACAACCTAACCTAAAAATTTTTTTCTCTAAGTATCCTATAGCTTAATGTTGTCTAAATATATCCACAACATTACACAAAATTTAGATTTGTGGTTCCTTAAAAAAATCGCAAATATATTTGTATGAAAAATGAATTTTCGTTAAATTCTCCATACAAAACGGCAATTTCATACTTAAACCCCTAATATAATGCCGGTATTTGTCGTCATCAATGTCTAACACTATGCAATGCCGCATTTTTCGAAAAAGAATGTTCGCCTTTTGCCGTCCTTCTCAATATTTCATCCAAAACGTAAACAAGGTCCTGAGATAAGGACAATGGAATGATATCACAGGTCATTAGGCCCCCGTTACACGATCCGCCTGATGGATGAACAGCTTTACTGTCGAATTATGATCGATTTAGCAGGCAAAGGATTGGGATTTTTAATGCAAAATAATTATTATAAAGAATCTTCTGGAATACTTGAATAATTAAACTAAGGTACTCGGACGGGTGACCGAAACTAGATATTCCATCGTGCTTCGGAAGGCACTTTAAACTGGTGGTCCCAGCAGCTGATGAAAGATATATTTTTTACATTAAATGTCCTAATAATGACTACTGTTTTCTGAATTATGAAGAAAATGAGGGTTCAAAATAAAGACAGTATTTTCGAAATGTTCCAGAGTCAAATGTATCAAATTAAATTTTATTACGTTTCGAGGACAAATAAATACTTTGTGGTAATATAGATCAATTGACAAAAAATCGGGTGTGGTCTCCCCTTGACTTTCTCGTATACCAGAAGGGACTCAACAGTTGATAGAAACCTTATATTTTGATGTCATACATGCATGTTTAATTTTGGTCACCCATCCGAGTACCGACCACGCACTTGGTTGCTTAACTTTCGTGATCGACGACTCAAAAGTTGATAGAAACCTTATATTTTGATGTTAAGCATGCATGTTAAATTTAGTTGCAATAAGTTAAATCATACTTGAGTTATCGTGCTAACGCACAGACACACACACAGACATAATTCCAAAAAAAATATTTTTGGTCTCAGGGAGGTCCAAATCCTTCAAAATCTCGAGTTCGAATTTTTTTACGATTACAAGACTTCCTCTATACTACGTACGAGAAAGTAAAAAGGCTACATAGTTAGTTTGTATGCAATTGAGGTAGGCGCGACGGATATACTAGCTAAAACTCTCTATACTTTATAAAAAAGATCGCGGCTTGTCTAGAACCTCCATAAATACTGTATCTAAAGCGGCTCTTGCGGAGACTAATCAAAAATGGCTAAACATAGACGGAAGCTGGGGGTAGTGAAGGTGTTAAGATCCCTTCGATCTAAATTTGAGTCACAATACAGGCACTTCTTTTGGCTCACCTCCCTTCAAGACTATGGACCCGGCACCCGCACGGTGAATGATTGGAATGCTATAAGAGTTTTTGTCCTGCGTAATAACCAAAATATGTTTTTTTACATTAGACGCTCCCGCATAGATCCACTCCACATAAAAATAACAATGAATCTACCGATTGTCTTAATTGACAATGCCTACCCTAATATTTGCCATACCTAGCAAAGTTTATAAACTTTTTTACTGACTGATGAGACGGAAACTATAGTCGAGTATTGGGTTATGCCTGATTAATAATAGATTATATTTCCTAAGTGTATTTTATTTTCGTTCTTGAAAGTATACATAATGCGATCATACAGTATAAATACATATTGGCATTTTCAATAAATATGTCACGGACGGAGTACTAGTCTATACCTACTAATATTATAAAGCGAAAAGATTTGTTTGTATGTTTGTGATGAATAGGCTCAAAAACTACCGTAACCAATATTAAAAATCCTTTATTGTTAAGATGCTACTTTTTCATTGTGTAACATAGGAAAAAATATACACGAGCATACTGGCGGTTGGAGCGCTAGTCTTGTATAAACAACTACAAATAAACGTGTTGAAATTATTAAGCGTATTCTTTGTAATCATGAACTGATAATAAAATCCTAATAATGTTTTTCTAAATAAAACCCAGACTAGAATACAAATGTCATAACTTCTTCGTTATTTTTCCATATGGAAATATCAGCTTCCCTTGCAAGATTTATGTAGTTCTGCGTATGTTTTTTCAGTCAACTTTTTTGTTGAGTCACAAAGCAATAGCAAATTAAACATGAATCCTAAAGCAATATTTTTATAGCCATCCTTATTTTGAATAACAATACAAATATTGGAGAATTCATTAGCTTATCCCAATTGTTTGAACATTACGATCACATGGTACCGGAATTTACTGCCTAAAAAAACAAATGTTTCGTTAAATACAAGAGGAAAATCGTGGTGCAAGTTAGAAGAGACTTGAAATTTGCAAGAAATAGTGTAGTCGTGAAATAAATCTGTTAGATCATGTGTTATCAAAATAAAAAAGTAATTTCACGTCTAATAATTTATTTATTAGGGCGGTTTCAGAAGAAAGTTTTATACGCGCGTATAAGCTTGTTTTCGGCATACACGCAAGCTAAATTTGGCGCTTCATAAAACCAGAGTCGCGTAGTTACACTGGCTTATTACTGCGTATTCGCTTCAACCGGTAGTAGGTATCAACATGGATTGTGCGCCAACGCTCGTATAAATTGCGCATGTGTCACAAGCGCTTCCAAAAAAGAACTTGCACGCGCGTATAAAACGCTGGTTGGAAACCGCCCCTAGCTCTGACTTAATACGAAAGAATCCCAAAAAAAAGCTATTAGGTAAGATACATTAATATGCCGACTAGAAACAATCTTGCGCCATCTTTTTGGTAAGATAGCGTAGGGTTTCACGATATTTTTAGTGGTCAAAATATTTATTGTTGAAAACTTTGTTCTCTTTGTTGAGATACTTGTAGGAATTTGTTCCATTTTATCATTTTGTAATTTCATAACCGCTGACCGCTTATGACATATTTCTATCAGTAATCATTCCGCCCGCGGATATAAAAGATAAATGTGAATACGTTCTTTCTAAAAAAAGTTTGATTGATACTTGCTCCCAGTACACAATATGGACCGAAAACATTTTGAATTTACCAATGTGCATTTCAAAAACATGTGACGCCATCCTGATGTAGGTTTATTACGTGACGGTAATTCAAATAAAGTGAAATACCTACATAAAAATATTCCTTTTCGACAGGTACGAAATTGCCAAGCTTAAAAATCAATACACCACTATAATGACTCTAAATAAAATTTTACTTTAAGTAGATAATTGTAAGCTTAATAATTATGCTTTTTTAGCGTCTTAGGTTTAAAAACAATTCAACTCGGGCCTGCTTGGGACACTTCCGTATACAATTTGGATATGTATTGTGTCAACTACTGTATTGTCTACCCACATTTTTGTCTAATTTCTCATGCAAGTGACTGTAATCGTTTTTAATGAGAAATAAATATTCTTTAAACCAAAAAAAAATATAAGTAACTTGATTCAATAGATAATTGATTTAATTTTAAAGGCATTTATTATTTTCTCATGTATTGATCTGAACATAATTTCAAAAATATAGCCTCATCTAGATTAAGTGTAATATGTTTTTGCTGTGCCCAACAGGGTCCATAATGATGTCTGCTTAGCTTAAAGACTTTAAATTGCTTGTATCATTATAGATTGCAACAAATGATTGAGTATAAGCGGCTCGTATATTGATAAGCGTTCGGAATTTATGCTCACCCAAAAGTTAAGAGAAATTTTATTTATAAACTGACGAAATGTTAACTTTCTTTGAAAGCTAGTGCAAAAGACAATAGTGTCGTTCACAAGGAAGGTTGGTGTAAAGCAGGCACAAACATCTCATGCCAACCTTTGACTTTTGATAAAAAAAAGATAGCTAGCGTAGAGTAAGATAGCGTAGGGTTTCACGATATTTTTAGTGGTCAAAATATTTATTGTTGAAAACTTTGTTCTCTTTGTTGAGATACTTGTAGGAATTTGTTCCATTTTATCATTTTGTAATTTCATAACCGCTGACCGCTTATGACATATTTCTATCAGTAATCATTCCGCCCGCGGATATAAATGATAAATGTGAATACGTTCTTTCTAAAAAAAGTTTGATTGATACTTGCTCCCAGTACACAATATGGACCGAAAACATTTTGAATTTACCAATGTGCATTTCAAAAACATGTGACGCCATCCTGATGTAGGTTTATTACGTGACGGTAATTCAAATAAAGTGAAATACCTACATAAAAATATTCCTTTTCGACAGGTACGAAATTGCCAAGCTTAAAAATCAATACACCACTATAATGACTCTAAATAAAATTTTACTTTAAGTAGATAATTGTAAGCTTAATAATTATGCTTTTTTAGCGTCTTAGGTTTAAAAACAATTCAACTCGGGCCTGCTTGGGACACTTCCGTATAAAATTTGGATATGTATTGTGTCAACTACTGTATTGTCTACCCACATTTTTGTCTAATTTCTCATACAAGTGACTGTAATCGTTTTTAATGAGAAATAAATATTCTTTAAACCAAAAAAAAATATAAGTAACTTGATTCAATAGATAATTGATTTAATTTTAAAGGCATTTATTATTTTCTCATGTATTGATCTGAACATAATTTCAAAAATATAGCCTCATCTAGATTAAGTGTAATATGTTTTTGCTGTGCCCAACAGGGTCCATAATGATGTCTGCTTAGCTTAAAGACTTTAAATTGCTTGTATCATTATAGATTGCAACAAATGATTGAGTATAAGCGGCTCGTATATTGATAAGCGTTCGGAATTTATGCTCACCCAAAAGTTAAGAGAAATTTTATTTATAAACTGACGAAATGTTAACTTTCTTTGAAAGCTAGTGCAAAAGACAATAGTGTCGTTCACAAGGAAGGTTGCTGTAAAGCAGGCACAAAAATCTGATGCCAAAACCTTTGACTTTTGATAAAAAAAAGTATTGCCGATACCAAGACATAGTGCACCAACTCCAAATAAATTAGGAGCTTATCTTTTTCTAAGCTTTTTTTTTTACGAAATTTAGCTTTTATGATTACCATTTTAAATTTAATAACAGGCAAATCTGATAATGGCCAAAGTTCCTACACAGTATTATAACTTCGTTAGCCTATAAAGTTGTTATTTCATTAAACAATATGAATATTTATACGGAAGGCAACGTAATTTATGATTATAAATTGAACTTCCTAATGTCTAGTCTAAATGACACGGTGTAATTGATGTCGTCATTACGACACGTTTAAATTAACAGCCGCACGGGAGCACGCGCTTCGAAATTGACTTTTATCACAAAGGAATAGACAATATTTTGCCTAAACTAACTACTTCAATTATGGGCCATTCTATTTAATACTGAGGGATTACTTTGGATATAGTTCAACAATGAAATCAATATCATAAGAACTACAACTAAGTAGTCACTTTTCAAACGACTTCAAAAAGGAGGAGGTTATCAATTCGATTGTATGTTTTTTTTTAATGTTTGTTACCTCATAACTCTTTACTGGGTGTACCGATTTTGAAGATTCTTTCAACCTTTGGAAGCTGATGCTTGTCATTTGGTCCGATTTAAATTTAATCGACACCTGACGAGTAGTTTTTGAGTTATCCCTAATAATGCCTATGTAATTGACCTCGATGATATCGTAATATTATCACTTGTGTCTAAGAGATCTCGAGATAGTTTTCTGAAAATTTATATACTTTAATTACTAAAAAGCAAAAAATAAAATAATTTTTAAATAAAAAAAACCGCCTTCAAAACTAAAAAAGGAGAAATAAAAATATTTTTTATAAAAATCAAAATGTTTTTTTGAGGTCGTTGCCAACCTCAATATTTGGAATAAACGTTGTCACTTGTATTTGGGACCGACCTCAAAAAAACATTTTGATTTTTATAAAAATAATTTTTATTTCTCCTTTTTTAGTTTTGAAGGCGGTTTTTTTAAACTTTCGCGTTGCACGATTAACATGAGTAAAAACGGGAATTAACGCGATTAATGTTTCAGCCGATGTTTCTTCTTCTCACACAACACACTTACTTACTTTGCAGAAGAGGAGTTTCTCTCGAGTTTTTGTTGTAAAAACACGAGTTGTGAGACTCCATTTTTAACTCAATGTACCGTACAATTGTCTGTTAATTTAAGTACATTTTCACTTGACATTGGCGAAATGTGTAATCTTTATGTGGCGCGATCGCCATTCATATAAAAGAAGAAGAATATTATAAAGGCAAAAGCTTTGGGTTTGTAATGAAGCGAGGTTAAAAATTATTTCAAAAATATAATGCTACATTTTCACTAAGAAACTTTTTTTTCTTGACCTGGACTGCTTTGATGATTTTGAGTGTCATAGATTTTGTAAGGTTGTAAAAAGCGTCGGTGGCGTAGTGCGTAAGAGCGTCGCCTCCCAACCGGGAGGCACTGGTTCGATCCCCGCCACGTACCAATGTGTTTTCAAAATTTGAATTCATATGTACGTTTATTCGACGCTTTTACGGTGAAGGAAAACATCGTGAGGAAACCTGCTGAACACCTATAAAGAAATTCTTAGGTTGTGTGTGAAGTCGACCAACCCGCACTTGGCTAACGTGGTTGACTAAGGCCTAATCACCCCTAATGTGGGGTAGACTCGAGCCCCTCGGTGGGGACATTATATGAGCTGTTGAGATGAGAAGAGGGAGATCAGATTTTGTAATGGTTGTTGTTTTTTTGTTTACCGAAGGATTGTTTCAAGTTATGTAATCAATAATACTAATATCAAAATTGTTAACACTTTTTTCGAGACTGATTCAGTGAACTGTATGTAAATATAACGTAAATACGACGAAATCCAATTTTATTATAGATTTGATGAACCAAGTAACCCACTAATCTAATCTTCTCTATCATTCCCAACTACAAATTTGAAATCCCCAAAGCTAACGAAAAAACCTGGTGTTACACGCTATAAAACACAAAAGCCTCCAATCAAATCATAGGGGACATTCCCTTGACTATTCAACTATTCCCTTTTCATGACGTGTTTACATGCGACGTCGTTACCTAAAAGTTCTTTTGCCTCAGACAATAAAGTCGAAGGTACCTCGTAGGGATTTGACTTGATCAAATTAAATCTAGAAACTCTTTATGTTATTTGCGCATTAAGTAACCAAAGCAATATTTAAAGATTTGGAAAAAGAAATTCAACTAGCAAATAGAACTTCAATTTCGAAGCAAAATTTTTAAGTATTGCTACTTGATGTAAATGTATTACACAATATGAATTAAAACCTTTCAGATAATAAGTGTATTGGGAACATTGAGTGGTAAGAATATTGTGCAAAAATAATATTTATTTAGTGAAGTGTGTATTTAAGTTCCTATAGATATTCGCATCGGCGTAGCAAGGACATGTGTAAGCAGAAGAAACGATGAGCAGTGACAAAGAAAGTTATATGCGCGTGAATGTGGATTTGAGAAGGAGATCAAGAAAGTCAAAAATTCGAATTCAAATTTCTTTACAATTTGTACACTTTTGTAAGTCAAGTTTGATGCCATCGGTTCAAAAGTCTACCAGGAGGCCCAAGACTATAAGGTGGATAAACTGCGTGAAACACGATATGGTAAAGAAGTGTTAATGTTAAGATGTCGACTGATTGAATAAGAATACATTTTTTCACACATTAAAAACAAATGATAAAAAAACATTCATTTTAGTGACTCAACTTAGACCTTCCAACCACGTAATATTATTTTCAAAATTGTGCACAAAAAACAGAGTGCAACAAACTCTTGAGTTTCATTCTATCAAAAGTTGGTACGATTAACGGTGCTTCCCACTATTATGTAAATATTGCTATGGATCATTACACAGTTATCTGTTGTTTATACGCGCGGAAAGTTGCAATGCTTCCCAGGGGTGTTGATACGGGATCCGCACCGCAATGTCAATTTCAGGGCATTTATTATTCTAGTGCCAAAAGCGCTTGCCAGACGGCGGGGCGGGGCAGTCTTTTTGACCGCGAAGCAATACAGACCGCGTCTGCCCGTCGATGCCCGCGGCTGCCCGCAGCCACGGATATGCTGCGCCACGAGTGCCCGCCGGGCACCTGCGTTTTTATGCAAGTAATATATATTTGACTTGCCATGTGATGCCAGTAGAGTAGAATAGCATCACGTCATATCCTCTAATGGGTGTCGTAGAAGGCGACTAATGGATCAGCAAACGGGTATTGATTGATCACCTTAAACTCCGTCCACCAATCCGCATTGGGCAAGCGTGGTAGACAACTGCCTAATCCACAAGGAGAGACCCTGTGTCCCAGCATTAGATCTAATTATAAAATCTGTTGTGATGATAGAATTTTAGCGACACCGTTAACAGAAGTGTACTCATTCGATAAAGTCAATTTATTTTTACCAAAGTTAAAGCGTAAATTGTTTCAAATATAAGTAGACTGGCATATGGGAATACTATGTTACAGTTTCGTGCCACGAATTACCGCGTGAATTTTATAATGTCATTATTTAAAGTGCTTTCCGCAGTATTCCGTCGTGGTGTTAATGAGCACAGACAACCGACGGCAGCCGTAATATTTTTGGTAGGACTTTTTGAAGAACATGTTGCTTGAATTTACTAGGATAAATTTTTGGACACTAGAAAATAACTTAGGTTCAGATTTATAGAGCTCACATAAGTGCGCACGCCATCTTGAGAGTAGAAAGAGCAAAACAGACACTGCTTTGGTACAGTCAACAGCACGTCAGGCTATACAAAACTGTCAAATTTCTCCAAACGATTTTCAACCTAAGACTATTCAATATAAAGTGCATTATCGATTGGGAAAATTTGACAGGTTGTGGTAACCCAACGTGCTGTTGTCTGTACATACGGGTTTGAAAAGTTCTAAAGACAAAGCGGAGAACTACGTATTCCGCTCAACATTTTTTTTTTCAATATTGAAGGTAAATTACTTAACACTGAAAGTGCGTTGACATCCTGGGGACTAAGATGATATGCCTTCGATGTCCAGTAATTGCTTCACAGCAGAAATAGGAAAGGCGGTGGTACCTGCCCAGACGACCCTACAATACCACCTAGTAAAACTTCTTCTTATCATTAACTGTATGAAATAACTAAACCAAGTGCCACCAATAACCAAGCACATTTTCCGTATGGGAATGAAACCTCTAGATCTTGTTCCGGTGGCCAAACTACTGGAACACGGAAGCGGTATCAAGTCCCGCGGTTGTTGGTCCGGAGTGGTCCGTCTTCTGATTGGGCGACTGTAAGATATCGCGTGATAGACAGCCAATGGTGCAGCATTACGTTCATAATGAAGATGGTGTACGTACGTGACCCAATGAGGCAAGACTCCGATTTCTCCTCAAAGTTTTTCTGCTAAATAAACATTAGTAGTAGAGTTTGTGTAAATTGACACAAACTCTCTCTCTCTCTCTCTCTCTCTCTCTCTCGACATTGTAACTAGGTGGAACAAAATGCTTTCACAAATTATGAACTGAATGATATTATATTTCATAATGTAAATTGTGTTCATAATATAGCTAGTAACATAAAATTACGTCTTGTTAATAATGAATACACGCTTCAAGTTGAGGCTAAATACAGCTTGACTAATTTGATTGCTATTACGAAAGCGTTAAAGGTCACAGTGCCTCAAAGGACATTTCACCTTGACCTACAACGATTGTTATGCCTCATAAATGTTAGAGGATTTGGTAGAAGTATCTTTTTGGTTTAGACTTTCACATCATCATCTCCAGTTGTTCTGCGAAGGATTACCTGAAACAGGTTCGTCTTACAAAAATTCAGATCGTAAGAAACTCAGGTACAAATCTTTCCGCAATCGAAATCCCTTCTCAGCACGCAAGATATGGAATTCCGGTGACCTAATATAACCTTATCGTGAATTGGACAATAGAGTATAATGTCATAGAACTTCCACTTCGTAGGTACTTCAGAACGCATATTATGACTGCAGCAAAACGTGGGGCCTTGGAAAGGGGAATTCATGCGCGGTCCTAAAAGTGTTGCATTGAGTAATAATCCAATCGAATTAGCGAACGGAAGTGAAGACCGAACGGGAAGATAGCTAGAGAGAATGAGAGTCACAATAGCCACCCTCGCCTTGACGATCTTGCATGTTCTTCTTTAGTCAATATGGCTAGCCCACTGCCAGTACCGTTGGTTCATACAGTGAGCTATGTTACAGTATTTTTACCTACGAATGCCGGTGCGATTAGTGATGTACAAGACCCGAGTTCTCGGAGTTCTTTAGGTGCATAGGGCTCAGGGTCCACGTCCGGAAGCCTCCTCGAGGCGGACCGTTACCAGTAACGTGGTGGGGAAGCTTTCTCGGCGGCTTTTGATGTCAAGTGTGTCCCCTTGGCATTCAAAGTCACATGCCATCGTCGAGTTGCTTTTGTTTTCCCACCACGGCTAGATCCGGTCAGTCCTTTTCAGGGCCACGACCGCGCCCGAAGTCCCCCGGATGCGGTCCGATGGCTGCTCCCGGTGTCCTCGTCAGGAGGATGCGCCAGGTCGAGCAGCCGTCGGCGGAGAAGTGGCTGCTGGCCACCAATTGGTGCAAGGAGTGCCTAGATGGGCAGCGTTGGGACGGTCTCGGTATAGTTTCGCTCACGTGCGCAGATCCCGAGCCGTCCCGTAATAGCGCATTGAAGGTCAGGCCGGGGAGGATGTTTAGTGGGTATGGATAAAATAAACGTTTTATTTTTATTTATTTATTAAATGCATAGAACTCTGCATCGGACAATAGAAAACCTTAATATAATTAGCTTCTCACCTCTGTATTATAAATCAATATCCATACAAAACAATTTAATTTCCACTGGAACAGTAAATATCGGGACGGCAATATACGAGCATATTAGATCGCCGCTGATACTCCAGCATAATTTCGCTCGACAGAGACTTAATCAGACTTGAAATGAAGTTAAAATTAAGCGTTGAGGTAGTGCCGGCAACTTGTTAGTGTTAAAATAAGCTTTGTAGACATGCTTATTAATTTCTAATTTAAAATTGGTGAAGACTATTGTTATTAGTTTGAGGAACTCATTGAGCCGTAGTGTAAAAAATAATTATAATTTAATATGGATGTTTATAAGTTATTTAGTATCCACAGCACAAGTTGTTGCTGATACTTTGTAGTATAAATAATTAGTCTAATGTAGTGGATTCGTCTTAATTGTAAAAAAAGTTTGTAAGAGAGGAAGACTGGCTAATAAATAACGGAATGTAAGTAAGGACAATGAGTAATACGAATTCTCTTGATTTTTTTTCAAGATTCGAAATTGCCAATATTGCTCTATCTAATTATGTGATCCCCGAAAAGGCTCGTTAGCTTTCACCTCTCAATTTGTAAACCTAGTTCAACAATTCACCATGTAAAAACCAATTACGCGCGAGTTAAATCCTTAAAAGTAGTTTTATTAGATCACTGCAAATATTTAACATATTGTGTAGTGCTCTCGTTAATCTAAGAGAACATTATGTGATAGGGATCGTATTATTAAGCTACTCAAGTTAACTACCACCATTTTATCCACCAACGTTGTCGTTGTTTAACTAGAAAGCAAAATGTAAAATATTATTATCAGTGGTATTTTTCACATTCCATTTATTTGCAATAGCAAAATATTTTACACAATTTTCCAAATTTGTCTTTTCTTTCACGCTACATGTCAAATAAATTTTCACCTGATAACAACTTTCGGATATCCACATGATATATTTACTACTCAAGTTAAAATCCTTGAACATTTGCCAATGTACATGAATATGCTTTTGGGGATAAGTATTTAATTTTGTTACTATTTGAAAAGTCTTTTTCACGGTCTGAGTATTTTACAACCAGTACCTTGTATAAAATCTTTTTTTTTATTGAATTATGTTTAAGTTTGTTTTTCAATAACCTTTCATTTTGGGTTTGCCGTAGGAGAGTAAGAAAGATTCATCATCATCATCATTTCAGCCAAGAGACGCCCACTGTTGGACATAGGCCTCCCCCAAGGATCTCCAAACCGGTCGGTCCTGCGCTGCCCGCATCCAGCGGCTTCCCGCGACCCTTACTAGATGGTCAGTCCACCTTGTGGGGGGCCTACCAACGCTGCGTTTCCCGGTACGTGGTCGCCACTCGAGGACCTTTCCGCCCCAACGGCCGTCAGTCCTCCTCGCAATGTGCCCTGCCCACTGCCACTTAAGGTTCGCAATTCTTTGGCCTATGTCGGTGACCTTGGTTCTCCTGCGGATCTCATCATTTCTGATATGATCACGCAGAGAAACTCCGAGCATAGCCCTCTCCATTGCCCTTTGGGTGACCTTGAGCCTTCTTATAAGGCCCATTGTAAGCGGCCACGTTTCGGTTCCATTCCAAAAAAAAGATTATACTTATTCAATTACATGAGAACACAATTACATTTAAAAACTAGCTGTCAGCTTATTATAAGTCATAACAAATCATCACAATTTACTGGTTGTACTCTTTGATACTCTCCCTTACTTCATGTTGTCCCTCGGATAACCAGCGATTCTCAAAAACGTAGTTTGAACTATATTTTATCTGATGGCAAGCGATAGGCTGGGTGGAAGTGAGTTTCAGAAGGACTCTTGGCTCCTGAGGAATTGGCCATTTACTGATACCATTAGTCGCCTACGACACCTAATGGAGGATATGGGGTGATGCTATTCTCCTCCACAGTTCAGTACCTTGTCATTATAATCATCCATACAAAATGATAGAAACTACTACTGCAAAAGCGCTGAAATGAAACTACAATAATATAGCTCATAGGTACATCAGAATAACAAATAGGATATAATTTGTACGACATTAACGCGAGAGAAGCCGTGGATGATCACTAGTCAGTATATATAATAGGGGTTAAAGTGTGAAATTGCCGATTATATCCTCATTATTCATTAGTGTATAATTCCTTTAATACAATAACTATGTGCATTATTCTTTTTTATTTTAAACTTCATTACAAGAACTTATATTTATATATAAAATTTTGTTCTTATTTTAATTTTTTTCACTAGAAGTACATCTTCAAAAACAGCTCGTCGTAAGAGATGCCTGACTCCAATAAAAAATATTGAATATTTTTTTACAGTTATCAATTCTCAATATTTTTTGTTGATTCGTACATCAGACTAACTGTATCAGCCTTCACCACAGGACAAAAATTAGAACAGCAATAAATCCCTCTGTGTGTCGTAAAAAAATATTTTGAGGAAACTTTGTGAATAATTACTAACCTATCTCTAAACATTATTAGAAAAGATGATAATTGTTTCCAAATACATATTTTTAAGGAATAATTTTTCCTCAAAATATTTGTACATTTTGACAGAAAAAATGCTTGCTTTTTTATCTTTTTAAAATAATTTCTCGTTGATCAATCAGATTTAACAAATCCTTTATGATCTTATTTATAAAATTTACAAAGCTCACTTATCCCAAACTTCAAATAAATATGTAACGGGTATTTGACGCACAAACGAGGTCCACTCAACCGTTAATAAGTTTAATTTGTTTTATAACAGGACTTTGCAAAGTTCCCAATAGCTCTGCGTGGTAGTTAGTACAAACTTCTAGTAAACGTCAATTTCACAGTCGTTTGAACTTCAAAATGCGACGATATAACATAAATATGAAGCGCCGCAAACTGGGCATATTATTAGTGTTTTGATGCAGTAAGTAGATTTCGGCTATACTTGAGAAATCGTGATATGACTGATACAATAATTAGCCATTCTAAATTGGAAATAATTGAGTTTAAATAATACCAGGAGAAAAGTGTGTCGATCTTCAACACACTTTTCTGGAAGAAAAGAAAATTGTTAATCGTTTTACCCTCTGTGTCTAGTCTGTGACTAAAAGTCACGTCCCGTACGAGGTGGGGTTTGACAAACCCCAAAAAATAAAGGGACAGAAATGTGAGATTATCTGTTTAGAGGCAATAAAGTATTTAGTACAGTCAACAGCTCGTCGGGATATACAAAACTGTCAAATTTCTCCAAACGATTTACAATCTAAGACCATTCATTATAAAGTGCATAATCGATTGGGAAAATTTGACAGTTTGTGGTAACCCAACGTGCTGTTGTCTGTACAAATACACAGTTTTAATTGTTTGAATTTTAAAATTGAACTACCAAGGTATTTTTTTATACTACAAGATGGCAAACAAGCTTGCGGCCCACCTGGTGTTAAGTGGTCACCGTCGCCTATAGACACTTGTAAAATCACTTAACACTGCAAGTGCGTTGCTATCCTGGGGACTAAGATGATATGCCTTCCATGCCCAGTAATTACACTGGCTACCTTTCCCTTCAATCCGAAACCAGCGAACTGCTTCACGGCAGAAATAAGAATGGCGGTGGTACCTACCCAAACGACCTTACATATGGGTCTACCACCTAGTGAATATTATCGAAAATGATATATGAATCGGGAGGACGTGGAAGAATTTGTTCATCGACCAAATAGAAATGATTTATAAGGCAGCCTAGTTAAATAATATAGGAGGATTGCGTGTATGTGTGAGTCTGACGAATTAACAGATATTTTAACACTACCTCGACGTAATTTATCATAAGTACTTTGGAAACTTTTCTATTTCAATTTCAACTGTAAGAAAACTTTATGGCGAAGTTTTTAATGACTTATCTTATATATAAAATTTCCATGTCACAATGTTAGTTACCGTACTCCTCCGAAACGGCTTGACCGATTTTCATGAAACTTTGTATGCGTAGTCAGTAGGTCTGCGAATCGGCTACTATCTATTTTCCATACCCCTAAGTGATAAGAGTTGTTCACCCTTAATTTTTTTTATTTTTTATTTATAAGGCAAAACAACGTTTGCCGGGTCAGCTAGTTGTTTTATAAAATGCCCTATAAACAAAACTAATTTTACGTATATTTCATAGTGTTGGTATTGTTTTTTAATTTTTTGATTTGATTGTTTGCCATCTCGTAGTAAAAAAAAATCCAGAAATCGAATATCAAAAGTAAGGTTTTCTTTTGTCATGAATATTTAAAATACATTGAAGTAATTGAACTAATAAATACATTGAAGTAATTGCTAAAAAAAAATACATGGAAGTAATTGAACTAATTTAATAAAATAAAATTTACAACGCCAATTTAAGCTCAACAATTTTAAATTTATCTACTCTACTCCTAACTTAAAGCAAATACAGCGAGCCGCGGGGAAAAATAAATAATTAAAGTAATTAATTTTTTTAATTTTAAATATTTGAATACATTTAAGTATGTTTAAATTTGATAAAATTTCCCAAGAATTAGAAAAAGAATTGGAATTACTGGTATTCTTTGAATGAAGATTGAAATGAATAAGGTTTCTCGATACCGTAATACGATTACATTACAGATTCTTTATAATTTTGTATGTTCGTTCTTGGAACACAGATGGGTGAAAGTCGTTTCGATTTTCTTTTAACGCAATCCACTTCTACTTCAAGTGATTTTACAAAAATCACGCCTATTACAAAGGCATTAAAGGCAAAGAATTTAACGAGTTTTCCAAGAGTCTGAACCTGGATAAATTCAGTTGTAGTGAACGAACGGCGAGGACGCTAATCAGTGACCAATTCTTTGGTGGCGAAGAGCTAACCTTATACCTACTTAATTCTAGCTTTCTTGTGCTTTATATATGGATAGTATGCTGTATCTTTGATAATTATTATTGTTTTTAATTGTTTAGTTGTGCTCGTGTTATAATTTGTATTCTAATGTTATATGTGTGAATCTGTTATTGGCTTGCAATTATCCATATTGTATAATATACAGTGTGGAATTTCGTAATGCCACCTGATGGGAAAGTACTCCTAATACTGTAGATAGAAAATTTTACTCAAAGGAAACATTCCTTTATTTTTAAAAAGAAAGAAAACTGCTTTTAAAGGTTTTCGAAAATTCGCTTGCCACACCCGGGTGTCGAACCAACTAAAATCTGTAAGCATTACATTCTGTACTTTTATTGCATCGATCGTTAGGGTCAATTATTAAGACGAAATCTCTGTATAAAACTTGATAAATAAAATGAAAGGAAAGCCATGAAACCCCTAATTATTTTATTTATTTAGATAAAATGGTAAACTAACTAATTAGTTGCTCGAAATGGGCTCCATTCTCTTGAATACACAAATTTATTCTTCTAAGAAATTCATTCATTTTAATGTACTTATAAATGATGTCAATGATAATCATTAACTACTAACATAGATAGCAGATGGATCTTTGAGTAAAAGTGCTTTAACTTGACCCATTGAATTTATAAGTCCTTTTTCATGGCTTTCCTTTCATTTCAATTATCAAGTTTGTTGGAGAGATTTCGTCTTTATAAATGACCCTAACGATTGATGCAATAAAAGTACATAGTGTAATTTTTACAGATTTTAATTGGTTCGATTCCCGGGTGTGGCAAGCGAATTTTCGAAAAATTTTGAATGCAGTTTTCTTTCTTTTCAAAAATAAAGGAATTTTTCCTATGAGTAAAATTTTCTGTCTACAGTATTAAGAATACTTTCCCTTCAGGTGGCATTACAAAATTCCACCCGGTATAAGAATATGTAGTTGTTGATTCACCGAATAAATAAAAATAAATAAAACAAAATTAACATTGTTCTCTGTTGATAATACGATACTTTGATACTAATTCCATCTCCAAAACAAAACGGGACATCGAAAACTTGAATTAGTCTTTGTATCCTATCTGCTATCTTAGCCATAGTCACGTCGACGCTTAGGGGCGAGTTACTGCCGTATCATCGCGCTGCATCGCTATTGCTCCCGGAACTTGCTCCTTGGCTAACGAGCGTCGCTCGACCCTCTGAGGGACAGGGTTGCCGCTTGCAATCAATGTTAAGATTTGCTACAATTTATCACTGTGCTTTGAAATATAATTTACAGACAACAATTTTCCCAATCTATTTTGGATTTTCTGTCACACAACTTTAAGTTGAAACATAATTGGAGAAATTCATCGTATCTTGATCAATTATGAACGTTTTGGCAAAAAAAACTACAGTCAGTTCTTTAAATATTAATGTGAATGAGCGAAATGATGATAACTAATTTTGTGTAGGTTAAGGTTATTTTTCTACAACATAAAAGAAATCGACGAATCGAAGATCGCAAGTATTTCCAATGTACAAAATTTATGTCATCCCTGACCAAGAAGTGGGATTTTCCATACGCGTAGCGGGCGAAAAATGCTACTTTCTAGTCAGAGTGCCTAGACAAGTGGTCAATCTATTGCGCCGAACGCTTAACGAAAATAAAATTATGTATGAAACTGACATATTACTAAGAAACCTCTATGGCGACCGTTTTGTCAAATATAGTAGCTCAAACTGAAAGTTCAAACGTAGCCAAAAATTGGCATTTAGTACGTTAGAAATGTTGAATCGTTTGCCAGTTGTCTCTAGGCCCTCTTGTGTGGCCTTAAATTATTTGTTATACCTTCTATTTTTGTTAAATTTTCGTAATTTTGTGCAACGAACACGGTTATATTTTACATGATAATAAAGTGAATAATTTACATTATGGAGGCTGCGAGCACGCTGGATTGAACTAAGTAAAAAAACATCTAAAGTTGGGATATCGTCTCATAAAATATTAGTCTTTTTTTCATCGATTTGAGGCAATAATCGTGAGTCGAAAAGTGCCCTGAACATTCATTAATCATTCGGTTTTTGATTCGATAAGTTCATTCATTTATTATTATAATGCCCTGAATGTGACGATGGAATAAATTGTGTGAAAATTCCACACTCTAATAACAAAAAAATTGACATTGAAAAATGTAATCATGTTATAATACATAATGAGTATAATAAATTTATAGAAAGAAGAGATTCTGTTAGCTATAATTGACATATGTATATGAGATATGAGTAATTGAGGTAAGATATATTATAGGAAAGAAAATCCTCCTCCTTGTTTCATGCTTCTCAGTGATGAGGGTCTTGACCTCCCTTTGGTATCATCGTTTCTGCGATGATTCTACGCCATCTCGATCTGTCCCCAGGAGTATGCATCTTGCAAATTGGTTTCTATAGAGGCGCGAACCTGGTCTGTCTCAAACACATCGGGCTGCGATCCCGCGGATATGTGAATTAAGTTTTAAATCAGATTATATTTTTTTTTGGGCTAATCATTTCATATATTTCATGACAAACTTCAGTTACATTGAATGTGGCAACGTAAACTAATTACAGATTGGTTACTAACAATTATGGATTTAGATTGCAATAAAGTATAACTATAAAAATAACGTAAGATGTACTTGCATTCAAAGACTATTTATTTCTTTATTTGTTCAACGATTTATGTACACGCAAACAATTACAAAAGAACAATACAATAGACAATAAAATTACAGACTATATCTTGTTTATTTACCGTATTGATATGATTCATAATATTTAATAATTATAAAATGATACTTATTGGCGTTCATACGGAGTAAAAACATGTTTTAGTACATGTATTGGTTGAAGCAGTCACCCGTATGTGATATTAAATCACAACTTTACGAAAAAAAAAAATTAAGTTGAAAGCAAACTAAACAAAAATTTGTTTGTAACAAAGGCTCAACAAATCACTTTACGAAATCACATAAATCCTATTTCTAGAAGTAGTACTTATTTTTTAAACATATTTATAGAGTATGAAAACTTAGAAAAGCATTGATATTTCAAATCCGTTCAATTCTGAAGGCCAGACACTGTTGCTCTCAATGTCACAACAATGTGACTGTCTGCCTTTTCTTTGTACAGAAACTGTTTAACGATTTGGGCTAAAATAGATATAACACGTCCATTAGTCTCTATAATTAATAAGTCCTCGACTCGGCTACACCCGCAATAAGGTTTTGAAATGTGATCTTATTGTCTAAGATCATTTGCCTGCGGTTTCATTCTCGTTAAATTAATACCCTTTATTTTACTTTTAGTATAGAAAACAGTTGCCAATAACATTGGTTTCAATGGCGCTCTACTAGAAATTTCTTCCATTCAACCCATGAATAAGTGTTTTAAAAACTGAATTATTATTTCGCCTTAAATAATATTTCGTTGACATTTTTTGAATAGGTAGCTTATTTTTATCTCAATCAATTAAGTTATACTCTAGAGCAAGTCATCCCCTGCCAGGATTTAATTTACAAAAGTTAACGTGCTACAAAATAAGTCTTTGCTGTAAACACAATCAGGCCTAAAACATCATTCAATGTTTTACTGACTCGATTCAAATATGAGTTACTGAGTACAAACATATTGATAAAATTTAGTACAAACACAGGTTAGGGAAGGACATAGGCTAGCTTTATTTCCGAACAAAAGCTTAAAGGGGTTGAAATAGGGGATTAAAGCTTGCATCGAAGTTCGTTATTTTTGAAGATAGTACCATGAAAGTTTAAATTTAAGCATTGATAAGGAATAAATAATAAATTAATTTTAATCTAGCGTTTTTCAAATTTTGGCCTGGTTGGGGATGAAATAGTGGATAAAATAGAGGATGAAGGGGATGAAAGATCATATGGAAGTACAAATCACGCTTTCACGCCAACACCGGAACCGACTTTAATGAAAGGTTTGAATATAGAGTAGATCTACCTTTTGTTTTCAAAAATTGCATCAACGGGTTGAAAAAAGAGATAAAAGTTTGTAGGGGAGTTCATCGTCATGGAAGATAAAACTATGAAACTTAATATATAAAAAAAACCTAGTTTGAAAAAAAAAGTTATTTTCAATAAACCACTGCAGGTTGTATGTCTTTATTTGCTTAGATACACGGTTTATAAAGGTAGTCATACAGTACAGGCATTATAGAGCAAGCGTGATCTACCAAAATGTTGGCATGCAAAAATTATAACAATTTAAATAAGTCATGTTATATGAAATCTTATTTGAACTTACAAATTGCTAATTTCGAACAAAGAAACTGTCATCAGCATCATTATAGAAACCAGCATCAAAAGCACCCAGACCACCACCAAGCTGATCATTGGACTCTGCGGCTGCGTGTGGTCCTTCGAGCCGGATACTATGTATCAAACACTTATATATCAATGAAAAATGAAAATGAAAAAGCTCTTTATTTAAATGGACTTTGCTAAGTACTTTTAAATCGTCAAAAGCCCTACCACCATTGAACCATGAAGTATCGTTTAACTTATTTATTACAAACAGACAAAATATCCAAATCATTGCTCTTTATTTATTACGAAATTATCATACCCAAATATCCAATCGATTGCGTCGAACTTTTAACGAAAATAATGCATTTTATGAAACTGAGGTATCACTGAGAAAGCTCCATGGCGATCATCGCATCAAATGTATGAGTAGTAGTCAAAAATTGCCATTCGTTCTTTAAAAACGTTGTAATGCTTGCCACTTGTCTCGGCCTTTAGTCAATTCTATATATAAATCATTGCTCTCAGGCGTAATTTCGCCTTTTGATCTAATAAACAAAGGACTTTATTACATAAAAAAACTGTATCATGCAAATTTATTGCGGTAATAGAAAAATGCACTGAAAAAAATCGACTTGCCTCAGGCGGGACTCGAACCCGCATCTTCCGCAATCCGTATTTTTTTTCAGTGTATTTTTCTAGTATTAATATTTACACGTTTGTAAACGCAAAAATAAAATTATCCTTATTGCGGAAAATTATAATTAACATATGTATAACTAGTGCTCCACCCGTGACTTCGTCCGCGTGGAGATTTTATTTAAATCAAACATAGCCTATGTTATGTATTGTACGTTACGTTATTATGTACGATAAAAGAATTTTTGAAGTCTGTTTTGTAGTTTTTGAGTTTATTTCAGTTTACATACATACAAATCTATCCTCTTAATAAAATTACCTTCTCCACGTATATTTTTATTGCAATACAAATAAAATAAAAACCTTGTTGCCTACTTTGAAAAAGTAGCAATCTAACTGTGAAATAATTTGGAATATTGGTGTTTTTGAACCTATTCATTACAAACATACAAATCTTTTCTATTTATATAATTAGTAAAGATTAGTCTATACTAATGTACTATAAGTGTACATAAGAAAACGCTCGACTGTAGCTGAAACGATACAAGAATCAAATTACGCCGGGTCATTGCGTTTATTGCTTTTGAGAAGTAAGAGAGTGGACCATGGGGAAAGGCCCCGTACATAAAGAGACAGAAAACATAACGAGTGTACTCTCAAAAGCGTAGTAAGAACCTTGATGGCATACTTATTAAATGACAGTAAATTGTTAACAAAACTACGGAATTAACTCGCGTGTTCTAGGTTTCTGTATAAAACATGAATTTGATTTATGTAGCTCCATTTTGTTTTAATAAGCTTTTGTTTGACTTGCAATATTTGTAAGTAAATGCAGGTAAAATAATGCAGGTAAATTTGTAAGCAACTGCATGTTAAAAAGGTTATCCTCAACAGATTGATTTTTTCTCTATTGTCAAGCTTTCATCACATCATCACAACAGCCTTTATAATTCGACCCACTGCTGGGAGACAAGGCCTCTCCTTGCTATCGAAGGAGGTTTAGCCAGTAGTCCACCACGCTTGCCGAATCCGGATTGGCGGACGGAGTATAAGGTGATCAATACCCCTTTCCTGATCCATTAGTCGCCTTCTACGACGCCCATTGGAGGATATGCGGTGATGCTATTCTACTTTGCCGGCATCACGCGGCCTATACGCGGCTGTCAAGCTTTCAAACTTAACCAAAGGTGCAATTCCATTTTATTACTTTATAACGCTAATAAATTTTTTTTGTTGCTTACGATACTTTATTTCAATATTTACGCGCAGTAAGCTTTCAGAAAGCGTGTGGTCTCTAACACACGTGCTAACCAACTATATATAAAACACACGAATTGTTTCTCGAGACAACACTCCAAATGTTTTACGTTACGTGACATCCCGACACCTGATATAAAGATAATGGAAAAGCTACCGTGATACCAGCACGGAAAGCCGAAAAGCGCATGCTGGCCAGAATGTTGGTACGTGACGTTAGCCGACCAGTCTTAATTAAAAACGATGGGTTTTGGGACACTAAGGTTTCCACGAAAATACCCACAGTATTCGGACGCTATTATTGAACCCTAAAAGAGTAGGTCATGCTTCTATTGTGCCATTGAGGTATAAAATACGAGTATAAAGACGCCACCGTTCACTACATGTTCCTTTCATTAACAGCACTTCACTTAGGCTTGACGCAAACGAGTCACTAACCACAGTCACTGGTGGCCACCTACAAGCAGTGCATACTTTTTTTCGGACAAACGAGGGAAGGAAGGGGTGAATCCTACATGGATACCCTAAGGCCGGCCCTAGGGTTATGTCGGACTCTTACCGACTAAACACCCCCTTATTGCCTATTGCCAAAGTTATAAGGCTATCTGACGCAGCCGGCCCCTCAGTAGAGAAGGAGGAGCACACGCTGCCCTAGATATACATATAGACTAGGGCATATGCGTGGAAGCGCGAACGGACACCATAGCGGGGACGAACGCAGGTGTGTGAGGGGACTGTTTACGCAGTGGCGGGGAGCCACGCGACAAACCTGGGGTGCCAGAAGGGCAGTGAAGTTAATCTGAGCAGACACAGCATTTTCAAATATTTGATATGAACACGGAGGACAGTGCCACACGGTGGCTGCAACTTGCTATAGTAGTCACTAGCCACTCATCCTGTCTACGGCAGAGATGCTTTTGAGTGGAATATCTGTCTTATTTGTTGGTATTTGTTTGTTGGATTACTAAAGGATTGCTACTTTTTGGGTTAGGTGTCTCAGGCACGTATTATAGAATGAGTCTCAAGAATGAACGCCGACTTGAGCGTCGTACGTCTCTATCACTTTGTGCTTGATAGAAAGTGACACACGATTCTCAAGACATGATTAATTTCTAATTGTCAAACTGTAATACGGGCATCAGTTGTGCAGGCGAAAGGCTGGCCACCTGTCACTATTAATATAAAAAATATCAATTAAGAACTTATAAATGAAATAATTATTATTAATTCTTGTAACCTTAAAAAGCATCACTTCCTTCTGATGAACTTTCCGCAGACACGTGAATAATAAACTGCTCTAACAATATTTGTTCATTGCACATTAATCATACAAGCCGGACTTTTGTGAGGTTTTCGTGAAACTGACTTTATGTTGATTACGTGGACCAAAAGCAACGCACAAACAATTTGCGGTACTCGTTTTTTTAAAAAATAGACTATAGTTATGTTTCAGCGCTGCAGCTAACTTTAGGTTTGGCTTTTCAAAATGGAACATGGCTTTTGCGAACGATAGCTTCATGAACCTGTACTTAACGTTTTGTGCTATCAAAAAATCAACACTGTGATAGAAGATTTAGAGCATATTGTTCAATATCCAATTTTTTCAGCTCTTAATTTCTCGACTCAAAACAAAAATAGAATTTAAAATATTTCGTTAAATCACCAAGAAAGGAATTTTCATGTCTCGTCTCCTAATTTCACTGCCATTTACGTTGGCTTTGAATCTCGAAAGTTTAATTTTGCAAATTATCCTTCAAAATCTTCTCATAATTCGCGCGATTTAAAAGCATTCTAAGCAAAACACGCACGGCCGTTAAAACCCAAAAATTTACAAGTATTCCAAAAAGGTTGCGAAATCAGCCTTAAAATTTTGGGAATTTTCACACAAAATAATTTCTACGCATAACGACTAACCATGGTAAAGAGAATGTGCATTACTTAGCTGTTTACGCAGAAAACCTCGCACAAAGGGAGTAGCATATTTTGTTACACGCGAAAAATTCCCTGATCGTCACTTGTCATAGGATATTCGGCATCGGTAATATGCCTTACGGCTGCTTTCAATATTTAATCCACTGATAGATATCGCCCTACCAGAGTAACCACTGTTAATTTTACAATTTGACAATAATTGCTAGGTAAGCAACAAAACTTCAATATCTTAAAAATCGTTAGGTATCTTAATTAATAAACGAAGAAAAGTTAAAACAGTATATAAAATGAGCTAATTGTATTATTAACATGTTCACTGTCCCCCATACAAGGGTAAGTTTTTTTCATGTCAGGTCCACTCATATTTTCGTAATAATGTATTGATAAGGTTAGCTTACATTATAATGTATTTAGTAATTGTAAGTAGGGGAAGGGGGGGCATAACGGGGACGTTAAGGAAAATAATCAATAAAAAAATGAACAGAATATATTTATTAATTAAATCTAATCAGAACGCTTTGGCTATATAATAAACTATCATTTGGCACTAAATTTGGTGAAGTAACTAATTAAACAACATTTTAATTTTAATTTTACGAAACCTTTATGAAAACCCCATCATGCCCCAGGGTAGGGGCAGAATGGGGTATCAAATCGGGGGAGTACTGCTCATATTATTGTAAAGCCGTAGTTAAATTACGACCTACTTTTTAATTGGAAATTGGATTTGGCTGTCTTCGTTCTGTAGATCGTCGAGGTTGAGGCTCTGAGAAAGGAGTTTTCTGTAAAGGGTGCGTACTTGCAGGTAGTTACAGGCAAAAATGGTTCAGGTGGGTTCTCTTCAAGGGAAGGATCCGCTTGATGTTTGATTTCCGTTGTAGATGCAGGTAAGAAATCTGAATCGGCAAAGTTGTTTTTATTAATTGGTCATATACCTACTTACCACATTTTTTGAATGCATTTATTGGCATAAAGGGGTACCCCATGGTGCCCCGTAGTCATGTCCCCGTTATGCCCCCATGTAAATTAATATTTTAAATGATCAACAAAAAACAATAATCGATAGTTAGAGTGCATTAGCTTACAGCATATCAATAAGTAATATCGTTAGAAAAGCACAACAGAAAAACAATAATAGTAATCTAAACAATTATTTTATTACATGTGTTTTCGTGTTACTAAAAATTAGATGAAACAATATTGAAATTAATTTTTTGTCGTAAAAAACGAACACGCGCCATCTAGTCCCCGGTCACTTTGGCACTAAAGAGCGATGTCAAATGGCCACTTATTAGCACAAACAACACACTTCTAGTACGTGTAGTTACTTGTACAGGAGGATGGCCCCGTCGTGCCTCGCGACCCCGTTTTGCCCCCCCGTCCCCTAAAACTTACCTTAACTTTTGTAACTCGAAATAAATAAATAAATAAAAACAACAAAAAACAATGCGACTCCTGGCGGAGTCTTGTCGCTCTTCGTATATTTACTAACTAGGTATATACATTGTAAAAATTTCAGACATATTCAAAACTTACCAAGTCATAATTATAAACCAATATCCAATCCCGATATATTTCATTATTTAAAATGTATGTAATTTGTGACTCCATAGGGGGGCGTGGACTTATAAGTAAAGACAATTTGCGACTCCAAATGGAGTCGTGGGCAGGAAATAATGATAACCCTGAAGGAGTTAAGTGAATTTCATTCATAATAATAAATTCAATTTCACACTATTACCAAGATTATGTTAAAAATACTGTTGTCATTTTGAAATTTAAGTCATCTGTGACGTGTAACGACAATCACTGAATCAATATTATTTAAAAATCATGAAAAACTGTTTTTAAAAAGCATTTAAGTCCTAATTGAAATCTAATATAGTTAAGTGGAAATACCGAAATATTACTTCTTTAATTCAACTGGATTTTTCAAAATGATCTACCGACCAATCTTAGATTGGAATCCCAAAAGCAAATCCAGATTCCATTTAAGCTAATCGACCAATTCTCCTTGGTATGCGGTTTGCGCTAAATTTAAAAGAAAACGAAATCATATTAGAGATCTGTTAACACTGGTCGTTTTCTGTGGCTGATAGTGGTCGTATTGATTACATAAGACGGTTACTGATTGCCGAGTCCATCACTCTTAGTAAACAAATGTGAGAGTATGGCAATGGTGCTAATCCTGCACTCTAGAAATAAGACAGCGAAAACAAATGCCGTATTTAAGTAGATGGGGATATCCATACGCAAACCTACATAAGCCATAAGAGTGTAAATATGGCCACGGACGAGGATAATCAAGATTTTAGAAAAAAAAATACCCGGATTTCTTTCCTGATTGTCGGGCTTTTGTTTATTGATACATCGTAAGTTTTTATGTGACATTATACTACATACATTTAATTAGTCTTTATTTTATTACATTATCATTAAAGACTTGACAATGTAAATTATGACTCTTTCCAAATCAACACTATAAAAATTGTAAAGGGAGGATAAAACTTGTTGAGTTTCTTGTCGGTTCTTTTCAGAACAAGACTTTCATAAGTGTACAAATTGTACCTAAATGGATAAAGTAATTTGAGTCTGATTTTTTTAATACATTTACACCTACTCATGTGATTATACTCTCTCTTCTAAGTCGACACCAGATTACTGAGGGACGTGATCACGACAGAAGTTCCTCACTGATTCTCTGCAGTTGGTCTTATCGTGTGCTTACCACAAGCAGGTTTGGACGTCCATTTTGGATTGTGCATTAACAAGGTCCTTCCACCCAAAAGGTGCTCTAACCCTACTTCTCCTTCCCTCCACGTAACCTAATGTAATATCTTCGACATTGTTAAGTGTACGTCAGCATGTGACGCAACGCAATAAATTGAACAAATTCGCCGTGATCTCAGTTGGAAGAGCAATTGTCTGGATATCGAGAGGTCGAGGGTTTGAGTCTCATCTCAGTACTTGATCAGTACTTGTTAATGAAAGAATTTTATTCTTGTTTTCCTATTTAATTTTGTACATTTTTTAAATTCATGTTTACTTGGATCTCATAAGCAATACATTCAATTAATTTGCAGCAAGAGAAACCGCAAAGGGTTTGTGTATTGCCGCCATCACTCACCGGCACACTGATAAATAAATGTAAAGAAAATATATTTCTTTAATTTCGGTAAAGAGGTTTTATTCATAATGTCATACTATGTCAAAAGTCATTGAGAAAAATAATGTAAAAAGCAAATAGAATAATTTTATTAAGTGATTAAGTATTTTAATTTTAAAGAATAGATATTATTATTAGAATAAACTTTAAATGTCGTTTCTTTGATTACAGGTGAGAATTTATTATTTTGTAAAGTAGTTAGATATGTAATGTTACTTACCTGTAATATTTCTAAGAGAATAAATCTTTGATTACAGAGCAACACATGACTGTTTATTTTAAATTATTAAGTTTTATGAAAATATAAGTCTTATATAAATAAAAAAACAGTGCCCTTTTACATTTCCCCGAGTAATCAAGGATTTTATTAACTAAGCCCGTTTGCTACTAAAGACTACTATTTCTAGTTACACAAACTAATCCTTCTGATAAAATAAGCGTTTGAAAGTTAGGATTGATGTTGGAAATAAAGTGAATATCAAATGAACTTAATAATTTTAGTCTATCAAGTCCTGGGATCAAATGTCCCAATATATTTGTTTTGTATAACTCAATATTGACGCAGAAAAGGCGCTCATACTAGGAATCCTTTAGCTAACAAATTAAATTTACTGTTTGATAAATATGTAGAATGTTCTGGTATTTCCATTTGATTCGAGAAAACCCTTATAGATTATTGGAGTTCCAATGTTATTGATCTATTAATATTATGAAATATAGAGGCTGTTCAAGAGACCAATTAAAGGCTGAATGAATTACAAATCAAACTAATTGGGACACCTTGTATTCCTCGTCAGAGGTTGTGTATATCATAACATACGCGCGCCCAAGATCGCGCCCAACATTCGAAAAGAATTGATAAGAGCTATAAGTAACATTTAGTTACAATTAGCGCCATCGCGCGAATGGCATCGCATGAATATGGAACCGCGCTGGCGTCCGCTTAACGCAGTTTTGGCGCTTTACCTTTGGTGAACAACTAGAAAGAGCCGAAAACCTGGACAAACACTTTGAAATGCCTCAGCATTTCGGATATTTGGTGATAGCCTATGCTATCACCAAATATCCGAAATTAATCAGTTTAGTTGCCAGTCATCAACAGATCTATCCCTTCTCATCCCGTTTGTGTCGTCAAAGCTGACTAAGGGAGATTTTGAACCCTATGTGTATCATCGCACCGGTCGCATCGCACGGTCACTCACGTGGTGGCGAATAATGGTCTTAACACACTTATCAACTCAGCAACTGATCAGCATCGCCTCAACTCGAGCCGCTTAGTATTCCTTATATGAAAATCCTTGCTCTAACGCACAATAATGTGTGATGCGGTGAGTGGTAGACTGGAAGTTGAATCCTGGTGGACGGCGATGTGAAAGGTAATGGGTACGGTTATGATCCCTTTCCGAGTTGATAGTACCTTAAACTACCCACAATAGAATTCCCAAGGAGCGTTGGTGTCAGGCATAACTTTGTCAAATCATTTTGGTGACACTTTGAACCAACCTCAAATAAATTAGAACCGAGTGTATAAAGAAGACAAGGAATTTACGTAACATTCCAATGTGTCAAAAGGCTTCTGCATAACCACTATGACAATTGACCAACCAATTTAATACTACATTAAATATGCTTGAGCCAAGTTGTTTCATTTCCATTATAGAGTCACGGTCTGTTTAATACAGAACTAAAATGTGGAACTCAAAATAGAGAAAATTCTAGAACTAACACAGGATCCCTACAAGGCATAACATTTAAACGATTGCGGCCGGAATGGTACACGAAAAGCGTCTCGCAAACTCAGTTCCACCAGTTTAATTTTGGCGTAGGACTCCTAACCATTGCGTCTAATTATCCTGCTCACCTTTAATTAAATCGCTGTAGATAAATTCATACGTAAGGTGTACCTGTAAATGTGTAATAACAATGTGCAATACGGTTTCATTGTTGTGCCATGTAATTTGGACCTTAAAGTAATGTAAGCAAAGATTACAATATCAACGTTTAAGTGTTTTGGCTATTGGAATATGTTTTCTCGGGCTATCGTTTTCGGGAAAGGTTGGTGTTTCGCTGTGCTTTTGGTCAACTAATTCTGCGGAAAAGGTAATTTTTTAAATTTAACTCAAAAATATTCGACTCCGAGAAAAATCTTGGTCATTTTATTACATACTGACTCAATCATCTAGCTGCGCCTTCCCAAACATTAATTGGTATCGTTAATTATTTATTTTCTATTAGTTCTCTGAACTGCTAATATGATTTATAAATCTAGGCTTTGGTTATTAGGCGTAAGATTTTGACAATCATATACAAAATACGTCAAAATTCTACCGTTATCAAGAGAAACTGTCGTTAGTTATATTATTGAACCCCGTCATTAGAGTTTAAAATCTCTCCTGGTTGTTGGTTGGTTTCTTGAAGATTTGTCACTTTTTCAAGATGGCAGACTGCTGGTCTTCGTCGGCCCTAATGTGGTCTGGTTAGATCACTTTAGGGCCGCCGTGCGCCCCTGGTGCCAGTCGGCACAGGCCACCCTGTCTGAGGATTGCCTAAAACCCAAGCGCAATCCCCCTGAGGGCCGGCCGTGGAGGTATTTTGATGTAATGGCGCACACTGGTGTGCCGATCCCTAAACGCCCCCAAGAGGGCTTACCCTCCGGGCCGGTACCCTCCACAGGTGGGTTTTAGCGGAGTAGGACCGGCGCAGTTCCGCACACGCCGTACGCCTAGCCAGTGTGCGGCAATGTCCGGAAGTGGTATTCCCATCGTCAAAAAAAGGCTTTAGGGTGGCAACCTGTCTTTATTTTGAGGCACTTCCTTTCTTCCTATCAGCCTTTATAATTTGACCCACTGTTGGTCAGCAGTGGGTTGAATTATAAAGGACACAAGGCCTCTCCTTGTTATCGAAGAATAAACCTCCTTCAGCAGTAATCCACCACGCTTGCCCAATGCGGATTGGTGGACGGAGTATAAGGTGATCAATACCCCTTTGCTGATCCATAAGTCGCCTTCTCGATACCCATTGGAGGATATGGGGACATGCTATTCTACTCTGCCGGCATCACATTGCTGATGAGGCAATACATGACTCGTATTGCCAGTTAAGGCTTTATGTGTAAACATGTGTTACCTAAGACTATGTTATTCCTGTTTGATTGTATGTCTGTATTTAAAGTCTAATGTCTAATAACAAAATTGTATAATAACAAATTCCAAAATGGGTATTTTTTTATCGCTGACAAAATCTTTGCGAAAACTTTGAAATTAAAAGAATTGAAAACTCACTGAATCGTCTGAGAAACTCATGAGTTTTTTCTTAACAAAAAGCTTTGAGTTCAAATATGTTACGAAGGGGTTAATTCAACTCTTACACAATGGCATGCTCCATGCATTGTTCCGTTGAGTTCAGGCAGTAGTAAATAGAGCATGCATAGAATGCTCAGATCGTTTCAGGACCAGTTCAAACTTGACAATGAAAAAAGGTGAGCGTCAAACACTAGGAACTGAGATGAGTCAGTTGAAACACGGTCAACAAATGGAATTATTACATGTAAAAAGCAATTAAATTAACAAGTAAAAAGGGATTGAAAATGGAAACGGTTAAGCTCGGGTCATACAAGGTAAAATCGACTATTCCTATTGTTTAAGTTGGTTAAAATGTAGCCTATATCACTCGAATTGTAATAAAGAATAGATCGACACCTTATTCATCAAAATCAGATGAATAGTTTAAATGCTACGGAGGAACATACGTAAATACAAACAAAGGCTTGTTTTATATTCCTTTCATATAATAAGGTTTATTCTATCCGTTGATCTACATTATATTGCCACACAAACAATTTTACTAAAGCAATCTCAATATTTTCATGAAACATTTTGCAAATATGGTTAACCCAATTTTGTATTCGTCAAAGTAAAATCTAAATATAAGTAAATAATTGAGTGTACTTAAAGGTTTTCGAGGAAAAATAAAAATTTATCTATTTGAGAGACGAAACCGGATCAAGTCAATTTTTATTTTTCAATTTTGATAAGTCTTTTTCGGATTTTCACAGTCACTTCAAAACAAGTTAGGTGTAAAATTTAAAAGTACAGCTGTTAGCTAGATGTGTATAACTTAAATGAAAAATATACAATATTTTCATGGTCAAATAAAAAAAACTATATAACATATTTTTACAGTGAGATAGGAGATACAGTGAGTACTCGATATAGGAGAGTCTTGCCGATTGATACTTTAATTAATCCTTTTGATTTTAATGCTGTTTACCTTTTAATATTTTTTGATAGTCGTTTCGTATTTGATACTTGTCAAGTGGCATTACATACGTTTTCTTGGATTACAGTCGCTGAAGAGATTTCCTGGGTTTTCTTTAACATCTTGCCACCAGTTCTGCCACTATTCACCATGAAACTATACAAATTATATCATTTTAGTGTGTGTTAAATTGTTATTATAGTTTTCACAATTTTTTTATTTTTTTGTTTTTTTAAATCATAATTATCCTTTAATATATGAAATGCCGAAGCGTCGTCGGTGGCGTAGTGCGTAAGGGCGTTGTCTCCCACCCAGGAGACACCGGTTCGAACCCCGACACGTAGAGATGTGTTTTCGAATTTTGAATTTACATGTACGTTAAATCGACGCTTTTACGGTGAAGGAAAACATCGTGAGGAAACCTGCACACGCCTATAGAGAAATTCTTAGGTTGTGTGTGAAGTCGACCAACCCGCACTTGGCCAGCGTAGTTGACTAAGGCCTTATCGCCCCTAAATGTGGGTTAGGCTCGAGCCCCTCGGTGGGGACATTATATGAGCTGTTGATGATGATGATGATATGAAATGACTACATACCTGTCTACCATTAGATCTCTTTCTAATATGTAGAGATGCTGAAAGAAATTTCTTATAGAAATAATCAGTACCTTCGTACAATCGTCTGTGTAATATTGTGTCCTTTTGTTTTTTTTTGTATTAAATGAATAAAAATCAATGAATAGCTAGTGATAGAGATCGAGACTACCGGGAGACGCAGCATTGGTAGACCTCCACAAGGTGGACCGACAATCCAGTAAATGTCGCGGGAAGCCGCTGTATACAGCAGGATCGATCGACATGGAGATCCTTGGGAGGCCTTTTTCCAACAGTAGACGTCTCTTGGCTGATATGATGATGATGATAGACTATTCACGCCGCACTAGCCATCCTCGTCTTCGTCGCCAAGATACTTATTTATGCCCCTTTTGAAGGACCCAACGTTGTAAGAAGGAGAGAACGCGTGTGCAGGCAATTAAAAATCCAATTTTTTGCTATCATCGTCATAATCATATCATCCGAGAGACGTCCACTGTTGGACATAGGCCTTTCTCAAAGATCTCCAACCCAATCAGTTCTGTGCTGCACCGAAGCAGCGATTACCCGCATTCAACGGCTTCCTTGATTCTACGCTGCCCCCATACAGCAACCTATCTTAGTCCTGCGGCCTGCATACAGCGGCTACCTTCATCCATCGGCTTTCTTGTTCCTGCGCTACCAACTTCCAGAGTTCCAGCTGCAGAAGATTTCTCGGTTATGCGACATACATAGTGAATTTTTCACCAATATAGTTTATAAAATATCAAAACATGTTACATTGACAATAAACAATGTACATTTCACTCCACAAGGAGAGTACTTATAACAGAATTACGAAGCACTTCCCCACACACGAACATTTCATTTTAATGAGAGCTAAAAGGGTCCACCAACTTAATTAGGATCCACCTACCATGGAACCACTTAGTAATGATATTGTAGGGACGCTGTTGTGTTGAAAACGTCTTCTTTGTACAAATGCCCCTTTCTTGTCGGTTATAAACTAATTCTTGGGTTCGTTAGGTGGAGAGCGCCGCTTTGTTGTAATATGCGCTTTATTTAGTCATTTAATCATTTGCTAAAACATACGAGTGTTTTTACGCTGAGGAAATCGCGCGGTCGTACTTTCTTCGATACGATCGCGAAAGTTAAGCAGCTTAGTGCGTGGCTGGAAATGAGATAGGTGACCGTAAATTTTAAAACTCAATTTACTTAGTTTGGGCTAGATAATTGGTATGAACGTGGAATGAAAGAACTCCGGTGTTCTTCCGGAGGCATATTAAGCTGGCAGTCCTGGCTGCGGCATAAAAATTACAGACATAGAGAAGTCATATCTGCAAACAGAAATGGAGACTTGTAAATGTCTGATGTATAGAAACGTATAGCTACTAGCGATCACTTTTAAGTATGATGCCCATACTGAAAAGTGACCTCTGTCAATACAAACCTTAAACTCTGGACAATAAAAATATCCACAGAATTATACTATAGTCGATAAGAAATCTTCAAGTGGTGATTCGAATCTTCTCGGAAATACCACATCAGCTTGAAGGCCAAGTCAAAGACATAACAAATGCTTCTTGGAAACCCATGTAAATGTCATCATCATCATCAACAGCTCATACAATGTCCCCACAGAGGGGCTCGAGCCTACCCCACATTAGAGGCGATTAGCCCTTAGTCAACCACGCTGGCCAAGTGCGGGTTAGTGACTACACACACAGCCTAAGAATTTCTTCATAGGAGTGTGTAGGTTTCCTCACGATGTTTCCCTTCACCGTAAAATCGTCGGTTAAAAGTACATAACATGAATTTAAAATGTGAAAACTCATTGGCACGTGGCGGGGTTCGAACCAGTGCCACCCGAGGGAGACAACGCCCTTACGCACTACGCCACCGACGCTTCATGTAAATGTAAGCCCATGTGAAGAAGTAGTTTGGAAAATTATATAATAGGGGTTTGCTGCAGGTATGTAAACAGTTATAGTTTTCCAATGTTCATTCTTCTTTTCTGAATTTATTTTACAAAGTTTTAAAATTACGGAAACGATTTTTATTCAAAAGCTTGTGGCTAACCGGTCCACATGGAAAATTACTGCGGAAACGCAAACCCGAGCAAAACGAAGAGGCATAGTCAATTGTCACTGAAAAAGTGATCCAATTTTAGCGCAAGCCGCTGTTACCCTGTGTTTTCGAGCTTGATTTTTTTAACTTTCAAAATATCGACTTTTGTGCCAATTTGAAAGTGAAGTAGAAGGAATTAATAAAAATATAAAATGATTTCGTAATTGTTTATGGTAGTGTGTATTTAGAATGAAAATTATTTATGTTTTATTTCCCGCTAAATTATTATATAAGTTGTTTTGTATCAATCTGAAAGTGAAGTAAAAGAAATTAATTAAAAATATGAAATTATTACGTAAATAAAACAACTCTGTAAATAAAACAACAGCATTTGTGTTCACAGTAACGCTGAAAAGTGTTACGAAACGTCGGGCAATAATAACATCATGTAAAATCTAATTACACGTGAGTTAAATCCGTAAAAGTTGTTTTATTTATAATGTGTGTGTAGTGCTCATTATTACGTAAATTCATATGGTAGTGTGCATTTTGCGTGAAAATTATTACTACTCAACTCTTATATAAGTACTTTTATCAAAGAACCTCGAGAACAAGTCGCTTTGACGTCATAAGAAGCGCATTGTCAAACTTAGTACATATTCAGATTTGACCCAACGCAAGTTAATTTTCTTCTCGAAATTTCTTAGAATTCAATTTACCAATGCAAACAACTTAACCGGCCCTGGGGAAATATTTTGGTTAATATCAACAGAGACAATATACTCGAGATGTAAACCCGAATATTCATGCATTTTGATCAGGCCTTAATCATTTTCATGCGTATATTCCGTTATAATTGACAAGTGGATGGGGTTATGCAAAGTCTGGATTAAATTTAATGAACGCTTATCCGAATTTAATAACTTTGAGTGGTGGGTAGTTGAAATAAATTTTTGACGCGAATGTCAAATGGACATTCGTCATGCTAATTTTATCAAGGACAAATTTAACCTTTTGGGCATGAGATTGCATTGACCCGTGGGACGCGAACCTTTGTGTATATTTATCGTGTTTACGTAATATGAGACGACTTCGGGTTAATGTTAGAGAGCTATCGATGTTTACACAGGAGACTATCCTATTCTGGCTTATCTTTAATTATATAGCTAGGGAAAGATATATGAAAAACCTACTATCTCACATGATGTTAGACATTAACTTTTTTCTTCATTGAGCAGTCTAGCAAATGACTCTATCCCAATGGATCAAGCAGAAGTAGACACCAAATGCAAAGGTAGCTAGTGGGAGAGATAGCCATCCTCTCTTTGCCGACCTGCAAGGTGCTTCTTCACGCATCGTTTGAATGACCCAACATTATTACAGCATTTCCAAGTAAGGACTATCTGACAGACGATCGGCCATATTTAAATCTATACTAAAACCTATAGCATTATTTGTCGATATTTCACCTTCCCCATATAAGTTAGGACCTGCCTCAGCCTTTTAATATTTTTAAGATGAGCGTCGCCACGTTTGGGGACAACTAATCCATAATTTATAATTATCAATATTCTTTTTATCTGTCTGCTGGTTTCATTTTTATTACTAAGCGGTAAAATGATTAATTTTATTTTTATTTCATACTTTTTGAAATACTCGTGGGCCATATTTCCAATAGATCCTACAAATAATATAAATAAGCGCGAATGTTTGTATGGATGGATGAGTGTTTGTTACTCTTTTCAGCAAATAATGAATGGACTTTTATAGGCTATAATTTATTATACTAGTCCTGAGCAGACGAAGCCACGGGCAGAGCTAGTAACAACATAAATTAAACTTTTCTTAAATATCATTAAAGAAAGAGCTTGAACTTCAACTTTCAAATTCCTGAACATATTTTCATCAATTGTAATATCAGACAAAAAATCGGGAGTGGTCTCCCCTTGACTTTCTCGTATACCGGAAACGACTTGGTTGCTTAACTTTCGTGATCGACGGCTCAAAATTTTATAGAAACCTTATATTTTGATGTCATACACGTATGTTAAATTTGGTTGCAATACGTTAAAGCATGCTCGAGTTATCGTGCTAACGCACAGACACACACACAGACATAATTCCAAAAACGGTATTTTTGGTCTCAGGAAGGTCCAAAACGTGTAAATGCGTCAAAATCTCGAAGTCGAATTTTTTGACGATTACAACACTTCCTCTATAACTACTACGTTTACGAGAAAGTAAAAACGCAACATAATCGATCCATGTATTTAGGAGCTGCGATGCCATAAACGTCTGTCTGTTGCATCATAGTTCCTAAATGAATGACTACACAAATACACTGATACGTCAAAGTTATAATTATAACACCCCTTTTTGTGTCGGAGTTAATAAGTTCTAACTTAACCTTTATAACCGAAGCCGATTTGATGATCATTAGTTAAAATCGGTCCTTCAATACATTTTATGGTGGTCAAAATATTTGTTCCCAAATTGTCTTTAATCCTGTTTGAACATCATCTACAAATTAAACAACCCACATGCCCTTTACCAATACCCATACACATCTTTACAAATTAATTTGACAAAAATAACCAACGTCCTTTGATAATGCTTAGAATGTAACGAATACACACAAACCTTATAAATGTGAAGGTAATCTTGCTGTAAAACATTTTCAATGAGCAAATTTGTATTTTAATCTGGCCCAGCGAGATGGGACTGGAAATGATATTACACTGCGTTCTTATTATTCGAGAGAGCGTTTATTAACGTGTGTACGGATTTTCCTTAAGATTACATCTGTAAGAGCATTAGATTTTGCTTCTAACACCGATGGAATTCTCTCGAAGCCAAAGAGATAGCATCTTCGTTACTAATAAGGATTATTTGAATGGCACAACCCTAATGTGGCCATATTGTCTTAATATTTGGAGATAACCAACTTGTGTTCTAAACAATATTGTCGTTAGCAAAGCAATGACTCTGTGTTTACCATTGTTCTGTGCTATCGCTGTGATGTTTGTTTTAATGCCCCATCGATTCTATTTTTTTAATTTCTCGTATACCTAGTATAAAGGAAGTCTTGTAATCGTCAAAAAATTCTACCTCGAGATTTTGATGGATTTACACGTTTCATACCGTTTTTGGAATTATGTGTGTATGCGTGCGTGCGTGCGTGTGCGTGTGTATGTGTGTGTGTGTGTGTGTGTCTGTGTCTGTGCGTTAGCACTATAACTCGAATATACTTTAACTTTTTGCAACCAAATTTAACATGCATGTATGACATCACAATATAAGGTTTCTATCAATTTTTGAGTCGTTTCCGGTATACGAGAAAGTCAAGGGGAGACCACTCCCGATTTTTTATTTAGGACCTTACATCATATTCAGCAAATTGGTAGGCCCCCCACAAGCAAGGTGGACTGACGATCTAGTAAAGGTCGCGGGAAGCCGCTGGATGCGGCAGCGCAGGGCTGACTGGCTTGCAGATCCTTGGGGGAGGCCTATGTCCAACAGTGGGCGTCCCTCGGGTGAAATGATGATGATGACGCAGAACGCACGACGGAACCGACGAACAGTGTTGGTACAGCGCATGTAGCACGAGGCACATACTCAAGTCAGGTATAGTTCGAGAAACTAACCTAAGTCTAACGCTGTAAACAATCGATATGAAGAGCACAGATTTACAGAGAAACTTGTCATTTACGGAATGGCTTCAGAGGAATAGTGCATTTATTAACTAAGGCTGTAAAAAAAGAATGTCTCAGATCGCAGGTATTTCACACCCCAGCAGACTTAATTTTTTACCACCCGAGGTAAGTGCACAATTTTGTCACCTTCTGATCAGAAAGTAGGATTTTCCGTACGTAGCGTGCGGAGAATGTCACTTTCTGGTCAGGTGTGGCATAAAAGTATTTTCTCGGAAGGTCGAGAAGTAGGCTTACAAATAAAAAACTGCGCCTTAGAAGAAAGATATATTTGAGTCTCAACGGTCAACTTGTCGCGAGAACATCAATAAGACGAATAGGCTTTAAAAGTAACGTTCATTTTTTCTCCATGATACCTTCTCTATTCAGGTAGGAGAGACTTTACGTTTTGTACTTTTGGTTTGCTTTTGGAATATCATTTTATACATCAAGATGAGCGCTCTGCAGTTGCACAAGAGATGCCCTTTATTACAATATGACTCTGGCCATTTTCTTTCATCTTGATGAGACACTTATTAATTCCACAATTCATTTCGTGTAACGGCGATGAAATTTTTTCTAATGCGTTTGAGTTTGAGTTTTCAGAGCATGTTATTAGAGAAAACTTTCAACACGCGCAAGATTTCCACCCTGTCCAATTCTGCTCCAACCCATTGCTTACAGTTTGTAAGACGGATCGCAGCATGCGCTTAATTGGCGACCCGCCAATGTCATTTACTTTGTCCGCGAAGCCGTAAACGGACCAATTAAATTGGTTCTTAACTACCATTAATCACGGACTCCTAGATCACCTGGGGCACTTGGGACAGTGTGCAATCAACCGATTTGAACAAACGGTTCGAACTACGGCCCTTAATGCTTATATCGATAAACTTGCACCCATAAAAAGTTTACAGTCGTTACTTGACTTCAAAACTTATATTCATAACTTTCTCTGAAAATTTACGAGCAGCTTTTTGCGCCTGTGAAACTTTAATGTTTTATTGTTTCCATGGAACCTATGAAATAGCGTAATGAATGTCCGAAAATTATTTTAATATAAGATCAATTTAGGTATGGTAGGTCGTAAAACTGTCAGCGAAATCTTTGTAGTATATTTATGAATACAAAGAGAATGTTGTGGATGGATATATTATAAGGAGAGGAAGACTGAGAAAAAGGTGGAAAGACTATGTGAATGATGGCAAAGAGTTAGTGATGAGTTTCTTTCTATCACCGCACCGCCCGCCATCGTAAATTCATCCTCACAAACTGGAACCGAGTTGGGCACGTACTGTGCGTTTTAGAAAAAAAATTCTTTAGCATACGCTTCGGTTGTGGAATGAACTTCCTATCAAGATTTCTCATTGGTTTCTTCAAGAAAGAAGTGAAAAATTTTCTGCTAGGTCAGGAACGCAAGTGTGGTGCCCCTGGTATCGCAAGTGTCCATATGCTGCGGGGACCGCTGACCGTCAGGCGGACCCTATGCTTGTATACCACCAATATGGTATAAAAAACCTAAGCATCTGTGGACGAAAGACTATTTCAACTCATCAATAACTCAATCAACCACCCAAACTGCTGAGATGATTTTGAATGTAACATCTGTCATGGTCGTTGGCTTCTGTTGGTGTGTTTACTAAAGGATTATTTTGGGTTTGGTCCCCCTTTTATAAGGCGACAGGCTGGCCACTTGGAGGCGCTACATGGTCCATACTGCCAGATGTGGCTTTATGTGTAACAAAATGTTGCCTAAGGCTCTGCTCAAGATCTCGTGGGATTATGAGCGTGATCGTATGTAAGTAATAACTCAATGCACCTTCTTCTTATGCAAGGGGCTGAGGCTGTGTCTCAGAGCACTTCGACCCTATGGGATATTTTGTGCTTCCCCTTTTCTTATCACCCATCTCCGCCAACATCGAAAACATTTTGTATGAGTTTTACGATGTTGGCGGGAATAAGGTCTATAAAGTCCTCTGGTTTAAGGTAACCTAAACCTAGGACCTTTAGTCGCCTGTTGGCTAGTGCATCGCAGTCACATAGTATGTGCTCCATGCTTTCTTCCTCCTCACCACACATTCTACAGATTGGGCCTTCAGCTTTGTCTATTGTACACAGGTGTCTTTTAGTGGCAAAGTGGCCAGTGAATACTGCCAGTCAATGCACCTTATTCCCGCATATTCATGTGGTAGATCCTTTTGAGTATTTAAAATGAACCCCTTTCGGTTGAGCCGATATCTATTTCTCATACCACCGTCACATAATTGCCTCCTAATCTGTATGGTGTCAAATGAAATTAATGTCTTGAATAACATCATATATGACTAGAAGATTAATACAACGTAAATGAAAGATAATGTCAACGTAATAAGGTGAATCCGAATATGAAAACGGCGTATTACCTTAAGTCTTATTTCTAAGAATCACACGAAAATCTTCTAATTAACTACCATTATGAGTCTATATGTTCACGATGAATATGCTTTTAAGAATATTTACTTTTCGAACTGGTACACTCCCTTCTATCCTATGGCTTCGCCAATTTTATCATTTATTTTATATTACGATAGCAAACAAGCTTGTGGCCCACCTGGTGTTAAGTGGTTACCGTCGCCTATATTCACTTGCAATATTAATGGTAAATCACTTAACACTGCGAATGCGTTGCCATCCTGGGGACTAAGATGAAATACCTTCCATGCTCAGTAATAACACTGGCTACCTTTCCCTTCAATCTGAAACACAGCAAACTGCTTCACGGCAGAAATAGGGAGGGCGGTGGTACCTACCCAGATGACGCTACATAATGGACCTACCACCTAGTGTTAAAATTCATAAAAACAAAATTATTTGTAATTAACTAATTTGATTTATAACACATTTGCTCGTAAAGGGTCTCTTATTTCACCAATTTCAATATCTTATTATATCTCATTACGTACTTGTGCTTTATTGTAATGTAAAACGCGCGAGTTTTTTTAACAGTAAAACGCACGGGGTGTATCAAGATGCTCAATCTAAAAACGAACGATATATTTTTTTAATCTTAGCAAAGTTTTTATGTCAGAAAAGTGGTCGACATTTTATGAGTAAAATTAACTTTGGGAGATAAAATATATTAAGTAAATTATATTAAATAATTAAAACATTTAATTTAATTAATTTTCACAATAAATTACAACCATTTATCTGTAACAAAAACACAAAAATATTACTTATTTTACTTTATTAATAATACTGGCTGTTTTTTGTGCCTTTGCCTAAAAAAAGCACTGATGCGCGCGCATCGCTAATTTGTGAACAAGTAAAAATTATTCCGCGCGCTTTTCTTTTCGCTGTATTGTTTTTATTTGAAAATGACATCAAGTAGTTATGAATTTATTTTTTTCCTGTTTTTCCTCAAAAATATGTTATAAAACGTCGTATGATATACGTGCGCTTTGATAATTACAGCATCTGCTTTCTTGTAGCCCTCGGCTCCGTTGGCTGTCATTTTTAACGTTCCGCACTTATATCATAATTTACTATTAGAGCGCTTACACACTGCGACTTTCAGCGTAGATGTAGTCTCGCGTTTTTGAAACGCGCTACAGCATCGCGATACCAGCAATGAACAGATGTTTGCATCGATGCTGTCGCGCATTAGTAGCGATGCAGATTGATGCAGACGCGCCGTCAGTTGGCATAGAACTTTTTATCTCTGCAATTGAAAATAGACCAGCTATTTGGAATTCACATCTGCCCAACTATTCCCATAACAACAGTTTCAATCGAACTCATCGCTCTGTGTCAGTCAACGAATGACTGATCAAAATAAGTTTCGCGTCGTGGTTCACGTTAGTATCGATACAATCGCGACGCTAACGCGCTACAGCATCGATGCTGTATCACGACTGTATCGCTGCTAAAAGTCGCAGTGTGTAATGGGTTTAATTGTGACAAGTTTTTAAAATGGAAAATAGAAACTAACCACACACGAACTACCTGCTTACTTTTTTAAATTTGAACCAGAGTACAAAAGTCCTACCACCAACCAAACAGATTTGGCCAATCCGCCTGGCTTACAACCATGTTATCATAATATGTCCTCATAATGTTAACAGCATTATTGTGTTCCGACCATAAATGATAAGATAGCCAGTCCCTCTGTGGTTAGAGGAAGGCCAAGAGCTTCCCTGTCAAAACTAATGACAAAACTTCACAATTTTTTAACCGTCAAAAAAAGAAGAAATTGACATCTGACGAGTAGTTTTTGACTTATCCCTGTAAACCTGTAATGTGTAATGCCTATTTAATTGACATCGATGATACCGTAATCATTTTATTACTTGTTTGTCTAGAGATAGATTCCTGAAAATGTCTATACTTTATGGAATAATTTTATTTTTGAGTTTACAAACGCGTAAATATAATACTAGAAAAATGCACTGGAAAAAATCGACTTGCCTCAGGCGGGATTTTTTTCAGTGCATTTTTCTAGTATTATATTTACGCGTTTGTAAATGCAAAAATAAAATTATTCCATAATGTAAGGTAGTTTCATCTTAGCTGGGCGTCAAATATTTGCAAAAATATTTCGTTCGGGTCTTGGAAGTGCAAATTTCAAAGATTTGATGAAACGATGTTTACCATAAAAACATAAGCACCAAGCACTGACAAATTTCGACAGCGAAAAGCAGTGCCTCGGTGGCGAAATTGGTCAACGCGTCCACCCGGATTGTGGAAGGTGCGGGTTCGTGTCCCGCCTGAGGCAACTCGATTTTTTTCAGTGCATTTTTCTAGTATTATGTCTATACTTACAACACAAAAAAGTAAAAAGAAATTATTTTTAAAATAAAATAAAAAAATCAGAACTAAAAACAGAGAAATAAAATGCCAAATGCCTCAATATTTGGAATAAACATTTTAACAACGAAATTTTCATAGAAATTATTGAAAGTGTGATTTTAAATTTGCCATAGACAGTAATGGCCCGTTGCACCAAGTTCCAGGTTTTACAATTTTATTAAAATTAACATAAAAGTCAACTTTATTCATAGGAATGGATTGTTCCCTTTTTTAGTCCAGTCCAGTCAACCATTCCAAAGATTTTAATAAAGTTCCCTTATCGTTAATTTGACAGATACTCCATAGGAAAATGTCAAATTAACTGTTCGAACCAAACTCAAACCAAATTTCAAACCAAATTAATACTATAAAAATGCACTGAAAAAAAAATCGACTTGGTAAGCGGGCCAACGCAGCGGCCCGGATTGCGGAAGATGCGGGTTCGTGTCCCGCCTGAGGCAAGTCGATTTTTTTCAGTGCATTTTTCTAGTATTAATTTGGTAATATTTTTAGTGTTATTTACTATTTTTGGTCATCAATTACTGTTTTTGGGTTAACAGTGACTCTTTTATCCCTGCTATCTCTACTTATCCCAACTAATAAGTATTACAAATGCGAAAGTAACTCTGTCAGTCTGTTACGCTTTCACGCCTAAACCACTGAACTGCTTTTGATGAAATTTGGTTTGGAGATACTTTGAGACCTTAAATACTTTTAGGCGCAATTGACGCGAGTGAGACCTATATATGGTGGTAAGTTAAACATCAGCTATGTCAATAATCTAAAATTTCTAGAATCACACAGAACACGTCTAATATTTATTGATTGACTGTTCACTCCTTTTTAATTATTTCGTTATGTAGATATTTGGTAAAATGGATTAAGTCAAAAGTGCTCACTTTTAAACTTATCGGAACAATTTATAGTATCTGGGTCTAAATTAAAAACGTAAGTAGTAATAAATTTAAAACGCATGTAAAAGAATCATGGCCGTTTTGGTTTTTACAAAATTGTTTTATTGATTAAGAAATGTAAAATTAAATGTATTACTGTCGTTAATAACTCCGCGTTTATTATTGGCTGATGTTTAACTTAACACCATTTATAGTAAATTAAAGAGTCACTATTAACCCCAAAATAGTAATTGATCGCCAAAATATCACCATATTTTATTTTAAGTGCCTATCTATATAAAAATAGTCACTGTAAGTTAATGTGTGCGTTAATGTAGACTTTTTAAGAAAAGGACTTTTTTTAAGCATTTAGCCGGTTACCGTCGGTCGCAGTTCTAACCTAACCGAACACGATTTGGTGATCATTTACTAAAATTGGTCTTTGAATCCATTTTTCCTAATCAGAGCCTGAAAATCGGCCCTTATAATTTTATTTTATAACATTTGCCTTATCTATAAAAATTTTTAGTTGAACAAAGGAAGGTGACGTGCAGTTACTCGTTCTTTGTGAGCGTTTCTCTCTCACTCTGTAAGTTTATACAGTTACTTGAGCTCCGTCTACTAATTCAATTCATTTCATGTTGATTACTTTCGTAAGTCGAGATGACATTATCTCGTCTGAGAAACAGTTCATCTGTATTCACCAGGTAGCTTGCCAGTAGGTATTTTTAATACAATAGCCATATAAATAGCGTTAGAGCTCGTATAAGAACTGATAATGTTTTATCATAAATAGGTAGATAATACTTTTTACATACATAGCTCTTAGATTATTCTGTTGTTTTTTACGTTGTTAGTGATTAAGCTGTTAGCTATCCGAAGTAAAAAAGTTATACCTATTAATAAACCTCTGTAGTTTATTACAGTATACTCTATTTATCTCGCGAAAGTCACTTAATATCTATACCAGGGCTTCCCAAACTTATTTTCATAGTGACGCCCTTATGATTTTTTCCATTTTTACGAGCCTTCGCCCCGTTATAGTAACAGCCAAGTTAAGTACATACCTACAAAAACAAAAACATCGCTTTTTTGGAATTATTTAGGCGTTCACGAATGCGCAATAATTTTAAAGTTAGAAAGTAGACTGAAAAAAAATTACCATAAAAACATGAGTAGCACCGACAAATTTCGACGGTGAAAGCAATGTCCCGGTAGCGTAGTGGTTGACGCAGCCGCCCGGATTGCGGAAGATGCTGTGTTCAATTTTTTTGCCCGCACTGGACAGTCGATTTTTTTCAGCGTATTTTCTTATTTTAAAAACAGAGCTTTGTCTACATTTATTTTCGTTCGATTAGCTCGCATAGCTAGCTAGACAGCCATTCTATGTGGATCGTCTCACGACGCCCGTCCCCGGGATAGAACCGCGTCGCGACGCACAGTTTAGGAAACCGTGATCTATACATACCATCATTCATTACTCACTCGCGTTTATGAGATTTAATTACGATACACTAATAAAATACAGAGTATATCATTATGTTCCGTCTTTTTCATACATACAGATTAGAATAACTTTACAGTGATCTCTGTTTGTCGTCAAATCAGCCTTTTGTAAATTGTATTGTTATTTAAAGTTAAGATATTATCAACTGTTAATCGCCCTGGTGATCTGTAGGCCAGATTTCTGCAGAAACTTATTTCAGACACCAGTCCCTCACAAATTTAGATACCATCCAATGTCCTATGTTTGGAATCTAAACTTGTGAGGGACTGGTGCCTGAAATAGGTTTCTGCAGAAATCTGTGCTACAGGTCACCAGGGATGCAATGCCAATGTTTCTTTTTTACGTCTAGTGGTTGGCAGACGCATAATTACGGCTTACATGCATTGATGCTTGCAATACTACCTTGACACTCGCTACCCTAGTTAGTACCCTTCCCTAACCCCCAGAGCTCTGGCGAGCTTACTAACCAACACCACAAAAATGCAGAGTTATTTGACTGTGGTCTTCTGTAAGGTGTAGGTGCTACTCCAGATCGGTCTACTCCAGATTCGCGCGGCTACTACGCTGTGCCCTACCTCTACTGACCTTCAAAAGTATTTATTTTTCTTTCAAAATTTGAACAAGATATAATTAGAGATATAATAGAATTAAAATAATTGGTTTTTTTTTCATTTTTATGTCTGTGTGCCAGCTCTGGGGCATGTAGACAGCTTATAGCTTAGCTTAAAGCTAGCTAATAATCCAATAGACGAAACGACAATTTTATTTTTCTTTTCAAATATAAACCTTGACATATTCTACACCGATTTCTAATTACGTTGGAACTGAATATAATACATATTTTTTCTAGTTCCATCGTATATTATTCCCAAGAACACTCTAAACGTAAAAGCATCTATGAAAATTAAATCTCATCGTGTTTTTGAGCGCTGCCTGTTGAATGACGCCTATTTTAATAAAGGTATTATTTTCTTTGTCAATAACAGGGAATGAGGAAATGTAATATTATATTTTATAATGGAGCCACGGTCTAATATCAAACGGTACCTGGCGAGTGATTTGTTGGCCTAGTTATTTAAATGTCAGATTTAAATGGAAGTCAAGGTATAATAATTGTTCAGAGAGTACCTAGTAAATTAGAAAAACTCGAGATGTTTACAGCCCACCTCACTTAAATAATAATACATCAGTGAAATACTACCATAGTATAAGTATACAAGTCAGCCAAATAAGACCCCGCGAGAACGATAATAGCCTACTCGTATAGGATGGCATAGGGTAGTCGTCATAAAACATGCCAGACTAATTTCGATCGCGAGCAGTGTTACGTACCACGAGTGTAACCAATAGTATAAAGTAACTAAACGAAGGGACTAGCGATGGTCATGTTACATACGGTGTGCACAGCCTTGAGTAAGGTATTCGTTAATTCTGTTAAATTGCGTCGCAACGTGTGACTGTGTGCGTGCGGCGACGCGTTGCTACTGGCGCGCATACACATAAACCGCGCTCGTCGAGTTTCTATGAAGTCAACTTACTTGTTTACTTATACTATGCTATCACGCTTATAACCAGTGGCGTCGTCCTAATTGGTAACGATCGTACGAATGACACGATGCGTTCTAAACACACGATGAGTTCGACATACAAGACTTCTTCAGCTTTCGTCGCGCGTAAGAAAATGCTCAATAACAATCATACGATGGGTTTAATCGTGGAATCATGTAATCAAAGCTATAGATCGGTATCCTAATTGGTCACATTCACCACACGAGCAAGTTGCGTATGACCGGCATCGCGCGATCTATACGGACACTCCTGTGTACCCATTGCATGACCACTTCATCGCGCGATGACAACGCGTTATGTCGTTCTAATTGGTTCGCACGATGAGTTCAACATAAAAGATTTCTTTAGTGTCCTGATTGAGCTTGCAAATCATCGCGCGAGGACAGAAACATTACTTTCATCGCACGATGAAAACTCATCGTGCCAATTAAGACAATGCCTTAGGGTTGAGCGGAGTTAAGTAACATGCTGACCCTCGAAATAGTGACAGGTTGCTAGCCCATCGCCTTCACAGAGGGTGTAAAAAGACTTAAGACGAAGACGTAGTGTACGCTTTCTATACATCAAAACAAGAAACATATAAAAATATTATTGCTGGAAAATGATTTTTATTTTTTGGTGTTAAAGAAAAACTCCAATAGTACCGCGTAACGTATCGCGCAAGTCGCGCAGAGCTTAACAACTTGGAGACGTGCGCGATGTTCGGTCGGCTTAGTTAATGGCCTCGATATCGAGTGGTTACATTGAGCGCTGACGTTTTAAAGCCATTTTTTGGTATGAAATACTAAAAATTTTGATAGCGTTTCTTTCGATAAAAATTAAGATGTAAAGTTTTCAATTTAATTTCATAAAAATATTGAAAAAAAAAATCTTACTTTGACCTTTAATAACTTCATAACTATTAATTTCCCAGGTATAATATAAAAAAAAAATGGTCCTAATGATGAGCGGAATACGTAATTCTCGGCTTTGTCATAAGTCTTTTTACAGCCGTTATAATCTCTCTAAACCTAGTAACGAAACTAAACTTTCTGTCACCTGTCAATCAGGACATATATTAGACTCTAAAACGACTTTTTAATGCTTATGTTAACCTCCATCTTTTTCCCTTTACCGTGATCCCCATTAATTTGGGGTAGGTGCATTAGGTTTTAGTCTACATACTGCAGTTTTGGCATTGGATTTTATATGAAGTCACCCTAAGTCGTCTTTTACGACACCCACGGGATAAATCCTCGTATACAATAGACCATTAAATATATAAATTTTAAAAAAGTTACAAACAACAACTCCATCATTTTTTCAAAACAAAAACGTTCCAAAATTATCAACGGAACTGCGCCCTCGCGTGTTTTAATCTCGCGTGTAATGTACTGCACAGTTCGCACGATTCATTAATAAATGCGATCGGCCGCGGGACATATCGCTCCCTCAGGGCTCGTCGCGCGATAGGTCGCATGTCGCACAAAATACGAGAAAATAACGTGCAGAAGACAAGTTCTTTATGTAAATTCGCTCTGGATTTATTTTCCTTGTCCTTCTATTTAATTTCGGACTCTTTTTGTATTTAATTCTGTTTATTTCTAGGATTACAAATTATTGACTACTTTTCCTTATGAATTTCCTTACGAAATATAATAGGTTGGGGAAAAAGTTTCTTCGCATTTTTTAAGAAAATTCAAAACATTTTTTAATATAGTTTATTTACATTTAACTAAAGTATGTAGGTACCATTTTGTTCGATAACTTTTTGCCATCTTGTAGGTAGGGATATGATCCCATTGCTATAGAAATTTTGGGACTTCTGGTCAAAATACCGCGACAAGTGGTTTTGGCAGTCCTCTCGTGATGTTAACCTGACACTGCCTAAAGAATTCTGAAGAGACCGAAACAGGTGGAAATCTGAAGGTGCAAGGTCAGGACTATACGGCGGATGCATTAACACCTCCCAGCCAAACTCTCTTAATTTTTGCTGAGTGGCTAAAGATGAGTGAGGTCTAGCGTTATCATGATGAAAAACCACACCCCTTCTGTTGATTAATTCCGACCGCTTTCTCTCAACTTCTTGCTTTAATCTCATCAGTTGTTCGCAGTAGAGTTCAGAATCGATGGTCCTGCCTGGTGGTAACAGCTCATAATGAATAATGCCCTTCCAATCCCACCACACACACAGCATCACCTTGTTGCGAGTTAACCCGGGTTTCGCCACAGTCTGTGAAGCCTGACCGGCCTTTGACCACGACCTTTTTCGCACGTTCTTGTCGTACGTGATCCACTTTTCATCACCAGTTATCAGCTTCTTCAAAAATGGTTCGGTTTCATTACGTCGTAATAAAGAATCACAAATGAGTACACGGTTCATTAGGTTTCTTTCAGTGAGCTCGTGAGGTACCCAAATGTCGAGCTTTTTTGTGTACCCAGTTTTTTTCAAATGCGCCAAAACTGTTTTGTGGTCAATTCCCAGTTCTTCAGCTACGTCGTAACTACTGACATGCCGATCTTGCTCCACTTTTTCAAAAATGGCATCCATTTTATCTGTAATAGGGCGACCAGAGCGACGTGCATCTTTGACATTAAAATTTCCGGATTGAAAACGCTTAAACCAAATTTGTGCTACTCTCACAGACACTGCACTAGGTCCATAAACATCGCAAATTTTTTTCGCGGCTTGCGTTGCATTTTTACCTTTTTTGTAGTAAAATTTTAAAATTTATCGAATTTCTTCATTAGATTCACTCATTTTGGCGGTACGAAAAACAAATGAAAATCACACATTTTCCTAATTTGAATTTGGAATTATGTTTTTTAAAATTTAAACTTTCAATGATACCAAAACCAGCCAGATACAAATAGTATAGCCAAAGAGATTTTATTACAAGTTTATACATACTATAATGCGAAAAGACTTTTTCCCCAACCTAATATTATAATATATTTCGTTCTGTTCTTAGAAGTGCAAATTTCAAAGAAATTTATGAAACAAAGTTTACCATAAAAACATAAGCACCAAGCACTGACAATTTTCGACAGCGAAAGCAGTGCCTTGGTGGGGTAGTGGTTAACGCAGCCGCCCGGATTGCGAAAGATGGTGGGTTCGATTCCCGCTTGAGACAGGTCGATTTTTTTCAGTGTATTTTTTCCACAATTATTCCATAATTATATATTTGTTCAAGCATTTTTGAAATTTTAACCTATCTGGGGATGAAGGTAGCCCTCCCAAATGATTATATGATAGCAAATGATATACGGGGTATCGCAGCAACTACAGCCTATGTATAAGACCCTTATGAATTTTATGTGATACGCAATAAAGATATTTGATTTGATTTGATTTGAGTGACGTTTATTTACTCAAACTTATGTGCTCTTAATGAGTTAAATATTGATAGTTGATATATTTCCACGGTCACACCCATTATCGCGTCAAAATTAAATATCAGAACTTGTGTTTTGGCTACTAGATAACTGACGAAATATATTGTATAAATAAGCAGAGGCCAGTCTAATCTAAGATTGCATTTATTATGCAAAATTACATTTGAAATTCATTATTAGTTAGTATTTTCACTATGCAATTTAAGTTAGAAGAATAAAAGAAGAGGGTGCCACTCGAAAGCGCGTGACGTTAGGTACGTTCCTTGCTCGTGGCGAACTTCAGATCAATGATGTTAGCCCACAGCGGCGTAAACAATTATATACCGCGTAAACATGCGAACAAAATTTCTTTTTCGGGAATTTTAATATGATGTTTACCTTCTGTAGTCTCTTTACGTTGTGGCAATATGCATGTAAATTAAAACCGATTCAACGACACGAGTCGTCTGCTAAAAGAGGTCTTCAACTTTGATGTAACATGAATCTGGTAATGGATGTTGCATGAGTTTTGAGTCGGGACCTTCCCGACTCAAAACTGCTTTGATGTCGGCTTTGATGTTTACGTTTTGTCATATTGATGTATTTGTTACCGCGTATGTTATAATTCTATTACATTCATTGTTTTTAAAACGCTTTGGGAATGTAATAAAATACAGGTAGTATCCCTAGTATGAGTTTGTTCGTTTTGGAGCTCGATCAAACGTATCGTCTCTTTTCATACATTGCCCACTAGCGCCTCTAGCGTAAGCTATCAGAAACAGTGGACAATGTAAAAGAGACGATACGTTTGATCGAGCTCGAAAACTATCAAAACTCATACAAAGGTACTGGATCATTTATTAGTCAGTACAAAGTTATCATACTGCTATTAGATTTTGGCAGAGTTTTATTCACGGCCGCTTGCCTGACACCAACAATCCTTGGGAAGGTCAAGTTGACCTTAACAAAAACCTTGAGAACGAGCAGCAGAGGGACCACTTGCTTAACGTGCCTTCCAAAGTACGGAGGAAAATGGCATTTTTTTAAGGTTCGGTGCCACTATTTCAAAATGTCACTGAAATGTATAGGCTCCGTTTCTGCAAGGAGAAGCTACTGCAATGACCGAATACTATATTTTAAAATCATGTGACTTTCAACGGTGGAAAAATTACGAACCTGGATGACGTAGGAGAGATGGGTTCCTCCAACGACGGGGCTATGTGCCGGCTGGCTAGTGAGTCTCACAAATTACACCAGTTTGCACCAGAATTTTCTGAACCTCAAGTCAGGCAGAGTTGATCTAACACTATTCAGTCAATAAACTTCTAGCAACCTTTTAGATGTTAATTACAGAATTTTCTTATTACGCGCGGTAACACGACATTTGACTAAACATACACATTATGACAACACATTTTTTGATAAGGTTTTAGGCTTGGTAACTAAGGCCATATCTTCATTTGATAATTTCTTCTTTCTTGATTTTTGGCATCACACATTATAATGCATTTAAGGGGTGCTTGGCGAGAAATTCATGGTAACAGACCACATCATGGTAACTGATGAGGTGGATATCCCACTATAAAATTCTCAACTTCATATACACCACAAAACTTTTATTTCAATGACTCCCATACTGCTCGTCAGCGTGGATGCTTTTTCATTAAAATAGCACCACTTTCACTGCACAAAATCCACTCCGTAATAATTATGAATTATCGAAACAAAAACCTGCATCCAGATACCATGGATTCCCGCCAAACACCCCAGAACAGTATATAATATCAGGAACTATTCATAACATGGACGAAATCAGTTTCAGTTTAATATTAAACTTTGCTACCAACGATGGGATAAGGTGACAGCGCACTATGGTGCCAAATAGCGTTGCATTATTTGAAATTCGTTTGTCTAACCCCGTCACTTCGGAAAGAGGGTTTGACACATTGGCGATTGTGACTTCGAGTGTTCAACGGCCGTTTATTGGATATTCTTTATCCGGGATTTGAATAAAATGTTTTGATATTTGTGTTCATTTGTTTAGGTTTATTAAAGTCTGAAATACATAAAGTTTTACTTCGTTAAGTATCACGTCTGGTGACAATAGTCTGGTCCTAGGCATAGTTATTGCTACAGTTTGATCAGACTCAACACGTGATACGATTAATCTGCTCACGTAGGGTTTTCAGTGTGATATTTAATATATTGTCCAGAATCATCATCATCTTTTCAGCCGAGAGACGCCCATTGTTGGACATAGGCCTCCCCCAAGGATCTCCAAACAGGTCGGTCCTGCGCTGCCCGCATCCAGCGGCTTCCCGCGATCGTCAGTCCACCTTGTGGGGGGACTACCAACGCTGCGTTTCCCGGTACGTGGTCGCCACTCGAGGACCTTTCCGCCCCAACAGCCGTCAGTGCTCCTCGCAATGTGGCCTACCCACTACCACTTCAGGTTCGCAATTCTTTGGGCTGTCCAGAATATTATACCTAAATATCAAAAAAAAATTGTTATTTTGGAAAAAACATTTACTATGGTACAATTTATAAAGTTTGCAAGTTTATTTAACATTATGCATATCCACGCGGGCGCGAGGCGTCAGCCTCGAAAATTTTACATTGCAATGGTAGTCCTCAAGTAAGCCGAGATTAATGACGACTGCGATGTCAATGACAGCTATTCAAACGCACCCCAAATTATGTACGACACGCAACGAAATGTAATCTACATATTCCTGTTTTAATTCAGGCATCACATGTAATTTACTAAGTTGACACACGTGCTGGCGTTATTAACCGTCAGTATAACTGGGTCTGACGCGTTACTTGCTAAATTTCAGAAATTGTCGTAAAATGTGTAACGTAGATTAACGAGCTGTCTTTTATGTATTTGGGTATGGGTGTGTGTGCGTGTTTTCGTCTGTGTAAGAACAAGATTTTCTGCTTATCTGGAGTTGACTTGGTTTTATTAGTTTTTTTGTGGTGTAAGTTCAGATCCATATCTTCATTATATATATCTGAAGTTATAGTGCGGATTCAGGTCCGCATAGACGCTTTCAAAATGTGGTGCTGGAGGCGTCTGCTGCAAATCTCTTGGACGGCGCGATGCACCAACGCATCAATCCTGCTTGAACTCCAATTTTCGACCAGGCTATCTACCATCTGTCTACGGAGAAATCTCAAGTACTCCGGTTACATTACTAGGAAGAACGGAGATAAGTTCGAGAAACTCATGGTCACAATAAAATAGAAGGCCGATGCGTTGAACAGACCAGGTTCGCGCCATTATAGAAACCAATCTGCACGATGCTCTGCACAGTGATGGGGATAGGTCTCAAATGGTATTTTTCCTAAGGACTGGAAAGACGCTCATATAATTCCCATACCAAAAAAACCGAATCCTACCTCCTTTTCCGAATACCGACCCATATCCATACTGCCGTTTTTTTCCAAAGTCCTTGAGCGCCTTGTCCACAATAAATTAAGTTCCTTCCTTTGCAAAAATCATCTCCTAAATCCTCTTCAATCCGGTTTCCGCCCTGGTCATAGCACGACTACTGCACTCATCAAAATCACTGACGACGTGAGACTAGGCATGGATAGCGGAAAGCTGACTGTGCTAGCCTTGCTCGACTTTAGCAACGCTTTTAATACTGTTGACTTTGATGTATTGCTCGCTATTTTAAAATCTCTTAACATATCTCCAACGGTGATTGATTTGTTTCATAGTTACCTGTATGGGCGCCGCCAGCGGATTTGCATTGAAGATTCCGTTTCTTCTTGGTGCAAGACAGCTGCTGGTGTTCCACAGGGTGGCGTCTTATCTCCTTTACTTTTCACTTTGTTTATAAATTCTATTTCTAATAGTCTAACTTCATCCTACCACCTTTTTGCAGATGACTTACAAATTTATTGCCAGGCTCCATTAAACGAGTTGTCTGAGGCAGTGAATATCATTAATTTGGATCTCTCACATATTTGTGAATGGAGTAAGATGTTCGGCCTAAAACTAAATCCATCGAAAACTCAAGTTATTGTTATTGGCAGCCCTAAAATGATTTCAAGAATTGACTTGTCTCGATTACCAAAAATAAACTTTGATGGCGTCAATGTCACTATTAGCAAGTGTGTTAAGGATCTAGGCCTACATATTGATAGTACTTTATCTTGGGGTCCACAGCTTCAAGAGGTTAGCCGTAGATTGTTTGCATCTGCAGGATCACTTAGACGTCTTCGTAATTTTCTTCCGATTGCCACCAAAATTGCGCTTGCTGAATCCCTTCTTCTCCCTATTTTAGACTATGCTGATGTCTGCTACCTCGATGTCAATGAAGACCAACTAAATAAGCTTGAGCGGCTTCAAAACTTCTCTATAAGGTTTATATTTGGTCTTCGCAAATATGACCATGTATCTGATTTTCGCACTAAGCTCAAGTGGTTACCTATTCGCCTTCGCCGGAATGCACATATTGTCTCCCTCCTATATAATATTCTCTTTAATCCCAATACCCCATCCTATCTCAAACTACGTTTTACATTCCTTCAGGACGCTCATTCACGAGATTTGCGATCATCTAGTAATTTGAGGTTGGAGACTCCAATGCATTATACAAAATTCTATAGCAAGTCGTTTACAGTGCATGCTGTTAGTTTGTGGAATGCATTGCCGGTCGAGATAAGACGTGCTAAATCTCTGAACATTTTCAAGTGTCTAGTAAAAGATCACTATCTGTCACTGTCTGTTGTAGTATAGATTCTTCTATTATTATTAATTTGCTATTGTTTACCATTCATGTATTCCAAATTGTATTTATAACATTGTGTATGTAGTATGTGTACTATTGTTTATGTAGTATATGTATTTAAATTGTATGTAGGTTTATATATTATGTTATATGTGTGTATGTTTATTCTGTGGTTGTTGTATATATGTATCTCATATTATGCCAACTTCCCTCTAAGTTACTTGTTCCATGCTGATTCTGTCCATCCTAAGGTTGCCTGGAAGAGATCGCACACAGCGATAAGGCCGCCCATTGTACCAATTTTAGTATATTTTTGTTTATGTAATTTTATTGTTTGTTGGTGTACAATAAAGTATAAATAAATAAATAAATAAATAAATAGGTCGAGATGGCGCAGAACCATCATAGAAAGGATGGCACCACAGGGAAGTCACGACCCTCATCACTGACGAACACGACGCGAGGAGGAACTTCAGATAAATAGTAGTGCAGAATGCCTTATCTGTTGTATTACATCATCATCACTTACTCGTGTATTTGGGATAGGCGTAAAATGTTTCCACTTCCATAGATCTCGATCAGCCGTCATTTCAGCATTAAATCCTTTCTCTGCCATATATCCTCATTCTCTCATATAATCTATGCATATATTTGCGTCGGACTTCTCCTTTTATACCTAAGCACGGTTCATCACCTTCTTTATCACATGATTATCATCGCTTCTCATTTCGTAATGAGTAAACTACTTGTATGGTACTAGTCCTTTACCAATCTTTCTGCTTCTGGTGCTACTTTCAGACTATATCAAACGTATTCATTCTTCACTTTGTCATCCGTACAAGACAGCAGGTCTTATGTTTTTGCTATAGTCTGTTTTTTTTAACAAACGAGTACTGAGTATGTCTCTCGCATATTTCCAATATTGACAGAGTGAAATGGGTCATGTTAGGGGCGGGGCCAACGCCTCTGTTCAAAACATAATTGGATATAGTGTTAATATTTTAGATACTAGAACTTATAAATGAAATCATTATTATATAATTCTTGTAATCTTAAAAAGTATCGTCGTCACTTCCTCTGATGAACTTTTTGCACACATGTGAATAATAAACTGCTCTAACAATATTTGTTCATTGCACATTTATCACACAAGCCGGTCTTTTGTGGCGTTTGCGTGAAACAAACTTTATGTTGATTACATGGACCAATTTTTTTTTTATTTAATAGCAACACACACAAAATTTTCGGTACTCGTTTCTTAAAAAAAACTACAGTGTCTGACTGAAACCGGAATTTGTACCGAAACAGAAACCAGAAGATCATACTTAATAGATTTTCTAACGAACTGTTGAAAATCATAATTAGCCGATTTACCATTAACACTACGTGCACAAACTTATGCCCACCAATTTAGACCTTATCCCCTCCGACATAAAATACTTTTACAGTACTTCCCATTCATAAAAGCTCTCCAGCCGTTGCCTTAGCAATATCCTGTATCACGCAAAATCTAAATCCGAGCCCCTGGCCTGAATTCCAAAATCTTGCCCCAAATCTCAGTCACATGACCGTTACATATTTGGACCAATCCGTCTGCCTTTTCGGCCATTATTGACGTTCATATTAGCGTTAGGCCACTTCGCAAGCAACTTCGTAGCCAAATTTAATTTGCCTCAGTCCTTATTTCGACGTAATACTAAATACTTATTTTTTGTATAATAATCTCCCAGACATACGTCAGACCATAGACGAAGGATAAAAGGTGCTCGACCTGTAACGTGCAGTTTCGTAATTAAAAACACATATTAAACTCTTTGTTGCGTATAATGGAGTTTGAAATTGAAAGACTGTAGTAAGCTTGGATTACTGCATTAACAAACAAGAAAAAAGTAAAAAAATACTTTTTAAAAACAAGCTTTTGTTATGTTTCTGTTAATAATACGAACTAAATATTTGAAAACTGTGCCGTGATTAAATTAAGCAGGGGATTAAACTGATTTAGACCGCAAAATTGGTCATTACTAGTTCAAATGAGCCGAGACTTCTATGACCACCTCCATCATCAGATAAGACCCTGGTAGCCATCTAAAAACAAAGTACTCTTCAAGACAAATCAAACAAGCTGCAACTCGATGGGGTTCCGTCATTTCATTACAGAGTTCCTATGACCACCTCCCAGCTTAATAATCAGACGCTGGTTACCATTGAAAACAATCTACTCTTCAAGACGATTCAAACGAGCCCAAACTCGATAAGGCTGTGTCGTCTCATTGCGAACTTCCTATAGCCAAATTACAGCTCCATCATCAGATTAGCACCATGTCATCATATAATATTGCATTGTCACGCGATATACACATGTACGCAAAATTTCAGCTCAATCGGTAACCGGGAACTGGATCTAATTTAATTTGCAAGATTTGATGACAAACATCGGGACAGGTGAAACTAAATAAAAGCTTGTAATGTGTTAGTATCTGGATTATTATAACCAAAACTGCTATTATTTAGCTTATTATTATTTAGTTTTCTTAGAACCGTTTTAAAAATATTCTATAAGAACATTAAAATCATTAATTATAACCTTTTTATAACTATTTAATACTAGCTCCTGCCCACGACTTCGTCTGCACTGGATTAGTACACATTATAGTCAATAGGTAATGCTGAAATGTAACATAATACACTTACGAGCAAAAATAAAATCGACTCACCTCGTAGGTTTCGATTCTTAATATATCGGTATATAAAAATAAGATTAGATAAACAAAACCTGTAAATATAATTTGAATTTATATTTCATAAGCTTTATTTAATCTACTCTAAACATCGATAAACGAAGTATTAGTCACAATAGACTGATTTCTTCGGAAACCCTGGTTTCTCATTTTTACGTCATACGCCATTTCTGTGACTATGTAGAGTGTTCAGAGTTGATTGAATCATTATTTATTGAATAATTGATTAAACTTACAGATTTATTGACCCTTAAATTCAGCTGATATCCCAAAAAAATCTCTTTTAACTGTATTTGGTTTTCAATTTGTAAAATCAATAAACCAAAATCTATCATTGTAAAAACTGGTCTAATGTAAGTTTGTGTTCTTGTTTAACACACGGGGTTAAAAAATATTATTTACTAATTGTAGATTTTGATTGGAGAGTTCTGAACCAAAGCGTACCGGTGAGTCGATTTCATTGCAGGTATGTGTTGTGTATATTATTGTAAAGTTTTATTAAAATCCATTTGGTAGATTTTGCGTAAAAGAGTATAAAACATCCTTGACATACACCCATTTAAACTTTTGCGTTTATAATATTAGGAAGGACACATCATTTTATAATTGATATATTTTTATATGTCAACTGTAGTTCATTCTCACTCAAAAATATACCTGCAGCATTCACTGGTACTTTTGTGTTATCTTCTCCTTATTCCAAAACATACACGCGGTGATAGTTCCTTTACACAGTTAAAGTAAAAAGTTTAATCTACCTACGAAATTAAAAAGCTCATAAATCGTATCCCTAGCGTACGAGTTGAGGTACGCTAATAAAGCAAAAGGGTATAATGTTAATTAACAGTTTCAAACTAAATAGCATAGCAACAAGAGCTTATTTGATTTAAAACCCCTTTTAATAAAGTATACTACAGAGTAGATATTAAAATATCTATCCAATTAATACTTAATCCCAAATTATTAGCACAACAATTTTTATTCACAATTCATTTGCAGTGCTTTGAAATATAATATTATAGCCAACAAGATTATTATTAATTTTAGCAACAAAGAAAAATATAATGAATTCTGTCTTCGAAACTCAACGAACATTATTCCGTTCCTATTGCCCCGTAGATATAAGCCTGGCAATAATTATAATAGGTCTTATAGCGAAAAATCTATAGTACAATACAGTTTGTTCATAAAAGATTATGGCAGCCTTCGTCCACTTAATTCATTCAATCTCACATTTCTATGATGCACAATCAGAAAATGTTATTCACTGCCAGAAAACGTGTTCCCTCTTGACAATCATGTGCTTTTTATGTTCTGTAGGCTGGGCGTTTGATCGCAATCGCGCCTCGTGAAAAGTGATGATGACGCTTGTTGAGTCTGATTTCGAAGATTATATTGGTCAGGGAAAGCAGAAGAGTCTCATTCATTTGTCTGTAGTAAAAAATTTCAATACAATGTATCTGGCGTGACTGAGACCTGGTGTCCCAAGACACAGGATTTTCCTAGTTTGGGCACCAGTCTCCCATATCTTTCTATATAAAGTTGAAAATGTAATAACTTTTGTTTATTGTCTCAGTAATATTAATTAGTCTTAAATTCCTTTTATGTGTGGGAGAAAATAAACATTTTTATTATTATTTATATGTAGTAGTTATTAAATCTTGGCTTTTTAGCCGGTTAATATTATTATTCAAAGGCGAGAGGCTAGTGCGGCTTTTATTAATATCCCTTGCATTACGGTCAGCATCAGAATTGGATTAAAATTTTAGGACCTTCTCATAATAATCATTCATACATCTTGGTGGCCACTATTACTGCACAAGCGCTGGCGTTGCTATGACATGGTACTAAAGTGTTAATCTAATTTAAATGCTGATTGCACTCCACTTCTGCTTACTCTCAGGTAAGATGGGGTCATTTATATACGCATTCGAACATATTTCAATCGATTAATACCAATTCGATACTTCTTGATTTATCAAGTTCACCCCATGAAATAAACGGTTCTTCTCTTCTTTCCACAAGTGAGCAGTATCGATGTACAATTGTACACTACGACTCTCGATTCCTCGAAGCTATCTCGAGTGACGCCCCGACGATTTTCTTTAAGCCGTTCCGATAGCTTAGTTGGTCTTAATTGAATCCCTTTTTACCAGAAAGCCGAGCGCCGAAAGTAAACTGAGAGCGTTTCGTTTGAGTTTTTAGTCTGTTAAAAGAGATCGACAGAAAATGTCTGATGAAATTGTTCAAGTAATTTCTGATGTGAAACTGCACTAAGTCATGTTTTCATAATGAAATAAGTTTAGCAATTTGCCAGAATAAGTTAAATGATACGGGTGAAAGCCTTTTTTTTATATATATAAAAAGGTCTAGCAAATGACTTCTTTCCACCTGATGGTAAGCAGAAGTAGAGTCCAAATGCGAAAATAGCTAGTCCGGGAGATAAACCGCTACGCTAGACACCATCGCTTTGCCGACGTGCAAGGTCTTCTTCACGCCTCTTTTGAATGACCCAGGATTGTAGGAAGGAGGATGTGCCTTGATTGTGCGACAAAGAAACGAGTTGCCAAATTTTTTTGTTCGCGTTGGAATGGTAGCCACAATTTGTCGGTGACACTGTAAACCTGCACGCGTGGTCCTTAAAAGGAAGGGAGATGGTGGGATAAGGAAAAAAAGCTCTTCAGAGCACTCGCCGTGGTACAGACAGTAGAACGCACTCAATGACGCAACATCGCGACGCAATTGGAGAGGCTCAAGATGTTTGGTTACCTCTACGTCGCCGATGATGCGGGTCGCGCGACGCTGCAACCTATCCAAAGCATTTAAAAATAAGTATTTAAAAATCTGTGAATTTAAATAACACATTTTAAAACACTTTAATCCATTTGGCGTTCTTTGAAATCGTTTCCAACTTCTCGAATTCTTTTGTACGGCGAATGTCAAACCACTACAAATTATATTTTTACGTTTATTGTGAACTCGTACTTGCTCTTGTTCACGGTTGTTTGACCTTTATCTTCACACCATCAGATGAGATGAAGTCCAAAGCTTTAAAGGTCCTAACAGAAAAACTGCATAACCAATCAAAGTATTGTGTCAAATACATAAGATATTGAATTGGGGCAGCGACATCAAAGAATTTTTTTTTTAATAGATTATACTCTTAGCAAAGCCTCTGAATATCGTGCATAATTAGACTTGTTGAAATGATTATATTAATAAGCGACCTAATCAATGGATTTCTCAAGCATTACTTCACGTTAAATAATTGAGACGTCGATTAAATTAATTAGCGCCGTTTAATGTTGCCATTTTCGCTGGTCAGATTCATTTGAAACATGCCGGTTTGTAGACAGGTAGTTAAACCTTCTCGTCTGCTTCTTACAATTTTCGTGAAATTAATATGCCTACTACATTATGAAATGTTAACGGTTATTGCTGATTCACTCGTTTTCACAACATCACTGCGTATTTGAGAAGTTGAGGTTAGTCAGTCATCAAGCTTTTAAAACGAACCAACTTTCTAGCTAGCGAACTTCTCCTGCGAGGGAATCTCTCGGTCAACAAAAGGATGAATCACTCTTAATTCTTTCAGACCTACCTCTACCCCCTGAAAATCTGATCATCATCATCATCATTTCAGCCAAGAGACGCCCACTGTTGGACATAGGCCTCCCCCAAGGATCTCCAAACCGGTCGGCCCTGCGCTGCCCACATCCAGCGGCTTCCCGCGACCCTTACTAGATCGTCAGTCCACCTTGTCGGGGGCCTACCAACGCTGCGTTTCCCGGTACGTGGTCGCCACTCGAGGACCTTTCCGCCCCAACGGCCGTCAGTCCTCCTCGCAATGTGCACTGCCCACTGCCACTTAAGGTTCGCAATTCTTTGGGCTATATCGGTGACCTTGGTTTTCCTGCGGATCTCATCATTTCTGATATGATCACGCAGAGAAACTCCGAGCATAGCTCTCACCATTGCCCTTTGGGTGACCTTGAGCCTTCTTATGAGGCCCATTGTAAGCGGCCACGTTTCGGTTCGTTCCGAAAATCTGATACCTAGTGTTATTTGACTCCATCTTATAAGGTACAGTAAGCTTGTACATTGAAACATTTTGGATTGATCACTGTCATTTTTCTGTTGGTCCTTAAGGGTGTACAATGTATCTGGCTGGATCCATGGTAAGGCTTGTTTCAAGTCTAGCCAGCGACCAGCATCTCATCGAAGTCTGCCGTCAGAACAATAACAGCATTGATCTGTTCCAGCAGTTGTCAGACAGTCGACAGCTCTTCAATATTGGAGAGTTCAAGGAGGAGTTAACTTCTATCTTCTACATCCGTTTTCTTTTTTATGCTTGACACAGAAGCTCTTGACTTTGATCTCACCTGATAGTAAGTCACGATAAGGCCGAAGATGATCGAACTTCACCTGGAACGCTCAACCATCGAGGAACTAGCTATCATTAATTTTTTGAACAAATTAATGCTGGATTTTGATAATACAAGGTGTTTGGTACCTATATGGTGTATGAAGCCGCCACCTACCCATGCTAACATAGTCATATAAATACTATGGTGATATCAAAATTCAAAACTGTATTTTTTAAATTATCCATACTTTTTGTTTTTTTTTATCGAGCTATTTGTATGGAGAATTCAATTTTTTTTACAATTTAAAGTTGTTGATATCACCATAGTATTTATATGACTATGTTAGCATGGCTAGGTGCCGCCTTCATACCCCATGTACCTAACACCTTATATGTTTCTCCTACCCTGATCCCAACTTAGTTGCGATCGCTGCAGTATGTCTAGCTTACCACATACTGCTGTTGTACGTTTTGGCATTAGATTTTACGGCCAGCTGCTATCCTGACACCAAACGCTGCTTAGGAAATCTATATTTAACCTTCTGATTTCTATATCCAATCTTATCGCTTACATTCAAGCCAGACGAAAACTTCTAACTTCCACATAAAAAATATAGATTAAATCGTCAGAAAGAAACCTCAATAAATCTTTTTAGAAACATGAGAAAGTCTGACAAAGTTTTCTATTATAATAACGACGTCTCGAAACACTCTCGTCTAAAACTGTCTACAGCACTGGTCAATAAATATTTTATCGTTTCCTCCACGCGTGATATTATTATATTCTCAGGGAACCGGGAGCTGTCGCACCTATGTTAGCGACAAAAATTTATTACACCTACAGCCATACTTCACTTTGGATGGGGGATAATCTGCAATTATTTCCACTGGGTTAAATCTGTAACAAATTACGTATTCGACTTTAAAAGAAGTTATAATAAGTGCCCGACCAAAGCCTATTTTGGGCTGCCATTGTGAATCCATCTCATAGAACACAGCTAAATTGATATTTCTTTTAGTCCCAAATAATGGACTCTAATGACGTCATCACTAGTCTAGACATTTGAATTTGTCAGCATTTACTTCGTAGTTTTCACTGGCGATTGAAACGTCAACTCTTTGTTTGTCACCAGTTCCTTTTTCGTGTATTATAATAGATTAAATTTATATAATTGTGTAAGTTTTCTTTTGAATATTATTTTTGGCACTATCTACATCTGCTGTTGAGTGCGCCTACAAAAGAGTTCGCATTCAATAAATCACTCAAAAAGAAATCATCTCCAGTTAAGCTTCACTACATTACACTCGTACATTCAGATTTTCCCTGTGCGACTATCTGGCACTGTGTGACATCCAAGTCGTTAATCTTCTTCCCGACGCGAAAGTATGTGAACTACGTGTGTGGAAGCCCGTATATATAGGAAAGTAATTTACGCAAACTCACCGAAGACATTTTAGATGAATCCCATTATATGTCTTATATTAAAAACATCTATTACACATTGAATTATGTTTCTTATTGGTTAGGCAGGATTTTAAATGTTTGAATCTATTAGATTTTATAAGGGGATTGTTAGAGTTCTTATTGATAACATTTGTGTTGAGAGACTCCATTTTTAACTCAATTTACCGTACAATTTATTGTTACTCTAGATCAGAGATTACCAAACTTATTTCTTTACCGCCCCTTTGAAAATTAATTGATTTTCAGCGCCCCCTATTTTTACACAAAACCACAATTTCATTACTTTAATTACACAAACACGCACAAACTCATTTATCTCTTTCGAGGCTCAATCGTACTGTACCCCCTATGAGTTTTGTTAGTTTTCAAGCTCGATCAAACGTATCTTATTTTTCATACATTGCCCACTATCGCCTCCAGCGTTAACCATCAGAAACAGTGGGCAGTGTATCAAAGAGACGATACGTTTGTTAGAGCTCGAAAACTATCAAAACTCATACTAAGGGTACTGAGCAAGTTAGGACAGTATCGATGAACCAGCCGATTGCTTCCGGACTGCACCAATAGCGCTATTTAACAAATCTTGTTACAACTTTATTGGGTACGGCGTAGGGCTATCCTACGAAATCTATGTTATGTAGGTATTTTTAGTTTAAATACCATCATAACATCATACAGGGCAGAAATATAATTCTCATAATTCGATATTGAGTAGTAGGTAAGTTTTATTAGGTTGGGGAAAAAGTCTTTTCGCATTATAGTATGTATAAACTTGTAATAAAATATCTTTGGCTATACTATTTGTATCTGGCTGGTTTTGGTATCATTGAAAGTTTAAATTTTAAAGAACATAATTCCAAATTCAAATTAGGAAAATGTGTGATTTTCATTTGTTTTTCGTACCGCCAAGATGAGTGAATCTAATGAAGAAATTCGATACATTTTAAAATTTTACTACAAAAAAGGTAAAAATGCAACGCAAGCCGCGAAAAAAATTTGCGATGTTTATGGACCTAGCGCAGTGTCTGTGAGAGTAGCACAAATTTGGTTTAAGCGTTTTCAATCCGGAAATTTTGATGTCAAAGATGCACGTCGCTCTGGTCGCCCTATTACAGATAAAATGGATGCCATTTTTGAAAAAGTGGAGCAAGATCGGCATGTCAGTAGTTACGACGTAGCTGAAGAACTGGGAATTGACCACAAAACAGTTTTGGCGCATTTGAAAAAAACTGGGTACACAAAAAAGCTCGACATTTGGGTACCTCACGAGCTCACTGAAAGAAACCTAATGAACCGTGTACTCATTTGTGATTCTTTATTACGACGTAATGAAACCGAACCATTTTTGAAGAAGCTGATAACTGGTGATGAAAAGTGGATCACGTACGACAAGAACGTGCGAAAAAGGTCGTGGTCAAAGGCCGGTCAGGCTTCACAGACTGTGGCGAAACCCGGGTTAACTCGCAACAAGGTGATGCTGTGTGTGTGGTGGGATTGGAAGGGCATTATTCATTATGAGCTGTTACCACCAGGCAAGACCATCGATTCTGAACTCTACTGCGAACAACTGATGAGATTAAAGCAAGAAGTTGAGAGAAAGCGGCCGGAATTAATCAACAGAAGGGGTGTGGTTTTTCATCATGATAACGCTAGACCTGACACATCTTTAGCCACTCAGCAAAAATTAAGAGAGTTTGGCTGGGAGGTGTTAATGCATCCGCCGTATAGTCCTGACCTTGCACCTTCAGATTTCCACCTGTTTCGGTCTCTTCAGAATTCTTTAGGCAGTGTCAGGTTAACATCACGAGAGGACTGCCAAAACCACTTGTCGCGGTATTTTGACCAGAAGTCCCAAAATTTCTATAGCAATGGGATCATGTCCCTACCTACAAGATGGCAAAAAGTTATCGAACAAAATGGTACCTACATACTTTAGTTAAATGTAAATAAAAAATAAAAAATATTAAAAAATGTTTTGAATTTTCTTAAAAAATGCGAAGAAACTTTTTCCCCAACCTATTAATTTTAGTGAATTTTATAATATAAAGTAAATGAAATTACAAATCAACCATCGCCCCCCTAAACTACGCCAACACCCCCATTTTTTTTCTGAGCCCCTTAACGCCCCCCTCTAGGTCTCCAACGCCCACAAGGGGGCGTTATCGCCCACTTTGAGAAAGACTGCTCTAGATACATTTTCACTTGACATTGGCTAAATGCTTGAGGCTTACCCCTTTATTCATAAAAACAAGTGAATTTATTATAGATTTATAAATAATTTGTTACGTCACTCTGGCACGAGATGAATGAAACAAAACACTTTTTAACAAGGTAATAACTAAAATAGGTTTATTGAGTGTTTATGAATAAGGTTGTCTTTAAGTATCGCGAAGCCGTTAATTAAAGATAGAATAGAAGTGGATTGTTTCAATAATAGATTTATAATTACTTACGTTTATAGATTGGCAATGAATCGACTAGGGCGAGACGAAAAATGCGTCCATGTGTAAGTAACGTATAGTTTTAGGGTGAAGGAAACCATTGGGAGGAAACCTGTACACACCTATGAAGAAATTCTTCGGTTGTGTGTGAAGTCGGCCAACCCGCACTTGGCTTGCGTAGTTGACTAAGGCCTAATCGCCTCTAATGTGGGGTAGGCTCGAGCCCCTGGGTGGGGACATTATATGAGCTGTTGTGTTGTGGTAAGTAATACGCGTGGAAAATAGTACTGCAGTCTGACAGTTACTGTCTTTTCTACGTGACTGACAGACCGACTTAGGCCGCCTGCGTGTATGGTTTCAATTGTTGATTTTGATAGATGGTTAATGACGTTTTTAAAGGTGAAACAAAAATAATCAACAGTTATTCTCTACAACAGCGTGCCTTTGACTTTAGTTAACCTCGCCTTGCCAACCTGCAAGGTTCTCCTTCACACCTTTTTTGAATGGCTCAGGATTGTAAGAAGGATAACACGTGTACTGGCAGAGAATTACATTTATTGGTTGTGCAACATCTTAGACCATTTAGCACGGGACGTGGCATAGCGCAGATTTAGTACTGAAAACATTCTGCCGTGTTTCGCGGGGGACGAGGCAAACACGCATAGCACACATTTACTCACTCGTGCACGCACACTGTTGCAAAAATTTTATCGCTGTTATGAGCGCACACTCGCGGACTCGGCAATCCCGCGTACCACCATATCGCCTAATGTTGTTATATCGTTATTTCTATCGCAAAATTTGTAGATGAAAAATTGAATTGTTATGTGAAACAGTAGTTTATTTGAATAGAAAATTACTTCCGTGTGATAAGCAACTCCGTTTTAGGATAACTTTAATGTTTCTGGTCGTCGTTTACAAAGAAAACACTTCGCAACCTTATTTTTTACGAGTTTCGCTTAGCGACAGATACGAATTCAAAATGGCGGTCGGTCATCGCCGCGAACTAGTTTTTCTAAACTGACATGAATGTTTGTTCTTGTACTTTGGCAGAGGGGAACGTGTTCGCTTGCCACGTCTCGTGTTAAATGGTCTAAGTGTAACATAAACATAAGAGTTTCCAAAATACTTATTTCGCATTCTTTCTTCACACGCAGTAAAATGAAATGACATCATGCACCTTTAAAAAATTAACCATACTGCTTATTGGTTTTGGCATAGATTACTCGGCATTATTATTCAATCACGAAGGTTGGAGCATGAATAACTCCATCCCGAAATTACGCAACCACGAAAATAGTTTACACGAATCAATGTACCCCGAAACCACCTAATCCAGAATCAATAATACTGTACTCCGACGGTTAGTTGATATAAGAAAATACTTATATCAACTAACCGTCCGGGCACGAGCCGAGCGAGCGTAGCGAGCATGCCACGGTAGCGGCTGGCGACTGCCAGAAGCGACTTAAGGGCGTTTCTCACATCGTCGTCGTTGAGATTTCGTGGTACGTTGATTCAGGTAAACATTATTCATGCAAACTAATTTCGTGGTGGCGTGATTTTAGGATGGAGTTATTCGTGTTCCAAGTTAGTGATTAAGTATCACACCAAGTATATTCACTCAATCTCGTTATACTCGTTTATTCGTAAATGGTAAATTCGTAAAGTTTAAAAATTACAGTGAAATAGGTATAGGCTCCTAAAATAACTTTGCGTTAAGCGTTTTATTAATAATTTACTAATTATCATTTTAACGATAGCAAAAATATGTTACTTCTATTTAAACTAACTTCGTTTGTTATAGTAAAATTTGCTTTAAATTCAGTCTAAAATCTACATTAAAGTCAAATTTAAACACAACTTTGACGGTAGAACCTACCTATTTTATGACGTCACTACAAACTTAGAGAATAGATTCTTTATTCATTCGCCCTAAGTAAACATTTACTTTATTAACAATCACGAATCACATACTATGGAGATCATAAAATTCATCAGACTGCCCATTTAGGCAATTTGCTACTCTATAATCAAAGGACATAAAAGTATAATCGCTTACCACATTTATTAGGCTCACTTCCGTCATTAAGCTGTTACCTGTAAAAACAAAATTTTCGGGTTAGTTTTCCATCACAGTAAAATGGATTTCATTCAGATGAAATTCATTGACGGGAAATAGAAATATCAAATTTGATTATCCAAATAAAAAATTGTACACATACAAAAGTCCTGCACTAGACAAAAAGATACCTGCTTCAGCGAAATATTCTCGTATAGAATTTTACGCTGTGAAGTAGGAAAACAAGGATAGTGAAATAATATTTAATGAAATGAATTTTATGTAGGTACCTCATCAAAAAATATTTTTAGCAAAAAAATACTGAAACCGACTTCAAGACGTACTTTAAACTAAAAAGTAATAAATAAATAATATTTTTATTAAGTAGTTAAAAAGAGCGTGATAGAAAACCAAGGAAAGTATTGATATACATTTATAATTCTTTATTTATAATTCATACTCCGATATATTTGGAGCCGGTGCCAGCTAGCCAAGGAGAATAGTGTAGCCTTTGCAACAAATTTTCGAACTTCACGGAGCGGCGGCGGATTATTTCTCATCTTTATTATGCATTCATATTATGTATAGTTAATGGATTAATTAGGTAAGGTTATTTTGCTTAGGCTGGCACCGATTCTAAATATATCGGAGTATGAATTATAAATAAAAAAAAACAACATACAGTCGTATAGAGAACCTCCTCCTTTTTTGAAGTCGGTTAATAATATCATCATCATATCAACCGAGAGACGCCCAGTGTTATTTATGTTACTTGATTTTATTTGAGGGGCTTGCAGCTTACATAGAGAAATATACAATATACTACAATACATTGCAAGGAGTCAGTAATAAGCCTCAGACTTAGTCAGGAACACAGACAGATGCCTCTCCTACGAATCTCCAACCTCGGTGTAGCGCTCACTGCGTCCAGCGGCTTCTTCTACCAGATCATCGGTCCAATAAGGGACTTACCAAAGCTACATCTCCTGGTACGCAGCCGCCACTCGATGACCTGTCTGCCCCAACGGCCATCAGTCCTCTTCACAATGTGGCCTAGCTGTCCACTTAAGATTCGCAGTTCTTTGGGCCATGTCAGTGACTTCTCTTCTCCTGGCTCTCATCATTACTGATATGATCACGCACGCAAACTCAAAGCATAGCTTCTCGATTGGCCTATGATATACCTTAAGCCTTCTTGAGAGGCCCATAGAAAAGGCTTCCTAAGGATGCAAATGTTTTTTAAATGTTGTTATATCTTTATTGATAGTACGACGCCCTGAACATAAAAAGCAATCTCGTGGAAACTCATCAATCTTAATATTGAGTCAGTCTTTGAGGTAATGCTTCAAGGATTATAAACCTAAATAGTCTTTGATCTTACGGGTAATACGCTGTTAAGGAATTTGTTCGTTCCACATATTAAGAGCTAAAGCGCTTCCATCGTCAATATTTGAAAACTTAGGGTTAAGTGAATACTTTATTAGAACGCCCAAAGGTCAGAATGAAGCCGTAAACGTATTTTGTACGTGCTATTATCTTCCTTATTGTTATAGTAGTAAGGATCACGGACGATCAAAAAGCTACATGTTGCCACAAAAACATTGAAGTTTGTTTGAGCAGCGTGTTTCCGAAGTATCACGTATAATGTTATCTATCTGTCCTTTCATTGTTTTGAATTATCCAAAGTCAATTAAATTAGTTTCGATCACGATAGCAAAACTTTTTGAGGAGACAAGAGAGAGAAATAATTATGATCTACCCGTTCCCTTAACTAACCTACTTTAGACAACTTTGTGTCTGAAACACAAGTAATGGACAGGTTCATCGCAGATAATCTTATTGGGTAATAAACTAAGAAGATTTATTCAGTAGCTAGAAGTTATTTAGAGCAGTCGTTAGAGGGTAAAGTAAAGTCTATTTTTTAAATAATTTTGTTCGAGCTACAAGCTGAACATTGGACTCTGTGGCTGCGCGGTTAGCAACGAGCCAATAACATAAATTTATTTAGTTTATAGCTGAGAACCATTTCGATCACGTCAGCTTTTAAACAAAAAAAAACGCAAAAACGCATAAAAATCGGTTTATTCGTTTAGGAGTTACGACAAGAACACAGACACAAACTTATAAATCCCCTCTTTTTGCGTCGGGAGTTAAAAAAGCAACAATCCTCGGATCAGCAGCTACGTGCATCATCAGCAACTTACACTTAATCTATCAATGTGTACAGAAAATTTCATTTTTAAGCAATATCAAAAGCATCAATAAACAGATTTCAACTATCTGTTTGGTCTACTTCTACGCAGTTACTGCCAGGTCATCACTTAATACCAGCACATGGTAGTTGCTGACTGTAAGGCACACATTTCCGAACGTACCTGACTAGACAATTCATTGGGCGATGTTTCGGAACGTGCGCTCTCTAACGACTCGCCACATCATCACTTTTTGTAGCTTGACGCTTTGTGTGTTTGTGAAAATAAATATTAATTAATTATTAACTAACAGTGTTTCTCTGAGCATCCTTTCAGCTCAGACAGCATCTTTCCCATATACTCGTGCGAAGCGACGCCTTACAACCGTCGTAACATATGTCCGTACAAAGTTATAGAAATCGTACTACAAGAAATTAAACTTTAGACTACTGGATGCCCACAAACGTGTGGACGCGTCGCAAGCGCTTGCGACTACTTCCTTTGATTGGTGACAAAAACCGACACCAGCTCGGATCGGCTACCAGCACCTGCAAAGTTACGCAAGCCAAGGCAAACGCTCTATCCCCACTTTTCAGCGTGTTGATTCGGCATAATAGCCGGCTTCATGAGCAGAGCAACTGTACCCTCTAACGGAGAACATGAACGCGAAACGTATAAACGCATGACGGCTTCTGTCTTCTTCTTAATCGTTCCCCCATTACTGAGGATCGTGAGGACCCCTCCTTCTTAGGCGGTCAATAGCTCATCTCCAACTGATCCGCTCCGTCGCCTGATGGATGCGCTGACAGGTATCTCCAGCTGTTCGGAGATCTGGTCCGACCATCTGTTTGGGCTTCGACCTCTGGGGCTTTTGCCCTCCACCCTTCCCGTCACCACCATTCTTTCTAATTTGACGGCTTCTGTCTAATAGATACCTTATGGCTTATATGGGTGGACAAGCGAACTAATGCACTGAACTTTCCCAAAGCTTTCTTCTAGCCGCATTATTCTCAGTGCCCGGTACACCGGTAGCCAAGCTTCCCTAGGAATCTCAAATCTTGTTACAAAGATGCAAAAAGAAAGCCGACCAGCTTTCAGGCAAACCTTTTAAAAATTCACAGCGCCATACAAAGAAGTCCACGCCGGCACCGTAATATCTTTTTTCTACAAAGCAACGGAAAAACAAGGAGTTCACTTTAAAGAAATGTTGGTGCTTTCTTTACAGCACAATAAAATTCAGATAAAATCGCCGCGGACCTATCTCGGTAATGCGTTTGCTTATTTTAACGGTGCTGCTTAAAATATGTTTGTTTGCTTCAGCGCGAAACAAAGAAGGGAACTTCATCTTGTTCTTCCTATCTTCCCATCATACAGTTATTGTGCTAATTAATTAAACTGTGTGAGTATTCATCTGATGATGTTAAGTACAAAAGTGTATTACAAATGCATAATTGCAATGGATTTTATATCGACAGACAATCTTTTTTCGCATCCCTACCAATTCTAAGTCACATTCGCCGTCGCGCGTACAGAGCAATATAAAAGCACGTCTTGAGCCGCGCGATAAAAAATATGAGGCGTAAATCAACTACATAGTTGGTAACGATTTCGTTTGAGGGATCAGAATTATATGTCCCCGGGGAGCCACTGTGATCCCGGGAGCCAAACTATACAATATGTTGTTTGAACAATACGCACGCAACGAAATAGAGTCGTTTTTATTTGTATTGGTAAACAAAAACTTATTCTAATGTTTCGTCAATATTCTGCCGAACAGTTGATATATTTTCTTGTCATCCCACTAAATAAAACGTTGTGATGGAAATCAAATTTCTAAACATAAAGGTAATCAATATCAAATGTTCTTGTAATTCCATGTAAACTACAAAAGAAGGTTTCGTTTGCAGGTCCTATAATTTACTTATTAGTAAAAGTTTATCGGTCATTGAAAAATCAGTCCTGTTTTATGGAATAATTTTATTTTGGCGTTTACATACGCGTTTTTAGGGTTCCGTACCTCAAAAGGAAAAAACGGAACCCTTATAGGATCACTTTGTTGTCCGTCTGTCTGTCTGTCTGTCTGTCTGTCAAGACCCTTTATCTCCAGAACGCGTGGACGTATCAAGCTGAAATTCACACGAAATACTCAGGTCTATTGTCCCTTTAAGCTGTGAAAATATCAAACTTCTAAGCCAAGCCAATAAAAAGATACAGCCGATTATGTCGATATTTTCAACAAATTTCCGACACTCGCAAAGGAATCAAAACCTACAGGATACTTCCCGTAAACTCAGAATCTTGAAATTTGGCATGAAGCATTGTCATATAATGCAAATATAGGAAAAATTGCGAAAATCACATTTTTTTAGTTATATAATATAATAAAAATATTTTAATAAAATGAAACTTACTACCTTATTTCTCACGAACGAATAAAGGTATCAAATTGAAATTTATACCAAATACTTAGGTCTATTGTCCCTTTAAGCAGTGAAAAAATCAAACTTCTAAGTTAACGCAATCAAAAGATACAGCAGTTTATACCGACACCTTAGACGAATTTCCGTCACTCGCTAGGGAATAAATAAATAAATAATAAATAAATTGTTTATTCATAAATTACATTTCTTGGTTTTACAAAAGTATTATTAAGGTAAGAATGAATAAGTAAGAATGTTACGTTTGTACGGCGGAACCCTCGGTGTGCGAGTCCGACTCGCACTTGGCCGGTTTTTTTCTAGTATTTTTCTAGTCCTGTTTTATTTTTAGAAAATTTTTACTTCCTAAACATAAAGGTAATCAATACCTTAATGTTCTTGGAATTAAATGTAAACTACAAAAGAAGGTTTCGTTTGGAGGTCCTTTAATTTACTTATTAGTACAAGTTTATCAGTCATTGAAAAATCAGTCCTGTTTTATGGAATAATTTTATTTTGGCGTTTACCAACGCGTTTCTTTTTTGTATTTTTCTAGTCCTGTTTTAGTCTAGAATTTTTTATTTTTCCTTATAGGAAATATATGCAATGCTTTATGTATAACCGACCATGACTAACAAAAGTATATAGAATAAAAGTAACACATTCAGTCAAGTGTGAAAGTGATATAGAAAAACGAGTGAAAGCGGGAAACGCAGTTAATGGAGCTTTGCACGCTTTTATGAGCAGTCAGACGCTGTCTGACAAGGCACGACTGGCAGTACATAACGGTGTGCTGGTTCCAACACTAATGTATGGAAGTGAAAGTTGGGTATGGGAGAAAAGGCATGAAAGTAGAATAAATGCAGTAGAAATGAGAGCCTTGAGGAGCATGGCAGGTGTAAAATTGAGTGACAGGTTGTATAATAGCGTGATAAGAGAGATGTGTGGTGTGAAAGAAGACATAGTGACAAGAATTGAAAAAGGGATGCTCATATGGTTCGGACACGTGGAGAGGATGAATGAAAGTAGATTGACTAAAAGGATTTATCAGAAGTGAATGGAGAGGCGGGGCGAGGTAGACCTAGGCGAACGTTTAACGATCAAATCGAAGACGTTTTGAAAAAGGGCCAGGTTAGAAGTACGCGTAACCGCCGAGCATGCATGAAGAATGTGATGAAAGTAGATGAAGCGAAAGAGGTATGCAAGGATCGTAGCAAGTGGAAACAAGTAATCTCTGCCTACCCCTGTGGGAGAAAGGCGTGACTCTATGTATGTATGTATGTATGCATTCAGTCAAACGCTGACTGCGTAAATCAAACATATTTTTTCTATCAAAATAGGCATCGGATTTTTTAGTTTGTACTTCTGCGTAATACCCTTATCGGAGCCTCTAAAATTATAGTAAAATGTGACACAGAAGCACAGTTCAAATATTATCAAGGTAAAATTAGTTTTTTGGGTGGTCACTATTGCGAGGTAGTATGGCCAAGATGTTACATTCCACCTGATGGCAAGCAGAAGAATAGTCAAAATCTATAAATAACTAGCGCGAGAGATAACCGCAGCACTAGCCACCCTCGCCTTACTGACCTGGAATGTGCTTCTTCAAATCTCTTTCTAATGACCCAGGATTGAAAGAAGGAGAGAACACGTGTGCTGGCAGCGAATTTTGTTCCAGTTATGTCACAGCGGACTAGACGATCGAATTTTGAGCCCGAACTGGGGAAGTACCTCCACCTTCTGTGAGTCAAATAACAATACATTTTTGTGGTGTTATGTTTCTATTGGAGAATAAGCTTGCCAGAGCTCCACGGGGTAGGGAAGGGGACTAGGGTCGGCAGTGCGCAATTATCACGTCAGTTTTACAAGCATAACAGTTATTTGTTCAAGAAGTGAGCAAAGTTGTTTTTTTCTGCGAGTGCCGATATTAAATCACGAACCAGCGAAGTAGTCTAGAATTGAAACACGAGCATAGCAAGTGATTCATAAATAGACTACTGAGCGCAGTGAGTGATTTAAAGGCACGAGACAAAAAAAAAATCTCTCACGTGAAACATACAACTTTTCACCTCTCCAGCGAGAAAATTGTTATGGTGAGAAAAACAAGGCAACACTTTAATACATGTTATTTGTCTTAAAAATAACCATTGAAAATTAAAAGTAAGATTACTAAAATAATTTAGATTGAACGTTACAGTCTTGTACAAAGTTCGCAAAAAACCGTTTTTGCTTCGAGATTTTACGAAGCAAAGAGGTCTTTTGGTGCTGGAGAGGTGAAAACACCATTTCTTCATTGTGGGACATAAAAATAAGTTGCCGAATTTCTGCCCGCTCCACATTCACGGCTTCATCACGCGAACCCGCGTAAACGATCCACATCGCCGTCTTTACATAAGAACAAAAAAGAAATGCAAAATAAGAAGTCGCAATGTATAGAGTTTTTGCGGGTTCGCGGATGCGAGTGTGGAGTAAGCAAGCGCGTTGGAATAGTAGCCACAGTTTGTCGGCAGCACGCGTAATCCATAAAAGAACGGGAGACGTAGTCCTTAAAAGGATGGGATTAGGGAAAAAACTCCTCAGGGCACTCACCGTGGTATAGACGGTAAAAAGCGCTCGATGACGCAAGTGGAGAAGCTCGAGAGAAGAAGGGGGTGAATCCTCATGGGAGTCATGGATATGGTTATGTCGGACTCCTATCGACTAAGCACCCCCTTATTGCCTAGTGCCAAAATAGCTATAAGGCTGTCGGAGCAGCTGACCCCTCAAGAGAGTAGGAGGTGCAGCACCTCTTTCTCGAGGATCTGGCTTTATATATAACCAAATATTACCTAAAGCTCTGCTCAACCCATTTTGAAACTATATGCGTGATTATCGTGTGTATGTTCTTTACTATTTCTCTTTCACTATGACTTGTGAATTATTCGGATGTGCTGGTTTTTAACGTTGTGGCAGTTTTTAATCCGTTAAAATCCTGTTATAAATTCATAACAGAGGCGATATTTCGCATGTTACCGATTAATAAAGTCAATGAAAACGTATTTTTTATGTTACAAATTGAATACCGCGTACAACATACTTTCACATTTTTTGTTTTATTTATTTTATAAGTCCGGAGTCTTTTACCTCTTGGTACTGCACACAACTCTCCAGTGTCTTTTTGTAGTATCGTACTGTGAGTAAGGTTGCTAGAGCTCTTTCTTTAATCTAGGGCAATGCTTAGACTCGTCCAACTCGGGGTGAACAGACTAGTAGTGTGGGACTGTCCAAGAAGCGGATCTTACCTACTAAAACTCTAGGATGACGCCTATGCGCTGTCGAGAATAAGTTATGGTACCGTGTGTGACGACGCCCCGGCATGACCTCTCAGCGCTTGAGGGAGCTTCTTTCTCCCACTTCCCTTCACGCTGAAGCAGATGTCTTGTGTCACTACGTCGTCCTCCTCGTGGCTTGGTGTTGCTAGCAATCGAGTGCCCCTGTACCGATCGCTCCTCACCACGAGGGTCACTATCTCTTTCTGTGTTCTGTGGTCACTACCGCTGGGCAGGATCGTTTTCTGTGACCTCCTACTGAAGCACGGCCGCTTCACAGAAGGAGAACACTGTTCGCCAGGAGTGCTGTTCCTCCAGTCCGCCCATTAATCTGCAATGGGCAAGCGTGGTGGACTACTGCCTAAACCTCCTTTGATGTCAAGGAGAGGTCTTGTGCCCCTGCAGTAAGTCAAATTCGAAAGGCTGTTATGATATGATAATTATGATAATTGATTTTAAAGAAACGATCCACGTTGTAGAACTCACGGAGTGCTAGTAAGCTTATAAAGAAGCACATAATCAAAAGTAAAGACAAATTTATTAGATAATAAGAACGTTGTAAGAAAATAAAAAAAAATACAAAAAATATTGGATGAGGCAGAAATATTACCTAGTTTAGAGTTAGTGATTTTACTCAAAGAAACGCTACCGAGCGTTTGTCAATTGTGTATTTTTGTTTTCTGATATTAAACGTCGACATGAGAATAAAACAAGAGCTGCGTCGATACAGCAATCCTCTTACTTGAAGCAGATGCTCTCAAAAGGAGCAAGGATGGAGGACGCAACATAATCTGTCAACGACACGCTTTCGGAATTACCCGAGGATTTTTTTGTTAAGATTCTTGTCGTTCTTATTCTGTGAACTTTTCATGTTAACTTGTTTAAGTAAGTGGTGTTATAAACTCTGTGGCTTCAAGAAAATTATGTTTTCGAGTCTTGACCAATTTCTTGTTTAAAATTTTTAGTAAAAGATAACCACTATCAGGATTGTTAACTTTTACTAACCTACGTTTTATTATGCTGTGTATGCAATAACATTATAATAAATAAGCGAAAGATGTTAGTGCTAAAAAGTGGCACCTTGGAACTAAGCTAATTAGCACCAGCGCATTCTAACAAAAGTAAAAATATCACAACGACACTACGAAACATTTATCTGTCTTATTTATGCCCATGCAAGTTGTAATACTATCTTGTTCACACAGCTAATACGGTTAAGTTAAAGAGGGATCGAAGCTCTAAGATCGAAGCTCGAACTTAAAGATGGCGACCTTGGCCATACCAAATTAAGCATGCCGCGCGTGCGTAAAAGACTCAGATTTTTTTTATAATATATTTAGATAACTAATCAAATTATCTACAAGATGAATAAAATTTTTATGAAAATCGCTTTAACAGCTTCCTAGCTTGTCACTTTTTTGTTTAGATAAGACCTATTTTCAAGATTTTGTTAATTTTTTTAGTTCCCGGTAAAGAAATTACTTCCTTAACTATACGGCATAATATTGCGCCGTCTGAATGTTGAGAGGACTAAAATTTACAAATTTCAAAAATTTATCATACTTATTTGTTTTGTAAGTAGTCTAGTTTCCTAAGTATATTTTTCAAAATATAATGTTGCCCTTTATAGTCGCCATAGGTAGGTACATCTTAGAATGTTTTTACTTCGGATTAGTATACTGACATTTTATTAACCTATCTACCTCTTTGTTATTAGAATAATTCATTGTTTCACAGAATCGTAACAAAAATTGGTTCCGCCGCAATTTACAGAGTGTTTCTGTACATGGTACAATAATCGGGCATCTCAAACTCAAACTCAAAAATCTTTATACAATTAGGTACTATTTGTACTTTTATGAAAGTCAAATTTGATGCCATCGGTTCAAGAGTCTACCAGGAGGCCTTGTTCTGAGAAGAACCGGCTAGAAACTCAACAAGTTTTATCCTCCCTTTACAGTTTTCATAGTATTGATTGTATTGGAAAGAGTCATAATTCACATTGTCAAAGTCTACCGATGCTAACATACTCATATATACTACTAGCTTCCACCTGCTACTTCGTCCACGTGGACATTCGAGAAAATCCTTAGGGGGCCAATAACCAGGATAAAAAGTATTCTATGTTTTAATTTCATCAAAAACTAATCTGCCGTTTTTACGTAATTAGGCGTGTCTTCTCTCACCGAGCCCGCTGCCTCGCGCGAGGCAGATTGTTTGCCACGTGTAGCGGGCCTCGCACGAGGCTTATCGCTTGATGTGCAAAATTTCAAGCCTCTAGGTTAAGCGGTTTGGGCTGTGCGTTGATATCTCAGTCAATGAGTCAGGACTATGAATTTTATATACAACATGTAATTTAAATAACCAACATCCTGAATACAGGTGGGATGGGCTTCGAGTTGATTTCAAAAAATAATTTAAAAAAAAAACCATTTTTTTTTTTAAAGTAAAAAAAGAATAGCCAGAAAATATTACAATATTTTCTGAGTACTTTTAGTTTTTTTTTTTAAAAAAAACTTTTTTTTTATAAAAAAAAATTAAATCAACGCAAATTAAATCAAGCCGATCCCAACCCACCTATATTCAGGGTGTTGGTTACTTAAATTCCATGTTGTATATAGATGGTGTTATCAAAAGTTCAAAATAGTAAAATTAATATTGATTTTTTCATTTACATTTTATTCAACCAACCGAATTATTAGTATGGAAATTCCGAAAATAAATTTAACTAGGTATTTCAAATATTTCATACCGCCTATTTTATGATATAGCGTATAACTCGATCCAGAATCACGTTTCGCCGAAAACGCCATAAATAGTCGGTTCTAATAATATATTACTAGTAATTAGTAGGTTGTGGGCGATTGATATAATTAGTAAGTAGCATATGGTTATTTATAAACTTCTTGTAAAGTAGGTTGAAGTAGTTTCAAGCCAAGCGTTATTAAAATATTGTAACGCTCTGACCTTTTAAATCTCAAATGCCACGGGAAAATAATTATTGACACACACATATATCTTGTTTATTAACAAGAATTGAGATATAGGAGAATATCTTCTTTTAAACCATACCTCTTTTTTGACACTCATTGAGTGACGCTTGGTTCGGTGGACTGTACGGAGTTCAAGATCTCCCTTAGTTGGCTTTTACCTACAACACTCAGGATAGGAGAAAGGGTAGTCCTATTTTGTGACCATGAAATATACGTGTACGAAAGTTCAACTTGTATTAATGAAAAATTTATTAAACTTTTTGCCTTATTTAATTAGTCCTTATTACCATACCTTACGATTTAAAATTATAGTTAATTGCTTCAGGAACTTAGGGGTCAAGTTCCTGAAGCAATTAACTATAATTTTAAATCGTAAGGTATGGTAATAAGGACTAATTAAATAAGGCAAAAAGTTTAATAAATTTTTCATTAATACAAGTTGAACTTTCGTACCAGTATATTTCGTGGTCACAAAATAGGACTACCCTTTCTCCTACCCTGAGTGTTGTAGGTAAAAGCCAACTGAGGGAGATCTTGAACTCCGTACAGTCCACCAAACCAAGCGTCACTCAATGAGGGTCAAAAAAGAGGTATGGTTTAAAAGAAGATATTATCTATATCTCAATTCTTGTTTATTAACAAGAATTGAGATATAGGAGAATATCTTAGAGAGAGATTATCTATAGGAGAAAAGGATACTCAAAAGCCATACATATATATATATATATATATATATATATATATATATATATATATATATATGTGTGTGTGTGTGTTTGTGTTTGTGTGTAAATGGGTGTACGTACATTGTGTATTATTTGGCAGTAACAACTCCAACTTACATCATAATGATTATATTTGTTTGAATGGGGTACTGCTGTCGCTCGTTCGCATTGATACAGTCGCGAGGTGTGTGCCCTCGTCACGATGCAAACGCGATATTGTGGCGCTTCTGTCGCGATGCTAACGCGATACTGTCACGCTTCTATCGTAGTCGTAGTCGAGTCCCATAATTACAGGACGGCCTTGAATTGCCATAATAAACATTTCAATGTCGAACGACTACATTTTGCACACGTGACGGGCAACAGCACTCTCGACCTGTCTGTGTTGCACTGATGCTCAGTTCTCCACTGACGCGCCACCTTCCCCCCGTCCCCTCCGTCCGACTCGGTCGCGCGTTGGCATCGATATAGTCGCGATGCTGTAGCACGTTGGCATCGCTTCTGTAGTGCGTTGCATATGCAAACGCACGTTAGTAGCGCTGCTGTAATCGCAACAAAAAGAAAACTAATCAGCTAAGTTAGCGGACAGTCCTCGGATAGGTCACCGATAACTTTACAACTCTATTTTCGCCCCTGCTTCGGAAGACATGTTAAGCTGTTGGTGACGCTCGGTGACTTACGTTTGTGAGTCCCGTCAGGACCATATCATATTGTTGGACATAGCAACTTGTGAAAGATTCTGACAACAGAGTGACCTTACCAGAATTACCTTACTTACTATATGATGGTTGACCTTACCAGGTTAAACACTTAATATGAAAAAGAAGAAGTAAACAGCGATTCCTAGAACGAGTGCTCCAAAGTCCAGTAACTAATCCCCTACGGTTAAACGGCAATACGCGGACAATTCCAGACCAAAATTAGACGCGATTTTTCACATTTTCGAGGACTTTCAAAGGGCTCGTGTTAAACAATTTAATTTTGCGAGTTTCAAACAAAAAGGTTTGATGGTTTCAGTTACTCTGGACCGCAGTGTTTACAATGTTACCAGTGTAAGTTAAGATCTTTGTAGTATTCAATCATAATAAATTGAAAAGGCTTTTAAAGGGTAGTAGCTGGTTTTCTATTCGTCGTAAATTTAATATGCCAATATTAGAATTTAAGGTTCCATTGACTTTGATTTTTTCTGACCACTGTTAAGTGCCGAATCCTTTATTCAATCGTGTTTAATGTAACATATAATACCTACATAAATTTATTTTTCTCCATATCTTCTCTTTATAGAAAAAAGAAAGAAAATAAACTTTTTGACCCAGACAGAGAACAGAAAGTTAACAAAAATCCATATGTCCTGTGCGAGGCCAAAAGGTACACTGCCTCAGCATGTGCACCTACGTCTTAATGCCGTAAGAACTTTGATTATGCCAAATCCCACTATTCTCCGTGCGTTTTTTCTTCATTTGTATGTAAGAATTAAATTATTGCTTTAATTTTTATTGGCTGACACTTCTCTTGGCTATTCCTATTCGCGTATTTGCATTATTTTTCCAAAAGGGGAATTTAAAAAAGATCTAATTGATGCATATTTGAGATAATTGCACAAATACAACATTAAACACAAATATCAAACTCGTGTTTCCTGCCTTTGCTTGCAGATCAAAGGCGTAAAGGAATATTTTCGTTGACAGTCCTTACATTGCTATAGGCATGCATGTTGTATTTTATGGTTTGTGATTAAGCAAATACTTTGCAAATACACAAATGGCAGTGGCAGGGCTGATTGGGCGGAGGACTTATGTCGGTTGAATCGAAAAAGTATTCGAGTGATAGCCGCGTACCGGTAGATGCAGCGTAAAGTACGCTTACACAAAGGTGGACCGACGTCTGGTAAAGGTTCAATCGGGTTGGTACCGACGGGGTTGGAGATCCTAAGTGTAGACCAATGTCCAACAGTGGACGTCTCTCAGCTGAAATGATGAGAAAATATTCTGACATATTGAAATTATTTCAGAGCAGTCCATGTGTGGATAACACAAATACAACGATATCGCGACGAACAGCCAAGTGAAAACCCGCCATAACAATATCTTCTGTAAACTGTATCTAGTTATAAAATAAATAATGAATTATTTGAATTCGAATGGTGGCGTTCGAAATTTCTTTTTATTTTACTCTTGAACTAAACGCAATAATCGAAGCGAAAATATTCACTCGTTGTTAATTCGCCTCTTCAGCGCTGACTACTGGCAACAAACCGTTCCAAATAAATATAAATAAAGCGGGAAATATCTCAGGGTTCTTCAGTTCAATGGCTATGGTAAATTGTAAGGTATTATTTGTATTGCATCTCGTAAAATGTTTATATTTTATATAATTTTTCCCTTCCGACTCGAACAGAAGTGGCACATTAAGAGGAGGACTGTCGGCCGTTGGGGCGGAAAGTCCTGGAATTGTGGCCGCGTACCGGCGTAGCATTAGTAAGCATCATGGTGGACCGACGATCTGATAAAGGTCGCGGGAAGCCGGTGGATGCGGGCAGCGCAGGACCGATCGTGTTGGATATTCCTTGGGGGAAGCCTTTGTTCAACAATGTGACATTGCTGATGATGAACCACGATGTGGTTGTATGATAAAAAAAGACTTATTAATCATCAATTAGGTATATGAAATAAAATATTCTCTATTATATTTTAAAACTAGAAAATACACTCAACAGCGAAAATGGACCTTAATTTTTCTAAAACTAGAAATAATACACTGAAAAAATTGGCGGGAATCGAATTCAGCATCTTCCGCAATCCGGGCGGCTGCGTTCACCACTACGCTACCGAGACACTGCTTTCGCCGTCGAGAAATTTGTCAGTGCTTATGTTTTATACTAAACATTGTTTCATGAAATCTTTGAAATTTGCACTTGACAAATCCGAACGAAATATTTTTGGAACATATTTGATGTCCAGTTAAGATGAAACTACTTTAATGTTATGGAATTATTTCAGCGTTTTTTTATGCAGTGTATTTTCTTGTCTCAAAAATATTTAGGCGTTTGTAAACGCAAAAAAAATCCATAGTATATTTTATCCCTTAATTCACAAAAGTGTTTACGTTTGTACAGTGCCTTGATCTCGAAACTTTGCTATCAAGTAAAGGTGAGGGCTCGTTAGTGGCCGCGGCATTTTAATTACACGGAAGCGAGCGCGAATGAGATTTTTTTAATATCAGACCGCAAGGAGGCTGGCAGGATTAAATTTCAAGTTATATAAGAGTTTTAAAATATTAATTGCGTCAAATTAATTGTTGAAATACGACTGGGCGATCTTCGTATTCTCAATGAAAGCCTTCAGGTTTTATAAATTTATATGAACAAAATGTAATAAACCTATATAAAAAAACTGTTGCTTGGGTGAGTACCTGACATCGCCGAGCATGTAAGAGGCCTATATGAAGCGATAAAAATAATGTAATGATCGTAAGACTTCTATATACTGTGATCGTAGCAAGTGGAAAGAAGATTATTTTTGCGTACTGATATGGAAAAAGGGTGTGACTTCATCTAGGTTTGTATGTATGGGGTCCACGTCCGGAAGCCTCCTCGTGGCGGACCCTGGTAACGTGGTTGGGAATTGTTTTCCCACCACGGCTAGTTCTAGACGGCCCTTTACAGGGCCACGACCGCGCCTGAAGTCCCCCGGGTGCGGTCCGATGGCTGCTGCCAGTGTCCTCGTCGGCAGTGCGCGCCAGGTCGGCCTATAAGGCCGGCGTCGGCTAGCGGCCCACAGGGGCTGGCCTTAGACGGACCTCTGTGGGCTGCTGGCCACCAATTGGTACACAAGGAGTTAGATGTTAGACAAGTACCTAGACGGGCAGCGTTGGGACGGTCTCGGTGTAGTTGCGCTCACGTGCGCAGATCCCGAGCTGTCCCGTAATAGCGCACTGGAGGTCAGGCCGTGGAGGATGTTCAGTGGGTATGGAGAGAACGCCTTTACCTCGAGTCCCACATATCCCCTGCGATTGGCACCACCCCGCAGGGACGACGCGTAAATACATTTGACCTCCCCGACAAAAAAAAAAGGTTTGTATGTATAGTTTCGATCCTTCTTATTATCTGTTATTTATCTTTGAATTGGTTGTTGTACAATGTACAATAAGAGAATCTTCAATCCTATTGTATTGTTTCACATTATTATCAGATAGAATGACAGTTATAAATATATTTTTTTATACTACGAGATGGCATACAAGCTTGTGGCCCACCTGATGTTAAGTGGTTACCGTCGCTAAATCACTTAACACCGAAGTGCGTTGCCATCCTGGGGACTAAGATAATGTGCCTTCCAAGCCCAGTAATTACACCTTTCCCTTCAATCCGAAACACAGCGAACTGCTTCACGGCAGAAACAAGAAAGGCGGTGGTACCTACCCAGACGACCCTACATATGAGTCTACCACGTAGTAAAAATATTTAAAATATTTTATTGTCAAGCTACAAAGGCTCATAGTGTGGTAGAGTTAGTACAATTGCTTAAGAAATATAAAACAAAATATAAAGATAGAAGCAATAAATTAACTTGAATAAAAATTACAATGAAATGTGTTAATATCACAATTATCTATCATCTTCCTAACATGCTCCCAATTTATTCAGGGTCGGTGCAGTATGTCTTGATATCGACAATACTGCTTAAGGATTTGGCATTACATTTTTATAGCCCTGTGCCTGACACCAATCCTCCTTGTAACGACTGCTATCTTTCGACAGTACGTGGGACCACCAGCCTAATGTGCCTTGCGAAGCACGGAGGAAACCCGATTTGACAAATTTTCGGTCAACAATCAGAGTAATGAAATGTAATAGTATAGATAAAAAATAAAAACAACAATGAAATAGACATAGCTACCATAGGGAGAGTAATCTGACAGATTTATCTTTAGAACATTGAGAAAATCTTAATATTTTAAGGTTTAAGTATGAAATTGCCGTTTTTTATGGAGAATTTAACGAAAATTCATTTTTCATACAAATATATTTGCGATTTTTTAAGGAACCACAAATCTAAATTTTGTGTAATTTTGTGGATATATTTAGACAACATTAAGCTATAGGATACTTAGAGAAAAAAATTGAGAATTGATACCTGTAAAAAAATATTCATATTTTTATAACGGAGAAAAAAGAGTCATCTTCAAAAACAGCTCGTCCTAAGAGGTGTCCCTCTTAGGACGAGCTGTTTTTGAAGATGTATTTCTAGTGAAAAAAATAAAAATAAGAATAAAATTTTATACATAAATATAAGTCCTTGTAATGAAGTTTAGAATAAAAAAAGAATAATGAACATAGCTATTGTATTAAAGGAATTATACACTAATGAATAATGAGGAAGAAAACGGCAATTTCATACTTTAACCCCTATTACTATCAGCATCATTCGCATGCCATGCTCCAAATATTATTTGGCGTCGGCGTAAAATGTTCGCTTCTTCCAGCCTCCTCAGTCCGTTTCAAAATCATCTACTTCTGCTGTTGACTGTACTCGTGTATTCAGTGTTCATTACAATGTTCTACAAATTACCTAATCCACCATTAACATTAACAACTGAACATCGATTATATTCGGCTTAATAATTGTAATTATGAACTACTGAAACGTTAAATAGGCTTATACAGTCGATGTGTGGTTGCTGATGGAATGTGTAATCCTGATTTAAATGTCATATTCGGTTGATAGTTCGGTTTTACTGCGGTTTAGGCATACCGCAGTAAACAATAGAACAATGAAAAATCTACCTCAATCCTCCTATAATTAAGCCACAAAATAGTAACAGCACTAGTTGCAAAACTAAATAATGCCTAATACAATAATAAAATTTATATTCCAACATGATTGTATTTATAGAAAAACCTTACTAAATACTCACATTCTCTAAGAAATTAATCCTAGATGATCTCTCCTGCTTTATTAAGAGATACCGATACCAATCCAAAACACTATATCTCTTCTGTAATTTCATGAGGAGTTCCGTGAAAATATTGCAGATTCCGATATAATGACTCTCAGTCTGCCTCGAATCTTGCGGGCAGCGGGGCGCGGCGGCGGCCGTAAGCGGATGTTATGCGTAATCGCCCTTCTCCCGAGCCGCTGTTTTCGAGAGTACATCCATTTGATTTTACGCGTAAGATCCTGCCACCCCGTTGCCCGCAAGATTCGAGGCAGAGGCCTGAAAGTTACAAGTGGCATCAGTCAGATCAGACCCGTGAAACTTACATATATATCTACATCAACTATAAAAGAGATGATAATCTTGAAATAGCGTACAGATATCTTCATCATATTATTCCTGATCAAGTTATTTAGTAAACAAATCAGACTAATAACACTCCTCTTGTTGCGACGGGGAATAAAAAATGGTATATGTGTGCGAGTTTCAGCAAATCTGGCTCAACTGTTACTGTTATTGAAGACATTTATAATTATGTCCACAAAATTTCCCATAAAATTTGATTTGTAATAAAAAGGCCAAGGAAAATAAAATAAACGTCCTTACGATACGAAGTTAACAACTGTAGTTTGAAATTATCTCCGATACCAGAAGAGATTACACAAAATTATTACGGTACATAAGTATATAGAAGTTGCCACAAAGGGGAAAATTTGAGTTACAAATATGGAGTGTTATAGTCACCTTTTCTTATCCCTTTCCTTATGCCAGCTCACTTTGTACTCTATATAGCTTAAAGCTATTTCCTCCTTCAATCTGATATAAATATCACATATTTTATCTTGCTTTCGTAAAATATAAAGGAAAACATGATTTATTTGGAGTGAGCGTACTATGTTTCCTTCTTAAGCCGTCATCTTAACGCTCCTAAGTTGACACCTCATTACTGAGGGACGTGATCACCGCAATTCCTCACTAATTCCCTACAGGTGGTTCTATTCTGTACTCTCCTCAGGCAGTTATGGACGTCCATTATGGATTGTGCCTTAACAAGATCTATCCACCTAAAAGGTGCTACTTCTCCTTAACCTAGTAACCTAGCATCATCAGTTTTCCAAACTCTCATTAAATCATTTCAACATTAACATTCAATCTACCTATATTTTCTTACGTATTTATCTCCCTCTATACCCATTCACAAGACGAATCGACGGCACAGGTTCGAACCCCGCCGCGTACCAATGTGTTTTCAAATTCTGAATTCATATGTGCGTTTAATTGACGCTTTTACGGTGAAGGAAAACATCGTCAGGAAACCTGCACACACCTTTTAAGAAATTCTTAGGTTGTGTGTGAAGTCGACCAACCCGCACATGGCCAGCGTGGTTGACTAAGGCCTAATCGCCCCTAATGTGGGGTATGCTCGAGCCCCTCGGTGGGGACATTATATGAGCTGTTGATGATGATGATGATACCCATTGACACCCATGCTCATCACTTTCTTTGTCACGTCGTTATTATTTCTTTCCATTATAATATGTCCGCACTACTATCGTCTCATTATCAACATCATTTCAGTCAAGGGACACCCATTGCTGGGCATAGTTCACCCCCAAGGATCCCATCGGTCCTGCAATGTCCGCATCCAGCGTCTTCCCGTGACTATTGTCAGATCAGTCCACCTTGTGAGGGGCTTACCAACACTGCGTATCCCAGTACGCGGCCGCACTTGAAGCGATGTGCTTTGTTCACTGCCACTCAAGGTTTGCAATTCTTTGGGCTTTCTCAGTGACATCAGGTCTCCTGCAGACCTCATAATATGATCATGCGGGGTATCTCCAAGTATAACCCTCTCCATTAAGTGACATTGAATTATGAGGCACATTATATGCTTCGTTCGTCTCTTACATCTTAATGTCACACATTACATCTCCATGCCCCATCTTATATCGTCTGTAATTTTGATGAGAGCGGTGGTAGTACTGTGACCCGAACGGAAACCGGACTGATAAGGATTGAGGAGTTGATTATGGCAAAGAAACGAGATAAGCTGATGGTGGACTAACCGCTCTAAAACTTTTGAGAGAAATGGAAGGATGTTGAATTATGAGGCACATTATATGCTTCGTTCGTCCCTTACATCTTAATGTTTCTACCACTGGTGCTGGTGCTACTTCCATACTTCCTCTAGTGGACACAAACCTCACATTTTCCATTCTGGTTACTCAATACATCAATCTAAGCATACGCATTTCCCTCACATGTAATGTTTACTGCCCAAATTTCTGATCTGTCATATTATGGCCTAATAGATTTTCTCCTATTTATCATAAGAGGAATTTGGGAGTCACGAGGATATTATGTAAATAATATATTAATAACAATAGCTCACATATTCGGTAGATGTGTAATAAAAAATCAATGAAATTCATAATAAATTAAGTCTCCTCGCAAACTTCACGTATAAAATCGCGCACGTTCATCCCATAAGCTTGCAATTGTGTGGATTTTTATGGACACACATTTGTGAACTTTGTAACAAGCATATAGAATATAACTTTCACACTTCGGTTTTATTAATCTTATCAAAGTATTGCACCCACGCGTAAAATGAATTTTACTTTTGGCAGTACTCTGCGCTGGAGAGCTAAAAGAAATCTAACAATGCTTACCCAGAAGATGCCTATGCACTCAATTCTTGTGTTCTAACTACTAGGCAATCATAAATGTCACCAATGCGTAGTTTTACGAGACTATGCTGACATCAGCAAGCACGCTGACAGAAGAAAGGGTTCGGCATACCTACTTTTAGGGCGCATGCCTGACGCGTGTTGGGCGTAATACATTACTTTTATAATTTAATTACTAAGAGAGAACGAAATAACTGAATTACTTTAATTGAAATTACATGTAATTGAAATAAGACAATAACATTAAATTATGAGATTTAATTTAATTGGTAATTCTAATTACTTATATTAACTTGTAATTCAAATTACTCCATTACTTAATTAAAAGAGTGGTCATCTTGCTCCCTGCAACCCAATTACACAAACGTCTAAGGACAATAGAAATTAATATGCGATGCTACGATTTTCAAAAACCTATGGTATTTAAAATCAAACTCTTTGAACTGGAGTTTTGTATGACTTTGTGGGAGTTTTGTATGAAAATGTGCACAATTACCTTATTTAAAATATAAGGTTATCTTTCAAAGAAATTCGTTAAAATATGTAATGGAGTAATTGCGATTACAAATTGTAATTACTTTTCAATAACTAACGGCCGGCCGTTGGGACGCAAAGGTCCTCGTGTGGCGTCCACGTACTGGGAAACGCAGCGTTGGTAGACACAAACAAGATGGCCAAACAAGATAGATCGTCGGTCCACCTCGTGGGGGGCCTACCAACGCTGCGTCTCCAAGTACGCGACGCCATTCAAGAACCTTTCCGCCCCAACGGCCGTCAGTTCTCCTAGCAATGTGCCCTGCCCATTGCCACTTAAGGTTTGCAATTCTTTGGGCTATGTCGGTGATCTTAGTTCTCCTGCGGATCTTCTCATTTCTCACCATTGCCCTTTGAGTGACCTTGAGCCTTCTTATGAGGCCCATTGTAAGCGGCCACGTTCCGGTTCCGTAGGTCATCACTGGCAACACACACGAATTAAAGACTTTCGTCTTGCTCAATTCTACAAACATAATATAATCATTGATGTCCATACACGTGTCCCAACTCCCAGCCTTGACATCATAATAAATCATAAAAATTCGCAAAGGGGTACCAGTTTTATCTAGTTCACAACGGTATTCCTATTACGCCTGCCGATATTGAAAAGAAAATCTGTATACCTAACACGTCAACCCGAAATCGCATAGCAATCGAAGGCCCTTATAAATTCCAGCGTATAAATTCCGACCAATACAGGAGCCCCATCTACAATGATTGGAATTTCCGCGATGGAACTTTCAGATTGTGAATATTTCGATTAACAACAGAGGGGGCAAAGGGAAGGATAAACAGTCCCTTTCTTGGACTAAGTTATATTACATAGGAAATATTTAATAGGAGTGAATAACACGTGAGAATTACTATGAGATTAACATTAAGTTATATCAGCTTAATTTGTTTTTACTTAAAAAATAAATCGAATGATTCCTGTTCCCTTCTAAGTACCAAGTTTCGACCAAGAACGCAACACCGTCAGGGACCACCTTTAACTTATCACAATATAACAATAATAATATATTTCCACGCTCATACCAATTATCTAGCCCAAATTAAGTATCATTAAGAACTTGTGCTATGGACAAATATACATAATAATGTAGATATATTATTTCATAAATAGACTTAAATAAATCTATAAACAACCATGACTCGTGAACAAATATTCGTGCTCATCACACTAACATTTGCCACTACCAGGACTCGAACCCGGACCGCCCGATGTGTAGGCAGCGTTACTGACCACTCCACCACGACGGCGTCAAAATACAATACAACAATAATAAATTAAATGACCAATTAACATTGAACAATTCTGCGCAGTGGTCAGCTCAATTTTATGTTCACACTATAAGGATGATGATTTCCTGGATGATAGACGCAGGACAGACATTTAAAACGAATAGAAATCTCACCGCAAAGATTTGAACGCTTAGCGAAATTAATATTAGGCAATCCTGGACCAAATAATTAATTAGACCATCGTGGCCACACATTTTTTCATTACATTATTATTTTTCATTAAAATTTTCATTACAATGTACAAGCAACATGATGTTAAGACTTTAAATGTCATTTCATTACACATTTTCATAACACCCAATGTTACAGTTACAAAAGTCGTTCTTATTTCTAGAAACTTAAAATTGAAAATCTATTGGCTGCTGAACTACAAAGTCACATAGAGCTCTTCGTATTATCCGTAAAACACGAACATCTAAGTAAACCATTTTCAGAGAACGTTAAAAACTTCACACCATTAAACACTGACACCACACAGGTAAATTGAGTTATGTTAGAATTTATGGTACTAACCTAACAAGTTAAGTGGCGTTGCGTGTGTTGGACGCATTACTCTACCTGCATCGTACGCGAGTAGATTTTTAATTAAGACGGGTTATATTAGAACCAGTATGCTATATTAGGGGAATGAAATTTTTAAACAAACTGTTTTATTTCTTATTCACAGGCAGTACAGGTGACAGTTTTTTGATGAGAAAATTCAGATACAGATTCTTATCAATAGATGAAAACAAACTCAAAAAGATTGAGCTGTTTATTTTATAACTATTAAGTAGGTACTTTGTAAACTACGAAGTGCTAGGCCCCAAAAACATATTGGGAGAGGTTGAAAAAAAAACGCAGTGCTACTTATTTACTATTCTAATGGTAGAAAAAATAATTTTACTATCGACTCTAACATGAAATGAATACATGCAGGAACATAATTTCTAATTATGGACAGATTTATCTAATTATTTCTTTCGCCTACTCAGAGGTTCTCACTGCACACAAAACAGCTCTCACTCCCGCAGATCTGCGAAATCCTGGCCAAAGTTATACTTAAATGTAAGGTTATTTGTATTTTTTTCAATAACACAGGGCTGCCAAAGAGGCACTCATAACAAAAGATGCTGGTAAGTAATGTTTTAACTTTTACTTTTTGTTTCAACGGCTTCGGCTAAGGTTACGAGGAATAATGGCATGGCTGAAATATATTATTAAGCTTTCTATCTATAATTCTATTCTTATATTATACAGAGGAAAGATTTGTATGTTTCTAATGCATAGGCTCGAGAACTACTAGATCAACATCAAAAATTCTTTCACCGTAAGAATGCTTCTTGTTCACTGAGGAAGGTAGGTTTTATTTTATTGCAAAAAAACTTAGACGCAGACAAAGTCGCGGGTGGAGCTCTAGTGTTTAATAATCCAAGAGTCTATTTACATTACGGTGGGGTTATGAGTTAGGTAGTCGATGCCCTTGAACTTATCGGGATCTCTTAGACCCTGCGTTTATCTAATACTGCCGCTTTTTTATTATTGTTGGCTACAGTTCACTTTTAAAGCATCACCGAAGATTTTTAAGAAGGCAAGTGTTCCAGAAGACTGAAAATAAAAGTGTTAAAAATTAATTATTGTAATGAGTTTGCTTAGTAAAAAAATCTAGTTTTTGGTTTAATTCGCTTATTTCATTTTTTATTGTTTAATATTAGTTTTGATAGTTAAATGTTTTATATAAGTTTCTTATTAAATAAACGGGTGGCTACTAAATACACTACACATACATTATACATGGTTTTCTTGACTGACTACTGCAGATTGTCGCTGATGACATTTTCTGCGTCACTGTTTTTAAGAAGGTTGGAACCTTGGAGGGTCCTCAAACCTGTAAGTCAGCCGTTCCTAGGGGATTACTGGGCGACCAAGCATCTCCCCCATGGGGAGTCTCTCGACCGCCTAGCGTCCCTAGGGCGTCCGAATCGGAAGGGAGCGATGCGCCCGAGGGTGCCTCTATAGGCTCGGCCCTCGGTTGGGGCGCGTCGTGTGATAGAGAAGGTGGGGAGAAGCGTCCCGGTATGTATCTGTACTCTAAGCGACGGGTGTGGTGTTTAACAAATGTGTGTCTAATGCTTGGTGGTGTAGTGTTGCTCTGCGAACTACGCGGCGGTATCGGAGAGCTGGCGCTCGTGATCGGATCGTATTATACATGGGAAAGTGATCCCTCATTATATAGGAAACTAACTGCAATATCCAAAGAAAAGGGTATACACAAAATAGGCAAAAAAGATAAAATGCCCCTCGTTATAAAGGCCGCTAGTTACGATATGATTATAATCATACTTTAGTAATAATCGCTTCCGTACGAACACGCTCTCTTTCACTTCACATCAGCATGGAAACAAGTCACGGAAAAGAAGAATCCTCTTTCACTCGAGCACCTCACGGTCCTCTTTCTTCACGGCAACCCAGCATATAGGTGCACAAGGAACTATACACCACAGTCATAGCAATTCCGCACACTGAGTGTTTTGACGTGACCTCCAACTGGTAGGGCTAGCTTCCCGTGTAGGGTTCTAGTTGACAGATATCACTCGGGAAGAGGGTCACTGTCATCTAGAGTCTCTGCAAAGACAAAGTCGGAAGGGAGTGGCTGACATAGGGTGTCTATAAGGACTCGGACTTCTGCTCATCAATATCGTCACGTGGAAGAAGATTGCATATAGCTCTGTCCAGACGTTCCCACGTAAACGAACACTCCGCACCTCAAACAGTATAATTTAATTATTTATTTAATGTAAAATTATAAATAAAAACAAATAATGACGGAGATACGTAGGTATGCGTTCAAATGTCGTGTGACGTCACGCTTTCGTACACTTTTTACGAAAGCACACAACTCTTACCCCTGCCCGCCTAGCATGACCACCGAAACACGATATGATATAGCCATTTATCGCTTTGAACTGTCAAAAATCATTCGATATAACCGCAAACTTGAAATTTTATCGAAACTGCGAACATGTATAAGGCTATACTTATTCGCAGATCCGATAAAATTTCAAGATGGTGGTTATATCCAATGATTTTTGACAGTTCTAAGCGATAAATGGCTATATCATATCGTGTTTCGGTGGTCCAGCTAGGCGGGCTGAACTACTTATGCTCTATATATTTTTAAACATTTACTGATTTGATTTAGTTAAAAACACGTATCTATTTTTTTTTAGTAATCTATCTACTTAATAGAAATATTCTATATAAATATTATATATACCTACTCATCATTTTACTAGCCTTTAAGGGCTCATTATATTTTTACTTACTCATCATTTTACTAGCCTGCCAGTGGCATTCAGGAAGATTGCATAATGAATTCAGTGTACCGCAATTTGTAGAGACGCACAAAAATATTCGAAACACTCACTTTTAACGCACGCAATGCAAAAAAATAGCCCACTAACGCGTACAGAATGCTCTTTTTCCAAACATAGGGTTTTGTGAAAGCCACTATTAATCCTATTGATAAATCTCCCTCAAACGCAAACGTCGTCGTTTCATAGGTGATAGATTGGTCCATTCCATGCGGTGATCCAACAAATTGACGGAATTCTAACGCTGGTCATAACCTTATATTTCATAAGTAGAGTTAGGTTTTTTAGTTGATTTGCCACGGGTTTTCCCATTGCTTAAGATAAAAAAGGGTCCGGTGAGGAATTTATGTTTTGGCAAATCGAAGATCGACAAAAACTAGTGGACAATTTTCTGCAACGACTTAAAGAAAAAGGTTTGGAAAAACGTGCGCGATAAAGAATACCATTATCGACGAGCCAACGAAAGGCAGAGAAAGCTACTGGAACAATATTAAAAGTTATTTCACCGTTAAAATGCTACTTTTGCAGTGAGTAACATAGGCTATACCACAGATAATATAATACTATGGCTATACTTTATTGTAAATAGAAAAGTTATATCGCGGGCGGAGCACCAGTTTTAAATAAAAAATCGGGATTGGTCTCCCCTTGACTTTCTCGTATACCGGAAACGACTCAAAGGTTGATAGAAACCTTATATTTTGATGTCATACATGCATGTTAAATTTTGGTCACCCATCCGAGTACCGACCGCGCACTTGGTTGCTTAACTTTCGTGATCGACGGCTCAAAATTTGATAGAAACCTAATATCTTGATGTCATACACGTATGTTAAATTTGGTTGCAATAAGTTAAAGCATGCTCGAGTTATCGTGCTAACGCACAGACACACACACAGACAAGTCCAAAAAAAATATTTTTGGCCTCAGCGAGGTCCAAAACGTGTAAATCCGTCAAAATCTCGAGGTCGAATTTTTTGACGATTAATTGCTAATTCCCATATCCCTCACTTGCTAATGGTGTACATACATTGTAGTACCTATACATAAGTAATGTAAGTTTAATTGTATTTATTTATACGATATAAAAATAATTAAAATTAAGTAGTACTACTGTTTACATCGCTTAAAGTTGTTAAGATACCTGTCGTTAAATATTTATTGTTTAATTATGCATTTATTTATAATAATTATCTTGTTTATATAACAATGAATACATATTACACACTTGTACGCGTATAAATTATAATAACCAGGTGTAGCTAACATTCACTGAAAACTCATTGATGGTCAAAATATAAAAAACAAAAATTCGCAACAATATAAAAATGAAAGAAAAACTCAAGCCCGCGGGCAAGATCCCTTTGCCTTTCTACGTGACAGAAACAATGAAAGAGTCTTTGGCGCGATTTTATGATGTCAGTTACGATATTTATTTCATTTTATTGGTCTTGAAATCGTTGGCCGCTTATAGCTGACCTCAGTTCGAGAGTTTGCGGATTGTATTGTTTACTCAAAAATAGCGTAGTAGCGTTAGTATAATGCCAACTTATTACCACGTTTGTCTTTGTGTGTGTGTTTGTGGCGATGTAAGCTTAGCATTGTGGGTTCGGCAACTATGAGTGTAAAAAGGTTTATATATTGACCCAGGAAGCCATTGGCTTAATCCGGAACCCTAAACTACTGAAGGAACTAATATTAAACACTAGAGCTCCACCCGCGACTTTGTCCGTGTATCGTTTCTGGTATACGAGAAAGTCAAGGGGAGACCACTCTTTTTAAAATGTGCCTGTTTTTGTTAACGCGCGATATTCGTTGCCGATAAAATGTTTCTACTCATTAATAATGCAACTCTATTAAACAATAACTCTTGTAAAAGCTGTCTGTTTTATTACATGCAAACAGTTGCCCGAATAGAATTTCCCGTAGCGCTGTAAAGTTAATAAATTCCGTACATTTTAAAAGCATGGAAGGGTGCATACTATGGATAACAATACAGATAGCAAGGTTTACTCTGAATATTTTATTGTATGACCAGAACACAGCTGTTGTAAGCTGCTTCGGCAATCACATTGAAAGGATACTGTGTAAAGGTGAAAGTCTAGACAGTGAGGATGTAACAGTAAGTTCTGGACAAGTAGCTCTGGCAATCCGATTAACGTAGTAGAAACTGACCTAAAGGGTAACATGCTTACACACTATCACGATAATATTCCTTGTCTGACACCAACCTTCCTTGGGGATTGATCCCTTGGTGCTATGGCTTTCACGAGGTTCAGAAGGTTCACTATCCATTTGCATAAAAATTTAAACATATGGCATATGGTAATTTAAAATAATGATACTAACGCATAATTTTAACCATAACAAATTAAGCATAATTTTTAAAATCACAAATACAATCAGCATAAAAATGTTTAAGAATAACATTACCATAATTAATGTAAGCATAATCATCTTAAACTACCCATTACTCAGCTATGTAGGTGTAGAAAACACTACCATGACTAGTTCCGGACGGCCATTTTCAGGGCCACGACCGCGTCCAAAGACCCCGGGTGCTGTCCGATGGCTGCTCCCGGTGTCCTAGTCAGAAGGACGCGACAGGTCGAGCAGCCGTTGGTGAGGAGGCGGCCTATAAGGCCGGCGTCGGCCAGCGACCCACATGGGCTGGCAGTAGTCGGTAGCCCTTGTGGACTGCTGGTCACCAATTAGTGCACAAGGAGTGTTTAGACGGGCAGCGTTGGGACGGTCTCGGTGTAGTTTCGCTCACGTGCGCAGATCCCGAGCCGTTCCGCAATAGCGCACTGGAGGTCAGGCCCGGGAGGATGTTTAGTGGGTATGGAGGGAACGCCTTTACCTCGAGTCCCACATATCCCCTGCGGTTAGCACCACGCTGATGCGGAAATGCATTTGACCTCTACTTAAAAAAAAGGTGCAGAAAACAGTAGACTCTCGACAAAATACTATTTGCTACTATACTCTATGCCTAAAACATTGTGCAAATAAAAATTATGCATAAATACATTAGTCTTAATTACTAGTATGCCACGCTTTATTACTAGTATAAGCCGTGTGATGCCGGCAAAGTATAATAGCATCACCCTCTATCCTCCAATGGGTGTCGTAAAAGGCGACCAATGGATCAGCAAAGGGGTATTGATCATCTTATATTCCGTCCACCAATCCGCATTGGGCAAGCGTGGTGGACTACTGCCTAAACCTCCTTCAATCACAAGGAGAGACCTTGTGTTTCCAGCAGTGGGTGGAATTAAAGGTTGTTATGATGATCACAATAATATTCCAACGGGCTGATGCTTGCCTGACACCAACCTTCCTTGAGGATGCCGTGTGGGTGGCTTACTAGCTACTACGCGAATGATCCCTTAGTGCGATGGCTTTCACGAGGTTCAGAAGCTTCTCTATCCATTTGCATAAAAATTTAAATCGTAAAATATCTTGGCATATGGTAATTTAAACTAATGATACTAACACATAAAATTTTTAGGCATAAAAAAATAGGCATAATTTTTAAATCATAAATACAATCCGCATAATCATGTTTAAGCATAACATTCACAACATTTTTAAAAAGGCATAATGGTATCAAACAATAATTAATGCAAGCATAATCATCTTAACCTACCCATCACTCAGCCATGTAGGTGCATAAAAGACTAGACTCTCCCAAAAACAGTGCATTCGGTCTGATCATGAAAAATAACCCTAACCTACCCATAACTCAGCCATGTAGGTAGGTGCATAAACCACTAAACTCTCGATAAAATACTATTATGCTAATTTTCACTATGCGCAAAACATTATGCAAATAAAAAAATGCAGAAAGTTATTAGTCTTCATAACACTAATGCCTGTGCTCTTGTGAATGTCTCATTCACAAAAGAAGCCGACATTTGGGGAGACCTAATCTCGACCCAGACGATATCAAAACAATCCAAGCTGGGAATATCTTATCATTTTTAGATAGGACCCAGCAATGATATTATATTTAATTAAATATAATATCATTGGTACCCAGCTAAAGGAGTGCATAAGGCCACAATAGAACTTACTTGTAGGCTAGACACAATAGTTCTATAAAGGTCGCAGTAACGCAAAACGCCCCGAATATACGAAATAATAATAAATACAATTATGCCACAAATACATATGCTGCCAAAAATAAATGATGTCTTAGTATAAATATAAAATATGCCAATATATGCCAAATTCGTTATGCCGGGCAGATGTTTATGTGTAACCAAATGTTATCTAAGACTCTGCTCAAACCCTATTGGGATTATAAGCGTGATCGTGTATACGTAAAAATAGGATTTTGAAAATCAAGACACTCAACACTATGAACGAAGATATACTGAAAATTTGACACTATTCCTAAACATTTCCATCTAGCATTTTCGATGGAAGTAATTTACTATTCCTAAGCCATTCGGAAACATTCGGATCCGAGGATTAAAATAAATGGGTCATCTTTCACAGCCCTATTTTCTGGGCGGTCAATATGGGTACACTATAAAATAATGTGAGACGTTTTACGATCGGAAGAGTGATAAAGTTTGGAGATAAATCTTGGTACAGTCAAAAGTCTTTTTCGGCCAAACTGCTTTGGACTAGAAAAAAATCCGTATTGCATACTAGTAAAAATGTTTTGAAATAAAAACTTGCATGATTTAAATCCGGTTCCTAAATAAAGTTTTCGAATCAGTCGGGAATATAGCCGAGATAAATTTATGCGTAGAATGTCCCCCCTTTTATGCATTTAGATATATTGTGTGTCCAAATGCTTATAAGACGATTCAATTATTAAAATCTTCTAAAAATATATTTTACAGTCATGGAAAATTAATCATAATTCTACTAATATTGCACACTCTAAAATAAATATCCCACACGCGTACTGTCGCAAAATCAAGCAGTGTAATTCTGTCGTCATATAAGATCTGGGTCATTCATAAGAGGCTCGAAGAAGCACCTTGCAAATTGGCAAGGTGATAGTGCAACGCACATTTATCTCTCTTCGCATTTGGACTTCACCTCGGCTTACAATGAAAATAACTATAAAGTGGTTATACAACATGATGAATAAATTATATTTGACGCCGGACACACCTTAGGACAAGAGCGGTGGTCATAGCCGCCTGCCTTCTCCAACCTACTAGGTAGTTATGTCGAGTTCCTGGTTTCTCCGATTGGCAATAGTAACACGTTGACCGATTTTCAATACCTCATGGAATCAGTTAACAGAAAATACAAAATTATGTTTTGTGGCGACGTATTAAAAGTACAACAAATGTTGCTTCTTCAAGATCCACGAATAGTTACAGTGTGTGTTGACCATGGGTTTGAAAAGTTTATTTAGAATCGCGGCAACAGTAAACAGGGCCTTTTTGTTACTGCAACCGGCAACATTAAGCAAAAAACATTAAAAAGTTGACAGTTATTTCAACTAAATTGATAGCTTCTTCAACTCAAGTTGCACTGTCTGTATTTCTTCTTCAACTCAAGTTGCCTTATAAATCACGTGTGAGCATTTACAATTCTATTCGTTAGATTAATCAAAGTGACAGGTGAAGAAGAGTAATTTAGTTAAGACTTCTAAAGTCACAAATCAGTCTCATCTTTTTGAACAAACGTAGAATATCACAAAAACTTTCCGAGATAGAACTTTCTAATGGATTAAGATCATTTATTATTCTTTGGACGTCGCTCTCAGAATAAGTTTTCTATGAATAAACTCGATACAGCGTATCGCCACAATATACTTGAGAAGACAGAAAGTCAGTAAACTGTATTTTACTTCCCATAAAAAATAAATGATTGAAAAATTGTACAAGAATACTAACAAAATCCTGTCTTGTTCACAGGTCTCGGAACGAATCTCACAACCTTTCGCTATCTAGGGGACTGCTCTTCCAACATATCCATACAATTTGATAGTTATTCGTTTAAAATCATACCAAATAAAAATGTTGATAAATGTTTCAATGTCATTACATCCACATGTTTGGATTCACTATTTTTTTTTAAATGGACTCCCGCAACTTACAATAATGTATTATAACAAGTCCGGACTGCTGAGAAGATTTTGAGTGTGACATCTATCCCGATTGTTGGCTTTTGTTTGTTTTTTTTTTTACTGAAGGACTTTTTGGGTTTGGTGCACGTTTTATGTATATGGGCGAAAGGCTGGCAACTTGCCACTATTTGATATTTATTATAAATACATTTTAATAAATAAATACATAAACAACCGTGACTCGAGAAGAAAATGTTCGTGTTCATCACGCAAATATTTGCACCTACCACTACTGGACTCGAATCCGGACCGCTTGATGTGTAGGCAGCGTTACTGACCACTCCACCAAACAATCAAACTATTTGGCTAAACACTCAAACTATCTGGAGTCACTAATCCAACTATCCAGCACGCCGCCAGATGTGATTAATACAACGACCTACCATGGGCCATGAAACAATTTGTTCGATAGTAATATCGTGGTCTATTTTTAAATTAATTTATAGGTTTCTAAAGTTAATCAAAATTATGTGCCTTTCAAACGAACTTTATAATATATTTTAACTCTTAAGCCAGTTTAGTTTAGTACATTAACTTATTTAAATTTTAAGTACTCTATTGTTTTCCTGCAGCTAGTCAATGTATATAACCTACCTTCTATAGTCACCTTATATTGTGGTTTCACACAATTACAGTCTAATTTACGAAGGTTTCATGACAAACACTTTGGCTGTCATTTACACGAAGTTAAGAAAGAGGTGTAGACTAATTTTCTGTTTTTCTAACTGATCGTTAATGATGTGAGAATTTCGAGAAACTTCCGAATTCGAAACTAATTTGTGTACTTATTTGATACTTAACAGATTATAAAGTTACAAGTTTAGTAACATTGTTTACAAGTTTCATCTTTTACCACTTGTACCAAGAAGAAGATGATATTTTATTAACTAAAAGTTTTGTAATTCTTAATCTTAATGAACGACTTCGCAAAAGCATTTTGCTAATTCAATAGCAATAAATTGTACAATAGATTAATTTTAAAAATAGGGTCTCACGACGCGTGTAATACAATAATGCTCCCTTTTTACTACTTTGTATTGATTGAATAATTTAAGAAGAAAAAACTTATAGAAAAATGCACTGAAAAAAATTGGTCAACGCGTCCGCCCGTATTGTGGAAAATGCGGGTTCGAGTCCCGCCTGAGGCAAGTCGATTTTTTTCAGGGCATTTTGCTATATTAATATTTACGCGTTTGTAAACGCAAAAATAAAATTATTCCATAATGTAAGGTAGTTTCATCTTAACTGGGCGTCAAATATTTGCAAAAATATTTCATTCGGGTCTTAGAAGTGCAAATTTCAAAGATTCGATGAAACAATGTTTACCATAAAAACATAAGCACCAAGCACTGACAAATTTCGACAGCGAAAAGCAGTGTCTCGGTGGCGTAATTGGTCAATGCGTCCACCCGGATTGTGGAAGATGCGGGTTCGAGTCCCGCCTGAGGCAAATCGATTTTTTTTTTCAGTGCATTTTTCTATATTAATATTTACGCGTTTGTAAACGCAAAAATAAAATTATTCCATAAGAAAAAACTTCAGCTGTCAAATTGTCAATTATTTGAATCGTACCTTAACCTTGACCTTGAAACGACTAGTAACTCAGTAACTCACCCTAAATAATTTAATGATATTTTCTATACATAAATTGGACGTAGTTATGCAAAAACGTTCCAACCCACACATAGATCAAGCTGAGAAAAACGCGTTTATGTGTTTTAGTGGTACGCTTTTTTGTTGTAACGAGTTGAGCTGAGTAGTATGGATAACTTAAACTATTTCTATAAATATTATTTTATTTCATATATTTTATTAATATTTCATACAATTTGAACTTCTTTGAACTTTCATACAATAATAATCATACAATTTTGCGGAAATTGTACTTGGAACGTTTTAAAAAAAAGGTTTTTTGTATGAAGGTGTCTCATAACTTAATTTGCAGAACGATCCACTATTTCAAAGTCGGTGTATTTTGTGAAATTATCACATTTATTTTGAAAATAAGTATATTATAAAATGAAAAATATTACTAAAAAATGTTTCAATACATTTTTTTATCAAAACATGCTTTAACCCGGCGTCATTGTGGCGGGAAAAAATTACATACAATGGTCGTTGAGGAGGGTCATTGTGACCCTGTAATGATTAAATTGTTTAGTATTTTTAAACCTTATATACTTACCAATAGAATAGTTTGAAATTAAAATAATATAATTCAAATTTAATCAGTTTTATTTAAGTTTTTCTAAACGACGTTTAAGTTGGTAACAAATTTTTTTCTTATTCTTAAACTTAAATAAAAATCAATGTAATTTAAATTTTTTAATCAAAAATATACTTAAATTTAATCTTTAATATGGAACTTTTGAAATTAAATAATAGGTAGCAACATTATGAACTTTCTTATAGTCAGTTTTTTTTTGGGTTTTCACTACAATTATTACAGTAGGAAATCAGATGTTCGGTACATACAAACTTATGACAAGCCTTAAAAATATGACTAATCTTCCTGGCTTTTTATAAGGACAATCTTGGATCTTCATTGCCTTCCAGATACGTTTAACAGAGGGCATCTAGATGTTTCTCTGGTAAATTCAATCTCGTCTATAATAAAATGTGCCAACATTCTTATTCTAATTTAGTTGCCTGTACTTGCAGTGTTACTCAGGCTTGCAGTGTAGTATTATTATCTGTGCGAGGAGTTTTATACCATTTCTTACCATTTTTCTCAGAATAACAATAACCACAATATTAATCTGCCAATCCCGCAATGTTATCACTTAAAAACCGCACAATTAGAGAAATGGATTGTCTTAATTGTTGCAATGGAATATCATCTTTATGCTTCTTTTTAGTATCACTTAGCTGGCTACGAAAACTGATATGATCTTCTCATCCGCTATCAGATGTATAAAGTTAATTTTTACCATTATGCGAAGACTCTTCTAGTATGGATATGAATCGACGACGCTCACGTTCTTTGAGATAAATTGTAGATAGTTATTTGAAAAATAATATAGCATAAATTACTAAAAACACATAAATACCTAAAATTATTTGTGGCACAAAGTAGCGACGTCATCGTTGAGCAGGGTCATATTGACCCTGTTGCAGGTTTGCGCAAGTTTTACTTGTTACACGAGTATCGGGCAACTCAAGCCAGGTGTTCAATGAGAAAGAGTGATCCTTACCTCCAGCCACTGAGATTACGACAGTGTGCAATAATTTTTTCATGAAAATATTTCAAATCTAAAACGTGCAGGGTCATATTGACCCTGCCTCAATGACGCCGAATGAAGTTAAATGCTTGAATATTGTCACGATTCATCATCCTGGACGAAATACATCTTCCCACAAAATCCATCAGCGTCGTCAGTAACTTCTTCAGACGCTTTCAATTTTTTATAAAAACTAATTCAATCAGCTGGGATAAACTTATAGATGGACTTCAAATTAGCCAATTTAGCTAGAGCAATGGGTTTTCCGTTAGGCCACAACTGCTGAATCAGATTTATTTATTGGTAAAATTACTCCTTTTGTTGTCTTTTTAATGTAAACTTCCATAAAATCCTAGTCAAAAGATGTTCTCATAAAAATCGAATATAACTTAGCTTTTTCAATCTTTATCTCCTTTGTCTGCAGCTTATTTACTTTACTTTTCCTTTCCCTATGTAATTCGAAACATTATTGAATTTTATATTTTACTTACCGATCAAATAGTTCAAAGGAACTTGGAGCACGTAAGAGAAATAAGAATCATTAAATTTATTTTACTAATAATGTTCCACTAGTCATGAGTCACATAGTAAGCTATCTAATCTTTATTCGTTAATCGTTTCAAATTAAATGGAACATTCAAGGGGCATTATTTTTACAACTTTATTTTTGTTATAACTTTCCAGACTACATAACATTATACATAATATAAGTATATTATTCAATAATCGGCTGAAATATAATTGGAACATTGAAAAGAAGTTACATTAAACCAAACAAAGTGTAATACTGTTTCCTGACCACACTCTGGTACAATGATAATAATATTTTGTGAATGTTTTGGTATTTTTATAAGTGTCTTAGTTCTATGATCGTTTATTTCATTAACATTATTTAAGATCGTATACTTTCTTATGCAAAAAGACATTTCCTCGAATTTAACAAGTAGATTTATTTATACTGGTTCTAATATTAGCTGCCTGTAATAGCAGAAGGTGATAGCTAGCTGATTAATTATTTATTTCAAGATGCCTAAGCATTTTGTTACCTACTAAATTAAATAATATGTTGTATTAATGTCAAATATTACCTTGTTTGGAACAAAACAAAAGTGATGGATCGTTTGAGGAATAGATTAATTTATATTCCCACAACTATATGCGATTTGAATCATTTATTTTTATCACTATGACCTATCTTAAACATTACAAATAACATGGAACGTTTTAAAGAAATAGATATTTAAAATGACAGTTATTTTTCAAAACGTTCCAAGATGATTGAGTCATTATTTTCAGTTTTTTCGGTAAAGGACAGTTTTTTTCAAAATGTTCCAAGATGATTGAGTCATTATTTTTATTTTTTTGGATATAAAATGAAATAAAACAGTACGATCCAAGCTAATTGGCACTGTATTAAAATATGATTAGGTTGTTTGGTTCGTTTTATCACTTGGACCTCTTTATTATTTTGAAGATTTTTGTGTTAAGAGAGTCAATGTCTTCAGCACTTGATAGAACGACCCAAAACACCTAGCTTGGGCATATAAACTCAATTTTGACCACTTTGTGGGTTGGAACATTTTTTCATAACTACGTCCAATTTTAGATTGTCCCAGTTTTTAGCACTCATTTCATTAAAGCGCAATCACGGCCTAAGTCCCATACTAAATTAGGTATTCTCCTTTCTTTCCGCATTTTACCAGACTTTCCATCGTCTTGTTACCCATTAACTAATTTAGAGAAAGCTCTTTAGCTATTGACCACAGAACCGTCTTCCCTAAAATGTCTTTAATTTGAGCCCATCTGACCGACAATATTGCCTTAACACCCTTTGTCTTCTGGGTATTGTAATGATATTTGGTATTATGAGACTTTGCGTGTAACAGGAATTTCCAGAAGAAAAACACATCACAATCACAATATAGATAATGTACATTCTGAGCTCGTAAATAACATTTTTACGAGCTCAGAATATACCGAGTTACTGTTTGACGAAAAGTCCGTAGTCGATTTTACAGATATCTACCTGTTTTAAACTCCGCTCCGCTTGGTCAAAAAACAATAAGCTGGAACCTACAAATAATAATATCTTCATTCAAATATTCAGAGTAAGATTGAAAATACCAACTATACATATTTCGGCGAATATTTCGTTAGCCCATAAGGCGCTTTCAGAAGAATCGTGAGTACGAAATTGGAAGCATGAAGTCTATAGACATATGTATATCAATCGTCAAATGCGTTTATCCTTTTCTTTCTTTAAGGATATCTGTCAAATTAATCGGGTTTTTTTTCTGGGAATTGTTATCAATACTTTAGTTCCTACACGTTTTATTCGTGGACACAAATTAAATAAGCGTTAAGCGCATGCCAGACGAAAAGACGTAAGACGCTACTTATAATTTTAGACGCTACTTATAATTTTAGAAACGCGTTAGTTTGTATGAATAGATGTCTGGATGTGTGTTTGTTACCCTTTCACGCAAAAAGACTGAATGGAATTTGGAACAAAACTGCATCATTGGATTTTTGAAAAAAATATTGATCTCCGTTTTGATTATCGCTTCAAGCAAGGTGAAACAAGAAATATTTTATTAAAATTTAACATTTTCCATAAGTTCCTTGTACATCATTACTTCCCAGAAATCCAACCTTATTAACAACACTATTAAATAGTGTAATAATACAGGCTGTGCTTTTTTACCAAAATAATTGGGTTCGATAAACTTTTAAATAATCAACAATGAATAAAAACAAAATGTTCGTCTTCATCTCACAAAAAATATTCCCTTCCAGGATTCGAACTTGGACCACTTTACGTGTAGGCAGCGTTGATGATCACTCCACCATGACGACATCAAATTAATACTCGTACGAACACGAAAATATTTTCCAACTGTCTGAAAAATTCTGAGCTTAAATTGACCCATAATAATTGATTTATCTATTTAATATCACTAGTCATTTTGAACATATAGACAACTTCTTTTATGACTAGTCGTGAAATGAATTCATACACTCTCATAAAATAGCTGAAGTTATTGACAATCGTTAAACAGAGCCGTTAATGAAACGACTGAAATAAAATAAAACATAAAAGATAGTATAAACTGAGCTACTTAAATACATAACTTATTTTGTTAAGGGTAAGGCCAAAGGACCGTAATTTTGTGAAATTTGGGTCACGCAGCTATTCGCCTTAAGATTAACCAACATTTTGCGTAGTTCGTGTGGAACAAACTGCACTTTTGAACGACACCGAACGCAGCGGAATTCGCACGACCGAAAATACACGACTCAAAACTGACAAAATTACGCCAGTTTACCCTAACTGTTGCCTACGTTTTTCTCTTCTACGAATATAACAATCAATGATATTTTATTAAAAAAGAAACATGTGTGTACGTTACATTGTCTACGCGATGTGTGTTAAATGTACGATACAATAATCCTACACAACATACCACACCAAATCGATTGAGCGTGTATCGCGTTCTTTCGCGTCGTTCGAGATGCCATGACGGGTCAAAATCCGCGATTGCAGTTTAAATTTCGAACTTTCGTAAATTCAAAATTATTTATGCGGTTGGAATGGAGCTTAAACCAAGAGCTTTTAATTCCTTTCTGTAACAAAAACAAAAATGAATTAACATTAAGTAAAGATAAACGATAAAGTAAAGATAAACCCTGGACGGTGGATCACTTGGCTTGCGGGTCGATGAAGAACGCAGTTAACTGTGCGTCATAGTGTGAACTGCAGGACACATTTTGAAAGCACATTGCGGTCAGTGGAGACACATCCAGGACCACTCCTGTTTGAGGGCTGGCTGCATAAATACAATAACCACATTGCGTATTTCATATCATTCGGGGGTGAATATACCCCTGAAACAATATGATTGCAACGCAATCGACGGTTCATGTAAGAGGCGCGCGAATAACGCTCCATTCGGAAGTTTTTTTTGCTATCAGTCTGTGTCAAACCATCAAGAAAACATTTGACAGTTTTAGATTGCGCGGCACATACTTACATATTTCAACGCAAATAACTATGAACGTAACACATCTATAGCTTATAATATCATTAAAAAGAATAATATTATTTTCCAAGCTTATTAGTTCACATCGGATAGTTCGTATAGCAGTTTATTTCGATATAAATTATGATCAAATTTCTTTGTTAGCTTTCTACATCTTCCATTGCTATATATTTTGCAAAATATTATTAATTTAATTTAATTAAAATAGAACATCAATATTGAATATAGATTTCAAAAAATTATGCTTTACGAAATTTGCTTTTAGATTAATATTTATGATATTTCTACAATGTAATATTTCGATGTAGGGGTTGGAATAAATGAAAATATAAATAAAATAATTTGCATGCAAAAGTATAATAAAAATGCGTATAATAACAATAGAATCAGCCAAAGTCCTAATTAGAAATTAATTAATAAGGTTTCAACTCCTAATGTAATCAAAATTATTACAGCTCTTTTGCAAAATCTTAATTAGAAAATAAATGGTTAGAGAATGGCGTTTTTATTTCAGGTAAGATTTAAAAATATAAATTTAAATATAATTTTTAGCAGAGGTTTAGAATAGCATATTTTCTATGGGAAAATCAATTTTGATAAAGTATTATTTGCGTTTATAATGCATATATTTCATCTGTGAACCACTATAACACGTAGACGGGTCTTGGTACTTACGTCTCTCTCACCAATACTACGTACAGCTTCTTTCGTACCTGTAACAAAGTAATACAATACCTAAGTAAAGCATAATTATGCCATTATAACGACGACTTTAAAACTTTGTTTGAAGAATCACTTTTAAAGAGGAAATGAACATCAATTCACGATTCATGGTCGAGTATGTATCGTGAATTACTTATAAAACTATCTAATTTATTATGCACACACCTATGAAAAAATTCTTAGGTTGTGTGTCAAGTCGACCAACCCGCACTTGGCCAGCGTGGTTGACTAAGGCCTAACCACCCCTTATGTGGGGTAGGCTCGAGCCCCTCGGTGGGGACATTATATGAGCTGTTGATGAACAACCATAGATTTATAATTACTGTAATTTGAGCAAGATAATAGGCGTGAACGGGGAAATTATTATGTTACCATATTATTATCATCATCAAAGTCAAAGCTTTGTTTTAATTATGACCAGTTCACTGAATTAACATCACAGTGAGCTTCACAACCCTTACATTCATAACAGTTGTAATGAACTAATTGTAGCTACATTTTCATCTCTTTTTCCGGTAAAAAGTTCTCTGAAATCCTTATGCTGAAATCTTTTGACGGAAAAATTCACTGTTTTTAAACAACTGAGTTTGAACAAAAGTCGTGAAATGAGCCATTTTTGGCGCAGATTTCAAGCGAAAAACTGTTTAGGGTGACTATTTACTGTCAGTTTTGAATTTACATTTTGCAAATTAAGAACTAAATAAGTTCCTTCAAAGGAAATTCTAACTCGTAAACGATTCGTTGAGATCCGATGCTTAAAGGTACCTATGTATAAAAATATTTAGTTGGAAAAAGATTATTATCATTTATTAATTTGAATTACCTACAATTTATTCTATTATTGGACATACGGATGAACTTAATTGTTTTAAAAGAAAGAACGTAAAGTCTTGAAAGATATGCGAAAATCCTTTTTGTGCGTTTTCTGGAACATTCAATTACAGTGAATAAGTATTTTTAAAAATGCCTCAGTTAGTTCAAAAAAGAGGACGCCGGGTCTTACGAGGTTAAAGTACGATGTTTTTGTATGTGTAAAGTGATGAAGAACCCTCTGCCATTGCATTAATAAGGTCAAAACGTATCAAATACTTTTTTTTTCAGAAATTAGCAAAAGCGTACTTCTTAGATTACTTTTCATGTACATTTCTAAGCATTTAGTTTGTAGTTTTGAAATATAGCCGTCAATACATGATTCTACCTTCCTTGCTACTGCATGGGTGGGTGAGGGCGGGGTACACCTTTCCTTTGCTCGCTAGTAGTTGCTACTCTTCATTGTTGAGGGTACGGCATTCCAAGGCTTCAAATTCGAGTAGTTGATCCGATATTCCCTACCTCTCCTCTCTCTTTCTAATCTTAACGTAACTGTCTCACGTGTAACCTTACCACAAGAATGGGCATTTCCTCAGAAACTAATGGTACAATGAAGCGTGAACGTCTAACAAGGACCTTCAAAGAATACCTTAATAACCTCAATCAAGGTAACGAAGTTAGGTCGTCCCAAACTGAAATATTTGTGAATTTAGTTTAGGCTAAAATAGGTTAAGGCATACTTTATCATCTTAATATCAAAAGAACTGGCTTACATGAAATACCCAAAATACTTAGAAACAAAGAAAAAGGACAAAGGAATTTTTTTGTAAATATATATATTCTAGTGTCACTCAGATTCCATGTTTACTTATCTCGATAAAGGTCATAGCATTAATGTCGTCACGCAATATTTTAGTTAGATATATAAGTGGAACCATAATAATATTCTACTAATATTTTAAATAAACGCGAAAGTTTGCATGGATATAATTTTCGTTCATATTCAGAAACCAGTCGAGGACCGAAGCCCGGCGCAAAGTCTATGTTACTCGACGCTAACGCTGTCACTCTCTGCTTACCTTCGCGCGCTTTATTAGCCGTTGTCTATTTATTGCTTGCTTGTCGCTTTGTTTTCATTATTTATTCACTTCCTTTCTTCCCTCTGAACTATTATTGTGCTGTGAAACTTATCTGTGTATGTGCTGCAATATAAACAATATACAAAAGCTTTGACTTTTATTATTGGACTGAAGATCGTACCTTTGCCTGTACCAGGTAACCTGTAACTGGTCACCACAACACCACATAAATGGAGTGTTATTTGACAATGGTCTTCTATAAGGTGGAGATACTACCCAAGTAGCGACGAGTTCGCTATGCCCTACTTCGACTAAAATTAGATGTTGCAAAGATTCTCTTTTAACTTCTGTTTAAAAGAAGGCTGAAAAACTCACTCTAATCTCTGTTAGCCACTTAGGAGCACCGCACATCGCACGCGCCGCGTCCAATGTGCGTTGCTCTGCAGAGACGCGGTAAGGCGTGGGTTCTCGGCAACGCTTGCTGATACGTCGTGTTGACGTTAGTACTACTGCCACTCGCACCGCGTTCGATGTGTGGTGGTCTGTATACACAGAATACACGCATACAAAATTCGTGCGGTGCCCCATAATCCACATCTACCTATTTAAGAAGCACTGTGAAGGACTATGCAAAACATTTCAATTTGGAGGAAGGTTTTTGGGCCGCAAGCACGTTTTATACAATGCAAGCATTACATTAAAATTGTATTGTGGTTACAGCTGTATACAGAGTGATCACTTAAAATCATGGTGGTCTTATGTGTCTTACAATCTCACTAACTTATTTTTTTCCGAAATGGTTAAATTTAAAACTTGGCGCAACTAATGTTAATGAAGACTGTATTTATTTTTATTTATAAATTATGTATCTAAGTATATATATTGCTACTATTTATTTTTGAGCAGTTGTAGTACTAGTATAGTTAAACATGAAATATTTATGTAAATATATAAATAAAGATTAGTTTTTAATTTAGTTTCTTACTAAAATTATTTTTTGTTATTAATGGCGAAAAAATTGTATATCTCTCAGTTCTGGAGGTGGAGGCTTGATGTCTTGTATGACAGGTTATCTTTAACCTATTTCAAGCTCCAGTCTTCACAATAATCTAAAGCTAGAACTAAGCAAGTTTTATATTTAACAATTTGGCAAAAAGTAACATAAAAGTCAACTTAATTCATAGGAATGGAATATTCCATTTTTAAATATAATTATGTTAATATTTTATATGGGTTACCTGGTATAGGCGAAGTCCAAATGCAATAATAAAGAGTCACAGATTTTGCATTCCTTATATTAGCACATATACACAGATAAATTTCACAGCACAAATAACAGTTCAGAAGGAAGAAAAGAAATGAAGAAATAGTGAAGAAAATAAAGCAAATAGTAAGCACTACAATAATTAAATAAAATTACTACTAAAGCGCGCGAGGGTAAGCAGAGAGCGACAGCGTTAGCATCGAGCAACATAGATTTCGCGCCGGGCTTCGGTTCTCGACTGGTCTCCGAATATAAACGAAAAGTATCGAGCGCTTGCCTCTGCGCCGACGTCACGCGGCCTATTGTTCGTAAATGCCGGTTTATGTGGTTTACGTTTCCATACTACTACGCTCGGCAGGCATATCATCAATCCGTCAAAATATTCGGATGAGATTTGTAATAATACTATTTAGTGTTTATTTTGTATAGATATAATTATGTAGGTAATATATTATGTAGTAATAATGTAATAGTGTTTGTAATGTAAATATTAATACTGTAAATATTGTGTATAATAAATAAATAAATATATTTTAAGTAAATACAAATTTATAATATTCTAGTGTTAATTATTAAGTGTAATAAATGTTAAGTAAATAAATAATTAAGTAATTAAGTGTAAGTTACCTACATTTTACGAAACTCAAAACGTATGCCTTGGTGCAACTGGTCGTTACAGTGTTATACAGTACCTACCTACATATATATACATACATTATATTTATGTAAGTACACACAAATCATTATTGAAACAAAATTCAATAAACACGAATTTATTAAAAAATGTTTTACCAGGTTCTAGTAGGTATTAGAGAGTACATCCAAATAATCTTTAGGTACTAGTAAATTGTAATCTCTATAATATCTAGTCTAGTTTTTACATTCGGCAAGGAAATTGTGCTTGGAGTGAAAATTATGGAATTTGTTGTTTTAAAATAAGTTATTTTATCGACCTTTTTTTAAAAAAAATTGGGCGTGGTCTCCCCTTAACTTTCTCGTACACCGGAAACGACTCAAAGGTTGATAGAAACGTTATATTTTGATGTCATATATGCATGTTAAATTTTGGTCACCCGAGTACCGACCGAGCACTTGGTTGCTTAGCTTTCGTGATCGACGGCTCAAAAGTTGATAGAAACGTTATATTTTGATGTCATACACGTATGTTAAATTTAGTTGCAATAAGTTTAAGCATGCTCGAGTTATCGTGCTAACACACAGACACACACACATACACACAGACATACAGACACACAGACACACACAGACATAATTCCAAAAAAATATTTTTGGGCTCTGGGAAGTCTAAAACGTGTAAATCCGTCAAAACCTCGAGGTCGAATTTTTTGACGATTACAAGACTTCCTCTATACTACGTACGAGAAAGTAAAAATCTTATACATATGATAATATAACTTCTTTCTGAAGAAGAACAAATAAAGGAAGGAGGGGCATGCACGCGGCTGCTCGTAGCGACGCGAGGCCGTTCGGGTCACCGCGGGCATGACCGCTGACAAGACGCGTGACCTTTCCGAGTTTTACAAGTGATACTGTTTTTGTAAGTATGTAGATAAAGGTTGTAGCACAATTATCAGCTCAGAACCGTGTCGTCTTTTTGTACTATGAAAAAGAAGCGAGGCTGAGCGAGGTTCGGGCTACGCAGCCGATTAATAAAGTTTATTATTTATTTATAGACACAATAACAGTTTACAAGCTAAACACACAACTATAATTATTTACCAAAATAACAGTACAAGCTTGAAACCAATGATAATTGTGCACAGCATTTCATAAACACCTGCATACACACATAATCAACCACTCAACAACACAGTGAAAAAATACTACAATACAAACATAAATCTTTATCCAAAAAGTAAAATAAAAATAAATCATTTTAAAAAAAAGGACTTAATAAAAATTTTGAGAAAACAAAAAAAAATATATTAACCAGCAACAGAGAAGTTTTGACACTATGTCATCTTGCACCCGGCTATATGACTTCATACTTGAGTTTTCTCCCGAGTTCTTGTCGTAAAAACACGTGTTGAGAGACTCCATTTTTAATAACCTCAATCAACCGTACAATTTTTTATTACTTTAGTTATATCTCCACTTGACATTGGCAAAATGCGTACGCTTAATGCGACGCGATGCCATTAATTAAGAATAGAATAGAATAGACTTCATACTTGTTATAAATGATCCCAAGGTTTGGTGGAATATATCAATTTCAATTTACAATTTATTAAAATTTCTACACATACGGTATATTGGATCATTGAAAGACACATCAGTTAAATTATTTCACACCGAAAGTGCTCGTGACGCCATTGCCATCCCTGTGTTAATTGAGCCTTAAGTATACAACGCTTGCTGAAATAACTTATAACGTCTCTCCTTCTACATCGAAAACAAAAGAAACTCGACAAACAATAATACCATAAGTAATTCCATTCCATTTTCAAATGTCACCTTTGTGCATGTTTATTTTATTCGCTCCAACGAGTTTCCTATCATCACCCCTTCGGGAATGCTAGCCTGAATAGCAGTGTAATGTCTAATTTGCTTTGTCATCCAAAGAGATGGGACTGCCTACGGCAAACATATCGAGATGCGATTATTTTTCGATCAGCTTTAGGTATACAAGTAAATATAGCGAGAACGTTTTGAGGATCAGCATTTATTTAATAACAGATTTAGTGCCAGATTGTCTTAGGCTAAATCCTGTCCATCGTTGACAGGAAGAGATCACTCTCGTAAATTCGCTCATTGTACATTTTACTGATAGCAATTGTTTGTATGTGGCTTTAATTTATGATAAAGCTTTATTCTATTCGAAATTGCATGTTAACATGGTTTTGTTATGCTAATTTTTTTGTTATTTGTGGCACTTTGACGTAGATTTAATTGATTAACGTTCGCTAAAATCTACATAGACCGACCTCGTCCCCGAACCGCGTTCTACTCACTTCCAAATCATATATCCTTTTCGTCAATCTCCTATCACTACTTATTACTATATACACATCCATCACAACATTCCTTTAGTAATTTTTGGCAGTATGTCTTCATTCAAACGACACAATGACATCTCTCTAATCACGTCATTGTATATACTGTCACTTAATTTTACTCCAACTATGCTTGTGTTGCCATTTTTACCGCATTAAACACACCGTCATGCACAGCCATTGGTAGATTTTACAATCCACCAATGGCTGTGCGTGACGGTGTGCTGATCCCAATACTGATGTATGAAAGTAAGAATTGGGTATGGGAGCACAAGTTTATAAGCATAATTAATGCTCTGGATTAACCTATGGCTGCTCAAAAAACATGAAATTCCAATGCCCAATTCTCCATGTTCCCAGCTGTCACTCGCTTCACAATGTCACAGTCATACATGGGAGGCTTGTGTCCAACAGTTGGCGCCTGTCGGCTCACGTGCTGATGACTATCATTAACGAGGAATGGAAATTGTGAAAGTGGTATTGAGAAGTGAGGATCTCTAACCAAATCACCTATATATAATTTAAATTCATCATCATCCTGCTCTATCCGTTGATGATGATGAATTTAAATTATATCGATAGAATTGACAATATCGATAGTTCAATAAGGACATATCTACTCGTCAGTGTAACTTGTTCATTTATCCGTGGTGCCCTTGTGGTCTCCAGCGATCAATTAGTAGATATTAATCAATATGTGTTCCTGTTAACACTATAAACCGACACGTTTTGGTACAGTAAACAGGAACTCGCGTAACCAATACCTGTCTATAACAGCTTGCTTCATTATGCTTGGCGTAGCATTAATTGTGATGTCTTACGGTGTGATAAGATTATATCGTAATACATATGTTGAGGAGGTAGGGTACGCATGTCTGCCAACCCAATAAGATAAAACAAGATTGATGAAGCTATTCAGTGTACTTCTAAATCGTCCTCTGCATATCACAAAATCACGCACACAGTTGCTGCACTATACCCGCAGACTCCGAAGTGAAGAACCAATTTACATACGTTGCGCCATCATTTTCTCTTATTAGCACGAAGAGACTTGCTTCCGTTTTCGTTACGCGAACAGCTAAGGAGTGGCACTCTTTGCCGAGGTCTGTTTTTTCAGACCAGTACAATCTGGGCATCTTCAAGGCCAGAGTGAACAAGCATCTTCTAGGCGAGCGTGTACCATCTTAGGCCTCATCACCGCTTCATCAGGCGTGATTGTAGTCAAACGCCTCTCCAAAAGAAAGAGACATTGTTTTACTCTCATAATAGCGGAGAGTTTTAGAATGTAACACCTGTCATAGTTGCCGCATTTCCTTTTTTGATTCCCTGAATGTTGAATTACTTGGATTTGATAACCCTTTGATGTTGGTTCAATGTGACCTGCCATGTAATGCCGGCCTCTTCCGATGGACGGAGTCTTTCATTATACTCCGTCCACCAATTCGCATTGGGCAAGCGAGGTAGATTACTGCCCACACCTCCTTCTATGATAAGGAGAGGCCTTTTGTCACAGCAGTGGGTCAAATTATAAAGGCTGTGATGATTATGTTGGTTGGCTCAACTCACTATTTTGAGGCACACATGGCCCTAATGCCAGTATTTCAGCAGGTTTGTTACCGCCTTCCGTGGTCTATTGGTTCAGCAACCGGAATTAAATCCAGAGGTTCTGGGTTCAATCCAACCTAACCAAGTACAAATTTGTACTCTGTTTGGTTGGTGGTAGGAATTTTTCAAGTCGACGTGGCTAGCTACTACCGTCTTATCAAAATCATCATCATCATCATCAGAGCCTTTATAATTCGACCAACTGCTGGGACGCAAGGCCTCTCCTTTTCGACGAAGAAGGTATAGGCAGTAGTCCACCACGCTTGCCCAATGTGGATTGGTGGACGGAGTATGAGGTGGTTAATACGCCTTTGTTGACCCATTAGTCGCCTTCTACGACACCCATTGGAGGATATGGGGTGATGCTATTCTACTCTGCCGGCATCACGCGGCCTTATCAAAATCTGACGCCATAATATTAACAGCATTATTGTATTCCGACAATGACAAGATAGCTACTCCCTCTGTGTTTGAGGGTTCCAGGTGAAGTTAGATACCAGCTTCGGATTCGTCACCTCTGTGCTGAAGGAAAGCACGTTAAGTTGGTGGTCCATGTCTACAAATAGCGGTCGTTCTATTTAGTTACCATTTTCATTTATGTAACAATTTATTACCAAAGAATACTCAATCAACTGCAGTCACATAGCGCGCAGAGGTTCTAAAGACTTTAAAAAGTTGGTAAGGATGAAAAAAGGGGGAAAGCCGCCTGGCGGACGATCACTTAACCAATGGTCAGACTACGTAAAATCACTCACAGGCTTCCCTACTACCGCCCTGCGGCTAGCCAAAGACAGAAATTTATTAGACGATTTGATCTATCTCCTTTGCGGCTGTGCTTAACTTTCATTGTTTCGCAGTCCTTATGACGCGCGCAATGAATAGTGTATATTACGGCATGCTCAACTAGAACCATGTTATTTAGTACGGACGGTGATCGCGACACTCGGTCTTCCTATGAACTCGGCGATTAGACCGATCTCCTTAAATTGATATATCTGTGAGCGTGACGAAGGCATTTCAACAACCTCGTGCATTGAATAATACGACAAAGAAGGAAGCAGAGTTCTTAAATAAACTTATTTAACAAATCCTTGCGCTTTCTGAAGACATTCATTCAAAGAATAACAAAATCACTTTAATATTTTTGAATAATAATATAAAATAAATGTACGTTTATAAAAACATTATAGAAAAATCATCTCTCGTTAAATTCCAACAGCGCAGATAAAATTTGTAGCAAAGTTAAGCATTAACGTTTTTACAACCAAATTTGACGGAGTCAATATTGTGATATCGTAAAATCTGAGTTTTACGACCAATTCTCGCGACAAAGATTAAGAACATTATTGTAATTATACCATGAATATTCTGAATACTATTCGATATTTACAGGAGAACGACGAAAGTTCGAATACTTATCCGAGTCCTTAAAGTTTCGAGTTTAACACTCGATTCGGAATTACCAATTTATAAACAGTTTGTCCAACTTGCAATGTTTTCTTGTTTATTAAACAGAAACTTGAGCCGTTGCTTAAAGTAATAACTTGTATATTCAATGATTTACTTCTAAAATGAATATTCAACGATCACTATTCAGAATTTAAGCGTCTGGAATGAGAATGAACGCACGTATGAATGGCAATGTGATTAGGAGATTTCAATACAGTTCTAATTCTGATAGTCTCAACTAATAATAGAATTGAAATAGTATTTATTATAAATAATGAACCTATTACATTATAGAATTGTGTTATAAAAGCTTTGCATTATGGTAAATAGATTTAAATAAAAATTAAAACGCCAAAAGCTAGTCAAATTTGGAGAGGCCGAACCTCGAAAACTTGTTGATATTCCATTTAGGTACTATTTTTTAACCGACTACGGCAAAGTCAAAAGGAAGGGTAGTGATTTTAGCAGTCTATGTTTGTATTTACATATGTTCCACCTTATGATTCGGTCAACTTTTCCTAGTTACCTGGATTTTAACCAAAATTCCTTTGAACTTTGTACACAAACTCTAGTTGTGGTGGTCAAAATGATGTTTGATTGTAAATTTCTGTTCAAAATCGAGTGCCTCAATAATTTATAATATATCCATAATTAACCATGTTCAAAGCGATAAAGAGTGACTCCCGAAGTATTATTCATAAGGATAAATAGTTTTTTAAAGAAGAAGTTCAACAACAAGCCACGACTTATCCCATTTAATTTAGTGAACAAACTATTTTCCCGCATAAGGTCTTGTATCTATGTACTGTATTTACCATTTACCCCTATAATATTTTATTATTTTTTAAATTTTATAAATTATGTTCCTAATAATAAATTATCTTTAAACGAAGACGATTTTTCCTTAGTCGGGTTAAAGTGTTTTACCCGTTTTGCTTGTTAAACTATGCTGACTTAAGAAAAACAATTATTCGATACCTATTTTACTATTGGTTGTTAATATAACAATATCTTTGTGACATACTTCTCATTAATATTTTTTTTTAAATATAATAATTGAAACGAAAATCTGCATCGCTCGTATCACTCGCCATCAAAAAACCCGAAAAAATAGAACACCGTAATTTATTAATGCGTACAATTAACCTGGTACCAAGCAAAAATTTAATAAAGAGTTCAACGTCATAATCTCGTTATGTAAGCTGCGTTAAATCTTTTCGGTCCGCTTTAAAGCTTAAGCAGGTGGTTACCATTAATTAAGGGCTGACTCAAATAATGTTGCCTGTCGGTGGCCTGTTTTACGACTAATTGTATAATTTTGTGGCCGGTGGTGATATAAATCTCATTGATGCTACAGAATCAGATAAAGAAGGAGCCAGTCAAATACATTTGTTTTAGTTTATGTGCAATGTATATGTCGTAGGCTTATTGTGAAATCTATATCATGCGTAGTGGAAAAATCTTCTAAAAGTCATGAATAAAATTTTAAAAATGTTCCTAGGCTTTTCGTGAAAATGCTTTAAAATAAATGAAAATTTGTGAAATTAGACTACGAAATGTACAACTAAAAATAACTCTTATGTTCGTATTATAGAATGAGTTTCAAGAATGAACGCCGACTTGAGCGTCCTCCGTCTCTATCACTTTGTGCGTGATAGAAAGTGACAGACGATTCTCAAGACATGTTTGACTTCTGAGTGTCATTCTGTAATACGGGCCTTAGAAATAATTCTTCTTATTCCTTCTGCTCACAAACACAAGGTTTTAAATCGTACGATCGATGCCAATCAGCCTCTACTTAATTTTTGGAATCATGAGTATGATGTTATGTCTATATGTTTACTAGTTTTGTATAGGCGTGTAAAAAGCTTTCTTTTCACTGTAAAAAAATACGAGCAACTTAATGCTTTTGTGTCTTTTTCTATCTACCCAAAACCACACTACCACTAAAACAATTACTTGATAGTTCTCCTTTCATCTCGAATTCTAATAATAAATAACCATATTCAAGTGTTTCCAATTACTCAAAAGTGTTTGATATAAAAGCTATTTTTCCGAAACATCGAGGTAAATACTGTTTTGTTGTATTGTAAAAGGTGTAATTGAAATATTTTTGCTCCATTTTCTCGTGTCTGGCCCTGGCACAATTTATTTCAGACGCAGATAACAATAAAACGAAATAAATAAAATGTGTACAAAATCGACATCAAAGCGAAATTTATTACATATTTTTCACAAGAAAAAATAATATTTGATTGATGACCGTCTTAATAAAGTCAGTAAGGTATGAAAATTGTATTTATCTTGTTTTCCCAGTTTTTAAAGGAAATAAAACAGAGACTTTAATAATTTCAATCTTACTTTTCACAAAAAGCCTTGAGAAGAAATTGCCAGTTTTTCCTCATAATTTATTCGTTATCAATATTAAAATGAGTAGTATTTTCTTAGGTTGTGAATCAAGCCAGCTAACACTACTATTACATTTAATTTTATAACTTCTAAGCCAATTCAATTTTTAAAAATGTAAAAAGGTACGATCACGTACTACACGTCTAATAATTTATTGCACTACTGTAACCTCGTTTACGTTCAGGTAAAAAGTGGCCACTAATCGTCATTTAAAACCAATTTTAAAACTAAACGAAACAATTAAAATATGATATTTCATTTAATAAATGCTCACATTTAAAAAGACCGTGGATAATTTAGCTTTTTCAAAATTGATAGGAGGATATTGATTTGAGAGGTTTAAAATTAAATATTATGGTAGCGCTAGGTAGCTCCTGTCAGCTTCTTAACACTAATTATTACTTATTGAACAATAAAAATATAGAACAGAATTTACCTTTATTGTAGATACATGGAACACTAAAAATAGTTGTACAAAGGCGAACTTATCGCTAAAAGCTGTATTCCAGGTAGGATGGACAGGATTGTAAAGTGTAAAATAAGTATCAGGGAAGGTGATAGTATATTATCTAGTAACATAGCAGCAGCTGAGCAGTAGCTCAGCCACACAATTCAATAAAAAACACATTTCTGACTTTGACAGTAACTTCCAATTTAGCTGAATTATATATTGTCTTTATAGATAGTATACCGTGGTATTTAACTACGTAACCAGTTTACTCGACAAAAATAGGAACTTTCATTAAAACTTCCAGTTTAAATTAAATGAAAATTAAATGAGCTCTTTATTTAAATGAACTTTGCTAAGTACTTTCAAATCGTCAAAAGCCCTACCACCATTTCGGGACGAATAATTATTAATATGCTGAGATGGAGAAGAAATGGCAAAAGAAACTCCACAACTTACAACTTCGTAATGATTTCAAAACATCAATACAAGTCAATAAATAATTATAAATATAATTTAAATTACAGTTTTACATGCGTAAATTTTGGGTACTTATTACTCCCACGCATTTGGATTATTTATCTTGTGAAAAGCTTTTCTTTATAATTCAAGTAATTAAAATAATCATAATTTAAATTGTTAGATAGGTACTTACAAACATTCCTTTCAATTTAGGTGCTAAGCATACATTTAAGATCCTCCGGTTAACAATGTTATAAGAATACAATGTGTGGTATAAAAAAAAAACAATAATGCATTAGTTTATTAGTTAAACAATAATGCATATGCATTAGTTTACTCGACAAAAGTAGGGACTTTCATTAAAACTTTGACAGGTGAAATCGCAATGAGAAGTTTGAATAGTTAATAGCACGGTGCTACCACCTTATTCGACTTTTCATGGTTTCTCTAGTAGAGTATTTTACAATGATATTGTCATATTATTTAACAGTTTTCCAAAACAACCTTTTTCTTCAAATGTAAATATTTACCATACAAAATTGCTATTGAAACACTTGATATTCAAAAAGCGATCGACGCTTTTAAAATAAGTTTTTAACGTACGAGCGACACTACAGACTGTAAATCAAGCGTAACTTCAGAATTTCCACGAACCCTACAGCCGCGTGAAAAGAGCGATTTTCGGACGGCAATTGCGGTAAATGTCGAGTTGTCACCTGTACAATAGATTGTTCGATAACGGGCCTCGTTCAAGTTAAGCCGGTAATGAAAAAGCTGTGTCGAAAAAGACCGAACAAGAGACTTAAATGAAAATTGAGACCAGTACATTACACTTAATTGCTTCGTGAGCGCAATGACAAAAGACCGAGTGGAAATAAGAAATTTTCCTTTCAACAGTTTGCAAACAAAAATGTATGGTAAGCGTTATTTCGAGATTTTGTCGAACTTTCGTATTGTTATGTTGAAGTCGATTTCCTGAGAAGTCAGATTCAGTGAAAAGTTGTTAATTTTTTATAAAGTTTTTTTTTCTCTTCCCCTCTTAAGTTTCACTCCCTTTCCTTCCCCCAAGAGGAAGAGTGAAAGGGAGAGGAACAAAAGAGAGAAAAAGACATTCTAGGGAAGGAGGAGGTATATTCCATCATGGATATGTCACATAAAACCATCACCATAAGTAACGAAACCTTATAATAATATCTTATTTTATTTATTTATTTATTATATTCGGATCCTTACACTAAGTAAACGAGCAATTATGTTCGTCTTATGGTATACACTTACAATGTTGATATTCTTAACCTGTGGTAGTTAGTTCTGAGTGAGAAAATAATTTACTATCAAAAGTTTTGCCGCAACGGTGAAGGTTTACAGAATTACACTGGATAAGTTTTGAATTAAAAAACAATTACAAAAGATTCTGTTACTGACACTTTAAAAGAAGGTTAATATTTTTCTTCATCTCTAAATTTATTACAATAATATTTTGGTATATAACAGTTTTTTTATGGACTTCTATTATGCAAAATAGTCCAAGGATTTTTTAAATCAAAAATCTTCTCCTCACTCTGTTCAACCAAACCTCTTTTATATCTTTTTAATATTTACACCGTGGCACCTTTTTTTACTTACTGTTAAATTTATAAATATTATATTTTTGTATGTCAGTTTGTTACATCACTCATTCTCTTCTCTCGTGTCATATCTCTCTAATATATCATCATCATCATCAACAACTCATATAATGTGCCCACCGAGGGGCTCAAGCCTACCCCACATTAGGGGCGATTAGCCTTAGTCAACCACGCAGGCCAAATGCAGGTTGGTCGACTTCACACACAACCTAAGAATTTCTTTATAGGTGAGGGTTTCCTCACGATGTTTTCCTTCACCGTAAAAGCGTCGATTAAACGTGTAACCAGTGCCTCCCGGGTTGAAGATAACGCTCTTACGCGCTACGCCACCGACTCTCTACTATATACTTGTAGCTTAATCCTCTGTGTTTTATCTCTAAATTACCAATACACTCAATATTCATAGTAAAACTAACCTTGTATGTCTAAAATAACCCAATCAAATTAATACTCAAAGTCGAGCTCGCCACTAAGGTTCATATTCTGAAACTTAATATGAAACTCATGTCGGACTATCCGTAGGGAATATATAATATATTTGGTATCATATTATTTAGTACGTAGCAGTACCAGTCAAGGACACGCTGGTAATTAATAGAATTTGTATTGGTTAACCAACTATAACAGATAATAATATAATTGGTAGTTGTATTGTGACTCGCCCAAATTGATTTATAATTTGGTAAACAAACAGTATTACATGGCAATATTAAATAACACAGTAAAACAGTACCTATTCATACTAACAAAGTTTCACTTAAATAATTTATACATATTAGATATTATGCGTAGATTAAGATCTAATAAATTACAGAATTAGAAAAAAAAACTGAAAAATATTTCTTATTCAACACAGTGATCAAATGTGTACGTATTCACAGTCTATTTTCTCATGGTAATATATTGCAGCGGACAAACGCTTCTAATATAAATATATAAACACTTACCTTTTCCGGCGTGCTCATATAAAAAAGAAATGAAGCGAAATGATTAATAAAGATAAGAAGAAAAACGAGCGAGCCGACAAAAAATTCAAAGACCATCAATTTAATAGAAACAGTCGAATGAGCGAGCAACCTATTATTTTTCTTAAAGTAAGGAGCCCGCTTAAATGAAGACTGAAGATTAACCCGCATTCTTTGTTGTTTGGGCCACAAGGGTCCACTTTTCAATTGTATCTATATTTTGAAAAAGGCGAAATAATTGCAAATGCTTGTTTTGCTTCACTAAATTATACTGGGGTTTATTAAGGATCATTTGTAGAGTGGTCCAATTTATTTAGAGCGGTATACTAATTTAAGTATCATTTTCCTACCCTGTGTGTACAGTATGCCTTGATATCAATAATACTGCTTCAGGATTTGGCATTCAATTTTTATGGCCGGGCGTCTGACTAACCTAACCCGCCATGGAAACGACTAATAATTATCTTTCTACAGCACCCGGGATCACTAGCGTAGATGCCTTCCGAAACAGGGAGGAAAATCGATTTGAAAATTTTTCAGTTACCCATCCGAGTACTGACGGCGCACTTGGTTGCTTAACTTTCATGGTCGTTACCTACTAAGAACGCACGACCGCGGAGCGTTCGATCTTCTCATCCTTATATTAATTTTAGTATATCCATCCTTATTCTGCTTAACATTAGGATCATATCAAGAAAAGACGTTGACAACCTCGAGAAGCTCATCGTGACTGGAAAAGTAGATGGCAAAAGGCCTCATGGACACAGCCCAATGTGTTGGTCCAACCAGATCCGCGCTGCTCTTGACTCCATATTGCATAACGCCCTCCACACCACCGGCGATAGAAACAGGTGGAGAAAGACCGTACAAGGGAAAGTGATGCAGAACGGAACAGCAGGTCATGTTCTTCAACGCTGAGGAATACAATGCAAAGAGGAGAGACACTTTACCGGTGTAATTCCCGATCACGAAAGGACTACTCTTTTTAACCCGTGAGTGAAGAAAGCCCCAGGTTTTTCTGCAGAGAACATTAAAATAAATTAGGACTAGACCAGGAAGAAAGTTATAGATACAATTCACTCAGAAAGACTTGTAAAGGAAAGTCCTTATAACAAATATCGATCAAATTACACGCAATGCAACGTGAGAATGAGACGCGTATTATAATAATCTTAATATATATAAACTAGCTTCCGCCAGCGACTTCGTCCGCGTGGACATTTTACCCCCTTATGGGTGGAATTTCCAAAAATCCTTTCTTAGCGGATGCCTACGTCATAACATCTACCTGCATGCCAAATTTCAGCCCGATCCGAACAGTGGTTTGGGCTGTGCGTTGATAGATCACTATGTCAGTCAGTCAGTCAGTCACCTTTGAGTTATATATATTTACATTACGTGTCACGTTGTTTGTCCGCAATGGACTCCTAAACTACTTTACCGATTTTAATCAAATTTGTACACCATGTGCAATTTGATCCAACTTGAGAGATAGGATAGTTTTTATCTTGATAAGTAGTCATATTTTTTTTACTGCAGATACAATGTTATAGTAGTATGAAATTACCGCAGCAACGCGTGGCCGGGACAGCTAGTAGTAGTAGTAAAGAGGAAACATTTTATTGTTTTTTTTTGGCATTGAATAGGCTTTGAAACTACTGGGCCGTTTTTGTTGAAACTTGGTATGTAGATATTTCAAAACCCTGGGAAGGACTGAAGGCGGAAAGTGAATCCGCGGACGGCTGCTGGATATAGATACGATTCACTGAGAAAGAGTTGTGAAGGAATGTCCATATCGACAAACATCACTCAAATTATACGCAAGACAACATAAGAACGAGACGCGTAATATTTTCTATATCTAACGATACAGTAGTCTGGCTTTTACTACTTTCAAGATCGCGCGCGACCTTATGTCAAGTTAAAGTTGGTCGGCAAGACGCTGTGCACAACCAGCGAGTCACAACTAGCTGTTTTTACGATTTTCAAATAATGTTGAGAAACTACCCAGACTCTACTTCTCTAATACAATTGGTGTCAAAATAAAGTTCAACTTACCTAAAATATAATTTAGAAAATTTGTACCAAATATGACAACAGTGGCCGATTTTCGTAATCGCTTCCTCGATATCCATAGCCAAATGACATTAATCAAGGATTTCGAAATTCAAGACTTTATTAAAAATTTTGCAATTGCATATTTCGTTGCTGAAACGAAATTTATGTTTTAAAATAAAGCAGATCCCTATACATAAAAATAAAACATTTTACGGCCATTTTCCAGGCATTCCATATTGTAAAACAATTGAAAAACCGCCGACTATTGCGAGAATTCAATAACCCGTAATACAGTATATTTACAGTCGGATGCAGGCATAACGTAATCAAATGACACGTAAACACAAAGGGCGTGACCATCTCTCTGAGTAAAGTTAATTCAATCGGAATGACCTTTGACGCATTTAGTTTTGTTAAAATCTACAGATTAGCAAGATTACTTAAAGTTAATAGATTTAAAATGGCCGGTGGTTTTGATAACATAACCATCAGTGGAATTTTTCTTATCGTTTCGATTTAGAACACTGATTTGAAAAGTGTATATTTTTATATGTATAAATTTAACACTAAGGTTATTTCAATGTTGGTGTTGAATTTTTTTAGCTGTGTTACTTTAAGGAAGAAAATTGGCTTATAGGAATATTATTTTGTTGCGTATTATATTATATACACTATAAGTCTAATTATATCTTCTAGTGCAACAAAGAGTTTATAAGGAATGTCTTCACCAATATAATAAGTAAATATTGTACTGCCAAACCATAAACTTGTTGTTTAATTTACCTATATACCCTAGTAAGAGAGTAAGCCTTACTCCCTCACTAGGGTATATGGGTAAGTTAAACTACAATGTAAGAAATACAACACAGACAATTTTCAATATTACACCCTGTAGAATACAGTTTGTTGCAAGCTCGCTTACCGCATAATGTTTGCTATTTTTCTGAGAAAATAAAGTGTATTCTATAGTGTACCAACATGTCCATATTGGAAATCTAATTTTCTCTCGTACTGAAGTGGTACTGTGTAAATGGGGTTTAACACCTTTTTTGCCATATCAACTTTCACGCGTTCTGGCCAACGAATGTTGTTTTTACATTCAGGGCTATTTAAGTGGTGTATATGCAAGCATCTAATTATGAGCATCAGACTTCATTACTGTGACAACTTGAAAGTTAATTGAAAATTTCGTTAAAATTATAAGCATTATAAGAAAAGCCCCATTATTCTTAGCCTACAGTACCTCATAGAGCAAAGACTGCCTTTCTGAGATTTTGTACATCTATTTTCCTTGTCTCTAATCTTGTCTCCATTAACGATACAAACAACACCCAACAGCCTGGGCGCTCTGATAACGGTTTTGTTTGTATATATAAGTACTAAACTTTTAAAAACATATTCATTAATTTATTATAAATATCCACACTCACGCCAATATTTAAAAAATAAGATCGACCGAAATAAAAATAAACTTAAATAAAATTTTATCGAGGACCATTAATTTGTTTATGGTTCTGAGATGAAGTTAGTGTCTATCCTTGGAACTGTAACATCCTATCCTAATAACTACTACATTTTTAAATATTACATAATAACAGCCGAGAGACACCCACTGTTGGGTATAGGCCTCCCCGAAGAATCTGCAACCCAATCGGTCCCAAGCTTCCACGACTTTCACCAGATCATCGGTCTACTTTGTGGCTGGCAACTGCGTCTCTCGCTACGCCACCGCCATTCAAGGACCTTTCCGCTCCAACGGCCGTGAGTTGTACTCGCTATGTGGCCTGCCCACTGCCACTTAAGATTTGCAATACTTTGGGCTATGTTGATGACCTTTGTCTCCTCATTGCTGATATGATCACACTGAGAAATTCCGAGCATAACCCTCTCCCTCCATTGACCTTTGATTGATATGAATAAGGCCTTCTTATGAGGCCACGTTGTGGTTCCGTGGTTCATCACTGGCAACGCACACGTTTTTCATGTATTTGAGTGCACTTTCCTCTTGAGACTACATTAAAAGAAACTTAAAATAGTGTTATTATCATTATGTTTCCATAAATAAGAAACAATAAAACGGTTAATGATACGTATGACTAGAATTGCCTTGAAATATATAATGAAAATTGCAAGAAGAGAATTCCCTTTGATTCTATGTAAGTACAACGACTACGCAAATCCAATAGAGGCAACCTTTTGAGGCTTATACATATAACGACTTATTGTCTACGGGAGGTTTTACAAAGCAAGTCCTTATTCACCATTTTTCAAAGCCACCTCGAACTCAATACGCTAACAATGCAGACTGTCGGATAATGACGTAACCAAATTACACTAATTTATTTTTTAATGTACCAAAAATGCAAATCAAAAAGATCTTTATTTAAATGTACTGAACTAAGTATTGTCAAATCCCTTTTTTATGACAATGGTAAATCCATTGACGGACCGTACGGTACGCTGGCTAGGCATAGGGCGTGTGAGTCCCCGGCGCGGAACAACACCGGTCCTCGCACTCCCAAGAACTTTAGGGGGCATTTCGGGAACGCAACAGAATGAAAATTAAATTGAAATTTATTGTTCAGTTGGACCTTATTTTTTCTTTTAGATTTAAGATTTTATTTCTTTTCAAAATAAATCCTCACTTAATATTATAAATGCGAAAGTGAGTTTGTTTGTTTGTTACGCTAACACTCAGACCAATGATTATAATCATTGGTCTGAGCGCTAACACCTCTAAACTACTAAACCCATTTTAAAAATCCGTTCACCTATAGAAACCTATATTATCAGCAAATAATATCGGCTATTTTTTTAAATGAGAGATCGACATGAGCAAAGCTAAAGTTAGTAAAGAATAAATGTAAACAAACGCAATGGAATTTTGTATTAGGTTAGGCGTTAGATTTACAATTACTTTCCTGTATCTATGTGTTTATCCCTTTCACTCGCTACCTTTTTGCTCATCACTCATTCCAAAAATGACAGCGGTTTGTTTACATGTATTCTTTATCGATTTTTCTAATTTGGGTCAAACTTAGGTACGAAAATCATCGACCCTCTTACAACCATCTTATAAAAGTCTGTCGCTATAACATTGGTGATTCTTGTTGTCTGAGAGTGAATGATAAGATAGTTCAGGATGAATCTCGCTTTCAACTTAGGCCTTATTTCCACTTACGACAGTTCATGAATGCCAAGTTAAAGGTAAAGTTGTAGTATGCCACGTCGAAGCGGCTGCGTGACGTACAGAAAGCGTGGAATTATCAACAAGTGATACTTGTTACTTGTTAACCATCTACTATGTCCTCCGCTAGACGCGCCAACGTGGCGTCTCCTATTCATATTATTAGTTATCACGTTCCGCCGCGGTATCGGCATAGACCGTAACAGTAGAATTCATATAATGACAGTACGAGTATCGCTGAATTCTAGAAAATCATTCAAAATTGCTAGGGCAACTACAGTAAAGTTTACATTAGAATTTCATAGAAAGCAGTCTCACTGACATTTTTTACAGGGTTCTGGAACGTGTTATCAAAACGCAAAATGCGTCGCGCCAGCGCACAGTGTTTTATTTCACCTCAAAATGACCACCCCCTAGATTAAACCTGATTCTGATAAAGCTCTTTATTAATAACACGAGACTAAAACTCCCACGAATCTAAATAGAATAGTTTTGAAGAAATCCTGTATTACATTTTTGTCCTGTTTTTGGGTAAAAAATAAAATAATAATAATTGTGTCTAAACTATTAAAGTAGTTTTATTTTTTATATTGCCTATTAAAAGGTCTTATTGTTAACCATATTATGAGTCCTCTATGGCTGCGCTAAAGCTCATAGAAACCGAAATAATTGCCATTTTGTGATAATCGTTTTAATTTTTTTGTGCTCACATTATGCAATATTAAAGCGTCTAATTTACTTTAAAATCTAGTTGATGATGTTGACTACCAACACAATAAATTACCAGCTTTAGTTCCGTGGAATCTCGAATATATTAAGAATTTAAATTTGCGGGACAATTTGTCCCGCAATTTTTTGAAGACTTGTAATTTTGCTATTTCAATTCTCAATAATAACATGCAATAATTTATTTGGTAGCCATTAATTCGGAATTACCAATAAACGCCAAAAAATTTGGTACTTTTTGTAAAAATCTGGCACTTAAATACGTTGAAACCTACAACTGGCACCAAATTTTTTGGCGTTTATTGGTAATTTCGAATTAATGGCTACAAAATCAATTATTTCATGTTATTATTGAGAATTAAAATAGCAAAATTACAAGTCTTCAAAAAAATGCGGGACAAATTGTCCCGCAAATTTATATTCTTAATATATTCGAGATTCCACAGAACTAAAGCTTCTATTTTTTTGTGTTAGTAGTCAACATTATCAACTAGATTTTAAAGCACATTAAACGCTTTAATATTGCATAATGTGAGAACAAAAAAATTAAAACAATTATCACAAAGTGGCCATTATTTCGGTTTCTATGAGCTTTAGCGCAGCCATAGAGGACTCATAATATGGTTGACAATAAGACCTTTTAATAGGCAATATAAAAAATAAAACTACTTTAATAGTTTAGACACAATTATTATTTTTTTATTTTTTACCCAAATACGGGACAAAAATGTAATACAGGATTTCGTCAAAACTATTCTATTTAGATTCTTGGGAGTTTTAGTCTCGTGTTATTAATAAAGAGCTTTATCAGAATCAGGTATAATCTAGGGGGTGGTCATTTTGAGGTGAAATAAAATACTGTGCAGCGTGGCTATGGCCTTATGCGTATTTTGGGCAAAAATTTTGTTTTTTTTACACTACGATATGGTAAAGAAACTTGCGGCCCACCTGGTGTTAAGTGGTTACCGTCACCTATCTTAGACACTTGCAATATTAAGGTTAAATTACTTAACACTGCAAGTGCGTTGCTATCCTGTGGACTAAGATGCCTTAGTGGACAACTTATACCTTTCTCTTCAATCCGAAACACAGCGAACTGGTTCACGGCAGAAATAAGAAAAGTGGTGGTACCTACCCATACGATCCCACATATTATTATGGGTCTACCACCTAGTAAGTTTGCTAGGTATTCCGTCGTGGTGAAATTGTCGATAATGCTGCCTTCGCATCAGGCAGTCCGGGTTCGAATCCCGCAAGTGGCAAATGTTGGTGTGATGAACACGAACATTAAATTGTTCACGGGTCATGGTTGTATATACCGGGTGGAATTTTTTAATGCCACCTGAAGGGAAAATATTCTTAATACTGTAGACAGAAAATTTTACTCAAAGGAAACATTCCTTTATTTTTGAAAAGAAAGAATACTGCATTCAAAATTTTTCGAAAATTCGCTTGCCACACCCGGGAATCGAACCAACTAAAATCTGTAAAAATTACACTCTGTACTTTTATTGCATCGATCGTTAGGGTCATTTATAAAGACGAAATCTCTCCAACAAACTTGATAATTGAAATGAAAGGAAAGCTATGTAAAAGGACTTATAAATTCAATGGGTCAAGTTAAAGCACTTTTACTCAAAGAATCATCTGCTATCCATGTTAGTAGTTAATAATTATCATTGACGTCATTTAAAAGTACATTAAAATGAATGAATTTGTTAGAAGAATAAATTTGTGTATTCAAGAGAATGGAGCCCATTTCGAGCAACTAATTAGTTAGTTTACCATTTTATGTAAATAAATAAAATAATTAAGGGTTTCATAGCTTTCCTTTCATTTAATTTATCAAGTTTTGTACAGAGATTTTGTCTTAATAATTGACCCTAACGATCGATGCAATAAAAGTACAGGATGTAATTTTTACAGATTTTAGTTGATTCGACTCCCGGGTGTGGCAAGCGAATTTTCGAAAACCTTTGAAAGCAGTTTTCTTTCTTTTCAAAAATAAAGGAATGTTTCCTTTGAGTAAAATTTTCTATCTACAGTATTAAGAGTACTTTCCTTTCAGGTGGCATTACGAAATTCCAACCTGTATATTCATTTAAGTTTATTTATAATATATCTAGATAATTATGTATAATTGTCCGTTAACTAGTATCCATAACACAATTCTTAATTTGGGCTAGGTAATGGTCTGAACGTGAAAATATATTATTATTTTTATCTTGAGTTAGTAAATAACGTTAACTTTATTAGCATTGACCTAAATAAACATTTTTTATTACAACTTGCCTCTAACAATATCGAAACATAATTATAACATTGTATTAAAGACTTAGTTGCCTCCATGAAACAGATGAATGGATCCCTTTTGATAACCGTTTTAATTAAATTGAATTAAATTTTGGAAAGCAATACAGAATTTCGGTTTCCACTTGTTATTTAAGGACATAGCGAGACTAAATAATAAAACGGTAATGAAATCTTTGCCCGCCGTCACAGTTAAGGAGTTTTAATCCCGAGTTCTGGAGTAAATACAATTTGTCGAATGAAGCAAATTCCCCTGTATTACCATCTCTAAACGACTTTGCAGGTGTAAGTAAGGCTTCTTTTGAATTTGTTAGGATTACCGAACGATTGTGACAGTATACAAACGGATTATTTTAATTTCCTGATGGTGAGATGACGGTCCTGTCTTTGACATTTTGCACTAAAGTTTATAATATATATATCAGTCGTCATGTATGGATTGCCACACGTCGGTGGAAGATGTAAGTGCGCTTAAATGTTTTAAGTTTCCGGATTTATAACTTCGTGTGTCACATGCAAAAACACATCACGAGCTCTGCAGAAATTATCGAGAGTAATAACATGAATAATTCCACTGATGTGATAGGTTCACGGGTTAGTTAACTCGTTTGTGAAATCTAAAAGAAAAGCTATTTGGTTTTTATAGTACGAACAAACATATCTGATGCCTGACCTCCTGTATCACCAAAGCCATCATTCGAATATTGTGACAGCATATCAGACTTCCTTAAAGTCTCAAATTTCCTCAAAGGACTATGAACTTTATAATATAGATAAAAGGTTGAACCCTATTGATTTAATTCATGAGTTTTCTGTGACCTAATTTGCGTTCTTTGCACGTTCATCAATCTTTTGCCGATCTTCAATCACATATCAATCATTTGTGATTAAAAAGGATCACACTATCTCGGAAATATCTCGGAAAACTGCCGCCGAACATCGTGTATCGTAAACAAAATGTGACAGTACAATTCTACATAATCATCATTAATTAGACAAATTCTTAAATACCTGTGTGCATTTAATAATTTCTGTCTAATAATGCGTTTGTGATTCGTTACATGTGCACAACATCATGCTTCTACTACTAGTTTATTCAAAATCGACAGTTATACTACGCCACTGAGTATTTCAATCAAGTAAGTTTCTGCAAATCAATCACCCTCATCAAATATTTTAAACCGTGCAAACAACACGTTAGAAACATTGCAAACACATTACTTATTCATGCTAAAATTTTCGCCTCGTTGGCTGGCCAGGGCCCACGTAAATTCTATCCCATAATGGTATTCTCGTTCAAGATCTAATGTAAATGCGGTTGTGGCTTTCCTATTGGAGCAGCAATAGTAGGAATAGGATTAGATACATAAGCCTTTGGATTTTAACACCCTTTATCATCTGAAAATAAACAAACTAGAATTATAGGACGACTAACTTTGGTAGATGTTTTAGTTGCTAAAACATTGTATTGATTACAAAATACGTAACACAGTCCTCGGACTAGCACGGGAGTTAAAGAATTTTGTCGGTATACCCTCACTTAGATTGTATCGAGTAATAGTTTAAAAGTGTAATATTGTTATGGCAATGAGTAGTTTTTTTATTATCTTATAACTGTTTATCTAGTTAATAACACTATAATGATATTATTATTATTATGGTACTTTAAGAAGCTGCTGGTGAAATTGCTACTGCTGTGTAATATAGTGAAGTTGGTGTACTGTGTATAATTTATGCAATAAATTTATTCTTATTCTTACTACAAAATATTAAAATTATGGTTGAAGATTAGTTTCGTTGAGGACTAGGACGTCTAGGCAACTGTTTAGGTTATTATAATGCTATTTTTATCTAAAGAAAATTTTCTTTTTTTTTCGGTTTGCCAACATTGATCCCTATTACGTATTATAGAAAAAGCATAAAAGTTAATAACAATACATCACAGATAAATACAGCTGGACAGCTAAGATAACTTCCGTCTGCTCTGGTTGTTACCTTTTGTTTGTTGATTCGACGAAGCTTTGTTATTGTTTTAGGGTTAACTTCCTCTTTATGTAGGCGACAAGCTGGTAACTGGTCACTATTTTGCAAGGTACTGCATGACCCATATACTCATATACCTTGAAGTAGTTTTATGTGTAACCAAATGTCAACCCCATGTGGGATTATGATTGTTTGGTCTTGTCGTCAGCGAGGGTCGATTCTTGTAAATGAAAACCACTGTTTTACACTATATTATCGAAGTTTCTTTTGTTGTAGTCACTTGTCTTATTTTACTGTCAGCATATTGTCGTATAGTCATGTCACCTTCACTATGGAGGTTGGACGCCGCAACAATGATTAAGATAGTAGTTTAAAATAATGTAATACTTATTTTTTCCTCCTATGCTACTTGCAACTTTCTAACCATGTAAATTGCACACGCAACTGAATCACAGGTAAATGTTTATAATAAATCATAAGTTTTTCTTTAGGCGTTTCGCTGTCTGATTTTCTGAAATCTCCCATATGAATATTTCAATAGAGATTAATTTATCCGATAGCGACGATAACTTCATTCCATGGATTCATTTTGTCGGGTCCATTGCGTTGCAGAAAGGGGAGCCAGAAGCAATGCCTGGGCTGATGACCCTTCAGTGCCCTCTTTCTTTGCGGTTTACCCTTGTTTGGTATAACAACGTTTGCTCGAAAATCGTTTCGTCTAATTTTAGTTGCAATAAAGTCATTTCGCATAATTATTCATTTGACCGAATATTTAATTGGTAGAATTTTATTTAGCATAATTATTTATTTGACATAATGTCATTTCACCGAATTTTCATTTGCACTAATTTTATTTAACCTAATGTTTAATTAGTAGAATTTTATTTAGCATAATTATTTATTTGACATAATGTCATTTCACCGAATTTTCAAATGCACTAATTTTATTTAACCTAATGTTTAACTAGACTAATAATGATTTGGTCGAAAGATCGTATCGAATATTCAGTTCAGTAATAATTCAGTGAAAACGCCCTAAAGTCGCTTCTGGCACTCGCCGGCCGCTGCCGCGGCACGCTCGCTTCGCTCGCTCGGCTCGTGCGCTTTGTTCATGTCAACCTAACTCGCTCGTCGCTTCGCTCCTCGCTAACCTATTGTTCGATTGAACATTCGATGAAATGAAAATTATACCACCTGAATAATACATCAAATGAACATTATACTTTTTGATCAATAGCGCAAATGTTGTTATCGCAAATGAACATTCGATGAAATGAAAATTATACCACCTGAACAATACATCAAATGAACATTATACTTTTTGATCAATGGCGCAAATGTTGTTATCGCAAATGAACATTCGATGAAATGAAAATTATGTCAATCGATATTATACAAAGTGATTATTTTCTTAAACGTTGTTCGAAGAAATGATTTTCGACTAAACGTTGTTATACCAAACAAGGGTGAACCTTTCTTTGCCTAGTCCTATTTGATTCCGCGAATAATTCTATAATTACATTAGAAACTTTAATGGTTGTTTTAATCGCACATGAAAAGTAAATCTACAAACTAATTCAATTTCTCGGCACACTGAAACAGGGTCCAAAGTCACACCAATCTTCGGAATCGCTTACCCCATTAAATACGAAGTCAATCTACGCCTAAGAAGTGAATGACTCAAGATGGCGCGTTATAAATTTTGACCGAAGCGATAATGCAAATGAAAAAAGGGGCGACTTAATCTTAAATAGGGACTCGAGTGTCTAATTGAATAATTTTGTTAAGAGAATGGAACTGAGGAGGGGTAGGGTTGCCATGATTTATGAGAATTATGGAAATATCAGTATTACTGGTTCATGCCATTACGTAAATTGAAAAATATTTCAGATGCTCTTTGTATTGTGGGAATAAGAAGAAACATTACTGCTACTTATTTTAATGTTGGACAAAATAACAAAGAAAACGTATTATTTGTTTGAGTGTCGGATTAGAATTTTAATAAAGCATTTAGTTTTACCAAAAAAAAGTTTTTTTTCTTGCACCAGATTCGCCTTTCGCCAAAGCGAGGCGAATCTGGTGCAAGAAAAAAAACGTTTATGTAGGCTGATTATCCTAATAGGATTTATCTAAAGGTTCTTTCGTTTTACTACTTATACGCTTTACTTTTTATAACATAATTCTGTAATGGACCCATAAATATCATATTGATAAATATATTCTCCTCCGTCTATTGTGTATTTTTTACGTTTCAGACACTGATATACTTACTTAGACATTTTTTTAGTGGCACGGCGATAATATCTTGGCAATTCACTTGCTCGTAAGGGTAGCGCTTAAGTATCAAGCATAGAATTACGAAACTTAATTTGTACGAGATGTAATGTAATGACAAATTAATCAGTTAGCCGATATATTTTCAAAGCATGAATCAGTCAAAGTTTCAAACGAGACTATAAAGAGTTAGGAGTGGCCGGTTTGCTGTGGCGACAGCATCGGTGGCGCAGTGCGTAAGGGCGTTCTATTTCTTCTTCTTAGTTCTATAAGAAATTCTGAGGTTGTCTGTGAAGTCGACCAACCCGCACTTGGCCAGCGTGGTTGACTAAGGCACAATCGCCCCTAATATGGTGTAGGCTCGAGCCCCCCGGTGGGGAAATTATATGACCTGTTGATGATGATGATGGTTTGCTGTGGATGTGTAATATTTACTATTTAAGCTGCAATAATGTTTCCTTTCGTACCTACTTTTTACGAACTTTACTCGTGTGTAATACACCTATGTATTTGGATTGCACATTTGGTTATTTTAGCCCGACGTTTCGGAACACTTCTCGGCGTTTATGGTCTAAATAAGCGAGTTACATCTGCAAGTTTTATTTAATACTCGTATTTGTAATACGCGCGCAAATCTGAGAAAGTGTATATGTTTCCATTCAGTATTGAAAATCAATAAATAGATGTAGGTTTCTGTCTCCCGACCTTGCTTCTATTGTTAGTTCTAAAGAGGTTCAGAATCAATGCCTACTAAGAGAGAAATTTCCTCCATTCGTGTGTAGCTTGGTGTCACTATTTAAGGACGGGAACCCTTTTAAGACATTAAGTGATTGTCCAAGGTAGCTCAGACTAAGCTTGGGTGGATGACTTGCGGGAATTTTAAACAAACTTGTCCTTTTAGCAGCTGACCACATATTTCCGCTGAGTCATTGTGCTCATTTCCTCCTAGAAGTTTTCGGGCAATTTAAGGGCAATAACTGGGCCCTTAGCAATAGTTATAAAGTCGTTGAGGAATTTTGTGGCGTAGTGAACGGCCTTGGGATTAGGAGAGCTCTTGGGCTGATCTCACCTGATGGAAAGTGGTAAGACTGCAAGTGGAAGCGAGTTTCACTCAGAACCCTACAATCAAAAGAATGGGTTATCTTAACTTATCAGTATGAGGAGTTCGATGGCGCCACTTTCGTACAATCGGGATCAGAAGTAGATTAACTCGGTAGTACCTTGTCATTATACATAATTAAGACAATTATCAGTTCACGAGTGCTGACAGCGTCCCGCGGCCTTCATCAGATCAGTAGTTCACTTTGAGAGAGTCCTACCAACGTTTCGTCTCTCTGTACGCGTACCCACCACTCTAGGACCTTTCCAACCCAAGGGCTGTCAATCTTCTTCGCAATGTGCCTTGACCACTGCCACTTAAGGTTTGTAATTTTTTCGGCTATGTCGGATCTCAACATCATGGTAAAACAGTACTCCTGGATAAAAGCCCTTAGGGCAGTTGATAAATCCTGTCTTGTGTCAGGTGACATTTTGGTGAGTGCAAATCCAGAAATATTTTTCCAAATAGTAAGGGTGGTGGGTATTTACCAGCGTCATAGGCTTTCTGCTGTGGCGTCGAGTGGATCCCAGATATGAATAAGCACCCGTCGCTGGATAGGTAAAATAATTCGTAACGGATTGATAGATATAAATGTCTATAGACGAACCGAGATCTTTTATCTCATCTTGGCTAGATCTTACGTAAGTCTGAACTGGAAACCCGTATCTTAAGCGGGTCTCGCGAAATCTTTCCAAATATGGCTGGGGAGATATAGAAGTGGAGGTGAGTAAACTGCCCCTGGCTTCGCTCTTTAACAACACTATGGACCCGGCACCTGCACGGTGAATCCATGGAATACTAAGAGTTATTATCTCCCCTCTATAGTAAAATAGTTAAATTTAAGATTACCAACAAGCTCTGCTTAGAAAGGAACTTTTCTTTACCTGTCTTTGAACTATGTACAGTAACGGAATGAAAAAGTTCATCGATTTTCAAATTGATTCTTTCAACGTATCGCGAGCACATATTATTACCCCATTAAATGAAACTATGTTACAGATTGGTTACAGAATAGACTCCAGTTAGAGAAAATAATGTTTAACTGCTCGTTAATAAAGTTTAAAATTATTCAGATCAAAGTTGTTTGACTATTTATCTTGTCAACAAGATTATTAAGTTTGATAAACTAAAACTTTCTTGTTTAACCTTCCATTAATATTTCTGTTAAAACATGTGACGAATCTTTTCATTATGAGACTTTACGTACACCTTTTAAAACACTATCACAAAAATTACGGATTTTTGTCACAGGAAACGCAAGAAACAGAGACATTTCATTTCATATGCTCTCATTTAATTTTCCTTGAAAAAACATTTTAATCATCTTTTTCGGTAGCTCATATAAAAATTACGCCTCTCAAATCTTCCACATTCATAATTGGTCTCAAAATTCATATTTTAAGTGAGTCTCTCGTCGACGCTAATCTTTTTTTTTTTCAGCACACACGAATAATTTCGCCACAGGGAAATTATGCGTCCTGAATTTAAACGCCTTACGGTATCACGGCACGTGGAAATTTGGACTCTATTCCATCTTATTACAGGTGTTATGGCTTGATTTTTATTAAGCTTTTTTTGTAGCTCCAGCCTAAATGAAATTAATAAAAATGTTAGCTAGTTAAATCACGTTCATTTGGAATATTCGGGGTCAGACGCTTGTAGTTTATGACGACCAGGTGATTGCGTGGGCTTTCTATACCTTGGTTTCGGGTACAAATACTTGCTAGGGTATAATGTATTTTTAAGTGATGATCATAATAGTTAAGAAAAAAGTTTTCGTAGTTTCACCATAGGAGTGATGAGTAAAATTAACGAGAACAAAGAAACTACATAAATAGAATTCTGACCTGGTAAAACCTATCATAGTTAATGGAAATATCATACAAAAGTATTTGATGTCTTTGTCAAGTTTTTTCTTTATTGTATGTGCCAATAAATGTATTTCTTTCTTTCTTTCTCAAGTCTATAAAAGTCAGTTTCCGTCAAGTCACCATCTCCAATCCTTTTAAGGACTACGGGTGATGGTCTACGGTGTCACTGATAAACTGTAACTAACATTTCAACGCGAACTAAGAAATTTGGCAACTCGTTTCTTAGTCGCACAATGTAGAAATAGAATTCACTGCCAGCACACGCGCTCCCTTCTTCCAAATTCCTGGGTGTTTCCAAATAGTATTCAAAATAGGCAAGATGCTTCTGCCTTGTAGGTCGGCAAGGGGAGCTAGTGGTTGACTTTAGCTATCTTCACATTTAAACTCCACTTTTGCTTATCATCAGGCGAAATAGAGCCATTTGCTTGACCCTTTAAAAAAAAAGACTGCCGAACTGAAACGACGTTAGACGATGCACGGCCTTCAAGCCACACCTCCTTGCCCATCGGAGTGGGGAGCGTGAGGTTTTTTCGTTACGGAATTTCTGGATTCGGTCCCCGCGCTCAAGGCCCGCGATAGAAGCTATGCAATAGCTTAAAATCTCGTCTGTACATAGTTTTTCCGATGTATGAGCAGTGAGAATTTTCCGAGAATCTAAATATCTTAATTTTCTTGCTTCCATGCTGCTGTCACTCAGTCAATCAAATCAATGTAGTTTTTTTAGGAGTTATTCCCGAGTTGTTGTTGCAAAAACACGTGTTGAGAGACTCCAATTTAAACTCAATCTACCGTACAATTGTCGGTTACTTTAATAAAATTTTCACTTGATATTGATATTGGCGCAATGCGTAATCTTTATGTATCGCGATCGCCATTTATTTCAAAGAAGAAGAAGTAGTATTTTTAGTGTGTATCAATTTTATGCTAAATAATTTAGAGAAGTAGATTGGTTGCCTGAATTTTAAAGTATTTGTGGGTGAATAAAGTAAAAAAGGGTAGGTTGGTAGGTATTACCTAGGTGAACAAATCAATGATTCAGGTGAAATGAGGAAAATCTAAAATCATAAATAAACCAAAAATTGGCAGTAAGTATGTATTATTATTGCTAAGATATTTTATAAAATGTATAATAACAAAACTAAAGAAGCTTTAAGTTAAAAATACGATAAAATTTAATTCGATAGACACACAAATGCTTTTAGAAAATACTGAAGAATTCCATTATAACATAAAAGCAATATTATTTCCAAAAAGGCCGCATCAAGTTCTTGCCGTTTTTAGTATATTTTCAATTTAATTTCTAAGTACCCCGTTGTACTGAAAATTGTAGTCCACTTATAATATTTATTATATAGGAGTTGTGGTTGACGTGAACCTCGTTGTTTCTCAATGGTTTTGGGGCACTTAGCGAAGTTAGTCCAAAAATAATTCGAATAAAAAGCGCTTAAATAAAAAGTTTTCTGAATTAAATCAAAGTTAGACAATATCATAATGGGTTAGTTAAATTTTTTTGCTATTTGAGAAAATAATGGTTTTACAGATTCTGATCTAAATTCATTTGACCTTAACATAAAGCCTTAAGAGAAACCACTGGTCTGCTATAAAAAAGTAGCTATTTTTTCATCATCAACGGCTCATAATATAATGTCCCCACCGAGGGGCTCGAGCCTACCCCACATTGGGGGCAATTAGGCCTTAGTCAACCACGCTGGCCAAGTGCGGGTTGGTCGATTTCACACACAACCTAAGAATTTCTTTATAGGTGTGTGCAGGTTTCGTCACGATGTTTTCCTTCACCGTAAAAGCGTCGAATAAACGTACATATGAATTCAAAATTTGAAAACACATTGGTACGTGGCGGGGTTCGAACCGGTGCCTCCCGGGTGGGAGACAACGCCCTTACGCACTACGCCACCGACGCTTCTAGCTATTGTTTACTACAAATCATCTACAAATGAACAAAGGAGATTTTTTTTATAAAAATGCCAAGCAAATGACTGCATTCCACCTGATGTTAGCCAGAAGTGGAGGCCAAATGCTAAGATAGCTAGTTCGAGAGATAAACTGTTGCATTAGCCTCGCCTAGCCGACTTGCAAGGAACTGAAAGATTGTATCGAGTAAAATGAGTTACTTTTTCGGAACATATCATCTTTATCAGAGCATATTTTCCTACTTTTTGGTCAGGTTATTTAGAATTGTGGCTAAAATTGCGCGAGAGGAGAATGTACAAATATAGCTGTTATAAATACATTATTCTAGGTGCCGTTTAAATTTGTGAAGGGTTATCCTGGTATCAAACTTAAAAGTTTTAAAACAAGATAAAAGTTTTAACAAACTTCTGAAGACGCCTCTCATCAGCAAAGTTGGGTCAAAATTTTTGTTCTTCTTTGGTTACGTAGTATAATTAACTGGCATTTTCTCGCGACTACGTTCACCTAATTTTCATTTTGTCAAAATGTGTTATTATATTATCTGAAGGGAACAGTCATTATTTTCTGGGTAAAAGGTATACCCTGTGTCTTTTTCTGTACCCCTAAAAATGTGTGCCTAAAATTTAATGATGATCAGTTTAGTAGTTAAGCCTTGAAAACTGAACAAACATACACACATTAGAATAACAAAGTATGAAAATATTATTACCGCTCCATAAGCATATGTCCTTTCTCAGGATGTAATTTAGGTCTATAAATAAACTCGCTGAAAATGGTTCAAGGTTGAGGCACGAAAAGGTACCAGATAATGTCATTTTTGTTTTTATTATAGAATGTACTAGTACCCGAATTGGTCTTATACCGTATTACGGAATAATTGTTTTGCGTTAACAAACGCGTAAATATTTTTAATACTAGAAAAAATCGACCTGCCCCAGGCGGGAATCGAACCCAGCATCTTCCGCAATCCGGGCGGCACGATCCGCCTGTGACCACGGTCAGTGCGACCTGGATTACAAGGTAATCAAATCGCGTTAGTTCCCATTATTACTCATGTCAAGCGAGGGATAATTGAATATAAAGTAGTAGATACGTATTACGGCGTGACACAAACAAAACTTTAAACGACCATAATCACAAAATTTCGCTCAAATCCAAGGAACTTATGATTAAATAGAACGCGGGCTGTAAAGTTGGGAACGCTTTAAAAGGATAATATCGTCTCAACCAATCGCTCAACTCATAAACAAGTTACGTAACGAGTTTTCAGTTAGGTAGTTGGGTGTGTAGGTTTAAACTGAACATTTTGCTATAATAAGGTAATCTGCGTTTTGTCATCGTTACTTTATTACTTGGTAACACATTAACCTATATCTCTATATTATTCTCGGAAAACACGAAATTCCTGGAGGACTTAAAGTAATTAAGATCATAATCATTCAGTCCGTCAACGACGGACAGTGCGCACGTCTAGTCCAACCGGTTTACGGTCAACTACAGTTTTCAGGGATTGTCAACCACGGCCCGTAATATTAAGAGTGACATAATGCATAAATGTACTAGCTGCTCGGAAGAATTTAGAGATGGTGCCCAGTGCTCTGTCTGTCAGGGTCATTTTGACTTCGGCTGCGCCGGTATAACAGAGACTGGTTACCGGCGCCTGGGTGACCGGAAATCTATCTGGAAGTGTTCCTCGTGCAAAAACGTCAGACCGGTGAGCCCCTTACCGCCGCCTGTTAGCCCCTCGGCCTCAAGATCTCCAGTGCCGGCTGACATGACCGATGTACTCGCAGAGCTAAAACGCCTGTCACTACAAGTTGCTTTACTTCCTGGATTGGATGCTGCTGTAAAAAAATTGAATACAGAATTAACTTCACTCAAGACTATTAAATCTGAAATAAGTGATATTAAATCATCCATCGAGTTTGTTGACCATAAAATTGGAGAGCTTTCGGAGAGACTGTCGGTAATGGAGAAAGATATACAAACACTCAAGAAGACTAAGCAAGACGTGGAAAACCTACAACTTCGTATGGAAACATTTGAGGCCCACAATCGGGAGCTTGAACAGCGATCTCGCCTTAACAATATAGAAATAAAAGGTGTCCCTGCCTCCAAATCTGAAAATCTCTTTGAGGTCTTATCTAGAATAGGACAACAGATTAAGTATAATATACCCAAGGAGCAAATCAACTACATTGCTAGAATACCGATGCGAAATAATAAAGATGATAAGAATATAGTTGTTTCTGTGCACAGTAGATACATAAAGGACGACTTTGTAGCTGCTGCAAAGAAGAGCACAATTACTGCCGCGAGCTTGGGGAAGTCTGGGAGTGGCAAGATTTATGTGAACGACCACTTAACTGTTGATAACAAAATCCTACTCAACAAATCCAAAGAGCTGGCGAAGAAGCGGGGTTTTGCATTTACGTGGGTGAGAGGATGCAAAATTTTTCTCCGGAAAAACGAAAATTCTCCAAAAATTCAAATACGCTCGGATATGGACCTGAAGAAGATATAAAATATCATACATATATAGTTGTACGTTTGATAAGTATAATATTTATTATTTACTTTATTATTTGCGGCCCGCAGTTGGGTACCGCTGGTTTACTCACTCACTCGTTTTTTGCTGCGCGCAGTCCTATTGTTCACTTACTGGTTAGTCTCACTGTTGCTTGCTACCGTCACTCACATATATTGCCCTACCCTTTATTTATAAACATTTTATATCGTGTTTGTTCGATGAATAATATCTTTTTTGTTTTTAAAAGAGATGCCAATTAGAGTGTATTATCAGAACGTACGGGGTTTACGTACTAAGACTACCAACTTTTTTAGAAATATTTGTCTAAGCACATACGACATTGTATGCATCACGGAAACGTGGTTGAATGAAAGTATTAACAATAGTGAGTTGTTTGATGATCGATACTTAATATTTAGGCGAGATCGGAATTATAAATTAACGAATCAGGTGATGGGTGGCGGGGTTTTAATAGCGGTGCGGCGTGAACTCGCGACTGAATATCGAATGGACTGGTCATCATCTGCGGAGGACATTTGGGTAACAATAACTTATCGTAGCCGTAAACATAGCTGCTCTGTTTACAAAATGCACATAGGCGTTGTTTATATATGCAGGGAAAATTTAGGTAATAACTTGGAATTACAATTAATGAATTTTGCTAACAATCTATCAAATATAATTCTTGAAAATCCAATGGATAAATTTGCTATATTTGGTGACTTTAATATGCCACTTGTGTCGTGGACAACTAGTAGTGACGGTATCTCTCTATCGCCAAGCAACTTAATAGGCTCACATCAACTTCACTTTTTTGACGTAATTAATGAGTGTAACCTATTTCAATACAATTCATGTGTTAACACCAGCCATAACCGTCTATTAGACTTAATATTTTCCAATAATGACGTCACTGTATATGCCTCTGATAATCCCCTAGTACCTGAAGACCTCCACCACCCATCTGTTATAACATCCCTGGACTTCTTACAACTTCACACAATTAAACCACAACCGTACACTAAATTTATGTATTATAAAGGAGACTATGACTCGATCTGTTCTAAGTTGGACTGTTTGGATTGGACCTCGGAGTTTAACGTAAGGAATATAGATGATGCCATGGACTTTTTTTACACAACTATTTATACACTGAGAAATAAGTATATTCCCTCTAAACTTGTAACACCTACTCATAAATATCCTTTGTGGTATAAGCGGCCACTTATAAAATTACTTAAAGAAAAGTATAAAGTCCATCTTAGATACAAATTATATGGCAACATATACGACCGTGACTCGTTTTATATTCTGCGGAAAAGGGCACGGGTGATGGAAAAAGACATGTACAGTGAGTACATAAATAGTATTGAGACTCTCATTAAAAATAATCCCCGAGCTTTTTGGTCTTATGTAAAGAGTAAGAATAGTTCAAATACATACCCATCTTTATTGAATTATGGTACTAGGTCTTCTGATCAAGGAACAGAGATCTGTAATATGTTTGCCGAATATTTTCATTCTACTTTCCTTAATGACTCTTCTGATCATGCTCAAACGTGTACGGACTATTCTTCTCAATATTCGTCAACCGCACACATAAATACAGTCGAAGTACACGACCACGAAGTGCTCAAGCTTCTTAAAAGTTTGGACCTAAACAAGTCTGCTGGACCGGATAGTATACCAGCTATTTTTATAGTTAAGTGTGCAAAAAGTCTATTTTCTCCTTTGGCCATGATATATCGTCGATCATTGACGGAGGGTATTGTACCAAAGATTTGGAAATCGGCCTATATTACTCCCATCCACAAAAAAGGACCAAGGAACATTGTAGATAATTATAGACCGATTTCAAAACTCTGTCTATTTGCTAAAGTGCTGGAAAAAATGGTTTACTCCCAAGTATACTCAGCGTTACGACATTATATAATACCACAACAGCATGGTTTTCTTAGAGGTAGGTCAACAACATCAAATCTTATCTTATGTTCGGAGTATCTTGCCAGGATTATGTCTGAGCCATCGCAAGTTGATATAGTTTACACAGACTATAGCAAATGTTTCGATCGTATCGATCACGTGGTCTTATTAAGGAAACTTCAACTAGCTGGTATAAGTGGCAATCTCTTTAGATGGTTTACGTCGTATGTCCAGAATAGATGCCAAACTGTAGTCTTAAGCGGCTATTCATCCTCATCCATGTATATTCCCTCGGGAGTGCCGCAAGGATCCTTGCTGGGTCCTTTATTGTTTATAATATTCATCAACGACATATCATCATGCTTTTTAAAATCCAATATCTTACTATACGCTGACGATATGAAAATAATTTGTAATGTAAAATCAATTAGTGACGCAAAATGCTTGCAAGATGACCTAATTAGATTTCAAAATTATTGCACATTTAATAAATTAGACCTTAACATTTCAAAGTGTTATGTTTGCTCGTTTACCCGTAAACAAACTATAATTAAGTTCCCTTACACCCTTAACTGTATACCTTTAATTAGAGTTAACAGTATTAGAGACTTAGGTGTGTCCTTCGACAGTAAATTAATATTTGATGAGCATATTGATAATATCACAAGTAAAGCTTCCCGTGCACTAGGTTTCGTCCTACGAATGTCATCTGAATTCTCTAATATAAAAACAATGAAGATCCTGTATTGTGCATATGTACGTAGTCATCTTGAATATGCCTCGCAAGTTTGGAACCCTGTTTATGATGTTTATGTAAACAGGTTAGAAAACATTCAAAAGAGATTCCTGAAATACCTGCAGTACCGTGCTAGGATTTATCTTCCTGATTACGAAACACGATGTCGGAAATTCCATTTTCTCCCTCTCTATGAAAGAAGGAGTATTTCTGATCTATCTTATCTTGTAGGCATAGCAAATGGCACAGTAGACTCCTCAGAGTTATTGGAACTTATAGGACTGCGCACTAACGTGGCCGCATTCAGAGCACCTAGCTTACTTCACTTACCGTACGCTAGAACTAACTATAGGCAAAATTCATTTCTTATTAGGGCATGTACCGCATTTAATGTACTGGTGAAAGCGACTCCGGACTTAGACTTATTTAATACATCAGTTACTGCGATAAAGCGTCATTTTACTAATCGTTTCTTTGTGGCTGGCAATTAGTATATTATATTTATTTATTTTTTCTTCCTGTTATAATTTACATAATACAAAGTAATATAAATTATTATACCTGCTCAGAAAATAACAAATTGGACTGCGACTGTTGTATTTTAATTTTACTTGGTGTATCTATAAGTGGAAACTTTTAATTGGCCCTCAGACCAATATATTCCTATATATTGTTATAGTATACTTTTGAATTATGTACCTAGCTGTAAGTTTTCCTAAAATTGTGAAAATAAAATAAAAATAAAAAATAAAATTAAGTCACATACAGGGATACAATCACACACATAATCCGCAAAGGGGTTAAGCAGAGATTTATGTAACATTTGATTACATATAAAGCGACATCAGTAGTATTAGTGCAGTAACTCAAAATAGTGACAGGTTACCAGCCTCTCATCTAGATAAAACCGCCTTCAGAACTAAAAACGGAGAAATGAAAATTGTATGTTTAAAAATGTTTTTTGAGGTCACTCCCAAAGACATGTGACTACGTTTCTATTAAAAATGTTAAGGTTAGCACTGGCCTCAAGAAACAATTTTAAAAATATTTTTTCTCTGTTTATAATTTTGAATACGATTTTTTTATTTTAAAATAATTTATTGTTCGCTTTTAGCATTTTTCAGGAAGCTATCTCGAGATCTTTTGAACAAACAACTAATAAAATGATAACGATATAATCGATGTCAATTTAATACACATTATTAGGGATAACTCAAAAACTACACGTCAGATGGCGCTCAAATTTAAATGGAACTACATGACAAGCACCAGCTTCCATAAGTAAAAATAATCATCAAAATCGGTACACCCATTAAAAAGCTATGCGCTAACACACATAAAAACATACAAGTCGAATTGAGAACCGACCATTTTTGTATATAATAAAAGATAAACCCAAAAAGTACCTATACAAATACCTGTACATCAGATGCTCCGGCTATGAATTGGCGAAGGGCCAACCCACGGAAGACGTATTTGAACGACTTCATACAAAAAGTACGCAATGATATTTTTGACAACTACTGGCGGAGTACGTCCCGTCGTCCACGTCCCGGGCACGGCACGGACGTATGTGGATCCTGTTTAAAGCGACCCTACAAACAAAAGCTGACAAGTCACCAGAAGAGATCAAAATAATTTTTCACCTCTTCAGCACCAAAAAACCTCTTTTGCTTCGTAAAATCTCGAAGGAATAACGCTTTTCGCTGCAAGCTCCGTACAAGAGGTTACGTTCAATTTCAATTATTTTAGTAATCTTGCTAATAATTTTCAATAATTATTTTTAAGATAATAAACCTGTATTTTCTCGCTGGAGAGGTGAAAAGTTGTATGTTTCACAAAAAGAGCTAATTTTTTTTCTGCCATGCCTTTAAGGCCCGTATTACAGAATGACACTCAGAAATCATTGAGCGCATTCTACCGTCTGTACCACGACGAATGCTCTGAGGAACTTTTTTCCCTAATCCCACCATCTCCCTTCCTTTTAAGGCCTACGCGTGCTGGTCTACGTTGTCACCGTCAAACTGTGGCTACTATTCCAACGCGAACTAAGAAATTTGGCAACTCGTTTCTTTGTCGCACAATCAAGAATTGGAATTCACTGCCAGCACACGTGTTCCCTCCTTTCTACAATCCTTGGTCATTCAAAAGAGGCGTGAAGAAGCACCTTGCAGGTCAGCAAGTCGTGGGTGGCTAGCGCGGCAGTTTATCTCTCGCACCAGCTATCTTCGCATTTGGACTTCGCTTGCTTACCATCAGGTGGAATAGTGTCATTTGCTTGACCTTTTTATAAAAAAAAATCGATCATGTCTTGAGAATCTTTTGTCACTTTCTATCAAGCACAAAGTGACAGAGACGTACGACGCTCTGTACGGCGTTGATTCTTGAGACTCATTCTATAATAATAGGGGTTAAAGTATGAAATTGCCGTTTTTTTCCTCATTATTCATTAGTGTATAATTCCTTTAATACAATAGCTATCCTTTTTTTATTCCATTATTCTTTTTTTATTTTAAATTTCATTACAAGGACTTATATTTTTGTATAAAATTACTAGAAATACATCTTCAAAAACAGCTCGTCCTAAGAGGTGTCTGTCTCCGTTATAAAAATATGAATATTTTTTACAGGTATCAATTCTCAATTTTTTTCTCTACGTATCCTATAGCTTAATGTTGTCTAAATATATCCACAAAATTACATAAAATTTAGATTTGTGGTTTCTTAAAAAATCGCAAATATATTTATATGAAAAATGAATTTTCGTTAAATTCTCCATACAAAACAGCAATTTCATACTTTAACCCCTAATACTAGCCTTAATCACTCACTGCGCTCAGTAGTCTATTACTAATTCTAGACTACTTCGCTGGTTCGTGATTTAATAGCGGTACTCGCAGCAAAAATAACTTTGCTTACTTGTTGAACAAATAACTATTAATTCAGGAAACGACACCACTCGATTAGGTACGCAACATTTTACTAATTTACAATTAGAAATCAAATGCCCAATCTACGGAAATGTAATTAGTGTTTACTAACAAAATCTTAAGTTCAACAAATTTAACTCCGTCGTAGCATCAAATTTCTTCGAGGTGTGGGAAGTAAATAAACTGTTTGATCTCTTTTCGGTTCGCTTATGCGATGTTCTGATTCTAATCAAAAGTAATCAAAAGTTTAATTGTGTTTTGCCGATTTCCACTGTGAGTGTTAATCAACAATATGTACTTAGAGTTCGTTTTGCGTTATTTTTAAATGATTAACGAGAAACGGTTTTTTTATGCAAAGGACCTCCAGATCGTCATCGGGGTTTTTTAGAGGTAGGGCCTTGATGGGTTCTCTAGGCTAAGATTAAAACCACCCAAGAGGGGATTTCTAATCGGCGAGCATCTCGGGGCGCTCGTATCTAGGCTCAAGCTGGCCATGTCGAAGGTGAAAGACCATAATGGAGCAGGAAGGCGCTTAACCCATACAGGTCTAATCGGTGCATGTGCCATTGTGCATCAAACAAGTTGAGTAAAAGCCTGTTAAAGGCAATACCCTTTTCATCTACTATATGCATTCAAAATTGGAGAGACCAGTTTTTTTAAAACATCTCTTCAACGATCCAAATTAATACCCATAAAGTTACTTCGAAAAATTATTATTTTGATGTTTTTCTTCGGGAGGATGTACTTTTCATGAGAGGTTAAAAGATCATGGTGGGAAAACGGTGCTGTCAGGGTAGAAATGATTTGCAAATCTAGAAGAAATGATTGATGGTTCGGAGAATGATGTGTAAGAGGACTAAGAGATGTAACAATTCAAAGTTAACAGAATAAATAAGGGATAATATAGATGTTGGTGCTACCAACTACTTCCATAGCTAAGGCCGCCGCAGTCGCAACCAATCAAGCTGTGGCCATGAACTGCAAATAGCGCTCACTGCGTCTCTCACCGCGCCAGGAGCTGCGGGCAGGCTCCAGGAAGCTCCAGTGGTTTAGTGACGCATGAGCATCTTGAGCGAGTAGAAGGTTGGTGAATAATGAACACGCAAAATGCACATGACGGTATCTTGACACATAGTGCTCAGTAACGCTGCCTAGACATCAAGCGAGCTGATTGCGTATCCTGATAGGGACTAATGTTTGTGTTGAACAAGAACATTTGTTCACGGGTCATTTATTTGTATTTAAGTTTATTTCTTAAATATCTAATTTATTATGAATATTTTTCAATTATTTCATCCATAACACAATTTCTGGTGGGAAAATATATTATGGAATAATTTTATTTTTGCGTTTACAACGCGTAAATATTAATGCTAGAAAAATGCACTGAAAAAGATCGACTAGCCTCAGGCGGGACTCGAACCCGCATCTTCCACAATCCGGGCGGAAAAATAAAATTTTCGGAAAATATATTGTTATCTTAATATATAAAAATACGTGTTTGTCCGCGATGAACTCCTAAACTACATAACCGATTTTAATCAAATTTGTACACCGTGTGCAGTTTGATCCGACTTGAAAGATAGGATAGTTTTTATCTTGACAATTAGTTCTCATTTTTTATTGCAAATTCAATGTTATAGGACAGTAGTGTGAAATTACCACAGCAACGCGTGGCCGAGACAGCTATATTATATAAAAAATAATAATCAAATACGTCAAGAAAACGAGTATGCGCCCAATTATCTGCGAAATAACTTCCACTGGACAAATTTAAGTTTTTCATCCCGTATTACAATAACTACAACACTGTTGGAAATGTTACGAAGTTAAAACTGCTAATTACTTAGTTTCAGTTAATTTACTGGCGCGCTCAACTGCTCATAGTTGCATGTCTTGTGAAGTTGGAGTTATTAAGTCGCTTTTGGCTGGTTATCGCTTTAAATATAATTTTGGTAGAGTATAAATTTGAGTTCCTTTTCAAGTCGGACTAGATTAATAATTTCATGTAGCTCTTTTTCTTACCCGGACTGCTGAAATTTAGCCTGTGAAATCCGTGCTGGCAGTTTAGTTTATTTATCATCAACAGCTCATATAATGTCCCCACCGAGGGGCTCGAGCCTACCCCACATTAAAGGCGATTAGGCCTTAGTCAACCACGCTGGCCAAGTGCGGGTTGGTCGACTTCACACACAACCTAAGAATTTCTTCATAGGTGTGTGCAGGTTTCCTCACGATGTTTTCCTTCACCGTAAAAGCGTCGATTAAACGTACATATGAATACAAAATTTGAAAACACATTGGTACGTGGCGGGGTTCGAACCAGTGCCTCCCGGATGGGAGACGACGCTCTTACGCACGCCACCACCGACGCTTCCTGTTACAGCTTATTTATGCGATAGCGATAATGCTATAACCTATCACTATTTTGGGGTACTGTTTTACTGAATTATGACGAGTATGAAATGAGATATAAAGGTAAAACGTGTACGAGTATAGTATTGATCCTTATTATTATATCAATTCAGAATTAAGTATAATTTTATGTGTTTCAAAAGATACTAAGAGATTACAATTTATAAAGGAATGAAAATTAAAACCGACGAAGGTTTTCGTACTCCTTGTATCTTGAGAAAGTATTAAGTTTTTGAAAATAAATATTTCTTCGTACTTCAGTAAGTTTTGTGTCTTGAATAAGTTCGAGGTTCCAGCGTCCACGTATATTAGTTCTCTCTGGGCGGTTGAGGAGCTCTTGTGTATATTACTTTTGAGAACTTCAATATTCCCTGAAAAGGTCTGCAAAACTTGGAAAAATTCGTTGCACATCGACCAAAGCTGCGCTGCGTGTGAAGTATTTTGACTCTGTCAAAACTTCCAACACATGAAGTTTATCTGCTAAACATAATAAGACTCGACGAAGTCCACGTAAGAGCGTTTACGAACGAAACCACAGCGATTGTTTTTTTTTACTGACTATACTATTTGGCGACCGCTTATGGCCTTTCCTGCGTCAACGGGAGTTCTGTGAAGACGACGACCTTAGAGGGTCTTCAAGCCTGTATGAAAATAATGAAAGCAGAAGCAAATCGCTTCATGCAAATGGGAGGAATAAAAATAATATATGAGTGAAAGCCCTCGACGCACCTGGAGACGCATTTTTGAATCATTAGAATTCCAAATAATGTATGAATTGCAAGATTCGTTTGAGAATGCCTAAAATCACTATTTTTGAATATTTATACTTGTGAATTTTGACACATTCTACCAGTACAAAATCAAATTACAGTTTACAGACAGTGACATTATACCCTTCAATTTACGTTCCGTTTCGTAGTAACTCATCACCGGTTTCTAAAATCAATGAGTTATAGCATTTCGGTTTTTATTTTTTCTGCATGAAATGAAAAATGTTATAAGATTCGAGTTTTAGCTTTCGTGCATGAATTTAAGATTCACTTCGAATGATTCAAAAATGCGTCTCCTGGTCGCCCGGTAGTGAAAAGGCGTAGGCGACTGGCTGGCGTACTATCACTATTTTGAGTATCGTACTGTCACTGCATGGCTCATACCAGATTTGGTTCCATGAACCAAATGTTACCTAAAACTCTCCTTAACACTATTTTTCTTCTTCTTCGAGTGGTTAACCTGGCAAAGGTTAGTCTGGTTTCATAGTTTTACCAGTTGTTATTTCTGGTCTCTGACGTCACTTGTTTACAACTGCTATCTTTTGGAAGCAGCCGGGACCACCAGCTTTTCTGAAGCAAGAAGGAAAATAGAGTTGAAAAACATTCGGTCACCCATTCAAGGAAGCGTTGGTGGCGTAGTGCGTAAGAGCGTCGTCTCCCATCCAGGAGGGAATGTGTTTTCAAATTTTGAATTCATATGTACGTTTAATCCGCTTTTACGGTGAAGGAAAACATCGTGAGGAAACCTGCGCACACCTATGAAGAAATTCTTAGATTGTGTGTGAAGTCGACCAACCCGCACTTGGCCAGCGTGGTTGACTAAGGCCTAATCGCCCCTAATGTGGGGTAGGCTCGAGCCCCTCGGTGGGGACATTATATGAACTGTTGATGATGATGATGATTCAAGTACCAACCGCGCATTTGGTAGTTAGGTTTTGTGATCGTTAAGATGCGCGGCCGCTGCGTCTCTATCTCCTCACTCGATTTTTGGGGTTATGTGAGTGATAGTAAATTATGTACTGGACAGATGAAATCGAAGTGAGGATTGGCTCTGTCGTATCATATCACACAGTGAATAACGATTCATAGAAAAAGCGAACATTGCTTCGTCCCTCTCATGTCATGTTTTTACTATTGATCCATAACTTTTCGAATAAACTTTTATAATCCATAAATATTTTCCAGAATTGGACTCGTTCCGTTTGAGGATCGACTGTTTCCTGTAAAATAAAAGTAACAGAAAATATATCTTCAAAGTTCAGTGTGTTCAATTGTCTAAAGCAACCGGGATGCCTCACTTCGTTCCGATTCGAAAACTTTATGTAAATCGAGTGCTGTAACTTTTTCTTGTATTCACAAAGGTTTTCGAGACACAATAGAGGTCGAAATAGTGGCCGCAGCCGCAATCACCTAATAGATGTTTTGGACTTTTGGTTGATTTTATATTCTGATGGGTTTAAAAATTGTACCAAAATAAATGAAATACGAAAAACAAGAAATAAATTCTGTAATGATCGAGTGTCGACGCGAGATTCAAGTAAAATACAAGCGGTTTTCTAATTAATTTGGTACATGTTCGCGATCGAATTAAAATCTACAATGATTGCCCGTGATCGATTTTATAATGTTAATTAATTCAATTACATAATGTTTGTTTGTTTTCTAATTACGTTTTATATGTTTGTTTTGTATAGTTTTCTTTTATTGTATTTTAGTAATTATTAACGTTTTGTTTATTCTGTTAGTGTTATAGTAGTCGTTTATATTACAAGTGGAGCTGGAATAGGTGATCGCAACTTGTTGGAATCGCTACAGGTTGCAATACGCTGGTTTTAAATATAGGTAGCTATACCAATTTCACTGTACTACAGCAGAAAATTGGCCTTATTATTTCTGCAAGACCCTACCCCCATAGTCTACGTACAAGGGACACAGACACTAGACAACCCTGTCGGGTCGGTCCCGTACAGTACCTACAGTTTTAAAATATTTTAAATTATGTCAAATAAAATTATACAAACAAATTAAATATTGTTGACCATGTGACATTCTAAAAAAAATACTTTATTCTTTTTTACTTCTATGTTATTTGGTTGGCAAACAAGCGTACGACCTGCCTGGATAGTGACTACATACTACCAATCCTAGTCCCTTCCCTACCCAGTGGAGCTTCTAAAAAATCATTTATTTCGGACCAGAATCCATAATGTTAGTATCAGAATAACCTTATAAACTAAGTTAGTAACAGCGTAATATTTAAAAACTAGCTGTGCCCGCGACTTTGTCCGCGTAGAATTTACCAAAGGAAAAAAAAAGTAGCCTAAGTTACTCCTTATTACACCAGCTACCTGCCAAAAAAAAGTCCCGTTAAAATCGGTCCAGCCGTTTCAGAGATTAGCCGGAACAAACAGACAGACAGACAAAAATTGTATAAACTGTTATTTTGGTGTATGTACCTTATATATATATATTCATATAGTAAAAAACGGTTATTTCAATATAAGAAACAGACACTCCTAATTTTATTTATATGTATGTATAGATGTATAGATATATGTATTAAAATTGAAACAAAATAAACAAGACACTACTATCATCCATATCGATTATACGTGATAGTAGTGTCCTTAGTTAGGTGGACGCGAATCCAGTGCTGCATTATGCACTGTCCACGACTGTCCTCAGGAGGCTGTTGGAGCTGCCCCGCACTCCCTTTCAATACTATACCTAAATAATGTTAACCCTTAAATCTAAACGCTGAAGGTATGTTTTGCTAGCTCAGCAATGACTTTGTACTTTAACACAGCGCGTTATCCAAACAAATTATTATTCGGCACGCTAATTTTCCACCTGAAAGACCTTTGCCTTTCAAACACCTTCAAAATTCGGCGTTCTATCATTTATCCCGGGGTCGTGATTATGCAATTTATTTTTGACGTATTATTTCTGGCGAGCTTGGAAAATCGTCGAAAACAGGAAAAACGGACGACCGAAAAATCGAAACATGAATCGCGATTAAATTCAGTCACGACATTGTTTCCTTTATTAAAACAGTTGAATACTCGATTGTAACTCGTTTGTACGTTGTTACGTTTTAAAGAGCGGTTTTATTGAAAAAACATATTATAAAATCCGCTCCGTTCGCCAAGTTGTGTAATCGATGTTGTTGCGAGAGTTTTTCTCGTGTATCGAAATGGTAGCGTAGAATGCATACCGATAACGGTTATGGGCCGATAACCCGACTTCGCATAGTGAGGGGACAGTATTCAGTAGCTGTAGTAACAGTCGATTTTGATAGCATTTTGATGTGATAGCAAGACTTTTAGGTACCTTTTTATACTCACTTTGAACTGAACTTTTATAGGTCAGCGTAAGTTGTTATTTTTATAAGATCTTAACAAAATAATATTATAACATTATACAACGTGTTCCTGAGGTTATACATTAACTTCGGCATGTTATTCAGACTATTCAATTGATCATTTTTTACTATGGACACTTTAACTATTTTTATTTTCATACAAACTAAATGCTTAGATGTAATTTATCTAAAGACATATTATAATATGAATTACTCTTTACTGGCAACGTCGCATTTGAAACTTTGGTCGACGTGTCCACATAAACTTACGGAAACTTTTCTTGATGTTCTTTTCTTGAAATGATAATTAATAATTTTGGTTGCACAAAGTGGCAACATCTCACAGATAAAGACTCTTTCTCACTGCACAACATAATTAAATCGGTTAAACTTAAATTAGCAATAACTTAAAAACTATGAGAACTAAGAGCTATAGAAGTATTATTCAAAGTTAATGTATAACCTCAGGAACACGATGTATAATATATAGCTATGTGATGCCGGTAGAGTAGAATAGCATCACCGTGGCATCACCCCATATCCTCCAACGAGTGTCGTAGAAGGCGACTAATGGATCGCCACAGGGGTATCTGCATTAGGCAAGTGTGGTGGACTACTGCCTATACCTTCTTCGATGACAAGGAGAGGCTCCCAGCAGTGAGTCGCTTATTTGAATGAAGGTTGTTAAGATGATGATGATGATGATTATATAATAACGTTCTTCATAACGATCACGACAGCTGAGCTACCAACTACGCTTTTGGCATTCAGATGGGTGACCAAAAATTTTTAAGCCCGATTATCCTCCATACTTCGGAAATCGCGTTGAGCTGGCGGTCCCGGTTGCTGTCGAAAGACATTCGTATCAGGGAGGCAAACAACCGCAAAAATCTAATGCAAAACCTAAAGGAATATTTTGTCGATATCTAGACATACTGCACCGACCTCCAAAATACATTAGCAGGGTATAATTAGAATGGCAGTATTAGAAGCGCTTGGTGCCTACATGACACATCCGGAACCAATCTAGCTGCTCCCTTGTGCGACGGATGATTGCGGCTTTAGGTGCCTACCTTCGCACCAGGTCCTTCGAGCTAGACATTGGGCTTAAACTACGCTGAGTTTCACCCAAGGCACCACTATGGAGGACGCAGGAAAAGGCTATTTTCAGTGCCGGTGAATCCTTGTGCTCGGTGGCGGCCGGTCTGCAAGACTGGCGGTCTGTTGTTCCAGTCAGCGGACACGATTGAACGGTGCACCGGTTGGGACCGAAAGAGTGGGCACAGATGACTTCCCGGTGATAAGCAAATTGCAATGGCTAAACTCCTTCAATCAGAAAGTATTAAAGATATTATTAGAATTAAATATAAAGGCCCAAACAGGATATTTGTTCAATTTAAAAACCGAGATGATGCCATAAAATTAGTAGAATCCGATAAATTTAAAGAACTGGGCTATAGATGTCAAATGATAAATGAATTATCTATGTCATTTGGAGTTGTTAAAGGAGTAGACCTTGACTTGAGCGAAGAAAACTTGGTACAAATATTTCAGTCTAGAACAGAGATTATATCTATCAGAAGGCTTAAGCGATTGGACGAAAATGGGAAATGGGTCAACAGTGAGTCCGTAAGAATATGCTTCAAAGGAAACTCTCTGCCATCCAATATTTATGCATATGAATGTAGTTTTATAGTTGAACCTTTTATTTTTCCTGTCACTCAGTGCTCAGGATGTTGGCATTTTGGCCACACTTTGAAGTTTTGCCCAGTTAAAAAAATGTTATGTCCAAGATGTGGAGATGAACATAAAATTTGTGACTCAAAAACAATTAAATGTGTAAACTGCAAGGGACCTCACATTTCTTTGGATAAACAATGCCCATTGTTCTTAAAAGAGAAACAGATACGACACATTATGAGTAAAAATCAGGTTGCCTACAGAAAAGCCCTACAGCTATTTATGAAAGAAAATCAAGAAAGTAATAAGGCGCAAGTTGTGATCTCGACTCAAGAATCTAACATTTTACCGTCAAAATCTAACACCAAATCTTATAGCAGCGTATTGTGTGAGGGACTGAGCGATAGAGATATTGAAGAAGTTAATGGGGGTCTACGTGATGGTTTCATAGCACCTAATACACAAGAAGTAAAAAAGAAAAATACAAAGAAGACCAAAAAAAGACAAGAGCATAGATTTTTAGAACAACCTATGGAAAATGAAAATAATCAAGAAAGTGATGAAGTTGAGAAGGAGGAGTTACCAAGAAAACGAAATGAACAACTGCTAGAGAAGTTCGAATTCAAGAAATTTTGGTCGAAAATTAAGGAAGTTATTATGACAGAAGCCAGTTTTGAAGTCAAAAGCCTAAATATCTGTAAAATTATCTTTAAAGAAATTAAGTCGTTTATTTTTAATGTTATACTTGGAGGAGATACTTTAGAAAAATTTATAAATATTTTTAATGGGTAGTAGGTCTCATAAAAATAACAAGAGTATCAACTTATTCCAGTGGAATTCACAAAGTCTGCGCCCAAAACTTACTTGTTTTACAGATCTTCTAACACGTGAAAATATCCATATTGGAATTATAAGTGAATCTTGGCTTAACAGCGAATCAGATTTAACTATAAGTGGTTATAATGTTTATAGAACAGACAGATGGGATGGTTATGGTGGTGTCGCAATAATTGTGCAAAAGTCTATTCAGTCATATATTCATCCAATAAATGTAAGTAATACAGGTATTGAAATATTGTGTATTAAGCTGGCTAATTGTAAAGAACTTGAATATATCATCGCCTTATACTGTCCATCATCAGTTCATACGAGTATTTCAGATTGGGATGGCATATTTTCAATGTTCAGGGAAAGGACTTTGGTTGCAGGTGATTTTAACGGGCATCACACAAACTGGTCTGTGAGGTCAGATACGAGAGGTACTCAAATCATGGACTGTTCGGTAGAAAATGGTTTTATTTCTCTAAATAATGGTGACCATACACGAATAAAGTTAGTAAACGGAGTAATGCAACAAACGTCTCCAGACATATCCTTTGCATCAGCAGATATTGCAATTAATTTTCATTGGCAAGTTTTAAATGAAAACTTAGGAAGCGATCATTTGGTAATAAAAATTTCTGTTGATGTAGGAGGCCTGTACAATTCATTTAAAAAACGCAATTTAAAAAATGTCAACTGGATGGAGTATAAAAAAACTTTATCCGATTCCTTCTCTTATAATAATTATAATTCTGATAATGTACAAGACATGTATGATCATTTTCTGAAACAAATTTCTTATGCAATTGATAAACACATCCCTTATATGAAATATTCTACACATCCTAACAGCAAATTTAAACCAAAAAATTATTGGAATGCCGATTTGTCTAAAGCCGTTTGTAGAGGACAGCGCGCCGCGATCGGTCTACCAGTCACTAACTGCAATACCTCCGTCCGATATACCCTCCCGTTTTTGGAACTCAAGGTTGAATCTTGGAATCGATCGTTGAGACTAGTGATAAGTGCAATAGGTATAAAATGTATATAGCCAATGTGTTTTAAAATAAATTAAGTGAACTACCGATGAGACTTTTACTTCCAAAAGAAAGAACAAGAACCTTCCTACAACCTAACATCACTTCACAACAAATCGAATACAGTCCACAACAGTTTCCTGGTCCATCGATTGCCGGATTTTAAGAACTCTCACCAGGACACAACAGTTTCCTGGTCCATCGATTGCCGGATTTCAAGAACTAGCACCAGGACACAACAGTTTCCTGGTCCATCGTTCGCCGGATTCAAATAAACCACGCTGGTATTTCGTTAGCCAGATTGAAGAAACCCGCGCCAGGACACAACAGTTTCCTGGTTTCATCGCTCACCATATTTAATGCAAGAAAAAATGGTGAGGACACGCTCTCAAGAACCCGTACCAAAAACCGTATTTACGGATCCTCCGCGTTCTCCGTCGGCAAACGCAAGCCAAGGCGCGGCACGTTCGAGTGGTTTGATCGACGCCACTCTTCGCGACCGACCTGAGGCATCAAGCAACGCACCTGCGGACTACAACAGAGACGCGACTGTCGCCATGGGCGCCGAGGGGGGGGGCTATAGCGCCGAAGCGCTGCACACCTCTGCGCACCTTTCGCGTCTCTCTCGTCCGAGCGAAGCTCTACGCGCTGAGTCACCACGTCGCCCGTCACCTTCGAGGTCCAGAGCATCACGAAGATCGACTAGCAGCGCCGTGGCCCGCATACGAAACGCACAATTGGAAGCGGAAGAGCGACTAGCAGAAATAAGGAAGAAAGAACTCGCAATTGAAACAAGTCTCATCAGGAAGAGGTTAGCCGTCGACATCGAGAACATTCGAGAAGAAGAAGTCGACGTAGAAGGTTCGTGCGTCGCCGACATCAACGAGCGCATCGATAGCTGGCTGCAACAAAACGTCGAAATACCCTCCGTGCGACGGGGGGAGAAAATTACTCCGGGACACAAGGCGCCTACAACCGACGACGCCGTCCCTACGCAGGCGCTGCGGACCCCGTTGACCGTACGGGGGGAGCAACCGACATACGCAACCCAGCGGCACCACGAACGGGTGCATTTCGATGAGAACGACGCTCGCCGACCGCGATCACCGACGCCAACACGACGACAGAAGGGGATCGAGCAACTCACAGAAGCGTTCGAGAGGATGTCCCGGGTGCGCCCCGCGCCCCGACAGGCCACCGAGTTGCCAACATTCTCCGGCGCCGTCAACGAGTGGCTACCCTTCAAAGCGGCGATGATAGAATCCACCGCCACTTACAATTTCGCGCCTACCGAGAACATGGCCCGCCTTCGAAACTGTCTACGAGGGGAAGCTCGCGAAGCAGTCGCCGGTCTCCTGTGTACCGTATCAAGCCCCGCACAAGTAATGCGCACACTGGAACAATGCTTCGGTCGACCAGAGTTCATCATAGACAAGGCGATGGAAGACTTGCGCCGCCTGCCGCGCCTGGGGAGCTCCGCCAACGAAATCAACACGTTCGCAGTAAAACTCCAAAACATCGTATGTGTGCTACAAAACATAGATCGCCGTGACTATCTACACTACCCGATGCTGCCGAGGGAGGTACTGGAGAAGCTGAGCCCCTACTTGCGCGCCCGGTGGTGCGACTACGCGAAACAACGCATGCGCAGCAGCGACCCACAACTCGTCTTGCTGTCACAGTTCCTGATGGAGGAAGCGGACCTGGCGCTACAGTTTACGTTGTCGCAACTACGGGTTGTGTTGTAAAGAAAACAACCGGCTAGCGTACACAAATTTATTGGGGGGGTCAAAAGGCCCGACTGATAACTTGCTTACGCAGAGACAGACTCCCCTGGTTTGCCGAAGATGGAAGGCGGTCGGCTCGGTGACACTCCTCAGGCGGAGACCAGTCCCCAGCAGGCGTGACGGTGGCGTAGCAAAGCGGCAGCGAGTCAAAACGTGACCGCGCCGATGTTGGAAACCCAACCTTGATCCCTGGAATCACGTACAACGTTCCGGCATCAGTTACAACTCCGTGTAGTCCCGAGCCATTGTGATCACTAAGCCAAGCAAACCCTACAGAAAAGCCTGTATGTAAAAAGTAGTGGGTGAAGTGGCGGTGATCACAATCGGACGGAGTTTACAATGCGAAGCTTACATTACTACGACAATAGAAAAATACACACACTAAACCAACAAAATACTACAGCCTAAAACTACTATAATTATTATCGCAAAACGAAAGTAATAAAAATTAGGTCAATAGATAATATAAAAATATAGACGGTGGATTTGAAAACTTATTATTGCTTTAGTTAAATATATCTAATAAAAGCGTAATGAAATGATATGGCAAATGAAATATTTATGCTAAAACACACATATTCACAGCGGTAATCAATTATTAAGAAAAACTATTCTGACAAAGAAAACTATCGTTTTAAAATTATAATATTTGTTCATCACTTACCCTTTCGGGGAGATAAATACACTCACAACAAAATACACGCAACCAGTGTATTACAAAAACTTCCGAATAATGTAATATTGCAATTGATTTTGATAATCTAAATTATTAGAAAATTCTCTAAGAGAGGAACGACGATGGACTTGCTCAATGGCTAGCTATTCGAGGTCTGCGGCGGCAGCGCCCGCGCAGCTACTCGGAGATCATCGTATCACGGCCGGTTCCGAAACAAAAGACATACGTACTGGTACAGAAGACCACACATCAAAATAGACAAGTCGTGTTGTATTTAAGTTTTGTTAAGAAAGTTTGAATAAGTTTTGGCTTGCGCGTGTTTTAGTAATAGACAATTAGAATATTTAGTATAGTTTTAGTTATAGTTTAATTATATTATAAGGTTAATTAGTGTGTATTTTATTGATAATATATGTAAAATTTATAAATAATTCTATTATTATGAATATGTAATTAAAATAATACTTGCAACGTTACATTACCCCCTCGCGTCACCAAGGATTTTATTCCTTCAATAAAATCCGCATTATTAGTCTTAATTTGTATTTTCACATTCACAGTTCATCTTTCAATTCATTCATACCTCACTCAATCAAACAGCAACAATATATAACATAAAGTAAAAATATTGACGCCTACTAACAATAAAAGGGTGCCTGTTTTACCTCTTATGAACAGACAACCTATAACAAATTATATAAATGCCAAAGATAAAATTAACAAGTAAGTACTAAATGTAACGATGAGTATCAAAATAAAAAAGTACTAATATTACTTATTTAAGCCAACTAATTTCAAGTCTTTGATATGCCATGTGCCTAAATCCTTGCCTGACATATCTTCCAAAACGTAAACCAGTGGTGATTTTTTAACAGTCACACGACATTTAATGTATTTCGGTGCTAATTTTCGGCAAAATTTCTTATCCTTGTCGCTTAGAACGTAAGTTTTTTTTAAAACAATATCACCAACTTTAAATTCTGCTGGTTTACGGCGTAAATTATAATGTTCTGTGTTTTTTATATGTGCTTGCCACAACTTTGACTGCACATCGTTAAAAATTGCTGAAAGGCATCCTAAATTTTCTGCGTAAATATCTCTTGGCAGAAACAAAATTTCATCTCCTAACTCCGTATCCAAATAATGTGTACCACAGGAAACAAGCTCTCTTCCATACACTAAGAAGGATGGAGTAAAACCAGTTGCTTCGTTGACTGAATTATTAATAGCAAACTGTACTTTTGGAATAAAAGTGTCCCAAGTTCTATGGTCGTTTTCAACGAAGGTCGATATGCAGGTGATAATAGTCCTGTTATAACGTTCTACAGTGTTAACCTGTGGCGTATATTTTGGTGTATAAAATATGTTAGGGATATTATAATTTTTAAATAATGTTGTAATATTGTTACTAATAAACTGGGTGCCGTTGTCAAGAAAAATAGTTTGAGGCACACCATGGACCAAAAACACAGATTCTTCTAATATTTTAATTATGACTTCAGATGTAGCTTTTTTAATTGGATATATTAAACAAAATTTTGAGAAACAGCAAGTAATAACTAAAATGTAGCTATTTTGCTTACGACTGATAGGCAATGGCCCCATAAGGTCAATCGACAACATTTGAAAAGGTCGTGAGCACTGCTTAGGACGACCCATTACACCCAAAGTTTGATGGTTTTGTGTTTTGTACTCAAGACACTTTTGACAAGTACCAACAAACTTCACCACATCCTTATGCATACCTGGCCAAAAGTAGCGCAGGGCAAGGCGGTTATATGTCTTAAAGACACCTAAATGAGCTGCGGTAGGCTCAGAGTGGTTTTCTTTAATAATTTGGTCACGGCATTCATAAGGAACTACCAATTTCCAAGAAAATTCATCCATTAAGTGGTTCTTTGACTTAGCTAATCTATATAATTTATCATTTTTTATTAAAAAATTTGGAAAATTTTGTGACCTACTAAACAACCATTATAAATATTTCGAAACCATTCGTCCTTAGTATTTAAACAATCTGAGCTAGAAATAGCGCCCCACGTTGGGCGCCAGTGTCGCAACTACGGGTTGTGTTGTAAAGAAAACAACCGGCTAGCGTACACAAATTTATTGGGGGGGTCAAAAGGCCCGACTGATAACTTGCTTACGCAGAGACAGACTCCCCTGGTTTGCCGAAGATGGAAGGCGGTCGGCTCGGTGACACTCCTCAGGCGGAGACCAGTCCCCAGCAGGCGTGACGGTGGCGTAGCAAAGCGGCAGCGAGTCAAAACGTGACCGCGCCGATGTTGGAAACCCAACCTTGATCCCTGGAATCACGTACAACGTTCCGGCATCAGTTACAACTCCGTGTAGTCCCGAGCCATTGTGATCACTAAGCCAAGCAAACCCTACAGAAAAGCCTGTATGTAAAAAGTAGTGGGTGAAGTGGCGGTGATCACAATCGGACGGAGTTTACAATGCGAAGCTTACATTACTACGACAATAGAAAAATACACACACTAAACCAACAAAATACTACAGCCTAAAACTACTATAATTATTATCGCAAAACGAAAGTAATAAAAATTAGGTCAATAGATAATATAAAAATATAGACGGTGGATTTGAAAACTTATTATTGCTTTAGTTAAATATATCTAATAAAAGCGTAATGAAATGATATGGCAAATGAAATATTTATGCTAAAACACACATATTCACAGCGGTAATCAATTATTAAGAAAAACTATTCTGACAAAGAAAACTATCGTTTTAAAATTATAATATTTGTTCATCACTTACCCTTTCGGGGAGATAAATACACTCACAACAAAATACACGCAACCAGTGTATTACAAAAACTTCCGAATAATGTAATATTGCAATTGATTTTGATAATCTAAATTATTAGAAAATTCTCTAAGAGAGGAACGACGATGGACTTGCTCAATGGCTAGCTATTCGAGGTCTGCGGCGGCAGCGCCCGCGCAGCTACTCGGAGATCATCGTATCACGGCCGGTTCCGAAACAAAAGACATACGTACTGGTACAGAAGACCACACATCAAAATAGACAAGTCGTGTTGTATTTAAGTTTTGTTAAGAAAGTTTGAATAAGTTTTGGCTTGCGCGTGTTTTAGTAATAGACAATTAGAATATTTAGTATAGTTTTAGTTATAGTTTAATTATATTATAAGGTTAATTAGTGTGTATTTTATTGATAATATATGTAAAATTTATAAATAATTCTATTATTATGAATATGTAATTAAAATAATACTTGCAACGTTACAACGTACTCGTCGCACCCGGTTGCGGCTGCGATACCGAAGACGTCCCGACTAGCAACATCGGCTCCGACGGGCGCCGTGAAGAAGAAGGTCAACATATATACGACTACTGCAGACACCGCATTTCCTGTGAAGAAGACGGACGCCACAGCACCGCCGCAAGAAAGAAAATACGAGTGTACGAGCTGCAACGAAGAACATCTGCTGCCAAACTGCAAGAAGTTTCGAGCAGCCAGCGTCGACGAAAGATGGAAGATTGTCAAGGACAACGGCGTGTGCTTCAAGTGTCTGGAGAGCCGCCACCGACGTCAACGCTGCAACAGGGGAGCGTGCGGTCTGAACGAGTGCCGCCGCCCCCACCACCGCCTGCTACACTTCGAAGAAAGAAGAGAAGAATCCAGGACGCCGGAACACGCCGCTGCCACTGCCGCCGAAGAGAACGTGTCAGTAGCTGTCGCTGCCGCCGAAGAGAACGTCTCAGTAGCTGTCGCCGCCGCCGAAGACAGAAGCATGGTGCTGCTGAAGGTGGTTCCGGTCACCGTCGGAGGCCCGGAGGGGGAAGCTGACACCTACGCGCTACTGGACGAAGGCTCCACCGTGTCGCTGATGGAAGAGGAACTGGCAAGACGACTGGGCTTCAAGGGGCCTACGCGACCGCTCCACATTCACGGCGCGACATCCAGCAGCCGAGAAGTCAACAGCCAGCTCATCGAGGCAGAGATCAAGAGCAAGAGAGGCGCCGACAGTCACCGGGTGAAGATGCGCACCACCCAGCAACTGGTACTGCACAGTCAAGCAGTACCGGCCACGCTGCTGAGTCATGCGCACCTCCAGGATTTGAACAAAGAAGAAGTCTGCTACAAGAAGACGAAGCCGCAGCTGCTGATAGGCGCCGACAATTGGCACCTCATCGTGTCACGGCGAGTTAAGATGGGCCGAAAGAACGAACCGGCCGCTTCTCTCACCGAACTCGGTTGGACGATCCACGGCACTGTACCGCGGTCTTTATATGACAGAGATTGCGCGTCGATATTGCACATGTTCACACCGAACCACAGCGACACAGAGAACGAACGACTGGAAAGAATAGTCGAAGAACATTTCGAAATCGACGAACATTTCGAAATCGACGCGCCGGGGGTCGCGGACTCCGAACGACAAGCCGTCGAGATCTTCAAAGCCACCGCCCGACGAGTAGACGGCCGCTTCGAGGTACAACTACCGTGGCGCCGGGACGATGTCGCCACGCTGCCAAGCTGCAACGCCGCACTTGGACGATTGCAACCAATCGAAAAGAAGTTTGAACGAGAGCCAGGCTTCGCTTCGCAATACGAACACGAAGTTGAGGCACTGCTGATGAAGCCATGCGACGAGACCGAAGAGAGCAGCAAGAGGCAGTGGTACCTACCGCACTTCACGGTTTTCGATCCCAACAAACCGGGGAAGCTGCGCCTGGTATTCGACGCCGCGCTGCGCGTCAGCATCAGAGACGAGGTGAACTTCGTGCACGCACAAGCAGGGTTCAAGCTGCGCGGGTGGAACTCCAATGCACGCGCAGTCAGAGAACACGTCGAAATGGGGCTCCGATCGAACAACCCCACCTGCTTGGCGCCGGCACCAGACAAGACACTCGGCCTGTTGTGGGACGCTAAGCTAGATCAGCTGGCTTTCAACACGACGCTACACAGAGTTCCAGAGGAGGTCATTGGGCGACAGCGCACACCAACAAAGCGCGAGGCCCTATGTGCGGTCATGTCGCTATACGACCCGCTGGGCCTGCTGAGCCACTTCACGATACGAGCCAAGATCACACTGCAGGATCTATGGAGACACAAACTTGGATGGGACGAGCCCCTGCCTGACGCCGAAGCTGACGACCTCGCATGCTGGTTGCGAACGCTACGAGGCAGCGTCGCGCAATTACGCCTGCCACGCTGGTACGGAGCCGCCGAACAGAGAGAGCTGCACGTCTTCTGCGATGCAAGCGAGCAAGCCTACGCCGCCGCTGCATACTGGAGGACGCGACGCATCGACGGCACCATCGACGTCACCCTGGCCGCAGCCAAGGCCAAGGTGGCCCCCATCAAGACAAAAAGTATACCCCGCCTAGAGCTACAGGCGGCGGTCATAGGAACACGCCTCGCCGACGCTGTCGTCACCGAGCACGAGTGGGTACCAGATCGCACTGTCTACTGGACTGACAGCCGCACGGTGCTACACTGCATACGACGCAACGCACGACGCTACACGCCTTTCGTCGCGCACCGTCTGGGGGAGATAGCCGAACGCACCGAGCCCGAACACTGGCGATGGGTGCCTACCCTGCACAACGTAGCCGACGACGCGACGCGCACATCGAGCACGCCCATAGCCGCCAACGACAGGTGGCTCGACGGGCCTGCCTTCCTGCTTGGACCAGAGGACACTTGGCCAATAGAACAGGAAGCCGAGAAGATGTGGATCCAGAAGGCACAGCAAGATAGCTTCGAAGCGAAGATCCGCAGCCTACAGGATGGGAAGGGAATCACCCGGTCCAGCTCGCTATACAAGCTGGACCCCACCCTGCGGGACAGCGTGCTGTGCTTGAACGAATGCATACGTAACGCCAACGTACACCGCGACATAAGGGAGCCTACGACAAGCGTGAACGGCAGGCACCCTTTTACAGGCCTGCTGGTGATGAAGAAGCACCGACAAGCACACCACGCCGATCGAGAGGAACTTGGCCAGCGACACCGCACAAGTTGGCGATTCATCCCTCCTGGGGCTCCTAATATGGGGGGAGCCTGGGAGCGCCTGGTGCGGTTAGTGAAGGTCGCGCTGACCAGCGTCCTGCACGAAAAAACACCGACCGAAGAAGTGCTGGCAACACTACTGACCGAGGCCGAGCACAGTATCAACGCTCGGCCCCTCACCCACGTTTCCGTCGATCCTCATGATCCGGAGGCGCTGACACCGAACCATTTCCTGTTGGGAACCTCCATGGGCCTACCACACACGGGGCCCTGCGACCCAGCCGATCGACGCGTCTGGCGAGCGAGTCAAGCGCTTGCCAACGAATTTTGGCGGAGATGGGTGCGCGAGTACCTTCCTACACTCGTGCCCCGTCAAGCTGCCGCCACACCCGGAGAGAAGCAACTCCAACGAGGCGACTTAGTCGTGATCGCCGACCCCAACCTGCCACGAAACGTATGGCCCCGAGGAGAGGTCATCAAGGTGCACCCAGGCCCCGACGGCCGAGTGCGCTCCGCCGACGTCCGCACACGAGGAGGGATCCTGCGACGTCCAACTACCAAGCTCGCCGTCCTCCCAGTGAAAGATGGCTGCGACGAGTCTACGCCGGGGGGAGAGCTGTAGAGGACAGCGCGCCGCGATCGGTCTACCAGTCACTAACTGCAATACCTCCGTCCGATATACCCTCCCGTTTTTGGAACTCAAGGTTGAATCTTGGAATCGATCGTTGAGACTAGTGATAAGTGCAATAGGTATAAAATGTATATAGCCAATGTGTTTTAAAATAAATTAAGTGAACTACCGATGAGACTTTTACTTCCAAAAGAAAGAACAAGAACCTTCCTACAACCTAACATCACTTCACAACAAATCGAATACAGTCCACAACACCGTTGCGGAACGTAGATTAGCACTTTCTACTTTTCGTAGAAACCCAACACCGGATAATCTAACAAAACTTGAAAGGAAAACACAATTGGCACGAACGTTGATTCGTGATGCTAAGTCAGCCAGTTGGCACAAGTTTTGTGATTCTGTTAATGAATCAACGTCGGTATCTGAGATGTGGAATCGCGTGAAATGGATGAAAGGATACAAGCAAAATAAGATGTATGCACCAGTCGAAAAACAAATTGAACTTCTACAATCCTTATCCCGTAATTATGCCGTAAATACTCCACCAAATTTCAAATCAAGAAATCATCTTCTGGAATCTGACTTCACAATCCAGGAACTTAATAGTTGTTTAAAGAAAAAAGATTCAGCACCGGGAAATGATAAAATTTCTTACTCAATGATTTATCACATGCCTGACAGGATGAAACTTTTCTTATTAAATCTTTATAATAAAATATACACTGATGGAAGAATACCAGTCCAATGGAAAAATATTAACATTATCCCAATTCCTAAAGCAAGCCATACATCTAACGATATAAATTTCCAAATAAAACTAAGGCCCATCTCTTTACTCTCTTGTTTATGTAAAATTTTGCATTTGATGATCTTAAAACGTTTGGAATGGTACATTGAAAAAAACAAGATCCTATCATCTTCCACAGTAGGTTTCAGAAAAGCTCAATCCTGTTTAGATGCACTCACACGTTTGGTAACTCATATACAGCTAGGTTTTACAAAAAATATACCAACACTGGCTTGTTTCTTGGACATTGAAAATGCTTATAATAATGTATCTATCGACGTAGCCGTTAAAATACTGGATGATCTTAATGTTGGTACCAAACTCTGCAAATATTTGTGGACTTTTCTCTGTGAAAGGCATTTAAGAATTGCTTTAGATAACGAAAATAACATTATTTCAAGATGTACAAATAAGGGATTGGCCCAAGGGGACCCTCTTTCGCCTCTAATTTTTAATGTAGTTACGCATAAAATTTGTAAAAGCCTGCAGAACGTACTAGTATCACAATACGCTGACGACTTTGTTCTATATGTTAGTAACAAAGATATTAAAAAATGTGAACGAGACGTTCAAAGTGCATTAGATATTGTTATTGAATTATTAGATGAACTCGGACTATCATTGTCAATAAATAAAACTAATTTTTGTATATTTAGCAGAGGACGGCGAAAAATTAAACCTACAATAAAAATCTATGGTCAAGAATTAAATTCGACGGAATGCGTCAGGTACTTAGGTCTTTGGTTAGACAGGAGCCTTTTATGGAGGAAACATATTAATGAGGTTATGGACAAGTGTTCAAAGTTTTTGAACATAATGAAAATGTTAACTGGAAGCTCTTGGGGAATTCATACCAAACATATCCGTCGATTATATATCATGCTTATTAGAAGCAGAGTGGACTATGGCTCATTTTTATATGATTGTAGTGCCAACTGTCATGTATCTAAACTTGACAAACTACAAAATCAGGCTTTAAGAGTAATAGGAGGGTTCATAAAAAGCACTCCTATTCATGTGATGCAAAGTGAATTGAGTATACCACCATTACATATACGCAGACTCTTTCTATCCTACAAGTATATTCTGAAATGCTTGTCTTTTGAGAACAGTGCAATAGTTTTGGTTATATCTGAGCTAAGTAACCTGTGTGATCAAAATAATTACTGGCAAAACAAAAAAATACCTCTACTTACAAAAGTGTACAGAGAAGCTATTCACTCCAATTACGCTTCTACTGAAGTTCTTAATATGTTTAGCTTAGACATTTGGATAACCGGTATTGAATTTGATAATATATTAAAACTGATTCTAAGCAGCATTCAAGAACCAAAAATTTCATACGAACCTAACTTACTGAGAAATAGAGTGATAAGAGAAATATATTATAAATACGAAGGTTGGCACAAGATTTTTACTGATGGTTCAAAGAGTTCTCAAGGTTTGGGTGCAGGTTATTTTGATCAAACATTGAATTTAACAGCTGGTTTCAAGATTCAAGCGCAAGTGTCCATTATGACGCTGGAACTCATTGCAATATTTAAAGCCTTGACATATGCGATTGATAAGGAACTTAATAAATTTGTTATTCTCTCCGACAGCAAAAGCGGTTTACAGCATTTGGCTCGCTGCGCCTCTGGTTTCAGAGGTGTAACGATAGCCTATGATATTCTTAAAGTCATTCATAGTTTAAAAAATAAAAATATTGAACTGATATTGCAATGGGTTCCCGCCCATGTTGGTCTTGTAGGTAACGAGAAGGCGGACCTTGTGTCAAAGGACGCGGCGAGTGTGGGAAATGTGTTTGAATACTTGCCGGACTATACTGAATATATACCTAATTCTAAAAATATATGTTATCTAAAATGGAAACAGCATTTTGATATGGTTTCCATTGACAAGGGGATATGGTATAAATCTATACAAGGAGAACCTACCCGCGTGCCTTGGTTTGATGATAACAACTTGAATAGAAACTATATCAAAATTGCAGTACGCCTTCGTTCTGGACATTACCCATCAGCAAAGTTTGCATATTTAATGAAAAAGACTGATTCACCTAATTGCAACGCTTGTGGCAAAATAGAAGATGTACAACATATGCTGATGGACTGTGTCAAGAACGGGGCCGAAAGGGAATCGCTGTTTATAGAATTTAAATTAAATATTCGAGACATAGGTTTAGTACAAAACATTTTAGCACAACCAAAATCAGAAGTAGCTAAAAAATTATGCACTCTGGTTAAACTGACCGAACATTGATTCCTTTTCTTATGTAAGGACATACATAATTTTAAAGGTTTAAACTTTTAATATGTTTTCTAAGTAAGTTTGTTAAATTTATTGTAATATAGCATTTTTTTGTAATAGGGTAGATACAATGGGGCTGACATAACCATGGTTAAAAGCCCCAAATTAAATAAAGAATAAAAAAAAAAAAAAAAAACCTACATTGTTTTTTCGATCTACGATCTTTGGGAGAGGCCTCAGATGAAGAGTGGATGCGTGGTTGAAATTAACAAGTAATTATAAACTGCTAATTTGGAATATCTGATTAATAAACTATCTATTCCACACTTAATTCTGAATTGCCAGAATCGACAGCGTCTAAAGTTTTTCTTTGCCCCGTACGTCCCGCGTTTGGAAAAGCACTACGAATGTTTTCCCTCAACTTTAAAGTGGCAATTGTTGGTCCACAGTCTAAAATGTCTAGAAAGCCTTACTGTGCTTGAGTCGATGCTAACTTTATGCAAATCTACTTTGTAGTCGAAGTTTTTCTTGTTTCGGACGTACGGAATACATAATGAATGTATGGAATGCGTCTGGAGCTAGTTAAAACTGGTTTAATACATCGTTTTTGTATTATCTAGAGTAGTGTAATCTTCTACCATACGGGTCATATCATATAGAACCTTTATTAAGCCTTCTTCTTATCATGTGGTTAACCTGATAAGTTAGCCTGGTATCACAGTTCTACATGTCGCCATTTCTGTTATCTAAAGTGACTCATTTTTACGACTATTAACTTTTAAGAGCAGCCGGTACCACCAGATCGACATGCCTTCCTAAGCAAGGAGGAAAATCGAGTTAAAAAAAATCGGTCACCCATTCACGTACCGACCGCGCACTGGTAGCTCAGCTCTCGTGATTGTTATGAAAAACAATTTCTCATGACCATATTTTTTTCCATGACAAAATTTACTATTCTAGACCACGTCTCCCATATATTGATTATAACTTGATCTCAGGAAAACCCCAGTGCGATCAAATTGTAACACAAGTGTTGCTTTGTAAGAAGAACATTGTTTTATATAGGCACGGAAATCTGAATTTTATGATCAGAGCCCATAAAGAAGTATTTTACGAGAGGGGCGCACTAAAACAAGTTCTGATACTGCAAAAGTGTTTTAGGACCGTCTTCATAGAGCGTATGAGTGTTACACTGACCAGTATTAAGAGATACTAACTACTGACGATTTCGTCAGCATTCACTTGATAATTCAGTGTCTACTACGAAGAAGCGTATAAGAAACTTTAGGCCGAACTCTCGACCAACTATACTTACACAGAAAAAATACTACCTAGGAGCTCTTGTTATAAAATCTCTTGTTATAAAAAAGTGTGACTCCATTTTTAACACAATCTATCGTACAATTAACTGTACCTTAAGGTGAGTCTAGACTAAGTATAACTTAATTATGCTATATAACACGTCCACATAATTAACATTGCTGTATAACATTGCAACATTTAGATTAGACAAGACACATGTAGACAATATCCTCCACATCAATAAAACATGTTCTTTAAATATGTTTATAACACATTTTGTTATGTAGTCTGGACTCACCTTTAGATACATTTTCACTCTACATTAGGGTAGGTGGTTATGAAATGTCATTACCTTGTAGAGAAATAATACGTCATATTTATTTCATTTTGAGTAAGTTCCATTGCGCATTACATATGATGTCCACACAGAACGTCATGCCTTTCTCCCGTAGGAGTACCACGCAGAGACCACTTCTTTTCACTTCCTGCGATCCTCAAATGTTTATTTCGTTTCGTCTACTCTCATAGCACTCTACTACATGCTGGGTGATACCGAGTTCTTTTCACTGGGGTCTTCTTTAAAATGTTATCGATTTGGCCGACAAACGTTAGCATAGGTCAGTGGTTGTTAACCTTTTAGTCCTATGACAAAACCATATAGACCATATGACAAAATTTCCGTTATGCCGTGGACCATCCATTTGGTTTATTGATTTGGAGGTATTATTCAGTAAATACTAAACTGAGAAGAGATGGCAGCGCTGCCATATGTACTCTCTTGTCACACATATCGCAGGTGTTCTTCCTCGCATTAAAGACTCTGTCCATTCACGCGTCTCGAGTCCACTCGAGTCGCAGTCGGGCGCGTTACGCGCTTGGGTCATGTTGTGTGGACTCTTTATCACTTATTATTGGCATGGCTCGCGGACTATTTGAAATGCTTCCAAGGATCACTAGTGGTCTGCGGACCACCGGTTAGGTCTTCCCACATATCAATCTCTTTTCCTCAATCTTTCTATAATCAATTACCTTATGGTTATTGTCTGAAGAATCACAATCATATGAATACTAAAATGCGATTCTCAGCTCTGTTATTCAATTCAAACTGAGCCATTCTTATATTAGGTCTTTCAAAATTACATCACTAGAGCGAGATAATTTGCTTTTTATGAGCTAAGTCCACGGCTTAGAGTTGACAATGCTTTGCTGTTAGCATCACAATGGGCATCCTACAATCGTGCCGGGTAGACAAACATTACATTTTACTTACAGTTTAATGGGATTCAGTGTGCTGCGAAGGAAAAGTTTGCGTGATTAATCTGAATACTGGGAGCGAAGAAGTTACTTACAGTTATTATTTTGAAGAAAGATTTGTAAGGGATAGGATGTTTCGTGTTCATTTTTTGCACAACAATTTTTTGTCACAAAAATAGAATGAAAATGAAGTATTTTCTAATGAATACGATTGAAATAAACTTTATTGTAAATTGACAAAAGAGAGTGGATTTTAAGCTGGCCTTAGCGTCCTTGACACTGACACAACATAATAGAAACCTAAACGATTTTAAAAATGAGTTTCTCCCGAGTTCTTGTTAAAATGGGCGGTCTTATCGCTATAAGAGCGATCTCTTTGCGCTCTTTCGCGCTGCCAATTCTAATGCCCTTCCCTACCCTGCAGAGTTCTGGCAATCTTACTTACCAAGAGAAACACAACACGACAAAAAATTTATGCTAAATGACTGTGGTCTTCTGTAAGGTGGAGGTACTACATACCTGTGAAACAGGTGGTCAGGTTTTTATCAATAATAAGGTGTCGACTGAGAAGAGGAGATATTTTAATAGTCATTCTGTGTTGGGTTTGTAGCAGTGCTGTGATAGAGTTTTAACTTAACTTTTACTTCGCATTCATCATCATCGTCATCATCAACAGCTCATATAATGTCCCCACCGAGGGGCTCGAGCCTACCCCACATTAGGGGCGATTGGGCCTTAGTCAACCACGTTGGCCAAGTTTGGGTTGGTCGACTTCACACACAACCTAAGAATTGCTTCATAGGTGTGTGCAGGTTTTCTAACTATTTTCCGTAAAAGCATCGATTAAAATGAATTAAAACTTTGAAAACACATTGGTACGTGGCGGGGTTCGAACCAGTACCTTTCGGGTGGGAGACAACGCCCTTACGCATTACAACACCGACGCTTCTACTTCTCACTACGCTTCTGCAAATATATAAAGAATACGTTTCCACTTTACATTATCTTCGTCTACGATAAATATCCTAAAGAAACCTTGCTCCAAAAGAACATGCAATTCAACATCTTGTTTTTGTTCGGGATCAGAAGGTAAAATCCAATTCCAATTTTATTAGACCTTGCTAGTAGCTAAGTAAAAAAGGCGAACATTTTTCAATATCCCAGAATCTTTTTCAACTTGTATGTGCTACGTACAGTCGGGGGACGAAAGCCTTCGTCAGTTTTCAAATTCATTTCTTTATCGAATCGTAGTCTCCGAATACCTTCAGAAACTAAAGCACTAAGCAGTCAATCGATTGCTTATGAAATTAAACTTAATTGATATGACAATATATAGTATATTTATGCAGTTAGTTTCAAAATCTAAAAGTTCTTTATTTAATGGATTTTGAACTTATTAATCGTTTGAAACCCTGCCACCGTTAATTTCAACCAAACATCAAAGATTTCGAGTCTAATATGTTTTATTTAATTTTGATTGTCAAGGTTTATTAGTGTCTTAGATAAGCGATATCCTATTTCGTTTGACATTAAATATTGGCATGACTGTTAATATCGTTGCCTTGTGCAAGCAAATATCCACAATGATGAACAGTTTCTCCTGAAAGATGTTTATAAGTTTTCAAATTGAATTATTTATCAAGGTGTGTGCCGTAAAGTCTAAAGTGATATATCTAGGTATTTATTTTTTATTGCTTCAAGCAAAAAATATTAATAATATTTGATAACGAACTTAACTTCGTAATTTAGAAGTCGACACATTATAAAGGAGTCATGACACATGATGATTACGCATTTAAAAAAAATATTGAAATTCTTGTCCGTATTCGTTGTCCAATTAGTTAATCTTTTTACAAATAAAATATTTTTAGCAGAAAAATACGAAAACCGACTTCAAGACGTACAAATTTTAACTATAAAAAGTAAGAAATAAATAATATTTTTATTAAGTAGTTGAAAAGAGCGTCATAGAAAACCAAGGAAAGTATTGATGCACATTTACAATTCTTTATTTATAATTCATACTCCGATATATTTGGAGCCGGTGCCAGCTAGCCAAGGAGGATAGTGTTTGCAATTTTCGAACTTCCCGGAGCGGCGGATTATTTCTCATCTTTTCATATGTATAGTTAATGGATTAATCAAGTTCGTATCTATTAGGTAAATTTATTTTGCTTAGGCTGGCACCGACACCAAATATATCGGATCTCTGATGTTGACGTACCTAAAAAAATCGAGTCATAATACTCATAATTGGCGGAGAAATCAGGTAACAAACACAAAAAGCTATCGAATAGACAACTTCCTCTTTTTTTTGAAGTCAGTTAACAAATAATATAACATCTCAGCCCTATAGCTCATTACAAATGCAATTCATGAATGAATGGTATAGTTTTAATGGTAAGTTAATGAACTATGAAGCATTAAAACTTGAAGAGAACCTAGTTATTTAACTTAAGTTCATAAAATAATTTGTCATAGTTTATGTGTTGACTATTGAACCTACTAACCAATATTGCACATTAGGTAATCGCAAGTTCAAAACAAATTTATCGTTTTTTTGTGTTCGTGGATGATGTCATTATTTCATACCCAATGAAATTATCATTTCAACAAAAAAGTACCAAACCAATTTCGGTATAATTTATACAGGACCACCTCTGAAGTATGACCTTCCTAACAAAAAGGAATTATCAAAATCGATTCATAATTGACGGAGTAATCGCATAACATACATACAAAAAAAACATACTGTCGAATAGAGAACCTCCTCCTTTTTTGAAGTCGGTTAAAAAAGGCGACTACTTTGGGTGACCCATTTTCATGTTAATCAAAAACCCTATGTTAGTGCTCCATACTTTGTCTATAGCTTATCAAATAAATATTTCGACTTATTGACATAGATGTTGAAATAGCAAAGAATAATAAATAAACGTGCATTATTATATAGGTACTTTGTGGTAACAGTGTATATCTTCTTATATATAAAATTCTCGTGTCACAATGTTCGTTCCCGTACTCCTCCGAAACGGCTTGACCGATTCTCATGAAATTTTGTGAGCATATTGAGTAGGTCTGAGAATCGGCTAACATCTATTTTTCATACCCCTAAGTGATAAGGGTTGTCCACCCTTAATTTTTTTTTAATTTATAAGGCAAAACAACGTTTGCGGGGTCAGCCAGTGCAATTATAAGTCTTACGACCGGTTGCACCAAGTTTTACTTTTTACAATTTCGCAAAAAGTTGACATATTTTTAAAAATGGAACAATCCATTCCTTAGATTATACCTGTCATATGAATCAAGTAGACTTTTACGTTACTTTTTGCTAAATTGTAAAACATGAAATTTGGTGCAGCTGGCCGTTAAGGTGTATATTTTCAGATCCCGACTGTACATACTTCTGAATAATTTACAAGAAAGCAGGTAAAGGATTCCAGTCGTCATAAATTCTAAGGCTTCAGAAAGAGACATAAATGTTTAACGTCAATACAATATGACCAACTGCGGAGGTTTAGGCGGAATATGCCAAGGTCACATTTTACGGCTCGGCATATTTGAGGTGACGTGACAGGCACAATTATGATGAGGCGTAGCATGTTATCGGAGGCAACGGCAACCACTAATATTAACACAATTTTAATGGCACGCTCAGTCACACCAATTCCTTAACCAAAATTGTACTATGTATATTTAAGTGTTTTATGGTTGCTACAAATCTGAATGTAACTGATGAGAAAGACATTTTTCCAAGTTTCAAATTCAAATGTTTGAATTGATAATATTCTGTAGAATGGTTCAAACATTAGAAGAAAACTAAGTATAATTGCAATAAAATAATACCGCACATACAAATTAATTCTTTACTAGGTGGTAGACCCATGGGTAGGGTCGTCTGGGTCTTTCTTATTTATGCCGTGAAGCAGTTCGCTGTGTTTCAAATTGAAGGGAAAGGTAGCCAGTGTAATTACTGGACATGTAAGGCATATCATCTTAGTCCCCATCATGCTAACGCACTTGCAGTGGCTACCAGCCCGCCTAGCATGACCACCGAAACACGATATGATAAAGCCATTTATCGCTTTTAACTGTCAAAAAAAAACAGATATAACCACCAGCTTGAAATTTTATCGATACTGCGAATATGTAAAAGGCCATAAACAAGTTCGCAGTTTTGATAAAATTTCAAGTTGGCGGTTATATCCAATTTTTTTTGACAGTTCAAAGCGATAAATGGCTTTATCATATCGTGTTTCGGTGGTCATGCTAGGCGGGCAGGTGGGACGCAAACTTATTGCCATCTCATAATATAAAAAAAAATTGAAAATATAAAAGGTAGAACTCCCGGAAAAATTAATACAGTATGCCTTATTATTTATTAAAGAATAGGTAGTTAAAATCAATTTTCCAATGTTAGAAAAATACCTTATTATAATAATTTAAACTTAATTAATTGTCGATAAACATTGATTAATTAGATCTACGAAAGCTATGTTATTTGGTTGGTAGACAAGCATACGGCCTGCCTGGGATTGCCTATAGACGATTGCAATACTGACGTGACACTGCCAATATTACTCTCTTTCCTACTACTTGGCGCTCTGGCAACCTTACTCACCAACAGAAACACAACACCACACAAATGTAGCGTTATTTGACTGTGGTCTTCTGTAAGGTGGAGGTACTACCCCAATTCAGGCGTTCCAAATTCGAGTGACTAGTGCACTACGCAATAACTCGACAAAAATCGACCAAGATATTGAACGAGTATGATATTGTATTTTTTAAAGTTACTGCAAAAAAATTATCGGACTATTTGTATGAGCCGGAATATTTTTTACAATACAATTCAAATATTTTATATTACACATATGAAAGTAGTTTCATCGTGAAAGCGTTACAAAGAAACTAACTTACAAACACGTTTATATTAGTTAGGAAATAATCCTAACATAAATTAAAATTCAATTCACTTGAGGCTGACACTTCGTTTTTTTTACAATTGACTCCAGCCAGTCTAGCTTTGTATTATGGGATACAAACGAAGAGGTATACCAAGTACTAATGGGCTTAAAGTCAGATAGTGCGACAGGGTAGGGCCACTTATTCAGATTCTTAAAGTATGTTGGGAGTGAGGTCGTCCCTTTCATCTGCCACCTTGCTAACTTGTCTGATGAGAAGGATGTCTTTCCCACACTTCTTAAGAAAGCAATTATTACACCAGTATACAAGGCTGGGAACAGAGATGATATCAATAATTACAGGCCAATATCTGTCTTACTATTGCAAAAATTATAGTTGCTATGGTATACAAAAGACTAGTTGATTACTTAAATAAATCCAAATTTTATCAAACTCAATTTGGATTCAGAAGAACTTGTTGAAGAAATAAACTATTTTATATTTTCATTATTTGAATACGAGTACGAATGCGTTGGTCAATAAAGTAGAGGATTACAAGTTAAACAAAGAAACCATTTTCAGTTTTAGTAGTATTCTAACAAATTATTCTGGGGTACCAAACTCGTTCTACCAAATGAATATAAATAAAATTCCGCGCCGTAAACTTAAGTAGACGACATAAAATCTAAATAAACTTTAAGGTGAAGACGTGATCTGCACGGACTTTTCTGGGTGGTGATAAAAGTCGCTTGTTACCTATAAAATGCAGCAAACATCAACTTTATAATAAGTTTCTACCCAACTAAGAATATTATCTCTTAAAAAAACTTTCGTAGTTACAATAACATTTTATTTCTTTGTGTATAATCTTCTTAATTATCTTCGACGGGAAAGCTCTTGTCCTCTATATCACCTGATATTAAGACTTTCGACAGCATTCCAATGTGATGACCTGCATTTGAACTTCAAGATAACGTTGATGATAAGTACATTAATTGTAATTATTATGCGTTTTATATACGTACCTACTCATAAGAACTACGTAATATTTGGTGGCTTTAGCCTACTGGAAATAAGCCCCATCATGGATTTTGCTGGTATACCCCTCGCACCTACCTCTAAACCAGGGTTTTTTTAAAGTGGGGTATACGAATTCCTTAGGGATACCACAGATAATATAATACTATACTAGCGTACCAAGTTACCAAGAATCTGTAGGCGTTGAGCTAAACATATTTATTATAAAAAATTCACGAGTCGCTTTTCACTTTACTTTGTCGAAGACATTTCCACTATTTAACGTGCTCATTGAAACCAAACAACAGCATCCTTCTGATATATTAGTCTTTATAACATTAAATGAAGACATATTTAAATCAATTAAAGTGCCTTATACAATTAGTTACACAAATAGTTATACAATAAGTTTAAGAAACCCTGATCTAAACCAATGATAAAGCCTTTTTATGTTTCAATATTTGAATAGTGAGATGGTTTGCCATGTGATGCCGGCAGAATAGAATAGCATCATCCCATCCCTCCAATGGGTGTAGTAGAAGGCGACTAATGGATCAGCAAAGGGGTATTGATCACCTTATACTCCGCTCCACCAATCCTTAGGGCAAGCGTGGTGGACTACTGCCTAAACCTCCTTTGATGACAATGAGAGGCCTTGTGTCCCAGCAGTGGGTCGAATTATAAAGGCTAGTATTCATTTTATGGTGTTATCATATAACTAGATACTATTGACTATAATTAATGCCCAGCTTTCGATGAATTTTAAAATTCGTGAGTGCTTACATAAAATGTACTTGTTATATTCCGTTATAAAATTGCATGAAACAGCAAAACCGCGGGCTAAAAGCCTTCTCTCCCCGGGGAATGTGAACTGATAACCAGGGCATCCAGACAGACATAATGGAAAATATAATTACTAGCAAGATATGGCGCGGCGATACAATGATCTAGATAACAATGTATTTCATAGGTTGGAGATAGAAAGCATACCGGCTGTGGTTTAGTGGATCTGCTATCAGAAGTAGATCCAGAGGTTTTTTTTTATCTTACGAGATGGCAAACAAGCTTGCGGCCCACCTGATGTTAAGTGGTCACCGCCGCCTACAGACACTTGCAATATTAAGTGTAAATCACTTAACACCGCAAGTGCGTTTGCCATCCTGGGGACTAAGGTGATATGCCCTCCATGCCCAGTAATTACACTGGCTACCTTTCCCTTCAATCCGAAACACAGCGAACTGCTTCACGGCAGAAATAAGAAAGGCGGTGGTACTACCCAGACGACCCTACATATGGGTCTACCACCTAGTAAAAGGAGGTCCGGAAAGGCTTGTAATAACCATCACCCTTTGGAACTCTGTCGCCTTAAAATGTTTTCACCTCTCAAGCACCTTTTTACTTTCTCGTATACGTAGTATAGAGGAAGTCTTGTAATCGTCAAAAAAGTCGACCTCGATATTTTGACGGATTTACACGTTTTGAACCTCCCTGAGTCCAAAAATACCGTTTTTGGAATTATGTATGTGTGTGTGTCTGTGCGCTAGAACGATAAGTCGAGTATGCTTTAACTTATTGACTAATTTTGCAGGTGTCAAACTGTGGCTACCATTCTAACACAAATTAAGAAATTTGGTAACTCGTTTTCTGTCGCACAGTCAGGAAATGGAATTCACTGCCAGCATCCCTTCTTCCTACAATCCTGGGTCATTCAAAAGAGGCGTGAAGAAGCTTGCAAGTCGGTAAGGTGGCGGATTATCTCTCATTGGATTTGACTTCCCTTCTGCTTACCATCTGGTGGGATGGAGTATTTAGAGGATAAAAAGGTCAAGCATTTATTTAAAAAAAAACTCCAGCGCTAGCACGGTAACAGTTGCCAACATTATGTATGATAATAATAATATATTTCTACGCTCACACCAATTATCTAGCCCAAATTAAGTATCTTTAAGAACTTGTGCTATGGATACTAGATAACAGACAAATATACTTAATAATCTAAATATTTTTAGAAATAAACTTAAATAAATATATAAACAACCATGACTCATGAAAAAAATTATCGTGTTCATCACACTAACATTTGCCACTACCAGGACTGGAACCCAGACCGTCCGATGTGTAGGCAGCGTTACTGACCATTCCACCACGACGGCGTCCAATGATTGAGTATAATAACAAGGTACTAAAGTATTTATCTACTTCTGACGCTGACAGTATTTAAAATTAAATTCTCCATACAAAACGGCAATTTCATACTTAAACCTGCTTAAACCCCTAATATAAATTCTTGAGAATTTGATTTGGACTCCGAAATATCATAGGCGACCTAGTTTTATTTTCAATTGTATAATATGAAGACCTTCCTTTCAATTTCTTCTTTTTTTTTCAATTTGACCCTTTGAGCCAATATTTCACAATTATCTTGAATTCTAACCCCCGACACCAAAATTGTATTGTCTTTCGCTATAAGATTTATTGGGCGTTAATTTAAACAAAAAATCTATCTACATTCAAATAGCTTTCCAGGATTCAAATACAGGACTCGAAAATTTATTCGCTAACCAAATTAAGTTTCGAACCGCTCTCAGACCTTTTTCAAGCTCCGCAAAACCTCAGCATAACTTATTTTGATAAAAGGAACTACGTCTTGTTTGAAGGTACTGGAGCGTGACGAAATCTTAGGGACTAGCGATTGGCTGAATAGAAAAACAGGTTTAAATCCTACCTATGTTAAAAAGCATCTAATCTGTTATCCTAAGGCTGGATTTCTCCAACACTAAGGGCCCGTTGTTTCATCGATAGTTAACTCTACTATTAGTTAAAAACCGCTAGTTAAAATAACAAATGGTTAAAAATACCAAAAATACTGTTGTTTGATGAATAGTTAAAGTTACTATGGTTAAAATCGGCGACCAATAGTTAAAAAAGTTAACCACTCATGGACGGAGTAGTTAACTTTGACCATTTGTTAGAAAGTCATTGCGTAACGTGTTTTTAAATAGAATAAAATGAATTTAAATGAAGTAAGACACTTTGAAGATTCAGAAAGCTCCTCTGACTACGAAATTATTATAGAGTATTAAATACTCTATAAATTTTATTGAATCACTGGCTTAAAAAGTCAGAATTGGTCAACTAGATATTCGGTATGAAGTAGATTTATTTGATAGATATAGAATGTCGTAACAATCTGTGCTTTGGTGAGAGTTATGTGGTTATACGGTAGCTTATAACTACGAGAAAAAAAAATAACACCATTTTTTTTCAAATAAAAATAAATCTTTATCTACAACCTAAGTAGTGCTGCTATCCACCATAACCGTAAAAATCCCAGAATGCCTGTAGTGTTTAACACCAAAAAATGTCATAATATGACCGAAGGACCGAAGACGTCACGCTGTAATGGCGGACATAAAATGACCCTGTACGCGTATTTACGTGCGTTCTCTCCTCTCGAATCTTAATTGTTGTTTGTGACTTTTGACTAGGCGAATAGTACTGACTTTGAATAAATGCCACGGTCTCTTTTGACATGTTTGTAAGTTGTAATAATATCTACGTATCTCACATAATTCTTTTCCCATCACGCTTTGATAGTGACAACAGAAATGACTATTGTTAAATTTAATGATAGTTAAAATTATGTTGAGACAACGCATTTCTCTTTTAACTATTTGTCGGTAACTATTGTTACTTGACCAGTAGTTAAATTAACTAATAGTAAAATTTAACTGCGTTTCAAACAACGGGCCCTTAGCAGGCGATTAATATTTAACTGTTCTATTCTTAATTAAACGCGTCGCGATACTTATAACGTACGCATTATGCCAATGTCAAGTGAAAATTTAACTAAAGAGGTAAAAATGGAGTCTCTCAACGCGTGTTTTTAGAACAAGAACTCGGGAGAAACTCAATATTTAACTGTTTTCATTGACATTTTATTGTATGGAAGAAATGGTAAAATCTGAGCGGTTAACTTTTAATAGCTTATTTACGTGTTGGTGAACTCAAGCCTTGGCAAGGTTTTCTAATTAATAGATCCTTAGTAGCAAGATTAAAGGTCGTTACACACTTATCGGTTCGGAACCGTACCGCCTCTTTTTAGCACGGTCATATAAGCTTCATCTGTATGTTTGCTTGTATGTAAACGACTCCTTTGTAAGCAATTTTGACCCACTTTAAACAGTCAGATTTCATTTAATAAACTTATTAAAGACCGATGATATTACAATATTTCGATAAGAATATCTCATTATCCTGATAGAATCGCCCGAACTAATAAATTAAACGTTTGTAATGTTACTTCAGTTTTACGTTACTAGATGGCGTTGTCATTGTTATGGCTTATTCTAGTTGGTGGCGGCGGTGTTAAGAGTTTTATGATTAAAGCTTCGGGTACCGAATTTTCTCAAGAACTGATGTTATTGAGCACCCCACGCTTTTCTCTAAAAAATAATTACACTTTTCGTGCAACATTTTGTTTCTATGTAGGTATACTAAAAAATATATATATTTCACTTTTTAGTAATATTTATCAAACCGTGTTTTTTATTATTTTTTTTACTATGGAAAAGAGGCGATGCGCTACAGTCGGTAGCCCTTTCGTAGGCGCCGGTCCATAGTGTTCATAGGAAAAAAGAAGCGTTCCCTTTCCGAGCTGATAAATGTGCTATTACCTTTCAGGAACTTGCTCTATAGAGTCAACAAGACAAATAGAATACTGCGTTTTTTCACGGGTGATTAAGCAATAAAATTTACACTTATATAATACAAATGTAAATTGCAATCTAGGAGCCTGCCCGTCTAGCATGACCACCGGAACACGATATGATATAGCCATTCATCGCATTGAACTGTCAAAAAATATTGAATATCATCGTCAACTGACGACGCCGTCGTGGTGGAGTGGTCAGTATAGCTGGCTTCACATCAAGCGGTCCGGGTTCGAATCCTGGTAGCGGCAAATGTTTGTGTGACGAACACGAATGTTTGTTTGAGAATCATGGTAGTTTATATATTTATTCAAGTTTATTTTTAAAAATATTTAAAATTATTATGTATATTAAAAATAAATGTCCGTTATCTAGTATCCGTAACACAAGTTCTTAATGATACTTACTTCAGGCTAGATAATTGGTATGAGCGTATAAAAAAAAACTTGAAATTTTATCGAAACTGCGAACATAAGGCTTATACACGTCCGCAGTTTCGATAAATTTTCAAGATTGCGGTTAAATCTAATAATTTTTGACAGTTCAACGCGATAAATGGCTATATCATATTATTTCGTGTTTCGGTGGTCATGCTAGGAGCCTGAACTAGGATATTCTATGCTTCAGGCGATTACGTGTAAGATAAATGTAAAAAAAATATGAATAGTTTTCAAGGAATTCGAAGAATTACCACCATATTACAAACTATAGCATAATATGTTAAAAAAAAATCTCAATGTAATGTGACCATAGACTTTTTAAACAAATTAAATTCGTCTTCTTTACTTACTCGTATATAGGTTTAATATTGCATATAGGTTTTCAGCTCGTTTCTATACCTACATAATCTTAAAGGGATCCCATAATCAGACTGTAACGCGGTTTCAACTTATGACGTTTCGTGTATAAATCTACCGTCCCATTGTCCCTCTCACGACCGACAACTTCACACAAATCGTATATTAAGGAAATGGTCATAAAAGATTATGTGCTTGGTAATATACGGCTGATAGTAAAACCTCATACTGAGTTATTCGCCCAGATGATGGCACAAACTGTGACAATATTAATACTAGTGGTGTGCTGGGTCGTTACAAATGTAAATCCGCGGATACGGATACGAATACGGGTTAACAGCGAAAATGGACCTTAATTTTTCTAAATATAGAAATGATACACTGAAAAAATCGACCTGCCCCAGGCGGGAATCGAACCCAGCATCCTCTGCAATCCGGGCGGCTGCGTTAACCACTACGCTACCAGGGCACTGCTTTCGCTGTCGAAATTTATGTGCTTGGTTATATTTTTATGGTTAACATTGATTCGTCAAATCATTAAAAAATTCACTTCTAAGATACGAATGAAAAATTTTTGCAAATATTTGACGCCCAGTTAAGATGAAACTACCTTATATTATGGAATTATTTTTACGTTTACAAACGCGTTAATATTTTTAAAACTAGAAAATATTGTTTTCAAAAAATAATTTATTGGTGTATTTTTTTAAATGCAAAAATTAGTCAATAATATTTCTGCTCACAAATTGTGAATGACACATAATCTTCTCCTTTTTCCTACCCTGCTCCTGATTTATTTGGTGTCAGTACAGTATATCTTGTTATCGACATACTGCTTTAGCTATTGGCATTAGATTTTTACTATATTCAGACAGCATTGGGGACTACCAGCTTAAAGTTCCCTCTGAAGTACAGAGGAAAATCTAGTTGAGAAATTTTCAGTTACCCATCCGATTAGCGAACGCGCACTCATAGCTAAGCTTTCATGATCGTTCGGAAGAACGGATGACCGCAGCACCATCGACCTCCTCGGTCACAGTGTAAGTCAGACACAATCATTCGGTGTAAATACCGTGACTTTGAAATTATAACATGTTATCAGAATTAGTAGAGATATCATTTAAACTCACAATTAAAAATCGGGAGTGGTCTACCCTTGACTTTCTCGTATACCGGAAACGACTCAAAAGTTGATAGAAACCTTATATTTTGATGTTAAACATGCTTGTTAAATTTGGTTGCAATAAGTTAAAGCATACTCGAGTTATCGTGCTAACGCACAGACACAAACACAGACATAATTCCAAAAAAAATATTTTTGGACTCAGGGAGGTCCAAAACGTGTAAATCCGTCAAAATCTCGAGGTCGAATTTTTGACAATTACAAGACTTCCTCTATACTACGTACGAAAAAGTAAAAAGTAACTTGTTGCAATTTAAATGTGTGAAATAAGTCAATTAAAATGGGATTGAACAACATTTCTTGCTTCCTTTACTTATAAATGAATATACGTAACATAGAGAATGATAGGCGAAAATGTAACGGAAATATATATTTTTACGCTGTTGGATATCCGCGGATACCATCATGCGGCACAACACAATATTAATACTTCACAGTCGGAATACCCTTCAGTTTATCTAGAGTGGTTAGTGTCCAAAATACAAAGACAATCTACTGTAATGGTCTTTATGAGGCGACGGTATCTTTGGGTGAACTTTACGAGACGCTTTGTTTAATAGCGTTAGTAGTAAATTAGACTACGTTTCTGTTTATTTTGTTTGAGCATAAGCTACCAAGTAGGAGGTGTAGCAAAAGAGAAGATAAACTTCATATATTTCATATTATAATGAAACTACCTTGCAGGTCAGAATCGGGGATTGCTAACGCGGTGGTTTATCTCTCGCGCCAGCTATCTTCGCATGTGGACTCCACTTCTGCTTACCATCAGGTGGAATGGATTCATTTGCTTAACTTTTATAATCTATATATTATATATAAAAGGCAAAGTCCTGACTCACTGTCTGACTGATCAACGCCCAGCCCATACCCTTGGATCTAGATAGCTGAAATTTTGCACAGAAGTTCCTTTAATGACGTAGGCAAGGAATAAGGCCGGATTTTTCGAAATTCAATCCCTAAGGTGATGAAATAGGGGATGAAAGTTTGTATGGGAAGTATATCATTTTTAAAGTAAAATCCTTACAAATTGGTATATGGATTTACCGTTCAAAATTAGGAATGACATATTTCAGGATTTCTCGGAATTCAACCCCTAAGGGGGTATAATAGGGGATGAAACGGTATATGTTTTATCCTTTCGTTTAAAAATTAAGAAAGGGGTATTTTGGAATCTCTCGAAATTCAACTCCTAAAAGGGATGAAATAGGAGATGAAAGTTTGTATGAGAAATCCGTCATTTTTATAGTAAAATCCATACAAATTGGTATAAAATTTCTATAAAAATTAAGGTCTCATGGGCGATAGAGGTAAACGCGCGAAGCAATTTTACCACTTTGTATACCTAATGTTCAAATAATTTTACACAATTGTAACAATTCCAAAAAGAAATCACTAACACTAACTTCAAAATCTCTCAATCACACTAAGTATTTATATTCGTGGAACTAATAACGAATCCGTGGGTCGCGCTCATTTACCGCTGATGCCAGAATCATTCTCTGCCTCACAATACATTCGCTCATACTTTCAGAGTCTGTTATTGTAAAAAGTTTTAACACAAGCCTAGAACCGACCCAGGGCTACGTTCAGTGACATACCGATGATTTCATCTTCGTTCCCATGAAATATTTACGCATAAAGGAGACGAAGCGAAAGAAAATGTAAGAATAAGAAGAAGATGAAATAATGAGTAACATTATGGATTACAATAAATAATTGAATTGAACTGTCCTGCAGGCTTACTCTTGAAACCAATCCCGATCGATCGACATTGTAATTGGGACGTTCCGTACTCTTGAATGTCGACACTAGCGCCACATTGGTATTTTATTACGTGGATATTGAGGGAACTAGTCCATGATGAGTTTTAGCACAAAATCCGTACTCTTGACGCTATTTTGACACATTGGATTGTGACTGCATTGCGATTGAATTGCGTCAAGGTTGTCATTTATACAATAACCAAAGTGGTACTTTGTTTATATTGTGTGTTAATTTAATTTACTTCAAACGTAATATTATTGTAAAAATAGTAAAGTAAATATTATTTAGAACTTGTGTTACATACAAGTAGTTATTAAAAGTTGTTCTATGGTTTCTAGAAAGTTTTTTTTATCAAACTTTTAATAATTTCTTAGGCAATGCCTTGATTGTATATTTTAGAAAACAAGAAGTTTTACAAACACTTCATGTATAATTGCTTGTAAAATTTCTTTGATTTCAATAATAGTTAATTATAGTCTTATTAAGGCTATGTCCCACATATATTTTATATTTTTGTATGCAATAAAAATACACTTCTTTTTACTACAAAATTATTTTTACTTTTGTAAAGACACTAAACATTTATAATAAAATTAACATAACTTAAGTAAAATGTTTTGACTAATCCGGTCCACGCCGGTCCAACTGTAATTACTCCTCCTAGGGAGTTTAGTGAAAGAGCAATTTCTGCCCACTTTCTCTTGCATTCCTGCTTCCCTTGGGTAGTCCTTAAAAAGACCCTGGCAATAGCGGCGTGCTGCTCCAAAAACTCCACAAGGGCTTCTATTTGCAGAGTGGATGGGCGATTGCGATTGGACGTGTTTTCTGCAAATGTTATTTCCATGAACCGTATAGCAAAACGGAATTAATATACAACATTTACAATACAAAAACGAGTTTAAACCTTTTAATAAAAAACAATAATATTTATTCAATTACAAAATTATTGAAATTTCGCGGTTTGAGCACTAATTGAGTGATTGATGACATTTTTTTTTGTCATCACATTTGAAGGCAAATATATCGCTCATTATAGACTTTTAAATAATTTTTATTCTATTTACTATTGCTTTTTGAGTAATTTAAACACACAGAAAATTAACTTAAAATTTTATAATGTATTTTTGAACTTGAATATAAAGGTTTAAGCTACTTATATAGACAAAAACCAAATTTTTTAGTTTATCGATATATCGTAAATGCAAAGGTTACACCACTAATGACAGCTAACTTCATGTGTCACTCGGCAATTCGGTTACAATGCCAATATCAAGGCAATACCAATTTCTAACGTTTCGAGAGTACGGTACTTACGATTATATTGTCATTGGATTGGTTTGAAATCAGAATTGACATTATATTCAAGAGTAAGCCTGCTGATCGGCTTTTGTTTGACGTTTCTCTGGCGGTTTAGTTACTTTTTAGAGTTTGGTACTCATTTTATGTAAGCAAGTTGTCACTTTTTAAAGGCACTACGTGTCCTACACCTGATGTTGAGGTTACATTTGATGTTGAGGTTTGTAGCAGTAGCTGGCTGGTTTAGTTTATTTTTCAAATTTAATTTTTTTTTTTTTTTTGTTTTTTCTTGGTGTTTTATCGTCGCCGTTTTAATGTGCCGTTTTTCTATCACCTTATTTTTATATTTGTTTACATTTAAGAAAAATCATGTACTTTACTTATGAATAAACAATTTATTATTATTTATTATTATTATTAATGTGAAGAAAATTTATTATTTAGCACAATAAATTGGCTACATTATTCTGAACATCTACATTGTGGCGACCGTGACAGGACACTTACTACCATGTGTGACTTTATGTATAACGAAAGGTCTCAAGCTATGAGCCCTATGAGCGAGACCACAGAACAGATAAAAGAGGATAGAAGTCGTATCAAGCGATGTTAATACCATAGCCAGTGTCGCCACACGCGACATAATATTTTTTCAATTTAACAGTATATTTGTACTTACCGGTGAAAAGAAATGTCTCCATTAGTAAGATAATGAGTCTTACTAATTTCTAGTTTCTCTTCGAAAACGATAGCGTATGAGTGTTTACTCATAACCAGCAGCGCGCGCGCCCCGCCTACTTACTTCTAACCTCTTTTATTTATTCTGTGAGCGAGACCGTGTGTGCATGTGTTGAAACGTTTTTCAAGCAAGCAAATAATCCTCAATACCATTGAATAAAAAGAAAAAGAAGAAGATAATCCTCAAATGAGGTATTGTGCCTATGACGAACATAGATTATACACCAGACAGAAAAATAAATATCCACACTTTCCTTTTTCACAAACACCAACACGATACCGAGCGATACACAACCTTGAAGGAGTGAAATGTAACAAGTTGAATACAAATTGAATAAAGTGAGACCTTAGTCACCGCTCCGAAGCGTAATTGAATAATTTCTCTAACGAAATGAAACTGGATTCTCAGGCGATTCCACCCCGGTAGCTGCATGAAGAATTTTATCGCGGCATCCGACTCTTTACGATTACGCAGAGTTTTGATTTGCTGGATGTGACATGGCTTCGCTACCGCCCGCCCTAGTGTACACACATAATATTCTCTTCCACTTTTTTCAGCAGAATCTAGACAGTTCATCAAAAGTGATTCGCTTTTGGTGAACGATGAACAGTGAACAACTTTTCCTAGTTAGTTTAGTCTGAAATTAATTAGTTTTGCTTCACGATGTTGCCCAGACAAGTTGCACAGTACTCAATTGGTTGCTAGTTTGCAAGTGAAACAAAAAGTGTCACTGTTCACACGTTTCATGTTCGATGGACGATTTTGATTTCCAACAGATTCTATGAATGATGACAGATGCCCGATAAATAGTGAACGATGCTCGATGAAAGCTTTCGGGTGGCTAGTGACTTTCATCGAACGATGATTGTCTTATTTAGATGTTTCATTTTTGAAGCTTCATCAAAAATGAAAGCAGAAATGAACCGTCTAAATTCAGCTCTCCCATGCCAGAACGGTCGTGGTCAGCATGTGTTTGGGGGCTGATGTTGCTCGCCTCAAGAAATCCCGCCATCTTTCTCTCTTTGCCGTGTTTCTGGTACAATCATGCAAGAGACTCCGCAGTTATAATTTGGTCGATCAATCGCATGGTTGACTTTCCGCGAGGTTTAGTAGCCTCCACTCATATCTTTGACAGCGTGGCAACCATTATTTTTACATAGTCTTTCGTCGTGAATTATTAAAAGATGTTAGTTTAGATGATTTTTTGAATTTATCAAGATGAGTCGCTATAAAGTTGAAAAGCCCATTGAAATTATTAAAGTGATTGACAATGTATTGTATATTCACCAAAAATTTGGTGCTGTACGAAAAACCCATGTTCAATGTAAATCGTTTTAAGAATAACATCAAATCGTTTTAAGCCAAAAATTGTTCTAGACCGAAATTCATCACACATCATAATGAGACACACCATAGACACCCATTGGAGGATATGGGGTGCTGCTGTTCTTCTCTGCCGGCATCACACCGCTGGCATGGGTGGGTAAAGCCAAGAAAATATGTTAGAATCGTTGGAAGTGGAAAGTAGTGATCTCTGCGTACCACAATGTTAAAAAGGATCCTCTATATATATGTACTAGCTGTCCCGGCCACGCGCTGCTGTGGTAATTTCATACTACTGTCCTATAACATTGAATTTGCAGTAAAAAATGAGGACAACATATCAAGATAAAAACTATCCTATCTTTCAAGTTGGATCAAACTGCACACGGTGTACAAATTTGATTAAAATCAGTTAAGCAGTTTAGGAGTCCATCATGGACAGACAACGTGACACGTAATTTATATACAAGGTGTTTGGTACATGGGGTATGAAGCCGGCACCTGCCCATACTAACATAGTAATATAAATACTAGGTGATATCAAAAACTTTCAATTGTAAAAAAAATGAATTCTCCATACAAATAGTTCGATCAAAAAAACAAAATGTATGGAAAATTTAAAAAATATTTTTACAATTTTGAATTTTTATGTTAGCATGGGTAGGTGCCGGCTCCATACCCCATGTACCAAACACCTTGTACACTATGATGAATGCACGTTCAATTATGCTTACTGCCCTTTCACCACAACCGACAAATATCTTCTTAACATGGTCTCTTAATATCTCGAGGCGTTTATAAACAATTCAGTGCATCTTTCGCGGTAAACATCCTGTCAAACAAGCTATCAATCCATTTTTGAGTATACATACCGTTGCATGTAACCGTGAGTATACTCCAAAATGGATTTCACGTCTGATAACCTTCTGACAATAATTATACAAAATGATCGGCAAACTATCCATTACGTTTAATAATCGGCCTATAAATCACGTTAACTGTTGTATCTCAATTATGATCACGTGACTGCAATATGCGGCGTTCGCAGAATGCTATTTAATTAGTCTGACGCTTATTATGGATTCCATCTTTTGTAAAGCAGGTTCAGTGAGTAATTAAGTTCGTGTAAATTTAAATAGAAAATATTTATGCTGTGCTAATTTATCCACATTTTTTTGTGCTGAATTGGTAGTAATAAAGCATATGACCCACCTGATGGTAGGTGGTCATTGTAGCCTATAGACACTTGTTAAACCAAGGGTATCACACGCGCAACGAGTTAGGTCGACATGAACACAGCGCCAGAAGCGACTTGTTTTCACTGAATTATTACTGAACTGAATATTCGATACGATCTTTCGACTGAATCATTATTAGTCTAGTTAAACATTAGGTTAAATAAAATTAGTGCATTTGAAAATTCGGTGAAATGACTTTGTGGGAGTCCAAAATAATTGACGTTATTGTAAGAAAACGTAGGTAAAAAAATCTACATGATAAATTTTAACAGAATTTTGTCTGTGTATCCTGCCTTTAAGAGAAAGGTCTTTCATTAATAAATTATTTAAATTATGATGCATTGTTATTGAAAAATATTTATTAATAGTTCGTGCATCACTATTACATCAGGTTCTCATAGAGCTGTACAATAAAAAATCTGACTGATAATACACACACAACTCGCTCATCGGTTTTAGTTATTTTGTTCAATGCAATATATTTTTACTACCTAAACCTATGAATTGAACTATTCTAAATGCCATGAACCAGATGTCTACCGTATCGACTCAACTAGCCCAAAGCTCTCAATAACCACTGAATATTCAAGCGCCACATCCAGTTGCGCTACCAAGATATCTTATAATTCCATCATGCTAAGTCTGCTAGTCAAATTACATAAGACGAACGTTGCAAATTGAAATGAGCCGAGCTGCGAGCATTGCTTGCTATTGGTCCGTTTAAAACGCGGAGCAAAAATCTTGTTGAATTTACATTTTGATTATAATTTTATTCCATTTATACCCCATAGCGTTGAAAGGGTTTTAAACCTACAGTCTTATTTTCTGCGACGCACGCAATTCCGTGATTCTAAGATGATTGTCTTGATTAAACTTTGATGAAGGGCTTGACTTAAACTACTAACTATATTAATTTCAAGCAGATAAGATTGATAGCGTTTCATAATGCTTTATCATCATCAACAGCACACAATAATGTCCCCACCGAGGGTCTCGAGCCTACCCTTAGGGGCGATTAGGTATTAGTCAACCACGCTGGCCAAGTGCGGGTCGACTTCACACACGACCTAATAATTTCTTCATAGGTGCGTGCAGGTTTCCTCACGATGTATTCCTTCAAACGTACATATGAATTCAAAATTTGAAAACATATTGGTACGTGGAGGGGTTCGAACCGGTGCGGTTCCTCCTGGGTTGGAGACAACGCCCTTACGCGCTACGCCACCGAAGCTTTTATGGATACCTTAATATTTATCAATAAGAAATTGTGGCATATGGACACAGGTTTTTCCCGCAACTACGCTCGCGTGGATGTCGTTTTACAAGCGGTGACTTCATCCCACAGAAACATATTACCTAATCCACTCTTGTGTGTCGACGGACAAACATTTAAGCTTTACAAACTTAAGAGCTCGCGGAATCGTATTGTCTTTTATCTATGAAAAATTTCTATAAAGAACCATTTCTAAAATCAACCTTTTATATAAGATAACACAATTTAAATATTGTAAAAGTTTGTCGCGAGATTAACTTTGATCGTCGATTATTTACAATCTATCTCTTTGTCTATTCTATCGCTGTTTATCTACACAACAAAATCTCGCGACAAGCTCTTATAACATTTAAATTGTGTTGTTTTATTGACTTCTTTTTAGAGCATTTAAATAAAAGCTTGTTTTTAATAACGTTTTTGTATAGATATTTTTTTTCTTTTTTCAGTCAGTTTATTTGTGTTCTTCTGAGTAAACACTTTCTATTGATATCCATATCATAGGAGTGCACAAAAAACAACTAGTCCGCCATCTTGAGCCGTCCGCCATATTGGATTTAGAATGACGTCACTTAGCTAAGCATCTATTGTCATCCAAACCAAACGTATAATTATGCGAAATTCCGACTCAATTTAATATCCAAATATTGGTCGAAAAATTGTTTCCAAATTTTGGCAGACAGCTTTGATACCTACTTTAAGAACCATTCTACGGTTCGTTTCCGTAGCGTTCATAGTAAAAAGAGGCGTTCCTTTTCCAACGTGATAAGTGTGTTAGGTCTGTTAATCATTTCAGCAGTCGGAGAAGGTTTGCAACTGCTTGTTAATTCGCCACTACCCTCAAATTCGACAGCCAATGAAATGATGCCCTGAAAAAGTCGGGCGTTTCTCTACCTTCTGTTACTGTTTTAAAGCTGTCAATTAATGATATAAACTCACACTGGACCTAGTTAGAGCACAATGAATTGGAAATGAAAACGTGAATGAGAAAATAACATGTCGCTCTAGTGAAGGAAACTGACCCCGTTATTATACAGAAGCGAGCTCTAGTACGAAGTTTGCGTGACCTGTTCTGTTTCATGCTTAGTCTGGTCAAACGTAGCCCTTGACGGTTAAAATCGACCTTATAGCTGTTACGTTAGCAATGATATTGCAAAATAATGTCTCGACTCTAAAACTTCGTTTGCGTTCACAGTTAAATAAATCCTCGTATTAGACTTACATACATAAAAATACATTCATACGTCATTTCTACATGACCGAACCATTTAAGCCCTTTCTCAATTCTTGTCACTTTATTCCTTTGGTATTTATTTCTTTGGTAAAAATAAGAAAGTATTTGTCCACAGTCTCGCCTTATCTTAAGTTTCGAAAAATTTAGAAAATGATAAACGTTGTCAATTACAGTTACAATACAAACAATTTTGATATCAAATTAACCTATTGATAATAATAGTACATATTTCTTTATTACCGATTACCTTTTCAAACGTAGGAAACTGTACCGTACCTGAAAAACAAAACAAATATTAGTAAAAAAATATGTTAGTACTAATATAAATAAAAAAAAAACTATAAAAGCTCAATTCCTTTATAAAAAAATCACATAATTAATACAAGATAAATATTTTTAAATAGATAAAAACGTTATTTAATGATCCGTCCACATAAAACAACCAACAGAAATTAGATAAATATTTATTTTATTTCAAACATCGTAGATGCAAAATACTAATATTTATATGTACAGATTATACTGACCTAGATTAAGTCTCGGAAGTTAAAAATAAGGGTTAAACAATAAACAATGGGAACAAAAAAAAATCCAAGAAAAAATTTCAGGAATTCTTAAAAATTAATAACATTATTTGTGCAAAAATTTAAAAAGCCAAAAGCTGTTATAATATTCAAAACATTCGTAAAAGGATTTGGGTTTTCGTTGCGCTAATAAATCATAACCAAAACATGCCCCCATAAGTCAAGGAAAGTGTAATAGAAAACAGCAGTTACTGTACGGGTTGATTATCAAACATTGAGATGTGTCAATTTGAGCGTTGAATTTCATGAATTAATACTCGCAACTAGACGCATTTATATTCACCGTGTTCCTGAGGATATATAATACATTAACTTTGAATAATACTTCTATAGCTCTTGTTAAACATATCGTACAAAGGAAGTAGTAGTTTAAATAGCATAGTTTTTAAGTTATTGGCAAGTTTATTAAATTGTGTTGTGCAGTGAGAAGGAGTCTTTATCTGTGAGATGTTGCCACTTTGTGCAACCAAAACTGAATTTCAAGAAAATAACGTCAAGAAAAGTTTCGAAAAGTTTATGTGGACCAAAGTTTTAAATGCACTAGGTGGTAGACCCATATGTAGGGTCGTCTGGGTAAGTACCACCGCCTTTCTTATTTCTGCCATGAAACAGTTCGCTGTGTTTCGGATTGAAGGGGAAAGGTAGCCAGTGTAATTTCTGGGCATGGAAGGCATATTATCTTAGTCCCCAGGATGGCAACGCAATTGAAATGTTAAGTGATTTACCCTTAATATTGCAAGTGTCTATAGGCGACGGTAACCACTTAACACCAGGTGGCCCGCAAACTTGTTTGCCATCTCATAGTATAAAAAAAATGCGATGTTGCCAGCTCAGGTATTGTTCGTCACTTATATAATAGGGGTTAAAGTATGAAATTGCCGTTTTTTTCCCCATTATTCATTAGTGTATAATTCCTTTAATACAATAGCTATTTCCATTATTCTTTTTTTATATTAAACTTCATTACAAAGATATATTTATGTATAAAATTTTATTATTATTTTTATTTTTTTCACTAGAAATACATCTTTAAAAACAGCTCGTCCTAAGAGGTGTCCGTCTCCGTTATAAAAATATGAATATTTTTTTACAGGTATCAATTCTCAAATTTTTTCTCTAAGTATTCTATAGCTTAATGTTGTCTTAATATATCTACAAAATTACACAAAATTTAGATTGGTGGTTCCTTAAAAAATTGCAAATATATTAGTATGAAAAATTTATTTTCGTTAAATTCTCCATACAAAACGGCAATTTCATACTTAAACCCCTAATATTTATTTAAGTTTATTTATAAAACTATCTAAAATTGTTATGTAACACAAGTTCTTAATTAAACTTACTTTGGGATAGATAATTGGTGTAATCGTGGAAATATATTATTATATTTTAGGGATCATAGCTATTAAACTTTTTGACAATGATGAGATGTTATTTTTTTTTTTTTTTTTTTGGTTAATTTTTCCCTGTTACGGGACGGCAAAGGGATCTAGCCCATACAGCCAAGTCTTTAGTTTCATCTTCTTTCTTGATTTTTACATTAAAATGTGGGTGCCACACTTTTTAATGCATCTAGGGAGTGCTTGGAAAGAAATGCATGGCAACAGACCTCATGACTGTGACTGATGAGAATTGTATAGTGGGATTTCCAACCACTATACAATCCTCAACGCCACCTACACAAAACCTTTATTTCAATGATTCTTCATAACTATTCGTCAACACGGATGCTTATGCAACGAAACGACACCACTTTCACTGCACAAAATCCACTCCGAAGCAATTTTTAATTATTGAAATAAAGATCGACATCCAGACGCCATGATTTCCCGCCAAACACTCGTTATTTTTTTTTATATGCATTCTATTTTGATGCCTAGTAAATACTAGGCGAAAAAACCTCATTCTAGGAAATCCTAGAATGAGGTTTTTTCGCGTCGGAATATTAACCACAGTTTGTCGGTGGCAACGTAAGGCTGCGTAACCAGATCTAAACTGACTTCGTGAAATCAATATCTGTACCTATATTAGAGCTGTATTGTGTATCGATGACGCCCACAAATTCTTAAACTCACTGCCACGAGTCTAAATTAATCGCACTTGTCACAATGGGTACAAGTCACAAAGGCAACGTTGTATCGCAAAATGTATCACAAATATTTGGCATAATACGAAAATGCCTTCTTTGTTGGGGTGACACACAAAACCCTGTTACGTGAAAGGCTAACGACATTCCCCATCGTACATTTAATGGATTGAACATTCAACGTGGAAAAGTGCAAACATTTTGTTGAATTGAAAAGCTAGTTTGCGCTAGCTGACATTATAAGGTAGGAGATAAGAATAAGGTGCACCCTAAATTTGTGAGGACTGAAGATCTTGTTGGTGTCTTATACAGCATTTAAATAACATAACATTTAAATAAAGAGCTTTTTCATTTCATTTCAGCTTACCTAAAGGTAATGGAATTCTTTGCCAGCACATGTGTTTTCATCAGTGGGAGGTAACAGATTAGTATGAGATGGGCATGTAATGAGAAGAGATGATGAGAATGTCAAAGAAAGTGAGAATTTCTGTGATATGATATTTCTGTTTGCTTGTTGTATTGTCACAATAAATGTTTCTTTCTTTCTTCTTTCTTTCTTTCTGATATAGAGAGAGAGGAAGACCGAAGAAAAGATGGATATACTATGTAAAATGATGTGGCAAAGAAGGGTATTAATGTTGAAATGACGGCTGACTGAGGATAATGGAATAAGGAAGCATATTAAGAGGGCCCTAACATTTTTTTTCTCTAGCATATCGCCAAGGTACTGCTGCGCTTCACATCTTACGGTACGCGTACACCAAAAACGATTCATCGGCTGATATCGGCTCGGGGAAGTTCGAACGACTGCCGATATCGGACGTTGCCAGTTGACTACGCATATTAACTGAGAGTACTTGCCACTAATAAATTTTTCTACATACATAATTAACGCGGACAGATCGAAAACAATACTAAAAAAGACATAAATACTATAAATCTACATAAATACGTTTAATTTGCGCTATAGTAGGTGGTGCGCACTGGCGAGAAATCCCAACAAGTTCGGATTCGGCGGATTGTAGCAGTGTACGCGCTCTCATACTTGTACATACGTTTGATTCGATCGGCAGAGTTGAGCCGATGACGGCCAAGCATAGTTCGGCCGGTACGGATTTGGTGTATGCACGCCACTAGCAATTGAATTCCACTTTCGCTCATCATTATATTGAAACAAGTGCTATCTCCTTCTTTTCATCCGCTCATAATGAGACACTTTGCAGGTTGCCAAGGTTTATTTTGTTATTTTGTTGGCAGAAAACATACGGCCTGCCTGGTGGTCAGTCAGCGTAGCCTATAGACGCTCGCTACTCTGACGTGACAGCACGCTGACAGCCCTAATCCCCTTCCTTACTCCGTGGAGCTTTTAGCTTACTCACCAACAGAAACGCAACACCAAAAATGTATTTTTATTTGACTGGACTTCTGTAAGGTGGAGGTACTACAAGTAAAACATCTCTCGCGGAATCGTATCAAATATGGCTAGGCAGGTAAAGCGGTCGGGTAGTAGATAGGGAGTGCCGGTGCACCAGCGTGCGGTAAGTCCGTAAACGGATTTCCCATCGTCACAAAAAAACCATGGAATGCTAAGAGCTTTCGTCGCTTCTAAAAAGATTTGTAAAATTAACCCAATTTTCTGCAGCTACTTTATACTGCTAACACTCTATAATTTCAATAGATTTTAATTTTACCTTGCATTAGAGGACGTGTTTGTAAAACGTAATAACTTAAATTTAAATTGAAACGAATAACCAAAAACAATGAACTATCATGCAAGGCACCTTATTTACCGACGTATCTAAAACTATCCCTCAGCGGTACAAAGGGAACAATATACTCGTACCTAACTTGAACATTGTAATTTAGATCTTAAGCAAATATTAATATGTCACATACTCAAAACATCATCAAGACCGTCCTAAACAAACAAAAATATGTGGTGTCCTCACAACAGGATAGGCAGTCTATTCACGGCATTTGACAATACATCTTACAGACGGCAAACCGTCGACTCGTCATGACGAACGAAAAAATATTGTTCTCTATCAAAGCGACATTTTCTTTATTTCAGAAAAAAATGGATTTAACCCTTATTTTGACATGGCTATAGTTTATAAGAGGCGAACTATTTAGACCCATGGATTCTCCGCGGTGCTTGTGTAATAGAGAAAAGAATCTGACCTTTGTACATTTTGAAAAGTTTACAATTTAAAATACATCGTTATTAGCGGTAATTATTTTTATATATCATACCTATATTTATCTACATTCACCAAATTCGTCATGTGAGAGAGATTATGGCAAAAAAGGAGTTAATGCTGAGATTCCAAAAACGGGCAAATACTTGCTCTTGATGACAAGCAGAAAAGAAACAGAAAAATACAAATTCAAAGATACATAGTCTGATATCATAGATAAATTTGGGAACAAGGCATGCAAACAATGACTGCAATTCATCAAGAAAGCAAAATTATAAGTTATTTCTTTATATGAACTCCGTAAGTACTTTTAGTTAATAAATAGCTGGTTCTAAATAAGTCTTTTAAATAGCTAATGAAGGCGACCTTACAAATCTTTAGCTCTTTAATTTATCAAAGACGCAAATCATTATAGTTGATAAAGTGATCAAAAGAAAAGTATTTATCTACTGCAGTCACCTATCAAGATAACCGAACTTTCAAAAGTCTATCAGCTTTACGAAGCGTCAATCTGAAGAAATAACTTATTAAAGAACTAATAGTTTAGTCAGAAGAAGTCTTTAATTATTAGTTCAGTTAAGTTCTGAAATAAATTATATATGATAAGACTTTGATCAAAAGGCGATGGATCTAAAACAAATCCCAAAGTTCAAAACGCAATATTTCCATTCTCAAATTCTTTCAGTCAAATTTTATGCATGCTAGTGAATAAAGATTTTCGAGCAATTTAGCTATGTGTTTAGACAGAAAGAGATGTCTTAAAGGCAGAGATCTCTTGTTTCCTTGGTTGGGGTAAAATGACGCCTACTCTGTCGTAACCCATTCTGTGACTAGGTTTCGCTTAAGTGTTGAAATGAATATTCGGCCAATTACGTTCTCGGATAGCAGAATATCTTACATATTTATTTCGCCTAATCTTCTTTCATCACACAGATAAACGTTCGCTTAGCACTTCCCCGCTCGTCCTCTCCACTAACTTTCGATTCATATCATATCCATGATGTCAGCCTTCTTTTACTCATTCTTTCCTTCTATTCCATATATCCGATGCTGATATTATCCCTTCATGAACAGCATCAGTAGGTTTGTAATTAAATCTATTCTATTCTTAATTAATGGCGTCGCGTCGCATTAAGCGTACGCATTTTGCCAATGTCAACTGAAAATGTAACTAAGGTAACAAAAATTGTACGGTTGATTTGGATTAAAAATGGAGTCTCTCAACACGTGTTTTTACAACAAGAACTCGGGAGAAACTTCGATTAAATCTAGGCAATTGACATATTCAGCTCTACACTTTGTCAGAAAAAGATAACCATGAAGTTACTGATTCCAATAATTATAAAAGTAAATAATTGTCTGGTTGGGATAAAATCAGACCTTCTAAGTACCAAACAACCTGCGCATCCTTTTTTTTAAATGTTTCTCTCTTGTGACACTTTGTCTTGATTAATTAATAAAATTGATTTGTTCCAAAATAAAAACAAGCTGCCGCAAATAACACCATAAAAGCAATAGGCATAGAGATTATAATAAAACCGACCGGTTTTAATATCAATTTTCCAGTTAACCTATTTAGCGAGGAAGTGTCGGGTGCATGTTTTAAACAAACCCATTTTCTGCATCGTTTCACTGTTGCTGATGCTGTGGCACACCAAGCGAAAGAAAATTGCCAAAGGCGACGCGATGAGATTTTGTCATAATAAAACTTACTATAACGAGACTTGTCTTATATTTATTGGGTAATCCGGAACGATTCAGGGAGCTTGGTAACGAAGCGTTAGATAGTCCACGCTTTAAAGTATTTAACTAAGGACTCTGGATACAGTGATGAGTAAAATAAAATGAAAAAAACCGGCCAAGTGCGAGTCGGACTCGCACACCGAGGGTTCCGCCGTACAAACGTAGCGGTTTACAATTTATGACGTATTAAATCAAATTCTGAGTTCACGGGAAGTACCTTGTAGGTTTTGATTCCCTAGCGTGTGACGGAAATTCGTCTAAGGTGTCGGTATAAACTGCTGTATCTTTTGATCGCGTTAACTTAGAAGTTTGATTTTTTCACTGCTTAAAGGGACAATAGACCTTGGTATTTGGTATAAATTTCAATTTGATACCTTTATTCGTTCGTGAGAAATAAGGTAGTAAGTTTCATTTTATTAAAATATTTGTATTGTTACGGATTTAAGTGGAAACTAAAAGTATGAAATATAAAGATTTAATGAGAAAATGTTACAAACCAGAAAAGTGCAGTGACAGGCGAAAAGAAAAACAATGAGAAGAAGTGACAATACGGATATCAAAATATAGAAAAGTAATAAAATCATAGAGTATCAAAAAGTATACATATTATCAATATAAAACATGGTACGCTACATCAAGGAACAAGACAAATTAGATTCAATAGGCATAACTAAATATCAGAACACACACAACAAGCAAGACCAACGTGCCCTTGATATCTTAGAGGCTACATCCAAACGTTTACCAACTGGTCGTTTCGAAGTAGGCTTGCCTTGGCGTGACGACATAGCACATATTCCTGATACGTATCCACAGGCTCTGTCACGGCTTCTAAGTCTGGAGAAGCGCATGCTTCGTGAACCAGAGTTCGGGGAAGCTTACGAGAATTTTATAAACAATATGTTGTGTAAGGGTTATGCAGAAGAATGCCTTCTAAACACGTATTATGACAAAAACAAGATTCAAAATTCCAATTTCATACAGCTATACTTACCGCACTTCGGCATTTATCATCCTCAAAAGCGTAAGCTTCGCGTTGTTCACGACGCTGCCGCCTTAAATAACGGAGTCAGTCTCAACTCTCTGTTACTGCCGGGTCCTGATCTTCTTCAAAATTTGCTACACATTCTGTTTAGGTTTAGGGAGGGCCGAGTAGCTCTGACCGCCGACATTAGGGAAATGTTTCCACAAATTCGTGTCAGGCCGGTGGACAGAGATGCTTTGCGTTTCCTTTGGAGGGGTAGAGACCGTCAACAACCGATCAGAGAGTTCAGAATGACATCAGTTATTTTTGGCGCCTCTTCAAGCCCCTTTACTGCAATGTTTATCAAGAATAAAAACGCTAAGGAGCATGAACACCAATTCCCAGCTGCAGTAAAGGCGATTGTTGAGGACCATTACACGGATGATTACTTAGGCTCCCATGACAACGTTGAGGATGCTGCGCAAATAGCAAGGGACATAGTCACTGTACACGCTTCAGCATGCTTCGAAATGCGGGGATGGATCTCAAATGACGATGCAGCTTTGAAATTGATCCCTGCCGGGCTGCGTGCTGACAAATCAACTCAGTCTGTAAGTCTGGGTGATTCTCCAACCACAGTAAGAGCATTAGGTATAGCCTGGGATCCCAACACGGACACTCTGGGTTTTCGTACAGGCCTAGGTGATCAGCTTCCTACACAGCTCACGAAACGTAGGGTTATCTCACATTTGATGCGTGTGTATGATCCTTTGGGGTTGTTGGGCCCAATTATTGTTAAGGGTCGCATTCTTTTCCAACAAACTTGGAGAACTAATATAGATTGGGACACAGAATTTCCTCCTGCCGAGGCTGTCAAGTGGTCTGAATGGTTCCTAGAGCTGTCTCAACTAACCACAATTAGGGTGCCACGGTGGTATGCCAAAGCTAGCGATGCCGAACCGATTCATCGTGAACTTCACATCTTCACTGACGCGAGTGAGTCTGCGTACGCTTGCGTAGCATACTGGCGACTGATTTACGCAGACGGCTCGGTAAAGTTGGCACTTATCGCTAGCAAGGCTAGGGTTGCACTACTAAAGCCTGTATCAATACCGAGGCTAGAACTTCAGGCTGCTCTGATAGGGTCTCGTTTTGCTGTAACCATCAAGGACAGTCATGTCAAAAAACCTTTACGTACTTACTTTTGGACAGACTCCACTACCGTCCTTGGTTGGTTGCGCAGTGATGCTCGCTCGTTCAAGCCTTTCGTTGCCCACCGAGTTGGTGAAATAACCGAAAACTCAGAAGTTAAAGATTGGAGGTGGGTACCGACAGACATGAACGTAGCTGACGATGCTACTCGGGTACGTTCCATCAGATTGGACTTAGCGAGTAGATGGTTTACTGGGCCTTCTTTTCTTTTTCTTTCTCCTGGAGACTGGCCCACTGAACCAGTAATAGAACTCCCACCACTTCCAGCTCAGAGCGAGTTGAAGCATAAACCTGTTGAAGTGGTCGGACTTCTAACGGACCGCATTGAATTGCCTTCAGCAGTTACAGCAGACTGCACACGGTTTAGCAGCTAGCTGCGCTTGGTGCGCGCTACCGCACGTGTCCACCAAGCGGTGTTTGTTTTTAGACAATTACTTCAAAGTTCTTCGTCGTCGGACCACAGTCGTCCATCTCGATACACGTCAACCACTCTAATCCCTCTTCGCCTCGAATTCATGAAAGCCGCAGAAAGGCATATTTTGTTGAAAGCACAGATAGAGAGTTTTTCTACAGAATTTCGATGCGTTTTAAACGCTCAGCCTGTGCCCAAGAACAGTCGCCTTGCCAAGCTTTCCCCGGTAATTGCAGAAGATGGACTGCTACGTTTAGCCGGAAGAATAAGATCTGTCGAGGAAGTTAACCAGTACCTCAAGACACCAGTATTGTTGGATGGCTGTCACCCAGTTGTCCGCCTGTTGGTAGAACACTACCATGTGAAGATGGGTCACGCGAATCACCAGGCGGTCATAAATGACCTTTTTTTTTTTTTTTTTTTTTTTTTTTTTGTTGTCGCTGGGTAAAAAATGCATTACGCATGCCCTCCCGCCGGGGGACGGGAGGGGTATGTGGGACTCCCCGGGGCTGAACCCGGGTCTACCCACTAAAACAACCCAGCGGCACTCCCTCTTCGCCATAAATAGTGGAGGATTGGGAAACCGGCAGAGCCCTTACTTCCAATCCCCACTGGCGATTACCCGCACACGCGGCGGGCCCCTCACGCCTCCGCCCCTCTATCGGGGAGGGGCCAGGGAGTGACCGTGAGTGCTCGGTCACCCCCTACGACGGGGTGATGAGCAGTGCAATGCGGACGGAGGCGCCCCCGCGCCTGACGTCCGCTGCTCGTCACCGTGAGGGGGAGGGAGGGCGGTTCCGCCTCCTCCTGCCCCTCCTCCGCCGGCGGAGCGCTGGTGCGTCAGGATCATCCTCCCGCGCGCGCTCCGCCTCCTCCTTTTGCGAGATGACGTTCTCGCAGAAGGAGGCGACCGCCGCCCAAGCCCCCTCACTCTCCAGCATGGAATTTACCACACTGGGAAGCGAGAGGTCCGGCCCGACCGCCGTCACAAGACTACGACGCCGCTCAGACCACGCCGGGCACACCTCAAGGGTGTGCTGAGCCGTGTCTTCTGCAGCGCCGCAGTCCTGGCACACCGGGCTCTCCTCTCGTCCGATCCGGTGCAGGTACGATCCGAAGCAACCATGCCCGGACAGCACCTGCACCAGTCGGAACGAGAGGAAGCCGTGCGGCCGCTCGAGCCAGTCCCGCAGGACCGGCCCGAGCGCGTCTAGGGTTCGGCGGCCATAAAAGGCGGTGGCGAGGTCCACCGTCCAGTGATGGACGATGGCCTCCCTCGCCTCCCGCCGGACGGCCTCCTTCTCTTCGGGGACAGGGCGCTCCCCGAGCGCCCTTCGCCCCGCCGTCCACTCGTACACTCTGGCGAGCACCCACGCCTCGAGTTCCCAAGGCGGAGTGCCCGCCAGAGCGCACGCCGCTGCAAAGCTTACCGAGCGGTAAGCTCGCGCCACCCGCTGCGCAATGGCCCTTTGGGGCGCCCTCAGGGCGGTGGCGTTCTCTCTCCTTTGGAGGGAGTCAGCCCAAATGGGCGCCCCGTACAGGGCCATGCTCTTCAAAATGCCGGCATATAATCGCCGGCACCGCCCACTCGGCCCTCTCAAATTTGGCATGAGCCAAGAGAGGGCCCCCGCCGCCTTCAGCAGGCGCGCTGACAGTCCGCTAAAGTGCGGACCAAAGCGCCACCTGCTGTCCAGAGTAAGGCCCAGATATTTCATCTGGGCCTTCACCTCTATCCTGACGCCCGCCACAAAAATGTGGGCATCAAGCGGGGGGCGCTGCCGAGGCCCGTGGAAGAACACAGCCTCGGTCTTCTCCAGCGCCACCCTTAGCCCCAGGCGGCGGATCCTCCCCGCAACCAAGGATCCGCCCGCCGAGGCCAGATTGGCCGCCGCCCTAAAACATCCTCCCCGGGCTGTGAGGAGAGTGTCATCCGCATAGCAGATGACACTCGTGCCCCGGAGGAGGGTGCCCCTCAGCAGCCAGTCGAATCCGATGTTCCACAGCAATGGTCCCAGGACCGACCCCTGTGGAACACCGGACTCCACGGCGTACCGCCGGACCTGGCCAGCTTTGTTTACGAGGAGGACCGTTCGGTCCTCCAGGTAGCTGGCCAGGAGGCCCCTCAGGTATTGAGGCACTCCATGATAACGGAGTGCCTCGAGGATTATGGAGTGGGGGACGGAGTTGAAGGCGTTGGCTATATCAAACGATACAGCCAACAATCCGTCCCTGTCATCCATGGCCTCCCTCACCTGACCCTTGAGAAGGGCCAGGGCGTCCACTGTCGAACGCTTAGTTCTAAAGCCGAACTGAGCGTCCGACAGGTCCGGCCCGACCACCCGCAGGTGGTCGTTCAAGCGAGCGGCGATGATCCCCTCGAACATCTTACCGACCTCATCGAGCAGAACGATTGGTCGGTATGCCGAGGGGGAATCCGCCGGGCGCCCTTCCTTTCGGAGGAGGCAAAGTTGCCCCTCCTTCCAAGGCTTCGGGAATCTTCCAGTCGCAAAACACGAGCTGAAGAGGTCCCGAAGCCTCTCGCCCATTTGGGTGGCGGCTATTGCCACCACTCTCGCGGGGATGCCGTCTGGCCCTGGAGCCGTTTTTTTCGCCGTTTCACGCCGCCGCGTGAAACTCTGCCTCAGTGACGGGGGGAGGGACACCCTCGTCCTCCTCCGGCGCGGTCCTTCTAGGAGCCTCCATTGCTGGCGGAGTGAAATTGGCCCTGCTAGGGAACAGGGACCGGACCACCTCGTCCAGTAATGTTGGCTCGAGGGTCTGGGACACCGGGGGACCAAAGTGGCGCAGCTTATTGCGCGCCGCCTTATATGGTCTCCCGAATGGGTCGCTGTCCAGACCCTCCAGCAGCTCGGCGCGAGCCGAGTCCTGGGCGGCGAAGATTGCAGACCTGAGGACCTTTTTTGCCTCTACGTACAGATCGTAGAGGCGGTCCTCCTCCGCCAGGTCACGCTGTCGTCGCCGCCGGCTCCTAGTGTAAAGCCTCCGGGCCGCCACGCAGGCAGCCCGAAGCCCAGCCAACTCCTCCGACCACCAATAAACCGCACGTCGGGGAGGTGGGTGGCGAGATCGAGGCATGCTGGAGTTGCACACCTCGGTCAGTGAACCCCTCAATCGGGCCGCAGAGGCGTCCACGTCCAGGTCATCCACAGGCGGCGAAAGCCAGTCCTGGACGAAGGCCGCCTCCTTGGCTGCCTCCCTGTCTAGGTGGACAAGAGCCCACCGGGGAAATGGGGATCGACCCGCGTGGACCGTTCCCCGAGGGCTCTGGGTGGAGACCTCGAACCGTACGTATCGATGGTCCGAGTAAGTCTCCACCATGTCCACCCGCCAGTTCCTGACACGTGCGGCTAGTGCAGGGGTAGCAAAAGTGAGGTCCACAATTGACCCCCCCTGTCGCCGCACGCACGTCTGGACACTCCCTCTATTTAAGAGGGAGAGACCAGAGGAGGCGGCCCATTGTTCCACCGCCCGCCCACGCGCATCGGTGGCTGGGTTGCCCCACACCACCGACTTGGCGTTCAGGTCACCCAGGATGGAGATCTGACGGGGCGCCAGCCTGCCGGCCACAGCCGCGAGGACTTCGAGGAACGCTTCGAAGTCCCGGAGTGGTCGGTTGGGGGAGAAATAAACCCCCACAAGGGCTATCTCCCCCCACGCGGCGGCCACATATCCCGGTCCCCTCTCTAATAGCGAGAGGGGAGGGGAGTCCGTGGAAGACCGCGCCACCATTGCCACCAAGCCGTCCCTATCTCCCAGCCAGCGGCCAGAGACCGAGTACGGCTCGGCGACCACCGCCACGTCCACCAACCACTCGGCCATGACCTGCACCAGCAGGTCCTGAGCCGTTTTACAGTGGTTGATGTTCGCCTGCAGGACGCGATGGACTTCCCCCATTAATGGTCCATCGCGTCTTCCCTCTGTGCCGATGATGAGGCCACAGGGGACTCAGCAGCGGCAGTGGCGGCAACAGGGTGTGCTGGCGCCTGCGCCTGGCCTTTCTTTGGGGGAGGTTTGCATTGCCTCCCCCCCATCACGTGGTCGGCTGGGTGACCACTCGCGGCGCACACGGCGCAACGTGGCGTAGCGGCCTTGCAGGAGGCGGCCATGTGCCCCTCTAGCCCACAGCGGCAACAGAGCTCTGCCCTGTCCACGGAGGACGGGCACAGAGCCCTGGTGTGGCCGATTCCGAAGCACTTGAAGCACCGGAATACTTGGTCTTCGAGTGCTCGGACCACTGCCGCGCTGAACCCAATGGGCAGCCGTCGCTTGGCCAAGACGGCCTTTGCCGCAGCGACTGGGCACTCCAGGCGCATAGTACTGTGACGACCGCCGGGATCGTCTAGGGCGTAGCTCAAATAAAATACTTGGTTTCCTAATATACTTATATTCTTTTATAGCAAACTCAAATATTACAAAGGTACAGCGCGGCGGTCGTGCATCTAATGTGTAAACTGTCAACTCCTATTCTCTGACGTCACCCCGCGGATCGCGTTCCCAAATCAAATATATACGATTTATTAATTATAAATCGGCAAACAACGTGCCAGTGGCGAAGGAGTATCGACTCCGCCACATTCCCCCCGTACAACTAAAATTTATTTATTCGACAAGTCGAATGAATAAATTTTCCTACCTAACTAACGACACGACCTTCTACACATTCTACTACTTAAAACTACCCTACCTGACGAAGGGCATCGTTTACAATTCATGACGGTCTTTAAGATAGACTGGCTCCTACCACCTTATCCATCCATCATGGGATAATGGTGGGAAAAACCCCATGCAAGCAAAAACCTCCGAAAAAGCTTGCGAACGCCATGTAAGACTCTAACCGAGAAGTAACAATATTCAAAAAAGTAAATTTTGAAAATAATAAATTAATACGTTATGTTCCACAAATAAGACCAAATCTATGATCGGTACAAGAGGTCACTGTCAGTTTATAGCTCCACGATCTTTAAATCAAACCCCCAAAAACGAATACAATACTCGTTTAAACAACTTAATCTCAAAATAAAACTTGACACGAGTCCCCAAAATACGAGTTGTCAAACAGTGACTCTCCCTTCCCGACACGTGAGGTGACAGACCTTAGGAATTGAGACATAAGAAAATCTCTTTCACCGTACAATTACAAGAACCATTTCAAAACATTCCAAATCCGATACACGTCCACAATAATAAATTATTATGTTCGAATATGTAATTGGATCGTAATAAAATAATTTCTTATTAATTTGCAGGGAGAACGTGAATGAGTGAGGTCCGCGAAATATTAAATAGTCAATCGCATTAAATGAAATATAGGACAACAACCGTGTTGCGCAAAAAAAACAAGTAAGACAAAAAAAAAACAATCACTCATTCATAAAGAGACCGAAATAGACTCGTAAGTATACCAGTCAGACAACCCAATCCGACATCCATCGTTTCCCATAGGAACTAACGGATTTTAGCATACGTTACTAGCCCACGGCACGATGACGGCCTAGCTCCTATCTCCCCGACAATTTGTTGACCTAGCTAATCGTTTTTCTCTCTTGTGGACGTATATCTGGTTGTCTCCAAGAAAGTGGTAGGCAGGTCTGGTCATCTCACAGCAACATCATGACAGCTCACAAACCGCAACTCAGGAATCATGTAACAATTTACAAAGCATCAATGAACCGTTCAAAGTCCTAATCTAAAGTCATCCTATCTCTATAATAATGTTCACAAGAAATCCTTACCACTTTTCTACAACCTTACAACCTAACATGACAAAATTTAAGTAAAAATTACATAAAAAAAAACATAAGGAATTATAAGAACAATAAAAACAAAAATCCAATTAACCTACCCCGAATAACTTCAATTCGTTTAAATAATCATGGGAAACAATCGTTTTGAGTCTAGCTATATTATTATAAGAATTAGTTTTAGAAAAGTTATTACTCCATTTTACTATCCCGTTATCATAAAACTGTCGGATATCGTGACGCTTCCCATGCAAATTAAAACAACATATAGGAGATTGTTTAAAGCAATTATAATAACCATACCCCCTCCCCCTCGGACCTCTGAGGAGATCAGACGTATTAATTGTTGGTCCCAGTTTGTTTGTGATTTATTTAAAAATTTTATTCTAAATTTGTACGCGATTATTCACCGAAGCTACCAAGCGAGCAGAGAATTATGAAGATCTACGCATAGCGTGTGAGTGAGACATATACCTGTTAGAGCGAACGCGATATCATACTGACAGTGCCGCACTAGCTTCAAATCTTCCCACCGATTAATTTAGGCGTGCGCTTGCGCTGACCACGCCAAGACACGAGCCAGACAACTATATTGTTCGCTGTTGCGAACGACTTCAACTAAGCAAAGTGGGTGCGCCCGCGCAGGCCTCACCCCTTACACAGATTGATTGACGTCGGCATCTTGAGCTTCATTTAGGCCTACAGTGAACTTTGCAATACATTAAACTATGCCTAAGACACAACGTTCGCCGCCACAAAGTTTCCGTACGACGACTACGGGCACGTCTGATAATTCGCCCACTTTTTATGGGTCAGACTCCGATCTTAACCTGTCTTCCACTGGAGCTGTGAAATATGATAGTGTAATAAACATTACAAAAAGAGCGAAGCGTAGACTTGCCGACACGCCTGGGTGCTCGGATGAATTTTTGAATGAGTTTAAACTAATGTTTGAAAAACTACAATCCCACCAAGAGGCCAGATTTGCAACACTAAACTCGTCTATAAGTACCCTTATTGAACAGAACAACGAGATCCATAAAACAGTGGACTTTATGTCCTCTCAATACGACTCCCTAGTAAATAAGATTGAGGCAGTGGAAGGTGAGAATCGTCTTCTAAAATCCAATATCAGGTCTCTGGAACTAAAAATTGACACACTGGAGAAAGACTCCAGGTCCACCTCAATTGAGATAAGAAACGTACCGAGGTTAGAACAGGAAGACAAACATTCCCTCTACAACACTGTCAAAAATATAAGCTCTGCCATTGGCTCCACATTACTAGTGCAGGAAGCTGAGATACGTAATATCTATAGAACCAAGGCTGAGGCGATTGTAGTGGATTTTACCACAAATTCCAGGAAAGAGGATTTGGTCCATAAATACAAGAAGTTTAATAAGGATAAACGACTTTCCAAGCAGCCCCCCCTCAACACTGTTACTCTCAACATCCCCGGCCCGACCAAGACGGTATACTTATCTGAGGCACTAACTTCCAAGGCTCGCCGCGTCTATTACTTGGCTAGAGAGCTTGTGAAAAACCGCAAGATAGGGGCTACCTGGACCTCCTACGGTAAAGTACTCATCAAAACCGAAGAAAATAAACCCCCAATACGTGTGTACGACGAGGAGGAACTCTTAAAAATTACCTCGAAATTGTAATATAAGTAAATTTAGCCTGTAATTCTTTTATCTAACATACATTCTTATATCTTTCCCATTAACTACACTACTGAGACTAATATTAAAGTACCTCACTCAGGTTTTATAATCATTATCATATTATAATATATAAAATTCTACTAGATATAAATAACAAATACCTAATAAAGTACTAAGCTACACAGCTAATAACTAACACAGTTACACTAATAATAGGTGCTATTGTTTGATAATCACTTTTAATTTAATAGTTACCAAATATAAATAGAAAACCATAAATACTTTCCAGCTACTTTTTCTTAAAAAAGGGAAGCAAGTAACATTTATATTGCACTGATAAAAAAGGTGTTATTGTGTGATATTCACTTATAATTAACTTAAATATAAATAGCAAATAATAAATCCTTCCCAGCCTATAGGTACCTACACTGCTAAAAACTAATAATATACTGATGAAAAGAGGATATTGTATGATATTCATTGTAGGTAATTTATATTCTGGTTCATACGGATAGTTATACCTCCACATAAATATATAATTATAGATTTTATATACCATATTATTTTCTGTAGAACCGCCCTGCAACATGAACCTTAACGATGAGTTAGATAGTTTTTCAATATCGCAATCGTTCTTAAGTAGCCCAGAAAATACCAAACAATTTATTCAGCGACCAACTGAGTCCCTCAATATATTAACGCAAAACATAAGGTCAATAAACAAAAATTTCAACAACTTTGAAACTCTCCTTGCACGTATTCCCTTCGAGTGTGATGTGCTAGTCTTGACCGAGTGTTGGTTATCGTGTCTAAGTAACACATATATTCCGACACTCCCCAATTATACACTAAGCAAAACATCAAATTACCTTAATCAAAATGACGGTGTTGTTGTCTATGTCAAATCAAATTTAGCTACTATTATTGAAGAACCCGAATTTGGATCCTCTGCATCCGGACTTATTGTAAAAATGGGTTCGGATGTGGCGGTACTCTGTATATATCGTTCACCCTCAACAATCAGTGTAGATACATTTCTTTCTCCCCTATCAGACATATTAACTCGTTTATCTAACCTTAAAACTGTTATTATTATCGGTGATATCAACATAGATATTAAACCCATATCCTCAGATCCCCGCCACCAAGATTATCTAAACTGTCTAGCTTTTTACGGCTATTTACCGGCCCACACTTTCCCGACTAGAGAGAAAAACTGCCTCGATCACATTTTTATCCGGTCAAAACTCCCTAGTACAACATTAGTACTAGAGACAACTATCACTGACCACTACTCGCCATTAATCTCCATTAACAACAAGCCCCATAGAAACAATGCTACAAAAACAATCACAAAAATCAACTACAACACCTTAGATGAAACTATTAAGAATATCGATTTTTCGTATATTTTAAACTCTGATGACCCAAACACGGCTACAGATGATTTTATTAGTACAATCACAACAGCAATTTCATCTAATAGCTCTCTAAATAAAATTTCCTCTAGAAAGAGAGCCATTAAGCCGTGGATAACATCAGGCTTGTTACGATGCATAAGGACTAGAGACAGACTTCATAAAAGCTATAAAAAATCCCCAGATAATGAAATACTTAAAACCACTTACACTAGATACCGTACCTTCTGTACAAAAATTATCAAAAAAGTTAAACGCCAATATGACTCACATGAACTAAGCAAAGCCGATAAAAATCCCAAGCACTTATGGGAAAACATAAAAAGAATCACAAATGCAACCAAACAATCTGTAACTTCGACCAAATTACTAAACCTAGCTTCGACACCGTTAGAGTCATGTAACCAAATAAACAAGTACTTTGTTAATGTAGGGGATGAACTGGCTAAAAAATTTACAAATGGCTCATCAGATCCACAGACTTTCCCCGTGAACCACCAGCCTAACTCCTTTACATTAGTAGAAACTGACGCTGAAGAAGTCCTTAAGACTATCATATCATTGAGATCAGATGCTGCGACTGGTGGAGATGGTATTTCTCCTGTGATTTTAAAAAGATACGGCGCTGTCTTTTCACCAGTACTTACTCACATTTTTAACTTGTGCTTCCTCAAAGGAATCTTTCCAGAAGCACTAAAAAAGGCTGTTGTTAAACCAATTTTTAAGGGAGGTGTCAGCAGCAACTTAACTAATTATCGTCCAATTGCCATTCTTCCTGCCTTGTCAAAAGTACTTGAACGTATAGTAAATAATAAACTAGTTGCCTACCTTGAACGCTTTAATCTTCTATCACCAAAACAGTTTGGCTTCAGAAAAGGGAGATCAACTTCTGATGCTACCCTAGAATTGCTTAACAATTTAGTACAATCTTTAAATGCTAACAGAAAAGTACTTACTATATTTCTAGACCTTGCTAAGGCCTTTGATACTGTTCCAATTACAGCTCTTTTAAATAAGCTCGAAAGAAAGGGCATCAGAGGTCTTCAGCTGAATTTTTTCCAAAGCTACCTCACTGGCAGATCTCAAACGGTCAAAATCGAAAATCACACAAGCAATGAGCTAATGATCGACTATGGGGTGCCTCAGGGCAGCATTCTTGGCCCAACTCTTTTCCTGGTATTCATTGATGACCTTAGCAGCCTTGAATTACCAAGTTGTCGTTTGGTCTCCTTTGCAGATGATACGGCAGTCTCGTTTTCTGCTGACTCCTGGTCTGAACTACAATCAGTAGCTCAAAATGGTTTCAACATAATCATCAAATGGCTAAAATTTAATAAACTAACGCTGAATATAAATAAAACCAAATATATTACCTTTTCAATTAGTTCATGTTCGCAACCTCAAAATTCCTTATCTTTAAAAGATCATTCTTGTCTAAACAACTCAAACTCATGTTGTCAATGTCCTTCAATCTCTCAAGTTGACACAGTCAAATATCTAGGCATAACTCTTGACAAGCACCTAAATTTCAAGAGCCATATACATGAAGTAACTGGTAGAGTACGCAAACTCATATTCGTTTTTAAAGTCTTAAGACATGTTGCCAATCCTACAGTTTTACAAAGGGTTTACTACGCCTTATGCAGGTCAATAATATCTTACTGCATCGTATGCTGGGGTGGTGTCCCAAAAACTACACTGAAACCTCTCGAAGTTGCTCAACGTGCAGTCCTAAAAGTAGCCACATTCCGTAATATACTTTTCCCAACTGATGAACTGTATAAAATCTGTAAAGTATTGACCGTTCGCCAACTCTTCATCCTGGACGTCATTCGACTACAACACCGAAAAACTCCCTTTACAGAAATTACAAAACGGCGTAAGGATAAAATTTGTATTATTCCCTCAACGTATTACACTTTTACTAATAGATTCTTTTACTACCTGGGCCCGTTACTATACAACAGATTAAGTGCTGAACTACCTATTTATAATCTCACTTCTTTTGAATGTAAAAATCGTATACGTTCCTTACTTCTGACCAAAAATTACGTTCAAACGGAAAACTATTTGACTAGATATTTATAACTATATACACAACTGAAAAGTTTACTTCTCTCTTCATTTATCTGTTAATATAATAGGGATAGTACCAATATATGTATGTATACCTATATATCTAACAATTTAATAAAATAAAAATAATAATAAAAAAAAAAAAAATATATATATATAAAAAAAAAAAAAAAAACTGATGTACCTACATACTTAAATTATGTACCTTAATAATAGTATCTTATCAATACTCCTACACTTATTACTCTTGTCACTAACCACTCCATTAAAATCTACTTAAGTTTTATACCTACTGTTCGCTCTCCAACTATATAGTAGAAGCTTCTTGTTCATTACCGAGGTGGTGGGAGCCTGATGACCTGTACTACAGATATATAAATATCTATCACAGGCGTCAGTCTCACACAAACTATATTTATATAGCTCCTTACTACTATTGTAACTAAAATTGTATACATGTGTTTGTGATGAGAAAATAAATATTATTATTATTATTATTATTATTATTATTATACCGCTTCACCACCCGTCTGTTATTTTTGCGTTTTTCACGGAACACTAAACAAAACGTTCTATGAACTAACAAACTACATCTATACAACCTGCCTTCGTTACATAAATTATTAAAATTCTTGCATTGCTTTTGTGGCAACTCTTTACGCCAGTTAGATTCTATGTAACTGTTCTCAGTGACCACCCCATACTCATCATTAACATTTGTTTGCAAATGTAAATCATCATTCATTGATATTTTTTTTAAGACTTTTGTCGTCGACTGTACGACATCCAATGAGCAAATTACATTTACCTCATCAGGCTCTAAAACAAAATTACAGAACATATTCCTTGTACGTATTTGTCGATTCGTAAAATCTACAATAATGCCTTTGGAAAACAAAAAATCTTGACCTAAAATCATATCTTTACCAACATCATCGACAATATAAAAAACATGCGTAAAAACAACATTTTCTATCAAAATATTTAAACTAATCTTTCCTACAACAGTTAAACTCGAGCCATTGATCGCGTTCAACTGCAAATCACATGCATTGAACTGTTGACTGAACCCATCGGCCATCGATTTTGAAATTACTGATATAGCAGCACCCGTATCTACGAGAGCACAAATCTTTTTATCGCGACACGTAACGCTTATAAACGGAACGGGCACACCTCTTTGAAAGACCTCCTGTCGCGGTGTCGGCGTGATAGCGTTCAGCTCGTTGACTGCTGGCGTTGGTGTTCGCTGCCGATGCTCGTTGACTGCTGGCGTTGGTGTCCGCTGCTGGCGATCTAGTGGTGCTTCCGCTTGACTGTTTCTTTGTCTAAAATTATAAGGACACTGCGAGTAATTTGATCGGGATGGAGGACTGGGTTTAGGAATAAGAAAATTGTTGTGAACAGGCCCCCGCTGCGGTGCTGTTTGGAAACCGTGATCTTCGACTCCAACCTCCATCCTTACAGACGGAGCCTCGGGCATAACGTTTTTCACACACACGGGAAGATTCATTTCCGTATTTCTATTACGATCAAAAAATAATTTTCCTATTTCTTTGACAACATCCTTCAAATGTTTCTTGTTGACATAAATCTGCGAACACAATTTATTTTTCACAAATGTATTACAATTTTTTAGATAATGATGGATGAAACATTTTTCATCAATAACAGGCCCCGCCTTGGTGGCCAATTCTTCTAACGCATAGAAGAATGTCACGGGGTCCTCCCCGTGATTCTGCTTCCGTGCAAAGAAAGCGGCAATCGGATTCTCCGTAGGCGCAAACTCTTCCATTATCTTCGCTTGTAGGTCGGCAAACGTATGCGCGCCCACAAAAACACATTTGTAGTATGCCAGGGCCGGACCCTCCAGGTATGCCCCCAATACAAACTTTTTGGCTTCTTCGTCATATTTATTGACGGCGGCTATTATCTGAAACTGTCTGAAAAATTCCGATACATCACCATACAATCCGTTGTAGCGCTCCATTTTGTTTTCACTTCTATTTCTATCAAAATTTCTTCACACTTTTCCCTGAAACTCCGCTCAGTTCGCGCCTCCACTATGTGAAGAACGGCGCTCCCCTGTGGAAACGGCCTCCACAATGAGACAACGACGTCTCCACCATGAGCCAACGGCGCCTCCACCATGTGACGACCGCCGGGATCGTCTAGGGCGTAGCTCAAATAAAATACTTGGTTTCCTAATATACTTATATTCTTTTATAGCAAACTCAAATATTACAAAGGTACAGCGCGGCGGTCGTGCATCTAATGTGTAAACTGTCAACTCCTATTCTCTGACGTCACCCCGCGGATCGCGTTCCCAAATCAAATATATACGATTTATTAATTATAAATCGGCAAACAACGTGCCAGTGGCGAAGGAGTATCGACTCCGCCACAGTACCCAAACCGCCGCGACCCTGCCTTATGGCCCTGCCTTGTATGTCTGCCGTTTGGCAGATTCCAACGACAGCGACTGCCGCCACCACCTCCTCTGCCGTGACCGAGTCATCCAGACCGGTCACCTCCAGAGTAACGCGTTTGGTGGGCCTGGCCACCTTCGCCGCGTCCGCTATGACCTCTTGCAGCTTTTCTGCGAAGAGGTCCGCGTTTGCGCCACCCTGGGCCCCTGAGAACTCGAAGAGCCGAGCTCCCGTTTGGGTCCGGCGGCACGTGACCGGGCCCACCCCCATTGTGGCGGGGTTGGCGTTCGTACGAGCCCGCTTCAATACGGACTCGTATGTCTCGCCCCGCTCTGCAGCTTCCGTGGTGAGTGTCACCACGACGGCTGCAGTTTTAGGAGGAACTAGCTTCCTCCCGACTGGCTTGGGGGCCGCCTTCTGCTCCTTGCTCTGCCCCTTTCCCTTGCCCGTCACTTTGGACGAGCCGGGAGGGGCTTTGGCATGAGCAGGGGTGGCAGCCGGCGCTGTCTTTTTGGCGCCCTTCTTCTTACTCCTGACCACCTCAGTCCAGGACTCATTGGTCTGGGTGGTGGAGGGAAGGAAGGCGTCTTCCCGCTGGGGCTCTTGGGGTAGAGGCGCCACTGCCTCTCCTCCCGAGCTGGTGGCCGGTGAAGTCACCGCCAACTTCTTCCCCTTACCCTTGCCCTTAGAGGGTTTCGGGGGTGGGGGAGGTGCCATCATGGTCACCGCCGCGGCTGGGGCTGGGGCCGGGGCCGGGGCCAGGTCCGGGGTGGCCTTGTCGGCAGAGAGCGGTGGCTGCAGGCTCTTCTCCGGCAAGAGCCGGTCCTCAATGCCCGCGAAGCAGGCTCTGGTGAAAGCCCTCTCCTCCATCACAACCTTTCGGATTATATCCTCAAGGTTGGGAGGGGTTTGGGGCACCACCACAGCTGGTGGTAGGGCTTGGGCAGGCCGAGCCGTCGCCTCCGCTAGCTTCTTTTGAAGCTCGCTCACCTCTTTCTGTAGGCGATCGGTCCTCGCCTGCAGCTGCCTCACTTCATCCGTGGCCGTGCGCTGCACGAGCTCGTGGATGATGCCGCGCATGCTCGCGGCCCGGCACTTGAGGGCCTTTTGAAGGGTCCCCTTGATGTTGGAGGATTTCGTGGCGACCTCCACGATCTCCTCCTGGTCCTCTTGGGCCAACCTTTCGAGCTCCGCCAGGGAGTGGTCGGCGTACAGGACACTGGACGACCCATAGCCTGACCTGGCTCTGCTGCTGCAGGCTTTCGACTCCTTGGCGGCGACCCTCTCCTCCAGCTCCGCCTGGAGCTGTACCCTATTTGCCAGGCTGAGCTGGCGTTGGGCGTCTATCAGCCCGATTTTGTGGCTAGTGCCGGCAACGGGAGTCGAAGGCTTTTTAGCCTTTGACTTCTTCCTTGGCTTACTTTTGGACGAGTCGGAGGAGCCGTCCGAGCCCGTCCTCAAATAAGCCCTCTTCTTTGCCTGACGGTCCGACTCTGCCACCTCCACCACGATGGCGTCATTCTCGGAATCCGTCAAGAAGTCCTCCCACGCTAGGCTTGCCGCAGATGGTGCGCGGTCGGCCTCCGGCGCCGAAGCGTGTTCGGTGTTCACCTCAAGAAGAGCCGTTGGGGCTTGGCCCTGAGAAGGGCCGTTGGGTTGGCCCTGAAAAGGGCCGTTGGGTTGGCCCTGAGAAGGGCCTTTTGTGAAACGCCCAGAGGCGTCCCGCAAGGGTTTAGACATCGCCGACAGTCAAATCACACAACACCTCAAGATATGTGATGCACAGTCTTCGTTAGCCGCCGGCTTGCCCACTCCGTTACGGTGGTCAAGCGCGGCGTTGCCCGGGGAACACTACGTGGAAGTCAAGACTGTGGGGGGTTCCCCGGTCATGCGTCAACGCTACTGGCTTCTTCGGTTGCGCAATACCGTGAGGTCCGTGGCGCACCGATGTCTGCCGTGCCGAATTAGAAAGACCGCTCCGCAAACGCCTCCGACCGGGGACCTCCCGCCTCAACGAATGGCACACCATTGCCGGTGCTTCACGTTTACCGGCCTGGATTATTTTGGGCCCCTTGATGTAACGATCGGCCGTAGACGAGAAAAGCGGTATGTGGCGCTATTTACCTGCATGACGTCCAGAGCTGTCCACTTGGAACTTGTCCACTCCCTATCTGCGGATTCAGCGGTATCATGTATACGACGGTTTATTGCTAGGAGAGGTGCGCCGACTACTATCTTTTCGGATAACGGCACAGCGTTCGTTGGAGCCAACCGCATACTACGAGAATTTTATCACACCAACGTAGAGGAGTTTGCCGCAAGACATGGCATCGGCTGGAGCTTCATACCGCCTGCCGCTCCAAATTTTGGTGGATGTTGGGAGAGGCTCGTACGGTCGGTGAAAGTTGCACTCTACGCGACTTTAAGGGAACGTGCGCCTAAGGAAGAGACACTCCTCACTTTGCTTGCGGAAGCCGAAGCGATCGTAAATTCACGCCCGCTTACTCATGTATCGGTGGACCCTGACGACCAAGAGACGTTGACGCCTTTCCATTTTTTGATTGGGTCATCTTCCACAAACGTGCTACCCGTTAGCTTTGACGACAACGTACTCCTGGGGCGAGCGGAATGGAGGAAGGCTTTGCGGCTGGCGGATTTCTTTTGGGCACGATGGGTGAAGGAGGTGCTCCCAACAATGCAGCCACGTCAGCAACCACAGCAAGGTTCGGGTATTCAGATTGTTACCGGAGACCTCGTCCTTGTTGTTGACCCCAATCTTCCACGAGGTGTATGGCCTCGAGGCCTAGTATCAGCGACTCACCCGGGTCGGGATGGAGTGGTACGGGTGGTAGACGTGTCCACTGCGGCAGGTACGCTCCGTCGTCCCCTCAGCAAGGTGGTGAAACTTAACTTAACAAACTAGTGCTTGCACAAAGGGGGAGGATGTAGCGTACCATGTTTTATATTGATAATATGTATACTTTTTGATACTCTATGATTTTATTACTTTTCTATATTTTGATATCCGTATTGTCACTTCTTCTCATTGTTTTTCTTTTCGCCTGTCACTGCACTTTTCTGGTTTGTAACATTTTCTCATTAAATCTTTATATTTCATACTTTTAGTTTCCACTTAAATCCGTAACATGTATTATATTATATAACTAAAAAAAATGTGATTTTCGCAATTTTTCCTATATTTGTATTATATGACAATGCTTCATGCCAAATTTCAAGATTTTGAGTTTACGGGAAGTATCCTGTAGGTTTTGATTCCTTTGCGGGTGTCGGAAATTTGTTGTAAATATCGACATAATCGGCTGTATCTTTTGATTGGCTTGGCTTAGAAGTTTGATATTTTCACAGCTTAAAGGGACAATAGAGAGTATTTCATGTGAATTTCAGCTTGATACGTCCACGCGTTCTTGAGATAAAGGGTCTTGACAGACAGACAGACAGACAGACGGACGACAAAGTGATCCTATAAGGGTTCCGTTTTTTCCTTTTGAGGTACGGAACCCTAAAAATGAATAAAATTTGGAAATAGAAACTTTTTTTCAGTTCTTGTTTGTAAATGTGTAGCATACTCTTGGCTAACATAGCGGCATTTTGAAAAGAAATAGGTCTGCAAATTACCACTTACAAATTACAATCAAAGGTATCAAATACGTAAGCACAAAAAGAGGTTAATTTCAAATTAGCGTTTTTTCAACTTTAAAAATATTAAATTTACTCTAATGCTGTTTATTGGAGACTGATGAAAATAGTGCTATATTTATTTTAAAGTAAACTTATTATTAAATAAAGCTTGACTTAGACTGTCGATGATTGCGGTTCAATAATAAAACTGAAACGACAATTTGTAGCATGTTTGCACAAGATTGACAGTATAGTAATACTAGACTTGTAGGCATGTAAAAGAAACTGGCATAACATTAATCAAATATTATAACGAATTTAATATCAAGTCACGCGGAGAGACGATTTTGAGTGTCACATCTGTCCTAGTCCTTGGATTTATTTGTTTTGTTCACTCAAGGATTGTTAATTTTTGGACTTGGTGCCCATTTTATGTAAGCGACAGGCTGGCAACCTGTCACTATTTTGGAGTACTGTATGGCCCATACTGCCAGATGTGGCTTTGTGTGTAACCAAAAGTTACCTAAGGCTCTCCTCTGGGATTATGAGCGTGCTTTAATATTATGTTTGTGTGTAATTAAAAGCTTATGAACAAAGCGGGCCACTTCGCACTAATACAAGAAACACATGACTAAGATATTTTTTTTCTCTCACTTTATCCTGAATACTTTTTCTTGCTAAATTAAGAGGCTTTTGGTACTATTATCCTTGTGACAACTTGTAAGGACTAATAAAGTTATTATTATTAATATTTATCTATCTCTCTATATATGGTCATAGGAGTATATTTAAGGTTCATAGAAATTATAAGAATTGTGAAGATGTGATCTCTCCCTACGCCTATGAAGGCGTGATATATTATGTTTCTAATATAATATAGACATATTAATTCGGTGTTCTAAAGCCCGGTATACATTATTTGCAACACAACGTGTAAGGTAACATTTTCCATATTTTAATGTGTTCGTGAGGGCACACGCGTCCACTGCGCGCACGTTGCGTGCTTATCAACAACTGAGGGCCTAGTCAAATGACCAGTCGATTGCATTGAACGTCTAACGAAAATAATAATAATGTTTGAAACTGACGTTTTAGTGAAAGCTGTACGGCGACCGTAGTCAAAAATTAGCCTCCCATCCACTAGCGCTTATTTTGTATGACTTGTCCGCATAGATGAACTGTAGAGAAACATCGTAGGTATAAATAAGACCGCTGAGGCCACTAACTAAATGTAATCTCTACATGTTTTCCTGCGACTTTATCATTCCTCGCCAGTCCGAGAGGAAAAACAATCCTTTTGTCACCATACACACAAACTGATACTTGTGGGTGGGGGGCTATTATCGTTTCGTTCGATAAAAACGTTGTATCGTTTGCCATTTGTCTAGGCCCCATGGGTTCACAGTTCACACCGGACGATCCAACGCACTCCGATTTCGCACGATAGGGGCGCGATCAAAGGCGCGGTCGGTGTGGACGGGCCGCGCGTGATCCAAAGACACGCATTGTATTGTAGTATGTCCACGATCCCAAGTCTATGACCCAGGATTGTGCACATAAACTTGACTCCATGGCGTGCGCGCTAAAGACTGCCGCCGGGAACAAACGTTCACTGTTACAGTGCTCAGCGTTCGCTGAGACCGTCCACATTACAGTCGTGTTGTGTTGAACATAATCTGTACCAGGTTTTGTACTGTGTACTCCGATTGATCACTCACATCAAATATGAATTGATTCAAATGAGAGAACACAAGTATTTTCATAAATATGAAATAGCGAGAATTAATACGCAAATTTCCTTTGACTGCGTAAAATTCGCATTCAATGTTAATAACGATATGAATGTGTTTTATCGAAATATCATTTTCTCTGATACTAAAGAGCAATATCATTCCCATTTAATGGGTAATGAAAAGCCGCAAGTTGCTGGGAGGTACTAAAACGTATTTATAGCCAAACTGATTTTAAACTCGCGTATCGCGATGGTAATTGTTCGGCAAAAAAGACGAACAGTGAGTTACGATGCATTTAGTATAATGATGTGATTCTATGAAATTAAAAGTATTTTTATCGCACACATTTAGAGCATTTTATTTCAACAATAAAAAAGTTCACTTTTTGGATATCAATAAAAGAGTATTCACGCAAAAGTTTGGATGACTGGATGTTTGTTATTCAACATACAACTCTTTGATAATGGTCATAAATTCAATTCTGAAACAAGTTAATAACAAAATAAAGTTGGTAATATTCCTCGTTTCGTTTATAAAAATGTACTCATTGTAGAAGCACTCCTCTTGCTGGCATGCACTCTCAATGATATAAGCATTTTCAAGATCTCGAGTGAGCCGTACATCTTCAATCGAGTAGAAAAATGTTCTCGATACTTTTCTCCAGATACTTGCGCTACAAGAGTTACGCTAACTTAGTTGATGTTGGAAAACGAAACATTTAAGTTAAAATAAGACGAACATAAATTGCAAATGATATTTCTAATATAACTGTGCTTATTACACATAATGAAATGACATTATACGATACTAAAAATCCTGCAAATATTGTAAATGTAAAAGTTCGGATATTTGTCAATCACGTGATAACGGGGCAACGAATTTAGGAGAAAGGTAAACAGTTAAGTACCTATATCATTACTTAATGTCCTGTGACCTCTATTTAGGTCAGAGGGTGTCTACAGTACTCCATTCTATCTACTGGGTGTCTACATTCTATCTTTAATTTCGCGCTTTGCCTCGGACCATGTTAGCCCGACAGTTTTCAACTCCACCGTCCACTGAACGTCGCCAAGTATTTTAAGACAGCCGCATTTCCGCTTCCCCTGTAATATCTACGGTGAAGGAAAACATCGTGAGGAAACCTGCACACACCCATGAAGAAAATCTTAGGTTGTGTGTGAAGTCGACCAACCGGCACTTGGCCAGCGTGGTTGACTAAGTCCTAATCGCCCCTAATGTGGGGAAGGCTCGAGCCCCTCGCTGGGTACATTATATGAGCTGATGATGATGGTGTAGTATCTATTCCAGGGCTTGCGTAGTAATGTTTTCCTGGGGCTTCCAGAAGGTCTCCCAAGGGAGTGGCCATTCCATTTTCACTTACGGCGCCTAGTTGCAAAAAAGGGTTATTTGTACATGTAGGATGATTTAGGTAAAAATGACACCCACGTGAGCGAAACCGCTGGCAACAGCTAGTCATACAGCTAGTCTCAATTATCGCACCTGTCTGATCAAGTTAAAGTTCTCATTTTACTCTCTACTTTAGTTACGTTTCTCTAATCAATCCATTCATGTTGAGTTTCTGGAGTCAAATTTAAATTTAAAAACTTCATCCATCTGAAAGTTCTAGTTAATTTAGTTATCTATGTATCCTCGTAGATCTGAAGGTGAAGAGCACTATCCCTCAATAAAACTTTGATTTGGTTCAATATATTATTAATAGTATTTGAGAATTTACGACGAACAAAATGTAATTAAATCAAATTATTTATTGTGAATACTTAACTTCAAAAGGGATCAAAACTAATGAATAAATTGAAATCATTATAGACGCTCGTGGAAGAGCGGTCAATTACACTGCCTGTACATAAAGAGTTCGAAACCTGGTAAGGGCAAAATGTTCGTATGGTGATTACGATTCCTGGTCCTATAAACATTTCATTTTTTAAAAGATATCAAACTTATACATACATCACAACAACATACTCGTATCATGTATTTTTATTTCAGTATCGTTTCACATTTTGTATTTATGTTTTTATAGTTTCATATTAAATGTTACTTTTGATTTTCGTTAAATATAATCTCAATTACGCACACTGTTGAGATAATTTCTGTTCTAGTTGTTGGCTTTGTTTGGTTGTATACTGAGGGATTGTGCAGTACCCTTTTATGTAGGCGTCAGACTGGCAACCTGTCATTATGTGGAGGCACTGCATGACCCATACTGCCAGATGTGGCTTTCTCAACCCCTATTGGGACTACGATCGTGATCATGTGTATGTTTGTAATAATTACAGTCTTTTCGCTCCCCTTTATTTAACTTTAATGTTTGTTTGTTATTTAGTATCCATAATCATCATCATCATCATCATCATTTCAGCCAAAAGACGCCCACTGTTGGACATAGGCCTCCCCCAAGGATCTCCAAACCGGTCGGTCCTGCGCTGCCCGCATCCAGCGGCTTCCCGCGACCCTTACTAGATCGTCAGTCCACCTTGTGGGGGGCCTACCAACGCTGCGTTTCCCGGTACGTGGTCGCCACTCGAGGACCTTTCCGCCCCAACGGCCGTCAGTCCTCCTCGCAATGTGCCCTGCCCACTGCCACTTAAGGTTCGCAATTCTTTGGCCTATGTCGGTGACCTTGGTTCTCCTGCGGATCTCATCATTTCTGATATGATCACGCAGAGAAACTCCGAGCATAGCCCTCTCCATTGCCCTTTGGGTGACCTTGAGCCTTCTTATGAGGCCCATTGTAAGCGGCCACGTTTCGGTTCCATAAGTCATCACTGGCAACACACACGAATTAAAGACTTTCGTCTTAAGACACTGCGGTAGATGGGCCGAGAATATGCCGCGTAGCTTCCCGAACGCTGCCCAGCCGAGTTGGATTCGCCGATTGACCTCTTTCTGGAAGTTGGACTTACCCAGTTGGACTGTTTGTCCCAGGTAAACATAATCGTCGACAACTTCCAGTGTAGAGCTTCCAACCTTTACAGGAGTGGGTGCGACATGGATATTAGACATGATTTTCGTCTTATCCATGTTCATTTTAAGACCCACTTGTTGTGAGACTCTACAGAGATCGTCGAGCATTGTGCCCAGATCTTCCAAGGTCTCAGCCATAACCACGATATCATCTGCAAAGCGAAGGTGAGTCATGTACTCGCCATTTATGTTGATGCCAAGTCCTCTCCAGTCCAGAAGCTTAAACGCGTCCTCCAACGCAGCTGTGAACAGTTTCGGCGATATAACGTCACCCTGTCTCACGCCTCGCTGGAGCTGTATGGGTTTTGAATTCTGGTCCTGAAGGCGAACTGACTTAGTGGCGTTTTCGTACAGTGACCGCAACACTTGGATGTATCGGTAGTCTATGTGGCACCTCTGGAGTGACTGGAGCACGGCCCAGGTCTCGACAGAATCGAAGGCTTTCTCATAGTCCACGAACGCTAAGCATAATGGCAGATTATACTCTTCGGTCTTCTGTATAACCTGCCGCAGCGTATGTATGTGATCTATGGTACTGAAGCCTTTTCGGAATCCGGCTTGTTCGGAAGGCTGGAAGTCGTCAAACCTGCGCGCGAGACGATTCGTTATAACTCTTGAAAACAGCTTGTAAACATGACTCAGCAGCGTGATGGGTCTATAGTTCTTCAATTGGGCCCTGTCGCCCTTTTTGAAGAAGAGTCTCACCACGCCGCCATGCCATGCCTCTAGCGTTTTGCCCTCGAGTATAACGGAGTTGAATAGCCTCTGAAGAGCTTTCAGAACCGGTCGTCCACCTGCTTTCAGAAGCTCCGCAGTAACTCCGTCATCACCCGGCGCCTTGTTGTTCTTGAGCTGCTTAAGAGCTACACTAATCTCGTACAGGCTGACGTCCGGGATATCTTCGGTATAGTGTCGGGTTAATTTGGCTCTTGGATCGGTGGCCTGAATGACAGGTGGGTGTGATGTCGCGTAAAGCTGTCCGTAAAAGTTTTCAATCTCGGCCAAGAGCTCAGGTCGTGATGTGATGGTTCTGCCGTCCTCTGTCTTCAGCTTTGTCAGCAAGCTCTCTCCAAGCGACATATCTCTAGCGAACACTTTGGAGCCTTTGTTCCGCTCGATGGCCTCTTTAATACGTTCTGTATTAAATTGGCGTATGTCGCGAGTTAAGCACTTGGAGATACGTTTGTTGAGCTGCCAACGCCTACGAGCCTCTTCAGAAGAGTAATGTTGTTCGGAACCCCTTACACCCCGTATCCATAATACAAGTACTAAATGATACTTTAAACTAAACAAATACGACAAGGCTTAAAGTCCGACATTTTTAACAAAAGTTCATTTATCTTATGTCCATATTCGTTTGCATTAAATGATGATCCTTTTAATAAAAGTTATATCAATAAATTGTTTATATCGAGAGAAATCAACATGAAAATCTCAGCAGACTATTTTTGTACCGGGAACAAAATTGGGCATTCTATACATGTACCCCGGATTATTCCTGAATAACAAATGTTAAGGCAATCAATTATGTCGACCTAACAAACCAGGTTACTTTTAATTATTGAACGTAACCCAAACGCAGACTTACCTATATACCTGCGGAGTCCTTGTCAATAGACCGTTCAGAAATATTCTGAAAGATTTTCAAGTTAACTCAAGGTTTTCGTCAAAGGCACCTAATGCGTATTCAATAATCTATCGACGGACGATTTGGCTGGCTAGAGTCCAGGATTCTTAATTTTAAGATAATGGAGAGTGTACTGTTTGTGGTGCTTAGTGTGTGCTAATGGAAACACGATTTCGCAGCCCAAGGGTTTTAAACACGTATTTATATAGCGAGCGTTGCCAAATACTTAGGCTTGAAACACCTATGAAACGGTCACCCTTTTTGACCTGTGTTCCGGACACACATACTCCCTGCTACCGATTACTGCACCCAGGAGGAGGCAGCTGCCGTACCACCAATCAAACGAACAGCACAGGAGAGTACCCTGGACGGACTACGTTGGCAATCGTTCAGACGGGCCTTCAGCCCACGATCCTCATTTTTCATTTAACATTTTTTTCTCTCAGTATAGTTTTTTGTTGACTGGGGTTCTCTGTTTCAATTAACCAAACTCCCTAAGGTCACACTGGCTATATATTTTTCGTACTAGTTAGTTACGCGTTTAGGTATCCTTCTCCTTCTTCTTCGTACGGGCTGTATCCGCAACTGGACAACTTTGCACCTGCTTTGCGTCGGAGAGTGAGAGGCTAGATCACCCTAGCCAGCCCAACTCTTCCACGAAGTCTCCCAGCGAAGAAGTCTGCCCAGACGGCTCAGTGTGCTGCCACTGCGTTGCATTCCATCAGGACGTAAGCGGCTGTTTCTTCTGCTTTCGTGCATTCTCTTTATAGGGGGTTGTCTGTTATACCTCAAGTGAAAAGATGTTTGTCAAAATTGCTATGACCGGTTATTAGTGCGCCTACTAAGAGACGTAGTCGCGACCTGCTTAGCTACAACAGCTAATCAGGGCTTTAAATAGCCTTAAATTTACTGTTGGCAGTGCTGCCCTGGCTTGTCTAATAGGTTGTGCAAGTGTTAGTTGATGGTTATGCAACTTATGCATGATGCTATGTAAATTTTCAGGAAACTATCTCGAAATCTTTTAGACACACGAGAGATAAGATTACGATATCATCGATGTCAATTAAATAAGCATTATTAGGGATAACTTAAAAACTACTCGTCAAAAGTCGAATAGATTTAAATGGGACTAAATGACAAGCACCTGCTTGCAAATGTCGAAAGAATCTTCAAAAGCGGTACACCCAGTAAAGAGTTATGAGGTAACAAACATTAAAAAAAAACATACAGTTGAATTGATAACCTCCTCCTTTTTGAAGTCGGTTGAAAAAGAGACCAAGCCACGCTAGTCGGCAAATAGTAAACTAACGACGCTCGTCTTCAACTATTTGCTGTTTGTCTGAAATAGTTGCCTTTTTAATATACTTACCCTAAAATCTTACAACGCAGCATACAGTGTGATATTTCATTCAGGGCACTGCTGTTAATACGACGTAGTACAGTCAACAACAAAAACAGATGATCAAAATCAAAACCAATTTCACTAAATTAAAGCTATAGATAATATTTATATGATTACAAAAACTACATATACTCACAAGATGAACATTTAGGAATTTGCGATTTCTGTATTTATTTTGTAGTAGTCTACTTCTAATGTTGACTGTACATCATCAGTGAGCGGAAAGCGAAACAAATTAACTCCCACCCTGTCCCTCAGGACACAAGCCTCAGGTTAAATTAATACCCTGGTGTTGTTGTTTTGATTGAAGATTGAGAATTGTGGCGTAACCAGGGCGTAACAAAAGGGAGGCTTCCGTTCAACAATAGACGGACACAGACTTATGAATTGACTTAACTTTTTATGTTACGTGGTTGGGTTGAGAAACAAGATTCGGCCTGCAAAACGAGTAGCCTGGTACCTACGTAAAAAAGAGGTTTTTTTATGAACTACCTACTTAAATATGACGATGATGATGAGATGATGTGACAAAGAAAGTATAAGGGTATAGAGGGACAGGAAGACTGAAGAACTGAGGGATAGATTGTGTGCAATCGATTTGAAAAAAATTTTTGGGTCACCCATCTGAGTACCGACCGCGCACTTGACTAAACTTTTTCGATCGTTACTAATGCACGACTGTGACGTCATCGACCTCCTCATCACTATCATAAATTACAACCGCCCCAAATCACAAATTAGTGGCCACGGAAAAAGTGACATTAGTACTTTATCCTGATAATCTAATATTGATCTTCCGTACTATATTAACTGCCACTTGTTCGTATCCTGTGTTTCGTATTTTGGGTCAAACTCCATTAATCTTTGCACACCGCCGTGTCTTGTCCGTCTGTCCGTTCGGACCATTTATCAAGTTCCGTCGGTGGTTCTATCCACTCTAAGACATCGTCCGACAATTATGTAAATGTAGCAGCTATAACAAGAGGCGTAGAACTCTTTTTGCTTCGAGTTTCGCACTGATATTTTCAGAACCAAATTCTTGGAACGAAGTATGCGATGCGTCTGAAGGTACGCCGATGGTATCTGCGTCGGTATGCGCACTAGGTTACCCTGGTGTCAGTTCCACAAGCAACTTAGTAGTACGAGTATAAAGTGAGATAAAGTTGATAAAGTCTTGATGGCTCCGCCTTTTATTTTGAAAACAAATCAACTTCCAGACTATCTCTCAGTTCAGGACACAAGACGAAGACTACTTTGTTGATGTCCCAAACACAACACAAAGTGAATCGCTAACTTTTTCATAATACCAATGCCTATGGATTGGATGTTGATGCCTGCTGAAACAATCCCTAAAATCATGGAGCAATTAAAGAGACGGATGGAACTGGATAGTCTTGGAGCTGACTGTAGTTACTTGAAGTATAGAATCCTAATGGGTACTTTAATTCTACAAACCAAACTTCATGTTGAAAATCTGCTTAAAATAATCATCGCACAAAAGATAAAAATGGGTCTCCCATCTTTAAGGACAGTAATAAGTACTGTGCTGTTTTCTGTTATTAATTAAAATACCAAATTTATACAAAGTTCCACTGTACTTGGCGGCAGCAAACGTCCGCATTTGAGAGCGTTTATATTTGTTTTATTTACACAAATAGGTACATTATGATTAATCAACATAATGTAATTATTTATAATGCAATAAGTTTACACAAAATCTAGCAAGGACAAGAAATATTTTGAGTAAGTTAGGCAATGTTTAATTTGAAATGATAAGATAAACTTAAACATTTATTTTATTGCATAACGATAACTTCATATGACAAAATCTGTTAGCCCTTTACTTTTTCAAACGCAGCAGTTTAGAAGATAGAAATGCAAAGCCGAAACGCAACATTTATTTTCAATGTAGCTACAGCTAGCGAACATATCTATTTTCTAAGCCCATATTTCACAGAGAACTACCATACGAATGCACCCGAAATATGTTGGGCACTGTGAAAGGTACAGATATTTACCATATGAAAAACTCGCACAGTAACAGATAGGCAGTTAAACGAATTTACCACCGTTTCTCTTATTCCTATATGAATGGAATTCGCACGAACTCAAAACGACACTTTGAGACACAATGCATTTGCATTTTATGCAGCTGTGTTTTGAAAGAAGAGCAAATTAAGTATTTTAAGTAAATTATAAGCGATACCAACTCAATATAACAACGTGACAATAAGAATAGTAATACGCAACAACTTAAAACTTAAATAAAAACTATAAAAGTAAGTTTAAATGTGTAATACTATTTAAATTGTTAAAATTAAGTCAATATCTCGCTGTAGTTGTGAAATTGCTAAACAAATGTTCGACCTGATGACCCATTTTTGAAGTAAAACTTCTTTAGGCGCGACTAGGGGGTAACTCAGATTTTTCTAACGGAAGTAACGCTCAGTATTTGATTGACGTTGATGGCGGTTGCCTAGTTAGTTACGGTTGTTATTTTTCTATAGTCTGTGTAGTTTCCGCTATTTGAAAATAGTAATTTCGATTGGTCGTAAGTATCTGTCATATTTTTTTTTTTCAGTTAAAATTTAATCATTTCAGTGATCTACGTCAAAGAAGTTTTACTTCAATCGCGCGTAAAGGTTACACGCACACAATTTTTTTTTTTCTAAGTTTACTCGTATTTAGATGACTGCTCAAAAGTGTTCCACGGCGTTGACTCATAAAACAACGAAAACCAAAGCCTTTTTTAAAATAGGTTTTAATGACTACAGTGTTGTCCCTCAGTTTGCACGCACATCTTAAATTCGTCATAGAAGGTAGTTTCAATTCTAACAGGTTAACTTAGTATCGATGTGTTGATAAAGCGTAATCATTTGCTTTTCGCTTCCCACTGTCCTATTTACTTTTTGAATAAAAATTTCTTCGGCAAAAGGTCGATGGCTCGACACATCATGTCGTTCATTCGTTACATTCAACATTATTAACAATCGGCACCCCCAAAAAGGTCTCTCCAAATTGCCAAATTCATCGTATAAAAGAAACAATTTCGTTCGATATACAGCTCTCTGTGAATTAAGCGAATGCCTAAAATCAGGGGTGCTTTGTGCAAAATCTAAATAGCCAAGAGAGCTTCCTGCCAATAACAGAATTCAATTAGCGGGCGGGGTTGTGATGATAATTAAAAATGGACAGTGTTCTGTACAAGATAAAGACTAAAATTGTCTGGTTTGAAGGAGACAGTAAAAAACGTTGATCACCTTAGCCTGAATGGGTGGACCGTGACAGATAACAAGCCAGAGGGCCTACTATGAAACTGAATTCCGAATACTTATACCACGGACCAAATGCTATGTAGGATTTGAGTTATAATTAATTTCTGTATATGTTTGTGTTTTTGTAATGAATACATTCTAAAACTATTAGCGTGATTTTAAAAATATTTTAACTTTGTCACTGAGTAACACAGGGTACATTTTATTTGAAAAATTGAATTTTTAGGCGAGGTCGAAGCCGGGGTCAGACCGCTAGTTGTAATTGAAAAATAAAATAACGCTAGTAAAATAATTACAAATTATTCAATACTGAAATATTGCCTGATCATGAAACTAAAAATGAGCACCGTGCTTTGTCAGATTTTGTCGAAAATATAACTAAGCATCTTTGAAAATTATAATCATAGACCTAAAAAGATACTAACAAACGTTAGGTAGCGCAGCAGCTTAAGTAGATAAGAACTCAGAGCACAATGAATATAGAAAAGTCAAAGTTTTAAATACTGATATAAAACTTTAAAAATATGTGATAGAAAAATATATATTATATATTGCATCAGATATTGCATCCAACTTCGATTAAAGAAACAAGCATCTGGAAGTAAAGCTACCGTTAAGACATGATAATGCAATTTGAAGTTCCGTAACATTAAGATATAATATAAAGTACAATCTCAAAGTTCCCAAATGATACAAACGCGCTTATCAAATTCTAACCATACCGTACCTTTCCTTAATCAAAATAACGAGACTGCTGAACCATACACACATGACGATCTCTCGAAACTGTATTAAGTAATTTCAGTAGAAGTCAACGCCAAGTGTATTAATTAGATAAACCTCGGCTAATCGCCAAACAGTTCCTAGCAGGCTCCCCTTACAATCGACTTGGGATCCAAAGAGAAATTGATATTAGTATTAATCTATTTAGAAGCCGTCGTCTCAGATAACGAGTTTGAAATTGAATCTGTTGTCTTCCTCATATCAGCTATATACAAATCTTGAGTGATGAGTGAATTACCGCCGACAAACCTTCTAGCATATATAACTGTGGATTTTGCTTTTGTATTAATCATCTGACTCAATGATAATAGTTCTACTGAACTAATAGCAGTAGGACGCACTGTTATAAGCTTTAGTGTTGTAAAGAAAGCGATCCAAACTATCGAATTTGACATTATTATTGTAAAATATATTTAAAACTTGGCTATGTCAATGGTAACGTATTACGCTTATACGTTAGAGACTAAATCGAATGATTATTAATTAGAAATAGATGGTATACTCAATAACATTGCGTGCAAATTAAATACAAATGTTTGAAATAACACTAAAAATTACATGTTATGTAATTTAATAAACATACATTCATCCATTATCTAGTACCCATAACATTTAAAAATACCACGCCATATAATACTTACGTAATGTGTGTTAGAAAATGTTTGTGATATTTCAGAATGTAGTCATATTACAGACTAAAGATGAGCACAAAGAAGTCAAAAATTGGCAAGTTTATTTCTCTTAATTTTTTACCACAACTTATCTTGTCCCTTTCAAATCAAGTTATCGGCGACAGCGACGCGCGTTGCGCCGTTGTTGGACTCCGATAAACAATATTTAAGTGACTTTCATGTATTATATTAGAGTTTTCGTATTTACTAAATATTCATCTGGGTTGCTAGCGTGAAATTTTTCTTGGTGTGACATCACAACATTGTATAGACAAAACAGTAAAAGTGCAATAATTTGCGGTAAAATTTTTTTGGTATTTATACATGTACAGTCAACAGCACGTCGGGCTATACAAAACTGTCAAATTTCTCCAAACGATTTTCAACCTAAGACCATTCAATATAAAGTGCATAATCGATTGGGAAAATTTGACGGTTTGTGGTAACCCAACTTATACTTTAATAATTTTTACTTAAAAGATTTTAAATTTTTTCTCAATAACCCTATTGCATTCTTTAATCTCAAGTTTCCTGCATCTAATCTCTACCAACTATTACATAAGACTCCGCTTCCAGATTGCACCTTCATTACGTTCACGGCTGTTAGTTACAGCAGTCTGATAATGTTACTCCAAGGTGAAGCAGAAATTTGCTCAAGATGCAGTTCCCTATACTTTAAGCTTAAAATATGTCTGCGTTCTTGTAAATTGTGCACCTTCCTTTGTAAATTGTTAACTGGTAAGTGGATTCGTGATTTTATATCTTAGCTGTTTAGTCATAAGGTTTATATTTTAAAACACAACAAGTTTACTATCTTCGGGTTAGGTTCAGCAAGCACTAGCTTTTTGTTATTGCAATAGTTTTCAACCAGCGATCTACCTTGTCGTTAAGGAAAAGTCGGTTATAAAAATGCTATACCTTCCAAAGTGTTTGTGCAATCCTTTTAAAATAAGTTGAATAAAAGTTTATTTCACTTTTATTTGGTCTGAGGGATGTATATCTATATTTTTTATATAGTTACAAATAAAGATCCCAAACAACGTGGCTACTAAGATATCGTTTTGAAGTTTTGTTAACGGTTTGTATTACTACGAATAACTAACTAGGAAATTCCTAGACGTAAGTAACATAAATGTACGAGGGCAATATATTATATTTAAAAATTAATATTTTCTAAATTACTTTAATAAGTGCCCATTATTCTATTAGAAATATTCTTTTCTTAAATAATGGCTTTCGCGTTTATGTATTACGCATTTAGCCAATATCAAGAGAATATGTATTTCAAGGAACAATAAATTGTAGGGTAGATTAAATTAAAAATTGAGTATCTCAGCACGTGATTTTACAACAAGAACACAGGTGAAACTCGTACTAGGTGATATGACTGGCCTAATCATGAAATGATGGAGATTCATACAATGTTGTAGGATTTCATGATCAACGGTGCGATCACGGAACTATCGATAAGTAGAAAATTGCAGTAAAATTCGACATAATCGAAAAAAAACCGGCCAAGTGCGAGTCGGACTCGCACACCAAGGGTTCCGCCGTACAAACGTAGCATTCCCTAGCGTGTGACGGAAATTCGTCTAAGGTGTCGGTATAAACTGCTGTATCTTTTGATTGCGTTAACTTAGAAGTTTGATTTTTTCACTGCTTAAAGGGACAATAGACCTAGGTGTTTGGTATAAATTTCAATTTGATACCTATATTCGTTCGTGAGAAATGAGGTAGTAAGTTTCATTTTATTAAAATATTTTTATTATATTATATAACTAAAAAAATGTGATTTTCGCAATTTTTCCTATATTTGCATTATATGACAATGCTTCATGCCAAATTTCAAGATTGTGAGTTTACGGGAAGTATCCTGTAGGTTTTGATTCCTTTGTGAGTGTCGGAAATTTGTTGAAAATATCGATATAATCGGCTGTATCTTTTGATTGGCTTGGCTTAGAAGTTTGATATTTTCACAGCTTAAAGGGACAATAGACCTGAGTATTTCGTGTGAATTTCAGCTTGATACGTCCACGCGTTCTTGAGATAAAGGGTCTTGACAGACAGACAGACGGACAGACGGACAACAAAGTGATCCTATAAGGGTTCCGTTTTTTCCTTTTGAGGTACGGAACCCTAAAAAACGATTAATTTGACAGATATCCTTTATGGGACAAAAGGACAGATGCGTTTGGCGATCGCCAGTTTATGATATCGACAACTTCATGCGTGCACTGCAGACCAATTATACGATCGGACTTCGACGTAAAGAACATAAAACATAATTGACAAACTAGTCATTTTATGCTGTTATTACGTAAACAACACGGGTACCACCGTACATTTGTAATTCCCTGTTAGATGAAATAGCTTAGACAGACTACTTTGGTTACAAATAGTTCCTGCCAAAGGATATATTTCACTCCCAGATGATGTCAGGAGTATTCACGGCTGTTAGACGCAGGTATCATATTACGGTTTGGCTGGAGTAGAAATTGCTAGACATGCGCTTCGTTATGATATAGTGACTTTCCGTGGAGCTATAGAAGGTATTTAATGCGAACATTTTCAAGAGCTGTTTAGTAGTAATAGCGGAATATGGAGTACAGACATAAGAAATTATAGATTTTTCTTTAAAATCATATGAAATTAATTTTATCTACATTTCACAAGGTCCTACTTCAAACTAGCCATTGAAACGTTTTGTTATATTTAACTTTTAATATGTATTGGAAAAATTATTACAAATCGTGGTTTTAAACTTTAATTGTACTTCGGATTTTTTTTCTGTCGAGTGAATTATTTATTTTGCATTCCCTGGGTAATATATTCAACTGTAATGTGTGTAAATAAATAATTTTGTTTAAATAGATAATAATATCAAATTAAGATTTTCAATACTCTTCTATTGTTGAAGATTTCGTCTGCTCTTGAGCTGCATGTAGTACACTCGCCTAAGAATCTATCTTGTAACATATCTCTCTGGCTCTATTATAAGACGCTACAAACAAACTTATGTTAGTACAGATAGATACAAATAACGAATTGGTCCTATGGGTTTCTTTAGAAGAAAACACGTAACACTAAAAGCTAAAATCTTGAGACTGTCCAAAATTTTAAAGGTTTTTGTGACGCAGAATATCTTGGCCTTTGATAGACGAACTTCAGCCAAACCCAACTATCAACCACGACGAGGCAGAATTTGCAATCCCACACGAATTGAACCTAGCTTATCTGGATCCATCGATGCACGAGCAACTAGGTCACAGAAGTAAACACCTATGTTTCCGCTTGTTAACAACTCAATACATAAATAGCTCACCATAACTGTGACTGAGTGTTTTAGCCGATTTAATCCTAAGTGTGGTCGACAAAAAGCCCATTATAGGCCCCTCTTATCTCGTTAACGCTCGCTTCCTTTCAGCTTTGACTAAATGTTATTTGACTGCCTTAACGCCAAATTTCGTGTTATCTTGCGGAGCACATGAAGTGTGAAGGAAGGGGGCCATTCTTTTAATCGCGCATTCTTCGTCACAGAACATAAAATATTACTTTATTTTTTACATAGCAAATCGTTTATTTGTTTTAACCCACGTTGAAAAATAGGGTGTTACAGGGTGTATAAGTTTGGTGTATCTGTGTTTATATTTAAAACAATTCGCAATATAGTAACTTCGATCGATTGACAGTCGCTTAGCTTCTATGCTATCCGAAACAACCTTCTACTCTTCCGTCCGTTCAATTATCAAGTATCCACTTGTTTTACTCTCTCTGTTCCCTTTCGTTAATAGAATTAATGTCAGCAAGTTTCCTGCAATTTAACAGTAAGTGGCCACGGGATATTGAGCCTAATATACCTCCCTTTTCATGTGGACCAGTTTTATTATCGGCTGAAAGTAAGATAAGGTGACCAATGGGCAGAACGTAATACGGTACTTACAAGACAAATTTTAGGATGTAGGCATGAAATGTTGATGACGGTCATAAAATTATAAGTGTTAAATTGTACTTTATTGTCAAGAGTTACGGTACAATATCTATATCTAACCATCTCTATTATAATAAGTTGATGTTTTTTTCCTTAAGTTTAAGTACGGACTGCTGAGATCTTTCAAAGTGCAACATCTGTCATGGTTACCGGCTTTTGTATCCTTGATGATTTAGCTACTTTTTTGGTTAAACAAACCAGTGCACATGTATTTTTTAAAATTATTATGCGAAGGGGTATTCGAATCGCCTGATGCTTTTAATTTTCTGTTGCACATGATAGTAGCAAAATCAATTTGTATTAATGAAATGTAACTCTTTTTTAAATCCTTAAATTATAGACAGAAAGTCCGGAAGGTTCTAATAGTCTGTGCGCTCCTAGGGCTTGAGTTCACCAACACGTAAAACAAGCGATTTTAAAGCGTAAAGTTAACTTTCAATTATTGTCATTTCTTCCATACAATAAAAAGTCAAAAAATCATCAGTTAAATAATAATCACCTGTTTACGCGTTGGTGGACTCCAGAATAAAGGAGATTGCTCAGATCCCATACATGTTTTGCCCTAGAACTAACAATCATGAAAAAATATTTTCTAGGTTCGAAATTATAAGTAAATGACTGTATAAACATTGATTATTGACGGACACTTCTGAGAACTTAATTATTAGCATGCTACTTACTGATATTGAGGTTATGTTTCCAAACAAATGTAAAATAATAAAAAAAGAAACTAGTAAGTAAACTAGAGAAATCATGCAAAAACTTATTTACAAAGTCCGTAGTTCAAAAAGATATCAAGTCCGTTGTCCGAAAGGCCAAGTAAAGTTAGAAATAAAAAATCGCATCGAACACCGTAAACAAACACAAACAACAAACACAAGCACCTTATATTTTTTAAATTCTCCGTATTAGGGGAAGGTAAAGGGATCTAGGTCATACAGCCATGCCGTCAGTTGTTTTATTTCTTTTTTAGGTTTGTATTAAAACATTTTTATTGTGTAACACCTTTTAACGTATCTAGGTAGTGCTTGGCGAAAAATGTATGACAATAAACTTCATGGTGGCGACTACCATCTTTATTTTTGGCTTTGCATGTTTACATTTAGCGTAAATAATGTTGAAAATAATAATATTGTTATTGATTTATTAATAAAATGTAATTTCATTTTAATCAATCTCTACCAAAGAGATTGTATGTTTGTAAATTAAACAACTTTGATAAATCTTTGGCTGTATGTTAGAACACCAAAGCCATTAAAAAGGTGATCTTATGGTTTCTACAACGGTAGAATGATAAAGTCCTTTTTAAAATGAATATAATATGCAGAAGTGTCCGTTAGAATCTAATGACCGTTAATTATAGCATAAATTATAAGAAGAATTATCAAATATCCCAATATTTTATTGGTTCTTAGGCCAATTTGAGCAATCTCCTTTCTTACTGCAACATTTATTTTTATTTATTTATTCCACGAAAGTTACTGCCGACTACTTTTTATTAGGTCTACCAACAGTTACTTAAATTGCTACACACAAGATTTAATTAATAAATTGAAAAATTAATTATAAATAAACAGCACAAACTTATCTATAAATAAGTGGCGTAGCGTAGGAGGGGAGCAAAATTTCACAATAAATAAATAAAAATTGAAATCATTTCATATTTTTATTCCAACTACAAATGCGGACCAATTGAAAAGAAAAAATACACTGGAAAAAATTGACCTGCCTCCGGCGGGAAACGAACCCAGCATCTTCCGCAATCCGGGTGGCTGCGGATCATTCAAAGAAAAAGGATTCCCCGAATTCGTCACAGATTAACTAATGAAAACTTCCATACTCTTTTCAATTGTGGAATAATTTTTTGCGTTTACAAACGCGTAAATATTTTTGAGACTAGAAAAAATACACTGAAAAAAATCGACCTGCTATTTTTTCAGACAGGCGGAGGGGTTTCTAGTGTTATAAATATTTACGCGTTTATAAACCCAAAAAATATTCCATATGAAATTGTTTTAGTAAGAAAAATGTATTTTCGAATGAAATGACACGTTTTCTTGTCTTTAACAGTGATAATGTAATTTGTACACTATTTAAAAACACAGGAAGGCATTTTTTCGAGCGATAACTTAAAGCGTTGCAATGAAGTGCAGTCGACCAGCCGAAATGCAAAAGCGTTCCCGATTCTTTTTAAATCCAGCAATTGCCTGCCTTTTTCGTTGCCATTTTCGAGCGAGTGCAATGCATCTACTTATACTTTATAAACTTTTTAGTGTGTAATGCATAGTATACATTAAATTGAAATACCTAAATAAGAGGGCGGCAAAATTACCTCCGCCCCGGGCGGCCGATACTCACGCTACGCCATAAACGACGGTTGTCAATAACGAAACTACGGACCTAGGCTCAGGCACGCCATGTCGTGGAGGTAGTTTTGTTAAAACTACCTGCATTATTGTTTTTCGACTGTTAATGATAAGATAGCCAGTCCACAGGTTTAATTTACATCGTAACCAAAACAAATCATTAGGAAAATAAAACCCAACCTTGAAAATCAGAACGTCCTCATATTTACTTTTATATTTTCGTCAATTTAATCCCAAGGTTGGTTGGCGACAGAAACCCCATTAAGGTCACTCTTATCTTGTTAACATCCCCTCTACCTTTTAACTTCGACTAAATTCGTTGAGAACACTTTTTATTGATAAATGGAGGCCGGTTTTTGACATCAGTCAATGCTTGAAGCCTCGGACCTTATAAATAAAGAATCTCGTGGAAATCATATTTGAGATTTATGAGTGAGGTATCTTCTCTATAATGTATTTCTTTATATGTTCAGGTATGGTTTTAGAATATTTTTATGGGCGGTCAGTATGTGTCTGAAAAGGCACGGTTTGATTTGCATGACGGTGTGCTGGTCCCAACATTAATGTATGTAAGTGAAAGTGGGTGGGGAGACAAAGCATGAAAGCAGAATAAATGCGATTGAAATGAGAGCCTCGAGGAGCTGCATGGCAGTGGTAAAATTGAGTGACAGTGGTAAGACTTTTTTTTCAAAGTCAAAGTCAAAGTCAAAATTTCTTTATTCATTTAGGTACAATTTGTACACTTATGAAAGTCAATTTTGATGCCATCGGTTCAAGAGTCTACCAGGACTTTTGACTTTGACTTTGAAAAAAAAGAGAAAGAGATGTGATTTGAAAGAACATACCTAAATTACCTATTCTCAAATTAATTGGTCATGAGAAAGTGTGCTTGAAAGAAGATTGACGAAAAGATTAAATAAACTGGAAGTGAACGGAGATGTGGAAGACTATCGAACATTTATAGATCTAATGGAAAACGGGCCATATCAAAAGTAGGTACTCGGTATCGCTGAGCATGTATGAAGACATCACTGTCTTCATATATGCTTCATACATCATGCATACTTCTTCTACTCATCACTGACAGTAGAAGAAGTGATATAAATTGGATCGTAGCCAATGGAGAGATCTTTGCCTGAGAGAACGGCGAGACTTTAATATACGTATGCATTTAGAATACCTATTTAATTAAAAACCTATTTGATTTGCATAAATATTGTTTTATCTTATGTTATCCGCACAGACCTAGAGTCTAAAATCACTGTACCATTTGAGTCCAAAGAGAGTGGCAGACTGAGGGAGCCCCTAAAGGCTCGGATCTCATCACAGATGTGCCGTGACGTGGAGGAATTGAGAATAACTGTCTAGGTAGATGTCTGTTCCTGGAATAACACGACACATGTGAACCGGGTCTTCGCTCCCGTCTGTGACTGGTGGTTTGTGGCGAGCGCGTTAGTCTGAAGAACGTTTGGTAGTAGCGTATTAGCATAGTATAGTCATATTGCTCGTAATCTTAGTCGTTCAGGACATTTAAAGGTCTGCGGTATGCGGGATCAAAATCACTGATTGGAGTGTAATCCACTGCTTCGAGTAAGAGGTAAAACAGAACCTTAATCCAAAATACGGTCGAAAATTGAGTTGAAAAAATTTAGATCGCCCATCCAAATACTAACCACGAAATAGTTGCTTACCTTTAATGCCCGAAAGTATAACCGCGGTGCTATCTTATTCCTCCTTTTACCATATAAAGAATATATTAACATAATGTTCGGCAGCTTAATGTATTATCATGTCATCCCGTCAAACTCACAATAAAACGCTCAGTAGGAAATGGTTACGAGAATTATTACTCACAAAACTGAGTGCAGGATATACATCACGAAGTAAACAAGGTGCCATCGCCGTGCCTTTAAGACTTCCATCGACCTTATACCCGCGCAATACGATCGCATTTAGAATGCGTGTTGCACTTAACATTATCTACTTATGTAACAATAAGTTTTCAAAAATGAATAATAAGTGATGCTGGTAGGTACTAGTTCTTTTTTTACATAAGAAACGAACCAATCACAGAGTTCTATTCAAGGCCATTGCGTTGAATATAGCTCTGTGATTGGTTCGTTCTTATCCAAGTGTCGAGTAATCTCATAGTAATGTTTGTGAATACGGGTGTTATTCTCCTTCCCTACCCCGTGGGGCTCAGTGTGTAGTAGTGTAATAAAAATGTAGGTAGGACTGTGGTCTTCTGTAAGGTGGAGGTACTAGCACAGATCGGGCTACTCCAGATTCTAGCAGCTAGTCCGCTGTACCGAACTCGACTTACACAACAAATAAATGTCAATTTAGGAAGATCTGCAATCAAATATCAATCCATTTGTCTAGAAAGTGTTAACATTAGTAGTCCTAAAGGGAGTTCTACCATCTGCAATACGGCGAGTGTTCTGACTATAATTTTTCCCTAATTCCGCCTTCTCCCTTCCTTTAAAGGACTTTGCATACTGGCTTACGTTGACACGGTCAAACTTTGGCTACTATGTCAATACGAACCAGAAATTTAGCAACTCTTTATCGCACAATCAAGTTAAGTAATGCACTGCCAGCATGCACTTTGGTACTGTTGACAACTCGTCACTATACTTGGTGCGTCGCATTCAATAAGACGAAGCTAAGAGCTTAACTAGACAACATCTTATACATGTCTCATTTCGTCTTTTTGCCAATTCGTCCAACGAGCGTATATAATGAAGTATATAATTATTAACCATTTTTTCCTTATTAATGTACTTTATGCTTATCACAAAATTCATCCACCAACTCAGGTGGGAATCGAAGCAAAGGAGCTGTTTGTCTAATGCATATATTTCTCTGGGGATCTTTTATGATTCACAAACATATCATGTATATTTATACATTAGCTTTGCAAAAGTAATCATAAATTCGCATTGTATTTTATTTTGATCCGCGTTCCGCGGATTTAAGTTTATTAGGTTATAATTATTCTATTTTAGTTTATAATAAAATATTAAAAGAATCTAATTATTTTTTCTTTTATGTTTACTTGTACAATGTCGGATGAATTGGGAAAGATACGAAATATAGCATGAGACTTGTAAGAAATGTTGTCTAGTTAAGCTAAGAGACGTCTTATTGAATGCGACGTACCAAGTATAGTGACGAAATACGTTAAGTGACGAGCTTGCAAGAGAACCCACATTTGGTTTTCCTCCTTTTTATTACAATCATGGTTTATTCAAATCAAATCAAATCAAATTGTTTATTGCTCTATAATGTTTAATAAATTACTTACATACAGATGGTAAAAATATTTTTTATTAGGTTTAAGGCTCAGAATACAGTAAGGTCACAATTATGGGCCTTGTGAGGCATTGCAAACATTTTCTAACTACAATAGGATGATGCTGTTTAACTCTCATTTTATCACTTTTTTCTTGTTTTATTACTGCAGGTAGTTTATTATAGATTTTTATGCAAGGCGAGAGTGACTAATGCGACTCTTACATTATCTCTCGCTCTAGTTATCTTTATTGCATTTCTAACAAGTCCACTTCAACTTAACATCAAGTTTTATGGGGTCATTTTCTAGACCTTTTTATACAAAAAAAAGTTTTAGTTCGATTTCAAGAAGAAAGGTCGGCAACGTATTCGTCTGGTGATGCAGATGTCCATGGAAGCCAGTGATCACTTACCATTAGATGAATCGTCTACTGGTTTGTCCCCTTTTTCCATAAAAAAAAAATAGAATGACAAAGCAGGATCCTTTAGTTAGAGAAGAAGACCTGGAACTACCTAGTCAAGTTAAAAAATAGCAACAAGAAGATAACCTAGAGACCAGTGTCTTAAAAAATATTCTGTGATGTTATTCCAAATTTAATTTCATCAGCCTCTACAACTAAGCCAATATACTTCCATACATTACGTTCGGAGTCTAAAGGACTTGATCAAAGGGCAAGTAAAACCGCGCTTTTATCGTCGGTGTATCATTGCAATACCGCTGTTTTATATAGGTATCGACCGATGAGCCTGGCTTACCGCTCATCAAGTTTGCTCCGAACAAGACATGCTAGTTCAATTATCATTTAGACACGACTATTTTGCTTGCTAGTCTATCAGAGCAATTGAGCCGCGGGTAAAATCTTCGTTCTTTAAAACCGTATTATAGACTCGTGTGTTGATAGCCCATTTAAGGTTGAATTATCCGAGATTCCTGCAGCAAGGCAGTCCACTTGGCACGATACACCAATACGAAACACCTTAATTCTTCTTACTATATACTCCTCAAGTTAACCATTTCGTTCTAATTAATTTACGTGCCTGCCCTTGTTAGACACAATTTCATCAGAGTCCCCTATCTCTTCTAATATGACCAAAGAGCCTCAATAAAGCCCACTGAACCTCAATTAGTTACCTAAAGAAATATGAACACAAAGCAAAATCGGGCCTTCGAAATTTATTCTAGCCGAGAAGATGCAATTACTAAACGCTTAACGAGAGATGGAAATAAAGAAAATTGCTGACCTCAACCTCGTAAGGGCTTGCCTTAATTCTGCTAATGATATTTATTGTCATCAAAGATCACAAATGATAATAACGTACGTATATATACGTGCGCAAAACAGAAATACTGTTTGTGTTGGTGTGTAAGCGACTGCGTGCTTGTAGTGAGCATTACATTCTCAACATTCTTCTTAAAACGCCGTCGTTGCCAGGCGCCGTCTTGGTGGAGTGGCCTACACATTAAGCGGTCCGGGTTCGAGTCCTGGTAGCGGCAAATGTTTGTGTGACGAACACGAATATTTGTTGACGAGTCATGGTTGTTTATTATAGTTATTTATGTTTATTTCTAAATATATCTAAAAAATATTATGTGTATTAAATTATCCGTACAAAAGTTCTTAATGATACTTAATTTGGGCTAGATAATTGGAGTGAGCGTAGAAATATATTATTATTATTTATATGTAGTAGTTTATTAAATCTCGGCTTTTAGCCGGTTGTGATGTTATTTACGGGCGATTGTCAAGTGACTATCTTTGTATAATATACGTCACGGTCAGTGTTGTGGGTTAAATGATATCGTTGGGCATACATTGTGAGTTGATATTTCATTTTCGTCTATTTGCATTAATTTCCTAACAGTTCTACATGTATTGAGTATTGCAGCTTTTTGCAACCTTATGTGTATTGGTCTTTAATGTTTAGCAATTTAAGGCTATGGTGAAGGTGCTTAGAAATGACGTCAGTTATGGACAAAACTATTGGAACTTTATAAACCTTCTCTTGTCTCCAAATTCTAGTGACTTCATCATTTTAAGTCTGCATATTTGTGTACTTTTTCTGCAATGGTTTTGGTCATATTGTGTATGTTGGGAACTGCTGTGTCTATTAGGTAGGTTATTTTATTTATTTTATCTTGTAGTGTAATGTCTGGTCTGTTATAGTGAATGGTTCTATCAGTTAATATAGCACGGTCATAAACCATTTTATGAGATTAGCTTTCTAGTACAGTATTGGGCTTGTATATTATGTTATAGTAAGGTATTTGTAATTCTAAAATATCGAATAAGTTTATGCTTTAGTGCCAGGTTTTGATGGATGATATTAGCTATTTGGTTGTGTCTGTGTGTAGTCAGTGGTTGTTAGATGTGCGTATGTATTATTATTATTATTATTCTTGCAACTCCTATAAATTAATCATGGTTGGTAGTTGTCAAAATAAATTCAGGACTATATGCTTATTACTTATTATTCAAAATGTCTCGCGTACAAACATTTTTATTTCAAAACCTGTGTATAAATATATATTAACATTTTACTTTGTCCCCGTCGCCAGCGTCAGAGAGTAATCAGCGCGAATGTAAATTCAAACTCCAGTATTTTTAGGCAATTTATGTAAATTAATTTACGTTTTGTTTAAGCACGGATTTCCGCTACGAGCCACAGAAAAACATAAAGATAAGTTAATTTTTAGGTAAAATGAAATAATCACAACATTATAAAGTGTTTGATTTAAAATAATTTCTTCTTACAAACTGATCGTGATTAAAATAATACTATTTTTAGACTACTAGACATACATTTTGGCTTCGGATAAAACTCTTCACCACTTCTGTGGTCTAGTTTTTTTTTTTTTTTTTTATGTTACGAGATGGCAAACAAGCTTGCGGCCAACCTGATGTTAAGTGGTCACCGCCGCCTATAGACACTTGCAATATTAAGTGTAAATTACTTAACACCGCAAGTGCGTTTGCCATCCTGGGGACTAAGATGATATGCCCTCCATGCCCCGTAATTACACCGCCCACCGAAATTACATCCTGGGTTCGATCACCGAACGGAGTACAAATTTGTACTTGGTTTGGTTGGTGGTAATACTTTGTCGCGCAACGCACGAGCCCGTATGGCCAAAAGTGCTATGGCTAACCTCGATAAGATGTGGAAGAACAGAAATATTCGACAAACTACTAAAATGCGCTTAGTTCGAGCTTTAATATTTTCAATAATTTTATTTGGAACCGAGACCTAGACCGTGATAACAGTAGGATAGACGCCTTCGGGGTGTTGTGATTCCTGACCCAACCACGACATGGAACGAAGTTTTTACTGTGGCACAAAATGGTATCTTTAATTGTGTTTTACTGTGCCTATTATCCCAAGAATTTGTGCCTTATACTTTTTGAGTAATAAGAGTACGACTGTGGTCAGGCTAGGGATCACGATTATTGACCCGACCACAATCAGATCTTATAAAATATCAATAGTGTGAAGTTATTAATCATTAATTACACACATTATGCCAAAAATATGTGTCAAATTGTGCCTATAGCACACGTAATGCATTAAGTCAAGTTACGCCCTATGTTAGTGGCCATATTATGAATTAAACATTATATTATGATTTAAACATATGTATATTGAATTAAAACATATTTAAAAAAATATATAGATTCAAAACACATGCTGCATTTTCGTTATTATTCTATTAATAAACTAACATTGCTAACTTCAAAATGAATACCATACTCGCGGAATGCGCAAAGTCAAAAGTGAATGAAATAAACAGAATGAAAAGCTCTCATGCCTTCAAACAATTCATATTGTTATGCAATTCAAAACTGCTCGAAATATTTGTGAAGTAAACAACAACTATACAGAATACCTCTTTGAAATTACAGTAAAAAATTTATTGACTACAAAATAAATATACCGCTATACTTTTGACTGTTTTTTTTTTTGGTTTTAGTGCTTGTGTTTGTGTGTGATTTATTTTAAATAAAATAAATAATCATATTCAAGTACTCTGCAATCAAATCAATTCAGTCTTGATGCTTGGCTATCCACAACTGTGCGTTTTTCGCGCAATTTCCTACCGCGGACCACAAGACTGTGGAACCAACTTTCGCCGGCGGTGTTCCCGAACCGATACGACCTGGACATCTTCAAAAAAAGGGCGTATTCCTTCCTTAAAGACCGGCAACGCATTTGCGATTCCGCTTGGTGTTGCAAATATCCATTTTTCCATAAAAAAATATATAGGTACCTACTATTATAAACTCAATAATCGAGCCGTGTGGACAGACGCACTAACTTGCTGGCATGACGCGATGGTCGGGTGGGGATAAATTGTTACCTATTTGTTAAAGTAAGACTACTTTATATTGCAAAATTAGTGTCAGTAGGTGATGTACGGTAAAACCTAAAATGGTCTGTGCATGATTGTTTATTTGTGTGTAATAATTAATAATCATAAGTAATAATTTGTATGTTTGTAAAAAATAAATTAAAAAAAACTACTTAAATAATTCCTTTACCATTAGAATTTAGATTAGAAATTACATTATTTCTGAGGACATCTATATATATAAAAATGTTATGTTGGTTTGTGTATGCTTCAAAAACTCAAAAAGTACTGCACCGATTGAGTTGAAATTTTAACATGATATAAAATCCGCATCAAGGATTGTTTTTATCTATTTTTTGCATCAGTCACATATCTGCGACCACGAGAAAACAGTTTTTTTAACGATCAGCAGTGAAACACACACGTGTGATGTAGCCGACCTCCGTAAGTAGCCATATAGTTTATGGTGTTTTGAAATTTGAATTATGACAACTGTCAAAAAAATAATAAATTGAGATTGATTGATTGTGACAAGCGGTTTTATTTAACAAGAAAATATAAAGTTGAGCATCAATGAAAACTGTTGCAAAAACGGGAAATCCACGCGGACGAAGTCGCGCGGGCACAGCTAGTTGGCTATATTTGATTTCAAATTAACTCCACACGGACTAAGTCAGCGGCGGAGCGCTATTAACAAATATTGTTATTTCAGATTAAAAATATTATTCATCGCAATCAAATATGCCTCTTCATAATATTAATACAGATTGTTTTTTAAAAAAACATAACGATTGTAGATAAGGAAAAAGAAAATGATAAAATAAAATAAAAATCGTTTATTTCAGAAAAATTCCATACTAGTAGAAATGTAAACTTGTCATTAATACAGTCATTAGAAATTTATCAAAGTCAATGGAATTAAAATATAAAATTAAAAGTTATACAAATTATCCTATATATTTTACAAAATTATTATATATATTATACTAAATTGTCAATAGGAAAAAAAATACTACAACAATATTGTTTGGCAAAATGTGTCAGAACGTCTCTAATCTTGATTGTTAGCTAAACTCGTAACTAGCTTACTCCAGTTTGTTCAAGCGACCGATTGGAGTTCAACAGATGCTACTTTGATAATGAACTTCGACACCAAACTTTGACGGCAAAGTACATTTGGATGGATAGACATCTCTACCATCTGCAACTGATGCAAGAAGGGCAGACACTCCGGGTGAGCAATAGAATGAACAATCAAGTATGAACTGTACGTCGTAGGCATTAGCAACGCTTTTCGGAAAGCAGTAAAATAGGTGTAATTCATAATTATGCAGAGCTTAATGAATTTATTCCTTACTTTAATAGTAATGTATTTGAATATTAAAATTTTAATTCTGATAAATATTTATCACTTCTTCATAATGCGAACAGCAAGAAGTGAAATTCGTTGTCTGCTGATGTGTTCCCTGAAAATTATAGCTTGGGACCTTCAAGGCGACAATGAATAGGCTATATCTAAGTACTCGTAAGCAAGTAACATCTTCACTAAAGTTCAGGTGGACAAATGCTTTCAAAACAAAATTGCTGTAGGTAACAAACGTATTACTCGTCGCAAGACGAACCAGTACGCTGAAGAAGTGTTGGCCGGAGGAGGAAACTTCATCCGCCATAGTCATGGATGCTGACTTACTCTTAGGCCATCTCAATCTCTATTATTGCAAGTGTCCATAGGCTGAGGTGAGCTCTTACCACCAGGCGGACCGTATGTTTGATTGCCTGATTATTTAGAAATATAGTATCCATACCACAAGTTCTTACAACGCTTATATGAACATTATTCTGATTCAGACATTTTTTTCTTTTTCACCAAGTTCAAAAAACATGCATTAGAAGATTAGATGTTTTAAAAACTATTTAATTTTTTAATATTCATCACTGTTAAGTTTATGTCCAACAATTTCATGATCCCATTTTTTGTTTCTGATGTGGATTATATTGTAAAGGTTTTAATTTTTAAATTATTTTGAATGCTTGTAAATTTTTGTAACACTTCCATAAGTAACTTGTGGATAATGTAGTGGGTTGTTTTTAAGTACTTATAAGTATTTAGCAAATACAAATTGTCATGACTGTTTATTACCCCTAAAAAACTAAAATAAAGTAAAAATGTTTGCTTAATTTGGGTTAGATAACAGAAGAATCCATTATATATCAAATGTTTTAAAATGCAGAATCTGACTAAGGCCTACTGCACGTAAGCCACAAGTCATGTACACGTTATCGTCAATTTCCGATTGCTTGCATCTTGCGTAAAACAAATAAATCTGCATCCACTAAGCAGCAGCGTCCCATTCGGCTACCGGCATGCGTTCGTCAAATGACACACTTCAGTGACTGGAATGTCGAAACCGAGAATAAAGTGTCCCAACGTATATGTTTCGAGATCGTTAAAAAATAATCGTCGAAGTATTGTGAACAATTTACGTTGTTATTACAAGATAGGTATGTCTTCCACATAACCCACGCAATAACACAGTTACAACATTCTTGTAGTGTTTGATTACTTCTGGAACAAAGGAACTCATCCACTCTTTGTCCCCTAGTGAAAGAAACCCGGCTTTTCAACCTGTGATCATGTCCACATACCTTTACTTTCCGAGCTTTAATATGTCACGCGAAAATAGTTCTTACGCCATACACGTAAGGTGCACCAATCAGTCAGCGCCGACACAATGAGAATTCACGAGTCCATTTTTAAAGGGAAACAGCAAATGAGTGTGAAAAGCAGGAATAATTATTTTCGTTTCGCATTCAAAATGTAAATGGTTTTAAGGCGGTTCGCGACTCGTAACGCTCGAATCGCGTCCTATTAATACAATAGACATTGAAATTGTAATCGATTACAGAATTCGATATTCATTCCTTTCAATTTAAATGTGGGTGTACGGTAATCGTCATTATTGCGAACCTACAATTAAAATATTCACAGAGTATTGACAAATGAATCGAACTGAGTGCTTAGCCAAGTGGCCAATCCATACCAACTAACGCTTATATATATATATAATAATGAATACTGACTGACTAATTGACTGACTGACCTATCAACGCACAGCCCAAACCGCTGGGTCTAGAGATTCCAAATTTGGTACGTAGGTTCCTTGTGTGGTCCAGGCGTGCACTAAAAAAGGATTTTTGGAAAGTCACCCTCTAAGGCGGTAAAAGTTAGTATGGAAATCTGTCATTTTTAAAGTATAATCCATAAAAATTGGTACATGGCCTTTCAGTTACAAATTAAGAAAGATGTATTTTAAGATTTTTGGAAATTCAATCCCTAAGGGGGTAAAATAGGGGATGAAAGTTTGTTTCCATACATCCGTCATTTTTTAAGTAAAATACATGAAATTTCGTAAGTATATGACGCTTGGGTTAGAAGAAATAATAAGAAAATTTAAATACTGCCCGAAGTAACTATTCTACGCGGGCAAAATTACTAATAAAATAACATGGCGTCAATGTCAGAGTTGGTGTTGCTACTCGCAGAAACGCTTTGTAGCATTTGCAATTTGTCTATGCAATGAGATATTTTTGACTAATATTATAATCTGAGATTGCTAAGCAAAAGGATGGAACAATAATGTGCGACAAACATTCAGCGTCTGCATGACGTAGTGTTCCTTTGGGATATTTTGAAAATAATAAATACAAGAGTTTTATGGGCATTTCATTTTGTATTTGCTTGCTGATCACACTCCGCTGCTCCGGCGGCAGGCGTGCTTCTATCTGCCATTTTTGTTTAGTAATCTAAGGCTCTAATTTTCCGGGGCTACGCCATGGCGGACAGTATCTTTGTTCATACATTTTCAGTCGACCTCTTTGGTCGCGGAACACTGAAGTATTTTTGTATTAAATTCAAAACTCATTACTAAAAAAGTTTTTCCGACACTTTTGGTTACAAGGTTACAAGACAAAAGACTTTGACAGATCGGTATCCCATACAAAATAAGTCTTTAGCAAGCGAAACTGTTGGTAGATAAATTATATAAACCCATTATTATGGAAAAAACGTACTTTGCTCGCACGTATGCGAATTAATCAGCGATTTGGGATAAAAAGAAGATTTCCTTATATTTATTTTTTGATTAAACGTGTTTATAAGCCCTGAAGGGTCAATCTTCGTCAATTCAAAATTGATTAACTATGCTCCAAATTCAAAACTGCAAAAATATATTCGAGAAAAGACCTAAAGTCGTATTTTTAATTAGACGAAGTCAAGTGACGTTTACTGGGTTGTCAGGTTTTGATAAAACAAAAATAGTGTTGTGACAAAGTGAATGAATGAAAAAATCGCAACTCGGTATAAAATTGTTCTCATACTATCTAATATTTATAACTATTAACGATTTTAATTATAATTCTATATTTTATCCTTTACTATGCCCTAACAGGGTACATTGTAGGTAATGTTTTGTAAAACATAGCATTAAGACATATGTATGCAATTCTGCATTATGCAAAGAAAGAAATAATAACATGTATGTATGTACATTTATAAGTAAAACAACTTTTATGGATTTAACTCGCGTGTAATTAGATTTTACATTTTGTTATTATTGCCCGACGTTTGACGCTGAAAAGTGTTACGAAACGTCGGGCAATAATTTTAATTATAATGTGTAGTGCTCGCGCAAATCTAAGAGAACATTATGTATGTATAAAGTAGCCTAGTGAGTGGTTAGAACGCCGCGCTGCCGATATCGGGTACCGGGTTTCAATCCTATTCGTGCCATGTAAGTAGGTACGAAAGAGTGTTCGTACTTTTCGACGACTGCGTATAGTAGGTACCTACATTTACCATTACCGAGTGCTCTAATGCTACATTTACACGCTTGCCGAAGCTTCGCAAGCCTCCACAAGTGCCATGGGTGTTTGGCTGTGATTGGCTCGGCTTGCGCTGATTTACACGCTGGTGCATTTATAGCCAAAAAAACTTAACAAAAACAACAAGTAAACACCGTATGGGCAGAGAAAATATTCGAGCAGTCAGACCAGAGGTTAGAAGACTCATGACACAGACAAAATGGAGACCGACGCGTCCGAATTTGTCTTATTTTTAAGAAGGTAGTAAAAAAAGTGATTATAATTAAATACCAGCAGATATCGACCTACTTTTATACAGTAAAATAGAAATAGTTTATTTTTTTCGTATAGTAAGATAAGATTAACAATGTACTCATTCATATCATCATTCATTCCTGAGAGTGAACGAAAACTGAACCCATCACTATTACATAGAAGATGGCAACATTATTTCAAAAAGTGACATTAGCTGCTGTCAATTTACTTCGTCTAATTAAAAATTCGACTTTAGTTAGCTCGTACTTTACCAGCCAACGCTTTTTGAATAGATGGGATGAAAGGAACATTTCCTTATTTTGATGATAATACGTTGTAGCATTTTTTGTTACCACCAGCTACCTTCCGGGCTTCGCATGAAATTCTCAAAATATTATTATCTAAAAATGTACCCAGAGCGCCTTTTTCGGTATTCTATGGGATTTAATAAATCACATAATCTACACACTATGATTTCACTATATCTAAAAAATGATGTTACAACGTGTTCTCGTAAAATCATCTGAATAATATCGTCTGACCAACGGTCAAAAGCAGCCAACGTACAGTGAGCTCTTAGTAAAGTCTTCCTAGTTCCATTCAACTCTATGCTGATGTCTTTATGAATAGAATTCAATGTGAATAGCTTTTATGTTAAGTCGGTCGCTTGTTTATTTTGGTCTTCATTATCCTAGTACCGCAGTTTTAGTAACTATTTACGGTGGTATGAGGGAATGGGAATTTTATTTGTTTCATTGGGAACTTTGCTTTAAGCAAACACTTGAAGCACGATTGCTTCTGGACTGAATTTCTTAACGCGTCTCGTGAAGCAAGTATATTGGAGGATCAAAAAATATTTATTGACTTAGCTAGAAATGCTTCACCATAACAGAAGAGCAATTTCCCAAAATATGAAAGCGCGGTGATTACCTAATAATTATTGAGTTGTAAATAAAACAAAGATAGATTGTCACTGTCACTACTGTCAGTGTCGTAGTTGACGGATGTCACAGCCATCAGTGTTGCCAGCGTAATAAATTACTTGGAAACGTTCCTTTACACGCAAAGCCATGGATGATCAATTTCAAATTTTCTTTGATAAAATGAAAATAGAAATGCAGAACCAAACAGAATTTCTAACTAATACAATAATGGAGAGAATCGAGGAAAAACTTAAACCAGTGTTAGAAGAAAATAGAAATTTAAAAGTCAAATTGAAAAAACTGGAAAATAAGATACAACTTTTAGAAAAAGACAAGAAAAGCAACAATATAGTAATCTATGGACTGAAAGAGGGTGAAAAATCTATAACAGAACTACTAGAGAATACGAGGCAAAAACTCCATGAAGAATTGGACATAAAAATAGAAAACTTTGAGATAGACAAAATCTATCGTATTGGAAAATTAGTAAACAAAGAAAAACCGAGACCTACTCTCGTATCCTTTATCAATGGATGGAGGAAGAGCGAAGTTTTGAAAAACAAGAAAAAGTCTAAAGAGTTACATATTTCTGAAGACTACACTAAAGAAACTTTGGAGAAGAGTAAGGCATTACTCCCACAACTAAACGAAGAACGTAACAAAGGAAACAGCCTACCTAAAATATGATAAACTCATTGTTAAAGAAAGCGCAGGCTCTAAGGATAAAAGAAAAAGAGAACCATCTGCCTCCCCATATGCTAACCCGCAACCGAAGAAACAGCAGTTGACATCCTCTACGAAAACTAACAGAACAAATGCTTTTGACTTGATGAGGGCTCGATCTAATTCTCTTACATCCCAACCAGCAGGAAAACAACAATAGCAATCAAATATCGGCGAACGGAAACAAGAACACCAACAAAAAGATAAAAAAACAACAACAACACACCTTCCCCCAAGCCGACTGGTCCCCGTGGGGGAAAATGACCACGACCCTTTAAAGATAAACAAAATAACTTCAGACATACATATAGCAACATTTAACTCAAGATCGTTAAGGACACCTGAGAGACTTCAAGAACTTATCATGGCCATATCAGAAATAAAATGGGACATAATAGGAATCAGCGAAATGAGAAGATATGGGGAGAAGATAGAAGATTATGGAAATTACATTTTACACTACATAGGCGAGACGCCGGGGCAATACGGAGTGGGTTTCCTAATTAAAAAGAGACTAGCGGACAAAATAATTGAAATTAAAGGAGTCACAGAAAGAATAGCAATCTTGAACATATTACTACCGGTTAGCAAAGAGGAAAAATGGTCAATCATACAAGCATATTCGCCTACAGAATCTAATAAAAAAGAAGATATTGTAAAGATAGAAAAGTTCTACCATGATTTGCAAACAACCATACAAAACACACACAAACAAATCATTCTTATGGGAGATTTTAACGGCCAGATTGGAACACGCGATAGTGGATAAGAATACACAATTGGCAAATATGGACACGGCAAAAGAAGTAAAAATGGCGCAAGGCTAGTCACATTCGCTTTATCAAACAAACTTAGCATTCTCAACAGCTTCTACAAGAAAAAGGAAATAAAAAGATGGACGTGGATTTCCCCAAATGGTCTCTACAAAAACGAAATCGATTTTGTTATGTCCAATAATATAAAAGCTTTCAAAAATATTTCAGTCATACAAAATTTAAACTTTAATTCAGATCACAGAATGGTTCGTGCTACACTAACAGGAAAGCCTATAAAAATGAACAGGAGATGGCAAAATGATAGCTCGGCCTTGATGTGTACTGGAAATAACGAAAATCTTATTTCTAACCTTGCAACATTAACAAACATAATCGGAGAAAAAACCATATCTATTCAAGAGAAATATGAAAAAACTTTGAAAGCACTTAAAACCGAAACTAGAAAAATAAATAAATTCACAAACTCTACAGAGACTCAGCAGCTACTAGAAGAAAGGAAAAAACTATTACAAATAAAAGAAAATAATCAAGACAAGAGAAACAAAATAAGAGATATTAGTAAGAATATAAACGAAAGTATAAGAAAAGATAGGAAAACAAAGAGACAGCAAACACTACAAAAACATATAAACAAAACTGGTGGGATTAAAAAGGCTGTTAAAGAGTTAAAGGAAAAAAGTGAATGGATGCTAAGCGTAGATACTAAGAATAAAACTAAAACGAGAAAAAGACCTGAAATACTGAAAGTAGCAACTGATTTTTATAGAGAATTATACCAAAGTAACAACCCAAGAGCGGCCGCAGAGAGAATTGGTTTGATGGATTCCGAGCCTATACCGAAAATATTGAAAGAAGAAACAATTAAAGCAATTAATACACAAAAAACAGACAAAGCACCTGTATCTGATCAAATTACCAACGAATTACTTAAATCTACTATACCAGTAATGGCTCCAATACTAACAGACTTATTTAACGAGATTCTAGATACCGAAACTATTCCAGAGGACTGAACAAAATCGACGATAATTCTGTTACATAAAAAAGGAAACAAAGAAGAAATCGGAAACTATCGCCCCATCAGTTTAATGTCTAATGTTTATAAGGTCTTCCAAAAAATAATACTATCACGAATTACTACAGTACTTGATGAAAACCAACCAAAAGAGCAAGCTGGTTTCCGAAGCAAGTTCTCAACAATCGATCATATTCATGTCCTCAGACAAATTTTACAAAAATACAATGAATACAATAAATCCTACTACTTAGGGTTTGTAGATTTTAATAAAGCTTTTGATTCCTTGGAGCACAATTATATCTGGGAAGCCTTACACAGTCAGGGAATACAACAAAAATATATAAGAACATTGAGGAACATATACTCTAGAAGTACAGCACAAGTTAGACTGGAGAAAACAAGCGAAGAATTCCCCATAGAGCGAGGCGTCCGACAAGGTGATCCTATCTCGCCCAAACTATTTTCGGCAGTCCTGGAGATGATATTTCGAAACCTAGAATGGGATGAGAATGGTCTCAATATTAATGGCGAAAATCTAAGCCATCTACGTTTTGCAGACGATCTGATACTGTTCTCTGAGTGCCCAAGAAAGCTACAACATATGTTTCAACAGTTATCAGACCAGAGTGCGAAGGCAGGGCTGTCAATGAACATCACCAAGACAAAAGTCATGACTAATTCCTCAAAGACACATGATATCGTAGTAAACACACAACAAATAGAATACGTAGACGAATACATCTACTTAGGACAACTTATATCGCCCAACAAAACCATGGACAAAGAAATCGATAGGAGGATAGCCAATACTTGGAAGAGATACTGGTCGCTCAGTGAAGTTATGAAGGACAGAGATATGCCAATAAAAGCTAAAAGAAAAGTCTATAACGCATGTATTCTGCCCTGTTTAACATATGGTAGTCAAACATGGACACTAACGAAAACCCTAACAAATAAACTAAGCGTTTGTCAAAATAGCATAGAAAGAAGTGTCATCGGTGTTAACAGAAGAGATAAAGTAAAATTAACAGAAATAAAAAACAGAACTCAATTCAAACAGGTACATTCTGTATATCGAACACAAAAATGGCGATGGACTGGACATATGTTGAGAGAAAGGCAAGAGAAATGGACCAAAATAATAACAGAATGGTATCCAAGAGACGGTAAAAGAAACAAAGGTGGACAAACGAAAAGGTGGGAAGATGATCTAAAAAAGGTGGCTGGTCCAGAATGGATCAGAGTTGCAAAGGATAGAGAAAAATGGAAATCTTTAGAGGAGGCCTATGTCGAAAGACAAGCTGTTTCTAAAAATAATGACCCGAACGCTGATAATTTAGAATAATATACTTATGTAAAGAAAAAAAAAAAAAAAAAAAAAAAATAGAAGAATGTTTTTTATATACTATATATAACTTTAACGGCAATAAAGGCTAATTTTATTTTATTTATTTTATTTTATTGAGTTGTAAATTATAATCCGCTGAAATTGTTATTGAGTCACTGAATAATAAAAATTATTTATCACTTTAATAAAAAGCTAATACATATTTAATTTAGTTTGATACTCCTGTGTCAACCCCACCAGAATATGGAAGCATTTCGGGCGCTCCTTAGAAGCTTATGCTCTGTACGTTTCTTTACTCCGTGCAATTATGTTGTAAACAGCTAAATATTGTTTATTCAGACTATTGAGATTATTTAGTTATGCTATGGCCACCAAGAAATTTATAGCTAGAAAAAAACTACAATACAAATAAAAAGGCGAAGTCTAAAAAAATGTCCTTGACACCGCTTACTTCCTATTTGCCCTTCTCGTCTCTTATCTAGAACGTCGCGATATTTTATTGGGCTGATAAAAATGGAAGCAGCGGTTGCGCTATATTATAATATATGTCAGCAAATAATTATTTACTGCATCTTATTATTTCAACAAAATAAATAAAAGGGTAAAGAAGAGAAATATAGGCGATGGTGGATTTTATCTATTATTTTTTTTATACTTAGATGCGTTCTATAATAAGCCATAAGTAATTTAAATTTTGTTTTTCGTTCCTCCACCGTAACGTTAAATTAGCTTTAATTCTCACCTATGTGTCGTAAGACAAATGTTTTTTCTTGCGATTTGGCTCTTGTGGGTTCCATGAAACTGGTTCAAAGTCATTATTTTCTATTAATTCCAACATTCCCTCATTACTCCAATCCCTCAATTAACACTAATCAGAATGTGCTCCTAATCCAAACACTCGGCGTCTCGTAATCAACTAAGCGCGCGAAGTGTAGCCAACAGCACGAACTATGTCGCGATAAATCCCTTTGATGTACGGCAATTTACCGACACCCACGCGAATAGGCATTCGCATTCTCGATAGGACGATTTTTTTGGCCAGACGTGCGATAGTGTGGCCGTAGCATTAGGTGTATCATCTGTCCTGCCCAAGAAGCTTATTATTCGCTAACTTTTTTTGATAGATGAAAATGACAATCACCGAGTGAATTCCACTGCTACTGAATATAACGCTATTATGACACTTGTCGTGTAAAAAAAGCAATGAATATGTAATTCACTCGGCGATTATCACTTTTATCTGTCAAATAAAGTTAGCGAATAATAAGCTTCTTGGGCAGGACAGATGATACACCTAATGCTAGGGCCACACTATCGCACGTCTGGCCAAATAAAATCGTCCTATCGAGAATGCGAATGCCTATTCGCGTGGGTGTCGGTAAATTGCCGTACATCAAAGGGATTTATCGCGACATAGTTGGCTGGTTATTGGCTTCTGTTTGTTGGTTGACTGAAGGTTTAGTTACTTTTTGGGCATGGCGCCCCTTTTAAGTAGGGGAAAGGTTGGCACTTTAGCTAGGGTTGCCAGCTATACTGTTTTTCACTACATTATAGTTTATACTGTTGAAGAAAAATAAAGTATACAAAATACTGTTTTCAGCATTGATTGAGATGAGGCCTATAAGGCTTTTAAAAATAATACCTACTAAATTGATAAGCTGTGCGAGAAGCACTAAAAATATGTTACATTAGACCTAAATAAACTTTATTTCTTGTAAAAAAAAAGTTGGAAACCATAACTGTAGCCCCTATTGCCACATGTATATTAATTTTATGTGTAACCAAAGTTCCGTTCAACCTTTTTGGGGAATAATCAGCTCGATTATATGTGTACGTTGTCTTTTTGTACATTTATACACTGCGTCTCAGAAATATTTTCAAATTTAAATTGTGAAAGAAATAAAAATCTGGTTACGGATTTTGTAATTTCGGCGAAATAATGACGTGTTGGATAAATTCGTTAAATTTGTCGGTTATATTATAATACTATTTTTTTACTGTTACATTACGAAGTAGCTACTAAGTACCTACTGATTTACTTTCTGTTCTTTTCTTTCAAGGTTGCCAGGAAGAGATTGCTTATTGCAATAACGCTGCATACTTTGTACTGTTTATTTTTTGCTATTTTAGATTGTGGATTTTCTATTTAGTGTGCAATAAATATTATACCTATTTATTGTTAAGTAAATATTATATTATAAGATACCTATTATCAAAATTGTCGCGTGACGATCAAGAGACAAAATCCTCCTATCTCTTCTTTATCGAACCCATAAAAATAGACTCAGTATTCCTTTGTAATGTCACCCTAGTTCCTGCATTTGCTCGTAAACTTAGTATTACACTTATAAACCAGCAGATCTGGAGATTAATTCCGGTTTCAAAGCATCTACAAAATTTTATACGAGTCCGGTATAATAGCCACCTTTAGCTTTAAGTCTTTGAGCCAAGTTTGTATATTAAAATGGCGCAGAAAAGCAGACAGATCTATGCGTCTAAAGAAGGTTCTATAGGAAGGGTTTGAAATTTATGCTAACCATACACCCTTAATCAAAACTAAAAATTGAAAACTCCATATTGTGATAAATCATATCACTTGTATATACAGTGCCTATGCTGTTGCCCATATAAATTTCTCGAGGCGAAATTGGATCCTTTACAGATTTCATTAATACGTCCGTTGAATAGTAATTGAGTGTTACCATAGTCAGAATATCGACGCGTAGTCTTTCCAGAAAATAAACATTCAGTCAATGTGCTTACGTTAATACTGAGTTGATAGAAAATCTTCCTTTACTTGCTTTTGTTTTCTACACCTATTATTTCGGTGACAGGTAATAGCGATTTCTTGAAACTCTCAACCACTGAAATACAGAGGAAACCTGCCTCTAATAACAGCGTAGCATTACGAAATTGCCAGCACACATGTTCTCTCCTTCTTACAATCCTGGGTCACTCAGAAGAAGCGTGTACACAGGTGTCTTTTAGTGGCAAAATGGCCAGTGAAAGCACCTATGAGGCAACGGATCTGGGTCCTGCTGATTCTTCCCACTCTTTTAAGGTAGCCTATGTGAGAGGATCCTAAAAAATATTTTAGTGCGTCAGTCGGGGAGTGGACAACCATTCCATGAGGTGCCTCTTTTGACAATACTAATATAGTGCTATTTTTATGGCACTTTTAGATAATCCTACAAAAGGCTCGAGCCCATTGAGGTTTTGAGCTGATCCTTTCCTTGCTAGTTTGTCAGCATTTTCATTACCTTCAATCCCTACATGTCCCGGTACCCACACAAGTCTGACTACGTTGTGTTTGCCTAGATTATTTAGTGCATGTATCGCATTCAAAACTAGTTTTGAATTGACTTTGTAGGTAGTTAAGGCAAGTGCCGCTTGGCTGTCACTAAGAATGTAAATGGTCATTCCTTTGGTGCTCATTTCTAGGTTCTTCTAAGCACAGGCAATTATTGCTGTGACATATATATTTTTTCTATTTGGGTATTGTAGCCTTAAAAGTTTCTAAGTAGCAAAGTAAAATGTAGAATTTTGTATAGCATCGAAATACAATCAAGTGTAAGAGCAAATCGTTCTAAAACTTGTCCATACATCATTGTGACCAGGTGCCACCAACAACTGCTCCCACTTGCTTTCTTCGAAATTGCTTTTTAAAGTTACGGGAAGTATTAAAAACATTAAACACACTGGGCCGCAAATGTAAACGGGCTGCAACAAAAACCTCGATAACTACCAAAATATTGGGACTAGCTTTAAGAAATAAAAAAGCATTTTATCTATTCCAAGCATTGTAACGAAGCCCTTTGAAAATAATTACAGTATATTAATTTCGCGTTAACCCTGACAATCTCATTTAACCCCCAAACTGGAGTTTCTTCCGAGTATTTGCTGTAAAAACACGTTCTGAGAGACTCCATATTTAACCTCAATCTACCGTACAATTGTCTGTTACTTTAAGTACATTTTCACTTGACATTGGCGTTATGTATCGCGAACGCCATTTATATAAAGAAGAAGAACCCCTAAACTCAACCAACCAGAAGAAATATAAAACCTTAAACTGTAAAGGCTTAACGCGTACTTAATTCTAACAATTAAATAAACACAAAGCGACTAATTTTATTACAACTTCTAAATCCAATATTATTCAATTAAAAAGGCAATGGAGTAATTTCTCTGCGCGATCATATGAGGAATGATGAGGTCCGAAGGAGAACTAAGTTAACCAAACATACCTCAAAGAATTAACTGGCAGTGGACAGGACATATATTGAGGGGGACAGGCGGAAGGTCCTCGAATGGCGGTCGCGGACCGAGAGACGTATCTCCCGGTACGCTGCCGTCTGCTGTAGGCCACACATTGTGAACCGACGATCTGGTAAAGGTCGCGGGCAAAAGACCCAGCGTTGGTCCAATGATACCTCTTTTTATATTATAATATACCTGGTTAGCCCCTCCAAAAGTAAACCCATGATCTAGCTCGCGTTAGGTTCTATCGATGGGAGATTCTTAAGGGAGGCCTATGGCCAACAGTGGGCGTTTGTCAACTGACATGATAATGATAATGAAAATGGTCACTACCTTTTTTAAGATGTATCAAATTTCATCAATGAGTCCAGTATGTCTAATTTCTCTATTTATTTTTAAAATAGTCTTACGTAAATGACTTTTAGCATACCTAAGCACATTTTATAACTGACTTATAGTACGAAAACAGTAAATATTAGACGTGTCTATGATTTAGAAGCTACAAAATAGGTCTAGTTGGTAAAGCTAGTTAGTGCCCGTCCCTTAATTCTCGCTTCAACAAAAGGTCCAATAACGTAATGCCTTTATTGTATTCGCTTTGTTTAGATGGCGTTAAATTATTATGGTACAGTCTATAGACGACTATACTGGGAGAGTTCCCAATTATTCACTTAACCGTATTAGGGTTCTTGATTAAAGGAAAATGGAGTAGACACGTAAATAAGTTTTGCGTTTCACGAGAGCGTTATGCCATGTTTTTGACTTTTTATGGCTCACGCTGGCGATAACATGTTCGTTTTAGTTAGTTTCATTCCTGTAGCTGCTGTACAGCCTTTTGAAAGCAAGACGGTTCAATAAAATAAGAGAAAATAGTTACTTTTACAATGAGGCAAAATTAGGGAGTATTCACACATAGTAACGACGCGCCTTATATAGATACTACAATATGGCAAACAAGCTTGCGGCCCACCTGGTGTTAAGTGGTTATCGTTACCTATAGATACTAGCAATATTCGAAAACTTTCTTCTACAACTAAATATTAAACATCAAAAATCTGCCCCATATTATCCGGCAACCAATGGGCAAGTGAAAGGTATGTACAGACGATAAAGAACTCGATTAAAACGATGTCTAATAATTCATAGAAAAATATTGACTTTAAAGATGCAGCTGAGACAGACGCCTCATCGCAGTACAGAGTTGTCTCCATATGAAATGTTGGGTAGGAAAATTAGAACTGGCTTGCAAGATCTCTTTGTGAAAAATAATGTACGAACTCCCAAAAATGTTAACCCCATTACCAGTATAAATTCCACATTGTGCTCATTTCGTCCCTGTCAACGAGTACAAGCCAGAAACTATGTTCTGGGATGGGAGTAAATGGGTGTTTGCCATTGTCCAAAGAAGACTAGGTCGTCTGCATTATGAGTTGCTAATAGATCGAGGGGATGTATGGAGACGGCACATAAATCAATTATAGCCACCAAGGTTTCTTAAACTTAGTACTTATGTCTGATCTGCTAAATCTTGGGGGATTGAAGGGTAGGACTGATGTATATGTCATGGGATGACATTGTCTAGATTGACAGTTAAATAATAATTACTAAAGTGCTAAGATGTATTAATTCCTTAATTATTTAGAATACAATAGACACCAACGCGGTGATAATGGTCACGAACAGGAGTTCGTGACCGAAAACAATTCCGTAGTCTCTATACCTACGTATTAGGATTTAAAATCGCTTAGCAATGTAAGGATTAATCTACACTCCAAACATTAACCGTTTCTATAAACCGTTTTAATCATTCAAATTAAATGGATGATACTTAATATTTATTCGGAATAATAGCGATGTACAACCAACATATGCAAAAGCTTTTAATACTAATGAACAAATGTGCAGTTTCGGTTCATAATGGTGGAGAACATGGGCTGTTAATTACGGTAATATGTACTTTAATTGTAACGTATTAAGCATGTTTATAGCATGTTACGAGTTTACATGCAAAATATAATTTTGAGACGCTAATTAAGATAAAGAAGCGAAATTAATAAATGTTAATTATGAAAGTAAAATTTTATTGAAACTAATTTAATATTAAATATAACAGAAGTAATTATTAAATATAATAGAAGTATGATTCAACGCTGACAACAATTAACTAGTCTAAATTAAGAGCTTGTGCTCTACAAATAAATTGGATATTTTCTTAAATAAACTTATGTAAATAGCTTCCGTGACTCGTGAATAAAAGTGGCAATATACAGATCGTTTTTCATAGTTTTTTTGTGTACCAGCTACTGGTGAAACATTATGTTAACCTTATGTAACAATGATAATTGTTGTGAGCATGGTAATATATTATGTATTACGCTGCATAATTTGTGAACAGAGGCGGAGAAAATATCAACTCGAAGATCAGGGGCAGAGCGATTTAATTCAGAATAAATAAATATAAATACATAAAATTAAGAAAACGTAAAATTATCTTATAAAACCATATAAACACTCCCGTTGCTAGGCAACTTTCACGACATATCGGTTTTCTTTATAGACCACAAATACAAACTTGTTTAGCCTCATTCGACATAATTTAATAAATTTTAAATAGGTACCTTTTTAGACGATAGAAACGGTGCAAAGTCACAAGTAGACTGCTCCTGTGTACAAATAAAAAATAATGTTATTATAAACTTTTAACGTGAGATACAAATAACAAATTTATTTATTTTCCAAAGCATTGTAACAGATTTATGAGTATTTTATGAATGTCGCCGAGTAATGACGTCGGGTTAGGGTATACAACATGTAAACTAAATAACCAACACCCTAAATACAGGTGGTTTGAGATCGGCTTCCGAGTTGATTTCAATAATTTTTTTCAAAAAGAAATTATTGAAATCAACTCGGAAGCCGATCCCAAACCACCTGTATTCAGGGTGTTGGTTATTTAGTTTACATGTTGTATATCGCCCACCTCAAATCTGGCCTACGGGCGAGTTCGTCCCTTTGAAATTTCTTGGGGTTCATTTCGCCCTATGTTTGAAAGTTATATTGGCGAGTTGTACATAACGAAACCAACTAATGACCATTTTGACCCACTTTTTTATAACGTTTAAATAATTATAATATTAAAAAAGTAATTTCAGTTACCTATATCTACTTATGTAAATTGAAAATTACACTTTTGGAAAAAAAATCAACGATAAACAATTTGACCTTTTAATTAAGCTGCCGGTTAGTTATTTAAAAATTAATAGTAAATAAATGTTTAAATAACCCATAAGTATAAACAGATGAGGTCGATGTACTAAATGACAAAACAACATAATCTTAGAAGCTTTCTTTCCATAGCACCCGCTTCTCTAAACTTCCGACAAGCAAATATTCGCGCATGGGTGTGTTTCACGTCATACGTTCAGTCTGCATCAAGATCTCGGGAGACATATCGATAGTTCGGGGATTTCAATTGCCCCTAGTCTGCGATTGACCCTAAAATGTAAGTATCATAAATTCCATTACTTTTAGTTTTAATCAATGCTGCATTATTATTCTGACAACGCGACGCAATATGCGAAGGAACCGATCTACCCCCACAAGGTTGTCAACGCAGAAAGATTGCTGTTAGAAAATAATTATTATAATGCATCATAAGAACACTAGTCAAAGAGCGACAAACTCTTCACCAATAACTCTTTACTCTTAAATCAAAGCATAGTTTTCATCTGGCCTTTTATTGTGAGATCTAATTCTTGATCCCAAAAATTGTGTCGAGGTGAACTTAGTAAATGCAGCAATGTATGATGTATACAAGAATTCGATGATTATGACTTCATCTCATTTGGTGTCAAGTTACGATAAAGCTTACTTCACGTGAACCCTCAAGCACTGAGGAACTGGCTCAGATCTCACCTATTACTGCCCCAACCCGTTAATTTAAATTGAATGCGACTGACTTGCTCTATTTACGTTGCGGGGGAAAGGAATGAAAATGAAAAGAAGCTACTTTTTGTTACACAACATAATCTGGGTGCATGGCAGTGCCCCCGCCAAGTCGAGCAAAAGAAAGAGGCAAAGCCGTACCATCCTTTTCTCGAAGCCATTCAGACCATGTTTAACATTAACTTTATGTCGGTTATTAACGTTGTGTGAAGCCTAAACTAGAAAGGAGCCGAAAAGGGCCACGTATCTTCCACGGAATGCGCAAGAATTCTACCTTTATTCGTCCCATTCAGTTTACACTTAACGCAATTGACATAAAGTTCATTAAGCTATGTAACAATCACGTTTCCAGACCATTCCGCCGCAAGTAAATTGAGCCTTAGATAAGGAGTTAGGAGCTAGCTTAGCTTCAAAAAGTTCAACTAACAACCTAGTTTGTACATATTTTCAATAAATCAATTCTAAATACAGTACGAGAATAAATATTCTAGAACTGTATTTAGAATTTATTTATTTACAAATAATTACTGGAACAACAATTATTTAACTCTGAAGTGATTTGTTGTACGTTTACACCTATTAAAAATAAGTAGACCCTTGAAGATAATTGTATTTACTTTCCAGAAACAGGAACGAAATAGGAAATTCTGTTAAAGAGGGTTTCAACACTTGAAGATTGTTCGGACGTAAACATCCCATAACAAAAAAAATTAAGTGAATTTAATTGAATTAAGTTTTATTTCAGACTTATTCGAGTATCCACAATCCATACTATGAAAACTGTAAAGGGAGGATAAAACTTGTTGAGTTTCTTGCCGGTTCTTCTCAGAACAAGGCCTCCTGGTAGACTCTCGAACCGATGGCATTAAAATTGACTTTTATAAGTGTACAAATTGTACCTAAATGAATAAAGTAATTTTGACTTTAACTTTGACAAGCTTGCTGTATATTTCCATTATTGACTTGTAAACATTATCATAATTTTCATCATTTCAACCGAGAGACAGTAGGCAGCGTTACTGAACACTTCGACACGACGTCGTCCATATTTGATTTAAAAAAAAACGAAGTCGCGTGAGGAGCGCTAGTAGACTATATTTTATTTTCAAATGAAATTCCATGCAGACGTACTCGTAATCAAAGCATTAGAGTCTAATAATTATATTCAAAAGTTTTAGATTAATTTACTTACGTATGAACCCCGTGTAGGGAGTCGCACCAAGGGCTTACTGGCATGGTGGCGAGTATCACTCAAATCAGCATTCTCAAAGAGGGCTGTTTAATCCCAAACTAGTTGCTTCGTTGCCAAGAAAAACTCCAAGGTAGGCTGAGAATCATTTTATTTGAAATCCTTCAGGAAGGCCAAAACTCTTTTCTTCGTATTATAGAATCAGTTTCAAGAATGAACTGGTAACTATTGTCACCGTGACTATATCACTCTCGTGAAATGTATGGAGATGCACCAAATGTCACCCACCTGTCACGTCGCAACGCCTCCATACCAGTGAACGCATATAAAACATGGAAGTATCTTTGACGCTCTGAAAAGGCCCCACGTAAAAGTATGCCAAATGCCAAGGAGCTTGTAAAATATAAGCTCCTTGGCCAAATGCTTACAAAGTATGCCAAAATGGGTTGTGCTTATAAAGTTTAGTTTGATTTTGACAAGTCAATCATTGTTGATCAGTTGTCAAACGATTATTTGTCTCTAAGTTTGTCTGCTATGTGTGTAATTCATATTTGTGTGACATTTGGCGTCAATTTTTAATCGAATTTAGTATGAAAGGGCTGCTTCCATGTTTTATGGTTTACCCTTGATTGGTATAACAACGTTTAGTCGAAAATCGTTTCAGCTAATTTTAGTTACAATAAAGTCATTTCGCATAATTATTCATTTGACCGAATATTTAATTGGTAGAATTTTATTTAGCATAATTATTTATTTGTCATTTCACCGAATTTTCAAATGCACTAATTTTATTTAACCTAATGTTTAACTAGACTAATAATGATTTAGTCGAAAGATCGTATCGAATATTCAGTTCAGTAATAATTAAGTGAAAACGCCCTAAAGTCGCTTCTGGCACTCGCCGGCCGCTGCCGCGGCACGCTCGCTTCGCTCGCTCGGCTCGTGCGCTGTGTTTATGTCAACCTAACTCGTTCGTCGCTTCGCTCCTCGCTAACCTATTGTTCAATTGAACATTCGATGAAATGAAAATTATACCACCTGAACAATACATCAAATAAACATTATACTTTTTGATCAATAGCGCAAATGTTGTTATCGCAAATGAACATTCGATGAAATGAAAATTATGTTAATCGATATTATATAAAGTGATTATTTTCTTAAACTTTGTTCGAAGAAGTGATTTTCGACTAAACGTTGTTATACCAAACAAGGGTGAACCATGTTTTATATACGTTCACTGCTCCATACATATCCTTAAGCTTAGTGCATAGCACGTGCATAGGCTTAATAAGAGTGACAAAATAGTCACCAATGTGCGCCTATATTTGACAACGCCATTCAGTATCACATTTTGGAAATAATCTGTCAATTTACTATAAATAAACATAATTAAGGAAGAGCAAACAAAGGTTGATGTCAGGCAAGCGGCAGGCCATAAAAATATGAAAAACCTCCGTAGTCTAGTGATGTTTAACACGCTTATATTAGTTTCACCTGTATGTTTGTTTGTTTGTATGTGTGTAACTGACTCGTTTGGACTCGATTTTAACCCACTTTAAACGGTCAGATTTCATTTAAACTTTATAGACTTATCAAAGACCGCTGACATTACAATAATTCGATAAGAATATCATATTATCCTGATTAGAATCGCCAAGACTTATAAATTAAACGTGCGGAATGTTAGTTCAGCTATACGTCACTAGATGGCGTTGTCATTAAGTAAGTACTTTCATCGGAGGTTATAATTCGCAAAAACTAAAAAACACGCTTTTATGTTAAATCGGATTAAAAAGTGAAAAATAACTTTTTAGTCTAGAAACTAAATGATGAACGAAAAGTATAATTACTATTTAGAGAAAAGCGTGCTCAATTTAATTGTACCTACCGATGGAATATTTTCAAGAACTAATGTAATTGAGCACCCCACGCTTTTTATTAAATTAAATGCCTAAAAGTACGTTTTATAAGTTAACAACCAATGTGCCTAACGCACTATATTGCGAAGATTGCTAAACTAATTTCAGCTTAGTACCAGCCCTGAAGTTAACGAAATTCCTTGCTCATCACCGTGGATAGCTCCAGATTGTAATTGTGCGCACGCCTTAGTAATTTAATTCCGTTATCAGACAAGATGGTATCGCATTGGCTTATCCCCGACACCGTTTACTAAGATGCAGTTTTTGTAATCACGACCCTTGTCTGTCGTGGTAAGATTGGTATTGCCTTGTGTTTTGCGGCTGTAATTTAATTAGGAAGCGTGTTACATGTGACTTTGTTGTACGTATTCAATGTGGTCATAAAAATTACGGCTTGGCAAAATCGGCCATTACAGACACATCTGAAATCAGCTAAGATCAAAATTAAACTATTATTATATTGAATTTTGCTAGACATTTATGAAACAAAACTCCAACGGACAACGTTTGCGACTAGGTACTAGAGTTTCAATCTACATATTTTAATTTAATGATTTTAAATTATGTCTCTTATTTTTTCTAAAAATTAAAATTCCATATTGCTTGTATTTGTACGTATTCCGACCAAATCGCGATTTTGTATAATGTGTAGAAAAAAAACGAATCATCAAACTCGAAATTTATAAAACAAGGTTTTAGAATGCATAGATTTTGCTTTTCATATAGGTATATTGCCAAGTGAAAAAGGAATAATTAACTCCTACCAACTGTCGCATCCTGTACCTTCAGTTGTGATTCAACGTGAAGGATTAGAGTTTTGGATATGGCCAAAAGAATTTAAAGAATAGAAACTTACTGCTCGGTCACGGCCTTGGTGCTGGATTACAGTTAGTGCTTAACCGAGTCATCATAATCAGTTTTACAAATAATAAAATCAAGATCCAAAAGTGCTTTATTTAAACGCACTTTGCTTAGTACTTAATCGCCAAACTACCTACTATCAATAAATACGGAGACTACGCTCCGTTTGAGCATACTAAATTTACCTTGAACCTACCAAGAATAAGTTATCTCTACTCAATTACTTAGACTAATGTTGATAGAACTGACTACGTATTTTTCGACCAACCTTTCATCGAGTCGGTAAATCATTCGGTGCCGAGGAAGTCATGTCAACATAATTGCGACGGGATCACGCAACTTCGCAATTCAACATGCTCAATAGCGTAATCCTCCAATAAGGGCTTTAAGCTAAAGAGCATGACATAGCCTTTGAATTTAGCTCCAGTTCCAATTCTTCCTAACTAAAGACCACCGTGAAATAGCACTACTAATTATTATTTGTGTTGATTCGCGGCTATTTGCGTCACTGCGACCTATTGTGACTAGCCTCCAAGTAAGTTCTATTGAGGGTAAGCTAAAGGAATACATAACATGTATTCCTTTAGCCGGGGACTGTCTAAAAATAATAAGATATTCCCAGCTTAAATTGTTTTGATGTCATCTGGGTCGAGAATGTGTCTGGTCCGTTTCTTTAGTAAATTAGAGGTTTGCAAAAGCACATAAGGTGCATTGGTGTTTCACGTCTGTGATAGCAATACTTTGACGAGAAGATAATGTGAAATTCAAATTTAAAGCTCTTTACTGCACCATCTTGTTAACTATAAAGATATTAACATTAAAAAGGAAACAAACATGACCCTGAAAGGGCACAGAAATTTCCTAATACAAAAATTTATATACGTAATTATTATACAGTGTGTCCGGGAAAGTAGTAATCAAACTTTAACAGCGTGTTCTATGGACAATTTTATCGGTAAAAATACCTCCAAGTTAGTTCCAAACCCACGGGTCTAGCTCCCAACCTCGACGAAATACAAGAACTATATTTTTTACTTAATTTTGACATGTCCTGTCAGAAAAAATATCGGGACTGGTCTCCCCTTGCCTGTCTCGTATACCGGAATCGACTCAAAAGTTGATAGAAACCTTATATTTTGATGTCATACATGCATGTTAAATTTTGGTCACCCATCTGAGTAAAGACCTCGCACTTTGTTGCTTAACTTTCGTGATTGACGATTCAAAAGTTGATAGAAACCATATATTTTGATGTTATGCATGTATATTAAATTTGGTTGCAATAAGTTAAAGCATACTCGAGTTATCGTGCACAGACCCACAGACACACACACAGACATGATTCCAAAAACGGGTATTTCTGGACTCAGGGAGGTCTAAAACCTGTAAATCCGTCGAAATCTCGAGGTCAAATTTTTTGACGATTGCAAGACTTCCTCTATACTAAGTATACGAGAAAGTAACAAGCGACAATTTTACCTAAAAAGATTAACAATATAAGTGGCTCGCATACATTTTAAGAGAATTAGGATTGATGTTATTAACAAAAAACTTGTATACCCCTAACTTGAGGTAATTTACCGATAAATTGTCCATAGAATACGCTCTTAAAGTTTGCTTACTACTTTCCCGAACACATCTGTTAAAGAACTCTCTGCCCGAAAGTATCAGAAGTGGGAGTTTATTCTGTCCATAAGTCCTTAGCCGCCCATGATTTTAGGCTATGATGATCGCTTGCCATCAGTAGGCCATTTATTTTGCCACCCTTGTTACATAGTTAAATCAGGAAGGAACTTATCATTATCATTATCAACTAAAGCATCAGGAAGGAACTTATCATTATCAACTAGAGCATTATTTTATTACATCAAAGATAATTACATCAATATGATACATTAGATCAATGGTACAATTTACTTAGGCTAGACTTCTAAGTACGGAATTTGTGTCCAGTAATTTTAGCTTTACAAGAAGTGTTGGGATAATCTGCCTGCCCCATTAGATGTTCAGTTAATTCCTTTAAATTCCAGGAATACAGAATAATTTAACGTAGACAATAGCACTATGTGTAATCAGTAATTAATTAAACCCTCATTCACATAACACGTTTGTATACCCGCTACACAACGGCTAGAGGCAATTTCGGGGAAATAACCAACCCTATTCATTCATATAACATATCATTTCAACGCGGTTATTACGACTTCTAACATGTTCATTGGATATCTATCTTATTTACTATATCTTTAATTAGTTTAATAGTTAACAAGATTTGCATATGAATACAAAATTTATATTTAGTTGGACCAATATCTTTCTAAATATTGGGCATACATAAAGAAACTTATAGATTGACAGAAAAGTACAACCCTCTTATAGTAATCATATATGGTATCGTATAACCCTATCGAGCCAATCACAGTAAACCCTGAGTGTTACTGTGCCAAGGTACGCAAGGGCGAAATCACGAAATGAAAGCACGAATTACTTTATAATCGGTATATTCGCAAAAACAGCTCTAACTTAATAACATAAGGCGACGTTGCCATGGTCGCGGACTGGCGTACGTGACGCGCAACGCAGGCGCGGTCGTTATATTTTGTAGACACAATATATTGTGGGTACATTAAAAAACTTATACGTCAATTCTTAAAAATACCTTAATATAATTAGCGCGTCGTCGCTAACACTGAGCATTTCCCCGCTTTGGAACAACTGCATCACCAGAATTTTAAAGAAGGCCATCGGATTCTTAAATCCACGATTCTAGTCTAATTTCTGTTCGAGAATTCCTAATCGACGAGACTCTTCCTTACGGTAGAATTCTCTCTCTATCGTGTCTTTAGAGCGGTCGAGCAGGAGAGGAGCGGCATACCGAGGATGTCTTGAATAAGGTGTGCAATGTCATAATACGTGTCCGTTATGGATGGCACATATATGTACATATCCATGCCATAATGGACACGTAACATAAGACCAGCTGCAACAGACTAATTAATAATACTATTAATTCGTCTGTTCCAGCTATAGTACAGTACAGTATAGAGTTAAAGTGTGACTGGTGTTTGTATATGTAATATTCTGTGAGGACATGAGAGATGGAAGTAGTAATAGATCATACTGGTTGAGCAGAACAGTTTTAGGTCAGCGTAAGCCGTGGGTTATAATTTTTTTTAGTGTTCAGGTATAGACATTTAAAGGAAACTATCGATTTTAAATAAACAAGGTAATGCGCCGTCGTCAAGCGGCCCAGGTTCGAGTCGTGGTAGGAGGAAATGTTTGTGTGATGAACACGAACATTTGTTCACAAGTCATGGTTATTTATGTATTTTTTTTAAATTTAATAATATTATGTATATTAAATTTGTCCGTGATCTAGTATTCATAACGCAAGTTCTTAATGATACTTGAATTGGTCTAGATAATTGGTGTGAGCCTAGAAATATTTGAAATATATTTAAAAATAATATATGTATCAGAGTACCGCCGCTTCAACTGCTAGGTGATAGGGGTGATGTAAAGGTCTGATGAGGGCAACCGCAGACGACTCCTGTGGTTGAAAACCATGTTCCCGCAAAATCGCTTATGCGTTGACAATAGGAACCGACAGTTTTATTGAGACAGCTATTAGGGGACTCCCACAGAAAAGTAACGAGGCCTGTTGTCATTAATTCCACCTGATGGTAAGAAAAGTGCATTCCGCATAAAAATATAGCTAAGGTGGCCTATTTGTAATGATGACAATCCTGGGTAGATTGGAAGAAGGAGGTAAGATGTTTGCTGGTAGATAATTCCATTTCTGGACTGCGCAACAAAGAAATGAGTTGCAAAAATAAGGGTGGTTGGAATCCTCTCTTTACTTTAGGTCAACCTACCACCCACACTTCACAGCAACAGCACTTCGAACCTGACGAATAATCCTCGCCTACCCACGTGGCCCAGTTATCTATAATTCCATTGTGTTCATGTGCCCTAATGCTTTTAAGCCCCTGACCTCGGTTCAATGTCACTGAATAAAGCCGGGAATATCCGATTTCAACCGTATCCGGGTTCCCTCGAGAGCGGGCTATGAAACTGTGTGCTGGATTTTTAAAAATAAATACGTGAGCGAAGTTTTGAACGGAGAAAACTGTTTTGTTAGAAAATATTGGACAATACGCGCGGACAGTGTAAACTTTGAGAACGTATTACTTTACGGGCGGTAAGTCAAATAATGTCCGCCAGTCTTGGCGTGTTTTAACAGACTTTTTAATCTCCAGTAGTATGAGACGCAGAGCTCTCGATCCTCTTGGTTGTGTGCTCGGTTTGGAAGGTGGTAGGACTCTTTAACGGCCGGTTTCAATAATCAATCCGGAGATAAAGAGTTTACTGAAGAACTTTTGCCTTGTAATTGTTATGCATACTATCACGCTCGTAATCCTATGAGGAGTTGAGCAGAGTCTTAGGTAACATTATGTATTATAAAGCCACGCCTGGCAGTATGGGCCATGCAGTGCCTCCAAATAGTGACAGGTTGCCAGCCTGTCGCCTAAATAAACGGGGGCCAAACCCAAAACGTAATAATCCTTCAGTAAACAATCAAACGCCAATAAAGGACAGATGTTACACGCAAAATCATCTCAGCAGTGCTGGTGAATTATTAAATTAGTAAAAATAGCACCAACAAAACTCTGGCAATCTCTATCAGTGGAAATTGAAACAGCCGTAAGTGCACCTGGTAAGCAACCGCCATCTTACCAACGCCATAACCACAATCCAATTTTAGTGTTCTGCCATAAAATGGTAAGTTAGTTTCTCGATTGGCTCGTCTTAACTTACACCAAAATATTTTATGTTGGGTTTACTCTTGGCTATAGCCCTAAGCCTGAGAGAAAGCCGACATTAGTGCGAGCTTACCTAAAAGACGCCTATTGACTCAAGCCTTAAATAGAACTCGGCAGTAACCACTTATGAATATTACTCGTATAGGCACTAGCAGGACATTCTATTTTTAGTGGTGCGCTAGACTAGTTATTTTGACAGTACTAGTACTAGGTAGTACTACTAGAAATTTTTACAGTTTGTGGTAACCTAATGTGCTGTTGACTGTACATAATACTGGTAATGGTCGCGGGAAGCCGCAGGATGCAGGCAGCGCCGGACCGCCCTTTTTGGAGATCCTTGGGGGAGGCCTATGTCCAACAGTGGGCGTATCTCGGCTGAAATGATGATGATGATGATCTGCTTAAAAAAGGAAAATCGAGTTCAAAAGAGGTCGCCCATCCTAGTACCAACCACTTTTGTGTTCGCTACGAAGAACGCACAATCACGGCGTGAACCACCTCCTAAAAGGCGCTGAGTATTCTATGAAAGTATGTAAAACGTAGATAAGTACTTCCGTTAATTAAATATTTTGAATCGTTTCATATTATATTGATGGCTGGTCGGTAGTGTGTTTGCTTGACTCAGTCAGTCATTCATTCGATTATACTTTTTATTTTATCAGCATTGCGTCAGAACCCTTTCCATTGACGCATGTTAGCATGTAAATAAAAAATGTTCTGGCATTTGGATTTGAAATATTGGAACTGAATGAATGCATTCATAACTTCTATTGTTTATATTGTAATCAAGTTTATTGTGTATTAAAAAAATGAAAGCTCAAAATTTATCAAATATTTTATTCTGAATAAAATATTTGATAAATTTTGTGCTTGGAGTTCACATGCAGACTGACATTTTTATCGAATCTATGGTTTAGTGCGCATTGGAGATGTGCTATGTTACGTTGCTATGGATGTATTTGATATCAACCAATCATATTCTTTGATTCACATAGCATAGCACATATGTATACGGGTTGAACTATGCTATGTTTTTATATGCAAGAATGCATGCTATGGATGCATGCGCTAGAAGCATGCTGTGGATGAGATCTCTCAATTTCTTCTCTACTATTCATGCATCGCTCGAACTAATATAGTTCGAGCTGCGTATCTTCCTCGAACCTTGCGGCGGCGTATCCTCATAGCAAATCTTACTCGCTCCGCTATATGTAGCGGAATTTCAAAACGGACACGACCTTCAGCAATAAAGGAGTATTTAGTAAAATCTATGGAAGCATTTTGCAAATACGTTATATTGTGTGCAGGGTATATACTCGTAAGTCTACTGTTAGTTGAGACTAATGCCATCTGCGTCGCATATCTGCGTTTAAGGGCGGCGGCCTATGGAACGCAAACCATTGTTCGAAATCTGATTAAGCCTCCTTGGAAGCTAACGATCTATATTCATAATAGACTGTCAAGGAATACCAAGTCCAGTAGCGTTGAGAATAAAGTTGAAGTTTCCTCGTTTGGTGTATTCGAGAGGTATTGGGCCTATCATTGTCAACTCTATCTCTGGGAAATAGCTTTACCATTTTACTTTAGTAGATTGTTTAGATTAAAATAATTGTTTGGGTTAGCCAACAATTTACAACAATAGTGTATCACTAATATATTTGTATAAAGTTCACAGTTTAACAGTGACACAAACAACGACTTTTAAGAGATATAAAAGGTTGAGAAAGAAATCATACATGCCTACATACATAATATCACTCTCATTATCCCAAAAGAAATTGAGTCACATCTGCTAGATGGGTCAAAAAGTGATAATTACAAGCCTATTGCAAGGGGCGTTCGTTGGATGTGGCTCAGGCTGTCTGGACAAATCTTCAAAATAGCTTACATTTAAGTAGGTCAATAGGGCATTTTATGTGACGGCTAACCACCCTTACTTCAGAAGAGGTGACGCTACAGAATCTTAGATAATCGATCGAAACCGTGTCCAGCCAGCTTGAAAAACCACTTTTCGCTGGTCTCTCAATCTCGGTAACGGAAGTGGTTTTGAAGACTTTTTGCATATCAACGGGCGTCACATAAATTTGTGACGGGCATCGAGCTAAAAGTTTTGTGATACGTAGAGCGGTTTATTAGAAAAATGCAAAAATCTGTGTCCAGCCAGCTTGAATTTACGTATAAAACTTCTGGCTGGCACTTCTGAATCTCGATAACGGGAGCGTTTTCGAATATGGTTCCTTTTACTAACAAAATGTGACGCAAGTTGTGACGGTAATAACGTTTGATTTATGGCATCACGTGTAATGGTTTACGAGAAATCAATTAAAAACTGGTGTCCAGCCAGCTTGAAGTTCAAGCTGGCTGGACACATATATCTCCGCTGCCTGATGGTCTACGGCCTTCGAAATATGTTCAAGTTTTTGTGACGGGGACGATAATGATAATCTGAAGTTGTGACGGAGAAAGTTTACGTAGTTTCAAAGATATTGATCATTAAATTATTTTCATACAAACACTGCAGTAGGGTTACCAATATTGTAGGTTTTATGTAGAAACAAGTATATTATTTTAAGGCTTTAATGAACGAAAATACGTGTATTGGTGGTATTAATACCTACCTACTAACCTACATTTACAGTACCTACATATTTTAATCGATAGAAGACAAAAGCGTAGAGGTGTTGAAAGGGGGTAATTTTTTGCGATATTGATTATTTACGTGCAGATAACTACTCTTTTTAGTGGGTAAGTATTGGTGTTTTTCATGGTAAGCATAAATAATTAATGCTATTGCATAAATAATGCTATAGCAACACAGGATACAATGGTTTCTTTTTTCTTCTAAAAATTCTATGAAAAGTAAATACTTTCCGGCAAAGAGAGTCAAAAATATTTTAAGTATATTTAGTTATATTTTACTGTAAAAATATTTTTTAGGAATTATCTTGGTCACGAAAAGATACTGAACAATTTCTGAACGTGCTCATACGCTGCCGCAGACCGACTTGGGTTCAATATTATTGGTCTGAGGTTCAATAGGTAGGTAACGGGTAGGTAGTTGATGTTGGTGTCGCCATCTGTTGCTTAAAGTTGGTACTACTAGGACAACTGTTCGAATCATAATTATGTTCTCTTCCTCTGAATCAGACTCTTTCATCACCCGCATGCTATACCGATTATGGCGCGCCCTACGACTAGGTACTTACTCTGAGTTTTCTCAAAAAAATGATAGTTAATATTTTCTCACTGAGGTGGGAAAAAAGAAAACAAATTAACGACGGTAAAGCATTTATTTTAATTAGGTAGGTACATACCTTATTTATTCTTTATTGCACAAAAAATAGTAGATGTGGGTACAAATCTTCATCCTAGCGAATACCCCAGTTGCATTTCGAAAGCTTTCACTTGGAAGCCAGGGCCCCTAATCGGAGAGTAAGTAGATAGGGTCGGACTTCGAAACGAGTCGCCTGAATCTGAGGAAACTGAATGTGTAGTGGGGCTCAAGGAAGTTGCCTTTAAATATTTTTAATTAATTTTTAAAATTCGTATTTATTGTATTGTGATTGCGTGAAACAAAACGTAATTTCTATACTTTTTTAGGTTATGATAAGATTTTAAAACTTTTGAAGTACTAAAACGCGTGAAACGAAACGCCAATCCACTATTTTGATAATAGTTTTGACATTTCTGACAGCGTTGAATTGCGTCATTCCGTTGGTTGCTTTCGAGTTTTCGTGTCTAGTGTTTTATGCACCTACATGGCTGGGTGATAGGTAGGTTAGGGTTTTTTCATATATTTTGAGGTTAATTTTTTATAAAAAAAAGTAAGCATTTCCGGCATTCGAAATTTACGAGGGGCGACTCCCACCCCCCTCCCTTCCTTCCCCCCACCCTCCTCTACCTCCAAAAAAGGAGACTTATTTCGAAATTCTTACCAGTAGATATACAAATGGTGGACTTAATTAGGAAAGAAAACTATTCAACTCGTAAAAACTAATGATGGGCAAAAAGTAACACAAAATAATAAGTGGGGGCTCTTTTTAGGCAGCGCTGGTAGTCAATTATTATTTTGAATTAACACTTATTTACGCTTTTTTAACCGAATTCAAAAAAGGAGGAGGTTATTAATTCGACTGTATGTTTTTTTTTAGTGTTTCTTACCTCATAACTCGTTACTGAGTGGACCGATTTTGAAGATTCTTTTGACCTTTGGAAGCTAGTGCTTGTCATGGGGTCCCATTTAAATTTTATCGACATCTGACAAATAGTTTTTGAGTTATCCCTAATAATGCCTATTTAATTGACATTGATGATATCATAATTTTATCACTTGTGTGTCTAAAAGATCTTGAAGTAGTTTCCTGAAAATTTCTATACTTAAAACACTAAAAAGCAGAAAAAAACCGCCTTCAAAACTAAAAACGGGAAAAATAAAAATTTTGTTTATAAAAATCTAATTTTTTTTTTGAGGTCGGTGCCAACCTCAATATTTGTAATAAACGTTGTCACTTGTATTCGGGACCGACCTCTAAAAACATTTAGATTTTTATAAACAAAACTTTTATTTCTCCCGTTTTTAGTTTTGAAGGCGGTTTTTTTTATTTAATTTTTTTTTACTGCGGGAAAACCTATTCTCACGGAAAAAATCAAATACAATGCAGGTGTGGCCACAACCGGCCGATAAGTCGATTAAAAAGAAATCCTTTATTTGTGTAAAATTATGGTCACCTAACATTATTCATAGATGTTTGTATGGAAAAAATTATATGATTAATATCTTTGAAACTACGTAAACTTTCTCCGTCACAACTTCAGATTATCATTATCGTCCCCGTCACAAAAACTTGAACATATTTCGAAGGCCGTAGACCATCAGGCAGCGAAGATACATGTGTCCAGCCAGCTTGAACTTCAAGCTGGCTGGACACCAGTTTTTAATTGATTTCTCGTAAACCATTACACGTGACGCCATAAATCAAACGTTATTACCGTCACAACTTGCGTCACATTTTGTTAGTAAAAGGAACCATATTCGAAAACGCTCCCGTTATCGAGATTCAGAAGTGCCAGCCAGAAGTTTTATACGTAAATTCAAGCTGGCTGGACACAGATTTTTGCATTTTTCTAATAAACCGCTGTACGTATCACAAAACTTTTAGCTCGATGCCCGTCACAAATTTATGTGACGCCCGTTGATATGCAAAAAGTCTTCAAAACCACTTCCGTTACCGAGATTGAGAGACCAGCGAAAAGTGGTTTTTCAAGCTGGCTGGACACGGTTTCGATCGATTATCTAAGATTCTGTAGCGTCACCTCTTCTGAAGTAAGGGTGGTTAGCCGTCACATAAAATGCCCTATTGACCTACTTAAATGTAAGCTATTTTGAAGATTTGTCCAGACAGCCTGAGCCACATTTCGTTGGGCATCAAACATAAAGTAAAACTTCAGTGAACCATCAATTAATAGACGACAACCAATGTGGTTACCGACCCCAAATAAAACGGAGCCACCAGGCTTGGAAGAAGAGTATTGTCATAAAAAATCTCGAACTAAAAATTAAGAAACTTTTTGCGCTAAAAATATACACTCGTATATTTTTAGCGCAAAATTTCTTATTTTTTTCTTAACTTTCAACCTTACCAGCACTCCTAACCAAACATTTACATCACGGAGCGTTTAAATAAAAGTGTTTGCCGAATAAAATGTCAGTATAAAATTGTATGATTTTACTATAATGAAGGCTTTGTTTAGGCACGCTCAATAATTGTCTGTTTAAAATTTCAAATTATTGTCAAACAAATCCCGAGTGTATTTGTGTTCTTGATTAGAACAAGCGCGCTGATATCGCTCCCCTACTAAATATCAATTTGTTTATGTAAACTAATGAGTTATGAGATAGATTGCCTCCTTCGTTCGTCTCCGCCTCACCCTTAATAAGCAATCTATTCAATGTTTAACGACTAATAATTACCGACATCATTACAAATAGTGACTTAGTTCCGTTTTAATTAAGGCGTGAATATCCCAAACAGAAGATTTTACTATGAAATCAACAATTCGGAAATACAAACGTTAAAATTATGAATGTAAAAGACCGAAACACGACTAGAAATATTTCACTCATCATCATAATATCAGCCGAGACCCCAATGTTGGATGTAGGTCTCACGCAAGGATCTCTTACCACAAATATATGAATATATTGAAGCACCATTCTCTATATCAGATAGAATTTATGGGCCTGGTCTGGTAAACAGAAATTGAGGATGACTGATATCTTTCGACAGCACCTAGGACCATAAGCTTAACGTGACTTCCAAAGCACGGAAGAAAATCGATTTGAAAAAGTTTTCTGTCACCTATCCGAGTACCGACCGCGTACTTGGTTGCTTAACTATCGTGATCCTTACTAAGAACGCACGACCACGACGCCATCCACCTCCTCTAGATGTAACTCAAAAGTATCAAAGATAAATATGTGAATGATGGTAAATGACTTCACCGTTTTGAAATCGGTTAAGTACCTTAATCCCTTTTTCAGGTCCCTGACATATTGATTTACTACAGACTTAGACGAAGTTTCAACATCCCGTACCCAGTTAAGACTTAGACACACTTAGGCACAAGTGAAGTTCCAGAACTTATATGTTCCTAACTACCAGTATTCCTATACAGGGTGTAAAAGACATGAGCAGTCAAACGAGAACCATGTATTCTCCTCACCGTCATAACATTTTTCTTCCTTTAGACTATACCTGGGAAATTGATAGTTACGATTTTATTGAAGGTCAAAGTCATAATTATTTTTTTCATTTTTTTATGAAAACGTAATCTATACGTTATTTCTTAATTATTGTCCAAAGAAACATTATAATTTTTTTTAGTATTTCATAACAAAAAATGGCTTCAAAACGTTAGCGTGCAATGTAGCTCACTCGATGCGCACGGACACTAAAGAACGGGGCCGCCGTCAAGCAAAATTATCGCGGTTTTGCGAGTTGCGTGCGAGTTGAGCCCTTTACATTGCGCGGTACAATTTGCAATTTTTTTTAACACCAAAAAATAAAAATCATTTCCCAGCAAAATTTTTTTTGAAATATATCTTATTTTGATGTAGAGAATACGTGGTTTTCGTTTGACTGCTCATGTCTTTTACACCCAGTATATATATCTATCTATTAATTGTTATAAATTAAACTGAGACAGAGTAGTAGCAGAATAATGGTTTTATTTACAAGGTAGCTAACGAGCAATATAGATACAATCCGCTTGGAATTAAGTTGTTATTATTAAACATTTGTTATATGTAAAGTAAAAAAAAATGAGAAGCAAAAAGATTAGAGATAACTAAAGAAACAGATGCTCTCTCCAATGCCTTGAAGCCCAAGTGGCCGTGGGCAGGCCACATATCGCGCTTCCAAGACAAAAGATGGACACAAAGAGTCACACAATGGAAAGGTCCGGAAGGAAAGCGAAGTGTGGGCAGACCAAAAAGAAGATGGGTTGATGACGTCACTGAAGGACTGGATGCAAGTGACAAAAGACAGAAGTCATTGGAAGGAGTGGAAGGAGACCTTCACCCAAGAAGAGGTTCCTATCAATTAGCAAATTTGAATGTTAAAATAAATCAAACAAGCATTATAAATACTTAACAAATAATCTGTAGTTTATTAATTTTGTAATTTAATAATGATATGAAATAAATGGCTTGTTATCAATATTATATGTAAAGTAGGTTTTAACAGTGTCAAAATGAAGGTTTAAACAAGGTTTTAGCTGACTATCTCCCATTCCGAAGTTAAACCCCTAATATGACTGACTGGACTACTAGAAACAAAGTAATCAAACAAAGTAAGATAATAATGTACACGTTTATTATAGTAATAAAGCGAGAATGGTCTAGATACGGTGCTTAGAAACTAGATTCCATTTTCTTGCTCCAGTAGCAGCATCTGATAAATTGTGTTGCAACAAATGGTGATGGCAAAACTGCACTTGTATACCAGCCGGGCTTATTGTATCGCGCACCTATATGACTACAATTTTCAACCGATTTTAAAATGGAGGAGGTTATCAATTCAATTCGACAGTATGTTTTTTTTTATTTGTTACCTCAGAACTCTTTACTGGGTGTACCGATTATGAAGATTCTTTCGACCTTTGGAAGCAGGTACTTGTCCTTTGGTCCCATTTAAATTGAATCGACATCTGACGAGTAGTTTTTGAGTTATCCCTTGGTTATCCCTAATAATGCCTATATAATTGACATCGATGATATCGTAATCTTATCATTATGTATCCAAAAGATCCCGAGATAGTTTCCTGAAAATGTATATACTTAAAACATTAAAGTGCAAAAAATAAATTATTATTAAATAAAAAAAACGCCCAAAACTAAAAACGGAGAAATAAAAATTCTGTTTATTAAAATCTAAATGTTTTTTGGGGTTGGTGCCAACCTCAATATTTGGAATAAACGTTGTCACTTGTTTTTGGGACTGATCTCAAAAAAATAGGTTTTTATAAACAAAATTTTTTAATTCCGTTTTTAGTTTTGAAGTATGTTTTTTATTTAATTATAATTTTATTTGAATCACTCTTGTATACACTACCCAATACTATATATAAGTGAGAAATGGAACAGTAGCTAAACATCTTCCTAATTTCAGCCGAGAGACGCCTAGTTTTAGACATAGGAAAGATCGGGCCTGCGTTGGGCGCAGCCAGCGACTTCCCGCGACCTTTACTAGGTCGTCGGTCTACCTTGTAAGGGCCCTACCAATGCATCTCCCATTTGTTGAGAGTACAAAATATTTCCTTAAAATTTACATCCAAATCTAAGCTCTAAGTTAGGTATTTGAAGAGTCCTGGTAGTTTAATGTCTTGTCTTGTGTGTCGTCTTTTTAAGGTGGTCACTTACTTCGATATAGAGATGGGAAGCAACAGACCAATGTTTTATTACTGAGACCTAAAACTAGAATGTTTCTGCTAGAAGAATGAGATGAAGTGATGAAATTTAATCATCAAATCAACTGAGCCAGATACTTTTTCAGTATATTCATCTTTAAAATTACATGCGGTTGTATGAATGAACATTAAGTGTTCGGATTTAAATAAAGAACAGATAGAGGAACCCTAGAAATGCTCCCAGAATGTTTTTCAAATATGTAAACATCGTGTAGCGCACTCAATTGAATACTCAAATTCTGTAACAAAATATTCAGGATTCATGCCGTACAGTCACTCGCTACAACACCCTTCTAAATCTAAAATTCGAAATACATTTAACAGAGGTAGCTATGTTCGACCAGCCGTGATATTTTGTGAAGAACTCAGATCTCACTTCGATTTCACCTGTAAAATTTTAGGGAATCACTTCTCAATTCGATCTACTGTCGGTTATACTGGACATGCAGTTACATGGTAATACTATGCCGACATTAGATCTAATATGGAGAAACATTTTGACTAAAACTATTTCTTGTTTGTGAAATATTCGTTATTGATTGACGTCGTAATCGAAGTGTAAAGTTGTTTCTTTATAGAATAGCTCGGCAGAACATATTTTGGTAATGTACTGGAAACTATACTCGTTAATGTTTACAGAAGTTGAGAAAAAGTTTTCTGTGATGGGAAATGAGTAGCTAGTCCGCTGAGATAATTCTCTTAGTGTGACGTTACCAAGCTCATCCAAAAACGAATAAATAAACTATCACAGACTATCGTTAGCAGGCTTTGCTCTGTCATAACCCTTTCATCTATATCAGTCGAAACAATACAAACGCAATTGTATTGTTGTGTTCAATGATGGATGGGATAATGAGCGATATGTTTTCGAGAGTAAAAAATGTTGCTTTATTAAAAATAATCTTTGTAACCAAAGTATTGTACGTACGACAGCAAATCAGACTACCCAAGGCTGTTAAATAGCTCTAATTGATTTTAAACCTTAAACGTGTGTCATTAAGCGCATAATCGACAGTTTGTGGTAGCTGCTGTTTTACACGTTGCCTGAACTCTAAGTATATTCTTTTTATTATTGTATGTATGGTTAAACCAATGTCTCCATTTTTACCAGTCATCGTTTCTGGCCTTCGCTATGGTGTTGTGGAAAGATGGCTTTTTCGAAAAAAACATATTTTTAATCAATAATATTCTCCAAATTAGATCAAATTTCGATGAAGGACACTATGACTAATTTCGATTCCAGTTTACCTGCGGCTATGAATTTTCCTTAAATTCTGACAAAGGTTATGTTCACTTATGGTCGATTTACCTAAATATTTTAACAATTCTACTCTTTATAAGAACTCAACATAAGAAAGCGGAGTAGGTGCGCCCTTCTGTGCGCCCAGAAGACTGGCGGGTGTCCGGTTTCACTCACTCTGTTTTTTTTTAATTCTATATTTGGGAAAACAGCACACAAGCTAATTTAAACCTTAGCTTTATTGTAATAGCGTTTTTAAAAGCGCGCGAAAAAAGTCAGAAGATATATAACACTATCTAATTTGAACCTTAGCTTTATTGTAATAGCGTGTTTAATGCGCGCGATAAAAATCCGGGCGCTAAAGATTAATGTACCTACTCTACATTAATATACAACTCTTTCTCTTTTGCATTGCCGATCTGCAGTCTTATATCTATAGGGTAGCCAGAAATCACATCTTCCTACTTGCACATCTTCTCACGGTACTTTAACTGCTTACGAACTTCAGTTATGAACGTGGACCAAATGCTTTTGACTTGGCATTCTTTAGTAATTTTTAAGAATTATGTTAAACTTACCTTACCTAAGACCAAATTACCTACTAAAGTATAATTAGATAAAAATACTCGTTAGCTCTACGTCGCTCCTCGTTAGGTAGGTATCTACAGGTAATTACTCCGACAACAAAATACAACTTCGATACACATTCTACCTCATTTCTATTGCGTATTTTATTTTAATCTAATTTTAAATACTTTCAAAACTCGTTCCAATGTTAGAATCTTCGTATTTTCGGAATTAAATTAAATGTTTAACAATTAAATATTAAATTCATTTACATTACAAACAATTCTGAAACAACTTGGTAAACTCAATAACAAAATCGCACAGTTAAATTACAATTTATATTGTAATAAAATTTGTTCACCTAACTACATAATTAAATTGACGGCGCAATGCAGAACTTTATTAACTTGAACGTACAGTACGTTCAAGTTAATAAAGTTCTACATAATAGGAAATCAATATAAAAAAATCTTTGTTTGAAAATAACATATAGATCAGATGTGTTCGATAATGTTGAAAACATTTTCGGTGACCCATCCGAGTACCGACCGCGCACTGGGTATCTTAGCTTTCGTAATCGTTAAGAAGAAAGCACGGTCGCGGATATCAGACGAAGAAACGCAATATTCTAGTGTGCGCTTTATTAACATCCAATCCAAATAAGGGGTTGGGCAGTCTGAGGTAGAATTTAGTTACACATAATTAAACTTAGTTACACATAATTATTGAACTGCCAGACGTGGTTAGTCTAGCAGTACCTTTAGGCCATGTAGTGCCTCAAGATAGTAAGAGGTTGCCAGCGTACCACCTATTCTGTTGATAAATATTTTATTACTAGATGCCCCGGTGTACTTTGTATCACCTACCCACGGAGTACTAAACGTCTTTACACCTATCCTAACGACATTAAAACTCTCCCTTCGCTAAAATGTCTGAAAAATTTAATAGGTAATGTCAGGACGAACCAACAATGACAACCATCAAAATATTAAAATTTAAACACGCCTTAGATTAAGAAATACGCGATAATCTGAGTAATGTGGATATATGTTGTCGATTCAACACCCTTAATTTAATACGTGCTTCAATTCGAATGGACACGAGTCTACTGTACCGAAGGGACGAACGTAAAATGTTTGACAGGAATGTAGGCAGAACAGTTTACATGGGAAAATGAAAATGTTGTTTTTACTATCTTCCTCGCAATTTCTCCATATTATCTCACCGTTTAAACCTTCCCTAGACCTCTACGAACATTTCAAGACCAAGATAAGATAAATCCGTTCAGCCGTTCTCGAGTTTTAGCGAGACTAACGAACAGCAATTCATTTTTATATATATAAGATAGTTTAAGAAACCTGATAAATAATTGACAGCCGATAACATAGAAAAAATCAAACAAAAAAACAAGAAACTAAGACATCCGCAAGAAAACCAAACGAACAGATGCTCTCCATTTTAGTTCGAAACAGAAGCGGAGCTGGGCAGGGCACTTATCGACATGCGGAGACTTACTAAACAACTAAATGACAGGGTCCAAAAGACAGAAGAAACGTGGGAAGACAAAAGAAAAGGTGAGCCGATGACATAATAAACATAGCAGAAACAAATTGTATGCATACAGCCAAAGATAGGAAGGGGTGGAAATTAATGGAGGAGGCTTTTACTCATACCGGGACCACATAACAAAGATACAGAAGAAAATAACTATTATTTTGTAAGAATTTTAATGTGGGAAATAAAGCTATAATAATAATAAAAAATAATAACAACAAAAATACCACATGTTTATAACGATTACAAGTTTACTTAAGAAGCTCATGGCGGCATATTACCGCATTGCACTATCTCCACTCACAGTAAACAAAATTGTCAAGCTAGTTCAAACTTAATAGATCTCGAAATAGAACTCTAAAGCCAATGCCAAGAAAACGCCAAACCTATATCAGCTTTCTTGTTAACACAACCACTCTTTATACCCTCATCTTTGAAAGCTACCCTCTGTGCTCGTATCTCAAAGGCAGCACAGACGAAAGCGACAAACGTTGTGGTCTCCTGCCGCAAGTGCTTAATACTACCTACTAGTGACGCGCCACCGCCGCTCATTCGTATCCGTTGGCATCCGCAGCAATTAGCGTTACCTAATACGAAGCAGTAATTATCACTATTCCGAGGTAAAATAATGTTAGTGGCAAAGTAAAATAAATGATAATTATATTAGTGTAAGAAATAAAAGAGAGAGATTTTTGATGATGGGTGTGTGAGCGTGATTTTAATAGTGGTTTAAAACTAATGTAAAACATATATATAGCAGTGGTATTCTAATTGTACTTGTTAATTTTATTTAAGAATATGTAACAGTTTAGATTTCACACATCTATGAAAATATTGGCTTTCAGATTTATATTCCAAACGGTCAAATTAATACTTTATAATATTACTTGGAAACTTGTAAAGGGCTAGATTAAGTCTATACTATGTAGGTAAACATAATATAAAGATATTTTCTTGTATTTTTTTCACATTTCGGAATCTTTTTGCCGTTGCTATAGAGCAACTGTGATAATATGTGGTCAAATATTTAAATTAAAAAAAGACTTTATGCCACACATGACCAGTGTACTGTAAATCCCACTTCCTGGTCAGGGGTAGACAAAAAAATTTGTACTTACCTTGTACCATTAAATGTACTGTTTCCTAAGATGAAATTTTGACCTTTTTTGAGGATCAATAGAAATTGTGCAGTCGCTCTCTCGTTTATAAAAACCCCCACCTCCCATTTCACAATAATTATTTATGTGTATAATAAAAACGACTAACACCAAGTATCATTATAATCTAATAAAGTTACATATTCTTTCTTCGTCCATAAATTTTTCAGAAGATATTTCTGTATATTAATGGCCTTTTGAATATTAAATAATGTCAAAGATTAGTGAGCTAATTCCTTTGCAAAAATCAGTACTCATAAAAAGTAAATCTCAACATTAAGTAACAAAAACTTCAGAAAACCATCGTTCTCGACATTCGTAGTTATTTGGTATAATTAACAAATCGCAAGTTATATCTGTAACCATAACATCGATCGTTCGTGCCTAAACTAACCAAGTACATTGTATACAAGCAATACTTTATGGATAAAATAATGCAACCACCACATGGAAACATCTGTAGTATACTTTTAGTGCCCAATAAAATCACAATGTAATTGAAAATTTTATTACTGCACGTAGAGTAACGCGTTTAAGTTTTGTTGCTCCAATAATATTTATAAGCAGGAGAGAAAACTTAAACTTGGTCATAGCATAGTTTTCAGTTGCGACTTTGTTTAACCAAAGTTGAGGGCCTAGAAGATAGCAATATTCCTAGATGTTCTATTTTTCGACTTAAAAAAAGAAGGAGGTTCTTAATTCGACTGTATGTTTTTACTTTCTCGTAACGTAGTATAGAGGAAGTCTTGTAATCGTCAAAAAATTCGACCTCGAGATTTTGACGGATTTATACGTTTTGGACCTCCCTGTCCAAATATATTTTTTTTGGAATTATGTCTGTGTGTGTGTGTCTGTACGTCTGTGTGTGTGTGTGTGTGTCTGTGCACGATTAGCACGATTACTCGAGCATGCTTTAACTTATTGCAACCAAATTTAACATACGTGTGTTAGATTTTATACCTTAGTTTAATCCAACATTCTTTAATGTGTAACATTAGTTTAGAATTAAATTGAACCTTTTACTATGTATGTGTTAGCACCATTCACTTATTTGCATAAATTGAAGACAACTGAATGTAAAACAACTCGAGTATGAAAAGCGGCGAGCCAGGGGTAGTGCCTGGTACTTGTGACCCCAGGTGTAGGTTTACCGGGCCCATTTACATTGCAACAACGCTCACCGTTCACTACCCCAGCTTCTCTTTCCACCTAGCTATAACTTTCTGTAATACAGCGTAATTGACTACAAAACGTTTTGTCCGTCCGCTCTTACGTAGTTATTGAACTATACATTATTCTGATTATATATTACTATATTTGACGCTATATACTACAAAGTATATAGCGTTATATCCAAGAAATCACAAAGTATATTGATGGGTATAAAAACTATCATACCTTGTTCTCCGATGCTTACACCTCGCTGGCCCAAACGTAACTGAGCTGTCGCTTCGCAGCGGCCATCTTTTATACAACCGACCACGTGGCGTGGCTTAGCCACGTGTTATTTTAACTACAACTCTTATTGTGTTAAACTATTAATTATTATTATTTTATAATAAAAATCTAATTGAATATGATAAATACATATTTTAAATACATATCTATACTAATAATATAAAGAGGAAAGATTTGTATGTCTGTGACGAATAAACTCGAAAACTACTGGACCGATTCTAAAAATCCTTTCAACATTAGAATGGTATATTATTCCTGATTGAAATACTGTTTTCAAATCCATAGAAATAATAAATGACTCAAATTAGAACAAATCAGTTAACAAGGTTCACTTTCTGTTTATCAATTACAAAATGTAAGTAAAATCAATACATTTCCCAAATAATACAACTACCATAATTAAATGGAGGAAAAATCATTCGAAAAAGGCTTAATATAAAAAATAATAATTCAATAATATTATGACCTATAATCATATTTCACACGGCCATACTGACTCAACTTCGTCCTCGAAGTTCTTTCTCAATATTGTATTAGTTTACAATATTCATTCAATAATTTCTATAGTAATCCAGATTCCGCATTTTTAAATCCGTAAATATCACATAGTATTTTCACACAATGGTCAAGAGCTTCATGGTGTCAGACCCCATCACCCGCTGGCAGTGAAGCCAGGTCAGCGCCAGCTCATGGCCAACAGCGTAATAACATCACTCCTTGCCAGCAACGGGCAGCAGTTCCAACAGTTATTATAGTCAATATGTCAGTCATGGTCAATTGTCTCAAGATACTTAACCTCGTCACTTTTTTCACACAATGGTCAAGAGCTTCATGGTGTCAGACCCCATCACCCGCTGTCAGTGAAGCCAGGTCAGCGCCAGCTCATGGCCAACAGCGTTATAATATCACTCTTTTCCAGCAACGGGTAGTAGTTTTAACAGTTTTTATAGTCAATATAATACTTAACCTTGTTACCTTTGTTAATAGATTGTTGAACCTTCCATAATACGTTCGGCCAATCTGACGAGAAGTTTGAAGACCTATTTTTGATTCCGATTCAATGACTTGACATTCGAAGCTAACTTGTACTTGATAATTATTACTGTTAACAAACTGTTTTTATGTATTGAAATATACTTGATTCCTACTTCTGGACCTGGAGATAAAAACTTAAATATCTCGAAAACGGTGCATCGTAGCCCAAAAATAATGAAATTTTCTCCCCCGTAGACCCCAATCGGCCACGCGGTACATCCAATGCAATAAAATTTTTGGCACTACCCTCATTAATTAAAAAAAAAGATATCTATGTCTCTGTAGTGTGTGACGCGCCTCTCCTGACATAGCAATAAGTTAGATTAAGTTATAGTTGTAATTAGCATTAAGTATTGAGTAATAAATCAGACATTATACAGAACACTCGTCGTTTTATTGTGTTCTCCCGGGTCCCACATTGCATGGCGACCCTGCCAGTGCTGCCTCGTGGCAGCGCTGCGCAGATGGGACGGACGAATTGTTTTAATTGTCGTGCGTAACTTTTCATAACAATTAAATGGACTGATTTTTTTTTTTCATCGACATGGACGAGTATATAAATTAAAATAAAATAGTGTATAATTAGTGTAACAATAAATATGTGCTCGCAAGAATCGGAAACTGAATCAAAATTAATAAAGAAAAATAAAATTTGGCGAAGATAAATAATAATTTAAAGCTAGAAAGAAAACTGGAAAGTAGTATGAAACGAAGATATAAGAATAAATAATTATGATGATGATAATTATTGAAGAATCACGAGTATTCTTCATAAAGGATGGCTGATTAAGAGAAACGGGATAATAAAAATATAAATGAGAGATGGTGAATAGATTAGATGGAAATGGAGAATAAATAAGGATGATGATTCGGAACTAATGCTGGGAGCCGGGAGATGTTCGTGTCTGATGAGTGTGATATGCTGGGCGCCGGGAGATGATGGAGTCAGATGTGGGTGTGATCCTGGGCGCTGGGAGTTGAACGAGTCAGATGTGGACACCTCTAGACTGGAATGCGTTTCGATAACGGAAAATAAGTTCGGAAAACCCTCTATTGTTTCGGTGGTATTTAAAATTTAATTTATTGTTATTTTCGGAGCATAGTAGGTATATAAGTTTTATTAGTAATTAAATAATTGTTTATTTTTAATATTTTCTGTAGTTTAGGTACACTGTTGGCAAATTTCCCGTAAAAGTTTTAGAAATGGTTAGAAAAGGTTTTTAATTTGTTTTTTGTATGTTGATATTTTTAACTTTAAAGTAAAAGCGACTCTGGAAATTCGACGACAATTCTAATGACATAATAACTATATTTTTCTGTGTAATCTTTTTTTTTACGTTACTAATAGTATATTGTTTTCTGTTTTTAAGAAACTGTGTGTCAAAAATGCACTGCGTAAAGGTAAGTTGCATGCTTTCTTTAGATCACTTCCAGAATGATAATATATTTTAATTTGGACATAATATCAGTTAAAAAGAAATAATTTTAAAATTATTATTAAGAAGTACTAAATTTTTACACATTATTTAAATGAAAGTTTAATCGGATTTTTTCTTAAACAAAAAGAGCATTTATAAATAGTGCAAATTATTTTGAATTGAGTACTATTTTTTTTTACATAATTCTGGGAGCGATAATTTTTTTTTTCCTAATGATAATGATAAATCCTATTTTATTTTCGACTGTAATGTTGTGTTTTATATTTTGTGTCTTCTCTTCAAACGATTTTTTTTCGCTTTACACCTTATGTTATATAGAAATTATTTACATTTAAATATTATTTTTTGGGTCAAGTATAAAAATGATTTTATTTACCACGATAGGAATTAAATTATTTCTAAGTACTTATTTCACTAGTATTTTTTTCGTTACTTTTTCACAATACGTGTCAACACGTTTTGGTTTTTTTGTTAACATAAATAATTAATGTAAAACAAATGGATTTGCCATTTAAAGTAGCCAATTTTAAGTACCTATACGACATTATATAATTCATTTGGATATTGTTTTTCTCAGTTTATATTTTATTTCTTAAAAAAAAAAAATATTATTCGATAGGTAACATTTGAAAAGAAAAGAAAATTAGATTTTCACATACTTTGATAACATTAAGTAAGTATTTTAATAGAGTTTTCAAATTAGTTATTCATTCAAAATTATAGATATTTAATTTTAGCTTTTGTTTTATTCGAAGCAATAAATAAGGTTCTATAAATTTTTGAGAGTAATGTGTAGTTTCATGATTTTGGTGTTTTTAATCAATTCCAGAGTAAAGACAAAGTTTTAAATTGGTATTTTTGCGTTAAATTAAGTGTCTTTTAAATTTAAAATAGCAAGATAACATTGCAAATAGATAATTTGACTTTTTGATATGAATAGAACAGATTAATTTTAGATCATTATTAGGTAATCATTTTCCTATTTTTTATTGTTTGTATTTTGCTGTAATCTTTCTTTTGTTATACCTTTACACATTTTACAGATTTATTTTCGAGTATTTAAATATAAATTTAAAATGGTTATTTCCTACACGTGTTATCGAAATAATTTGTTATATTGCGAAATTAGAACGCAACAAAAATTCGATGCAAACTTTAGACTTCAATGCACAAATTGCAAGTTCAACATTTTACAGCATATCGGTTGCTAACCATACCAGACATGCTGAGTATGATTTTTATCGTGGGATAGTTTTAAATAGCATTTGATAAGGAAGACTAGAGTCACTTGAAAGTTAATTTATAACTATAAAATTTGTTTATTTTGATATAGATAGAACTATTTTCGTATTTTGCACTAATTTAAGTATTTTTTTTTTCCGAAAAGTTTTATGTTTGTTGGTATTATTTGTAAAATATTATTTTAAAATTAAAATATTATTATTTTAAACTATAGTATATAACTTTGTAGAATTCAGAGCATGGTAACATAACCATAAGTGGATAGATTGTTTATTTATAAAATTCTTCTCGAAGTTTTCAATAACAATGTGTCAGGTAAATTAGTTAGATAGGTGGTCGTATTATGAGTAAGTTAAAATTACATGCCGCGTATGGAGTTGTTGTCGTCGAATATTCTCAGAAGTCATAAGATACATTTGAAACTATAACAATGTTCAATAAGATATTCTATTTCATTTATGTGATAAAAATAGATTCGTCATAATAATGATTAACAACTTTCGTAAAAATAGTTTGTTGATATAAAGTATTGTTTATTTGAAAGTAAAATATATTTATTGTTTTTGAAGGTTCTCGTCAATATTTTTACATTTTATATTTTTGAAAATTTTGAATAAAATACATAGAAGTACATAAAAGAAAGATACTTACATACTTCAACAGAAAATGAAATTATTATAAATAGTTGAAAAATAAGTGAAAGAAAGTATTACTTACATACAATAATATTTTTGAAGCTTCTCGTCGCGAGTTAATTTTCTTATGGAAAGTTTTAAAGGAAATAGATAGGAGCATAGAAAAGTAAAAAGAAAGGATAAAGTAAGTGAAATGATGAAATTAGAGTAGAAATATAGGAAATGAATGTAGAATAGATAGACTGAGTAGATAGTATTAAATATCTTTTTGTAACTTATAATTGATTACAATTAGTTACTATCTTCTCAATATGGCAAAGTAAGTTAGGATATTTGTTTGTGTTTTAACAGTAGGTTTTGAATAGAGTTATAGTAATTTTATAGAAGTAGGCTGATAATTTGGTAATTACGACATCGATATGCGATTGGACTGATCACCCAAAAGCAAGTCTAAGATCATATTAACCAAATTAATCAAAATAATGGAATGTAGAATAAATGAAATTGTTTTGGAATGAAAGGATTTTAAGAGATGTATACGTATATTGTACACAAATAAAGGGGTACTATAGGGATCAGGTCCTTCAGAATAAATTGCGATGCGACCGAGAGTCCACGCTGAAAGCTGTTGGAGACCAAAAAGTTGTCTTAAATTATGACCCTATTAATAAAGTATGGTACAAATATGGTACGTGGAGGGTCAGATCCTTCTATCGATCATGGTGTGAACGAGCTTTCCTCTGTGAGATAAGTTGGAGTCCAAAAGAGGCTTAAAACATATGACCCCCAATTAGTTAATAAGGGCATGCGCATGACCCATGAAAGGCACTGGGATGCCAAATTATATAATATAATAAAAAATATGAGTCGACTATAAATAAAATGTGTACCAAATGATATATGTATATGAAAATAAAACGGCTGGCCAGACCGTATGATGATAATTATAATAAAAGTACCTAGTTGTGGAAGAATTATGTAGTCAAGTGTACCGATACGTAATAAAATGAATGTATTAAATAATGTATGAATAGAGTTTTGAAAGTGAGGTGATAAGTTGATTAATGATGAGTTCATTTGATGAAATAATGATAAATGAGTAGAAATAATAACGAAGAAGTTAGTTAAATAAAATGAGATAAGAGATATTTGATAAAGTTGATTTAATAAATAAAGTTAGAAAGGAAGCTTAAAGTTATCCTTGAAATGAAATTAATAAATTTTGCTAAGGTTTTGTGGCTAACTAGTAAGTAATTATAAATATTTTAAATATAATTTTGACGAGAACCAGTCGATTTTTTTGAGAACCATAAGATATTTCTTTTGTCTATTACTAATTGTTTTTTTTTATACGGATATATTATTATACAAATTAGAAAACAGTAGCAAGTATTGTACAATTATGCAAATATAACTATTTTTTTGTTCGAAAACTGTTGTCCAATTATAAGTACAAGAATCAGTAAGTACAGAGTCTATTTAAAGTGTTTAATGTTTCAAATCATTGCAAATTGATAAAATAAATGTACTTAATTAGATTTTTTTTCTTTAAAAATTAATTGAATATATAACTATAAAATTTTATTATTATTATTAAATACTTGTACATATATATATTTTTATACACAATTATGAACAAAAATTTGTTGCAATAAGGCATTAAGTAGGTATATTATTTGACATTGATATTCTGAATTTATATTATGAAAAATAAAGAAATTGTTTCGTTGACATGAAGAAATAAATGTATAACAAATAATAAGATTGTTAAATGCAGTTCGTATATTATAAAGATTACAAGAAAAATGTTTTACATACAAATACGATTTCTTTTGTTTTAAATATTATATAGGCACTTTATATTCTCCATAAATAACACGTTTAAGTAAAATAATTTTTATAAGAAAGTTTTAAATTTGTATTGCCAACAGTGCCTTTGTTTTTGTGTGGAATAAGTAATTGTAATTTTACAAAAGAAAATGTAGTGTAACTTTAATTTCTTAAAATTTTTAATTGTTAATTTTAAAATATTACGAAAAAAAGGAATATAAATTTAATATAAAGTAAAAAAAATTAAAATTTTAGAGTTAATTTTTTTTTTCTAAAAAACGGGGGAGGTGTAGTGTGTGACGCGCCTCTCCTGACATAGCAATAAGTTAGATTAAGTTATAGTTGTAATTAGCATTAAGTATTGAGTAATAAATCAGACATTATACAGAACACTCGTCGTTTTATTGTGTTCTCCCGGGTCCCACATTGCACATGAAAACGATGCTTCGTAATCAAAAAATAATTAAATTTTCGCTTCCGTAGACCCCAATTGGCCACGTGGTACATCCAATGCAATAAAAATATTTGGACTACCCCCATTAAGCAAAAAAAATTTACTCCGAAATTAATTCAAATTATTTATGCTTATCTTTCAGTACTGCCGTTTTGATCAAAATAAACTAAAAAAAAAATTAAACGAAAGCACTTAATTAAATGAAAACACAATTACCTTGTTTTATTTCTTCAAGTACAATTGTAAGAATCCTTCATTTGTATAATGTTATATTATAATAAAAAAAAACTGTAATACCTTCTTTGAAACAACGTTAAATCATAGCTTGTTACCACTTTGGAAGTTAATAAAAAGAATTTTACATCTACCCTCTGGCTTTATAAAGTACACCTAGTAATAGTGGGTAGACTTCTCACCATAATGAGAATCGATTTTCAACCTACTTAAATAAAGAAAATGACGGTAATTCGATCCCACTTCTGATGTTAGATTTTATACCTTAGTTTAATCCAACATTCTTTAATGTGTAACATTAGTTTAGAATTAAATTGAACCTTTTACTATGTATGTGTTAGCACCATTCACTTATTTGCATAAATTGAAGACAACTGAATGTAAAACAACTCGAGTATGAAAAGCGGCGAGCCAGGGGTAGTGCCTGGTACTTGTGACCCCAGGTGTAGGTTTACCGGGCCCATTTACATTGCAACAACGCTCACCGTTCACTACCCCAGCTTCTCTTTCCACCTAGCTATAACTTTCTGTAATACAGCGTAATTGACTACAAAACGTTTTGTCCGTCCGCTCTTACGTAGTTATTGAACTATACATTATTCTGATTATATATTACTATATTTGACGCTATATACTACAAAGTATATAGCGTTATATCCAAGAAATCACAAAGTATATTGATGGGTATAAAAACTATCATACCTTGTTCTCCGATGCTTACACCTCGCTGGCCCAAACGTAACTGAGCTGTCGCTTCGCAGCGGCCATCTTTTATACAACCGACCACGTGGCGTGGCTTAGCCACGTGTTATTTTAACTACAACTCTTATTGTGTTAAACTATTAATTATTATTATTTTATAATAAAAATCTAATTGAATATGATAAATACATATTTTAAATACATATCTATACTAATAATATAAAGAGGAAAGATTTGTATGTCTGTGACGAATAAACTCGAAAACTACTGGACCGATTCTAAAAATCCTTTCAACATTAGAATGGTATATTATTCCTGATTGAAATACTGTTTTCAAATCCATAGAAATAATAAATGACTCAAATTAGAACAAATCAGTTAACAAGGTTCACTTTCTGTTTATCAATTACAAAATGTAAGTAAAATCAATACATTTCCCAAATAATACAACTACCATAATTAAATGGAGGAAAAATCATTCGAAAAAGGCTTAATATAAAAAATAATAATTCAATAATATTATGACCTATAATCATATTTCACACGTGCATGACATCAAAATATAAAGTTTCTATCAAATTTTGAGCCGTCGATCACGAAAGTTAAGCAACCAAGTGGGCGGTCGTTACTTGGATGGGTGACCAAAATTTAACACGCATGTATGACATCCAAATATAAGGTTTCTATCAACCTTTGAGTTGTTTCCGGTATACGAGAAAGTCAAGGGGAGACCACTCCCGATTTTTTTTCTGTGTGTAACCTCACAGAACATAGATATAAAAGGTTAGAAGGCGTAAGTGGGCGGGGTAGGAGCGTCGCACAGAAGAGCGAACGCTCTTCTGAACCCATTTGCATGTTTTGACACTTCTCAGTCACGATTTGACGTTCGCCTCGCGCTGTAGGTGTGATTTTATTTAAAAATTGTGACAAAAATGCCTTCCTGTGCCATTTTGAGTTGCAAAAGGCAAAGTAGAAAGTGTAATCTTTCTCGTGACAACATTTCTTTTCACCGGTAAGTAGATATTTACTGTTAAAATCGAAAAAATCATGAAGACGTCCAATAAATATACATTGCTTGCTGAATACGTCACCTATGTGTGTGACATAGTGTCCAGCTTGCAATCTTTAATGTTTCGTGCAGAACAGTGACTGTTCTTAAAACAAAGTGTTGTACTAAGTCAGAATCATAATTAATATATCGATAAACCTCCATTTGGAAAATCTATTGCAGTAACAGTATCAAACACAAAAAACATGATAAAAATTTGCATTTAAATGAATAATGTTCATTTAAAATAATTATAACTCGGAAGTAACTTTTATACAAAAATATTGTTTGAATAGGTATATTTATATTATAATAACAAATAGTTATTATAACTTGTTTCTTTAGCTTTCCCTCGGAACTGAGTACAAAATTAACCTGGATAAATGCGACAGGTCGCATAGATTGGGTACCTACTAAACTAAGTATTGTGTTTTCCATCCATTTTGAGCAAAATATGTTTCTAATAAAAAAGGCTGGAAAACGTCTTTTAAGACCGGGGGCAGTCCCAACTAAAGAAATCATACGCCTGATTTCTGAACCTTCACAGGTACGTATTTTATGATAAATATTTTTATGTGAATAAGCAATTCTCATTTGATTCCTATTACTTACTATATTATTATACTATCAAAGTAAACACACAAATGTATTGATGAAAAAACATATTTTCAGACAACAACGTCGATTCAATCGCCACCTCTAAATCCGCCGTCAACAAAAAGTCTAAGTAACATGTACTTTTTCGATCTTTTATGCGATTTTTATTTATTAATTTAGTTTATTTGTTTTATAAATATAATAAAAGGGATGTAAGGGGTTCCGAACAACATCTGATGGAACCCAAGTCAACCTCACCTGCACGCGGTACACCCTGCCGAACAACAGACGAGGCTCTGGCGCTCCCCACCAACCCGCACTGGGCCAGCGTGGTGGGAGAAGAGGCTCCGCCCTGAAGCCATCCAGATCCAAAACCACGAGCGCTTTCAACTCGAACTGCAAAATCGCTTCGGATGCCTGGAGGGCTGCATAGATGTGGACACTTACAATGACAGGTTCGTGGAAGCTGTTCTTACGGTGGGTTCAAAACTCTTCAAACCCAGCCGTACAAAAAAAGCGAAGAAAATCTCAGAGCCCACATTAAAGCTGATGGAGGAAAGACGAGGGATGGTTCTGCAGTCTTCTGAAGATGCTCGTCGGCGTCGGCAGCTCAACAAACATATCTCCAAGTACTTAACTCGCGACATACGCCAATTTAATACAGAACGTATTAAAGAGGCCATTGAGTGGAACAAAGGCTCCAAAGTGTTCCCTAGAGATTTGTCGCTTGGAGAGAGCTTGCTGACGAAGCTGAAGACAGAAGACGGCAGAATCGTTACATCACGACCTGAGCTTTTGGCCGAGATTGAAAACTTTTACGAACAGCTTTACGCGACATCACACACACCTGTCATTCAGGCCACTGATCCAAGAGCCAAATTAACCCGACACTATACCGAAGATATCCCGGACGTCAGCCTGTACGAGATTAGTGTAGCTGTTTAACAGCTTAAGAACAACAGGACGACCGGTCCTGAAAGCTCTTCAGAGGCTGTTCAACTCCGTTATACGCGAGGGCAAAACGCCAGAGGCATGGCATGGCGGCGTGTTGAGACTCTTATTCAAAAAGGACGACAGAGCCCAATTGAAGAACTATAGACCCATCACGCTGCTGAGTCATGTTTACAAGCTGTTTTCAAGAGTTAAAACGAATCGTCTCGCGCGCAGGTTTGACGACTTCCAGCCTCCCGAACAAGCCGGATTCCGAAAAGGCTTCAGTACCATAGATCACATACATACGTTGCGGCAGGTTATACAGAAGACCGAGGAGTATAACCTGCCATTATGCTTAGCGTTCCTGGACTATGAGAAAGCCTTCGATTCTGTCGAGACCTGGGCAGAGGTGCCACATAGACTACCGATACATCCAAGTGTTACGGTCACTGTACGAAAACGCCACTATGTCAGTTCACCTTCAGGACCAGAATTCAAAACCCATACAGCTCCAGCGAGGCGTGAGACAGGGTGATGTTATATCACCGAAACTGTTCACAGCTGCGTTGGAGGACGCGTTTAAGCTTCTGAACTGGAGAGGACTTGGCATCAACATAAATGACGAGTACATGAATCACCTTCGCTTTGCAGATGATATCGTGGTTATGGCTGAGACCTTGGAAGACCTGGGCACAATGCTCGACGATCTCTATAGAGTCTCCCAACAAGTGGGTCTTAAAATGAACATGGATAAGACGAAAATCTTGTCTAATATCCATGTCGCACCCACTCCTGTAAAGGTTGGAAGCTCTACACTGGAAGTTGTCGACGATTATGTTTACCTGGGACAAACAGTCCAACTGGGTAAGTCCAACTTCCAGAAAGAGGTCAATCGACGAATCCAACTCGGTTGGGCAGCGTTCGGGAAGCTACGCGGCATATTCTCGGCCCATCTACCGCAGTGTCTCAAGACGAAAGTCTTTAATTCGTGTGTATTGCCAGTGATGACTTATGGAACCGAAACGTGGCTGCTTACAATGGGCCTCATAAGAAGGCTCAAGGTCACCCAAAGGGCGAGAATCATATCAGAAATGATGAGATCCGCAGGAGAACCAAGGTCACCGACATAGGTCAAAGAATTGCGAACCTCAAGTGGCAGTGGGCAGGGCACATTGCGAGGAGGACTGACGGCCGTTGGGGCGTAAAGGTCCTCGAGTGGCGACCACATACCGGGAAACGCTGCGGCGTTGGTAGGCCCCCCACAAGGTGGACTGACGATCTAGTTAAGGTCGCGGGAAGCCGCTGGATGCGGGCAGCGCAGGACCGACCGGTTTGGAGATCCTTGGGAGAGGCCTATGTCCAACAGTGGGCGTCTCTCGGCTGAAATGATGATGATGATGATAATGTTTTATAAATAATATTTTAACATTCATCTGACGCGTTAGTGAGGAAAACGAAAACAAAAAACATTGAAATTTTGTTTAGTAATAAAAATGGAACCAGCTGGGTTTGCAGATCCTGTAAATAATTTGTGTTGCTTAGACTTTTTTGACGAGTGTAGTTTTGATTATGAAGGACACCCTTTATATCGTTACTCCACAATAACCGCTGGAAAGCGCCAAAGCTGAAGTAATTTGTGTACCTTGATATTGTGTTCTCTTGTTTCGCAGACAGAAATTTTATAGAATTTCGTTTCACAGTAAATGTCCCATAGAATGTTTAGTTTTAAACCAAGTTAAAATTTTCAATAGTGTATTTTCAATAGAGCAGTAGCATGTCTTTCAAAATTGTTCATTCGTATGAAAATGTGCAACGAAACTAAGGACATAAATATTATAAGAAGCAATAAATTTATTTTTGATGAGTCATAGTGTTTTTTCTTATTTAACCCTACTATATTATTTATTATTAGGATTATATATAAATATAATAATAAAGAAATAAAGAGACTATTAATTAAAATGTCTTAATTTAGTTTCAGACATTGGTTAGTAAATCGTCCTTTTTAATTCTATCGACATTAGAAAAATGCATTTTTCTAGTATTATATTTACGCGTTTGTAAATGCAAAAATAAAATTATTCTATCGACATTATTGATAATATCTTGATATTTTACCCCATCCCTAAATGTGCACGATTTGAATGTTGTCATCACTCATCACAAAATACCTTTAAATTTAATTTGCAAGATAAATTAAATTTAAAGGTATTTTGTGATGACAGGTAATTCATTTTCTTAGATTTGTTTATGAATATAATTATTAGTTTAAATTTTAATATCTTTACCTGTAACTTGTTTGAACTTTATAAGAATGGAAATAGCTTTGTAATTATAACTTTTAAAAAGTTATATATTGTTGATTTGTAAATAATACTTCGTTTTAGTTATTTTTCGCACATATTAAAATTATCACAATGAACAAAATCTATTTACATTATAATGGAAACAAACAATAATATGTCGCTGAATTATTGTGATAGTCTTTATTATCATTGTAATAGTTAAAATGTGACAAAATTTCTGACTAGTTTTAGTATTAGTGAGTGTAACATCTTGAAGGCGACTGATGGGCAACAGATTCTTTTTGTAATTGATTGATTGTAAATATGTTCATTACCATCGGGAAGCGTCAGTGGCGTAGTGCGTAATAGTGTCATCTCCCACCCGGGAGGCACTGGTTCGATCCCCGCCACGTACCAATGTGTTTTCAAATTTTGAATTCATATGTACGTTTAATCGATGCTTTTACGGTGAAGGAAAACATCATGAGGAAACTTGTACACACCTATGAAGAAATTCTTATAGGCCCTCCAGACTCACGCGAGAAGTCTCGGCGAGTAGTCTCGCCGAGACTTGACCCGAGAAACGAGATGGTATCTACACTCACGCGAACTTCTCACTTGCGTTCTCGACCGTTATGCGAAATGGATGACTTTGACAGTGCGACGGCTTTGGTATTTACAGGTATTTACAGTAAACCACAGCAGTTTGTAGGATCGAAAAAGCGAAGGAGTGATATTATAAAATTTAGTACAACCTAACATTATAATTATATCATCCGTTTGGATGATATTATAATGTTTACTAGGATATTGGTTGTTTTAATGTTGGCATAAACTGTTTAGAATGTTTTATAAAGGATACCTAATTAAATAGAAAATGAAAAACATGGAAAAAAATCCTGTCATGGATAAGTGCTGAGACGGGACTTAAACCCGAACGAATTGCTATAAATTTCGATCATAACTAAACATGCCATATAAAAATTAGAAACAAAATCTATTTTTAAATAGAAGATTTAAAGCATGAGTGTAGATAAAATTAATTATTTAGACAGGCCCTGGTTCAAAGCTCAGATTAATAAAATAATAAATGCAAAGCACACACATGCGAAGGAAATCACTTCCTACATCGCAGTGAGGCCGAACGAGAATATGATACGGTTCTCTTTTCTCGCCCAAAAAACCCTTTGAAGCAGGTGAAAAAACCGACACCGCGCGGAGAACAGGCGAGCCCGAAAACGAGAACGCGAGAAACTAATCACTTTCACGCTTCTCGGGTGTTCTCGGGGGTTCTCGGCGTGAGTCTAGAGGGCGCATGAGGTTGTGCGTGAAGTCGACCAACCCGCACTTGGCCAGCGTGGTTGACTAAGGCCTAATCGCCCCTAATGTGTGGTAGGCTTGACATTATGTGAGCTGTTGATGATGATGAGGTTCATTACCAATATTTAAATGTGGCACTAAATAATTGTAATTTGAATTACATTACAACAAAATCTGTAACACAAAGTACGAACCTATTAATGGCTACATAATTATATTTGAACAATTTTATATAGTGTTATATCTTGGCTTTTAGTTTTCCAAAATTAAATAAATAAATAAATTACATTATTATTTTACTCATAAAAATATCGAACAATTATATTTTTTGTTATAGAAAAGGGGACAAATGATTGTCATGTCATTTAATTTACATAATTATTGAAACGTCGTGCAGATTTTTGTTCTTTCTGGCAGCCCCGTAGACAGGCTTGTTCGAATTCCGTAAGCGTTGTGCACAGTCACGTAGTAAACTAAACCTAAACGGTTTGAAATAAGGTATGTATTTGAATATAATATTTTTTCACTTAGTACCTATTTTTTAAAGTTTTTCTGTAACGAATCGCTGGACGATGCTTTATGTAGTCACAATATGAACAAAATGTGTCTTCGTGTGCGAGAGGCGACACCGGTCCCCGTACAAAACTGACATCATTATACTTCTAACCTCTTATATCTAATCTATGTTCTGTGTGTAACCTCATTACTCTTTACTGGGTGTACCGATTTTGAAGATTCTTTTAACGTTTGGAAGCTGGGGCTTGTCATGTGATCCCATTTAAATTTAACTTAACAATAATATAGCTCATACATCACAATCACATATAGGCTTCAATGTATACTAATCCATTGCTGACGAATCGCGGGCAGAAGCTAGTAAAAAATAAAATCATCATCATCATCATCATCATTTCAGCCGAGAGACGCCCACTGTTGGACATAGGCCTCCCCCAAGGATCTCCAAACCGGCCGGTCCTGCGCTGCCCGCATCCAGCGGCTTCCCGCGACCTTAACTAGATCGTCAGTCCACCTTGTGGGGGGCCTACCAACGCTGCGTTTCCCGGTACGTGGTCGCCACTCGAGGACCTTTCCGCCCCAACGGCCGTCAGTCCTTCTCGCAATGTGCCCTGCCCACTGCCACTTGAGGTTCGCAATTCTTTGGCCTATGTCGGTGACCTTGGTTCTCCTGCGGATCTCATCATTTCGGATATGATCACGCAGAGAAACTCCGAGCATAGCCCTCTCCATTGCCCTTTGGGTGACCTTGAGCCTTCTTATGAGGCCCATTGTAAGCGGCCACGTTTCGGTTCCGTAAGTCATCACTGGCAACACACACGAATTAAAGACTTTCGTCTTGAGACACTGCGGTAGATGGGCCGAGAATATGCCGCGTAGCTTCCCGAACGCTGCCCAGCCGAGTTGGATTCGTCGATTGACCTCTTTCTGGAAGTTGGACTTACCCAGTTGGACTGTTTGTCCCAGGTAAACATAATCGTCGACAACTTCCAGTGTAGAGCTTCCAACCTTTACAGGAGTGGGTGCAACATGGATATTAGACATGATTTTCGTCTTATCCATGTTCATTTTAAGACCCACTTGTTGGGAGACTCTACAGAGATCGTCGAGCATTGCGCCCAGGTCTTCCAAGGTCTCAGCCATAACCACGATATCATCTGCAAAGCGAAGGTGAGTCATGTACTCGCCATTTATGTTGATGCCAAGCCCTCTCCAGTCCAGAAGCTTAAACGCGTCCTCCAACGCAGCTGTGAACAGTTTCGGCGATATAACATCACCCTGTCTCACGCCTCGCTGGAGCTGTATGGGTTTTGAATTCTGGTCCTGAAGGCGAACTGACATAGTGGCGTTTTCGTACAGTGACCGCAACACTTGGATGTATCGGTAGTCTATGTGGCACCTCTGGAGTGACTGGAGCACTGCCCAGGTCTCGACAGAATCGAAGGCTTTCTCATAGTCTACGAACGCTAAGCATAATGGCAGGTTATACTCTTCGGTCTTCTGTATAACCTGCCGCAGCGTATGTATGTGATCTATGGTACTGAAGCCTTTTCGGAATCCGGCTTGTTCGGGAGGCTGGAAGTCGTCAAACCTGCGCGCGAGACGATTCGTTATAACTCTTGAAAACAGCTTGTAAACATGACTCAGCAGCGTGATGGGTCTATAGTTCTTCAATTGGGCCCTGTCGCCCTTTTTGAAGAAGAGTCTCACCACGCCGCCATGCCATGCCTCTGGCGTTTTGCCCTCGAGTATAACGGAGTTAAATAGCCTCTGAAGAGCTTTCAGGACCGGTCGTCCACCTGCTTTCAGAAGCTCCGCTGTCACTCCGTCATCACCCGGCGCCTTGTTGTTCTTAAGCTGTTTAAGAGCTACACTAATCTCGTACAGGCTGACGTCCGGGATATCTTCGGTATAGTGTCGGGTTAATTTGGCTCTTGGATCGGTGGCCTGAATGACAGGTGGGTGTGATGTCGCGTAAAGCTGTCCATAAAAGTTTTCAATCTCGGCCAAAAGCTCAGGTCGTGATGTGATGGTTCTGCCGTCCTCTGTCTTCAGCTTCGTCAGCAAGCTCTCTCCAAGCGACAAATCTCTAGCGAACACTTTGGAGCCTTTGTTCCGCTCGATGGCCTCTTTAATACGTTCTGTATTAAATTGGCGTATGTCGCGAGTTAAGCACTTGGAGATATGTTTGTTGAGCTGCCGACGCCTACGAGCATCTTCAGAAGACTGCAGAACCATCCCTCGTCTTTCCTCCATCAGCTTTAATGTGGGCTCTGAGATTTCCTTCGCTTTTTTTGTACGGCTGGGTTTGAAAAGTTTTGAACCCACCGTAAGAACAGCTTCCACGAACCTGTCATTGTAAGTGTCCACATCTATGCAGTCCTCCAGGCATTCGAAGCGATTTTGCAGTTCGAGTTGAAAGCGCTCAGGGTTTTGGATCTGGATGGCTTCAGGGCGGAGCGTAGACTTCATCAGTCGATACCGTTCGGATTTGACGTTGAGATTCAATGTGCCTCTTACCATTCGGTGATCGCTTCCCGTGTTAAACGAATTGATCACAGAGACATCATTGAATATCCGAGTCTTAGTCGACATGATGAAGTCAATCTCATTTTTTGTTGTACCATCCGGACTTTCCCAGGTCCATTTCCGATGCAGCCGTTTCTTGAAGAAAGAGTTCATCATATAGAGTCCCTCTCTCTCCATATATTCGGCTAGCATTTGTCCACGGTAGTTCCGGATTCCAGTTCCAAATTGCCCCACTTTCAACTCATCATCGCCACGTTTGCCTAGCCTTGCGTTGAAGTCTCCCATTACAACAGTGTAGTGGGTCCTGGAAGCATGTATTGCCCGAGAAATGTCCTCATACATTACTTCCACTTCCTCGTCGGGGTGTGTCGAGGTCGGGGCGTATACCTGTATGACCTTCAACGAATACCGTTTGGTGATTCTGAGTATAAGGTACGCCACCCTATTCGACACACTTTCGATCTGTACAATGTTGTTCACGAGAGACTTGTGGACAATAAACCCGACACCACCTTGGGACAGATCTTCGCCCTCCCGGAAATAGAGTAGGTTGCCGGATTTAAGAATCACCGTGTCCTCGCCCTGTCTTCGGACTTCGGATAATCCCACTATACTCCAGCGAATCCTACTCAATTCTTCCTCTAGTTCCAGCAGCTTCTCCTCGGTCCGCAGTGTGCGTGTGTTATATGTTGCCAGGGCCAAAGTCGTATGACGGGAGATCATCGCCGCCCGGGGATTCTTGGCACCCCTGGTCCCGGCACCTCGCCAACGTCCGTCACCGCTGGCACGGCCTCCGGTACCGCCGGGCACTTGGGGCCTTGTGTTGGGTTTGTATACCATTTTGGGGGGGTTTGGGTCTTTTCCCACCACGCTGGCCCAGTGCGGGTTGGTGGGGAGCGCCAGAGCCTCGTCTGTTGTTCGGCAGGGTGTACCGCGTGCAGGTGAGGTTGACTTGGGTTCCGTCAGCTGTTGTTTGGAACCCCTTACACCCCAAAAAAAATAAAATAAACAGTTCAAAATATCCCTAACAATATCCCAACCCTATCACTAACTTAGTATGCGTCCCCGTCTCATATAATTAATTTCAATCGGTTTTAAAGAGAAAAGGAATAGTTAGGAACTATCGGAAAGAAATTTCCACTGGAGTGTCCGCTGAGAAATATCTTTCGATTACTCCTGTGACAGTGGCGAGTGGCGAATTGAATTGTTGGAGGAGATAGGTTTATTAATAGATCGCTACGGAGACGTGTGAAACAAATAGTGATAAAAAGCATGACAGGATTGTAGAGTACTGGCTGAATTGAAACTGGTGTAGCTTTGAAAAAATTAGCCGAAATTTGAGGATATGATTACTATGGAAAAAAAATTGCGTTTACAAACGCTAAATATTATTAGTAGCGTAGTGGTTAACTCAGACTTATTGCGGAGGATGCTGGGTCCGATTCCCACCTGGGGCAGATCGATTTTTTTCAGTGTATTTTCTATCTTTTAAGATATTTGATTAGTGCTTCCTTTCTGTTACTTTCTTTTTGTTCAAGGTTATGAGAGCCACTGAGCCAGCCGTGACTCATGAGCCAGAGGAGCTGACAAAGTATGGAAGAGAATGATGGCGGTTACCACACTCTCTGCTGTGGTATATTTCGTGTAAATTAGGAAATCAGCGTTTGCTGGAATACGGCAGTTTCATTAATTATACTCTTTTCGTTAAGCTTTGGAAGGAATCGATTGGCCGCGTGTCTAGGCTTTCTAGTTAGACAAAATAACAGAACATTATAGATAACTAAATCTGAATGTTTCTAATTAATTTTTGTAAATAAAATACCCTAAAAAAATCCTTGATTTTTAGAGTTTCAAAACTCAACAAGGTACTCACTTCGTTGTCAGCTTGTCTGGATAGCTAACTCCATTTTCTCAAGAACGCGTGGAGGTATTGATTTGAATTTGTCTTTTTTAAGTACCCTATCCCTACTAACTGCTTAAACTTCGACTTCTGTTAACGTAATCAAAACATAAATATGTCCCTTCTTCGTCCGTTCTATTTTGTGTACTTCTCGTCGACCGCTATTTAAAATTGGCAAGAAGCTAAAATCTTATAGCCCATGTAAAGGGGAAAAACCGTTAGTAGATAATTTATAAAAATATCTACAACTATGTGTTTGATACACGAGTGTGACTCCTACATGGCTTTTTTTAGATACAAGAATAATATTTTTTTAAATGTAAGTTATATTCTTATCACGCTTATAAAATCAATATTTGATTTTAACACTAGAAGGGTCGGGCTTCATACTATACCTTCAAAGACCGCAGCCGTCAATTTGACGGCACTAGAGATTCAGTCCAAATACTCAATAAAATATTGCGTATTTTGCTTTAAAATAAAACAAACATAATTTGAATTTATTTTTTTATCAATAATAAACAATTTTTGTACTTAAACTGAGTAACATTTGCAATAAATAATGTTTTTTTTTAATCTTTTATTAATTTTCCACAAACAACTGTTTTACAGATTGTGGCGGTTTCACATGTTCTTTTTTTACAATTAACTTGGCATTGCCGCTTCTTATTGTTAGTAGCAGATCATTAACTTGTTTCAGAATTACTTTCTTGTCTTTCAGTCACAGTTGGAGTTGATTTATTTTTCACATACTCTGCACGTAGATCGCTCACTAGTTGAAGCATAAAATCATGCCGAAAAATATTTATTCTTGTGCCTTTTCGGTAGAGAATCTAGGAATTTAGAGCTGCTAAATCTCGTATATTATAAAAAAAATCATGAATGGACCATCTCCGAATTCCACCTCTTACAGTGTACTTGCGTGCCATTTGATCGATGATGTCCACATCAAATTTGGTTTTATTATAAAATTCAACTGTCTCAGGCAGCTTTTTTTATCAATATCTATGCTCACGTTGTGGTGCAGAGATCTCAAAATAATAATATTTTTCCTGGTTTTCCTTGATAGACAGTAAGAGTTGTATCGGTCTCTGTTTTCATTATAAATGTTTCATATCTTGTAGTAAGAATAGTATTTCTCGATTTGCTCGCCGCATTGTTCCAACAATAGTAGGTAGTATTTTCGACTATTAGTTTTTTAGGCAAATTTAGAGACGTGAAAAAGTTGTCAGTGGTAAAGTTTCGGCCCTTTTTGAAATAGGGTTGATTTCAAAACCACATAATTGGGTAGTATTTTGAAAACGGGTGGCGCAATCTTGCAACCACAAATTATCCAAATCTAGGTATAGGCGCCACGAGCATAAATCAATGTAATGTAAACAAGCTAGACAATAACAGCTTATTTAGAAATAAAAATAAATAAAAGATAAGTACCCGTATTACTTCGTAGAAAAATTTGTTTACTTACTATTCTTATCACTGCTTTCATATGCCGTCACATTGACGGTGTGCGGTCTTAGTAGGTAGTTGTAAAAGAATCTCATATACTACACATATTTTAATAGATTTTTTATAGATTTAAGCTAACAATAACAAATTAGGAAAAGTCATAAAATATGAAAAGAAACAAAAACATAGTTTGTAAAATATTTGAGAATGAAATCCCCGTGCCGTCAAATTGACGGCCTTGGTCTTTCTAGTGTTAAAATATAATAATATTCATCATTCAAATTTCATTACTATTTTATTCTGAGTATCCAAATAACATAATTAATCACGAGCAATTGGCCCAAAGCCGATTCGAAACCAAATAAGCTGTGTTCACAAAAGCAAACATCTTTATTAAATATTTACCAACTCAATATTTCAATGAAATAATATCTGTCAATTTTAATTTTTTGAATTGAATGGGATTGAATTGGTGGCTTTTATTGACTTACAGCACACTCTTGATGGGGTCGTACCCTTGGAATTGAAAATTTATTACCAATGCTTTAGAATACAAAATACGTTGTAAATTTAAAATTAATTATGTATTTTCTGTCTAATTTTAAAAGGGGTCTGACAAATGAATAGAATATTTTTTTCAACTCATCTTTGCGAAAAGCTCTGATTTCTTCGCAAATAATTGCGTGTAAAATAGGTCTTTTCTCTGTGAGAAATTTGTAGGAGGAATAATGGTTTTTTAATGTGAAACTAAATAGAGTTTCAATTATATAAAATGAAAAATAGTTCAGTGTTCCCCTACCAAAGAAGTCGAACGAATTTTTTTAAGAACAATGATAAATGCTGTTTTATGCGTTGTATTGTGGGTAAAACAGTACCTATGCTTTCTATAGTAGGTTAAACAGTATGTATACTTCGAATATAAATAATAAATATGTATGTACTTAAAAAAAGAGTCTTAAAAAACAGACGGACAATAAAGTGATCCTATAAGGGTTCCGTTTTTTCCTTTTGAGGTACGGAACCCTAAAAAGAAGACATGGCAACTAGATTTCTGCTGTAATACATTTCCCAGATTACTTAAGACTGTATGTCTGTCTGTCATGTTCCAAAAACGGATGATGCAATTTAGACTTAGTTTTTTCTTTGTTTGAAAGGTAACTTGATCCAAAGTATTCTTAGCTATGATTCAAGAATAAAAAATCTTTGACATAGGGACTTCCAAATAAAGAAAATTGTTATACAAAGCAAAGCAATTAAACCCAAACAAAAATAACGCTAGGTTTATTCATATTTTTATCATAAAAGTGTTCTAACTTCTATTTAAAAAGCGATTCTTGACTTCACTAGTAATAGACAGTTGGACGTGTTCGGAATCTACAGACGAGAAAATCATTATAGCTTATTCAGTGACTTTTCCTAAATAGATTGAGACATCCCGAAAGCTTGACTTATTGCTCTCGATTAAGCAAAAGAGAAAGGTAAACATCAAAGGAAAGATAGTCGTTAACATCAAAACAAAGGTACTCATATGATTATAAAACCGAGTTTTAATTCAAATGCACGGAAAAGAAACGGAAAAAAACATTATCGTTATGGCTGCATGAGTTGTACCTTTGCTTTCCTACAAAGGAAGAAAACTGTGAAAAAAGACACAGTAATTAAACATTGTTTCAATTTGTTTTTATGCAATGAAGTTGGCGTTATTATGATGTAAAATTATCCGTGGTTATGTTAAATTTTGAGAAATCCTACGAATTTTATAAATGCGAAAGTTTGTATGGATGTATGTTGTATGTCTGTTGCTCTTTCACGCAAAATGTGAAACTACTGAATGTATATAAATGAAACTTTACAATAATCTCGCTCATACATCAAAGTATATACTAATTCTGTGTAGAAGAAGTCGCGGGCAGAAGATAGTTATAGAATAAAGGTTTTCTCGTCTGTATGATGTTGATAAGTTTATAGTGGTTTATTCCACCTCCTTCATATAGGTAGGTTGCTTTTCACCACCTCATCTATCGCCATCATGAAGTCTTATGTTATACATAGTTTACCAATCACTCCCTAACACAAGCATTAAAACTTGTGACACCCATCTTTTCAAACAATTAAGATTTCCTTCAATTATTCAGTTTTTTTTATTAGGAGATGGCATACAAGCTTGCGGCCCACCTGGTGTAGTGGTTACCGTTGCCTATAGACTTTTGCAATGTTAAGGGTAAATCACTTAACACTGCTAGTGCGTTGCCATCCTGGGAACTAAGATGATATGCCTTCCATGCCCAGTAATTAAACTGGATTCCTTACCCTTCAATCCGAAACACAGCGCACTACTACACGGAAATAAGAAAGGCGGTGGTACCTACCCAGACGACCCTACATATGGGTCTAGTAAATCCATCTAGTAAATTAAGATTATATTTTTTCGAAATATTTTTTGGCCCTGATAAAATGTTTGCCCTGACATGCCATAGCAACCTACAATTATTATTAATACAACGCTTCATATAATCAATATTTTAAATAGGTTAATCCACAATTCAATTTCACTCATTACCTCCTTGATACGAGTAAATAGTAAATGACAACTAACTCTTAATCTGATCATTACTAGTCGCGTAGCTCAGTCGTTGGGCCGGGCCAGGCCAGCAGGGATGTTATGGTGAAGTAAGTACATATGCCGATCCCGAAACACCCCCACAAAGGGCTTGGGAGATTACCGTGTTACGTAACACTTTTGCTGTGCGGAAAGTGTAACGCGCAGCTCGAAGAGAAAGGAAGAGAGTTAATGGAGAGTTGTGTACAATTCATTTGGTGAAAAGTTTTTATTAAATTACTTGTGTTAGAGTGTTATAGCCTTTGCACTTTTCAACATTATGTTTATAAGTAAATGGTAAACTATCTATAATTCTTTTTAATATGTTTCCAGTCTCTTCGCAATGACAAAGTTTACCAATCAATTAATATTTCCTTACAGTTAAGAGTTGTTTTGCTATAAATATTCAATATAATAATATTTATTTATGGTCGTGTAGTTTTCGATCTTGAATAAGAAAGAATAGTCTTATTCAAGACCAGGAACTACACGACCATTTTTTTTATTTGAACAGATGGCAAACAAGCTTGCACCCCACCTGGTGTTAAGTGGGACCGTCGCCTATAGACACTTGCAATATTAAGGGTAAATCACTGAACACTGCAAGTGCGTTGCCATCCTGGGACTAAGATGATATGCCTTCCATGCCCAGTAATTACACTGGCTACCTTTCCCTTCAATCCGAAACACAGCGAACTGCTTCACGGCAGAAATAAGAAAGGCGGTGGTACCTACCCAGGCGACCCTTACATATGGGTCTACCACCATAATAAGTTTATCTTTATATACTATTTTATATTATTTAATAATTTTGAGAAATCTTTATATTACGTACTCTTCAATATCTAAATGCTCTTTCTTCGAACTATTCACCAAATAACCTAAATGCCAATGCGCCATGCGGCAAAAACTGAATAATAAGACATGCCTCGAGTTTAATGCGATTCAAATGAAAACAAAAGCAAACGAGACTTCATCAAAGTTATGCTTACCGAAGTCTTTGATCTCGACCCGACTTTGTGACAAAGTAGTAGCACAAAACAGCAAAGTCATGGAATATTCGTACAGCATACCTTTTTTTATGACGATGGAAAATTCATTTCAGGATCTTACCGCAATGTTGGTTAGACGATGTTGCGTGTGTGGGACTCCCCGACGCCTTGGCTCGACGCTGGTACTGTCCACTATAAACCACCCTCCTAAGCCCTTTGTGGGAGCGTTTCAGAGTCGATGTACAGTCGAACCAACTGAATCATGACCCACTTGGCCGATCATTCCTTTACAATCATAAATTTAGTTAGGTTTTCTTTGCTATCATGCGTGTTGCACTTAGTACGTTTTAAATATGAATAAAAATGTGTCATTACGGGTCAGAGATCTACGCAATTTTACTCTTTGTTATCACTGCACTAAAGTCTCAATTGGAATTTCAAATAAGATGCCGTTCATAATCTAAACTCTTTTCACTACTGAGAAAAACGAATAACTATTATATTTTTAAAAATAAAATTACGTTATGTGTCAGATGTCAAGTGGTGGTTGAAAAAATTTTAAAAGGCCATATTTATTAGACACTGTCAGTGTCTAATAAATTGATAACAGGTTTGTTACTTAAGAAATGTATATTCAAGCGAATTTCGACCTACTTTGTATTGAGTGACTGTAGGAAAATGATCTTAAGGTGGGTCATGATTCAATTTGGTCGACTGTACTTACGTACGCCTTGTCATCGAAACGCCCCCAGTCTTCGGACATCTTACCTAGAATGATACGGAATCTGATTGCCCCGATAAGATTTCCCACCATCCGAATGCTCTAACTGTTATAGCTGTTGAGTTCTTGACATTATCAGTTCCATGTTATCCTTCGGATAGTAACACGCCAATACACTAGCTTTGCGCTTCCAAGTCGAACAAAGGTAAAAAGACTTGGCCTACGCTAGTCGACTCGAAACGGATGGCTGAACTCTCAAAACATTCTCAGCACGAGTGCCGCATTATGTTTGATTTGTGAGGTTATTGTTTGCGAGGAGATTGAGGAGTCAGATTTTTAAAAATTAAATGTTAGAAGTTCATTTTGATTTTTATACCAAAATTTTATTTATTTTACGTCTCAAGACGAAAGTTATACGACTGTGCTACCAGTGATGAATTTACAATGACTTAGGTACAATAGGCCTCATTGGAATGATCAAGGTTTCTCTCCGTGGTCATATCACAAATGATGATATCCGCAGGAGAACCAAAGTCACCGACATAGCCCAAAAAATTGCGAACCCAAAGAATTACGAACTCAAAGAATTGCGAACCTTAAGTGGCAGTGGCAGCACATTGCGAGGAGGACTGACGGTCGTTGGGGGGGGGGGGGGCTAGGTCCTTGAATGGCGACTCAGCTTTGGAAGGCCCCTCACAAAGTGGATCGGTGATTGAATAATGGTCACGGGAAGCCGCTGGATAAGAGCAGCACAGGTCTAATTGGGTCGGAGATCTTTGAGGGAGGTCTGTGCCTAACAGTAGCGGTCTCTTCCTTGGCTGATGTGATGCTTATTTTTACCCTTTTAATGAAGTAAGGGTTCATGATATATTTTTATTCAGATATCTACTAGTTTCAATTACAGTAACGGAGATCAGTAACATTCCTAATCTTAAAAGGTACCACGCTGTTCACCCGCGTAGATGCCGTTTTCCTATAAAGCAGTGAATGCATCCCAAAGGAATAATCCATCATTATGCCAAATTTCACCCAGTTCCGTTAAACCGTTCTGGTGTGACTGAACAAACATCCATCCATCCATCCAAACTTTCGCATTTTTAATTTTAGTAAAATTACAACAAAAAAAAACTCTTTGTTTTAACGCCTTTTTATCGACTTATTTTCTGGGCCCTAAGTGCGAGTTTGTGTTTCTGTCAAATCGTATGAATACTTAAGTAGGTCTCGCAAGTATCTGAATCCAATATTTTCTCAATTACATATCCTACAATTTGCTCTCTAATTGTTTTTAGCATAAAGTTCACACTGCTGTAATATGTTTCGACTTTCCTTTGTTTTTAAAATTGGTTTAAGTTTCCATTTGTGGGCGAACACGCTATTGCTCCGATTTTTAAGCAAGAGAAAAAGTTAGTTTAGGTAAATACTTAAGTAGAACACAAAACTAAAAGGTCAAAATCAGTCGGAAAACGTACATATTTTTCTAAGAAATCTGATTTACAAATTATACCTGCGGGTTTTTAACAGACTTCAAAAAAGGAGGTTCTCAATTCAACCCATAATAAATAAAAATAATAATAAGCCTTTTCATTTCCAAAAACCATATGGTTTATAAGTTTTAGTAAGTTTTTCTTAATTCTACGTACGTATTCATTTTGCTTTGTTATTGGAACCCCACTCTGGGTACAGGCCTCCTCCAGCTTACTCCATGTTTCCAATCTTGGCTTTGCTTCTCCATTATTTTCCCGCTGTTGTTATTATTTCGTCGATCCATCTGTTACTTGGAACGAAAACTCAATAACATTAGTTCTTGAAAATATTCGATCAGTACCTACAATTAACTTGAGCACGCCACGCTTTACTCTAAATAATAATTATACTTTTCGTTCATCATTTAGTGTCTATACTAAAAAGTTATTTTTCACTTCTTAGTCCGATTTCATATAAAAGCGTGTTTTTTAGTTTTTTTATAGCTATTGTTTTATTTTAATAGCCTGATGAGTTGTAGTTTGTATTTACAATGGAACCTCCATGACTGTGTCTATATAATGAGCGATCTGTTTCATAAAACCGTTGGACAGACGGAAAGGACATAGTATCATAAAACGATTTCTTTAGTCGTAAATTTAATAACATACAAGATGCAAACATTACTTATTTGTTACCTTACTAAAAAAGTGATGTTAATGTCACAGTCACATAAGGTCATTTTTTTTATGTTATGAGATGGCAAACAAGCTTTCGGCCCACCTGATCTTAAGTGTTCACCGCTGCCTAGACACTTGCAATATTAAGTTTAAATCACTTAACACCACAAGTGCGTTTGCCGTCCTGGGGACTAAGATGATATGCCCTCCATGCCCAGTAATTACACAGCCGGATTGTGGATGTGTAAGTCGAGTCTGACAATGTTCCACTGCGCTTTGGTCATAAAAAAAGACCTGAACCTACCAATAATAAGGGATCTCCATTTGATTATAGAGACTATCAATATATAGAAAACACGACGGATTTATCAATGAACGGTTTTATTCGGTTAACTATTCACACCTATAATCTGGCGCGCCGTTTTGTGTGCAGCGTGTATGGCCGCGACAAAAATTGCCTTGCTACATTAGGTCTCAACTTTCGAAACTGGGCTGAACTTAAAAAATCCCGACATTAATATTTTATTACGAAGGCATGAAATACAGACATAAAAACCGGGGCACAGTGAAATAAAAGGAGCAGTAAAACAAAATGATCACAGTAAAAGGAATCTATTACGATATTCTAATGAAATGCATACTAATTTACGATCTCAAAGAGAGCTTTTATTATTGTACCTAATAATATTAGACAAAGAAGTTTATATAGTTTTAGTAGGATGTGAGAATAGTGCCAGATATATCTATGAAACCTTTTTGTTATTTCGCATTTATTATTTAAAGACCATTGGAAAAAACAATACATTTATACTAACTTTATGCTAACTACTTTTATTTTTAATAATATAAGGTTACTAGTGTAGTCTTGTATTGATGATCGTATTTGAATCTTGGCGTGCAGTTTCCGGTTTTCAATAGGACTCATGGCAGTCCTATCTTATCTTATCTTATGTAGGGGCCGTGAGTTGCCCCACGTTGCACTTCGACCCAATGGGATCTTTCGTGTCTCCCCGTCTCGTTCACTCTTGTCGCTCCTTGAATATGCAAGCCATCAGTCTAGCTATATCCATGGGTTTGAAGAGCCTGTAGTCTTCTGGCTTTGGGTTAGCCAATCCCAGGATATTTATTCTAATCCTGGCTATGGAATCACAGTCACATAGTAGGTGTTCCATGGATTCCCGGTTATGCCCACCCCACATGCTCTGCAATTTGGTGTTGTCGAAATTTTCATTTTGTTGAGCATGTGGTCTGTGGCGTAGTGCCCTGTGAGTCCTCCAAGATTAGGCGGGCCTGTTGTCTGCTGCCTCCATATATGAATTTACTCCATCCTCTTAGGTATACTACCAAGAAGGATTTGGAGTGTTTCATACCAGGTGACAGTTTCCATTCCATACAGTGTCTTTTGTAGACGTGTTATTTTATGGCTTTGCTGATGTGGCATTTGGATATGGGGATGAATGGTTCAGGGCCTATGAATGGGTTTTCTGATCCTTTTCTTGCCAGTTCATCAGCTTTCTCATTGCCTCTGATCCCCTCGTGACCTGGGACCTAGATCAGTTGTACCTTGTTGCATTTCCCGACCCTATGTAGTGTTCGGACCGCAATGAGTACTATGCCTGAGTCGACGTGGGGGTTCAAGAGGGCCTTCAGCGCTGCTTGACTGTCACTTAGGATATAGACAACTTTGTTTTTAACACATTGTTCTATGATCTTTTTGCGCAGAGGATTGCCAGTCCTAATTAACACTATAATTATGGCATGAGATTAACACTATAATATCTTGTTGCTATGACAATACAAAAGTTTTAATCTACTTCTGAGCATACGATAAAAGCATGTTGTGCCTTTAAATTGCCATGTTAATTTAAAGGCACAACATGCTTATGATTATCAGTAAATAAAACCTTCGTACGCTCGTTCAGGTCAGCATTCTCAAGCAAATTGAAACTGAACACAAGTTGGCGACATTATTTCCACTGTGCATCTTTTCCGGGCGATTGTCCTACTGCATTAAAAAGTTCATTATGTTCCAGCGACATGGCATCGGGGTGTATGTAGGTCAAACAGCGAGCACGCACCAAGGGTGAGCGGCGACTTGTTACGTTGTGAGCATATGTTTCAAATTGTTCGTTACATAACGGGGCCGGCCATTACTGCGGCCGGCGTTGCATGTCTCCGGACATTTGACATCGAAATGTTGGAACTGGAATGGGGGTAATGAAAAAGGAGAACTCGATTGGAAAATCTGAGGGGCTCGAAATTATTTAGTTATTTTTAGTGAAATTAAAATTTGTTTTTTTCTATAATGATGGGAGTAATTATTTTTTTGTGTCGAGAATCACGCCCATAGTCCTAAAAGGGGTTGAGCACAGCTTTGGGTAACATTTGGTTACATATAAAGCCAGTATGGGTCAAGCAGTATCTGAAAATATTGGTTGCCAGCCTGTCGCCTACAGAAAAAGTGGGATCAAATGCAAATACTTTTCAATCAAGACAATTTGGAGGACCTTGGATAATTATGTAGGGTCTAAACGCGCGCAATGCGAAAGCTCAAAATGTTATTTAACAAACCGTTATGGACTAGTAGAAATTACTGGACATTGACGGTTACTAGTCGTCCGAGTTTTCTGTTGATATTTACTATCGTAGCTAATGAAAATGGCGTTAAAAATTTGCACTTGTTCGTTTAACTTTCGTGATCGACGTCTCAAAATTTGATAGAAACTTTATATTTTGTTGTCATACGTGCATGTTAAATTTGGTTGCAATAAGTTAAAGCATACCTACTCGAGTTATCGTGCTAACGCACAGACACACACACACAGACATAATTCCAAAAAAATGTTTTTGGACTCAGAGAGGTCCAAAACGTGTAAATCCGTCAAAATCTCGAGATCAAATTTTTTGACGATTACAAGACTTCCTCTATACTACGTATACGAGAAAGTAAAAAAGGGGAAAAATATAGTTCATGTTAAGGTCGGACCTACATATGAACTACGTTTTTCCCCTTTCAGCCCGAAGACAGGCAATACGACTATCGTAGCAATTCCTCTGAATGTATAGAGCCACGGAATATTTTATTTCAAGGTCACAGCTTTACACGATATCCTCCCTACATGCCGATTCAGCGTATATTCAAATCCCGACCTTCAGTCCCGCATTGTAGATTTATTTTACAGTGATATGCTTGTTCTCCGCTTATCGTGAACATTATTCTATTTTCTTTTATTATTTATTTACATTGAACTTCATTGACTGAATCGTTATAGCAAAATGAGTATAAAATCAAAAACTTTTGAGTGATTAGTTATAGTTAGATTATTGCGAAAGACGTTTTTCGTCTGGGATATAATCTTTACTATACAGAGATGACTTCATAGTCCGCATCTTCACGTCAGATCACTGAGTACGCTGGTGCAGCGCGTTTACGGTCCTGCTTTTCGAACAGCTATACTCAACCTACGGCCCACGGGCCGCAACTGGCCCGATAGCCTTTTGTACGCGACCTGAAGCCTAGTACAGTATTTTTGGATTAACAGTTGTATTTTATTGATAACGGTACACAAACAATGATGTTTGTTTGTTCATTCATTATTTCACTTTCATTCTCTACCTCTACACATAGAACACCTATTTCAGTACCCTTGGGCGCACACGAGTAGCACGGAAGCAGCGAGTCGTATTGCAATTGTGAGAGGATCAAACGGTATCTTGCTAGATTAATCAAAAATTATGTAAAGTTTGCCTCAATGTTAAAAATCACATTAATTTAGAAAAACTTAGAAATAATATACTGAAAAAAAACAACTGTCCAGGGCGGGAATAAACCACTACGCTACCGGGACACTGCTTTCGCCGTCGAAATTTGACAGTGCCTGGTACTTGTGTTTTTATGGTAACATTGTTCAATTTCGACGGCGAAATCAGTGTCCCGGTAGCATAGAGGTTGACGCAGCCGCCCGGATTGCGGAAGATGCTGGGTTCGATTCCCGCCATGGACAGTCGATTTTTTTCTGTGTATTTTTTCTAACTTTAATAGTATTTGTTTACGCAAAAATGAGTCCATAAATTTTTAATTTCAAATGTTGCATTTTATCGTAATTTAATATAATAATTGATATCTTGCGGAGTGTTACCTAGATTATTTCGGCCTGCTAGGTGTAGCAGCAATGATTATATGGCCCAGAGGAGAAAAAAGTTTAATATGGCTGCTTTAGAAGCACCCTAGCGTCTGCCCTCTCGACTCGAACCCTGCAAAGGCTCTAGATGACAGCGAGGGATTTTTTTTATGTTACGAGATGGAAAACAAGCTCACGGCCCACCTGATGTTAAGTGGTCACTGCCGCCTATAGACACTTGCAATATTAAGTGTAAATTACTTAACACCGCAAGTGCGTTTGCCATCCTGGGGACTAAGATGATAAGCCCTCCATGCCCAGTAATTACACTGGCTACCTTTCCCTTCAATCCGAAACACAGCGAACTGCTTCACGGCAGAAATAAGAAAGATCTCGGGAGATACCCGCCGAATAGAAACGGAAATAGCTATGGAATTTTCACCCTAGATACCCACCAAAACGCTGGCCTTCTTAATAAATGTGCGGTAACACTGTAAGGTCACAGACTCGATGTTAGAGCGCCGCCGCTGTCTTCGAGGCAAGTTCCATTTAAATCTTTGCCACTCTCGCACCGCACCCCGTCGCCGTCGCTCCGCGCGCCGCTGTGTTCAAGTACGTGGCCTAAAAATCATCAGAGGACAACAGCCATAGTTATTTGTACTCATCCACTTACACTTAACATCCGAAAGTATGAAGTCATTTCAGAGAACATGAAGTCGTTTTTACTATGCGTATTTAACTTGAGACGCAAAAAAATGAGTTTCATGAGTTTGACACGTATAATGTATGTGTCTGTAGCATCGCAGCTCCGAAACGGATGATCTGATATGACCTAATTTTCTTTTCGTTCGAAGGGTAACTTGATTGAAGGTATTCTTAGCTATACATACATACGATCACGCTCGTAGTCCCAAGAGAGGTTGGGATGAGTCTTAGTTAACATTTCATTACACATAAAGTAACATTTGGCAGCATGGGCCATGCAGTGATTGCCTATACCTGTATGAGACACCAATATAAAGAAATAACAATCCTTCAGTAAACAAAAAAAACAAAAGCCAACGACCAGGACAAATTTTACAATCAAAAACCATCTCAGCAATCCGGGTAAATTTCATAGCTATGATTCATGAATATCTGTTCAGCCGTCTGAAGTATGAAGAAGATAACTTTATAATAAATAATATACTGATAACACGTTCTCTTATTACTAATAATATTTACTATACTTTCTCAACACTATCACACTGCTATCGAGCATAGCTTCCGCCAGTAATCTTAAAAAGACGATCAGCTCGATGGTCTTATACATTATTCTCAACTGGGCAGAGTCAATGAAAGAAGAGTAATTTTCCTCAGAAGTATATGTTCAATCGGGGACCGCGGTCCAACTCGGTTCTGCTAAAACTTATTTATATAGTACCGTGTTCTGGGAACTTTGCAAACTTGATTCAGTGTCGCTCGAGGTAAAGCTTTAATACCCACATAGATAATTCTAATACGTTGTATGTAAATGGATAGGTATAATTGTAATCAGTACCCTTAGTGTTAGTTTTTTAGTATACAAAATGCACCGATTCTAGTTGCGTTAAGAGCTCAATTTGTATAGGAAATATGATTTGCGCTTCTCTCCGCTAGGGGCGCTGTTCGCGTTTCCTATACAAATTGAGCTCTTAACGCAACTAAAGTAGTTGCGTTTTTTATACTAAAAAACTTACACTGTATGGTGAAGGATTACGATGTATAGTAATCATTATTCCATTCTATTTTTTCATTATATTCCTTTGTAACTAGTCTACCTGTGCTCATTATCGGCAAATAATATTAATACCTTCATTTACGAGCGGTTTAGCACTATACTGACTAATTTGTCAAGTTATTAACGCTGAATACGAAACACGATATCGAATATTAAAATCAATTAATGGAAAATAACAACTTTGTAAACTATTCATATTAAAATCGCTCACAAAATCCACAGCGACCGAACTAACCGCATTTTATTGCTAACTTATCACAATATTAGAACTATAAATTGTAACCGCATTTAGGTGAGCAAACATTTAAACAGGTATTGGTAACTTAAGCTTAATGATACTAATAAAACTCGGGCAAGATATAATCGTAATAGGACATCGTAAAATATAGCATAGGTGAAAGGCTTTTCACGAAAGAACGTAAAAGTGTGCTTAGCCCGTAACCCTCTGTTTGTTTTTAGGGAACCCAATGAAAAATGGTATTTTAATAAAGTAATTTAAACAGTCATATGCGTTTTTGAAGTGAACTTCTTTAGAAATTGAATTTCGTTGTAATTTGAAAATTCGCGACACCAAAAAGTTTTTGACACAAATTTTTCTGATAGAATATCAATATGGGTATCATTTTCGTAGTTTTCAGGGATCCCGATTCGGAATATAAAATCTATTTCGAGGTCCAAGATGGCGAAAGCGACTTTTTAAGTAAAACTTTTTTAAAATCATTGTTATTAACAAGAATGGATCTCTATAATCTTTGAATAATAAATAATATTTGAAAACTGTAAAAAAAAGTTTTTGGCGCATTTTTAATTTGTTGTTAGTCATTTTGACGACCATTATACTCTGACAACGTACTGCGTCATAAAAAGTGTGTGTATTTGCAATTTACACACGTCAGAAGTGAAACTTCAGAAAGGTAGCAAAAGTGATTTCAGAAGCAACATATGTGCTTCTGAAATCACTTTTGCTACCTTTGGAGCTGAAATCACTTTTGCTACCCTGAGGAGAAGTACTAGTTGTGGTAAGAGGGCATTGAGATTTGCAATTCGTAACAAGCCTTTATAATTTGACTCACTGCTGGGACACATTCTCATCGATGGAGGTGTAGACAGTAGTCCACCACGCTTGCCGGATTGGTGGACAGAGTATCAGGTGATAAATACCCCTCTGCTGATCCATTAGTCGCCTACTACGACACCTATTGGAGGAAATGGGGTGATGCTATTCTACTCTGTCAGCATCACATGGCATTGAGATATAATGTGTTAAATAAAAGTAAAGAGGTAGTCTTTACAGTTGTATATTTCAACAACCTCGACCATAGACAGACTGGTTATTTGTCATTACCTTTTGGAACACAGTAATGTTGTTAACTGTTGCTATCAATTATATTATATTTAAAAAGAGGTAGATAGGTTACTTCCTTGCAATAAGTGGCACCCTAAAAGTAAGCTGAATAGCAAGCATATATCTTTCTCGTTTACTCTCTTGCTAGATATCATGTTGTCTTACTCACAACTTACAATACGACCTATACGACAACATGAAATCGTAGACTTTAGGTGTCGAGTTAATTTTGACCGTGTAACATGATGACATTTTGGACCATTTTTAACTTTGAATTAGTTAAATATAATATCATTGGTTGCTATGGTGAGTTTGATAAAATGGTAGTAATTGCGAACACAAATGGTGGTAGCTAGGCAGTCTTAATATAGTAACCCTACTACCGAAACCAGGAACAATTTTGTACACCAATGAGAATCAAACTCGAAATTTCTAAATCTAATTCCAGTACCCGAATTACTAAGACACACAGCGGTTAAAGCATATAAAGAAAAAAATACATTTATAAAGAATCCTATTATCTGTTTGTTAAATATATTAAAACCAACACAAACAAAAGTAATGCGAAGTCGTATAAAAACGTTGACACAGGAATTCAGCGGAACGCAGATATTTACGTACGATTTACGGAGTATTCGCGCGATGTGACGTCACAACGACTCGTGACATGACAAAGAATGAAATTCCGAGGTTTTGACACTTGCCACGCCAAGCGTTCCCAGATTAATGATAAAAAAAACTTTACGTATACGACAAAGGCGTGCGTGTATATTACACTAAGTTCCCAAAGAGAGAATATTGAACAATTTTTATTCTGGTGTTTTCAATGCATTTATTTTAAGTATAGCATTTTCATCTCACGCATACGGGTGAGTCATGAATGTGTGTAAGTATTTATGTATTTATTTATTGATATAGATTTACCAACAACATTTCACAGACTCTTCATCATCTTGGAAGCGAGCGTGCAGCATCTTAAGCCTGGCGTCGACTACAGCAGCAGAAACACGCCGAATCGAGCCGAACCGCATTAAAGCCTTTCGGGGTCTTTCGGGTTTTCATAGTAAATATATAGGAAGCTACTTTCTGCGATTCGATTCCTAGTGGACGCTTAGCTTTAGGCCTCGTCATCAAAATAATAATTCTCATATAAAAAAAGCGATTCGGTAACGTTCCATATCCAAGTTGATAAATGTGATGCGACTTATAATCTTAATGCAAAGGCAATAATATTCTAATTCGTTTAACAATACTCCATCCCGATCTTTGTTTTGGTGGAAAAACACCCATAACGCTTTTAACCCTTTTGTTAAGTAAAGAGAGTAATTAAACTGAAAATATTATTTCAAAGTTAATGTTATAAACTAACAAGACAAAGTTATACGCCACTTTAAGTCTCGTCTAGTTCTAGGAAGCGGTGAAGTTCGTACGTCCGGTTATTACAGATTTTAACCGTAAGTTAGTCTACGGGACGGGTCTACGTGACAGGAAAGTGGTACTTAGAATCTGAATTTCCATGCGACATATTATGTAATTAAGTTATGTACATAGCAAGTATTATCATACAACATAATTATACATACCTATATCTTATAGCGTCGTATATAACAATCAATTAAGTATGTACATAATCTGAGCATCTATCTTCATAATAATAATATAATTTATTTCAATCAACTATGGATCATACACGGATACATTAATATGGATACAAATTCATTATTAATCAACAGTTTAATTAAAATTTTGGTTTAATTATAATTACTATTATAAATTTAGTATTTGAAAAAAATAAAATAATATATATTAACTAACTAAATTATAAATGTTAACATTGGTCACTATTAAAACAATATTTTAACTTTAGTCAGTAAGTAAGCCATGCAGCAGTGGTTCACATCAACCTTCTGCATAATAACTATAATCCGCAAAAGATTACACACTACACTTTTATATCGTGAACTATGTTTTTTTTTTATATAAGTTTTACGGCTTTGGAATTTTCCATACAGCCCAATCTTTACCAATTTCTTCTTTTAGTAATTTATTTCATTCGTTCGTTCTAATGACTTCTCTGACTTATTCCTTTCTTGGTTATTCATTTTTAGGTCGTGAACTATGTGTGCTATAGTTGACTTTAATATGCGTGACGTCACGTACACGTGAGTGTCACGTCAATGTTGCAAGAGTCTATATGTTATAGGCTACGATGGCTGCTTAATCGTTGGCAAGAAATATGCAGGGTGGAAAAAAATATGGGCCCTGAGCCCCTTCAGATTTAAGTACCTCAAATCTTTAAAATAGCTCAATTTACTGAAAGGAAACATTCCTTTATTTTTAAAAAATGACATAACTGCATTCACAGAATTCTCAAAAAACTTACCCGAACTGGGAATCGAATCAACTCAAAATCAAAAAAATTAACTCTAGCCATTTTATTTTACAAATCAATGCAGTCGATGTTAACGATAAACTTTCTCTAAGAAACACAGGGTCTTAGAAATAAAAAACATTATGAAATCTAATATTTATTTTCGATTTATGTCGATTTATTTTTTATTATCTCGATTCTTACGAGAATCTTATTTTATTAGAATTGAAAGACACATAAACTAATATGGAACAAAAATATCACCTAGCAAGAGGCTAATAATTTAACAAATAAATCGTTCGAAATAGGACCACTCGTTACGTAGACACACATTTAGTCCAAGGCCCAGTTTTTATTTCCATCCTGTATAGTTAAACCTGGAAGCCACTGTACCAATAAAAAAGTGAAGACAACTATTTGACCCCAACTAATCTTTAAATGTTTCCCGTCCTACCTGTCTCTTTCTAACTCATAACACAAGTAATATAATGATGAACGTACGTATGATGTATACAACATGTAAATTAAATAACCAACACTCTGAATAAAATATAAAAGCAAAAATTACCCAGAAAACATTGTACAACATTTTCTGGGTACTTTTGTTTTTTTTTTTTGTTTTTTTTTTAAATAATAATTTTTTTTTTAAAAAAAATTATTGAAATCAACTCAGAAGCCGATCCCAAACCACCTGTATTAAGGGTGTTGGTTATTTAATTTTACATGTTGTAGACGGGCATGTAACCGTCTAGTACGTGTGCTCTAGTGGTTAGAATGAGATAAATAGGAAATAAGAAGTTTCAATGTAAATTTTTTGGTCTTCACTTTTTGGTAGTGGGCCTTCCAGATTTACCTATAAATTTCTTAGTCATTGGCCACGCTAGAGTGACTGCAGGGAGTGGAGTAGCGCGGAAAAATTAACACGATTAGATAAACACGCAGGACGCGCAACCACCTTTTTTTTTGTTGACGGGGAAGTCAAATGCATTTACGCATCGTCCCTGCGGGGTGGTGCCAACCGTAGAGGATATGTGGGACTCGAGGTTCGTGCATTCTCTCCATACCCACTAAACATCCTCCCCGGCCTGACCTTCAGTGCGCTATTACGGGACGGCTCGGGATCTGCGCACGTGAGCGCAACTACACCGAGACCGTCCCAACGCTGCCCGTCTAGGCACTCCTTGCACTAATTGGTGGCCAGCAGCCACTCCTCTACCGACGGCTGCTCGACCTGGCGCGTCCTCCTGACGAGGACACCGGGAGCAGCCACCGGACCGCACCCGGGGGACTTCGGGTGCGGTCGTGGCCCTGAAAAGGGCTGTCCGGAACTAGCCGTGGTGGGAAAACAAAAACAACTCGACGATGGCATGTACCTTCAAATGTCAAGGTCACCCTTGACATCAAAAGCCGCACACCTGCCGAGAAAGTTTCCCCACCACGTTACCAGGGTCCGCCACGAGGAGGCTTCCGGACGTGGACCCCAGGACGCGCAACCACCTACTATGTCCTCCACTGGTCGCGGTCGCCTGCCGCGCATTACAGTCGCGCCAAACGTGGCGGATCCCTTTCATCTCGTATTAGTTATTTTTCTCACTTACCGCGGACGCAATACGCGTCGCGCCAGCAGTGTGGGCAAGGCCTTACAACCAAGCATGCCGTATGCTCGTCTGCCAAACTAATACAATAAATAATTATGTCCCCTCTCCAGTACCAAAGGACCTCTTTTGCTTTGTAAAATCTCGAAGCAAAAACGCTTTCTTTCTCCGAACAAGACGGTAACGTTCGATCTAAATAATTGTAGTAGTATTTCTTTTAATTTTAATCATTATGGAATAATTTTATTTTTGCGTTTACAAACGCGTAAATATAATACTAGAAAAATGCACTGAAGAAAAAAAAAAAAAAAAATCGAAAATTGGTCAACGCGTCCACCCGGATTGTGGAAGGTGCGGGTTCGTGTCCCGCCTGAGGCAAGTCGATTTTTTTCAGTGCATTTTTCTAGTATTTAATCATTATTTTTAAGATAATAAACATGTATTAAAGTATTGCCTTAGTTTTTTCACCTATAACAATTTTCGGGATGGAGAGGTCAAAAGTTGTGTTACACATATGAGCAAATTTTTTTGATTCAATTCTAGACTACTTCACGTTTTAAAGTTGGTATTTGCAGCAAAAAATAACCTTACTCACTTGTTGACCAAACAACTACTTATTGATTAAAACAGTCGTCGCTTTCCGGGTAATCGGTGAATAGAAAAAAATATAATAAAAAAGCTTATTTCCCACCCCCTTCGCAGTGGATGTTCCCGTTCGTAAGTACAAGGCTTTAGACTTGGCGACGCTAAAACTTTCTTGTCTATTCTCAATAATGGCTGGCGTTAAAGTCTCACTTGTTACATCGTTACACTTTCAGAGAGCATGTTTTTTCCTCTCCAACTTTATTTCCTTTGTTCTTGCACGAAGTTAATTGGCTCCTCCTAGTACTGTTAACGCGGATCGAAAGACGATAGCTGTTCTGTTTCAGTTCTTTTAATTAAATACAAGGCAGACTGCAACGAGCTCAAATAAATTGGGATCAAAATTAATATTGTTTGTGAAAACACCAATTTTATTGGATGCTGCCAATGACAGAAGGTCGCAATGGCAACATCGTGCATTTTGCTGGGAAAATATTGAAATATTTGCTAGTCCAGTTACAAAGACCGTGACAATGGGAACTGCATAAATAACACTACCGGATTCTCGTTGACATTTTCGATTACGCCAAACTGATTCTTGTTGAAAACTATTATTATAAAACAGCGTAGCGAAAATAACAGATAATTTATTTGTCAGTATGTACTACTATTTTTCCTGACCGCTCTGGTTTCATCAAAATCTTTTGATTTCATCCTCAGGGTGTACGTACAAAATTATGTTTCTTTTTTCGATTTGATTAGGGGTCTCCAAGATCACCACACACCGGATTAGTGTGTGGTGATCTTGGAGCATCAATCAAATTATAGAATAATGCCCTGCCCCAGGCGGCAATCGAACCCAGCATCCCACGCCACCTGGGCGTAGGTGGTTAACGCAGCCGCCCGGATTGCGGAAGATGCTGTGTTCGATTCCCGCCTGGGGCAGGTCGATTTCGTCGATTTTTTCAGTGTATTTTTTCTAGTTTTATAATCTTTTCTCAACTTTCACTTATTTTCTCAATTAAAACAAAATGCAATCGTAATTATTTTGAAATTTTACATAATAATATTCTTTTTTATAACGCATATAAACTCTTTTAAACACAAAGGAGGTTTAACATTGTGGGATAAATTCACTGTAGATAAATGACGGTTGCAAAAGGTAGCCATTTCAAAAAAAAATGCCGGATTTACCATCGCTGAAATAAGATATTTCTCTCATAGCTCAAATAGCCAATAAGCGCACAATTAGATGACTTAGAAGTTGCTAAGAAAACATCAGACGTACATTTCTTCCTAACGAACCCTTTTGTATCTTGTACCCAAGTAAGTGTAATAGAATTACTTTATGATTCCTATCAACAACATTAGACGTAGAAAAGTGCTACGTAAAGTATTCTTCTTCGGTTATGGGCGCAACGTTTAAAACGCAATAGTGGCTTTTATATACTGACTCATACATAATATTATCATGATAGCAGCCTTTTTAATTCGACCTACTGCTGGGACACAAGGTTTTTCCTTGTCATTGGAGGTTTAGGCTGTAGTCAACACGTTTGCCTAATGCGGATTGGTGGACCTCCTTCCTATGGCCTGACGCAACCTTACGGTTATACAGGCCGAATCACGGGAGAGTGCGCTGCTAATTGCCGGAGGCTCTGGTTTCACAGCACACCTTTAATATCTCCTACAAGTTATTCTTTATCTGTCTCCTTGTCCCTATGTTCCTTCTCCCCTCTCTAGGCTGGACACGTCTTCGGGGCCTTCAAGCGTCTTCACGTTGTCAAGAACAATCCTACGCGCTTCCCCGTAGAGCTCACATTCCCACAGTGCGCGGTGTACGTCCTCTACGTCACTACCTCCACCATAGCATGAGCTCTGAGGATTGGTGGACCTAGAGAATAAACTGGCTGTTGAAACATATGTGCCAGGCGTTTTGCGTTTTAGACGTCGCGCTCATAACCGATAGTTTAAGTCTGGTGCCTGCCTGACGCCAATCCTCCTTGCAAATGATGTTGTGTGAGGTTAACTGACACCACGTCAGTGACCCCTTCGTGTACTAGTCAGTACGGGGTTCAGAAACTCCCTAGATCGGCTTTTACAACATCCACTAGATGAGAAGCGGTGCTATTTGGGACCGGGAACTACACCTGTCACTATTATGGGACACAGCATGGTCCATACTGCCAGATGTGGCTTTATTTGTAACCAAATGTTACCTAAAGCTCTGTCAACCATTTTGGTATTCATTATTTGCCTGCCCTGCTTTCAATTTTATTTTGAGTCGGCGAAATACATTTTTCTCTTCCATACAACCCTGTCAGTCGTCATCTAAGCATTAACTCCTTTCTTTGCCATATCATCTCTTTTCGCTTTGGTATTATGAGCGTGGTTGTATGTATGTATAATTACAGAACACCGAAAAAGCAGTAATCTCGCCGCAAATATGAAACTTTATTTTTAAATTATATTTTACCCGCCATGAAAGTAATTGCTGTTGAAGTTCTTAAATGTTCGGTTAAAATAGGAGTTCTCTATGTAATTGGTGAAACAAAGTTAAATTTAAGCTAGTCTCGTCTGAAAATGGTACGGGTGGGTAGTGAGTAGCCGTGACCTTTGAGTCAAACTGCCGCAGTTAATTTTGTGATCTTATTCATGAATCTACATACATAAGATCACACTCGTAGTCCCAAGAGCGATTGAGCAGAGCCTTAGGCCCTTCGCACATGACTTGTCGTGTAATCGTAGCGTACGCCGCTCGCATACTGCATGCAGTACAAGTCTTAACAGTTTCGCACATGACTCGTCATCTTGCTTCGTGGCGTGCATCCTTCATGACAATACCTAAGCGTAATGCAGTGGCGGCTTTCATGCACCAAGCATGCATATTAATGCATGAAACTCAAGTGCGCGTACACACACACACATACACTCACACGTTCATACATATACGTAAAAAGTTATAAAATTATAGATAAATTAATATTATAAAATAAGCTTAAATGTGTAGTAATATTATAAAATGGTTTAGATGAAGTCAATGTATCGCTGTAGTTCTACAATTATTTTTTTTAAGTGTCTACAGTTGTGAAATTGCAAGCAAATGTCTGTGAGGGGGGACCTGATGACCTGAAATACAGACTTTAGTCTAGCTTGGGCATCAGTTCTCCCACATTCTACTGAACAATCACATAATTATGTACCGTTTTAATAATTGTACATGAACTGCATTACATTGTCATTTGTATTTGAGTGTGGCGAGGAAATAAATAAATTATTATTATTATTATTAATGAGGATCAATCAAATACCTAATAGCTAATTCGATTTTTACTAAGTGTTACTTTGCCGTTCGAACCGCAGAGTGAACTCGCATAACAGGTGACATTACAGCGAGTCGCGAGGATTGGCAGTGCACGAGTGTCACATCAGTGTTGGAAGCGTCTATAGGCTACAGGGACTGCTTACCACCAGGCAGGCCGTATTCTTGTCTGTTGACCATTTAACATAAAGAAACTTATATCCTTCTATCTTTATTATACTACTAGTTGTCCCGGCCACGCGTTGCTGTGGCAATTTCATACTTCATATCCTATAACATTGAAATTTCAGTTTAAAAAAATGAGGACTACTTATCAAGATAAAAACTGTCCTATCTTTCAAGTTGGATCAAACTGCACACGGTGAACAAATTTGATTAAAATCGGTTAAGTAGCTTAGGAGGCCATCGCGGACAAACAACGTGACACGTAATTTATATATATTAAGATAATTCCTCTGGCCCACACGGATATCCACGCTTATTTCCCTTAACTCCACCTAAACGGGAATCGATTTGAATTTTTAAATGTGGATTCGAGAATGTTTTCGATTCACTATTCAATTCGATAGATTTTTTTAGCATGACAACGTATGTAGTCTGCTGATCGTTTTTGTTAGTTTAAGGCCCGTGTTACAGAATGACACTCAGAAATCAATAATGTCTTGAGAATCGTTTGTCACTTTCTATCAAGCACAAAGTGACAGAGACGTACGACGCTCAAGTCGGCGTTGATTCTTGAGACTCATTCTATAATACGTGCCTAAATTTTCAATCAGAGATTGTTGTGCGACAATAAGATAAATCTGGTCCTCCCTTCGTGTCAGTTTCGACAGACGCCTGAATGTATTATCAGAAAAATAACCTTCGAGAGTCAGGTCTGTCAAAGTAGATTTTCGTGGAATCTCCTCGAGATATACCGTGAATTACTTATGAGACGGCCAGTGGAAACGTTAGATAATAAATTATTAGTGAAATTCCCTCATTAATAAAGCTAGCTCTAATTCTAAAAAGAAAACTTAGTAGTATGATACCTACGCATTTTGTTACCTTTCGTTTCCAATAATTTCAAGCAATCGGTAGCACCGTGGCAATTCTGTTTTATTTGGATTTGAACTTGATAATTACCGTAAAGATCTTACATTTTTGCTCAAATTGTATGCCAACCGACATACAATTTATATGAAAATGCAATTCTATATATATCGCCAAACTTTGATTATTCATTGATCTGACCAGCTGTGCTATTCTATAAAGTCATCTTACTCCGAATTTAGCTGCCAAACGAGATCGAATGTTTCACAAAAAAAAGTTTTTTTTATCGACACTATTCTCTTTCATAGCAGCCTTTATAATTCGACCGTTTGCTGGGACCAGGCTGGGACACAAGGCCTCCCCTTGTCATCGAAGAAGGTTAAGGCAGTAGTCCACCAAGCTTGCCCAATGCGGATTGGTGGACGGAGTATAAGGTGATCAATATCCCTTTGCTGCTCCATTAGTCGCCTTCTACGATAACCAATGGAGTATATGGGGTGATGCTATTCTACACTACCGGCATCACACAACCTTACGATTCTCTATCGTCATAGAATACCATGACTAACTTCGTTTCTAGTTATCTGGCAAAACTCAATATTTCCGTAATAATTTGACAGATGAAATCGCAGTATGTGTCGAAATGAAAAGTGAGATATTTACAGAATAGCACGGTAGACCATATCATGGGGCAACGGGTATTTTCTCTTTCATCTAATACAATCCTTTCATATTAGCCACATCATAAAAGAGTAATAAATGTTAATTGTCTTATCACGTACAGTTTCCGTAGAATGAAATAGTCGTAATTAGCCTACAAGATTTAATTATTAACATTCTGACTCCGATTGTTATTGTGCTGCGTAGGTGCTATTTCCTATAAATGAATAAATCACTAAGTGATCAATTCTAAGATCTGGCTACGACATAATACCCGTAAGAAACACCGTAAAAACTTAGGAAGAATGATCTCCCCAATACAACACAAAATAGTACACCGAAACCCTTCAAACTAATGGCACGTCAAAGAATATGGAATCAGTCACCATCGCAGAGATTAAACTTCGACCTTATGTAGAAATAATAGGAGCTACTCTAGTTTAGTTTCCGGCGTATAATAAATGAAATCTCCCATTTGTTCATTAAACAACGTCTAGGGCGACACTTATGAGAGTTTCGCTACGTACAGCGGGGAAGCGATTTATTACCGAGCAAGTTTCGTATACTATTATACCGGTATTTATTCGTCCTTATCATTTTTGATAATCTAAGCCACGCTTCTGATTGTGTTTGCACGTAATAAATTACTTTATTAACATGCTTAGAAGGGCATAAAGTAGTATATAACGTTTTTGTGTATACGGGTTGAATTAATGTACGCATTTGGTAAATATTTTTGTACAATCCGAAAAGGGGTTGATGAGAGCCTTAGATAACATTTAGTTACACGTAAAGCTCTGGAATGCACTCCCACTTTTGATTTAAAGAGAATAAAATAAATTTGTGTTCAAAAATCTTGCTCGCAGTTACTTTTTAAATTCTCCAAACGCTTTTGTTTGAAAAGACTGACATTAATTAGTAATTATTATCATATTTATATATTATTGACTTCCTATATAATTATATTATTATTATGTATTTGTTGCACATATATGGTACCTATATATAATATGTTAATGTTGTATTTACTTTGTATGTATTTTGTATTATTTTATATCTAAGTACGTTATTATAACGGTACTCATTTTACGTACCACCTAATGATATTTTCTGTACCCAGCTTCCCGGTTGACTGGTAGAGAACGCCTTATGGCATTAAGTCGGCTATTTGTACCTTATTGTGTGCAATAAAGTTAAAATAAAGAAATAAAGTCACATCTGGCATTATGGGTCAATCTGTACCTTAAAATAGTAGGTACAGGTTACCAACCTGTCGCTTAAATAAAAGGGCATTAAACACAAAAGCCACAAAGCTTTGATTGAGGATTGAAGATTGATTGAGGATTGAAGAGAAAGGTAGACAGTGTAATTACTGGGGATGGAAGGCATATCATCTTAGTCCAGGATAGCAACGCACTTGCATTGTTAAGTGACTTACCCTTAATATTGCAAGTGTCTATAGGTGACGGTAACCACTTAACACCAGGTGGAAGCACCTTCAGAAACGATACACTTACGCCAACGAATAATCCAATCATCAAAACATTATTTTAAACGCTGTTTCCGGAATTGAATTCTCCTTTGTCTTCTACTGATTGAAAATGGGTGCCACGAAGTGGTAATTTGAGTTTAGGAACAAGAGAGAAGTCGACTGGAGCCATATCTGGTGAATATGCCGGTTGCTCGATGGTATTTGTTGAGTGTTTGGTCAAAAATTCGTTTAAAATTATGGTCTCTATCGTGGTGCAAAATCCAAGAATTTTCTTTCCACTAATCTGGCCTTTTTTGTTGAATTTGCTCTCTTAAACGCCACCTAACGCTCAAATATTTTTCTTTTGACATGGAATTCGTTTGACTTTCCGGCAAGAATTCTGAGTGCACAACACTGCGAGAGTCAAAGATAACAGTCTACATGACTTTGAATTTTGATCGACTATGGCGTGGTTTTTTCGGTTTCAGTTCAGTTGGAAGGCGCCTTTCCGAAGCTTGTTGACTAGTTTGCATGTCAAACTCGTAAACTTGTCTTGTCACCAGTAACAACGCATTTCATGAATGTTGGCTCTGAATTGACGTTCTAGAATGTCCTCAGCGACTCTCATTCGATTGAGTTATTGGAGAAAATTCAGAGAGTCTTTTGGGACTAGCGGAGCGACAACATGTTTCATATCCAAGTGATTATTTAAAATGGTACGGATCGACTCGTGAGATACAGAAAGTTCAGCGGCTATCTCTCTCAAAGTTGAATGAGGATTTTCAGTCACTCTTTCCTTCACTTTTGCGATGTTAACTTCAGTTGCAAAAGGTTGATGGCCTACCCGTACGGCAAATCTTCTATCACATCTCGACCGCTTTTGAATGCTTTGTACCACTCATAAGCACGAATCGATTCAGCGTAAGCCTTCTGTAACATTTTCAGTGACTCCCAACACGAAATTCCATGGCGATGCAAATTTTAAAACAAATGTCCATTATGAAATTCACAATACACACTAGATATGATATAACTAAAAACTGTATTTAATATAAATTACAGATCAACTCAAATTCCGCGCCAAAATGGAAAACAGATGTGCCAATCTAACAACTACAAAATAGACAAGATTTTTTTTTAACCATAAACAAATCATCAATTCCCGGTACTTTTTTGACTGAATGTATGTGGAAGTCTGTTTATTAGGTCCGCTTAAACGGTTTAGTTATTATTTTGAATTTGATTAGTACGAGTATAAACGGGAATTAACGCGATAAAATTACCTTTTAAATGCCTGACGTTTCAGCCGGGTTACACCGACCGTGGTCACAGGCGGACTGGAGAACTGAGAACATCTTCTCGAACCAGGCACTAATCACTGGATTGAATTCCACAATACGCAAGTCCTCTCCACAGATCGCCACTTTTATTCAAGAGTCGTGCGTGAAGCGATTGAAATCAAGAAACACGATAAATTCAATCGATAATTTAAAAGGTAATTTTATCGCGTTAATTCCCATTTTTACTCGTACTAATCACCGGAACTGATGTACACAAAGAGCAATGTCTATTGTATGTTTACACACAACCATACCACAAAAATACTCTATCTAAATTAAGGTAAGCGAGGTCGCTGGCAAGAGCTAGCCTATAAATATTACATGTTCCTTCCGAATACCGCTTACCAATAAAGTTGGATATTTGAAAAGAACTTTTTTAATTTTTCGCTATAATTTTAAAAGTTACAAAACTCAGTTCGTTTATCAAATATTTTAAGAAAGTCAAGTAGTAATCTCGGGTTGGAATCCTGGAATTTATATTCATTCGAAAAATATAAGTTTCAAAATATCTAGTTGAATAGCAAAAATACGAATCTTTCTTGAAATTGTAAATGATATACTGGCTGAGTTTCTATTTCGTTCTTCGTAGAAGCCCTTCTGGAAGGCTTACGAAAAGTGGGCTTAAAAATTGACTTCATCATCGTACATAATGTACATAAATGAGCCAAAAATAATTATATGCTTGTGCTATTAATATAATAAGCTCTCATACGTGTATGTACCCAAGTTAATTTCGTTTCTTCTTAGGTAGACACATCACACTAATGAAGCTAGTAATATAAATTCTTTTGTAATATAAATTGGGGGTATTAATTAAAATTTTCTGCTTTAATTTGAACAAGTGCCGCCCAAACCGAAACTCGGTTTGAGAATGAGAGTAGCCCGTGACAAATTAAGACTAATAACTTTTGCCAGCCGTATTGTAGGTACTTTTACATTTCAAATGTAGAATTTTAGTAAAGTTTTTCATAACTTATTTACTGTACAAGCCGTTCGTTTGAAAATGAGATGGCTATGACTTCAGATACAGAATACTTAATGTTCAGTTCAATGACTCTTATACCACTACGTAATTCCGATAATCGATGATCGTAAATTATAATATCTCTAGCAAGAATACACGCATGTTTATTTAGACGATTCGGGGCTTTTTGCATCACTGCGACCTGTAAGGATCTATTGTGACTAGTCTCCAAGTAGTTCTATTGAGGCCTTAATGTACTCCTTCAGCTGGGCACTATCTTAAATGATAATATTCCTAGCTTCGATTGTTTTGATATCGTCTGGGTCGAGAATGTCTCCCCAAATGTCGGCTTCTTTTGTGAATAGAGCACAGCTATACACGCTATCCCGAATCAGTTTAGACCTAAGCAACTGTATCTGTACTAATATTATAAAGAGGAAAGCTTGTTTGTAATGAATAAACTCAAAGACTAGTAGACTGATTTCAAAAATTCTTACACCATTAGGGTAGGTACATGACGAAGCTGCTCGCGGTCGCGGTCGATATCTCGATACCTCGATGTCGATACGCGCTGTTTCTACATGGATGGCGGTGCCAACATGCCGATTCAGTCGCACCTGACAGCTCAGTTGCTCAGTTTTGTATTTGTTGTAAAAATTAAATCAATCAACACCTCCTTATCCATAATTCAATTCACCAAAAAACAATCAAACAGCTAGCCGATCAATCTCGCGACGATAGAAGCGGTACGAGAGTGAAGTAGATACCTACAACTTGAGGCGAACCGATTTGACCAATAACGAGCCAGATCACATCGATGCCTGCCGTCGACCGCGATGTAAAAACAAAATATTTTGTTTGCACGTAGGCATCGAGCTAAACCGCGAAGCTGACCGCGATGTATCGCAGTGAGGTATCCTTCGGCATGTGCGTTGCCTGTTTATTAGCATGCATTTGTTTTACATGGAAGTGACATCGATGTAGCGAGCTAAACAGCGACCGCAAGGTATCGCAGTGAGGTATCTTCGGCATGTTCCTACCATTAGAATGCTTCATTATTTTTCAGTGACATAAGCTATTTGTTTAAAAAAAACTCCACTAGGACGAAATCGCGGACGGAGCGTTAGTTCTTAACTTATTGTTATGTTAAATCACTAATTAACTACACTATATTTTTTTTTTAGATAATCGTCCATTGCGAAAAATATTGTCTGTTATTTTACTTTATAAAATTCACTCAAGTCCGCACAGAAAAATAAAATAAAATTACTGTACCATCTGCGCAGCAATGCCACGAGGCAGCACTGGCAGGGTCGCCATGCAATGTGGGGACCGGGAGAACTATTTGAACGACGAGTGTTCAGTATGATGTCAGATTTATTACTGAAAAACTTATACTAATTACAACTATAACTTAGTCTAACTTATTGCTAAGTCAGGAGAGGCGCGTCACACACTACATACATATATTAAGCCCGAAACCATACTTGACCAAATCACTGTAAGTGATATTACCTCCTCTATCAACATATAAAGCATGGCTAGTTTTATAAGTTCTTTTAGTATTGTTATTTTATTAATAGAGCACGGACTATACAAAAACAAGTACCAAATTATAATTAAAAGAGGAGACAATTTCAAGATAGTTTTTTTCTTTTATTTTGTGATTAAGCTTTAGTACCTAACTCAATGATGTAATTTAATGTGATCGTTTTTGTTTAAATAGTCATTTCTATTTGGATAGCGACGTTTGTAGGTAATAAGTTCTTGGATTCTTTTGTTTCTGATTGCAACTCAAAATAGCACAGGTAAACCTCAGTGGTTCTTAGTTGCTATTATTATTTAATATTTTTTGTAAAAAAGACAATAAATAAAAAAAAATGTAAAGGTCTAGTTGCTCGTGAAATATAAATTAAGATGAGTCAGGTTTTTCTATGCTAGAAACACAAAAATTACTATCATATTTCACAATAAAAATTACTACTACTAAATATAGTCTTCAGTAAATTAATTCCAAGCGTCGGTGTGTCCGTAAGGGCGTTGTCTCCCACCCGGGAGGCACCGGTTCTACCCCCGCCACATACCAATTTTGTTTTAAAATTTTGAATTCATAATATTATGTACATTTATTCGACGCTTTTACAGTGAAGGATAACACCGTGAGGAAACCTGCACACACCGATGAAGAAATTCCTAGATTGTGTGGCAACCTGTCACTTAGAGAGACCTTATGGCCTATTCTGCCAAATGTGGCTTTGTAGGTCATCAAATTTACCTAAAACTCTTCCCAACCCTTTTGGGATTATTTAACTTTATTTATTCATCAGTATAGATACACCAACGACATATTCGTAATACAATCATGAAGTTGTTCATAGCAATGATAAGAGTTTTGGGGATATGAGCGTCATAGTACGTATATATACCCTATTTGCTATGTGAGTTTATCCGTTATCTAGTATCCGTAACATAACCCTTGGTGTACACTCTTAAAATAAATAATCATTGTTTTCAAGATAACCTTAGTGAATGTGCCTGGATATTGCGACTCGGCAGGCTCAATAGATTACATAGAAAAGGATAACAGTTATATGATATATTTTGAAATTAGCTATCAATGTATACTTAAAAAGTGTTGCTCAGTGTTAGTGCTATTTAAACTACATAACGGACCGCCACTGAAAATCGGCGTCACAGCTATCGACTGGGACATAATGTGAAAAAAAACACTAAATAATAACAATAGATCTTCATTTTTCTGATAACATAAATTTATTACAAATATTTGAAGCTTATACAAAATTAATTTCAATACAACGTTGTATCCGTCTACTTTGAGAAATCGCCTTGTAACCCGGAAAAATATACCGAAAATAACCTCTAGCGAGCTGATAAATAATAAAGAAAAATGTCTTGACTTATTTGCTGCCTCGCCGATCCATCATGGCGGGAGAGCTCAAACGAGAATCACGAAATCTGGACATCTTGTACCTACCTCAGTAACTACTATAGCTTAAGCTGAATTTAATATTAAAGTAATACTATCAGTTGAAATGTAAATATTTTTATTTTATTTTTTTTCTCTGACAATAATGCGGAACTATATTGACTGATCGGGTCTGCTTAGTCAGATCCCATTTAGAGTACCATATATATCCGAAAAAAAATTCCAACCAATGTGTGTGCCTTTTGGGACACACTAAGTTCAATGCAAACTCTCCCATGATTATGTAGACAAATCTTAATCTTTCAAATTTATATCTTTAAATTTATTATTATTATTATCTCTTTTATTACATTTAAAATACATATAAAATTATGTTTCTACATATAATTATATTCACAATACATTACACCAAAAATATATAGTATCTAAAAATACAAAAATGCAGTTCCCCATCGGTAGCAAGATCAGGGTCCCGGCTACCGGTGGATAAGGATCCAGAGAGAGGAACCTTCTCACTATATGGGCTGTGTCTAAAAGTCTTCTGCATCGGACTCTTAATCTAACCACCTTACGCGAGCCTCTTAAGGTGTTTATCGTTGGCTATCAAACCGGACAGATATGACTATCGGAACAATAATTGCTGAATCGATGTCCCACATGTCAATAATCTCGTAAGCTAGATCAAGATTTGGCTTTGTTTATCTTTTTCAGCTTTCACAAGGCTGTAATCATGAAGAACAGCGACATCAACAATTACTGCGGAACGTTCATATCGATCTATCAATACAATATCGGGCTTATTAGCTACAATATTATTAATACTATGTCTTTTTTAACTTAAAGTTTAACATGTGTCATCCTGGTAAAATAGGGGAAGGGGGGGCATAACGGGGACGTTAAGGAAAATAATCAATAAAAAAATGAACAGATTATATTTATTAATTAAATCTAATCAGAACGCTTTGGCTATATAATAAATTATCATTTGGCACTAAATTTGGTGAAGTAACTAATTAAACAACATTTTAATTTTAATTTTACGAAACCTTTATGAAAACCCCATCATGCCCCAGGGTAGGGGCAGAATGGGGTATCAATTCGTGGGAGTACTGCTCATATTATTGTAAAGCCGTAGTTAAATTACGACCTACTTTTTAATTGGAAATTGGATTTGGCTGTCTTCGTTCTGTAGATCGTCGAGGTTGAGGCTCTGAGAAAGGAGTTTTCTGTAAAGGGTGCGTACTTGCAGGTAGTTACAGGCAAAAATGGTTCAGGTGGGTTCTCTTCAAGGGAAGGAGCCGCTTGATGTTTGATTTCCGTTGTAGATGCAGTTAAGAAATCTGAATCGGCAAAGTTGTGTTTATTAATTGGTCATATACCTACTTACCACATTTTTTTAATGCATTGATTGGCATAAAGGGGTACCCCATCGTGCCCCGTAGTCATGTCCCCGTTATGCCCCCATGTAAATTAATATTTTAAATGATCAACAAAAAACAATAATCGATAGTTAGAGTGCATTAGCTTACAGCATATCAATAAGTAATATCGTTAGAAAAGCACAATAGAAAAACAATAATAGTAATCTTAACAATTACTTTATTACATGTGTTTTCGTTTTACTAAAAATTAGATGAAACAGTATTGAAATTAATTTTTTGTCGTAAAAAATGAACACGCGCCATCTAGTCCCCGGTCACTTTGGCACTAAAGAGCGATGTCAAATGGCCACTTATTAGCACAAACAACACACTTCTAATACGTGTAGTTACTTGTATAAGAGGATGGCCCCGTCGTGCCTCGCGACCCCGTTTTGCCCCCCCTTCCCCTACTAAAGGGCCACGGGTATTGCCAAGTGTCTCTTTAAAGTTGGTATAGGACATAAGAGGTAGAGTCGTTGTCAACTTCTAATTGAAGAAATTTGCGGACTACACTCCACGTGTATTACATAGTCGTTTTTTGTAGGGTAATATATGTTAGTTGTGGGAAATTTCTTTCTGAATTTTACAGTATTTTGCATGAGGTGTTTACGTATAAATTAAATAGCTGTGCATTAAGTTAACGACCATATTTTCAAAATAACTAGCTACTAAGTACTGATAATAGCTCTTGGTAATCATCATAAATAAAACATTAGAAACAAATATTGATAAAATAACTTGCTAGTTATAAAACTTATTAAATAACGAAACACTATTTACGAGCTAGATACATGTTTTCACGTACTGATTAGTCTTTTAAACCGCTTAACATCAAAAATCATACTCAAAAGTGCTATATTTAAATGAACCGTGCTAAGTTCTTTTAAACCGTCCGAAATCCAATCACATATAATTTTCCCATTTATTTTTAGGAATAATTTTCACAATACTACCAAAATATTTGTTGAGGCTGACTTAATGCCCTAAACCTAAAGTATTTAAGTAAGACACCTAACAGTATTTCTTCCTATGCCTTAGACTACCAAAAAATCGAAACTATATTAATTAATAATCATTATTTAGTCACAGCTAAAATCGAGTATTATTTATAATTTAAAATTTTATATTAAATTACAGTAAGAATTTAATATATTTTTTAATAATATATTACGTAAAAAAGTTAACATTATATTATATCAATCATTATAATGTAGAATTATGAATAAAATGCAGAGCATATAATAAAAAGTTTTATTTAAAAATTAATTAAAAACACACTTATTAATAGACGCAGGTAATGTTAAATACATCATGAATAGGATGTAAAAATAATACTTCCGTAGTTTTCACTAAATGAGACATTTTGTCTACAAAATTATTTCCACGAGAAATTGATTCGACCGCCACAGTAAAGTTTTACTTTAGCTCAAAAAGGAAATGGGTACCTACATGAAAATAAAGTTCAAATTCAACATTGGTTGTGACACAAATCGTTCCTTTTACGAGGGTTATACTCCTAAGCCTATGTCACAGAACCCACTGTAAAACTACGAAGGACAGAACTAAACTTACCTCGATTACTTCGATACGTCTCGGAAAGCAAGTCCTTAGCACTTAACTTATCGATTGCAATATTAATTCTAATTATTCCACTTAGAATCTTCACAACCACACAGACACTACACTACACAATAAACACAGCACTACAGTTTAAGAAAATCGTATTTGTTCCAGAGAAACGACGTACGTGCGTTCCCCGCCGATTCCAAATTCACACTGAGTCCACGCCGCCTACAATTTCTGCAGGCTATCTCTTTCATCCAGCTTTCAATAAAAACTGTTAATATTCTAAAGTGAGGAAAAGGTAGCGAATATCCGACATTTTGTAACGACACTGAATTAATTTTTAATTTTACTTAAAGCATAATGAAGTGCGCTAAGTATTACAACTGTTACTAATCATAATATTTTGTTGAAATATCATCTTCATGGTCTTGGATGTTTGACGAACTTTGACTTTTATCTTCGATTAGATATAAATATCTCTTATACTTTACTCTATTTTTATTTGCTGGTTGTTTTCCACCTTTACATATTTCATTGGTAAAAGATTTGATTACAATATAATACCTAAAATAGTTTCGGTAACACTTACAGTTATCATTATTATAATTTCTATTCTTTCATTTATCAAAGATTTTTCTTGACATTAGCTTCATGCGAAAAACCTCGCGGAATTAAAACGAAAGAAAAACTAATAAATCGTTAAATTATTGAACCTATTAGAAATTCAATTATGAAGAAAATAGGTTCAGCAAACAACTTATTTTACGACGTGAGAATAACGAAAATGACTAGTATTGAAAAGTATTTACATGACCTTTAACAATGTTTAACAAAACTATATTCAATCTTATTAAATACCTCTCAACAAGTTTAGATAATTACTTTCTTAGATTTGCGCCTTTCATTGGAAAACAGTGTTTGTTCTTTACAAATAAAAAACGTGTGATATGTTGAAGTGGTCTGATGTATTTAAAAAAAAAACATCACAGATTTCACAGGTTTAACATAATATTTTTGTACAGTTAACAGCAGAAATAAATGAACAAAATCAGAACTCCTAATTTAATACCAGAAAATCGGTAGCCAAACGCGCAGGCAATTGGACTGGGTTTCTGTGTAAACGGAGATCTTATTTAGACTACCTACCGACGTAAACCCACTTAATATTATTGTGTTAGCAACACATTATTATTATAATTAAAAAAAATACAAGAAAAAAAATATGTACACTATAAAAATGATATTCGTTTTAAAGCTGCGATTCACATTTGTGTAATGCATTATTTCGTTAGGGTAAGGCCACCAAATAGTAGCACTTCTTAAGGCTAGGCGCTAAGCTACGCTGACACCACTGCATTTTTGACGCACATTAAAAACTTTCGCATGATGGTTCAACAGGGGTGTCCTAATACAACGATGTCTAATTGCCCCTCGTATAGACTTGCGAGAGTACGTTATATCTCAATGCTTGCGAGCTTCAATTAGAACACTGAAGAAATATTGTATGTTGAATTCATCGTGCGAAACGCATTGCGTCATCGTCCTAATTGGCATCGATCGTACGACGAAATGATACGCTTTCATCGCGCGATGTAAGCAATATTCCTGTGCCCGCGCCATGACTTGCGAAAGTCAGTTAGTATACTCTGAAGAAATCTTGTATATTGAACTCGTCGAGGGATGAGAACGCATCATGTCAACGTACGATTGTTGCCAAATAGGACGAAGACGCCTAGTATTAATTGGATAGTTACTAAATTGGCGTATGTTTTGGCAGTTATTACCTATGTTATTGAGTAGTTTCTTGGAAGTTGGGATGTTATTAATAGTCACACCTACGCATGATTGGGTTCGGTTCAAATGTTAACCTACTGCTACACGCTTTGTCACAGTTCTATGTCCGTGTGCCTGTCTGACACTAACTCTCCTTGGTAATGCCATAGATTTATAATTACTGACCAGTTTCCAATTTTGGGAATGCTGTTGTTGGTATTTTACTGACACCGCGTGGGTGATCCTTTGGTGTGATAGTCTGAAGCGGTTCAGAATCTCCCACAGTTGACTTTAATGACATCCACAGGACGAAGAGAGATAGTCCTATTCGTTTCCGGAAACTACATCGGTTGATAATAACTAATTCAACGAAATTCCTGCACTAAATCGAAGTAAGGCGATGGTCTACTAAGTGGTAGACGTATATGTAGGGTCGTCTGGATAGGTACCACCGCCTTTCTTATTTCTTTGAAGCTGTTCGCTGTGTTTCGGATTGAAGGGAAAGGTAGCCAGTGCAATTACTGGGCATGGAAGGCATATCAGCTTAGTCCCCAGGATGGTTTTCAACCCTTAATATTGCAAGTATCTATAGGTGACGATAACCACTCAACACCAGGTGGGCGGCAAGCTTGTTTGCCATCTCGTAAAGTGAAAAAAAAATAAAAAATACATACATATATAAACACGTTCATAATAACAAAAGAGGTTAAAAGTCAAAGCACACTTATCAGCTCAGAAAGGGAACGCCTATTTTTTTTACTATGAACGCTACGGAATGGCTGTTACGAATCGGCTGCAGACCGTAGCGCATCGCCTCTCTTTCATAGTAGAAAACACGCGATACGGTTCCGAGCTTTAAAGAGCTTTAGGTAACATTTTGTTGCACATAAAGACACATCGGGCAGTATGGGACATAAAGTAAAAAATCGGGAGTGGTCTCCCCTTAACTTTCTCGTATACCGGAAACGTCTCAAAGCTTGATATAAACCTTATATTTTGATGTCATACATGCGTGTTAAATTTTGGTCACCCATCCGAGTACCGACCGCGCACTTGGTTGCTTAACTTTCGTGATCGACGTCTCAAAAGTTGATAAAAACTTTATATTTTAATGTCATACGTGCATGTTAAATTTGGTTGCAATAAATTAAAGCACACTCGAGTTATCGTGCTAACACACAGACACACACACAGACATAATTCCAAAAAAATATATTTTTGGACTCAGGGAGGTCCAAAACGTGTAAATCCGTCAAAATCTCGAGGTCGATTTTTTGACGATTACAAGACTTCCTCTATACTACGTATACGAGAAAGTAAAAATACATCAAATAGAGAGTAATGCACATGTGCGTACGAAAAATAATACTGCACTCGGACAGTTGCTGTATTTTCTACGTGACTGACAGGCTGACTTAGTGTAAGTGAAATGGTCTCGTCTATCTATCTCGCTCTAATATACGCGTTATTATGCTCTTTCTTTTTCATATTGCTAATCTACAGTTTCCTATATCTATAAATATTACACTCTAAATTACTCAGCATTTCACAGTATCCGTGGAAATCAAAACACCCATAACATTATGAAAACCTCAACATATCACTTTAACGATATATTCTAGTACAATCTGACATTCCTCAATTATGTTTCAATTATTATGAGGGTAATATTAGATGTTGCTATAAATAAAATTGAGCTAAACACAATGAAGCTTAGGCATTAATGAAATGTTTAAGATAGACGACTAACACTGTAGCATTATGCTTTTGTAATTAAAACAATATAATATATTTCATTAAAACAGCCTTATTAATTGGACCCGCTGATGGGACATAAGACCTCTCCTTGTCATCGAAGGAGTTTTAGGCAGTAGTCCACCACGCTTGCCCAATGGGGATTGGTGGGCGGAATATAAGGTGATAAAAACCCCTTTGCTGATCTATTATTCGCCTTCTACGACACTCATTGGCGCGTCTGGGGTGATGCTATTCTACTCTGCCGACATCACATGGCTAATAATAAAATTTATTTAGTAAAATAAAATTATATTTAGTAGAAGAAGAAACTTAAGTGGCAGTGGGCAGAACACTTTGCGAAGAGGACTGACTGCCGTTGGGACGGAAAGGTTGGGACCACGTACCGGGAAATGCTTCTCCTTCATTCCCTGTCCCAATTTATTTACCCATGGGATGAGAAAGGGTAGTAGTAAGGTAGGGTACATTTGCGTATGGGAACTAAACTACAAATAATATTATAACACAATAAAGGATAACAAGCATTAAACTTATCTAATGGTAATCGGTCAACAACGCCTACAGACGCTTGCGACACAATTCATCAAGTATGTTTGGGTTAAAAAATCTGCTTTAAAATTCTATGACAAAAAGTATTTATAACGCTTACAGTATTTTGTCTATTCGCCACACCAAACAATGTCCAAAACGAGCAATAAAGCAATTCATATTTTTGCACAAAATTCCCCAAGAATTTACGAACTTTCTAATAAAAAGGCAACACGTTTAAGCGGTTATTTTCTCTAACCGCGTGTTACTAAAATTAATTTAAGACAAAAACGCCGTTACATAACTTAATCAGGTCGTAAATTAAGATTAATGGAATATTATATAACAATGGATTAGACATTATAATGAAAGTCTGTTGGCTACGTCGTAGACGCTTCGTAGCAAACTGCTACGCGGTCCGTAGTAAAATGCTACGGCTCAGAACCCGTAGTATGAGATTCAAAATCTTTTTATTTTATTTAAATGGATACCGTTTTGCACGAGACAATAATTCTTTTATTTAAAATATTAGTATCACATTATGTTTGATGAGCCACCACCTCATTTTGAATCAGATTTACTGTCATTGTCCCAGGTGGGCTGCCCCGGCGAAGATATACCCATAAAATATTCTCTAAGACCTGGCCGTAGAAAACAACTCGTAGCACATTCATCCCAACTGAAACTGTCATCATCTGGCCCGCTGGAGATCTACATTTTAAATAACCTATGAAAATGGTAATGCCTAATATTAAGCATCAAAATTTTCAGCCATTTTAGCGAAGGGAGAGATTTAATGTGGGTGATACGAAGTACACCGGGTCATCTAGTATAGATATAAATATGTTAAAAATAGTGTTTAGATATTGATTTAATGTCATTTGACAATTAATAGCTATAGTTTAATAAGATTATATATTTTAAGTAAATAATGTACACTCTTAATTCAACTACAGTCAATATTTAAGACCCTTATTGTTATGTGATACATAATAAAGATATTTTTCATTTCATTTGATTTGGAATGGTTTGGAATATGACACTAAATATTTGTTGTGGGTATTAGGGTTGTGATATCTATTCTGAAAGATTTTTTTGGAGTCGATGTCCCTTACTTGGTAGGCGACAGTCTGGAAATCTGTCAGTATTTTCGGGCGCTGAATTACCCATTCAACCAGATGTGGATTATGTGAGACCAAGTGTTGCCTAAAGCTCTGCTCAACCCACTGTGGGAGAACGAGCGTGATTATATATATGTATGTACCGTTTCACCTCAATCTATGGCATCAAACTTGACTTTCATAAGTGTACATATTGCATCTAAATAAATAAAGAAATTTAAGTTTGACTTTGAGTCTAGTGGAGTAATGGTTGCCACTAATAAGTATGGGTAATTGTTATGACAAGGTACTACAATGGTAATCTACTTCTGATGCTGACGGTTCGTGTGAATCTAATGTATAAAAGTCGCGTGTCGCGGTGTTTGTAGTCGCACTTCTCCAAAACTGCTTAGCCGATTTTTATAAAATAGTTGTACATTTGGTAGAATAGGTCGTCAATTATATTTCATACCGCTAAAATTTTGAATGAAAACTTAGTAGACTTGATTTTAATGTACCCCGAAGTAGTCGTCGATTGGTACCCTTTCATGTACCTCTGTGTAGCACTAACTACAGACAAAACAGTTTCGTGTACCGAGCGACCAAAGAATTTAACGAGTTATCAAAGAGTCTCAACCTGGATATATTAAGTTGTAGTGACCGAACGGCGAGGACGCTAATCAGTGACCAATTCTTTGCTGGCGAGTGAGCTAAGCTTAAGCTTATACCTACCTAATTCTAGCTCTCCTGTGCTTTATAGGGATAGTATGCAGTACCTTTTATACTTATTATTATTTTTAATTGTTTAGTTGTTATAATTTTTGTGCTCATGTTATAATTTTTATTCTAATGTTATATGTGTGAATCTGTTATTGGCTTGCAATTATCCATATTGTTTAATATATAAGAATATGTAGCTGTTGATTCACCGAATAAATAAATAAATAAAATATATACATATATATATTTATGGCAGAACAACGTTTGCCGAGGTTTGCCGGGTCAGCTAGTAAAGTTTGAGTCCTCACTTTTGACAATCATTCTAAAAAGGTTTAGCTTATGGTCTGATTAAGCGATGTAGGCTTGGTTGTAGGTTAATCTGGGGTGTGTCGAAATTTAAAATTAATTATGTAAGAAAATATCGTGTGAAACCTTACTAATAGGTACACCTTGAAGCCATTGAAATTATGTATTGAATCTTCTTATATTTCATCCACAAATAAAACCTAACATTAAACATTATTTACAAGTATATTTATATCTTATCTTCGAAATATATAAAAAAGAAACAAACTAGCATATTAAGTCACAGCCCAAACCACTGGGTCTAGAGATTCCAAGTTTGGTAGGCAGGCTCCTTATCAGGTTTAAGACTTTAGCACTGTGAAAGATTTTTCAAAATTCACTCCTAAGGTGGTGAAACTGAGGTCCAAAGTGTGTATGGGGAAACAAGATTATTTAGACTATTTTATTCGAAAATTCACAGGAGTACTCCTATCGATAAATTCAAACCCTGTGAATAATATAGGTAGTGACAAAGTCTGAAAATCAACATAAGGATTTATGTCGTCTTTATCGAAGATAAAACCATGAAACTTTGAAGTTAGGCGTTTGATAAGAAATTAATACATAGAAGAAATAAACAGACAAAAAATAAATGGTCCCTGAAGTAACTATTCAACGCGGGCGAAGTCGCGATCAAAGGCTAGTGTACTTGTATAATGCAAGAAAAGACTTTATTGTATTAATTAGGCAAAACCGGGACGTGCCGCTAGTCTGTTATAAAAGCTCATTAATGAAATCCAAAACCTCTTAATCCATGCAAAAAAGCCGCTTAACAAAAGATCCGTTGCAAAAAGCAATAACTAGTTTCCTTTCTCATTTCCATAATAAATGACTTTGCAGAGTTTGTTAAAGATCCCTACTTTTGCATCACCTTCATTAATCTTCAAACTATAAGCGTCTAAAGATAACTACAGATGCAAGACAGAGTACGGTTTTGTGATGACTGCCAATAGTGAAAGGTGCAGCTGCCGAATAAAGATCTTAGACTCAACTTAATTCTTCTATTCGGAAATACTGGTAGAGAGAGGTAGGTGGTCGGCTGATGATGATAATTTCATAGTTTTTATATTACATAATTATACACAAGGATAGTTTTTCAGCTTCAAGTACACGTAAACTTTACTTCTTGTTCGGCCGCCATTGTTATGCAACTGGGACAATATTCGACTTGGGACCAACAAAACCAGCAGCGTGCCACTGACGCCAAACGCGTTGTCGATGCGTCGCGTTATGTGCGGAACATAGCTAAATTGTATGGCAGCTACTTACGAGAGAATAGTAGGATACGCGAACAAAACTCGAGTCGCTTTTGAATAGCGTAGTGGGGAAAAGGCAGAGCAGCATACCCGTAGGAATTGTTATGCTCTTTGCCCGTAGGCGACCTATAGGTCGCGTCTCAGTCGCGTTGCTTGTGAATATCTTCGTGGAAAAAGGCCTACCCTACACCTGGATCACAAGTCCCAGGCACTGCTGCTGGCTCCCCTCTCTGCAACGCGATGGCTCCGGCAACTACACGGTAAATCCATGGAATACTAAAAGTATTCGCCCAACCTGGTCATACTTCTGTTTGAAAACATCAGTAGATTTATGATATTACACACATACATACTCGTAAACTCATGCCTTTCTTCATCACACTTCACAGCCCTCGGCGATTCCGAGAACTTTGTTCCAGTATTTGTTACTTTAAAAATATAAGGAGGCTTTAATCAGCCAGTTCAATAATTTTATATTCGCGCTCAACAATGTAATGAAAATATGAAAGTCTACATCGACCCGAGAGCCGTTAAAATTTTCCTCGGGCTAAAGGTCACTGTTACTTCGGGAATTCGCGATAAAGGTCGACGAAAAAGTAATTTAACAGAAATTTTATATTGAAAAATTCAAACTTTCCTACAAGGGTTCTATTACGTAATAATTGATATTAATTAGATCAGAAAGTATATAAAAGTATAATTACCTTCCTATTCCTCACCATTTTAGTTTTCGCGCACGAATAGGACTATCTACCTTTACTTCCTACATCGCCATCTTCCCTCACTGCTTTTAACCCCCAATACAGAGGGGTATTATAAGTTAGAGTTCTCTGTGTTATCGTAACCCCTAAAATAATGTACCGATTAGGATGCTTTGTTTCTTTTGAAGCTGAAGTGATTGAGATGGTACGTAGCTACAATTTATGACAATCTGTTCAGGCGTTTCAAGGTTGTCAGCTCTCTCCTTAATAATAATATATATTTAGGGTTGCCAGACCTCCACGGGGTTGGGACTTGGTAGCGCGCGATTGTCAAGTCAGGGTAATTTATGGTATGGCACCGTATCATTTCTTACGAAAAACATAAGAATTATAAAAACACAAAGAAATTGTTCAATCATAGTTCATCAGTTTATGGGTGCCATTCGGTTCGCCTAAAAATTTTAGTCCTAGTATTGCATGGCCAAACCGTATTGGCCTAAACTTAACAAGAACAATTATTGTCTCGCCTAACAATTGTTTTGCCACCATTAAAATTTGGTCTAAGAATTGAAAACCCTAATTTTAGGAAAATATATGTAATGTGAAATACCCTAAAATATATTGGCATAACGTTATTTTGTCATTACGACGATTTCGCTTAATATATAAAATATCTGATACTAAATGCGCTTAGGTTTGCGAGGAGCAAAGCGACGAGTGGGTTAAGTTGATATGAACACGAAGCGACTTTAGGGCATTTTCACTGTATTTAATTTGAAAAATACCAAATTGAATTTGAATTGTTGGTCTTAGAAGTGCAAATTTCAAAGATTTGATGAAACAATGTTTACCATAAAAACATAAGCAGCAAGGACTGACAAGTTTCGACAGCGAAAGGCAGTGTCTCGGTGGCGTAATTGGTCAACGCATCCACCCGGATTGCGGAAGATGCTGGTTCGAGTCCCGCCTGAGGCAAGTCGATTTTTTTCAGTGCATTTTTCTATCAAATTGAAATTTTAGTAAACAAAATTTTGTAATTGAAATTTAGTCAAACAAATTATTTGTGAAATATTATTTTTGGTTTTTGTAACTTGTTGACATGTCAGTATGTCTTTTATAAATAATAATGCATTTTTGAAATGCCTGCTTGTCATATGCATGATTGCGATTTGATGTAAAAAAGCAATAATTTGCGTAATGAAACATTGACAAATGTTGCTTGTGAAATGGTAATTTGATAATGAATTGTGTGTGAGACATTATAGAACCATCAAGTCAGTGATGCAAGCGTCTAAAGCTTCTCTACCAACCAAATAACACAAAAAAAAATATTTAAGAAAAATGTAAATTTAGGAGTAACACAACAAAAAAAAACTGTTATTTGACTTGTGTAAGTTGGAGGTACCTACTACCCCAAGTTCCAATTTTGCCGACGGGTTCGTGGATGTGTTCGCAAGAGTTGCCGCGTTCCCGTCCGGGGGTGACATACCTATCCGCTGCCGACTCATCCGAGGAGGATGGTGCTGTAGTTGATATGTTCGCTCCCAGGCGCATGTGAAGGGCATCGCTGTGTTTTAGTGCTCTCTCTCACTCTCTTGCTATCTTCGCATTTGTACTCCACCTCCGCTTACCATCAGGTAAAAAGTAGTCACTTGAGACCTTATTAATTTAAAAAAAAATCATCAACCTAGATTCGTCCCAATGCAATGCCAACACAATTTTCTTTTATTTCCCTCAACAATTAAATTGCTTTCAATTTTTCTGCCGAGGAAAATAATAATTGAAAAATTTTAAATAAAGTCATGACGTACGAGTGACAAATGATAAATGTATTGAGTATTGTGCGCCCACTGCCATTTTAAAATCTTGTTTTTATTATGTTTTTACTTTCTTGTATACCTACGTAGTATTGAGAAAGTCTTGTAATCGTCAAAAAATTGGAACTCGACATTTTGAAGGATTTACACGTTTTGGACCTCCCTGAGTTCAAAAATACCGTTTTTGGAATTTTGTCTGTGTGCGTGTTTGTGTGTGTATCTGTGCTTTAGCACGATAACTCGAGTATGCTTTAACTTATTGCAACCAAATTTAACATGCATGTATGAAATAAAAACAACACAGCACTTGCCCAGTAAAAATATTATGAAATTCCTGTATGGCGGGTCTTTGGTGCTCGATTGATAATATACTTCGTAAGTTTGTAACAACGAATATTTCACACCAATAATCTAAACTGTTACAATTTGTCGCCATTTTATAATGCTACGGCCGCACACATCGCGATAACATTCGTGCGATAATCTTCGCCTTCGGCCTACCGTGAATTTGCATGGCCACACATTGCGCGATGTAAAGCCTGTCGCGATGTGATCGCGATATTACGCAAAAAACAAAATGGACGCCGCGGCCGGCCTATATTATGGGGCAATTATTTTTTATTCTGTCAGGAATTATTGTTTAAGAAAAAATCAAGGCTAAACAATATTGACTCACACTCCTAATTGCTAATAAGTTCTAAAATCCTGTCGTTATTCCAATCCATGGTAGAAAACTAATTTAAATCAATACGTCCGATGCGCACGATGTCTGTGGGCCGACTGAAGACCACGAAGTGTGGCCACGCAAGCGAAGGACATCGCGATAAAAACGCTTTGATGTGCGCCAGTTTACCGACAGCGGCGCGATGTCCTTGCGACTTCGCATGATGTGGCGAAGTATTCGCGAATACTTGGCTAAACACATGGCGATAACGCGAATATTCGCGACATCGCGATGTGTGCGGCCGCAGTATAAGTATCAGACATCTTTATTTAACATTGCGGGTGTTAGATTTTTTGAGATTTTAATTTCCAAGTCTCAACAGCCATTAATTCAACGTAAAAAAGCTGGACGAAAAAATTTAATCGAGTTGGAATTCAAACTTGGAATAGCAAACGGAATTCAAAGGCATGTGTTATATTGGTGGTGCAATATCTCTGACAGGACGAGTAGTTGAAGGAGCGGACCGAATTACATCAGAATATGGTTTGATCGCCTCTTGGCCCTTATCAAACGAATCTCATCACACAATCGAATCGACCGATTACTAATTAATTATTATGATGGCTTAATGATAAACGTCTTGGTTTGGATTTCGAAAACTAAGCCAATTTTGTCTTAATATTGTTTTTTTTTTAATTCTAGCTATTAAGGCAAAGGAATCTAGTCCAGCCCTGTTTTAGTAAATACTGTTTTTCTGTAAATACTGCACTAGCTAAAAACGAAAAGTGATTCCCTAGCAAATAACATATTATTTCTTCTTAGGTGTGATTTGAAATAATGGCTCCATATTGGCTCACATAATATTTTAAATCTTATTCTTTGTCTTACTACCGATTTGTGTTCATAATAATCTATCTTCATAATTTTATTTTTCATATTTTTTTTAATCATACATTTTTATTACTACCAACGGAGCTCATAACAGTTAGAGATCATGTTTCTTTTATTAATACTGTTACTACCAAGAACCATTTTAAATACATATATTTTTTTCAGACCTTTTTTCTTCATAACATGCAATGAATATAAATCATCAGTGAAAACCTCCGGACCTCCAATGATAGGAATTGAAAAGTTATGTAAGAAAATGCGCACCCTGAAATAATATATAGTGTCAAGAACTAGAAAGGGAAGCTCAAATGGTTCAGTCATGTTGAAAGGATGTGTGAAGTTAGTTGGCGAAAAGGATTATATGAATTGAAAGTGAATTGAAAACGTAGTTGCGGGACATGAAAGACTTAGGCGAACGTTTATTATGATTCGAATCCAACGGCACCGTTGGACGGTGACCGCACCATGCCGTTGGACGGCAACGGTGCCGTGCAGTCAACATAGAGCCCAGATCCTAAATCATCTTAAATAGCATTATGTTTACTGTCAGTAACAAGCTTTTTTCAGCTACGCTTTTCTTCAAGCGGTCAATGCTTATTCAATAAATGCTAGCATTAAAAACATTTTGTAACAGATAAACACTAAACCTGCCCATTTGTGGCTGATAATTGTGGATTAAACCGTTTGATGTACGACCATTTGCAAACCTTTATTCCATCGTGTATTTGTAACAAAAATCAGAATAAACGTACTACTATTACTAGATGGTAGACCCATGTATAGGGTCGTCTGGGTAGGTACCACCGCCTTTCTTATTTCTGCCGTGAAGCAGTTCGCTGTGTTTCGGGTTGAAGGGAAAGTTAGCCAGTGTAATTACTGGGCATGGAGGGCATATCATCTTAGTCCCCAGGATGGCAAACGCACTTGCGGTGTTAAGTGATTTACACTTAATATTTCAAGTGTCTATAGGCGGCGGTGACCACTTAACATCAGGTGGGCCGCAAGCTTGTTTGCCATCTCATAACATAAAAAAACTTAAGATGTAGGACGTGCTTTTAAAATGTTAATGTGGTCGAACTTAGAAATATAATACCATGATATAAAACCAAATAAATACTGTAACAAATCTCGGAAAGTAGGTACTTAGTTGACAGGTTGACAATTAATGTGTTTTTTGCATTATGTTACTTCTATTTTAAAAGTGTGAAATGTATTTAAAAACTTATGCTAGTCAATCCTAACTTAACAAATAGATGAACTCTTTATCGCAAGTATTCGAGTGATAGGGTTACTTACCACACTGTCAAGGGTCGAGGCGAATACCGTTCGAAATTTCGAATTCTTTCGTGGCTATTTCACCATTCAAAAGTGCTTGAAATTCCTGTCTTCTTGAATGCCGAAATTGCATTAAGGTCTCCGCAACAAAGACCTTGTGAGATGCACTACATTTTAGCCACAAAATAAAGGGGATACAAGAGGCACCCGGAATGCTGAAATGTTTTGCAGTGTCATATATCTTAATTGAATTCTATAATATCTATATCTATATCTACTAATGTATTTTGAAGTAAAACTTCTTTAGGCGCGACTAGGGGGTAACTCAGATTTTTCTAACGGAAGTAACGCTCAGTATTCTATAGTCTGTGTAGTTTCCGCTATTTAAAAATAGCTTAGACAATTCTTTGTCTAAGAAAAATAGTAATTTCGATTGGTCGTAAGTATCCGTCATATTTTTTTTTTTCAGTTAAAATTTAATCATTTCAGTGATCTACGTCAAAGAAGTTTTACTTCAATCGCGCGTAAAGGTTACACGCACACAATTTTTTTTATTATTTTTATTTATTAGGAATAACAAACAGCTTTCACAATCATATATTACATAAATTGAAGTATTACTAGAGTTACAAATATTGTAAACATTAATGTTATTTATTGTGAAGCCCACACCGTTATCCACAGATTGGTATAATGTGTTACTCGATATAAAGATAACGTGGATGGAAACTAGAAAAAGGTAACGATAATGATAGAAGCTGCTCCTACCGCCATGCAAGCCATCACATCAATCAACATAATTTTGATATAAATGAATAGCTAATGAAATTAATGAAGTAAGAGACGTTGGTTGTTTCATTAATGTAGATAATCGTCATCCACGTACATGGCAGCAAGAGACGACAAACAGAAAAAAAAATTACCATATTGAACAATGGTAATACATATTAAAATAAGGTTATTAATTAAGGTTATTGAATTATAATGTAATAACTACGTTATTTTCCCTGTACGGAGTGGAACAATGATCATCTATCCATCTCAATATGTTGACCCTGTAAAGTATCAATAACATGTCTTTTGAAATTAGACTCTGATTCTGAAAATATATCCAAGTTTGAAAATAATTTGTTAAGTGTCAGCGATCCGGCGAAGAGGCGCGCGCTCGCCGGCGTGCGTACGACTTGACGGTACCTACGTGGAACACCCGGGGAACGCGCAACCCTCGCCTGTGTACGCTGTGTGGGACCGCATAGCATAACTCATTGTTCAGATCAATGCAATCGAACTTACCAGTACAAAGTTTATAAAGTGTCATGGTGCTAATAAGTATGCGTCTATTTTCTAAACTAAGCAGTTTATATTCATCCAGTAGATGCGTATACGACTGACGAATGCGATGATGTTTAAAATTAATGTATTTTAAACACTTAAGTTGAATTGTGTCCTATTTGTCTATATTTTAAACAGAAAAGGTTTGTATATTTGTAATGAATAGGCTCAAAAGCTATAGAATCAATATTAAAAATTCTTTCACTGTTAGAATTTCACTGCGTATATACTCGTAAGTTTTCCTCATAAGACTTGCTCATATAACATACGCACACACATTCACTTCCACACAAACTCTCTCTTATATTCTCCATATACATAGAATACAGACAGACACTTAAGCTGTCTCAAATTCATTACTATCATCATAGGTTTAATATTGTTATTGGCTTATTGTTCTTTCTGTCGTGTTACGTAACGCTTTCGTACACTTTAGAGTGACGCCACAAGCCCCCACTCTGGAACTTAGTGGCTCTTTATCTTTTTACTTTCTCGTATACGTAGCATAGAGGAAGTCTTGTAATCGTCAAAAAATTCGACCTCGAGATTTTGACGGATTTACACGTTTTACACCTACCTGAGTACAAAAATTTTTTTTTTTTGGAATTATGTCTGTGTGTGTGTCTGTGTGTTAGCACGATAACTCGAGCTTGCTTTAACTTATTGCAACCAAATTTAACATACGTGTATAACATCAAAATATAAGGTTTCTATCAAATTTTGAGCCGTCGATCACGAAAGTTAAGCAACCAAGTGCGCGGTCGGTACTCGGATGGGTGACCAAAATTTAACATGCATGTATGACATCAAAATATAAGGTTTCTATCAACCTTTGAGTCGTTTCCGGTATACGAGAGTCAAGGGGAGACCACTCCCGATTTTTTATTATTCACTGATTTAAGTAAAAAAGACATCTCTAATGTTTTTAGTAATCTATTTGACAGATTTACCTAATAGAATTATGTTACTTTTACCCAGGCATCTCCATCATCCCTATTATTGTAGAGGCTCAAGATTTTTTACAGGTAAAAGGTGGGTCCCCTCTATCGCCGATAATGCAGGTCACCGAGACTCTGCAACCTATCTAAACCTTCGAGCGACTACTTAACTTAGCTACCCTTTTTTGGTGACAGTTTATATGTGTACGACTTTTCTTGCTAACTATAAAATAATACAAGTATTCAGACACGATACATACGGCGGGCGGATTACCCAATCCCCAAATTCGATTTACCTCGTACCTCTCTTTCTGATCTCTTGCGAGTGACAATGACAGACTTAAACTACGCGAACTGTTCGGTGTGTGTGATACAGGCCGGTTTTCGTTTCGGCCACTCAATTAATCGTAAAGATTGGACCAGCGGCACTCGACCTCGGATGAGAGAGCTCGAGCACACTCCAGCCAACCCCTTGTGCGTATAGCGCCAATACTAGTTTCGTTAATCTATAGGAAGCTAGGTAGGTATAGTGTGTGCGATGTAAATACCATCTGCGATTTTATTTACAAAATGTTGCTGATATCCTATTTTAACCGAACTCAAAAAGGAGGACGTTCTTAATTCAGCTGTAGTAATTTTTTTATGTCATCAGCATCGTAACAGCCTTTATAATTGCTGCTGGGACACAAGGCCTCTCCTCTTCATCGAAGGAGGTTTAGGCAGTAGACGGAGTATATGGTGATCAATTACCCCTTTGCCTTCTACTACACCCATTGGAGGATATGGGGTAACGCTATTCTACTCTGGCGGCATCGTATGGCGTTTTTTATGTGTCAGGTACCTCATAACTTTTTTTTTAATGGGTGTACTGATTTGATGATTATTTTTATATTCGAAAGATGGTGCTTGTCATGTCTCATTTGAAGAGAGATATCTTACGAGTAGTTTTTTAGTTATACCTAGATAATAATGCGTATTTAATTTACTTCGAATACGTTGATGATGTTCTCATTTTATACTTACACCACTAAAAAGCGAAATAATAATAATAATATATTTCCACTCTCACACACATTATCTAGCCCAAAATAAGTATCATTAAGAACTTGTGCTATGGATACTAGATAAGCTTAAATAAATATATTAACAACCATGACTCGTGTACAAATATTCGTGTTCATCACACAAACATTTGCCACTACCAGGACTCGAACCCGGACCGCCCGATGTCTAGGCAGCGTTACTGAGCACTCCACCACGACGGCGTTTAATTGGGCGTCGGCGATAATTATGTTTAAATCCGTTATCTCGAAATCATAGCAAGTTCTTATTGATACTTAATTGTTATAATACCGTTTTATTCAATTATCTACTTAGGTCTCGATTTTTATCCTTTGTTACGTAAAAGTCATAAAAGCAATTTGTCTACGGTCTGAGTTTACAAGAGTTCAGTGACCTTGGTACTACAAGTCTGAACTGAGCTCAAAGACAAACATTCCCAGCGAGTAGCCGTTGCTAGCTCTAAGGATCATTTGCTAGATAAACTGCAGACAGGTCTGAGGAACTCGGAGCTGAAGAATAACGAGTACTTATAGGTACTCTTTATAATTTAAGCTGAAAGACGTTATTTGTTATTTTTTATATAAAAAGGTTTAGCGCAGAGGTTCCCAACCTTTTATGGACTACCGCCCTTTCCCAAGTTTCCGTGTTTTGTTGAAACATGCTTGATTGCGTAAATCTTCTTTTTCTTATCAGCTTGGATAGACTTGTTAGCGACCGCCCTCAACCGAATCAATTAGTTTATATACACCCGCGAGCACTCGTGCTATGAGCATTTCTCTCATGGTGAATTTAAAGTTCGCGCTTTTTATGCATTAATGCTCAAACGCACCCCTTTCGCCATTTATCTGAGTTTTATATTAGGACAATATTATTTTGATCCTCTTAAAACTAATAGCCTATTTTACATGAGCACTTTTTTAAAAAAATGTGTTTTTTTTATGTTTAATATTTGTAATTATTGCGTCTATATTAGTTGATCTGCGAATGAGTTATAAATGAACTCATTTAAGGTAACATAATAATTATATTTTACTCCTCAAGCGTACCTCAAACATGGGTACTTATCCATAACGATACAACGACATGGTCATAATTCAATGCAACAAATTTAAATTTGCAAGCGACTGCTCACAAAAAGAAGTTTCGCATTCGCATATAACCAACAAAAGCGGATGAAATTTGGGGTGCGTTCCAAAACGATCTCAATTTACTCGGGGTAGAGTAAATGGTAGCTCACTATTGGTCGTTATTAAGAAGCGCTTTCACCATTTGTTAGTTTTGTTAAACTATAGTTAATTTACACCAATTAGAAAGCTTTCTTACGCTGTCTACTTGGCTTCACCTGGTTTTGGAACGCACTCTATTTAGGTAACAGAGTTTCCCAGTGTTGGCACTTGGCACTGTCAAGTCTGTTGTGAGGGTTAATACGCTAACATCTCTCTTATTGTCATAGTATTAGCTATATATTATATATATATATATTAATATTAGCTCTAAATAAGCTATTGAAGTCCTAAGACTTCAATAGCTTATTTAGAGGCAAACCAATGATTTTACGTCTATAGAGACAGATACTCGTATAATGATATACCTAGGTGGTAGACCCATAATGTAGAGTCGTCTGGATAGGTACCTAATAGGTAGGTACCGCCTTTCTTATTTCTGCCGCGAAGCACTAGCTCTTGCTATCGCATACATTTTTTGATCTATTAATCATATGAAACCGAATTGAAATCATATCTATAGTTGATGTAATGAAAAATAAACAATTTATTTAGAAATAAAATTTAATATGTATTTTAAATGTAATAAAGGAAATAACATTAATAAGAAATTAATATAATTTTGATTTAAATTAATTTAATATGTAGAAATATAATTTTGTATGTAAGTATTTTAAATGAAATAACTCCTTTATAATAATAATAATAATATATTTCTACACTCCCACCAATCATCTAGCCCAAAATAAGTATCATTAAGAATTTGTGTTATGCATGACACACAGACGATTTTTATGATTGTTTTATAAATAAATCTATAAACAACCATGACTCGTCAACAAATATTTGTATTTGTCACACAAACATTTGGGGCTACCAGGATTTTAACACAGACCACTTCATGCGTAGGCAGCTATACTAACCACTCCACCAAGACAGCTTGAATTTAACTAACTTTTCAAAAAACTACAATGAAATATCTTGCAAAACCTTATTTAATGGTATAAATTAGATTATAAGTCTAGTTTCATTCACCTTCAGCCTTTCAAATAAATGAAACAAGAACCAATTTGTGTAAGGTAATAAATTTTATTTTCCTATGAATGAATATGAATATGCACCCCACCCCAAGTATATATTATCTATCTTCCTATCTAGCACGCATTTTACTTTACATTTTCTTTTCAGTAGAAGTTACTGGTACACTACACAAGCTTGCCCCTATGTCAACATCATCTTTCTTTATTATGACTTTTGCTTGCTATTCCTTGTTACATAGTACAAAAAACAAGTTCCAAACATATACCCCACTTTATTTCAAGTTTTTTTAAGCAATATTTTAGAACCTAAATAGCAATAAATTTAACAGGCAGATCAATACTCATATTCCTATAGAATAATCCGTTCATTCCAACTTTTGGGTTGAAGTATCTTCTTAGAGCTTCCCTCACTTCTGCTACAGTAATTGCTGGGACACCTTCATAACCTGACTTGATGTACACTGCATTGTTCAAACTGACAGGGTTACAAAAGTAACCACCCTCAAACTTGCTGAAAGGGTCACCACTCTTCTTCTTAGCGTCCTGGCGAATTATGAATACAGCATCAACGATCTCAGCCACGGTTTCATATGCCAAGAAACAGAGCACTTCTAATGCTGGTGGTGTAATCTTCAATTCTTTTGTCGGATTTATCCATCTTTCTAATTTGGAAAAACCTTTAACTAAATTGTTGCCAGACCGAAAAGAGCTGCATCTGGCTTTGTGATAAGCTTCGTACTTCTCAAAAGTCATTGATTCCGTAATTTTAGCAGCTCTTACCTTCCTTAAATAATCAATAGCATCAAATTTTATCTCGCTAACCTCATCTGCTTCATCTAACTCCTGTATAATATCAATGTGAGTTCTTTTCTTTTTTAATGCCGGATCTTTATCATCTTCTATCATTATATTACCCATCAACTCACCCCCTCCAATAGCTGCCCGGTTCTTGTCTATTTTGTCTAACTTTACTTGGTAGTCATACAATCTCTTTAGTTTCATGGTATTTTTTCGCATCAAATAAATCACGTCGTAATTTGTAATTGCCTTAGCACCTCTCATGTTTGAATGGTTATAAGCCTCCTGTAACAGGCTACGAAGCTGTTGTAAGACAATGTTTTCTACTAACACTACCGTTGCAGCATTTGGATTAGGATTATCACCGAAGCCATGCATCATGTTGGATATTTCTTTTTGAAAGTTTGTGCCTTCTCCCGTCGCATCTATAGTGAAGTAAGAAACCATTTTAATCGTTATAACAATAGTTTATCGTAATTTTATTTTAATAATATGCAACCATAACAAACAAATCAACGTGAAGAATGACATTCAGAGCATGACATTGACAATGACATTAGCTATGTGACAATTACACACCGCGGTCCAAATTGCGCATATGTGCGCTATTGGCACCGATAGCGCGCACACGGAGTGAACGTATTCGCACCAACGAAAATATATGACGTCATGAGTGACGTCATTAAGCAGTGCTAACGGTGCACACGAAAAAGAGGTAGTGCAGTGTGTGCGCAAATGTCAAACTCGAATTTGACGTTTAAGTGTGTGTATTATTAGAGTAAACATTTGAGTTTTGAATTAATAAAGACTCGTTATAACTACTTTATTTACTACAATAATTTTCTTTTACTCTTTTAATAACCCTGGAGAGAGATAACCTCTTATTGGACGTTTGACATTTTGACATTTACACACAAAGCGTGGATCAAATTGATTGCACGCAAATAGTGCACATAGCACCGTATTTAATTCGGTCCAAGGCGTTTGCACTGTTGGTGGCGTTCGCAGTGTTTGCGCATATTGGACCGCAGGGACAGTTTCAATTAAGGGTGCGTTCCAAAACGATTTCAATTTACTCGGGGTAGAGTGAATTTTATTCTAAGCCGTTCCAAAACAAACCCGAGTGAAACCGAAGGTAAACGAACATTTACTCTGACAGTTGCTCGAGTATTTTGGAACGACTTTGGGAAGAGTAAAATTTACCCCGCTGCTGGGGCGATTTTTATCGGTGTTTGGAGACCGGTAAAATTTACCTGACAGCTGTCAATCTGTTGAGCATCATCTACGTTTTCATATTCATGATCAATTTTTTTAATTATTATTTTTGTAATTACACAAAAACGATGGTTACTGTAAAATAGTATTTTATTTACATAAAGTAAAAAGTTTATTTATTAAATTCGTGCGAAGAGTTGTCCAATATAAACAAATTAAAATGGCGACATGACTGTCATGTTTTCATATTTTTACTCGAGATTTCCTCGTTAGCGTTCTAAAACAATGTTTTTTCTCTTTCGAGCGTCATGCTCTGACTCTTTCTTATTCACGAAGTAAATTTTACCCTGGCGTCACTGGTTTTGGAACGCACCCTAAATTAGATACCTAATTATTCAATTGTTTATACAGCCAAGATGTTATCTATATCGATAGGTTTATGTTTACTATGAACTTATGAGGAATAATTGAAATAAAAGTGTAAGGATGTTTATATGGTGCTGAGAATTTTATAATGTTTTAATACCATAACATTTGTCATCATGAAGTATGTTGCCAAGCATTTCTCTCAAGTAGTTTTTTCATCTCAGAGTAAACAGGACTGGAGTAGCCTTTGCCCATGAAGATAGAATTAAGAATGGAGTCATTAGTCAAATGAAAAAAGTGAGGGCAAAAATTTTGACAACCCTTGACATTTCTTGACATTGCTAGAGAGGCCCTGTCTCTTTCTAGTAGGGTGCCTGTAGCATAAATTAATCACGGACAGTCTTGTGCCACGGGTAAGGTCTCACGTGCTCCCACGGTCCTAAGATATAGGGAGTTAAATGAGACACGAGAGATCCGTGCAGAACAATTTATTAAATGGTGGTATAATGCCCAATAGCGTGTACTCCCCTGGTGGTAGCCGGAGATGGTCTCGGTGAGGGTCGCTCGGTGGGACGAGTTAGGGCGGCTTGTACTGCTGCTCACTGTAAGTCCAGCCCTGGGCGGAAGTGAAATAGCTGAGGCGACAGCGGCTACCTTAGCCTAATCTTGGACCCCAATTAGGGGTTAAACACATTAAATAAATAACTATTATTGCACACGATTATCAAATTAGTTAATTAGTATTAGGTAGGTCTTGTCGGTGCTCAATTTACTTAGCGAACCACGCAAGCGCAAAACCGAATCACCAAGCCTTTGTTTGCGATTCCTGACTCGATCGAGACTGCCCGGCGACGCAGGCGCAATCTATCGGAGATTGCCCGCAACAGTCGTACGGTCACTAAAATGTAGCTTATCAACGTTAATATGGAGCGCTAAAACCTATTGATAAATTTAGGAGGCGAACACTAAAGAAATATTTCAATTAGATGAGCTTCCTTTATATCTTAATTTATGTAATATTTATAAATAGTGTAATCTGATTTAATTAAAAAAAAATTATGTATGTAGGTCGGTAAAATATGTATGTGTAACGTTACACTTGAACTTCGTTACGTTAATAAAACCACAAGTTGAAAATAATTTGAGTTTTGAGTTTTCCATGACAAAGAATCAAAATTCATAATAATTACTTTAAACTTTTTTTCCTGAGTGCCTTTTAGCACGGTAATGTTATCTATTTTCGGCTCCCAGGAAAAAAATCAGCAACCGAAATACGAGGATTTATCGCTTCTGTGACTCTTGATTTTAAGAGGCACGTTACAGTTTATTATATAGCTTATCTCATGTCACGTCAACTCATAGACATTAAATTATTCTTGTTTTTTAGGTGCTAAGCATACATTTAAGGTTTTCCGGTTAGCAATGCTATAAAAATACATTGTGTGGTATACCGATCTAGCCGTTCTTGAGTAATGATAATAGGGCCGTAATGATGCGCAACTTACCAACTTACTACCAGACTTTCTTTATATTGATAGATATTACGGCTGAAAGCCGAAGTGCGGTTTTTTATACAACAGAAGAAATTGTTAGCTCTAGTAACTTTCCGTGAATTAGTTACATAAGTAACAGCTACTGGCTACAAAAAAGTAAGTTTAGTAGCACTTGGTTTTTAGTATAATACAGGCTGTAACATGAAGGGTACTTAAACATGGTACCCTACATGTTACAGCCTGCATTATATGTAATATTTGGGGTGTTTTAGGCCATCAATATAAACAACTTTTTGACGCCGTCATGGTGGAGTGGTCAATATAGCTACCTACACATGAAGCCTTTCGGGTTTGAATCCTGGTGCCGGCAAATATTTGTGCGACGAACACGAATATTTGTTTGCGAGTCACGGTTATTATATATTTATTTAAGTTTATTTATAAAAATATCTAAAGCTATTAATTTATATTGAAAAAATGACCGTTATCTACACTTACGTGCAATAAAATCGACCCAACTCGTCGGTTTCGATTCGACATTTATCGGTATATAAAAAGAAGATTAGGCAAACAAAACTTGTAAATATAATTCAAATCAAATCAAATAATTTATTGCATTCATGAATGTAAATAACAGATGTTCACAAACAACACCAGCACATCATGGTGCCCATTTGGGCATAGCATAATCAAGATAAAAGTGTAACGGACTAGATTAGAAATTATTCATACTATATTAACTTAATTCGAATGTATATTTCTTACGCTTTATTTAACCTACTCTAAACATCGATAAATGAAGTGTTGGTGACAATAGACTAATTACTTCGGAAATCCTGGTTTCTCATTTTTGCGTCATACGGCATTTTGGTGACTATACAGAATGTTAAAATTCAATTGAGTCATTGTATATTCAATAATTGATGATGCCTGATGCCCTTAAAATTATTTCCCCAAACATTTTAGCTCTCTGTATTAACTGTACCTATATTATCAAGAAAATTTTTACTAACCAATTCAAGGGTTGCCTTTGAAAAGTGATTGAGTAGTGGTTTTATTGAAAAAAGGGCTTGAAGTTTGACATAAGCAGTTGCCTTGAAAGTGTCGGTGTCTTGAAAGTGGAAGCTACATATTTTCAAATTCATTAAAATTTTGTTTTTATAGACACAATAGACAACCATATGGTCCGTCGCTTCGGAAATCTAAAAAGAAAAGAAAATTTTATGTATACAAGTTAAAAGTGTATATAAATATTTATGTACACTTTTAACTTGTAATCAAATAGCATATTAAAAACTATCATTTGATAGATTTTAATATGCTATTTGATTACAAGTGCAGAAGAGCGCAGCCACAATTTTATTAATACTGTCTGTCTGTGTGCAATGTATCTGCGTTGCATGTTAGTACATGCAAATGTGAATGATAAACATTATTACACTAGTACAATCCAATCAATACTCTCATTATCTTTTTCTCAAATAAAATAATTTACATTACACAAATTACATATTTTATTTGTAAATAAACATTTCGAACTAAAAATGGGTAAAACTATTTATGTATTTTATCTATGTAATAGTTATTTCAAAGAATTAAATAAAATAATCTATCAATTTTGATTGCCATTTATAAAAGGAATGGATAGAAAGGGATATTATTTCCTTATAATTCCGGAAATCCTAGTCACCCTAGTCATTTGTTTACAAATATTTGAATAAGTAAATTATGTACAAAAATTCATTAAATTCTAAGATAGGATTAAATACGAGTATCAGAAATTTCTCCCTCTTATGGAGTTTTGCAAAATAACGCTAATAATCTGGAATTACGGGTGAAAAATGAAATTTATAGATTGAACAATATTATATGCAATTATGACACTTACAAGTGAAATTCACACTGCATCCTCAATACTACTCACTTCTACCAGCACGAAATAACTATATATGTATAATTTTGCACTATTTATCCTTATTTTAAACTAAAAAGCCGTACCAAAATCGCGAGTCGATATTTATGAATACGTCAATTACGACAATTTATGTCATGTTGAGATTTCGGGACATTGACACATGAAGAAAGTGCTGCCATTACATAAATCCTTTCATTTCCCATAAGTTATAGAAAGAATCACAGTGATGATTTTCAAAATAAAATACAAACCTAAACATTAAAAGTAAATATATTATATTTATTTCTTTCATTGATAATAAATACTGATAATTGAATACAATATGTTAAGTTTTTAGCTACTTTTCTACTTTTGTTTTAGAAAGATGGCGAAATACTGGGGAAATCTTGTTTCTATGTAGTCGTGTTTAGAAAGAGATGACGACAATTTCTAGAAAGAGAAATGTGTAATTTGAAATGTCAAGTATTGTCAAAATTTTTGCCCTCACTTTGTTATTTTGACTAATGACTCCAACATTACCCCTCTGCCAAACGCACAAGCATCGGATGCCTGTGCGTTATATAAAACTAGTTGAGCCGCCATTTTAAAACCACAATAATCAGAACGTCTTACCGTGCAGAGCTCCCACGAAAATGCCTGCCTGTGCTGTTTTTTACTGTAAAAAAAAGTCTAAAACATCTAGTATGCAAAAAGATGGCGTCACCTTTCATTTATAAGTATAATTTTTAAGATTTGATGATTATTTACTTCATATTTTCATATTTTAGCAGATTACAATTTCAAATTTCGCGCTATAGTCTCGTGGGGAGTGCGGCCGTGACGTTGTCAAACGAACTTCGGGCGCACTCCCCACGAGACTACCTAGGGTTGACCATTATCGCATTTCAATTAATAAGACAAAAATTAGAAACAGTTTGTTGGTAATAAATAACTGTAATTTTGTATTAATTAATTACCAATAATAATTTCGTTTTAACAATGTACGTTGCGTGTTTATCTTTAGTTTAGTATTAAGTACACATACCTATACTTTTGAGGCTGCTTGAAGCCTATTGTTTGCCACACAGCATGGAAATATAAAATAATAAATAAAATAAAATAATAATTAAACTATTTTGCCTTTTTATTCATGCTGGGCGGAGCTCATAAACATTAATAATAACTATCCTGTAGGTATATACTTCCAGCGTCCCTGACTTCATAAAATAAGCACGGGTAAAAGGGTAGGTACCATCGCCTAACCAGCAATGCCGATCATTTCTAAGAAACCTAAATTTTTTTTCGAGCCATTGGACAAATTGTTTTTTTTTTTGTAATCAGCAACCCTAATTGATTTGCACATTTTGGCACAATAATTGATTTGCACAATAGTGATGTCAACTTCATCGATATTGTGATTTTACGAGTGAGTAATGAATGAATGAATGAAAGTAACATACATAAATTGACAATATGTATTATGGTTTAAATTTGTATGTCGCAAGGAAATTGTATAATTCCGCAGTTTACATCGTCATCAGTTTAAAAAACACATACCCTATTCTTAGTTCTTCTTCTTATACTTGTCGATAATAAAACATAGCTTAGACAAATTACAGTTTGTTTCAGCAACCAGGTAATAATGATGATGTCATAATAAGAATAAGGTATGTGCTTTTAAACTGAATGCATGGGGAAACTTGCCACGGTCTTCCAAACGGAGATCTATGCAATAATCCTCTGTGCAATGAGGATTATAAAAGGTGTTAAAAAAAAACAAGGTTGTCTATATCCTAAGCGACAGTCAAGCAGCGCTCAAAGCCCTCTCAAACCCTCGTATTGACTCGGATCTAATACTCAATGCTGTCAAGAGACTAAATAGGGTCGGCCAGCACAATAAAGTAGAGCGGATCTGAGTCCCAGGTCACGAGGGGATTAAAGGCAATGAGAAAGCTGACGAACTGGCAAGGAAAGGATCAAAAAACCCATTCATAGGTCCTGAACCTTTTATCCCAATTTCCAAAAGCTACATCTGCAGAGCCATCAAAGAATATGTCCATAAAAGACATCATATGGAATGGAAACTGTCGCCTGATATGTAACACTCTACATCCTTCACAGGAGACTGTCCTAGAGGATGGAGAAATTCATGTACGGGGGTGGCAGACAACAGGCCCGCCGGATTTTGGGTGGGCTTACAGGGTACTACGCCACAAACCACATGCTCCAAATGGAAATTTCGACAACATCGAATTGCAGAGCATGTGGACACGACCGGGAATCCATGGAACACTTGCTATGTGACTGTGATTCCATAGCCAGGATTAGAATGAATATCCTGGGAATAGCCTACCCAAGGTCAGAGGACTACAGACTCTTCAAGCCCATGGACATAGTAAGGCTGATGGCCTACATATTCAAGGAGCGACAAGAGTAAAAAGACACGGCAAATGTAGCGGCAAATGTTTGTGTGACGAACACGAATGTTTGTTTACGAGTCATGGTTGTTTATATATTTATTTAAGTTAATTTATAAAAATATCTAAAATTATTATGTATATTAAAAAAAAATGTCCGTTATCTAGTATCCGTAACACAAGTTCTTAATGATACTTACTTCAGGCTAGATAATTGGTGTGAGCTTGGAAATATATTATTATATTATATTATTGGCTGTTATTTCATTAATTTAGGACATATTAAAGTCGGAAATACCCTTATGCTTGGTTTCAAATGCTTGTAAATTAATCATTATACAATGTTCTTTATTCAAAGTAGTCTTAGATTTTAGTTAGTTTATCTAGGAATCTAAAGATATACCACATGCGTGGTATTTATTTATAAACAAAGGAAGTTACACAAAGCAAAAACCCGACCTGCTACCCCTCCTACTCTGCTCGGCGGGGTGGGTGACGTCATCGCCTGGCTATTGTATAAGACAGCTCTTTTGACAGCCGCCAAGTGATGGGTTAACTTTTAGCACTGTGTAACTACGTATGTGAGCATATCTTGAAATAATGATAAACGTCGCAGAACAGCCATCGTGGTTGTCTAAAAGGTCATTTAGCATCCATATACCCACATACGAGAGGAATGGAAATGAAGGCTAAAAACTCCCAAAAGTATTTCCGTTTCATGAAAGAGAATAGTTTTATATGTTACGGAATGGATCCAAGATAAAGAGTGGTATAGGGGCAGGAATTGATGCCAAAAGGTACAAATATCACCAAAGCTTGGGCAGGTATGCAAAAGTTTTCCAAATGGAAAGATAATGCAATTATTGCCTACAGAAGAACATAGATAGGATTTGGATGTTTTGCGTATGATTATTGTAAATTACATTTTCAAATTTACAAAACTGCTGTGTTTAATAAATATATAATGCTTACCTATTAATATTGATTATGAACTATTTAATAAATATATGTGTGTAATACATGTATATTGGATATGTTGATGTGTTCTGAAATAATAAATTTGCTTACCTGTTAAGTTTCACACATTTGATTTCTGATTCCGTAAAAAAATCCAGTTTACATACTATATAATTTTTAATTTTTATTTTTAAGAACTTGAGAGCTTCTGCTGATTTCGCCACCCTCAAGACTGTGTATTTTGCTCTTGCTCACTCCATTCTGACTTATTGCATTACTGCATGGGGTAACGCTGGTAAAAGCTGTTTTCTCCGCTTGGAAAGATCTCAAAGAGCTGTGCTTAAGGTTATGACCTATAAACCTATACGTTTTCCCACAGATGCCTTATATAATTTATGTAATCTACCTAGAGTTAGACACTCTTTTATACTACATACTATTCTACGTAAGCATGCCAACTTAGGATTTGTTCCAACTCTACACCAGCAAAAGCGCAGGAGTGATAAAGTATGCAGGATTGAACCTTGTAACTTTAGCGTAATTAGGCGACAGTTTCGCTTCCTAAGCCCCAGACTATATAATAAGGTAAATAGAATTCTTAACATCTACAGTCCAAATTCACATGAATGCAAGAAAAAAGTGGATATATGGCTCCATACCTTAACATATAATGAGATGGAAACTCTTGTTTCATAAAAAGGTGAGAGCAGTACTGAATTGCATCCAATATTAATTTAAAATAAAACTCCCTTCAATGATAGCAACACACCTAATATTATATACAAGACATACATGCGCGCACGCAAACACACACACACACACACATACACACACACACACACACAAACTCACACTTAACCACATGCATGTATAGATGGAACGCTTTGTAAACAATCTTCGGATGTCCGGTGGTGGGCGCTAATGCCTGCGCCACAGTTATATACTAATGCAGACATTAACGTGCACAACATCTTGTACAATTGTTTTGTTCCAAATAAATGATTTTTTGATTTTTTTGATACTTCCCAGTATCATACGAGAAAACTAACTATATTCACTATCGCTTTGTTAAAAATAATGTTTAAGTGTTCCTCCTTTCCATTATGGTTATAAGCGAAAGGGTCCACAGTGAATTCGATATATATCTAATAACACCTATTGTAAATACCTTTTAAGTGCAATAAACTATCTTAATATATATAAATCTCGTGTCACAATGTTTGTCCTCAATGGACTCCTAAACCACTTAACCGATCTCAATCAAATTTGTACACCGTGTGCAGTTTGATCCAACTTGAGAGATAGGATAGTTTTTATCTTGATAAGTAGTCATTTTTTTTTACTGCAGATACAATGTTACAGGTCAGTAGTATGAAATTACCACAGCAACGCGTGGCCGGGCAGCTAGTTACGTATAAATTTGTGTTTCATTGATATAGCCTTCGAAATCTGTCAAAGTTTTATATAGACCTCATATATATTATATTATTTACATTAGTCTTTGCAATAAATATCGAAAACTGACTGTTGTAGCGTGTAATATCATCATTTAATTTTTAATAATGTAGGTATACTAACGTAGTAATACATTCATTCATTGAACGAAACTGATTTATCGATATCGATATTCTCATGCTATGTCATGTCACTTCTCACACAATGACATTCGTGTATAAAGCAGCGTCCCCACTAGGGCCGCGCGGCTCCGTGAGGCCCGGCCGCGCGGCCAAGCCTCGTGAGTGTGTACGTGAGCGAGGCTTAAAACAGTATGACAAAGAAGCCTCGCGAGGCCGGGCCGCGCGGCCACAAAAAGCCGCGCGGCTCTAGTGGGGACGCTGCTTTAGAATAGAACGTTAACACACTATTTTAAGCACATGTGCGTGAAATTTAAAAATGTGTGTCGTATTATGCATGTGTGCGTTTGTAAATACGCAAAAAGTTTTTGTTTCTGTGTGCTGGTATTGAGTGTAGTAGTAACCTCACCCCCCGCAAAAAATGGCAGAAAAACATGTAAGAGAAATTGACTAATGGCTACTCCAGTCCTGTTTACTCTGAGTTTTTCATGCAATTAGATACTTCTTAAAATGAGTGATATCCATTATTAAAATTTTATAGCAAACATCGCGTCAAACAGCTTTGGAGTTTTGACAAACGAGCAAGTGCCAAACATGTGCTTGCGGCATCAAGAAAGAAGATTAACTGTAGCTGTATGGAATAGATTCCTATGCCTTGGAGAATTTAAAAACAATATCGTCATTTTGACAGTCAGTCAGCTGACTGTCAAATATTTTGGCACTTTCGGAAGACTTTCGGTAACTGGAAATCTGGAAAATAATCAGTTCTAGAAGTGCAAATATTAAATAAAAATGTTTTCTTTTAACAATTTTTTTAGGTAATAACAAGTTTCGTGACAGTGTTATTCCTTACTAAACTTTGGAAACTTGTGTATTTTTTATCATTACACTTCATAAACATGAATCGTCTTTGGTTAAGAGACGGTTTGGTCTTTGGTATTAAGTTTATTCAGCAAATAAGAAATATATCATGTTGGTCATGTGGCAAAGAAACTAAGTTAGTTGCAAATTTATTTTGCTCAAATTGCCAAGCTTTACAAAAACCAGTTGAAACGGACAATTATTTCAAGATCATGGGAGTGAAAGAAAGCTACGATTTAAACGATACTGAATTATCTCAGAAGTATAAGGATTTGCAGAAGTATTTACATCCTGACAAGTTTGCTAATAAGTAAGCATACCTATCTACTTAAAAGCTTTTTATCATACAACAATTATGTAAGAACTAATATTTACCAAAGAACAATGTCCAAACCTCAGCAGACCTATTCGCTAACTTTTTTGACTGATGAAAGTGATATTCACAGAGTGAATTACATATCCATTTGAGTTACTCCCGAGTTTTTGTAATTTAGTTTTTAGTTGAAGTTTTCAAAACCTGCCAAAATCAGATAGGAAAGAAGAAATAATATAGGTACACATAACTGATAAATAAGTTATCCATATTTTTGAAGATAAGTAAAATGTTTTTGATAGTAGATAAATTAATGGGTGGGTTACATAGCTATATCCTGGGACAAAAGATGGACAATCGGACTTGGCCCTGCTGGAAAAAGACGAGTAGGACGACAAAAGAAAAGATGGGTCGACAATATCATAAAAATTGCTGGAAAACCCTGGATAGCAGATGCTCAAAATAGGTGCAGATAGATATTGATGGAGAAGGCTTTTACCCTATAGGGGCTATACAATAATCCTTAAAATAATATTTAATCAAAAATTAAACAACTTCTTTATTGTATAGATAAATTAAAAGCATTAATAATAATAATAATAAGTTATTGGCATTTCGTTTATGTTTTCCAGAAACGAAAATGAGCAAGAAATATCAGCAAAATATTCCTCCTTTGTCAATCAGGCCTACAAAACACTTCTGGAACCTTTATCAAGAGGTGTGTATACAATTTAGCAGCAGTGAGTGAATTTTAAGAATAAATATTTTTATAACAATTAAAAAAGTAGCCTGCAATCTTACCTGAATTTCAGCACATATCATAGATAATTTACCTTCTTCTTCTCTTAATTAGGGTGTGTTCCAAAGAAAATTCAATTTACCCAGGGTAAACTGAATTATGGCTCACTATTGGTCATTATTAAGAAGCGCTTTCACCATTGGTTAGTTTTGTTAAACTATAGTTATTTTACATCAATTAGAAAAAAAAATTGCTTTCTAACGCTGTCTACTTGGCTTCACCTGGTTTTGGAATGCACCCTTAATAGCTTCAAGGGAGTTAACATATTTAGACAATATCAAGTGATAGTAGTATTGAGTTATAAATAGAGTATTATCATGTGTTATTACAACAAAAACTCCACTAAGAATATACCTCTTCCTTACAAAAGATGACAGTTAAAAACGACTGACTGTTGATATTCTTTTCGTGAGTGAGGTTTCCAGATTGCCACAGAGTGCTGCTATCTCTGTGAGTGTCATCTTTGTGTTGCAAACATCTCAAGACTACAGTAACTGCTTACCATCAGACTTATTGTATACTATATTGCCACCAATGATTATAGTATATATGTTACGGTAAATGTGATTAATGTGGTTATTATTAATAATTACCGGCAATTATTAATAACTACCTCATGATTTGGTAAATGTGATGATAACTTTTGTGTGGTGTGGTAGGTGCATAAAACACTACTCTCCCAAAAACATTGCACTATGCCTAGTCATAAAAAAAATAACCCTAACCTACCCACAACTCAGCCACAGGGTTCGAAAGGATAAATCATAAAAGTTTGATAATTATTAATAATAACCAGTAAAAGTAAATAATTAGTTACTTTTGCCTTCAATTTTCACATTTACCGTAACATAAATACAAACATGAGGTAGATATGGCACTAGTGCATCAAAAATGAGGTGTTAAAATTTGGGCAATTGGTGTAATTTTGTTTGGATAGCGCAACGCTATATCTTTCCATCTTGTACGTTCTATATTATCTCTTTTTCAAATGTCATGCAGTATAGATATGCACCATCTGTATTAATGCATCATTGATTGCCATCCTTGTGGAATAAATCATAATAATGACTTAGTCCTGGAAATTAAATTATTGACTTAAAATCTTTTCATTTTCAGGTATCTACATGTTGAAGCTTAGGGGCAAAGAAATTCAAGAAAATACAGAAATAGATAAAGAATTTCTTATGGCAATCATGGAAAAAAATGAAGAAGTTGAGAATGCGGAAACGGATGAAGAAATTATGAAATTAAATGCGGAAAACAAAGCAATAATTAGGGATCTTCAAAAACAAGTATCCACTGCATTTCATGACGGAGACATGAAAAGGGTTATACAGTTATTAGGTCGTATGAAATATTATACAAGCATAGACAGTCAAATTCAATCTGCAATTAGGAAGAAAGGAATTATTCGATGATTTTAATTTAGATCTTTAGACTACAATTATTACGAATAGGTACCCAAAAGATATTAACAAGTTTAACTCTTTGTGAAATGTAATTTAAATGAATGCCAGAACAGTGACTATAAATTTTTAATTTATTTTTAGGCAAGACTTCCAACCATCCCGCATAGTGTACCTACCTACCTGATTTTATAGGCTTGGCAGAACATAAATGTCTTGAAAGAAAATATAAAAAGGTACCTACTTACGCAAATTGCGCGCGTATTTTAATTCGCGCGATGCTTGTAGATGCAATCTATTGATACCTAATAGGTGCATACCTATACCTGATACCTAGGACCCATATGTAGGGTCGCCTGTGTAGGTACCACCGCCTTTCTTATTTCTGCCGTTAAGTAGTTCGCTATGTTTCGGATTGAGGCGAAAGGTAGCCAGTGTAATTACTGGGCATGGAAGGCATATCATCTTAGTCCCCAAGATGGCAACGCACTTGCGTTAGTGTTAAGTGATTTACCCTTAATATTGCAAGTGTCTATAGGCGACGGTAACCACTTACCACCAGGATGGGCCGCCAGCTTGTTTGCCGCCTCGTAATATAAAAAAAAACATACGTCACCAAAGTGTGTGTCTAATATGCTTTCTCTCGAATCGATTCGCGCCTAATTAGCCTTTTTCTAGAATACCCTTAATGTAATTAGATAGTTATTTGTCTGAGAAAAAGTGATAGTGCCCCTAGCGGAATCAAGCGCGAATCACGTTTCCTCTACTAATGGGGTGGCTAGTGCGGCAGTATCTCTCGCACCAGCTATCTGCTATCTTCGCATGTTGACTCCACTTCTGCTTAACATCAGGTGGAATAGTCATTTGCTTGCCCTTTTTATAAAAAAAAATATTACTCATAACGCAGCTAAAATAGCCACGTATCTTACACTAAAAAAACTTTAACTGAGGGCAAATCGTCTAAATATACATATAGGCGAGGCGAGTTCCACTAGAAAAACACCTATAATATTTATTGACCAATGGTGTCTTTTTGTTTTATATCCGTAACCCCCTCAGTTTCCTTCCCCCACAGGGGGGAGCTTCAGCCGAAGCAATAGCTGTGTGTGGCTACCTGGGACATTATTCTGGCGCAGTGTGATTCCTGGAATCAATAATCTTGATCGTTTTGTAAAATTTCTCAAGGCCTAGTAGATTGATACTTTTACCATCGATAAGCCTCTATGCGATTTCATTAATACTGCATCTCATGCTGCAACTCTCTGCATATTGGAGTCCGTTGTGTTCTAAATCGCTGCACACATCTATGTTGTGTGCTATGAGTGAACATTTTAGTAGATAAAAGTGTAGGTACTATGAACCCTTAGTTTAGTGCCCTTAGTTATAACAAGGCTATTAAGTGTCAAAATACCTCAAAAATATTTTTGACTCAGTGACACTTGTGCACACTTTTATGTATTAAAATTTCCAATAATATACATCGATTTGTAGAAAAATATTTTAAATTAAAACTATTATATGATAACTATTTATATATCTGATTTTTTTGTAAATAGTGTTTCCGTAAATATGTACATACATAGGTACCTAATGAATATAGTTTATTGGATTTTTACTACAATGACTTTTGTTTATTAAAACCCTGTTTCTTATTTATTTGGCTATAATAATCGGGCTTATTTAGAGGCTACTAAAGCGCGGATTAACCCGCAGCAAAAAATGTTTTTATTATAAGTTTGCAACAAATTCAGAAGCTGGGCAACTAATTAGGTATGTACAACCTACATAATTTAAATTGTGTATGGTATGACTGTTTTTGACAACATTTTGCTGGGGGAACGCACACCATTAAAATATATAAGAGTAACACACTGTATACCAACAATAACATGTTACATTTCAAACCTACTAGGTACCCGCGTGAATGCAGACTAGACGCGTAAAGCCAGTGGGGGTCGCTAGTTAGAAATAAGGAACTCCAAGAGAAATATTCAATAGAGTTTAAACGTAATGTATGATATATAAGGTTGAAAATTCATCAAGCTTATCGGCTTAACATAACATATTTTATATACAGCCTTCCATCGGCAAGTTAAGAACTTTCACAAAAGCCTAGCAAACAGCATATGGAAAGTTCAGTAGTCTACCTACAATACAAGAATTGGTATGCCACAGAATTGGTATTGGTATACCCAAGAAGCTTATAATACCTAATTAGACCATAGTCCTTTTTAATAAGACTGAATTTTATGTGCCATGGATAGCTAGAGCTGGCTGATTATATTAAGCAAATTAGCATAAAAAGATTATCCATTAATAACATTGTAACAAGATCTGCCGCAGGCTAGCAAGCTACTTTCTTTATGATTGATGTTCATGATCATGACACTGAACGGCACATTATTTGCATATCATATACTCCGACGTCGCTTACTTGATACTTGAAGATACGATTGCTTTATGATAATCCGTCCATTTGAGGATATGTCTTCAGCGATTTAGGATTTGATATTTTAACGTCCTCCAGGATCTAGTGGTTCCCCCTCTAGATTGAGGTCCAGCCAGATGTCAAGGTCACTACAGCCCACTGAGCATAGTAGGCTAGTAAACCTACTATGCTCAGTTTGTTGATGATAAACCTATTTGTATTTCTACTTGGCTAGCTACCACTTCTTACAAAAGTGGGCGACCTAATAATAAAATATTATTATGATAGATATTGCCATACAAACAGTCAGATATTTAGGAGTAAGTAGGTTATATAAATTATAGAACGCAGTAAGTGCCTACTTACTAATAAAGAATTTATTTACTCTCCTCCCAAGTATTTATTCATCATCATGTCTGACTGATGCACACTGATGGATGGACAGGGCTCTCTTTTTCCTTTAATACTATTTGTCCTTTATTTGTAATTCGTAGATTGCAAATAAATACACCACAAAAAAATTAATAGGCTACAATGATTCCCCATACCTCTCCTCTCCACCCATACAAGAAAGTACATACATACCTACACACGCAGAAATAAATAGCACAAAAATTAGTACCTATGTTTTATGAAATCTGCTGTATATCTTAAACACTCTTCGTCATAATAATAATAATAACTATATATTTTTATTAGTTTACGAGAGGTACATATATATTTATTTAAAAGTGATCAAGATTGATCTATCGCACTTCATAAGCTCATACAATTTCTTCGTGGATTATTTATCTACCTTAAGTGGTAGTAATATAAGCTATTTTAGCTTGTTCGAGCTTTAGATATTTGTTGAGGTCTGTACCCATATGACTAAGAAAGTTTTGCAATGTATCCAGTAGATACAGCACATTTGTGAATTGTACTTATAATAGTGTTATTGTACTTTATGTGTAGAGTAAAAATGCGTTTGTTGTGCCTTTTATTAGTAATATTTCTGATGGATATCGTTGATAGAGGTAAGTTTTTAGACAAGCATTTTTTTAAGGACTTAGGTAAGTAGGTACTGTTGGCGAGGTTTTTTTTTTAAAAAGGACTTTGGTGGATCTTGTAAAGTGAATTTTGAAAGAGGGTTTCGGATCAGTCATGTGTAGGTCAGTTGGCAACGCACTCACTCGTATAGCTAAAGGTCGGTTCGAGACCCGCCTCAGCACTTTTCATGGCAATATTATTTTCTTATTCGTTTTCTGATTAATTTGGTACGTTTTAGGTACTAAAAAACTTTTACTACAGACATCTACTGACCATTCGCTACCTACTAGGTTCCTATGGTCGGCTATCGAAGTATGTAATTAACAATTTAGTAGATACCATTTATCATAGCAACAATTTCTAGTTCTAGGTACCTAGGTAGGTACAGTAATAGTTGGCACCATTACGTATGAATAGCTATTAAGACAAGGTACTAAAATGCTAATCTACTGACGACCGGCAGGTATATACTCATGATGACACAAGACTATTTCAAAATACCTATTCATAAATTTGTGTGTAGTTCTATGTTCTCTATCGCTGACTCCAATCCAATAGCTTACTTTTCTTCTTACAGTAAACCCCCAACTAGTAAGGATCGTGGGAGGCTACCCAGCGACCATAGACCAATATCCCATTATAGTCCAAATGCTCCGGCTGCAAACCGTGCGAGGGTCTGAGCAGTACGTGCAGTATTGTGCAGCTGTCATTGTAACATCGCGGCACTTGATATCTACCGCTCATTGCTTCCAACATGACCTCAGCATTGGAAGGAAGTAAGTTCCTCGGCTTATTGTTATATCTATAGTAGGTATAGTATTTTTACGTACCTGCCCTCTATTCGAGGCAACGAATTGATTCGAGGACCTTTCCGGTCCAACGGCCGTTAGGCCTCCCAGCTGTTTTTTTATTTTTAACCGACTTCCCAACAGGAGGAGGTTCTGTATTCGTCTGTATGTATTTTTTTTTTTTATGTATGTTCACCGATATCTCCGTCATTTCTGGACCGATTTTCAAAATTCTTTTTCTATTCGATAGTGTTTACTCCTGTGGTGGTCCCATTGTCACCAAGTCAGGATCTGATGATGGGAAGCCAGGGAAATCGAGGGCAACCCTTAAATTTTATAGGCATGTACAACGTTTTTCATACTTTTTCTAAAGCTATACTAGCATTTGCGTCTGATAATCATCATCTCATGTTGATGAGCTGATGATGGAAGGTAAATGTATGTTCACCGATATCTCTGTCATTTGTGGACCGATTTTCAAAATTCTTTTTTTATTCGATAGTGTATACTCCTGAGGTGGTCCCAGTGTCACCAAGTCAGGATCTGATGATGTAAAACGGGGAAAATTGAGGGCAACCCTCGAAAAACAACGGAAGGGGAGGGTTATTAATATTTTTTATAAAGCAATTCTAGTTTAATTGCGTGTGGTAGTCATCTCATGTTGATGAGCTGATGATGGATGGTAAAACTCCTTAATCGTTAGGAGTTGGTTGTTGATTATTTAAATATTAAAGGCACTTAAAGACCGATAGTTGTGTTCTTACGGGTAATTTAGGTGACCTGATGATGAAACAAAAAACTCCTCAATGGTTAGGAGTTGGATGATAATTCTTTAAATATTATAGGTACCCAAAGAGCGATAGTTGTATTCTTTCAAGTTATTCAGGTGAGCTGATCATAGAAGGAAAAACTCCTTAACGGTTAGGAGTTGGATGATAATTCTTTAAAGATTATAGGCACGTAAAGACCGCTAGTTGTATTTTTTCAAATTAATCAGGTGAGCCGATGATGGAAGGAATAACTCCTTAACTGTTAGGAGTTGGTTGATGATTATTTAAATATAAAAGGTACCTAAAGAGCGATAGTTGTATTCTTTCAGGCTGTTCAGGTGAGCTGATGATGGAAGGAGAAACTCCATAACGATTAAGAGTTGGATGATAATTCTTTAAATATTAAAGGGTACCTAAAGACCGAAAGTTGTATTCTTTCAGCTTGTTAGGTGAGCTTATTTGGATGTTAATCTTGTACAAAACTGTAACATTTTCTCACTTATAAAACCATCTCTGGCAGTATGGACCATGCAGTGCCTCCAAATAGTGAGAGGTTGCCAGCCTGTCGCCTACATAAAAGGGGCACAAAACCCAAAAATCACTTCTAATGTTAATTGATTTATGGTTAATATTGCAAGTGTCTATAAGCGATGGAACCACTTAACACCGAGTGGGCCGCAAGTTTGTTGGCCATCTCGTAATATATATAAAAATAACAATTATTCCACATAAAACACTAAAAATAGAAAAATAAACAACTTTTTTTAAAAAAGTCCAACCGACTTCAAAAAGTATAAAAATAACATATTATTAAAATGTGTACTAGGTACCTGCTGTACTGTTTGAAGTCGGTGCCAAGCCAACTAGGTATTCTATAGGTCCGCCTGCCACATCACATTCATTGATCACATCATCTCGCGATTGCGACCGACCGAACGCGCCAGCTTAGGTGATGAGGGGCTCGTGGTGCTGAACGATTGGCATGGCTTGGTGTTGAGGTTGGATACCCATGTAACTTGTACTGGCTACTCTAGTTTATATTGGTATTGTTTATAGTGGTTTTTTAAATTTTATATTTTTCTTTGTTCTCTTGTCATTCTCTTGTCTAATTAAATCAACATGCCAACATGGTAGCAGAGCGTGGTTGCAATTTAATTTTTGTAATAAAATGTTGTTGAAAAAAAAACGAATGTTATGTTCGAAAAATTAGACGGAGCGTCAAATTATTCGACATGGAAGTTCCAAATGGAATTACTCCTGATTGCCGAAGACTACTGGGAGTATGTGTTGGAAACACCATCAGGTACCGATAGCGTAGCTTGTAAGAGAGATGCAAAGGCACGAGCCAGAATTTTACTTATGGTGCAACCGCACTGTCTCGTTCATGCGCAGAAGAGTAGAACTGCCAAAGAGAGTTGGAAGGCATTGCAATCGGCTTTCGAGGACAAAGGGGTTAACAATAGATGTGTTCTATTGGGTAAACTAGTAAGTCAGAAACTTAGCATGTATGAGTCACCGCGTGAATATGTCACGGCTATCCTGAGCATTGCCCAGAAGTTAGAGGACATGGGAAAGGAGCTAGACGACGAGCTGTTAGCTGCCTTAATGCTACAAGGGTTAGGTGAAGAATATGCGCCGATGCGAATGGCCTTAGAAAATAGTAACATCGTGTTGACAACAGATTATGTAAAGAGCAAACTGTTACAAATCGAGAAGAAGGCAGAGGTTCCTTCTACGAGCGCTATGGTTTCGAAAAGAGATACCAAAAAGAGATCGAAACCTAAGCTAAAATGCTTCATCTGCAAGGGGAATCACAAGGCTTCAAGTTGTCCAATGAACCCGGTCAACAAAAAGAGTGGAGCCAATGCCGTATCCGCTATGGCTGCTTCAAATATGCGCACAGGAGACTGGATTGTGGATTCGGGAGCGTCTTCACATATGACGTGTCGTGATGACTGGATCCAGAATTACGTCAGACTTGTAAAGCCTGTACAAGTTACGTGTGCGAATGGAAGTAGAGTAAATGGAGAAGGATATGGAGATGTCAGTGCGACAGAGTTGCAGTTTAGTGTGAATGGAGCATTATATGTACCCGACTTAACTACAAACTTGTTGAGTGTGAGTACATTGATTGAGAGAGGTAAGGTATTAGTATTTTCAAAGAGAGGTTGTGAGGTCTATGCCGAGAATGATTGCAAGGTGAAAGGTACTGTAAGTTTCGTATGTAAGGAAGACAGAGGTGTCTACACATTCAAACCATGTACTAATGCCACTATTGTTTCAGCTCTGAAAACTTGTGCTGATGAACAGTTTGAGGTTTGGCATTGTCGTCTAGGTCACCTGGGGATACGCAACATGAAAATACTACGAGACAAAATGTCAAGAGGTATGAACTTCAAAGATCCAACGAGTACGATACATTGCTCATCGTGCCTGAAAGGTAAGCAAGCTTCTTTACCTTTTCCCAAAACTAAGGCCAAGCGAGCTAAGGATATTCTTGAATTAGTTCATACAGACGTTTGCGGACCAATGGATACTCCGTCATTCTCCGGGTATCGTTATTTTCTAACCTTTATTGATGACAAAACGAGGAAAACGTTTGTTTACTTTTTGAAAGAGAAAAGTGAGGTCTATTCCAAAATTGTCGAATTTAAAATTTTAGCTGAAAATCAGACAGGAAAGAAGCTGAAAACGATTCGTAGTGATAATGGAAAAGAATATGTAAATAATAGGGTTAGTGAATATTTCAAAAATAATGGTATTGTTCATCAATTAACTGTGGACTATACACCGGCCCAAAATGGTGTTAGCGAGAGAGCTAATCGAACTATTGTTGAGCGGACAAGAAGTATGCTAGAGGAAGCAAACTTACCAAAAGTGTACTGGGCAGAAGCAGTACTTACTTCCGTTTTTCTTAAAAATAGATCGCCCACTATAGCTGTAGCAGGAATGACTCCTGAAGAAGCGTGGACTGGTAGAAAGGTAGATTTAAGTTTCTTACGTGTTTTCGGATGTAAAGCTTTTATGCATATTCCAGATGTAAAGAGAAAGAAATTGGATGCAAAAAGCTTGGAACTGATATTCGTGGGGTATTGTGAAACAACTAAAGGTTATCGTCTATTACACCCAGAAACACATAAGCTTTACAAAGCAAGAGATGTTGTTTTTGATGAAGATGTAAGACGAATAGTAAGTACCTCAAAGAATGACAAACCAATGGAACAGTTAGTTGAACTTTCGCCTGCTAGGGATATATGTAGAACACAAGAAGGAGAGATATCTACCAGATGTGTGCCAGTTGATAATATTGATACAGAAGAGGTAGTGAATACAAACCCAGCTGAAATAGAGAACTCTTTCGACTGTGATGAAGTAGAAGATGAGTCTACAGAATCCACTACCAGAGAGTCAGAAGTGACGGATATACCAGAGAGAAGGTATCCACTTCGTCAGAGGAGGCCTAAAAATTTTGATGACTATATTCTGTACCAAGCAACACAAGCGCATGAGGATGATCCGCTGACATTGGAAGAAGCTTTATCAAGAGATGATAAAGATGAGTGGCGAAAGGCTATCGAATCAGAGTTAAATTCGTTGAGAAAGAACGGAACATGGTCTTTAGTAAAGAGTACTAAAGGTAATGAACGTCTTGTTGATTGTAAATGGCTATTTAAAATCAAAAAAGAACCTGGGGAGAGAATCAGGTATAAGGCAAGACTTGTGGCTCGTGGCTTTACTCAAATAAGAGGAGTGAATTATAATGAGACGTTTGCTCCGGTAGTACGCCACAGTACATTGAGACTTCTCTTTGCTATTGCAGCAGAGAATCAATTAAGGATTGATCATATGGACGTAGTTACGGCATTTTTAAATGGAGACTTAACTGAGAGGGTTTATATGAAACAGCCTAAGGGATTCGAAGAGAAAGGAAAAGAGAATCATGTGTGTCTTTTGAGAAAAGCACTTTATGGTCTGAAACAAGCACCTCGTGCTTGGAACGGTAAATTGAACAGCACATTACTAGAGCTCGATTTCAAAAGGTCAGAGAATGAACCATGTGTTTACATGAGGAAGAAAGTCAACAGTCTGATGATTATAGCTGTCTATGTTGATGATCTACTAATATTTTGGAACGACGAGAAGGAGAGAGCAGCTGTCAAACAAGAACTTCAGAGGAAGTTTGAAATGAAGGATTTAGGCAAAGTAGATGTTTTCTTGGGAATAAAGATACAACAAGAAAAAGGTCTCATCAGGATTAACCAAAGAGAGTATATACAGCGATTACTAGAAAAGTTTGATATGGAGAACTGTAAGAGTGTCAGTACACCATTGGAAACTAAACTTAAGTTGGATAAACCTGAGGAGAAGAATTATGTTCCACCTATAGAGTTGCCTTATAAAGAGTTAATTGGCTCATTAATGTACCTGGCAGTTTGCTCAAGGCCAGATATAGCGTATACAGCAAGCTATTTGAGTCAATTTAACAGTTGCTACACGGCCACTCATTGGAAAGCTGCAAAAAGGGTTTTGCGGTACCTAAGTGGAACAAGACACTTTGAATTAACCTTCAAGAAAACTGGCAAACCTATGTTTGGGTATGTAGATGCTGATCATGCAGGAGATGTATCTGATCGAAAATCATATACTGGTTTTGTATTTGTATGTGGAGGAGGACCAGTCTCTTGGGAGAGTAAAAAGCAAAAGACGGTGGCACTATCAAGTGCAGAATCAGAATATGTGGCATTAGCAGAAGCATGTCGTGAGTGTATTTTCCTAATGAGGTTATATGGAGAACTCACAGGTGACGAGATGACAACGATGAAATTGCTGAGCGACAGCCAGTCAGCAATCATGATTGCCAACAATCCTGTGCATCATCAGAGAACAAAGCACATAGACATGAAGAATCACTATATACGTGACATGGTGAGTGCTCGAATAGTGGCATTAGAGTACATATCGACTGAAGAGATGATGGCTGATATGTTAACGAAAGGTCTTTGTAGAAGGAAGCTTGAATGCTGTATGAGAGGACTCGGCTGTGTATGTGAGTGAGCTAGTGATCAAGTTAAGGAGGAGTGTTGAGGTTGGATACCCATGTAACTTGTACTGGCTACTCTAGTTTATATTGGTATTGTTTATAGTGGTTTTTTAAATTTTATATTTTTCTTTGTTCTCTTGTCATTCTCTTGTCTAATTAAATCAACATGTCAACACTTGGCACCGGGTTCAAAGAGTACAGCAGGTACCTAGTACACATTTTAATAATATGTTATTTTTATACTTTTTGAAGTCGGTTGGACTTTTTTTAAAAAAGTTGTTTATATTTAACGTGGTTACATTCGCCTATACTTAGACACTTGCAATAATGAGGGGTTAATCATCACTACAAGTGCGTTGCCATCCTGGGGCTAAGATAATATGCCTTCCATGACCATTACATTACACTGGTTACCTTTCCCTTCAATCCAAAACACAGCGAACTGCTCCACGGCAGAAATATGAAAGGCGGTGGTACATACCCAGACGACGCTACATATGGGTCTACCACCTAGTATGCCCTTAGGAACTGTGGACCTACCTACTATTCATCATCATCACATGTAGATAGGACAAGTTACATTTATTTACTAGAAACTTAATTGAGTATTTTTTTTTCAGTTACACTGAGCCTAAATACTGGAAAGCTCGTATGGGCTCATCTTTTCGTACTGGAGGAGGCATTCTGTATAATTTAAAGAAGATCATACCACACGAGGCTTTCAACAAAACGTTTTTCTTTAACGATATCGCCGTGTTGGTGGTCGACAAACCTATTAGGCCCAATAAGAACATCCAACAAAGTAAAATAATACAGAAAGGCGTTGAATTAAAACCGTACTCTGGATGTGTGATAGCAGGATGGGGGGCTAGTGAGGTTGGTATCCACATGAAGTTATAGGTAAAACTATAGCTTCATGGGTGACTTAAACTTCAAGACTATAGCTTCATGTTAAACTTAGATATAAACAAGCAATTTATAGGTAAGACTGGAAGGAACACTACCTACCAATAAAAAAGTGAAGTCATAAAATTTGTCCTTTAAACCGATTACTTCCTTCGTGCGTACGTCACACACCAGTAGGCCTATTCGCTAACTTTTTTTGACAGTTGAAAGTGATCATCACTGAGTGAATTACATATCCATTGCTGTTTTACACGACACGCTATTATGGTATTAATCGTGTGAAAACAGCAATGGATATGTAATTCACTAGGTGATCATCACTTTCAACTGTCAAAAAAAGTTAGCGAATAGGCCTACAGCCCCCCTAGCACGGGACGTGGACAAATTATGCTCGGGGAAAACAAAATATTTTCCTCTCGCTCTAACTCTCACTAAATTCTGAGAAGAAATAGTGTCAAGTGGTGGAGAGAGATTTTGCCCACGTCCCGTGCTAGGGGGGCTGGTATTAAGTCACAAGCACTTTAGAGGTTAGAAAGGGACAAACAGGACCGTCTTTTTTTAACCGAGGGTGCAAGGAGTGCGGTGTACCCGGGCGCGCCTTCCGAGCTGGGGGGGCGCTGAGAGCCTTTCCATATATTTTGAAATCTGGGGGGGTGCTCGGGTAATGATTTTACACGGGCGCTACATGGGCTAGAGACGCCTCTGAGGACAAATAGGAAGTAAGCGGTATCAAGGACAAAGTTTTTGACATCACTTTATTATTGGTGTTCCTTCCAGTTTTACCTATAAATTTCTTGGACTTAAATCTCTTTTGCTAGCGGACAGATGTTCTACAACACGATGATGTGGTCCCACTCATCAAATTGAACAACTGTTTCTATGGGACCAAGACTGAAATTGAGAAAAAAAAATCAGCTGTTCCATACAACCACTAAAATGTATGAAACAGCAAACAGCTGATTTTTTAAAAAAAAAAGTTGTTCAATTTGATGAGTGGGAACACATGCTTAAATTTTTCTACTAATTAAAAAATAGCCGTGTATAAACTTAGAGTTCTCGCTACCACTGAAGCACTGTAGTCCGATAGACGCGGCGCTAGTGTTACTTATTAAATAAATAATACAGTTGATAGGTATTTTGTAGAATATCAGATAATCGTGCGAATATATAAAATGTTTATTCTTTCTCATAATACGAGATTCGGAGAATTTAGTTTCAGTGTTTGTCCGCAGGACTTGAGTGGTGACTCATACTCTACAACTTTCCGCTGGATTTAACACCATCAAAATAATGTTTATTTTCAGTTTAATGGCGGGCTCTCAGACCAACTACATTTTGCTTTCGTGTTCACGCTTAACAGAAAGACATGTGAGGAAAGATATCTTGACAAGCAAGCAATAATAACCGAAGGAATGATCTGCGCAGGATTAGAGAACGTGGGAGGTCTTGACGCCTGCGTCGGCGATTCAGGCGGACCTTTACTTTACAAGGGGGTAGTCGTCGGACTTGTGTCCTTCGGTTATTCGTGTGGACATAACTGGTACCCCGGAGTTTATACTAGTCTTAGTTATTACACTGATTGGATTAATAAGACTACGCTCTCTTATAAGTGAATAAAAATGTTATTTTATAAATTGCGTGTTTTTTATACGACTGTCTGGGGGGCTATTCGCTAACTTTATTTGACAGTTGAAAGTGATGATCACTGAGTGAATTGCATATCCATTGCTGTTTTTACATGACAAGTACCATAATAGCGTGAGGTGTAAAACGGCAATGGATATGTAAATCACTCAGTGATCATCACTTTCATCTGTCAAAAAAAGTTAGGGAATAGGCCTACTGGTCTGGCTTGATCTGTTTGCCTCGTGTAAACATTATAACTATGAAGTCTTACTTCATGTTGTTGTCAGTGTAAGGTAAGGGAGTGATTGTCGGGAAACCTTGGCGTCTGGTGTCTGGATGTAGATCTTTGCAAAATTGCTTCGGAGTGAATTTTGTGCAATTTTGTGAAAGTGGTATTAATTTGATGCACACGCATCCTTAATGACGAACAGTTAAGAGAGGTCATTAAAATAAAGGTTTTGTGGTGTAATTGGTGTGTATAACGTTGTGGATTTTGTAGTGGGGTTTCAGTAGTATAGGCTCATCAGTCACCATCATGAAGTCTGAAACTGAAGACATGGTTGTATAGGCTAGATCCCTTTGCCGTCCGGTAATAGGGAAAATTAAAAAGAAATCTGTCAATGTCATTGGCTATTTTTTTTTTTTTTGCTCTATTTTTTTTTTGGGTAAAATTCATTCTGTCAAATAACCATTTTGACAAAAATCCATATATTGGATTTCTACATTTTCTTTAGCATTCCGTAATTTTTATACAGTTAAATTACTTATTTTAAATAATGGGCAAAAAAGGTGTTGTTGCGTTTGTTAAGGATTTTTATTACGACCCGTTTAAATGGTAAGCTAACCTCACACAATGTATCATGCATGCATGTTCAAAGAAATTATTATTAAAATTCAAACTCAATAAAATCATAGATGTAAAATTTAAGAAAATACATGGTTGCAATTTATATAATTTTATTATTGTCATTTTTTCATAATTGTGACAATAAGACAAATTAGAAAATATTTCTAAACTTTTACTCGTTTTGATGTATGATTTTTTCATGTAAAACTTTACGAATACAGTTTAACCGAAACTGTTTGTAACTAGTTAGTCCGAATTTATGGAATTATAATAAACTGTGTATGTACCTATGGCTTATGACTGAATTACCTAACTTATATATGCTTAATTCATGTAAAAGACGCAATTATACATCCTAACCTTTACTGGGTACACACCCAAAATAGTATCTATTTTTTATCCTTTTCATTAATTATGTGTAAGGTACATTTGTAATGTTGGTTGGAGTTCTATAAACAAATTTCAATACAAATAAAACAAGATGCAATGTTTTGTCTCTGCTATGCAATGGATAAGGGACTAACCAATCTGTTCAGCTTTGAACAGCTGAATGGATGCATACATGTTGCAGGTGGATCGTATAACATGCCAGATTACAACACTGACGGCCAATTTAGTGAGAATTATTAACCAAATAAAACCATTTGTTGTTAATTCTATCCATATTGGATTCTATCAATATTAGTCTGTATAATTGAATGGAGATCGTTTATTATTGGTAGGTTTAGGTTATTTTTTTATAACCAAGCAGAGTGGAATTATTGTCACTCATCATTCTTGACACTACAATCCACTGCGCCGTTTTGTAATGTAATGTGTTAAACAATCCACCTGCGACCTACTCATCTCCAATTAAAATCATTGTTTTCTCTGGGCAAATACTGAATAGCGCTCAATAATAAAAGTATATTTTAAAAATGTTAATATGAACAACTACATGTACCTACACTTCTAAATGAATTTACCACAGAAAAAAAATCTGTTCTGTGCTTAAAATAATTAATTTATAGTATGTAATGTCATTTTATCTAATCATTCGTTAGTAAATATAAACACAAAATCACAGCAACATGTATGTAGATAATGTTCATTTATCACAGAGCTATATTTATAAAAATATGTAATCTATATTGAAACTGACCTTGTTGATCTTTCAGGTCAGTTGTGAAGAGTATCGGATTTTTCACAGTCGGTGTTGTGATCGCGAGTGAATGCACGGGCCTTGAACTAATGCCTGCCGTTCCACAGTAATAAATGTGCAAAACATAATATTAAGCAAAACAACCATGATGTTAAATTATTTACTGTTAGTTCTATTTGCGGGTATGGTTGTGAGTGAGGGTGAGAAAAGACCGAATTTTGTGATAATCCTAACGGATGACCAGGATTTAGTAATGGATGGGATGGTTAGTTAATGTGCAATGTTTTTTGAATAAAGTAGTTTTAGTGGTGGAAACTGTAGTTTTATTTCTTTTCAGACTCCGATGAAAAATGTTAACCGTTTCATTGGCAAGGAGGGTATCACATTTAGTAACTCTGTAAGTAAACTTTTTGTTTTGGCATCATTTGAATTTATTTTGTCAATAATAAGTATTATTTAGAATCAATTTCGTTATACTATCTACACATACAACATTAACAGAAATAATGAAAACCCTGAAAGTTTGTTTGGAACAAGCTTCTGAATCATTACAATAAAAAAACCTTTGTAATTTGGATAAAAAAATAATAATTTGACAATTAAATTGAGCTATAATTAATAATAATATAAACTTAAATATTATCATTAATTATAGCTCAATTTAATTGTCAAAGTATTTTTTTTTGTCCAAGTTACAAAGGTTTTTTTATTGTAATGATTCAGAAGCCTGTTCCAAACAAACTTTCAGGGTTTTCGTTCCGTACAAAAGTATTTTTGGAAGATTTTGGCTTTCATCTCACATGATGTAAGAGCGAGCTTCACCAGCAACTTTATGCTGTTAATGTTATGGAGGAAGACTTTTATAAGATGTAAAGTGGCACATCCCGTCTTTGGTGGGTGGTTTTGTAAACATTTTGGGATAAGTGTAGAGAGAATCTTTCAATTTTATAATTGGAAAGATGTGTAAGTTTGTAACGAATAAACTCAAAAACTACTAAACTGATTTTGATCAAAGGTACAAATATTGATTAGACGTTAGGAAATCACATAGGCTACTTTTAATCGTGAAGAAAAGGCTTGAGAGATTGAAGATAAAACAGTTTTATCTTCACAAATGACGAAATTCCATACAAATTTTCATCCCTTATGTCAACCACTTCATTTTTATGAAATAAATAAATAGTTGTTCTAGTGTTTTTGAAATTTTGACCTGTGTGGGGATAAAATAGGTGATGAAAGGTAGCCCATATGGTTTCTCAACATATAATCTATACTGTCGAAATTTGTCAGTGCTTGGTGCTTTTGTTTTTATGGTGAACATTGTTTCATCAAATCTTTGAAATTTGCACTTCTAAGACCCAAACGGAATTTTCAATATTAAAAATATTTACGCGTTTGTAAACGCAAAAATGAAATTATTCCATAATGTAAGGTAGTTTCATCTTAACTGGGCTACAAATATATGCAAAAATATTTCGTTCGGGTCTTAGAAGTGCTTTCAAAGATTTGATGAAACAATGTTTACCATAAAAACATAAGCACCAAGCACTGACAAATTTCGACAGCGTAAAGCAGTGTCTCGGTGGCGTAATGGTCAACGCAGCCGCCCGGATAGCGGAAGATGCGGGTTCGATTCCCGCCTGAGGCAAGTCGCTTTTTTTCAGTGCATTTTTCAATAGTAAAAATATTCTTCATCTAACTCTGATGGCCAAACCACTAGTCTAGGAATATAGTATATCTATAAACACTTAAAATCTCGTGGGTTGCCAGTCTATCCTACTATTTAAATCACAGAAAAATACACAACGATTTATCTTATCTTTTGTTTTACGAACGGTAAACAGAACTAGCGACACTAATCGATTTCATTTTATTGCTACTAAATCGGATAAATTTTCAATAATTGGCTTGGCTAATTAAAGTTCGTATATACTTATTAAAAGGGCCAGCGCCCACTGACGCATGCTGAAGAATCCTGCGCCATCATTTGGCATGACGCGGAATGCCAAAGGCGCAGGCCTTCTTCGGGACTTCTCGACCTATTTGTGTTAAAATAAGAGTCAGTGCTAAATTCGTTTAAATAAGGTTGAATCATTTGTCCACGAAAAAACCTTTGCTATGCCACGCCGTCACCGTCAGTGGGCTCCGAGCTGGCCCTAAATTGACGCCTGGGTGGACGCCAAGGCGATACGGTTACCTACCTAAATCCCTTTCCTAGTCGATAAATGTGCCATGACCTTATAAATCTATAAAAACACCTGCCCCCATCCACTAACATTTATTCCATACTAGCTGTGCCCGCGACTTCGTCCGCGTAGAATTTACCAAAAGAAAGAAAAAAAGGTAGCCTAAGTTACTCCTTATTACACCAGCTACCTGCCAAAAAAAGTCCCGTCAAAATCGGTCCAACCGTTTCAGAGATTAACCGGAACAAACAGACAGACAGACAAAAATTGTAAAAAATGTTAATTTGGTGTATGTACAATTGTACATTATATATATTCATATGCATGTAGTAAAAACGGTTATTTCAATATTACAGACACTCCAATTTTATTTATATGTATAGATGTATAGATGACTTGTCCTCATGGATAAACTGTAGAGAATCATCGTAAGAATAAATAAAACCGTTGAGGTCACTAAGTACTGCCATCTCTACATGCTTTCCTGCTACTTTCTATCTAACTAAGTCAAGGTTGTCGCGTTCGTGCAGGTGCGACGGAAGGGACAAAAAGATTTTAACACCATCATTCTTTCGCGCTTAGCCATCCACTAGAATTAATTCCTTTTAAGTACAGACAACAGCACGTTGGGTTACCACAAACTGTCAAATTTTCCCAATCGATTATGCACTTTATATTGAATATCCTTAGGTTGAAAATCGTTTGGAGAAATTTGACAGTTTTGTATAGCCCGACGTGCTGTTGACTGTACATTGGACATTCTGGCAGGAGTAAACGGTAGTGGATGGGGGGCTTTGTGTTTATTGAATAATTGTGCATTATTTTACGTTCCGTAGTTTACTCACAAAAATTGTATTACCGCCAAAAGTCGACACATTTTTGGGCGGGTTTAGTGAGTAAACTACAAAATAGTGTGAAGTGATGGTTCAATAAATATTTATGTGTTTTCCTAGGGGCTCAATGAATCAAATGTGATTTAGTATCTCGTAAGAGTACCTAATGAATTCAAATCCATTCGAGATGCTTAGTTCTTTCGCATAAGTTAAGGTAGAGTCGGCAGATAGACGGCTGCTGCTAACAAAGCTGACATATTATTCAATAAATTTTCAAGCTTATTTCATAGTCGAATAGTAGCTAATGTACTCTGTGGTTCAAAGTCTATTTACGAATAGTAATAATTTGTGCACTTGAATCGCAGTCACCTCACCTACCGTTACAAAACGTGCTTGTGCTCCTAACCTGAGGCCGTACTTCCCAATAAAGAATTTTCTTAAATTAGAAAAGAAAATCTTTGATTGAAATTTTATTTTAAATTAATAAAATAACTTCTCACAGTACGTGACCTCTCCGATATGCTGTCCAAGCCGCGCCAGTTTACTCACCGGACTATACCTCCACAATCATTTGACACACAACAACAGTCTCAGCGGTGGTTGCTACGGAGAACAATGGCGACAGAAAGAACATCGAGTCTTCGCAAACATTCTCAAAAATGCAGGATATGAAACGTTCTACGCTGGCAAGTATTTGAATCAGGTGCGTTTTCACGAATTACGAACCATTTATAATAGCAGGGACAATCCAATATTGTCATCAAGACATTGATCAAGGCAGTCCAATGAAATAAAGATTTAAAATTTTTACTGGGACTTACATACCTACTTAATATATTGGTTCAATGAATTGTCTGCTATTGGCCTAGAGTATAAAGGACATTAAGTAGACTTAAAGAATAATTCATCATCATTGTTAAGGAGATTTTTATGTTATTTGATAGTTTTGATATGTTGCATCTATTACGTGTTGTTGATTGGTTGCCTTGGTTACACTTTTTGTTCTGAATAAAACATTGTACACTTATTTCCGATATTTTCACATTATTTCCAAGCTATCCTTAAACAACCAGCAAAGCTCACCAACATCGTGGTCCTTCGAGTATACGTAGAAGCTGAGGATAAGAAAATATCACCATAATGTTAACTAGGGCAAAAACTCGCAGCGAGAATGAACTTGCACGAAATACGAAAATAAGACAGCAGTCATCACCAGCGAGTTTTGATGGACCTCTAGATACTTCCAAGACTGTTGCATCTAGAAGTGACAAAGCTTCAGCGAAGTCCATCTCCAAAACGTCAGTTGTATCCGGCAAGTTGTTAAGAACACAGCTCGAGTTGGAAGCAGCAGAAGAAAAAGCACGGTTACTAGCTATGGCTGCGGAGGCGGAGGCAAGATTGGAAGAACTTAGGATGCATACAAGGATGGAAGAGACTAGGATGAAAGCGGAGTTGGAGGCAGCGAAGATGCAGGCATTGATTGTAGAGAAGAGGCTAGATGCTAGCCTTGCAGAAATCGAAGAGCAACGTTCTCGTGCAGGGTCAAGTATTACGTCATCGGCACGCAGGACTGCGGAATGGGTAGCGCAACAGAATGTTCCCACTAGTCGCATGACTGCGACACAAAATGTGCGCCACTCGGACCTCAGTGCCCCAGCAGCTGAACAGGATGGTTGTCAGACGGCCCCTGCTGCTCATGAGGATGGAGAATGTTTCGTCTCTGCTCCAAACATATCAGTTCCCCTTTGTGCCCCCACTGCTCAAGGTAATGTAGAAAACCGTACTATACTTAAATTAGTCGATGCGGTACAAAATTTAGCTTTAGGTTGCGCGCAAAGTAGTCAACAGGCGACTGTCAGTGATAAATTATTAAGTCGTTTGGCAACGCCTAAAGAGCTGCCTATATTCAGAGGCGATCCGTTAGAATGGGTTCACTTCAAATGTTTCTACGAGGAGTCTACCCAGGCTTGCCAATTTTCAAATGCAGAAAATATTTGTCGCCTACGTAAAAGTTTGCAAGGTGAAGCTAAAGAGTGTGTCGTAGCATTGCTCATGGGTAATGTTTCCGCTGAAAGTATCATAAAAACCTTAGAATTACGTTTCGGCCGACCCGAAATTATAATTACAAAAATAGTTGGTCAAATACGGAAAATTCCGTCATTGTCATTGTCCTATCATAATGACATAGTGACATTTTCAATAAAAATAAAAAATTGTGTCGCTGCTGTGAAATCCATAAAGCAGGATGACTACCTACGGAGTCCCGAACTCACGACAGCAATTTTATCTAAGTTACCATGTAGTTTAATTACTCGATGGGCAGATTATGTTCATACTTATCATGATAAAAGTTTTGATATGACACGTTTAGAGCTTTTATCGGAATTTTTAGAGAAAGAGGCCCAAAAGATTTCAAATATCGGTGTTTCTTTATTACATGCTACTTCTGTTCAGAGAAAAACGGACATAAGTCAAACTTATTCAAATTTTCATAAGCCGCAATTAGTGTTCGCACAGTCCAGTGAGACACAGTCGAAAGTTACACTGAAGGGAACTGCGAAATGTCGTTTTTGCTTTAAGCGCTGTGATCACGTGATTACTGATTGCCCGAAATTCAAGCGCGCTCTTCGTAAAGAACGATGGAATTTCGTGCGTAGCAATCGACTTTGCCCCAAATGCTTAATGAGTGACCATAATAAGGAAACATGCGAGGCTCCAGTTTGTAATATTGAGAACTGTGGTTTACCACACCACACGATTCTTCATTGGCCCAATAGGTTTACTGATAGGTGTAATGAAGTTTATACTACTGAATTTGCTGATGATAAAATCGGTGAACGCGCAGAGGCTAAACCTATCGTGGGGAAGAGTCCTAATGTATGTTTACCAAACGACACTGCTTCTAATGTATGTTTATCAAACGTAACAGCTACTGAAATTTCAGCGACGTCTGACCCAGTTAAACCTACATCCTCACAAGTGCTTCTCAAGTATGTGCGCGTCCGGATCCATGGCCCTAATGGTGACGTTTTTATTGATGCACTCTTAGACGACGGTTCCACCATCACAATGATTGATGCTAGGGTTGCCGAGAAAGCTGGACTAAAGGGACGCACTGAAAGTTTAAAAGTACGCGGAGCTTGGGATAGTAGTGTTTTAGTTTGTCAAACGGAACTAATAGCATTGGATATTTCTGGCCAAGATTTTAACCATTACAGAATTGTAGCACGTACAGTTGATGACATAAATTTACCGATCCAACATTTTAATCCAGATAGTTATGAGCACTTAAGTTTAATTAAAAATTACTTATGTTCCGAACCGATGAAGCCTTTGATGATCATAGGACAGGATAACTATCACTTGCTGGCGCCGTTAGAAATAATAGAAGGTGATCCTAACGCAACTCGAACTGTTCTAGGATGGACTATCCATGGCAAGCCAGCGCAAAAATCTCGTCCACAGGGAGTTACTGACGCGTACGCATTATTTATGTCAGGCTTAAATGAGTCTAAGAACAATTTAGTTGAACTTAATGAACTTGTTAAGCGTTCATACGCTCTAGATGCTTTAGGAGTTAGCACTAAAACGCGACAATGCTCAGAAGATCTTAGGGCCTTAAAGATCCTTGATGCTACATCCAAACAAGTAGGTGATCACTGGGAGGTTGGTCTTCCATGGAAAGATGACTCTGTAAAAATGAAGAATTCATATCCTACTGCGTATAAGCGACTTCAGGGGGTTGAGACCAAGATGAGAACGAATCCTGATTTTCAGTACCGATACCGGGAAAGAGTACAACATTTGTTAATAAATAAGTATGCTCACCTTTATGAAGAACCAGATGGTGCACCCGAACCCGATAGGCTGTGGTATTTACCACACTTTGGAGTCGACAATCCCAATAAGAAAAAACTACGGCTTGTTTTTGATGCTGCCGCCAAATCTCAAGGCTATTCCCTGAATGACTACCTACTTCAAGGTCCAGATTTACTGGTTTCACTTATCGGTATTTTATTTAGGTTCAGAGAGCACCGTGTTGCAGTGACTGGCGACATTAAAGATATGTTTCTTCGAGTTCAGATTCGAAAGGAGGACCAAGACGCTACGCGGTTCCTTTGGAGAGATGAAATCACCAATAACAAACGTCCTTCGACGTACGTAATGAACTCCTTAATTTTTGGTGCATGCTGCTCTCCCTTTGTAGCCCAGTATGTAAAAAATAAAAATGCCCAGCTTTATATTCAGGAGAAGCCTCGTGCTGTTACAAGCATAATTCAAAATCATTACGTTGATGATCTGATGGACAGTATCGAGACTGAGGATGCAGCTTTACAGTTAGTTCAAGACGTAAGAGACATCCACATGAAAGGAGGATTTGAAATTAGAAACTGGACCAGTAACAGTAAAAAGGTTTTAGCTAGCTTACCAGAGGCAGATTTAGGTCCAAGCGCAGTGAAGTTTAATATCGAAGGAACAAGCGAAGGAGAGAGGACGTTAGGTCTTTACTGGTTTCCAGCAGATGATGTTCTAGCCTTTGATATTTCTCTCAAGCGTATAAGTCAAGACATTATTACATGTTTAAAAAGACCAACAAAACGGGAAATGCTCAGTGTCATAATGTCAGTATTTGACGTACAAGGTTTTTTAGCGCCTATATCAATTAAGTCCCGAATTCTTCTTCAAGATGTTTGGAGAAGTGGTTTAGCTTGGGATGAACCAGTAAAAGATAAGGAGTTTGCTAAGTGGTGCAAATGGTTAGAAAGCGTGGAGAGATTAAAATCCCTTCGCATACCTAGGTGGTACTTAAACGCTGCACCACAAATCCCGATAGGAGCTACAGTGGAGCGAGAGCTGCACGTATTTTGTGACGCGTCACCACAAGCCTATGCTGCTGTCGCGTACTGGCGAATACTCGTTGGCATGAATATATACGTTAGTTTTATAGCTAGCAAAAGTCGAGTCGCCCCTTTACGACCAGTTTCCGTGCCTCGCATGGAGCTGCAAGGTGCAGTGCTCGCATGCAGACTAGCTGTTACTATAGAACACGAGCATACGGTAAAGCCAGATAAGCGATTCTTTTGGACGGATTCGTCAACAGTCCTTCTATGGATCACTAGTGACGCCCGTAATTATAAGCCATTTGTTGCGAATCGACTTGGAGAAATTGATGAGCATTCCAAATCTACAGAATGGCGATATGTCCCCACAGCGATGAACGTTGCAGACTTCGCTACAAAAGAAGATGTTCATGACCTTCAATACGATCACGAATGGTTCCACGGTCCTCAATTTTTATCTCAAGAAGAGTTTTTGTGGCCTGACGAAAGATTCACCAGAACATCGGTGAACGATGAGGATCTTGAACTCAAAAAAGGAACTGTTTGTACATTAATTGTTACAGCTGAGTCAATGTCCATCCCTAATCCTGTTAGATTTTCATCATGGATACGACTGTTACGTGCAACCGCAGCAGTATTGGTAGCAGTTGAGAAATTTAAGAAGAAGGAGTCGAGTTTAGACTTTAATAAACTAAAACGTGCTGAAATTTTGATTCTGAGGCTGAGTCAGAGTGAGTCGTTTCCTGAAGAATTAGCAAAACTTAAAGAGAATAAGCCTTTGTCAAGGAAGAGTAGACTTTTGAAACTTTCGCCTTATGTTGATAATGAAGGCGTACTGCGTATTCAGGGACGCATAGATGCTGCGGTGGATGTAAATATTGAAACAAAGAGACCTGTAATTCTAGACGGCTGTCATTATGTTTCTAATTTGATTATTGGTCATTATCATAAATTGTTTGTTCATGCTAATAATGAAACTGTTATAAATGAACTTCGGCAACGATATTGGATTATACGATTGCGCCCTTCTGTGAGGCGTATTGCTTCTCAATGCTTACTCTGTCGTATAAGGAAAGCTACGCCTGTGATTCCTAGACAAGGAGATTTACCAGCAGGTCGAATTGCACATAGTCGCCGGCCATTTTCACATTGTGGCATTGATCTTTTTGGACCTATCGATGTAACAGTTGGAAGAAGGCGTGAAAAGAGGTACGGGGTTATATTTACATGTATGACCGTGCGTGCAATACATCTTGAAATTGTTAGTTCACTATCTACGGACAGCCTAATCATGGCTATGCGTAGAATGGCTGCTAGGAGAGGTTGGCCTACAGATTTGTACTCAGACAATGGTACAAACTTACGAGGGGCATATGCTGAGCTTCAAACTTTGCAAACTGTACAAAATTGGCACTTCAATCCACCTCTAAGCCCTCACATGGGTGGCGCCTGGGAGAGGCTTATTCGTAGTGTTAAGACTGCGCTAAAAGTAGTCATGAAAGAAAGAACACCTCGAGACGAAACTCTCGTGACATTAATGTGTGAAGTAGAAGCTATAGTCAACAGTCGCCCGTTGACACATGTTTCTGTAAGTCCTTTTGATAACGTTTCGTTAACACCTTTTCACTTTTTGTTAGGCACTTCGTCAAATTTACCAAATACTTCATCTCATTCTCTCGACCTATGCTCCAGAAAACAGTGGCGTGTGGCCCAAAGGTTAGCTGATATGTTTTGGGCAAGATGGCTCAAAGAGGTTTTGCCATGCCTGACACCGAGAACCATGACCTCTACTAACGACGATTACCGACTCAAAGTAGGTGACGATGTTCTTGTTGTTGATGCCGCTACAGAGCGAGGATATTGGCCGCGGGGGAAAATCGAAAAAGTCTATCCTGGCGCCGATAACCGAGTGAGAGTCGTTGATGTAAAGACTTCACGGGGGACGCTTCGCCGACGTTGTGTGCAGCGACTAGTGTGCCTGCCTTCAAACCCCAGGGGGGAAGAATGTTAAGGAGATTTTTATGTTATTTGATAGTTTTGATATGTTGCATCTATTACGTGTTGTTGATTGGTTGCCTTGGTTACACTTTTTGTTCTGAATAAAACATTGTACACTTATTTCCGATATTTTCACATTATTTCCAAGCTATCCTTAAACAACCAGCAAAGCTCACCAACAATCATGTTAGTATGAGGACATTCTCACTCCTGATAACAGCTCCAAATGAACGCGACAATTGCTATTGTTTGCTTATTGCCTTTACACGTTCGCTCTATCGCGCGTGAAAGAGCAAGTTGAGCAACGCGAAAAATCGTGCGTGTAAAATAGTGTAAATGTTATCGGAAAGGAAAGGAAATACGCGCCGCGCACAACGGATGAGCGCGGTGCGTTCGCGCAATCCCAATGTTCAAAGGTTTCCTTTACGCGAGATATTCTTACGCGCGCTCTTTCGCTTGCTACGTTTCCTCAGAAAACTGCGAAATGCATACTCCAACACGCATCACTTTTGCGCACACTGTCGCGCGTGATTGGCCTTTGCCTGGGCTCACTTTTTGTTCAAAAACGAACATGCGGAATGGCGTGCGTAAGAATGCGTAGTTAAAGAAACAGGTAAAAAGTACGTAAGCACGCCCAATCGCGCGTTCTCAGGAGCGTACACACTCAATCATGCGCGGTTATATTTTACCAGTTTGTTTAATCACGCGCGATCGCTCGTGTTCGTTTTTGACAACGGAAAGAGCACGAAGCTTTTTGTTGTATAGTATTTTGTTTCCATTTATTGTTGTATATTCACATAAATCCATTCGGCTCGAAGCACCACCGAAGAATTTTAAATTTTATATTCTTTTTTTAGTACGGCGTGAAAGAAGCAGGTGGACCGGAGATAGTTCCACCAGGCTGGAGCGAATGGCACGGCTTGGTGGGCAACTCCGTGTACTATGACTACACCATGTCCAATAACGGAGTACCCTCGCATCTTACAGACCGATACCTTACTGATGTCATTGTGAGTATAGAACTTCAGAATACCTAGTGTGGAAATAATTGATATGTTTCTTAGAAAGCCTTCATCTCATTTGATGATAAGGGCGAAGGTGTGAGATTCACCTGGAACTCTCATTCACCGAGGGACTGGTCATCTTATCGGGTTTGAGTGCCAATTACATGTCTTCCTCTTGTGTCCATCTATTTGAGTGTGTGTGTAAGTAATACAATATTTTGTAACCTAGCTAAGTGTAAAATAATAATCAATCAAGTGATAACCTTTAACTTCCCTATGTTGGTCAAGTTCATTGATCTTGTTATTGAATACTTATAAAGTAAACTTAATTACTATGATAATTATAAAATGGACCGAACTACAAATTAATCTTGCCATAGAAAAGAGGTGAAGGAGGAGTATTAGCCGTTCGTAAGTTAATACTAAATTGCACGGAGTACTAAAATTGTTACCTTAATCCCCACTAATATATATGCGAAGGTAACTCTGTCTGCCTGTTACGCTTTCACGCCTAAACCACTGAACCGATTTTGATGAAATTATGTATGGAGATAGTTTAAGACCCTCATCGGATACTTTGTAGCGCGAAAACCGACATTGACGCAATAGAAGCTGCGGGCGATCACCAAGTATGTAATATTTTGGATTTCATAGCATGAGGCGAGAGACGAAGGCTCTTAGCATGGATTATCTCTTTCCATGATTAGCTTATTCCATGGATTCAAAGTGCGGGTGCCGGGTCCATCACGTAGTAGAGAGGGGAGCCAGAAGCAGTGCCTGGAGTTGTGACCGCAGGCGTAAGGTTAGGAAGACCTCTCCTTGTGGTGGACTTCCCATCCACTACTCCGGCCCCTCTCTCTGTCTGCTTAGCCATATTTGATAAGATTCCGCGAGAGCCGCTTTGGATACGCGTTCCAGTCCAGAACTTATGTAAGTTCTAGACAAACCGAGGTCTTTTAATAACGTATATAGGGATTTAGCTAGTCTACCCCTCGCGCCAAACTCTACCGCATACAAACCAACGATATAGCAATTTGTTAATTGGTCTGTGAAATCAAAGTCTTTATTAGTTTTTATAGCGTAGTCTTTGGGGATGTTCGTTTCGTACAGTCAGCTCGACTAACAGTACACCCTTGAGTGTCCGTGAGTAAAGTAGTATATCCGACCTAGATGCAGAAACCGCTATATCATTTATAATGTTTCTCATACGTGTCCGAAAACCGCTACATCATTTGGTATTTTATAATGTTACTCATATGTGTCCAACAAGAGCCTAGTCTGGAGCCGAGCCTAGAATAGAGTACGAAGAATAAACACAAAATGAAGAATAAAAAGTTATTATCAACATACTAGTTCGAATCCTAGAAATGCCGGTGGCATTAAATGTACAATTTAAACGTCTTCTTAATACTTACCTGGCTCCAATATATTTGGGGACGCTGAAGTAGTCACAATACTACTATAAGTTTTCGCACCGTTCTATGTCCAACCCTAAGAAAGGGTATGCTGTCGTGGGTGGCTTAGGATCACTGTGCGTGTGCCTTCTTGGTGCGGTGGTCTGCACGGCACTGCGAGGTCAAAAAAGTTGTCTTCTTTTGTACGTAAACGCCATGCCACTTCTTTTAACATTATTAATTCTTATAACTTTATACTGTTGTCAGCGTGACTTGAGCATGAGCTACATCGAAAACCAGACAGAATCTCAACCCTTCTTGATGGTATTGGCACCTCCCGCGCCTCACCAACCTTTCACGCCCGCGCCAAGGCACAAAGGCTTCTACAAGAATGTCACTGTCGTCAAACATCCCAACTTCAACATAGCCGATGGGGTAAGTGTTTTTAGACAGCAAGTAAAGTAGAAGAAACTTTCGCAAGGGATAACCCGAGATCCTTGGCTATTATACTCGCGAAAAGAACTTTTCCGCGTTTCTTAATATAGGTTAGGTATATACCTTTAAATTTTGTATCCGCCATTATAGCATGAGCCCGAAAATTTCACTAAAGACATTTAGATTTAAATGCGTAACTTTCCCGGTTTATTTGTTTTGCGAATTCGTACTCGTGGAATTTTTTTTTAATTTATTATGAATCATATTTAACTGGTTAGCAAATTAACCTAACCTACACCTATCTAAATCCAGAATGAGCGACTAAAAATCCTTAGTAAGTAACTAACAGATGATTAGTCGCCCATTTAGAATTCGCTCGTTCCGGAGTTTTTGGTTGCTCGGTTTATTATTTCCCATAAACTATAATAAAACCTATGTTACTCAAAATGTTACATTCTATCGGTGAGCCAATAGAATCTCGAACTGCTGAGATGATTTAGAGTGTAACAACTGTCCTGGTTGTCGGCTTTTGTTTGTTGGTTCACTGAAGGATTGTTACTTTTTGGGTATGATGCCCTTTTTATGTGGGTAGGCGATCTGTCCTTATTTTGAGGCACTGCATGACCCATTTATAATGCCTGGCGGGATTTTATGTGTCCCCAAATGTTACTTTAAGCTCTATTCAATCATTTTGGGATTATGAGCGTGATTGTGTATATCAACTTCATTTTGACGACATAGTCATTTATCCCTTCATAGAACAAACACTGGCTACTTCGAATGCCTCCCGCGCCTTTGCCTGACAAAATTATGCCACAATTAGACCACGCCTTCCGATCGCGATGGGAGACGCTATTGGCTGTCGATGAAATGGTCGCGGATGTGGTCGGAGCTTTAGAGGAGACGTCGAAGTTGGACAACACTTACATCATTTATACATCGGACAACGGATACCATATTGGTGAGTTGATTTTAGACATTAACCGTGTATAAGCCAAATAATTTTCTTCAACCTTATCTCAAATTAATCAGTTTCTTTCTCCTACCCTGGTCCCTAATTATTAGGTGTCGGTGCAGTGTGTCTTGCTGTACCGATACTGCTATAGGATTTGATTTTTACGGCCGGCCGCCTGCCACAATCTCTCCTTGAGAAAAAACTGCTATCGTTCGTCAGCAGCCGCGACGACCAGCTTAACGTGCCTTTCGAAACACGACAGAAAATTGAGTTGAAAAATTTTTCGGTCACTTACCCGAGTAATATTATGATCGTTACGTAGAATTAACGCACGACCGCGAGGCCGTCGACCTCGTTAATCCTCCTCCTTATCTCAGAGTAATAAAGTTCAAAATTGAGTATGTTGCAAAGGTTTAAGAGCGCAGCACATATTTATAGGAGATTTAGAAGCCAGTACTAAGCATAATACTTTCAGGATGTACGTACAAAGACAGAATTTACAGATAAACAGCAATTTTAAACTACTTCTAAACTTTCAGGCCAATTCGCTCAAGTGTATGACAAAAGACAACCTTACGAATCAGATATTAAGGTTCCATTATTGATCCGTGGTCCAGGCCTCAAGAAAAACACAATAAGCCCACAACCCGTCCTCAATATAGACTTAGCGCCAACAATACTTAAGCTAGCTGGCATAAAGTCTAACACTATGGACGGTAGGCCTATTGACTTTAAAGAGCACGAAGAAATCAAAGAACGTTATATGCTGGTGGAGTATTATGGAGAAGGAAGAGATGGGAGTGTCGATCCTGGATGTCCATGGAAGTACGATGGTGATAACTTAGCGGTAAGTTTGCTTTTAAATTCTTTTTTGGTATCTTTTCAAATTCTCTTTGGTATAAATTTCAACCATATCTAAATATGTCAAATAAAAATTTAGAAACAAAATCAATGTCCTGTTTCAGCAATGCTTACCAGAATACGATTGTAAGTGTCAAGACGCCAAGAACAACACTTTCGCGTGTTTGAGACATATAGCTCAACGTGTCAACATGAAGTTCTGCGTTTTCGCCGATGACAAGGTATTTCTAGAATAAATTTAACTATAATTCAATAATGTAGTGTTGCATGTGGAAAACGCCTATTCATTAGGATAATTTTGAACAGATTGACCAAATATAACATAAATTTAGTTTCTTTTCTTATTTCTCATAATATAATTAATTATCATTCGACGGCTAACTCCTTTTGAAAATAAGTTTAAGCTGACTGAATAACGATTCCATAATGCCACTCACATTAGTGTTTATGGCGTTGACTTTAGTCTTTTCAGTCAAATTCATGTATTTTTCCGCTTTCAAATACAATATTCCTATATTCTTTTCATATTTAAAAAAAATATACCACCATTTCTGAAAAAAAATTGAGAGTAATGTTAGCTTTTAGGTACTTAGTTTATATTCGATATAATTTCATGACATACATACCCAGTTCAATTTTTCAAATTTATAAATGAGAACACTGTGTTAAAGCCTACCTAAATCTGTCAAATTTCTTTATTCAATCGTAAAATTAATAAGTTAATAATCTATTGAAAATTTGATAGATTTGTAGGTTATTTGTAGGATTCTAACAATTTGGTTACTTATTGCATGTTTTGATCAATCATATCGTACAGTTACTCATCATTTCATATACCTACTAACCACATTTCATTTTCATGCTTAAAAACCTATAACGCAAAAACATTAAAGCCATTAAAAAAGAAAAGACGATGGATGGCAGAGGTGAAGCCTACTAAGTTTGATTTCTACACCAAATTGGCCCGACAGGTCACGAAACGATATCGGAGCGAAAGGATACGAAAAATGCGTAGAAAGAATGCTAAAAAGAAAATCACTTTGGTAGGTACCTCTCAGTTTAGTCTCGGCTGTATGAATATTGGTTAATTAATTCTGAATTTAAGCTACTCCTAGCTGTAAGTGCTTCTCACTTGAAGTAAAAAAGTTGATATCGTTATGCGATTCTTCGATATTTCGTTAGTCCGACATCATTAAGTTTTGACACTCCGACAATACCCATATTGCTTCGACACGATTTAAATATAACAATACGATTATCCGAAAAGTTAAAACAGTTATTTATATTTAAAAATCAATAAAAAATGGGACCCGTGGTTTGCTATCCGGTCGACCCATATACATGATTAATTTTTCAAGGCCAAATCCTAAACTTTAAGGAATATCGAAAAATGCTCAAAGGAGTTGCGAGCCCGATTTTGATGAAAACAAAAACTGCATCATTGGATTGATTGATAAAATAATGATCATCCCTTTGATTATCGCTTCAACCAATAATAAGAAATATTTTATTAAAATTTTGTATTTTCTATTAGTTTCCCGTATATAATTATCTATTTCCCAGAACTCGATCCTTATTAACAACACTATCAAATGGTGTAATAATACAGGAAGTTTTTTTTTTTCAAAATCATTGGGTTCGATTCCTGGCTAGGATTATTGATTTTTAAAAAATCCAATGATGCAGTTTTTGTTTTCATCATAATTGGGCTCGCGACTCCTTTGAACATTTTTCGATATTCCTTATAGTTTAGGATTTGGCCCTGAAGGCCAACTTGAAAAATTCATTTTGTATATCAGACAATTATTTCTAGTTTTTCATTTCAAACATACATTTGTTCACAACATTCACATTATTCACGCTTTTATATTTACTGACTAATGGGGTTTGCTGGAAGATATCTCTTTTAGACATAAACTCATCTTTGTACATCTCTTTCTGCATGTATTGTATTACTGTTTTTGTGTCCCCTTCACACTAGCGTTTGTCCGGCGTAAGCGTTCGGTGAACGTATGCACAGCGTAGACGCACGCGTCGCGTTGTCGCATCGTATTCTTTGCAGTCAATTGAACGCTGTGTTAGCGTGGCGCAAACGTGACATAATTAAGACCTTGTCCAGAAGAGCCGAATTTCTACGCGCGAACAGAAAAGTTTGCGAGGTACTGGGGCTCAATACATTGCGACCACAAGCTTCGCGCGAGTTGAGCCTCAGTACGTGCATTATGTGTTAAAGATTCGCGGCGAATTCGCTCTTCTGAACAAGGTCTTAACAGCGACATGACGCCGCAGTAACGCGGCGCATCCACGACGGTAGCACAGCGTTCAACTGATAGCAGAGAAAACGCCACGTCTCGTTATCGCGACGACTGCGCTACGCGATTATTACGTGTGTAATAGAGGATTTTATGGGAAATAATAAACTGAGCTTCTAAATATTCCGGACTGAGCGACTAAAATACTAAACGAAAACTAATCATTTGTTAGTCGCTCATTCTGGATCGGTTTAGGTTATGTTAATCCGTGTATTCCCAATAGTCCCTGTGGAGTAGTCCCTTGATGGTACTACTGGTATTTTTTCCAACAGGTTCCATTAACTGGACTACTGGTAATATTAATCCCAGAGGTTCCACTGACTTGACTAGAAAATGTTGGTGGAAACCTTGTTTACTGATAAAAGCAAACAAACGTAATTTGTAATTAATTGATTTGTTACATTAACTGTTATTAGTATGTACTTATGTGTTTCATTTTATAGTCCGTAACCTTTATTTAACGATTTTCAAAAACAATCTAAAGCCGTCGACTGTTTAGATCCAATTATTCCTGAACCGACGGGAAAAAAATACTAGTAGATCCATCATGGCATTAATCCAATGGCACTGGGAATACACGGGTTAATCTGCTGACCAGTTAAATACGATCTATTTAATATAATAATAATTCAAAATATTGTGTAATCATGTCAAATCTTCTTGTTCCAGGCATTCGCTGAACTCTACAACATTGACAGCGATCCTTATGAGTTGAATAACACCATTGATGAAGAATTCCAAGCTATAATTTTGTGGTATAACAAGTATCTGAGTCAGATGTTAAAGTGTCGAGGTTCGGACAACTGCGATAACCCATTAAAATAATATGAAACATTAGTTTCTAGATATGAAGAAAGCTTAATAGAATATGTGCGTAGTACTTCCCTTCGCAATTAAATAAATAGTAGAATAATGCATTTTCTTTCTTTCTATATTCCCTGTACATTTAAGCTTAATTATACTGAACTAATAGCATAGTTGAAACGGTTTACCCTTGTTTGGTATAACAACGTTTAATCGAAAATCGTTTCGGCTAATTTTAGTTACAATAAAGTCATTTCGCATAATTATTCATTTGACCGAATATTTAATTGGTAGAATTTTAATTAGCATAATTATTTTTTTGACTTAATGTCATTTCACCGAATTTTCAAATGCAATAATTTTATTTAACCCAATGTTTAACTAGACTAATAATGATTTAGTCGAAAGATCGCATCGAATATTCAGTTCAGTAATAATTCAGTGAAAACGCCCTAAAGTCGCTTCTGGCACTCGCCGGCCGCTACCGCGGCACGCTCGCTTCGCTCGCTCGGTGTTCATGTCAAACCTATTGATCGATTGAACATTCGATGAACTGAAAATTATACCACCTGAAAATTATACATCAATTTAACATTATACTTTTTGATCAATAGCTCAAATGTTATCGCAAATAAACATTCGATGAAATGGAAATTATGTTAATCGATATTATACAAAGTGATTATTTTTTTAAACGTTCTTCGAAGGAGTGATTTTCGACTAAACGTTATACCAAACAAGGATGAACCAGTTGAAACATAATAGTACGCCATCTACATAGAACGGTACGTCTCGCGACTTGTTTGTGTGCGTGCTAGTGGTCTCCCCTTGACTTTTTCGTATACGATAGTCGTATGTATTGTAGTGTCTTTGGGTGTCTGCAAAATAATAATCCGGAGTTATCTTTCTTCAAGGTACCTACTACAGAACACGAAACATCGGTACGAATGAGTATACCTTACAGTGGGTACCTAAGAAATATAAAAAAATATCATTTCTGAACCTAATATATTGATTATTTATACCAGAGATTATCAAAATAACACTTTTGGAAATCAATTACTTTCAGTCCCCTTTTATACACTCCTAAAACTTAAAAATTACTTTAATTAATTTAGTTATACTATGCTATAGGTACTCAAAAGCTGTTGTAAGTCGCCGCGTTCGGTAACATGCAAACAATTTTTGTTATTAGTTAGCAGCGTTGTCACAGCGCTAAATCCACGTTCACACAAATGTGACGATGGGAACGCTATCAAAAATCGTTGAACGACCACAATCCAGAGTACAACTGTGGAATTTGAACGATCGACCACAACTGTGGGATTGACTTTTGTAGAAAATGCAAGGGTATTCGTTAGTTACAAAATTATCACTGTGCTTGCGGCCACGCCTCCGGCGAAGCGTTGCTACCTGGCGCGCGCACATATTCTATGAAGTCAACTTACTTGTTTTCTTATACGATGGTATCAGTGTCTTAATTTGGCCAAAAGAATTGTGGAAGGAAGAAAAAATATGAATTTTAACAATTTTTATTACAAATCATATAAGTAACAGTAAATATAACAAACTAATAATATCAAAAATACATCACAGTCACGTAATGGCAGCTTAGTGTTAATTCTGGGGCGTGTAATCTGAAACAATATAAATTATTGATTAGTCCATATTGCACCGAAGCGGAAGTATTACAGAATGACACCCAGAAATCAATCACGTCTTGAGAATCGTTTGTCACTTTCTCTCACGCACAAAGTAATAGAGACGTACGACGTTCAATTCGGCGTTAATTCTTGAGACTCATTCTATACGTGTCTCAAAGTTTATTTTTGTGTTTGGAAAGCTCTTAACCTTCATTTCATCCAAAGGCAAGTTTTGGTAAAGTGGGAAACTCACGATCGCCACATCACTCCATGCCATCACTCCAAAATAAGCCGAAACCGTTCCGTGTGTTCGTAATCTCACGTGGCTATTAGTGAGAAAAATTTTGGATTTCCAAATCCATAATCCATCGCTCCAAACTACAAATCCGCGCGCTCGTGTGTTTTCGATCCTACGTACATTTCGTAACGTGTCAGAAGTCGCCGCGTAGACTGAAAGTAAATTGGAGCGATCGAATGATTTCCCTTCAATTCCCCACCTAAGGCCTAAAGCTTCAACCCATTTTGTACCTATTCCGTCAGAGACAATTTGAGAACAAGACAATTTGCGTCAGAGCAACCAATTTCGAATGGACCCACGCGAAACCTTAACTACTGAAAGACTGTCACAGCAACCAATTGCGAATGGACCCACCCGAAACCTTAACTAATTAAAATTCCCGAATCATCAGAATTTATCTGTTATGTACTTATGTGAAATACAGAGTTGGTTAATTATAGTAAGAGGATATTATGGTTCACACTGACCTATTGTTCAGGTTACAGCAGTCCCTTGCTGTCGATTTTGTATGCTAAAGAAGTCTGTCAGTTTGCTTTGACAATGGATGTCCTCCTTGTATACCAGGGGGCATGGAAAATACTTCTGTAAAGGAAAAAATATTCAAAGTATAGATAACCAAAACAAGATTGTCAAAATTCTTCAATGAATTTTCAACCTTATTTCAAAGTCTGCCATTAAGCGTTTTTTTACTGGCCGACCCCTACACGGCAACTACAATGACTCGACATCGGTGGACGCATGTGGGAAGTGTTTTTGAAATTTTAAAGAATCTGCGTATCTTGTAAGTCCAATGAAGAACATTGAGAACATGAAGAAAATTTTGAAATTTTGAATTTTTATGTCGATGTGCAATAAAGTTTATTTCTATTTTATTATAGCTGTCAGGTCGTCCCATAGATACAGGAAACTGTAAATCGGCAATGTAAAAGAGAAAGAGCATACTAATGCGTATATTAGAGCGAGATAGATAGACAAGACCATTTCACGTACACGCAGAGGGCCTAAGTCGGCCTGTCAGTCACGTAGAAAAGTCAGCAACTGTCAGACTGCAGTACTATTTTTCATGCACACATGCGCATTATGCACACATTGGTGTATTTTTTTGGTCTCACCCTAGTCGATTAATTGCCAATCTATAAACGTCAGTAATAATAAATCTATGGGTCGTCCAATGAAGAAACGCCCATTGAATACGACGTCAACATTATACGCACGCATTAATGCGACGTTGCCGTTCCGATCAGCGTAGTTAGATGTCTCATGAGAGCTGCAATGCGTAGAGGTACGCATTGCAAGTTCCAGACGTTATTAGAAATGCAGTGTTACAGTTAGGGCCATATCTCATTAGGACACCACGATGGCACAACCAATCGCTACTACACTTACGTGCAATAAAATCGACTCACCTCGTAGGTTTCGTTTCTTAATATATCGGTATATAAAAATAAGATTAGATAAACATAACCTGTAAATATAATTTGAATGTATTTTCTTATTTAATCTACTCTAAACATCGTTAATCGAAGTATTGGTGAAAATAGACTAATTTCTTCAGAACCCTGGTTTTTAATTTTTACGTCATACGGCATTTCTGTGACTATGCCGAGTGTTCAGAGTTAATTGAATAACTGTTTATTGAATAATTGATTAATCTTACAGATTTGTTGACCCTTAAAATTCAGCTGATTTCCACAAAAATTTTAGCTCTTACTGTATTTAGTTTTCAATTTGTAAAATCAATAAACCAAAATCTATTACAGTAAAAACTGGTCTAATGTAAGTTTAGGTTCTTGTTAAACACACGGGGTTAGAAATTATTATTTAATAATTGTAGATTTCGATTAGGGAGTTCTGAACCAAAGCGTACCGGTGAGTCGATTTCATTGCACGTAAGTGTATGAACAAAATAGTTCGCTGGTTGCATAACCAAGAGACACTGTACGAGCAGGTCGCGGTGGTTGTAAGGCGCCGCTTTCCACAAGGACAAGGAAAGGATACTAGGCCAGGTTGTAAGGCTGGCATGCAAGGATTATGTATCTTAGCACTATCTTAGCTACCTTTTTTAAACGTTTTTTTGATCCTGTATACGCTATTTGACAAGCTTACTATAAATTCCGCTCCGTTTCACGTAACATAATCTTTAAAAATATTTGTATTTGAGGCCAAAAAGTACATGTCCTTTATAATAATACTGGCTCTCGTTTTCTCACTAGATATATCACATAATTAATGTTTAAATCAGCATAGATTACCTGAACCGCCTTTATTCCTCCCGAGATATCAACTGTAGGCACCACTTGCTTCGGCTTCAAGAATTTCACAAACCGTATCATCTCCGAAAAGCTTGAGTGTTCGCTGTATGGTATACCTAAAAACAACATCGTAAAAACATGTGGCTCAGGCTGTCTGGACAAATCTTCAAAATAGCTTACATTTAAGTAGGTCAATAGGGCATTTTATGTGACGGCTAACCACCCTTACTTCAGAAGTGGTGACGCTACAGAATCTTAGATAATCGATCGAAACCGTGTCCAGCCTGCTTGAAAAACCACTTTTCGCTGGTCTCTCAATCTCGGTAACGGAAGTGGTTTTGAAGACTTTTTGCATATCAACGGGCGTCACATAAATTTGTGACGGGCATCGAGCTAAAAGTTTTATGATACGTACAGCGGTTTATTAGAAAAATGCAAAAATCTGTGTCCAGCCAGCTTGAATTTACGTATAAAACTTCTGGCTGGCACTTCTGAATCTCGATAACGGGAGCGTTTTCGAATATGGTTCCTCTACTAACTAAATGTGACGCAAGTTGTGACGGTAATAACGTTTGATTTATGGCGTCACGTGTAATGGTTTACGAGAAATCAATTAAAAACTGGTGTCCAGCCAGCTTGAAGTTCAAGCTGGCTGGACACACATATCTCCGCTGCCTGATGGTCTACGGCCTTCGAAATATGTTCAAGTTTTTGTGACGGGGACGATAATGATAATCTGATGTTGTGACGGAGAAAGTTTACGTAGTTTTAAAGATATTGATCATTTAATTTTTTCCATACAAACATCTATTAATAATGTTAGGTGACCATAATTTTACACAAATAAAGGATTTCTTTTTTAATCGACTTATCGGCCGGTTGTGGCCACACCTGCATTGTATTTGATTTTTTCCGTGAGAATAGGTTTTCCCGCAGTAAAAAAAAATTAAATAAAAAAAACCGCCTTCAAAACTAAAAACGGGAGAAATAAAAGTTTTGTTTATAAAAATCTAAATGTTTTTAGAGGTCGGTCCCGAATACAAGTGACAACGTTTATTACAAATATTGAGGTTGGCACCGACCTCAAAAAAAATTAGATTATTATAAACAAAATTTTTATTTTTCCCGTTTTTAGTTTTGAAGGCGGTTTTTTCCTCCATTTTGTGTTTTAAGTATAGAAATTTTCAGGAAACTACTTCAAGATCTTACCTACTACCTACGAACTACCTCAAGACACACAAGTGATAAAATTATGATATCATCAATGTCAATTAAATAGGCATTATTAGGGATAACTCAAAAACTATTTGTCAGATGTCGATAAAATTTAAATGGGACCCCATGACAAGCACTTGCTTCCAAAGGTCAAAAGAATCTTCAAAATCGGTCCACTCAGTAACGAGTTATCAGGTAAGAAACACTAAAAAAACATACAGTCGAATTAATAACCTCCTCCTTTTTTGAATTCGGTTAAAAAAGCGTAAATAAGTGTTAATTCAAAATAATAATTGACTACCAGCGCTGCCTAAAAAGAGCCCCCACTTATTATTTTGTGTTACTTTTTGCCCATCATTAGTTTTTTACGAGTTGAATAGTCAGATTGTCAGAATAGTTTTCTTTCCTAATTAAGTCCACCATTTGTATATCTACTGGTAAGAATTTCGAAATAAGTCTCCTTTTTTGGAGGTAGAGGAGGGTGGGGGGAAGGAAGGGAGGGGGTGGAAGTCGCCCCCCGTAAATTTCGAATGCCGGAAATGCTTACTTTTTTTTATAAAAAATTTACCTCAAAATATATGAAAAAACCCTAACCAAGGAGCTTATATTCTATAGGTAAAATATAAGCTCCTTGACCCTAACCTACCTATCACCCAGCCATGTAGGTGCATAAAACACTAGACACGAAAACTCGAAAGCAACCAACGGAATGACGCAATTTAACGCTGTCAGAAATGTCAAAACTATTATCAAAATAGTGGATTGGCGTTTCGTTTCACGTGTTTTAGTACTTCAAACTAACTTCAAAAGTTTTAAAATCTTATCATAACCTAAAAAAGTATAGAAATTACGTTTTGTTTCACGCAATCACAATACAATAAATACGAATTTAAAAAAAAAAAAAAATATTTAAAGGCAACTCCGGCAGCCGAAATTGTTTTAGGGTGATCTTACGGAGCTTCCTTGAGCCCCCTACACATTCAGTTTCCTCAGATTCAGGCGACTCGTTTCGAAGTCCGACCCTATCTACTTACTCTCCGATTAGGGGCCAGGCTTCCAAGTGAAAGCTTTCGAAATGCAACTGGGATATTCGCTAGGATGAAGATTTGTACCCACATCTACTATTTTTTGTGCAATAAAGAATAAATAAGGTACCTAATTAAAATAAATGCTTTACCGTCGTTAATTTGTTTTCTTTTTTCCCACCTCAATGAGAAAATATTAACTATCATTTTTTTGAGAAAACCCAGAGTAAGTACCTATTCGTAGGGCGCGCCATAATCGGTATAGCATGCGGGTGATGAAAGAGTCTGATTCAGAGGAAGAGAACATAATTATGATTCGAACAGTTGTCCTAGTAGTACCAACTTTAAGCAACAGATGGCGACACCAACATCAACTACCTACCTATTGAACCCAAGTCGGTCTGCGGCAGCGTATGAGCACGTTCAGAAATTGTTCAGTATCTTTTCGTGACCAAGATATTTCCTAAAAAATAATTTTACAGTAAAATATAACTAAATATACTTAAAATATTTTTGACTCTCTTTGCCGGAAAGTATTTACTTTTAATAGAATTTTTAGAAGAAAAAAGAAACCATTGTATCCTGTGTTGCTATAGCATTATTTATGCAATAGCATTAATTATTTATGCTTACCATGAAAAACATCAATACTTACCCACTAAAAAGAGTAGTTATCTGCACGTAAATAATCAATTACGCAAAAAATTACCCCCTTTCAACACCTCTACGCTTTTGTCTTCTATCAATTAAAATATCTAGGTACTGTAAATGTAGGTTAGTAGGTAGGTATTAATATCACCAATACACGTATTTTTGTTCATTAAAGCCTTAAAATAATATACTTGTTTCTACATAAAACCTACAATATTGGTAACCCTACTGCAGTGTTTGTATGAAAATAATTTAATGATCAATATCTTTGAAACTACCTAAACTTTCTCCGTCACAACATCAGATTATCATTATCGTCCTCGTCACAAAAACTTGAACATATTTCGAAGGCCGTAGACCATCAGGCAGCGGAGATATGTGTGTCCAGCCAGCTTGAACTTCAAGCTGGCTGGACACCAGTTTTTAATTGATTTCTCGTAAACCATTACACGTGACGCCATAAATCAAACGTTATTACCGTCACAACTTGCGTCACATTTAGTTAGTAGAGGAACCATATTCGAAAACGCTCCCGTTATTGAGATTCAGAAGTGCCAGCCAGAAGTTTTATACGTAAATTCAAGCTGGCTGGACACAGATTTTTGCATTTTTCTAATAAACCGCTGTACGTATCACGAAACTTTTAGCTCGATGCCCGTCACAAATTTATGTGACGCCCGTTGACATGCAAAAAGTCGTCAAAATCACTTCCGTTACCGAGATTGAGAGACCAGCGAAAAGTGGTTTTTCAAGCTGGCTGGACACAGTTTCGATCGATTATCTAAGATTCTGTAGCGTCACCTCTTCTGAAGTAAGGGTGGTTAGCCGTCACATAAAATGCCCTATTGACCTACTTAAATGTAAGCTATTTTGAAGATTTGTCCAGACAGCCTGAGCCACATGTAAAAACTACTATGCTCTGCCAATTTTTGGATGGTAATTCTGACAGCTCACAATAGGGTTGGGGGGAATGTATAATATAAGTCGTTAATATTTAGTAATAAACCTGTACGATTATTGATTATTATAGATATATCGATTCTTGGATCTTTAAGATAGAGACATTGAGCCCACGTATGCAACCAAGTTTATAGGTAAAACTGAAAGCCTCACTACCAATAAGAAAAAGAAGACAAAATGTTTGTCCTTGAAACCGCTTACTTTCTATTTGTCCCTTTCTAACCTATAATATAGATTGCGCGGATCAATGAAGTACGACATAATCTGAAGTACATTTTAACGAAAACAAATACGACACAAAATTATCCTAAATTTAACAGAGTGGGTATAGATTGCTAAACAAATCAGAAAGGAATAAACTCCCATTCGAGTCATCGCATAAAAAGCGTCTCTATCAGATGTGATATTTTCTTACCATGGATTGTAACCATATCTTTTTCCACGGTCGAATTCTTGCCGTTCTCCCAGCCGCTAGGCTTGAACGCCACTATCTCGTTGAAGGCCCCTTGAAGGCTATCCAAATAGCTGCGCAATTTCTAATAATAAAGTAAGAAAAAACCAGTGAGTGAAACTGTAAGACGCGACTTACACCGTGTACATCCGACAACAGCTCAGGTTACATTGAAACTGTCAAGTTTCTCAATCATTCAACCTTATTCCAAGAGCATAAAGCTCAAAATCAGAAGAAATTTGACCTGATTAACCGGATCTGTCGTCGTCCGTACCAGTTTTTTCCAGAAGAAGAGTCAATAAAAGTGTATAATGTAAAGGAAGGATAAAACTTGCTGAGTTTCTGGCCGGTTCTTCTGAGAACAAGACCTCCTGGTAGGCTTGTGAGCTGATGGCATCAAATTAGACGTTCATAAGTGTATAAAATAAAGAAGCTTTGACTTTAATCAATCAACACATTAACTTACCTCGTGCGTTAGGTCCCTCATAGGCACGACGTGCAGTTGGCAACTCTGTGGAGGAGCATGACTGAAGCTGCGGCCTTCGACTGCTTGAAGCACGCGATCCTTCTCCGGGCAAGCCCACACAGAACAACCGACGCGTCGAGCCATCCCCAAAAAGAATTTCTCTTTGCCTTTATGACAAAAAAGTTGGCGGTAAACGATTGAAAGTTCGCAGCCTTGTTAGACAACAGACAGAGACATTAAATCTACCAGCGCCTTTGCTTTTTAAAGCAGTTGCCCGCAGATTACCTTCGCAGCATCATCGGAGGTAATAAGAAGGCCAGCCCACCTAGCATGACCACCGAAGCACGATATGATATAGCTACTTATCGCTTTGAACTGTCAAAAATCATTGGATATAACCGCCAACTTGGAAATTTATCGAAACTGCGAACATTAGATCTTATACATGTTCGCAGTATCGATAAAATTTCAGGAATGCGGTTACATCCAATGATTTTTGACCGCCAATATTAAAATTTTATCGAAACTGCGAACATGTAGGTATACATTTTATACATGTTCGCAGTATCGATAAAATTTCAAAATTACGTTTATATCCAATGACCTTTGACAGTTTAAAGCGATAAATGGCTATATCATATCGTGTTTCGGTGGTCATGCTAGGCGGGCAGTATGCCTATTCGCTAACATTTTTGACAGACGAAAGTGATAATCACCGAGTGAATTACATATCCATTGCTGTTTTATACGACACGCTATTACGGAACTTGTGTAAAAACAGCAATGGATACGTAATTCACTCGGTGATCTGTCACTTTCATCTGTCAAAAAAAGTTAGCGAATAAGCCTGCAGGACATTAGAGGTCGACAACTAATGAGACTTAAATTAGGAAACGGTAGACAGGAGAAAATTCGTCCGGTTATTCCAGTAATTTCCATCTCCTTGCCTCATCAATGGAGGATTGTGAATTGTTCTTCCACCAATCATTATTCAGTGCTTAACAGTCTGTGTGATCGGTTCAGGGTTATTTCTTTTTATGACCATGTGCAGCCGACCTTAGGGAGAAAGTCTAACGTGTCTAAGTACCTAGATGTCTGTGTGATCATCACCACTATCAATTTGATTAGTACTGGATGGGGATTTGTGGAAGAAAAGTTCACAGTCCCCTATTGATGGAGCAAGTCGATGGGCATTAGTGGAATAACCCAAAGCGCCATGTCGTGTTCTCCCATACCTACGCTCAGATGGAAGAGAAATCGCCAGAGAAAGATCGCAGATTTAAATCCCGTCTCATGACTTGGTTACGACAGGGTGGTTCTTTCATCTACCCTACTCGCAGGGCCGGATTTAGGGGAGGGCAAGCGGGGCTACAGCCCAGGGCCTCCACAAAAGAGGAGCCCCCACAATAGAGACTTCGGAAAAAAAAATTTCAAATTCAGACTAGTAAACACCAGTATACAACTTTTCCTTTCATATTTTATTTCGCGTTTTACCTTTACCTACGATACTTTGTACAAACATGATTACATGAATAATAATAATATCTTTCTATTTTGTTCGTTGATTAAAGGTCGTAAAGAAGTATGCCTATTTTTTAACCGAAAACTCGATTGAAAAAAATTTTTCATTTTATTTGGAAAATAATTTGGGGCTAAGGGGCCTCCACTCCTTTGTTGCCCCGAGGCCTCCAGACCTTTAAATCCGGCCCTGCCTACTCGCATTTTCTTTTGGTAGGTTTTGGCATTAGATGTTACGGTTGGCCGCCTGATTCTTGGGAAAAGGGTTTCAGAGTTTTACAACTCGCCATTTCTGGCCTCTGACGTAACTGTATACATTCACAAGTCGTTTATATTTATGTAGGTACAATCGCCTAGCCCGCCATGTAATGCCGGCAGAGTAGCACAGCATCACTCCATCTCCTCCAATGGGCGTCGTAGAAGGCGACTTAATGGATCAGCAAAGGGGTATTGACCACCTTATACTCCATCCATCAATTAGCATTAGGCAAGCGTGGTGGACTATTGCATAAACCTCCTTCGATAACAAGGAGAGGCCTTGTGTTCCAACAGTGGATCGAATTATAAACGCTGTTATGATGATGATGACAATAGCCAAAGTTCCCAGTGTACCACTTGCAGTATAGGCCATTATCGCGTGGCACCGACGTGGCTGATTAACAGGTGACCCGCCCTCTAATATCGATTTGAGCCAATAAGAGCAGACGTCATCGTCTCCCACGCTAGAGCCACTGCGCGGAGGCGACCTGCGGCTGCGGAGTAAACACGCTGCGTCTTATTGGCCGCGCATTATTACGTTAATATCCTATTGGCCGAAGTAAAAAGGAGGCGGGAGGAGGCTGTTTTCTAAATGGGATACCGGGAACTTTGTAAACGGTACATTTTTCAAATATTTAGAATGACCTATAGTCTATATATATATCTTGATTATAGTTTTAAAACTTACCAATAGTGTAAGTACCGCAGACAATCAGCACTGATGAAAATTTTTTGCCAGCCTTTTCTAATACTAACTTTTTCTGTCTTAAAAAATGCAACGCCATTTCTAAACTCTGATCCTGAGTGGGAAAATCGTAGCGGGGGTTGCAGTACCTGTAAATTGAGCTGCCTTTTATTCGCCATCGACTCAATAGCCCACTTGAAAATGTTTTCGTCCGTAAAATAGGTACGATCTAAGAAATTTTCACCGAATCCGAATATTATCTTTCACACATCTCCGATACAAAACCGTGATACAAATTATTATGCAGCACCACAATAGAGTGTTCACGGCGTTGAGCAAGAGTCAAAACTCAGCTTGGAAATGAAGGTTTACTAATAACGGAAAAAAAATCGGATAAGAATTGAACCAAGCCCAATTTTTCTTATCCTGTCGTGGAAAACTCACGGATTCGAATCGAAAGCAGTGGGAAATTTTCTCTTTATTACAAAATATTATAAAAAAAGACTTAAAAAATGGAAACTAGCGGAGTAGGACCGGCGTTGTTTCGCGCCGGTGAGTCCCGCACACGCCGTACGCCCAGCCAGCGTGCAGTATGGTCCGTAAATGGATTTCCCATCGCCACAAAAAAGGCCATAGCCATGTATAAAATTATATTTGGCATGTATAAAATTATTGCTGCTTGTATAATTACCTAGTACTTAAATAAGACATTTTAATCATTAAACTCTACACAATAAGTTACATTATTAAATTGCTTTAGTAATCATGGAATGAAGTTTCCTTACGTGGTATCCAAATATATCGTGTGAATATCCTTATTCCACAATACAGGATAGGACTCCATTATGGGAGATGCTCTGAAATCGCCCGTGTGAAGCAAAGTGGTTCCATTTGGCAATGTGAAGGCTAGCATCAGTGCACCAGGACAGCTAAAAATTAAACACTTTTATTACTTTAAGGGCCGGTATCACAATTTCAGATTAGGAGATAATCTGCCAGTTAAATTGACAGTTTTGTATGGATTATATGGCAAATAAACACTAATGGGAAATTACTTCAAACCCGTTAAACAGACTTTTAATTTTATCTCACAAAAGTGTGTCAGTTCGGAAGGCACATGCCAGCACTGACGCACACAAAACAATGTGCATGCATGATAAAAATACTGTGCGAATTGTCTAACTAATTAGTTAAATGAAACCCACTCACTGGTTTGCGTCAAGCGCAGTGATTTCTACACCTTCGATCGAAATAGTTTCATCTGGGTTTAAAATGTGGATGCATTTGGGATTAACTCCTAATCGGGATACACTTAAGTCAGCTAGAAAACAAGGAATTTAATGACAAATATTTTTTGAACAATTAAATAATTATATAGGTACCTATATAGATTTGTACAAGTTTTGAGATAAGAAGGTAAAATATTGTGAAAAAGAGAAGAAATTTGCAACGAGAGAAAGATTAATTGAAAACTATCGACTTAAGATTAGGTATTTCGACTCACTTTTTGGTGCAAAGAAAACAGATTTGTACCGTAATCCAATTTGGTTTGAAACCTAGGCATTTAAAATTAATAAGGAAACATGAAAATAAATCAAAATCGTACCTGTTATTTTAGAACAAAACAGTAATTTGTTAAACCCTTTCTTCAATCCAGAGTAATGGTCTGAATGAAAGTGAGTTAGGAAATAATGTTTGACGTTTGGAATTTCTCCATAAGAAAAAGCATCTACGGCAAAATACGTTCCTGAAATAAAATTTTTGAGTTCTGAATAAGGAAAGACAATATTAATTAATGATAACGGGAAGAAAATATTAAGTACGTAGTATTACCTGCAACAATTTTGTGATGGGGAATAGGTCGGGTCACAGTGGATGCTTTGGTTGATTTAGATTTAGAGGGTAAACTGAATTGTATGGAGTCCATATTCTTGCGGGGTGAGGGTGAATTTATGCTTTCATTCTTACTCCTTGGTGACCGTGGCGCGTCTGAGTGCGAAGTCTTGATGTCTTGGTATCTTGGCGAATCACAGCTTCGTCTAGAAAGCATGCCAGATTTTGGGGAGACATGATCTTTTCGACTTCTGTACGACCCGCCGCCAATTCGTCCACATCTTACGGCCTCAGTGAGAGCGGAATTCTTACTCATAGCCTGCTCAACGCCATCAGTATGCAGAACAGCACTGACGTCAAAAGACTTTGCAACATTCAAATGTTTTGTTTTCCCAGAGAAGTACTCCTCAATAGATCTTTGTTTTAAACCATCACTAGTTTTCCCATTCTTGACTGGAGAATGAAGCAGTTTTCTTTTGACACCGTTCTTAATTTTATTTCTATCAAAATTTTGTCGTTTCACTATTTTATAATTTGGTGGTTGGACAATGACATGGGACAGTTTCTCAATGGCGTTCGTGTTCAAAATTAGAACTTTTGAGTTTTCTGCTTTGTCATCTGTCACTTTCTTCCTTTTTATTTCTAAATTGACCGCTACGGCACGTTTTTTTGACGGGCTGGGAAACGCAGCTATGTTCATGTTTTCATCAACATTACTTTCAATTGAAAGTTGAGAACTTTCTATAACTTCACAATCTACTGTCGTATGTTCGTTATTAGTGGAGAATTGTACTCTTTTAAGGCTATTTTTGTTTGTACTTAGATCAAGTTTGTTACAGTTATTTATACCAAAGGATACTGATACAACTGGTTGTTCTACTTCATAAATAAGTGTCGTATCGCTTTCATCACAATTGTTTAAGTCTGTATCTGAAGAATGAGATATTAAAATTGGAGATTCATTTTCGATATTTTTGTATTCTTTTAATTCTGTTAACTGCACTTCTGGCTCCAGGTAAGTGCTCAGAGGACTATTAGAATAATTTTTTACAGTATCCAAGTCTTGAATAGCAGAGAAATCTATACTACCTCTGTCATTGATTTCAGTCTTACTTTGTTTCTTTTGTGGAGATTCTGTTAAATTCTGGGTAAAATTGTGAATGTTTTGTGAGTTTTCTTTATCAACTGGGAATGCCTGGAATAAAGTTAAATTAACTTATGAAAATTAAATAACAATTGTTTTGGGCATATATATAAATTATATTGTTTACAATTTCTAATGTCGTAAAGTCGAAGAAATATCATCAAGGGCGCGATCATTTCTAAAAGAATTTAAGATTCATGATGGGATTATTATAGGGAATTTTGTCTCTCACATCTTTCCTAGAAAGGGTCCTTTTGCCAGTTGCAAGGAATTAAATAATGTTTTCATGCAGAAATGATATTTTCTAAATAACTATGTCGGCGAGGCGCCGGGACCAGGGGTGCGAAGAATCCCCTGGTAGGGAGGACTTCCTGTCATACGACTTTGGCCCTGGCCACCTATACACGCACACTGCGGACCGAGGAGAAGCTGCTGGAACTTGAGGAAGAATTGAGTAGGATTCGCTGGAGTATCGTAGGATTATCCGAAGTCCAAAGACAGGGTGAGGACACGGTGATCTTTAAATCCAGCCACCTGCTTTATTTCCGGGAGGGCGAAGATCTGTTCCAAGGTGGTGTCGGGTTTATTGTCCACAAGTCTTTCGTGACCAACGTTGTAGAGGTCGGAAGTGTGTATAGGAATAGGGTGGCGTACCTTATACTCAGAATCACCAGACGGTATTCGTTGAAGGTTATACAGGTATACGCACTGACCTCAACGCACCCCGACGAGGAAGTGGAAGCAATGTATGAGGACATATCTCGGGCAATTACACTGTTGTCATGGGAGACTTTAACGCAAGGCTAGGCAAACGTGGCGATGACGAGTTGAAAGTGGGGCAATTTGGAGCTGGAATCCGGAACTACCGTGGTCAAATGCTAGCCGAATATATGGAGGGACGGACTCTACATGATGAACTCCTTGTTCAGGAAACGGCTGCATCGAAAATGGACCTGGGAAAGTCCGGATGGTGTAACGAAAAACGAGATTGACTTCATCATGTCGACTAAGACTAGGATATTCAATGATTTCTCTGTGATCGATTCACATTGAATCTCAATGTTAAATCCCAACGGTATCGACTGATGAAGTCTACACTCCGCCCTGAAGCCATCCAGATCCAAAACCCCGAAAGCTTTCAACTCGAACTGCAAAATCGCTTCGCTTGCCTAGAGGACTGCATAGATGTGGACACATACAACGACAGGTTCGTGGAAGCTGTCCGTACGGTGGGTTCAAAGTTCTTCAAACCCAGCCATAACAATAAAACGAAGAAAATCTCAGTGCCCACACTAAAGCTAATGGAGGAAAGACGTGGAATAGTCCTCTGAAGACGCTAGTCAGCTTCGGCAGCTCAGCAAGCCGAGTGTAGAGTCTTCCAACAAATGGGTCTTAAAATGAACATGGATAAGACGAAAATTCTGTCGAACCCACTCCTGTAAAGGTTGGAAGCTCTACACTGGAAGTTGTCGACGATTACGTTTACCTAGGACAAACAGTCCAACTTGGTAAGTCCAATTTCCAGAAAGAGGTCAATTGACGGATCCAACTTGGCTGGGCAGCGTTCGGGAAGCTACGTGGTATATCCGGCCCACCTACCACAGTGTCTCAAGACGAAAGTATTTAATTCGTGTGTGTTGCCAGTGATGACCTACGGAACCGAGACGTGGCCGCTTACAATGAGCCTCATAAGAAGGCTCAAAATGGAGAAGCCTATGCTCGGAGTTTCTCTGCGTGATCATATCAGAAATTATGGGATCCGCAAGAGAACCAAGGTCACCGACATATCCCAAAGAATTGCGAACCTTAAGTGGCAGTGGGCAGGGCACATTGCTAAAATTGACGGCCGTTGGGGCGGAAAGTTTCTTGAATGGCGGCCGCGTACCGGGAGACGGAGCGTTGGTAGCCCCCCACAAGGTGGACCGACGATCTGATAAAGGTCGTGGGAAGCCGCTGGATGCGGGCAGCGCAGAACCGTTTGGTTTGTAGATCCTTGGGGGAGGCTTATGTCCAACAGTGGACATCTCTCGGCTGATATGATGATGACAAAGGCAATACAAAAGATTTGCTTAACTTACGGACACATGTATGTCATATTACGTGCAGGGCCATCAGTACATGCGGCTTGTGTGCCGCGTATGACACTGACAAATGTGCGGTCACCTTGAATAAGTACCATGAATGTAATGTTTAAAACAAAACAAATATTAATTTACTTTTTTTCTCATTCATTCTTTTGCATTTCGTCCATATTAGTATACCATAGCACTTATTTGTAATTATGATGACTTTACAATTTATGCTCGAATGAGCACTGGAAGCTGGTAACAGAATATTCTATTGTATAAGATCATATACCTACTGTGTTCAAATGAAGTTTTGTACAGTAAAACCCCTTTAAGACAATTTCATTGGGACCAAGACAAAACATGTCTTAAGCGAGAAAGCATATTAAGTATTAAGTGGGTATTTGCGGGATTGGGAAAATACAGGGTGTAAGGGACCCGCTCTCTAAAACGAAAAATATAAAGTCTACTACCTCAAAGTAAATTTATGGCATAAGCAGTTTTTTTTTAAATTGAATATTTAAAGAGTTGGTAATTTTACAACGCGCAATGTATTACGTACGTGCGGGCGGCCCGTAGTGGCCCGACGCAAGCGGCGGCGGCGCCCCGGCGCGCGACGCGTATCTTAAACTGAACAGGTTCGAACGCCCGCAGACTAAGCCCGCAGATCATGAAAACCTCTTCACAAATCTTTAGTTTAACAGAGTTACAGTCATTTTTTATGTACGGACAACATTTAGTTTTCAACCTTAAACGTGTGCATGCAGGGGCATTGAACTCGTAAAGTAGGTAATGAAACTTCAGTAAAGTAACTAACAAAAGCCAACCACCAGGACAGATGTTACATTCGAAATCATCTTAGTAGTCCGGGTACCGTTTGATAATTTTAGTAGGTACTTAAGTATCATACAAATAATAAAAAAACACAAATAAATAATCAAAGCGACGAGTAACAACTTTTGTCTTATTAATTACCTACTTAGCAAATAAGCGAAAGCGCGCGTCATCAAATCAAGTTACCTCAGATTTTATTTGGTCTGAGGTAGTTACCTACCTACCTTTTCACTAACTTGAGAAGCACCATGACATGCTGAGTGAAAAAAATAGAAAACGAAAATGATAAAAAATTCTAACATGATAAAAGCCCGAGACAGGACTCGAACCAGGGACCTTTCGCGATCCGGGCGAATGCACTCCTCTAAGCTACACAGGACTTGTAAGGTCACGAGTTACAATTAACGAATTTATTGAAGACATTATTTTACACACTTACACACAATCAGTATACCGATTCGTTGGTGTCCCTTTTTATGCCTTGTAGTCTTAATTGATTTAATTTCCAGGCACGAGTAATAGTTTAGCTATCTACGTTTAAAAGTAAACAACAACAAATACCTAGATGGGTGTACGTGAACGGAGAAATAAGCCAGATTTCAGATCCAGATTCGATTCCGCACTAATATTAGAAAAATAACGAAAATGACAAGGAAATAAACCTAACAATTTGATAAAAACTACGTACCTACGTTAGGCATTTCGTCTAATGAGGTGCAATTAGCGCTCCCAGATTTGGATACCTACGCCGCGATATCCTTAATGCAAGGAAGCATTTCATCCAGCTTCTCTGAGGCACATCCACTTAATATTGCTTCGTATTCGCAAGCACTGTACGCCTGATTAGAGGCAGTTTAAAACACAACTCACACACACACACACAAATGAACTAGGTAGGTAATAACATTTCGTTCGTAAATCACATGCGTTTACGTTCGAAGCTAACAGCGAACTGCGCGTGCGTCCTGCGCCGTGCACCGACTGGGCGGCATTTTCATTTGTCCTTTCGGCAAATACAAAGAAGCCGCCTGTGTGATGCCGCTGTCTTTGTACTATCCGCCAAAGAATGCTGCCGCCGCGTGTTGGTGGTGCCGCGCAGAATAACAGCTGATCGACCAAAAGTGATAGAATTTGTCCAAAAAGTACCTATGACTTTTTAAGTTTATAATGATATTTTATGTGTGCAAGATGCATTGTACTAAAGGTTATTTTTGTAGCTACTTTTGTTTGTACAGCGGTTTAATTGTGTTGCATAAAGTTCTCGTCAATACGTGAGTTATGAAATTTAGTTTGTTGAGTTTGCGTGAGAGTCTCCTAGCGCGTGTTGACTGATGACGTAGATGCCTACATTATCTTGTTTACTAGGTAACATAACTAAAGCGGTATTTTAAAACTTCGTAATAATGATGTAGGTATCCCCTCAGTAGTCTGTGGAAGAGTGGATTATTATGATGATATTTAAGCACGTAGGCGACACTGTGTAATGCAGTACCTACCTACGTTATTTTTGGTCATAATTAAGCGATTATCCAGGCGAAAGAAATGTCGCCATTACGTACCTAGGTACCTAATAAGAATGATTATTCTAACTCAGTACTAAAATGTTAATACTTAGCTACTTACCTTCTTTGATTACATGGGCTATTTTACATTAGAAGCCTACTTTAGTCTGTCATAAAATTTAAGAAACGGGATATCTGTTATGCTTGTGAATTATGATAGGTACTTATCTAGCAGGTGTGGTAAAACATACCTAGCTTCCCTATCGTCGGGGTGCGTCAGAAAAGTTTAGGTAGTAGATGGGATGGCGCGGCCGGCCGGTATCGCTCGCGTGCGCTGACCTTGGTCAACGTGCGCGGGTTCAATGGGTCAACAACGGTCAAGGGCAAGGCCACGCAGCGGCGCTAGACGTTTCGCTCGCCCGCCGCCCGGCCCGTAGACTGCGCGTGATATTTTTAAGTACATTGCTTTTATTGTAAAAAAAAATGAATTTGCGTTTGTAAATTTTAAATTATTGTTTTATTTTGTTGTCCTGGCATGATAATACACAAAATAAGTGAAAAAAAAGTGTTAAAAATGTAATTTATTTTTGAGATTTTACCTATGACATCGTATTCAGTATCACTAGGACTACCTCCTGTTTTCGTTTTAGGGAGCGTTTCCCTTACACCCTGTATAACATAGGTTTTATCAAGAAATTTATAGGTAAAATTGGAAGCCAAAACGAAAAGTGATCACAAAATTTTTTATGTGCTTTGAAACTTCTTAATATCTATTTGTCTCTTTCTAACCACTAGAGCACGTGTCACAGACCGTTAATACGTCATACATAATGTACGTCATCATATTACTTGTTCCCCACAAGTTAGAAAGAGAAAGGTAGGAAGCGGAAACATTCAAAGTTTATTTGGGATCAAAAAGTTGTATTCACTTTTTTATTGGTAACATGGCTTAAAGTTTTACCTATAAATTTCTTAGATACTATAAACATACCAAAACATTAACCTATGTTATTATACAAGGACTTGTTATAAAAAGTAATTATAATGTTATGTATTTTAAAATTGTGTTATGTCATAGTGTTTTATTATTTATCTTTACTTTATATAAATGTTTGAAATTTATACCAAATTAAACCACAGACGGCAGCTATAATTTATATTATCACACACAGCTGGTAATTTAATGTATCTTTTTCAACATTCCATTGAAATGCGTCTCGATCAACGCTCTTTCTAACTACTAAAATCTTATGCAGGTTGTATTTTTAATTGTCTATCACCAACGAATTACATCATTCTTAATTTGTTGTCTATCACTGAAATTTTTCCACCAAAAAAACTTGTTTTATTGATTTATTTTCACCCTGTTCAAGAAACATGTAACGTAATATGGAAATGTATCAAGATGTAAAATGTATATTTTCATACCACACTGTATTGTAAAATATATAGTATAGCTGTTGTGTTGTCTGCTGAAGATTTCTATAGAAAGATGTTTCGTGCTATACATTTTTACATTATATCTGCCATCTGTGGAGTTCTTTAAGTGGGTTTCACTGTATTTCAATTAAAATATGTATGTACCTAAACAATTACAGCCACAATGACTCTAGCAATGAGGGAATTTTAGCTACTTTTAAATTATGAATATATTATTAAAAATTGTTGATTGTACTCACATTTGTGCTCTTTCTTAGTGACACCAAACCAGATAAGCCCTTGTTCCTCCTCAGTGACAGTGAACAGCGACTTACTATAGAATTCTATGTAAAATTAAATTTAAAAAAAATATTGTAAGTGGAAGAATAAAACAAAATACCTATCATAAAAAATATTACGGAAAAGAAACTCTCTTTTATGAAAACCAACCAAAAACCAAAGAAAATCAAAATATTCTTTCAAAGCACGTCGTAACTAGTCAGAAACAGTAAAAAATAACTTAGGTAGATATACAAACTGAAACTGTCCGTGTATTTTGGACAGTTAAAATTTCAGTGTGTATTGTAATTATACACTCATTGCTTAAATTAAAACAGTATAAAAATCATTAGAACAGAAACCTGAGTCAGAGATAGATCTCCTCTGCTGTCCTTCTTGAAAGTCCGCGGGTTGAGGAGAGATGGGACATAGTTGTTAATGTCATTTTCCATTTGTATTATTAATCATTATTGATATATAAAAGAAATAATAAGTCTTTAATCTCATCCACAATAACACCACTGAACAATAAACAAACAAGTAGTAAATAAATATTGCCTGGCTGGCATTGGCGCATAGAAAGCAAGCGCGGAAAATATTTAAATGTCAAATTTGAGTTTGACTTTGACATTGATTGACAACTTTGTCAATTTTTGGGTTTTGACAGTGACATACTTTTTTTTTACTAGCTAGAGCAAAGAGTTTAAAATGTAAGTACGATCATAAATGAATTCATCTTAGGGGTAGACGGAGTAAAATTTTTAGTGAGGGTCGTCTAGGTGGGGGCAAGAAGGCTATAGATGAAACACCACAGATAAAAGTTGTTACATACTTAAAACCAAAGCTTAAAACCATGGTAAAACCATGAAGCTATAAAGTAAAACCAAGAAGCTTATTATCTTAGCATATTATAGTAAGTATAGGTAAAAAAGGTGCTTGAGTAAAACCACCAAACCCAGGATTCTTTGTCTGACTCTCAATGGTCTGACCAAACCACAAACCAAACAAAGCAAGGAGCTTATATTTTCTTCTGAGTCTTGCTGTTCTCATGGGTCAACTGTCTTCTTCTCTTAAATTAATGGCATTCGCGACACATAAAGAGTACGCATTTTGCCAATGTCGAGTGAAAATATAATAAAGTAAGTTGTTACCTACTTTATTTTATCTTCACTTGACAAAAATTTTACGGTAGATTGAGATAAGGTATGAGTGAGTAAGGTTGAGTTCGAAGCTATAGTTAGGTACTTCTTCCACTTCATCGCCGGAGGAGAACTGAACATGAACACGTCAGTGATAGGAAAGTGCTTGCCATTATAAAAAACTTACCCACTTTCCCGGGTCAGTGTACATAATAAATCAATATTTTGTTTATCTTTTGACTAGGAAAGTCCAAAATATACGATTTATTTTAACCCACTATTGTGAAAATTAAGTATTTTAATGCTAAGTGAAATGTTTACCTATACGTGATTGAATTTTTTGAAAACAAAAAAAAATGCTTTTTAGAATTCAGGGATGTAATATTTACGATAATGGTATGAATCTAGTAGATTTTTTGGTTTGTTGCGATAAGTACGATTATTGAAATATATTTTGCAATAAATATGTTTAAATGAGAATTACATAAATGAAGTGATAAATAGGTGCTGAAACTTAATTGGATTTGTCTCTGATGTAAGTAATTTCGAAACAATTTAAAATATTCTCATAGGTTAGAAATTTCGTATAATTTATGCTGACTGTCCTCAATGATTTTCCAACAATTACCTACGCTTATTTTATAGGGGCTGAAAGTGGCTTTTTTTGTTAATGGATACGCAAGAAAATTTCATCGTATTGTCATGAAAGTGTTCATTGTTTATCGATCGCAAACTTAACATTTCAAATTAATCAATAATCAATTGATTTTAATTTTATTAATTAAATGATATCTACCTCCTCTTATATTATACATATAAAACATTGACATTTCATATGGTAAAACCATGGATACAATTATCTATGTATAGGTTCTTTATGTATATTTATTTTTGCTGCTATTATTATTAAAATAAGTAATATTAAGTATTAAAACAACCTTTTTTAGTTTGTAATCATAACTATGTACTCAGTTTCATTTCATTCATATGACATAATTATATATTATTCAACATTTATATTTATTACTTGAAATATTTTCCACAACTCTGCAAGGCAAAGAAGACTCGACACTGAAAATAAGGACACTATATAATTATAAAACATACAAAGAAAAATCAGCTTTAAGAGAAACAAAGGAAGTGGCAGTGTACGTAAAAATGGCAGGTCCTAGACGTGTTCGTAACCAAGCGACCTCTATAATTATACCCAGACAGAACTCTGTGTCTGATAATGGGAGACCACGAAATAACTTGACACCGGAAATGCTGGCGAGCATGAGTAAAGAGCAGCTTCGTGCAGAATGCAGAAAAAGGGGGCAACGGGCTTCAGGCAACAAAAATGAACTGGTACAAAGAGTGTGCATATGTTAGTGCTTCTTAAGTTTTTATTTTGCCAACCGTACTGTGATGCTTGTTTATTTATTGTTTACTGTTTCAGTTTTATTATTTTTGTAGCGAACTGTGTAATGCATTATAGAGTTTATGTTACTGTGTTTAATACATCAATTGTGTTTTATTAATGCACCACTTTTTGTTTGTAGATAACTTGATCTTGCTTAATATTTTAGTAAAGAAAAAAAAATAGTTTTGAAAACTGTATTACTTCTATGTTTAATAAACTCATAAGTAATTACTTGTAATATAATAAAAAAAAGGTGTTTATGAAAATGGAAGTACCTAACAACATTATCTTCATCATGTTTTGTTTATTTTAAATTATTTTCAATTAAAAAAAGGCAAAGAGTTTAAGCCCTAAGTTTAATACAGACATGATTAATTTTGTCTCTAATCTTGAAATTCCATAAAATATTGGATATACATAAATATATAATATAGTTACAGACTTGAAAGTGCCTACAATAAGATATGAAATTATGTATTTTATTTCTATGGTTAAATATATATCTTTGGAACACCGAATAACTCACTGTTACTGAGATTAAAACTTGCCATTCTACGGTGCTGGGTCAATCGTGATGCAGCCAAGAGTGATGCTTCCTGGGATGTGTGACCCAGGTGAAGGTGTAAGGAGCCCAATCCTTACATCATCAGCCATATTTGGTATGATTCCGTGAGTGCCGGTTTAGATACAATCTCTAAAATCAAATTGAATGCTCCGAAAGTGTGCCAAACATTACTTATTTTTATTAGATGCCAATAAAACAAATTAGTGTAGGATAGATTGTATTCTTAATAACACTGGTCAATACAAGTCTTGTTTCGTTAAAAAAATCTGTAATTGGTTATTTCTATGGCCCTGACTATGAAAAAAATACTGAGAGAATGCTAACAGCCTTACCTTTTGAAATATACAATGTGTTTGTGGTCCGACCTGACAAACTTTAAAGGCATTTTCTACAGATAATTTCAGCATAGAAAAACCTCCATATGTGGGATCGAAACTCAGTTCCCTCGGAGTGGCAGCCATTTTAATTATTAATCATTGCTTAGTAAAAGTGGAATATCTCGGGGGTGCCTTTAGTAAAAGTAGAATATCTCGTTAAGTTTAAGTCACACTTAAAAAAAATACTGCTGGGTAGCTAAAAAGTGCGGCGATCTAATAAGTGTCAGTAAAGCACAAAAAACTCATATTACGTTGTTAAAAAATAATAATAATCTTGTTTTTCTCCAAAAAAAATACACAAAAAATTACATTCCTCTGATTTATACTAGAAATCTTTCTATTACACATTTTTTATGATTTTATTTACAACTATTTGAGTTTTGCTAAACGACAGTATCAAAATTATGCTCTTCATAAAAATCACCCAAATTATGTGGTAAGCAGTCTTAAATGCGAGTAAAGGTAGTGGATTTTCATACTTATGTTGCACCCAGGCTCTTGCAAGTTCGATAGCATGCACTCAACAAGCTCGACATAGTCGTCACATTTCTTTTTGCCTAGGAAATTACTCATAACCAAAGCAAATGAATCCAAGCTTTGGATTAGACTTCAGTCATTGATTTGAGAAAATTAATATTTTTCACGAGTTGCCTAATCTGTGGCTCATCAAATACCAGCTTTAATTTTTTCTGTACTTAATCCTAGTAACTTGCCTATTTGCAAACATGTATTCGCCATAAATAGGTACTTCAGCAAAAGCAATCAGGACAAAAAAATCACAGCAAACATTTTTTTTTTCTTGACCAGTGTAATTTATTTTCTATGGACATTGGACATGATAAAATGGTTTAATTTAAAAATTAAAAAAAGCAAGTATAAGTGATATGTCCTCTAAGCATTGTAATCTATAATTTAAATTTTTGTGAAAAACGGTTTTTATTTGTAGTTACTTAACAAATACTAGAAAAATGCACTGAAAAAAATCGACTTGCCTCAGGCGGGACTCGAACCCGCATCTTCTACAATCCGGGCGGAATATGCGGGTTCGAGTCCTGCCTGAGGCAAGTCGATTTTTTTTTCCAGTGCATTTTTCTAGTATTAATATTTAAGCGTTTGTAAACGCAAAAATAAAATTATTCCATACTTAACAAATTTTTTTCGTCTTCAAAATTTTAATTTACTAAAAATGTAATAAGTATTATTATTACATTTTTAGTAAATTAAAATTTTAATGCATTTTCCACATTTCTTTTTATTACCATATTAAAACGTATTTTAGTTTATACGTTAAGGTTAGGTATATTATGTGCTGTAGGCATGATGTAATAAAATTACTTGAATATGTTTGTAAAAAAGCCAAGAAAACAGTTGAATACAATTTTTAATCTCAAAAATCCAACTTCTTGTAAACATTTGATTTGCTTTTGCTACCCATCTATTTAGGGTTAAAATAATTTTCTTTTTATATCTTCACCAATTTTAATTTCATTACATATCCTTTACTATATTTTGAGAATGATTATTGGATTTTAATCCATTTATAAGAGAACTGTATCATTTTTTTAATGACTAAATGAATGAAGTACTTAATTGTACTGCAATTATTTTTCATGTGAACCAGTTTCTAATGTACATTATCTTTATGCTAGTCTCCCGGTTAAATACAGGTCAGTGGACCTGCGCACGCGCATGTCACACGCGACAATCACGCCACCTCAGTATTTCCGTAAATTAACTACAGGTTCTTTAAAAATAGACTCTATGTCAAGGTTATTAGATACATTATACGAAGCGCTAATGCTCACTTATTCTCTTTAAAACCCCGATTTCATGCGTTTCTTTTTAGACAATAAAATTATTCGGTAATTATTTTAACAGAGCTTTGTTAGAGGAAAACTTACGTTGCAAGCGAGATTTAAGATTGACTATTGATTGCGGTTGTAAGTTGGAGGGTAGCCACAACAGTAGTAAACTGTGTCACTTCATTGTCAACATCAGCTGTTGTCAACTATTTATTGTAATTGATTTATTTTATTAATGCATGTGGGTACCCACTTTAAGAGTTGTGTACCTACTTTTAGTATGTATTGCAGAGGACTGATAATTATCAATTAATGATGCGTAGCGGTTTTTCCTGGCTGTGAATAAATGAGCCTTTGTTTGCCAAACGCGATTTATTTTGTATGTTTTGTTAGTTACCAGTTGTATTTCTTCTGGCTCCGAATACGCACATGTATGTGAACGATATTAAAATAACAAAGCGTCGTTATTTATAATTCGACTCGAGATAATTTTGAGTTCTTTGTGATAAATTTGGCGTGCAAGTTCATTTTGCCGGGATACTGCCGAGGTATTTTGCAGTTTAAATAATAGTGTATTTTATGCCAGCTAAGTTTCGTTGCTTTATTATTTGCGATTAATTTAAGAGAGTTTAGTGAAATAGCGACAAAACTCAAATATTTGGATTTTATTTGGGAAACCGTGGATTTTATTTGGGTATCTTCAAATTATATGCAGGTGTTGTGTAGTTCATCATAATTCTTGAGAGTGTTTACGAGGAAAATTGGGCCCAAAATTCGTAACGTTTTATATTTTTTCCTCTGATTTTAAGGCTATGACCTCTTTCTTCGTAGGGTAGGGCGTCAAAAAATGGAAGCCACACTACCAATAAAAACTGAAGACAACTTTTTTGATTCCAAGTAACCTTTGAATGTTTTTGCTTTCTACCTGTCCCTTTTTAACTCTCCCCACAAGTAATATGATGACGTAATAGACTGTCACGTGCTCTAGTGGTTAGAAAGAGACAAATGTATAATAAGAAGATTCAAAGTAAAAATTTTTGTCTTCACTTTTTGTTCCGAGTTGTGGCTTCTAGTTTTACCTACAAATTTCTTGGTAGGTGTAGTAGGGTATGTTGTAAGCTCTGGTCTCGAGGTTGTAAACAAAGCAAGTTACTCCCTAAAGTCGTAGCTTACTTTACGACACTGCCCTCATACATAACCGTTTGGAGCAATGCTAGCTTAGCGTACCTATGATGCAAGATGTGTTGTGCAGGGTTTTGTAGGATGCAGAGCTTTGCTCGTTGTGCTTTCAAAGACCCGTACGTTATGGCGCGCCTTCCTACTAGACGCCCGGTTATTATTTGGACGCTACATGGGCTAAGGCCTCCCTGTATTCAGTCAATTGTTCTATGATCTAGCAATTGACTTACTTTGCTCGTATTTCTTTCCTGGTTTAAATCACTTTTCTGAAAATTGCCCGCACGCTTAAAGCAGGCCACCCACGCTCAGGTTTACATGACAGTTTTAACTGTTCAGTTGAACTGTTCATGTAAACATGAGCGTGTATGCCACACAACTGCGCAAGTTTCCATACATACACGCTCATGTTTACCTGAACAGTTCACCTGAACAGTTAAACCTGTCAGGTAAACATGAGGGTGGATGGCCTGCTTAAGAGATCAGTAACCTGCCAGATTGTCCACCACAAATTTTCCTTACTATTTACGCGTCGAAGGCTAGAAGAAAGCGCTAGGAACATGGCTAGCATTACACTTGCTGTCCACGCGCCGACGATTAAAGAAAGATCGCTGTCCGTCCATGCATAAAAAATAAATAGACCAGGTACGACTTTAATTCTACGTTCAACAACGGACGGACTCGGGCTGTTGACTTTATTTGAATCGCAACTTTAATTTGCAGCTCCTCCGCGCCTGTGAAGGACACTAAGCAGTTGGTCCCGTTTGAAATTGCAACTCTTTCTACCCACTAATATGCCATGATATAATGATCATAATTCCTAAAGGGATCGAGCAGAGCCTTAGGTAACATTTAGTTACACAAAAAACAGGCATCAGACCCAAAAAGCAATAAACCTTGACTACCAAAAAACAAAATCCATGGATAGATATTACACTAAATCATCCGAGCTGTGCGGGTAAAGGAATATAAATTGATGAGTAAGACGATACTCTTCATAAATGTCAATATGTAAAAAATTAGTTAACTGTAGTAATCTGGCTATTATAAATTACACATTTATAATTACCGTAACACCTGTTCAAATTAGTAAAACTTCCGTAATATCTAATTTACATTAATATCATTATGTTCATATTCATATACGATTAAAACTGAATATTCAAGTTAATAGTTCAAATTAGATATTATTTTACAGTCAAATTCAAGTTTAGCATCGTATATGAATAAATTAAAAAAATAAGCACAATTACGTATTTTACAATTATTATATTTTGTTTATCATAATTTCTAACTTGTCTTGTTTCGTACTAATGGATACATCTTCCGATGCATCCCACCGGCTTTATCTTGTCTTATTGTGGGAACTCCTAATTGTGAGCTTTGATCTATCTCTTTTGTGTTCTTGCCCTTCGTTATTGCTCCTCTCTCTCCTCATTTAAGAGCAATACTCTTGTCGGTGCAGCCTATGAGAGTGAGCACTCCTCCCTAACCGTTGCCATCTCTATGACCTCCCTGTACGACTCGACGCCAACCTTCTTAATTTTTGTCTTCTTTATTTATTGCACCTATCGCTCCTTTATAGGTGTGTGCCCTGCCTCGCCTGTAGTGTTGTGTTCTGATTTTGGATAAGTCATTTCCATGATACTGTTCTAGGTCTAGGTTGGCCAGCATCGCATTACACAGCAAATGTTCCATAGATTCCCATATCCCATATCCCATTCCATAGGTCATAGCCAGATGTTTTGCAATTCGATGAACACCGATGTTCGTTTTTGTCGACGCTGGGCACACACAGTGAACTAGAAGCTAGATGGAGCGCTCGAGCTGGGGTAGTACCTCCACCTTACAGAAGACCACAGTCAACTAATACAACTTTTATACGGTGTTGTTTCTGTTCTAACGTAAGGTTACCAGAGTTCCGTGGGATAGGAAAAGATTGAGCTACGGTGATTGTTTACGATCAGGCAGGCTGTATGCTTGTCTGCCAACCAAATAACATAAAAAAGAACACTATCCGCTTACCTTGCGTTCCGAAACATCGAAATCAAATTTAATATACCACGATAGAGATCTAAGTGATTCTTTGGTATTGGGAGGAATTTTTCATTCCTTCAGTACAAAATTCCACGTAATTTCATCAAAAAAATAACACCAAAAATATTGTGATTGACTGTTGTTTGCCCGATCCGTTTCATGGCTTCAGGCAACATAAATATTGACAGTTTGGTCGTCTGTTTTGCATCAATCGGTAACAGAGTAAACAAATAAATAACTGCTAATATAGATTTATTGATCTCAACTTCAGAGACAGTAAAGTTATCGATCGATTCAGCCGTGAATTCGGCGCCGCCGCCGCCGGCGCAAATTCTTGGTGTAACGTCAGTTACGAAATTTGACAGTAGCCTCTTTGATGGCCCCAGAAGATAGTGAAATGAGTGAGAGTGCTCTCGAGTCTCTCGAAAGTGAAACTTTTACGTCGCGCCGTGATGTCAGCCATTTCGCTGTAGGCCAGAAAATAAACCAGTTGTCTATTCGATTAGCCGGCGTATTCGATTTTAGGGTTCGATTTTTGTGTAAATATTTGGAAGTGCTCTCGGGTGCGGTGCGTCGCGGAAGTTCTTGGTAATATTTTAAAAATATAAAATGTTTATTTTTTATTTCACGCTGCAAAGAAATAACGCGTTGAGTTTTTAACAGTTGTAAGAGTATTGCCTATTCTTTGAATGTAGTTCAACAATTTGATAAGCTTTTCTTATCATTGTGTGATAACGCAGTGCCTTTTATTTTAGAATAAGGTCAAGGTTTCCAATACTAGTTTATTGTCGGATTTATCTGTTAGGTATACTTACCTACGCAAATTGTGTCACCAACTAGTGCAAAAAATACTGAATTATTCGCCTTAAATAATTAGGAATTAAAAAATTATGCACGGACAGTTCCTATCGCAGTCAATCCACCTTAGGTACAAAATACCGCTGCCAAAGTCCGCTGCCCTGCCATATATGATATAACTTTTGCTTTTGCTTTTTTATTTGTTATGTGAGGCAAATGGGCATTAGGGCCACCTGATGTTAGTCATCAACGTCGCCCATGATCAACCACAATAGTGTATCAATTAACAGTTGCGTCCGCTCTTAATAAAAGAATAAGTTCTTTTCTTGAAAATCGAAGCCACCTCGGAGACTGATTGTGCAGGGCAGAAATAAACGTGAGAAGTACAGCGGTGGATTTCCAACTTTTTTTATGTCTAATCCATTCGTAATGTTTCGTTTTTCCGTAAGGGAAGGTTCCACAGCTCCATTGAAGCGGATAGGGTAATATCGTAGGGTTTTTGACATTTTAAAAATACTTATTGGAGCCAAATTAAATTTTGATTTTCATGTATGGTTCGTGGCAGTGTATTGACTTATATAAAACTGAAACTAATATTATTGATCAGTTTAAGTATCGGAGTTTAGAAGATTGACTGACTAATAATATTATCCTTATAAGTTAGTAGTTACGAAATAGGAGGGATCCACGTGGGAAAGTTTGGTACGGAAGTCCCACTTAACACAATAAAGTTGACCTATTAACAAGCATAGAGGAATGTACCAATGTGGAATAGGACCCATGATATGTAAAGTAGGTACTCATACTCATATCATCATCATTTTCCTACCCTGCTCCTAATTTATTTGGGGTCGGTGTTACGTTACTATCGTAGTTGCGTTAAGAGCTCGATTTGTATAGGAAACGCGAATAGCGCCCCTAGCGGAAAGAAGCGTAAATCGTGTTTCCCATACAAAATTATATTAAAAAACTTACACTACGGCTAATGGTCTAAAAGTAAGTTTTACATAATTTCATAACTTTTACCATTACTAAAAATGTTTAACACAACTGCCAGTAGATTTAAAGGTCATTGTACGAAATTATCTCTGCTCCGCGTCCGCGACCGTACGTTACCTGTCACATTTTTCAGAATCGGTAAAACTCTAGATAGGAAACTATATTATACATTGTTACAGGTATTGATTTTACGAATAAAGTATTGTGATTCTTAATGATAAACTAACCTTGAAATCATAATTATCGGACGTAATTTTGAAGTCTTATCTGAAGTACACGCTTTCGCTGTCAACTTTTTATTTACACTAACATTTGATTTTCAACCTTACACCATATCTAGCAATAAAATTTAGTACATTCGTATGCACAAACGGTTATATTCTACAACATGTAAATTAAATAACCAACACCCTGAATACAGGTGGTTTGGTTTTGGCTTCTGAGTTGATTTCAATATTGTTTTTTTTAAAACGTTTTTTTCGAAAAAAAAAAACAAAAAGTACTTAGAAAATGTTGTACTACATTTCCTGGGTACTTTTGTTTTTTTAATAAAAAAAATTTGTTTTAAAAAATAATAATATTGAAATCAACTCAGTAGCCGATCCCAAACCACCTGTATTCAGGGTGTTGGTTATTTAATTTACATGTTGTATAACGCTTCCACGACACCGTTAAATTTTCTCACCAGCGTGAACTCTATGTCTGGAATAAAATTAACATTAACTGAAAATTTACCGGCCGATAAAACTACAAACATATGTATCGAAACTACGCCTTGCCTTATCAGTTTAGCAGAGCTACATGTGTATCTGTGTAAGTACACGGAAGAGGTGCAGTTTTACCGAGGTCTCAGAGCGTTCTTCACAGAGCACCGTCTTCACTTTATTTAGTCTGAGATTTTAGGCATAAGAGTTATGGTGTGTCAAGTGTGGGTAGTTGCATATTATTCCATAGCTCAACTTTTTGGGCTAGCAGTCAGCTTGGTTTCTAAAGTCTAATTTTCTTAATTTTGTTGTTCAGCTAGCCCGACTCGGGTATTACAAGCTGGCGGCAGCAGTGCAGGTCGACGAGCAGCGCACGCGCAACGGACTCCATCATCCGCAATCAAAGGAAATTAGGTAAGGGAGGAAACGACATTTTCTTATACTGTCTAAAACTGTTACGGCTAATCCAAATAACTAAATATTGAAGGTCCGCAGAAACAAATACTTTTATGTACACTGGAAGGTTCCCTCTAATCCAAGTAATTTTATGGTTTGACATTTTCTTGGGAACTCTTAGCGATCTCGCATAACTCTGTTAGAGTACCTTTTTCATTTTCACAATTAGGTGTATCTAATTTAATAATTATCAATGGACATAAAATATATTGATCGACAAACGCATAATTATGTTTTGCCCTTTCTCTCTATAAGAAAATAAAACACCTTCCTCACCGGCTCGGTGCGTTTTAGTTTCGCTACCGCTAATAATCTAATAATCTAGGAATCTGTGCAGATTCGGTACCCAAACGGTGAGGAAAGCGCCTAAAACGGGTTTCAATAAAATAGCTACCGACAGTTTCCCTTGGTAACGGTAGACTTTTAACCTAAGCTTTTGACATATTTATATTGTATAGGATGTCTGTCAAAACCTTAAGCGTGGAATTCCCTGCCGGCGTCCATATTCCCGAATAGTTATAACCTAGCTCTATTTAAGGTTAGAGTGAATAGGCATCTTCTGGGTAAACTCGCTCCATCTTCGGCTTCGTCATAGCTCTCCTGCACAGAGTGTTGCCAAGAGTGAACCCATTTAAAGTCAAAAAAATCCTAGTAAGCAAAAGTGAAGTTATTGAAACCCAGCATGAGTTAAATTAATCGGTTTTTGTCGATTAGGTATGTAAAGTTTTACTGTCTTTTGTTTATCGCAAGTTCCGTGCGTGCACTGCAAATCTTCAATGCTTTTTCCGTTTCTTTTTAGTAGGTACATATTCTACAGACATTCCTTACAGTTCTACAAATTTTCTCATAGATCGACGCTACTGCCATAAACATACCTGAGACTGATGCGATCAAAACTTGTCATCGTATCACCGAATTTTGCGTCAGTACTTTTGCGTAGAATTGCCATTGCTATTCTAATTTGCATTATAATTTAGTAGGCGGATTGTGGTCAGCAATACGGTCTTTTTCAATAATACTTCGTAATATTATTTACTCTTAGCAGCTAGTTTTAATTCACCAATTAGTAACGCATTCGGTACCAACAATGCATGTTTTTGCATACTAGACTATAGAAGCTGACAATTAAATATCGTGCGATGTCTGTGAAAGTTGTAACGTTTATAATCAGTGATTGCTTGGCCGTCGACCATAACAAACAGTTGTGAACTTTCTTTTTTCCCCGTTTTTATAAGTTACCTAAGTGGACAGCATTGCTTAGGTGCTAAGCCTTTTGAGAGGCATCCGAACTTGCATCCAATAATTTTCTGTATAAATAAACCTTAACAATTTCAAGTTAACCTCTTTTCTAAAACGTCCGATTCTGATTTCAAGCCTTAAACGATTGGATTGTTTATTAAAAAAAAAAACATTCGAAAAGGTAGTAAAAATAGTCAAAATTTTCTCTAAAGTAGTAAAGATCCCACCCACAGTCTTTATGAGATTTGCGAGTATTTTAAAAGAAATGTTTTTTAATTATGTAAATGTAACTCTAAACTAAGCACTTGTGTTGAATAAACTTAATAGTTTTCATTTTTAAGTGCTCCAATTCCAACAGACTTTTTATATAAATATTACAATTGAGCCTGCACAAGGCTATACGAAAATAGGCTTCGTTAATGAAAAAAAACCGCCATGTTAGATGCGATTGTGACGTAATGTTTACTTATGACACTACATAATGTCTAGAAATAAGATATTTATCTTTCCTCTATTTACTTTTGTCCTCATTACATACCTACATATAATCTGATGAAACTTATTCAGACTCGGTTTGATTCTACAATTATTAACCAACTTCAAAAAAGGAGGAGGTTCTCAATTCGTAATAGGCACTGACCGCACTTACTCAGCTCAGAGTGCCTAGACAAGTGGCCGATCGATTCAATCTAACGTTTTACGATAATAATAAAATAATGAAAGTGACATAATTCGAAACATCGTGTCCAATGTACGAGTAGAAGTCAAAAATTGACAATCGTTTTATAGAAACGTTTGTAGATATCGTTGGCACTCGATTCAGCTTTTCTCCATAGAAAAGACTTGCTTGCTGCAGCTGCGGAAAGTTGATCGGATGCGTACGCATCTCCATACAAAATACTTGTTGTGGTAATAGAGAAAAATGGGAGAAAAACTGAATAGAGCTCAATAAGCTGTGGTTAGTTTAGTCCCCTAATCTTTGCCACTTTATTGCGCACACGAGGAACATAAGGTGCGACTTAGCTTACAGATCTTGAGTCCTTTTAAAATTGGAAGTGATGTTAAATTATGGTAAAAAATTGCTTTTAAGCAGTTCATGGTTCGCTTATTATTAGAGCAATACTTTATACAGACCTTGTCTTATGAAGAGGCCACATATAGGATATGTCGGACGCAAATATGAATACCGGCTAAAAAACTTGTGACATGCGTATCACAGTTATGCTTTGTAAACTAGGACTAACTACGAGAGAAAAACTCTTTGGTTACAGAATGCGTTTCGGTATTTATGGATTCTGAGTAAAGAAATTCTTAGGACTCAATTTGAATTTGATTGATTCTGAGTAAAAGATTTTTTGCTGGAATAAACTGGGTAAATTATACTCCTTGGAGATAATGTGTGGGTAAGAGCAATCTTTGGACAGACTGATTACCTTTACCTAGTCTGTGCAAAGATAGTTCTACTCAGCCCATCGATTGCTCTTGCACGCACATTGCCTCAAAACTACGAGGGTGGAAAATTAGTCCAAGGTGCATAATTTACCCAGGATGTCCAGCGATTGTCCTAACCCGCAGATCCTCCCAGAGCGCTGAAATTATCTTTTACTCAGAATCGATCAATTTCAAATTGAGTTATAAGAATGCTTCCTTTATCTACTCAGAATCCATAAATATCGAAATTCACTCTGTAACCGAATAGGGGTGCAAGTTGGGCCCAAAGAGGATGCTTTTTGGGCCCAATTTGCTCCCCAATTTTGGCTTTAAGGCAATGTGCGGGTAAGAGCAATCGTTCGGCAGACTGGGTTAAGCATGCTCTCAGGACTCGGGTTCAGAAACATACCGCTGAAGCATTGTACGGGAAACGCAAGATTATATATCCGACTCTGAGTAAAAAATGTTTCTAGTTTTGTTTTAATCGAATCCTTGTTAGACTAACATAAACCCACTGTAGGAGTCCGCCAGATTGTGATTTTTATTCTTTAAAAAACTTGGTATAGGCTATAATATTATATTATTTTTAAAATGTCCAAAAGGGCTAATTTTAATTCTTTGCATTAAATAATAATACTTAATTCTGACGCAAACCAGCTAGGTACTATAATTTATTGGCTTTTACAGTGAAGCCACTTAAGTTATTACAACAGGTGCTCCATTATGTATTTAGGTATTCCATTAACATAACAATAGACGCCAGTTATGTACGCAACTTGTTGCTTTCTTGTAATTTTTGTGATTAATTAATATTCTTAGTGTGGATTGTAATAATGTTGTATCTAATCGTATTATTGGGAATTCTTTATCTATCTATGTATTATTTCTTATAATGTTGACATAAATCGACTGCAGTAGGTACCTATACTTTATTATTTTATGCAATACAGGCCGCCTAGCATGACCACCGAAACACGATATGATATAGCCATATAGCGCTTTGAATTGTCAAAAATCATTGGATATAACAGCTAACTTGAAATTTAAGTTGCGAACATCTTAGACAACTTTGTCTAAGGCGAACATGCATAAGCGTTGTTCGCAGTTTCGATAAAATTTCAAGTTGGCGGTTTTATCCAATGATTTCTGACAGTTCAAAGCGATAAATTGCTATAGGTATCATATCGTGTTTCGGTGGTCATGCTAGGCGGGCAGAATTGTATTGATTGTTGATATGAAATAAAGTTAGGTAATTTAAAGATGGTAAAAATATATACCTTCTGGATTCGTCAGGTAGCCTAGTAGATGTACAAATTGTAAAATTTCTTTTTTATATTGATTGTGATGATTTGTTATTGCAAGGCAACGTACCTTCGTCTTCATTTTCATACCTGCTCTCTAATTTGGAGTCGGTACAGTGATATCGACAATAACGATATAGGTTTTACCACAATGACTAGGTTTTGCAGCCGGGTCCACCAGCTTAACGTGCCTTCCGAAGCACGGAGGAAAATTGAGTTGAAAATTTTTCGGTCACCCATCTGAGTACCGACCGCACACTTGGTAGCTTAGCTTCAGTGATCGTTACGAGGAACGCACAACCGCGGCGCCATCGACTTCCTGCCTCGCAAGGCAACATACATAAAATCATTACCTATATGTATTTTTTGTTTTATATTTATTTTATTAATAGTCACACTCCTACCTCTCACGTATAGTCAAAGAGATACTTTTAATAAACCTTTAGGTTTCCCAAACAGGTCTTGCCCAATTTGGGAACCTCTGGAAATAATCTTAGATTGAAAACTAATATACAATTTTAAGTATGTTCTGTAAGTAAATGGCGTGTTTAAATAAAACTTTTTCTTATTTTTTTTATTATATCTAAACAGCTAATTATCATCAGAAACATGATGTAAAAGGAGTGGTCCGAGTTTCGACTAAATAGACCAGAGAACAGCTCAGCGCAGCATAGCTCACCCTAAAGCTTGAGTTCACCAACAATACCTTCCGTTTTATCAAATGTCAAAAACCGACAGTTGTTAATAATCGCATTGTGTTGTTGAACTCCAGCCTAAGCAAGACGATTGTCGTATTACCATATTGCTTGATTATACAATAATTGACTAAATAGTGACTTATGTAAGATTGTTGTTGTGTTTCAGGAGCAAAGCGGTATCAATGGACACCGAGAGTCTGGTTCTATGGCGGCGGCCATTCACAACCTTGGAGTACTTCTTCAGGGAACTACTCATACTGATATCTGCGGGTCTGCAAAGGTAAATAAATATTTTGTTCAATCGAACACAAATATGTATCTTGGGTTACTTAGAATTTGTTATGGATTCGTTCGATTCGGTCTAACAAATTGTTATTACTTAGATGACGATGGACCGATCTTGAATCATTATTAGATCAAGAACCCACCAAAGTTTGAACCTACGACTTCTTAATGTGTAACACAGTTACACATCAAGTTATTGTGTAGTAGACTGTCGAGACGTAGAGACCGACCGATGCGACGGTCCGATAGACCGATACTAAAGATGAAAATTATATTTGGTAGAAAATAATGCATAAAGTTTATTATAAACCAGCATTATTTGTTCCAGATTATTAGCATACAAATTACTTGCGTTTTCATTCGTCGCAATTGTACTGGGAACTGTAGTATCTTACTACGTCAGCGGTCCACATCAGCCTTATGTACAGGTGCAGTAATCTTATTTACTTTTATGGAATTAAAAATAAACTCTTAATACTAATGTAGGTCTGACAGACTCCCAACCGAATAGAAGTTTATGTGCCTCATGTTGTGTGTCTCAATAATAAATTTGGAAGTATTTGAATAATCAAAATAATTATAATTCCTTTTATATTAATGTATTAAAGTAGCTATTTATTAGGTAAATTGACCACTAGTAGTACTGCGAAGTCATAATTGACAATGTACAGGCTCTAAGAGCTTATAACGTTCATTTAATCATGTTCAATCAGTTTTCTTGATCATAAATTGGTAATAAAAAGCATATTGTATAATAGTTTTAATAAAGTTTTTTTAAAATAAATTTTAATGTGCTATTTTCGCCTAGTCGGGTTAAGACCTAAATGTGTTAATGTTGTAAGTCGTTTTTCTGCACTACTCACAATTTTTTGCTACTTGTGTTTGTTACGTTTTACTCGATATTGTAGATGCAGAAAATAATTGTTTTTTTAATATAATTATTAATTTTTCAGCTAGTGCTAGCCACGTTAGCTTGGTGGGGTTGGTGGGTCATCCTGGGTGTTTGCAGTTCTGTGGGCCTCGGCACTGGGCTTCACACATTCTTACTTTACTTGGGGCCGCATATAGCTCGCGTCACTCTCGCCGCGTACGAATGTGGTTCCCTCAACTTCCCAGAGCCACCTTATCCTAACGAGTAAGTAAAAAACGGAAAAAACTTGGCTAATTAAGATTTACTGCAGAATGGCTTGAATAAGATCTCGTTTGATAGGTTTCGGTATTGTTGGTTGGGCTTATAACAAGCCAGGTTATTTATATACCGTTAGCTTATATTTTGTCAGAAAACTCGATTCAAGCGGTTTTTAACTTTCCAGTATAATCTGCCCTGCGGAAATAGACCCTAATTACACGGTGACGATATGGAATATAATGTCCAAAGTTCGCGTGGAATCCATGATGTGGGGTATAGGGACAGCGCTCGGTGAATTACCGCCGTATTTTATGGCTCGAGCCGCCAGACTGTCTGGTGGTGGCGTCGCTGAGTTAACTACCAACGATGATTCGAGGACTGGAAGGTTAGTACTCAGTGAAAATCTTCACAATATCAAGCCCTTATCAAGCGTATTCGGAAAAGATTGTACACAATTTGTATTCTTTTTGACGAGGAAGCTTTTGTAACAATTTTTGTTACCTCCGGTTAGGTCAGGGCTTCGCACAAGACTCAATCTATTAAGTTACTTTTACCCAGGGCGCCTTTATTTTTATTTAGATTCAGTATTCTAGGGATGTCTAAAGAAAACTACTTATGACACACTATATACTAGATGTTTTATTCAATTTACAATATATCTATATAAAGAAACCTTAAAAATCTAACACCTAATATTAATCTATGTAAATTACTAAAGTTAAGATACACTGTTTGAATACCAATACTATAAAACTTTTATTTGATTGATAAACATTATAATTACTGATACGAATTTTATCTACTGTTTTATACATTAGTTTGCTTATTCAAGGTTACATTCAGATCATTTGTATCTTAGTAAACATTTGTGATTAAGAAGTAACATTAATAAAGATACATTCTCTAGACTTTGTATTGTCTTTTTAAAAGTTTTATTAAGAAATAATTTAATTCTCAATTCAGATTACAACAAAAATATTTAGGGAATGCAATGAGTAAGCAGGGGCATAAATTTATGGGAGGATTACTTAACTTCAAGACTTGGTAGCAGAAAGTCTCCCTTGCTTTCTTTTGTCCTGGTGACCTCGGAAGTTTTCCTTCTGACTTTCCTTATTGATTCCTCAAGATCAGAATGGATGACACTTCAAGATGTCTTCACATTCAATCATACTCCCCTAGCTTCTCAGTCTTACAACAGATATATAACTATTGTCTAGTGACGAACCGACAACAATGGGACCACAGTCCAAGGAACCCTAGAAATGCAATACATAACCTAAGAATTTGTAAACTTTATACAACATCTATACCTATCCAACTGATTATAATCTACTTTACTTACCCTTTTAAAGCAGGGGAACTCACTTTTCACTAACTTTTTTTTTTAACAACTTAGTTAATGGTTGGAGCCATTTCCTTATCAAGATATTTTCAAGAAATACATCAATACCTAGATGGTATTCAAGAAGTCAAGTACACAAATGCATGATCTCCACGCCTCAAGTACTGATATTTATAGGCTCCCTCCCTACTTCTAAGCTTGCGATCAGAACTCCAAATCACTACCATATTTGGTAATCAATTTGCTAACGGAAGTTTTGATTATTAATTACACTTTTGGAATATTCTAGAATAAGGAATAAAGCGACAAAACAATTGGGTGGTGAGTAGCCAAACTAACTGAATCGACCTCTTCTATATAACTAGCGACCTCTATCCTACTTCCATGAATCTTCATTATTTATGTCACCCGTGCTATGCTACAATAAGCAATATCTATTTAGCAACAACCATCCTACTTGGTGTGACATATTAACGATAGATGGCTCCACCCCTCTATTATCAATCTTATAGATGATAATTTTGATTTATTTTTACTACACAAAAAAATGATGTTACACTTTTACATTCACCATTTCACCGATATGTCCGGTGGGGGGACTGGTTTTCTCCCTTTGCTGATCTAAAGATCCCGAAAAGCCCGGGAACGTGTAGTTTTGATAAAGGAATTTTAATGGAATTGATGTATCATTCTGGAGAGACTAAAATGGAGATTAAAAGGGTTTGACGTGAATGCCTTTCATGTCAAAACTTTTTTATCTCCTTCACTTCACACCTTAAAACAACTAGTCCATATGAAGTATCATTAAGAACTTGTGCTATTTTTCATACCACATTAGTGGAAAACTTGCACACAATCCGTCTGATGGTAAGTGGTCAGCCTATGGAGACTTGGAGAGTAGGAAAACCTCTACCTACAGGGAAGTTCATGCCACAACCGAAGCGTACGTGGAAGAAATATTTCTTCTAAAACCTACAGCACGTGACGTGCTCAAATCTATTCCAATGTGTTTTTGTAGATATAAGAAAATGACTTATGAGTCTACTACTCATTAGTTAAGAAACCTTGGTGACGCCCTGAAGTCTTTAAGGCAAACGCCCTTAAAGGTTTTTGGTTGCGCTTGCGTCTCTCCGGCGAGAGAGTCTCGTCTCTCTGTTGAACGGTAACTAGGGCGTTTAAGCCCGGAAAATGTTCCTACCAGGTTTCGATCCTGGTCCTCTTGATGTGTAGGCATCGTTACTCACTATTCCACCAAACTATTTAATATCTTTTTTCCTTTTTCCACAGAGCAAAAGTGATGGTTCAAAAACTAGTCCAAAAGGTCGGTTTCATTGGTATACTAGCCTGTGCATCAGTGCCAAATCCTCTATTCGACCTCGCTGGCCTTACCTGTGGACATTTCCTCGTGCCATTCTGGACTTTCTTCGGGGCCACAGCTATAGGCAAAGCGGTTATCAAGATGCACATACAGAAGATGTTTGTGATTGTAGCGTTCAATGAAACTCTGGTTGCGTAAGTAATGTTTTTAAAAGTAAACTTGTAAAAGATGCGATTACTTTTGGGCCATGGTTGCGAGCCACGGTGTAACTTTAACATACTAGATTTTATAAGGTCCTTGTTTTTATAAAAACAATCTGAAACTAATATTCGCAATGATTTCTTTATTTAGCCATAATTTATTTAAATATTTTACCATTTTCTCTGTCACTTGGTCTAGTTACTATTTCGAAAATAAATTTTACAATGATATGCAAAAATAAAACCAGTCACATCAATAGATCATGTAATATATGTTACTAATATGACATTGATGTTTAAAACTTGAAAAATCGGCAATGAACATTGAATTTTACTAATCCGCCATCCAAAATACGAATTTGTGCACAAAAAGTGGTGTCTGATGTACAAGCAACCACATTTAAAAACGCATATATAATTATGTACTAGATCGATTTTCCTCTCCTAAATAAAGTTTATTTAAATTACTTTCTTATTACAGACAAGTCCTATCATGGGTCGAAAGGATACCTTACATCGGACCAAAACTAGAAGCACCGTTTCTAGAGTTCCTACGAAACCAAAAGGCTCGTTTACATAAAAACGATGGGGCACCACTCCCGGAAAATCAGGGTTCCGTTCTATCGAGCTTGCTAGAGAAATTCGTATTGGCCATGGTGGTGTACTTCGTGGTGTCTATAGTTAATGCGCTTGCGCAGAGCTATAGCAAACGGGTCGGCAAGAAGAAGGGCAAGAAGAGGGAATAGGGGTTGAGGACGCCGGGCGATGCATTCGGTGGACTCGGTGAGTTAAAAACTAGAGAATCTAATTGACTTTTCTTACATAACAACAACAGCAGCATATAAAACAGCACTTAATGCCTTAAAAACAAAAAAAAATAAGAGAATGACAACAAACATATCACTGAGATCATGTATATCATCGGTTATCGCGCCAAAAAGTAGTATGTCCTTTTCAGGGTCTCAAAATATCTCCATACCAGAATTCATCAAAATCAGACCCTATTCAATGCAGGCAAACAAACTAACAATCAAATCTTTCCTCTTTATAATAGGGGTCGTTCATTAATCACGTGAGGCTCCAGGGGCTAAAGGGGGGAGGTAAAAATCACGAAAATAACAAGGGGAGGGGGGTGTAGTAAGATACCACGTGTATTTACGTGAGTGGGAGGGGAGGGTTAGTCTTAAACCTCACCACGTATCACCAAGGTGTGTAGTAAGATATCACGTGTATTTATTTATTCGTCAATCGCGCGATTAGGGGGTAGTCTTAAACCTGACCACGTATCACCAAGGAGGAGGCGGGATAAAAAAAAATGCTAAAAAAACACATGATTAATGGACGGCCCCATATTAGTATAGATAAAGTGCTAAGTGCGAGCCGCGGGCGACCGCTAGTATCATATACGTTTAGGATAAAAATCGATTGGAGAAATTTGACATTTTGTGATAACCTGGTCTTATTTATTTTTCGAATAAGTACTAATTTCTTTTTCGAAAATCATCGGTTATATTTTTTTCAGCGCGGCGACGGCACGCGACGGAGAAGACGCGTCGGCGTCGGTAGTACCCACATTACCCACATCGCACATGTACGCACGTTCAACGTCCAATTTCCAGACAAAATGGCCGCTGTTTGGCGGCTAAGGAACATTACAGTGAATTCGTGACTGCTAGCAATAATATTAGGCCCTTAGCGCACACGCTAGATCAACGATATAATAGATACAATATAGCTACATACGTGAGATTTTTGCAATTGTGATTAAGCAAGAAGAAGGGATTTTAATAATTATTATCGAAGTCCTGCTGCTCGGCCACGTAAGTGAATTTTTATTTTCTAAAGCTGACGTGAGTCTGTCAGGCTCTGTCAAAAAACTCATGATTATCTAGTGAGACTGTTGCAATGTATTGTGATTAAACAAGAAGGGGTTTTATTATTTAGTATCGAAGCGCTGCTGCACGGTCATGGAAGTGAATTTTTACCTTCTAAAGCTGACGTGAGTCTATCGGACTCCGCCAAATAAACTCATGATTATCTGTCTATGTTGCATGCTATAGTCCAGTCTGCGACGGCATATTTAATAGCTAAATTTGTTCTTCGTAGAACAGTTTTAGGTATCAAATATTGATATATAAAAACAGTTTGAAATATTGTCCATATAAAGTCTCTTTACAAGTTTGTCTACAAACTTTAGTCCCCGCTCCGTTGTGCAGTGTGATATCCCCTATAAATAAAGTTTTTAACCATTTGTTAGTTAAATATTATTGTATTGCAAAGACAGATGCAAACTTAAGGCTTTATAATATATAGTTTGCATTAGACAGAACTGTGAAAGTGACGAAATAACACATACCCGTTTGTATACTCGCGTAACAAGTTTCGTTACTTACGACACTTATGTAGGGTAGAGTAAAATATATTGGATATTGCATAGGATTGTTACTCTCCCTTCTATGTTTCTTATTCACGTATGTATTGAACAGGCGGCCTAGACAAGTGGCAAACGATACAACGTTTCTATCGAACGAAATGATAATAGCCCCCCAACCACTAGTATCAATTCGTTTGTATGGTGACAAAAGGATTGTTTTTCCTCTCGGACTGGCGAAGAATGATAAAGTCGCAGGAAAACATGTAGAGATGACATTTAATTAGTAGCCCCAACGGTTTTATTTATCCCTACCATGTTTTTCTACAGTTCATCTATGAGGACAAGTCTTACGAAATTAGTGCTAGTGGATGGGAGGCTAATTTTTGACTACGGTCGCCACAGAGCTTTCTCAATAAAATGTCAGTTTCATACATTATTATTATTTTCGTTAGACGTTCAACGCAATCGACTGGCCACTTGTCTAGGCCCTCTCGTCTCTTTTTGGGCACACGACAAACATCCGAGTAAGACCGACTTGTGCCGAGCGCGAAGTCGCTCATTCATTTGCGTGCGATTTTTGTTCCCGCGTACAACGTAGTTGTCTTATATTTTAATCGGTCATACTGACAAAATATTTTAATATATTTGAGAGTAACGATATATCAAACTATATAGCAGTCATTTCTAAACGTATTCATACGGATTGATAGTATATGTTTGTTTGGCACTGAAAGCAGATTGTGTCGCAGACAGTTAGGAATAGATGTAAAAAAAAACAGCTATCGCCCGACCAAATGATGTCTTGCCTTTATGTAAATATTAGATTATCACCGACGAGTAGATGTTTGACTTTATTGCAAAAACATTGGAGTGCTTAGAAGTAATTTTTAACATGGGTTTAATATACAGCGTGTTCTAAATGAATAGTTTTAAGAATATAGGGTGCTCATTTGTTCACAAAGTTAGTAGTAACAAATGGCATAGCTTAGATAGATTTCCATACAAGATGTGTTGTCCGTGAGTGGTATGTATAATGTCATTTTAAAAAGTTTTTAATGGTAATGTAGTTAAATGCCACTATGTACCTTATCTGTAGCTAGATAAGGGTGTAGTTTGCAATAGTGTAATTTTATTGAACGTAAGGAAATGCCAAATCGCTAGAAAATGTTGTTAAGTAATTCATCCTTTGACAATATTGTAATAACAGTTAGACTCATGTGTAGCATTTTTTTTCTATAATATAATTACATATTATTAAAAATTATAATCCGTATACTGACTTGACGAGCATTAGCGTAATGGATTTCATCCCAGCGTTGTTGTAATGGATTGTTACATGAGTCTGTCGCTAAATGACCCAGGCGATTTATTCGGAAAAAAATATTCTTTTAGATTTACTCACATTAAACATCTCAGCCGTTTGGAAAATAGAACTATACAAACTCTTTGATATCAAACTCAAAGACAGTCAGTCAAAGGCGTTTGCTCGTCTTATTAGTATGCGGTCAATACGACAACAGGTATATTTATTAAAATAATTGTATTTAGTTCTTCCAAAAAGTGTTTGAAACTGCACGCACCAAAATTAGTTAAGTTGCATCGTTTGGTATGGTCTACTTAAAAAGACAAATATTTATTCCAAAAATTGTTTATTGACAAGGTCATTTGTGTTAAAAACTCTGATTTATATAGTTATTTTATTATTATTATTTTAAATGGTGGTATTAAAACGTAGTTTGGTGCTGTTCCTAATTTATTTAAACATTGAAATTGTGAGTTTTTGATCAGACCTAGTCCGTAATAAATATTTATTATTTTTTAATTAATCTCATTCTTATGTTCGCGATGGTATCAAACAATTTCGACCATTTTATCTTGATACTCAAATATAAACGCTTTTTGTTTTATCATGTATCTAGTTAATTTGGTCGTAGAATTGTGACTTATATAATGAAAGACATTTTGTTCTCATAGCGTATACATAAGTATAGAAGTGAAAATTTTAATTGTAAGTAGTTAAACAGAGTCCAGTATTAATAAGATTTTTATAGGAAAAGTTCATTACTGTGTTAGTTTAGTGATGTGATGACTGTCCTTTGCGTGGAGATGAATTAAGAAGGGCATTAGTAAATGAGCTATTATGTTATACTAGAGCAGCTAATATAAAGATAGTGCTTGGCTCGTTTTCATGTGCGACACCCATATTTTAATTCAAACATAATGAAATAAGAAAAATATAAATTAAAAACATGGCTTCATAGATTAGGTTTCTTTGCCTTAAGTGAAAAAAGGAGAATTAAAAAAAAACAGCATAAATCCTTGCGTAGGTGGCAAAGTGGAGAAGGTAAACAACATTTTAGCTGTTTTAAAAACCAATATCGACCTACCATTTTTGCTAATAAGGTTATGAATTTACCTATCGATCAAATGTTCTATGTTTTTTGACATTCTAGAAAGAAAGAACAGTCAATAATACACAAGAAGACATGGATTGCAGAGTGCAGCGCAAATACTTGCTTGCTCCTCTAGTATAACACAGTATCTCAGTGGTATTAGATTCGAACTTTTGTCAGTCCTAAAAAAGTCAGATTATTCAATGGAATGTGAATACAGAATTCAATTCAGATCTTACTATATTTTAAAACATGGTTTTAATGTCTTTATATGTAAATTAAAAAGCCAGTGTTCTCAATATTGGAAGATATATTAATGAACTTTGTATTCGAACATCTATACTAATATTATAAAGAGGAAAGATTTGTCGGTTTGTAACGAATATACTCAAAAACTACTAGACCTATTTTGGTAAAACTTGTTACAAATATAAATTAGATGTTGAAAACCCATATAGGCTGCTTTCATCCCCTATTTCATCAACCAAACAGAATTCGTTCCCTATTTTATCCCCACACAGGTCAAAATTTCAAAAACGCTAGAACAAATATTTACTTACTTATTTCTTATCAAGTACCTAAATTCTAAGTTTCATGGTTTTATCTTCACAAAAGACGAACTTCCATACATTCAAATACCTATTTAAACCACTCCAAGCCTTTTTTTCACGATAAAAGGGAGCCAATGTCCTTTCCCAACATCTAATCAATATTTGCACCAAATTTAATTAAAATCGATCTTGTAGTTTTTGAGTTTAATCGTTACAAACATACATACATTTTCCAATTATAAAAATGAAAGATTTCCTCTACCCAAAATGTTTCAAAAATAAAATTGTCAACCCGTGCAAAGCCGGGTTGTGCTGCTAGTAAAATATAGACGGCTTTTATTTTCAGCCTCTTTCATTGAGCTGTTACTTATCGCATTTATAAATACAATACTGTCTTGTCAGAAATATACAGGAGTAACTGGGAAGAAATTGGCATTCTTTTAAATTATGACTCAAAATGTGTGGAACAGTTGATCTTTTGGGTCAATTGATACACCTCATATTTGAGGCATAATTCATAGAGATAATTCGTAACGATAATTCATAGAGCTTGCCCAAGAAATTCATAGGTAAAACTGGAAATCACACTATCATTAAAAAAGTGAAGTCAAAAAATTTGTCCTTTAAACGGCATACTTTGTTTTTGTCCCTTTCTAACCTCTATAGCACACGTATTAGACAGTCACGTGACCTTGTAATGCGTCATACGTATGTACGTCATCATATTACTTGTGCGGACAGTTAGAAAGAGACGGCTAGGAAGTAGGTTTCAAGGACAAATTTTTTTACTTCAATTTTTATTGGTAGTGTTGCTTCTAGTTTTACCTGTAAATTTCTTGGTATAGTCTTCTTTTAAAAGGATGTCAATATCTTCCCAGTCAGTCTTCCTGAGGGCTTAGACAACATGCATTTCGACACTCGCTCTCGGTATCGATAAATCAAAAATGTATGACATTGAAGACGGAACGCACTGGTTGCGTCTTCACTTTTTTATAGTCTCAGGCAGACAGCTGGAAACAAATTATCAGGCGCGACACCCGCAACTTTTAGGTATCTAGAAAATTAACGCACATTGAACAGTGCAAACTATGCGACGTAACCTTGGGTCGTCCTTGAGCGTTTCGAATGGACGTCCGCTAAAAATCGGCTGGGTGTTAAGTGACTGTGCACACTTATGATGGACGTATCTGATAATTTGTTTGTAGCTTTATAGATAATTCTCATACTTGTCTACTTATATTGTAGGTTTCATATGTTAATTCATACTAATTGTATTGTGTTATTTACTTTGGACTTGTAGAATGGTATTGATAATTATGTTATTTCACAAAATATTACTGGTCAGTAAATTAAGACAGATTCATTTGCATCTATTTGCAATTTTGAGATACAATTAAGCATAAGTATTTTATATTTTATTTATAAAATCATATCTATTTACGTGCTGTAAATCAAAGATTTCAATAGTTATACACTTCCCTATTACCAGAAACCTACACGCTGTTTGAGCGATTTACTTGCTGACATAATTTTGAACACCTGACAGCTTAGGCGCGAAGCACACTGATCGGGCGTCGGGCGCGGAGATTATTCTGTTTCATTCAAATACCGTACCAAACACACGGCAATAATGTCCCTAATTGAACAAATTCAACGCCGAAATGGCGTGCTATAGCACGCCCGATGAGGGCCGTTGAATTTATTCAATTTATATCCTTACTAGCTGTGCCCGCGCGACTTCGTCCGCGTGGATTTCCCGTTTTTGCAACATTTTTCATTGATGCTCAACTCCCATTAGTCGTAGAGTGATGTTATGGAGGTATATAAGCCTATATCATGGTTTCCTAAACTGTGCGTCGCGACGCCCTGGGGTGTCGCGGTTCTATCCCGGGGCGGGCGTCGTGAGACGATCCACATAGAATGGCTGTCTAGCTAGCTTAGCGAGCTAGTCGAACGAAAATAAATGTAGACAAAGAAATGTAAGTCGCGATTTCTAAACTTGAACCCGGTTTTGAGATGCTCTGTTTTTAAAATAAGAAAATACACTGAAAAAAATCGACCGTCCAGCGCGGGCGAAAAAATCGAATACAGCATCTTTACGCTACCGGGACATTTTTTTTCAGTCTCTCATATTTGCGCATTCGTTAACGCCTAAATAATTCAAAAAAGCTATGTTTTTGTTTTTGTAGGTATGTACTTAACTTGGCTGTTACTATAACGGGGGGAGGGCTCGTAAAAATTAGAAAATTCCTAAGGGCGTCACTATGAAAATAAGTTTGGGAAGCTCTGGCCTTTAGTGTTCCTCGATAAATAGACAATCATAGATTTCAGTAGTTCCTATTTGTAGGATTCTGTACCCAAAGGGTAAAACGGGATCCTATTACTAAGACTCATAAATAGAATAAAATAAATACTAATAAATAGAATAAAATAAATATTGAAGGGGCTCCCATAAAATAAGCGTGACTTTTTTTGGTCGATGTTGATAACGGCAACAGATAGACGCTTGAAGTATTCACAGAATATTTAGTTATATTATTCACTTTTAAAATACAACAACAAATGTGTTTTATATCTCGGTCTTATTAACGATAATAACAGGTAGAAACTTGAAATATTAACAAAATATTTAATTTAAATTTCAAATAATTTTTGGAGATTTTTGATAAAATCTTTGGCTCGGAACCCTTCGTCCGCGCGTTCGACTCCTTCTAGGTGTTTTTTTTTTTTGCAGGCTATCTCTGATGACCTTCTTGAAGTCACCAGGGCTTTTAGTAAAGGAGAGGACCTCGATGGGTCCTCAAGCTTTAAGGTCGAATCACTCCAAAGAGGATTCCTGACCGGTGAGCATCTCCCTCGGAGGAGTCTCTGAACCTATTAGTCTCTAATGCGTCCGAATCTGACGGGATCAGTAGTTCCTAAGATAAGCGCGTTCAACTAAACAAAAAAACAACTCAGTATAGATGCGTGCGTAGTACTTGATCATTATTTAGCTGCGGAGTTATGTTAAAACTGTAATATCTCTGAAGATATTCATTGAAATCTAATGATGTAAAGAACAATTTTGTACAAAATTAAATACTTATGATGAATAAAGTATAAATTTTGATAAGGAATAATATGATTTTTACAAAAATACCTTCGCATCTAATGCATTATTTTATAACAAATTTTATTAACTAAAATAGGTTATAGCGAGTCAACCTTAAGAGATAGATAAATGCTGTCTGGAACTTTTTTTTAGAACTTTTAAAGGAGAATAATTCCGTGATACATGATTTTTGTGTAACTTTAACCGTTTACCCAGCGCACGCAACAAAAGCTCTAAAAATCAAAATTTATTATTTTCCGTTTATTTCAAACTATGATATCTCTTAAGATATTCATTGAAATCAAATGAGGTCATTAACAATTTTGTTCAAAATTAAATGCTTGTGATAAATAATGTATTTATTTTGATAAGGAATAATATCATGCATACAAAAACACCATCGCAGATAAACTTTTGATTAAAAAAAATTTGATTACCAAAAAGAAAGGTTATAGTGAGCCAACCATAAACGATAAACATATGCTATCGCGGACTTTTTTTTAGAAAATTTTATGGAAAATAATTCTGTCATACATAATTTTTCCGTAACTTTAACCGTTTACGCAGCGCACGCAGGGAAAGCTTTGAAATGAAATATTTTTCTCCCGTTTTTGCAACATTCTTCATTAATGCTCAGCTCCTATTAGACGTACCGTGATGTTATATAGCCTATAGCCTTCCTAGATAAATGGACTATCCAACGGAAAAAGAATTTTTCAATTTGAGTCAGTAGTTGCTGAGATCTTAGGGTTCAACCAAACAAACAAACAAACAAACTCTTCAGCTTTATTATTAGTATAGATTGCCGTGTGCTTAGTATTTGAATGACGTCCGTGCCGCCTCCATGCCCGACGCCAGATTAATGTGCTTCGCGCCTTAGATAAAATTGAAAGAAAGGGTGCTCAGATATTTTGAACTCTGCGTGCTTAGATCAATATGGTAATTTTGGTTGCCTACAATGAAAATAAATTCAAAAAGAAGCTATGACCAGACGCGCGCGTTGTTAATACTCGGCAATGTCCCAATCAAGAAAACATTTGACAGTTAGATTGCGCGCATAGATATAGGAAACTATAGATAGGTAATCTGAAGGAGAAAGAGCATACTAACACATATATTAGAACGAGATAGATAGACGAGCCCATTTCACGTACACGCAGGCGGTTTAGGTCGGCCTCTCAGTCACGTAGAAAAGATAGCAACTGTCAAGACTGCAGTACTATTTGTCCGCACACATGCTTATTACGCACACATTGGTGCATTTTTTTCGTCTCCCTTTAGTAGATTTGTTGCCAATCTTTATACGCCATAATTATAAATCTATGATTCCGCGGCCGACACAGATTTCAACGCAAATTAGTATGAACGTAACTTACTTATCTATTGTTTCTAATATTATTGGTTGCCTAGATAAAATTGAATTTCTGTATTTAAGATCCACAGATTAGAGAGAATATGTCTAAGTGAAATCTTTATGTTGACGTTGGGTGCTCAGATGATTACGGTGTTGATTATACATTTTAATACATAGGTACTTTTTGCTATTTGGCATAGATTTATAATTACTGACGTTTATAGATTGGCAATGAATCGACTAGGGCGAGAGCAGAAAAAATGCACCAATGAGTGAGTGATGAGCATCTGTGCGTACAAAATAGTACTGCAGTCAGACAGTTGCTGTCTTTTTTACGTGACTGACAGGCCGACTTAGGCCGCCTGCGTGTACGTGAAATGGTCTCGTCTATCTATCTCGCTTTAATATACGTGTTAGTATCCTCTTTCTCTTTCACATTGCTTAATTACTGTTTCTAATATATACAGCGATATATCTAGGATTTCTAGCGGTATTCATCTAATATCAGCCCTTGCACATTTTTTTTGTTATAGTAAATCGCATTTACTATAACATTTCGGCATTCGAAATTGCCTACATATGAAATGAACCACATTGCTAATATTATACTTACATAACATTTATTTTATTTTGTACGTAATAATGTATTTAACTTTGGTTTCAACATTCCATGTTTGAATAAAAAAAATTGTGAGTTTAAAATTCCGAGGATATTTTATGTTTGTATTGTGATAAAAAATAATAGTCATTTTGTGAGAATTGAATTATATATTATTTTGTTAGCAGTTGTTTACTCAAAATTAATATAGTTTTCTTCATTATTCATTCTAAACTCGTATTTACCTCATCAAAGGATTGTTTGTTTTTTTTCCAAAATGTTTATTTTATTTAGATTGGAGTTTGCTCCCTAAAATCATATTATATTAATTATGAGTGGTATAAATATAGTATAGTGTATACAGTACAAAATATTGCTTAACTTTTTGTAAGTTAGAGGTTTCTACTCGAAGAGCAATAAATAAATGATCGTTCATTATTTTGGTGTCTTATTTTCGTCCCCTTAGCCATTGTTTTTTTTAAAGAAATACTTGTCAAAACCAGTAACTGGTCATGACTTTTTAGCAACTGAATAGAATGTAATTTTAAAAATAAATAAACAATTTACAGGGTTCGACTCCTGCGCAAAATGAGGAATAGAGTACAGCGGACTAGCTTCTCAATTTTGGAGCAACTCGAACTGGTTTAGTACGTCCACCTTACAGAAGACCACAGACAAATAACACTACATGTTTGTGGTGTTGTGTTTCTGTCCGTGAGTTAGGTCGCCAGAGCAACACGAGGTATTTGGGTTGGCAGTGTGCGAGTGTCAATCAGTCTTGCAATAGGAATTCTGTTGCAATCGTTAATGGTCTATGGTAGCTGCTTACCACCAGGTAGGCTGTATGCTTGTCTGCCGAACAGTTATGAGGAATCATTGAAATAAAGGTTTTGTGTATGTGGCGTTGAGAATTGTATAGTGGTTGGCAATCCCACTATACAACTCTCATCAGTCACAGTCTGTTGCCATGCATTTCTTTCCAAGCACTCCCTAGATGCATTAAAATGTGCGACGCCCATATTTTAATGCAAACATCAAGAAAGAAGACATAAATACAGACAGCGCTGTATGGACTTGATATCCTTTGCCCGTCCCGTTAGGGACAAAAGAAACAAAAAAAAAGGGGGTTTTGGCGGGAAATCATGGCGTCTGGATGTCGATCTTTATTTCAATAATTAAAAATTGCTTCGGAGTGGATTTTGTGCAGTGAAAGTGGTGTCGTTTTGTTGCATAAGCATCCGTGTTGACGAACAGTTATGAGGAATCATTGAAATAAAGGTTTTGTGTATGTGGCGTTGAGAATTGTGTAGTGGTTGGAAATCTCACTATACAGTTCTCATCAGTCACCATCATGAGGTCTGTACCATGCATTTCTCGCCCAGCACTCCCTAGATGCATTAAAAAGTTTGGCATCCACATTTTAATGCAAAAATCAAGAAAGAAGATGAAACTGAAGACTTGGCTGTATGAGCTAGATCCCTTTGCCGTCCCGTAATAGGGAAAAATTAACAAAAAAAAACAAAAGAGTGTTTGGCGGGAAACCATGGTGTCTGGATGTCGATCTTTATTTCGATAATTCAAAATTGCTTCGGAATGGATTTTGTGCAGTGAAAGTGGTGTCGTTTCGTTGCATAAGCATTCGTGTTGACGAACAGTTATTAAGAATCATTGTAAATAAAGATTTTGTGTATGTGGCGTTGAGCATTGTAGTGGTTGAAAATCCCACTATACAATTCTCATCAGTCACCATCATGAGGTCTGTACCATGCATTTCTCGCCCAGCACTCCCTAAATGCATTAAAACGTGCGACGCCCATATTTTAATGCAAACATCAAGAATGAAGACATAAATACAGACAGGGCTGTATGGACTTGGTATCCTTTACCCGTCCCGTTAGGGACAAAAGAAACAAAAAGGTTTGGCGGGAAACAATGGCGTCTAGATGTCGATCTTTATTTCGATAATTCAAAATTGCTTCGGAGTGGATTTTGTGCAGTGAAAGTGGTGTCGTTTTGTTGCATAAGCATCCGTGTTGACGAACAGTTATAGGGAATCATTGAAATACAGGTTTTGTGTATGTGGCGTTGAGAATTGTATAGTGGTTGGAAATCCCACTATACAATTCTCATCAGTCACCATCATGAGGTCTGTACCATGCATTTCTCGCCAAGCACTTCCTAGATGCATTAAAATGTGTGGCACCCACATTTTAATGCAAAAATCAAGAAAGAAGATGAAACTGAAGACTTGGCTGTATGGGCTAGATCCCTTTGCCGACCCGTAACAGGGAAAATTTTACCAAAAAGAAAAAAAAAGGAGTGTTTGGCGGGAAAACATGGCGTCTGGATGTCGATCTTTATTTCGATAACTCAAAATTGCTTCGGAGTGGATTTTGTGCAGTGAAAGTGGTGTCGTTTCGTTGCATATGCATCCGTGTTGACAAACAGTTATGAGGAATCATTGAAATTGAATGATCAAACGAACTTACCTGTAAGTGATGTTCGATCATAATTATATGAAGAACATCATCCTTCCATGATTACTTGTAGTACTCGCCTCGCGTACTAGCTATCTCACGAATTTAAAAGCCGTTCCCATTTTTTTAAATGGGAACACCCAGCCTCTTCCTTTCTCTGGCAACACTGTGTTCGATACGTCATTCTAGTTTAAAGCCCGCTAGATTTAAGTTGAAAACACACAATTTCTATATTATTGCAGATAATGGGAAGGGATCCAGAAAAAAATATATATAATCTGGGTGGGCCGATCATGGAAGGATGATGTTCTTCATATAATTATGATCGAACATCACTTACAGGTAAGTTCGTTTGATCATTCAATTATATTTCATACATCATCCTTCCATGACTCAGAGTAAACATTCCATGATTACTTGTAGGATGTTAAAAGTTTAATTAGAAATTGTGTCCATCCCAGTGGTTTATCCTGATAACTGTATCAATTAAGTAATTTCAGCAATTCAAGGCTTAAATCAACAATTATTTTTAGCAAACCAAAGGTTAGTCTTAAGCACATAGGTAGGTAAATAATAATCAGTACTTATTACTTATAGGCATCGATCCGAGCCCGCTGGTAATTGCAACATTTAGTACCCACATTGGCAGCAGCGACCGCCGCCATATGGCGTTTGGCTCCTTATAATCAATATCTTTAATAAGTTAGCTATAATATAATTGTATGTAAGTGGAGCAAATTTTGTTGTAAAATATAATATTAAGTACCTAAGTATATTATTACTAAATGTTAAGTATAGAATTATAGGTCCAACCTGCAGCTGTCAACACCTTGGTCCCCGATCGGTAGATATCTACCGCAAGATAATTAAAAACAATATTGTTTGGAATCCATTAATGATCTATACTGGGTGTAAAAGACATGAGCAGTCAAACGAAAACCACGTATTCTATACATCAAAATAAGACATATTTCAAAAAAAATTTTGCTGGGAAATGATTTTTATTTTTTGGTGTTAAAAAAAATTGCAAATTGTACCGCGCAATGTAAAGGGCTCAACTCGCACGCAACTCGCAAAACCGCGATAATTTTGCTTGACGGCGGCCCCGTTCTTTAATGTCCGTGCGCATCGAGTGAGCTACATTGCGCGCTAACGTTTTGAAGCCATTTTTTGTTATGAAACACTAAAAAAAATTATAATGTTTCTTTGGACAATAATTAAGAAATAACGTATAGATTACGTTTTCATAAAAAAATGAAAAAAAAAATTATGACTTTGACCTTCAATAAAATCGTAACTAACAATTTCCCAGGTATAGTCTAAAGGAAGAAAAATGTTATGACGGTGAGGAGAATACGTGGTTCTCGTTTGACTGTTCATGTCTTTTACACCCTGTATATTATTTTTGTGTCAACACTTGAACCTCATCCATAGGTTGCAGAGGTTGATGCATCCTAGACCTATGTGTCTAAACTAGATTTTTACTACATATCTTCAATCCAACTACTTGTGGATCCTGGAGGCCCCTTTTGTGATGAGGGCTCTTAGTATTGGTTATAGAATCAATATCTATAGGTACCTACGTATTTCTGTATTCTGACATTATGCAGGTACGAGTTTATGCATTTTATTGGACAACTGGGTAGTTGTCTCTCGGATTAGGATATTTAAGAAAAATAAATATCTAAATAAAGGGGAAGCTGAAATCAACTAAGTACAGATTTCCAAATATATGTAATCACGAATTTTCTATTAATATTATTTTTAATTAATAAATAACTATTACTGTTTCATTAGATTGCTAACTCAGACCAATAACAATGGTCTGAGATTACTAATGAAAGAATTGAGTGACTATTATATATAAAGTCTGCATCCTATGGCCCATAATTATAATGTTACAACGGTATAGGTACCTAATTTTCTTTTTACATAAGTTATTTAAAGATGAGTTTTTACTTAGAGAGGATAAAGGTACCCTAGGTAGAACTTTTGAAATAAGTAAGTACCTACTTACTTATATCAAGTTTTCGTATAGATAGGTATTTTGGTTTAGAGGGTCTTAATTGTATACACCCCTCATAAAACATTAAACACATTTTCTATAATTTGTATTACCATTTAGAAGTCCTATGCTTGATTTCATAGAGTTGAGACACCCATAATGATCCTTTCTTGTACATTTTCATCAGAAACTTAATGAGTCGCTGGATAATGATGGTTTTTATTGAGTTGAGCACAGAAAAAACCTGGCCTAACTCGTTATACTTACCAGATTTTTATGGTTTGTTAGTTGGTGTAGATACTGTTTTTTACTGAAGTCAATAATATGCTCACTTTCAATACCTAATCCTCCTTATATAAGGCTTCACAGATAAGATCCCTGCAGCTAGCTTAAGATTTTACTAGTGCAATGGCTGTGGTGTTCTATAATTAGACGAAAGCAATGATTTGTCCTTGCTTTCAAAATTATTGATATTATTAACCCTGGTATCAATAATAAAGTATATCTTACATTAAACTTATTAATCTTTCTCTCTCAGACCGATAAAGAAGTTTATTGGTCAGAGTCTTTCTCTATAGTGGAAAACAAAAAATTTACTTTTCCAATAGAGAGCCTCAGACCTAGGGTTGCCAAAGTTTGTACAAGAGAAAAATAAATATACATATATTTATTTAGGTCTGAGAAGGAAAATATACAGTATCCATGTATGTACATACCTAAATAATCAAAGATAGTATTATATAAAAATAAATACTATTTTGTTTTTTAATGTTTTAAAGACATATTTTTAAAAGCCTCATAGGCCTTGTCACAGTCAATGCAGTAGGTAAACAGTATTTTGTATTACTGTATTTTTGTTCAACAGTAAAAAGTATAATGTAGTAAAAAACAGTATAATACTGTTTTTAACAGTATAGTTGGCAACCCTACCAGGCCAATAAGTAGAGCACTGGTAAATAATCTGATATTTGGTTTGTTAATTATGAAGAAAGGTTGTCTGGAAGAGATCGCTTGTATAGCGATAAGACCGCCCATTGTACATTTTATTTCTAGTGTTGCATCAAACTGTATGACATTGCTGATATAATAAAGTTTATTCTGTTTTATTCTATGGAGAAAAGGCATAGAAGAAAAAACAAGACCAATTTTTCCTAAAGGCATCAATATAGTAAAGCTCTAACAAACAATATCCTATACATTCTGTTTAATTTTTATGAACTATTAGATTTATAATCAGGCTCATGACTATCTTCAGAGTAAATCTAAAAGGCAACATCCACCATTCTGCCCAAAGACTTCGTAACACCCTGATTCTACCTCTCAAACCATTGTCCAATGTCCAAATTATTTAGCAGTGTGATAGAGGGAACTGTGTCGTCCCCCCTCCCCTTTTCTTTGATACCTTTTATCAGAATAACTGTTGTGTTATAAATTCTCATAAGGATGTCTTATATTTAATCTTGGGTGCAAAGGACTCTTAGTCTCTGGTACCTGGTAACTTAAGAAAGATCCCTTTGGCATTAATGTGAAGTAGGTTTTCAATGATTTCATCAACATTCCATTTTAATTAAAAAGTGACTCTCTGTTGTTTAGTTTATAGAAAGTCCTTATGGCGTTTTCAAGCTATTAAACACTTATGCTACAACAGAGCTTAGCCCAAAGAGTAAGTTGTTAAGTTGGTATCAAATATCTATTAAAATAAAATATTAATCAAAAAGGTAATAGAAAATAATGATTTTCAACATCTTTAGAGTACCTAATTTGGCAGCAATGGTCATACATCAAAATAGGGACAGGTTGCTAACCTGTTGTCTACACAAGAGGCACCAAACCCAAAAATTAACAATGCTTCAGTAAACAAACCAACTGAAACCAGCAACTAGGACAGATGTTATTCTCAAAATCATCTCAGCAGTCCAGGTTTGTTGACTTTTAAATGGGATCTCATACCCAGATATCCATGACATTATAATGGAATCACAATTCGCAATCTTCTACCAAGCGTTAAAATAATATATAAGTTTACCAACGAACAGCGTTACTGTTGAACCGCTGCTGGATCACTGTCCCAGATTTTCAAGGATACTGTTTTGGCAACTGTGTACTTTTATGATCTACAAATTGACCATTCCTTTATCTACGATTTGCAATGTCTAACCTTCTGCCATAACCACTCACTTATTTGTTTGGCGGGTTATGATTTTCATTAAATAAGAGAAATTTTTAGTTATTTAGAGAGAAAGTCACAAAATAAGAGTGTGGAGTCACTTAGATATTTTGTTATTTTATGTTTAACATTTATATTGTCAGATAGAATACTTGTTTTTCTGCACTCTCATTAGTAACTAACGCAGATAAGGAATTAACATGTTACACAGTCTGTAAAACTTATTACACACTTCAATTGGTTGACTAGAAGAGATCTCTTTTATTTTATTTTATAGGTGATTCAACAGTTTGATCAATAAACTAAGTCATACAGTTAAATGCTAGCAAACCAATTACAGATTCACACTTATAGAAAATCTTCTAGAGAAAAGTCTGCCTTTGCTAACAATAGTAATTTGTTAAATGTTATAGGTAACATATTTTACAAATGCAGTGAAGAGTATAACTAATACAATCACACTCATAACCCAAATCGTGTAAAGCAAGACTCTTATGCCACATATCATTACATGTAAAGCCACATCTGGCAGTATGGGCAATGGCCATGTAGTCCCGACAAATAGCAATAGGATGCCTGCCTGTTGCCCAGAAATTATATTATTGTAATAAAATTCTTTCTCCAACCACATGACAGGTTCTAGTAGGTACAATGTAACTTACCAAAAAACATTGTTCTTATTGCTGACCCTTTAAATGATTTAGTGGCAGCTTTGTCAAATATAAATACTGATCTTGTTCAGGCCATGTTACAACACATTCACTGTGGCATATTTATTGTATCAGCCTAACCACATTGCTGACCCCTATACTTAAATAGTGACAGCTTTGTGGATGAAGTCTCCTGGTCGAAGCGATGGTAGCTCTTGGACTTGAAGCAAATTGTGTTTATTTTTGTCAATTCAATTCAATTTTTATATTATTGCCTCTAGTAAGATTTGGCAATTTTGCCAAGGTCCAGTTTTGGAAAAGACATGGATTATGAACCACATTGCTGACCCATATAACTAATCAAACATTGACCGCCTCGTGGATGGTGTCCCTGGCTAACCCCACCAAAGCGGTGATAGCTCTCGGACGTGAAGCGAACTGCAGACAATATACATTCCAGTGGTGTCCCAAACCACGTTGCTGACCCCTATACTTAAATAGTGAAAGCTTTGTGGATGGAGTCGCTTGGCTAGCCCCCACCAAAGTACTGATAGCTCTGACTTGACACGGATTGCGGTGATATTTATTACAGTGTCCCAAAGCACGTTGCTGACCCCTGTACTTAAATAGTGAAAGCTTTATTTTTATTTTATTATTTTTTATTTTATTTATGGATGGAGTCCCTTAGATAAGACCGGCCGAAGCGATGGAAACTCTGACTTGACACGAACTGCGTACTGTGGCCATATTTATTTCCATATCGTGTACCAAACCACGTTGCTGACCCCTATACTTAAATAGTGAAAGCTCTGTGGATGGAGCCCCTTGGCTAACCCCCGCCGAAGCGGTGATAGCTCGGACTTGACACAAACTGCATGCTGTGGCCATATTTATTTCCGTGTCGTGTACCAAACCACGTTGCTGACCCCTATACTTAAATAGTGAAAGCTTTGTGGATGGTGTCCCTTGGCTAACCCCCACCGAAGTGGTGATAGCTCGGACATAAGCAGTTCATTGCCGATGCGATATGTATCCAATATGGACTACATTTCTTTTCAGAGGTTTCCAAATACGCTGGGCAATCTGAAATATAAGTTATCAACTCTCCATCTTTTCCAATGCAAAATTTCGTCGAATAAGTCATCTTTTTGGCGTAATTTCTTAATTTTCATTGTAAAATTATTCAATAAAATAAAAAGCACGTGTAGATAGCAATTGCACGAGAAAACGAATGACGTATCGAACACAGTGTTGCCAGAGAAAGGATAATTTTTTTTTAATAATGTTTTATTCATGACTTGGATACACGTCCTTCCGTCGCATACATTTTGTAAATAAATCTTAATATAACAAAACAAATTAGTGAGAGACAAATTATTGCTGTTTAGCTTTACATAACTTAAATAAATAGACACTAACATTAATAAAACTAAGAAAATTAATTACACAATATTTCACCAAAAAAAAAAAAAAAAAAAAAAAAAAAATTACACAATAAATCATAAAATCACTGTTATTAAGCTAAGCTAATGTATGTACAATTTATAATTTTTCAACGGTATTTACAATATACTTAAATAGAGGCATGAAGAAGTCAGAGTTTTTTAGGAGATCCTGAATGCGGCGGGGAAAAATATTTGCTGAAATGTCACTAATGTCACTACTCAAAATTAGCCGTTGGATATTGAACGCAGGGCAATTTAAAACCATGTGTTGCAAGTCAGCATTCTCTTCAGAACAGTGGAGACATCGACTGCTGCTGTAAACGTTGATCCTGTGGAGATGTGATGGTACTAAACAGTGTCCAAGTCTCATTCTAGAAATTACAGTGATAAATTTCCTTCCTTCGTATACTTGATATTTGTGGTACCACGGTTTCACTGGTAAGTCTGCTTGTATATCGGCATACCACTTGCCTTTCGTTTGTAATGTTATGTCCCAATAATCTTTCCATAGCTTCCTAGAGTTTACATTAAATATATGGTAGAAATCTGTAAAAGGAACTCTAAATGTTGCAGAGTGATCCTCATCTGCGTCCATATGTGTTATTGAGTCCACAATCTCATTGCCCTCTATGCCACAATGTGAGGGTACCCAAGCAAATTCAACATTGATACCTTTATTTTCTAATTGCACTAATAATTCCTTAATCCTAAACAATATATAGTTCGTTTTAAAAGATACCATTCCATTGGACATTGCTGTCAGGACACTCTTGGAATCTGATAATAAAATAATATTTACACTATTTACATAACTATTAATATATTCTAAAGCTTGGTACAAGGCATAACTTTCCGCAGAATATATACTGCACATGGGACTAAGTTTGATACATTTTGTAACATTTCTCTGAGGATCATAAAAAGCTGCTTTAGCACCAAAATTATCTTTAGAACCATCTGTATAAATATAGTGATAGTTATGCCTATGGTCTTTAAACTCATGAAAATCAGATTGGTTATGAATATTGTTTAAATGAAATTTATCTATATTAATGTTAGTTAATGCTCTATATGAAGTGCCATAAATAGGACAAATACTATTTTTGTATATATTCTGAGACTTGTTTTCAACATGCATAAAAATTGTTACAATTTCAGGTGGATATAAAAGGCTTTGGGCTGTAATGTTAGTGGCTGCTATCGAGTGAAAAATAGCCTTATATCTACAAAATTTGTCAACAAGTGTACTACTAGAAGATATACTTTTGAGGAGAAATCTTTCAGCCAACTGCAGCCGCCTAAGGGAAAGAGGAGGTATACAAGTTTCCACTTCTAAAGAATTTATTGGTGTGGACCTCATCGCTCCACAAATTAATCTTAACCCAATGTTCTGAATTACATCTAGTTTTCTTAAAAGGGTGCTACTGCTATTCATGTAAGCTAGGCTACTGTAATCAAAATGACTACGGACTATACTTTTATATAGCATACTCATTATCTTAGGGTCTGAACCCCAAAAAGTTCCTGCCAAGTGCCTTAAAATATTGATACCACCCATAGCCTTTTGGCAAATGTGGTTTATGTGTTTTTCAAACTTTAACTTATCATCAATAAAAACTCCCAAAAATTTGTGTTCCCTGACAATTGGAATTACAATATTGTTATATAATATTCTTGTGTGTTTAGTATCTTTACTAAAAACTAATACTGAGCTTTTCTCAGGGCTTATTTCTAATTTCAGCTTATCCTGATAATATCTATATAGTTTATTTAAGGCATTATTAATATTATTTTGGGCTATTTCTATATTCTGATTTATGCTATATAAAAGCAAGTCATCAGCAAATTGCAAAATATTAATATGTTCACTATTTACAAATTTCAATATTTCAGAAGTGTACAAATTGTACAACAAGGGAGACAGTGTTGCCCCTTGCATAGTGCCTTTGTTAACCGTTGTAGGCCCATGTAACTTATTATTATACTTAACAAAGACAGTCCTATTACTTAAAAAATTAAAAAGCCATTGCAATACTTTACTGGGTATTCCTATGTCATGAAGGACTTGTATAAGTTCTAAAATATTTACATTGTCAAAAGCACCCTTAACATCCAAGAAAACACAGACCATATTAGAATGACTAAGTTGAACATTTTTGATGTCATGTATAAAAGATACAAAGCTTTCAGAGCAACTTCTACCTTTCCTAAAACCATGTTGGATTGGGGGAATTAAATTGTGACTCTCTGAAAAGTGATCTAACCGAGACTTAATCATGTTTTCAAATAATTTACCCAAACATGAAGAGAGTGAAATTGGTCTATAGGAAGAAGCAGTATTAATAGGTTTATTAGGCTTTAGAATCGGAACTACACATTGGGTCTTCCAAGGTTCAGGGATACATTGACTTAACCATAACTTATTATAGATATTAAGTAAAGATAGCTTTGCATTTATGTGTAATTTTTTAATTAAAATGTATGGTATAGTGTCTAGGCCTGGTGTAGTATCTTTTCTACTCTGTAAGGACAAGTTTAATTCACTTATGGTGAAGTTTGAACAAAGAAATGAATTTATAGGATTTTCTTTAGAGGTATTAAATAATTGTAAAAGCCTATCCTGATCTGATAAAGTAGAGTCTGATAAATTATTTAAAAAGTCTGGTATCCAACTATCATCAAAATTTTTCTGAATATTACTCCCTATTCTTTTGAATCTTTTAATATAGTTCCATATTCTAGATGCTGGTGTTAATCTATTAAAACTTTCACACAATGTTTGCCAGGAGTTTTTTCTTTCCTCTTTAATTATTTTCTTTTTTTGTGCATCCAGTTTTTTATAATTAATGAAATTTGGTATAGTAGGAATAGATTTATATTGCTTTAGAGCCCTTTTTGAATTATTAACAGCATCTTCACACTTCTGACTCCACCAAGGAGCAGGTTTCCTATGAGTTTTTAAACCAACTTTACCTTTATATTTAGGAATTGTTTGTTCTCTTAAATTGTTTAATATATTTACAAATTCATTGTACAAGTCTAGGGCATTCGCAGTATCATGATTTAAATCAGTAAAAGATGTTTCTGATAAGGAGTAATATTCATCCCAATTAGCTTTACTATAAATAAATTTATCTTCCACAGAACAGACTTCATACAGAGATGGTTGAACATTCAAGCGAAGAAATGTTGGGAAGTGATAACTGCCCATGGGATCCTCATGAACATCCCACTCACATAAATGAGCCATTGTTGAACTAACCAAGGCCAGATCTATTGCTGACGCTTGTTTATTAGGATGTGGAAATGTTGTAGGAGAGCCATCATTCATAATGCATAAATCATACTCGTCAATAATATTGTACAAACTGTTACCCCTACTGTTATTGCTATGACAACCAAAGGCTACATGATGGGCATTGAAATCTCCCATAATAATGTATGGCGTGGGTATATTGTTCAACAAGTGTTTTAATTTATTACTGTCAAAACGTGCATTATTAGGTGGACAATATATACAAACAATAGTTATGTTTCCAGATTCTGTTTGTATGGAAATAGAAATGTTTTGGATAGATTCATAAAAAATTGTATTTATAATCTTATATTTTATGCCATGTTTTATTAAGATACCTACGCCATTATGACTATTTGCAGAATTTTTGTATATAAAATTATAGTTTGGATAATTTGGAATATTTGAAGTTTCAGTAAGCCATGTTTCATTTAATAAACATATGTCAATGTTTTTTTCTAAAAGTAAATTATGTAATAAAGGTTTTTTGCTCTGTAAACTTTGTATGTTATACTGAAGTAAATGTAAATATGTGTCCATTAAATTAAATACGATAAAAATGTGTCTTTTATTTTCTTTGTTGTTATGGGTGAATCATCCTTTTTGTTGCTTAGAGCTAGGAGAGCCTTAACTATGGCATTAATAACTATTTCATTATTAGCTAATTCACTTAAATCTAATTTATTATTACTATGTACACGTGGCTTAATTAAACTTGGGTAAGATTTATTGTCACTTAAAGGTGGTGGCATTGTGCTCATAACAGTGGCATATGGTCGTTGGACATACCTATTCTTTTGTTCTTCCATTTTTTGCTTCTTTATGGGACATTCTATAGAAATGGCTAAATGGTTGCCGCTACAGTTTATGCAAACAATTTCTTCTACATCACATTCTTTATACGAGTGCTGACCGGAACATGATGAGCATGCTTGGGAGCCTCTACACGCTTTTGCGGAGTGATTGAATTTTAAACATTTAAAACATTGTAAGACTGGTGGTATATACTGGTTAATTTGGTATCTGAATAGTTTGATGTAGGCATATTGAGGTAATGTTGTTGATGCAAAAGTAACAGCTACCGTATTTAATGGTACAAGGTTACCGTCTATCTTCTTCATAAATCTTTTTACTGAAATAACTTCAAAATCGCAAGTTATGTTCTTATAGATGTCTTCATTGGACATATCTTTTGGAACAAATTTCAAAACGCCTGTTTTCTCTGTGAGATAGGAAGGAATAAATGCCTTCATCTTATTCTTATTTAAAAAATCTTCCATTTTCAGGAAATAGTTGGCTGATGACGCCTTTTTAAATGTGACCCCTATTTTATGAGCATTCACTCTGTGAACTCCAACTATGTCCTTTACATTTTCGGTGAATAAATTTGTTAGGGAAATAGGATTTTTATTACCAATTTTTTCCTCCTGCGTCGACTCCACATACACTATGTACTCGCTGCTACTGTTTTCTATAAATAATCTTTTGTAATTTGGTTTTGTGAAAATTCTATAATTAGCTGCGTTGGATGTAGACAGGTCGCTAAATTTTCTCTTTTTATTTCCCTCTGCAGGGTCCCCACAGTCGTTGTGAGGACCCATTTTTTAGTAAGAAGACTTTATCTATTAATACTTGCAATCAACTCTTCAAAATAAATAAAATTATAACAACTTAAATAATAAAATTTAGCTAGGAAAATTAAAAGCGCGCGCTTCGTTTGACTTCCCGCCAAAAAGTCCCAGAGAAAGGAAGAGGCTGGGTGTTCCCATTTAAAAAAATGGGAACGGCTTTTAAATTCGTGAGATAGCTAGTACGCGAGGCGAGTACTACAAGTAATCATGGAAGGATGATGTATGAAATATAATAAAGGTTTTGTGTATGTGGCGTTGAGAATTGTATAGTGGTTGGAAATCCTACTATACAATTCTCATCAGTCACCATCATGAGGTCTGTACCATACATTTCTCGCCAAGCACTCCCTAGATGCATTAAAAAGTGTGGCACCCACATTTTAATGCAAAAATCAAGAAAGAAGATGAAACTAAAGACTTGGCTGTATGGGCTAGATCCCTTTGCCGTCCCGTAACAGGGAAAATTTAAAAAAAAAAAAAAAAAAAAAAGTCAATTTGACACTTGACATTTAAAAACGGTAAAGAATATTTTATTGTTTTGGTTATTAAAATTAAAATTAATTATAAGTTGTAAATATTTAAAAAAATAGACGTAACTAAGGTTATTTGTAGTACCTACTTTAAAATGTTGCGAAGCTTAACCTCTACTATAGTACAATGCCGTGGAATAAAACACCAAGTAAAAATAAAATGGGTGAGACCCGAGTATGTACCAGCATACAAGCCAGAGAAATCTGGGGATATAGAAAGCCTGCCAAAAATACCACCTAATGCCCTAGGAAAGGACTATGCTTTGAGTGCAGAAATTAAAGAGTAAGTAATCTTAGATTACTAATCTAACAAAAAAATTTAAATAACCTCAAAATAATACTGTTCCAACCCTCCTAATTTTTTTTATTTTCAGTGCCCCAGAGTCCGTTAAAAAGATTTTCTCCATATCCCATTTGGGGCTTAAGGAACATAATAGTTTGGTTGAGAAAGAACTGGTTGGTAGGGTCAGAAGACATGGATATGATGACATCACAGCTGAATCCAAAAGTAAGTACTGCTATGATTGATTTTTTTTTATGAAATGAATAAATTTAGTGCTAAATTGTGCTAATAAATTTTATTAAATTCTATTTTGCAGTTGCTAGAATGACAGCCCGAATAAGATGCTTGCAAAGCACTTTGGAGAAGTTTCCTAGAAATGTGAAAGCCAAGGTATAGTTGATTCAGATAACTTATTCATGGTTAACAATTAATTTCTTTCATTCAAAATCTCCATCACATAATAATGCTGGCATGTAGTAAAATGAACATATTTATGAAGTACTATGTACCTATACACGGTGTTACAGAAATAATACACACCCTGAAAGTAATTTGTTACTGATATGCAAGTTCATCAATTTCAGTATTTTTATATTAAAAGAGTGTTGTTGTGTGATGTCCTTGTAGATTTTTGCTTGTATTGTACTGTTTCATAAAGCATACTTTATTACCATTACATAAAACTCAATTTTAGTTATAATTTTTATAAGGTGGTTTTCCTTTCACTCATTGTAAGTGATGATAAAGTCGAAGCAAGCTTTTAGATAGGGTTGGTTTTATGTCATCATTAGTTAGATACACAACAGAGAGTTGCAGCATCCCAACGCTGAAATCGGCAGTGTGCCAAGCCAATCTCACCTTAATTGTTTTCTCTTTCTCTCTAATCATCTCTCAATGTCCAGTTAGGCAAAGTCCAAGAGCTTTCTTCTTAACACATAAAAAAATACTAAATAGATTTCTTTATTTACAGCAAGCTGCACAAGAACTAATTGATAAAAGGAAACAGCGACTGAAGTTTCTGAGGCAATATGATTATAAAAAATTTGAATGGATTCTAGAAAAACTTAACATTGTTTATAAGGGTCATCCAGAGTATGTATTTTTCATATTTTTACAGAGATATAAAGTTCCCTACACAAATTAGTTAGGTGCTTTTTTTGTTACATAGAACCTAAAGGTGCTATGCTAGTCATTGTAACTTTTAACATATTTCTTCTATTGTACTGTAAAGTGATACAATTAGAGAAGCAAGAGGCAAGTAGAGAATTCATAAAACTTATCTAAAAATCTAGATTTTTTTTAATAAAAAATAATCATTTATCAAATCATTATTTTTTACAATATAGATCTTTTTTTAAAGATGCTTTACTGACCCGAATACTACTTAGGTAGGTAGTCCTTTAAGCCATTAGGTTTCTTTTTTCCTTTAAGCCATAAAATTCCCTTAATTTAATGCTAGATGAATTAAATTAAGGGAATGGTGTGGGCTTGCTAAGAAATTACAGTATGGGAAAAAACTTCATGATGGTGAAAGACCAATATAAAATTAGCAACTTTATATACATTAAGTATAAAACCTTTATTTCATTGTTTCCTCATGATCAGCAAAACAGATGCTTGCGCTTTCACTGCAAAAAATCCGCTCAGATACAATTTTAGAGTTATTGAAATAAATATCTAATAGACGCCATAAATTCATAGATAAGTAAAGTATACACCTCTGCCGTGGCATAACTAAAATGCCGTTATCCGACATCTGGTCGATTTTTACTTTTTGATGGAGTATTAATAAGAATTAAATTCTCTATCGATCTGTCTAATCCGTATAATTGTAAGTTAAATAGTTTTTAAAATACATTTTACAATAATGCCGTTAAATTACTTGTTTCGTTATGGATATTTAACTAAAAGGCGATTAAGTAACATTATTTGTCTAAATTGCCGTTAAAGTACTATAACTCAGATTTTTGTCAAAAATGTTTCATCCTCATGTTTCGCTAGAATGCGGTTAACTAATTTTAGTACGCTATAATGCCACAAAGATACTTTAACTGTTTTGTTGTTATTCTAATAATTATATTATTTGTGTATTTATGTTAAGCTACAACGTCGTTAACTGACAAAGGTAGACATAAATGTGGTTATAGGCGCTTAACGGCATTATAGCTTAAAATAAGTTATAATAATTTTTTGACTGTACGTGTCATTAAAAGCCCTTAACGGCGTTTACAAAATTAAGTAAAGAAAAAAAATCCTTTGCTGTTACTCTTAAGTGCTGCTATCCAACATTAGTACGCTATAATGCCGCTCTCTTCTCTCGCGGAGGGAGTTAGAGGTACACACCACGGACGATGCACGTCACGGATGGGGGTGTATTTATTGTGGCACATGCGCCTATCATAAAGGACTTGTCATATGCTGTGTGCTATGATGTCGGAGCGCCAAATTAGGTAAGTAAAATTGTGTTTTTACTTACTTACGTTTGACGGACGCAGGAATTATGACACACATGCTGCTTAAAACACTAACAGAATATGGTTGAGGTTTCTTTTACTCGCAACAGCCATGATCTCACGTATAAGAACTACATTTGAGAAATACATTTGCAGGGGTTTTCAAGTAATATTTTAAAACCCCTCAAATAGTGAACTGAGTTTCTCCCGAGTTCTTGTTATAAAAACACGCGTTGAGAGACTGCACTGTTAATTCAGTCTACCGTATAATTTAGTGTAGAATAACTATTTTCACTCTACATTGGCTAAATGCTTATTGCGAAGCCATTTTTAATAGAAATAATGAACTTTGAATTTAGATCAAGACCAAAAGGCATAGATGCTGAAAGAAAAGCTGATATTCAGCCGAGAGACGCCCACTGTTGGGCATAGGCCTCCCCCAAGGATCTCCAAACCAGTCGGTCATGCGCTGCCCGCATCCAGCGGCTTCCTGCGACCTTTAATAGATCGACAGTCCACCTCGTGGAGTACCAACGCTGCGTTTCCCGGTACGTGCTCGCCATTCGAGTACTTTTCCGCCCCAGCGGCCGTCAGTTCTCCTCGCAATGTGCCCTGCCCACTGTCACTTAAGGTTCGCAATTCATGTCGTTGACCTTGTTTCTCCTCCGGATCTCATCATTTCTGACATGATCACGTAGAGAAACTCCAAGCATAGCCCTCTCCATTGCCCTTTGGGTGAGCTTAAGCCTTCTTATGAGGCCCATTATAAGCGGCCACGTTTCGGTTTCGGTTCCATCGGTCATCACTGGCAACACACACGAATTAACGACTTTCGACTTGAGACACTGCGGTAGATGGGCCGAGAACATGCCGAACGCTACCCAGCCGAGTTGTATTCGTCGATTGACCTCTTTCTGGAATTTGGACTTACCCAGTTTTACTGTTTGTCCCAGGTAAACATAATCGTCGACAACTTCCAATGTAGAGCTTCCAACCTTTACAGGAGTAAGTAACCTTTACAGGTGTAGGTGAGACATGAAAATTCGACATGATGTTCGTCTTATCCATATTCATTTTAAGATCCACTTGTTTTGGGAGACTCTACAGAGATCATCGAGCATTGTGCCCAGGTCTTCCATGGTCTCAGCCATAACTACGAAATCATCTGCAAAGCGAAGGTGAGGTTGATGCCAAGTCCTCTCCAGTCCAGAAGCTTAAACGCGTACTCCAACGCAGCTGTGAACAGTTTTGGCGATATAACATCATCCTGTAGCACGTCTCGCTGGAGCTGTATGGGTTTGGAATTTTGGTCCTGAAGGCGGACTGACATAGTGGCGTTTTCGTACAGTGACCGCAACACTTGGATGTATCGATAGTCTATGTGGCTCCTCTGGAGTGAGTGGAACACGGCCCAGGTCTCGACAGAATAGAAGGCTTTCTGATAGTCCACAAACGCTAAGCATAATGGCAGATTACACTCTTCGGACGTCTGTATAACCTGCCGCAGCGTATGTATGTGAACTATGGTACTGAAGCCTTTTCGGAATCTGACTTGTTGGCTGCTTGGCCGGAAATCGTCAAACCTGCGCGCGAGACGATTCGTTATAACCTTCGAAAACAACTTATAAACAGGACACAGGAGCATGATGGGTCTATAGTTCTTCAATAGAGCCCTATAGCCCTTTTTGAAGTAGAGTCTCACCACGCCACCATACTATGCCTCTGGCGTTTTGCCCTCGAGTATAACGAAGTTGAATAGCATCTGAAGTTCCGCTGTAACTCCGTTATCACCCGGCACCATGTTGCTCTTGAGCTGTTTGAGAGCTACACTAATCTCGTACAGACTGACGTCCAGGATATCTTCGGTATAGTGTCGAGTTAATTTAGCTCTTAGATCCTGAATGACAGGTGTGTTCGCATAAAGCTGTTCGTAAAAGTTTTTAATCTCGGCCAAAAGCTCAGGTCGTGATGTAACGATTCTGTTGTCTTCAGCTTCATCAGCAAGCTGTCTCCAAGCGACATCGTTCGAACACTTATCTCTAGCGAACACTTTGGAGCCTTTGCGCTCGATAGCGTCTTTAATACGTTCTGTATTAAATTCGTGGCGCATGTCGCGAGTTAAGCACATTTCCCCACATAAATTAATAGTTTAGAAAAAATTAACTACATGTTAAAATTGTTCTTGTAAAAAAAGTTATTTAAAACTTTAACCGACTTTATAGGTAACTGAAAAGGGAGAAATAAAAGTTTGATAGATGTATGTAGAATCCCGTCATTGGTTTCTACGTACCCTAGAGTAGTAAGAAAATATACATGTTGCATACTTCGACTCTATTGCCATTTTGTAGTTTAAGTCCAAAAGCTCTTTTCGGTTATCTTTCGGTTCTTTTCGACTCCGATAGTATTTTTTTATTAAAACATTACATAGGACCTACAACAGTTGTGTGGTCAGTTAAAATACTTTTTAATTGAATTGATTTTTTTAATTTTATGATTAATAATTAAATTATTAACATCATAATAAATGTACTTATCAGAAAAAAATGTGATCTCTAATTCCTTTAATTTTATTTAAAAAGCGAAAATAAATAATTGCCAGTGGCGAATAAAAAGATATCGATAAAAAATATGCCTTTTACTACTGTGGTAAACTTCATTTTATGCGATATGTTTACTTATGTAAACATGATATTAATATGCTATAATGCCGTTATGAAATAAGCTTTTCAGTTTAACGGCATTTAAGCGTAGCAGTCACTCTAGTTTTTGCTTTAAAGTTAAACATTATTAGACTAAAAGGCAGTAAAGTGTCATTAACCGCACTGAAGTCTAACAAGAGTCAGCTTTAGTAACTTCGATGATAAGCTAAAACAACGTTATGTACCTTAACGGCATTTAAGTTTATCATTATTAATAAATTTTTTTAGCATTTTTTGTGTCAATATTTTTCTATAAATATGATTCACTAAAATGCCGTTGCGCTTCACGAAGCGGCATTTTAGTGAACGTTCGATGAAGTTTAAGTATCGCCCATGTTAAACTAAAACATATAAGTAGATTTTTTTATAATATAAAATTCGATTTAAAATATGATAGAAAAATCATTTGAAAGAACATTTTTTGACCTATTTTTTGGTACCTCTAAGTCTCAAAAAGGTGTTGTCTTCATGAAGAAACAACGTTTTAAAATTTTTACCGCGTTTTTTGCGTTTTACTCAAAACTAGGTTTTGGTAGATAACGGCATTTTAGTTATGCCACGGCAGACCTACAGAAAATCCAATCCAGTCACAGTTTTATTATAAAGTTTACTTGTAGTTTGTACTGGTTTACTTATAAATATTATAGGTACATAATCTGTCACATATGGACTTAAATATATGCACGTTTCCAGGACACATCACAAGCTTTCAAGGAAAGAGTCTTTAAGGAAATTAACTGAAATGCACTGTGATGACATCCGTAACAGCAAATTGAATGAGTATCGAAATTTATTAGAAAGCCAGCAAGGTCCATTTTTGGAGGAGAAATTAAAAGCCTTGAAGTTAATAAAGAGTGAACAGACGGAACTCCAACTGGCTGTAACAGTTACAAACCAAGATATAAAGAAGGTGGAGAAAATGCTAGAAGAATGGAAGATTAGGGATGAGATCAAACAACAAGTTAAGAAAAAGAAAAGAAATATTTTAGTTGACACTTTGGAGTGATTTATGTGTTTTTCTGTAATAAATGTAGTTAATTGAATTGAGGATTTTATTTATAAAATAAACACCATATATTGATTTATTAACATTTATTGATTTTATCATTACATACAACCTTAATGCTAGTTAATAGAAATGTCAGTCAATTTTGGACGGATAATTTATTATAATATAAAAAAATAGAGATTAAATTTACTTACATATTTAATTTAAGTACATAATATAATTTGGAAGACAAAATGTTGAGCTTTGTCCAGACCTGCGCACGCGTACGAAACGTACGGTTCGCGGAATATAGTTTAGTTTTTAGTTACGACCATAGAATATGGTAATGTGAAAGAGAAAGAGCATTCCAACACGTATATTAGAACGAGATTGATAGAAGAGACTATTTCATGTACACGCAGGCGGCCTGTCAGCCATGTTGAAAAGACAGCAACTGTCAGACTGCCGTACTATTTTTCACGCATACATACGCATTACTCACACATTGGTGCATTTTTTTTGTCTCGCTAGTCGATTCATTTCCAGTCTATAAACGTTCATCATCATCATCATCGACAGCTCATATAATGTACCCACCGAGGGGCTCGAGCCTATCCCACATTAGGGGCGATTAGGCCTTAAGTCAACCACTCTGGCCAAGTGCGGGTTGATCGACTTCACACACAACCTAAGCCTTTCTTCATGGGTGCTGCACACACTAGTCGTGGCAAAAATGTATCACTACTGAGATTGGAACATTTGAATCTGGAACAGTACAAAGTTCCGGATCAGTGATATGTTTCATTTGGAACATTCATATCATTGAAATAGAGTAACATAGGTAATTAGCTAGCACCTCGCGCAGAGATTTGTATCTGTTTCTACGTCGTTATTTTATCATTAAATCCTTACTAATATTATAAATGCGAAAGTAACTCTATCTGTTTTTTTAATGTTTATGTGTAGGTATAATATTCACAATGCATCATTTGTTATAAGATGATAATACATATATAGGTAGTATCCGAAGCGTCTTCTTTTATTTGTGATTTTAAACTTTATGAACATAGTAACAAAGACTTATTTTGTGTAAAGCAACGGCGGTGGTCGGCGTATACCTGTACTGTACACAGACTGAGTCACTGAATCAGTGAGCGCTGTGCGTGCGCATATTCACTTCTCTCTCACTCGCATCGCTCGTGTCCGTCGTTCGTCGCGTCGGCGTCGGTTGAGGTGATCGAGTTCCAAATGAAACATTTTATGCCGGGCAACTGTTCCGGAACATTTGGTTCACATTAGTGTTTCGGAACACTGAGTCGGTTCCTTAAAGAGCGACACACGTCTAGCACACACCCACAAAGAAATGCTTAGGTTGTTTCCTCACGATGTTTTCCTTCACCGTAAAAGCGTTGATTAAATGTACATACAATTTCAAAATTTGAAAACATTGGTACGTGGCGGGGATCGAACCAGTGCCTCCCGGGTGGGAGACGACTGCATCTTGTGCAGTTCGCGTACATCTTAGGCAGCTGACTCGAAGTCAGCGACGAGCGACGGACGGCGACAGCGGCGTGATTCAATGCATAGATTTAAATAAAAAGGCGCGGGGAGTGACGCACGAGCGTTGCGCTCCACTCAAGCGGTGCCCGCGCGTCTGTAACGTAGTGTTAGGCATCGTTTTTGTTGCTTTTTGTCTAGCGACGTTTCAAAATGTGCACGCCGACGACGTGAAACTAATTATTTATTATTTTTGGTAGGACAAAGATATTCCTTTGGGTGGCACCATCAAAACACCAAAATGGCGTTGAGTGGCGGGCATTTTTCATACTACCCGCGGAGGGGGGTAGTATGAAAAATGCAATTAACAAGCAGACATAACATGTCTGCGGGCCGCACGCGTGATATAAACATTTGGAATTGTGTTCGCGTGCAAGAGACAGTTTGCCGCTCCTGTGATCCTTCCTTGCACGCGAAATGCACGTTTCCCGAAATACCCGCGAGAAGCACGAGCGCGCTATTTGACGCGTCAAATAGTCTTTCGAGGAGCGTAGTGTGCACGGATTGTGCGCGTGCGCAGGTCTTTTTTTGATTAACTACTGCAGGTTGTCTCTGATGACATTTCCTGCGTCACCGATTTTTGCATGCGCAGGTCTGGACAGAGCGTTGTACATACGATGGCAAGTCATGTTACCCAACCCAATCATAAAACTGTATTTAAAAAAAAAACATTAGTCTATAAACATGAGTTCAAATACTATTGAGAAATTTTTAAATTTGATGGCAAATTAACTTGCAGTCGGTATGTAGTATAGTAATATGACAGTGGATGTATTTATAATATTTATAAGAATACAAAAGGATAATTATTAAAAACTTAATGAAGATATACAACATCTAAATTAAATAACCAACATCCTGAATACAGGTGGGTTGGGATCGGCTTCTGAGTTGATTTTGCAAAGGAGATCGGTCAAATCGCCGAGTTACGTATTCACTCGACTTTATCGGAAGGCGAAGTGGCGGAAATGTATGCCCACAGGGCATACACTTGTCGCAAGTTAAACGCCGGCTTGGCGATAGCTCCTTGTATTATTAAATCTGTGGTCTCACCAGTATTCTTCGTTCATCGCTATCCATTATGAAAATAAGATATTTCACTGGTCACATACACGCGCGAAATGCCGATTTCAAAGATGCATCCTTAATAAAAGTTGTTTGTATTAATAAGAGCTTCAAATGGTTTGAAGTTTGGTGGTGTATAACAAATAACCGTGTATATTTGAATATTTAACAATTTTGAATTCTTGATAACACTGTTGTATTTATACAGCTATGTAAACATGGATAAGTGCTCGCCTGTTATACCATGTATCAAACACCTGTACAGTGCCACGAAATCTGACCCGGTGGTAGTTTCGCTAGTGGTGAACAAATGTGTCATAGAAATGTCAAAATGTATATTTATTTATTTGCGAAACAAAGAATGGAATATTACATTAAATAAATTACAAAATATAACACACAAATCAGCAATCTTTTCTCCAATAATTTAATTATTGGAGGAAAGAGTAATATAAGAGAATAATTTTCTCACACGTATCAGTTACTAGTGGACGCCCGCGGGTTCGCTCGCGTTAACGTCGGATTTTTTTAGCCTAAAGCCTTCCTCGATAAATGGACTATTCAACAAAAAAGATTTTTTCAATTTGGATCAGTAGTTCCTGAGATTAGCGCGTTCAAAACAAACTTCAGCTTTCATCATCATCATCATCAACAGCTCATAATATATTGTCCCCACCGAGGGGCTCGAGCCTACCCCACATTAGGGACGATTAGGCCTTAGTCAACCACGCTGGCCAAGTGCAGGTTGGTCGACTTCACACACAACCTAAGAATTTCTTCAGAGGTGTGTGCAGGTTTCCTCACGATGTTTTCCTTCACCGTAGAAGCGTCGATTAAACGTACATATGAATTCAAAATTTGAAAACACATTGGTACGTGGCGGGGATCGAACCAGTGCCTCCCGGGTGGGAGACGACGCTCTTACGCACTACGCCACCGACGCTTCTTCAGCTTTATCTTAATATATATAAATTACGTGTCACATTGTTTGTCCGCGATGGACTCCTAAACTTCTTAACCGTTTTTAATCAAATTTGTACACCGTGTGCAGTTTGATCCAACTTGAGAGATAGGATAGTTTTTATCTTGTTAAGTAGTCATATTTTTTTACTGTACATACAATATTATAGGTCAGTAGTATGAAATTACCACAGCAACGCGTCGCCGGGACAGCTAGTATTAGCATAGATATAGATTAAAAAAAGATACAATAATAATACACAATACATTTGAAAATACATTACCATTAAAATAAAATGAAATAATAATTGTTATTATTAGGAATAGAATTAATTAAGTCTATGAGTAAATTGTAGATCTAATTTCCACCCGGTCAGATAAGTTTGTGGCACAGATTTCAACGTCAGAGAGATGTAGTATGAGGAGGTCGCGCGTACGCCGTGGGGATGAATCCGGAACGCCGTGACTTGGGCGAGTGGGCCCACAGCCAACCTTCTACTGTCTGCTGAGTTAAGTCCGCGTAGACCCACTCACCTCGTTTCACTGATAAGTCGTCTGGTGCTTGTGCCTGAAATTGTACCAGCTTTACATATTGGTGACAATTTTGATTTGTGTGTTCTGAAGTGTGGAACAAAATCAAATTTTATATCCGGCTCGAAGGACCATATTTACGGCCATGGCGCACGACTTGATAGGGGAGGAGATTAGGCTGCTTTCAAAGTGACGCGTTTACAAATGCATTAGTGGGTAGTTGCGTTCTACGACGTTGTTGAATCACGCCGCTAGTTTCACCTTGCAACTTATTTGCATGACGCTGTTCAATCGCGTAACTCTGACATCAGCCTCAGATCAAATGATAAGATAGTTTTATAGAAGAAAATAAAAAGATTATAAATACTAGGATGGGTCTAATTGTAAGGTTCAGTGCAGACCAAGAGGAATAATCCTCGCGCGTTCTCGGGCATTCCTTTTACGGCTCGCGCATGAAATGAAAAATTAAAATGAAAAAAAAAAAAGAATATGGTGGAGAAACACTGAAAAAACAAAGAAAGATTGAATGCAACGCGTAAGCCGCGACAAAAATTTAGATATGTACTTTATATCAATAGTTTTAAAGTCTATATTGGAGTGTCATAAAATATCCTCTCTGATGCGCTGCTCTTGGTCTGCGCTGAGGCTAAGGAACTTGCTTGATGTATGTGAACGAAGAAAATATCGAATAAAATACAGTATTACCTTGTAATCATAAAGCATGACTAGTTCCGTTCCGTGGTACCGTCCGTCGTTGTCTGGCTGTGTGCTTGTATTCATGTTGTTGGTAGGCGGTACTATCGAGTTATTAGGATTGGATTGTGGAGAATGTATTTGCTGTGTGTTGTCCTGTTGTGCTGCTGCAACATAAAGTTACATAAATATAAATAAATACTTTTATTTCTCTACCAGAAACCGGCAGGGACCTTTTAGCGCTATCTATTCTATTCTTAATAAATTAATGGCCTCGCGACACATAAAGATTACGCATTTTGTCAATGTCAAGTGAAAATGTATCTAAAATAACAATAAATTGTACGGTAAATGGAGTTAGAAATGGAGTTTCTCAATAAGTGTTATTACAACAAGAACTCGGGCGAAATTCCTATTTATTACGTATCAACCAATGTGAATAAATGTCGAGAAAATTAAAATAAACAATTGTCTGGTCTGGGATAAGAATACCGCGCGAACTCGTGCTGGTTCAAATCCGGCTCGAAGGACCATTTTGTTTAGATGACTATATGTAATGGGGTGACAGTAAATTAATTTGAATAATGATGATTCACAAATAGTATCTAATATATTACAAAATTACCTTGTACAACAGCAGGATACACAAATCCAGAGGGTATAAATCCTTCTTGACCGTCACTCCTCACAATCCAATACCAGTCTGGATCTTCTCTATTAAGAACTGGAACAAATTTTTATTACTACTTGATATGTATCGATGTACCCACTATCGACATAGTACAACAACTGTATCGCGGCCATCTTATTGTCACATCACTCAGTATTAAATCAAATGGGTCGAGTGTTTACCTATGTCGAATGGAACTACGACACAGGCATTAATTACGCAGTTAAAGCGAGTGTTTTCAACGTATGGTATTCCCAACTTGCTCGTGTCAGACAATGATCCTAAAATTAGCTCCGTTGAATTTAAGGAGTTTTGTTCTAGTAACGGAATAAGACACTTGACATCACCAGTGTATCACCCGAATAGTAACGGTCAGGCTGAAAATTCGGTTAAAAATTGTAAAAAAATGTTAAAACATATTTTCAGCGAAAATGTACCACACAATTTAATTAACGAAAAATTACTGGATTACTTGTTTAACTACAGAAACACGGTGCACTGTACAACTGGACAAACGCCGGCTAAGTTAATGTTCGGACGCGAATTGAGAACACGTTTAGATTTAATATTACCCTCAGAACAAGAACCGAATTGTACAATAGACAAATCCGTGATAAAAAAATGTAGACAATTTGAAGCCGGAGATATCGTTTGGATCCGTTGGTACGGCGCACGGAAAGAAACTTGGTTAAAGGGAAAAGTAATTAGTAAGGTAGGAAGTAGAATGTACAAAATATTTAATATTGATTTTAACGAAGAATGTATTCGTCATGTTGACCAGATAATGAGCTGCATTGATAATAATGTTGATAGTAACGTAAAGACAGATAATACTGACTCTGTAAGTCCAGTGATTTCACAACAACGTCCATTTTCTTCCGCATCAGTGCCAAAAACAGTTGAGACATTTTGCGAAGCGCCGTCACCGCCGCAATCAATAGTATGTGGTCTTGAAGAAATGGATGAGGGAAATGGTAATAGTAGTTGTGAGGTCGCCGAGGCCCCAAAAGAGGCTCACGAGCAATTGTCAAGCAGTGAAGCTAATGCAGCAGTTACTATATCGGGTACAAGCGGTATTGATGACGTCATTCAGCGGCCGTGGCCGACTCGACTACGCCCGCGCCATAGAAAGTAGAATAAGTTAATTTTATTTACAAAAAAAATAAATACTATTTTTTTTTATTGTTGCCAGGATCCATAATTAAGGGGGAAGGATTGATATGTATCGATGTACCCACTATCGACATAGTACAACAACTGTATCGCGGCCATCTTATTGTCACATCACTCAGTATTAAATCAGCAACTATATTAGACGGTCGTTTCATTGCTTCCCGACACCTCACTACTACACATACACGTGATGGAAAAGGAACTCGTGACTTTTCGTTTTTCAGACGACTTTTCTTCCAATCGAGCTGTGACTGAGAGCAACGCCAAAAGGTTAACCGAATTCGTATCGCCGTATAAAGGAATATTAGTCTGTATGATCGAATGGACATCACTTATTATTGGTAGGTTCAAGCTTTGTTATGTATGACCAAACGTTTTTATGATCAAATAGTTGTTATAACAGGTATTTGTAAAAACATTCATCAGTGAAAAAGAACCTAATGGTGACTTTTATTTGTTATACTTGAATTTGATATATTGACGTACCTGTGACAAATTCTCCCCTCTCCACATCAACATCATTCTCGTCTCTTGCTGTAAATGTGTACAGTACCACATATCGACCTGACGGGTCTTTGCTGAATGGACATGCCTCTCCTTCACTGCCTAATTCTGAATGGCCATCGTTTGTAGCTCCATCCGATACTGATAACCTGTAAAAGAAATATTTATAAAGTCTAGAGATTTAGTCCATACTGCCATTTCTTCATTATTTTATTCTTTAATGAAGTTTGCATTAAAATGTGTGACACCCACATCAAGAAAGAACAAATCCAGATGACATGGCTATATGCGCTAGATCCCATTGCCTTCCCTTAATAAGGAGAATTAAAAAAATTATAACTCAACATGGATAGTTTAGGGAAATAGTCATTTGTGTTTATTTTAGAATATTAGGTACTTAATTTCCAGACTTCACAGCGCCATAATATTTTCTTCAAAAACGCTAAGAAAATATTTTAAACACATCAGTAACAATGAAATTTGTAGGATTTTTTCAAAAATAATTTTGACATTGTTCTTTGACCGGCTAGTCCACTGTGCCCAATTTCGACTGATTGTAAATGGATTTAGAAGGAAAGGAAGACAGGAGAAAAGATGGTTAGATCGTGAAAGATGATATGACAAAAAAGGGAGTTAATGTTGAGATGACAGCAGATTGGGGAGAGTGGATGAAGAAAACATATGCCAACTCCAAATAAAATTGAGGGCAAGGCAGTCAAATAATGATAGTAACAATACTTACTGTGATACATCTCTATGAGTCATATCTGTAGGAGATCTACTCCTTGGCAATTTTTTCTTTAAGTCATGGTGTTCGCAAGGAGCACAGTATGAATGGGGAATAAAACCTTCTCTTCTAGACTCTGCTACTATCACATACACCCAGTCATTTTCTCTGTATAATACATTTACAATTTGACCACGTTTTACCTGTAAAAAGGAATTTATATGTGGAACTAGGCTTTTTTTTATTATACTAGCAATTTTTGTGTTGTTTCTCTCCATGAGAACCTTCCTCGTGACTTAAAAGAATAAAAGCTAAAAACATTTTCTTTACAAAATATAGTAGAGTTTCGCACTTAGAAACACATTCAGTGATTCTTTTTTAGTAATATAGATACTGGCTTTGTAGTAAACCAGTATTCAAGGTGAGTTTGTAATTAGTATAGTGTAATTGAGTTTGCACTTAGCCTATTGACTGAGTTATATATCTGCAGCATATTGCGAGTGGTTTGAATACTATTTTAAAATTGCATGCTATTAACTTAATTCGGATAGAAAATCAGTTTAAGACTTTCACCAACTATAAGATATTAATAAAACTCTCTCTCATTCATATGCAAAAGAAAAAAGTAGTAGTTAAGAGTACTTAACGTTGTTTTAATTTTTTAAGATGTTCTAACTTTTTCTACCTATTGAATATGAAATGAAATGAAAAGGAAATGAAAAATATCTTTATTTAAATGGACTTTGCTAAGTACTTTTGTACGTATGGCATTTCTCAGAAAAATGCATAATGTTTTTCTTTACATATAGTAAGTTTTCCAGTATATATTGTGAGGACACAGTTAGAATATTTATCTCCTTGAACTTTTCTCTGAGGGAGTCACGCGGACCTAGTTGATAGATTGCTCTAACAGCCCATTTTTGCAGAACAAAGATGGTATTTATATCTGCAGCACTCCCCCAGAGAAGAATCCCATACGACATTATGCTGTGAAAATAACTGAAATAAACCAGTCTAGCGGGATCGACATCTGTTAGCCGCTTAATAGTTTTAACTGCATATGCCGCAGAACTTAGTTTACCCGAAAGTTTTACAATATGTAGACCCCATTGCAATTTGGAGTCTAACATTACTCCTAAGAAATTTGTTGTTTCCATAGGTTTCAATTCAACCCCATTTATTTGTACATTCATTTCTACACATCTCACATTTGGTGTAGTAAACTTAACTAATTTGTTTTTTTTTTCATTAAGCAACAAGTTATTAATATTAAACCAATAAACTACTTTTGCGAGTGCATTGTTAACTTCGTCATAATTATCTAATTTTCTATTTATTTTGAAAATCAAAGAAGTGTCATCCGCAAACAACACAATATCGTGATTGTCCCTTATGTAGTAAGGCAAGTCATTTATGTACACTAGAAAGAGAAATAGACCAAGAAGAGAAATGGACAAAGTATATGAACAAAAACAAATATTCAATAACTATTCAAAATGATGGTTATCAATTTGTTTGAAATTACTGTTATTTGATAGAGAATAGTTTCTTAGCACAAAAAGTGTCACTTAGCAATAGTAGGTATTTTTCTTTATTGCAAGTATATAAATTATATAAGGTTCTTATTTACCTCTAATTCATCATCAACACAGGGTGCAAAGTCATGTAACACAACCATTTTTGAGTCTGGACTAAGGCCATGTTCCTTTTCAATGCCAACACGAACAAGTGTCTCAATGCTAGCAGATCCAGTAATCCGGCCCATGCCAGGGCTCAGCCCGGAGCCAGGTCTCGATAAATCTTTATCTGAATCGCCACTGCTAGCTGTAAATTTTATTATGTTTAAAATATTAAATACTGAAGACAATACTGCTTTCAACAGAGCGATTCGTGATTTAAAAGAAACTATTAAAGCAGCGAATGAAGCCACTCTGGAAGCCCACCTAGAATCACTTACAGCTACCAAGGCCACTGACTATTCATTATGGCGTGCCTGCAAAAACTTCAACCATCCACAAAACGCCAAACCACCACTCCGAGTAGGAAATATTTGGGCTAAATCTAAGCCAGAAAAGGCACAGATTTTTGCTAACCACCTAGCTGAGGTGTTCACGTGTAATGAAGCTGACCCCAATGTTGACGATTCTGATGTTGATGATATCTTGAATCGAGATTTTCAACTTGAATTGCCACTAAGAACTGTAACACCTCAGGAAATCATTAGATGCATTAAAGATATGGAAAACGGAAAAGCACCTGGTTTTGATTTGATAGACAAGAAAGTGCTCTCAGAACTCCCCCATAAAGGAATAATGTTTATGACTATACTCTTTAACGCCATCATGAGGATTGGCTACTATCCGGCGTTATGGAAGGTATCCCAAATTATAATGATCCATAAACCTGGCAAACCAATACATGAAGTGACCTCCTATAGGCCAATAAGCTTACTGCCTATTACATCCAAACTTTTTGAAAAGGTTTTATTACACAGACTTCTCAAAACACTTGCTGAAAGGTCCATTATCCCAGATCATCAGTTTGGATTCAGGAAACAACACGCAACTATAGAGCAAGTCCATAGAGTATGTAATGTAATAAGTACCACACTGGAACAAAAGCAATATTGCTCCTCTGCATTCCTTGATGTACAACAGGCGTTTGACAGGGTTTGGCACAAAGGTCTCCTGTGCAAAATTAAAACACTGCTACCACACAATTTCTACAGCATTTTAAAATCATATGTGTCAGAAAGAATTTTCCAGGTCAAGGAGGATGGTGCTACATCCGTATTCCATAACATAACAGCTGGAGTGCCACAGGGCTCGGTGCTTGGGCCTGTACTATACACATTATATACATCCGACTTTCCTAAGATCCCAGACGTGACCATTGCAACTTATGCAGATGATACAGCAATTCTAGCATCTAGTGGGTGTCCTGTGCAAGCCTCCAAAATCCTACAAAACGGCCTCAACAGGATAGACAAATGGCTCAAACAATGGAGAATAAGAACTAGTACATCTAAGTCTAAGTAAAAAAAAAAAAGAAATTTTTAAGGGAAATTACAGTTTAACACTTAAGAAAATATTAATTGAAACTTGTCTCTTACCTAGCTTGTTATATGGTTGTCAAACTTGGGTCTACACGAATAAAATAAGAAATAAAATCACCACCTGTCAAAGGGCAATAGAGAGAAGCATCCTAAACATTAAAATAAAAGACCGAATAAACAGTCGAGTTATACGAGACAAAACAAAATTGTTGGATGCTTTGAAATATGGTCTGAGATTGAAATGGAACTGGGCAGGCCATATATCCAGATACCCTGACGATCGATGGACACTGAAGTGTACCAAATGGCTAGGTCCACATGGCAAAAGACGTGTAGGAAGACCCAGAAAACGGTGGTCGGATGATATAGTACAGTTTGGAGGAAAAAGTTGGATGAAGCTAGCCAAAAATAGGGAAAAATGGAAGTCCATGGAGGAGGCTTTTACCCTAATGGGATCCACTGAATAAATAAATAATTAACTAACTCTTAGCATAAGTAACTAACTCTTAGCATAAGTAATATGTATCTACTTGTGGATTAATAAAGCTTTTTTATTTTATTTTATTTTTATTTACATCTAAGTCAGTCCAGATAACATTTACCTTAAGAAGGGAAAACTGTCCACCAGTCACTCTAGGTGGTGAACGACTTCCTCACCAAGATTCAGTGAAATACCTAGGAATGCACTTGGATCGAAGGCTGACTTGGAGGAAGCACATACAGACCAAGAGAGATGAGATCAACCTAAAACATAGGGGGCTGTTCTGGCTACTTGGTCGAAACTCAAAACTATCAGTGGATAACAAGCTCCTGATCTACAAGACAGTACTTAAACCAATATGGACCTATGGCATCCAATTGTGGGGTTCAGCTTCTGACTCAAACATAATGATGATACAGAGAGTTCAAAACTGTATTTTAAAGCACTCCGCAAATTCACCCTGGTTTATAAAAATTGATGAGCTCCATAAGTACCTAAATATAAACACAGTCAAGGATGAAATTAGACGCCACAGCTCCAAATATAAATCAAGGCTAAAAAACCATCCTAACCAACTAGCAGTGCAACTCACAATCCCTAAGAGCATGGGACGATTAAAGAGGCGCAAAATTATGGAACTTGATAGTCAATTGTAGCTGACTGTAGTAACTTTAGGAGTGGAGTCCTAATGAGGACTTCAACTCTACACGCCAAATTCTCACCCCAAATCTGCTCATAGTCAATGACTGATTGCATGATAAACGCACAAAAAAAAAAAAAAAAAAAAAAAAAATATTAAATAATCTTTGAAATCAAATAAAAATAAATTTATTATCATAACCCTCAAAAACTTAAAAACACTATTAAGAATAATTATTGCACTTATTCCTTATAGTTGGCTTAGTTACAGTAAAAAGAGAAAATAAACTCATTTCTGTAAACAGAAATAACTGTGCTTTCAATGACACATTAAAAGCTTTCGAATTGCTACTAAAAAGAACGAGTGTTTTTTATAGGAGTCATGCATTATATTATGAATTTAAAAGGTAACATCTTCGCGGTCAAGGTTGGACCATGCAAGTTGTTTGTCAGGACGAAATTCATATTTATAATTGTATAGAAAGTGAGGTCATTGACTTAAATCTTTCGGGACGAAAGCTCATAAAAACTTACATTTCTTTTTCTTCCCCCTTCTTATTCTAACTGGACATAAGAATGCCATTTTAAAACTTGGTTATTTAACACATTCCTGTGACAATTTAAAAAGATTCAAATTAAATATTCCAGGTAATCTTTGTTCAAGCGATTTTCACACGGTTTCTAGATGTCAAAAAAGTTCACAAAACAAGTTTTTTTTAGATGCGTTTTGATTTTGCATCCCGTTTGTTACTATTAAAATTTAGTTGTTACACAAAATGGGGGAAAAATATAAAACTCATAATTTTCTTCTATGCTATGAAATAATATAATAAAATCACCAGGTTTAGTTTGATTAAAATAATCCGTAGCAATCTTATTTCATGTCTTGTTGTTGGAAAGCATAAACAAAACGCGTATACTGGAAAGGGTAGGCAGAAGGCAAAGAGCATTTTTTTACAGTAGAGAGGTATAGGGGAGAAGGCATGCAGAAGGAAAAATTATAGGCTGTAGAATTTTTCAAATTCCTTTACATTGGTACTGTAAATGTAAAGGTAATGTATAGGAAATTTAAAAAAAATGTCGGAAATGTACCTAATTTTTAACTCGTGAATAAAATAATGCTGAATATACGTAGAAAAATCTTTATTTGTTTCAGGTTTCATACAGATTTCGAAGGCAATCGTCCATAATAACAGCAACAACAATTTATATTTGGCACGACGTAGGTACATTTACTTATAATTTTTTTTTGTTATTTATATAAAATTATAAGTACTTAAACCTTAACATTCACAACATGTAGATTCAACAATTTTCTTTTATACAATCATTAGGTATACCTACAATAATACTAGTACCCACTACCTATAGCTTCATGGTACCCACACTGGTAGGTAGCAGCGGACCAACCACATCAGTAAATAATCGTACAACGTACAAGTTTCATACAGCCACGTGGCAACCTGTTTTGCCGCGAACGTTCGCGGCAAAACGTGACAATTTTTTCGCAGGCATCCCCTACCCCCAGTGGGCTCGATAGCAGGCACTGTTGTTCTGCCCTCGATGCAGTACCTGTGTGTGTCTCGGCCATCATCACATTGCGGGAAACATCGATTTTTAGTTGCTATGGGCCAGGCTTGACCGTATATTCCTCCCTACATAACCTTGGGGCGGCCCCACTTAACCCTGGTATAGCTCTAAATCCTTTTCGATGAAAAAATGTACTATCGTGATTCGCGGACACACGAGCTTGAGCTAGGGTTGCCAGGTGCTCGGTATTTTACCGAACGGTTCGGTATTTTAGCACCGTGTTCGGTGTTCGGTATGACAAAAATACCGAAATATGGGAGGTTTGGTATTTTTTTTCTGATTAATTTTTCTCCCTAATAAACGAATCAACTGTCAAATTTTACGCAATCGGCATTGATGTTTCACACTCCACGAGTGAAGAAGACGAGAGAAGAGACGAGAAAGGAGGCAGAGACGTAGTATGGCAACCTTACTCGCTCGTCATGGCGCACGTCATGCTGCCCAGCGCTCCCTATTTTAGTCCGCGATTGAAAGGATCGGCAATAAGACAAGTAATGAGGTTTTTTTTGCTCACTGTTCGGTATTTTTTTGGAAAAGACCTGGCAACCCTGGCTTGAGCACCCCTAAGATCATAATCGTTTGCTCACTTTTAGCAAAACGTAGTAGGTACCGTAGGTAATACGTCCGCCAACAACTGACTATACCCACCTGTTGTAGGTATAAACCCGTATAAAACGGCTACGAACTTCAAGGAATCGCCACGTGGCGATTCCTTGAAGTTTGCGCCCTCGCCGCCAAACCAGCAAATAAAGCAAGACTTTAGTTCCTCCGTGACCATGGCGCCGAAATATCGCAATATTAATAAAACCGAGGTACGTGGTACAAATCCCGTTTTCACACAATTTAATGTAGGTAATATTTTCACACAATTTAGTGGACCACGTGATTTTGCGCCGAAATATCGGATTAACCAAAAATCCCGTTTACTTTCGTTTAAATGTTACCCTGTGATAGTTTTCGAGCACGATCAAACGTATTGTCTCTTTTCATACATTGCCCACTGTTTCTGATAGTTTACGCTAGAGGCGCTAGTGGGCAATGTATGAAAATAGATGATAAGTTTGATTGAGCTCGAAAACTAACAAACTCATACTAGCTGAAAGTTTATAACAATACAGTGACCACGTAAGTTTAAAACAATACATAACCTGAGGAATGATACAATGAATAATGGCGCCGATGAAATCGCAGTCGCACGCGAGTGGTTTGGCAGCGCCAACATTATTGGACGTCACTATTTTGTGATTTTACCATCCTGTATAAACCAAGTTGTCGATGTATGTATAGGATGTTTTTTATAGAGTTACACAAGTTTAAATCATAATAAAACAAAAAAGTATATTTTTTAATATCAGTGAAACGGGCTTTATTTGATAGAAAATTTTATGTCATTAATGTTTAAATATAATTTCTACCATGTGGCCGCCACGGCTGGCGCGTACAAGGCGCAATCTGGAACACCAATTTTCACAAACTTTTCGCAGCATTTGCGGCCGTCGCCAATAACTCTTCGAATGTTGATTTCCGTGTTCTTAATGTGTCTGGTTTATTGATGTAGACCAGGGGTCGGCAACCTTTTGCTATAGCAGGGCCACAAATGTTGCCAGAGTATCAGTGCGGGCCGCACATATTTTTTTATATGTACGGACATATTGTACGGTATGTACGGACAATATTTGAAATAAAATACATATATACGTACTTAAATTGAATTACTATCATCACGAAACACGACCACAATCCTTGGGGTGTTAATTCCACATGGATTATGGACATAGGGGGAGGTGTATGTCCAGCAGTGGAATTACTATACTAACATAAAAATAAGAACTAGTGAGATTTTTGTTGAACGTCTGTTTTCATTTTAGTCGTAGACACACACACTATAGCGTCTAAATGTGCATCCGTTAACCGCTAACAATTCTTATTTGCAGTAGTTGTGAATTGAAAAAGTCGGCTCACACAAATATGTACTACCAAACATGGCGATTATCTGTTGAGATTTTACATTTATAATTTAATAGAGCAAATCTTTATTTTTGGTAGAAACAATACATAACATCACAGCACAGTTCTTAAACAAATAAATAGGTACAATTTTAATTAATCCGCGAGGGAGCGAGCTTTGGCCCAGCAGCATGCACTTTGTCACTTATAAGCATAAGCGGTATTTTTTTCTTGGAAACCTCAGGCTTGCGGGCCGTACCGAGACTGACCACGGGCCGCATGCGGCACGCGGGCCGCCGGTTGCCGATCCCTGATGTAGACAATGAGGATAATTACTCAGTGGCAAAAATGCTTAGCAAGGATAAATGCTTAGAGGGTGTGTTAGAAATCGTAATCCTGGCCAAACATTTTTTGATCTCGTTTTGAATTTATTATACCGTTTTCTATGTCTATTGTTTATTGTATTTTATGGTTGTTTGTTTTTGTCAAGAGTATTGTATGTAAATTAAAGTGCTGTGTGAACGAGCGTTTTTTATTATTCTAATACCATTATACCGATAAAATATATTATGTAAGTATAGTCGTAGTATTTATAACTCAGGAACGCGTATACTCATGCGCATTGTCACTGTGTGCGTCAGTGACGGGTACTGGTTACATTGAGCGCATTTTTTGGAATGAAATACTTAAAATTTTGATAATGTTTCTTTGGACAAAAATTAGATAATGTTTTCATAAAAATCTTGAAAGAATCTTTGACCTTCAATAACGTCATAATTATTGATTTCCCAGATATGGCCTAAAAGAAAAATATGGTCGTAATAATGAGTGGAATACGTAGTTCTCGGCTTTGTCATAGATCTTTTTACATCCGTTATAGTGTCAGCCCCCTTTAAGCTTTAAAGGTTTATCATTTTAAAAGCAGGTCCTGGTTCACCAAATTCATTTAATACTATTTTTCAATTTTACACCATATGTTTGTGAAGCATCCTCTCTAGCACCATAATATTTCTTTACAAAGCTCATCTGTATGTTTTGTATAAGTCTAAAAATACAGACAATTTACATATTAAAGGAATTACCTAAGCATCATAATAACGTTTCATTATTCGCTAGCAGTTTCTAATATTTTTCTGATAACAGTTTGCATTATTTGATGTTTCAAAAATGTACCCAATTAAGTTTTTAATACCGTAAGAAACGAGATAACAACATAAACAATGGTACACCAATAGGGGCCTATTCGCTAACTTTTTTGACAGTGATAACGAGAAAGTGATAATCACCGAGTGAATTACAAATCTGCAATTGATTTGTGGTGATTTGATTGAATTTTTACATGACATGCTGATATGGCACTTATCGTGTAAACACAGCTATGGATATGTAATTCACTCGGTGATTATTAATTTTTGTCAAAAAAAGTTTGCGAATAGAAAGAAAGAAATCTTTATTCGGCTTATAAAATATGATCACATACATAAAAGAATAGTACATTTAGGTAGCGCCGAAACGGACTACCACTCAGCTTTATGTCACAGGCTAAGCTGTGACGCTGCTTTTTAGTGGTAGCCGGTGACGCGGGTTAGATGGCGATATTAATATAATATGGCAGACATTTGCAATTCATATAAAAACATAAGTACACAATACACATTGACAACAAAATAACAGACAAATATTAGTACCTATTCAAAATTCAAACACCAAACATAACAAAAAACAAAAAGGGTTAAATAACAAGGGGAAGCAAAACGAAAAAAATGGTTAAATTATATTAAATAGTATATAAGGTGTTTGGTACTTGGGGTATGAAGCCGGCACCTACCCATGTTAACATAGTCATATCAATACTATGGTGATATCAAAAACTTTCAATTGTAAAAAAAAATTAATTCTCTATAGAAATAGTTCAATCAAAAAAACAAAATGAATGTGATGAAATGAATGAAAAATTAAAAAAGCATTTTTACAATTTTGAATTTTTAATATCACCATGGCCAACGCAGCCGCCCGGTTTGCGGAAGATGCGGGTTCGAGTCCCGCCTGAGGCAAGTCGATTTTTTTCAGTGAATTTTTCTAGTATTTTCTAATGTCTCTTGTCTTTGGTGACTAAAGCACAATACACACCGGCGACACTAAAAAGGGCCGCAAAAATGCGAGTCCGTTATAAAATGCGGTAAGTAGCTTAGGTAAGATCTTGAATAAAATAATTTAATCAGTAAAAAACATTACCCAAATATGTCAAACAACATCGTGACACACTTCAATTCGAAGAAGACTTGAGGCTTTAGGCTGAAATCTAAGCTGTGTCTTTTTAGTAGACCTTATTTCAGTGGCGGATTTACTAATTTGCCGCCAGTAGTCTAATAATTTTTTTCCGTACCTACTTCTGAATTCGATACCTAATGTACATTAGGTATCGAATTTCAGAAGTAGGGTCGGAAAAATTTGCAACTTTTAATTACATTTGCAACTTTATTGTACTCTATTTTCCATTAAATCAGTTTTTACCCTTTATTAAAAAATTAAAATTTTCGGGCTCGCTTTCTTTTTGTATAGGTAATAAAAAAATCTTAGGCCTAATTTGCCGCCCACTAAAATTTGCCGCCCTAGGCTCCAGCCTACGCGGCCTACTGGTAAATCCGCCACTGCCTTATTTTACTCTATTCCTGTTTCTAAGACAGTAAAGTTTTATTGTTAATTTAATTTTAGTACTTATACAAATGTTACATAAGATTAAATGCATCCCCTCTCATTTTTTAAATTCCTATAATTTATTTCTTTTTTATTTTACGATAGCTACGTATTCGATATAGACATGTAATTACAATGGTTAAATTGATGTAACCACAGAACACAGAAAGAGGATGTAAGTACAAAGGTAGGTATACGTATACTTTCTTTTACTAAAAATTAGTAACTAGGTATTTTAGTTACGTTAAGAAGTATTTTTTTTCAGAAGATGTGAATAGCGTCCCTAGCGGAAAAAATGAGCTCAAAGCGCTACTATAATAGTTAAGTAGGTACGTTTTTTATACTAAAAAAAATTGCCTTCACTAAGGGTACTCACTAAGGAATGCACTAATACCCGTATGTCGTATAAAAATTAGGTAAACACCAGCATAAACATCCATGAGTTAAGGCTTGAACACACTTAACGACGCGACCACATCTTGGTTTTTTTTTGAGAACGCACAACGTTTTCGTGGACAGGACTGAGGCTTTAGACAACATGCATTTCGACAATCGCTCTCGCTATCGCTAAGTCAAAAAATATATGGGATTGACATAAGCAATCGAAAAGTGATCGATTGCTTATGTCAATCCCATACATTTTATGACTTAGCGATAGCGAGAGCGATTGTCGAAATGCATGTTGTCTAAAGCCTCTGACAGGATACTCTTTCTTAAATAAACTTTGATTTTTATAATACTGCAACAGTAGCTTGCCCTGTCAGCCGTCTGCACTACGGTGAGCATCACGTCAGGTGTTAATTGTGTAACTCAAATCATAAGCCGTCTCTATCATATTGAGACAAGGTGCTGGTTCAGTATGTTAGGCCAACCTGTAGCGATCTACTAGCCGATCAACCGAATGGAGTCACTATTTCATGCACACACTAAAGGATCTCGTCGCAGTCCGTTACACTGTCCACTCACACGTAGCATCTCATTTAGTTCGTGGTCATTCATCAGCACTACGTAGAAGTGTCTTAAATGCGGTTCCATAAAACGATGACCATAACAATAAAAGCTTTGATAAAAAAAGATGAAAGTGTACTTACAGCTGGTCTTAGAGAATCTTACGATTTGATTTAACATAACCCGCGTCGCGTCAATCACATTAGGTACGTCGCGTTCTAAAAGTGTGTTCCCGCTTTAAGTAAGTAGGTTGGGTACTCTATCCCGTGATCATACGAAAGGAGCTAAAACAATTTTATTGTTCTTCCAATTCCATCGCTACATCTGATTTACGCTGAAATGTTTCATCATCTAATTAATTGGTAGTCATTTGAACGAGCCTTTTTTGAGGTTCGCTTTTAACTTATTTCTTTTCTTGTGTAGGTACCCAATAGAACTTCTGCTAGGCTATTGTAAAGAATTATGAATAGAGCTACCGACGAATTTAATGAGCTTTCAGAGACACAAAAGACAACTAAATAGTGTCTATTGTAAAAAGGTTGAATGGTAGGTATACAGGGTGTAAAATACATGAACAGTCAAACGAGAACCATGTATTCTGCTCACCATAATATTTTTTTTTCTTTAGACTATACCTACCTGGGAAATTGATACTATTACGATTTTGTTTAAGGTCAAAGTCATATATGTTTTTTCATTTGTTTTATGAAAACGTATTCTAAACATTATTTCTTAATTATTGTCCAAGAACATTATCATTTTTTTTAGTATTTCATAGCAAAAAATGGCTTCAAAACGTTAGCGTTACCTCACTGGCTCACTCGACGGACACAAACGAACGGGGCCGCGCCGTTTGGCAATATCGCGGTTTTGCGAGTTGAGCGCTATATATTGCGCGGTACAATTTGCAATTTTATTAACACCAAAAATTAAAAATCTTTTCCTAGCAATTATTTTTTGAAATGTTTCTTATTTTGATGTATAGAATACATGGTTCTCGTTTGACTGTTCATGTCTTTTACAGCCTGTATAAAATAAAGAATACTTGGCGCAATCGATGTGTTTTTCTAGATGGCCTTTTGGAGATCGTGTACCGATAACTACATCAAAGTTTTAGTATATTATTAGTAACTAATTGCAACGTAGCCAGTGGTTTAATATTATATTCGTAGAAATGTTATCCATAGCACGTTTTTGAAGTATTACCTCTTTTTCACCATAAACATTACATAACTACTTTTTCAACACAGGTCTTAACGAGCTATTTACGAACTTAAAAACCAAAACGAAATCGTTAAAGTTCCCATACGTTTTAACCCTAAGTAAACGAAGACAAGCTATTTTTAAAAATGTATACCTATGAACATTAGCCGTGTGATGTCGGCAGAGTAGAATATCATCTCCCCATATCCTCCAATGAGTGTCGTAGAAGGCGACTAATGGATCAGCAAAGGGGTATTGATCACCTTATACTCCGTCCACCAATCTGCATTGCACAAGTGGACTACTGCCTAAACTGAGTAGTCTAGACGCTTAGTTATCTTCCTACCTTCCTACCCTGTCGAGTTTTGGCGATGTTAGTTACCAACAGAAACACAACTCCATAAAAATGTGGTGTTATTTGACTGTGTTCTTCTGTAAGGTGGTATGCCAGTTCGGGCTGCCCCAAATTCGAACGGCTAGTCAGCTGTGCCTAGGATTGCCAACTTTTTTTACAAGAAATAAAGTACATTTTGGCTTGAGAAGGAAAATAAACAGTATATTTGAAAAAATAACAGTAGGTAAGTATTTTATTTTTTAATACTTTAAAAACATATTAATAGTGCTTCTCGCACAGCTTAGGTACCAATATATCAATTTTTAAAAGCCTCATAGGCATCGCCACAATATATGCTAAAAACAGTATTTTGTACACTTTTTTTCTGTTCAACAGTAAAAAGTATAATGTAGTGAAAAACAGTATAATACTGTTTTTAATAGTTGGCAACCCTAGGTGCCGCACCACGACTTCATAAAATATATAATACTCGAGTAAATAGCGCGGTTAGGCCCCATACGAGTTTCTTTTTTAATACTTTACATCTGCAAACTACACATTTTGCTTGCTTACATTAATTTTTAGTCTTGTTTTTTTCAGTTTTTATCAATTTCATTTCAATAATATTACAAATATAATACTCTTTAACGACAAAATATAATATTATATAGACAAAATACATCCTGTAACATTCCCTAACTAAGTAAGTACATCTACAAAATTACAAATGTTGGGTGTCCGTCAAAGAATGCCATTGCTCGTGTCTATGGTCGGGAAACTTGATGCAGTCCATCCAGTGCTTTAGTCTTCTTCCTTTACTGCTGGCTCCGAGCACCAAGCTCCCCAGAAAGTCGTTCGGCTTGCCATAGTCTTTATCCCAAACGGTTAAGGTCAGGTTTTGTCTGGACAATTCCGTTGGGCGAGTTTCGAAAAGGAATTCTTCGTTCCACACCGGGTTTAAGTTACGCCATTTTATTGAAGTTTTATGTTTCTTGTGGTACGGGTCGGGGTCGAGATGTCTGTAACGAAAGAAGTACTTTTAATTAAGTATACAAATACAGTATCAATTTCACCTACGCTACGCCACCCATCACCGGGCGGCGCTTCAAAGAGCTGTAAAGAACAACCGTTGGGCGATTACGTCATCACCCCGCCGAGGGGTAGCATGTCGGCTTTTTGCTTTGTGTAACTTCCTTTGTTTATAAATACCACGCATGTGGTATATCTTTAGATTCCTAGATAAACTAACTAAAATTTAAGACTACTTTGAATAAAGAGCATTGTATAATGATTAATTTACAAGCATTTGAAACCAGGCATAAGGGTATTTCCGACTTTAATACGTCCTAAATTTGTTAAATACCAGCCAATACTTTACAAACTACACTTTAAATTTAACAAATTAACTAAACATACCTAGAATCTGATAAATATAGCACATTGACAAACTAAATTTGAACTATCGTTTGATTAACTCGACGTTCGGCAGCCGTCATATTATGACAACTCGACGTTCGGCAGGCGGCAGGCGGTTGGCAGGCGGTCATATTATGGCACGTCACTTTTTTAATTTTTCTTAAATGGAGTTATTTTTTATTCAGGCAAAGGTAACTTAAACTTCCATCCTAATTGTAAAATCACACGGTACAAACAACAATCGTAGAGTTGAGACATAACAAATTATCGAAAAAATGGTTTTTAAATGTATGACAGCATGCCATATTATGGCACGCGCCCGAATAGTGTATTACAAACGATGCCATACAATTACTTAAGACAAAGATTTCCAGACGCTCTGTAGGAAAGGGAGAGAGCTGTTTCTCGCGGCTACCGGACCCCTGTCTGGGGGCACGAAACTGCTATACTCAGTATATTATATTAGCACACACTTCTCAATACTCAATATCTTTATTGCAAACCATAATGTACATAAGGTGGTAAAGGTAAATTATATTTTACAAGATCATTATGGACCCCGTCGGGCACGCAATTAGCTGTAGAAGAGAAGAGGACGCATTTCTTGTGGAATTGGTTTAGGTACTTAATTAGATAGCTAACATAATTATCATCTCTCGAACATGCCTCGGCAATAATTTGGGATACTGTCGGCAGCGCAAGGAGCAGCGCCAGGGGCATATTGTAAACGAAGCATAACACATACGGCAGCCAGTCGAAAGCATTGGACATAGTAGCCTTTACGTATGTATATATTTTTTATATGAAAATGTATTTGAATATTTTATTAAAGTTGGCACTAAGGCAACTTTGAATTTTTATTCTAGCGAGTGAATTATTTTTTAACTGTGTTTCTGTCTTTTGCAATCACTAGATATCTAATATCTTCAACTTTAATGATGTATGTATGTATTGTGTATGTATTTTGTAATATAAAAAATCCAAGCATTCTGTAATTTTCTATGAACATCTTTTCAAAATCTTTAATGTCGTAATGCCAATTAAAAACAATCGATAAAGGTTTCAATAATTTCCCATGATTGTGCGATTTTCTAGTCGTTATCTTTAATGTTTTTAGGTATATCTAAAAGTATCATAATACCTACTCGAATGTCATACGCTTTATGATTAGCGCGCGGTTGCTTTATGCGGAAAACGCATTGCTAATCGCAATGCGTTTTCACGCACAATTTAATAACATTTTTAATTTTGACGCAGCAGCAATCGTCAGCAAATAAATGAAGAAAAAGGAAATGTGAACAATAAAGACTATGTTTATTCTATTTTTAACCGACTTCAAAAAAGGAGGAGGATCTCTATTCGACTGTATGTTTTTTTGTATGTATGTTCCGCGATTACTCCGTCAATCCTGAATCGATTTTGATGATTCTTTTTTCCTTTCGAAGGTCATACTTCAAAGGTGGTCCCGTATAAATTATACCGAAATTGGTTCAGTATTTTTTTGTTGAAATGATAATTTCATTGGGGATTAAATAATGATATCGTCCACGAACACAAAAGTAAAGACAATTTTGTTTTGAACTTGCTATTAGGTAAGTTTATTTTGCATAGGCTGGCACCGACTCCAAATATATGTATGAATTATATAAAGAATTATAAATGTGTATCAATACTTTCCTTGGTTTGCTATGACGCTCTTTTCAACTACTTAATAAAAATATTATTTATTTCTTACTTTTTAGTTTAAATTTGTACGTCTTGAAGTCGGTTTTCGTATTTTTTTGCTAAAAATATTTTATTTTATAACTTTTTTCATCTGTCTGTTCCTTCAATGCAATTAATGTATGTTCAAAGAACAATTATAAAAAGACTGGAAATGTATAGCGAAGAAATAATCACGTAATTTCGGTGTTTTATAGGATACGCATGGGAGAGCGTGCGAAGGAAATGTTCGACCTAATTCCAACGGCCCCGTTTTACCGAACGTGGTATATTACAACTTTAGGCACTCTATTAATATCTCAACCATTCGCACTAAATGTTACGGTAACTCTGTTACATAATGCGGACGCCTAAGAAATTAACCTCGTCGGCAATTTATTAGAAAATATGAGAAATTATCTTTGTTATAAATAAATATATATACATACATATAATAATAATAATGTTTATTTCACAACAAAATTTGTTCCAATTCCATATGCATATATACATATTATAATAAACTTGGTCACTGTATACTACACAGATTAAATCATTCCACTACATCACATCCATTCATTCAAATAAAGTTTGCGTTCACTTGGTAAACAAAGGAAGTTTTAAAATTTATTTAGAATACAATAAAACTTTATTGTACCATCAACGAGCTCTTCCTACATACCTATGTACAGGATTGTATAATAGTAAATTTTTTAAATAAAAAAACAGCCTTCAAAAAACGGGAGAAATAAAAATTTTGTTTATAAAAATCTAAATGTTTTTTGAGGTCGGTCCCAAATACAAGTGACAACGTTTATTACAAATATTGAGGTTGGGACCGACCTCAAAAAACATTTAGATTTTTATAAACAAAATTTTTATTCCTCCCGTTTTTTGAAGGCGGTTTTTTTTATTTAAATTTAAATTTTTCTGCTTTTTAGTGTTTTAAGTATAGAAATTTTCAGGAAACTACCTCAAGATCTTTTAGACACACAAGTGATAAAATTACGATATCATCAATTAAATAGGCATTATTAGGGATAACTCAAAAACTACTTGTCAGATGTCGATAAAATTTAAATGGGACCCCATGACAAGCACTAAGTAAAGTAACTAAAGGTCAAAAGAATCTTAAAAATCAGTCCACCCAGTAACGAGTAACAAACATTAAAAAAAAACATACAGTCGAATTGATAACCTCCTCCTTTTTTGAAGTCGGTTAAAAATACATAAGAAGGTTAATGGCTAAAATTAATAAAGCCTTTTCGTATGTATGTTCGGTTCAAATTTTGTAAAATTCAGTTGCAAGAACCGAACATACATACGTTCTTACATATCTACATACAAACACTGCAAGTTAAATAAAAGCTTTGAAAATACTCACAGTTTCACGAATGGATCCGAATATCCGTTGCTGTCCTGTGAAGGCAGGTCAGCACCTCTACATATTGTCACCACTAGCGCCCTCCTCTTTGTATTGTAGCATAAACCCAGTAGAACTCTAGGCCCCGTAGGCTCTGAGCCTGATGAGCCTGTGAGCGCCAAACGCAGCTGGGCTGGCGATTTCGAGCATTCTCTGAGCGGTACTGTCGCAGAACCCATTTCGTCGCATCCGTACCTAAAACGACATTGCAAATTGAAGCTTAAATACGCGGAAACTAGGGCCAGATTTGTGTTACGTGCCATCGAGCAGATTGGTTGGTTGTCAAATTTTAGTGTGAATACAAATTGCTATCCACTCTATTAGTTTTAGTTTTGTTTACATTTCACGTTTTAAAAGTCTGCCAGATTAATGTGCTTTCAACGTAAGAAAATCGAGTTGAAACATTTTTTGTTTACTCATTCGATTACCAACCGCGCTTAATAGCTTAGCTTCTCCGATCGTGTCATGAGATCATCAAACCGCACGTTTTCTTTACAAATAACGTTTTCCATGTGTGTACCCGACATAAGGCTGGAATCACATTTATCTACGATTCGGTGGGAATGGTGGGACGAAGAGCAATAGCTACTTCCTCAAAGAAAAAAAATCCTAGATTTAACAGTTTTCTTCCAAGTTTAGGTACTCGTATTTGCATACATCAATTCTGTGTGCTTTTAGCTACACTTATTTTTTATTTTCTTCTAGTCATAGTAGTTTTCTAGTTATTAAGCATATAGTTTAGAAGAGCACGGGCAGTTTTTAGTTCCGCAGAGAAGTACGGAAACCCGACGTACAAATCATTCTTAAGGTCTTGAAAGTCAGGTATTGCCTCTTTTTCGTAGTAAAAAGAGGCGATACGTTTCTGAGACCCATAGCTGTCAAGAATCCCTTCATCATCCTGGGGATCAAACCCAGACAGGGTCCCTACCTCTCCTAAGCCTGGGAGGATCTCAAGTGGCCTTTTTAATCTATTTCCATATCTATCCACTGACCTGTCGTCGTCAAATAATACGATTTCAATGGATTTGGCTGTAAGATCCGATTCTGTGATGCCGAAGAAGTGGAGAGTCTCATTGAACTCAGGATTTTTGGTTTTGTGCACTGTCTTCGTTCGTAGTCTATTGGAGTAGGTGCCTTCTGGAATTAAAATAGTCATAAATTCAGTACCTACTCAACTTGAGACAATAGTCACTTATCGGTAGAAACTACTCTTATGGCTTTTACAGTTTCAATATCCTACCCGCTAGTAAAAGTAAACTTACTGAAGTTTGGTTGCCTAGCAATTAGGCATTACTAAAAAAGTGGTCGCGTGATGCCGGCAGAGTAGAATAGCATCACCCCATATCCTCAAACGGATGTCGTAGAAGGCGACTAATGGGTCAGCAAAGGGGCATCATCACCTAATACTCCGTCCACCAATCCGCGGTGAACAAGCGTGGTGGACTACTGCCTATACCTCCTTCGTTGTAAAGGAGAGGCCTTGTGGCCCAGTGGGTCGAATTATAAAGGCTGTGATGATGGCCACGGACACGAAGTCGGCGACGGGCAGGGCGACGCTGACGGCCGCGAATCAAATGGATCTGGCCTCGACTTGAAGGCAAAGGCGCGATTCAATACATAGACGCGCCACGCGCTGTTACCCCGCTCTTCGCTGGCATTCGAGTCCTTGGCCTAAGAGAAAGATTATAATGAATACTGTGACTGTGATCTAGTTTATTGCCAGTGTAGTTCCCGGCCACGATTAGAGGTACCCCTTCTCATCCTGTGAATGTGTTATCAGCTGAATGAGGGAGATTCATCATCATTATCATCATCAACAGCTCATATAATATCCCCACCGAGGGGCTCGAGCTACCCCACATTAGGGGCGATTAGGCCTTAGTCAACCACGCTGGCCAAGTGCGGGTTGGTCGACTTCACACACAACCTAAGAATTTCTTCAGAGGTGTGTGCAGGTTTCCTCACGTTGTTTTCCTTCACCGTAGAAGCGTCAATTAAACGTACATATGAATTCAAAATTTGAAAACACATTGGTACGTGGCGGGGATCGAACCAGTGCCTCCCGGGTAGGAGACGACGCTCTTACACACTCCGCCAGCGGCGCTTCAGAGGGAGATTCATTATTATTTTATTATGATAGCGTACCGGCCTTCGCACCAAGGGTAATTAGCGCAGTGTCAGCAAACTACCTGTCAGTAAAACCCACATCAGGATTACCAAGTTGGTGTCAGGCAGGCGGCCGGACATAAAACTATGCCTAAACATATACATATCGTGACATTTTGTTACCAAATGAATTGGAACAAGAGGAAAAATAAGAAGATTGATTCAGTTAGAAGAAGAAATAGCTGTCATAATCATAATTCACTACATTTTTTCATCTAATCAATTTTTGCAATAAACCTTGTGCCAATAACTTACCACGGGGAAGCACTTCTAATCTACAAAAGGGGTCTGAAAGACCAGTCATGTCCATTCCAATGAGACCTCTAGCTCTAAGTACTGTCACAGCCAGAGATGACGTCGCATTATCATAAGCTAATTTTATTTCTAAAGTGCCGAAGCCAGCGTCAGGTATTGTTGGAGGTCTTTCAACTTGTGTTATGGGTTTTGGAATTTCTTTTCGTATACTCCGTAAGCTGTAGGCGCTGCCTTTGCTGCCGGTTCGCTTCAAGCCAGTCAGTGGCCGCTGGTTGAGACTGTCTGTTCTATGAAGACTTAGGCCGCTGACGCCATGAGAGAGAATGTCGGTTTCTGACCATTCGTAGTGGGTTTCCTGTTGGCAAAGAGATACCAAAATTAATAATGTATTTCCTTCAGCAATGAACACCGCTATCACCCTGTGCAACTATTCGCATTATCGATAGTTTCGATCACGGATTTTTATTTGAATTTTATAAAAAAAAAACCTGTTAAACCTCTATCAGCCTAACAATAAATTTGTCGTGATCTTACTGTCCTTTGCAGCCCAGTTGGGAGAGCAATCTCTCGGATAGCGAAAGGATATTTTTCTTGTTTTTCAGATTTTAAATTGTTTAGGAACAATAGAAAAATATTAATTAGTATTACTTTTCTTGACCAAAACACTACAGAAATATAACGCTATTTGATAGTTCTGTCTCCCGTTCTACCTGCCCTGTTACATTTCTTCAGTTTATAGCCCTCAAAGATATGAGCAATTTTAAGTAGGTACCTTACCGAGCTCGTTATCTTTTCGTTATTCATTTTACGTTCTAGGTGCAGTCTGCTGAGCACTGGCATCCATTAAAATGCGCAAATTGCCGCCGTAAACCATCATAACGGTAATTGCTTCTAAGTGTAATCTAGATTTTTCTTGAAAGTCAGATATTTTTCCGATTGTTCACTATTAGAGCCTCATAAAGAGACTTAATGTCAATCAAAGGGCAATAGAGGTCTATGATCGGTTTTTCAGGAGGACTAAGGTCACAAAAAAAACTCAAAAAATTGCGAAGCTTAAGTGGCAGTGGGCGACGCACATTGTGAGGTGGACTGACGGCTGTTCGGGCGGAAAGGTCCTCGAGTGGCAACCGTGTACTGGTTGGACGTAGTGGAGGTAGGTCACCCACAAGGGGGACCGACGATTTGGTAAAGGTCGTGGGAAACCGCTGGATGCGGTAGCGCAGGAGCGACCGAGTTGGAGATCCATGGGGGAAACCTTAAGGTACCTATACAACAGTGGGCGTCTCTCAGCTGACATGGAGACATTAGAGGTTATTAAGTCATTATCATACATAACAGCCTTTATAATTAAACCCACTGCTGGGACAAAACCCCTTTGCTGATCCATTAGCCGCCTTCTACGACACCCATTGGAGGATATGGGGTGATGATATTTCTACTCTGTCGGCATCACATGGCTAAGGTTATTAAGTGATCACTTGAAATTACTAATGAGCGGAGAATACATTTTGTTGAATTTGTCAAATTCACTTCAGGATACCGGACTGCTGTGATGATTTTTGGAGTGTAACATCTGTCCTGGTTGTATGTTTTTTTTTTCACTGAAGGTTTGTTACTTTGGGTTTTGTGTTTTGTTGGTTATGTAGGCGACAGGCTGGCAACCTGTCACTATTTTGAGCCACTGCTTGGCTTTATTGTGTGTCTAAAATAAACTAAAATGTTACCTAAAGAACTGACGAAACCATGTGCGAAAAACAAAGTGTGTCAAAATAATGTAGATATCGCGTCTAGTGCCAGCGACCATTGAGCCACTGGTGGCGGCCACTAGACGCGACCACAAGCTGCGGACGAGTTTCTCCATACATTTTGTATAGCATGGCCGCACACCGGGCGTTTGAGTGGCCGCGACCGAGCCACAAGATGCGGGAGTCGACCGCGCTCGCAACTTGTGGCCGCGTTTTGTCGTTCGACTCGCGCGCACACACGGCCACAGTCACCGGCTTCTCCCCGCTCCCGCGTCTCATCTCAAGTCTAGTCCATCAGCGAATGCACGTACACGATGTCTACGGAGCCGATTCCTCATTTTGATAATGATGTTTTTATTTCCGATATCGAAGAGCGTCCGGCTATTTGGGATTGTAAGTCAGAGTTAAGAGCAAAAAACTAAAGCTTGGGAGGAATTGTGCCTCAAATTCATTGCAAATTTTAGTGAAAAAAATGTAGCGGAAAACCGTCTGCTTCTGTCAAGTATTGAACAACAAGTGGCAGCCACGGTGGCCGCATCTAGACACCAGTGACTGCCACTGGTGGCGGCGTGTAGTGGTCTTACTGAACCACTGATGGTCGCGCTTAGTGGCGGCGACTGGTGGCCATAATGTCACCCGCACATCTCTAAGGAACTATGACCAAATCACACAAGATGATAGGCGCAGCACTAAAATTTGGTGATTACCTTGAGCAGTCTGTTCTACGTTTCGAAGTTGAAAGCGATCAACCGATTGGCCTGACCATCCCTGATGTGTCGTATGTAAAAGCACTTCAAGTGCCTGCATCTTGAGAGGCTCGTGTGGAGTCAAGATGCTTGATAATAACTTTCACAACCTTGACTGAAGCTACAAAATTGTTTTTAAGACTACACTCAGTAAACAATTAAAGATTTCCATAAAGACGATCAAACCATCACAACAATTGAATTAATGCACTGTTAATAGAATTTAATTCTGCGCTCGTTCGAAGCAATAAAGTTAACAGTTGGATAATGGACTTGGCTGTGTTTAACAAAGCTATTTTATTAGTTAATTCAAGTAACTTGGCTTAAGTATCAAGTTTTATTAACACTTGGTGTACGGGCGTTACACTTTGACTTTGGGCTTTTGATTTGAATTGAATAGTTAAACAAGTATTTTTTTTAATGATATTTGATTGGCAGACGCGTATACGGCCTGCCTGTTGGTAAGCAGTCCCGTAGACTATATACGCTTGCAATATTGACGTGACACTCGCACGCTGCTTACCCTAGCTCCCTTTCCTACCCCGTGGAGCTGCAACAGAAACACAACACCAATAAAATGCAGTGTTACTTGACTGTGGTCTTCAGTAAGGTTGAGGTACAACCAGGGTTGCCAGGTATTCGGTATTCTACTAAACCGTTCGGTATTTTAGCACATTGTTCGGTGTTCGGTATGACAAAAATACCGAAGTATGGGAGGTTCGGTATTTTTTTCTGATTAATTTTTCTCTCTGATAAGCGAATCGAGTGTCAAATATTACGCAACCGGCAATGTATGTTGCGTAATATCTCTACTACTTATGGGCCAGCCACACATTCGACGAGTGGCGTGGGAGGAGCGAGGAATGGAGGCAGAGACGTAATGTGGGAACTGGCCTCGTACTGCCCATCGCACCCTATTTTGTCGGTTTTTTGTGCGCGAGTCAAAGGATCAGCAATACGACAAGTGAGGAGCTATTTTTTTGCTCACTTTTCGGTATTTTTTGGAAAAGATCTGGCAATCCTGACAACCCCAGTTCGGGCATTCTAAATCCAAGCAGCTAGTTCGCTGTGCCTTGCCTTGACTGAAAATATAAGTTTCTAGCTTTTGCCCGCGACTTCGTCCGCGTAGATTAGTTATTTCAGGCAGCATTTCAATTTTCTTCTTATTTCTTCTAACCCAAGCGCCTTATACCAATTTTCATCGATTTTACATTAAAAAATGTCAGATTTCCATACAAACTTCCATCCCTTATTTTAGGGATGGAAGAATTCCCCCGTTAGGGATTGAATTTTCAAAAATCCAAAATACTTCTTACTTAATGTCAAACTGAAAGGCCATACACCAATTTTTATGGATTTTACTTTAAAAATGACAGATTTCGATACAAACTTTGCATCCCCTTTTCACCACCTTAGAGGGTGAATTTCCAAAAATCCTTTCTAGTGGTCCCCTGGACCGCATAAGGAACCTACGTACCAAATTTGGAATCTCTAGACCCAGCGGTTTGTGCGTTGATTTGTAAGTCTGTCAGTCAGTCAGTATACATTTTTAAATACAACATGTAATTTAAATAACCAACACCCTGAATACAGGTGGGTTGGGATCGGCTTCTGAGTTGATTTAAAAAAAATATTATGGTGTTGGTTATTTAAATTACATGTTGTATATAGATAAGTAGTAGATGATGATGAGAGTCAATTAGGCCTTTCGAGACGGAAGAGTAGGTCCGTCGAGCCAGCTAGCTCAATTTTATCATAGTCTGTCACTATAATAAAGTGAGGAACTCGCGATGACTCCATTTCCATCACGCGGCGCGATGTGGATGTCATCCAAAAATTTAGCGAATACGCGATCCCTCCATTCGCGTTCATCCTATTTTATTTTTCTTCTACGCAGCGACTTCTGACAAGTCACGTATTGGACGTGGGATCGGCAACACGGCGTTGGAGCGAGGGATTTCAGATTGTTTGGAAATCAAAAAATTTTTGTCACTCCATTCAAACACAATATACCAAAAACTGTAGTTTATCTGCGGGCTGTCGGCGAGTTATTAGCCTACTCTTGCATTGACTCTAGGCTTCGTAAATGTTCCGGGCGGGAACAAGCGGCGAGCGAATGTGCAATGACATAAAAACTCGCGATCACACCGAGACGGCGCGGCCCGCACTGCAGCCACCTTAGGCGCAACGCAAACAGAAGGCGGCAAGGCGAAGGTACGGCGCGGACATCATTTATTTTCCCAAACACACGGCAGTAAGGTAATTAACACGGCGCCGAGTATGCACGCTTACATTCTAATGGATAGCGGCCAGTTTGTATGAAGACGTATTACTGTTCTTGGTATACTGTGATTCAAGCCACTTGAGATTCCGAACACACGGGACGATTTTGGCTTGATGCGATGGCACGATGTGACTTGAGCGATCGTGTGTTTTCCAAAGCGTTATCAGCATTGTTGTGTTCCAATAGTTATTTATTATTTTATTTATAGTAACAGTTCTCTACTTAGGTTTAACACTTATCGTTATGTATAAAAGCTAAAAACTAACACCCTTATTCATAAACACTCAATAAACCTATTTTAGTTATTACCTTGTTAAAAAGTCTTTTGTTTCATCATCTCGTGCCAAAGTGACAGAGACAAACGATTTGTAAATCTCTTATATATTCAGTTGTTTTTATGAATAAGGGGGTAAGCTATTACCTAAGGGCAAGTATCAGAATCAGAATCAGAAATTTATTGCTTAATATGTGGTAACATTTTTAAGGTCTTACATAATATTTAGTACAGGCACATGAGCCCTGTAAGGGCATAACAATAACAAATAATTACAAATTAATAAATTAAACAAATATTACGACATTCCTTGAGATTACAATCATTAATAAATTCGATAAAATTAATAAATTTTAATAATAGTAGTAAAAGTATGATAATAATAATAATTTATAATAAAAAAAATGGTGATTAAAAAAAAATCATTACTTAAAATTATCATTAAATATTAAATAGCAGTTGCATATAATTATGAAGTTTATTTAATTAACATATTACATCTCTGACATGTGAAGTTGACTATTACAAAACATTACTTAAACTTTAGTGATAACGAAAACATAGCCAATCCCTCTGTGGGGAGAGCTCACACGAGCTCACTTCCACCTTACACCGTCGGACTTGTCATTACTTACCATCAGATAAGAAGAAAGCCAAGAGTATCCCCGAGAAAAAAAGTTGTTTTACAGAATACTTAATCTTTGATCTTATAAATTCAATTTGTTCACGTTAAAGCTTTTTTTGGTAGCTTGTTTTCGCGTTGATGTTTTATGGAAATATAATGAAAAGAAGTGAAAAGCAAATAAAAATTAAATTGGAAAGCTTTGAAAAGCTTCAATTATACATAACGGACGAGCTTCGCATAATATTGACATTAAATAGATAAGGGATTGGAAAAGGAGCATTTTTATGAATTATTCTGCCGAGATGTTTAAGGAAGTCCACTTATGTAACATGTTGTATAACTTATGTTAAATTACACGTCCACATTGTTTAACATTGCTGTATAACATTGCAACATAAACAAGACACATTCGTCCATACCAATAAAACATATGTAACTATATTTTATAACATGTTTTGTTATAATAGTCTGTACTCTCACTTCGATCCGTTCGAGTAATACTCAAATGAACACTACACACTCAGGCATTAGACACGCTTTTGTTATACACCGCACTCATCGAACAAGGGTGCGAAGACCCGGTCTACATACGACGCGCTATACCCGGTACAGACATGTACCGGGGCGCTTCTCCCCGCCTCCGCCACGACACGATGTGCCCGAGCCGAGGTCCGAGCCTTTAGAGGCACCCTCGGGCATGTCGCTCCCTACCGACACGGACGCCCTAGGGACGCTAGGCGGTCGAGAGACTCCCCACGGGGGAGATGGCTTGAGGACCCCCCAAGGTCTTCGCCTTCTTAAAAACCCGGTGACGCAGAAAATGTCATCAGAGACAATCTGCAATATTTTTAAAAAAACAAAAAAAAAGTCTGTACTCACCTTTAGAGTGTAACACCTGTTGCAGTCGGCTTTTGTTTGGTTCACTGAAGGTTTAGTAATTTCTGCACATGAGTTTTTTTGAGTTGGATGCCCCTTTAACGTAACTGAAAGGCTGGCAACTTGTCACTATTTTAAGGCACCGCATAGCCCATACTGCCAGGTGTGTTTTATATGCAACCAAATGAGAACTAAAGGCCTGCCATTTTAGAATTATCAGCGTGATTGTATGTAACTTAATAAGTACACTACCTCATCATCATAATCATCATTTCAGCCGAGAGACGCGCCCACTGTTGGACATAGGCCACCCCCAAGGATCTCCAAACCGGTCGGTCCTTCGCTGCCCGCATCCAGCGGCTCCCTGCGACCTTTACCAGATCGTCAGTCCACCTTGTGGGGGGCCTACCAACGCTGCGTTTCCCGGTACGTGGTCGTCACTCGAGGACCTTTCCGTTCCAACGGCCGTCAGTCCTCCTCGCAATGTGCCCTTAAATCACTACCTTAGTTCTGACAATTTCTTGGACTTTTTTGCAGGAGGAATCGTAAAACAGACCAACCCCGGAAAATTTAATTGTTATTCTATAATAGATTATTAAATTCAATATTCAAAAGAGTAACAAAGGTTCCTGTTATATTTAATTATATAAAATATGTTAATGACAGCCTTAGCCTGGTCCGGACATTTGAGGCATAAGTACCTTCTATATACTTTGAGGTTGGCGGCGGTTTTATTAAAGCTATTTGGTTGCAAACATTTTAATTTATAAATTATAATTACTAAATTATTCACATAAAAGGTAAGCTGAACTAGAAGGGTATATCAAGTTCAGTGTGGACCTCATTATCATTGCCTGCGACGTGCAATCACAAAAAAAAACTTTTTGTTATATTAATAACTAACTTTTGCATGCGACTTCGTCCGCGTGGAATAGTTACTTCGGGCAGCATTTTAAGGTTTTTATGTTTTTTATTTCTCATCAACTGCCTAAGAAGAAAAAATCATGGCAAAGCCGTAACTTAGAACGTACCTATCTGACTATGGCCTAGGGATTGATTGCCGATTTACAAATGAACAAAAAACTAAATTTCAAATGACATTATTATATATAGTTATATCAACATTACTAGCTAAATTGTATGATTTTAAAAAAGATAGTATTGTGTGATGTTTTATAAAAGATACACATATTACGATTATTGAAAGAAACGACGTTACATGCAAAGTCACTCGATCAAGATTAATTGACCGATTTATCGAGATAATATGAAAACATCCCTCCAGGAAACCTCCCGCGAAGACATGCATATTTATTTGCCTGTTGTACGTGTCCTACATGTTAATAGTTGGTATAAACAGACAAGACTCGATCCACATATCCTCAGTTTGACAGGATGCTAACGGCGCGCACCCATAATTTAGAACAATATATACAAACTGTCAGCCCTTTGTGTTCAAATTCAGGGACTAAGTAGGTATGAGTTTTGCAATCATTGAGTTATACCACAGATAATATAATACTATACCTATGTAGTAGAGAAGCTATGTCAAACTAAATCCATGCGCAAGTATATTGAAAAATTTGCGGCTTTTTTAGTTTTCAATATCTATTTTTGTTGGCTGTGGATGGAGTGAGCCATGACTGGCATAAAATAACAAGATCGTGTGAGGAATATTGAAATCCCCCCCTCTAAAATGGATTTGGGTCGGACATGTTGCCAGGAAGAGTGATGGCAGGTGGAACGAAAACATTGACTGATAGGTGGCCTATTACAGAGAAAAGAAGCCGCTGTAGTTGTTGCACTGACTGCTGACTGCCTGCAAACACTAAGGTAAAAAATAGGTGTAAAAAAAACACAAAATGTGGAGATTTTGTCGTAAGTCAAGTGGTTACATTACGGTTTACGCTTTTCATCAAAACTGTTTATTCGGTAACTAATTTTATGATATTGGTAAATTAGTGCTCGAAGTCTCTTATTAAGTATTAAAGATGTGCCAGGAGACTCCGCTCTTCCTTAACTTAGGTTACCTATAGGTATAAGTATGGGTACAATTAGCTGAACGTGCTAATAGAAGCATACCCAAAATTACCTTAATAATATTTATTATTATATATTTCTTATTATTTAATCATTGTTAAACATATATATTAATTATTACTATTATTAAGAACTGCTTCATAAAAAAAACAAAATTTATTGCATTTTAAAGGTGGTTGTAATTTATTGAAAAAAATGGTTCTAATTTAAAGTTTTATATAAAGAAGATAACGATAGAAAAGAAATGACCCGGTGTTCTTTCCGGTCACGAATAGGACTGCCCCTTCTGATCCTGTGGATGTCGTAAAATTCATCATCATCATCATATCAGCCGAGAGACGTCCACTGTTGGATATAAGCCTCCCCCAAGGGTCTCCAACCCGAACGGTCCTGCGCTGCCCGCATCCAGCGGCTTCCCGCGCCTTTTATCAGATCGTCGGTCCACCTTGTAGGGGGCCTACCAACGCTGCGTATTCCGGTACGCGGCCGCCATTCAAGAATCTTTTCACCCCAACGGCCGTCAGTTCTCCTAGCAATCTGCCCTCCCCCTCTACATTTCTGATATAATCATGCAGTGTCTGCGTCGTAAAAGTCGACTGAGGCAAATTCTGAATCCTGCGACACTCGCGCGGTGTCAGCAAAACAGCAGCATACCCAAGGAGGATTGGTGTCAGGCAGGCACACGGACATAAAACTATGACACGACCTACAGCAGTCATCATCATCATCATCATCAACAGCTCATATAATGTCCCCACCTCGGGGCTCGAGCCTACCCCACATAGGGGCGATTAGGCCTTAGCCAACCACGCTGACCAAGTGCGGATTGGTCGACTTCACACACAACCTAAGCATTTCATCATAGGTGTGTGCAGGTTTCCTCACGATGTTTTCTTCACCGTAAAAGCGTCGATTAAACGTACATATGAATTCAAAATTTGAAAACACATTGGTACATGGCGGGGTTCGAACTGGTGCTTCCCGGGTGGAAGACAACGCTCTTACGCACTACGCCACCGACGCCTTACACGTCCTTCAGCAGTATGGTAACAATATTGCACCAACCTCAAATAAATTGGTAGTAGAGTAGGAATAAGAACATGAAAAGAAATGATTTCAAACTGGTCTTTTAAAAATCAATGCGGTATGTCAAGAAGTCAATTTGCAACCACTGCGTCGTATTGCTGTGCAAACAATTAGGATGCTGGTAACATGCGTACATAAAAATTTATTAGCGACCAGAATATGGTTCTGTCATAAAGACGCGCCTAATCGAGATGGCGCAATTAACTCGGAATCAATAAAACGCTGAATGAGCATCCCCTTAACTGCATCACAGTACAAAAGCAACAGAGAACGAAATGTATCTACGAGTATGGTTTCAGAAAACGATAGCACGCGATGAATGCCTACAATAAATGGTTATTGAATTAAAGTATGTTATTTTTGAAACGATTTCAATATACGAAAATCTAAGTATGGAGTGGAATTCTTGGCAGAGGTCTATTTTCCCGGATCAATATTAATGTGGCGATTTAAAGGTCATCTTGAGAGCGTGAACCATCATCGCTTTCCACTAGGCGAGACTGTGATCTGAAACGTTAGCCTATATAAATTTTAAAATGAAATATAGTGAACGATATTGTTACAGACGGCTGAATCGTGGAATCCGAAACTTTTTGCTTTTTCCCTGATTCGGTTCCTCAAATATTTTTTAAAAATTTATATTAGGTCCCCACCTATGAAATTGGCGTTTTTTTTCTTACAGACTATTAGCTGTGTATCTTCTTTGATTTAGTCGCTGTTTCAGTTTTATATTTTAATTATGAATAAGGACTATACTGTTACGGATTTGCATGTAGTAAACTTAGAATTATTTAAATGTTTATTTAAAAAAAAAAAAAGTGACTGTTTTATTTTGTCAGCAGAATCAACTCTTAGAATCGTTGTAACTCATGGACAGGCCCATCTTTTGTCTAAATCATTAATGCAATACTTAACCAAGTCTTGCTCAATTATACACTCCAAATTTCAAAAGATTTGGCAACGGAGTTTTTTTAGAAATTTTAAATAATGTAAGTATGGTAAATACACATTTAATTGAAAATCTTCATAAAAATTGGCGTGGAACAACGCCAATTTACTAACTCTATTTTTTTTAACTATAAATCCTAATGTTACAAAATTTGGAGGAAATAGGCGAACAACTCTCGGCTAAGTCTAGCATCAATAAATTATGCAAAAATCAAGTCTGTCCATGAGTTAGTAGGCATCAAATCGCCAATTCTGATGAAGAGATTAAAGAGTCATTTTCACATTTTTTCAGAATTTACCAAGTGAAATATAATTTAATTACAGACAAAAAAATTGCAAAGAGTATAGTTTCAAATAATAATAATAATAATAAGAACCTAAAACAACTATTGAATTAAAGAAATTGCAAGTTTAGGTACAAGATAATAAAACGCCAATTTCATAGGTAAGGACCTAATATTTAATTGAATCAAGAACCTTACAACCTTGTTCAGTAATGTATTTTAATCACTTTATTTGTCATCTATAAAATCACTTTGTTCACTGTGCCACCCTCCTCATTGTCAGATTATGACGCACGAGTGACGTAGCGGCGCGACGCTCATCGGAGTTGCCACGGGAGGACAGCTGTATTTATAGAGCTATTAATGTTAAATAAATGCCTATTGTCCCCGATAAAGCTGTCTATTGCTCAATTATGTGAAGTAAAATCGTGCTTCACTTGAATGGTGATAAGCAGTTATTGGTTAAATATCGTGTGAGGTATAATATTGCGAGTAGCACGAAATAATAGATATGTACTACTCTGTCAAGAAAGTACCGGGAAAAGAGCAATAATAAACAAAATGTTAGTTATTCTTCCAAATTTAAAAAAGTATGCTCCTTCAGATACGATACACTATTACGCCAACGAATAATCCAATCATCAAAACATTTTTTAAACGCTGTTTCCGGAATTAGGTTCAGTTCTCAGAAAACTGGTGCCATGAAATGGTAATTTCCACGTCTTGTCACCATTACCAATGCGTTTCATGAATGTTGGGTCCAAATTGACTCATTCTCAATTTGGACCCAATGTGCATGTCCTCAGCTACTGTCATGCGATTGAGCTTTTGGAGAAAGTTCAGGTCTTTTGGGACTAGCCGAGCGTAGCATGTTTCACACCCAAGTATTTAAAATGGTACGGATCGACTCGTGAGGTACAGAAAGTTCGGCGGCTATCTCTCTTAAAGTTGAATGAGGATTTTCAGTCACTATTTCCTTCACTTTTGCGATGTTAACTTCAGTTGCAGACCTTGATGGCCTACCAGAGCGAGGCAAATCTTCCATCACATCTCGACCGCTTTTGAACGCTTTGTACCACTGATAAGCACGTATTTTTGAAAAAGTCGATTCACCGTAAGGCTTCTGTAATATTTTCAGTGACTCCGAACACCAAATTCCATCGGAGATTCAAAATTTAAGTCAAACTATTTGTTCTCAGTTTTTGTCCATTATGAAATTCGCAATATACACTAGATATGATATGACTAAAAATAGCACTGTATTTAATATTAATACCAGGTGCAACTCAAGCTCCGTGCCAAAATGGAAAACAGTTGTGCCAATCTAACTACAACAAGAAAAAAACAAAAAATTGAATTTGGAACCATAAACAAATCATAACATAACGTATGAGCATAACACGCCGCGCCGGTTCACAAAAAGGCGCGCACAATCTGGCTGAATGTGACGTATCCGCTCAGGGTAGCCTCAAGCCGCATTTACATAATGGCGACATTTTACAATCCGGCGCGCCTTTTTGGGCAATAAGGCCTGTTATACGATACGGTTACAACATATATATTATCAAATTTACTTAAAGCGTTTTGCCATATAAACAACTTTTAAAAAAAAAAGTCGAACCGACTTCAAAAAGTATAAAAATAACATATTATTAAAATGTATGCTAGGTACCTGCTGTACTGTTTGAACCCGGTGCCAAGCCATGCCAATCGTTCAGCACCACGAGCCCCTCATCACCTAAGCTGGCGCGTTCGGTCGGTCGCAATCGCGGGATGGTGTGATCAATAATAGTACGAGAGCCCACGACCAAAACCATGTCTCATAGCAATACGGCAAAAACCCTATAAAATCGTTAGATTGTATGATTCTGAACCCGACTAGGTGTGTAGTAACGGTCGAAAGTGTAGCAACTGCGTGGGAGGACATTTCTGCTGTGTCAAAAAAAAAAGACAGTCGGTATTATAGCAATACGTCTGATAGTGAAAATGTACATAGATTTTATAACTGTATTACGAAAAAGTTTGTTTTCAGACATTTTGCGCGTAGCATATAGCCTGAGCGCATTTTTGAAAATGTCAACAAATTTAGCCGACCTGTATCATAGCAATACGGATAATTTTTTTTTTCAACTTTTCGTATTGCTGCCATGATTACCAAAAACCTGTTTTCAGACACTTTAAGTGTAGCATATACTCCCAAAACCCTACTTCATCCCAGTTTCCTTTTGTGCGATTTATTTCAGTCCTTCAACTTCAATGTTACGGTTTCGGGTAAATTCTTTGTTAATTATCATCTAATAAATTCAGGGTCGCAACGTATTCACTGGTTTGTAACAGAAAATTCAAGATGCCTCAGTACGATTTTTAAATGATATCTGAGTATCGAAAAGTTGTCTGATAGAGAAGGTGCTACACTTAATTTGTCTGATATAAATTTTTTGGACATGTGGACAACTTATTTTATCATGTCCAACAATTTTCAGACATATTGCTATGATACCGATCGGTAAAATTTGTTAACATTTTCAAAACGGTCTCAAAATTTAATGCGTTCACATTTCCGTCTGAAAATTGTTTTGTTCGCATCAAATAACCAAAATTTACTAATAAAAAAGATTTTCAGACGTATTGCTATGAGACATTTTTTTTGTCTCATTTTTAATTTTTTTAAATGATTTTACGGGTTTGCGCTACACCACTAACGTCTGAAAAATATGTTTCCGGTATCTCAGAACTATCATTCAACTACAGTCTGCAAATCAGACATATTGTTATGATGCAGTTCGGTAAAATTCTTTGACAATTTTGAAAATTCGGTCAGATCAAACGCTACGCGGAAAATGTCTGATATTGGTATTTTCGAGTTCAGGATAATCGTATCTATCGATTTGATGCGGTTTTGGCCGTATTGCTATGAGACAAAAATTTTAGTCGTGGGCTCTCGTACTATAAATGTGATGTGGCAGGCAGACCTATAGAATACCTAGTTGGCTTGGCACCGACTTCAAACAGTACAGCAGGTACCTAGCATACATTTTAATAATATGTTATTTTTATACTTTTTGAAGTCGGTTCGACTTTTTTTTTAAAAAGTTGTTTATTTTTCTATTTTTAGTGTTTTATGTGGAATAATTGTTGTTTTTTTTTTATATATATTACGAGATGGCCAACAAACTTGCGGCCCACTCGGTGTTAAGTGGTTCCGTCGCTTATAGACACTTGCAATATTAACCATAAATCACTTAACATTAGAAGTGATTTTTGGGTTTTGTGCATAGTATGGTATGGTCCATACTGTCAGAGGTGGTTTTATGTGTGAGAAAATGTTACAGTTTTGTACAAGTTTAACATCCAAATACTAACTTTTACGGTGCTTTGCCTTCCATCATCAGCTCACCTAACAAGCTGAAAGAATACAACTTTCGGTCTCTCTTAATCGTTATGGAGTTTCTCCTTCCATCATCAGCTCACCTGAATAGCCTGAAAGAATTCAACTACCGTTCTTTAGGTACCTTAAATATTTAAAGAATTATCGTCCAACTCCTAACCATTAAGGAGTTTTACCTTCTATCATCAGCTCACCTGAATAACCTGAAAGAATGCAACTATCGTTCTTTAGGTACCTTTTATATCTAAATAATCATCAACCAACTCCTAACAGTTAAGGAGTTATTCCTTCCATCATCGGCTCACCTGATTAACTTGAAAAAATACAACTAGCGGTCTTTACGTGCCTATAATCTTTAAAGAATTATCATCCAACTCCTAACCGTTAAGGAGTTTTTCCTTCCATGATCAGCTCACCTGAATAACTTAAAAGAATACAACTATCGCTCTTTGGGTACCTTTAATATTTAAAGAATTATCATCCAACTCCTAACCATTAAGGAGTTTTTTGTTTCATCATCAGCTCACCTAAATTACCTTAAAGAACACAACTATCGGTTTTTAGGTACCTTTAATATTTAAATAATCAACAACCAACTCCTAACAATTAAGGAGTTTTACCATCCATCATCAGCTCTTCAACATGAGATGACTACCACACGCAATCATAGTAGAATTGCTTTATAAAAAATATGAATAACCCTCCCTTTCCGTTGTTTTTCGAGGGTTGCTTTCGATTTTCATAGCTTTGCATCATCAGATCCTGACTTGGTAAGACTGGGACCACCTCAGGAGTACACTATCGAATAAAAAAAGAATTTTGAAAATCGGTCTACAAATGACAGAGATATCGGTGAACATACATTTACCTTCCATCATCAGCTCATCAATATGAGATGGTGACTACCAGACGCAAATGCTAGTATAGCTTTAGAAAAAATATGAAAAACGTTGTATATGCCTATAAAATTTGAGGGTTGCCCTCGATTTCCCTGGCTTCCCATCATCAGATCCTGACTTGGTGACAATGGGACCACCACAGGAGTAAACACTATCGAATAGAAAAAGAATTTTGAAAATCGGTCCAGAAATGACGGAGATATCGGTGAACATACATAAAAAAAAAAATACATACAGACGAATACAGAACCTCCTCCTGTTGGGAAGTCGGTAAAAAAAAACATTTCACGGACTTTACAGATTCTAAAAAGTACATTGTATTCGTCAAACTGTTATTTTCCCGACCACCATCCCCAATTAAGATATCGTATTATTGGCAATCGTAAAAATAAGATTGTTGCGAAGCGTGCTACGATCTTTTGGAAAAACGTCCTTAGAACACTCGCCGTGTTCAAAGAGTACAATGTAATAGACGCGCGGATATCGCAAGATTCGAATTGTAAAGGCTCAAGATTTTTGGTCACCTCTACATCTAACTATGTTTTATAATATCTAGCTATAATTATTATTATGCAATAAGACAACTTATATAGCTGTATAACTAAACATGCAACACAATCCACGCAAGTATAATCCGAAAAGTAGCTACTTTTATTTTTCGAGGCTGCCAATGCTTTCGTGGATTCTTTGAAATTACATGTTATTAGGGCTACGGTACCATTAGGACTGTATGGTTGATTTATTGCTGTCAGTGACTGGAATGACATGGAAACAGATTTCTAGAAGGAAATATGACATGTTAGGGCGAATACACTTTCAAGCGGCGAGGCGCCGCAACGCTAAAATTGGCAGAGTAGTGTCGCTACAGATTTCAAGAAGAAAATATGACATTTAAGGGCGAAAACACATTCAAGTGGCGAGGCGCCACAACGTCAATTGGCACAGTAGTGTCTCTAGGTTTCTAGCCATGCATGTCTCATCTCCTACGTGGTTATTTTGTGTTGTCACCGATTTGGACGTTGTGACGATGCTTACTCACAGCGACACATGTCGTAAGTAATTATGGTGAGATTGGCATTCTATCCCATCATGCATAATCCAAAAACAGCCAGTGGAAGAGAGATTATATGCGCAGACAGAGGCGGAGAGGGTTGGGCGACCGCCTACGGCCTCGCGGGATCCGAGGGGGCTCGCGTGTCGAGTATATTTTACCCGAGAGACACCCACTGTTGGACTTGAGGGCTCCTTCAATGATCTCCAATCGAACAAGTGCTGCTCGCATCTAGTGACTTTCCGTAATTTTTTTTTGTCAGAAGCCGCTAGATGGGGATGGGAGGGGGGGTGAGCACTAAGGGTCTCGCGCCGTGTACCTTGTAGACATGTGTAAATAATGCCCGTAATATCACAAATGAGATCTCTAACACGTGATGTTACATTACGCATCACTCCGAGAAATCAAACATCACCCGAAATAACATTGCCCGAGCTCCGAGCGCGAGCGAGAGGGACCGAGCGACCGACCGAAACGCGCGTAGGTACTAGTTTGCTATCCCGCTCGCACTGCTCATAGCTTCATGGTGATAGCTGTAATCTGTCACTGTCATGTGATGTTTTCATCTAGCGCGCTGATGATGATGTGATATAGCATTACTTTTTGAAGCACTGTTTCGCGCATGTCTAGTACCTTACCCACGTCAAATTTAGGTCTAACTCCGCCACTGTGCGCAGAGTGTGGCTAGTTAACCACCCACTCCTTGGCAACCAGTAAAGTGCTTCTTCACAATACGAGTACTGAGTGAGCATCCCATTTCTTGATAATAAAGTATACGAAATCGGATTAAAAGTCAGAATTCACAATGTTCCATTGTAACAAGACGCTTCGGGAAACTCTTTGCTTCAAGTTTAGAATTGAGATTTTCATTTCAAGAAAATCCTATTGTAGTAGGGACCTTCACTTTTATTTACACGCTGACTGAATTGTAAGTCGCAGTCGTAGTCTCACAAGTTCCTTGGGTGAATGAACAGTAAATATTAGATTTTGTATTTTCTGCTTTTAAGGAGATTACATTATCAGACCTTATAGATGAATGAAGTAAAGTGTGAATGAATGAACGAGTTGAATAAGCAAGTTTATTAATGTATATTATTTTGTTGCAGGATATCTGTCTTGTATCCAAAGTTTGCCTGGATGAGATTGCGATAAGGCCGCCCATTGTGTTTTATAGTGTAAATGTTTATGGTGTGATCTTTTATATTTGCGTCGATGTGCAATAAAGATTAAATCTATTATTTTACCTATATTCTATTTCCATGGAATATAATATATTCTTATCACATTTATTCAAAAAGAGTTTCTTCTACGTTAACAGGGTCTAAAATAGCGTTAATAGAATCAATTTTAGTCCCTAAGACTAAAAGTAGCTTGAATTTGGAATGTCGATATTGTTAGTAAAAGTTCCAATCACCAAAGATCAATCACGAATATTTTATGACGCTAACTCGAGTATGTTTTAACTTATTGCAACCAAATTCCACATGCTGTATGACATCAAATTAAAGGGTTTCTATCAACTTTTGAGTCGCTTCCGGTATACGAGAAAGTCAATCGGAGACCACTCCTGATTTTTCGCGCGGATACTTGTATGTAACTTCAGCGAGCGAAGGATCACCAGTGACATTGTTACCAAGTTCCAACACATTTCATCTCACTATAGCGAAAATGCTAGGTTCAAAATTACGAAGTTATTGTATTCTCTTTGGTTCAAAACACAAACAGCTTAAATTATATTAAATTAGTGTTTATTATTTTAAAAATGAAAAGAAAAGTTACCTACTACATTTAGCCATGTTGAACAAATTAAATTATACTTTTTTATTGGATTTATTTAGAAAGGAATTTAACTCTTTTCATGCCAGCGAATAAAATGCACTTTTGCACTGTTAAAGAGAATCTTTCCAAGCTTGTGAGATGAAAAAAATATTGTTACTGCTAATAGGCCCTCGGAAACATGTTCAGAGTATAAAAATACGCGCCAAGAATTCAACAGAATAATAATTCACAAGAAGGTTGGTGTGATCTCCAGCGGGACGTCCCGGCTTTTATGGTATCATTGAATACGCTCGCTTCAAGGTTTGAATCGTCTTAGTCTTGCTCTACTTGTTAGGATTGCGATATCGGGGACTTTGGTATTAAGCGAGCAATCTTGTTACATAGAGGAATAATTGAAAAACATGAAAGACGTGTAAATTAGTTTGGTTTTTTTGCTGTTTTTTAAATGCCTCTCTTCAGGGAAGGTCAAGAGATCTAGTCCAAACAGTTATGATATATATATTCCAAGCTTGCACCCAATTATCTAACCCAGTTTTAAGTATCAGTAAGAACTTTTTCACCTCTCCAGCACCAAAAGACCTTTTTTGCTTATTGAAAAACAAGACGTTACGTTCAATTTAAATTATTTTAGTAATCTTACTTTTAATTATCAATAATTATTTTAAGATAATAAACGTGTATTAAAGTATGGCCTTGTTTTTTTCACCTATAACACTTAACTCGCTGGAGAGGTGAAAAGTTGTAAGTTTCGCACGAGAGCAAATAATTTTTCTGTCGTGCCTTTAAATCACTCACTGCGCTCAGTAGTCTATTTATGAATCACTCGCGTAGACTACTTCGCTGGTTCGTGATTTAATATCGACACTCACAGCAAAAAATAACTTTGCTCACTTGTTGAACAAATAACTATTGCTATGTATACTATACATACCTAATAATAATATTACGGACAAATATGCATAATAATTTAGAATTTTATAAATAAACTTGAATAAATATATAAACAACTAGGACTCGTGAACAAATGTTCCTGTTTATCACAAAAATTGTGAGTAGGCAGCGTTCATTACCACTCCACCACAACGTTATAATATGTTTGTTATTCTTTTGTATAAATTGTGTGATTTATTTTACTGAGAAAGCGTCGGTGGCGTAGTGCGTCAGGGCGTTTTTACTGAGTAAATATTGATGGTGATTTTACTGAGCAAATAATAGACTATAACTTTTTCATTTTATCATCATCAACAGCTCATATAATGTCCCCACCGAGGGGCACGAGCGTACCCCACATTAGGGGCGATTAGGCCTTAGTCAACCACGCTGGCCAAGTGCGGTTTGGTCGACTTCACACACAACCTAAGAATTTCTTCATAGATGTGTGCAGGTTTCCTCACGATGTTTTCCTTCACCGTAAAAGCGTCGGTTAAACGTACATATGATTTCAAAATTTAAAAACACATTGGTACGTGGCGGGATCGAACCAGTGCCTCCCGGGTGGGAGACGACGCTCTTATGTACTACTCCACCGACGCTTTTTCATTTTATGTTTGACCTAAAAAAAACAAAAATATTTTGAAGCCAGATAATGTGACTACGTGACTGTAGCTGCGCGTGTCGTAGCTACAAGACGCTACGAGCGTTACGCAGCTACGAATAGTGCGTTACGAATAAAAGTCACAATAATATTGCCACCATACTACTTCATTTTTGAGAACACGAATTAATTAACTATTTGCTATTTAGAAAGATAATATTCGGGAACTGAATAACGTCACTTATTGGCTACACGTGTCGTAGCTACAACACGCTACGAGCGTTACACTGCTACGAGTCGAGCGTTACAATAGTCGTAGCCAATGTAATCTACGTAAAATAAGATATGAACGAATATAAAGAACAACCCACTATAATAGTATAAAAAAAATATTAATTTCCATAGAACATAAAAGAAATCTGGCAGTATGGGCCATGCAGTGCTTCTAAGTAGTGACAGGTTGCTAGCCTATCGCCTACATAAAATTACTACATACCAAACCTAAAAAGTAACAATCCTTCAGTGAAACAAACAAAAATCAACAACAGGACAAATGTTACACTTAAACTCATCTCAGCAGTATTTTTTCAGCAAAAAATTAAGTATACTTTGACTGTAAGACTCAGTTGACAAGGGAAATGGGAATTGATAAGCGATCACCATAGCCCATTAAAATGGTATACGAGTGCACCGCAGATTTCACGCTAAGGTATAATATGGTCGCTTGGAGACATAATGGCCTCACAGTAACGGCCAAGTCTTAAAACAATCTAATTAATTTAAGCATACAAATACGTAAAGTAGAACTCTATATTTTCCTTTGTTCATTTAATATTCATACGAGTAAATATACAGTTACCGTTGAATTACACTCTGTCTTTTCAACCCGAATATTCCATTTTAATAAATGAAAACAGTAAATCCGATGAGCACCTCCTTACTACAGTAGAAAACATTAAAGAGAACATATTACAAAAGAAGTTTACTTTTGTGGAAGTTTTAATGACTTGTATGTACTTAAAATATAATGGTGTATTTTTTTGTAAGGAATATATTCGTGGAACTCGTGGACTGTTTAATTTTAAGAAGGTTTTTTTTCAACTTCACATTACGTATAATTAAGCAGCACTGCACATATTAAATGAAACTACATAATTCTTTAATCTTTTACGGATTTAACTGGCGTGTTGGTTTTCACGTTTTAGTATTTCTGGTCCGGGTCTTTAATGATTTTAATAACTGGATATCATAGTACGGACCAACCACTTCCAGATAAAATTTCTGGAATTAGGGTTAGTTAATTCTGTAATGTAGCTAATATCATACTGCCGTGCGTTAACTAAAAGGGCGCAAAGCCACAAAATCTAAATTTGAGTTATGAGCGAAAAACGCGCGAAAACTTTAAAAAATATGCCACTTGAAAACTATAGGTCGTAGAAAAAATAAATAAACATCCAAATATAGCTTGTTACATTTACTACTAAATAGTGATAGTTTTGATTAAAAATAACTACTTTTAAGTAAAAAAAATAGCTTTTTTGCTTTTTAGCAGTGCATATTTTGGCGAATTGAATATAAAAACTATACTAGAAAGTCGCTAAGTACCCCTTAGCGACCTTATAGTTTATGATTCCATCGTAAATAAAATTTAATTTTTTTGTGTAAAAAAATTATTCGAAATTACTTAACTAAAATGGCGTTAAGGTACTTAATGGCTTTAAAGTTATGTATTGCTAATTTCCATTTATTATTCAACCTTCACTATATAAACACAACAGTCTGTTAGTGTCTTTTTAGGCAAGCATTTGAATTTAGTGTCTTTTTTTGTTTTATTAGGAGTGTTTTAAGACACTATTACTACACTTTAAAGCCGTTAAGCTTTGAACCTTTGACAATAAACGACTATTTAGTTATGTATTTGGGATTAAATATTCCCAAAGATAAACGAAATGAATCAATAAACTTATTTAAAAAAAATAAAAACTCAACAACAACATATAATAAATAACATGAACTTTAAATAAAACTTTTAAAAAGTTATTACACCTACGACATAAAACAAAAAAAAACTGCAACGCAAAAAGGACCATTCTGAAATAACCACAGAATTAATAATACAAGGAGATAGGCCAAGCTGGCGGTTTACTTGTGACCAGTCTATGCCCAGTAGGCATATATTGCCGCCAGTTCGCCGTCCGATAAAGTCGAGTGAATACGTACGTATGACAGAAAGAAATATCCGTTTTTCTTTCAAAATGCCATCCTGTTCAACTGTAACATGCAATCATTGCAGTGAATCAGTTATATATCAAGTAATGGAATAACTTTTCACACGTAAGAACCGTAAAACTTAGATTTATATTTAAAAAACAATATTAATATGCGCGCAATCAATAGTGTACATTACGGCATGCTCAACTTAAACCATTTAATGTAGTACGGCCGCTGATCGCGTCACTCGGACTTTCTATGAACTCAGCGATTTGATCAATCTCCCTTGCGGCTGTGCTTAACTTTAATTACTTCGCAGTCCTTATGACGCGCGCAATGAATAGTGTATATTACGGCATGCTCAACTAGAACCATGTTATGTAGTACGGCCGCTGATCACGACACTCGGTCTTCCTATGAACTCGGCGATTCGACCGATCTCCTTAGATTGATTTATCTGTGGAAATAACTAAAACTTTGTTTGTGAACATGCATGAACAACAACTTTATGAGCACGAACTTTAAATAACATTTTTAAAAAGGTATTACAACGAAGACATAAAAATCACTTAGCTTAGTAATTAATTAAGTAGTTTGGTATCTATAGAACTCGTTTTGGCCCTTTACTTGAACATTTAAATGTTTTAGAAAGAAATAAGTACTAAATTATATTTCGGTTCGGTGTCCCCAGGGATCCGTTTTATCCCCTGCACTGTTTCTTCTGCATATCAATGATATGATTCCTCTTCGTAACATCCAAGCTAATTGCAGACGACAGTACAGTGCATGCGGGCTACTTCGGAGACGCAAAAGCTGGATGAGCGGAAACCGTGGAGAGTCATGAGAATCTTGTCATTGAACTCAACCTAGAGCTCGACCTTGATTCTTAATGAGGTACGGCAAATCTGGTTGACTTCAATGTTAAGAAAGCTCAGTTGTGCGCGTATAGGCTAAAACTCGCCATTCCTTTCCTTACCCTCTCTCCAGGGCACAACACTAACGCTATAGAGAAGTATCACTTTGCTCGGCATGGAGGTTCGCAGCGACTTGAATCCGAAGAACTAAATCGAAAGGTGCGGCGTTTTGTCACGCCAAATCAACCTGAGCTTGCTTTACAAGACCCAAGTACGGTCCTGCGTGGAGTATTGCTCGCACCTGTGGGATGGCTCTGCCAAGTACTTACTCGATGCTTTGGATAGGTTGCAGCGTCGCGCGGCTGGCATCATCGGCGACGAAGAGGTGATTGAACTTCTTGAGCCCCATTGAGCGCATTCTAGCGTCTGTACCACGGCGAGTGCTCAGAGGAGCTTTTTTCCCACCATCCTTCCTTTTAAGGACTACGCGTGCTGGTCTACGTTGTACTACGTACGTCACCGACAAACTGTGGCTACGATTCCAACGCGAACTAAAAATATTGCAAATTATCGTTTATTTTGTTATTTGTTGGACTATGCCCGATTGCCCATTATTAAGTTCACATAGTTGCTGTTGTTCAGGTACAGATGACATTTCTTCGTAACAAGTTAAATCCTGGACTTCAAGCGAAGGTGTTGGCGTTGGTTGTGTTTGGGAAGGTGACCATTCGCAAGTGGTTATATCAAGTGATATATAAGGGAAACGTCTCGTTCAAATATTTTGTTAGGTCATGAAAGTGGCGCCAACTTTATGTGGTTTGTTTTTCACAAAATTTCATAAACATCGATGATGTATGGCCATATTGGCCATGCGTAAAGTTTGACGGCAAGATATCGTGCTGTTCGAGTAAGAAGCGGTTAATTTCCTCTTGTACTATTGAATTGGGATAGAGGGAAAAAATAAAACATGTCGACTGTCGGTAAAGTAAAGCATGGTCAGTACCAACATGATGAGATGAAGCAAGCAATAAAATTGTCATAATTAAATAATTCAAACAAATAATTTTAAAAACGGGTTATTAGTCTAAGCCATTCCTCCATAATACAAAGAAACGTGCATAATTTCACCTCAATATAATACGTACAGATATATTATTTACTGCATTTAAGTATGCAATACTTCAAAATAATAGTATTCTACCTAGGCGTTTGGTCAGCCATTGTAAAGTTTTGGCGGGTTCCTCACGCTTTGCGGTGCGTGTCCTCCTACGACGACAGCCTACGCGCTATTATATTAGTCTTCAAACATATACGAGTACATACTCTCTTTGTGGCAACTAGGGACACTCCCCAGTGCGCCGGGGCGGAAAGAGAGGCGAGAGCAGATTGCGTCTTTTTAGCTAAGTATTGTAGCTTAGCGTCCTTCTAACGGAGGATTCGTACCATAATCTGAGTAGCTAAAGGCGGTATAATATTTGTGAAAAGTATTCCTTGATTTAAACTTTACACGAATCCTACGCTAAAAAGGTGTTAACAGATTTTAACGTCCTTCTAATGTAGTATTTTCAGAATACGTCTTTTTAGCCTAGGATTTTAATGTAAATTACAAGACTAAATCTTGGCTTAAAAGTAATTAAAGTATCTTTACGACTTTCTTGTGTAATACTATTGAAAAGCGTCTTTTTTGCTAAGCACCGCTTTAAAAATATCTAAAATATTAAAGCATTAAGGGCTGCATGTGACCTTTTAGTTAGGCATCGATGGTTAACGTACTTTCAGTTGTGTAAACTGTTATCTTTTTCGTGTTTAACGACTTATTTGCTGAAACTATTTCAAAAACTATAAACGTTACAAAGATGATTCCTAGACAGATCGATAAAGATTTTTTTTCTACATACGATGGCATTAAAATCTCAAAATCGACCCCCTGAGGGTTAACGCCCTTCTAGTTAACGGACGGCAGCATAGAGCTTAAGTAAACTGTAGAAAGTGTTTATTCTATAGGAACTTTAGTGCATTAGTATGTGTGTTTTAATTTAATAAACCATTACTTTGGAAATATAAAAGCAGAAAACGTAAAGTGCAATATTTATTTCAAAGATTTAACTTAATGTTTATTGTGAATTCGCTATGTTTCTTTCATAAATTCAACCTTAAAATCACACAATTGGAAATATTTGTACAAATGCCATGATATCCCGACACGAATTATTGGAATAGCTAAGTGTCTCAATTAGATACGTAGAAAAACTTACGCAGACCTTAGTAAAAATCGGTCCTTTCCTTCCACTGACCCGTAAAAAGGTCGTCATTCTAAAGTACACAAGTCAAAGAAAAATAAGGTCAATTCCCAATTAACTTAGATAACTTTGTAACGAGAAAAAAATATTTAATCAATTAACTTATAAAAGGTTCATCAACATCAGTTACTTAAACAAAAGGTTACTTAGTATTAAAATTAAGTAATTTTAATTATTACTAAACTATTTAGGAGGAGGAGGTTGATGGCAAGGTCGGTATTCGGATGGGTGACCGAATTTTTTTAACTCGATTTTCTTCCGTGGTTCGGAAAGCACGTTAATCTGGTGGCTCTGACGCTGCTGTCAAAAGAATAGAAATAACATAATTGCCACACGCAAGAACGACGTGCTTACACAAACATTTAAAACATTTAATATCGTCTCGTTTTAAATGTTTAATATTAATTATTAAACATTTAAAACGACTGAAATAAGTATACAGGTTGTAAAAGACATGAACCAAGAGACATGAACAGTCAAACGAGAACAATGTATTCTGCTCATCATCATAACATTTTTTTCCCTTTAGACTATACCTGGGAAATTGATAGTTACGATTTTATTGAAGGTAAAAGTCAAATTATTTTTTTTATTTTTTTATGAAAACGTATTGTTAACATTATTTCTTAATTATTGTCCATAGAAACATTATCATTTTTTTAGTATTTCAAAACAAAAAATGGCTTCAAAACATTAGCGTTCAATGTAGTGTTGCCCAAATTAAGTCTTGGTCTTGCAGTCTTGGTCTTGGTCTTGCAAAAATGCAAGACCAAGACCAAGAACAAGACCGCGTATTTTTAGCAAGACCAAGACCAAGACTGACCGTGCAAGACTTAAGCAAGAACAAGACTTATCCCGCAAGACTCTTGCGTCTCGCAGGACTTAGCGCTATTTCACGGAGTAGTTAGGTATAACAGTTCGGTGTATAGGTACGCTTAGGAATTCTATGAGACGCAATAAACTGTATCAAAGAATATTAAAAACTGGACCTATGCGCATTGCGACCAATACCTACCATAAACATACATAGCGAATAAAAAAATATCCATTAAAATCAAACAGAGTGCATGCATAGTTTTGTTTTAACCATCGGCACTTTGATAATGCGGCATCAAAGGTTTTGTACTGACTTCTCAAAGAAATTTTCCGCTTTTCGGAAGTACATGGTGATGATACACGCGCCGGCGGCGGCGGCTTCATTTGAAATCACATACAACAATCGGTGCCGCCGCGCCGAAATCACAACATTTGACACTAATTGATTGCCGCCACAGGGCCTAGGTATAGTTTTAAGAGCACAGGTGTTCCAAAGAATAAATAAGTTTCAGTGTGCTTAGAATGGAAACGAATACATTATTGTATTTTATTCTTTATTGAAATAAATGATAAATCGTAAAACTCTTTTATTAAATTTCATATAAGTTGAGGTTTCAATCTCTTTCTAGAGAGATATTGTTCTTTAGAATACAGTCAATTTATTTTAATTTATTTATTTTTTACATGTTTTAGCACATGTAAGCTTATAAAGCGTAAATGTTTATTAAGAAACAGTTACTCCCATGGAAAACGGCATATAGCTCAGTTGATAACCATGTGGCAGTTATCGAATTTATTATCAAATCTTCAGACATTTATTAATCTGATTGGTCTTTACTATGGCTATGTTAATTCCTAAGATCTAAAGTAAACTGTAATAAAAAGCAATAGTCTAATAGGTAATTGCAAGACTTGCAAGACTCTTGCTGCAAGACCAAGACCAAGACCAAGACTGGGAGCGCAAGACCAAGACCAAGACCAAGACCAAGACTAGCCAAGTCTCGTCTTGTTCTTGCATTTGGGCAACACTAGTTCAATGTAGCTCACTCGATGCGCACGGACACTAAAGAACGGGGCCGCCGTCTGGCAAAATTATCGCGGTTTTTCGAGTTGCGTGCGAGTTGAGCCCTTTACATTGCGCGGTACAATTTGCAATTTTTTTTAACACCAAAAAATAAAAATCATTTCCCAGCAATAATTTTTTTGAAATATGTCTTATTTTGATGTATAGAATACATGGTTCTCGTTTGACTGTTCATGTCTTTTACACCCAGTATACAGGATGTTTGGTACAAGGGGTATCAAGAGGGAAACTACCCATGCTAACATAGTTATATAAATACTACGGGCATTTAGGAAAATTTTAGTTTTTTCTGACAGCAGGAGTGCATTGCAGCATATAGCTCGATGCGCCTCTGGATACAGAGGTGTATCGATAGCTTATAAAATTCTTTCAAAAATACTAGATTTTAGTATGAACGGCATATGTCTGAGACTGCAGTGGATTCCATCTAATATCGACTTAAGTGCAAACGAAAAAGCTGACCGACTTTCAAAATTAGCTGTAACGGAAGGTAGAAATTATATAATTGAACCATTTCACTTGTAAAAGTATAAAGAATTTTGTTAAAATAAATGGAAAGAATAATAATATATTTCCACGATCACACCATTTATGAGGCCATCCGAAACAAGCCGTGGTGAGAAAACAAAAACAACTCGACGATGTCATGTGACTTCGAATGCCAAGGGGACACGCTAGACATCAAAAGGCACACACCCGCCGAGAAAGTTTACCCACCACGCGTTACCAGGCGGCTTCCGAACGTGGGCCCCATGTTTGTGTGCCCAGTGGCGGTAATCCGATCTTGTCAACTGTCAGAAATAGAGTAAATAACTGATTTAGCAAGACGTGTGTTTCCTTATCGCTGCCCACGTACAGAACAGGTCCCCTAATTCCATACCACTTTATGGAATGAAAGTAAGCAGAGGTGGAGTCCAAATGTCAAGGGAGCTTGTTTTCTGGCTGTGTAGCAACCACCATCTTATCAAAGTCTGCCGCGTAATAATAGTGATGACAGAATTATTGTGTTCTGACAGTTCAGTTACAACAGTGAGTTGAGACAACAGACCAGAGCTTCTGTGCTTAAAAAAAACAGGCAAATGAGTGTACCTACCAAAGCTTTATAATTACTAATGTTTAAATATTGGCAATGAATTGACTAGGGCGAGACCAAAAAATTCACCAATGTGTGAGTATTTCTATACGAGTGACAGGCCGATTTAGGCCGCCTGCGTGTATATGAAATGGTCTCATCAATCTATCTCGTTCTAATATACGTGTTACTGTGCTCTTTCTTTTTACATTGCCCATCTATGGTTCCAGCCGTTTATTCCCAGTTTTGTGACCACTGAGGATACATACATACACACGACCACGCTCTTAATTCCAAAAGGGGTTGAGCAGAGCCTTAGGTAACATTTGGGTACATATAAACCGACATCTGGCAGTATGGCCCATGTTATGACTGAAAATAGTGACAGATTGCCGGGTTGTCGATTACATAAAAGATTGATCAAACGCAATATGTAACAAGCCTGCAGTGAATCAGCAATCTCGAGGTAGGGCACAGAGGACTGTTTTGGTGAAATGGCGCACACTATGTGCGGCGATCCCAAAGCGCCTCCATAAGGGGTAAAATTATCTATCTATACTAATAATAAAGCTGAAGAGTTTGTTTGTTTGTTTGTTTGGTTGAACCCTAAGATCTCAGCAACTACTGACTCAAATTGAAAAATTCTTTTTCCGTTGGACAGTTCATTTATCTAGGAAGGCTATAGGCTATATAACATCACGGTACGTCCAATAGGAGCTGAGCATTAATAAAGAATGTTGCAAAAACGGGAGAAAAATATTTAATTTCAAAGCTTTCCCTGCGTGCGCTGCGTAAACGGTTAAAGTTACGGAAAAATTATGTATGACAGAATTATTTTCCATTAAATTTTCTAAAAAAAAGTCCGCGATAGCATATGTTTATCTTTTATGGTTGGCTCACTATAACCTTTCTTTTTGGTAATCAAATTTTTTTTTTATCAAAAGTTTATCTGCGATGGTTTTTTTGTATGCATGATATTATTCCTTATCAAAATAAATACATTATTTATCACAAGCATTTAATTTTGAACAAAATTGTTAATGACCTCATTTGATTTCAATGAATATCTTAAGAGATATCATAGTTTGAAATAAACGGAAAATAATAAATTTTCATTTTCAGAGCTTTTGTTGCGTGCGCTGGGTAAACGGTTAAAGTTACGCAAAAATCATGTATTACGGAATTATTTTCCTTCAAAAGTTCTAAAAAAAAGTTCCAGACAGCATTTATCTATCTCTTAAGGTTGACTCGCTATAACCTATTTTAGTTAATAAAATTTGTTCTAAAATAATGCATTAGATGCGAAGGTATTTTTGTAAAAATCATATTATTCCTTATCAAAATTTATACTTTATTCATCACAAGTATTTAATTTTGTACAAAATTGTTCTTTACATCATTAGATTTCAATGAATATCTTCAGAGATATTACAGTTTTAACATAACTCCGCAGCTAAATAATGATCAAGTACTACGCACGCATCTATACTGAGTTGTTTTTTTGTTTAGTTGAACGCGCTTATCTTAGGAACTACTGATCCCGTCAGATTCGGACGCATTAGAGACTAATAGGTTCAGAGACTCCTTCGAGAGAGATGCTCACCGGTCAGGAATCCTCTTTGGAGTGATTCGACCTTAAAGCTTGAGGACCCATCGAGGTCCTCTCCTTTACTAAAAGCCCTGGTGACTTCAAGAAGGTCATCAGAGATAGCCTGCAAAAAAAAAACACCTAGAAGGAGTCGAACGCGCGAACGAAGGGTTCCGTGCCATAGATTTTATCAAAAATCTCCAAAAATTATTTGAAATTTAAATTAAATATTTTGTTAATATTTCAAGTTTCTACCTGTTATTATCGTTAGTAAGACCGAGAAATAAAACACGTTTGTTGTTGTATATTAAAAGGGAATAATATAACTAAATATTCTGTGAATACTTCAAGCGTCTATCTGTTGCCGTTATCAAAATCGACCAAAAAAAGGCACGCTTATTTTATGGGAGCCCCTTCAATATTTATTTTATTCTATTTATTAGTATTTATTTTATTCTATTTATGAGTCTTAGTAATAGGATCCCGTTTTACCCTATGGGTACAGAATCCTACAAAGGGGATCTACTGATCTGAAAAATTCTATGATTGTCTATTTATCGAGGAACACTATAGGCCAGAGCTTCCCAAACTTATTTTCATAGTGACGCCCTTCGGAATTTTCTAATTTTTACGAGCCCTCCCCCCGTTATAGTAACAGCCAAATTAAGTACATACCTACAAAAACAAAAACATAGCTTTTTTTGAATTATTTAGGCGTTAACGAATGCGCAATTATTTTAAAATTAGAAAGACTGAAAAAAAATTACCATAAAAACATAAAGTAGCACAGACAAATTTCGATGGGGAAAGCAATGTCCCGGTAGCGTAAAGATGCTTATTCGATTTTTTCGCCCGCGCTGGACGGTCGATTTTTTCAGTGTATTTTCTTATTTTAAAAACAGAGCATCTCAAAACCGGGTTCAAGTTTAGAAATCGCGACTAACATTTCTTTGTCTACATTTATTTTCGTTCGACTAGCTCGCTAAGCTAGCTAGACAGCCATTCTATGTGGATCGTCTCACGACGCCCGCCCCCGGGATAGAACCGCGACACCCCAGGGCGTCGCGACGCACAGTTTAAGAAACCGTGATATAGGCTTATATACCTCCATAACATCACTCTACGACTAATAGGAGTTAAGCATCAATGAAAAATGTTGCAAAAACGGGAAATCCACGCGGACGAAGTCGCGCGGGCACAGCTAGTATTAGAATAAAATACCAAATATATCATTTTTCTATGGTATCTACACATAACTAATGATTCAAAGAGTATCTCTCTACAAGTGTTCAGTAGGAAGTTCCCACGAAATATGATCAAAGTTTGCAAAGCCTTTTCGAGGCACTTGAAAACTCGAAGTAAAGCTGTTTGTTATTTCTTTTGTAATGAAATTGAATAAAAAAGTTAAATGCATTATGTTTAGCTATTGGCTTTAAGCTATGTACTATATGTAAATATAATGTTTATCTTTATTAGGTTTAGCGGTAAAATAAACCATTTAGCGAATGTTATTTATAACAATAAACAAACATAAGTTATATAGTAAATTAAGTTATATAAGTCTTCACAACACGTTTATTCAAACATGAACTCGATTGAAAGAACGTGTGTGAAATTCCACTCATTTTATACAAACAACAACGGCACCTACTTTCACAACATTTTATAGAACAAAAACATTCTTCTGAGAACTTTCAACTTTCTTCCATCATAAAATTAACTTATATTTTTGACTTTTGTTTACACGACATTTTTCGGTTTTATAAATACCCTGTCTTGATTCCTTCAAGAAAAAAAGGTACTTATTCCCCATAAAAAGGATCTATCTATAAATCTATGTATTGTGTATTTTCATCTGTTCTATTAACAAACACTGTATCTCCTAGAACTTTACTAATGATGGAAGATGTGTGTATAGCTTTAATAAGAGCTACTATATTATTATATCAATCAGCCGTGTGATGCCGGCATAGTAGAATAGCATCACTCCATATCCTCCAATAGGTGTCGTAGAAGGTGACTAATGGATCAGCAAAGGGGTATTGATCACCTTATACGCCGTTCACCCATCCGCATTAGGCAAGTGTGGTGGACTACTGCCTAAGCCTCCTTCGATGACAAGGAGGGGCCTTGTGTCCCAGCAGTGGGTCGAATTATAAAAGCTGATATGATGATGATTATGATGAATCTTCTTACAGAACATTTGGAGCTTTTGCGGAAACGTAAAGTCGGCACTCATTTACCTAAGACCGGTTTCAATATTCTACCCGCTAGTAAAAGTTAGTAATTAAGGTTGGTTGCCTAGTAATATTGTTAAATTACTAAAAATAACAGTGGTCGTTTAGGAACCAAACACTAGTAGGTCATGCAAACTCTACTGTGAATTGAATATTGAAACCGGCCATAAGGTCCATATCTCATTAGAACACCACGGTGGCGGAACGAGTTGCTAGTCACCAATGCAATGTATAGAGGTATATTGAGGATACCCCATCTGGTGTCTCCTGGTTGCGCAACCAACAAACCATTTTGTTCGTGGCAGTCTACCGTGGTGCCTTAATGAGATAGGGTCCTTAGACTAACACATTTCAAACAAACATAAAAATCCTTATTTTTAAGTTGGTTGTTAAAATCTTTTTAATTTTTAAATTTTCCTATCGAGAAAAATAAAAAGTCCGCTCCAATTTTCGTTCAGTTAAAGCTCGGCGTTGACAGCTTAAGCAACGATTTTTTAATTGCAAAATGCTATTTCCATTATATTAATTGCTGGCCTCGACTTTACGTCACGTCAAGATGAAAACGAAGACATTCGCGGAGAAAAGTAGACTGGCAAATTTTTAAGCCAGGACTACAAACTGTGCTCCCTGGATGGCCAGTAAACTAGGACAAGCTACAGATAGATAATAATTTTATTAGCATCACAATGTACGCTAATTAAAATCACACAAAATCCATAAGTTCCATTATATGAAATACATAGACATAGGTACCTATGAAAAAGTGTTATCTCAGCTCATGGCTTGCTAAAGAGGCAAACCGTTGATTTGGAGACGCTAAGGAACGACTGGGCTGAATTTCTATTAAGGTCATATAATTCATCTAATTCAATGTATCCCAAAGATAATCCATATGTCAAACACTTCTCTAGACAATAATAAAAATCATAATGGAAGTAATAATATCGCTATGTCTATAAACGCAGCGAAGTGCGTTGCCCCAGGCGACTACTGCCATGTATGCCAATCTTTTGAAAGTAAGCCAGTGTAATTACTGGGCATGGAAGGCATACCATCTTAGTCCCCAGGATGGACGCATTTGCAGTGTTAAGTGATTTATCCTTAATATTGCAAATAAAGACGACGGTAACCACTTAACACCAGGTGGGCCGCAAGCTTGTTTGCCATCTCTTAGTTTAAAAAAAGTCCAGTAGGGTCGATTTTAATTGTTTTTTAAAGGTCAGTTTCAAAGCCAGTTTCAAGCTACAGCTTCCAAGGTCCGGGCATATCACCGTACTCAAAGTCTACTACCCTTGCAAAAGCTGTTTCTTTCTAAAGTTCTCTGTACTTATTCACCCTTGTAAGACCCAAAAAGAACTCTAACTTAGAAACGTAGGTAAAACGATAAAATAGACTGAGATTTATTCGTCTTTAATTACCCGTCTAGAACGAACAATACACCGATTGATTGATGAGCTGACCGTGCACAGAATTACTGCCACAAAATAAGTAGATTACAGAGGGTAAGTAAGCGTTGCTAGCGTTTTTTTAACTTTGACAGGGAATTTCTTGGCTTTCATCACACATGATAGATGATAGAGCCGCAGAGAGATTGGCTATCTTGTCACGTAGTGTCGGAACACAATAATGCTGTTAACAATGTAAAGGCGACAGACTTAGGCACGTAGAATGAGTCTCAAGAATCAACTCCGACATGAGCGTTGTACATCTCTATCACTTTGTGCTTGATAGAAAGTGACAAACGATTCAGAAGACATGATTGATTTCTGAGTGTCATTCAGTAATACGGGCCTTAGATAAGATGACGGTCAGGCAGGCTTTAAGCAAGTCTTATCATCAACCAAACATGAAGTGTCGGTAGCCGAACGCGCAGGCAGTTGGACTTGGTTTCGGTGTAAACAAGCGCATTATAATAGCTCAATTGGAGGGATTAACATGATTAATATTAATCTGCAGCATTACTAATATTATTCTGTAAAAAAAGAAACCAAGAACAAAAAATACCTACTCAGCTGGGCATTGAACCGACGATAGACGCGGATGAGAAGTATTTACAAGAGTTTACCTTTTTACGAGCTTTTTATTGCAGTAGCTTATAATGTTTGTATGTGGTGGATATCGAAACTAATTGAATATTAAACTTGTTAAAACAATCAATAGCTCTAAATAAAATAAACTTACTGCTTCTTCAGCGATCCCAACTATTATTTTACGTAATTTTTCATTTCTTCATTCTGTTTTTCGCGCGCGTTCGCAGGCCAGCGTAACTTTTTTATTATTGTTCTTTTTTCTTGCGACGCGCGGCGCGCGAAGGGATCATCGCGTTAGAGCCACAAAACCCAACATGAACCCCCCACCGGAAATCGCCCACGATTTTCCAGTTACCAACCCAGGTATGGGTGAAAATATGTATGTATTTATTGATAAGAGTAGTGGACTGTATAGTAAATAATGTAAATAATGTGAGTGAATTGTATGAACTCTAAATGCGTGAAGCTTTATATCGAATACTTAAAAACTAGTAAATTATTGAAAATACTTAAATCTAGCATAAATTGACATAAATAACGTTTACGCACTTATATTTATGTGACTAAGATTCTATTGGAAGTGGACTTATTTTGATCACGGGTCTAATAAGTTCACCAGTGCGTGTTCGTAATTTGACAAACCGGACTACACCATCAGAACCTGGACATGTTTCCGTCACTCGTCCGAGGTGCCAATAAAGAGGAGGTGCGTCTGAGTGTATAAGAACAAGCTCACCTACTCGGATGTTGCGACATTTGTTAGACCACTTTTGTCTCTGTTGTAATAAATGAAGATAATCCTTACGCCACAACTTCCAAAACTGCTGTGAGGCTTGCTGAACTAATTGCCACCGATTTAAACGGTTTACAGGTTCATCATTCAGTTGATACTCAGGCACAGACAATAACTCACGACCAACTAAGAAATGCCCGGGTGTAAGTGCCTCGAATTCACTCGGGTCACTTGAAATAGTAGTTAGGGGACGTGAGTTTAGTACGGCTTCGACCCGCGTGAAAAAGGTGGTTAATTCCTCGAATGAAAATGACCTAGTGCCAGCCACTCGTTTTAAATGTTGTTTGGCTGATTTTATCGCGCTCTCGTACATGCCGCCGAAATGACTGCCAGTAGGTGGATTGAAAGACCACACTACTTTACGTAGTTTGAAGTTATCTGATATGTCTGTATTATTATTTTCATAGAAGTTTGATATCTCGGAGAGTTGCTTACTAGCTGATACAAAGTTTTTACCATTATCAGATATCAAGGTATGACATAAGCCACGGCGAGCAGTAAAACGATCAAAGGCTGCCAAGAAACATTCCGTTGTGAGTGCTGAGACTACTTCAATATGGACGGCGCGAGTAGAAAAGCACACAAACATACATAAATATGACTTGAAAATCTTAGCATTACGGCGAAGCGACTCTTTTGTATAGAAAGGACCGGCCATGTCGACGCCAACAGTGTGAAAGGCGTGAATATCTTCAGTGCGGAATTTGGGTAAATTTCCCATGATAGGTTGAAGCGAAGAAGGTCGAACTTTGAAACAAGAAATACATTTTAAAATACGTGACCTAATAACACTTCTAGCTGAAATAATCCAATATTTTTGATTGATAAAACTTTGAAGTGAGCGAGGTCCCACATGTAGAAACGTTTTATGATAATAATCGATTAATACGTTGGTAAAATTACTTTTCTTTGGAAGCAGCAATGGATGCTTCTTTGAGTAGGGAAGGCGGGATTCAGAAAGCCTACCCCCCACCCTGAGAAAACCAAGGCTATCTAGAAAAGGAGATAACTTTCGAAGAGACTGACTGCAATTATTACCGTTCTTTAGAGAATTAATTTCAATCGAAAAATGTTTATATTGAACTATTTTGATTAAGAGATCGTGGGCCTTGTTCACATTGGACAGAGATGGACTGTTAATATTTCGATCTGATTTACTTAACCTAGAATTACTAACAAATTGAAAGCAGCGAGCTATAATATTTTGTAGTTTTGAAAAACTTGAATACTTTTCCGTGAGCGCATACATTTCATCTATGTTAGATTGATTACTATCAATTGTTTGAATTAAGGAAATATTAGAATTTGTTTTAAGTTCACGGACGCTATTTGACTTGAAATGTTGAATAGAATGAATTGGCCAGCTTTCAATAGGTGTATACAGCCAATGAGCTCCCTTTAGCCACTCTGGTGTAGCTAGCAAAGTTGAAGGCAAAGCTCCACGAGAACACATGTCGGCTGGATTACTGTTCCCATTTATATGATACCAACTCTCGTTAGAAACACTATCTACTATTTTGGAGACTCGCGTAGCGACAAAGGTTTTTAAGTTATAAGCAGGAGTGTTTAACCATGAAAGTACTACGGAAGAATCAGTAAATAATAATGTATCATTAATATGTATTCTATCCTGTAATATATTTTTTGTGTAATTAATAAGTTTGGCTAATAGATGTGCTGCCATTAATTCTAGGCGCGGTATAGAAATTGTTTTTAATGGCGCGACTTTACATTTGGCAATAATGAGGCTAACCTTAGCTTCACCGTCATTATTGAGCGACCTCAAATAAACTACTGCAGCGTATCCTTTAACCGATGCATCACAAAATCCTAACAGTTGATAATAAGAATGACCTTTAATAGTCGCTTGACGTTCATGCTTGAAACTAGATAAAAGAGGTAATTCTGAAATATAGCGACTCCACTCTTGCTGCATTTCAAGTGGAAGTTTATCATCCCAACCGAGTTTTGAAATCCAAAGCTTCTGCATGAAGCATTTGGCATAAAAAATACAAGGAGCTACGAACCCTAAGGGATCGAACTGTCGTCCTATTTGAGCTAAAACACTGCGCTTAGTATAGCAGTTTGACATTGGAGTAATTGCATAAGAAAATGCATCATCAGCGGGAGTCCATTGAAGGCCTAAAACCTTTATGGAGAGGTTTTCGTCTTGTTCAAAGGTTATGGGCGTCTCGCGATGATCTGCGGGTACACGCTCTAAGAGAAGAGGATTATTACTGGACCATTTTCTGAGCGTAAATCCACCTTCATTTAATAAGGCTAATAACTCGTCCTGCAATTGGATAGCTTGTTCCACGGTAGGAACTGACCACAATAGATCGTCGACGAAAAAACCGTTTTTGATTACTTTCGATGCCAATGGATACTTGTCTTTCTCATCGTCGGCCAATTGATGTAAAACGCGAATCGCTAAATATGGACTACTAGCAACACCGTACGTAATCGTATTTAATTCATACACTTGTATTGGTTGATTCTGAGAAAACCGCCACAATATATGTTGATATTGTCGTTGACTTTGTTCGATTAGAATCATTCGAAACATTTTACAAATATCACCCGACAAACATATTGCATGAATACGAAAGTTGATTAAAATTTCATTGATATCTGCCTGAAGCTTAGGTCCAGGAAACAAAACTGAATTTAAAGAAAGGTTATCTCGATGCCTTACTCGATGGTCGATGGTAGTGGTCTTACTCGATGCGTCAAATACTACCCGGAGTTTTGTTGTGGTACTTGACGGACGATGTATACAAAAGTGAGGTATAGTATACTTCGAATGTATAGAGTTCATATCACCCAAGCAAGTCATATGTGCTAAGCTCTCATATTCCGACATAAACTTGTGATACTCTTTCTTAAGCTCCGGCGATCGCTCAAGCTTCGACTCTAAATTATGTAAACGGCGGACTGCTTGTTGGCGCGAGTCCCCGAGTTCATGTTCTGGTTTAAACGGATATTTGACAATATAGCGACCAGAAGAATCCCTACTATGCTCTTCTGAAAACAAACGTTCCACATACAAGTCCTCAGGGTTCTTTGGTACTTCATGCGACACGTTTTCGGTCTCCCAGAACGAAGTAATAATTTTTTCGATATTATTATTTATTGAAAATAAACTAGAATTAAATTGAGTATGTTGATCGTTAGATAGTGTGGTTTGACCAGTAATAACGTAACCGAAGATAGAATGCATCGCGACAGGTAAGTCGCGCTCGCGGGGTAATATATTTCGACCGTCATAGATATAAGGAAACAAGTCGCCTGCTAACAACAATTCAACGGGCGCAGCATGGTAGTAATTAGGGTCTGCCAGCTCTAAATGATTAAATTTATTAATTATGTCCTGCGACAACGACGCGACCGGCAAGTTACAAGTGATTTGTGAAACTACAACAGCATCGGTACGCAGCACAGGTCGTCGTGATGTGCGTGGTTTGACTGCACAGGTCACGAGACCGTAGTTCTGTACCGGAATGCCGCCCAAGCCTATTGGTTCGAAATTACATCTTCGTCGTACTAATCCTAAACGTACAGCGCAATCGTGAGTCATGTAGGCAGACATAGCACCGCTGTCGATGACTGCGCGTACAGCGTGGTAAGTACCCCACTGATCGGCTACGTGCACAAGCGCAGTACCCAGCAGCACTGTGGCTTTTGAGGAACACGTTAACGTAACGGCTGGCTTATCACTTTGATTCGAACAACTATTGATAATAGGTTTTGAAACGATTATATTATCCATATGCAACGTATGGTGGTGCATGTTTTTACAAATAGCACAAGTTATTTTTGAAGGGCACTCTTTGACCGAATGACCACAACGTAAACAGTTCTCGCACAAATTTAATTCATTAATTTTAGATAATCGTTGCCGCGGCGTAAGCTCAAGATACTCGAAACATTTATATATTGAATGAAACTGTTTATTACAAAATGAACAACCTTTTGAAACCAACTTAGATTGTGTATTATTTTTAGTGACACTAGTTACGGACAAAGAAGGTTTGAGTGGTGGAGTTTTATGAAAATTATTATTAGATTTTTGTTTAACAATTGAATAAGTAATCTTTTGATTGAACTGTTGTGGTTTTGAAACAGATCTCTTGTCCTCTGACATCTCTAACACGCGGACATGTTTTTCTACAAATGAAATAAGCTGTTGAAAAGTAGGAATCATGTCTTGTTCAAGGGACTGTTCGAACTCACGCCTCGTAGCGGAGTCGAGGTTACGAAGTGCAATATAAAACAATAAAAATTCAGAAAAATCAGGTATTTGTAAAATACTAAGTGCTTTAACATTTTCTTGAAATGTTTGTAAAAATATATTTAGCCCACTCGCGGACTCTGTGACTAAAGGTTTAAATTGAAACAATTTATCTAAGTAGTAAGTAGCTAAAACACGTTTGTTCTCGAATTTCTTAATTAATAAACTCCAAACAATCGGATAATTATCAGAAGTTACAGGCATACTTTTGACTAGTGTTAAAGCAGAACCACTAACTGCACTTAACAAATAATAATATTTTTCAATGTTCGTAATGCTCGGGTTATTATGAATTAAGCTTAAAAAAGTATCATAAAATGTTTGCCAATTCTCTAATTGACTGTCAAAATGAAACAACTCTAATTTAGGTAATCTAGGCCTAACCATACGAGTTTCAGGCGGCTCAGACTTACATGTACTGTTAATATTATTTAATGACATATTCTCAGAAACACACAAAATTTGATAGTAAATCTCATCGATTGTTTCGATTTCATGTTGTTTGCACTCGTATTTAGAATTAAACTTTAAATTTATGGAATCTATTTCTGACAGAACATTTTCTAAAGTCGTTCTAATCGTATGAACTTCCTTCAACCGAACATTGAACTCTGTCTTTAAGTTAGAATCGGATACAACATTTTTGGAAAGGTCGTATAAACGTTGCAATCTTTGAAAAAACAACTCTTTTTTATTAATAAGAGGCTGTAACAATTGTGCAAAATCCGAATCAGAGATGTCTTTTGTTTTTATTTTTGATTCTGACGCTTTCGCCATTTTGAACAACTTACGCTAAACTAGGTATTGAATTTATCGAAATACAAAATAAAATACACGCAACGAAAACACTAAATACAATCTTTAGATTCGAAATAAAGCTTTGTATCTGTGTAATGTTGTATAATAATGTGAAATGAATGAAATGTACGTGTAAAAATAATGTTGATAATTGGAAGATCGCGGCTCGATTGACCAAAACTTGGTGGATATCGAAACTAATTGAATATTAAACTTGTTAAAACAATCAATAGCTCTAAATAAAATAAACTTACTGCTTCTTCAGCGATCCCAACTATTATTTTACGTAATTTTTCATTTCTTCATTCTGTTTTTCGCGCGCGTTCGCAGGCCAGCGTAACTTTTTTATTATTGTTCTTTTTTCTTGCGACGCGCGGCGCGCGAAGGGATCATCGCGTTAGAGCCACAAAACCCAACAGTATGTATGTTCGGGACAAATCTTTCAACTGAATTTAAAAGCCTAGTTATCCTCAACCGATTATGATGAAATTTTGAATACTCGTTTAGTTTAGACAACTCGGCAAACAGTGCTCATACAAGCATGACAATTAGTATGGAAACCTCAATCGCGCTAACGAAGTTTCCAAAGAATCTGGGTATATACAAGTTTCAACTACAGACAGCTGGACCGCGGTCCCCGGGCATACAACACCTTGCCCGGTGGAAGTACTTCCCTTTGGACTTTCTACACTTTGTTATGTGACTACTGCATATTGTGTTACTACATCATATTCGATGATATAGTTCTACTCATCGTAGTATAGATCGTTTGGTAGGTATTGTAAGTTTCACTGAAAGCCCTGGAAAGACAACAGACAAGATAAGGTAGGCCAATAAACTGTTAATATGTTGTAAAATGTTGTTAACTGTACAAGAAACCTGGCGGGTGACTGTTAGAGGGATTAGATAAATATTTGCTTTGTTAACTAATTTAATGATCCTGGGTAGCGTAATTTGGACGTAACGTTACAGAAGTGGACACTAGAGTAGAAGTAAGGGTGCACACACATCTGTCTGTATCGCGCATTTAGCTATGTAATATTGTTCTCGCGCCCCGGGTAGGTGCCGTGCGTTCTACTAATAAGTATCTATTTTTTTTTATGGAAAAGTGAACAAACGAGCAGACGGTTAAGCATATAAAAAGGAATGCCAAATATAAATATGTTCTGAGGAGTTGTTCGGACTATACCAGCCACTGCATTCCGCCATCCGTACCTCGCGACGTCAAATCCATTCCCACGGTCTGGGTTCCTGGTGGTCTACAACTGTGCGTTTTTCGCGCAATTTTCTACCGCTTACCACAAGACTGTGGAACCCAACTGTCCCGAACCGATACAACCTAGTAATCTTAAAAAAAGAGCGCATTTGCGATTCCTCTGGTGTTGCAGATGTCTATGGGCGGCAATGATCACTTACCATCACGTGAACCGTTTGTGTCCTTTCCCATAAAGAGTCACTGACGCGCGGATTTCGTTATCTTGAAACACCGGTTCCAATGGGGCTGCCGAAAGTTACTAGTCTACTTTCCAGTCGACAGATATCTCCCGCGAGGGACATTGTCGTGTAGAGTTGAAAGGTATCACGGCACCAGACTTGAGGGTGCCTGTGAGGGCTCATATATTATATTTCTATCAACTACATCTAAAATGTCGTAACTAGATTTAAACAGTAGGATTATACTTAATAATTAAAACACGGAACACAATTCGATATTCTATGAATAAAATTATTAAAATGCGTAGTACAGATATAGGCAGATTTCCTTACATTTAATTTCGGTTGTTATTTCTGCAATGCGGTCACCGAGATATGGTTTTCACGAAATCGCCGTCGCGTCGCAGTTGCCTTAGTAATGCGGCCGCAACCTTATACCTGACGCTTTTAAGGAAGTTATAACATGTATTTAGGTACAAAAAAGTGTTCGTGAATTATTACATTCAAGTCCAACAGGAAAAAGATTTTTCCTTAATGAAAAGTAGGCAGTGTCGAAAAAAAAAGGATTTGGTTTTTGCGCAGTTGAAAAAGACTTGTAAATGTTAAAATCCGTTGCGCTACATCTGAGAAAGGGAAACTGCTTTTCCTGTAAAATTGTTTCCTGAAAACCTTTTGTGAAACAAAGAGTGATTACAAGAAGACAAATAATCTAAGTACCTATTTGTTTCTGCAAAGATGATATATAAGTGTGTCAATTGTTTACCAAAAAAACCACATGTATGTTTGCTTGAATGTAACCGACTCCTTTGCTTTGACCCACTTTAAAAGGTCTCATGACCAAAATTGATCAAGATCGATGACATTACAATAATTTGATAAGAATATCCCATTATCCTGATTAGAATCGCCAGGACTAATAAATTAAACGTTTGGAATGCTAGTTTAGAATGTAGATGGCGTTGTGTCGTTGCTAAGTTGGCGGTGTTAAGAGTTATTTTTAAAAATATAAGTACTTTCATCTGCGTTTATTTTTCGCACTAAAAAGTTGAAAATAAAATAATAGTTTAAAAAGCCTAAATATTTTCGGCGAGATTAGTGCTTTTTCGGTGTTCTGTACATACATACATACATACATGCAACCACGCTCATAATACCAAAACGGAGAAAGAAAGATGATATGCCAAAGAAAAGAGTTAATGCGGCGATCACGGTTCACAGGGATGTATGGAAGAGAAAACCGTACGCCGACTCCAAATAACGCCGACTTCAATTCGACGCCGCCGTGGTGGAGTGGTCAGTAACGCTGCCTGTGCCTACACATCGGGCGGTCCGGGTTCGAGTCCTGGTAGTGGCAAATGTTAGTGTGATGAACACGAATATTTGTTCATGAGTCATGGTTGTTTATATATTTATTTAAGTTTATTTATATAAATAAAAAATATCTAGATTATTATGTATATTTGTCCGTCATCTATTACCTGTCCATAACACAAGTTCTTAATGGGTGAATTTCAACAAGTCCAAAAAAAATCTCATTTCCGTGGACTTTTTTATCTTAAAGTTTTTTTAAAAACTAAATAGCGGGTTTTAAATTTTTTGATAATGTATGTATTCTTGCGTAATATCTAGCAGATAACATAAAAAACAAACAAGATATACAAGATTAAAAATTTCGTGCCACGGCGATGAAACATGCGTGCTCGGCAATGAAACAAGCGTCCACGGCAATGAAAAAAGCGTCCACGGCAATGAAAGAACTGTGCCACGGGAATGAACGCATCTACGGAAATAAAAATCTATATTCAACATAAAATCCCTACTAATATTATAAATGCGAAAGTAACTCTGTCTGTCTGTCTGTTAAGCTTTTGCATCTAAACCACTGAACCGATTTTGATGAAATTTGTTACACATATAGACGAGAGCTCGGGGAAGGGCATGGGCTCCTTTTTTTTGCAAAAAAAAGCTTGAAGGGGTTGAAACAGGGATGAAAGTTTGTATGGCAGTTCGTCATTTTTGAAGATAGAACGATAAAACTTTGAATTTAGGCACTTCTTATGAAAAAAAATAATATTTGATCAAAAATTTATGAAATTTTGACCTGTTTGGGGGTGAAATGGGGGATGAGAGTTTGTATGGAATTCGTCATTGTTAAAGACGAAACCATGAAACTTTGCATGTAGGCACTTGATAAGAAATAAATAAATATTTGTTCTAGCGTTTTTGATATATTTACCAATGTGGGGATGAAATAGGGGATGAAAGTTCGTAAGGAAATCCAAACAAAGTCACACATTTACGTCTAACACACCACACACTAAACATTGTCAATATAGGTATCGGTTTCGTGGTTATTGTGGGTCCAGATTACGAATAAAGCATCTATTTCGAGATCTAAGATGGCGGTTGCGACTTTTTAATATAAGATCAATATGGGTATCATTTTTATGGTTTTGGGGGGTCTCTATTCCCAATACAACACCCATTTGAGATCGAAGATTGCGGACGCGACTTTTAAACGTAATGTCAATATTGGTATCGTTTTCGTAGTTTTTGTGGGTCCGGATTACGAATAAAACCTCTATTTCGAGATCTAAGATGGCGGACGCCACTTTTTGACAAAATGTCAATATGGGTATTATTTTCGTGGTTTTTGGGGGATCCGATTCCGAATTCGAAAACTATTGCGAGATCCAAGATGGCGGTTGCGACTTTTTAGTATAAAATCGATATGGGTAGCATTTTCCTGGTTTTTGGGGACCCGATTCCCAATACAACATCCATTCTGAGAACCAGGATGACGGACGCGACTTTTTAATTTATTATCAATATGGGTATCATTTTAGTGGTTTTTAGGGGTTCTGACTCCGAATACAACATTATTTTGAGATCCAAGATGGCGGACGTGACTTTTTACTTAATAGCAATATGGGTATAATTTTTGAGATTTTCGACGGTCTTGATTCCGAATACAACTTTTATTTTGAGATCCAAGATGCCGGATACGCCTTTTGGATATAAAATCAATATGGGTAACATTTTATTAGTTTTTGGGGGTCGCGATTCTGAATACAACATCAATTTTTAGTTCCAAGATGGCGGACTGTACTTTTTAACTTAATATCAATATGGGTATCATTTTCGTGGTTTACAGAGGTCGGATTATTCATTTTCAGATCCAAGATAGCAGACGCATTTTTTAAACTTGATATGAATATGGGTATCATATTTGTAGGGGTCCTGATTCCGAACACAACATCCATTTTGAGATCCAAGATGGTGGACGCGACTTATTAACTTAATCGCTTTTGACGCCATACTCCCCAACCGATTCTGATGAAATTTGGTACAAAAATAGACTAAACCGCGAAATCGAATAAAAGCTACTTTTTTGTAAAAATGGGAATGAAGGGGTTGAAATAAGAGATAAAAAAAAATTATGAGATTCCTCATTACCAAAGATAAGACCATGAAATTTTAAATAGCACGCAAAAAGTATACAGTTATTTGTATTAGCGTTTTTGAAATATTGACCCATGTGGGGATGAAATAGGGGATGGAAGGTCTTATGAAAGCAGTGGCGTAGCGTGGGTATCGGCTGGGGCGGAAGATAATTTTGCCGCCCTCTTATTTAGGTATTCCAATTTAATTTATACTATGCATTACACACTAAGAAGTTCAAAAAGTATAGATGCGTTGCACTTTGTGGTTGCGCTCGCTCGAAAATGGCAACGAAAAAGTCGGGCAATTGCCGGATTTACATTCAGTTTTGAACTAATGATAAAAGAATCGGGAACGCTCTCGCATTTCGGCTGGTCGACTGCACTTCATTGCAGCGCTTTAAGTAGGTAATCGCTCGAAAAAATGCCTTCCTGTGTTGTTAAAAAGTGTACAAATTAGGTACATTATCACTGTTAGGTGAAAAGGTGTCATTTAATTTGACAAATATTTTTTTCTTATCTAAACAATTTCATATGGAACATTTTTTTTGGGTTTACAAACGCGTATATATTTTTAACACTAGAAACTCCTCCGCCGGTCCGAAAAAAGGGCAGGTCGATTTTTTTCTGTGTATTTTTCCAGTCTCAAAAATATTTACGCGTTTGTAAACGCAAAAAATTATTCCACACTATAAGGTAATTTCATCTTAACTGGACGTCAAATATTTGCAAAAATATTTCGTTCGGATCTTAGAAATGCAAATTTCAATGATTTGATGAACAAATGTTTACCATAAAAACATAAGCACCAAGCACTGACAAATTTCGACGGCGAAAGCAGAGCCCTGGTAGCGTACCTAGTGGTTAACGCAGCCGCCCGGATTGCGGAGGATGCTGGGTTCGATTCCCGCCTGGGAGAGGTCAATTTTTTCAGTGTATTTTTTCTTGTCTTAAAAACAATTTGACAAAAAGTGCGCGTATGTATATCCTCTGTTATCGGTATCGGTGCGCGCTCTGGCCAATGAGCGCTAAGCAACAATCAATACGTAACTCATGGGGTATATAAATTTATCTCTTTCTAATAACGGGTTTGCCTAATCATTAAATGATCTATGCATAAAACTTTCATTGAATAGTCAAAGTCATTATCACTGATATTAGTCATAAACAATTAAAGCACAAAATCTAAGAACAAAATATTCCTCGTGAACACAAAATAAACTACGGGGAATAGCTGCAAGTCAGAATAGACGGTGTTGCCAGAAGTTGTTACAAAATATCATTCAAAGAAAGAGAATTCGTCACAGAATAACTAATGAAAAATTCCATACTCTTTTCAATTGGTCTGAATTTGTAGTTGCAATAAAAATATGAAATGGTTTAAATTTTTTTTTTAAATTATTGTGAAATTTTGCCGCCCTCTCAAATGTGCCGCCCGGGGCGGGCCGCCCCCCCTGCCCCCCCTACGCTACGCCACTTAATCTATATACAGTAATGCACCGCAGTTTGTATGTGTATCTTTTGCAAAATAAGTACCCAAAAAAATTAAAATGCTACACCCAAAGTAACTATTCCACGCGGACGAAGTCGCGGGCAAAAGCTAGTTTTATATATGTACTTACCTGAGTATTATCACCATCATTTTTAAAGTAACTCCTTCTATCTGTCTGTTATGCTTTCACACTTAAATCACCGAACCTATTTTGATAAAATTTGGAATATACATTGATTAGACTTTAAGAAATATAGGTTATCCTTACACCGACCCACGAAAGCGGAGCTGCAGGAGAAAAGCCAGCATTCGGTATTTAGTTTCATTATCAAAAAAATCTTTAATGATAACTTTTTGTAATTAAAAACTGTTTTGGTGATTCTCAAACCTGATTAATTTTTCAATATTTTTAATTTTTTTTTGTATTACATTATTTGTATTACAGGTAAAGATGTATTTTTTGCCTTATCTTATCATGGCAATAAAAACATAAGTCACGGAAATAAAACACCTGGCCACGGAAATGAAACACCTGGCCACGGAAATGAAACACCTGGCCACGGCAATGAAACTAAATTATGTTACAAGGCATGGCAATGAAATTTTTTTCATTTCCGTGTCTTTTTTTTCATTGCCATAGCAAATTTTGGCCACGGAAACCACAGCAATGAACGCATGGCGATGAAAATCAAGGCAAAAATATAAAATAACAAAAAATCTACTAGTTATTCGAGGTAATAAACACTTCACAAATAAACATATGAGAAATGGCATTCTATTGAAAACTCAATCATGAGGACAAACTTATTCATATAGAAGTTATACCTATCCACGGCGATGAAAGAAAAAATTACCATCACATAAAAAATGGAATACTTTTATTTATACCGCAAAAACGCATGCACTAGTGTACGTTCTTCCACGTCGAGTACTTAGGCGACACTAATATGCAACGCTTAGCACACAAAGAGGGAGCCGCAGGTTGTCAGATAAAACAATATTCTTATACATGTTTAGGACATGGCGATGAAAGTTTGTTCTGGGACAAATGCATTTAGGATAACCATTCGTTGTATTGTTTAATAATTTGAATAAATGTATTCCGTAACAATACTTTAACTATTCACGCATCAAATGAAACCAAGTTTCAATATAAATAATCAATAGATTTTTAGAAATGAGGTATAATATACATCAAGGTGACGTGTGGACAAACACGGCAATGAAAGATTTCGAGGTTTAATAATTTTTTTTGAAGTACCTATTATTCCTAATATTAAAATATTTAGTGCCCCACATAGATAACTATTTCATGTATCTAGAAAAAAAATAAGAACGTTATAGCTTTGTTTTTTAATACTGATTTCATCGATGCCGCGCAATTTTTGGTCCCGGGAAATTCACCCTAATGATACTTAATTTGGACTAGATAATTGGTGTGAGCGTAGAAATATATTATTATTATATCCGAGTTCCTAACGTGGCAGACGGCAGGGACGATGAAATAATCGGTTACATACGATTTGTACCAAGTTGTTCACACATCTCCGTATCAGGAGGATTCAGATCTTCAGTATCCCGGAGCACGCGTGCTCTATCCGATTTTTATCTACAGTCGGGTCGTTTTTATGATATTTTTTAAAAAATAGGAAAGTTTTTTACAACACTAGTAGACATAACGAAATTATTTTTCGAATGAAGGTGATTACTTAGGAAAGACGACACTGATCTAGGTATTTACCTGATATGTGTGAACACGGGTGGCACGGGATGGAACGTCCGTCAGGAACTCTGATAGCCCTGACACGGAAATATGCGGACAGCCCCTTAGGCTTTAAACAGGCGCTTTCCGTTGTGGAAAACGAACATATTACGTATGTTCGTTTTCGACAACGGAAACAAAAAACGCGCATAAGAACGTGTCCTTATACAAACTGGTAAAAAAAATTAATTAAGCATGCAGACTTATCAGAAGCAATCCTTTTTTTTGTTGACGGGGAGGTCAAATGCATTTACGCATCGTCCCTGCGGGGTGGTGCCAACCGCAGGGGATATGTGGGACTCGAGGTAAAGACGTTTCCTCCATACCCACTAAACATCCTCCCCGGCCTGACTTTCAGTGCGGTATTACGGGACAGCTCAGGATCTGCGCACGTGAGCGCAACTACACCGAGGCCGTCCCAACGCTGCCCGTCTAGGCACTCCTTGCATCAATTGGTGGCCAGCAGCTACTTCTCCACCGACAGCCACTCGAAATGGCGTGTCCTCCTGACGAGGAAGCTGGGATCATCGGACTGACCGCACCTGGGGGACTTCGGGCGCGATCGTGGTCCTGAAAATGGCCGTCCGGAACTAGCCGTGGTGGGAAAACTAAAACACACTGAAAAAAATTTTTGATTGCTTTAATAAACATCTTGTTTGATATGATTACCATCTTGACTGTATATGAGCCTACATAGATCTTGACTGTTGCAACTAAGACAACTTTGTTGAATTATTATAGTTTCGTCAACTAAGTAATGTATTGGTTTATTCACCGATAGATATTTACTTCAACTAAGATCTTGCTTAGTGTAATAAACAAAAAGTATCACATTATCTAAATTTACCGTTGGTTCAACTAAGATCTTGATCGATACGTTTGTCAAACTTTGTCAGATTAATCAATGTCATTTGTTATTACAACTAAGATCTTGCGTCAAGTAACATAAAAAAACTGATTAATTCAACTAAACTCTTATTTGAAATAAACAAGAAACATTATCATAATTACGAAAGTGAATGGTTGTCACAACTAAGATCGTGCATCAAATAACTAAAAGTAACTGATTAATTCAACTAACCTTTTATTTGAAATAAACTTAAAGAATTATCAGATCAATGAAAGTAATTTGTTGTCACAACTAAGATCTTGCATCAAATAATTAAAAGTTACTGATTGATTCAACTAACCTGTTATTTGAAATAAACAAGACATATTATCAGATCTATGAAAGTAAATTGTTGCCACAACTAAGGTCTTGCATCAAATAACTAAAAGTTACTGATTAATTCACCTAACCTTATAATTGAAATAAACAAGAAGCATTATCAAAACAATGAAAGTAATTTGTTGTCACAACTAAGATCTTGCATCAAATAACTAATTAATTTGACTATCCTCGTATTCGAAATAGTCAAAAAACGTTATCCTGTTAACTACCAGTGTTCTTCAATTCACTTTATTTTCTTTTGCATAGTAACAAAGTGACTTGGTTATTATAAAGATTGTCAATCATCTTCTGATTTTTGTTTCCACTAAGATCTTAACAATCTTCGTATTCGGTGAATTTGGCGCCTTCAGTGATTTTTACTATAAATCATCTGATAAGGTAAAATTAGCATCAAATAATTGATAAGATAAGATTAATCTCTGATATTATTAATGATTTTTTATTTAGTAAAAATCACTGAGGGCGCCTCTTTCACCGAATACGAAGATAGTTAAGATCTTAGTGGAAACAAAAATCAGGTGATGATTGACAATCTTTATAAAAGACAAGTCACTTTGTTAATGTGCAAAAGACAATAAAGTGAATTGAAGAGCACGGATAGTTAATAGGAAATTCGTGACTATTTCGAATACGAGGATAATCAAATTAATTAGATATTTTTAAGTTTTTTTTATTAAATCCTATGCACCAATTTTGTGTATAAGGCATAGTCTCGTATTTTTAGAAGGTATCACTACATTTATCTATAGCTTATGTTAGAAGTTGATATCAAAACTGCTGCCAGGGGCAATTTTTAACACTTGCCATATACCTACTACTTGGAATGATTACGTAAAAATGTAATGATACCTTCTAAAATACTAAACCGGCGTGCCTTAAAACATTGGTACACGAAATTATATAAAAATCCTTAACAAATATTCTTTATTTAGCGCAGAAGAAATAAAACTCGTGTATACAAAATAGAATATATTTATTTGCTCAATTATAGGTTCACAGTATACCTATGATGTTACAAAAATGCTTAAATCCCTTGTACATTTCACCTTAATAACGTAGTAAGTAATAAGCTGTGTATAATGTGCTGTAATGAAGTGTTAACATCCATAATAAATTATTAACATTGTGGTAAGTATTAGTTTATTATTAATGAACCACTATAAAAAATATGTTACTTTAAGATGTGGTGCACTTTAAGAATTCTTTCGTTTGCTAGAATAAATAAAGATTATTTATGAATATTATCATTAACATTCTTAATTAATTTTAACAAATAAACGATGAAGTATATCAACATTATTAATGATTATAATTATTTATGATCTTCATTTAGTTATAATGCACATCATTTTTATCCACTGCTAAGAATATTTTTATTACATGGTAAGGTAACCGCAAACATTTATGAAAAATTACAACATTTTCCTTTACTTTTAGTTCTTTAACTTCATAAGCAAAAAATGATCGTCCGTTGTTTGCAATAATTGTCCAATTAGTATCAAACTATTTAAATCATACAACAAAACATTTTGCACTATAAAAACGTAGGCAGTGAATCCTCAGAGCTGGTGGTATAAACTAAAATGGTACCTTTTAAATTCCGTGTAGTAGATACGGTGGCCCAAGACACATTTTTAAGTGACTTATTTTGACACAATGTATGCATAGTTCTTCAGATTTATTAAGTAATGAATAGTTAAAATCTTATGAAAAGCTCTTCAGATTTATTAAGAGTTGCACAAGAAATAGGAACTGTTCTAAGAGTATCAGGCAATTCACCTTTTTAAAAACTTCGTTTAATTGTAGCTGATGTTTCATAGCTAAAGTTAATGTAACGTTCCTTCTGTTAAATGAAGCATTAGAAACTAATTTAAAAAACGATGTTTGGCTTCAAATCGCATTGACCATAAAGAAACGATAAGACCAATTTTTTAGAACAGTAGGTAGGTATGCTAATGTAATAAATTATAGAGTTTTGGTTGTAATAAATCATTGGTAAGTAACAAATATGATGTGTTCAGTTCTAATACTGCAGTTTGTAATAATTCTGCAGTTCCTACCGAAATACCGCAAAAAGTTCTGAAGCTGTCATACGCACATTGCCGTGAAGTATATGATCCATAGCTAAGTTACATGGCTGATTCCTATAGTCAGGACCGTACTCGAAGGTTATTGAGTTCAGTTAATGAAAAGAGCTTAAAATGTCTTAAATACTGAAGAAGTACAAATTGCATCACGTATTTAGCAACACCTTCTAGAATGTCATGCATACAGTCGACACCTATTTGATTGAATAAGTCGAAATCTTGAACACCAAACCAAACACATTTTTCTTTTATACCTGTTACTGATGGATTACCTCGATGAAGATCAGATTCGTAATCGGATAAAGTGCGTAATAAATCCTGGTCTTCCAAGCATTACGTTTTCTTAACATGCTTTTTTAAATACGCCACTATGGTACCTTCATCTTCCTTCCTGTTTTGATTGAAGCATTTGAAGTGCGACCTCTCCTCTAAGGAAACAACTACAATGCTTGGGTCTTGTTGAATTTCAAAGTTTGTTAAATTCAGGTCCTGTAAAAAAAAATAAGGTCAGTGCATCACTTTAATGTAGGCTAATATTTTATTTGAATCTGCGTAGGCAAACTTCGCTCATATTTTAGGGTTTCAATATTTAAATATTGTTACTAATTCGATAGGTGTCGTATTTTTAGTTTTTCAATATTTAAATATTGTTACTCATTAAATAGGTAAGTATATTTACATACACAAAAACTTACCGATATAGTTATATCATTATTATGAAATTCATTCTTTCAATTCCTCCACAATCTCAGGGGTCAGCGCTGGCACTTTTATATTGATTTCCTGGTCTAGATCAATTAATCATTAAAATTTTACGTAAACACGGGAAACTTTTAAGTTTATTATTATAATTACAAGGACGAGTTATTAGTAACCAAATATTGTTTGACCTCATGGTTTCATGTTAAATTAGTTCCTCGTTCACAACTCAAACCTAAAACTGTTTTAAGTTTAATTAAAATTTAAAAGCGACGTCAACACTTCACTAGTCTATATTACGTTACAATATACCACTTATTACGCAATGAGATCCACTGATTAGAGAGATTATTAATGACGAATGACTATTATAGAGAGTAGAGGTACTGAGTGATTGCAGTGAAAAAAAATGTACCGCTGACTATTACGTCGCCTAGACTTATGGAAAACTAATGTAGTGAGCGGAGCGCGAATGGTGCGTGGGGGAAGTTACCAAGCGTAGCAAGATACCTAAATATTTAGGGTGCGTTCCAAAACGATCTCAATTTACTCGGGGTAGAGTAAATGGTAGCTCACTATTGGTCGTTATTAAGAAGCGCTTTCACCATTGGTTAGTTTTGTTAATCTATAGTTAATTTACACCAATTGGAAAGCTTTCTTACGCTGTCTACTTGGCTTCACCTGGTTTTGGAACGCACTCTTAATTTGAACACTTCTCTCGTTTAATGTAAATAGGCACATATTTTAATCTACCATGATCTTTGTTAAAATCAATAATATAAAGTATGTGCTCCTAACAAGTTGCTTGTTACCACGAAGATAACTGAATATTTAATTTGAACACTTCTCTAGTTTAATGTAAATAGGCACATATTTTAATCAACCATGATCTTTGTTAAAATCAATAATATAAAGTATGTGAACCTAACAAGTTGCTTGTTACCACGAAGATACCTAAATATTTAATTTGATCACTTCTCATAATTAATGCAAATAGGCACATATTTTAATCAACCATGATCTTTGTTAAAATCAATAATATAAAGTATGTGCTCCTAACAAGTTGCTTGTTACCACGAAAATACCTGAATATTTAATTTGAAAACTTCTCTTGTTTAATGTAAATAGGCACATATTTTAATCAACCATGATCTTTGTTAAAATCAATAATATAAATTGTGTAATGCTAACAAGTTTTCTTGTTACCTGAACACATCTAATTATTTAGTTTTAAAAAGTGGAGGTAGTAAAATTAAACAAAAAAATGAAACGATGCTCAATGTAACAAAGATATTTGATTACATTAAGGAAGTCCATAATTGTCGAAATGAATAAAATGTATTTGTTCTGGCAATTATGGTACCTTGTTTATAGCAAACATATTAATAATTATTACACACATTTTGATGCCAACTAAGAGAAATCGTATCTTAGTTGGACTACATTTTTTTCAGTGCAACATCAAAAGCCACTCACCCGCCGAAAGTTTCCCCACCACGTTACCAGGGTCCGCCACGAAGAGGGCGTGGACCCCATCAGAATCAATCCTACAGTCTCCTGAGCGCGCGCGATAGAGCGTAGTACGAAAAATAAACAAAAAAATTTTACATACTCATTCGTTATTTTTGCATTCTCGTCACTCTAATTTAAGCTTTGACCACTTAACTGACACAAATAAATTGCTAAAAAACTTTTTTGAATATAATCATTTGAATTCCATTTATAAATCCATCACAGGAGATATTTACATCAACTTACAATTTTATCAAAGAAACGATGAAAATAGATGCTAACTGTTTTATCCAATCGCAGTTCTGAGAAAAGTTTTATTTACTCTACGGGCTCTTCGAAAATACTTAAGAAAATCTTTGTGATATGAGGAGAGTAACTGAATGGTTATTGAAATAAATTACTAATAACTCAATCTGCTCAGATCAACTGAAGATTATTTTTAGATTTTCTGTGTACTTAAAAACTTTTCGGGGAAGTTCTCGGATTTCAAGGCTAGGTGGAAACCAGCCGATACTCCTAATCATTGGAGACAGGCTTTCACATCACTAACAGTTTTGGAGTATTACACGAGGAGTATCCACAATCCACATGTTTTACAACCCACAGTGGCCGGCGCAGCAGGGATGAAGTGTAGTTTTGAAATTTTTTGTTCTATATATTTAAAAATGTCAGTGACACTACCGGGGCCCATTCATCGCGGGGCCCGTGGCATTTTTCCAGCCATGCCACCCTATAGTTACGCCACTAACCCACAACAACCACAAACCACAACACAACAACAAAACGTAGGCCGCGCCTAATTAGTATCAAAATCAGTAAATAGTACCCATATTATTTTATTTTTACTTTCTCGCATACGTAGTATAGAGGAAGTCTTGTAATCGTCAAAAAATTCGACCTCGAGATTTTGACGGATGTATACGTTTTGGACCTCTCTGAGTCCAAATATATTTTTTTTTGAAATTATGTATGTGTGTGTCTGTGCGTTAGCACGATAACTCGAGCATGCTTTAACTTATTGCAACCTAATTTAACATTCGTGTATGACATCAAAATATAAAGTTTCTATCAAATATTGAGCCGTCGATCACGAAAGTTAAGCAACCAAGTGCGCGGTCGGTACTCGGATGGGTGACCAAAATTTAACATGCAGGTATGATATCAAAATATAAGGTTTCTATCAAACATTGAGTCGTTTCTGGTATACGAGAAAGTCAAGGGGAGACCACTCACGATTTTCATTTATTTATTTTTATTTCATCCCAAACATATCCAGGCTTGACAGATTTTGATGAAAATTTTATCCTAGCACCTAATATATTTCAACATAATACATATGTATTAAAGTATATTTTTTATTTATTGCATTTTGAAACCGATGTATTAATCGATCAGTAGGAATATATCTACATGTGTGTTACTAATAAGTATGTTAATTATTGTGAAATAAAAAACTCTACATGTAATATATTTTATTTATTATTAGAACAAATACTATCTATATATTTATGAAAACTATTTAAAATGGAAATTTACCATCTATTTCTGATGTAGAGTGACATTGTACTTTGAAAAGAACAACTGGTAATTTTGTATGAGATCTGTACCCACTTTTTAGCAAATTGAGACCTATACCATTCGAAAGATATTTAAAAATACATAAATATTTTGTATGGCGACAACTTGGGAGAAGAAAGTTATTGGACTTTAATATAGGTAAGTATTTTAATGTCATAATCTAGATCGGGTTGGTTTGTTTTGTTAGTCAGGAACCCGTCAGGAACCCATGGACTACAGCCAGGGACGACCTAGGCACTGTGCGATTACCAACGGAGGAGGCGTTGGAGCACTCTTTCATGAGAAAGTATGAAAGTATGTTGTTACAATTTTACCTGGTAAATGACAACATCGTAATGCTGGGGCCGCACCTGCGCCTATCGTCACGAAGCTTCGTGCTAGGACACGATACACGCAGATGTGACCGGCCGTTATCGGCTATCGTCGCGAATATTCGGGTTGCTTGTGCGTTATCGGCCGGGAGGCGGTACGTCAGGGTTTTAGCGCGCTAACCTATCGCGCAGCGTTCTTTATGCTGGGGCCGCACTTACGCCTATCGTCCCGAAGTAATGCGTGGCGATACTTCGTACGATACACGCAAGTGCGGCCCGAGCAAAGTTATCGCGATAAAGCATGTGGCATTTCTTTATTTGCACGAACTATCGTGCAATAATCCAAGATGGCCGAAATCATTTCCAGACGTGTAAATTGCGTAGTATTATTATCCTTCTTTGCGTTTAACTATGCATAATCACTTTCTTTACTTCTAAATTGTGTACTAATAATTACGTAATGCATTTATTATAAAAAATAACTCAGCTGTATCGTATACTTAGTCACCCGTACGCGTCTGAACTAATGGAGAACAACCTTCGAAATGAACAACGCATGTCTGACCACGCTGCGCACAGATCAGAAAGAATATGTCTAATGCTGGGGCCGCACTTGCGCCTATCGTCACGAAGCTTCGTGCTAGGACACGAATTGTAATTTGTCAAGTTTTGTATTAGTCAAAAAATTCGACCTCGAGATTTTGACGGATTTACACGTTTTGGACCTCCCTGAGTCCCAAAAATATATTTTTACTTTCTCGTATACGTAGTATAGAGGAAGTCTTGTAATCGTCAAAAAATTCGACCTCGAGTCTTAGGTCTTTTCATAGCCTGTATACATCCATGGACACGGTCGAATTTTGTGCAGATAATCTCAACATTGGGGTAAAAATTTATATACTACTAGCTGTCCCGACCACGCGTTGCTGTGGTAATTTCATACTATTGACCTATAACATTGTATCTTTAGTAAAAAATATGACTACTTATCAAGATAAAAACTATCCTATATCTCAAGTTGGATCAATCTGCACACGGTGTACAAATTTGATTAAAATCGGTTAAGTAGTTTAGGAGTCCATCGCGGACAAACATCGTGACACGTTATTAAGATAATCAGTATGTTATTATTATTAATTCCAATTGAAGCGTACCAAAATTAATAATAGGCTCTCACCGAATGCAGAATTAATATTGTTACGGTGATAATCAAAGCAAATATTTCATTAGCCAACATTCAACTTTGACCTATACAAGTAATCTGAATATGCTCCTTCATTTAATTTACAAGATACTTGTGTTAATGGGGCGTGCATTGTGTAACAGAAACTCAACAGAATTTAGGCGAAACACGATAAAGGTAGTTATACAGTTAAATTTGGTTGACATGACATTTACAGTCGGGGTAACAAAAGGTTCGTCCTTAAGGTAGACATTTTACTTGCACTAGTCTAATTGTATATTTATTCGTCAACACATTTGATTTCAAATGAAACAATACCTAACGCATTGGCGTTAGCAATACGAATACTTATATTTAAATGACGCTGATACATACAATCAAATTAAACAAATATTGGAACTTCGAAATGTTTGATGTCAATGTCGGAGGCGGATCGTCTTTTCTATTGTTAATTAATATCGTCTCGTCGCATTAAACGTACGCATTTTGCCAATGTCAAGTGAAAATATAACTAAAGTAATAAAAAATTGTACGGTTGATTGAGGTTAAAAATGGAGTCTCTCAACACGTGTTTTTACGACAAGAACTCGGGAGAAACTCTCGCTGATCGTAATACACGCCGTAATTTACAAAAAGGCGAGGTGGGTTGCAGTGTGTGACAATTGCTCACCAAATAAAACTGTTCGTTGATAAATTCTATCAATATTAGTATGTATAATCGAATGGAGATCGCTTATTATTGGTGGGTTATTATTTTTCAACAGACTTGCTCATAAAGTGGCTCCAATTTCACTGCAATTTGGCACATAATAAAGGTAGCCAGTGTAATTACTGGGCATGGAGGGCATATCATCTTAGTCCCCAGGATGGCAACGCACTTGCAGTGTTAAGTGATTTACTCTTAATATTGCAAGTGTTATAGGTTATAGGGGACGGTAACCACTTAACACCAGGTGGGCCGCAAGCTTGTTTGCCATCTCGTAATATATGAAAAAAAATAAGTATATTTTTATAAGTAGTTCTCCGTTAAGTGCATTAGTTTCAAAAGGTACTAAAGAGACGATTTGATCAAGAACTTAATTTGAAAACGGTCGAAGCTTTTTGTACCCTATCTGTAGTATTATCTCAAAAGTCGATACACACTTGTTCCTTTTCATTATAACGTTATTGATTTTAACACTTCATTGTGACCATGTTACTTACATATAGTAACACTCATATTTTAATGCACACTTCTATAAATAAGAAAATATAATACTAAAGACAAATAACTGTATCGACTAGTGTCCTTTGCCTTTCCTGAAAAGAAGGAATTTAAAAACAACAACTAGGTACTCTTTTTTACGCGTGATTACAACTCGCACTTTGCTGAGTTTTCCATTTGAGCTACAAACAACTCGTTTGGAAAGAATAGTAAGTGAAAATCAATTAAGGTCAGATTCCTTAATCCTATTTCAGCTTAGTGCTGTATACATGATTTGTATGTTGTGTCCTAATTCGTTGGATTTGTCTAATGACAAGTACATCCTTAGAGTGTTTAATACAAGATGATCTTATGAAAATATTGTAGTTTCATTAGTTCGTAGGCTTGAGTATATTAGTACTGCATAAATAAATGCAGTAAGGGTTCCGACGATTTGGAATGAAAAAATCTAATTTGGAGCACTTTGCAACTGTCCTAACCTATGAAACATAATAGTTATGGGTGGCATCTGCTTTATTTATACTTTATATCCCAGTTTCAACACTTTCAATCTCAGAGTTTTTTGATGCCCATCCTTGGATAAAAGCCTCCCCCAAGGATCTCCAAACAGATTGTTCCAGATCATCGGTCCAACTTGTCGGGCTTACCGACGCTTCGATTCGCCAGTCGAGGACCTTTCCGGCCTAACGACCGTGTTTCTCGCAATATGCCCTGCCCACTGCCACTGGTTTGCAATTCTTTGGGCAATAGTGAGATACTAGTTTCTTTGTGGGATCATCATTTTGATAAAGTCGTTAAAATACAACATTCTAAAAATTACTTTGCGAATAGTAAAATAACCAAAATATATGAGTTGTTTTAATTAAAATGCCTGGAAAAGTTACTTCGTATACACAATTCAGATTGGTATTTGTTTAATGCCCAGTAAAATGTCACAGCTAATTAATTTGGAACCGCCAACATCCCGGAATATCGGAAAAATGCCAGTGTGTTTTTTTATTATGGCCCGGAGTTTGGTTTCGTAGGTATTGAAATTGATATTTCAAAAACATTTTTATGTGGAAATAAAGATTGGTTCAATTTATTTTTATCGTCCGTTCATTTGACAAAGGCCATAAGAGTAGGTTACGTCATATTTTGATGGATAGTCTCCCTTCTACTTATCGGTGGTTTAACCTGGTACGGGGTAGCCTGGTGTTAAAGTTTTTAAAAGAGGTATTACGTCCGAAAGGACCAAACTAAATGGACCACGGGCCATTCGAACCTAATAAAAATGTTACTAAGTTCCAAAGGACCGGTGAAAAAAGTTTGTAAACAAATTCAGTGTTGGATTATGTACAGTCGAGTGTTAAATTATAATATGCTTTATTATTAGGTACTATTCAATAACATACCTACATGCATCATCATAACGGCTTTGCGCTACGTCAGGTACCTGAACCTGATACAACCAAAAACCAGGAACTATAAATTTTAAATGCTGTCAAGTACTCAAAAGAGATGCAGGCTACGGGTAATATGAATAAAACAGAGAAAAGCATTGGCACAGAATAAATAGACATAAAGGTCGGCTGCCTACATTTCGCGCGAACAATTAACTGCGATGTCCAACTCTGCTGAGTAAGATCAACATCCGTGTTCCTTCACGAATTCCTCGAAAGCGAATCCAATCATATTCTCATCAATTTCGTAGAGCTGTACTAGGTGCTAATTCTCCTTCTATTTGTTAAGAAATTACTTACGTGAGGGGAGCCAATTGATCTTCTTTCAGTGTTGCTAGCTTGCCTTGAGAAGCTTGGTGCGTGGATGCTGAGAGGCGATCCTGGCTCCGAGTCTGTTTTACCCTCATTGCTGCTGTTACCGCCATCCTGATGACAAGATTTTTTATTATTGTTGAGCTCCACGGGGTATGGGGTGTGACGTTGGGGACTAGTGTTGGCAGCATTCGAGTGTCAGTGTTGCAATGTAAATTACTTGTGTAAGGTTATCTCTATGGGTAGGCTACTTAAGAAATTTTTAGGATCCTCACACACAGGCTACCTTAAAAGAATAGGAGGAATAAGCAGGACCCAAATCAGCTGCCTCACAGGTTCCCTCACTGGCTACTTTGCCACTAAAAGACACCTGTGTACAATAGGCAAAGCTGAAGACCCCATCTGTAGAATGTGTGGTGAGGAGAAAGAAAGTATGGAGCACATACTATGTGACTGCGATGCACTAGCCAATAGCCGACTAAAGGTCCTGGGTCTAGGTTACCCTAAACCAGAGGACTTTATAGACCTTATTCCCGCCAACATCGTAAAACACATACAAAATGTTTTCGATGTTGGCGGGAATGGGTGAAAAGGAAAAGGGCAGCACAAAAGATCCCATAGGGTCGAAGTGTTCTGAGACACAGCCTCAGCCCCTTACATAAGAATAAGAAGGTAAGTAAAGTCAGAAGGTTTTCAATGAAACACAGGTTGTCACTATATCAGTCATTACTCGCAGTTCTACAATAGTTAGTTTGCACTTGATATTCACAATAATAAAGTCACTTACATAGATTACGTAACATTCTATAACTACGTGTTCAGGCCTGTGTCTCTACACGAAGCTACTGTGACTGCTAACAAACAAGCAGCCCGTATGCTTCTCTGTCATCCAAAATAACATTTAAAAAAAATTCGAAGGAAACTCTGCAGCTAATAATTTAGTAATGGTTCAAAGACATCTTTACAGATCAATACATTATGATTATGATAATATAAGAGCGCCCGTAAATCTATCTACGGTACACTGCCATCAATATTCGACAGTGGCAGCAAACAACGCGTTAAACCATACTAAGGTAAGCGTCACGAAACACTTAACGATATTATTCCGGGAAAGATTTATTGTGAATTTGATATCTTCAATAGACAATAGGTTTTCATGTTTGTACACTGTGAAAATATGTTATTATTGCTAGCAGACAGCCTGTAAGATTGATTACTTTACATAAAAGTGCTTAGGTACAAAACTTTCGAATTTGTAAACGTATGTAAACTAAGATACAGAGGTGTGATTTGGAAGAAGATATGGTGACAAGAATTGAGGAAGGGATGCTCAAATAGGTCGGTCTTGTGTAAATGACGAGTCAAAGTAGATTGACGGAAAACCTAGTTCCTAGGTGACTTTTGGTCGATCAAATTGTAAATATCTTGAAAAAGGACCAATACAAAAGTACACGAATAACCGAGCATGTATGAGCAATTGAGGACTGCGATGAAAGTAGGTGAAGCGAAAGAAAATTATAAGGATCATAGCAAGTGGCATGAAATGGGAGAAAAGCGTGATTTGTTGTATGTACGTCTACGAAATTAACTCGTTAATATTTATGGTGTAAATGGGAAGGCAATGGAGTAATTATGTCGATGAGTACATATATACGATAGTAACAGCCAAGACAAAGAAATTGGACGTCACATTGATAATACCTGGAAGAGCTTCTGGTCTATGAAGGCGTATATGAAGGGTAACCGTCCTATTTCACTCAAGCGAAAACTTGTCGTCACATGCATCCTGCACATTCTAACCTACTAAATACAAGGCAGAAGCATAATCTTGTTGGACACACTACCCGTCTCCACAAAATAAACAATTCATTTATGGGGCAATGTATACGCTTTTATAACAAACTGCCAACTGATATAAGGGCACTACCTATTAACAAATTTAAAACAATAATAAAAACAAAGCTGATTAAAAAAGCTTATTATACAATTAATGATTATCTTACTGATAAAAAAGCATGGGAATGAATAAATTGCACAATAACGGTTTATTTAAATAAAAAATTGTAATCTTTGTAATGTTGATTGTTGTTTTTAATATTTCCTCACTATGACGATTTAAAGCACTTAGTCTTAAGTCAATTAAAATAAAGAACTTTTTGATTTTGATTGATTTTTGATTTTTACGGAGCGCAAACATGGTCATTGACGGAAATTCAGAAATCACAACAAGGTGTGCCAGAGAGCAATGGAGCGTTGCCTACTCAGTATAAAAAGGACGGTCAGGATTAGAAACAGTATCATCTGCTGCAATACAAATTTAGCATATGTGGGCGGGAAGACTGCCAAGCTGAAATAGATTGGGCTGGCCACGTTTGTAGAATGCCTTCAGAAAAAGATAAATATCAGTGCAAAGGATTAGGGGAGGTCTATGCCCGGCAGTGGAACTGTAAAGGCTAATTAAAAATATAATGTATAATGGTATGAAATGTCTATTTTTTTCTTTTACATAGAAACTATTGTCCTTAATCTCGTCTGAAGTTATATAAGGTTGAAAGTGAAAGCAAGTTTCATCATAAGTTGAAGAAAGTGCATTGGTGTTTCAGGCTCCCGATCAAAGAATTTGCAAGCATCAGTATCTGGAGAGATATCTGTTCAGCTTGCTCTGTAGCCAGTCAGAGGCCTCTTATTCGGCTTCAGTAGCTCGTCAAGTGCGCTCATGGGAGTATGGTTCGATTAGGGCTTTTGAGTGTTCCCCAGGCGTTCTTTGCCAGTCCGCTTCTGCCTTTGTAAGGGGTGTGGCGTATTGTATGGCCTGGTTCTTTCAGATACCACATAAAGGTTCCGTATCAAACTGTACTGACTATATATTAATACTTGAAGAATAAACTAACCCTGAACCCACTTATCACTCCTGATTACTATCGTATAGCCACCTATGCCGAAATTGCGGCATTTTCATGATATGCCAAGGCATTTTGTAAAATGCGGAATAATAGAAATTGTCTGCGCTGCGACAATTATGCATGTCTGTGTGTGTGTGTGTGTGTGCGTATGTGCTTATCTATGTATTGTATGCGTGCGTATATTCTGATAATCACCTGTAGAGATCTTGCCACTTCCGTATCGTTGTACCTGCACGTCGCTCGTCTCTCAGGCAGAATGTATTTGGGTAGGGATTTGAAGAACCAGGCGCCGGATTTCTTCCACATTTCTCTGGTTTCCGCACATAGGTTGCATATGTACTGTTCTCTGGATAATGGTGATCTGTATGAAGATAATAGGAGATAAATATACGTAATCGTTATTCAGGACTTTTTTTTTACAAAAATAAGTAGGTACAAATATGAATTTTTCAAATAACTCGTGGTTAGCTCGGTTCAGGTTATCCCGGTGCGGTGTCAGAGTTACACATACATGGTTAGAGCCATGCTTGGTAATGAGAAAATCTGGAAGGCTGCCGCCTCCTTCTGCGAATTAGTGATGGTGCAGAAGGAAGAGCGGGAGGAGGATGCTCTAGCCGCTCGCATCTGGCGTAGACGGACGGGTCGGAGAAAGCAGGTGGCTATGACCGCCGCTCTTGTCCGTCCCTAAGGTGTGGCCTGCACACGAGTTGGTCCCCGTGTGCCCTGGTGCAGTGCACAGGTATCCTTGTCTGGGGATTGCCTAGTACCCTAGCGCAATCTTCCAGTGGCGCGTCACCCAGCTCACTCGTTGGGCCGGGCCAGCCAAGGCACGCTTTTGGTGAAAAGACGTACGTGCGACGATCCAAAAGCGCCCGCATCCTTATGCTTAGGAGGGTACCGGTGGGTGTTAGTGGGTAGTACCAACCTGTCCGCGTAGTGGTTACCGTCGCCTATAGACACTTGCAATTTTAGGGGTAAATCACTTAACACTGTAAGTGTTTGCCATCCTGGGAACTAAGATAATATGACTTCCATAGTAATTACATTGGCTACCTTTCCCTTCAATCCGAAACACAGCGGCATAGCGGAGTATATACTAGAATTATGATAAGTCAACATGTACGGAATATTTCACTCACTGAAGACAGGGTGTATTCAATATCTCCTTTATGTTGAATACATACTCTGTTATAGCGAGGCTATAACAGAGTCCAATACAGTGGAATTGTTCAGATAAATGATCATGGGAAGCAAAACGAGTGTCTAGAAAGCTTGGGATTTCACTAACGCTCTATGTAATTTTGTAGGATTCCGGAAAAATGTGCTCGGTAAAAGACATTCCAGAAAACATTGAAATAAATATGGATACCTAATTTGAGATTTGAAGTAGAGGTACAAAAACTTATCTAAGCAGATGCTAATAAAATTATAGTAAATTATATAAGATATTCCGTTTCGTTTCAAATAAAAGGTTGGCATGATTGGTTCAAGCAACAGTCTTTAGTATGTCGAACCTTTTGTGACCAAGAGTGCATACCTACATTTATAAAAGCGTGTTGGTATTGTGATATTATTTCACTAGTAGACGCATAAAATCAACATAAATAATGAATATATGTAATACAGGGATGACTCATGAGCTAAGGTTTATATTTTGCATGCCGCTTTTTCCCAGATCATATTTGTCTGATCGATGGAAGTTATTGAAAGGTTCTATCAATCACATTTCTCAGAATCCCACCTGTCACTGTTATGCGGGAGTTTCCGTCAGAAAAATGTAATTTTGCGGTGTTCTAAAGAATATAGCATTTTTAACATTTACGTTATCAGTAAAAATATACGGTAAGCATGGAGTTTGGAGGAAATTATAATACTCCCTAACTAAGAGATTTAAGAAGATTATTGTAGTAAATTGATCCTAGTATGTTGGACTTTTAAATCTAAGCCATATTGGAAATGCTGATCTTCAGGGTGAGCGAACTTGCAGTCAATGTAGACGATTTTATAATATAATTCTTAAATGGCTTCCGAGAGTGTCTCTGTTTACGTCCAATCAAATCAAGCGAGTACAAAAACACAGAAATGCATGCATGTAATGAACTGAAAATCTTTGGTGATTTTGCTTTTTTATTATTATTTCGCGTTATGCTATAGCAAGTTAACAAACGCTTCTGACACTTTTTTGACAAGACTACTGCTGGTGGCCGAAGATGCCCTCAGATGTCCTCAACGTTACTGGGTTTTTGAGAAGGCAAAGACATTCGTGGGTCTTCTAGCTTGTAATTCAAACCTCCCTAGAGAGATTTCTATTCGGCAAGGAGCTCCCGCGGGGGATTATAGTCTCTAGGGCGTTCGATTCGCGTTCGAAGATAATATGTTAGGTAAGTACTTCAATTATCATTCAGACACGACTGTTTTGCTTGCTACTCTATTAGTTTGAGTTGTAAGTGAAACAGTCGTTCTTCACAACCGCAGTATACCTAGGCTCGTACTTTATACTGGTAAAATAGACAAATAAAAACTTCTTTAAAGATTTTACCTATGTGGTGGCGTATCGATGACACATTTAGGGCAGGCGGAGTGGCGGCAAATGGCGCAGGTCCTGAGTGGCGCCAGCAGCCGAGCCGTCTCTCCGCAAAGCAGGCAAGTGCGAGGAACTGGGCCTTGTGCTGAACGCCGCATACCTGTACAGTACGAGCAAGTCTGGGATAAGTACACGGGATGAAGAGTTTGGTTAGTGCGTTACATCATATATAAAGTCACGCCTTTTTGCTATAGGGGTAGGCAGATAGCACGTGTTTCCACTTGCTACGATGCTCACATATTTCTTTCGCTTCATTTACTATCCTCATAGTCCATAAACTGCAGTTTTTGTAGTGATCTAAATCGGGCTCGCGACTCCTTTGAGCATATTTCGATATTCCTTATAGTTTAGGATTTGGCCCTGAAGGCCCACTTAAAAAATTCAACCTGTTTATCTTATCGTTTTGAAGCGATTGCCATTGTCTAACCCCTTTGGACAGATGTTTACAATCTAAAAATCTCGGCAGTTCGGGCAGCCGTTGATATTAGTGATAATATTTCTACAGAATGTGCACATTAGGCGAATATACAACATGTAAATGAAATAACCAACATCCTGAATAGAGGTGGTTGGGGATCGGCTTCTGAGTTGATTTCAATATTTTTTTTTAAAGAAAAAAAAGCTTTTTTTTTGAAAAAAAAAAGCGTTTTTTTTGAAAAAAAAAGCGTTTTTTTTGAAAAAAAAAAGCGTTTTTTTTTGAAAAAAAAGCAAAAAAAAAAATAATGTACTCTGAAAAAGTTGTACAACATTTTCTGGGTACTTTTGTTTTTTTTTTTGGTTTTTTTTTTTCAAAAAAAATCGTTTTTTTTTAAAAAAAAATCTTGAAATCAACTCAGAAGCCGATCCCCAACCACCTGTATTCAGGATGTTGGTTATTTCATTTACATGTTGTAGTGGTATTGTAAATTGTAAACTCCACAAGTATTTCTACTAAGTCAGAAAGCATATTTTCAACATTATAACTCATATGGATGCCATGTTGGGGCAATTCATTACCTCTCACTTTTGTGACCATGTCACCCTAAAAGCCACAGACCTATTTTTCGATCCTTTAATTTTTGATTTTCATACAACAAAGCCATAAAATGTTATTGCTAATATAAGAGTTGAATACGTAAATGAAAGCAAGTACGATTCTTAATTTTCCCCTAAATATTTTCCTCAATCCATTTTGAATGTTACAATGCTCTCATTGTTATCACAATGATTATGTTTTCGTTAGTCGTCTGTCAATAACGTAAAAAAATAATTTCAGCTTCTGATAATTCTCCTTGTTTAATTTGTATTGTTACTCTCTGATTGTATTAAACATTATTTGGACTTCACAAGTCAAGTACGAATGTTCTATCCGGAATTCGCTTACGGTTGCGAATAGGTATACAATCAAAGTACGAAAAATATTGTCACCTTAAGGGACGGTACGTGATAAACTGCAATTTTTACCGTTTTGATACCGCTTTTGTATTGCAGTCAAATTATGATTCCAATAGAATACTAGGAATCAATAGAACCACAAAATATATTAATTGGTAATAACATTTTCTTGGTAATGTGTGGGCATGATATTAAATTGCTGATGTGGCAAATTAAGATAATCATGGTGCAAACCCGATGCTGTCACTTTTATATGCTGAATAAAAAACAGAGTTAGCATCAGTTTTAAACCACGGCTAACTTTATTCCACTTTTGTAATAGAGGCAAAGGTTTAAATAACCCCTTTAAACTATAATTTTTGAAACATGACTGAGAAACTCTTAAGTTTCATCTCATTTGATGAATATTAAGTAATAATAAGGCTGATGATGGAAGCGAACTTAACCCAGAACTCTACCACCAAGGGCTATCTTATCAATAGCTTTCGGAACACAACCAAATCTAATTTAAGCGCAATCTACTTAAATAAAAGGCAAAGTCCTGACTAACTGATACGCCCAGCCCACACCTTTAGACCTTGATAGCTGAATTTGCACAGAGATTCCCTTTATGATGTAGGCAAGGGATAAGGCTTAAATTGGGTTGAATTTAAGGGGGTAAAATGCGGGATGACAGTTTGTACGGATATCCGTCATTTTTAAAGTAAAATCCAGAAAAATTGGTAAATGGCCTTTTGATTAATAATTCAGAAAGACGTATTTTAGAATTTCTCGAAATTATACCCATATAAAAAATCCGGAGTGGTCTCCCCTTGAATTTCTCGTATACCGGAAACGAATCAAAGGTTGATAGAAACCTTATATTTTGATGTCATACATGTAAGTATGTTAAATATTTGGTCACCCATCGGGGTACCGACCGCGCACTTGGTTGCTTAACTTTCGTGATGCCCATTGCATTCCCTAAGTGTCCGTTCACATAGACCGGCGCGGATCGGGGCGCACTTTTCTTTTCACAACGACCAGTGCGGATTATACGCTCGGAGCCACAGAACACCTCTTTCTGTGTTCTGTGCTCGGAGCCGACCAAGCTGTTTCACATAGACTGCATTACTGGAAAGGCACAGTTAGAGAGGATGCGTTCGGAGCCGAACAGATGCGCTCGGATCTGGGTAAAAATATTTGACAAAATCGAGATGATAGAAGAGGACGCAATCGGAGTTGGTCGGCTGCCGTAGCACAGAAGAGTACGTCATCAGAGGCAGCCGGTCGGCTACTCTTATTATTTCACACTAAGCGCGTTAGGTTTGCTCTCAAACTTTCTGAATAACAAAAGAAGTGAAATCTAAAAATAAACCTTATTACAATGATTCAAAACTCCTATTTAAACGTAATAAAAATCTGCTCTCCTGTCCGAGCCGGTCTGTATGAACGAACACGACGATTACTATACGAAGCAGAAGAAGGAGAGTCGTGTAGTTCGTTATGGCTCCACATAAACACGATACGAAGCGTTTCACTATGCGGCGTAGTATCGTGGAAAATGTGCTAAATTATAACCAATAAATTTTATTTCATTAAATGTCATTTCATAAATCTTACAACAAAACACAGCGTAAATTTTTACGACACGAGTCGCATCGTATATGTAGAGCCTTTAACAAGGATCCCAAGTTAGTTGGTCCTTAGGTTGCCAAAGTTTTCCTGTATAGCTTACGGCCTCTTATAAGTTGTACTTATAACTTATACTGTTTCAATTAGGACTATTTTAGCTTGACCAAGCACAGTTCGGAACTTCAGAATTAGTTTGTAACGTGGCTTTTTGCTACCGTAGACGCCAAGATCGTAATCATAATCTATTATATAAAAGGCAAAGTCCTGACTCACTGTCTGACTGATCAACGCCCAGCCCATACTCTTGGACCTAGCTGAAGTTTTGCACAGAGGTTTCTTTTATGACGTAGCAAGGGATACGGCCGGATTTTTCGAAATTCAACCCTTAAGCAGGTAAAATAGGGGATGTCAGTTTGTATGGAAATCCGCCATTTTTAAAGTACAATCCATAACAATAAATTTGTATATAGCCTTTTGATTAAAAATATTTTTTTTTAAATTCAACCCCTAAGGGGATGAAAGTTTGTATGGGAAGTCCGTCATTTTTATAGTAAAATCCATACAAATTGTTATATGGCTTTTCGATTAAAAATTAAGAATGACCTATTTTAGGATTTCTGGAAATTTTACCTCTAAAGGGATGAAAGTTAGTGTGGAAAATCCATCATTTTTATAGTGAAATCCAAACAAATTGGTACATGGTTTTTCCGTTTAAACTTAAGAAAGGAGTACCTATATTAGGGGATGAAAGTTTGTATGAGAAATCCGTCATTTTTATAGTAAAATACATAACACTTGGTATGTGGCTTATTGGCCATAAATTAAGAATGGTGTATGTTACGATTTTTCGAATTTTAACCCCACGGAGACGAAGTCGCGAGCAAAAGCTAGTAATTTAATAAATGTGACAAATTTGCATATGTATCCTCTAATGGTAAGGATCCTGAGAGCCTAGACAATTGGCCAATCCATTGCATCGAACGCTTAACAATAATAATGAATTAAACAGACGTATTACTTATAGAGGTACAGCGTCCTTATTTGCAGAAACGCTTTGTAGCGTTTGGCACTTGTCTAGGTAGAAGCGCTATTTATCGCATATTAACCAAATCCAAAATGCTTCTTCTTCTCCCTCTTCTCGTTATGATGGCTTCGCAGTAAGCATTTAGCCATGTCTAGTGAAAGTAGTATTTATCTCATCATCATTTTCCTACCTTGCTCGCTATTTATTTGGGATCGGTGCAGTATGCCTTGATATCAACAATACTGCTTAAGGATTTGGCATTATATTTTTACGGCCGGCCGCCTGTCTGACACAAACTCTCCTTTTGACGACTGCTATCTTTCGACAGCACCCGGTGTACCACCAGCTTAACGTGCCTTCCGAAGCACGGAGGATAATCGATTTGAAAAGAAAAAATCGGTCACCCATCCGAGTGCCGACCGCGCACTTGGTTGCTTAACTTTCGTGATCGTTACTAAGAACACGACCGCGGTGCCATCGCATTTTATCGCAAAGTAATTTAACTTTCCTAACTAATATTATAAATACGAAAGAGAGTTTGTTTGTTACGCTTTCACGCTTGAGCTTGAACCACCAAACGGATTTTGATGAAATTTAGTAAGAAGGTAGTTTGGGCTCCTGCGAATAACATAGGATTTTACTATTTGGTACTACTGTATGTAGGGTCGTCTGGGTAGGTACCACCTTCATTTATTCCAGCCGTGAAACAGTTGCTGTGTTTCGGATTGAAGGGAAAGGTAGCCAGTGTAATTACTGGGCATGGAGGGCATTTCTTCGTCTTACGCCTCAGGATGACAACGCACCTGCAATACCAAGTGATTTTTTCCTTGTTATTGCAGGTGCTTATAGGCGACGGTATTCATTTACCATCACGTAGGCCCGTCAGCTTGTTCGTCATCTAGTCGTATAAATAAAACACTTTTTGGTGCGATAGCCGACATTGACGCGAGCGAAGCCGTAAACGACCGCTAGTAATTGTGTTGCGCACATAAATTGTGCGGTAGATTTAGTTAAAAATGGAGTCTCATGACACGCGCTATTACGACAAGAACTCGAGTGAACTTCACAAAATGCTTTTGTTTTCATACACTTTGTAAACAGCTTGAAAGCTGTCAGATGTGAAAACATATGAGAACATTGAATTTGGCTTGGCTCTAAAATTACCCTTAGTAACCTGATGTGCAGCTGTTCATACATAAAGTGACAATGAGAAACAGTTCTCCTTCGAGGTCCTCGAGATTAATGGGACAAAATCCTGGGACCACGAGAAAACGGGGGTTATTTATAATGACAAAGCGGAGCGAAGTTCCTAGACAGGTTTTTGTAAAATCGTCTATAGACAGAGCCACATACCCTCGAGCCGAGCGACTAGTCTGCCGATCCTTCTTGCTTCTACTTCTTCTAACTTCTCTGCTCGCTTAACAACTGCTGCTATAGCTTCACGTTCACTAGCCGTCAGAGGTGGCTCGCTTCGAGCTGCACTCCAGCCTGTGCGAAGTCTGTAACAATGGAGAAGAGATTCATCAGATCACATTATGAGTACAAACCGCCTCCATGGCTTAGTGGTCAAAGAAAGTAAAAATTGGTTTAAGAAATTTTAATTTATTGTCAACTAGTGATTCGCCCCAGCTTCGCACGGATAGTACTTTGCGTAGTTACTTTAACCTTAACAAATTGTACTTGTAAACCTTCTTCTTGAATCACTCCGACCGGTTCACCAAGTTTTACTTTTTACAATTTCGTAAAAAATTAACATATTTTTAAAAATGGAACAATCTATTCATATGAATCAAGAAGACTTTTACGTTACTTTTTGCAAAATTGTAAAACGTAAAATTTGGTGCAACTGGTCGTATATTGATGAAAACCGCATCGAAATCCGTAGCATATTTTAAAAGTTCTAAGCGTACAGACAGAAAGAGCAACTTTGTTTTTTATTATGTATAGTAGATATGTAGAATAGAGGTTGAAGACAAAACAATAAACATAAAACTATAAATAAATAATATTATTTTCCATACTATTTAATATTTGGCATGATTTGAAATGTGCGAAAATATAACAAATGTAAGTTTTCAACTTAAAGAAACTAGAAATGAAAGACGTGCGTATCTTTTTCCAAAATTCAGGAGTATTATTTTCAACTCCCATTTTTTAAGAATTACTTACTACAACAACCCACCGCACCAAAATTCTACTTACGTAAATTCATACGTAAACGATATAGATCATTCTTAAATTAGTCTTTTAAGGATGAGGTAGATACGAATAAATTGATTAAAGATGAAAACCTTATTTTGAATATTACAGTCTCAAGAGCCCCAAAAAAGAAAAAAATATATTTGAATAATTGATATAGAATGACTTGACGTTGTATAATTCACTTCGCTGTCCAAGCGTATAACTTTCATAGTAGCTTGATTATTATCCCATGTTCGAATCCGCAAGGGGCCAAACCACCCGCTGGCATGATTTTCTTGACCCTGACCGAAATTGATATTAACTATGTATCTTATAGAACGGGCGCCATATATAGCGCTATTTACAACATATAAATCCAACACTTTTCCGTTAACATTAATTTTGAGGAGTTTCTCCCGAGTTCTTGTCGTAAAAACACGTGTTGAGAGACTCCATTTTTAATAACCTCAATCAACCGTACAATTTTTGTTACTTTAGTTATATTTCCACTTGACTGTGCACTTGACATTGGCAAAATGCGTACGCTTAATGCGATGCGATGCCATTAATTAAGAATAGAATGGAATTAATTTTGACAGCAACTTGACAGCGTTTAATTGTCAAAAAATATTGGGAATGTTTCTCCCGGAGTTCTTCCGAGTCATGAAGATAGAATTAAGAATGGAGTCATTAGTCAAATGAAAAAAGTGAGGGCAAAAATTTTGACAACCCTTGACATTTCTTGACATTTCTAGAGAGGCTCTGTCTCTTTCTAGTAGGGTGCCTGTAGCACAAATTAATCACGGACAGTCTTGTGCCACGGGTAAGGTCTCACGTGCTCCCACGGTCCTAAGATATAGGGAGTTAAATGAGACACGAGAGATCCGTGCAGAACAATTTATTAAATGGTGGTATCGGTGAGGGTCGCTCGGTGGGACGAGTTAGGGCGGCATGTACTGCTGTTCACTGTAAGTGCAGCCCTGGGCGGAAGTGAAGTAGTGGAGGCGACAGCGGCTACCTTAGCCTAATCTTGCACTCAATTAGGGGTTAAACACATTAAATAAATAACTATTATTGCACACCATTATCAAATTAGTTAATTAGTATTAGGTAGGTCTTGTCGGTGCTCAATTTACTTAGCGAACCACGCAAGCGCAAGACCGATTCACCAAGCCTTTGTATGCGATTCCTGACAAGATCGAGACTGCCCGGCGACGCAGGCGCAATCTATCGGAGATTGCCCGCAACAGTCGTACGGTCACTAAAATGTAGCTTATTAACGTTGATATGGAGCGCTAAAACCTGTTGATAAATTTAGGAGGCGAACTGTAAAGAAATATTTCAATTAGATGAGCTTCCTTTATATCTTAATTTATGTAATATTTATAAATAGTGTAATCTGATTTAATTTAAAAAAAAATATGTATGTAGGTCGATAAAATATGTATGTGTAACGTTACACTTGAACTTCGTTACGTTAATAAAACCACAAGTTGAAAATAATTTGGGTTTTGAGTTTTCCATGACAAAGAATTAAAATTCATAATAATTACTTTAAACTTTTTTTCCTGAGTGCCTTTTCGCACGGTAATGTTATCTATTTTCGGCTCCCAGGAAAAAAATCAGCAACCGAAATACGAGGATGTATCGCTTCTGTGACTCTTGATTTTAAGAGGCACGTTACAGTTTATTATAAATCTTATCTCATGTCACGTCAACTCATAGACATTAAATTATTCTTTTTTTTTAGGTGCTAAGCATACATTTAAGGTTTTCTGGTTAGCAATGCTATAAAAATATATTGTGTGGTATACCGATCTAGCCGTTCTTGAGTAATGATAATAGGGCCATAATGATGCGCAACTTACCAACTCACTACTAGACTTTCTTTATATTGATAGATATTACGGCTGAAAGCCGAAGTGCGGTTTTTTATACAACAGAAGAAATTGTTAGCTCTAGTAACTTTCCGTGAATTAGTTACATTAGTAACAGCTAAAAGCTAAGCTAAAAGTAAGTTTAGTAGCACTTGGTTTTTACTATAATACAGGCTGTAACATGAAGGGTACTTAAACATGGTACCCTATATGTTACAGCCTACATTATATGTAATATTTGGGGTGTTTTAGGCCATCAATATGAACAACTTTTTGACGCCGTCATGGTGGAGTGGTCAGTATAGCTACCTACACATGAAGCCGTTCGGGTTTGAATCCTGGTTCCGGCAAATATTTGTGCGACGAACACGAATATTTGTTTGCGAGTCACGGTTATTACATATTTATTTAAGTTTATTTATAAAAATATCTAAAGCTATTAATTTATATTGATAAAAATGACCGTTATCTACACTTACGTGCAATAAAATCGACCCAACTCGTCGGTTTCGATTCGACATTTATCGGTATATAAAAAGAAGATTAGGCAAACAAAACTTGTAAATATAATTCAAATCAAATAATTTATTGCATTTATGAATGTAAATAACAGATGTTCAGAAACAACACCAGCACATCATGTTGCCCATTTGGGCATAGCATAATCAAGATAAAAGTGTAACGGACTAGATTAGAAATTATTCATACTATATTAACTTAATTCGAATGTATATTTCTTACGCTTTATTTAACCTACTCTAAACATCGATAAATGAAGTGTTGGTGACAATAGACTAATTACTTCGGAAATCCTGGTTTCTCATTTTTGCTTTTTACGCCATTTTTGTGACTATGCAGAATGTTAAAATTCAATTGAGTCATTGTATATTCAATAATTGATGATGCCTGATGCCCTTAAAATTATTTCTCCAAACATTTTAGCTCTCTGTATTAACTGTATATTATCAAGAAAAATTTTACTAACCAATTCAAGGGATGCCTTTGAAAAGTGATTGAGTAGTGGTTTTATTGAAAAAAGGGCTTGAAGTTTGACATAAGCAGTTGCCTTGAAAGTGTCGGTGTCTTGAAAGTGGAAGCTACATATTTTCGAACTTAACTAAGCTTGTTTGCCATCTCATAACATAAAAAAAAAAAAAAAAAAACATAAAATTTTGTTTTTAAAGGCACAATAGACAACCATATGGTCCGTCGCTTCGGAAATCTAAAAAGAAAAGAAAATTTTATGTATGCAAGTTAAAAGTGTATATAAATATTTATGTACACTTTTAACTTGTAATCAAATAGCATATTAAAAACTATCATTTGATAGATTTTTATATGCTATTTAATTACAAGTGCAGAAGAGCGCAGCCACAATTTTATTAATAATGTCTGTCTGTGTGCAATGTATCTGCGTTGCATGTTAGTACATGCAAATGTGAATGATAAACATTATTACACTAGTACAATCCAATCAATACTCTCATTATCTTTTTCTCAAATAAAATAATTTACATTAAGTACACAAATTACATATTTTATTTGTAAATAAACATTTCGAACTAAAAATGGGTAAAACTATTTATGTATTTTATCTATGTAACAGTTATTTCAAAGAATTAAATAAAATATTCTATCAATTTTGATTGCCATTTATAAAAGGAATGGATAGAAAGGGATATTATTTCCTTATAATTCCGGAAATCCTAGTCACCCTACTCATTTGTTTACAAATATTTGAATAAGTAAATTATGTACAAAAATTCATTAAATTCTAAGATAGGATTAAATGCGAGTATCAGAAATTTCTCCCTCTTATGGAGTTTTGCAAAATAACGCTAATAATCTGGAATTACGGGTGAAAAATGAAATTTATAGATTGAACAATATTATATGCAATTATGACACTTACAAGTGAAATTCACACTGCATCCTCAATACTACTCACTTCTACCAGCTCGAAATATGTATTTGTTTACGATTTTGCACTATTTATCCTTATTTTAAAGTAAAAAGCCGTACCAAAATCGCGAGTCGATATTTATGAATACGTCAATTACGACAATTTATGTCATGTTGAGATTTCGGGACATTGACACGTGAAGAGAGTGCTGCCATTACTTAAATCCTTTCATTTCCCATAAGTTATAGAAAGAATCACAATGATGATTTTCAAAATAAAATACAAACCTAAACATTAAAAGTAAATATATTAGGTTGGAGAAAAAGTCTTTTCGCATTATAGTATGTATAAACTTGTAATAAAATCTCTTTGGCTATACTATTTGTATCTGGCTGGTTTTGGTATCATTGAAAGTTTAAATTTTAAAGAACATAATTCCAAATTCAAATTAGAAAAATGTGTGATTTTCATTTGTTTTTCCGTACCGCCAAGATGAGTGAATCTAATGAAGAAATTCGATACATTTTAAAATTTTACTACAAAAAAGGTAAAAATGCAACGCAAGCCGCGAAAAAAATTTGCGATGCTTATGGACCTAGTGCAGTGTCTGTGAGAGTAGCACAAATTTGGTTTAAGCGTTTTCAATCCGGAAATTTTGATGTCAAAGACATCAAAATTTCAATTACAGATAAAATGGATGCCATTTTTGAAAAAGTGGAGCAAGATCGGCATGTCAGTAGTTACGACGTAGCTGAAGAACTGGGAATTGACCACAAAACAGTTTTGGCGCATTTGAAAAAAACTGGGTACACAAAAAAGCTCGACATTTGGGTACCTCACGAGCTCACTGAAAGAAACCTAATGAACCATGTACTCATTTGTGATTCTTTATTACGACGTAATGAAACCGAACCATTTTTGAAGAAGCTGATAACTGGTGATGAAAAGTGGATCACGTACGACACGAACGTGCGAAAAAGGTCGTGGTCAAAGGCCGGTCAGGCTTCACAGACTGTGGCGAAACCCGGGTTAACTCGCAACAAGGTGATGCTGTGTGTGTGGTGGGATTGGAAGGGCATTATTAATTATGAGCTGTTACCACCAGGCAGGACCATCGATTCTGAACTCTACTGCGAACAACTGATGAGATTAAAGCAAGAAGTTGAGAGAAAGCGGCCGGAATTAATCAACAGAAGGGGTGTGGTTTTTCATCATGATAACGCTAGACCTCACACATCTTTAGCCACTCAGCAAAAATTAAGAGAGTTTGGCTGGGAGGTGTTAACCCCTTAGCCGGCGGGTGCCATATTATGACATCGTTTGTAATACACTATTCGGGCGCGTGCCATAATATGGCATGCTGTCATACATTTAAAAACCATTTTTTTTTTAATTTGTTATGTCTCAACTCTACGATTGTTGTTTGTACCGTGTGATTTTACAATTAGGATGGAAGTTTAAGTTACCTTTGCCTCAATAAAAAATAACTCCATTTAAGAAAAATTAAAAATGTGACGTGCCATAATATGACGGCTGCCGAACGTCGAGTTGTGTCATAATATGGCGGCTGCCGAACGTCGAGTTAATCAAACGATAGTTCAAATTTAGTTTGTCAATGTGCTATATTTATCAGATTCTAGGTATGTTTAGTTAATTTGTTAAATTTAAAGTGTAGTTTGTAAAGTATTGGCTGGTATTTAACAAATTTAGGACGTATTAAAGTCGGAAATACCCTTATGCCTGGTTTCAAATGCTTGTAAATTAATCATTATACAATGCTCTTTATTCAAAGTAGTCTTAAATTTTAGTTAGTTTATCTAGGAATCTAAAGATATACCACATGCGTGGTATTTATTAACAAAGGAAGTTACACAAAGCAAAAAGCCGACATGCTACCCCTCGGCGGGCTGATGACGTAATCGCTCACAATTGTACTTTACAGCCTTTGAAGCGCCGCCAGGCCATGGGTTAATGCATCCGCCGTATAGTCCTGACCTTGCACCTTCAGATTTCCACCTGTTTCGGTCTCTTCAGAATTCTTTGGCAGTGTCAGGTTAACATCACGAGAGGACTGCCAAAACCACTTGTCGCGGTATTTTGACCAGAAGTCCCAAAATTTCTATAGCAATGGGATCATGTCCCTACCTACAAGATGGCAAAAAGTTATCGAACAAAATGGTACCTACATACTTTAGTTAAATGTAAATAAACTATATTAAAAAATGTTTTGAATTTTCTTAAAAAATGCGAAGAAACTTTTTCCACAACCTATTATTATATTTATTTCTTTCATTGATAATAAATACTGATAATTGAATACAATATGTTAAGTTTTTAGCTACTTTTCTACTTTTGTTTTAGAAAGATGGCGAAATACTGGGGAAATCTTGTTTCTATGTAGTCGTATTTAGAAAGAGATGACGACAATTTCTAGAAAGAGAAATGTGAAATTTGAAATGTCAAGTATTGTCAAAATTTTTGCCCTCACTTTGTTAATTTGTCTAATGACTCCATTCTTAGTATAAGCTCCTTGTTCCGAGTTCTTGTTGTAAAACACTTGTTGAGAAACTCCATTTTTAACTCAATCTACCGTACACTTTACTTTACTTTAAGTTACATTTCACTCGACATTGGCAAAATGCGTAATCTTCAAGTGTCTTGAACACCATTAATTTAAAAGAAGAAGAACAAGAATATTGGTAATGTTAATTATTTAGTTTTGGTTTTTAACTAAGGTTTTTAGGTCCGTATACGGGGTGGGATTTCGTAATGCCACCTGAAGGGAAAGTACTCTTAATACAAAAAAAAAAAATTTACTCAAAGGAAATTTTCCTTTATTTTTGAAAAGAAAGAAAACTGCTTTCAAAGGTTTTCGAAAAATCGCTTGCCACACCCGGGAGTCGAACCAACTAAAATCTGTAAAAATTACACTATGTACTTTTATTGCATCGATCGTTAGGGTCAATTATTAAGACGAAATCTCTGTATAAAACTTGATAAATTAAATGATAGGAAAGCCATGAAACCCTTAATTATTTTATTTATTTACATAAAATTGTAAACTAACTAATTAGTTGCTCGAAATGGGCTCCATTCTCTTAAATAAACAAATTTATTCTTCTAACAAATTCATTCATTTTAATGTACTTATAAATGACGTCAATGATAATTATTAACTACTAACATGGATAGCAGATGGATCTTTGAGTAAAAGTGCTTTAACTTGACCCATTGAATTTATAAGTCCTTTTTCATGGCTTTCCATTCATTTCAATTATCAAGCTTGTTGGAGAGATTTCGTCTTTATAAATGACCCTAACAATCGATGCAATAAAAGTACATAGTGTAATTTTTACAGATTTTAGTTGGTTCGATTCCCGGGTGTAGCAAGCGAATTTTAGAAAAATTTTGAAGGCAGTTTTCTTTCTTTTTAAAAATAAAGGAATGTTTCCTTTTGAGTAAAATTTTCTGTCTACAGTATTAAGAATACTTTCCCTTCAGGTGGCATTACAAAATTGCACCCGGTATAGCGTGACAATTAACGTCCCAGAGTACTCCTCAAGTAGAAAACCTATTCCTTCTAAAGAATATAGCGTATGAAACTGACATAATTGACGAAATATCATTACGGCATATCGTCCAATCGTTTTTACAGTCAAGTCACCCAGTATAAGTTGTAGTTTTGCAAAATTTATTTAATCAATTTTTTTATCATCAGTCAAAACCCATATCTATCAAACTGAAACAAAAATAAGTAAAATCCATAAGAAAAAATACGCCTGAAACGGAAACCTTTTTTAAAAATATTTTATAGAATACAATAGCTAAAGAAACAATCTCTACAAAGGATGACATTTCAAGATGTTTCTATTACTGAAACGTCGTGTCTTTAAGCTCAGAAAGGTCGCCACAGTTCCTTGAGAAAACTTGTTGCGATCCGGAATGGTCTTTACTTTCAATGTCGCCTGTGTTGCGAGTCCTTCAAATAAGTTACATTACAATAATGAAAAAAATTACGTTCGCACTTTTTAGGGCCCGCGGACGTTTGCTTCGTAAAGCGGTGGGCCGCTTTAAGTGGAACAGGATGTTCGATCGTTCTTGACACACCTCTGATTTATTAGATGGCGGATGGATGTGACTGCTGGTTTGGTTTTCCGTGCTGGTACCACGGTGGCTACGCTGTCCTGTCGATGCTAGTGTCTGGTGCCTGCAAGACACGGTCGGCCGTAATCGAGCTTCCCTCGTGTGTCCTTGAGTAAGGGGACAGACGACTTATGGCCGGTTTTAATAACATAACTACAGACAATTTCCCTTGGTAACGGTAGAATTTTGACATGTTTTGTATAGTTTGAAATATTATTTTTATTTTTGTTTGGAAAGTTTAATGATGATTGAAATTGATACCAAATTAAATACAAACGAAAAACATGGAAAAAAATCCTGTCATGGATAAGTGCTGAGACGGGACTTGAACCCGCGACCTTTCGCTATCCGGGCGACTGATCGCCTGTGTAGCTCAGTTGGAAGAGCAGTCGCCCGGATAGCGAAAGGTCGCGGGTTCAAGTCCCGTCTCAGCACTTATCCATGACAGGATTTTTTTTCCATGTTTTTCGTTTCTATTTAATTTGGTATCAATTTCAATCATAATCTTTTGTATAGGATAATCTGTCAAAATCTTATGGTAAGAAAAAGTGTAAATAAATAAGTTATTGCAACTGGTGGCCATTAGTCAAACACATGGACGATAATTTAGTTACTAGCCTAAACTGCTGCCCTATTCGCTAAATTTTTCTGACACATGAAAGTGATAGTCACCAAGTGAATTACATATCCATTGCTGTTTTTACACGACAAGTGCCATAATAGTTGTCGTGTAGAACAGCAATGGATTGTAATTCATTCGGATGATTATTACTTTCATCTCTCAAAAAATCGTGTGTGGTCTCCCCTTGACTTTCTCGTATTCCGGAAACGACTCAAAAGCTGATAGAAACCTTATATTTTGATGTCATACATGCATGTTAAATTTTGGACACCAATCCGAGTAAAGACCGCGCACTTGGTTGTTTAACTTCCGTGATCGGCGACTCAAAAGTTGATAGAAACCTTACCTTATATTTTGGTATTATACGTGCATGTTAAATTTGGTTGCAATAAGTTAAAGCATACTCGAGTTATCGTGCTAACGCACAGACACACACACAGACATAATTCCAAAAACGGGTTTTGTGGACTCGGGGAGGTCCAAAACGTGTAAATCCGTCAAAATCTCGAGGTCGAATTGTTTGACGATTACAAGACTATCTATACTACGTTTAGGAGAAAGTAAAAAGTTAGTGAATAGGCCTACAGAGGCAGAGGGTAAGTAGGAGGGTAGGAGCATAGGGTTGGCAACACGCGAGCTGCTTACCTACCACAACCCGGCCGTATCCTTGTCTGTCAACCAAAAAACATTTAAAAACTGTGCGGGTAAGGCCTGTTTTCAGGGCCAGCGGAGCCTTATGCTCGGTGGGGAACGGTTTCTGCCTTAATATTCGTTATAACTTCGGCTTGTACCGCTACCCTAAGACCATGCCGTTCCTTTAAAGCTTTAGAAGATTACTTTGGCAACAAGTTCGCTATAAACTTCGACGCAATTAAATAATTACTACGCAGCTCTTTGTACAAATGGTTTGAAAGGGCCGGAATATCAACAACGGTTTGAATTTATGTAAATGACAGAAAATTCAGTGGGCGCCCCAAGCATTCTTTTGTTTATTGCAATCAGTAATTATGAGGATAATGACGTTGTGCTCATTTTGGCTCACAACAACTGGAACAGTGATAAGCGGGAATGCTAAAAGAACTTAAAACTTTTTGCAAACAAAGTGTTTTTTTTTTCAGTGTAAAACTATATTCATTTATTATTCAACACACACACTTAATTAGACACAACAGACTAGGCAAGCACAACCTGGTCAGACTAGTGTGGGTACCGGGATATGTAGGGATTGAAGGTAATGAAAATGCTGACAGACTAGCAAGGAAAGGATCGGCTCAAGACCTCAATGGGCCCGAGCCTTTTGTAGGATTATCTAGGAGTACCATAAAAATGGCACTAAAGGAGTATTGTCAAAAGAGGCACCTCAGGGAATGGTTGTCCACTCCCCGACTGACACACTCAAAGAAATTTTTAGGATCCTCACACATAGGCTACCTTAAAAGAATGGGAAGAATCAGCAGAACCCAAATAAGCTGCCTCATAGGCGCTCTCACTGGCCACTTTGCCACTAGAAGACACCTGTGCACAATAGGCAAAGCTGATGACCCCATCTGTAGAATGTGTGGTGAGGAGGAAGAAAGCATGGAGCACATACTATGTGACTGCGATGCACTAGCCAATAGGCGACTAAGGGTCCTAGGTTTAGCTTACCCTAAACCAGAGGACTTTATAGACCTTATTCCCGCCAACATCGTGAAACTCATACAAAATGTTTTCGATATTGGCGGGGATGGGTGATAAGGAAAGGGGAAGCACAAAAGATCCCATAGGGTCGAAGTGCTCTGAGATACGGCCTCAGCCCCTTATTTAAGAATAAGAATAATTAGACACTTAAACAATCACTAGCTTCTGTCCACGTCTTGGTCTGCGCAGGATTAGGTAAGTAATAAATTATATTATTTATGTTATTGATCGGGTCTTACACCATGATCGGGTTGAGTATAGTACCCCTCAACACCTTCACCAAGTACACAGTAAGAGCGACTTCTTTTCGCACTTTGCTTATCTAAAAAAGAATATTAAAAATGCATAAGATAGCAGGCTCGTTCGAATCGAAGTGCGAGGAGCACTTCGATTACGGGAAGTACAGAATAACAGGTAAGTGTACCATAATCTGACAAATTTCTACGATATTTTAACTTAATTCCGCCATCAAAGAGTTCAAAAGAAGTTTCAAAAAGTACAGAATAGGTATATGTTATACAGTCGACATTTCAGAAAGGGTTAAGCGCTTAGACCACAGCTCAGACGACTCCTCTACTGAATTTCGAAGTTTGAAATTTCGATGTATGTCAGTTCTAAGGTACGATTTCGATGTACCTACACCAGTTCGAAAGTATATGATTTCGATGTACGGCAGTTCGAATGCATGTTAGTTCAAAGTTTATAAGTACGATGTACGCCAGTTCGAAACTACACGTTAGCGAAGTATGAAATTCCGACGTATATTAATTACGGTAGGTATGCCAGTGCGATGTATACGGTAATTCAAAAGTACATGGTAGGCAGCTTATTATAAAATTACGACGTATTCAAAGTCGAAAATATACAAGCAAGTATATACATATAAAATATAATTAAATATTTAATAAAGTACTTTGTATGTATAGGAAACTCTGGGCACAGGATTCTAGTCAGTAGCAGGTATGTGCGGTATTTATTTTTTTCTTAAAAATTACGAGGTCGCACAATGTTGAAAACCCTCATCAGAAACTATTTACCAAACGTTTTAAAAAAAACTATTTACTACTCTGAAGAGACCTTTCGTAGAAATTTTGTTTTTGGGCTGTGAGATTTGGAAGGACTTTGACGGGCCAATTAAAATATTTGAGTGTTTAACGCAATGACGTAGGAATTCAATGGACGTGCCCTAACAACAAAAAAACCGTGCCGGTTGAGCGCATAAAATGGCGGACTGACAGCTGTTATAATGCTGTTCGGTAGTATCTTGCTATATCGATAAAATTATTTTGTGAAATAAATTATTTTGTGAAATAATTTTATTGTGTCATAAAGTTAGCTTATCAATATGAAATGAATGCATAGATATAGGAAACTGTAGATGGGCAAAGTAAAAGAGAAAGAGTATACTAACAAGTATATTAGAATGAGATAGACAGACGAGACCATTTCGTGTATACGCAGGCGGCCTAGGTCGGCCTGTCAGTCACGTAGAAAAAACAGCAACTTTCAGACTGCAGTACTATTTTTCACGGACACGTGCTCATTTCTCACACATTGGTGCATTTTTTGGTGTCGCCTTTAATACCAAACACGATTTCTTGGCAAGCTATAAACATCAGTAATTATAAAGCTATCATTACACCCTTAGATAGTTCAAATTGTATTCACGGCGCCCGCCCGCCGCTCGGTGCGCTTTCTATAATATCTCCCTTATTGGTACAAGATATCGGGTGAAACTTCCTCTGTGCTTCGGAAGGCACGTTAAGCTGGTGTCTAGTTGTAAGCTTGGCTGGGGGTAGCGAATATTTAAAACATAGGTTAAAGTTAAACACACCAAAGATATTTTGCTAAAATAATAAAACGAAATACTAGAACGTAAATCAATATGTTTATTATTTACATTATTAATTTGACTAAACAAACTCAAACTCAAATTTCTTTATTCATTTAGGTACAATTTTGATGCCAAAGTGAAGTTTGATGCCATCGGCTTAAGAGTCTACCAAGAGGCCTTGTTCTGAGAAGAACCGGCAATAAACTCAGCTTTGGAAAGAGCTTTTTTCACTCCTACTGCTTCCAACCACATTTTCTTCCTATATTTACTTCTTGGTAACCTAAAAAAAACAAAAACCTATAAGATATATTGGAGATGAAAATTGGAATCTTAAATAATTTGGGTTGGGTATGGCATATGTACTCCATCTGCACCTAAGGCCTCTCCAATATAATATTGTCATGATTATGTATTATCGTCAATTACTTTCGATAATTTGAGAACAACACTAGTTGTCAAATTCAACATTTATTTAGCTTGAAAATATTCAAAATAAAGCCTAATCTTTTATTGAAATCCACATGAATGGAATCACATGGATGAATAAAAAATTTAAAACATTCAGAGTACCCATAAATGCTAAAACTATTTACTATTTACTTGTAAATTTTAAGACTTACCGGTGCAACTTTAATCTTTGTTGATTTTCGTCTTTCCTTGACCCACACCCTAATACACTACACTTAGGCATTATGACGGTGTGATCTTTCACAACTTCGCGTAATTTCAATGAAGAAATCTCCAGAAAAAGAAAGTTAAATATTAATTTTGATAATGTTTACAAATCGTTGACACATGAAGTACCAAACAGTAACTGACAGTTATGTCACACAATATGGCTGCCTGGCCGCAAAATATATATAAAAATAACTATAGCTACAGACAATAGGCCGGGTCCATTGGTTTAACGGGAAACCATGGCATCTGGAGTGGATTTTTGTTTCGATAGTTCATAATTGTTTCAGAGTGGATTTTGTGCAGTAAAAGTGGTGTTATTTTGATGCACAGCATCCGTGTTGACGTGGTGTGGTGTGTATAACGTTGAGCATTTTATAGTAGGATATCCACCTCATCAGTCACTATCATGAGTCTGTTGGCATGAATTTCTCGCCTCAAAACCACTCCCTAGATGCATTAAATGTGTGACACCCATATTTTAATGCAAACATCATGAAAGGAGAAATTATTAAATGATGGTATGACGCAAAAGTCTACAACTTAAACCGTACCTAATAAAAAAAATGTTTTTGCGGGCCATTTTGTGACCCGTGGGCCAGGGTTTGGCCAGCATTGTCCTAAACTTAAAAAAGGCAAAGGAATGAGGATTACTAATGTTAACTAAAGTGCTTATACATATAAAACCTCTCAGAACTTCAGAAGCGTCTATAACTTAACAACTCCGTAATGACCATGTTCAGTAGCTGTATCGTTATTTATTCCAACTTTATTTTCCTTTGCAAACAACACGATAAACTTTTTAAAACTTTTTGTACAAACGAGCTTAATGCCTTCTTAGTGCATGGAACAATAACCATTAATACGTAAGATTAAGTTCATGGAACAATAATCATTAATACGCAAGATTAAGAGTAAGCAGTCTTGACCTATGAGCTTAAAATTTAATCTTCGTGCTTACTCCAAGCGGTATCGAGTTGCAGGATAAATAAGTAATGAAGCTTATGAAAAATGCTTTTACCTCCGAAGCAAGGAGTTTTTATTTCCTTGGTCTTTGGAAAACTGTTTGGACACACGATGAAGTAGAGGAAGATCAGGAACGTAACTAATAAATAGGAAAAGATAGTATTCCTAATAAGGAGTCGCAGGTGAAATCTCGGGACAAGAGGGGTAGATAAAACTGTACCTAAATTCTCCTTCAAATAAGCACTCCATGCATACCCTGCCCGCTAAGCTTGGGTAAAGAAAATTCAAAAGAGTTGAACTGAACTTTCATAATTTCAAAAGGGAATGAGCAGAGCTTTGCGTAACATTTGGTTACACATCAGTCACATCTGGCAATATAGGGCGTTATACTTCGTAGCCACGCCACAAAAGCAATTGCAATGAAATTTGGCAGAATAATTGGCCATAAACTGTCGTTTTTAGTCCACAGTAAAAAAAATGTCTTATTATAAGAGAAATGAAACGGATAAAGTATACTTTGTCGCCACGCTACTTCTCAAATCGCTTTAAAAGCGGATAAATTTATGCCAATTTATTATTAAACAAATATCTAGTAATTGTCTACGCTACTGATATAAGAAGTACTGCTAAAATCCTAACGTAATAAAAACTAGCGCTTTGCCCTCGGCTCCGCCCGCGTGGATGTCGGTTATCGTGCCAAAAAGAAAACGAAATGCCGTTGCCAGCCTGTCGCCTACACAAAAGCGGCACCAAACCCAAAAAGTAACAATCCTACAGTAAACAAACCAACAACATCCAACTACCAGGACAGATGTGGCACTCTAAATTAACTCAGAAGTTCGGGAATGTTTGCATCAGATGCACAGGTAAAATGAAAATGAACGCTTTGAACTGTCAAAACTCATTGGATATATGTACCTAAATAGTTGGCAATTATATCCAATAATTTTTGACAGTTCAAAGCGATAAATGCCTATATCATATTGAGCTCTAAACGCAACTACAATAGTTACGTTTTTTACTTTCTCGCATACGTAGTATAGAGACAAGACTTCCTCTATACTACGTATGCTTCCGCTATACTACGTAATCGTCAAAAAATTCGACCTCGAGATTTTGACGGATTTACACGTTTTGGACCTCCCCGAGTCCAAAAATATTTTTTTGGAATTATGTCTGTGTCGTCTTATTGCAACCAAATTTAACATGCATGTATAACATCAAAACCTAAGGTTTCTATCAACTATTGAGTCGTTGATCACGAAAGTTAAGCAACCAAGTGCGTGGTCGGTACTCGGATGGGTGACCAAAATTTAACATGCATGTATGACATCAAAATATAAGGTTTCTATCAAACTTTGAGTCGTTTCCGGCAAGTATACGAGAAAATATTTTTGAATTCGCATGCGATACATTCATGCTGATAGCCTCGTCGGAAGAGGGTGATAGATAACATAACTGCAATTAGTGATAACAACATCGGTCGACTGCTCATAGGTTCCGTAATCAGTTTGCCCTTGTAAAGCGAAAACTACATCGTAATGAACTTGGATAACGGTGTAGTACTGTTTTCACGGGCAACTATATTTAGTTTACCTAATAGTAACAAGTTTATATCGACGCTTGAAAGGCAAAATTGACTAAGCGACATGGAGTTAATTGTTCAGGAGGACGACTTAAAGATTCATTTTTTAGAAAAAAAATCATAAAACTTCTTGTAATCATCTTAGAGGCGTAATTCTTTAAGCAAAAACGTTTCATAATGTCAGGTTTATCATGATATATGCAACTGTTAAAAATAATTAATAGTTTAGGAGTTAGTGGCGCTTAGTAAAATATCACCTGAAAGTAGAAACAGGAAAAAAGTACTAACCGACGTACGTTGGTCATTTAACTGTTCGGTAAAAATGTAATATAGAAAAAAATATCTAATTGTCATCGGAGAAAAAATGACCTAACCTAAATTAAAAAAGTTAGAAAATAGAGGCAAAACTGCTCATATGTCATTTTTAGATTGAAGTGTTTAAGTGAATGTTACTGAAGTGTCGTTAGTTTTAGAAAGTTGGATTGTTTTTTTATTAGTAATTATTATAAAATTCATTTTAAAATGTATTGAGCTTTATTTATCAGTTACACAATCAAATTAACAATTAAATCTTTAAAAAATCAACATAGTATTTGGAATAATAAGATCATAAGTAAATTTTATAAGTCTTATTAATCACAATCATTTTAAATATGTGGAGACACAATCACAACAGTGATATTTTCAGCCAAAACCGATAGTATAGGCCAGAGTCTACGTGTGTCTTTATAGATCCCACACCGGAGACGCTGAGACAACTCGACTTTCTGAATATCTGAGTCGGGTGGAAGATGACGCGCAGGAGCAGTACTGGTGTTTTTGAGGGACTTCAATGCTCACCATAGTTAGTGGTTAAGTTCCTTCAAAACTGACCATACAGGAATCTCTGCTCATGTATTCGCTCTCACGCACGACTTGTCAAAACTAGTTGATCAGCCCTCTTCTGCTCAAGACCCATCCGGAGGGATAGCAGGTAGAGGTCCTTTTTTTGTGACGAGGAGGTTAAATGCATTTACGCATCGTCCCTGCGAGTTGGTGCCAACCGCAGGGGGTATGTGGGGCTCGAGGTAAAGGTGTTCCCTCACTACCCACTAAACATCCTCCCCGGCCTGACCTTCTTCTTGGGCGGCTCGGGATCTGTGCCAGCACAACTAGCATCAAGACCGCCCTAACGCCGCCGTCTAGGCAATTCTTGCACCTATTTATGGCCAGCAGCCCACAGGGGCTACCGACTGACGCCAGCCCCTGTGGGCCGCTGGCCGAAAAGGCTAGGAAAAGGCCTACCTTTTCCTACCCCTCCTCTGTTTACGCTGGGTGGGAGCGGGAACCTTATCAACCGCAACAACCTTCCCCTACCAAACGTCATTCCCCCCCTCCGCGCAGACTTGCCAACCTCCACCTTCGCAAGGAATTCCGTCCTCCACGTCTTCAAAATCTCCTCCACCTCCCTCACGGTCATGGGCGTCCTATCCACACGGTCACAAGACTGCCCCTCCTCCTCCACCTCACCACCGCTGCAGCGGCCTCTGCGGAGGCCCGTCTCCTCGACGACACTCTTGGGCACCTGGCTGCAGCTGGCAGCTGGCTGGGCGTCCATGGGCTCTCCCTCCTCCTTCTGCTGGTAGCAGGATGGACTTTCGCCTCCACCATCAGGGCTCCCCTCCTCTCACGCCTCTTGGGCTCCTCCCTCTTCGTGTCGACCCTGCCAGTGGACATTGGGTGGGGGACGGATCCCCAGGCATCCACCAAGAGGCAGCCTAATAGCCCCTATCCCTGGCGGTCCCAGGCTGCCTCTTACCGGCGGGGGGTTACACCGCGCACCTGCCATCCTATGTCCAGCTGGCCGACCAATATCGGTACAGGGGGCACAGTGCGGCAGCGCCCGACAGGTCGCCGCCTTGTGTCTCTCCTCGCCGCATCGGTACCACAGGCTGTTGCGGTCCCTCCCAGATGTACACCTCACCCCCGGGTGGCCGGGCGCTAAGCAGCGGTAACAACTCATGGGCCTCCGGTCCATGAGACGAACCCCCGCTGCACACCATCCTACCTCTACGCTGCCCTTCGTAACCAGGCGCCCAACTCCCTCCGCCGGGAGCGACACAACTACTGTTCCCCCGCCGCCCCGAAGGTCATCGGAGATAGCGCCCACCTTGACTTCTTCGAGGGGGCAGCCAGCCCTCAGGGCAAGGGCTGCCCTGACGTCCTCCTTTTTTTTGTCGGGGAGGTCAAATGCATTTACGCATCGTCCCTGCGGGGTGGTGCCAACCGCAGGGTATATGTGGGACTCGAGGTAAAGGCGTTTCTTCCATAGCCACCGCAGGGCTATGGAGGGATCGCCATACCCACTAAACATCCTCCCCGGCCTGACCTCCAGTGCGCTATTGCGGGACGGCTCGGGATCTGCGAACGTGAGCGCAACTACACCGAGACCGTCCCAACGCTGCCCGTCTAGGCACTCCTTGTGCACTAATTGGTGGCCAGCAGCCCACAGGGGCTACCGACTAACGCCAGCCCCTGTGGGCCGCTGGCCGACGCCGACCTTATAGGCCGCCTCCTCACCGACGGCTGCTCGACGTGGCGCGTCCACCTGACGAAGACACCGGGAGCAGCCATCGGACCGCACCCGAGGTCATCGGGCGTGGTCGTGGCCCTGAAAAGGGTCGTCAGGAACTAGCCGTGGTGGGAAAACAAAAACAACTCGACGATGGCATGCGACTTCGAATGCCAAGCGGACACACTTGGCATCAAAAGCCGCATACCCGCCGAGAAAGTTTCCCTACCACGTTACCAGGGTCCGCCACGAGGAGACTTCCGGACGTGGACCCCATCAGGTAGAGGTCCTAGCCCCTCTAGGCTCATCTGACCACTGCCTCATATCCTCCAAAGTGCCGCAGGCCAAGCTTCCGCAACCGGTGGTTGCTAAGCGCCGGCTCTGGCATTAAGGGTGTGCAGATTGGGATGGTATGCGCGACTACTTTGCATCTGTCCCTTGGAAGCAACTCTGCTTCTATGAGAACGATACATCAGCTAGCGCCGCTGCCATTACTGAGGAGATGTATTGGGTATGGAATACTACATTCCACATTCCGATCTCATCAGTAAGGGCAGACGTAACCTCAGGTTCTACCGCGATTGTGCTGATGCTGTTTCACAGAAACAGGCAGTGTATCGCGCTTGGATCAGGGGTCGGGCTCTTAAAGCTCCTGATGTTGAATCACTGAAAGCAGCTTACAATAAGGCTTCCGAGTCCTGTAAGAAGACTAACATAAAAGCGGATGCACAGCGCGTGGCACGCATTGGCTACGAATTTGTGAACTCTGGCGTCTGGCCATGTACTTACTCGATGCTTTGGATGAGTTGCAGCATCGCTCGGTCCGCGTCATCGGCGACGAAGAGGTGACTAAAGATCTGAGCCTCTCCCATTGCGTCGCAATGTTGCGTCGTTGAGCGCATTCAATTGTGTGTACCATAGCGAGTGCTCTGAGGAGCTTTTTTCCCTAATCCCACCATCTCCCTTCCTTTTAAGGACTACACATTCTCGTCTATGTTGTCACCGACAAACTATGGCTAACATTCCAACGCGAACTAAGAAATTTGGCAACTCGTTTCTTTGTCCCACAATCAAGAAATGGAATTCACTGCAAGCGCACGTGTTCCCTCCTACCTAGAATCCTGGGTCATTCAAAAGAGGCGTGAAGAAGCACCTTGCAGGTCGGCAAGGCGAAGGTGGCTGGCACGGCAGTTTATTTCTCGCACCAGTTATCTTCGCATTTGATCTCCACTTCTGCTTACCATCAGGTGGAATGGAGTCATTTGCTTGACCTTTTTATATTAAAAAGTAGAAACTAAAATTGAACCTTTTAAAAAATTTCTACGTTCCCCATTTTAAGAGTGCCGTTTTTCAAAATACTGTGACCACGTTTTCTTGGATCCATTGGTCTGAAATATAACTCATGCTTTAATACTTTCAATAATGCAAAAAAAAAAACAATTAAAAATTAAATTGATTCGACTTATAGTTCTTAATTTCAATTGTCATGAGGTCAACCTATACGGAAGCGGTAGCACTACGCTAGACTATGCGCGCGTGTGCACTCTAAGCGACATCCTGTCGCACACTGGTAGTTCCTATGTTACTGTGAATCTAATTTCACTGTATGCGCATACGACAGTGCTCTGGTCATTTGTAGGTGTAACCATCATTTTATAGATGTATTACTTTAGGCAAAAGCCGCTGGAACCCCAGTATGTGTGGTGCCAATGGGGTACAACCAACATTTTGATAATCGCATAAGTTCAAGTAAAAGTTACCTAATCAATAAATTTGTACTTTGAAGCGGCAGGTAAAAATTTACTAACCGACGAAAAGTTGTATTTCTGAAATAGGCGAATTTAACTAAACGCCATAATGGCAAAAACAACAATCGAGCCAAGATGACGGTAGTGAAAACAAGAATGAATCTTTACATGGAAAAAATATACCAAATTCAATACAATGTATTTTCAGATACAAGTAAAATAAGCTAAAGGGAGAAATTATTCTACCAACATATATGTAAAAATTTACCAAGGGCAAAACCATCGTCGCACAATTATCTCAACGACCAATTTTTCGAAAGAGGCCGAAATTTCTGTCAGTTAGTAACAAAAAAAAGTGATAATTCGTAAAGTCCAAAATGCAGAAGCGACATTAAAAGTCGTCGTAGGAAGGCGTGAGTTAGACCAAACGACGCAGAAAAATTAGGCGATTCAAACTGTATATATAACTCAATTTGGCTCAAAATGGCGCTTAGTCAACTTTTCCTTTCAAGCGTCGATATGTTAAATCGCGTTTTTACTTTCTCGTATAAGCAGTATAGAGGAAGTCTTGTAATCGTCAAAAAATTCGACCTCGAGATTTTGACGGATTTATACGTTTTGGACCTCCCCGAATCCAAAAATATTTTGACGTGACAACGTCTTATAATTCGATAGAGCCGGCTGCATGCACGAAAAAACATGACGTCATGCGGCGTTACCTCGCTCTGAATCTAATTCTCTAATTTGAATTTGGAATTATGTTCTTTAAAATTTAAACTTTCAATGATACCAAAACCAGCCAGATACAAATAGTATGGCCAAAGAGATTTTATTACAAGTTTATTCATACTATAATGCGAAATCTATTAAGCAAATTAAATTAAATTTTTCTTTTGAAAAATGCTACCATTCCATCAGTATTTTCTTAAGACGTTGTCACGTTCAACTATCGTCAGTAAACCGACTTTACAGACAACTAATTTTTTTTTTGGAATTATGTCTGTGTGTGTGTCTGTGCGTTGGCACAATAACTCGAGTATGCTTTAACTTATTGCAACCAAACTTAACATGCATGTATAACATCAAAATAAGTATAATGTTTTTATCAACTTTTGAGTCGTCGATCACGAAAGTTAAGCAACCAAGTGCGTGGTAGGTATTCGGATGGGAGACCAAAATTTAACATGCATGTATGACATCAAAATATACGGTTTCTATCAACTTTTGAGTCGTTTCCGGTACACGAGAAAGTCAAGGGGAGACCACTCCCGATTTTTTATTATTTAATTAAATTAATAAAAAATCCAATTGACCCTCAATACTCTTTGCTTCATTAAAAGACTCTGATCACTGTATTTTTATTACTTTATACCATTCATGAAAGCCGATCCAAAGATTACAAACACGACATGACAAGCTCTCCAGTAATTTGCGGTGGCGACTACTTACGTGGGTTTGTACTTCTGAAGATATGTTAAAGGTAGCAATAAAATAATAAATAATATTTCAGAATTGTGCAGCCTTATTGAGTAGTAATTAATCTAAGGGTATCTCGAATAAATAAGGAAGGACTTGTTTTGAAAAGCAATGTCTTCTATATTAAGAAGTAAGTAAGTAGGTAAGCACTTATTATTATAAACGTTACGTTGGCAATAGCTTCATTAGGCGGTTCGTGTAAGGAATTATATAAACTCCGTGGTGTAAGGCTTACAATAGCAAAATGGGTTTCGATGTTTAAAAGGATCCTCAAATCTGTAGGCCTTAAATCCTAAATTGCAACAATTGTAATTTGTTTTTAGCAAAATACATTCAATGGTCTTTTTTAACTGATCGGTTGTATGTAAGTAAAAAAATAATGTAGTTTGAGTATTGCTTTCTGAAATAAATAAATAAAAAATAAAATTAGTACTTTATTATTTTTTGTTTTAATTTTTACTGTATGTTTTCTAATCGTGTGTGCAATATAGAGTTTTATTATTATTATTTAATTACTTGAAGACAATCACCATAGCAGGTTTTATAATTCGAAGCACTGCTGGGACACAAGGCCACTTTATTCCCGATGAGTCACACCATTTTGTGTAACACTGTTACCCATTGGTAAAAAAAATACCGATTAGTTACGCTGTTACTCAATGCCACCTTTTTTGGTCCCTTTGAATGAAAGTGTAACTCAACAACTCTTCGCCGATAGAACGGTTCACTGTAAACACACGTCAACGACGATTGGTTAAATTAAACGAACTAATGATCATTCGCATAGGTTAGCGAGGAGCGAAGCGACGAGCGGGTTAGCTGTACTTACATAAACACAACCTCCAAAAGCGACTTAAGGGCGTTTCTTGCCTTCTGAGCTCTTCTTACTTTGTGCTTATACACCGTCGGTATAAATAGTCTGATCATTGGTGCAGTTATCTAATAGAGGATTACATCGCTCACGTTGATATCAGGTTTCAATCAATAAGTTGTAAGTATCGAACCTTGTGTTAACTGCTTTACAAATTCAGAAAACGAAAAACTATTGATTTTTCACTAGTCAAATTTTAAAGACAATAATTTTTAAATATATGAAATACCAAAATGTTTGTATAGCTATCTACTACATTACCCCCTTTCCAGTAATTGACAAGTCAAATTTTAAAGACAATAATTTTAAAATATATTATATGAAATACCAAAAAGTTTGTATAGCTATCTACTACACATTCATCGAAGTACCTAGCAATAATATTTTTTTCTCTGTATTGTTGTTAGATACAATGTATGTTGTAAGATGCAAAACAACATGCCCACTAGCTAGGAGGACCCGTGGTGTACGATCGAAAAATAGCCGCGAGCTCGGATTTAGACAATTTATCAAATAATTATTAAAAATATCTGATTGCACTTAAAAATGTTGTACTATCGTTGTCAGATCTAGCATTATATGTTTTATAATATAGTAAGTATATTAAATGAGTATAATTTAAAAAAAACATTGTAAAAATCCTCATTTAAACTTACCATTTTTTTGTAGTATTCCTTTTTGAAATATTATCTCAATTTTTTACTTATTTAGGCTCTATAGCGGTTTATATTAGTATATTTTCTATTGCAAAAACAATTTTTGCAAAGTGTTGTTTGCCATTATCATTGTATTTCATTTTAAAGATAGCTCCAAACTCTTTTTGCTTTAATCTAAGTCCAAACTGCATTTTCGTAAAACTGTGCCATAAGATTCTCTTCGCTTCACATAACTGTTAGTGTAAATTAAAATAGTACTAAAAATATAAAATAGTACTATAGCTGTGTAATCAAGAATTAATCTTCCTACAATCATAATAATAATAATAATATAATAATAATAATAATATATTTCCACGCCCACACCAATTATCTAGCCCGAAGTAAGTATCATCAAGAACTTGTGTTACGGATACTAGATAACGGACATTTTTTTTTTTTTTTAATATACATAATAATTTTAGATATTTTTATAAATAAACTTAAATAAATGTATAAACAACCATGACTCGCAAACAAACATTCGTGTTCGTCACACAAACATTTGCCGCTACCAGGATTCGAACCCGGACCGCTTGATGTGAAGCCAGCTATACTGACCACTCCACCACGACTAAATCTAAATTACGTGTCACGTTGTTTTTCCGCGATGGACTCCTAAACTACTTAACCGATTTTAATTAAATGTGTACACCGTGTGCAGTTTAATCCAACTTCAGAGATAGGATAGTTTTTATCTTAATAAGTAGTGATATTTTTTTTTTACTGCAGATACTATTTTATAGGTCAGTAGTATGAAATTACCACAGCAACACGAGGCCGGGACAGCTAGTACTTATATAATATCTTTACATAGCTTTAAAATTAGGTCTGAAAATCCATCAAAGTTCACCGTGAGAGATTCAGACCCCCTCATAAAATAATATAACCATTCCATCGGTGTTATGGGTTCCGGCTAAAGCTCGCATCCACGCCTTATCACCAGATGGGTTGAATTCAGAGAGTTACCCTGTAAAACAAGGATATCGGGTTACCTCATCCTCGCGACACCTGATAAGATCTTCCCCATTATTTATTATCTTCCAATAAATAAGCTCCATCATCCTTTACGGTTACCCGTACAGTAAAACTACCCCAGCCAATTTATTACAGATATTGCATACATATAGTATCGTTTTTTTAAGATATTGTCATCCGTAAGAAACTATAAAGAGAGGGTGGTAATATGGCCCCTGCACGTATTCAATTTAATTTCATGCCAAAACTTCAATGCCAAACACAGAAATAATAATGTTATTATTTCAGTGACCAATATTATATTACGCTTAATATAATATTGTTCACTGCATTTAAAGTTTTTAACAAATTGGACAACATTGCGAAGATTTATGTCTAAATAATAAAACATTCAATTAAGGTGACGATAACTTGCGAAGCGTCCTGCGCTTGCATAGTACACTCAGAAAACACACCGAAAACGAGAAAACTATTGATTTCTCAACAAGAAGCAACAATTTCTCATGTGAATATTTAAATAAAATGTTGTGACAAATATAGCTCCAGAAGTTTGAGAGCTATGTATTTTTTTTATTTAGACCTCTTTTTAAGACACCTTCGCTTTTCAGATGATATCGTAGATCTCTGTAGGGTCTCTCAACAAGTGGGTCTTAAAATGAACATAGACAAAACGAAAATCATGGTCTAATTCCCATGTCTCACCCACTCCTCTACAGGTTTGAAGCTCTACACTGGAAGTTGTCGATGTCGACCAATATGTTTATCTGGGAGAAACAGTCCAACTTGGTAAGTCCAACTTCCAGAAAGAGGTCAAACGACGAATCCAACTCGGCTGGGCAGCGTTCGGGAAGTTACGCGGCATTTTCTCGGCCCATCTACCGCAGTGTCTTAAGATGAAAGTCTTCAATACGTGTGTGTTGCCAGTGATGACATACGGAACCGAAACGTGGCCGCTTACAATGGGCCTCATAAGAAGGTTCAAGGTCGCTGAAGGGTAATGGAGAGGGCTATGCAAGGAGTTTCTATATCAGAAGAACCAATTTCACCGATAAAGCCCAAAGAATTACGAAACTTAAGTGGCAGTGGACAGGGTACATTGCGAGGAGAACTGACTGCCGATAGGGCGGAGTGGCGACCGCGTACCGGGAGACGCAGGGTTGGTAGCCACAAGGTGGAACGACGATCTGGTAAAGGTCGCGGGCAGCCGCCGGATGCGGGTGGCGCAGAACCAATCGGGCTGGAGAACCTTGGAGGAGGCCTATGTCCAACAGTGGACGTCTTCTGGCTGAAATGATGATGATGATTATTTTCAAGATAGGTATTTTTAATAGGCACACTAAAATGCATAAATTAATTTATTCTTATATCTGATTTGTTGTGTAAGTACTGGTTCTCTAGGCTAGTTTTTTAAATCAATATTTAGAAAATCGTTAAAATATTGTATGTTACAACTTATCGTAATCCTTAAAGAAAAGGGACGTTTTTATTTGCAGAGTCTTTGTACTTGTTTATGAAAGCAAACATTCATTAGAAAGTTTCGGTGAAAACTCGCTTCGAGCCCTAGGGAAGATTTCAACTCTGAATAGGTTGAAATATCAATTTTAATTAAAAGATATTTTCACCTTATAGCCAAAATACAGTAAAGAAAGGATGATGTCAAATAGATTTGGTGTCATGTCCTTTTAATTAAATAAGGTAGACGCTATAGATATTTTTATCCCGAAATCCATTTTGTGAAGTTGATGGAATGATATCGCTTTCATGTCAGTGTTATCATAAGGTCCAGTCATTGAAATAATTAAATATAAAATAGGTTTTATAATTTCATATATGCAGATACACTATCGAAACACAATAAAGCACTTTTGAGACGACCGCAAGGAATTGTTGCAAACAGGATTTGAGGAGCATATCGGACCGTCTCGTATGAGGCCACATGCGCCATGGCAAAGATCCTGTCGTGGGATGGCGGAGGTTTCAGCGACAGTATATTAGAGATCTGTCTAAAAGAAAATTAACGACTAGCCCCTCCCAGTAGAATTCTAGAGGAGGAGGAATAGAATTTCGGAGGAGGCCCAGGAGACGGTGAACAATATGGCAAGCAGGCTACAAGAGCGAAGTGCTGGACACCGCATTATTGCGTCATTACTCTTACTAATAACGGTATGCGCTTTCTTGTCGTACGTGATATTAATTGCAATAGTAAGAGAGCGTATACCATGGCTGTTTCGGGAAGTACTTTTGTAACGTAGCAAGTAAGGAGACCACTTCGGTGTGTCGTTAATGTGAGGCCGCCGAAGAATTGGCACGTCATATTAGATATATTCTAGAGATGAGGATCCTACCTAACCCATATTAACGGGCCTGTGTTAAAGTGTTTGCCCACAGGAATTAGATCCAAAGGCCTCTGGTTCGATTCCCAGGCGAGTGCAAATTTGTTCTCGGTTTGGTCGGTGGTAGGAGTTTTTCAAGTCAAGCCACCATCTTATCATACTCTGTCGCCATGACAATAATGTTAACAGCATTATGTGTTCTGACAGTTAATGATAAGAGCCAGTCTCTCTGTGGTTGAAGGTTTCAGGTGAAGCTTGATTCATCTTCGACCTTATCATAATGTTGGTTGAGTCTAAATGCGAAGATAGCTAGTGCAAGAGATAAACCGCTGCGCTAGCTACCCTCGCCTTATCGACCTGCAAGGTGCTTCTTCTCGCCTCTTTTGAATGCCCTATCATTATAGTAAAGAGGGAACACGTGTGCTCGCAGTGAATTCCAATTCTTAATTGCGCGAAAAAGAAACGAGTTGCCAATTTTCTTAGGGGAAAGAGACGTGAAAAAGAGTGAACATTGGCGCGGCAGAACCGGGAAAAACAGGGAGGCTGGTCTCTCCGAGAAATTGCCTAGAAAGGACTTTCATCGATTGACCGGACGGAAGGGAATTATAATTTTACAAAACTAGCAACAAAAAATTTAAAATCTTTTCTTGTCTGAAACATAAACTTATAATCGGTCTACATAAAAAAAAATCTACATTTTTAATATAGGTATAATCAAAACTAATGAAAAAGCGAAAAACTTGCACCCACTAAAAAGAGGTTTATGAATACCAAATATCAATTGGGCATGCTTAAAACTAATTTACCGAAGATAATTATTACAAAATAGTTCTCAAACTTTAACATTCCTAATAGCTTTGACAAAATTCCTGAAATGCCAATCAGCTAAATGAGATCAACAAAGAACAATGAAAGCAAAGTTTAAAAACTCATTTGCAATACGCAGTGAGTGCATTCTAACAAAGCAAGCCATGAGTTGGTAATGGAAACCAATACGCAGTACCTTACATTGAGGAAGCGGACGTGACACAAAGAGATAAACGACGTATGTCTCGTGCAAGGTCGATACTGGCTGAATAATCCGCAGCCTTGTTTTATTTTTAGAAAAAAAGTTAGTTTTCCTCTTTTCAAAAAGTCTGTGTGGAACGAGGGAATTTCGGACGCTTGTAGTTGTAAAGTTTTTTGTAGATTAAAGATTTGACGCCGTCGAAGTGGAGCGGTCAATCACAGCATTCGCAGCGCAGTCTACTTATATGTCGTCGTCCGATCGTACAATTATAACTGGGCAGATCATGAAATTGAACAGATTTATTGCCAAAAAATGATAATTACAAAATAATATCATAACTTAAATTATTCCTAATAGTAATGTTCTCTTAGATTTGCGCGAGCACTGCACATTGTAAAAAAAACAACTTTTAGATTTTACATTTTGTTATTATTGCCCGACGTTTATTAACACTTTGCAGCGTTCGTGGTCACGGGATAACTAAAGATGTAGGTTGTCATATTTTATGAAATAGTTAAATCTACCGTCACTTTAATTATTAATTTGGAGTGTTCCGATTTCCGGAAACCAAAATCTGTCACAGTAAAAACTGGTTTAATGTACGTTTAGGTTCTTGTCATAATTAAACTGTGACAGAACTAGTGACTCCGTAAGTATTTTTCTAAAGTCCTCTGTTAAGATTTTCTTTAGGTTGAACAAAGCTTTTAATCTGCAAAATGCAGTTCTAATTTTGGAAATGTAGGTACTCCATGAAGCGCATTCCGCCATCCATGATCGTTCCCAAATTCTTGGCGTGTTCTACTCTCAGTATAGACTCTCCTATGTTAACTTTTGGGTCTTGTTCAATATGAAATACCTCGGTATCATGAAACGCCTTAGGTGGCTTCTGGATCACCAATCAAAAATCTTGATTACTGGCCGAGTAACCCATTTTCTAAAAATGGTAGTGATCAGTAGCTTCAGGGTTATTTCTTTAAACAAGCATTTTTTGACGTGACAACGTCTTATAATTCGATAGAGCCGGCTGCACGCACGAAAAAACATGACGTCATGCGGCGTTACCTCGCTCTGAATCTAATTCTCTAATTTGAATTTGGAATTATGTTCTTTAAAATTTAAACTTTCAATGATACCAAAACCAGCCAGATACAAATAGTATATCCAAAGAGATTTTATTACAAGTTTATTCATACTATAATGCGAAATCTATTAAACAAATGAAATAAAATTTTTCTTTTGAAAAATGCTACCATTCCATCAGTATTTTCTTAAGACGTTGTCACGTTCAACTATCGTCAGTAAACCGACTTTACAGACAACCAATTTTTTCTCTTTTTAATTACCGACGCAAAAAGAGGGGTGTTATAAGTTTGACCTGCTGTGTGTCTGTATGTCTGTGTATCTGTCTGTGGCATCATAGCTCCTAAACGAATGGACCAATTATGATGAGTTTTTTTTTAATAAATAAATAATAAATAAATTGTTTATTCATAAATTACATTGCTTGGTTTTACAAAAGTATTATTAAGGTAAGGTGAAAATGTTTATTTGCCTGAACTAGGTTGTACCTGTGTTTCAGGCGAGAAGTTGCTTATTGTCTATCATATCTTATTACACAATATTATTCAAACTTTAAATACCAAAAAAAAAAATTATAAGTGATAAAACTAATGAAGATGAGAAAAAAAAAATCTTATTATTAAGACTTATGTATTTAAAACTATTTATAAATTAACACTAACTCGGAGATATTGCTTGTTTAGCATTATAAATTATTACAGCGAGAAATTAGCGTCAGCACTTTCTTAAACTGGGCTAAAGTAATTGTTGTATAAAATTAAATGATGTTCTAGGTCATAACAAATTCATATTTTCCAATGTGAGGATTTTGCTTATACGGCTATAAATTTCAGGTCAGTAATACAGCGCGGTGATTAGTAATCATGTCACAAACAAAGTTAAGGTTATGAAGAAAAAACATTAAAACAATAAGTATTCTTAACTCTAAAATTAAAATTTTTTGAATTAATAATTAAATATAATTTCATTTATAATTACTATATTTAATGTGCAAGTAAAACTTAATATGTGACTCTTTATGCGCCTTCATAGTCTATCGAATTGATATATCTAAGCTCGGCAGCCCTCTTAGCCGGACAGTCTGCCTCTCCGGTTTTGTGGTCACTTGATTTTTTAAAACGTAGGCATGTTGCACATTTCGGTGGAAGGTCCTTCTTTGGGCATTCTTGTATGGTGTGGCCGTCATCTCCACAATGTCCACATGTGATGGTCAAGGATTTACAAGTCTTGGCTGCGTGACCGTATTGATGGCACTTGTAACATCTAGTCACAAAAGTAAAATCCCTCACAGGGCAAGACGTCCAGTTAATAAACAGTCGTTCCTGACTTATAAGGACTTTGCGTATGTTTGCTGTAACTTCTAGGACATAATTGCAGCTCTCGGCATTTCGTTTTCCAGACTTGTGGCTAAGTTTTATTGAGTCCATAAAAGTATTTGCAGACATAGCGGGCAGTTTATCTACTAAATTTTGCTCAAAAATGCATTTATAAACGTCGTTTTCGGGCATTGTTGCGGGAACTCCAATAACTATCAAGCGCGGCTTACGTTTGTGAGGTTCATCGACGATAAGTCCCGAGGCAGTAAGCTGAAAATTTCGTTTCAATTTTTCCACATCTTCTTTGGTCTCAGTGCTGATGATGACACCTCCGTTCCTAGTCTTTCTTACTCCTCTTACCTTAAGTTTAATTTCTTCAGGGTAAATAATTTTTTGGACCATGTTCTTTGTTTCGTCGCTAGTTTTTGTGCAATCTCTAGGATAGATAGCTACGGAGCTAAGAGGGCTCGGTCGGATAAAATTATTTGATCCCTTTTTTACCATGTCTGCGAACGATGTGCTTTCTGCAATATTTGACGTACACGATTCCTTTATAGACTGTTTTATTTCCGTCAACTGGTGTACCAGGTCTTGGTTTTTCTTCGAATTCTGGAGACTGATGTGAGTTTGGAAGGCTTTTTGTTTCAACGACTGATATTGTACCGCCATTTGTGCAACGCCATGACCAACTTTTCGGCACAAGTTATTTATTTTGAGTTTCTGCTCAGAGTTTAGTTTCCCTTCATTTGAAACGCTGCAAACCTCGTTTAAATATAGTTCAATAGAGCTCAACCATTTTTGAATGTCAGGAGTCGAAATAGCTTCTATGGGCTCATTGTGGTCTTCTCTTGCATTTTCTGTAGTGGGCGTTGGTGGAGGAGTGCGACGCGTTATACCACTCCGGTTAAAGGGACTGTTATCAGACATCTTTGATCACAATAATTTACACTACGTTCCATTAATCACTTCGAGACAATGTTCTTAGTACGCTTAAAGAATAAACTAGGTCACTATTAATTGTATTATAATTTGTGCAATTTTTATTGCATCGTTTGGGCACGTCTGAACAAATCGACGGCACAAGTCTTTGTTTGAAAGCTGACGTGATCGAGATGGTTCTTAGCTATAAATGTATGTCGGGGGTTACATAAAATTTTCAATTTTGTAGATTTTTATCTGGTGCATAACACATTAGACTCCCTACAAATAGTCAGGGTGGAGTGTCTTGTTGGAAAATGGAAAAGTTTGTGGAAATAATATGTTATGCACCAGATATGTACCTAGGTCTAGATATCTGCGTGATCGGTAGGGTCAGGCAGATCTCGATCGGCCCAGTTCAACAATTGACCTAGGTACCACATAGCATATATATCAAGTGGTCCGGGTTCGAATCCTGGCAGTGATTCAATTTTTGTGTGGTGTACACGAATATTAAATTTTGTTCACTAGTCATAGTTACTTGTCTTTCATTAAGGTACCTATATTAATAAAAATGTCTACATTTGGTACCTATTATGTTTACTTGTCTGTTATCTAGTGATTTCATTTGGGCGAAAAAATGTACTATGACGCTCAGAATCCAAAAAGGTTTTAAGTAATATTCTTGAATATTCTTTAAACTGAATTAATTATATTTTATTACATGGCATTGTTACCGTCGTCTTTCTTTGTTTAATAAAAATAGATGCTTTATAATACAAATGAAGAATGTCTGGAGTGACTGAAATTAAAAATGGTTTAATAGTTATGATTTTAGAAAACGAAATTTACATTTCTTGTTTAATTATTTTCTAGGTACTTTCGTTATGTTATATTATGAAATTTTTGCTCTAATTTACTCATTTTATGTTGACATTTTCACTTTGCACATCTGCAACTGCAATTCTGACTCGAGGACTCGAGTCTTGTATATCACTAGTAGTTGTTCTTCTTCTAGGTTAATAAGTCCAAGCGAAGAGGCAGACGCTAGGGTTCCTTTTAGGATTATCTACCTCGGCTCAGGTGTGCCGTCATATGAAGTGTGTAACGAGAGGGAAGCGTCCAGATATATATCTACGCAAGATCTAACTACGTACTGTTCACGGAATCCCACCGGTCACTTGCAGCTAATAAACCTTATAATCAGTTCTATCATTATTCATCATAATCATCTCTGGCAAAGGACGTTCTCTACTGAACATAGGCCTCACCTAATGAATGCCACATCGAACGTCCTGTGCTGTCAGCATCCAGGTGTGGCCAGCAATCTTAATCAGGTCGTCAAGGACCTTATAGGGGCCTACCTAAACTGCGTCTTTCGTCGCGAGAACACCAATCTAGAACTTTCGTTCTCCGAGTAATGCCCCGCCCACTGCCACTTAAGTTTTGCAATTACACGTCGTACACTTGAGTTCTTCTTCCGCTCTCCTCATTAATTCCTGATTCAATCTCGCAAAGAATTACAATAGGACTCTCCATTACCCAAAGGGTGACTTTTCAAGCTTTCTTCTTGAGCTTCTTTATAAGGCCTATTGTAAGTATCCTATCAATAATTGGACGGAGGTAACTTATTATTGGTAGGTCCTAGGTCAACATACTTCAAATCAAGTTTGGTCCGTAACATAATAATATACATACACCTACATTAAATCACTCAACTTCATGACGTCACTGTCCTATTACGCATTTATTATGAATGAGATGCCGAGGGCGGAATTTCCGCCCTTATACAGCGGAGGTGTTGGATATTTTCGCTACTAACTCAATAACAGAATATTTCCAGTACCTACTTTTGTCACAATGAACGAGTTAGAATGGTAGAGCTTCTGAGCATCTTAATCTATATATACATATATAAAAATGAATACTGACTGACTGACATATCAACGAACAGCCTAAGTCTGAAAATAAACGTTGGGATTTTATTTCTCTTAGGCACTTATAAGAAATAAATATCATAAAAAATTAAAATGCTGCCTGAAGTAACTATTTGACGCAGACGAAGTCGCGGGTAAAAGCTAGTGGTTTATAAATGCAGAGGTATTTTTCATTTTTCTTATTTTAGGTAGGTATAAAAACAAGAATCCAATTTTATGTATGAGGTAAATTTTTGTGTTATAGGTATATATTGTATTTGATCAATGTTGAGTTTTCTTTCGAACGCTTTTCGGATTATTGAACTACTTAGAAGACCTTAGTACAAAACCCAACACCTACCTGATTGCAACGATCCACAATGTATTCGTAGTAAGGACGGAATGTCATCCATTCAATATCACCCAGGTCTTTTTTACCGAATTACGTACCAGAATCTGGTCATTAACCATTGTGTGCAACAGATTTTGCGTATTTTATTATTGATGTATAAGATGACAGAGCATTTGGCGATATAGTTGTAAGAGAGCATCAATTTGCCACAGTCTCTATACCTTTTTGCAAGCGTTCAAAATCAGCAATATAAAATGGGAAATACATGTTAACGCTATGAAGAAAAAGAGGTCCGGGGTGCGATCCCTGTGAAACGCCAAAAGTTACCGGAACAAAAGGAGATAAGAATCCTTTGAATGCCACGAATTGACTCCTGTTTGCAAGGTTGGAACATATCCATCGAAGCAATTGACCATGAATACCATGAGGTACCTACATAAGAAGACAGCTTGCGGCTGAGCAAGCCATGACCAACATTGTCAAAAGCCTAGCTAAAGTCAGTATAAATGGCATCCGTTACCAACTTACCATACTGCGCATACTGCCAGATGAAGCTCTATGTGTAACTAAATGTTACCTAAAGTTCCACTCAACCCTTTTAGGACTATCAACGTCATAGCGTGTAATCATTAGACCTTTGTCATTAGAAAATTGATCTATAAATAGGTATAAACAAGTTGAGAAAGGATGTTTATGAGATCTAGGCATATAATAATACGCGTAGGTATATAAAAATTAATTGTTGTTCGTCCGTTGTTAGTCTCGCTAAAAACGGCTGGACCGTGTTGGCTAGGTAATTTTGTTATAAAACCAAAAGTGGAAGTCCAGGTAAAGTTGAAAATAATGGTGAGAAACTATGGAAAAATGCGATGGATTCAATGCCGTTCATCTGTCATTATTACTATAGGGCGCCACAACTTTCTAATTTTTAACCTGACTTGTATTTACGTAGGTATGTTCCACCCTAGCGCCTAAAATATTCATCTGAATTTGATGAAGAGGTGTCAATCAATTCGTTATTATAATTCGAGCAACATAGTCTACATTTTAACTGATTTTAACAAGAGTAGAAGTATAAGAACTTTTCCTTGCAACCGATTTTCAAAATTCCTTTGATGTTTGTACAAAAAATCTTGTTGTGGTTGCTAAGCAATTTGAAATGGCCAAAAATGGAACTACGACTGTCATGTCAAAATGATGGTTGATTGATGATTTTCTTTCTATCGAGTGCAGTTGATTTAACCTTGTAAACTTAAAAACCGATTTAACCAATTTCATTTCATCCTTTTTCCGTGGTGACTAGTCAGGTTACAGTTTTTTAAGCTTTTTGCTTGATAAAATAGTTGATATCAAGACATACCTACTGAGCAGAGTAGGGTACGAAAAAAAAGGGCGATCAAAAAGTACCTATTATTAAACCGCTAGTTAGTTAGCTTTATCTGTTGTCAGTTTTACTTATTTATGCCATTAACAATTATTACTAGGATAAACGTAATAGCAATTAATTTTAATTACAGAAAGTACAGATTGAAATGACATTTTTACCAACAAAATAATTTTCTTGAAAACGCGCAAAAAGACCGAACGCCACTGTCAGCCTTTGGACATTTTATAGATAATTAATATATTAGGTTGGGGAAAAAGTCTTTTCGCATTATAGTATGTATAAACTTGTAATAAAATCTCTTTGGCTATACTATTTGTATCTGGCTGGTTTTGGTATCATTGAAAGTTTAAATTTTAAAGAACATAATTCCAAATTCAAATTAGGAAAATGTGTGATTTTCATTTGTTTTTCGTACCGCCAAGATGAGTGAATCTAATGAAGAAATTCGATACATTTTAAAATTTTACTACAAAAAAGGTAAAAATGCAACGCAAGCCGCGAAAAAAATTTGCGATTTTTATGGACCTAGTGCAGTGTCTGTGAGAGTAGCACAAATTTGGTTTAAGCGTTTTCAATCCGGAAATTTTGATGTCAAAGATGCACGTCGCTCTGGTCGCCCTATTACAGATAAAATGGATGCCATTTTTGAAAAAGTGGAGCAAGATCGGCATGTCAGTAGTTACGACGTAGCTGAAGAACTGGGAATTGACCACAAAACAGTTTTGGCGCATTTGAAAAAAACTGGGTACACAAAAAAGCTCGACATTTGGGTACCTCACGAGCTCACTGAAAGAAACCTAATGAACCGTGTACTCATTTGTGATTCTTTATTACGACGTAATGAAACCGAACCATTTTTGAAGAAGCTGATAACTGGTGATGAAAAGTGGATCACGTACGACAAGAACGTGCGAAAAAGGTCGTAATCAAAGGCCGGTCAGGCTTCACAGACTGTGGCGAAACCCGGGTTAACTCGCAACAAGGTGATGCTGTGTGTGTGGTGGGATTGGAAGGGCATTATTCATTATGAGCTGTTACCACCAGGCAGGACCATCGATTCTGAACTCTACTGCGAACAACTGATGAGATTAAAGCAAGAAGTTGAGAGAAAGCGGCCGGAATTAATCAACAGAAGGGGTGTGGTTTTTCATCATGATAACGCTAGACCTCACACATCTTTAGCCACTCAGCAAAAATTAAGAGAGTTTGGCTGGGAGGTGTTAATGTTAATGCATCCGCCGTATAGGTAGTCCTGACCTTGCACCTTCAGATTTCCACCTGTTTCGGTCTCTTCAGAATTCTTTAGGCAGTGTCAGGTTAACATCACGAGAGGACTGCCAAAACCACTTGTCGCGGTATTTTGACCAGAAGTCCCAAAATTTCTATAGCAATGGGATCATGTCCCTACCTACAAGATGGCAAAAAGTTATCGAACAAAATGGTACCTACATACTTTAGTTAAATGTAAATAAACTATATTAAAAAATGTTTTGAATTTTCTTAAAAAATGCGAAGAAACTTTTTCCCCAACCTATTATTTTTTGTAATTACTTAAAAAGATAACGAATTAAGAGAATGGTATTGAACTGTTAATTGAAATAAGTAATACTGAGGTACCTAATTTTCTTAACGAAAGAAAACGCGGGTCAAGGAAAAAAGGTATGATTTTAAAATATAGGTAAAATAACAATTCAAACGGAGACAAAAGCAAAATGTGACAATTATGAGCCATTTTCTTTAGACTAACTACAGGCACGGTAATATTATCTATGCAGTATTGTGACTCGGCCCTGTCCTTGAAATAACTGGCTACGGCCGAGCGGGGCGTAAACACGCGGAAGGGCTGCCCGCCTACAGTATTTTAATTTGAAAGAAAGAAAATAAATTTATTGGCCTTCACAGAGCACGATATTACCTAATTATTAATAAACTACAACAACACATACATAAAGAAAAGAAACGTTAACAAAAACTAACATACACACATTATATACCTACTATTTACTTTATATTTAATTTCTACATTTCTTGTTCTATGATTGTAAATATTTTATTTTACTTATATGTAAAAAAAATATGTTGCGAATGAAATAGGAAGTGTTCAATAAAATACATGTTTTTTTAAGTAATATTTAATAAAAAAAAAGTTATAGATTTCAGACAAAAATATTTACGCCTTGACTGAGACGTAGGTATGTACTATATTGTCACTGAAACACTTTTATTTTCAAGAAATTACATATTATTATCAACAAACAAAATATTGTTTTTTAAACTCCGCACAAATATCTCTATTTTATTATTTTCCATCTATCAATTCCTGTCAACAATCCGTCTCTTTTCCAAATTACCTAACAACCTGCCAGTATACACCAAAAAAATCCGATCACTACAATACCTACCATTTATTACTCTCGTAAATTATTTCATAATGATATTTCATCATATTTAATAATATATGTAGTTAAGTTATATGTTGGTACATAAGTAAGTAGATAGCCTAGTCTAGGAAACTACCTACCTACGTATTATGTAGTTTTGTTTTTAACGCGAGCGTAGGTAGGTTACTTGTTTGTGTCTTCTTTCACCCTATCCACTTATTTATATATTATTCCAGATTTTAGCCCGATGGAAAAATTGAAATACCTAAATATTAAAAACAAATTACGTACTAGTAGATAGGTACATAAAAAATATTGCTCTTTGCCATTTTGAATTATGTAGGTATCTACTTAATTCAATCAAATATTCACAATACAAATCGCACGTTTATGCACGGCTGACTGCTTAATAAACAATTCACACCGTTCGGTAGTCGCTGCGGCGCATTCGCGACTGGATGCCCACCGGGTGCCCCGCGAACTCGAGGCTCGTAGCATGACGCGCTTTCCGACCGTTTGTATGAAGATAGAATACTGTATAGATAATATTACCGTGCTACAGGTATGATTTCGTCCAGCTGCATTCAGCAGCAGCGGGCGACGTGCTGCAGCGACACTAGTGGCTAGATGTAAGCAGGGCCGGATTTAGGGGAGGGCAAGCGGGGCTACAGCCCAGGGCCTCCACAAAAGAGGGGCCCCCACAATAGATTCTTCGGAAAAAAAACAAATTCAGACTAGTAAACACCAGTAAACAACTTTTCTTTTCATATTTTATTTCGCGTTTTCTTTACCTACGGTACTTAGTTCAAACATGATTACATGAATAATAATAATAATATCTTTCTATTTTGTTCGTTGATTAAAGGTCGTAAAGAAGTATGCCTATTTTTTAACCGAAAACTCGATTGAAAAAAATTGTTCATTTTATTTGGAAAATAATTTGGGGCTAAGGGGCCTCCAATCCTTTGTTGCCCCGAGGCCTCCAGACCTTTAAATCCGGCCCTGTATGTAAGTATTTATATGCTACCGACAGAGCATAATAGCATCACCTCATATCCTCCAAATGGGTGTCGTAGAAGGCGACTCGTGGATCAGCAAAACGGTATTGATTACTTTATACTCCGTACATCAGTTTGTATTGGGCAAGCGTTGTGGACGACTGCCTAAACCTCCTGAGAGTCCTGATGTTCCAGCAGTGGGTCGAATTATAAAGGCTGTATGATGATAATGATGATGATGATTTACTTGTATGAAACATATTCATAGCTAGCGACATCGTGTGCATACATATAAATACTCGTATATAGAAATTAGAAACCAGAGGTGTCTCGGCGACACGTCGCCTGCTGCTGCTGCGTGCAGTCGGCTTCCAAATTGGACATGCTGCCTGTCCATTTGAGTGGACTGAGACGGCGGAGCGGTGAGCGAGGTAAAAATCTAAAGAAAGTGGATGGTCTGACAGAGGTCTTTATGCCGTGTAAAAATCCATCAATAGAATTGCATAAAATCTCTGCTCAATTTAAGTATAACATTGGTGGATTTTTACCTCGCTCCTATGGACGGACAGGTAGCCTAATACTGGTCACCGTAAATGGAATTCTCAGCGTCACCGAAGTTCGAAGAAGGCGAGGATATTGGTGGGTCCTCTAACCGGTAATGTGAACTTGCCAAGGGTTTTAAAGTCGATATAGGTATTTTCCTACACCAATTAGTCTCTAGGAGATTTTCACCGGAGCTCTTGTTGTAAAAACACGTGTCATATATGAGACTCCATTTTTAACTCTATTGGTGTTTGAGAACTTTTACTATATGGAATAATTTTTGCGTTTACAATCGCGTAAATTTCTTTATCTACACTCATGTCATAATATTCGAATTACGATATCAAAGGTGAACATAAAATGACATACTTTTTAATACAGATAATCAAAATTAAAATTAAAAAAAACGACCTGTAACATAATGACCATTATAACACCGGTTCGACTCATTATGATACAGTTATTTTTCTTAAATACTCGGGAAGGCAAAGGGATCTAACCCATACATTTGTCTTTTCTGTTGTTTTATTTGAATTTATGTATGAGTGTAGATAAAGTAGTGTATGCAACTGCATATAACACGGGTATTAAAACACTCGTTACTATTATGAAACTCGCTGCGCTCGTTTCATAAACTCACACTCGTGTTTTAATACCCTTCATTATATGACAGTTGCATAAACTACTATTATCTACACTCATGTCATAATATTCAAATTACGATATCAAAGGTGAACATATAATGACATACTTTTTAATACAGATAATCAAAATTAAAATTAAAAAAAACAACCTGTAACATAATGACCATTATAACACCGGTTCGACTCATTATGATACAGTTATTTTTCTTAAATACTCGGGAAGGCAAAGGGATCTAACCCATACATTTGTCTTTTCTGTTGTTTTATTTGAATTTATGTATGAGTGTAGATAAAGTAGTGTATGCAACTGCATATAACACGGGTATTAAAACACTCGTTACTATTATGAAACTCGCTGCGCTCGTTTCATAAACTCACACTCGTGTTTTAATACCCTTCATTATATGACAGTTGCATAAACTACTATTAATACTAGAAAAAATACTTACAATACAATGTTTACTATAAAAACATAAGCACCAAGCACTGACAAATTTCGACAGCGAAAGCAGTGCCTCGGTGGCGTAGCGATTAACGCAGCCGCCCGGATTGCGGAAGATGCTCGGTTCGATTCCCGCCTGAGGCAGGTCGATTTTTTTCAGTGTTTTTTATCTAGTATTAAAAATATTTACTCGTTTCTAAACGCAAAAAATATACTTTAATGTAAGGTACTTTCAGGCGTCAAATATTTCGTTCTGATCTTAGAAGTGCAAATTTCAAAGATTTGATGAAACAATGTTTACCATAAAAACATAAGCACCAAGCACTGACAAATTTCGACCTCGGTAGCGTAGTTACCGCAGCCGCCCTTGCGGAAAATGCTGGGTTCGATTCCAGCCGTCGATTTTTTTCAGTGTATTTTTTCTAGTATTAAAATCTTTAACTACTTATAGGCTGACGCGTTTAAAAGCTTAAAATTCTAATGTGGTGAGTGTCCACATTAGAATTTTAAGCTTTTAAACGGGAACGCAAACTATCTGCCGTACAGTTTACCTAAATACTATTTTCTTAAACTTTGACAGTTCTGACAGAACCGTTATTTTAAAGAATCTAATTTATTGAACTTCAGGATTATTAGATAAGTACCTACCTAAGTACTTATCATTTTTCAAATCCATATTACGGAATTCTTACGAGTTTATCTTCTTAGAACTGGAATAGGTACCTATATATCTTAATATTTCAATGTGATTTCAATCATTTTATTAAGTAGGTAGGTACTAGCGCTCGCGTTAATGTCGGGTATCGAGCCAAAGAGTATCATATTATATCCTTCCAAGGGTCTCAAAATATCTTTAAATATACAAAATTTCAATAAAACGGTCCAGTAGTTTCGGAGCCTATTCAATGCAAACAAACAAACAATCAAATCTTTCCTCTTTTAATATATATTAGTAGTATCTATAGATATAAATAAAACCTATTATTTATAAAATAATAAAAAGTAGGTAGATCTACGCCTTATCAAGATCAAAGGACTCAAAAACATAAACAAAACAGTTTCGCGGAGATCTCTTGAAACTTTACAAATTAAAAATTTGCTACTTACTTTGCCCGCAGTGAGAGCTGCCTGTCGTTGGGACACACATATTTACTGGCTTTACTTTGCGGATTCATCGCGCATTACGAATAAAAAAATATATTTTAAAAATAAAACACGAGCTCGAGCGAGAAAAATGGCGCCGAGCGCTCCCGTCTGCTGATTGCTTCCAACTGTTGCTTCGCGCGTGGCGAACTCCATAATCGATATTTTAACATCGCTCATGAAAACAGCAACAATATTAGTTGTGAATCCCTGTTTTTCTTATCACACACGATCCATGACAGCTTGTTACTGGAAATTGCGATTAATAGTCATGTTGCTATCCTGATATTACGGGCAGATTGATTTTGTAGAATACAGGCTATGTAGGTAGTACCTAGGTACCTACGCGCGTTTTTGATTCTCAGGTCTTCGAAACGTGTGACAATTATTTTTATATTGTTAAATACGTGACCAAACTTTAGTTAAATGACCAATCGTCAACGCTGAATACCACAGAATTAATAATAAAATTATTTCTGTGCTGAACACATTTTACCGTCACGTAAATAGTTAAATAATATACCTAGTTAACATCACAAGAAACCTTTAAAGGCTGATACCTAGGTACTTTTATTTATTAAACTGTAATTAGTCCACGATGAACATTAATCATAAAAAATGAGGTCTTACTGAAATATTTTTTTATCATACTTATGCTTATTGGTCTGAGACTTATGCTATTAATATCACGGAGTTCCTAATAAACCAAAATGTGATGAACTGATAAACTTAAATATAAATTCCTAATTAAATAATACCTAGTACCTACCTAGGTAAGTATATAATTTCGTTCTAATTTAGCGAAGAACTTAATATTCATAAACTTTATTGTAGGTGGAACACATGGAAGAAATATAGATAAGTAGGTAAGTACCTACCTCTTAGATTAAGAACGTATGTTCTTATTCTAAGTACCTACCTAAACTTTGAAAAGTTACAAAGGTCTGGGTGAGCTTATCCAATCCTATCTGATATTTAAGTAGTCTGTAAGCAGGATGAATGAGTAGAACCAAATTATCAAAAATTGATACAATACATCCTAATTTTGCAACAAGTATATCTACCTACGTATTAGCCCACAAAGGATTTAAGTAGGTAAGTACGTAAAAATGTTGAACCAATTGCAGTCAAAGTGCCCTTGGTTAGATTCATAATTAAAATTAATGTAACCATAAATATTGTAACTATAGCATGGTATTAATACCTAGGTAATCACAGATTAGAGAGTAGGTATTTAATAATTCTGTCCTATAAGAACTTAACATTTAAATCCAAGAAGCTTATATTTTTCTATCTTCGTGTTTAAATCAAAAGTCAAAAGTCCCGCTTTTCATTTAAAAACTTTAAGTCCGGATACATTTGTGTTTATTTATTAGTAAAAGAAAATGTAGGAGACTAGAAGCATTATTTAATTTAGAAATAATATACTCTTTATTGCATTTGTAAAAACATGTTACAAAATTTAAAAATACAATTGTTAATAAAGGCGAATAATGTCACACGTTGTTTGAAGTTTCAGTTTTTAATGTTTCTAAAAGGATATAAAAGTAACCAAAATTGTAAACTAAAAAATTTTAAAGCCACAGTAACCTCTAACGTGTACTATATAATATCATAATACTGTATCCGAACGTTTAAAAGTGAAACAGAAATATACTCCATCTCGTTTCTTACCGTTTGTCAATATCACTAGTGATGTATGTAATATTAAATAACTGTTATCGACCTTATAACGGTTAACATGTAAGTAGTGCTTTAATAATAATATTTTAGTTTCTAGTCATATTATTGATTAAAATGATCTTTTAATAAAATAAACTGTCCACAGGTTTTTCTATATGTAATATATTCTACATGTGATTTTCTGTATGTTTTCTAATCTAAAGTAAATTAAACTACTAAATCAAAGAAAAATAATTTTTGAGGCGACTAACAATTTAAATGTCGACTAAGATAATTGTTACAAAAATAATAATTTGGCAGCGATTAAATATTTTCGCAATAATTAGGTATATTAGATCAGCTTGCAAATGCAAGGATGTATAAAATCTAAATAAGAGGTTCTACTTTAAGGTAAACATACTAAACAGGGCTATGTAATCATTGGTGAGGTATTATAAATAATAAAATGGCGACTAATGTTAAGAGTGGGATAGCAAAAATTTTATTATTGGCAACTATAGGCTTACATATAAAAATTATGCACTTTCGGGCTGAGATTTGCAAGCAACTGTAAAAACTATTATAATTATGTATTACGATATCAGTATCTTTGGTTGTAGAATCTTAATTTAAATAAAACGATGACAAGCGCGTTCGTTGTAATAAGCACAGTGCGAGCCAAGCCGCGGCGCAGCGGCGTGGGGGGTGGAGCGCGCTACTAGCTAATGGCAAGTTGTAATAACACGTGTTGAGAGACTCCATTTTTTAACTCAATCTACCTTACAATTTATTGTTACTTAAGAATAGATAGACAGATTCTTTTTTCGCCGCTTTCAATATATACCCAAATACATAAAATAATCACGGTCACTTTCCCAAAAGGGGTCGAGCAGAGCTTCAGGTAACAGTTGGTTACACACAGTCACATTTGGCAGTATGAACCACACAGTAAATACATTACATACATGTCGAAGTCAAATGAAAATTCAATATGTAAGTAACTTATTTTAGTATTGCAGCTATCATTTTTTATGTTTATTTGTCATAAAATAACTATAGAATAGACACAGTTAATGGTCAATCGATTTCATTGAACGCTTAATGAAAAGAATATAATTTTTCATACATTAAATAGATTCTTTTCTGACGCATGACAAACTTAGAAGGTATCTCTACTCTAACTAGTCTGTGCGTATGACTGAGAAAACACTTTGGCGACTGTTCTGTGATCAGCCGGAATAATATTATATTACCAGAAATAACTCTGTAATTGCTTATTTTAATACCGTTATAATGTAGTTTTTAGTATCTTCTATTCAATATTGTAGGCACAGCACTAGAACGGATGGTTTGACATTTCCCTTTTTTTTTTAGTTATAATGGCGAACTTGAGAAAGGTGGATACTTTTCTGTAATCTAATTTTGTGTGGTGTTGTGAAGTGAAAACAAGGGATTTTTAATGCCGTACCGCAGGCGATTCTCCGCCAAGATGCCGGATTTCGACGACGACGTAACTGTTGTCGATGTGTACGATTTGGCATCGGATATTGGCAAGGAATGCGAAATAATTATCGAAAAATACGGCCCTGACGCTGTAACAGCGTTGTTGCCGAAAGTTATAAATGCTTTAGAACTCCTGGAGAACCTTGCGGTGCGGAATGAGAAGGAGAACCAGGCGCTGATGGAGTTGACTGCGAAAATTTCGCAGTTGGAAAACGACAAGATTGAAAAGGCCGAGTACAGGCAGCGCTTCGAAAAGGTTCGTAGAGGTCATTGTTGAATGAATTGTGTGGAGCGTGAGGCTGAATTGAATGCTCGAAACGCTAGATCGTTTCGACACCTCATACTGGATGCAGTTGCAAAAGTTTGTGCTACTCATTGCTCGTATTGCGCGACATTGCTATCAGAAATATTAGGAAAACTTCTATTAATTTTGACAATTTTGTTCTAAAACATTACCAAACTTGGCGGTTTCATCACAGTAGTGGATAGATATCGTATTCTTACAAAAAATTATAGTTGTAATCTTGAAGGATATTTATAATTAGTTTGTTATCAAATGATTGATGATCTGCATTGTTTGATTGCAGAACAATAAACATCTTAGCTAGACCTATGAGAAATTGCAAAATAAATTTTTTCGTTATTTCTTGCATGTATCAAGTAAATTACATTAGATAACCTAGACCTAGTTGACTAAGGCCTAATCACTCCTAAATGGGGTAGGCTCGAGCCCCTCAGTGGGGACATTATATGAGTTTTTGAAGAGATAGTCCTAGATTTTTTTTTTATATTGAAACAGGTTTTCCAGGGAAAAACACTTTCTAAAGTAATGTTTCTTTCTTTCTGCATTGTATTGTTGTCATGGTACAAAAGTGCTACATATTTTGCAAAATTTTAGTTCTTATTATTTAAGGTCATTCATATTAAGCAATACAATATTACTAATTTGGACATGGTAAAAAAACTATGTAATTAATATAAATAATTTCTAGAAGGATAATAAATTTTTCTTAGTATGTGTGAGACTACATTCAAATAAAACTACGGTGGCTGTTTACTATTATGTTATGCTTGTCTGCTAACCAAATAAAATAAAAAATGTGTGTAGTATTTTTCTGGTTAAAAAGCAAATGCGCTTGTAGGTACAAGATAAATGTTTATCTACATATTTTTATTCATTAGCCTTTACCACATTTACAGGATAACATATAGATTTGAAATTTTGAATAGGTACTATCTGTTTGCATCTTGGCAATAACCTTCCCTGAAACTCTACATTCTGCAAATTTTTACCCACCCATCTGAGAAACAAACATGTGGTTACGTTCTACTCAGCAGCAGTAACGTTTATCGCTGCTGTTCTATGAAGACTTGAATTACTGTAGAGGTGGATATGTGTAATAGTGCAGCATAGTGTAAACACTCTTAGTTCGTGCATGTAATTATATCTAGTCATTGTGATTGGAAAAGTCTGTAATGGGCTTTCTAAATACCAAGTTATGAAAATGCAAACCTATTAAAAATAAAATAAGTTATCTTCAGTCAATTATTGATGCTGATATTGCTAGAACTGACTAGGACCCTATCTGCAAACTATTTGGTGAACATTTATTTAGTAAACTCGCCAGTGTTGATGGTTCAGCAGGCAGTTTTAATTATTCAATTTGAAATATCACATAGACATGGGTACTACATGGTTACAATCCCAAAATGGGCTCAGCACAGCTGAAGGTAACATTCGAATACATATATAACCACATCTGGCAGTATGGGACAATTAATCAAAATAGTGGTGTAACCATCGTCTCTGTTACTGGCTATATTTTTAAAAGTAAATAATCATTCAAATTCAAAATTACTCATGACGTTTAGTTTATTTTTGTGCTATTTGACTAATTGTAAATTAAATTCTATTGCTGACTTTCGTGAAAACGTCGGTGGCGTAGTGCGTAAGAGCATCGTCTCCCACCCGGAAGGCAGTGGTTCGATCCCCGCCGCATACCAATGTGTTTTCAAATTTTGAATTCATATGTACATTTAATCGACGCTTTTATGGTGAATGAAAATGTTGTGAGGAAACCTGCACACACCTATGAAAATTCTTAGGTTGTGTGTGAAGTCGACCAACCCGCTCTTGGCCAGTGTGGTTGACTAAGGCCTAATCGCCCCTAATGTGGGGTAGGCTCGAGCCCCTCGGTGGGGACATTATAAATGAGCTGTTGATGATGATGATTGCTGACCGTATCCTAGAAAACACATAGAAACACATTTCATCCTAGAAACACATTTCATATTACAAGGGTCTCGCTCTAGACCTCTACTTGGCCCATAATAGAACTCATCTCTATAAAATATGTACATAACTAAAATATCTCAAGGCACTAATTAAATTAGTGCCTCCTATAATATACCTTATTTATCTACCATTATCAATAAAACGTGTCTCATTCCTGGATAATACTAGCAGTGTTGGACCCATAGAAGACACCAATGTTACCATGGTGTACCCTTCAGTGAACCAACAATGTACAAACAAAAACCATACCAACCATATACCAGGGCAGATCATACACTGAAATACTTCAGCATTATATACTTCACATAATTATAATTCCTTCTAATCTCAATTACGTACTGTGTGATAGTAATCTATTAACCAATCACCTTTCACTCCTGTTCTGTAGTTGCTTTGATATAATTATTTAATATCGATTTAGTTGATTAGACACTTTCACTTTGTTACAATTATTACGGTCATAATATATCTATTATATATAAATGTTAGAATGTCTATGTTATTGACAAAAGTTATTGGTTCTGCTTCAAATGATATAATGGATAGAGGCATGCTAATTTATAACCAAAAGAGACACAATTACATAGTAGATTGTTGATTTTATTGTTTACCTACTTTATTTAATTGATTTTATGACAACCAATTATGTAATAGAATTGATATAGATTTATTTGTAACAATCTGATTTAGCCTTTCTTGCTTGATGGCAAACAAAATTTTGGGAAAGAACTTGCTTAGAGATGAAACAGATAGTTGTTTGTCCGGTTTCCGGATATCCGGGGAGCTGCTATGCCGGATAGCCGGATATCCGGCAGACGGATTATATAGTTGCACGTCGTGACGAGTTCAGCGCTGCATATGTGCGGCGAACGCAATCAGATCAAATCGGGCGTTTTCGCTAAGATTTTACTAAAAGTTTTTAGTTTAGATATTTACTATTTATCATTAGAAAATGGTGCTGTCCAAAGGTGCCAAATAGACTACCGGTACATCGAAGTGTTGAAATGTTTGTACGAAAACGCCTCTATGTCCGTCCGATTACACGGCCAGGACTCGAAACCTATCCAATTACGCAAAGGTGTGAGACAAGGAGACGTCATTTCTCCGAAACTATTCGCCAGTGCCTTGGAAGATGCCTTCAAGCTCTTGAACTGGATCGGACGTGGCATCAATATTAATGGCGAGTACATCAATCACCTTCAGTTTGCCGACGATATAGTAGTCATGGCTGAGACCTTGGAGGACCTTGGCGCAATGCTTGATGACCTCAGTAGAGCCTCCGAGAGAGAAGACCTAAAAATGAACATGGAGAAGACTAAAGTTATGTCGAACGCTCATGTCGTACCTACTCCCGTGGTAATCGGTCACTCTACACTTGAAGTTGTTGACGATTATGTATACCTGGGACAAGTTGTCCAATTAGCTAAGTCCAACTTCAAGAAAGAGGTCAACCGACCAATCCAACTTGGTTGGGCAGCGATAAAATGTTCTCGTCCAAATTACCGCAGTGTCTCAAAACGAAAGTTTTTGACCAGTGTGTGTTGCCAGTGATGACTAAATAGTAGCACTGAAACGTGGTCACTTACAATGGGCCTGATAAGTAAGCTCAAAGTTACCCAAAGGGCAATGGAGAGGGCTATGCTCGGTGTTTCTTTATGGGATCGAATCAGGAATGAGGAAATCAGTAGAAGAACTAAAGTTTACGACATAGCCCAAAGAATTGCAAAACTTAAGTGGCAGTGGGCGAGGCACATTGCTCGAATAGCGGATGGCCGATGGGGCCGAACAGTTCTCGAGTGGCGACCGCGCACCGGACGACGCAGTGTGGGTAGGCCCCCCATAAGGTAGACTGACGACCTGATTAAGGCTACTGGTCACTCCTGGATGCGAGGAGCACAGGATTGGTCATTGTGGCGTTCTTTGGGAGAGGCCTATGTTCAGCAGTGGACGTCATGTGGCTGAAATGATGATGATGATGATTAGAAAATATAAAATAAAATAGCTTATATCTCAGAAGGAAGACCTTATGGCTGTTTTGTTACTTTTTTACTTTAAATAATAGCCGTCATAACATAAGACATGTCATAGATATTTACCTCACACAAAGATTGCATTGCATTTTATTATAGGAAATTGTTGTGTTTTTCGAATATCCGGTATTCGGCCATATATTGAGTTAGGCTGGATAGGCCGGAGACCGGATAGTTACCGGATATCCGTTTCATCTGTATGCATGCTTTTAGACACCTTAAAGGTAGTAGATATGCTTTTCTTTGATATTTGGAGGAGGTCGATAGCGTCGTGGTTCTGAACTCTTCGTAACGATCACGAGAAGCTAAACTACCAAGTGGCGGTCGATACTCTGATAGGTGACCGAAAATAACATTATTTTCAATTAGAAAAATACATTGAAAAGAAATCGACTGTATCGTCGGGAATCGAACCCAGCATCTTCCGCAATCCGGGCGGCTGCGTCAACCACTACGCTACCGGGACACTGCTTTCGCCGTCTAAATTTGTCAGTGCTTGGTACTGATGTTTTTATGGTAGCATTGTTTCATCAAATCTTTGAAATTTGCACTTCTACGATCCGTACGAAATATTTTTACAAATATTTGACGTCCAATTAAGATAATTCTACCTTATACTATAATGGAATTAATTGTGCGTTAACAAATACTCAAATCTTTTAATAACATCCTTACTCCATGAGTATCTCTTTTTCTAAACAGTTCTGTTTGCCACGATCGCCTTCTTTTGTTCTTTTTTCTTCATAACACAAAGTATAATGAAAGACGCACTTGTTTGCGCATGCTAAATTTCAATTAATTCCTTCTGCAGACGACATGACTGCGCGTATATCGGAATTCAGAATACGTAATTTGACCGTAACAAAGTTTGAGACCTTGTCATTACGTCCACATTTAGCGTAACAAGTGCGCAGTTATGAGACGCGATCCGGTCCGATGTACTGTTAAGTCTGGACCCAGCAGCCTTTATCGACCCCAAGTTCGCATCTGCTTTGAGTACTGTTGGGACGGGTCTGTTCGATATCAGTTTGATGCATTGGACTCTGACCACCGTACGAAGAGACTCGTCTGTAATGACGCATTCGTTAAGGCTAATCTCCAGAGTCTTGACTGCCGAAGAAGTGTGTTTTGCTTCAGTTTTTTATGGGTTACATTTTGGAAAGAGTGTTTTACATAATTTGATCCCCTTGCCCTTTTCTACTACCGGACGACCAGGCGCGGTGAGAGCTTTCACCCTTATGTTGTTAATATTCCTCCAATACGCACGAAGCGATTTGATTCCGCTTTCATTATGTGGACAGCTGAGTGGAACTATTTGCCTAGGTCTGTTTTCCCGGATCAGTATAATCTGGCTGGACATCTTGAGGCCAGAGTGAACAAGCATCTTCCAGGGGTAGGCGTGCGTGTACCACTTTAGGCGCATCTCCAAACTATTTTAAATGTTTAAAAAACTAGAAATTCCATTACTGTAAGTCTTGTGCAGGATGAGGATGTATGTAATATGGTTGATAATATCAACAAGTTCATGGTTATATTTTTATGACCAAGCGGCACGAGCATTGTAAAATCTAAATCCGTTGTAAGTGATTAAGAAAAGTGAATACTTTAACGTGTTCTGCTTGACGACCGTAGAAGTCTAGTAACTAAGTCCGCGGGTAGAACGGGATTGGTGACCAAACATTTTTCTACTATATTTTCCTCCGTGCTTCGGAAGGCACGCTAAGCTGTCTCGGCTATTGTAGAAAGTTAGCAGCTGTAGAAAAACGTTTTCCAACGATGGCTGGTGTGTTTCGTTCATTCATCCGAGTACCGACCAATACACTTGGTAGCTTAGCTTAAGAACGCACGGCCACGGCGCCATCTACCTGCCAAACACCACATATGTTATTATATTACACAACAAGGAGCTCTAAGTAACCAATAAGATAGTAACAACATTTTCATTGTTCTTTAGACGAGTTCTATTCATATCTTCTCAGTTCCAATGTCTGTCTAGAATAGCGTGCATTGTGTTTTACAATTGAGTAATTGGATTGGCCGCTTCCTGCCACGATCAAATGTACTAAGTATATTTATTAGTAGGTGTAGCTTGGTACTCGATGCACCGAGATGTGGAATGCAGTAATGCAGAAAATAATTTTAATTGAGAAATGAATATCTAGAAATGATTTATCTTCGATTCTGGACTGGATTCAAAGGTCCCGTGATCGCCAGAGGATTCAAAGGAGATTGTCCAAATCCAGACTCACTTTATTTTGTGCTCGTGTCTTAATGAAATTTTATATAAAAGTCATGATTTATATTTTTAATCATTTTATATCGGCCCCGCACGAGGGAGCAGCTCGATTAGGCCCAGCGGTGTCGTCCTGGCATAAGGCGCTAGCTTCGACAGGGCGGCGCTGCCTCCCATACACCAGTGTTGCCTAACTAAATAATATAGATCAAACATTCAAGTAACCGTGTGATGCCAGCAGAGTAGAACAGCATCACACCATCCAATGGGTGTCGTAGAAGGCGACTAATGGATCAGCAAAGGAGTATTCATCACCTTATATTCCGTCCACCAATCCGCATTAGGCAAGCGTGGTGCAATATTGCCTAAACCTCCTCTAGAAAGAGAAGAGGCCTTGTATCCCAGCAGTGGGTCGAATTATAAAGGCAGTTATGATGATGTTGAAACATTCAATACATAATTAGAATATCCAGCAATTACAAATAAGCAATACATATCATGGCTGCCACATTATGACATTAAATTAAAATATTAAAATGCAATTCCGATAACATTTTAAATGTGTTAAAGCGAAAATTCTTGTTTGTTTAGTAATAATTATAAAATACAATGTTGACTAACATCGTATTAATCACGCAACCGTGACATTCACATACATGTAGCTTTATGTATGTTGTGCATGCATACCATTATATACTGTTTATGAAATATTAGATATATCTCTGACGGTTTATGAAATTGTTTCAATTTCCTTCGTTAGTTGTTGCTTTGGTCGGTAAGTAAGGGATGGGGTTAGGAGTTAGGACTCAAGCCAGCCCGCCTAGCATGACCACCGAAACACGATATGATATGATATGATATAGCCATTTATCGCGTTGAACTGTCAAAAATTATTGGATATAACCGCAATCTTGAAAATTTACCGAAACTGCGAACATGTATAAGGCTTATACATGTTCGCAGTTTCGATAAAATTTCAAGTCTGAAATCAATTACATAGCCATTTACTTTAAAGCAAAAAACGTTAGAAGCTTTCTGAAATATCTAAACTAACTCATTATTAGATCGCTAACAACGATATTTTATTTTATATATAAGTAAGTAGGATATCGGTATGGATTGTATTTTTTGTTACAATTTTTTATTTAACTTGCAATGGTTATCTATAATAATATTATAAAGTGGAAAGATTTGTATGTTTGTAATGAATAAAATTAAAAACTACTAGACTGATTTGATTGAAACTTACAAATATAGATTAGATGTTGAGAAACCATATAGGCTACCTTTCATCCCATATTTCATCCCCACACAGGTTTCATCCCCTATTTCATCCCCACACAGGCCAAATTTTGAAAACGCTAGAACAAATATTTCTTTTCAATGACCTAAATTCTAAGTTTCATGGTCACAAATGACGAACTTCCATGAAAACTTTCATCTCTCATTTCAACCACTTCATGCCTTTTTTCACGATAAAAGGTGCCTATGTGCTTTCTCAACGTCTAATCAGTACTTGTGCTAAATTTAATATAAATCGGTCCAGTAGTTTTTGAGTTTATTCATTACAAAAATACAAATCTTTCCAATTATAAAAATGAAAGATTCTCTCCCCGCTTATCCTAAAATGTTTAAAAATTCAATTGTCCACCCGTTTGAAGCTGAGACGTGCTGCTATATGTATGTTTCGGTCAAATCTTGCAACTGAATTTTAAAGCAGTTATCCTCAACTAATTGAGATAATTTATTTTGGGATTAAGACCACTTTTAAGATTAACAGGGTGATTGTATATCTGCGTAAATATTTTTATTGCTTTGAATAATAACGAAATGTACGAGACTAAATTCTACCTCAAGTTAACACAAGAGGCTCTAAAGTACCAAAGACAAGTACTTAAGCTCCTATAAAATTCTTTACCAAAATATGCAAAGTCTATTTAATAAACAAGAAATATTAGAGTCATTCCTAGAACAAAATCCTTATCAAGCTTTATGCCTGTCAGAAACGTGGCTCACACAAGAAAAACTTCAGTTACTTCATATAAGTGGATATAAGATAGCAGCCTCTTTCTGCAGAGAAAGTCGAACAGGAGGCGGCGTCTGTATCCTATTACAGGAGCATCTAGATTGTTTAGAGGATAGTAATATTAGTAGAATGTCTATAGAATATTTGTTAGTGCAGTTGAATTATCACAGAAGAACACATTAATTATTGTTATGTACTGGAATAGACGAGAGGAAGTCGTTTTATTTAAACAATTAAATTTAATTTTAAAGTACATCATTAAAAAATATTATAAATATAGTATAATAGTAGGCGGAGACTTTAATATTAATATATTAGAACGAAGTAAGAAAACATCAGAATTTTTAGACTTAATGTTAGAATACAGGTTTATTCAACATATTAAAGAGCCTACACATGTCACGATAACATCCCAATCATGCATAGATCACATTTTTACAAATTTCAATAACAGACAACATACTTCAGTCATAGAGTTAGGGTTTTCCGACCAAGCAGGAACAATTATAGAGTTTAAAATACCTAAGCAAATAAAACACACACATTGGTACATTAAAAAGCGGGTTTTCCGTGAGAATTCGATTACACAATTTAAGACACAATTACAATTAATAAATTGGAATCAAATACTCTGTGAAAATAAAAATGTAAACGACAATTATAATACATTTCATAATATTCTGATCAAAACATTAAATAATTGTATACCATTAAAAAAAGTTAAACTAACTAAACATAAAAAATTATGGTTATCAGTAGGAATAAGAAAATCATGCCAAAATAAAAGATTGCTAAAAATACTAAGCACTAAATTTAATAATCCTTCAATAAAATTACATTATCAAAAATATACAAAAATACTAAAAAAAACTATTATTAGTGCAAAAAAACTACAATACATAAATAAAATAAAACGATCTAATAATAAAGTAAAAGCAATGTGGAGCATAGTAAACGAAAGGACAAATAAAAAGAAGAATAAAGAAAAATGTAATATACAACTAAAAGTTAATAATTCATTATGTACGGATCCTAAAGAAAATGTTAATATTTTGAATGACTTTTTTGCCTCGATTGGTAATTCTACCTCACCGGCACAGGGATGCAGTGGCGCTCCCGTGCTCTGTCCTACCCAAAACACTATGTACCTTGGCCCAGTAGATGCACATGAAGTTTATAAAATTATTAGAAATTTGAAAAATAAGAGAAGTCATGGTTTTGATGAACTGCCACCCCATTTGATCAAGGAATGTGCTGATCAATTAACTTTACCGTTCTCCAGATTAATAAATCAATCTTTCCAAGAAGGTGTTTTCCCCGCGTTATTGAAACAAACAATCATCAAACCGTTACACAAGAGGAACGATAGAACTGACCCAAACAATTACCGTCCCATTGTCCTATTACCTACGGCATCAAAAATATTTGAAAGAGCTATGTATGACCGTATAGTTAAATTTTTTGAAAAATATAAGATTCTTGATGATAGCCAGAATGGGTTCAGGAAAAACCGTTCTACTGTTTTGGCTGTTTACAAATATGTACAAGAGATAATAAAAATATTGGATAATAAAAAATATGCTATTGGAATCCTCCTGGACATGACCAAGGCATACGACCGGGTAAAACATAATATATTATTAAATAAATTATATGGAGTTGGCATACGAGGTTTAGCTCATAAATGGTTTTCATCGTATTTAAAAGACAGACAGCAGTGCGTAGAAATCGAATACTTTGACTATGACAGTAGAGAAATTGTGAATATCCGATCTAACTGCAAAAATATAAATGCGTCAATACCTCAAGGGAGCGTTGTTGGATGTCTTCTATTTTTAATCTACATCAACGACCTTCCCAAAATCATGGAGGAACCCTGTATATTATTTGCCGACGATATTTCGCTGCTCACATCATGTCAAAACAGTACAAATATACAAACTAAATTAAACTACATATTATCAAAAACTTTTAACTGGCTTAATGAACATAATCTTGAAATAAACTTTAATAAAACTAAATTAATGACTTTTCATCCACGTCAGAAAACCGCATTGAAATTTAATTATACCTTTAACGATAAAAAAATTTAATGTGTAAATGAATTTACTTTGCTCGGATTAAACATAGACACCAATCTCAATTGGAAAGCCCATATTCAGAAACTTAAATCGAAATTATCCAGCTTCGCATATGCCCTCCGAGAGGTTAAAAAAACTACCGATTTAGATACAGCTTTGGTTACATATTATGCATATGCCTATGCATGGCTTAATTATGGAGTTATTCTGTGGGGAAACAGCACGGACGCTCCTTCCCTATTTATCCTTCAAAAAAAACTAGTTCGTATTATAGTTAACTTGGACCAAACTGAAAGTTGTAAACCGTTTTTTCAGAAACATAAAATTCTTTCCCTCCCGTGTATATACATTTTAGAAATATGTAAATTTGTGAGAAAATATACTGAGTTTTACACAAAACGTGAGGACATACAAATAAAATATTCATTAAGACATAAAAGCAAATTAGTAGTTCCTACCGCCCGCCTTAATTTATGTTCATCTAGCACTTATAACATATCTATAAAGATTTATAATAAACTCCCTGAAAAATTAAGAAGTGAAAACAACGATAAAACATTTATAAAATCCTTAAAAGAAATATTAATTCATAAATGCTATTACAATCTTCAAGAATATTTTGATGATAAAATACAATAAATTTTTAAACACTATCTAAATAAACTAATATTAATAACGTTATAATCTAAAATATATTGACGACAAAATACAATAAATATTTAAACATTAACTAAATAAATTAATAAAAATAACATTTTTATCTAAAATACATTAATGATAAAATACAATTAAATAATTAAACATTAACTAAATAAATTAATAATATTGATCAAAAACATATTGATGATAAAATACAATAAATATTTGAACATTAACTAAAGGAATTAATAATAATAAAATTTTAATCTAAAATATATTAATGATAAAATACAATAAATATTTAAACGTTATATTAATAAATTAACAATAATACCATTATAATCTAAAATATATTAATGCTAAAATACAATAAATATTAGTACATAATCTTATTTATTTAATAATGCTAGAAATAATTAATGAAATGAAATTATTAATGATATGATCCGCTTACTCATTGTATTATTAGTAAAATAAGTTGTTTTTATTATAAGCAAATATTACGCCCTCCTCTCCACTTTCAAATTGCGATACCCGACAGGGTCCATAAATCGTACTTTTCATATGTAGAAACATCTTATAAAAACTTTATGGTTGCAATAAAATATTGAGTATTGAGTATTGAGTATAATAATCTTCACTCCCGCTTTGACATCGAAATGAAAAGGGTAGTCGAAGAAACTTATTTCAAATTCGGGAATTTTGTTCTAGTGAATTATGTAGACTAGTTGCCGATTAGTCGTCAACAACCGCATACTCTTTTATTCAAACGAATCTATTGTAGGTACTTATCTTATCTTATGATGGGGGCGTGACCGTGAGTTTCCTCGTGGTGCATTTCGACCCAGCGGGATCATTTGTGTCTGCCCTTTCCTTACACTCTTGTCGCTCCTTGAATATGTAGGCCATCGGCCTAACTATGTCCTTGTCCATGGGCTTGAAGAGCCTGTAGTGCTCTGGCCTTGAATAGGCCATTCCCAGGATATTCATTCTAATCTGGCTATGGAATCGCATTCACGCAGCAGGCGTTCCATGGATTTCTGGTCAATTCCACATGCTCTGCAATTCGATGTTGTTGTTGAGCTTGTGGTTTGTGGCCTGTAATCATCAACAGCTCATATAATGTCCCCACCGAGGGGCTCGAGCCTACCCCACATTAGGGGCGATTAGGCCTTAGTCAACCACGCTGGCCAAGTGCGGGTTGGTCGACTTCACACACAACCTAAAGAATATCTTCATAGGTGTGTGCAGGTTTCCTCACGATGTTTTCCTTCACCGTAGAAGCGTCGATTAAACGTACATATGAATTCAAAATTTGAAAACACATTGGTACGTGGCGGGGATCGAACTAGTGCCTCCCGAGTGAGAGACGACGCTCTTACGCACTACGCCACCGACGCTGTGGCCTGTAAGCCCACCCAAGATTAGGTGGGCTTATTGTCTGCTGCCCCAATATATGAATTTACTCCATTTCTCTTAGACAGTCTTCTACTGACTGATTTTAGAACTGATTTTTCAATTCCTGAATCCTATATTATTTTATACTAAGCATATTCTTTATTGTGGTTCTTTTTTGTTTCTATATTTCATTTTAAAAAATTGTTTCTTTTTCCAAACGTATTCCATGCTATTGTTAATAATTAATCAAAATTCGTATGACAATGAATATTCGTATAAATTATTCGTACAAATGTATTAAAATTGGTTATTGTCGTCCTTGCTCTTTATGCAAAATCTATTTAAACATACTCCACACACAACCTAAAGTGAGGAAGCAAATATAACAAAGAGGTCATGTCCTTTAGCCAATAAGTACCTTTCCATTACTTCTATTATACAATGACACATAACATAAACGAAAACGAAAATCGATAGTCAAACTATACAACCGCCTCCGTAGTCTTGTGGGTCACCAACTGAAATTAAATCAAGAGGTCTCAGGTTCAATTTCCAGAGGAGTACACTAGCATCAGAAGTTAGAATTCAAACATAATGGCGATAACTATGCACAAGTAATAGCGTTCGCCATCCTGTTAGGTCCCACACACCATCTTATCAAAGTTTGTGGCCATAAAAATGGTGTTAACAGTATTATTGTGTGCCAACAATTAATGATAGATAACCAGACCAGCGAGGGTTCGGGACCCGTCCGACTCGAACGCCCTAGAGACCCTAATCGGTGCAGAGACTCCCCCGAGGGAGGTGCTCATCGGTCAGGGATCCTCTCTGGAGTGATTCGAATTACAGGCTAGAGGACCCACCTAGCTCCTCTCCTTCACCAAAAAATCCCCGGTGACGCAGAGGACATCAGAGACATATTGCAAAATTAGCCAAAAAAAAGTAAAGTAGTAGTCGGTAGAACCTCGCTTCTACTTTCGGCCTAATCATTAGATGAGATGAAGGCCAAAAGCTTCGCGTCGGTATATTGTCTTTTGCACTAGCTATCCTCTCATTTGGGCTCCAATTCCGCTTACCATAACTTCGGATGGAATCATTCGCTATCTTTTTATAAACCAAAATAGATAAAGAGGGCACACATAAAACAACCACATTTTTGTAACTCCTGAGGATTAACATCGGACCATAGAGGCAACGGGTTTCGTCGTTTCTTACTTTAATAAACATTTTAGTCATTACTACTGGACCATAGTTTGTAGTCTGTGATAAAATCGATGTGTACTAAGTTAAGCTGAAATATTGACAAGACAAATAATCTTTGATCATGTGAAGTTATAACTTTCACGTCACATTCACTTTCGTCTAACAAAAAACAGTCAAGCGAAAGTCGCGCAGTTATCTAAAATTGTGCAGCGGTTTTACAATAATAATTGCAGGATTCGGTAACGGGGTATTACATTCGTCTCGACATTTTAATATAATGTCCAAATTTCGTCTGATCTTGAATTGACCCTTTGGTGTCAAAGGTTAATGTATTTATTGCGATCTTGTGCTCTTTTTATTTTGATTTGATAAATGATCTTTGAAGGAAGCGGACATTCAGTCTATGAACATCCGTAAGACTAGATACATCACTCACACTTTGCCGAGTAGGCAGCCGACGAGCAGTTAATACAATACAATCTTTATTTATAAAAATATCGTGTCACGATGTTCGTCCGCGCTAATTTCTGACTCGATTCGATTTTAATTAAATTGTGTAAATGTGTTTTACTTTGTCCAACTTAGATTACAGGATAGTTTTTATCTTGAAGAAGTCCTCAATTTTATATTAAACGTATAGATTTTATATATTCAAGCAATACTTTGGTCCCACACACGTGCCTACTACCCCCGAGATCTAGAAAACACAACGTCCATAAAGTTATTTTCTTTTTAGTATCCTAACAATGCGGAGGGAATTTCCCAGGACGGGGTTCGAAATTCGAGAGGCTAGTTCTCTGAGCAATACTTCTAATAGAGGTAGGCCGCTTGGTAACGAGCACCACAATACAACAGGTGTAATATTACGAATCTCAAAATTTCCGCGTTAAATTTTATAGATGACACAAAAGCCTATGAACCCGAGTAACATATTCGCCGACACGCAAGACTGGGTTTATATTCACCGTGACATTTCTTCGTTGATGCTGAGGCATGACTTTGCATAAACACATTGTTGTAAACTCCTTCATTATGAATAACTACGAAGGTAAGTTTACCTTATTATTTTATCTGCCTTACACCCAATTTTATTTGGGGTCGGCGTAATTATGTTTTCATCGTCCAAACTTATCGATTCGCTGTCATCCTAATATCAACAGTCACCCTGTTTTTCCATATCATCTTTCAAATAGTCTACTTATCTGTTCTTCAGTCTTTTTCTCTATACACACCCGCATTCAATGACGTCATCCATCACTTTCTTTGTAATATGCAGCAAAAGACGGTACCTAATCTGTCTCTACAACTCATTTGTAAGTTGCAGATTACTAAGGCCTGCTTCAATATTTTTTTCTGTAGGCGCAATAGACGCTTCATTTCCACTGGTGTAACAGACCAACAGTTCAACTAGTGTTAACGTATAAGGAAACTTAGTTTAACTCTGAAACTCTAAAGTGAGGTTTATGGCTATTTTATGAAGCGGAGTGGATCTTAGTGAGAAAATCGACTAGTATTCATTCGTCAATTAGTTGACGAGTTGTTTTTATAGGTAGATGACTAGATGAATTACAATAGAAGCGTAATTCAACTGAGTTGGATTATTAACAACATGCCAGTGGGAATGAGGGTTATTTATATGTGATGAAAAGTAAATACACGATTAGTGTTTGTGACGTCAATCTTTCTTTGGAAGTATTGTTATGTGGCTCAGGCTGTCTGGACAAATCTTCAAAATAGCTTACATTTAAGTAGGTCAATAGGGCATTTTATGTGACGGCTAAACACCCTTATTTCAGAAGAGGTGACGCTACAGAATCTTAGATAATCGATCGAAAACGTGTCCAGCCAGCTTGAAAAACCACTTTTCGCTGGTCTCTCAATCTCGGTAACAGAAGTGATTTTGACGACTTTTTGCATATCAACGGGCGTCACATAAATTTGTGACGGGCATCGAGCTAAAAGTTTTGTGATACGTACAGCGGTTTATTAGAAAAATGCAAAAATCTGTGTCCAGCCAGCTTGAATTTACGTATAAAACTTCTGGCTGGCACTTCTGAATCTCGATAACGGGAGCGTTTTCGAATATGGTTCCTCTACTAACAAAATGTGACGCAAGTTGTGACGGTAATAATGTTTGATTTATGGCGTCACGTGTAAGGGTTTACGAGAAATCAATTAAAAACTAGTGTCCAGCCAGCTTGAAGTTCAAGCTGGCTGGACACGTGTATCTCCGCTGCCTGATGGTCTACGGCCTTCGAAATATGTTCAAGTTTTTGTGACGGGGACGATAATGATAATCTGAAGTTGTGACGGAGAAAGTTTACGTAGTTTCAAAGATATTGATCATTAAATTATTTTCATACAAACACTGCAGTAGGGTTACCAATATTGTAGGTTTTATGTAGAAACAAGTATATTATTTTAAGGCTTTAATGAACGTAAATCCGTGTATTGGTGATATTAATACCTACCTACTAACCTATATTTACAGTACCTAGATATTTTAATCTATAGAAGACAAAAGCGTAGAGGTGTTGAAAGGGGGTCATTTTTTGCGTTATTGATTATTTACGTGCAGATAACTACTCTTAGTGGGTAAGTATTGGTGTTTTTCATGGTAAGCATAAATAATTAATGCTATTGCATAAATAATGCTATAGCAACACAGGATACAATGGTTTCTTTTTTCTTCTAAAAATTCTATTAAAAGTAAATACTTTCCGGCAAAGAGAGTCAAAAATATTTTAAGTATATTTAGTTATATTTTACTGTAAAAATATTTTTTAAGAAATATCTTGGTCACGAAAAGATACTGAACAATTTCTGAACGTGCTCCTACGCTGCCGCAGACCGACTCGGGTTCAATAAGTTCAATAGGTAGTTGATATTGGTGTCGCCATCTGTTGCTTAAAGTTGGTACTACTAGGACAACTGTTCGAATCATAATTATGTTCTCTTCCTCTGAATCAAGAGTGTTTCATCACCCGCATGCTATACCGATTATGGCGCGCCCTACGACTAGGTACTTACTCTGAGTTTTCTCAAAAAAATGATAGTTAATATTTTCTCATTGAGGTGGGAAAAAAGAAGAAAAATTAACGACGGTAAAGCATTTATTTTAATTAGGTAGGTACATACCTTATTTATTCCTTATTGCACAAAAAATAGTAATGTAGGTACAAATCTTCATGCTAGCGAATATCCTAGTTGCATTTGGAAAGCTTTCACTTGGAAGCCTGGCCCATAATCGGAGAGTAAGTAGATAGGGTCGGACTTCGAAACGAGTCGCCTGAATCTGAGGAAACTAAATGTGTGCTCAAGGAAGCTCCGTAAGATCACCCTAAAACAATTTCGGCTGCTGGAGTTGCCTTTAAATATTTTTAATTAATTTTTAAAATTCGTATATAGTGTATTGTGATTGCGTGAAACAAAACGTAATTTCTATACTTTTTTAGGTTATGATAAGATTTTAAACAAGGAGCTTATATTATTCATTTTAAAACTTTTGAAGTGCTAAAACGCGTGAAACGAAACGCCAATCCACTATTTTGACAATAGTTTTGACATTTCTGACAGCGTTAAATTGCGTCATTCCTTTGGTTGCTTTCGAGTTTTCGTGTCTAGTGTTTTATACACCTACATGGCTGGGTGATGGGTAGGTTAGGGTTTTTTCATACATTTTGACGTTAATTTTTTATAAAAAAAGTACCTAAGCATTTCCGGCATTCGAAATTTACGGGGGGCGACTCCCCCCACCCTCCTCTACCTCCAAAAAAGGCGACTTATTTCGAAATTCTTACCAGTAGATATACAAATGGTGGACTTAATTAGGAAAGAAAACTATTCTGACAATCTGACTAATCAACTCGTAAAAACCAATGATGGGCAAAAAGTAACACAAAATAATAAGTGGGGGCTCTTTTTAGGCAGCGCTGGTAGTCAATTATTATTTTGAATTAACACATATTTACGCTTTTTTAACCGAATTCAAAAAAGGAGGAGGTTATTAATTCGACTGTATGTTTTTTTTTAGTGTTTGTTACCTCATAACTCGTTACTGAGTGGACTGATTTTGAAGATTCTTTTGACCTTTGGAAGCTAGTGCTTATCATGGGGTCCCATTTAAATTTAATCGACATCTGACAAGTAGTTTTTGAGTTATCCCTAATAATGCCTATTTAATTGACATTGATGATATCGTAATTTTATCACTTGTGTTGTGTGTCTAAAAGATCTTGAAGTAGTTTCCTGAAAATTTCTATACTTAAAACACTAAAAAGCAGAAAAAAAACCGCCTTCAAAACTAAAAACGGGAAAAATATAAATTTTGTTTATAAAAATCTAATTGTTTTTTGAGGTCGGTGCCAACCTCAATATTTGTAATAAACGTTGTCACTTGTATTCGGGACCGACCTCTAAAAACATTTAGATTTTTATAAACAAAACTTTTATTTCTTCCGTTTTTAGTTTTGAGGGCGGTTTTTTTTTATTTAAATTTTTTTATTGCGGGAAAACCTATTCTCACGGAAAAATCAAATACAATGCAGGTGTGGCCACAACCGGCCGATAAGTCGATTTAAAAGAAATCCTTTATTTGTATAAAATTATGGTCACCTAACATTATTAATAGATGTTTGTATGGAAAAAATTAAATGATTAATATCTTTGAAACTACGTAAACTTTCTCCGTCACAACTTCAGATTATCATTATCGTCCCCGTCACAAAAACTTGAACATATTTCGAAGGCCGTAGACCATCAGGCAGCGGAGATACACGTGTCCAGCCAGCTTGAACTTCAAGCTGGCTGGACACTAGTTTTTAATTGATTTCTCGTAAACCCTTACACGTGACGCCATAAATCAAACGTTATTACCGTCACAACTTGCGTCACATTTTGTAAGTAGAGGAACCATATTCGAAAACGCTCCCGTTATCGAGATTCAGAAGTGCCAGCCAGAAGTTTTATACGTAAATTCAAGCTGGCTGGACACAGATTTTTGCATTTTCTAATAAACCGCTGTACGTATCACAAAACTTTTAGCTCGATGCCCGTCACAAATTTATGTGACGCCCGTTGATATGCAAAAAGTCGTCAAAATCACTTCCGTTACCGAGATTGAGAGACCAGCGAAAAGTGGTTTTTCAAGCTGGCTGGACACGTTTTCGATCGATTATCTAAGATTCTGTAGCGTCACCTCTTCTGAAATAAGGGTGGTTAGCCGTCACATAAAATGCCCTATTGACCTACTTAAATGTAAGCTATTTTGAAGATTTGTCCAGACAGCCTGAGCCACATGTATTGTTGGTATTTATCGCTCCCATTTGGCCACCTAGGGCGACAGATTGTACTGTTAGTTTCAGACAGGTGTGCCTGTGCACTCGTACTGCTTTTTTACGCTTATTTGTCTGTACAGTATTTATTACAGAAAAAATAATAAAGTAAAGTATGTTGCATGAATGAGTTTTCCCCTTGGTTGCTTTATTGTACTAATTATTTAAAAAAATATATAAGAAAGTAATCATTTGAATTCGTACCAGATCCAACACGTTTAAAGAATAAAAATATTACGTTATCGGCAAAAACCTTTCCTCGCGCTCTCTTGGGAAATGGTCCTACGAACCTTTCCCAATGCCTTTTCACATTTCTGCGACTGCGAGTGCGACCGTTCTGAAATAACATTATTTCAGAACGGTCGCAACATTAGTTTAGTTTTCCCTTTTTTGCATATCCTATTATATATGTATTATTTGTCGGCAAATCTTCAATCTCCACTGTTATTGCCGTAAATCCCAGATGTGTACCTACCAAAATTAATTCGCGCTCGTCAATAAACTCGTGTGTGATGATAGATTGATGACGAGATTGAAAAGATGGATCGATTTTGTGAGAAATTATATGGAATTGAAAAGAGGTGATGGAGAGATAACGGATAAACGTAGTTGTATCGATGAAGACAATACGCCGACCGCACATAATTTTGGGAGATTGTGAGGAGGGCAGAACAAGTGTGTGTTTCTCACGTTCATCATTACCTTGTCACAAGCACAATAATTATTCATATAACATGGTGGTAACTAGGTATCTGCACAAGCGCTCGCGTGGGTATGACATGGTACTAAAGTGTTAATATCTGCTTCTGATGCTGATAGCGACCAATTAGCTGTTGCGTCCAACTGCGCGAAATAATAGTATTGTGCCTAAAAAAAATGTTAAAATACCCACCGTGCCCCGTGCACGGTGGGTATTTTAACATTTTTTTTAACACTTTAAACGCCCGTGACGTCATTGTCTATGTCAACAAAACAAACAATATTATTCTTTTAGATTATGTTGCTTTATATGTCATTTTTTCAGATAAATTCATTAAGTATGTAAGATTAAATGGTAAGAGAGTATTGTAAAACATTACCTTAAACTTAAGCTTTTACACGTTTGATTTCAACCAACAAAATCGGGATTTGATCTTAAAAAAATGGTCATCGAGATATTGACATATCCTATTTATGGTATTCTGCGTCACAATCACAACCGCTCTCGTCGCGTTTCAAATATTTGAATTTCCCCCATTTTTTTCGCACCTTTCAGTAATTAATGTCTCGCCTAAAAAGAAATATTAAAAAATTATGTGTAAAAAAAACGGGAGTGGTTTCCCCTTGACTTTCTCGTATACCGGAAAAGAAAAAGTAAAAAAAAACGACTCAAAAGTTGATAGAAACCTTATATTTTTGTCATACATGCATGTTAAATTTGGTTGCAATAAGATAAAGCATACTCGAGTTATCGTGCTAACGCACAGACACACACACAGACATAATTCCAAAAACGGTATTTTTGGACTCGGGGAGGTCTAAAACGTGTAAATCCGTCAAATTCTCGAGGTCGAATTTTTTGACGATTACAAGACTTCCTCTATACTACGTATACGAGAAAGTAAACATTGAGCCTCATATGAATTACATGCATATTCCCTATTGTTTGAACGAAATATAGGATATGTATTTTCCTCTACGATAAAAACAAAATATGTGACAGTTTACTAAGGTACCTATTTTGTCCTCGATATGATAATTTTGGTTTTAGCTAGTTTGATAAACTGTAGGCAGTTAATCTATGATAGCAGTTTGGATAAGTGGATAAAATCGTCAGGAAAGATAAATCGTTGGCATTTTAATGTACCAAATACTCGTACGTGTTTCCTTGTGCGTAGTTATTGATTAGATGTGGGAACATTACCTTTTTTATCATTCCATTACACAATCATAGGAGTTGAATAAGTTGAACAAGCTGAGGACCGTCTCCGCTCGTATGGTCATACCATGCGACGCGATAAAGAACACATGACTAGAACAGTAATGGACATAAAAGAGCCAAAACGTGGACGTGGTAGACCTCCAACTGCCTGGTTTAGAACAGTACGGATATGAGGACGATGAGACTGCACCGTGATACAGTGGCAGATTTACCAGTAGGCTGAGTAGGCTGGAGCCTAGGGCGGCAGATTTTAGGGGGCGGTAAATATGGCCCAAATTTTTTTATTACATAAAGAAAACGAAACCCGAAAATTTAAATTTCTTAATAAAGGGAAAAAACTGATGTAATGAGGAAGATAGAGCACAATAAAGTTGCAAATGTAATTAATATGATTGTGAACTAGGCATATGCTCGATGGAACTAGGGTATGGGATTTCAGAAGTAAATAGGAGCGGCAAAAATTTAGTAGCCCACTGGCGGCAAATTTATAATACCGTCACTGCCGGGATATGACGCAAACACGATCGGAATGGCGTGACAAGATTAGGAGGGCCGATCCCAGAAGATATGGGACTTAGGCACGGAAGAAGAAGGACTTGAATAAGTTACTAAGCGCGTTGGCATTAGCAGACAACTATACGTTCTGTCTGGTAATAAGCAGTCACAGTAACCTATAGATACTTGCAACACTTACAACGCTGCCAAATCCAGTTCCTTTCCCTATCACGAAGAGCTTTTACAGCCACAAAAATGTAGTATTATTTGTCGGTGGTCTTTTGTAAGAACGTAGGTAGGTAACCCCAGGTCGATCCAAAATACGAGCGTCTAATCCGCTGTGCCGTACCTCGACTATTAGTTCGTAATAGTTCAGTAAACCCATGTATTACATTACAGCACCTAATATCGCCAAAATTTCTTGACATTCTCGGTTCGTTGACATTCTCTAAGGCTGTTTACTGTATCTTCTATAAAAAGGTTGACCTTTTCTTTCATAACGAACAAAAGCTCGGATACCCATAAGGACTATTTAAACAAGTAAATGGAGACACGTGTACCTAAAGAGATAAGTAGGACATTAATGTAATATTCAGCGCTCTATTATGAATGCTTGGTTGTGAAGATGACAGAAAGCTTGTAACGTGGTACTATCGTGGTCATTTTATAGTACCACCATCTTTTTCCCATATCCAACTTTACTGGCAATATTTAAAAAGTAAATATTTCAATCAAATTCAAAACTATCCTTGATGTCGCTTTTGACTCATTGTATTGCTGACCGTGTCTGATTAGACGGTATTGTCAAATTACTGGGGTCTCGCTCTGGACACCCGCCCATAGCTTGGACCTTATAATAATACTAGTAATATAAAATACCTACCTTAAATTATCTCAAGGCACTATTACAATATTGTAAGTACCTTTTTATATTTATGTGTTTAAAGTGTTCAGTTTTACAGTGTGTTTTATACTCTTTTCAGAGTGCCTTTATTACCACCTTATATCATTACCTTTTGCTACTGCTACCACCTTTGGCAATAATAAAATATTAACGTAATTGTAATTGGTACCTCATTTCTAGACCCAAACTCATGGTGTTTTGGACCCATTGAGGACACAATGTTAAAAGCGGATACGAATTAGGTACCCTTGTTCCTCGTTGATAACCAAGTTTGATTGTTTGAACAAGGAAAAATAATTCTTTCTAGCTAACATGTTGATTCTAGCCAACAATGTAACAGTAATTTGAAATGATTAGCTTAAATTATGAATGTAAAAAAACGATCCCCTTTCGACTCGAACGCCTTAGTTAGAGACTAATCGGGGAAGATACTCCACCGCGGGATCCTCTCTTGGGTGGTTTGGCGGGTTAGAGGACTCACCTAGGTCCTCGTTTCCTCTAAAAACCCGGTCACACTGAGAACTCCAGCTGCGGCTTTCAGTAGGAGAATGTTAAAACAAAAAATCTCATGGTCGTGGATGAGCACGTTTGCCTCTGTGTGTGTCAGTGCGGGATTGCGTCAGACACTGACTCTCACAGACAAAGTGCATAAATATACTTATCTACACACAGTCCTTCGTGATATTGAAATAATATACTTATGCCTGTGAAAAGTGTAATTTAATTATGGTTGGAATAGGTTGGTATAAATTTTTGTTCGGCATAAGGCATAAACAAGTGTTAGATTAATTGGTCATGTTATGGCTACACTAGCACGGCTTTTAAGGCGTGCTTTTCTGAGAGCTGTAGGCATCGTACTAATGGCAGAATACGGAGTTCTCAGGCATAAGAAATTAGTATTTTCTTAATTATGAAATATTTTGGCCCCACCGAGCCCAAAGCTCCGCTGACCCCAAAAGAACCTTTTCCCCAATAGTGATGCCAATCAATGGTGGCGTGGTATCTAAGCAGTCTAGTCTATCGGGAAGTTACTGGTAGAGGACAAGGTCCGTAACTTTAAAAATCTCCGTTGACGCTGTTAAGGTCAATTGCGGCCAACGGCCAATAGTCATTAAAAAAATCTCAGCAGGCAGCATTGTTACCACTCGGTCACCAGATTATTCCAGCGTCACCATAATAACAAACTGTAACGGTTACTTAAATGAAATAATAGTACCATGTTCTGTTGAAACCGAGTAATGTGCAGTTTTTGCGCGCAGCCGAGACAATTGCAGCTCTGATTACATTACAGCGTGAATAATGGTAAAGTGTGAGAAATGACAAACAATTAGAGTTATTGGTAGGTAATCGATTTATCGGCGATTGGATAAATCGATCGGTTTGTGTTCACTGAAGTAAAATATGGTACACGGAATATAGCTTTTTCTTCTGGATAGGGAATCTCTGATGGCTATAAAGCTGAAGGTGCGAACCTCTCCTTAAACCGCTAACCACTGAGGCATCGAATATCTTATCCTAATTGCCGAAACACTAATGTTAGAACCCCCTAGTTATAAAGCTCGGAGGCACTTTTGGATCTGAAACCGACGCGGGAACTAGTTCACAGAGGCTGGAGATGACTTTCGGAAGACCGCGATCAGATAATACTATTTTTAGATTTGTTGGTGAGTAAGTTATTCAGGGCTTTATGGATTTCGGGTTAGGTGTAACAGCGCGCCAATGATCCCTGGCATTATTGTTTATAGTCTACAGTGACTGCTTACTATTAACTATCAGGTGGATCGTATGGATGTTGACCATCCTAGTAGAATGAAAATTTTGGATCACTATCCACGCTTCCGTTAGGTCCTTTAGTTTTGCATGACTTCAGTGGCAGTGGTCTCCTCTCCGCACCGGTGCGATGTCGCTATACTAATATTAGTCACTCTTGGACATAAGTGACCGCTTACACATGACGCCGCTGCGATTGCGAGTCTTTAATACAGAACGATCTGAGTGCTTTAGTGCATGAAAGAGTACACGTGTCCAACTCGACGAGTACTCTCTCCTTCTCTAGATTTTTGTACTTCAGCTTAGCAAAATTTTTATATAAAAAAATATACCATTCAATAACATTGCGAAATATCTGCGGGGGAGCACTCGAACACTTTTTATAACTACTCACGATTGTATATTGGATTCTTGTCTCGAAAGGAAAACTTTAATAGTCTGACCTTTGCATAATAACGGAGGGTTGGAAGGGGCATAAACCCGGTTTGAGATCTATTTATTCCTAAAATTCTTGTGAACATTTGTTCAATAAAGCATTCCTGAAGATATTTTCGTCTTTTTGATGTCTTATACCAGTTTACAGATGATTGATCGCTTAAACATCATAATGGTATCAAATTGATATAGATTGCCGTTGAAAGCTCAAATTTTATTTGAGACTTGTAATGATCACATTTCTTTGTAGGTGTCGGCATCCACAGAAATTGAGAGTTTGAGATAATTTAAATAATACTAAAGAGATGAAAATTCTTAGTCAACTATATTCTTCTTATGGGTGCTTAAGTCTTGTGACCTCAAGTCACGGTAAAAAGTATAGGTTTCATGTATTATCCTTATGATGCATGCACTACGCTGGCTTCTCGTTCTGCGTTTCCATATTTGGCAAGAGTCGCTTTAGATACACGTTTCTGTATCGAACGTGCGGAAGTTCTAGACAAACCGAGCTCTTCAAATTAAAACAAATCATTTATTCATAAGAAACTGCAATTACACAGATGTTAAATTAGAAAGAAATGTTCATTCATGTCTCGGTAAATTAGCATGCAAATTTCGAGGCATAAATTACGAAGTAAACACATAATGGTCATATTAGCATATTAGATGATGTTCTTATACAATAATATGATTTAAATATTGTCATTCTTAACATGTGTTTGTTCCACGCAGATTCAAGTAACATATATTTAAATAGATCTATTCAACCGAAAAGTCGCTCTAGTCCTGACCCGAAAAAATATGATATTACATAAAACCCGTGGGTTGTGTTAAGATTATGCCTTATCTACTTGGCACTATACGCATAGCTTGAAGGAGTCTAACCCTTCATTTTGCGCCTGCATTTTATTTTTATATTATTATTTTTGTGTACATCTCTTGTCCTTTCTTTTGATATGACGATCAGCTTTATAGTGCGTGCGACTCAGGTCGGGTCTCTATTGGACTTTCTCGAGGTCGAGAAATGAAAATTTTCTGATATAAATGTGGCATTACCATATAGACAAAACTATTCGCGGTGTCTTAAATGCTACGTGTGAATTATTTCGCAACCAAAAAGTTCAATGTTTACTGCAATTACAAAGATGGACTACCTAAATATTTCGTTGTGATTTTGTATCAATTATTTAAATTCCAAAGGTCTAAAACGCTCCCTTGTCGCATTACTCAATCACCTATTTGCTAAAGAGAGCAGATCATTGCGTTCATATCAAATCTCCGCACTTTAGTGAAACAGTGATTACGAACATGTTTCTACATTAATCACTTGATTAATGCGTAGTTTTGTATGACTACTAAAATGTTTGCATAAATAATGATGTAAGTAAGTGAAGAAAGATTATATCTTTAGTTTATCATATCAGACGATCGACATTTTGTAAATAAGCCGACTAAAAAGTCTTCATCAAAATGATAATCGGCTTAAGTGTTACTGAAATAGAGTTTAGATGATGATTAGACTTTTGAATTTTTCACTAGGTGATAGACCCATATGTATGGTCGTCTGGGTAGGTATCACCGCCTTTCTTATTTCTGCCGTGAAGCAGTTCGCTGTGTTTCGGATTAAAGGGACAGGTAGCCAGTGTAATTACTGGGCATGGAGGGCATGTCATCTTGGTCCCCAGGATGGCAAACGCACTTGCGGTGTTAAGTGATTTACAATTAATATTGCAAGTGTCTAAAGGCGGCGGTGACCACTTAACATCAGGTGAACCGCAAAAACATAAAAAAAATAAAAAAAATTGACGGGTCTCGTCCTATATAGTAACTAACAATATCGACCTCAAACACATTTTTAAATAATAATAATATCGAAAAGTCCAAATATTATAGGTTCCTATAATGTTAATTAATTCCATTACACCCTACAATTTCTGATACGTAAAATGAAAATTTGTTTTTACTTAAAAACCAAATAAATATAATCTAGTCGACGATTAGTTGGCAAAAAGTGCTGACTCTTATTCAATCATATTTTTATTGTAACACATATCATACATAAATTTTATTTTTCTGCACTCTCTTTATCTACAACATGTAAACTAAATAACCAGAACCTGAATACAGGTGGTTTGGGATCGGCTTCAGAGTTGATTTCAACAATTTTTTTTTGAAAAAAACGATTTTTTTTTGAAAAAAACGATTTTTTTTTGAAAAAAAAAACAAAAAAAAACTCAAAGTACCCAGAAAATGTTTGAAATTTTTTTTATTGAAATCAACTCTGAAACCGATCCCAAACCACCTGTATTCAGGGTGTTAGTTATTTAGTTTACATGTTGTATATATGAACTTTATAATAAGTATCTAAAAAGTGTAAGTATAATATCCTCTCCTCACGTTAACTTCACTCAATTAAGAAAGGTTAGACACACAAAGTTTATAGCGCTATATTTACCAAGCACTCAATTCGACATTTTATCTTCTAGAACCTTCTATAACAACTCGTAAAAGTAAGTAGCTATAAAAAGCATTTTTTCGGTTATTGTTTACGTGCAATATAAAATTGAAACGCATCAGTCCCTTTATAGCAATGTTACTGGAATACAAATGTACTGATATGTTTGAAAACAAAGAAAATTGTCGGAATGGATGGGGCATTTTCCCTTTCGGCATGACATGGGGACGCTTGGTAAATCGACCGTGAAATGTTTTTGTTTCAATTGTTTCTATTGACCTAAATTCTATAAACTTCATTTAGTTGTGTCATTATGGCCACTGTGACTTGTATACCTCGGCAGCTGAGTTGCAGGAGTCATGTTTAGCTTACACCATCTTAACAAAGTATGTCGTTACAACAATAGTGTTAACAGGATTAATGTATTCCTTACGCGATTGTGGGTTCCGGGTGAAGCTCGCTTTAGCCTTCTGCCTTATCATCGCTTCCATCAAGTCAGTTGAGGATAGTTAGGCCCTTTTTGTACCAAAATCCGAAGGATCTCTTGGAAAGCGTGATTAAAAACAGCTTCACGGAAACTCGGGAGTCCTGAGCAAGGTGCGGCGGTTTTTTCACGCCAGATAGACTATTACGTCGCGACGTTGCGTCAATTAGCGCGTTCTGGAGTTTATTATTATACCATGATGAGTGCTCTGAGGAGCTTTTTATCTAATCCCACCATCTCCCTTTAAGGACGTGCTCTTACGGTGCTATCGACAAACACTTGACTGCTCTGCTCAGTACATCGGTTTTATATTGATACGACGCATATGTCGTCCCCGATCTGGTTAACCGTTTCCACTGAAGCTGTCCTTCGGAAATCACGAAATTCTATTGGTTGCTTAAACTACATCTCATCTCTTCTTGTCTCCCTTTAGTGTTTCCCAGTCAAGTTGTTATGGTTTATCAGAATTTATTGGGTCAACATGGCTGTGTAACGTTAACATGTTTAAGAGACGAGTAGGCACAGGCATTATTTAATTGCCCTCTGAAATATCTATTTTCTTGCGCAGGAAATAGAAGCCATCGAGGAACAGTGGAGAACAGAGTCAGCTGAACTGGTGACGGCAGTTGGTCGACTCCAAGATGAGAATAAGCGTCTCAGACGGACTATCAATGCCCCTGCAGACGGTAAGCCATTTGAAATTAATCTTTGTCCGCTTATTGCCTAGACTAGTAAACGTTGCCTCAGACAGAGTATCGATTATGTAGGATAAGCGTTTTTTTTTCTTTTTAATTTTTTAAGGAATAGCTAAAAGTACTCAAAGGAGTCTTCGAGCCCGATTTTGATGAAAACTAAAACTGCATCATTGGATTTTTGAAAAATCTATATTCCTAGCCAGGAATCGACCCCGTCGATTTTAACAGAAAAAACACAACCTGTATTGTTACACCATTCTATAGTGTCGCTAATGAGGAACAAATTCTGGAAAGTAATGATGACGACAAACTTAAGGGAAGAGTTCATTTTTAACAAATTTATTTTCCTTACGTTACCATTATACCTTAACTAATTAATTGTTGATTTTTCAAAAATCCAATGATGCAGTTTTAGTTTTCATATATCGCTGAATCTCTTTTTTATTCGATTGGGCACAGTAACAGCTATAAAATTAACAGTTTTACCAAATTTTCAGACAATTTCTAGTGCCAAATTGGGTGTATAGATGTCGCGGCCGTATCTCTGAACACGCCGTATTAATTTCGTTCTGCTTGGTCATAAAAAATAACCTGAACCTACCAATAATAAGCAATCTCCATTCGATTATACAGACTAAAATTGATAGAATCTACTACGGCTTTACCAACAAACGGTTTTATTTGGTTAACAATTCTCACACATGACAATCCGCCGCGCCGTTTTGTAATAAGGCGCGGTGTGTTTGTTATAATGTCTGCAACATAGCTATAGGATTTATAAGAGAAAAATAAATTGTCAGTCAAGCTCTAAAACTATCGCAATTCATGCTAAAACTGTCATTCTGTAAAATGTCTCAATTCAAGCTATTTGTATGCCACGCCAGAATACGCAATGCGGTTTCGTACATGAGGTTTTATTTAGAAAATTGCATTGTTACTTTAAATTCACGTGCGTCCTAATGCTTAGGCAGGGCGAAAGCACACGTACTAATTTGCATAACGGTTAGTGTGAAGATTTTGTATGGGATTTGCCAAGAATTAATATTGCTAAAGATAGAAATAAAAAATGTGTACTACAGCTAACAATAACACTCTTGGTGTTGAAATATTGAATAATAAGTGAACCAAAGCCTATTGGCAAGCCGGTTGTATAAACAAAATTTATAAAAGTCTTTTGAAGGCATTTGCCCGTGGCTTCCCTCGCATTGATGTAGATTTTATCAAAAAGTTATTTGTTTATCCCGCGAAATGGTGTTTATTTTCTGGATGAAAGGTATGCTATGTCCATTTTTGTACCTCTAACAATATGTGTGTGTACAAAATTTTATGATGATCTAGAAAGCGTAACAAGCATATTAGCTATGCTAACAATACTTGTGACATACCATAATCAGCTACACATGGGTACATTTTTAATAAAGTTCAAGGAGGTTAATAGCGGTTAAAAACAAAAGTTAGGTAATTAATTGTACGATTCATTGTCTGATGGTCAGTAAAAATTTCTCAGCTCAGTGCTTAGGAAGAATCATTATAGCTAGTGGTGATATTGTAAGTACTTTTCAAGACTTTTCGATTTGGTCGATTAACGAGGTGGGTCGTCGCGCATATCCGTTCTTTTCTGATTTATATACCCTTTTATCTACTAATTACCCTATATACTACTTACCCTATCCTTACTCATCTACTTTCACACATTCTATCTACAAGACCAAATCGTTGAGCATCCCTTTCTCAATTCTTGTCACTATATCGTCTTTCAAACCACACATCTCTCTTATCACGTCATTGTATAACCCGTCGCTCAGTCGCTCAATTTTATCCTAGCCATACTCCATTTCAGCTGAGAAAACCCACGTAAGGAGAATAAATGTTGCTGCATTTATTCTGCTATCATTCTGTTATTCTCAACTCTACCCAACTTTAGCTTACATACTTCAGTGTTGGGATCAGCACACCGCCATGCACAGCCAGTCGTGCCTTTTCGGAAAATTTTTAATCTGACCACTAGTGACTACTATAAGAGTGTGCAAAGCCCCATTCACCATATTCCCATCTTTCAATCGATTCTTAATGTCACTGTTACACTTTCCATCTCTAGTAAATACATATCCCGAATATACAAACTCTTTCATTCGTTCAACAATTAAAAAATTACTTCTAAAAATTAATGGGTCTGATCTTCCATCTCAAAAAATGTCCAGAAATGTCCATCATCAAATTATTTTCAACTCTTTTGGGATTATGAGCACGCAATGCTCAAAAAATATTGTCAAATTCAGACCCATTGTGTTTTAATACCTATAATTATATTACGCGTTAGTGTGTAACACAAAAGGGACCTTTCATAACACCAGACGCCACTAAATTGTGTCACAATTCAAGTACTGTTTCATTATCCACAATCTGCCTCAAATATTGCGTGGTTTCACGTAATATGACACAATGTAGATGGTGTTGGATGATAATATGACAGCGGCGGGTGACCTTGCCTAGATGAAATGCCGATGTAAATGGAGTGAGAGGCAGGAGATCATTTTACAGGTTCATGTTTAAAGAGTGTTCGATATTAAATATTTTGGCACTGGTGGTTACTGATATAAGGTTAGCGTTATATTTACGATACTTAATTATTGTGTAATCCAAATTACACAATAATTAAGTATCGTAATGTATTCCAAATTACGTAGTAATGTTCAAAATAACTTTTGACGCCTTTAGACAAATGTTTAGATCAGCACATAATATGTCCAGTATTAGTTATTTTTGTTTGAGAGTGTTAAATCAATAGTGAAAGTTAAGAGCGGGCATAAACCAAGAAAAATATCAGAATTCACCCGCGCGTTTCACCCTTCCCCTCTTGCACATCGCAGTTCGCAGCCGCAAGGTGGCACTCGCTTCATGATTTTTCTTTTTTGTGATCGCACATAGTATACGCGAAATAACTAGATAAAATTGGCTAAGCACGAGTCGGACTATCTATCCATTACCTATACTTTGATATGTGGATTTTTAATACTTTTCGCTGATGGTAAATAAAATATAATAAATTCAAATTCAAATAATTTATTCATTGTGTGTGTTTACAAAGATATGAGGTAGGTACTTACAAGTAAAATATAGCTCAACACATGAACCCTGCAAGGTTATAACAAAGTATATAAATAAAGTTTTATTTACATCAATTATATTTTTTTTTTATAAAATCATGCTAATCGCTCAGAATAATTACCAGGTATGCACATTCTTCAAAAAAATAATTATTGGTAATTAAATCATTTATTCATAAAATATAATGTTACTTTCAGTTTTGATTATGTTAATGTCAATCTGATGTGGCATGCTCAAACCAAGTGGCATGCTATATCACATTCTTGTTATTTATGACAAGAGTTGACAAGATACCACTTTGGATTGTCCAAAGCTAAGACAATGTTCGTAAAATTGGCCATTATTCTTTATTACATTTTTCTATGGATTTTTATCAAAATCAGTGTATTTTAACATATAAGATCTTTGGTTACATAAAAAAATATTTACATTTTATGACAGGTACATTTTTTTGTATTATACATGCATGGAAATTTTGCAGTAAAGATTTGGTGCTCAAAGTAAAAAGTTCCTCATTCTGGGCTAAAATACAATATATTGTGGGCATAGTCGCTACACATTCACGAAGTCTCATCAATGATTCCATCATCAGCTCACCTGAAAAACCTAAAAGAATACAACTATCGGTATTTAGGTACCTCTAATACTTAAATTATCATTAACCAACTCCTAATAGTTAAGGAGTTTTACCATACATCATCAGCTCATCAACACGAGATGACAACCAGACGCAAATACTAGAATAGCTTTATAAAAAATATGAATAACCCTCTCTTTCTGTTCTTTTCCGAGGGTTGCCCTCGATTTCTCTACCTTCTCATCATCAGATCCTGGCTTGGTGAGAACGGGACTACCTCAGGAGTATACACTATCGAATAAAAAAAGAATTTTGAAAATCGGTCCACAAATGACAGAGATATCGGTGTACGGGTCACCATCAAAAGTAGATGAACACTGTAGTACCTTGTCATAATAATATTTCATACATAATTGTAGCAACTATTACTGCACAAACGCTGGCGTTGCTATGACATGGTACTAAAGTGATCATCTACTTCTGAAACTGACTGTACGTGTACATACATAAAAAAATACATACAGACGAATATCTCCTCCTTTTTGGTAGTTGGTTAAAAAATACTTTACACACACCACACAATTGAAACTTTGCACCAATTCATGAGTAGTCAAAAGCATCTATTTTTTTGCGTTTACTGCTACCCGCGCCGACATTGTTACATTGTGCCGTGAGCTAAAACGTCAAATTGCGATATTTTTTGGTTAAACTACTTATATAATATAATAAAAGCAATGTACATACCTCCGACAATTATTCATGAGTTGAATTTTTAAATTTCTAAGCTCTTTCTTAGAGTGTTTTCGCATTTTATTTTTATTTCACATATTTTTGTCGAAGTATTTTCTCGAGCCGGTGGCGGAACGCAGAAACACAGCCCACTCGTCTCAACGGAGCAGTCAAGACTGATTGATGAAACAAAACATGCCCGTTACCACGGGTGAAGCGCGATAGACTGATGCGTTTTGCGCGGAATAAGAACGTAATAAGCGACAAATTGGTTTTATGAAAATAAGTCGTAAAGTATTCATTATTTTTTAAAATCCCTAGTAGGGCTGCTTTGTAATATAGTTTTATATTATGTATTAAAATATTGACGCAGTAATATGCATAGCATTGAAAATAAACTGATTTAAGCTGGAAATTAAAGGTAAGTTCGTGATATTTTTCCATGCTTAAAAATATTTCATTATATGTTTTTTCCCAGACTAAAATCTCTCAAATATAATGTAATATCTATTTTAAAAAAATGGGGTGGCTTGTGGCCTATTTTGGGGTGTAAAAATCAAATCAAAGATTGGTAATTTTGCTTTATACCCCCTCTTAAGAGAAATATAGATGATCGGTTGCCTCAAGAGATAACACTAATAAAATGTATCATTGGGATTTCCAGGAGTTTTATAATTAATTATTATAAAATTATATTTAAAAATTTAATTAAAATACATTTAATTAGTTTGGCTGTTCCTGAACGATAGAAATACGACGAAAAGTTTTTCAAGTCCAATTATCTGGCCCATTGCATTTTGACCAGAATTGGTTGCAGACCCAGAGAAGAAGACATATTGATAAAATTTATTTTGATATGAGATTGTATCTCACACTGTCTTGCTTGTACCATATAAGTAATCAGTTGTACGAAATTCTATAGGAGTCTCTGATCCATAGCATGATGCATATTTGAAATGAAAGCAAAAACCTGGACTGCTTGATGTGTAGGCAGCGTTACTGACCGCTCTGGTGGAGTCGTTAATATTATTAGTCGCCACAAAAACTTAGTTCATATTCATCCGACTGACGTGACGGTTAATGTAAGTAACATTGACAATCAATGCATAATATGCTAATGAGTCTATAACAAGACCTTGAAAGAGGAACTGGAGACCGGAACCATAGTTGCTAATTTTGTATACTAATCGTATGTTAATGAATTGTTTTGATATGTATTTTATGTCGATATCTTCTTCGTTGTTCTCGCTATTTCCCGTTATACTTAGGGGTTTTCTTAATCATGCGGCGCCATTCTGCTAGTTACTTATTTTCATACACTGTAAGGGACAAATTCTTCATCAGTCTCTTCTCAATCTTGGACAGTCGTTAAGCACATCACCAAGGGTCTTCCTCTTTTTCGTTTTCATGCTACGTAGAATAGGTAAATCTTCAGTCTTTACTGCGTAGGTAATCATCAGGGCGGCGTATCGCTTGTCCGTATCATCTGTCTTTTTTCCCACTACGGGCACAATCTTCCGATTTCCCCTTTATGTTCGTGTCGGCATTTGGATCTTATATAAAGATATTATAAATGGAAAGTTATCAAAACAGTTGTTGTTAGACGAACACTTTGGCAGACACATAGAGAGAGAGAGAGAAGCCCTAGATTATCTACCAAATAATCCATGTCTATCAGTAAGATAATCCTTAGGCAAATGTAAAAACGCAAAATTTTTCAACTCGGGAGTAAGAGTGTTTCTGATTAAAATAAATGTATCCATCTTTTTCGTGGTCGACTTATATCAGTTTACGATCGATAAGTCGCCGGCGGGCGGACGGGAAGCCTTCTCATGCTGGGCAATTTATTTTTAACAGACTTCACTAAAATAGGGTAGTAACGCCAAGAATCCCAACAAGACTCTGCTTATTTGATTGTGACCGAAATATTCGAGATGTTATATTATTGAAGAGCAAATTCAGTTTGACATTGTTATACAAAAATAACCCGTATTTCGTGTGTTGGAGGTGAAATATCTGATTGTTAGTTTTTATGCCACACTTCATTGAATCAATGTCACTTATTAGATAATTCGGAAAATATCCAATGGTGGTAACATTATTCTTTCCTTATAACGTCATTTAAACTAATAATATGGGTGTTCTTGATATTCATTTTACCAATAAAATGAAAGGACAAAATTAGGCCAAGACCTATAGAAGGATAGGTAGATAAAAATATGCTCTACTTTGCTCGCTATAAATATTGTATTATTTTGAAACTTACTTCAAGTGCTGCAACGTCCACCAGAGTGTGCTCGAGAATGCTTTTGCAAAACTAATGAGATTGTGTTTCCATGAGCAGCAAAAAACATGGCTCGCTTTGCATTGCGCGGCGGTACGTCATCGTTAGTTTCATGTAAAATGAACTTTGTCATTGTGTGGTAAAGGTTGTTATTTATTTACAGGTACAAGTGCTCCTCCGTCGCCGGCGAGGGAACACGACCAAGAGGTGTTATCAAGGCTCACGAGCACTGCAGAGAAGCAGAGGGCTACGCTACGTCACCAGGAACTGCAGATGCAAGAGAAGCAACAGATTATTGATGGGGTGAGTGAATAATGTATTTATTACTAAGTAATAGATCTGTCTTTTACTTAAACTAGAATCTTCCAATTCTCTTTCTAACGTGTTGACAACCTCGCAAAAATAAATAAAATGCGTTATGCTAAGCGTTGCATAGGCGAAGTGTTCCTTTGACTTTTCCCCTATATGACGTTCTATCTATCTGTTCAAGTTTTCTCCAATTTCCTAGGTGAGCTCTGGTGGTCTTAAGACGGTGAAGTAACTTAAGTAAGTTTGTCTAAATGTCACCGAGACTTACAACAATTTGCCTGCCCTGCTTTCGATTTATTTAGGCTCGGTGCCGCATGATCGGCAGGATATGTTATCTTCTTCCACGCTTCTTGTTTAACTGTCATCTCAACATTAACACTTTTCTTGCCACAATATCAGCTTTCACATAATATATCCATCGTTTCTTCGCTCTTCCTCTCCTTCTTTACCCTGCTTATTCTGCTCACTGTGGGTAGATACAACAGTTTCGTTTCTGATTTTGGATCCTTGGTCTGAGTTTCTGTAGATAGATATAAATATATATAGTTTATTTGATAAAATACTAAAATTGACTTTTAATGTGTGTGTTGTTTTTTCTGGCTTATTCTTCAACTAGTATCTATCATTCATTGAACAAAATTACTTACAATCTTTTCTATCTATAATATCGTAAATAATGTTTTTTGTAGCATCAATATTACAATTACGTCACCTCGTCAGAAACGTCCAAGTACAAAAAAATAATATTGTATGTCAGATCATTATTTGGTCATCCGTGTTTTAAATATTTCAATTTCTCAGACGAGTTAACATCCCCGAGATAAGTACATTTAGGTCAATTTGAACTGCTCTAAATTGAGGTGCTACAAAATTCACCTTAACTAGGTCAATTTTACGAGCTAGACCGCTTTACGACTAAGTGCAGAGCATTTTCGGTCTAAGTATCAAAGCAATAAAGTTCTTTTCCTGAGGATTTATAGCTCTGCTAAATAAACTGAGAAATATATTACCTGCAAATAAGGAGGATGATGAAGATGAGGTCATAGTTTTTGACCGAATCGACCCCAGCCAAGACACGTCACCATTAGTACATACACCTTTGAGTAATGCATAGCATGTTATGCTATTTTATGGATGGATTACTACTTTTTATTTACAATCATCGTTTCGTTGGCCCCTGCCGCGGCACGCTCGGCTCACGCGTAGGTTGCAAGTCTAACCTTTTTTCCTCGCTGGGAAAAAGTGCCTTACGCCCTCCCGCCGGGGTCGAAAGGGGTATGTAGGACTCCCGGGGAAAAACGATTCCCGGGTATACCCACTACAACAATCCAGCAGCACTCCCGCATCGCCTTAAGTAGTGTGGGGACTGGGAAACCGGCAGAGCCTGTACTTCCACTCCCCCACCGGCGATTGCCGGCCTGCGCGGCTGGCCCTTCATATGTATAACCGTTATTTTTACTGTAAATATCTTAATTTTCGATATTCTAATATGTGTGTGTTTAGATATATATAAATAAACATTGAAACAACTTGCATGTATATTTACACAAACAGTCATGGTTCCCCCGCTGTCATTTTTATCGAGATGCTGAAAGTTTTTACAAAAATGACGTAAACAAGTCTAATCTAAAAAGATTTAACTTAATTTTTTTTTAATCAGTTGTCTAATATTTATCTGTATTTAATGGTAGGATCCTAAAATAACGATGTTATTTACAAAAGGTCTTGTTGTTTCTCCTCAGTAAAATTGCACGCACGTTTGGAATTCGATTTGTCACAGCCGGAGAGATTGATTTTGTCCCTCGGGAGTGCACGCTAGGCGGGGACTTAGAGACCCATATTACTTGCCGTTTATTTTAGTTCAATCACAATCCTTGGCTGATTGTTGGTAGAGCCTTTTTTTCATTAATATAGTAAACATACAAATATTATTTGGGACAGTCCAAATGTTAGTTAGTTGAACAAAAAAATACTGCGGCTCATTGGGTTGATTTCCAATTTTGTTAATGAAGTAGACCTTTGTTTGTCTATGTTGCTTTTGGCCATTATGTCCTGTGTTCACCGGAGTTTATTAATTAGCCGAGGACATTGGCAGCTTTTCTAAAGATAACGAACTAACTGAAGGATTTGTAATGGACAGGGATTTCAACCACTTTATTTGTCTATTAGTCGCTAGAGTACTAATGTCACCAGCGGATTTTTGTCACGAAATTTAGCGTTGAAACATGCGAAGATCTTGGTTTCCTTCGAAACAGTGGTAACCCTGACTGATTATTTAAAAGTATTTTTTAGTCAACCCCATTTAAACAAAAAAAATCTTTTGAATTTGATTTAGAGCATTTCACCGATTTGCACCTAGTTCTTCATCTGTATCTGTATAAAGACTTTTAATGTTATTACTAAGAGAAAGAGGAGGGTCTAGTGGGTAGTTTGTTGTAATCTATATTATATTCGCTTTATAAAATTTATTAGTTCAGACTTGTATATAAATGTACTTTTATCTTTGAAATGAGCCGGCTTAAACAGTTCATTATCAATAGTCATCAACCCGTTGACAATTTGTTCACATCGCTATTTTGTGACAGGGTTGTTTCTTTGGAAGCGTTCATATTAACTGGCACCTGTGTACCTGGCGCTTTATTTATAAAATTTAAACATTGTCATGTCAAAATGATTAAATTTTCTGACGTAAAATAAATAAACGGTTATTTGATGATTAGAGCATTCTTTTTTATACCGCAATGTTGGCAATCAAGCAAATGGACCACCTTTTGGTAAGCGGTTATCGTAGGCTAGGTCTAGAAGTATTACCGCCAGAAGTGCTGTTCAAGTAATGCGATACGAGATAGTGTCAAATGACTGCAGCGTATTGTAGGGTACAGGAATCTGATTTGCTTTGTTCTAGCTCATATTGTACCTATTATAATCAATCAAACAGCCTTGTGAACACAATTCGACGTACAATCAAAAATTATGAAAAAAAAAAATTAAGTTGAAAAACGGAAAACGTACCGACCAACATAATGTTTTACTGTATTAAAAACATTCTAAAATATCATAAAGATCGGAAAATAAATAGTAGTTTTTTTCGTTTATGTGCAGACGGTGCTTGCCATACTACCCTCTTTTTAAGTCGTCACTTAGTTTAGGAGGAAAGGAGTGAAGAAGCTCCTACAAGGGCCACAACCACAGGTTACATTCGGTGGATCGTATGCTTTAGTCAATTGCCATCAATATGGCATAAAAATACCAAAAATATTATGTCAATGTTTAAAAATCTCACTCCAGTTTATATTAAGTAAAATTATGTTTGGAACATCAAAGAAATAAGAGTCATTAGAGAAAGTATTCTTAGATGTATTAAACAAGGAACATTCCTTGTACCTAAAAGGTCGACCACTTAAAAATCTCCGCTTTCGCTAACAAGAGGCGGCTGTTTAATCCGTCCTAATTTGCAAAGCTTTAATTAACAATGTTTATTATTAAGGCCTTTTAATCTTGGGCTTGAAATCCTGTATTTACAGGCTAGTGATGTTTACATTTTAAGCCTTTGTACTCTCTTATGCCTACATAAAACTCTGAAGACTTGAAATTTGGTATAGCATTTTTATAATGCCCGTGAACCGTGACTGTGGGTGTGTGAGATTTAAATGCACAGTCACAGAGACGATGTGAAAAAATGCTATAGGCGTAACGTTTCCATACAAACTATTATGTCAAAAATCTACTTCTATTTCGTACGGGCAGTTTCCGCAACTCGACCGTGTGATGCCGGCAGAGTAGAAATGCATCTCCCCGTATCCTACAATGAGTATCGTAGAAGAGGACTAATTGATGATGACCTTCTCAATGTCTGTCGCAAGACAGTTTGTGGTCTTCTTCTCCTTTGTGTCCTAATGTCAGAATTCCACAAGTTATCATTTCTGGCTTCTGACGTAACATGTTTTTGTATGACGTCTGTCTTTGACAACAGCCGGGAAGTTTGTGGTAAAAGGGCAGTCCCTCAGTATTGGCAGTCCCACTAGGTGGTAGACATGGGTCTACCACCTAGTGGGACTGCCAATACCATATGTAGGGTATATGTAGTATGGGCCATATGTAGGGTCGTCTGGGTAGGTACCACCGCCTTTCTTATTTCTGCCGTAAAGCAGTTCGCTGTGTGTCGGATTGAAGGGAAAGGTAACCAGTGTAATTACTGGGCATGGAGGGCATATCATTTTAGTCCCTAGGATGGCAAACGCACTTGCGGTGTTAAGTGATTTACACTTAATATTCCAAGTGTCTATAGGCGGCAGCGACCACTTAACATCAGGTGGGCCGCAAGCTTGTTTGCTATCTCGTAACATAAAAATAATAATTAATTCCTTTAACTACTGAGCTTAGGGACTAGCTCTTGGCTCTGTCGCTTCCTCCTTAGGCTTTATAATCACTTACCATTAGGATGAAGGCCAAGAGCTTCCTTGTTAGTTTTAAGTCGAAAATAGATTTTCTTTGGTGATGTTTCGTTCGTTTTATAAGAAAATTGTTGGTATCTAAAATGTTTGAACCGAAATGCTTCACTTTTATATTTCCACTATTCATGGAATATGAAAGAGCGGAGGTTCCCCTGAAGAATTTTATGAATTTCTTTGAGAAATTTTGTATCATAATAATACAGTGAACGAACATGTTAGCAATTTTCTAAGTTGCGTTCTTTCTTTATTGCACAAGCATTTTCCTTTATAAATGGCATGAAATAAATCTTCATTTTGTTGTAGCCATAATATACTCGTATCTGAAGTGAAATCGTCACGCCGCTGAACTGACGATCATTGGAGTAGACTTCATTAGTGTAGACTCCATCTTGCCAAACGTAGTTATAAGAAGACAGGATTAAATGGAGCGACGATATACTTCTACTTCTTCTTCCTACCCTGGTGCCAGATTCTTTGGTGTGGGTGTAATATATCACTATTATATAGTGCTATAGGTTTGGTTATAGCTTATGGTCAACCGTTTGCCTGACCAATCCTCCCTGGCTCTTGAGGGTTTATTCGCCACCGCAAGTGACCCCTTGGTACAATGGTCTGTACCGGGTGCAAAATCTCCCTTAGTCGGCTTTTACGACATCCTCGGGATGAGAAAGGGTAGTCCTATCCGTGACTGGGATGGATGAAGCGAGGATATTCGCGGCTGGAAAACAAGAGCCGAAGACTAAGCTCAGTGGTGGAATATGTCCAGTGGAATAGTTATTATGACCAGACTTTATTTTGGTTAGGTACAGATTGGGTTGATATCAATCACGAAACCTTTTTGATCTTCAATAGACTTTGAACTCTATGATTATGGAATAAGGTAACTATTAATTAAAAAAAAATACAGTTTTGAGTAACCTGATGTGCTGTAGCTGTACAGTATCATATCTATTTTGATTAGGGGCTGCTGTCCGAAGGCTGCAAGTGCAGCAAATGCAATCCCTCAGTTTCTTCTGTCAAGAACGTCGTCTTTTCACTCTTTTATCCTCTATCTATTCCATCCTGTGCCAGTTGAAGATTACTATTTATTACTTGTCATCCTCAGATTGTCATCACATTGTGAAAATTATCTACGCTATCAATACTTCTTAAAGTAATAACAATACTAGTTACCTACTTGTATGGATCTAAAGTTCGAAGCCATTTCGAAGCAGACAACCACAAGGATACGCATCAGTGATTTCTTGACATAAAGTTCATAACACTGTTACCGGACTTACGTAGCTTATCTAAATATTTTGAGAAACTTATCATTAATTAGCGATAATGATATCGCTATCTTATATAATAAATAATAGTTTTATCAAAATATAATAATGTTTGTTCAATCGCAAATCACTGTTATAAGTAATTCGGATCTACCAGAAAAACATTAAGGCCTTTTCACGATATTGTGATCTCGATAATATTTTAAATGCGGATATTTATAGCCATTGTCATTATAACTAGTAGCAATTTTTGAGACCGAACTACTTACTTATTTAGATGTCGTGAATTTTTGATATTGGAGTAGCGAAGAATCAATTTTAGATCAATCCGATTTACGCATAGAAGGAAATACGTCAAGAGAGCAGGGTTCACTTTAATATATATCGAATAAAGTTTGATCATGTTACCTACATTTTGAAGCTCGAGTCAGCTAATAGTTTGACGCAGTTAGTAGGAAATAATAGAACATTTGGGTCGAAATTTCAATACTCGTCCTTTTTGAAAGTCACCCTATTTCTGCCAAAATGGGAAAGGCTATCATTTATCTACGAACTTAACTAAAGAAAAGTACAATTTAATTCAATAACAGCATCAGTGGAGCTTGTCTGCGGAAAATTGCGACCTCCCAGAAAATGTATGTCTCGACTCACATCACACACAATTGCTTCGAGTGTGGTAGAGCCGATAGTATTTTCCCCGCACAACTGTCAATTAAGTCAATTTAAGACGCCTTTTCTTTAGTGCGATACTCTGGGTCACCATTACTAATGTATAACAACCAAGCTTTAATGCATCCGCATTAATTTTTTATAGTATTGGAAAGTTAGCAAGCATAATAGCTCAGTGTTACATTACAATCACAGTTTGGTTATTTGTTTAAAGATAGATCAGCCGAAAAAGGTTTACTGTTGGACATAGACCTCCCGAAGGATCTCCAACCCGATTTCCGCGACCATTACCAGATCGATGGTCCACCTCGTGGCGTGGAGCGCCTACTAACGCTGCGTCTCCCGGTAAGCGGTTGCCACTCGAGGACCTTTTCGCCCCAACAACCGTCAGTCCTCGCAATGTGCCCTGCCCACTGCCACTTAATGTTTGCAATTCTTTGGGCTATGCCAATGACCTTGGTCCTCCTGCGGATCTCATCATTTCTGATATGATCATGCAAAGAAAGTCTGAGCATAGATTAAATAAATATAATAGGTTTTTTTTCATGAAGACCCGTATATCTTATCTAAAGTTTTGATGGACGGAGGTGAAAGCGAGCTTCACCCGGAACTCTTAGACCTTGTCCAGAAGAGCGAATTCGCCGCGAATCTTTACGCGCGATCACATACTGAGGCTTATCACGCGAATTTGAAACTCGCGCGAAGCTTGTGGACGCAATGTATTGAGCTCCAGTACCTCGCCAATGCGCGTTGTTTGTTCGCGCGTAGAGATTCGCGGCGAATTCGCTCTTCTGGTCAAGTCACTAAGGGACGGGCTAAGTTATCTATCACTTGGCTTTTGGGATAGGAACACCACAATGCTGTTAACACTATTGTCATGGCGGCAAGCTTTGATTAAGATAGTGGTAGCTAGCCAGTCGGTTTTGAGAGAAACCCACCAAACCGATCACAAAATTGCCTCGTGGGGATCGACTCCGCAACCTGTATCTAATAGCGTTGGGCGAATCACCACTGATGGTAAAAGATAATTCGGAGTTGGATTTGCTTATTGATTTGATGGTGGATACTTCAGCACTGTATATTACTCGTGCAGAGAGCCAACGATATTATGGTTTAGTCATTTTGTAACGGTGAGTTAATCCGCTTACCGACCTTCTGTTTAGTAGTACATTTCGCATAATCAAGAAATGGAATTCACTGCCAGCACACTTTCCTACAATCCTGGGTCATTCAAAAGAGGCGTGAAGAAGCACCTTGCAGGTCTTATCTCTCGCACTAGCTATCTTCGCATTTGGACTCCACTTCTCCTTACCATCAGGTGGAATGGAATCATTTGCTTGACCTTTTTATAAAATAAAAAGATATGAGTGGTGCGATTCCAATTCTTGATCATGACTGTAATGGAAATACGCACTAAACGTCCCCAGTCGCCTCCCTTGTGTCCTTAAGGAAGTAAGTTCTGATGAGCAATTCATAGAGGCATATTGTTTATACTTACATTATAAAAAGATTATACCTACATTCTTTTAATGCATACAAGCTGTTTGTAAATTATTTGTTCATCTGTTCACATCGTGATTCATGGATATTATGACAAAACCAAAGAATTAATACCGCATTGTACAGTGCATTAAAAATATATATTGTGTATAACATGATGTAAATTTTAAATTATCCTAAAATGAAGCCATTAGTATCACGGTGCTTATTGTCCAAATAGTTCTTTGGTGGTTTTCGCTTACTCTTTATATCCTTGAATATAGAGGATAACTTTGCCTAACTTTATGGCAAGGCTCTACATCCATGCACTATATTTTCCCAGACGACTGATTCTTCTCCTAGTACTAGAACCGCTATCACACAACACAAATCACCTAGACTGCAGAAGTCTTTACTTTCATAGCGTCATTCGGAAAATTATATTCTTAGTTACGTGACTTAGCATTTTGCTCAAGTATAACCGCAGCCTTCTTTAGCGTCAATTATATTGTTTACAATACCTTCTGTGTGAAACACTTGGGCGCCACTTAAGCTTAATTCAAAACAATTTAGCTCCATGCGACAGTTATTGTCAGTTGCAGATAGTTACGGATCCCTAGGTTTAGTTATTGCTCACCCCAGATGACGCATTTCTCCCCTAGACTGCGAGATGCGTCATCCGTTTTCAGTTATTGGAATTATTGTGTCTGTCGTGGAATTCACTCGGCGTTTGGATACGAATAGAGTTGAGAAAATTTATTTATGAAGAAGCCCGTCTATTATTTAATTTTGTAGGATTATAGTTTTTAATCCCCGTCGCAGAAAGAGGTGTTATGAGGTTGAAGTGCGTCTCTGTCTATGGCATCGTAGCTCCTGTTTTTGATTTAGTTTTCGTTTAATTTACCTATGATTCAAGAATATCTGTTCAGCTTATTTAAGATCACCAGCTCTTTTATAGTCGACGAAGAGGTCTGCGTAACTTCCACAGCACAGTGATTGCATCTCAATGAATGGTTCATCGATAAATGTGCAGATCCGATCCGTATTGACGATTTTGTCAGAAATTTAAGTTCTTAGTTAAATTTGATACTTTTTTAACTGAATTGCAATCCTGGAATGTTGAAATTTGTTATTTAAGCGTTTGTTATTTTGCGATAAATTTTTCAACATTATTTACAATCTGGTTCACAAAGAAATGTAATTTCCTTTCCGCAACCGTAACCCGCATCTCGCGGATGACTAAATCTGTAAAAATAATTATGGAAATGAGATTTTCTTCAGCCGCTACAGAAAAATATATGTAAATGTGGGGTAGCGCAAATAAATCTGAAATTGAAGTTTGAGACGCTTTGAGTAGGTATTAAAATTTACATTGATATCAATAAGCAAGATTAGATTTATCTTTAGAAAATTAAATCTGTTGGCGGTGCTAGTTGAGTCGTGTAATAAATTATTGTTTCATATAGAATCAGCAGTTAAGTATTGCTCTTTTTTCGTGGTCTTGATTCATGTATTAGGAGTAGGGTTGTTGAGGAAGTGATTATGAGGAAGAGGAGGAGGAAGAGGAAGTATCAAGCACAAATTTAGAGGATGCGGATGAGGATGAGGATATTTTTTGAGGAAGAGGATGCGGATGAGGAAGCGGAAGAGGATGATATGAAATATATAATATATATGGTCCACTGGAAAATGTTCTTCTAATTAATTTTTGAGTGTGTACAGGACAACGTCTGTCGGGTCCGCTAGTATTTATTTTACATTGTGAAGCTAAACCACGAATCTCCTGGAACACATACAAAACAACATCCTGCATACAGGTGGTTTGTGATCGGCTTCTGAGTTGATTTCAAAAATTTAAAATAAAAACTTTTTTTTTTTAAATAAATAAAGTACCCAGAAAATGTTTTACTTACAATATTTTCTGGGTACATTTTTTTTTTCTTTTTTTGTTTTTTTTAAACTTTTTTTTTAAATATTGACTCAGAAGACGATCCCCAACCACCTGTATTCAGGGTGTTGATTATTTAATTTACTACGTATACGAGAAAGTAAAAATCGGGAGTGGTCTTCCCTTGACTTTCTCGTATACCGGAATCGACTCAAAGGTTGATAGAAATCTTATATTTTGATGTCATATATGCGTGTTAAATTTTGGTCACCCGAGTACCGACCGCGCACGTGGTTGCTTAACTTTAATGATCGACGGCTCAAAAGTTCTTTGTAAAACAAAACTTCGTAGCCCAGAAGTCCCGCGCCCTTTCCTTGAATAAGTTTGAACAACTTACAACTCACAGTCTCTTCATCTACTTCAATAAAGTACGTCCATATAGCACTACACTTCGGTCTCATTTCGATTTTCGATAAAACAATGTTTTTGAATGGGTTAGAGACAAATTATTACGTTTGCGATGCGTACGCGCGCAAAACAACGCTATATCAAGTCCAACCAAGGAAAAGCGAGGGTGGCGGGAGGGGATGGCGCGCTCGCTGACCGTTCGGCCCGGCACGGCATCGTGCTGCGGCGTGTGCGTTGCCATGGATACGCGCATGCGCAGTGTAATTCCTCTTAAATTCCTTTTAAATTTTGAGGAAGCGATAGCGGAAGAGGAATTTTTTATGTTTATTTATTAGGATGCGGTAACGGTTGAGGAACTCAAAATATTGCGGAACTTCCGCATTATGTGGAAGCGGAAGAGGAATCCTCAGCAACCCTAATTAGGAGCTCCACACTTTGAACGTTGTAAGGCGCGTATAGTAGGATGATTCCCTACACACTTTAGAGATGACAAGGATGATGTTCAATAAATAAGTGATTTTGGGAACCAGGGAAAATAATACGTATACCACCACCAAGTCGAGTTTTAACCGTAGGTAATTGAATTGCTTTATTTGTGTAGATTACAAGCCTATATACAAAAGTGCAAACATAGAAGTTTATTAAATTATTGCAATATTTCAAAATGCTTAATGTGCGGTAAATAAATCGTACAGTTATATTTACACAAATATGAAAAACAACGCAAATAGCAAAAACTAAGTTACATCATCTTATCCTTTTTTGGTAGCACATCAAAGGAGTCAAATATGGTAAAAATTTTCCCACGTCCATCCTCACTTGGATTGGATCGCTCAGTGGCGTGCTGGCGCGGCGGTAGTGAGTATTTTGAAATATATTCAAATTATTTGTGTGCAGTTCATGTGTGGATGACACTTTTGTGGTATTTGCAAAAAAAACAATGTTTTGACAAATACAGCGATGCAGCGATATCGCGAATCAGATACAAAATAGGCAAGTGAAGTAAGAAGCTACAATTTTCCGGTGGTATTGCTACTAACATCATTTCAAAGGAGAGAAATTATCTCAAGCGCATTTATTGGTTTTATTTACTACTCTCCCTGTCATTGGCAAAGGTCGTGCCTGTTTTAGAGTGCTAGTCATGCTTATTTACGAGACACGACACGAGTATTGGCGATTACCAATACTATAAATAAGCTTTCTCGTTATAGTATTTCGCTCTTTCCAATCACGCTTTGTGTTTTCAATATCAATACTTGAAAAACTGACAATAGGCTAACTTGTATATTTTTATTGTTTACTATTTTATTATTAGGTTAATCCACGGTTAATCTCACGACTATCACGCTATAATCCCAATAGGGTTACGCAGAGCCTTAGGTAACGTTTGGTTACACATTACAAATAAAGCCACGTCTGACCATGTAGTGCCTCAAAATTAGATTTCCAAGTAATTTTTATGTGTTTTTATTTTGGTTGGTGTTGTTGAAGATTATTTTTTACCTATGTAGGTATTCATTCTCGTCAGTGGAGTACACATTTGTGATCGGTTTGGTTGGTTAATAGGAAAATATAGTTAACTACTTCCTTAGATCTTACGTTCCTAATTCGAAGTTCAGGCAAACACGATTTCTTTATCGGGTCGCTAATAAATAATTAACACAGTATCAAGGAAGTTAGATTGGGGTGGTTATTTAACAGTCGAATCTCGGAGCAGTTGTATTTCAATATTCAGTATGTATTATAAGAGCAGGCGCTATTGGTGACTTTTGTCACGATTACTATTTTGTCACGCTCCTGGAATGTATGGACTGTATGGCCCATACTACCAGATGTGGCGCTTTGTGTAACTGAATGTTACCTGGAGATCTGCTCGACCCTTTTTGTGAATGTGAACGTGATTTTACGTATGTATGTAATATTCACATTGATCTCGAATCTGACAAATGCTCGGGATTGTCTGGGATTAAATGATGTGAGGAATCGACTGGCATTTTTCCGATGATTGATGGAAAGGGATTGCCGGAATAAATAAGAATTAATGTGGCGTTAGACTTAGAAGTAATCTGATTCCTTTCGTTAACACGCATGTGTCTAGTATCGTTTGTGACTTTTACAGAGTTACTATATCTATATAAATAAAAATGAATACTGAATATATAAAAATGAATACTGACTGATTGATTGACTGACACGGGGTAAAATAAGGGATGGAAGTTTGTATGGAAATCTGTCATTTTTTAAATTAAAATCGATGAAAAATGGTATAGAAGTTAGAAAAAATAAGAAGAAAACTTAAATGCTGCCCGAAATAACTGTTCTACGCGGACGACGTCGCGGGCAAAAGCTAGTCTTACATAATAATCAAGCACATAAAGGGGTCGAGCAGTGCTTAAGGTAACGTTTGGTTATATAAAGCAACACGTGGCAGTGTGGCCATATAGCACCTCCAAAATAGTAACAGGTTGTCAGGCAGTAGCCCACACAAAACGGTCATCAAAACCAAAAACTTTTAAACATATCCGGGTATGATCTTTTTAATTACTTCTATTTGGATTTTGTTGATTCAGCACACAGCGATTGACACAGCGATATTTTACCGCGTGTTTTTTTTTTCGCAAAATTCTATGAAATATAGGATCTTGTAGGACTGTCCGCATATGCGGTAAAAAAATCGCCCGAAAAAATCTGTGGTTTGATGCAACGCGATATTATTTCCGCGCGAATATTTTATCGCTGTGCGGACAGGGCCTTACTTACTGTTCGCCAAAAATGCAGGTTCATCTCTAGTCCATGAAGCGCCCAGGTGTAATTAATAAACTGCCAACCTGTAGTAGGTGCGAGACAACATGAAAATGGGTCTTTGAGGGCGCGATGTGTGTGAACTGGATCTTCACATCTTTGCAATGATATTGATAGCCTATGCATTTGACGGCAGCGTGCTTGTACAAGACTTCAGAGAACAACTTTAATGACTGTAATAGAGTACCTATATTTTACTCACCAAACAACACCCACCTGTATTATAATATACTCGTAGGTTAGTACATTAACACAACAGCGTAACATAATAGCCAGGTGGACTTAATACAACCTTTCCACTAACCAAAATATATGTATTATGAACTTTATGTAACATGTTATAAATATCTCAACGTCGGCTACAATCAAACAAATGATAAGCCTATTATTTATTATCATTACAATTTCGACATATTTATCTAATCGAAACACACCTAAAACAATATATTTAGATTTCATTTTATCTTATTTTTTTACTGAAGCACCTTAATATCAAAACACTTTATATCAAGTTTATGCTTTCCAGGTGATAGATAAAGTGTACTCCTTTGTAGTATATACTTTATGTGTCACAACACGTGGTTTACGTTTACGTTCTAATATAAACGTGACTTAAATTGGCACAAAAAATATTTTTTAAATAACTTCTTTTCCGAATAAGCGCTCTAGGGTTGTCAACGCGTTGGAAAGAAATAGTTGTACATCTTTGTGTTCAATTAGTTGTGTAAAAATAATAAAATGGCCATTTTGGACACCTTTCAGCTAACGAGCCAAGTGGAAAAGCTAGCACAAGTCGGTCGAGAGCTGAGGCGAAAACACAAGCAGCTTCAAAATCAGGTGCGTATTTCATATGTGGTATCTCTTTTTCATTGTTGTGTGAGATAAGAATAGACGATTTATGTTCAGGCCAATTGAAGTGCGTTTGGTAGTTAGAGGAAAGTAGGTAACCGATAATGGAACAGTATACCTTAAATGGAATAATAATCATTTCGTCTCTTTATCAACAAATGGTTGATAATCCCTATCTAAGAAAAAAGTAAAGATGGTAGATTAACGTTTATTTAATTTGGTTTTAAAATAATATCGAAGACAAACGCTGACATTCGTATTAAGAATAGTATTCCATAATTGGTTGATTTCCTCTGATGACTTTAATTATAATTTTAATATAATACACTTGCTTGTTATTTAATTCATATTCGTCCGATATCATTTGCAGGCGAGAGTATCGCTTCTTATTCTTTAATTATATTGCTTATATTATAGTGTACGAGAGAGATCTCATGAGTATTATAATGTATTTTACCGTTCAAGTTTTAATGTTGTTTTCAACAAAATATAGCTTATATAATAATGTTTTCTATTTATTGAATTTTATCTGATACAATGAATTAAGAATTATTTGTTTTGTAAAAATAAATGATAAGAATCGCGTCAAATGTTTCAATCACTGTGGACTTATCTATAGAATCATTTTACTGCAATATATAAATAAAACTAGATACATGCAACTGAAAACAGTAAAAATGTTTATTGCATTGTAGCTATTAGCATTGATTGAATACATGTTTTATTGTACATTTAAAATATGTACACATATTCATTGGTATCTCTCTCTCTATGCAAAAATAAAAATCGGTCTGCCGTAAAATATAATGTCAGTACCTAGTAGCATGTCGATACTTAGCACGACATACTGCACCGACCCAAAAGAAATTGTGAGCAGGGTAGGAGAAAGAGGAGGGAGATGACTCTGCAAATCAAACTACCCGCTCAAAACTGCCGTATTTCTTCAATAAATTTTCAAACTTATGCCATAGATATATATTCAGTTACTAGTAATGATATTTGATAGTAAGTAGAGCAATATGGACCTGTCGAGACAATTAAAACTTACAATTAACAATCCTTAGTAGTGGTAATTTCTCTCAGTAATAGATCCAAGATTGCGGACTATTACTGGGCATGTATTTTTTATTTTGCCTTTGCAGTAAAATAATAGCAATAAATAAGGTAATACTACTTAAAACCTGGTCGAGTCATCACTATCAATTACGAGGAAAAAAAAAACAAACAAATAGATGTTTAATTTCATACAATCGCGCTGTCATAAGTACACCAGTATAAGCAAATTGAGTTTGTGTACGTGACGACTATCCAATACAACGTGATAACAGATTCTAGTCAACAAATCAGATTGTTGAGGAAATTTTGACAGTCTCGGATAGTGTAACCTGTTGAGGATTGAAAGGTTTTGTTGCATATTTTCCATCCATTTGGTTTGGTTCCGCATTTATCATTTTAGTTACCCTACCAAATTAGGTATAAGTATTGTGCGTGCTTTAAAATCTTAGCTTCTATATCGATACTTGGTAGTTTCTCCTGAGTTCTTGTTGTAAAAACACGTATTGAGAGACTCCATTGTTAATTCAATCTACCGTACAATTTAGTGTAGAATAAGTCTTTTCACTCGACACTGGCTAAAGGCTTATTGCGAAGCCATATTTAAAATTAGAATAGAATCGATTACTTGCTAATGTGCCAACCTAATTAGAGTTGCAATGTTAGTTTAGCAGTATTTTAGTAGGAATCTAGAAATTGTTATTGGTGTACCTATTAATAATATTTTTTTAAATAATCTACAGATGCGCTTAGTCTGCGAAGAACGCTCCGAGCTGACAGCCATAGTTCAGGCGCAACAAAGGGACATTGCCACATTACAGCAAGCTAATGCACAAGACAAGGTAATTGATAGTATATCAATAGACTTTTTGTCATTATACAATAACGCGATAAGTGTAAGGTGTGGTTTGAAAGATGATATAGTGACAGGAATTGAGAAAGGGATGCTCAAATGGTTCGGTCATGTAGAAAGGACGTGTGAAAGTAGATTGTCGAAAATTATATGAATCGGAAGTGCACGGAGATGCGTGACGGGAAAGACTAGGTAAACTTGAAAAAGGGCCGGGTAAATGGTTCTAGAAACCGCCGAGCATATATGAGGACAGTGATGAAAGTAGATGAAGCGAAAGAATATGTAGGGATCGTAGCAAGTGATCTCTGCCTACCTCTATGGGAAAAATACGTGACTTTATGTATGTATTTTAACCGGCTCCTTGGTTTGGTGGTTCCTTCACAGGATTTGATCCTGATGATTGATCCCCTAGGGGAGTACTTTGTGCTTCGTTTAGTCAGTGGTATAGGGCTTATTCGGAACCCCTGGCTATAGCTACCGTAATAATAGTTTAGACAGCGTTGTTGTGAACCGACAATGATAAGATGAGCAGTCTTTGATATTTGATTGTATTTCATTCATTCTCAAATGAATTCGGTTGGATCTTCTGCTGGCCATTCTCTCAATAGATTATTTGATGCACCAAAGGCATCTTTCCTGTGAATCCAGTTTCGATCCACACACCAACAGGCTGACTACGATGCTTCTTTTTTTGTTCAAACGGTAATACGAGTATACTATTATCTCAGAAATGATTTGGCAAGCAGTATCGATCACACCAGCATATCTTCCACCCGTGATTCCACCCAATTGTTGAACATCCCCACTTGTATGCAAGTAAAAACTATGCAATTTGCACACTCTCGAAAACATGTTTCCAATGCTAGCATCATCACATTACAACAGCCTTTTTAATTCGACCCACTGCAGGGATACAAGGCCTCTCCTTGTTATCGAAGGAGGTTTAGGCTGTAATCAACTACGCTTGCCCAATGCGGATTGGTGGAAGGACTATTAGGTGATCAATACCCCTTTGCTAATCCATTAGTCGCCTTCTACGAACCACACCAGCTAGAGGATATGGCTTGATGCTATTCTACTCTGCCGGCATCACACGGCAAGCAACTTTTACGCAAATGTGACATCATACTTGCATGCAACACTTGCCAATGGAATCGCGCCTTTACCATAAGCTGAGATGAATGCTAAGAAATTCCCCGCAAAGGTTATCTTATCTTATAATGATGCCGTTTCCCCACGGTGCACTTCGACCCAACGGGATCTATTGTGTATCCCCTTTCCTTTTACTCTTGTCGCTCCTTGAATATGTAGGCCATCAGCCTTACTATGTCCATGGGTTTGAAGTTTCTGTAGTACTTTGGCCTTGGGTAGGCCATTCCCAGGATATTCATTCTAATCCTGGCTATATGGAATCACCGTTACATAGCAAGTGTTCCATGGATTCCCGGTCGTCTCCACATGCTCTCCAATTCGATGTTGGCCTGTTGTCTGCTGCCCCCATATATATGAATTTACTCCATCCTCTAGGACAGTCTCCTAGGATGTAGAGTGTTTCATAGCAGGCGACAGTTTCCATTCCATATGTCTTTTATGGACATAATCTTTGATGGCTCTGCAAAGGTTAAATAAAGTACTCTTCTTGTATCCAGAAATGTGCAGCGTGTGGGGCAGCCACTCCCGAAGGCGATGACGAAGACCAATCTTCCAAGCCTACGTTCAGTGTGCGCGAACTACGCGCCATCTTGCACGAGCGCAATGAGCTCAAACTTAAACTCAACCGGGCCGAGGAGCAGCTACAGGCGTTGCAGGTTGAACCACAACCAGATAGGTAAGGACCCAGGTCAGATTAACCCGTGAAACTTACAGGGACACAATGCTGAATTTTCTACGGAACCGGATTGTAAGTGGTCTGCTTAATGTGACCCTATCCCGTTGTAGTGGATGCCTCTCTTATTAGGTATAAATTAATGCTAAGCATAATGTGTAATTAAGTAAATAGTAGGTTAACCTAGACTCGATTGTAACATAGCCAACTCCTGGTCCCACTTAAGACCAGAGACGATAATGGATGAAGTCCAGTAAGACGGAGGTATTTCTACAGAATTGTATTTCAATTGATTTCCAAAGTCTAAATGGTTGTACCTGATCTACCATCATATTTGGTTGGCATCTTTTCTCTTTCTCTCTAACTACTATCACACTGCTATCAGACATAGCTTCCAAAAGTATTCCTAACACTGCCGTAGTGACGTGTTCACTAGAAGACGATTTGAACCAGATTAATATCAAGCGCACTGACCGACACGAAGTTCTTCCACTAGGTGGTCCATCTGCGTTCCGGAGCAACTTCAAACTGAATATTCCGGACTCATGACCTTAATTAAACAGCTGTGATCATGAGCAAACTCCGACAACAACACCGTAGTTAGAGATTCTCTTCTTGATTCCTTGCAGCAGTTCAGACACGTCGCCCTCCATAAGCACAGCGGCAGTAGAAGAAGAAGAAGCTCCAGTTCAGGGGCCTTTGCCTGCAGAACCCGATGACGCGCCGTGGAAGAGAAATAGCGGAATCAGGAAGTTGTAAGTATCAATTTGTATAGTAGAGAGTGGTGGATGGTATGGTGCATGTTTTTGGTAATTGTAGTTTGCGTGTGAAAGTTTTCGTCATACCCAACGAATATATAAATAAGTTTACTGCGAATTAAATACCCGGTCCATAGATATATAATTATTAACTTACGTTAATAGATTGGCATTGAAATTAAACTTAGTTGGTACTCGAGTAATTCGCTTGTGTGCGTGACAATTAGTACTGCATTGTGCACTACCTGACAATTGCTGTCTTTTTAAACTGACTAACAAGCCGACCTAGACCCAGCGTGTACGTGAAATGATCTCGTCTATCTATCTCGCTCTAATATACGTGTAAGTATGCTCTTTCTCTTTTGCTTTAACGACAGATTCCGAATCTATGACCTGGGCTGCTAAGATGATTTAGAGCAGAGATTATCAAACTTATTTCTTTTACCGCCCCCTTAAAAAAATCAATTCTTTTTCAGCGCCCATCAATTCTTTTTCAGCGCCCCCAATTTTTTATACACTCCTAAAACTTAAAAACCACAATTTCATTACTTTAATTACACAAACACGAACAAACTCGTTTATTTAACAAAACTTGTTACAACTTGATTGCGTACGGCCGGCGTAGGTACGGGCTATCCTACGAATTCTAGGTTAAGTATTTTTAGTTTTTATACCATCATACAGGGCAGAAATATACACTGATTATTCGATATTGAGTAGTAGGTAGGTTTTAATATTGGAGAATTTTAAAATATATAAAAACGCCCCCTAGCTATACCAGCCCTATTTTATTCTGGGTCCCTTAACGCCCCCCTCTAGGTCTCCAACGCCCGCCCACAAGGGGGCGTTATCGCCCACTTTGAGAAAGACTGATTTAGAGTGTAATATCTGTCCTGGTTGTTGGCTTTTGTTTTTTGTTTTGCTGAAAGTTTGTTACTTTTCGGATTGATGTCCTTTTTATGTAGGTGACAGGCTGGCAATCTGTTACTATTAAGGTGAATGTAGACCTGTACCCGTAGTGTATGTTTTTTAGTATACAAAACGCACCGATTGTAGTTGCGTTACGAGCTCAATATGTATGGGAAACATGATTTGCGCTTCTCTCCGCTAGGGGCGCTGTTCAAGTTTCCTATACAAATTGAGCTCTTAACGCAACTAAAGTAGTTGCGTTTATTACACTAAAAAACTTACACTACGGGTACTGGACGTAACGCAGTCCCCGTATTCGAATTCTTTATATGAATGTAAGCACTATGCATCATAATTTCGAGTCTAGATTATTTTAAAAGGATGGCATTGTCTTCCCGTATAAAACCGGCCTCAGTGAGTTCTTCACAGCTCTCCGTCTCCACTTTTTTATTTGATCTGAGTATTCACCTTAACTCTTTAACTAGTAAAGAAAAAAAATTTTTCATTGTTTTTCAACCTTATCACATAGATATAAAGTTCAAAATATGATGGCAATACCAGCCTCTACCAGACAAAGGGTTGGATATGACGAAACTTAAAACGATAAAAATATTATACTTATAGAATACAAGATTTTAAAGTGGTTAGTTGTAGCGAATAATATGAATGTAATGTATGGTTAATTCATTGGTATGCATGTGATTGTAAAATAGTTCTAAGGTTTATGGATATCTTCTTGTTTACTTACTTACTTTACTATTGACTATAATGAGTTTTATTTATTATTATATTACATCCCCTTATTTGGTCAAAATTGTAGTTTTATATTTATCTTAATCTTAATATAATAAAATAATTTATTAAATTTCACAGAATTATTTCACTATGTATTCTAAATATTATGTAATTGAAGGATTAAAACGTAAAACAATTTTAAATTATAAAGCTAATAAAATATCGTATGTTGAAATGCAACTATACGGTTTACTTTAATAATGAAATCTCTCATTTAATCAAATGTATATAAGGGCCAATCCTTAAGCAGTATTGCCGATACGAAGGCATACAGCACCGACCTCAAATAAATTGGGAGCAGGGTAGGAAAATGATGAATTTAAAGGCCAAGAAAATTAAAGAGAAAATATCCATTGAATACCTTATAATTATTTACTGTTACATAATTTGTGTTTTGGGTAAATATTTATTCTATTCTATTTGCATGTGTATTTTAAATGTTCTGAAATAAAAAGCACGTTTCAAAAGTATATATAAAATATTATTAATACTATTCCACACATACACACACACACTCCTGTCGTCGTGGTGATGGATCTACCATTGGGGTTCTCATGTTTAAGTTTTTGGGCGTTTCTTCATTGGCTGACCAGACACCGACATTGGTGAACGCATAATGCTATGAAATGTATGTACGCTGTCTCATTGGCCGACTTTGTATGTGTTGCGCAGTTTGCGCACCAACACAATCTTCTTTGTGTGCGTGTGGGAACTCTCTTTGAAATTATAACGAGCCGGCGTGTCGTGTCGGTCCGATGAAGAATATAACTGTCGGTGTCGGTTGCCGGTATCGGTGGACGCATAATTCTATATTGTGCGTCCACCGATGTCGAGGTCGGGTGTCGGTGCCGGACAGGGCTGGCAAATTGAGAAACTTCCACTTATCGACTTCATTGTTCTCAATAATGTATGGTGCTTCTTCTATTAGTTTAAAATATCATCACACTGAGAGTTACCTATCTACAGCTATTCTCGAAGACATTGAAGTTGTTATTGTGGTATTGTAGCTTAAAAACATTTATATAGTGTTCTATATCTTCATGTAATGTTTTCCAAAAAACCCATTAAATGAACTTTTTTAATATTGTTTCAATGTTTTCTAATAACATCTCGATGAATTCTGACAGAAAAAAATTAATCATGTTTTAATAACGAAACCAGCGTTTCTTTTATGCATATTTTAGTTATTTATCAACTTAAGGTGTTGCGATGAATATTAATAGGATTTATAGAACGCTAACTTTCATAAACCTACACCAGTCAAATGCTTAATGGATCAAAAAATATGTAAATTGGTCTTTTAAATATAATAGCTGACTCGCAAATGTCTTTAAGCTAATTAATTATTTTTTCTAAAAATACTTAAATTATTCCATCTACTGTTTGGCTCACGTGTACCATCACACAAATATATGTGTTCACTTTCTTTCACATCGCTTTCAATATACACATACACACACTTGCTTTGTTTGGTTCTGGTACATTTTTCTATTGAACGTTTTGGGCGGTAGTGGCATGGGGCTCATTCATTCGGTCTTCATTTACGTTATTTTTGTCTTCTAGGTTTAAATTTTTGTGGAAAATGTGACCAGGGCCGAAAGAGATCGATCACGACACGACCATCGTTACATTGACGCACGAAGCACGGTGCATGGATATTACGAACACGACGATGCTTAGCTATACGACACTTTCGCTACGATTATCCCACTTTACGACACATTCCTATTACCCTTTACCCTACTTTACAACACTTTCCTATTACCCTACTTTACGACACTTTCCCATTACCATACTTTACGACACTTCTGATCTTGAATCAATCCTACCTTACCTATTTCCTTTTATTTTTATTTTCATATACATTTCTGTTATTGTGTTTTAATTAACAAAATCTACTTTTAAAAAAAAAAATTGTACTGATTTACGTATCTAGTTATTCTGGTTGCCATCAATAACTTGACAAATAATATAATAATATTATGTACTGTGACTAATTTTGCTTATGTAATAAACGTAACTCATTTCATCATAATTATTACATACACAATTGTCTGTATATAATGCAATTTTCGAAATTCTCAATATAAATAATGATATTCTAAGACCTGAATTTTTTAAAACTATTATTCACTTATTTATTTCTCGACACCTATTTTTTAATTTCTCTATTTATTTTTATTCGTAATCTTATGTATGCTTTTTATTATGTTATCTTCCCGTTTTGTGTTGGTCCTTAAAAAGTGTGTCGCGTTAGGTTCTGGCTGGCGTTGACGTCACGGGATCAGGGTCGTCGGTCGCCCCCGCCTCGGATCTCTTTCGGCCCTTGGTACTGAAGAAGTCACGGTAAGTCGGTAGGGCTGTCACACGGTCATGTTGTCTAACGCCGAGTTTTAATAATGGGTCAATCAACTATTCTTTGTAAAAAGCTTGTCCCCCTAATGAAAAAAAATCTTACTCTCAAAAAATAGCAATTGACTTTATTATTATATTTTCAATAGTTATTTAGATAACCTAGCGTTGCGATTAATAAAAATTTGATAGTGAATTTTCATTATTTGTTATTTATTTCATAGTAACTTAGGTGACCAAATTTACATTCCATACAAAATATACCTGTCCCCATGGCTAGGTACAGTTATTTCTTGAAGCAATATTTAAAAATGTTATATACAAGTGCATCAATTTTATATTTTTTTCGTAATCTATAGTGTTTTCTTTACTTCCTTACATTTTATCTACATTTTTGACGTTTAATTTTGTGACCTAAATAAAAATAACAAATATGTCCCCAGCTTGTTTTACAAAATGAAGTCCACTAAGTTACTGCCATAAAAGTTCCAAAATGCTAACACAGATGGTTCTACTAGTCATATTACGACTAAATGAATGTCTGAGGATGATGCAATCATATTCCACCATTTTGTTTGTGCGGTTACATCCGGCCAGTTCGCCGCGAGTCATTCCGAGACGAAGGTGTATTTATTCAGTGTCCCCTAAATTATTATCGAAAAAGTGGTAAGTGTGTATAATTTTCATTTGTTAATACTTGCATTTTATTTGATACATGACTTATTTTAAATATCTGGCAAGCACTTTCACCATTATCAAATAACATAGCTAGCACGTGCATATAACCTACAAAATGTCTTCTATGTTACCGGTCACTTAAGTTACTGCGATGGTAACTTAAGAGACATCATAGTAACTATAGAGACATTTTATAATTATTTTGCATAATTGATTGACTTTTGACACTTAACTAAAATGTAATTATCTTTTTATTCATGCTTATTACAGGCTGTCACAGTGGTGAAAATAAATTGATATAAACTCGTGATGATTTAATTTTCGTGAGGCTATCTTACCTGACCTCTTCATTATGAAATTGTAATGCAGGACAGGAATTAATTGTGAAACTAATTTGCATTTAACGGTTTTAGCCGCTAAAAAGCAAAGAAGGTACAGGGAAAAATCAAGAGAAATCCTGAAACATATGAGGAGAGCAAATGGAAACTAAGAGAACATTATCATAAGAATAAGAAGTTAATTGGAGATTTATCAACTAAACACCAACATAATGCACGGGTTATATGGAAGCTCAGAAAACGCCAACAACGTCAACGAGCCAGACAGCTTCTTGGTGTGTTAAATGAAACCCCTCCTGGTTCACCTTCACCAACACCAGCAGTTTTACGAATGGATCAGAAAAGAAGTAAAATATACAAAAGACGGGAAAGACATGAAAGTAATCAAAAACGTTAAAGAAAAGAAAAATGCTGATACGTGGGATTTACTAAAAGATTTCGAGAAAGAATTGGCTAATCTAAAAAAACACGTGTTTAATATGAAGACTCAATACCAAAACTTCCGACGCTGTATTGATGAATTGAAACCTAACGAAGTGGTGATGGCTTACATACACGATAAAGACGACCAAACCGTTAATGCACAATCCTTCTGTTCTATTTCATCTTGCAATTTACATCAACCGGCCGCCATATGGGCACATTTGCACCCCATTCTCAATCAAATCAAAATTAGTTTTCTCAGAATAAACACACTCCATTTCTTCAGTGACGGGCCTTTTACACAATACAGGCAAAAACAAAATTTTTATTTGGCTTGCACAAAGCCCTTTGAATATGGATATGAAGCAGTAACCTGGTCTTTCTTTGAAGCTGGTCACGGCAAAGGGCCTGCGGATGGCATTGGAGGTTACTTGAAACGGACAGCTGACGGTATAGTAGCTCGAGGGCAGGATATTGCAAATATAGATCAATTTATGGACGCATTGAAGGGTACAAGTAAAGTTCAGCTATTTGTAATTAATAAAGAAGAGATCAACTTTATAATGAAACAGTTGCCTAAAAATATTGAAAGACTGCAGGGTACATTACACGTTCATCAAATATTTACAAGTAACTGCCGCAAGTTGAAACACAGAACCCTCAGCTGCTTTTGTAAAAGAGGATTTTATGATTGTATGGATCCAAAAATTTATAGTCCCGTAAAGACCAAAAACTTGGCAGAAAATATTAATGATTTTATTGACATTGTTCATTCTCCGTTGTCTCTTTTATCGTCTGATGATGAAGTGCCATTAGCCCAGTATAAATCTAAACAAATTAATTATTTAAAGTCACCAGAAAGCCCAATAAATTATGCCGATTTAGTAGCTAGTACAAGTTGTCCAAATATGTATGATATTATTTATGGCTCGAGTGAAGTGTCTGATGAAGAAATTTTTTTTATGAGAAGAAGTTATCACTGTTCACCTTAAACAAAGTATAAAATTTAATGTAATTATTTTATTCTATTTATTTATCCTCAAATCATTATTTTATGGTACTAAACGAAGGGTTTGAATTGGTAACATATGAGACATCCGTCTCCTATGTAACCATGTTGTCCCTGACAGTCATTAACAATATTTAAAAATAATTAACAGTCTTTGAGTAAAATTTACAGAAATTAAGGGCAGTTGCTATTCCCTTGGTAAAAAACTAGTATAATATACATAACCGGACCTATTATTTGTGAAGATTATTGAACTATTTAGAAAAAATACGTGTAAAATTTATTTTGGTAACATAGGAGACACAATGTTGTAATTTATCTTCACCATTTTCGTTTAAGGCCTTATTATAAAAATATAAATGAAAGTTCTCTACAAAATCTTTTATATAAAATTAATTCGAACCAATTCTATACTTTAAGTAAGTTTAAAAAAAAACATCAATAAAGTAACTGAGGGGACGAAAGTTAAGGCATCAAGAGACTAAAACCTAAAAATAATCCAGACTAATAAAGAAATTGCACTGCCATCAATTGCATCACATAGTTCAGTTTACATATTTCAATTCAATATAACTGACAAGTAAAAAAAAATTAAAAATATTTTTATTTTATCTTTTTCAACAGTACAAGAATATTACAAAGAATAGTTGATTGACCCTAATATATCGGCCAGTTTTTCTTAATACGCGCAGGATTTGGATAGATTATTTTGTGTTAAAAAATCGTTGGTAGATTACTTATTTAGTCATGTATGGACAACAGCATGTGCAGTCGACAATGTTCTTGGTTTTCCTTTTACCAAATATAATCTTTTAAACGACTGCCTTGCACCAAACCCGCCTTTTTTGTTGTTGTCGGGGAGGTCAAATACATTTACGCATCGTCCCTGCGGGGTGGTGCCAACCGCAGGGTATATGTGGCACTCGAGGTAAAGGCGTTCCCTCCATACCCACTAAACATCCTTCCCGGCGTGACCTCCAGTGCGCCCTCCAGAGCGCAACTACGCCGAGACAGTCCCAACGCTGCCCGTCTAGACACTCCTTGTGCACCAATTGGTGGCCAGCAGCCCACAGGGGCTACCGACTGAAGCCAGCCCCTGTGGGCCGCTGGCCGACGCCGGCCTTATAGGCTGCCTCCTCACCGACGGCTGCTCGACCTGGCGCGTCCTCCTGACAAGGACACCAGGAGCAGCCATCGGACCGCATCCGGGGGCTTCGGGCGCGCACCTAACCCCGCCTACTTTTTACTCCGACCAATAGAATATTAACGTATTATGGCGCAGCCAATGACGCAGCGTCTGCACAGTGTCTGCACACAGGTCACCTCCCCTCCACACAGTCGCTCTAGCGTGGCCGACGACATTGTCTGCTCTTGTTGGCTCAAACGTTGGCCACGCGATTACAAGCTACAAGTGGTACATCGGGAAATTTGTCGATTGTACAATCCAACGGTTACCATAATCTGTCAAATTTCTCTAATCGATTTTCAACCAAAAGTTATTTGACATAAAGTGAAAAATCGATTGGGAAAATTTAGCATTTTGTGGTAACTTTACCTGCTATTGTCTTTACAATATAAACATATTTAAAAAGGTTCATGATAAATAAGATTTATTTTACATTAATTACTACTTATCTAGCCTAAATTTAATATGTCATTAAAAAGGTGTTTTATAGTATTATTTATATTATTACGTTAAAGCTTTCAAATTTGAATTGTTCTAATGTCTATTAAGATTAACTTATAGACAAATTTCTCTCGACTCCGTTGTTCATTCAAGAAAATAAATATTCGAATTTCATTCACTTTTAAAATGACCATTTGATAGCTCTATCAATGAATTTATTATGTTAATTTATAGTTCACATAATGATGTTAGAAGTACCGTTCATATTTATATAAAAATAGACTGCCTATTCAATGTTTAAGCTTGTTATAATGACAAATGTAGTATGTAGTATGTGTTTTAATAGTAGTAAAAGTTATTAGTCAATAAGTAAAATCTCGAAATTCTAAGGTCCGCTTAAATCTGTCTGCTAAAGTAAGATTCAACGTGTACTACCTACTTGTTAACGTAGGTTTTGCTAATACATATTTAACAATTTTAGCGGAGCTTAAAATTCAAGGGATTTTTTCCTATCCTTTTATTTTTTCTATTAGTACGATATAGTAGTTGCCATTATAAACTGTGCCTGGTTTTCATTTTGTTTTATGCAAAATATTTAATACAATATTTAGAAATATTACCACAAATTAGTCACCATATTTCTTGAATAATGAAATAATGATACGCTTACTGTTCGGAATACCCTAAATTTCAATATGAATTTCGGTTAATTATCTAAAAGAATGTTTGGTACTTATTAGAGATTTGAAGAATGTAGGTGCCCAATTTTGGTATAGGTACATTGTGTCCTTAAGTACGTAATATAACCATAAAATACTTCTGACAGACTTGTATGTAGATTTTATTTACTTATTCAATTCAATGGAATGCAAATTTTTGTTTACAGTTTTCGCAAGCTCTTTGCTGAGTCTGATATCACCGTGGGATCATTCCCGCGCCGTTCATTTTCCTCGCTCGCGCACAAGATGTCCGCGCCCAGTGGCACCACCACCGCCCCCGCGTAGGCACTCCGACCCCCATGCAACACCAAAAAAATATCACCACAGACCCCCAACACGCAGACATTCAGAAATACACCCCCCTTCTAAACTTGACCTAAGACAGGAACTACTTAACGCCAACGTCGAATCAGGCACTTGGCTCGGAGAGAAGTTCGAGGAAGCTGATGAGATACAAGACAAGTTTGAACATGACATACCGTTGCAGCGTTCTGTCTCATTAGACCGTGGAAAAGACATTTTCGAATACCTACAGACACTGTCAGATTGGTCCGGCAGCAGTGTCGGCTCTTGCTGGACGATACACGAATCGGCAAGTCAGGATTGTTTAGAACACTACAGAAGCTTAGAAGATATCCCTGCTTCTCCAATCAAAGGGAAAAGCAGGCGTGCATCTTACGATTTTGATACGGCGTTCACGAAAGGTATAGGCTGGTCGGTGCTAAGGGATAGCTACAAAGGCTTGGATTCAGAGAGCGCTAGTTTGATACCCCAAATTAAGAAACTGAAATGGAACTTCTCTATTACAACGTTCGATAGTTTTAAAAGCACAGATGAAGACGATGATGAGGATAGTAAGAATTTTGATCCAACAACAAGAGACTTAAGGAGAATGTCGACAGAGTCCACCGAAAGTATGCTTGAAATGAAAGAAACCGGCGAAAGTAGCACACAGATAGGGCTCAAAACTGTATCGTTTAGCTCTTCGGGTGATCTGAAACGTTCAAAAAGCGATTTGATGAAAGTTAGATGGGGTGATGTTGAAACTAATACTTTCAAACCATTTTATAGAACAATACAACCAAACGCATCACATGAAGGCTACGATTCCGATAAAGAAACTATCAATGATACAAGTAGTCTCCCAAGCTTAATAAAACACATGAAAAAGATATACAAGAACTCTGTCGAAAACCTAAAATCTGAAGTTGGACAGAAAGAAAATACTGATTTCAAACGATCGTTTGTAAGGAAAGCCTTGTATAGAAGTATCTCTACAGAATCTGAGAAGAAAATCAAAGGTATCGAGTCAGAGAGTAATCTTCGTACTCGAAAAGTCGGAGTAAATAAGGCAACAGCCTACCAAGGCGCGAAGAGATTTGAAACCAATCTGAGAAAAGAATTATTGAGACAAAGTGTGAGTTTCAACAATTTTGAGGATATGTTGATGAGTGGTGATAAGCCAAATCGGCCTTTAAGACGTTACGACGCTGCATACGCAAATGGGAATCTTCCGAATCCACAAACGAACGAATTGCTAGTGCCTACAATTTTAATTACTGAACCTAGTTCAGAAAGCAGTGTTACTACATCTGAAAATGAAGATACTGTGGAAGATTTCCCTGCAGTAGTAAGGCAATGTGACTGTGGAATTTGTATGGAGGAGGAAAAGTATATGACGGAGAAGAAACCAACGATGTTTAAAGTATTGAGTTCTATCTTCGTTAAGACAAAGAGTGGTAAGAGGTTATCATATTGGGATGAGAATAACAATTTAAATGACAGCGAAATGTACACTTGTTTTATGCATATTCTGAAATTGATGCTGGGTCTATGGTTGAGACATTTAGATCACAATTAATTTAGCTTTTAGATTTCTTTAAGAAGTTATTGGCAAAATATTACGATATAGTAATATTGATTAGAGTAATATCGAAAAATTGCCATCAACTTTGAAAGTTGACGTGTTTAATATCGATAACGTTGTTGAAATATTAGCGTTTTTCTGTCTTAGGTATTATAATTTACTTGTGAATGTTGTACGTATATTGTAGTGTGTAAAGTACATCATATACAAGTATTATATTACTTGTTATTTTGTCGCTACGTCAAACTATTACCATTATCTCTTGTCAATTTTCTACATTTCTTTGTATACTGAATATTAGCACAAAACCATGATGAAAAATGCCTTTAAACATGCTTCTGATTTGTACTAATATTCAGTATGTTTACGCCTGTTATCTGGAATTGTTACAAAACAATCTTCAGCTCAAACCTAGACTTTGCTAGTGCAACTCTTGTTTAATTTATACAAAACGTTAATTAGAAATGATTGTAGGTATAATTAGTTACTACAATAATATTAATACAGGATGACTGTGAAGAAATTTACATCCATTTAAAATAAGGTTTTACTCGTGATTCGATACACTAAATATGAGGCAAATCAAACGACCAATAAATTCAACTGTTCCATACATTTTGGTTGCACTTTTCTATGCAAGAGCTGAGTTTTTAGTTAACTTGATTTGTCTCACATATTGGGTGCGTAGAGTCTTGTTTTAAAAGAATTCCAAAGTCTTCCCCACCATCCTGTATTTTGTGGCGTTTCAGAGACAGGCAACTTTACATATTAGACGACTGAAGTGAAAGGCTGTGTATGTGTGAAAATGTAGCTGCATATTGATCACAGCTTATAATTTAAGTTAATCGTCTTACGTAAGCAGGGACCGTGTTTGCACAGCGACGGTTGAGCTTCAACAGTTTTGATTTTGCAATTTTTTACCTTGGTGGACTTTTTATTTTTTAATTCTGATAGCAGTGGAATCACGGTCTTTTGGCCAACAGGCCTATACATTCCACGTGATTAATTATTGCCAATTAAATCGTTGTTTTTGGAAGCGTGAGTGCCATTGTAAAGATAATACTGTCATTCTAGATCACAATCATTCATTCGGACCAATTTATAATACATATCTTCCATTATTTTCAGTCAATTTCAATTGGTCTTGAAGTCATTGCGCACGCATCCAAACTTACCTTCTTAATGATGTAAATTGTCGTAAGTCTTGGGAGTGACTGATGTATTTGTTTTAAAGGTAAATCGAATGTAATACATGTCTTTTTTAAATTCAGTTCAAAAATAGATATAGTAACTGAAATAGAAAATTCTGGAAGGGTTATACGTCATAGTATACTGTGGAAAGTATCATAACAGTAACCAGATTTCACCTTAGAAAGTTTTTGAACAGTTTGAAACTGTCTCTTTTTCACTGCTTTACATATTTTGAAAGAGGTGTCATTAACAATGGTTTACTTAAAACAATAGCATCGGCTCCGTAATTTTATTTTGTGGCCTAATTCTATAATATTTATATATTTTGTTAGATTGATAAATTATTTTAGTTACAAAAAATGTTTCGTTGGCGCATTGTTTGAATAACTTATTTTAGACTTTAGCACTCTACAATAAAATACATTTTTGTTATGACAATTTTTATCGCTCTTGTGAGTTACTAAGTATCCGAAATATGAAGAAATGTTTATATATATAAACATTTCTTCATATTGATTTTCAAAATACTTTGTTTATGCATCTGGATTATTCCGTCAAGTAAAAATGTGATTTTTTTATTATTGTGACGCAATCTTTTACAGTGGTTACATTAAGTAGGTACTTTAATAGCATTGATTTAGCATAGTCATAGACTGGGTATAGTTAAAAGTTTTCAATAATAAAGTTAAAATAGCTGTTGGCAATAGGCTAGAGGATTCAGAGTAGAATGTTGAAATAGAATTAAGAAGTTGTTGAAAGAAATACGTAGCACAGCAAGTTTGATTGAGTCAGTAAAGAGGCATTTAGAACTGTCATTGCATTTTTTAAATTCTCCCCATCTGGGGAAGGCAAAGGAATCAAATTAATACAGCCATGCCTTTACTAAATATTGTTTTTAAGTTCCATTAAAAGATGGTTTATAAATTACAATAGCTTCGTTTTTTGCGATGTTTTACGTAGTTATATAAAACATTAAATCTTTATAAGGTAATGGCAGTATACTACTCTGAAATAAGGTGTTTTGAACACAGTAAAAAACTGTTTTGGCACCTATGACAGCAAAATGATTAAAGGCCTAGTGGTGTATCTGTCACATGTATGCCAAATGCTATAGAAAATATATTATTTTCACAATATTTAAAGTATTTCATTAATTACCATAAATATTTAGCAAAACTTTGACATATTTAACAGTAGTAAAGTACTCTTTACTACAGTTTTACATTAATGGCAATAGGTTCTCCCTTAACAGTTATGTAATCTTACTGACTCAAAATCAGACATTTATTCAATATCTTGAAAATGTTATACTGTTCAAAGTCTTCCCTCTAACGGCTCTGCAGTAGACAAACGTCATAAGTCTTTATTTATTTTTTTATTTAGTTATTGTGTCTGGATATTATTAATCATCCACAGATTAAGCTACGAGAACTTCATTTACTACAATAACTTTCTTTTACTATGTTAAAAATCCTGTACCGATATTTTAGTTTCTAAACATATTTTACTTAAAATCTCTTTGAACATTGCTAAGTTGTGTGACATTTTAACATAAATACGAATAAAGCATGGACCGAAAAGCAAATATTGCTTATAGCACCGTGTCCAATTCGGTCTAAGGCGTTTGCACTGTTCGTAGTATTGTCGCAATTCGGACCGTAGGGAGTGTAGGACCCAGGAGAGGTTGGTTGGTTGTATGGTTAAAACATCCAAGGCAACCGGCATCTATTGGTGCCTCACGACTAACTTAGGGGTCGGAATAGGCAGAGATTTTGATGACTTGAAGAATTCTTTCATACGCCAAGTGCCTCAGTGTGGTCTCAGTTTTGTTTTAGTATTGTAATGGTAGTCTAATGCTGAGTCGTTAAAGTTCAAACCTAATTCTCTTCGTTTCTTTACGAAACATGTCACAACAACGGGTTATTTATATATTTATAGACGTGTCTTCGTATAAGGACAATAACAAAAACTTATGTTTCACGGTTTAAATTAGAAAGAAGGCATTGTATTGAAGATACGTGTAATGAAACATAAATTGTTTGTTATATTATAATTATTTGTCCGACTTCAATATGTGAGCGTTTCTTCTGTAACGAAGAGGGGTGAAGCGCAGGTTTTCGGGACGAGCTAAAATCGACTCTACTACGCTTGTATTAGAGACCTCTAGCGTGAAGGGCAAAAATGAGTCTTATTGTCTTTATTGTGTCAAGTATCGTATTGAGATATTGAAAACACCCGAATTCGTTTTAGAGGGAATGCAAATGCCACTTTTGTAATGAGATGTCCGTACATTCAAGTAGTGTACCTACGCGTTTTAAAATGTATCTTCTGTCCCTACATTAAGGTTATTTTTATACTGTGACTTTTAAACGCGCTTTTGCATCACTGCACGCGCATTAAACTCCCAGTAAAGATTGTCATTTAGCCAGAATATCGCGACTATCGCATTTGCGTTACTGCGAAGGGAGTATTCACACGCACCACATCGCATACCTTCCGACTCGAACGCCCTAGAGAGACTTTCGAACTATGTACGCCGGCTAGAAATCCTCTAGAGTAGCTCGCATTACAGACTGGAGGGCCCAACAAGGTTGAACTTGAAGGTTGCTTGAAGGTCATCTGGTTTCAACAGCAATGGTCAGTACATAGTGGCAAACCTTTATGCGATGAACACGAACACGTGTTCTTGGATTATGGTGGTTTATATTTAAGTTTATTGATAAAATTTCTACAGTATTATGTATATTTGTCCGTTATCTAGTATCCATAATACAGTTCTTAACGATACTTAATTTGGGCTAGATAATTGGTGCGTGAACGAAAATATATTATGATTATCTTTAAAAAGTAGTCGAGCAATGGTTTGCTGTGAAAAGTGTCGCTGCAGCATTTTGTATTTCTGTTCAGTAGAGTGTAATTACAGAATATCGATGTAACTGCCTTGTCGTTGGTTTTTGCGAGCTGATGGTCGTTGGTTGCGATGTAGACGGTACCTACCGACCATTACGTTTCACGGAAAATTAAACCATTAACTTTTATAGAAATTAAATCCCGCCCACGTGCTGTGGTTTGTGGTTCACGTGTGGTTGTGGTGCGTATGAGTAATCCTTAAACGTCGCAGTGTGTAAGTGCTCTAAGATCTATAATTGAATGCCCATTTTATTGCCATATCGGAGTAAAGTCATTTCTTATCTCGTTTCTCTTAAATGTAAAAGGGAGTGCAAACTAGTCTTATGGGGCTATTTATGGCGTAGGTATGATCCCAATTCCAAAACGCTTCCGTTTTCGTACATTTTGACAACAAGAGATGTCTAAAGTTCTTCTTCTTTTAAACGAATGGCGATCGCGACACAAGGATTACGCATTGCGCCAATATCAAGTGAAAATTTTATTAAAGTAACTTGCAATTGTACGGTAGATTTAGTTTAAAATGGAGTCTCTCAACATGTGTTTGCAACAAGAACTCGGGAGAAATTCTCGTCAAAGGTTATAGAAATGTTAACGATTTAGTTTCGGTTTCTACAACCGTAAATACCGCTACAGGACCCCAGATTAATAAGCGAAAGACTTAAATTAGATATTCTTTAAAGAGAGAAATATCCTTACTCTTATAACATCCAAAAGTGAGAGGTTATAAGTAAAGAGGTTAAAAATAAAAATCATATGCTCCTTCAAACAGCGGGGCGTCCACATTTAGTTTATATTTTGTAAATAGAATAAAAAAAAAACAAAGAAAAAAAGTAATAAAAAGAAAACACAAACGTACACTCCATTGAAGCGAGTAGCGGAGCAGAGTAAATACCAACGAAAAATAGCTTTATTGTCTCTTTGTTATGATTCTTTTTGGACTAATAAGATCGAAGTTAACACAAGCGCGATTAGAATGCGTTCTGACTCATTTGTTTAATTAAATAGCATAGCAAATATCTCCATCCCACTTTAATGTAAGTAGGATTCCAAATTTTTGAAGAGATAATTTTATTATATGCAGCTCCTTAGCCACCCTCGCCTTGCCGATTTATTGATTGCTATGAGTTGACAAATTTCTTAGTTTGTCGGCCATAAAGTAAGCCAGCACTTGTAGTTCTGAAGGGATTAATATACCTAGTGTTTATTTCAATTAATCAGGATGTATTCACCTCCCTTTCTAGACTGTATGGATAGAGCAGTCTTTATGATCAAACAAAAATCAACCGTGTATAGCACTGGTTAGAAATAATTTTTGCGAAACTGTTCCGGCTGGTCTTGCTTTATTTACCTGCCTATATTTAGTAGCTTGAATTGTAGAGAATAAGGCTCATATTTAACTGTGATGTGGTACTCGTCATCAATGGAGTATAGATACCCTTCGTGGTTTAAGTCATAACATAATAAAGTCAAAATTCATTCCTTACACATTTTATACAAGTTTGTATTTATTGTTTTATATTCTCTAGTCAGAGTACTGTATTACTACTGAATAGTTGTTAGTGTATTACAATCGATAAACAGATAATAATCAGTCTAAAATCATAATATTATATTTACTGCTATATAGCAATGTCAACCTTACTATAACTACATAAGGTAAGTAGATACTGTATTCTTTAAATTGTTTCTCTAATTGTTTTCACATAGAATCGCATTCATAATCCCGAAAGGCTTGGATCAGAGCGTTTGATAATATTTGGTTACACCATTATGGTCACAAATATAAAAACAAAAAAGCCACTTCTGGCAGTATGGACTACAGTACCCCACAATGGATTTGATTTGAATTGATTTTAAATTTTATAATTTGGGGCACGGACATCTATTTTCCACTTCCAAACGTTGTTCGATCTCGTCAAAAAATAAAAAACCTAAATACAAAATCTAATAGATTCAGAATTTCCCCGCGAAGTGCGCCTCTCCAAGCGTAATTTTATTAATAAAATGAAACTCAATATCCACGCAATATGAATCCAATTTGGCGCTAGTATCGAAACTCAAGAGTACAGAGAGCATCCCATTATCAATGTCAAGCATTCAGGGATTGGTTTCGAGAGTAACGAACGCTCGTATTCACAAACAATAAAAACAATGCTATCCAAAATAAGACATTTCTCAGTGCGTGCCCTAAGACAAGGATTTTGAGCTCTCATAGTGCGCGTGGACGCACAGGGTCGTACAAGCCTATTCATAGACAATTCTTAAGTGGGGATCGGAACTATGCGTACTCTAAAATGAACGCACAGCTTAGGTAGCTAGCTAGCTATATTACAAAACGCACAGGTCGAGAGAAAAGCAACGTCCAGATGCCAAAAGTTTAAAGTTTGAGGTATGAAGTAGGTAATAAAACGTCAGTACATTCAACGATGTGAATTAGGCAACAGAATCGATTGATCACAGCTCTATTCAATGAAATACGTTTACCTAACCAAGAGTCGAGAAACCTCATAGTAATGATTGTGAATACGGGTGTCAGTCTACAGGGCAGATGTTACAGTAGAACGGGCAATTGTTTTAAATTATATGTTATTTTGTCAAAGACTAATCTTTTATACATAAACGTAACGTTACAGGCATTATAAAATTGTTTATTTCATTTATAGAAGCCTTGCATATTCTTGTCTATAAAAGGAACAGGTTTTAAGTATAATTTGTGATTTTAGACTAAGAACTTAATATCTTATTTATGATAAGTATAAGATACAATTTGTAACTCGAACGATTTAAGTATTTAATTTTTATCAAATTAGAGAACATTGATCACTCATTTCATAAGGGTTATTGGGAACACTAATCTGAAATTTTTATTAAAATCGACAGTATGACTGAGGATTTATATCTGAGGAACTGTATTATTGAAATAATACTCTTAGCAGATTTTCCGATTCAATACATCATATTTTTTGTTGTAATTGTACCTTAAAGGTTTTATTTTTCAATTATGTAGATATAAATTTAATGTTGTAAAGCGATTATTGGTACCTTATATTATATAAGTTGACGGTGTCAAAGTAAATTATATATCTGTTTATATTAAGAACATAATTGGTTTTATTTTTCTATTCCTTCCTTAGCACTCACATAAAAAAAATCGGGAGTGTTCTCCGCTTGACTTTCTCGTATGCCGGAAACGACTCAAAAGTTGATAGAAACCTTATATTTTGATGTCATACATGCATGTTAAATTTTGATCACCCATCCGAGTATCTTAACTTACGTGATTGACGACTCAAAAGTTGATAGAAACCTTATAATATATTTTGATGTCATACACGCATGTTAAATTTGGTTGCAATGAGTTACAGCATACTCGAGTTATCGTGCTAACGTACAGACACACACAGACATAATTCCAAAATCGGTATTTTTGGACTCGGGGAGGTCCAAAACGTGTAAATCCGTCAATCGAGGTTGAATTTTTTGACGTTTACAAGACTGCCTCTAACCTACCACATGAGATTTACTCATGTGATTGGTACCATGTGCGTGTGGTATGAGGGCTCATTTTTTTAAACTAATCATATTTTTACGAAATTAAGGAAGAATTTAGGAAATAATTGTGTTATCTTCATGGTGAAGATAAAAAAATTGTGAAATATATAGTGAGAAAGTTCTGGTCAATTAACTGGAACACTCAATCTGCCAAGCAGAGAAAATACTGTAACTCAGATCTCAAAATATACTAGATGTATTGGAGAAATTGTGTTGAATTTCTGAAACCTATTCACAAATATTCAAAAGATTTTAACGGTTTATTAGGATTTTTGATGTGACCGATAGGTTTGAAAATTACAATAAAACACACATTAAATAAGAGCTATGGTTATGTATATATCAATAGTTTTTGTTTCATTAAAATCGATGCAGTATTTCCAAAGTTATTAACGCCTAAACTTACGGTCGCTATTTAATTTTTCAAGTACGCGCACTCTAAGTAGGTGACGTCACAAATCGACAGCCGACACGGCAGCCGCTCGCTCACTATATTGTCGCAGGTCATTCAAAGTTGCTCTGCGTTTTGTGTCGTACATACCTACTGCGATCTGTGTAACTTGACTTTTATTGTTTATTTGCCTTTGAATTACAATAATGTAGAAAGGATTTCAACAAGATCAATCAGATAATAATTTACCAAAAGCAGACACACAGTTTGTCGCTCAATATTTTTCCGAAAATAGTGATTATATAGCAACGGAAATGCGAGGACTCAAACTGAAACAAGTAAAGTAGGTATTCTTTTCATCTAGCATTTTTGCAACATAGATAAGTGAACCTACGATACGAACTATAGATAAGTGGTATAGGCACGGAAGGTAAGAAAAGCTCTAGTCGTGTAAGGTACCTACCTACCTAACCTAAATGCAGTAACAAGTGATGCTGAACATTTATGTTACTGTGTGCATGTTATAAAGGCCGAATTTAGATAAAGGTAAATATTTGTACTTACATAGATAATAAATACCTATGTAGGTAATATTAGGCATGTAGTGCAGTGGCGCTAAATATTTTTGCCAATGAGTGAATTTTTACTTTCTCGTATAGGTAGGTACGTAGTATAGAGGAAGTCTTGTAATCGTAAAAAAATTCGACCCTAAGATTTTGACGGACTTACACGTTTTGGATCTCCCTGACTCCAAAAATATTTTTTTTGGAATTTTAGTCTGTGTGTTTCTGTATGTCTGTGCGTTACCACGATAACTCGAGCATGCTTTAACTTATTGCAACCAAATTTAATAAGCGTGTATGACATCAAAATATAAGGTTTCTATCAACTTTTGAACCGTCGATCACGAAAGTTAAGCAACCAAGTGCGCGGTCGGTACTCACTCGGATGGGTGACCAAATTTTTTTAAAATAAACCTTGTAAGTCGTATTTTATAGTAAAAGGAAGTAGGTAGGTACATACATAGGTAGGTAAGTAATTTATTGGTCATGAACTCATCTCGGATTTTTAGGATTTTAGGTATTTTTCATACTAAAATCTGTGAGAAGGGTATATACATATACATACATGCCATAATACGGGCTTTTGGTCTGCAAGTCGGTTTTTAAATAGGTACAATCATGGAACTATAAATATTTATATGGAAAGTAAGCATCTGGACAAGAAATACATTGAATAGTCCATATTGTAATATTTAGTGTGATGTTTGTACACTATTCGTCGCGTCACCCTGCTGCTGTGGCGCGATAAAGAAACTAACGCAACACCAAGCAGGTGAAGTTTATTTATAAACTTGGGTACCTATTTTCCTACTTTCATTTTACCGTCAAGAAAAGTCAACTTACTTAATCATACATAGGTAGTAGTATAAAGATACTCTTTATACCTATGTAGTATAAAGAGTGACAAAATGAAGATATTGCACCAAAAACCTCATAATACAACTTAGTTATAGGGTATTTCCTAGTAGGTAATAGGTACCCCAAAGCTTAGAATATCTAATTACATATTATCTTACTTAGATCTAAATGGTCTTCACAAAAAATCCAACGGTCTTAGGGTCAATTGGATCTGCCCGTTTCATAACATTCATCCACATTTTACGCCTTTTGGCATCCAATGGCACTTGAAAAAATAGTTTTTTAGGCGTTTTAATGGTTGAATTTGTACACATAGGTACTACACAATATTATTATATGGCATAATGTTGATTCACACCTGAGAGCCACATAAAATTAAAGACAAGCGCGCGCACTAGTTGCACAGAGCTAAAGAAGTACGCGGCCGCGAGTACCACTGCCCGTTCTGTCGATTTGTGACGTCATGAACTTTCCGCGACTCGTTTTAAAAATCCGGACGGCGCGGCAACTTTGAACGCTTATATCTCGGTCACTTTTTAAGATATCAAAAAAATAAAAACACTGTCGTATTTGTCTATTGACCTATATTCTGGGTATATCGTTAACAAAAATCGATGGTCAGATTGATTCTCTTATGGTGCAGACGGAGTGTTCAAAAACTTACTAACTTAAGTTAAATAAATCGTTAATATTCTTACTTTGCTTTACGAGCACAACTTAAGAGTCAATTTGTGACCAAAAACCTTTACATAAAACGTAATAGTTAGAGAGTAAATAAAAAAATACTTTTATTTCAACATCCCGTTGGAGAGCTCCGTATTTTAGGGTTTATTTACATAACCCGAACTTATATACAAACGGATGCCACATCAGAAATTGTGAAAATGTTATTATTAAAGTTTTGACACGTTGTCTATTTCTGAGATTGTTTAATTTTAACAATAATCAACTTTAATATATTTCTATTGTAAAAATGTATTTAGGGTGACCATGCATTCATAAAATAATTTTTTTTTTGTACTCGTATACTTTTTTTATGCTATTTATGTCTAAAGTGGTCGCCTAAAAGATGTTTTTTCACTTTAGCCTTAAAGATGTCCAGATTATACTAATCCGGGAAAACAGACCCAAGAGTTCCATTCCTTAGCTGTTCCTATAATGAAAGCGAAGCAAATCGCTTTATGCGAATGGAAGGAATATCAACAACATAATGTGAAAGCCCTCGCTGCCCCTGGTCTCCCGGTGCCGGAAAGGGACGGAGCGATAAATCTATCTAAGTTAAAACTTCCACACACACTCCGAAATGAAACCGATTAAAAACCGAGAGGCAAGCAACACGTCGTCGGTGGTCGAGGCTCTGGAGATTAGCCTCAATGAGTGTGTCATTTCCGATGAGTCTCTTGGCATGGTGCTCCAACAAGTCCAGTGCATCTAGCTGATATTGAGCAGATCCGTCCCAAAGCTAAGGCAGTACAGTATAGGTACTCCAAGCAAGAGCGAACTTGAAAGATTTTACATTCTTAAACGGTAAAAGAAACGTGGTAGACACTTTTTCTAATTTGTCTTGTAATTTCATGCAAGACAAACTAAAAGATGTGTAGCAGTAATTCATCATGCGGTATTTCTTAGTTGTTATCTACATAAATAAAAAAATCTGTTTTTTTTCAGTGTATTTTTTATGGAACAATTTTATTTTTGCGTTTACAAACGCGTAAATATTTTTAATGCTAGAAAAAAAGCACTGAAAAAAATCGTATGTTGTATTTTTTTAGTTTTAAAACTATTTACGCGTCTGTAAATGCAAAAATATTCTATAATATAAGGTAGTTTCATCTTAACTGGGTGTCAAATATTTGCAAAAATATTTCGTTCGGATCTTAGAATACATAAAACATAAGCACTAAGCATTGACAAATTTCGACAGCGAAAGTAGTGCCCTGGTGGCGTAGTGGTTAACGCAGCCGCTCGGATTGCGGAAAATGCTGGGTTCGATTTCCGCCTGAGGCAGGTCGAATTTTTTCAATGTATTTTTCTACATTGAATTTTATTATGTATATAATATATTATTGTGCGGGCCATAAGATGCCGCGGCAAACCGAAGCGTTCCATGCCGCGCCGTACCGTCTCAGTGGGTAAAATGCCATTTCAAAATTAAGAAAGAATAAGAAACACAAGAACGCAGCGCAAAATACCGTTCTTCAGGGATTAAATATTTTTTGGAGCCTTAATTAAATGTTTACGCAATAATTTCATTCTACTCTCAACACATACGAAAACGAAACACTTAATAGTTGACCAATATCCCTTTACTATTATAAAATAAATAGTTAGTGTGCAATCAAATGGTGAGGGTAGAGAAAAAATGTGTCCGGAAAAAAATATGTCACCCTAGCCATTTTTCGTATGCAAATGTAATAAAGTTGATTATTGTTAAAATTAAACAATCTCAGAAATAGACAACGTGTCAAAACTTTAATGATAACATTTTCACAATTTCTGATGTGGCATCCGTTTGTATACAAGTTCGGGTTATGTAAATAAACCCTAAAATACGGAGCTCTCCAACGGGATGTTGAAAAGAAAGTATTTTTTTATTTACTCCCTAACTATTACGTTTTATGTGAAGGTTTTTGGTCACAAATTGACTCTTAAGTTGTGCTCGTAAAGCAAAGTAAGAATATTAACGATTTATTTAACTTAAGTTGGTAAGTTTTTGAACACTCCGTCTGCACCATAAGAGAATTGAGTGTTCTAAACAAACCTTTACCAAATCCTAATAAACCTTTAAAATCTTTTGAATATTTGTGAATAGGTTTCAGAAATTCAACACAATTTCTCCACATGCAAATGTTAAACATACATCTAGTATATTTTGAGATCTGAGTTACAGTATTTTCTCTGCTTGGCAGATTGAGTGTTCCAGTTAATTGACCAGAACTTTCTCACTATATATTTCACAATTTTTTTATCTTCACCATGAAGATAACACAATTATTTCCTAAATTCTTCCTTGATTTCGTAAAAATATGATTAGTTTAAAAAAATGAGCCCTCATACCACACGCACATATAGGTACCTACTACGTAAACGGGAAAATAAAAATGTATTACGTATTACCTAATAGGTACCTAAGGTAGTAGCACAGTATAAAGCTCTTACAGTGTCGTCCGACAAGCCTGTCTAGACAGAGCAATTGTGAGGGACCGGACGGGGTAGCGCCCCCGAACTGCCATTGTGTCCCGTGTAGGAATAGAATAGTTGATGAAAGGTCGTAAAGAAGTCCAACAAGTCACGCCTAACACCCGAACCCGTATTTGATGAAATGTGTTACAAAAATAGACTAGACATTGAGAGGGAATAATATAAGCTAAATTTTGTTGTTAAAAGGGCATGAAGGAGTGAAATAAGGGATGAAATTTTGATTTAAAATGAAAGGTCGTAGGTATGGAAGTTAGCAAATGATGGAAAAATAAAAAAACGTAGGGTAGGTACAGTCAACAGCACGTCGGGCTATACAAAACTGTCAAATTTCTCCAAACGATTTTCAACCTAAGACTTTTCAATATAAAGTGCATAACAGATTGGGAAAATTTGACAGTTTGTGGTAACCCAACGGCGTGCTGTTGTCTGTACCTATTTCATAAAAATATATTACGTATAACCAAGAAGGTTGCGTATAACATAAGCTATTTACAGTAATACCTACAAGGAGCTTATACTAAGAATGGAGTCATTACACCAAGGAGCTTATATTTTACCTATAGAATGGAGTCATTAGACAAATGAACAAAGTGAGGGCAAAAAATTTGACAACACTTGACATTTCTTGACAATTCTAGAGAGGCTCTGTCTCTTTCTAGTAGGGTGCCTGTAGCACAAATTAATCACGGACAGTCTTGTGCCACGGGTAAGGTCTCACGTGCTCCCACGGTCCTAAGATATAGGGAGTTAAATGAGACACGAGAGATACGTGCAGAACAATTTATTAAATGGTGGTATAATGCCCAATAGCGTGTACTCCCCTGGTGGTAGCCGGAGATGGTCTCGGTGAGGGTCGCTCGGTGGGACGAGTTAGGGCGGCTTGTACTGCTGCTCACTGTAAGTCCAGCCCTGGGTGGAAGTGAAGTAGCGGAGGCGACAGCGGCTACCTTAGCCTAATCTTGTACCCCAATTAGGGGTTAAACACATTAAATAAATAACTATTATTGCACACGATTATCAAATTAGTTAATTAGTATTAGGTAGGTCTTGTCGGTGCTCAATTTACTTCGCGAACCACGCAAGCGCAAGACCGAATCACCAAGCCTTTGTATGCGATTCCTGACAAGATCGAGACTGCCCGGCGACGCAGGCGCAATCTATCGGAGATTGCCCGCAACAGTCGTACGGTCACTAAAATGTAGCTTATTAACGTTGATATGGAGCGCTAAAATCTGTTGATAAATTTAGGAGGCGAACTCTAAAGAAATATTTCAATTAGATGAGCTTCCTTTATATCTTAATTTATGTAATATTTATAAATAGTGTAATCTGATTTAATTTAAAAAAATTATGTATGTAGGTCGGTAAAATATGTATGTGTAACGTTACACTTGAACTTCGTTACGTTAATAAAACCACAAGTTGAAAATAATTTGAGTTTTGAGTTTTCCATGACAAAGAATTAAAATTCATAATAATTACTTTAAACTTTTTTTCCTGAGTGCCTTTTAGCACGGTAATGTTATCTATTTTTGGCTCCCAGGAAAAAAATCAACAACCGAAATACGAGGATTTATCGCTTCTGTGACTCTTGATTTTAACTCGTTAAGCCCCGTTCGCGCTCAGGAGCGCGAGAACACAATTAAAATCAATTGTGTCTGGATATTAATAATCGTCCAGGGATTAAGGGGCACGTTACAGTTTATTATATATTTTATTTATTTATTTATTTATTTACATAAATAAATAAATATAGATTATCTCATGTCATAATAAAATTATATAGATTATCTCATGTCACGTCAACTCATAGACATTAAATTATTCTTTTTTTTAGGTGCTAAGCATACATTTAAGGTTTTCCGGTTAGCAATGCTATAAAAATACATTGTGTGGTATACCGATCTAGCCGTTCTTGAGTAATGATAATAGGGCCATAATGATGCGCAACTTACCAACTTACTACCAGACTTTCTTTATATTGATAGATATTACGGCTGAAAGCCGCAGTCTTATTACCGATCTTAAAGTTACAGTCGCAAGTTGTATAATGTAATTGTTTGTAGTTGCTTTGGTCAATTATTCAGGTGTTTTGATTATTTAGCTGTAATGGACTAGTGATTTGTGTTAGATTATTGTTAGTTAATAATTGTGTGGTGTTAACTTATTCTCATCTATTTAAAAAGCTTAGTTATTTACCTAAATTTTAGTTTCCGGTCTCAGACCAATATTGGTCTGAATTTCCGCTAAACAAATTACTTCTATCTTCTATTACGCGACCGCATAATATTGCGCCGTTCTGGATGTAAAGAGGAAAGTTAAATACAATCTTTTGGTATAGTACGTACTTAAATACAAACGCGGCCAATAATTTCAATAAATTACTTTTATGTGAGATAAATTTAAATTTATATAAATCTTTTATTTTTTTATGGAAAGAAATTGTTGAAACTAAAAAGTTTTTGTCTTTACCGCTCAGAAAGTAGGTAATCGCATCGCAATCATAGTTGTCATTAGTTGTTCGTTTAATTGCAAGTGGCGCTAGTTGCCATACATTTTGGTCGCAAATGCACATATCGTGCGACCACCATGCGATTTGTTTCCGTAATACCAAAAAAGCAACCGCAACTAGTAGTAGTCGCGTTGCCGTTGCACAATTAGCTACCGGTTGCTATAGTTCGGTAATTGGACTGCCGAAGTGCTTTTTTTTTATACAACAGAAGAAATTGTTAGCTCTAGTAACTTTCCGTGAATTAGTTACATTAGTAACAGCTACTGGCTACAAATCGGCTAAAAGTAAGTTTAGTAGCACTTGGTTTTTAGTATAATACAGGCTGTAACATGAAGGGTACTTAAACATGGTACCCTACATGTTACAGCCTGCATTATATGTAATATTTGGGGTGTTTTAGGCCATCAATATGAACAACCTTTTGACGCCGTCATGGTGGAGTGGTCGGTATAGCTACCTACACATGAAGCCGTTCGGGTTTGAATCCTGGTGCCGGCAAATATTTGTGCGACGAACACGAATATTTGTTTGCGAGTCACGGTTATTACATATTTATTTAAGTTTATTTATAAAAATATCTAAAGCTATTAATTTATATTGATATAAATTACCGTTATCTACACTTACGTGCAATAAAATCGACCCAACTCGTCGGTTTCGATTCGACATTTATCGGTATAAAAAAAGAAGATTAGGCAAACAAAACTTGTAAATATAATTCAAATCAAATCAAATAATTTATTGCATTCATGAATGTAAATAACAGATGTTCACAAACAACACCAGCACATCATGTTGCCCATTTGGGCATAGCATAATCAAGATAAAAGTGTAACGGACTAGATTAGAAATTATTCATACTATATTAACTTAATTCGAATGTATATTTCTTACGATTTATTTACCCTACTCTAAACATCGATAAATGAAGTGTTGGTGACAATAGACTAATTACTTCGGAAATCCTGGTTTGCGTATGACGCAAAAATGAGAAACCAGGACAATTGAGTCATTGTATATTCAATAATTGATGATGCCTGATGCCCTTAAAATTATTTCCCCAAACATTTTAGCTCTCTGTATTAACTGTATATTATCAAGAAAAAATTTACTAACCAATTCAAGGGTTGCCTTTGAAAAGTGATTGAGTAGTGGTTTTATTGAAAAAAGGGCTTGAAGTTTGACATAAGCAGTTGCCTTGAAAGTGTCGGTGTCTTGAAAGTGGAAGCTACATATTTTCGAACTTTCATAAAATTTTGTTTTTAAAGGCACAATAGACAACCATATGGTCCGTCGCTTCGGAAATCTAAAAAGAAAAGAAAATTTTATGTATACAAGTTAAAAGTGTATATAAATATTTATGTACACTTTTAACTTGTAATCAAATAGCATATTAAAAACTATCATTTGATAGATTTTAATATGCTATTTGATTACAAGTGCAGAAGAGCGCAGCCACAATTTTATTAATACTGTCTGTCTGTGTGCAATGTATCTGCGTTGCATGCTAGTACATGCAAATGTGAATGATAAACATTATTACACTAGTACAATCCAATCAATACTCTCATTATCTTTTTCTCAAATAAAATAATTTACATTACACAAATTACATATTTTATTTGTAAATAAACATTTCGAACTAAAAATGGGTAAAACTATTTATGTATTTTATCTATGTAACAGTTATTTCAAAGAATTAAATAAAATAATCTATCAATTTTGATTGCCATTTATAAAAGGAATGGATAGAAAGGGATATTATTTCCTTATAATTGCGGAAATCCTAGTCACCCTAGTCATTTGTTTACAAATATTTGAATAAGTAAATTATGTACAAAAATTCATCAAATTCTAAGATAGGATTAAATGCGAGTATCAGAAATTTCTCCCTCTTATGGAGTTTTGCAAAATAACGCTAATAATCTGGAATTACGGGTGAAAAATTAAATTTATAGATTGAACAATATTATATGCAATTATGACACTTACAAGTGAAATCCACACTGCATCCTCAATACTACACATTTCTGCACTAACAAAATATATATATTTTGACCATTTTGCACTATTTATCCTTATTTTAAAGTAAAAAGCCGTACCAAAATCGCGAGTTGATATTTATGAATACGTCAATTACGACAATTTATGTCATGTTGAGATTTCGGGACATTGACACATGAAGATAGTGCTGCCATTACATAAATCCTTTCATTTCCCATAAGTTATAGAAAGAATCACAATGATGATTTTCAAAATAAAATACAAACCTAAACATTAAAAGTAAATATATTATATTTATTTCTTTCATTGATAATAAATACTGATAATTGAATACAATATGTTAAGTTTTTAGCTACTTTTCTACTTTTGTTTTAGAAAGATGGCGAAATGCTGGGGAAATCTTGTTTCTATGTAGTCGTGTTTAGAAAGAGATGACGACAATCTCTAGAAAGAGAAATGTGAAATTTGAAATGTCAAGTATTGTCAAAATTTTTGCCCTCACTTTGTTAATTTGACTAATGACTCCATTCTTAGTATAAGCTCCTTGCATTACACAAATTAACAAAGTGAGGGCAAAAATTTTGACAATACTTGACATTTCAAATTTCACATTTCTCTTTCTAGAAATTGTCGTCATCTCTTTCTAAACACGACTACATAGAAACAAGATTTCCCCAGTATTTCGCCATCTTTCTAAAACAAAAGTAAAAAAGTAGCTAAAAACTTAACATATTGTATTCAATTATCAGTATTTATTATCAATGAAAGAAATAAATATAATATATTTACTTTTAATGTTTAGGTTTGTATTTTATTTTGAAAATCATCATTGTGATTCTTTCTTTAACTTATGGGAAATGAAAGGATTTATGTAATGGCAGCACTATCTTCATGTGTCAATGTCCCGAAATCTCAACATGACATAAATTGTCGTAACTGACGTATTCATAAATATCGACTCGCGATTTTGGTACGGCTTTTTATTTTAAAATAAGGATAAATATTGCAAAATGTCGAATGGATAGTTATTTCGTGCTGGTAGAAGTGAGTAGTATTGAGGATGCAGTGTGAATTTCACTTGTAAGTGTCATAATTGCATATAATATTGTTTAATCCATAAATTTCATTTTTCACCCGTAATTCCAGATTATTAGCGTTATTTTGCAAAACTCCATAAAAGGGAGAAATTTCTGATACTCGCATTTAATCCTATCTTAGAATTTAATGAATTTTTGTACATAATTTACTTATTCAAATATTTGTAAACAAATGACTAGGGTGACTAGGATTTCCGGAATTATAAGGAAATAATATCCCTTTCTATCCATTCCTTTTATAAATGGCAATCAAAATTGATAGATTATTTTATTTAATTCTTTGAAATAACTGTTACATAGATAAAATACATAAATAGTTTTACCCATTTTTAGTTCGAAATGTTTATTTACAAATAAAATATGTAATTTGTGTATTGTAAATTATTTTATTTGAGAAAAAGATAATGAGAGTATTGATTGGATTGTACTAGTGTAATAATGTTTATCATTCACATTTGCATGTACTAACATGCAACGCAGATACATTGCACACAGACAGACAGTATTAATAAAATTGTGGCTGCGCTCTTCTGCACTTGTAATCAAATAGCATATTAAAATCTATCAAATGATAGATTTCAATATGCTATTTGATTACAAGTTAAAAGTGTACATAAATATTTATATACACTTTTAACTTGTATACATAAAATTTTCTTTTCTTTTTAGATTTCCGAAGCAACGGACCATATGGTTGTCTATTGTGCCTTTAAAAACAAAATTTTATGAAAGTTCGCTTCACTTTCAAGACACCGACACTTTCAAGGCAACTGCTTATGTCAAACTTCAAGGCCTTTTTTCAATAAAACCACTACTCAATCACTTTTCAAAGGCAACCCTTGAATTGGTTAGTAAAATTTTTCTTGATAATATACAGTTAATACAGAGAGCTAAAATGTGTGGGGAAATAATTTTAAGGGCATCAGGCATCATCAATTATTGAATATACAATGACTCAATTGAATTTTAACATTCTGCATAGTCACAAAAATGGCGTATGACGCAAAAATGAGAAACCAGGATTTCCGAAGTAATTAGTCTATTGTCACCAACACTTCATTTATCGATGTTTAGAGTAGGTTAAATAAAGCGTAAGAAATATACATTCGAATTAAGTTAATATAGTATGAATAATTTCTAATCTAGTCCGTTACACTTTTATCTTGATTATGCTATGCCCAAATGGGCAACATGATGTGCTGGTGTTGTTTGTGAACATCTGTTATTTACATTCATGAATGCAATAAATTATTTGATTTGATTTATCTATCAATATAAAGAAAGTCTGGTAGTAAGTTGGTAAGTTGCGCATCATTATGGCCCTATTATCATTACTCAAGAACGGCTAGATCGGTATACCACACAATGTATTTTTATAGCATTGGTAACCGGAAAACCTTAAATGTATGCTTAGCACCTAAAAAAAAAGAATAATTTAATGTCTATGAGTTGACGTGACATGAGATAAGCTATATAATAAACTGTAACGTGCCTCTTAAAATCAAGAGTCACAGAAGCGATAAATCCTCGTATTTCGGTTGCTGATTTTTTTCCTGGGAGCCGAAAATAGATAACATTACCATGCTAAAAGGCACTCAGGAAAAAAAGTTTAAAGTAATTATTATGAATTTTAATTCTTTGCCATGGAAAACTCAAAACTCAAATTATTTTCAACTTGTGGTTTTATTAACGTAACGAAGTTCAAGTGTAACGTTACACATACATATTTTACCGACCTACATACATATTTTTTTTTTTAATTAAATCAGATTACACTATTTATAAATATTACATCAATTAAGATATAAAGGAAGCTCATCTAATTTAAATATTTCTTTAGAGTTCGCCTCCTAAATTTATCAACAGGTTTTAGCGCAACGTTAATAAGCTACATTTTAGTGATCGTACGACTGTTGCGGGCAATCTCCGATAGATTGCGCCTGCGTCGCCGGGCAGTCTCGATCTTGTCAGGAATCGCATACAAAGGCTTGGTGATTCGGTCTTGCGCTTGCGTGGTTCGCTAAGTAAATTGAGCACCGACAAGACCTACCTAATACTAATTAACTAATTTGATAATCGTGTGCAATAATAGTTATTTATTTAATGTGTTTAACCCCTAATTGGGGTCCAACATTAGGCTAAGGTAGCCGCTGTCGCCTCCGCTACTTCACTTCCGCCCAGGGCTGGACTTACAGTGAGCAGCAGTACAAGCCGCCCTAACTCGTCCCACCGAGCGACCCTCACCGAGACCATCTCCGGCTACCACCAGGGGAGTACACGCTATTGGGCATTATACCACCATTTAATAAATTGTTCTGCACGGATCTCTCATGTCTCATTTAACTCCCTATATCTTAGGACCGTGGGAGCACGTGAGACCTTACCCGTGGCACAAGACTGTCCGTGATTAATTTGTGCTACAGGCACCCTACTAGAAAGAGACAGAGCCTCTCTAGAAATGTCAAGAAATGTCAAGTGTTGTCAAAACTTTTGCCCTCACTTTGTTCATTTGACTAATGACTCCATTCTATAGGTAAAATATAAGCTCCTTGAATACCTACATCCGTGCGATGCCGGCAGCGTGAATAGCGTCATCCCCACAGAACATAGATAACCTCTTATATCTATGTTCTGTGGTCACCCCATATCCTCCAATGGGTGTCATAGAAGGTGACTAATGGATCAGCAAAGGGGTAATTGATCACCTTATACTCCGTCTACCAATCCGCATTGGACAAACGTGGTGGACTACTGCCTAAACCTCCTTCGATGATGAGGAGCGGCCTTGTGTCCCAGCAGTGGGTCGAATTAGGTATAAAGGTTGTTTTGATGATTTACAGTAATCTACAGCAGTTTGCATAAGTATTATTTCCAAAATAAGTCCCTAAAAAAATTAAAATGCCACGGAAACTAACTATTCTACGCAGACGAGGTTGTCGGCAAAACTTTATCTTTTTGACGAGTCTTACAGTAGCAGTAGGTAATTTGTAATGAATGTAATAAAGATTTTTCTGAGATATTTTAAAACATCATCCGAGACTAGGGTTACCATCCGTCCGGATTAGTCCGGACTTCTAGAGCCCTGTAAGGACTTATCCAGCCCTCTAGTTTGTCCGGATTTTTTGTTTTAGATGGAATACGAGTAATAAAACTTACATAAGTAAGTTATTTAATCTTTATTAATGTCCCACTCATCTAAAATCTTTCGCACAGTATGCGTCGTTCGGTGCGGACGCGGCGATTTCAGTTTATGTGAAGTGCCGCTTAGAAAAGTCGCCATGAGTGACAAACTCGTGGCTAACGAGCTCCTTGCTTTTCTGCAACAGAAGCTGGACGTGATGGACGAAGTAAGTGCGGTGCAGATCTGTAAATCCAGCTTCAGCGAAGCGGATATATCTGCGGCCAAGAAGCTCCTGTTTCAGTCGCTTAACAAAGTCGACTAGATGGTTTCTCATCGACGCGATGGGACACCGAAGAGCCTGCAGGAGATAATAACGCTCCTGAAAGAGACAGACCCAGACGACGTGCCGACCTTTGTGGCGAGGGACCTCAACAAGCTCCCTCCTGTTACCTTCGACCACGTCGACGTAACCAGTCTCCTCAGGGACATCGTTACCTTGAAGGCGAGTTTGGCGGAAGTGGTGCTAAAATTTGAAGCATCACAGGCTACAGTGAGTGAATTACGCAAGGAGGTAGATAGTTTGCGCGCGTCACTCGCATTAAGTAGGTCAGACGTCGATGACTGTAATGTCAACAAACAGCGCGGCGCATTCGCCAATACGCCGCCGTCGCTCAGTAGCGAGTCAGCATTTTCGACACCGGTAACATCGCGGTGTGACGCTGACGCAACCGTGACCCCTTCGCGGTCGCTGACAGCCCGCGCCCCGCAGTCAGTGGCTCCCCGCGCCCCGCAGTCGCCGGCACCCCGCGCCAGTGCCCAACAGCCGCCAGCATCAACGCCGACGCAGCCGACCGCCCGCACCACACCATCACTCGTGGTGCCTCACGCGACAGATGTATCTGTCGCAAAACCATCAAAGTGCAGTCGCCGGGACTATGCCTCTGCTGCTGGGTCTAAACGATTAGTAAAGGAAGTGCCTGAGCATGCCAGGACTGAAGATCGTGACGATGAAGGTTTTACCTTGGTCCAAAGAAAGAAAGCGCGCCGTTCGCGACCGAATCAAAACCGTTGCGGTACCGCACCGACAGGGCCCAACTTCCTTCTACGAGCTGCGATACCGACCACACTGATGTACCTGTCACGCTTGCACCATACCATGACCATGCAGGACGTCGCAGAGTACATTAAGATGAAGACCAACTTCCTTCTGAGGGTGGAGCCGTTGGAATCTCGACATGACGTCAATTTTAAGTCGTTTGTTGTACGAGTCCCTACCGAAAAGCTGGACACCTTTATGAAGGAGGACTTCTGGCCGAAAGGGGTTGTGTACCGGCGTTTCCGCGGTAGTTTGCCTGTACACACTACCAGAACAGTGCAACATAAGTGAATGCATTTTATAAATAGTTGATATGTATGTTAGTCCGTAAGGTATTTATCTATGGGTCATTGTTACCTGATAATAAAGAATATTATTATTATTATTATTAAAAGCGTCTGCTAGCTACCATCCATGTCTATAATACTTTTACGAAGTACGTAGGTACCTGTTGGCACTTTGTGATTAAAATATCCGGACTTTTTTGAATTGTCAGGCATTTTGTCTGGACTTTTCAAATTTCTAAATGGTAACCATATCCGAGACAGAAACTATATTATGACCCACAGTCACTGACCTCTACCTTGTATAATTAGAGGTCAGTGCCCACAGTCTAAAACTCAAATAATTATGCAATGCTCAGATGCAATGAGTTATTAAGAAAACGTTGTCAACATTTCACTAACGAGGATATGAAATAAACCAAAATGTTAAGGGTATAAACGTTTATAGGTAAGTACCTACCTATTTCAGCGCCAATTTAGTATAAACTGTTAATGTAGCCCGAAGTTTTGAACGTATGAAAATGCAAACCATAATAGCAATATTAACTTTTCTATTACATTTTTTTGTGATAATAGCTGTTTTTTTTCTCTTGTAATTGTAGGCTTAGGTATGTAGTTTTGAAGGAGTAGATTAGGTAAGTATTCGGATAACAAGTGTAATATTTTGTAACCATTCTTTAAAAAAACGCTATAATGTTTAACTGAGTTGAACAGATTAAATCTCTCTGGTGATGCCAATGCTGTCTGAGCCGCAGCCGCAGGTGGCCACGCCAGAGCCCTCAGTTAAGAGCGAGTCTTCGAATTCTACAGCGCTCAGGAATGGCAGTATACCGGACACTTGTAGCGGTCCTTGGAGACCAATATCGGAAGAGACGTACAAGCCAGTTGGGTAGAGCGGGGAGCTAGACGTGACCAGGAGGGGCTCGCTGTAAATAATGTTGTAGTCGGCCAAGTTGAGGAGCGCTGCTCCGGCGGAGCCCGCGGATGCACCGCGCGCTGCGGCTGCTGCACTCGCTGCGGCCGAGCTTGCAACACCTCCCCTGGCGGCGGCCGCACTGGCTGCGGCGGCGCTCGCTGCAGCTGCGTTTCTGGCAGCAGCCGCGCTGGCAGCGCTCGACGCCGCTGCCGATCCAGACCTACCTCCCCTGGCTGCAGCCGCACTGGCCGCGGCGGCACTCGCTGCAGCCGCGTTTCTCGCAGCAGCTGCGCTGGCAGCGCTCGATGCGGCTGCACTGCCCCCAAACAGCGGATGTGGTTGCGGGATAATGTGCCCAGCGATGGCCTGAAATTTATTTGCCTTGTCAGAATCTATCACGTTTAGTTTAAATACAGAGTACCTTGATTTTACACTTAAGAATTTTGTTTAATTAGTAATTCTGGAAGTAGATGACTTCCATAAGATTTATAGAATATTTAAAAAAGTCTAAAATTGTTTATTAATTACTCGATTGTACGCAACTACTGCATAACATATTTAATATTTAAATAACTCTTACCTGGACCAAGAGAGCTGAAGCGCAGAAAACAAAGAACTTAGTTGCCATTTTTGCTGATGCTCGGTTCAATTTCAACTACGGAATAATTTCTGTTTAGCTATGACCTATTTTTATATAAAGTTAGTTTGGTATATTATCATGAGAAACATGCCTAATCAATCTTTAAAAACCCATTAACAGTTTACTGTGATATTGTTATCTATGTATTTCAAAAATATATAGTTATTGAAACTATTTATTATAATGGGTAGGCACATTGCTAAATTTTGTTAACAGGTGCACAAACTAATGATAGGTAATCACAGAATTTCAAAGTTGAAGTCACGTACACAAAAATATATGCTATCCAGTAAGAACTTACAAGTATGCCAACAATCACAAGTCGTTTAGTATAAATAACCTCCTCATTGTCCACCAAACCATTCCTAGTCTGACTTTCGTGGTTTATAGGTACTCAATAATGTCTTCCTACGGATTTTTGTTCATTTTCATCCAAGCTCTTCTTATCCAGGTAAGTAATAAATAATAATCTTAATATTCTATGAATGAATGTAATTCATTATTATGTAGATTATCGTTTTTATAAATTACGAGATGACAAAAAAGCTTGCGGCCCACCTGGTGTAAAGTGGTTACCGTCGCCTATAGACATTTGCAATATTAAGGGTATATTGCAATATTAAGGGTATATAACACTGCAAGTGCGTTGCCATCTTGGGGACTAAGATGATATGCCTTCCATGCCCATGCCCAGTATTTACACTCTATATCTACTCGATCTAAAATATTATAGGTGAGATCATATATCAATAATTATCATAAATTGAAGTGGGGAATCTGTGCTTTTGCCGCCGCTCTGCGACTCCGACTACGCGACTCGCGTAACGTCATTCGACAGCAGAGTTAAACAGTTTTGAAGCTTTTAATGTATTAAGTATTATTAATTATAAATTTTGTCACACAGAATGCAGTGTCGACGCATTACGAGTACGTGACATATGGAAACGGCGCTCAGGCTGGTGCCTTGGCTCAAAATGTAATAGATCTGGACATCGACATTGCCAGCCTCAGCGCCGCCGCCGCCGGAGCTGGTGGTCTCGGAGTGTACCCCGGACCGTGGGGATACCCTCTCGGCGGAGCCGGCGCCGCCTCTTCGGCGAGCGCTGCTGCGGCGGCTAATGCTGCCGCCGCGGCTCGCTCCTCCGCCGCGTCTCGCTCCTCCGCTGCGGCCGGCGCGGGGGCTGCGGCCGGTGCTGGCGCGGGCATCGCTAATGGCTACGGCTCGTTCGGCGGAGTGGGCAACGGCGAGATATCTGTCGCGGGCACCATTGACGCCTCAGGCTGGTCTTTGGTCAAAGGTGCTGTGCCCGTGTTGGGCTCGGTGTACTTTGATGGTACCATCCCCTCCAGTGGATCGGTGTCCCTAACTGGCAATTGCGGTTGCGCACACTTGGCTTAGTTCACGATGCTTGATTCATAATAAATAAAGCTTTTCAGTATTAAAAGTATCTTTATCATCCTAGAATACTCACCTGTCTGCTCTATTACCTACTTTATGACGGCATACAGCCAACATTTAATTTTAAACGAAACAGAGCGTCCCATATGTATATACTTAGTATGTAAGTAAGTACATACTTATGGGACGCTCTGTCTGTTCGATACGAAATCAAATAGATCATTTGGATTGGATAAAAATGACAAAGTTACAAAATTATTACCAAGCACGCAACATACAAACATAAAGGAAAGCGCCTAAAAAAATATTTCTAATATACTGGGTGTAAAAGACATAAGCACTCAAACGAAAA